>OX031007.1:185693668-188399313 GCA_943735925.1 Pollenia amentaria | reverse complement strand
TTTTACATGATAATAAACATTCCCCATTAAATTTGAATTTTCTGTGTTTTTTTCTTTAAAAAAAGTAGGGAACCTGGAAATGGATTACGCATTATTTTTATTGATACTTTTGAACAAAAACGTAAAAAATTATAGAAATATTTTATATGGTAATACTATATTTTAATTACGTAGTAACAAATATTGACACTCGTAAGAGCAAGCGATCGAAAGCTGTCGAAATTTTTGAACCCAATCTGATTTGAAATCGAGTGAATGGATGGCGATCGCTTCGTTTTGCTGTCGAGATTGCCGAACAGGGGATTATGTTTTTTTAATGTCAAAATTTCCAGGAAATTTCCTTATATATAGAGCTAAGTCCTGCCCGTCAAAACGCGTCAAAAAAATCTGTACGCTCTTATAGTCCGGGCTCTAACCTAGATTTCTATACCCCATTTTACACACATCTGAATGCGATCCTGCGAACTACAGCAATTTCTGTGACTCAAAGTAAGATACTCAGTTCAAAAATAAGTCCTGCAAGGAAACATTACATGCAAACCACAGTTCATTAAATGTTGTACCATGGGAAACAAATAGTTCAACACAATATGCTACTAATTGGAGAACTATCTGAAGAAGGCACAGAAAAAAGGAATATAAAAAGGAACAAGGACTACAGATTATTCCTCTAGTATAGTACAAGAAAATGTCCAGATGTTGTACTAATGAAGATTTTATTACTATTTTGTTGTGCACATCAGATCCATATATGACCAGTATTCGACAAAAATGAAAATCTACCTCAATCGAATAAGAGGAAAAATCTAAACAACTTATAGAAAATTAAACCCAAAGCTATATAGAAGAAATGTTTACTAATATTGTTTAATTTAAAATAGTTTATAGATTATAACTTCCCAGCCAGCAAAATACTTCGACGTTGTTTAAATCAGACATTTCTTGCAAACGTCTGACTTCATTCTTAGAGACTTCGTTAAAATTTCTGTTAGATATTGATTATACGGAATGTCTGGCCGCTTTCTAATCGATTTCGCATGGATGCATCGCAGGGAATTTTTGTACTGATATGTCTAATATATGTCTGATTAAATTCATATAGATGTGTCTAAGTTGTTAAGTGTGTAATATTTATTAAATAATTACAACTATCATTAAGTTGAAAATATTTTTATTTTATATAAATAGATATTGGGAATTATTTCTTTTCATAATCATCTTTATTATATTCAATATTTTTATTTTTCGAATTCTTGTATGAGTTAAATTTCAGTTTTGTATTTTATAAAGCTTTTTGTAATAGTTTTATTCCTTAAATTTTTCAGGAATGACTTTATACACTACCAGACTATTATCTTGTATCTTCTTGTTACACTTCACCTTAGCTTTCCGTTGGATAGCAATGAAATTTACAATTATTAGACACCAGCAAATACTGCTGACGAAGGTCGTAGCGGGCCAGAAAATGCATTACATTCTACTGGTGTCTAATAATTGTAAATTTTCTGTACATACAATATACTTCATTGCTATCCAACGGAAAGCTAAGGTGAAGTGTAACAAGAAGATATAAGATAATAGTCTGGTAGTGTATAAAGTCATTCCTGAAAAATGTAAGGAATAGAACTATTACAAAAAGCTTTATTAAATACATAACTGAAATTTAACTCATAGAATAAATTCGAAAAATAAAAATTTTGCTAATCTTGTATATATTATATTGCTGTATCTAAAATGTTTAATGATAATATTTTATTTTCTAATAAAATAAAAGACTTCTTACAGAAATTTGTGCGATTATAAGATTAGAATTTTATTCCATATTCTTTCAGCTATCTGTCAGAAAACAATAATAATGTCTGATAACACATAAGAATTTCCCTTGCCTTTTGCACTCGATTTCTGTTAGATATCTATCAGAAATGCCGGTAAAAAACAGTATTTCCCACGACATGTCTGACAGAATTCGTGTCAATCACTTCATACATTTTTGAGTCAGAAATCTGACAGAATTCGTATACGATTCCGACTTTTTTGTCGACGTTTTTTTTTAGATATCTGGAAGACGTCGCACTATGCTTCGACCCATAGACAAAAATCAAAAAAAAAAAATTTTGTCTCAAATTGTTTTTAAATACAGATTTTTGAAAGATAATAAGGTATCTCAAATAAATGTTAACAAAAAAAATTTTTCTGATTGCTTTTGCCACCACGAGAGGGCGTTAAAATCAGATAATTTCTTGCAAAAATTACTTAACAGAAAAATAGGTTTTAGTTGTTTCACAAAAATAATTCTGAAAAATTCATTTTTTTTAAAAGTCACTCGAAATTTGGTTTTCAGGTACTTTGATATATTTGTTCAGTTAAACTAAAATTTAGAATTTAGTATGTATTTACAAAATAACTTTTTTTATTGGTCTGAAAAACACATTTTTTTTGTTGAAAATCCAAAAATTACTTAAGTTTGATGGAGTATAAAAAAAAATTATATAAAATTAGATATTTTTTTTCTTTTTTTGTAAGTTTATACTCTTAGCTAACAGGGTATTCAAAAATTAGTGCCTATTTTTTACCACAACTTAAAAAAATGCGTTTTTTGAAATGCCTAATTTTATGATTTTTACTCAAAAATTAGGCATTTAAGAGTGTTTAATATCATTGCGTAACACGTTTTATATTTTGAATAGTAAAAAATTAAAAAATTATAGCATTAGTAGACCAAAACCACTGAAGCATTTTCAAAATTTAGCTCGAGGTCTTTTTTATGGCCCACTGAAGTTTTTAGTTTTTTTAAAGGCGTAAGTCAAAAAAAATATATTAAATCTAATTCTGAGCTAAATAAGATTAATAGATGATTGTAATAAAATTTGATGACGGTTCCTTTAATAGAACTAATTAACCCTCTATCTGCCATTTTAAGTGGTCATTTCAGCCCCTCCGCACAGAACACCACTAACACGTACGTTTAAAGGGTTAAAATATTCTACAACAATTTTCTGCATCGAATTTCACTAGGGGTTGTAAAGGACCATAAGTTCGTGTGATATAAGCAAAATGCTTAAAACAGTAAAATTGTATATAATCATATATTATTATTAAATTGTGTTTCTGCAAAGTCGTGTGAAATAATTCGAAAAATGTAATAAATCTACTTTTGAGCTTAACATATTATCTAACCCTCTATCTCCCATTTTTAGGATTAAATTACCCCTATTTTTAGGAGTCATTTAAGTCTCTTTTTTAAATATTCTTATTGAAAACCTTTAAAACGTGTGTTAAAAGGATTAAATTGTTCTATAAACATTAAATAGTTTTGTTTTACACATTCCAAACACCTTTAAAAAAAATTAAAAAGTTCAGTGGGCCATAAAAAAATAACTCGTGCTAAGTTTTTAAAAACTTTCGAAGTTTTTAATCTACTAATGATATAAATAAAAAAAAAATTAAAGGCATATGAAAAAGAATTTTTAAACCAACCATTTTATTAACAAAAAGCAAGCAAAATAGCACGATATTTTTACAGCGGATATTAATACTACGCGTCGATTTTTTTTTGAAAACTGAAAAAATAAAAATAAAAGTGCGATATGAATTTTTCATCATTTTTAATGATGTTAACATTTCTTCTTTAATTTTATCATTTATGTTATCTTTCAAATATCCTTATAGTTTTATTTTTGCAAGAGTATTTTAACCGTTATAGCCTATTTTGCAATTAATGATGTTTTTGTATTTTCCACATTGATAATCCAATTCTACCCAAATTTGGCATAAATATATATCTTGCAAATATCAATTAACATACCAAAATTTATTACGATCGGACAATTTTTGTGGGAGTGATAGCGTTTTTAATGAAGAGGATATATGGCAGGACCTTGAGTCCTTAGTCCGATTTAAATAAAAATTTACACACACGTTGCTAGTTGCATATGTATCAACATGACCACTTTTTGTAATTTTGTGGGCATTATTGAAGCTAAAATTATATTTTTCAATTTCAGGACACATGGGAGGTAGGCGTGTCCTTGGGCCGATTTTTCCAAAAATTCATATTTTTCTTAACTAAGCTAGTTTATGCTAGTGTACCAAATTTCAAAAATATCTGACAACTCCTTCTATTTTTGTCCCTTCGTTATATGGGAACGAAGCACAGTGCGTCGGACTAATTTGCCGGCTGGGTTGTTTTTTATTTAAGTATATATTTGTATTAATAAATAAAAAAAATACATTTATACTAAAAATAAAAGTTGAATACTACTACCAAGAATACTATTTCGGCATTTTTAAAAATTGTCCTTTTCAGTCTTATCCTTTTAATAACTCGTCTCGTCCCAAAAAGCCAACCTTTGGCAGATCTAAGTTTGAGAATAAAAAAATAAATAGCGCTTGTACAATACAAGAAAAATAATGATAAATTACAAAAAAATGATATATGAAATATTCAACTTTTACACCGAAACTCAACCAAAAAATGAAAATGGTTTTTGAACTCCCCATAACTCACCATAAATAAAGCATACCATCCTCTATGGTATAGCAAACACCGGCTTCGCAAACTAAGGGTTGTTAACATAACAGGCCTTCGGCCGGGCTTATGGCCGAATAGGGAAGACAATTCGTGCACCCGGCTAAAGGCTGGCTTTATGGAGAAAGTCCTTGCTCACGGCCGAAGACAAGCTATGCAGACAAACTTTAATTTGCGATTCGGGATTTTTCAATTCTAGATTCTAAGATTCGGGATTTTCGAATTCGGTATTTTCTATTCGCGTGTTTAATGAATAATAATATATCTATTACTAAATAAAAGAATTGTTTTATTAGATCTTAAACCCTATTTTTGCTATATAATTGAAGAATTTTTTAAAATAAGATAACCAAGAATCACACAAAAATGTTTCTAAACTATTATAAAATTGAAGTATTACCCAACAATAACGAAACATCTCCCAAAAAAGGTTAACACTTCTAAATCAACCATAATTTTTATGAACAGTTTTTAGGCAATTATTTTCACATTAATTTTTCACGATTTTGCTGGAAACTGTGATTTAATCCCATTGGATTATTTTTTATTGCGAAAGTTCTCATCTACGCTGATAAACCAAAGAAAATGAAACAACTCGAAATCAATATTTTACGAGTTTTTGACGAAATTCGGCTGCAAATGCTCCGTAAAGTGAAAGGAAATTTGAGTTTTTGATTGCCTTATATACGCACCAGCCGTGACGTCTTAAATTATCTACTTACTAAAGCCAGCTTAAGTGATATAAAAAGATTTTTCCTAGCTTTATACTAATTTGAACTGATGTGACTCTTAATAACAATCACCCTGTTTTATAGATTCAACAAGAAAAAAGATATATTTGGGTGATAAATGGAGCCAAAAATAAACCATGGAAATTTTTGCTATCCAGGAATTCATCCAGACTAAAGGATGCAGAAAGGTAAGGGACAGTGCTATAAAGAGGAGGTTAAAATAATTTGAAAAAAAGTTTTTTACGTGTATAGTATGGTGGACATGAATTTTTATTAAAAAAATATCCGAGTTTTGCACCTTCGCAATCATGAGCGTTCTGCTTCGTTAACATCAAAATCACAACCCTTGAAGTACTTTAAGCCAACACTTTGCAAATTAAGCAAAATTCCCCGAAAAAACTTGTTTTTATTCAATTGTTGATGCTTGTCTAAAAATTCCGATGAAAAAAATATGTGTACCAGCGTTAAATGGTAAAAAATTTTTTTTAAATTCCATCGAAAGTAATTATGTTAAAAATGTTTGTTTGCTTTTTTTTAATTATTATTTTATTAAAATAATGTATGTTTGGTTAAATATTTGTCTTAATATATTTTCACACATACATTTTGTATTTTTATATGTGGTATATATAAAAATATCTATAACCACTTGTCGATTAAAAAAAAAATAACAATAGCAACAGACGAACAAACAATACATGTAAATCTCACAAATTTTAAAATTAAATACCACTGCAATATGAAATAAATATTTGTTATGTTGGTTTTTTGCGTAAAACAATTAAATTTAATTAAACAAGTGCGACATTTAAAGCCACTGTGAAATATACAAATAAAACCTACGCCGTTGTGGAATAAGAACGGAAAGATTTTGAAGAAATATGTATGTAGTTCCATGGTGAAATAATACAGGTGTCAGCACTACGGCAACAAATACAACATTACAACAAAACTGAAAATTAGTCTCAGCTATCGTCAAAAATAATTTTATACAAAAATCAAAGCCTGCCGCTGAACGTGATGAAATAAATATATTTTTATGTCAATTTTTATTTAATTATGGTCAATTACTATTTTATTTTTAATTCAAATTATCAAAAACCTTAATAAAATATACTTATCACAACACAAAACGTGGACGTTTTGTAAACATAAAAAACAATTTATTAATTAATTCATTTATTAATGATGTGCTAATAATCCCAATTTATGATAAAAAACACTGAAATTTATTGTTGTGGGAAAGCTAGTTTCTATGCGCATTTCGCTGGTTGCTTAGGCCAGCTCGTCAGGAAACTTTTTCCAAATACTTTAGAAAAGCTAAAAATATTATACAAGTAAGACCATAAAGTGAATAAGAATTTTAAACACTCAGCTCTTACTTGTAACAATATCAAAGCTTCAACAAAGACACAACAATAAATAGTGAATTTTTTCTTTCTTACATTCCCCTACAATTGGCTGGGTTTTTTCCAACACGAATTGTAGTTGTAAAACAACTTTGACATTATCTTAGACAAACAATGCAAGAGCAAAAAATCGCAATCTGGCGTAGTAATGCCACCTGTTTATTTCACCATGTGTACTTGAACATGAAACCTGCATTTATTTGGAAATTTTTAGTGAAGTGTTAAAGTATGTTCGAACCTAATAAATATTTGACGAAAAATATCAAAAAAAGCGTAACCAGTAAATTGATCAAACTCTATTATTATTTTTAACAATTTCTATTGACTTACCAAACTTTATTTGTGAGAAGTTAATTGTACAATGTAATTTAAGATCTGTTAAATGATGTTTGATCTAGCCAACGTTTTGTAAAAACAAATAATTTTTCGATAAAACTCAAATAGTTAATAGGTGTGAATAACTTTAGTTAACAATTTGTTTGAAGAAAGTGTTTTAATGACACCAAAATTGAATGGTTTGTGCGCGAATACTTACAAATGATTACATTGACGAATTTTATTTAGGACTCGGGCGCATCTATGTTTTTCCAAAATGGGTATTTAAAAAAAATTGGTTTTGGGCATTCCGATCTTGTGGTATATAAATATTATCCATAGGTCATACTGGAGTCCTCAAAATTAAGTTTTTATGAATGAGTTTATATTTTTTAGCTTGTTTATGGAAATTTTCTTTCAATTCTTATCCATTAATCAAAAAATGTTGCTGATTTTAGCTGAAAAAAATCCGAAGGCATTACCAATCATAGATAGTTATATGTGTATAATAATATGTTGGCGTTGGCCAGGAGCTCCTCAAACTTGATTTGAACGGACAGACAGACGGACAGACTAATATCGTGAAATGAGCTTCTCTTCTCATAAGGACCCAGAATTTATGTATTGGAGCTAAGAAAAATATTCTAGAAAAAACAAACGGAATGATAAAGTTATATCCATATACATATATACCTTTTCTACCTTCAAAAAAAGGGTATAGAAATGGATCTACCACCATAAAATAAAGATAAAATTTATTTGTTCCTTATGGCAATTTTTATATATATGGGGGATTTCATGTCAAGTGACCCAACTTTTGAAATCGATGTCTTCCGATTTGGATGAAATTTGCACCAAGGTTAGTCTTATTGGATAGTAGTTTAGACACAAATTTTCAACAAGATCGGTCAAAAAGTTTCAGAGTTAGATGGGGGTCAAAATTTGACATTTTGGCCAAAGCGGTGTTTTTTCTCATCCATGTAACTTATTATCTATTGGTGTTAGCAAAATTTGTCTCAAACAAATTAGATAGCTATTTCTTCAATCTTTCCAAAAAATTTTTTTTATTGAGATCCCATTTCAAAACTTTTATAGTGAGGGTAAAACGAAAAAGACCTCTAAAGAGATAGCTTGGTTACTATCGAAACGCGTCAGATAAATCTGTCCGTGAACGTGGATTCGGGCCCCACGCTAGTCAAGAATGAAAAAATTTCAATAAATTATAACAAATTTCGTGTTGTAAAATTCCTTCCTTTATAAAATTAATTGAATAAAAAATTTACAGCCTGGCCCACAATGTCGACAAGAACATTTCTTTCTTATATTTATATTGAAAACAAAAACAAATTTAAATTTTTTATTGTTGTTTTCAATATAAAAATGCGAAAGAAATGTTCTTGTCGACATTGTGGGCCTGGCAGTTAATTTAATGAACTTTAACCTAATTAAAAATAAGAAAAAAACACAAGCTTTTATAATATAATTGGGGCACCTTAGGCAAATTTTGTAACAAAAAGAAAAAAAAGGTATCTAAGTAAGGAAAATTTTAATTTAAATAAGTCACTTCTGGTTTCGTAGTGCAACAACTGTGATAATAATTTACGTATCTTTTAAACTTATGCATATTCCACTTCAGAACGTTTACAGCATTATGAGTACGATATTCGCTAATTTCGGACTAAAAAAGATCGGTCTAAGTTAGAAAAATTATCTAAATGATCATTTCCGGCTTAGAAGTGCTTTGCGCCTGTAAAGAAATTTTTATAACTCTTTAACTTATGGGATATCTCAAACTTATTCAGTATGATAAGGACACCTTTAATTGGAAACTTATTTTAAAATGAAATAACTCTTCATTGAAACACTCACAGAAAAATGCATCTTCATATTGATTATGCCGTTACATTAAAATTGTGACATCAATGTTATTACAAATGGCAGCAATGAGACAAAAAGTGACATCAATCCACTGATGAACGTCATCCTAAAAGTTTGTCATATTTTATGAGTCATCTACGCTATGACTACAGTGACATCAATTCGATGCCACATTTTGTGTACACTGGTTGTTGGCAAAATAAAAAATACAAGTTATTTTAAAAGTACTTGGCAATTTTTAAAACAACTCATTTTAGCGCAAAGACTTTATATGTACCACAGAAGTGAATGGTAAAGTCAAAATTTAACGATTCCTTTGGTAGCTAAAATGTAATACGGTTTGTTCAATTTACCGTTTATAGCTTCTTGTGAAATATCTATAACAAACCAGAAATATCTCTCTTAATATATAGTATCTATATATGTCTTGGCAATTTAAATCGCTTTTATACTATGGAAAGGCAACATTGTGATGCAATTTTGATATTTGGCGAAGCGTTGTGCTGCAACAAATAAAATAAACGTTTAATATTACCATATATTACATTTGATTAAAAGCTACAAAAAGGTAACAATATAATTTTTTTGGAGAGTTATTTCATACTGCCCTAAATTAAACTAAATATTTGATTTAATTTTTCATTTAATACTTTACAGCATAACACACAAAACTTGTATTGATATGTTGTTATATCCCTAATGTACATTAATATATATTTTCCATATAAAAGCACATCCCATATATGTATGTACAAATATAATCAAAAATAAAGCCTTATGAATTAACGAATATTGCACAAAATTTATGAATGAAACAAATAAAATGCGAGCATGCACATTATTGCCACAAAAGGATAAAAGTGATAATATTATACTCATTTATAAGTGTACTTTTGCATTTATGTACGTGTACAATACATGTTTGTATTTATTACACTGAAATAAGCCTATTTAAGTGCACACAAGAAAAAAGATTTTTTTTTATAAATAAGATAAATCGAATGCAGGAATTTCCATTTCAATTAATAAAAAATTAACAAAAATAAAAAAGTTGTTTGTTGAAGTGGAATTATATTTTTGTTAAGATTTGTTTAAATTATTGATATAATTTTAAGAGCCTTTAAGTATGCTGCACTTTTTTAATCCAATTTCTTAATAATTTTATTAAACTGATTACTTACTTTTAAAATATAAATCGTGTTAAATAAAAACTACACATTTTACAACAACAAAAACAAAATGTTACAAACTGTAAATGATTTTTGTAAATAGTATTAAGAACACATTGTTAAAACTATATAATAGATTTTAAACAAAGAATCATTTTAAATTATGTTTTTCAACAATAATGTTTGGGTTTTATAAGCAGTTAACAATATTAAAAATTATTATCGTATTTGGCAATAGAAATTGCAAACTTTTTAAGAAAAACAAAAATAAAAAAAAAAAAAATATATTTGCAAATGCTTCATTTATGATGTCCAGAATGTTGTGCTGAATTTATATTCAGCCTTATTATGGTTGTCGTTGTCGTAAGCGACTGTGTCGATTTTTTTAATATGTTAAAATAACACACAACAAAAAACGACGAAACACTTGTTATACGGCCGATAAAATCCTACCTTTAGCTATCGGTAAGTCGTGAAAACGGGCCTTAGAGATTTTTATGAATTTTGGGATCTTTTAGTTAGTGCATATTTTTGCATATTTTACCCTTTACAGCATCATTTTGCATAATCTATTAAAAGATCATTTTTGCAGCATATGTTAAGTAAATAGCGCATATTTTGCCTTTTTGAGGCATATTTTGATACATGTTATATTTTGCCTTTTTGAGGCATATTTTGACATGTTAATTTTTTCAGATGCTTACAAGAGCTTTGGCAGCAAACAGTACCAAAATTTTTTTAAAAATTCTGATTTTTCTGTTTTAAATACCTATCTGTATACACAACGTGTTGCTTCAATCTTGCCATCTACATTTTATTTTTACTCTTAAATTGTAAGCCAAAGCAGGCTATTTTAAACTTACAAATGTTATATTTATATAATCAAAAATTAAGAAAAAGGCAATTATATACGTTTATGGCGGTATAATACATAGAAATCTGGACCAATCTGTTAGTATACCGACCAACTCAGAATCGATGCTTAAAGTGATCTAACGTTGTACATCCGTCCGTCTGGCTGGTTGTCTGTCCATGTTAACTTTGTGCCTAACAAATTAGCCTTTTTGTCCGCAAACCATCAAATTATGTTGGCCGCTAAAAGATTTTTTTGCAAATTAATAAACACTTTTCGAATCGGCTCACATTAGCCCAATGCTCCCATCTATAAATAGCTTTAACTTCCTTTTGAATTTTAACATTAATAAACAATTTAGCAACCGACCCTGAAATACCTTTAAGGCCAAAAATCTCATATGGATGTTAATAACTAGATAATATTCGCCACAAATAGCTCTTAAGTGAATTTTAACCTCAGAACATAAATTTGTTTTTGTGAACCCATGACTGCCCATCGTTTTCAAATGGAATAAAATCTCGACATTTTGTCTCTAAATTCTATGGTGCTTGGTCTTTGCCGATTATAGTTTTAGGACTGTTTTTTATTGAAATGCAAATGTTTTAAATAGTTGAAAAACGTTTTTAGAAGGCAGGATTATTAATTTTAAAATTTTTTTTTTAGATTATCCAAAATAATGACAATAAAAACTTTTATGCAAAATATCAAGTAAATCGAATTTTAAATAACATGCTTAATTCCAGTTTATATTCTTTTTTTCAGTAGAAAAGCGTTTCATTTCCACAATCGCGATGTCGTTTAAAACGTTTTTCCACTACGCAAGCGGCTTTTAGAACGTTATTCCACCTTGAAAAACCAGTTCGTTTGTATCTTTTTGTTAGTAACTTACAACGTTCTTCCACTGGCTGACTCTTTGTATCGCATTTTGATGGCGTTAAGGTGCATAATTTTGGGTGAATTGTCGTTTAAACAGTGTAAAAGAGTAATGTTAACGCTAATCTAAAAAAAATTGTTTTTGCAAAAAGTGGCTTTTACAACGTTATTCGCGGCTTTGCTTCAATTTTTAATTGTTTTGGGGCATATTTTTAAAAATTTTCAGAGCATATTTTCGATATTTTTCTGGTTTCCCTGGTTATAAGTTTTTATAAACTATTAATTTTCCCATGGAAATCGTAAGTTAACATACATTAAGTGTTCGTTGGAACGTAGGTTAAAATTAATAAGGTGTTCGTTCCGTAAACACAGCGACAGGACGGAAAATGGCTTATTAGAATAAGATCTTATTAATTATTGTTCGTTCATATTTATTATGTACAGATTTAATAAATAAATAATGCAAAAAAAAAAAGTTTAAGAAATTTTGTTTGTCATTCCATTTGTAATTTCAAAAATATTTTTCTAAGACCATATTAGGAGTATTTTAGCTCCTTATAAATAGCGAGGCTGATTTTGCGATGTCCGTCTGTCCGCGTTTATGTTGAAATGCGCTTATTGAAGATCGCACTAATAATGGGGGCTGGGTTGTTTTATATTTATGTCACATTTTCCCTTTCAAGTTTGCTTTAAAATTCAGCCAGATCAGTCTTAAAATGGCTGAGATATGAGCAAAAAGACTGCGACTACCTATAATTTTACCCAAAACATCCCTTGTTGATGTTGTTTCTGCTTTGTTTTTGTATATCTAGAGAATGGCAAGAACCAAAGATTCCAAATTAGGTTCAAGATTCTAGGTTATCAATTCGCAATAGCCGACGAAATTTTGGCGGGATTGCAGAAGTAGAAGTGGCACAAAATATATTTATTTATATCTAAAGAACAGTATTTATATTACTTTCTGTTCTTATCGCACCATATATCACTCTTAGTCACACCCTAGTTCACATACTGTTTTTCAAAAATGTAGGTATGTTATTTATCAAAAAAAAAAAAAAAAAAAAAAAAAAAAAAAAACCAAGAAAAAAACAAGTTTTAATTAAACATAATTGCAGTTTGTAAAACAAAAAATTCAATTTTTATAACATAAAGCAAATGAAGAAATCTAATAATATTTTCAATTTTTTTTTGCATAATCTATTAAATTAGTTAAAGCTAAATTAATTATTCGTACAAAAGCACTCAATGGTTGGTGGCAGAAAAGGAAAACATAAGCGAGATAAAGAAAAATCAGCTTAGCAATGAATATTTTGTTCTCTGTTTGCATATGTGTTTATCTATGTGTAAGTATGTGTGCATACATTTTTTTATTTTCAAATTTTTTTCATGAAAAGCAATTGCAAAAGAAGAGCAATAACTTTCATGCATATTGATGCACATTGATTTTTTTGTTCATTTAGATTTTTTCCATATTGCAATAAGTATTTTATGCCTGAAACCATTTGTATTACATTAAAACGTGTGATTTCCCAACAAACCAATTAACTCGAGAAAAACATTATATTCCGCTCACAATATTATTATAGTTACGGACTATAGGTTATTTAAGAAGTATTCCGTTCAGTCATTTTTAAATAAATAAACATTTAAAATTCCAATCGAATCTAGTTTTAACTGATTCTAACGTTTATTCAAAAAACTAAGTCCGTCGATTAAGTAAAAGTATTCTATATGTAAACTAAAAAAAAAATGAAATATAAACAACTCTAAATTTACTTAAAAACCGATCTACTTATTTTGCATTTAATTTTAACGGAAAGTTCATTTAACTTTTACTGTCAAAAGTTCTATAGATGGGGATAGTACACTAAATATTGATTTAAATTAGCATTGCACCATCACTAAATAAAACTGCAAAAAAATTAGTTTGCACTATTTTTTACCAGCTTTAGTGTTGATTGGTATTTTCTTCACTAGCACTAAAAAAATTTTAGTGGTATTGCAAATTTTTTCACTATCACTATCGATGAATGAATGCGTAAAATCTGCACTCAATTGAAATAGTGCAAAGTTTGTACATACAATCAAAGCAGCTGAATATAAACTGACTCTCACTTAAATTAAAAAAAAACGACGTAATTTTGTATGTGCATAGTTTTTAATTCTTGTGATAATATGCATAAGCAGAGGAAATAAAACAACATGAAGTTTTGTCAAGAACGAAATATCTCCTTTTGTTTGTAAATTTAGTGCATAATTTTAAGTTGCACTCAAATCAAACTATTTTTTTGAGTGCAAAATTTGTTAACATCACTCTCACTCATGTTAAGTGCGGCTGCTAATTTTCAATTCATCCCTCTACATCAACAAAATTATTGCAATAATTTTGCACTATCATTAACTGTGAGTTGAAACAGCTAAATTAGAGCACTACCCCCATCATCGAAAAATTCAACCGAGAATTCCGTTAAAAATTAACCACAAATTCCGTAAAAACAAATGAATTTTCAGTTATTTAATATAATTTAACCTTAAAAAAAAAAAAAAAAAAAACGACAAATTCCTCAAAAACAAATGAATTTTCTGTTATTTTCTAGAATTTAACTACCAAAAAATTATTTCATGATAAGACCGTCTGCAGTTTGGTTACTCGGGCATCCACTGTGCCCTGGTACCCATACCAGCGTTACCCTGGAATGTTCCGCGATCTCGTTTAGAGACCTCCGGCATTCCTCTGTGAACATAGATGTCGCGAAGACACCAGCCAGAGCTGCAATATCAACCTTGCTGTCCATAAATTTACATATATCCCTCGATTAACGATAGTACCTCAGCCAGTTTGCCACCCTATTTGAGGCAGATATTTCCGCCTGCAGTACACTACTAATATCCGGCATCCTAAACGAGACCCTTATGCCCAATTCCTCGATAAAGAAACCTCCACCTACTCTACTGCCCATCTTGTTACCATCAGTAAAGACCCTTAAAGCCGGTTCCAGAGGTGGCGTGTTATCGAACAGCTCATCACCATTGCCATGAGGAACTGTGAACAAAGCACCGAAAAAGGGTTCCAGAGTGCAATAATCCAGTCCCGGCAGGTCAGATGATGACGCAGCGCGATCCTGGCATGACCTTAGTCCAGTGTAGACCATATGCTGATCGCCCCTAGCCTAATAGCTAAAGTAAGGGACAGTTGTTGGGCCATGATGTCAACTGGAAGCCAGTTCAGCATAGCAAACAGCGCAATCGTCGGTGTCGATCAAAGTGATCCCGCGGTCATCAACGCGACTCAAGCATTATGCAGTACCGTCCCCTTTCTACGACAGGCCATCATATTATACACATAGAAGAGGATTGCCTCAAAAATCCATTCAAAGCCCCTGGGGTCAAGGCCCCAGTTCCTGCCCACGGATCTCCTATAGGTGTATATAGCCACAATGGCTCTATTAGCCCTCAAAATTGAGGTGAGTTCCCAAGATAGCTTACTATCGAGAATTACGCCCAGATATTTAATATAACTTGTGAACGAAATAATGCGTTCGTCGAACATGTCCCTAATCAATGCAATTGAGTGACCTGCAGTGTTCGCTCCATGTAGTTGAAACCACAAGGCTGATTGTGTTAAGTGAGTAACATTTTGTCTTTAGATATTTCTCACTAGTTCAAGTCTTGCACCTCCTATTGTTGATGTAGCCATTTAAAAGGAAATGGGCTTCATAGCGTATGCACTCTGTGTCAATAAAATGGAATGTCAAGTTAAGAAAAATAAACAAATTGTTTTGGTAGGTTGTTCCACTGTGAAGGTACCCAGGCAGAAAATGACAATCAGCACGACGCTGTGCCGATGTTGATGGGGGCACTATCAACATCAATACAAAGTACTGTTTACCAAATTTACAATGTACTCACAGTATTGCGTCTTCCGACTCTTATTTTTAGTGTTGCCACAATACTCTAAATTTAAATTTACAATATTGGATTCACGAATTTACAACGTAGTCACAACATTTAAATTATAACTCCAAATAACCGCCTTCCGACTTTTGTTTTCAATATTGTCACAAAACCCTAAATTTAAATTTACAACATTGGATCAATAAACATAAAATGTTAATATAAATTTAATGATGAAATAATAGATATTACACTTTTAAATAAAAAATTACATGTACTGTGCATATGGATGTAACAGTATAGAATTATTGTAAACTCGGTATTAGGAAATTAAGGTTAAGTTCTTGTATATACAGTATTGTAGCAGTATAGTTTTATTGTAAATACGACACTACAAAACTAAAGTTGTAATTTTGTTACTTTAGTGTTGACATGGTACAATATTTTTGGAAGAGTCATTTGTATTAACAGGGTCGCGGCGGTACATAATATTTAGAAGAGTCGTAATTTCTGTCTGGGTAGTCTCATTTAATTTCCTAAGAAAATAAATATAAATTAAAAAAAGATATACACAGAATTCAAACCGTACAGCTCATTTTGCGTCACCCTGTATAAATTTTAATCTTGTTGCGTTTTTTTTATTTTTATTTCTCCCTTATCGAAAAATAATATTTTATTAAAAGAATTATACTTTTAGTTTTACACATTGAAACGTTTATTGCATACTAAATTTATATTCCTGAAAGAGTTAACGATTTTTTGCACTTTAAAATATATTGTGTGTTAAAATGAATAATATATTTAATGTGAGGTTATGGTTAAAATTCTAAATCGAATTCATTTGTTCTGCGTATAAATTTAACAATTTATTTTACGATATAATCGCTTTTATTTCATTTGCATTTAATTAAAAACAATTTATGTGATCATTGTTTCAATATTCCCATCTAAACATTAAAGGTTTCGTCAAGGGAAACAGTTTAAAATTTTAAATTGTTAATATTCATGATACCACGTTTTAAACGATTTGTTGAAAAGAAAACAATTTTGTTGGCATAATTCGTTAAATACGTGTTAAACCAAACGGTGGATGCTGGTGATACAAACTTCGGTAATATGTTTTTAAATTTGTTCAAAAATTTCTTGATTTTAAATTTTTTTTAATTTTTGTTTATTTTCGGCCCCAAATTATTGCAATAGAAAATAATTCTCGATATTTTTCGTGCCATAGTCATGCTCAATATGCATGTTTAGGGAACATAGTGGCGTATGTAAAATTTAATTTTATATTTATTTAACAATTATTTTGTTCAGAGTGCATGTTTACTTTAGAAAAATATTTACTTATTTTATTTTAATAGAGCAAATATCAAGAATGGCTGGTGTACATAAACGAGTTGTAGTAATTAAGTGTTGTTTTATTTTTATGATTATTATTTGGTAAATAGGGAAAATATTAACATTAAAAAATATTATTATATATAATGAAAGTGAAACTTTTATTTAGCTATGCCTATAATAAAACAAGTAAGAAAGTATAGTTGGTCAAGTCCGACCATATGATTCTCTACACCACAGTATTTAAAAACGAATTTTTGAGAGTGTAGCCTTTTTTTGATCCATATACAATCATGGAATCGCCTGAACAAAATTATGTTAAGAGGTTAAGATTCATGTAAAAATTCTTTGAGCAGAATATAATTTAGATAACCTCATCTAAGATTTTTTGCCTTTCAGTCATTTGATAATGGTGGTTTATATAAGACCTATGATTCATTTTGACCCTACGAGCACATTATTTTGTCATGACATTAAAGCTATCGTAAAAGTTATTGTCGCCAATTTTTATGTAAAACATCTTATTCCGCATTTTTTGTTTGGCTTAAAAATATATCAAAATAGTTTTAGGGTCGAAAACAGGAATCTGAAGTTTTTTTTTTATTAAAGTACACGTTAACATGTTACAGGTGAAAGTATATAGACCGACTTAAGGCAGTGCCGCGCATTTTCGTGGTACTTTGGACGACTGATTTAGTTTTTATAATATCGTTTAAGTATTTAAAATTTATTTTGGCTAAGTTCCAAAACATCATAAAAGTCAAAGTCAAAAATGTATCATGTTTCAGCTTAAGAAAATAACGGCATAGATTAAGCATAAGCAATATTTTCTGGGGACTCTTTTAAATGTGCATAATATTAGTCATATTTATGGAATTTTACAAATACTTAGGAGAATTGATCAAGCAATCTAACTCTTTTTCATCAGAATTTCATCTCCGTCGACATCAATTTCACTTTAAGGTGGGTCGGCCCTGCAAAATTATTGGCGGTCGGTCATACATTTAGACTATATTGTGGCACTTTAAATTGGTCAAATGGGGATTTTTCAAAATTTGACCTTTGGTTCAAAATAAGGAACATCAGAATTAATTTTAGAGGTATGGATCCTTTGGCAAAGTTTTTTATTTTGATCCCTAGAATACGATTTTCCTTGTCACTTGGGCAATTTTTAAATCGACGCGACCTAGTGTAAATATTTGTTATCTATTTTTTTTTTTTTAAGAAAAATCTGCAAGGAAAACATCTGCCAAGTTACTTGGTTACTTATGAGTCTTATTTAGTTCCAATTTATTAACATGCATACGCCATGTGGTATATAACCATATACATATACCGCCTAAGTTATACAAAATAAAGCATGTCAATAAGGGGTTTATGAAACGGGTTTTGTATGAAAATCCGTTTCATAAACCATTTATTGACATGCTTTATTTTTTATAACTTAGGCCGATAGTATATTATAGCCATATATGATTATATACGTTATTTTTTATATACGTTTATTGTTTCTGCTTTCAATATTATTCTTTGGCGTTGCGTTGCATTTTACATGTTTAGGGCCCAAGTTTTTTACAAGATCTTTTTTCAACTTAGTTAATCACTTCCAAATATCTATTATCCAATGCACAAATTTCACTTTTTTCACAAACTAATAAATATGGACAATTAATAAGTTCAAGTTCATATTAAATTATAGTCAAATCAACTGTGGCGTTGCCACAGATCAGTAAATTTTGCACAACCTTAAGTTCGAGAAACACTTTGATAAGTTAACCTCTCACATAATATATAAGTTATTTAATGATATATGTGACCTGATCTATGAAAACGGACCTTACGTGTCAAAAACTCATTTTTGACTTTCTTGTCGATTCGGATAGAGTTTGGGACGCTCTTTCACGTTTACTAAAAGTGAAAAAAAAAATACATCGATTTTAAAGATAAAACAACAATATAATATGCCAAACGAACATAATATTCTACGTCATTACATTATAATCGTTTATATTGGTATTTTGCATTAATGAAAATGAGTGTTGAAGAGGAGTTTAGTACCGTCTACAGTGTATATTATGGTCCTGAAAATGACGAAGACAATAACGGGTCCGACGATGGTGTTAGTTCGAATGGCAATGATGATGAGCTACATTGTCTCATTCAGAAGATGAAATGGAACAAAGTTTCGTTATACTAGACTTGTCGATGAAAAGGAAGAGGAGCTCGCAACCAAATTTCTCTCAGAAGATTGTTGTAATCAGAAACGTCAAACAATTATACCACAAAAAATGATCGACAGTACGAGAAACAATTGCTTAGAGTTATCAAAAAATGAACTCGATTTAGTTATACTAAGTCATATTGAATCCGGAACGATATGCAATAAAGAACTTGAAGCGGTTTATTCGCAACTTGCCAAACGGAAGAAATATCGACAGAGAACAAATACAGAACGTACAAGGGATAAGATCGAATATATCTTGTACAACGTACTTGTTTGTCGTTCGTTTTTCCCATTTATACATGCTTGTGGGATGAAGCGTTACACTTAATAAAGCATTTTAAGGCTTAAGGTGCAACAGTGCGAGTACATGGACTAGCGAATAAACCATCTACAAATTGGAAGTCGTTTAAACCAGTTGATATCCAAAAAGTTGTAAAATTTATTGAGTATACAGCCGATCAAGTGGCTCTTTCATTGCCTATTATAATTAACTTTTTTGTTTGATATAAGTCCCCTTTTCATAAATTTTGGAAATCTGACACCGGATTTGTAATCAGCGACTCAAAAAAACCCCCGAGTAACAAGTTAAAAAAAAGTAACTAACGAGAAACTGTCGAAACAAGTTGTTTCACTTCAATCGCTCTTTTCTTAAAAACTGTTTTTGCACGCAAGGTTTCTTTTCATCGATCAGGTCACATATTGTAAAAATAAAAATTCTTACCGATAATGCCATCTGCGCTATTGTAGTGTGGTCATAATAAGTTAATACGTTCGAAATGTAAAATGTTTTAAATTTAATATATATTGTTTTTGTGAAATGTGCGTATTTTAAAAACTACAATATAAAAAAGTGTTTGTTTCCCCAAATAATGGTACTAAACGTTTAAAATTTGAAATCAAACTCACAAAGATGTTAAGTAGTCTATGTTTCTCTTTACTTTAAATATAATGTTTTTTAAAGTATTGACTCAGGACAGCATAAATATTTTTGCAATAAATAGGATGGGCTTAAACATAATTTTTTATCTTCGGTTAAAATGAAACGTTTACCAGTAGGGTTATATACTAGTTTGGAAGCAAATTATGTCAACTCAGTCCTTTTGGGTCTAGATAAAGCCCTTTTTTAAGTACATAAACGTGGAAAAAAACTTGTAACCCTTAACTAAAAAACGCGAATCTTCTACACTTTCTGTTATTACAATTTATTTTTTTTTGCTTATGCTCCGGTAGGGTAATATTTTTGGGGTTTCTGGCTACAAGAAGTTGTGAATACTGTTTAAAAAATTCAAAAAACGTGCAACAAGAAAAACATAGAGAAATCGGTTACGTTTGGGATAAGCTTGCGATTGGTAATAATCCATACAACAAACTTGATGGTTTGTTATATAAACATATTAATATTTATATCCCTAATCAAGCGCTGAAGTTGAGAAGACTTTTAATGTCGTTAATGTCGTTGAAAACATCCAAGAGCGCGGTTTGTATTAAATATAGCGCACCAAGAAACTGTGATATTTTCCGAATGGTATACAAAATCAGCAAATTCTTCTCAAATATTGCAAGCATTTATCGTACCTCTCGGACGTGCTGGTGAAAAAGCTTCTGACGCCAGAAATTAATTTTATAAAAAAGAAAGCATTGAGCATCACAAAAGGATTGTATTGAGCATAATATAATCGATGTCTCTAACAGGGCCATGGATTCTTCTGATCCGTTGTAGTATATATCTGAAAATCTTTTTTCAACAAAGAGAAGTTTGGAGCTTCCAAGAGAAGTTATTTCTCTTTTAAAGATTCCTGAAATCACTGCCAAGTACATCACGTGCAGCTATAAATAAAAATACTTCAGATTCTGAAGAGGAAGCAGATGAATAATTTCATTATAATTTTGCATTGGAAGTTGATAAAACAAAAATGTTCAAGAAAATAATCTAACAAAAAATATTTTTGTACGTATTAATTAATTTTTCTCTTTTTTAGATTGATTAAATGTTGATAATACAATCCAAACACCCAGTATGTTGTTACCACTCACACAGCTGTGCACAGCAAGAAATTTGTTAGTTTTTTAAGTAATTTTCTGAAATGATTAATATGAATTATTTTGTGATTTAAAGTTAGTTTCTAAGTAAAAGTTAACTCCAACAGATTGAAGCAATTATCGCTAAATTTCAAAATCCGACTATCGCCATGAATACATTTCCTGTTATTAGAGTTGGGTGTGACAGTAGGCGGATTGATTGCACGATTGACTTAAATGTTTTACTGAAGACTTAAAACTTATTATTATCATCTGTACGAAATTTGAAAGGTGATCTGTTGCCTCAAAAACTGATAATTGGCCCCACTGTGACTTGTGGGCAAGTTTCTGGCCGATCTCCCTACGTACTATTGCCAATCAGCAATATCTCCTTGTCTTAAAGCGGTTGAGTTTAGAAAGCTCAGCTCTTTAGCAAAGGGTGAGTAAGGATTATGTCGCATTGTGGACTTTAACATTTATGTCAGCAGCTGAAAAATTATTCTTACATCAACAGCATGTATGCCCGGGTATGCAAGCACATTTTATATTCATACGTTGCTAAGTATATTTCTATTTTTTGTTATTTTTTTTTGTTTTTATGTATTTTGTTTGTGTTTGTCCTATTTGTTTTATTCAGGAATATTTAAAATAACGGGAGTTTTAGCAGACTTGTAAAACTCTTAGGTCCGTTTTCACAACTTACCGACAGCTAAAGGCAGGATTTTATTGGCCGTATAAAAAGTGTTCCATTGTTACAACTTAACTTTTAACTTAAGTAGGCGATAAGTTAAAGGAAGGTTCATTCTACCTGTAAGGTTAAAGTAATGTTGTAATAATGGCACTCTTTCCATACGGTCGTTAAAATCCTACCTTTAGCTATTGGTAAGTTGTGAAAACGGGTCTTAATCTTATTAAATAAACATGCAATATAACTTTATTTTCATTTTTTCATATCCGGGTACGGTAGAAATGAAAAAATTACCACATCCATGGTCTGATTTGTCCAATTTTGTTCAAACTGAAACAGAATATGTTAGAAAACAGCCACTTTCAGAGATACAGCTCTTTTAAAATTTAAAACATACCCAGGTATGTAGCTGTTGACATTAAGGTTAAATTGTCATGTAGATATATACGCAACATAGGGATGTTATAAAACGCATTATTTATACCAATATTGAGAGCATCGTGGGGATAGGCCGACACGGAAGGAACTCACGTACACCGCAATTAACACATCTGTATCACGCATCAAATTTGCATCCCCTTTATCTCAACGGAGACATTATTGAAGAGGAAGAATCTTTCTGCTATCTTGGAAGCTCACTGACTGCAGATGGTGGATCAGAAAAAGATATAAATGACAGGATCAACAAAGCACGGACAGCTTTCCAATCACTTTACAAAATATGGCGATCAAACTATATCAGTAAAGAAACAAAGATTCGGATCTTCAACAGTAGTATTACTTGCGTACTTCTCTACGGTTGTTACACCTACAGAGTAACCCAAGAAAGCCTTAGAAAACTACAAGCTTTTACTAATCGATGTCTGCGCCAAATACTACGAATCTTCTGGCATTATTGGGTCACTAATGAACAGCTGCTTGAAATAGTAAACCTCAATAAAATTGAAAGCGAAATAAAAATGCGAAAATGGAAATGGATTGTGTTGGGGTTGAAAAAATTTAAAGACCGTTTGGTTGATTTTTTTTTGGAGTTATATTTCTTTATTTTATGCTTCCAATATATATATATGTTCCTTTAACTCCCACTGGAGCATAGGGCGCCAGTGGGAGTTAAAGGAACTCACCTTCAAAAACTATTCTTCCCTACTATTTATACCTAGTTCTTATAAATTCAAATACTGACTAAAGTCAGTGAGTAGACCTAAACTAAAGTGCTGACTCGCATAATTGAGTCAGCACAATTTTTGATTTCTTTATTTTAAATAAAATAAAACTTATAATATACGAGGGTGACTCTCAACAATTGGTCATACGATCAGAAAGCCCATGCAATATATATCACGAACAGCAATGGAGTGGCATCCCGAAGGACAACGAGGACCCGGTCAACCACGTCTTACCTAGATTATTAATGTAAAAGTGCGAATACGAGGGTCATGGAATGACATGGAACCAAGGTAAAGCTTTAGCTAATAATCGTCGTAGATGGAAACAGTTTGTTGGCGCCCTAAGTTCAAATTGATATATATAATTTTGCCTTAGAAATGTAATGAAAATTTTATAATTTAATAAAAAAAGGAATTAAAAAAAATAACGTACAAAGTGTTAGATAAATCTATCTTATATTGAAACGTATCATGAGTGTCTTATACAGTCGCCTGCGATTATTTCAATATTATTTAAATGATGGTTAGTTAGTAATTTGTGAACACAGCGTTGTTTACAATAAAATGTTCAGAGTTTCCAACACAATTTTTTGCTTATGTTCAAATGCATTTAATTAAATTTATTAATTTTAATGTTTATAAATATTTTTCTTGATTATTAGTAAACTATGAAACCACTAATTATAGAAAATTCTATCTGCTATATCTTGAATTCAGTTTGTGGTTATTTTTTGATTTATTAAGCAAAACCATATTTTGTAATTTATAAACTTTAATTGATGTAAATGTATGTAGCTGTGTAAGATTTCATATACATTATGTTCACATTTTTTGTGAAAGCAATTAAATTATTAGAAAAGTTAATTTTTTTCGGATTGTGGCTTTTAAGGTTTATTAATTAAGTTAAAAACAAAAAATTAAGTTAAGTGGTCTATTTAAGAAATTTTGCTAAAAAAAATTCAAATAGAGAAAATGGAATTTAAATAGAATTAAATGCAATTAAAAACAAGTAAGATTGCTATAATTGGCTGTGCCGAATCTTTCATATTCTCCACCAACAGTTCGAATATTTCAGGATTGGGCTCCATATGATATCAATATATTATTAATTAATCTTTATAAAAAGGGACATCAGAATTAAAATTAGTGACCGACAATCGGAAAGTTTTTTGATTTTCTTTTTTGAAATTTGAACTAGCTTGAGTGAAATATCATGATTCGTAGCAGTTTTAGCCGAACTAGAATGATTTTCAGGAGGAGAATTTATATTGGACCCATGGCAAATTATGGATCAATCATTCCAAAATTCTGTAGAGTGATTTCTAGAATTAAAAAACATAAATTAGAATAAATTTCAATACAGCAGTGTAATTAGATTTAGCGTTTTCAGTGACTTTCAGAAGGCTGCTCAATATGGGATCGAAGGTAAACTATGAAAGGTATATCACAAAATTGCATGACATTTTTTCTGACCATATGAAGCTTAGTTGGAACAAATTGTTACCGCAATATCTATATGCTCCGTTTTTGGCGTATATAATTAATTTCCAGACTTTGCTTTATATAGGGCCTTTGGTAAACTATGGACCGACCATTACGAAAATTATTGGTGTGATTTTTTTTTTACGATAGTACTATTTATTGCGGGTTTAGGCATAATCAACCGTTTATGGTAAATTGTGGTGTACCAAATTGTATTACAATTGTACACTCACAATATTCTGTACGTAAAATTATCTGAAATTGTAATATAAAATTAATGAATATTCAGTTAAAAACCGGTCTACTTATTTTTCATTTATTTTTAACGAAAAGTTCATTTAATTTTTACTGTCAAAAATTCAACTGCGAATTCCGTAAAAACAAATGAATTTTCAGTTATTTTATTAAAATTAACTATCAAAAAATAACTGACAAATTCCGTAAAAACAAATGAATTTTCAGTTATTTTATGTAATTCAGTAATTTTATATAATACAGGTTTTACTCGAATTTCTAAAAATACCAGACACCTGCACGCTTATTTTTCTAATGAGAGAGAGAGAGAGAATATTTATTTTTATTTACTTACCCCCTTATACATGTTTGTTTTAGTTTTGTTGTACTGACCACTTTGTTTACAGAAGAACTTTCAATTATAAGACACCAGCAACATGCCCGATATGGTATTCGCAATTATTTACCTTAAAAATTTGATGTATTTAACTAAATTATTTTAACAAATAGAATATGATAATTTTCTACACAAAACAAGCAAATCGTTTTTTACTTTTACTTTTTCCCGCAGATCTATAAATAGATAACTGAAAATTAATTTTTTTGGTAGTTAAATTTTATAAAAATAACTGAAAATGCATTTGTTTTTACGGAATTTGTGGTTAATTTTTTATAGAATGCGCGGTTGAATTTTTGACAGTAAATATTAACTTTTCGTTAAAATAAAATGCAAAATAAGTAGATCGGGTTTGATGTAAATTTACAGTTGTTTTAAATTTCATTTTCATTTAATTTTACATACAGAATACTTTTACTTAATCAACTGACAATATTAAATGCAACCGAAAATCCGTATTAATGTGCACTTAGTTTTTTTTTTTTATAAATGTTAGAATCCACTCGTAAAAGTGCTCTGAGTGGAGAAGCAGCTCGCGCTCGTTGTCATTATTTCTTAAGGGCAATCAGGTCGTTCTTGTTTGTCTGCTTTTCGTGCGTTTTGCGTTGTCACCTCGCATTGGTTAATGGCGTGGCGTCGTATAACTGTACCGAGTTACAGTTTTTGCGGTTGTCGGCATTAACTTTGTGCAATCGTTTGTAACCTCAAATTTTTAACTTGTTTTCTGGTGGAGAACCAATAATAACTCAAAGTGACTGGTGGAGAACCATAAAAAACTCAGACTTTTACTGGTGGAGACCAATAATACTCTGGAGTGGATTCTGGGAGCTCTCGCCTTCCTATACGATGGTTTAGGTCGAACGAGGTCTTGTGGTTGAAGCTCCAAAAATTCGTGGGATACCCTGGCAATATGACTTTAATAGTCAGCCAAAAACTTTAGTTTTTAAGGAAAGCCAAAAAAAAAAAATAAATGTTAGAATCAGTTAAAAATAAATTTGCTTGGAATTTTAAATGTTTATTTATTTAAAAATGACTGAACGGTATACTTCTTGAATAACCTACAGTCCGTTATTCTAATAATGTTGTGAGTGTATTATTTATTACCGGTTAAGGTGTACTAAGCTGTTTTCCTGGGTAGGGTTTATTTGGGGCATGTTCCTTGCATTATTCCACCATTTATGTTAGTTGTTGTAACAACACTATTAATTTTTTAGGGTGGTGATTACACATTTTGATTCACAGCTCTGATGCTACAGAACTAATTTTGCTGGATTTCAATCCCAAACTACTTAGGGTAACTACAAGCAATTTGACACCAAGTTTGTTCTTTTCTTGTGAGTTTTTCGAAAGTGAGCGTGTTTTCAACAGACGGACAGACAGACGAACATGGCTAAGTCGACTTAGAATTACTGAAAAAAAGTTTCACACAGAATGAAATTCTGTATTTATACCCTCATTCACCACTAGTAGGGAGAGTATAATAATAATTGAGTACTTCCATTGCAAAACGATAAAACTGCACTTAAGGAATTATATAGATAAATCAATATAAATATTTCAAATATTTGCTGTGTCAAAAAAGGTGTCCAGCAGCCGTGGTAAATAAATTATAAAAACAAAACATTTATGTAAGCAAAAAACAAGATAATTTTTAAATAAGAATCTTTATGCCCATGAGCCATCTTATTCTCTTGGTATTCAGATTAAATTGGTCAAAACTTACTTTATTGTAAACTAAATCATTTTATCAAGTTTATGGAACCGATCCATATTTAACTGTAGCTCCCATGCAAGAACTACTTCCGAAAATAGCCTATAATGCCCTTATTTCCTTTCAAATGTTGGTATTGACATACAACTTTAGTTTGACTGGTCATACTATCTTATAAAAAGGTATGGAAATGTTTCATTATACCCACATCACTACAGTGAAGAGGGTATTGTGGATTTGTGCTAATGTGTGTTACAATAACAAATATTGGTCCTTGACCTTTTATTATATTGATCGATATTAATTTAACGATGTCTGGTCGTCCGGCTGGCTAACTTCATGTATATTTAAACTTGTACAAGTCTTAGTTTTCAACATAATTTAATAAAATGTTATACAGGCGCCTTAATTGTCATAAGACCTACGCCCTTTTCTCAAATGGCTCCCATTAAAACTTATTTCCGAACAAATCCTCTTTAGATGAAAATATCTAGATAATATTCGTCAGAAAAAACTCTTATATGAATTTTACCCTTATAACGTAATTTTGTTTGGTCATGTGTCTCAGATATAGTACACAATACTTTCTTACCTGTTTTATTTCGAATCCTTTTTTGTGGTATTAAATTAAAATAAAATAGCTCACCTTTGATTTTTTATAACAAAGGTTAATCAAGAAACAAAAAACTTAAAAAGTGGAATAATAGCGTTCTTTTTTATAGAAAATCTCAATTGTTGTACATAGGGTGTATGTCAAATGGTAGCAAAGTTCTATGGTGAAAAATAGTCAAAAATTGCTAAGCTAACGTCAAAATTTATACTTGCCACCAGGGCTAGTGAAGTTTTATTCACCTCAACCGTGTCAAAATTTTACTTCCAATTTTACTTCTACCGTTTCACATACACCCATATAGTTAAAATTAAATAACTAAAAAATGCTCATTGTAATTTTTCAACTATTCCATGCTACAACATGGAAAAAAGGGCAAATCTCAAATTTAAATTTGAAATTACCTTAATCAATTACTTCTGCATTACTGATCTAAAAATATATTTATACGCTTCTCAAATGTTTAAATACCTAATTTTTAATTATGCTCAAAAAATCACTTAAAAAAATTAAAATGAATAACTCTTATATTGGAAACATTATACATGGCATTAGCTTCATCATCAATCCATGTTGTTTTAATTAAAATTCCTTGGTTTATCGTAAACTCTACACGACAAGGAAGGCATCATTTTTGGATTAAAGAACATACAAGACTTTGTTGGATTTTGCGTTTTTTTGGAGGAAGAGGATATTTCTACAGTCAGGATGCACTTAAGTAGTTGTATCCCTTTTTGTTTTCATTTTGAATATATTGTCTGTTAGTTATACTTATTATCATCATTATCGATTCTCACAATTTTTGGTTTTGCTAAAGTAAATAGAATGATTCACTTACCGTTGCAAACAGTCTTCACGTCCTGCCAGTGCTAATTTAACAATATCCGCAAACACCGGAATTACAACCCAATCATTAGGTTTGTTGGCGGATGAAGGAGCCTTTGTTGCCGTTATCGTATGCGTTGTCGATGAGGCAGATGATGCTGATTGAAGTGGTACGACGGTATAGGAATTTAATGCATTCATTGATGGCGTTTGTGAAAGGGAGGTGGTGGAAGTGTTAGATGTTGTTACATTTAGTGGCTTTTTAATAGCATCTTCGGTCGTTGGCGCCAGTAGAAGTAGGGGAGGTGGTGGTGAGGATGATGGTGTCGATGCTGTTATTGCTCCCTTAAGTATTGATGAACCGTATGATGTTGTTGCCGATTCTTCATGAGAAACCGCACTTAACACTGTTGATGATGTTTCCGTGTCGACTTCCACTTCCGCTGTCGTTGTTGTTGTATCTGTTAATGCTGTTACGTTTGTTGCTGTTGAGGACGATGTTGATAATATAAGTTGGTTTGCTAATGTTAAATGTATATCAGTCTTTTGTTGTAGCATTTGCTGCTGTTGCCTCTGTTGTACGTTTAGTTGTTGTTGATGATGATTTTCATTTAAGACGATTGCCTGTTTATGCCACAAATTTCCATGGCCTTCGGCATGACGTTGCATACAATCTAATTGCTGGCATGTCACTTGTAATTTACTCCACTGAATATTTATTAAAATGTCATTAGCATGCAAAAGGAAATATTTGAAAATAATATTAAAGTGGAGAAAATCTAATAATTTTATTTTTTGATATTATTTTAATAATTTTAAATAAAAATTGCATTATGCGAATATAATTACAAATATTTTGGTGTCAAATTGAAATACATTTATACAAGATTTGTACGTAAGGGTTTTTAATGGAATACGATATATTTGTAAGCCTCTGTCACTTTACCTGGTGAAACGATTTCATAAGATTTTTTGAATTTCATAAACTTAAAGTATGTTGCGACCTAACAAATATTTGACGAAAAAATCCAAAAAAAGCATGACTACCAAATTGGTCAACTTTAGCTTTATTTTTTCCAATTTTTATTGACTTCCTTATCTGTATTTGTAAGGAGATAACTGTATAATGTAATTAAGATACTGTTTAACTGTATGACGCCGTCTCGCAAAAGCAATTTCGAATAAAACTAGTGGTTACGTGTAGGACGTCAAATATTTAATAATTGTAAACATAGCTTTAGTCTATTGTACATATTGAGGTACATTTCAGTAGGTAAAAAATATTTAGTGATTATTAGGTGATCATAAAATTTATGGCCTGAGGGTTTTAAGTCAATTTGAATACACATAGTACTGACGTTCAATGACTATATTTAATACAAAGTAAAGGTTATGAATTTAATATATTCATTATAACTTATCCCCTGTTAACACTGTAATGCAAACAATGATATTTTGGGTGGACATTGACATAGAGTCTAGGCGAATTGTGCCTATCGAAAATGAACGAGTTTTGCAAATAAGCATATATATAACAATTTTTATAACTTGTAACCTTGTTTTATGATCAGTATTATGTCATAACATTTTTTATACTGGAACGGATTGTTAATTTTTTCCTCATACTTTTATTAAGATATTTAATTCTCAGACTTTTGTCTTGTCTCTATAGGAATTCTTAACCAATAGTAAAAAAAAATTTTTATTTTATAATGCCGTATTATTTATACCCTTTAATCATTGATGATTTAAGCATTTCTGAACGATTTTAGCAGATAACAGCTCTTGAATATATCATTAATTGTGTATCATTTTTGTAAATACCGTTTCTCAATTCACTGAGCAGGTACATTATATCAGGCTATTAGTCCTATTCCGGATATTTTCAATCCATATCATTCCCCTTCTCCTCTTCCTTCAATCTTTTTCCGTATAATGTTCTGGAGTAGCTTGTTTCCTGATTTCCCATTATGTGTACAAGATATGCAGTCATCCGTTTGTTTTCTTATTTAGTAGTTCTCTTACCTAGTGTATTCTTTGTAGTATTTCATTGTGCGATACAAAGTTCGTCGATGGTATTTTGGGTATCCATCTTAAGGTCCACATTTGATAAGCTTCGAGTTTCTTTTTATCTATTTCTCTTATTATTCATACTTCCGCATCAAACAACAAAACTGAACAAAAAAAATTATTTATCGTAATTTTGTTCCTGGACTTATGTCATGGCTGATACAAATTTTTTTTTGTATTTTTTTAATATTTATCTTCAAGCCTCAGTTCTCGCAGCCTGTTGTCAGTCGATTTCACAGCTCTTGATGTTGTGACATATTATCATCAAAATGGTCATATTATAGGCATTTCTAATGTAGTTTGGGATAGAGCCATTTTTGAATAAAGCTAATCGATTCCTAAACTATTCTTTCAGAGTAGACGTTGAATTGCAATATACACCCTTACCTAACGCCTTTGGATATTACAATATCTTCCGTCAGTCCTCCGTTGCCTTCAACCTGTGCTGTTTGATACCAGCTTCAGCTTTTGCAGCGAATTTTCTTCTCCTCAATGCCAATAGAGGTAAGAATTTCTATTAATTATTATGTCGATTATTTTCCATAATCAATAGAGCATACATATTTAAACATCCTATTGTAAGTTTTTGCATTTCTGGATTAAGATTTGTATTGAAAAAAGAGCTTCACGTGTATCCATACCTTCCTTTAAACTATTGGAATGTACCCATTACCTTTACGCATTTCTCATAGATGTTAGCGTGAGATATATTTTTAGGATTATTTCTAGAGCGTCTAAAATCATTGCAATGTTATGGATGTTATTTTTTCGGAATAGTTATAAAAGTTGATCCGAGCCAGTCTTGTTGATAAGCACTGGTCTCATAAATAGTTTTGCTAGGAAATGTAAGTTATCACCGTCTATGAGTTTGACTACTTCTGAAGGAATCTGACGAGATTCACAAGCTTTTTTAATTTTTAGTAACAAAGTAAGTGCTAACAATATTTTGTACGCTTGGTCCGAATATATAATTCATAAAACATTATGGGCACAATTAACTTTTCTTACTAATTTCAGAAAGTAAATCGCCATTTCCCGATTATGATCTGTTTGGTATTTTATATTAAAATTTCATGTACAATCTGAATATACAACACAATTTTGTCAAAAATAATTACTCCTCTCCTTTAGTTTTAGTTATGACAGGCTGTGTACACAGAATGCTCCGGTAATAATAATGATGTTTGTGATGAACTTAAAATTGTTTTTAGTAACGCCTGTATAGACTAAGAGAAACCCCTTCTTAAATAAAACGATTTTCTACATTCTTGCAATGAATTTTGTCATAATTTTTGAATCGATGTAGCTCGTTGTTCCCGCTATGAAAATCGTTTCATTGTGTACGAAATTGTCATAAATACAATGAAATTTATGTGAAAGTTAGCCAAAGTTTTTTTAATTTTACGTAATGGTTGATTGCCCAAATACACGTTCCGAGAAATTAAAAGAAAAATTCCAATAACTTTTTTACATCCAAGATTTATAATAAGGTGGCCAAACATAATGCTTACTATAAAGGGCCGTCCTCTTAAAAATCCTTTAGAATAAATTTTTAAAACTATGGATCTTGTTATTAATTGTGGTAGAAAACATCTTCCGAAATGCTAAAAATTTGTAAAAAACTTTAAAATGTATATAAAATCTAAGTTTTATCCACTATTACTTAGACGTTTTTTATCTGAACAAAGCCAATTAGTCCCTATTCGACGCAATATTCAGTAGATTTTCAATCATGAAATAATTTTTTTAATTGAACCAGACCTTGACTCTAAATAACACAAATGTAGCATACTCAGATCCCTAGGGGGAAACGAACTGATACTAAAGTAGTCCCGTGATATTTCTTTGTTGGCAGAGACCGGTCCTAGTTTCAACACTTTATATGAATGGGGCCGATCATTTTTGCAGCCGTTTTCATTGTAAGGGGTTAATTGACAACTAACAGCTACCGTTTGATCAGTCACAAATCTATTCTCAATAAATGTGTTTAGTGTTAGTTACTAAAATGCTAGTCCTTGGTATTCTTTCGATAAAAAAGTCATGGAATTAATTTTAAGAACAACTCTTTAAATAGTCCCAAAAAATGTATCGCACCACCGGTGAATACTGAAAATGTAACAAAAACGGTTCTAATAAATAAATAGAAAATCATTTATATAAAAAAATTATTCAAAGCAAAATTAATACATAATTAAAAAATCTCCCTTTCTGTTCTTAATTAATATACCAGTTAAGTGATTAGTTCTCTTTGCACATGTCATTAGTTTGTTATTTTTATTTTTATTTTTATTCTATTTTCACCAATCTCAGGACCATTGATGTTAGAAATAACTTAACAAAAATTTCCCGCAGGGATAAATGTGACATGATGGGAGAGAACTGAGCTCATATTCAACTTAAGCATGCTAAAATACAAAAGATTCAGGTGGAATGGCTAACAAAAAAAAAAAAAACTTTGCAATGTCGACCTATGTATTTGATCATAATTATAAGAGGAAAAAATGGAATCACAATTAACTGTAGATTCCAACCATTATACAAAGATGAAATTGTATAAGAATATGAAAAATTTACAACTAAAATCGTGGCTTTTTCAAATTTAATTTTACAGCCCTTATAACTCACAAATTGTATCATAAGTTTGGACTAAAGTAACAAAATTTTCTTTTTGTTTAATCTTAATTTCTTCCAAACCTGAGCAAAAAAAAAACTACCTAATACTTTAAATTATAATTAACATTATTCGTATCCACAAGCTCATTTGCTATTCATGTTAAGTAGACATTCCCCCAATCCTTGAACGACAAACACGTCTTTCTAATTTCAATCAACTTTTTTTTTTGCCATCATCTTAACACCATATTTTTGTGATTGACATTTATGAAAATAAAAATTCCCTTCAGTGGCCAAAATGAGTATTTAGTGTTAAGTAAGAAGTAAAAGAGAATGATATAAAAGACGACATTGATGCTTATTGTTTTGTAGAAATGCTAACGGTGATGATTTCATCAACGTCTTCTCCACTACCACTCCATTTATCATTTTTTACGTCGTCATCATATCTCATCATCCTTTCATTAAACAAAAGAACTCTATATCATGGTGTCTTTTGTTTTTAAAGGATAATGAAATTGTTATTTATTAAAATATTTTTTAAGACATTTGCATATTTTTTCTTCTTTCGATTAGATATTTTATGTTTTTTCCGTTGGCTTATTTACGAAAGACAGAGATTTAAATATGATACATGTATTATTAATACGCATGAATTGGTTTGATATCCTCTTCTACGAATGGTGAATGAGGGTATATTAAGTTTGTTATAACCTTCACCACGGCCGGTGAGTCAGAGTACACTTAGTTTGCCATTTCATGTGTAACGCTAAGAAATAATCATCCAAGACCCCATAAAGTAAATAATGGTCCTTCGGTAATCTTACCATCAATGGTAACTAACGATTTTGATGCCAAATTGTTTCTTGTTGTTCTAAGCAGTTTGGGATTGAAATCTAGCAAAATCGGCTAAGTCGGAAAAAATCTTTGGATTGTAACTTAAACCAAACTCCCTAAACAAATCAATATTTCTTAAATACAATATAAAAGTTTTGAGCTAACATTAATTAATTTTTTTTTTAATTTATCACAACGGTATTTTGCTACATCACTTAAAAACAAACTTCACACGAAAAATTAGCATAACATCGATAACAGATATCATAAGACTTGTTATACATACTTACGAATATACAAGTTAAAGCATAAAACATTGCAACTGCCATACACTACACGAGCCGCAACGTCAGCATTAACATTCCAGCGGTGTCCTATTACGCATGCCGAGAACAAGTAAATTGCATTGTTCCCACAGTATCAAGCAAGCGCGTGGACTACGTCAGCATTTTATAATTTAGATTAATACCTGTTAAGTTATGTGTTAATAATTTAGTTTTTAGTTTGGTTTTTTGGTTGAATAAAATAAGACGTATTGCTAAAAGCAATACGCAACCTTTTTTAAAAAATAAAATTAATTTGATTTTTATTAATTGGCGCCCGAGCAGGGACCCCTTTCCGTGTCCTTACAAAATATTTTTGCCTGAGCCGATAGGCAAGTACGGACAAAGGGGCTTAACCGAAAGAAAAAAGGATCAAAGCCAACTCAACGTTTAGAGTGAGGAAACGGTGCGCCCTAGTAAACGAACGCGTTAAACGGGAGGTGATCACGGGATTACCAGCGGCCTCGCTTTAGGATTAAAGGAAAAAAAATTAAAACTAGTGTTAAGAAAAAAAGAAGTTTGAGAAATATAACAAATTGTATCCAAGAAAAATTAGAAATAAAATTGTGAATTAAAAATAGTGTTAAGAAAAAAAGGAGTTTGTGAAGTATAACGAATTGTATCCAAGAAAAAATAAAATTAAAATTGAAGAAATTGTGAATTAAAAATAGTGTTAAGGAAAAAGGAGTTTGCGAAATATTAGCAAATTGTATCCAAAGGAAAAATACGGAATTAGAATTGAAATTGTTAATTAAAGAAATTATAAGGAATTTGTGAGTGAAAATTATAGTACTAAGTAAAGGAATAAAAAATTGTAAAAATTTTAATTTGCATATTTAAGAAAAATTTCTAAGAAAATTTGAGGAAAATTAAAAATAATAATTTATGATAAATTGAAAAAATTTTAATAATTGGTGGAAAAAAATCGTGAAAATTTATTATGAAAAATTGTAAGAAAGAATACGAGTAAATTGTGAAGATTTTAATTTGCAAACCTAAGAAAAATTTCTAAGAAAATTAAAAATAATAATTTATGAAAAATTGTAAAAAAAAAAAAAAAAAAAAAAAAAAAAAATTTTAATTATTGAAGGAAAATCGTGAAAATTTGTAATGAAAAAATTATAAGAAAGAATACGAGTAAATTATAGAAATTTTTAAATTTGCAAACCTAAGGAAAGTTTCTAAGAAAATTTTAAGAAAATAAAAAATAGTAATCTATGGAAATTTTTAAAAAAAAGGTGTAATAATTGATGAGAAAAAATCGTGAGCAAAAGAAAGTGTAATATCTAAGAATAGAAATTCAATTTATAAAAGATTTTCTAAGGAAATTCGATTTGGAAATACTAATAGCAAAGCAGATTGTTCAACGGTACGTGAGAATTATGATGTTAAGGTAAGTGACAGACGTGAAAAATTTTGATTGCTACTTAAAAAGAAAAAGAGAAATAAATATTCAGTGTTAATTCCCATTAAATCATATTCCTATTTAAATCTGAACAAGTGTAGAAATAAAAGCAATAATGCCTGGCGACAGTATTGAGGACATAACTGAAAGATTAAATAGAACTCTTACCATGAGCCAACCGCAGAGGCCTAATACTAGTTCCAGTGGCCTCACACAGGCTCAGAAGGACGAGGTTAGGGCTATAATGACAGACTTCCTCAGACAAGACGTCCCGGACGAAGGGGGTGATCAACCGATAGGAACAATTCGAGTCGAAGAATTAGAAAAAATCCCCGATATCGTGAGATCCTTAAGGGAATTCTCAGGAAAAGCTGGTGAATTCGGCTCGTGGCGTAAGTCCGTAGAGAGGGTACTGGAACTTTTTGACGGCATCAAAGGTACGGGAAGATATTACGCCATACTCCACACGATACGTACAAAGATTGTCGGAGAGGCGGATACTGCCCTCGATTCCTACAGGACGCCACTGGACTGGGCTAAAATAAGGAAGTGCCTGATGATGCATTATTCGGACAGGCGAGATATTGGTACGCTAGAATATCAGATGACCACCATGTGCCAGGGCCACAGAACAATAACTGAATTTTACCAAGCGGTATACCAGCACCTATCATTGATATTGGACAAGATAGCTTGTCTCGACTTGGACGAAAGTAGTCTTGCCTCGATGACAAACGCCTATAGAGATAAGGCGCTCGATACATTCGTCAGAGGCCTAAGGGGAGATTTACCAAGACTATTGAGCGTCAAGGAACCCACATCCCTTCCGCAGGCATTACACATCTGCCTAAAATTAGACAATATGGCATATCGAATGCAACATGCCCATGGGCAAATACATAGACCAAATACTCGCGGTTATAATCAAAATTCTCAGGCATTTGTTAAAAATACATTTTACCCCGAACTTGCTCACGTAGGAGGCCAAAGCAGGCCACCTTTACCACAACGAGCCCCGCCGAGGCCAATCGATAGACCAAATTTTCAATATCCAACACCAAGGCCAATAGATAGATCATATTTCCAATATACACCACGTCACCAATATTACCCAAATGAACATCAGAGGCTACAATCACACGCCCCAAATCAGCAACAATATCCCCGAAACCAAGAACCAATGGATGTCGACCGTTCCATTCAAACCAGACAGATTAATTATGCGAATAGGCCACCTGCACCCCAGGGCTACAAAAGGCCACATGCAGGAAGTTATCAAGGACCGGTAAATAAAGCTCAGCGAAACTTTCATTTAGAAACCGGAAACACATCAAATCAAGAAGTGAACAAAGCAGAGGATCCGAAGTGTAACTTTGAGGCTGAGGCACCAGAAGGAGCCGTCGGAAGTACGCAAAATATTGACGAATATGTTGATTTTGTTAGCAATGAATACGTAGATGAGTGGACACACCACTTTGCAGGAACTTCGGACACACTTGTGGATGACTACTCAACTGAAGACTTAAACGCAGACCTTAATTTTTTTGGCTAAATAGTTCCTCGCTGCCATACTTCAAGAGGAAAACGAGGAACGGTGAGATATTAAAAATTCTTTTAGATACTGGAAGCAATAAAAATTATATTAAAACAGAACTAGTAAAAAATCCCATACAAAACAAAGACTTTTTTTGCGCAAAAGCAATATCAGGCAGCGTTCCAATTACTCATCATACCCTTTTAAAGCTATTTGGTGATTCAGTCGACCCTATTAAATTCTATCTTTTACCCGGACTGCGAACTTTTGACGCAATACTAGGCAACGATACACTGAAGAAACTCTCTGCTGTCATTCATACAGCTGGTAATTTCTTTACACTTGAGAATGGTATGAAGATACCAATACTTCAATATGAGTCTCAGAACGTTCATAATTTGGAGATAAAAATTGGACATCTCTCAGAACCCCAGGCAATGTCTTTAATGCAAATAATAGGATCCTTTAAAAACCTCTTCGCAGATCCCGACGAAAAATTAACTTATACGACGAAGGTAATGGGGGAAATTCGTACTACCGTAGATCAACCTGTCTATACGCGAAGCTATCCCTACCCCATGGCCCTTAAAAATGTTGTCGAAGAAGAAGTAGACAAATTACTTAAAGATGGGATAATAAGGCCTTCCCGATCTCCTTATAATTCACCCATTTGGGTCGTGCCCAAAAAAATGGATGCGTCGGGAAAGAGAAAGTACAGGGTCGTAGTAGATTTTAGAAAATTAAACGCGGTAACCACGGCAGATAAATACCCTATACCAGAGATCACGGAAGTATTGGCACATCTGGGGGGCAACAAATTTTTCACGGTAGTTGACTTGAAAAGCGGGTTCCATCAAATCCCGTTAAAGGAAGAAGATATAGAAAAGACAGCCTTCTCCGTGAATAACGGGAAATATGAATTTACAAGGCTGCCATTTGGACTCAAGAATGCTCCTGCGATATTCCAAAGAGCATTGGATGACATCCTCAGGAAATTTATCGGAAAGATCTGTTATGTTTATATCGACGATATAATCATATTCAGTAAGGATGAAGAGTCACATTTTGGTCACTTACGAGAGATTTTTAGCACTTTGGCAGCAGCGAATATGAGGGTACAATTGGACAAATGTAAGTTCCTAGAGAAGGAGGTCGAATTTCTTGGATTTAAGGTATCTGAACACGGAATAAGCACAATTAAAGAAAGAGTGGATGCGATAGTGAATGTTCCATATCCCACTACCTTGCATCAACTAAGATCATTTCTAGGGCTATGCAATTATTATCGAAGATTCATGAAGGGGTATGCTGACTTAGCTAAACCTTTAACGGATATGCTTAGAGGTCCTAATGGCTCAATTTCTAGATCTGAATCAAGCAAAGTAAAAATTACACTTGGGTGCAAAGAAATGAAGGCAATTGATTCCTTGAAAAATGTTTTATTGTCTCCAGAGATCATGCTTTCGTATCCAGACTATGGGAAAGAGTTTCAGCTGACAACTGACGCATCGAGCGTTGCCCTCGGAGCCGTACTTAGTCAAGAGGACAGACCGATTGCATTTATTTCCAGAGTTCTCTCAGAGACAGAGGAAAACTACGCGGCGAACGAACGTGAGATGCTTGCAATTGTGTGGGCACTTCATACGTTCAGGAACTATTTGTACGGAACTGCCAAAATCGTAATCTTTACGGACCATCAGCCCCTCACATATGCCTTGAGTAATAAGAATAGTAACGTAAAAATGAAAAGATGGAAAGCTATTCTCGAGGAATACAACTACGAAATGAAATATAAACCGGGGAAATCAAACGTAGTAGCTGACGCTCTCTCTAGAGCAATAGTTACAAATTTAAATTCCCTGACAGGTACTGTGCATAGTCATGAGTCGTCAGCAGAGGATTTGATACCTAGCATTGAAGGGCCTATAAACGCATTTAAAAACCAGATATTTTTTAATATTGGAGAGGAAACATCTTATCAATTCCAAATCGTATTCCCGGGGTATCATAGACACACCATTGTCGAGAGAGAATACAACCCGGACAATTTGCTTATGTTTTTAAAAAGATACTTAAACCCTTCCGTCAATAATGGTATAAAAACTCAAGAATTTATAATGGGAAAAATACAGGAAATCTATAGACTTCATTTCCGAAACTATAAGGTTCGTTTCACGCAAAAAATGGTAGAAGATGTAATCTCGGAGAATGATCAGGAAAATATTGTTATCGAAACCCATACTAGGGCTCACAGGAATGCAGTGGAAAACAAACAGCAGATTTTAGAAAAGTGGTATTTTCCGAGCATGTTTTCTAAAATTAAGAGGGTAGCGAAACTGTGCTCTATATGTAAGATTAATAAGTATGATAGACATCCGAACAACCCAAAGTTAAATGAGACACCTATACCATCATATCCAGGACAAGTCGTACATATCGACATTTTTTCCACAGGTGGTAAATTGGTAATGACAGCTTTGGATAAGTTTTCGAAGTATGCCCAAGTAAAGATGCTAAATGGGAAATCTATTGAAGATATAAGGAAACCTCTAAGGGATATCTTATTTTTCTTTGGTGTTCCCAAGACAGTTGTAATCGACAACGAGAAGTCATTAAACTCCGCCACTATACTTTTCATGATGAAGGACGAATTGAATATTGACGTTTTTACCACCCCGCCCTACAGAAGTGAAGCTAATGGACAAGTCGAGAGATTCCACTCGACTCTGGCGGAATTGCTTAGATGTCTAAAGGCGGAGGGAGTGTGCAGGAATTTTGAGGAACTTCTTGAAAAAGCTACAAACGAATACAACCATTCTATACATTCGACGGTAGGAAAAAAACCTGTTGATTTGTTTTTCGGAAGAACCGTCGATTTCTCTCCTGGAAGCTATGACAGGACTAGACAATCAAACATGGAAAGAATACAAGAAACACAAAAACGGAATTTAGAATATCACAATAGGAAAAAACAAGATCGTAAAGAGTACATTCCCGGACAGACAATATATGTAAGAATTAACAAAAGATTAGGGACAAAGTTATCCGACAGATTTAAAGAAGAAATAGTAAAGGAAAATAGGAATTCCACTGTAGTCACAGAGAGTGGTAGAATTGTTCACAAAAAGCATATTAGGAACTAATTTATTATTACTATTTTATTTTCCAGACTATTAATATTGGTAGCACTTTGTGCAGGCGAAATACAAATTTTAGATTATTCCAATTCTAAATTAGTTGCACTGCATTCTGGCCTGGCAAAGGTTCAGACCGGAAATTTTAAAATTATCCATACTATTGATCTCCAAAGTTATGAAATTCTCGTTAGCGAAATTGAAAGCAACCTTGTTCAGAATGTCACCCATAATCATCCTCTAATGCCCTACCTTGAATATACCATATCCCAAATAAAATCCTTCGTATCCCGATTAAAACCAAGAATAAAGTCTAAACGCTCACTGGATTTCCTCGGTACTGCATGGAAGTGGATCGCAGGAAGTCCAGATCATCAAGATTTTGAGATCATTGAGAAAAAAATAAATAACGTTTTGGAAAACAATAGCAATCAGATTATAATAAATCGTCTGTCACTAGAGAAAATTAAAGCTCTCACAAAGGCCACTAACGAAATAATAAAAATATTAAAATTAGAACAAGATCTGCATAACGAAAAAATTTTAGAGTGGAAATATAAGTTAGAACTTTTAAAAGAAGATATTTCAAACATTGAATTTGCAATCCATTTGGCTAAAGTAAACATTGTCAATTCTTTTATCCTTTCATCTTTTGAAATTAATACTGTAAATGAAATTTTTAGTAAAAGCAATATACCATTTTCAAGTACCGATGAATTATTACACTTTGCAGAAATTAAAATTGCAATCGAAGGCTTCAATATTCTTTATATTCTAAGTATTCCTACTACTAAAACTGAAAATTGTAATATGTTGCTTATAAAAGCTGTAAAAAGAAATGAAATTGTAACTAGACTAGATTATGAACATGTACTTAATTGTAAAAACATTATTTATGGCCTGAAGAAGAAATGTAAGACGTACAATGGGATATCAATATGTAGTCCAGAAACTTACGAAGACATCTCAGATTCACCCTGTATCCCTAAACTCTTGGCAAGTCAAACATCAAGATGTACCACCACCAACAACCAGCACATTAACTCAATAGAAGTAATAGAAGACGGCATTTTGTTCCTAAATCAATTCAGTGGACAAATTGATGTGGATAACTCAACCCTCTGGCTCAATGGCTCATATGTTATCCATCATTTTAATTCAACAATACAAATTAACAATAAGACTTACTCGTCAAACCAAATCACCACCACAAAATCTCTCCCTGCCTTAATACAACCTATGAAAACAGATGTAGAGGAAAAGACACTATCTTTGGAGTTCATAAATGATATTAACCTAAAAAACACTATGTCAATTCGTAAACTGGACTCGATGAATCAAATTAGCATATCATTGAACTTGATTATGATGGCAATTCTTTTGATAGTTGGATGCGTCATGATTACGAGGCTCAGAAACAAATTTAAAAAAGTAAATCCCGCGAATCCCAACGAAACCAATGCTGAAGAAGCATCTCAAACTGCTCATACCGAAGAATCTCGTCCAAGGATGTCAAGCAATGGAAGAATCAGGAGCATCCACAACTTACCATTTTTTTAATGTTCCATCCGAGGACGCATGGAACTTAAAGGGGGAGGAGTTAAAGCATAAAACATTGCAACTGCCATACACTACACGAGCCGCAACGTCAGCATTAACATTCCAGCGGTGTCCTATTACGCATGCCGAGAACAAGTAAATTGCATTGTTCCCACAGTATCAAGCAAGCGCGTGGACTACGTCAGCATTTTATAATTTAGATTAATACCTGTTAAGTTATGTGTTAATAATTTAGTTTTTAGTTTGGTTTTTTGGTTGAATAAAATAAGACGTATTGCTAAAAGCAATACGCAACCTTTTTTAAAAAATAAAATTAATTTGATTTTTATTAATTTACATACATAAATACACTGGTATTAACAGGTTCAGCTATGTTCACACCTATTAAATATTTGACGTCCTACACGTAGCCACTAGTTTTATTAAAAAATTGTTTGCTTTTGCAACACGTTTGCTGGATCAAACATCATTTAACAGTTTCTTAATTGAATTATATAATTATCTTCTTACAAATAAATATTAGGATCTCAATTTAAATTGTTAAAAATAAGCCAAAGTTTGATCAATTTGCTGGTTATGCTTTTTTGGATTTTTTCGTCAATTTATTAGGTCTAAACATACCTTTATAGACTTCTATAATGACCAGATTAAAGGTTGATCCATAATTTATTAGTGATCCACTATAATGACTACTTTTGAAAAATTCTAAATATTTTAATTTCTGGAAGAGGGTATCAAAGATTCGGCATAGTCAAATATACAGCATTAATACCTTTTTTTATATTCATAAGTTCATTTCTGTTTACAAATTTCAAGGTTAGAAAATCATAGACAATTTTTTTCTTTTATAAAAATCAATTTTCATACAAAAGATTATTTATTGTGGTTAATGTCATCATAATATTTATTTATTTCAATATAAAACAATGATGTATGAATTAAAAGTGATAAATGGCATAAAATAATTTAAATATTTTTTCCAAAAAGTGGTAATAAATTGGATATTTATGGTAAAATTTTTTTATACAAACATTGAATGAAGAAAAAAAAAAATATCCAAATAACCAAAAAAACCTTTCATATTTAATAAAACTAAAAGTTAATTTGGTAGATTTATGTATGAAAGTGTTAAACAGAATAATTAAATTTTAAATTTAATTTTTTTTCTAAGGTGTCATGAATAGTTTATAGCTGAACATTTTAATGTCCTTTAATAAATATATATTTAGAACGTTCAAAAATGCAAACAGGAGTATTATAAGCATTACCACTCTTGTTTCCATCTTTGAAAAATCTGTGAAAAATAAGAATTGTTCTTTTTTTTGAATTAAAAATCTGTTAATCTCTGGAAGAAATCGCATAGATATTATAAATTAGTGAAATATAACATTTCAATTCGTGTTAAATGCTCTCCATATAAAAGTCTGTCGCGTTTTTACAGAGTTCTCAATAGAAAGATTTAAAGGCACTAGAGTTTGTTGAGGTTTGAAAATTTTGCATTATTGCCCGATACCCAAAAACGTAAACCAATTTCGTTGAAACTTTGTACATATTATTATTTATGTCTAACTAAAATATATAAAGTTTCTGAGATAAAAGTTGGTAAGTTTAAAGTGGAACCATATGTTAAGTGTTTTTGGAATAATACAAGAACCCAACCTCGCAGATCAATAAGTGATGAAAATTAAATTCTCTGTTTTTCAAGTCGGTTGAAGTAGGAATTAATCCACCTGAAGAGAGGTGACAACCAGATGTCGTTATTACGCCAACTGATTTTTTTACACCATTTTATTTGGAATGCCAAACTTTTAAATAGCGGCAAGGCGAAATCATAACTCGCCCAAATTTTTTCTGAAAAACATCTATCTTATTTGTCAAAAACTCAAGGCAAATAACAATTTTTGACAAACTAACAAGGTAAATTAAAACAGAATACACGGAGCAAAAAAAAAAAAATAGTCTGCTGATCTCTCGAGTTCACATGTCCCAGTAAACCAAGCGATATTGCAACGATATCGAAACGATATCATATAGGCGATAGAAACTATCACAAGTGATAATCGTATTCGAATAGAGAACGATAGTTTTAACGGACTAAATTGTACCCTTCCTTTTAATATCGTTTTTCCATTAAATTGTGATATCGTTTTCGATATCATGGTATTTCAAACTTTTATTAGAAGTTAATTAACTAAATTTATGTACATTATAAATGTAGCCGAAATGAGGGTTTAAAAACTGTAAGTATAAAACCAATATAATTTTTTTTTATAATTTTTGTATTTGATTCAAAAAAGGTCTTTTTTGGAGTTTAAAGAAAATCCTTTCTACAAGCGAAACGATAACAAAAAATAATTTTTCTTCAAATTATTTTCTTCAGTGACATTAAGTGAACGTATAAACCAAACACACGTTAGTTATTTTTTATACGATAAGATTTATACTTGACTAAATTGCTGGTAAGTAAAATTACCGGCTGGGCAATAATTGGCTAATTGTGCCCCAAATCGCTCTTTCCTCTTTTTATAGAAATTATTACCACATATATGTATACTTTATATAGAATGTATACTATTTATACAATGTATACTATTTATACAATGTATATATTTATACTATATAAGTAGCCGCAGAACAAATCGTACTTTTTCGCATTTTTCTACATTTTGGTTTTTTTCTTATTTCTATAATATTTGTCTTAAAATCTTCTAGAATTAGCTTAGTAAGCATAATTTTTTTAAACCCAAAAAATGGTTATAAAAAGTTGGTGCATAACAAAACGTACTTTTGATTTTTTTTTATCAAAACATACATTTTCATAGTCTTTGCCATTTTTTCGTGTAGTTAAATTTTTTAGCTTTAACGAAAGAACATGAACTCTACTTTTTGTTCTCTTTTTATAAATTCTTTTCCAGCTACTGGGAGTCATTTCAATTGATTTAAAGGTCATAGTGTTCGTAAGCTGGCATAGGCGAATGTGCTTATACAAGTCTATCATATGTATGTGTCAAACCATATTGAACTTAATTTCTTAAGTTTTATGAGAGTGTCATTGGATTAAAAAAAGTGGGAAACTGATCGGACATTTCGTACGGAGCTAGCTCACGCATATTATGGTTGGACCTTGAATCTAAAAGTATATATTTAGAAAGCAGTATGTTTTTTACATTTGACTTTTCAACTTTTCAAGTCACATGTATGTCTGTCAAAATTGCTGTTTTACAAAAGGTTTATAATATTTGGTCACAAGCTACATGCAATTTGCTTCTGACATTGTTTATGTTTTTTCCCATAGTTATTGCAAAAGCCACAATAGTTCTTGGTTTCAGAATAACGTGCTGTAGCCACAAAAATTTATTTGTGTCGTAAACGAGTTCAGCCAACTTAACATTTTTTTTCTTTAAATGCCAAGAAACCAATTTCGGAGATTATAATGAAACGTTTGTTATATATGTGTATATATGAACATAATTTCTCTTCAATGGTGAAATAGTCATAGCTATATCGGTAATGGAAAATATTAATCTTAGCCGGCTTATGATTCCGTCAATAGTGCACGGTCTAATTGAAAATTGTTCAGATGTTTTAAAGGAAACACACGACATGTATGTTTTTTGCAGTGGGAAACTTGTCGAATTTGATGCAAAAAACATGTCGTGTACGGGCACCTTCAGCATTTTCGATGCACAATAAATCTGTTGGTGGTAGTCTAAGAGTAAGTCAAACTTTATTTCGTTAATATCTTACTGACATTAGTTTTCGATATGCAAAAAGTTCAAATGTGGCTTAAATGCTCTATTCAAGAAGCTTTAACTTCTCTCGTCAACTAGGTTTTAACAATTTTTATATCGTTGGCGTAGATATCAAAAATCAATCATTTTTTCTTAAACAGAACACACTTTTTTATTTGATTTTTCAACAAAACTTGCTTTTTTACTTTATTTTTTAAGAAAACGTACTTTTTTCAACATAAAAGTGGTTTGATACCAAACATCCTTGACGTTTATTGTGTACTTATTTCAGTTTGATGTATCTATTGATAAGCAAAAGTAAAGTTGCCATTTCCAGGATCATGCAGTTTTATAAGGAAGCGAAATAAATAAATTTAAATTTTCCAAAAATGTAAAATGAGCAAAAAAGTACGTTTTGTTCTGCGGCTCTACATATTAAGTAACTTTTTAAATTAATTTCGGTACCAAAATTTTTTGGAGATAATGCTTGTTTTGTTAGGAAGACATGCGTTAAGGTCATAAGTGCAAACAAAACAATAAATAATACTTTTATACTGCGCATAATACTTGCTATCAGGGAAGTTCGGAAAAGTAATCCTCATTTCAATAAAATTAAATAACAATAAAAGAATCTTCAAACTTTCATAACTTTTATCGGAAATTCCTGTTCATAATCGATGCTTCTTCTTTGATGTAGTGCATGTTTTGCCCATTTACTAGTTTTCATGCAACAACTATTAAAGGTTATAGTTTACCTTTAATAGTTATTACCTTTGGAAGATGATAGATTAGGTTAGGTTAGGTTAGGTTAAGAAGGGTTATGCGCGCAAGGACGCATCTCCATTCGGAGACCAATGAGGTACATTGTGAATCCCTTCAGTATAGAAAAAGAGAAAAGAGAGAAGTAAAGAAGAAAAGAAGAAAATAGTCCACAGGTTTAAGACAGATAGACAGATACTGCGTAGGACAAATATATATCTTAAAATATATTCTGTTTTTATAAAATGTGTGGTGTCCTTGGATCTCTAATGCAATTGTTTATGAAATATGTTCGTTCTATTCTTAGTATCGTCTAAAAGCTACGAAGACGATTACAATTAAGAGATTAAAAGAAGTTGGAAAGTATTTTTTTTAAGTTAAGTGTGTATTTTTCTTTAAAATTTTTCAGAATTAGAGAGAATGTGCAATTCAGTTACTTCTTTCTTTATTTCAAAAATCTGTGAAATGCTTGTAGAAGTTTTTTTTTAAATATACACAATTACATTTAAAAAAGAATTCATATGTATGTAGGTACGTAACAGGGATACATTTGTATGTATTTATTTCACAGTTTTCAATTTCAAATGAATGCTGCCTTTTTGTTGGTGCAATCCTGATGTGGATGATATAAACGAAAGTTTTTTCTGTGTTATATTTTCTGTAATTTTATCCTGCTTCACGTTTGTTTTCAGTGCTAACATTAAAAAATTTTGTTTTGCTTTTTTTTTCTTTTTCAAGTGTACGTGTTTAATGTGAATGTGTTACTTTGTAATTGATGCACTTTAGAAAAATGATTTTATGACCGGATATTTACCAGATGCTCTTGATATGTCGTTAGAAAAAGCTTTTTGCTTGTCCTGTTATATTTTTTTAGAGTTTTTTTGTTTGCTATTAAGGCGTGGTTATTACCGAAAGATGATGCATTTAAAATAGTCCTTATTGTTTCAGAAATATCAAGTAGTAGAAAGTCTTTATATTGAATTTCATAAAGTGTTACACGCAAAATGATCAATTTGTTGCTTTGAATTCTATTCATGTTAAATTTAATTGAAATTATTACCATAATCCTTTATAACGTTTATTTACAATAATTTTCCACAACAAAATTGTTAAAAATTTTTGTAGGGATAATTTTAAATGTTAAATAATGTGTTAATAAATATATTATTGTTATTCTTGCAGGCTTATTCAAGCTAGTTGGGTCATAAGAATTAATTAACAAAACAATTAATAAAAATACTCCTTGTATGCAAAAGAAGTGAAGGAAGCGATTTCCATGAAAAACATCCATTAATGTTTTAAAGCTTTTCAGCAGCATAATAACGAAAACAAATTAAGCGTGAAATAAACATTAAAAGAAAATTGCAAGTGATTTTTACACTCGCTTTTTTCCTGCTCTACATTGTTTCTGAGAAAAAAGATACAAGACATTTTCAATTTAATATTCATGGCGTAAAAGTGAAAACCCTCTCTCAGTTTTCCTTCTTTTTGAGTATTTCGTTCAAAGAATGCAATTAGGTAAAATCCATTAGTGTAGAAAAGTGCGTATTTTTTGTCACTTTTCTGTATTTATGTTTTTACCTTTCCTTTTTTCGCATAGCAAAATATTTTCAAATCATTTTGCAGCACCTGTATTGCAGATATTTTTTTTTAGGAAAGTTCATAGAGAGATTTTTTTTCGAAAAATTTAAGGTGTTTAAACGTAAAAGCATAGCAAAGTAATTGATTTAAAATAATTTATGAAACTGGTACAATGATACAAACGTGTGAGAAAACAAGTAAAAGTACATTAATACCCTCCACCGAGAGCGGAAGCATTTCAGGAGAGCTTAATATGGAATCTATTAATAAAAGGCCAATGTTAATAAAACCTGACCTCACAATATTATTCGTTGCCTAATTAAAACAATTGTGTGATTCACAAGGTAGTCATAAAGTTGTAAGGGCATATGTTTTAAAACAATTACAATAAATATATGCTGTGTGCAATCACTTTTTATTTAGATTTCTACTGTACAGTTATGACGAATCAATGCATTAACATTTTTTTGTTGTTTCAAACACAACAATATATTTTTATAACAATTATAAAATATTATTTAGAACATTATGACGATATGACTTGATAGCGCCCCTTGTGAATCACCCAAATATATTATGATTTATTTTAGAAATATTATAAGCCGTATTAAAGTGATCTTAAGAAGGGAATTTTATATTGCACCTATCGTTTATGGATCGTTTATCATAAAATTCGGTAGAGTGAGAACTAAAATAACCTCTTTTAGACCATATCAATACAATAAAAGATATTAAGATGCATTTAGCATTTAATGCATCTTTAATCGGAAGGCCGCTATATATGGAATCTATGTTAAAATATGGACCCATGATTACAAAATTACATGGTGTTATATCTAGTCACATAATGCTCAATTTTTTGGACTAAATTTTTTAAAACAATCGCGCCTGTTCTGAAAATCACGTGATTTCAAATCAGGTGCTTTTAAAATCACACGTGTGATTTTGTGGGGTTCTGAAAATCATGCGGTTTTTGTGTTTCTCGATGTGCTTTTGGCATTTGAAAATCACACCGGAACACAAAAAATGGAACACCAAAATATCACACTTGTGGTTTTAAAAGGCACATGTGATTTAAAATCACGTAATTTGAATAAAAGTGATTTTCAGAACAGACCTGATTATCTATATTTTTTTAGGTTTAAGCCTTATTAAAATAATTTCCCAGAGTGGGCATATGGTAAATTATGGACCGATCTTCTCGAAATTAGGCAAATTGTTTCTTAATCTTATGAAACTATATATTTACGCACTTTAGCATTAGTTGAGATTAAGACAATTATATTGCAGTTATTTTATTAATACATGCTAGAAACTTAAACATTTTGGAATATTTCGCTTATTCTACCATAAGCGGTGTAGCTTATAAACAATTTGAATACTTGCTATGAAAAGCAAAATATAATATCACCAAAAATAATGGGATTCCGCTGATTTCGCCTTGAATTTTTCAAGTTTTCCGAGAAGTAGTGGCTTTGTATGTAGAATTTAGTTCTACTTATAATTTTGTTTAACGATTTTCAAATTCATATTACGTTTTTCTTTTGAATTTTTTTTTTATAACACTGTGCTAGAAATTGAAACTTTTTTTGATACAAGCTGGGCATATGGCATTTTATCCTTATTCGGGTACGGCAAATCCAGTGGTGCTAGCCGTTTTTTTTAGGTTAGCTCTGGTTTTCGAGATATACCGTTATTTCGACAATGGAGGAGGTTGCACAACATATGTTCGCGCAACTTAAAAATGGTTTAGTTTTTTAAACAAACTCAAATAAAATTTCCTTTAAGGAAGGTTATACTTTTTCCTCATATGCGCAGTCATGTTAGAAACATAATTTTTTTTTTTGGCAAACAAGTTCATCAAAAATGGAAAAGTGCAGCTATGCTTCTAATTTTTTCCAGACATATAAAGTTACAAACAAAAGACGAAAAATTTTAATTAATTTAAGCATTTCATAAAACGCTATATTTAGGGCAAAGAACTAATTGAGGTCGGTCATACATTATATCCCACCAGGAGCGATTCCTGGGCATTTATTGCACTTTTTCTTCAATATGTTTCTAGTCTGTGTTGAACATTATATGTATGGGAGCCCCTTTAAGGAATGGAGATAGCGGGTATCTATGTTAGAACTAAATAATTGGGATGATAAATAGAGTGGGGTAAGTCATGCATTTGACCCTTCTAGGGGCATTGTAGGCACTGCAGTGGCCAAAATTTAGAGTTTTTTTTTAGTAATTTCAATAAACTAAACCGTTTTTCATTTAGGCGAATATATGCTGTGCAACCTCCTCCATTTTCGAAATAACGGTATATCTCGAAAACAAGAGCTAACCTAAAAAACGGTTAGCACCACGGGATTCAGCGTGCTCGAATAAGGTTAAAACGTAGGTTCCCCGGCTTGTTTTTTTTTCAACAAGCATCGTGTTATCTTATTTAATAGTGCTTCAATTACCAAATCCCAAAAATCGCAAGATAGAAGGCTACAAAATCATTATTTATTATCAAACTAAAAAAAAGTACTAATTTAATTGTCAGGTATTTTTGTTAAATAATAATTAAATTAATCACCCATAACGGTTGCAGACATTATACATCTTTTAAAATCGCCACCGATCGAAAGTAGTAGTAAATCTGTATTTTGCTTCTCCAAAAAAAAAAAACAAAAATTTATTTGAAATAAACTATTTCAGAATAAAAACCATTTCAGTCGAAAGAAGGAGTTTCTAAATCAGTTACAAAATATTTACATTTTTTTTTTAACTTGAAAACGGTCGGATCTTAACAAAAACAGATCCTATATTTCTGTAATCTTGGAAAAATATTTTAATGTAAATATTCATATTTTTCATACATTATTTCTAGATAATTTTTGGTATAAATTTTTGTTTTCACACTAATCTCAAAAGTATCCCTTGAAACCTAATTTCGTAGTTGTTAGCATAAATTGAAAAAAGTTTGTTATTTTGCTAACTATTTATTTCGCTACGAACTATCGCTTCAAATTGAAGCCATAAACTATTTTACGCATAATTACATTTGGTTTCACTTCCAACGAACATTGTGGATGTTAAGTTATAGAGTACTTGCGTTCTTATTCAGTAAAATACACAGATACATAAAGTGCTTTTCTACATGTCTATGCCAAAATCCATTTACTATTTGCAAAATTTTTAATTATTTTGGGTCAAAGCAAAAATGTGTGTAGGTCGTATTTTTTTTAAAGTCATCGTCAACGTTGTCAAGGGAATGAAAAGCGAAATGAAAATAATGAAATATTGTTGGTGAAATGCAATTACTTGATGCCCTACTGAATGTTACAATATGTTGAGATATTTTTGAGTCACATCTAAATAAACATACATATATTTAATAACATTTGACTCTTGTATGATAAACTGTAACTACATTGAAAATAATATATATTACTCACAAAACTTTTTTTTTTATACTGTATGTTTTTTGAAAATTAAAACGAAATTTGTGTGGAAACTTTTTTAAAGCCACAATAAAATATGAAAATTTGTTTTTGTTTTCAGTATAATACCTAACATGAAATTTAGTTTTCATTTACTAAAAAATGGCAGATATATGTATATGTATATAGAACAAAACTTACGAATTCGATCATATATGCATTTGTTGACTATTTTACGGTTTTAAATAACTATAATAAAATAAAAATTACTTTAAGTTTTAATTAGATGTCACATTACCATAACCATACAAGGCAGCTGTTGAGTAAACCTTATGGGCAACTCTGTTTTTGAATTTTGGTGATATGCAATAACCATAACCATAGAAAACAATTGAATTTTCGTGTTTTTTTGCAATAACTATAAACAGTCAAACAAAATAAAAGTCAAACCGCACCTAAAATCAGTTGAAACATAAATTTGAGGAGGGTTTTTTTTTGTGAAATGTCGAATAATAAAAGAAAAACTGTAAGGATAGTCATCATTTTTAAACAGTGTTACCAACTTAGCCATTAAGTGGCTAGATTAAACATTTTTCATTTCGTTTAGCTATGAACAAATCATTTAAGCTATTAGTAATTTTTATTAAGCCAAATTTCCTTGACTAGATGACGAGAATGACTTAGTATATAATATTTTTGTAAAAATATATGTATTACTTATATCCTTAAAAAATTTCATTAAAAAAATTTTAAAAGACAATCACAGCTTTTGAGGCCTACAATATATACTTTTTTTTAAATTTTTTTAATGGAATCTTTTTAGGATATATTTTCAAAGATACATTTTCGTATTTTCGTTCAGGGGAACTCAAGTAGATATTTTTATGAAATTCAAAGGCATTCTTTACAAATTTTAAGTCCATTAAAAAGGACAGAAGATGAGGAAATGAGAAACCAAGTATGCGGTTTGACTATTTCTCACTAGATTATTGGTATATATAGCCGTGTTTCTAACAAATAGAAGAAATTAAAATTTGTCACATGGTGTAATTTATCATAGAGCCTAAAACACTTACCAATATCATATTGTTATTAATGTGTTATTTCCAAATGACAGGCAACTGATTATGTAGTAAAATTTATTTGAAAAAACACTCAGTTTTTTGAGTGGCCGTCTGTCCATTCATCTGTCCATCCGTCTGTTGAACTGGATTTTCCGAAGACCCCAGATATAATGGAGACCTGGTCTATATACATTTATTCGCTATTGAAATTCAGATGACTAAGATATGAGCAAAAAACCATGGTTAAAGTTAAAATCAGTAATTTTTACGGAAATTGTAGTTTGTTGATGATGAGTTGACCGGTTTTTAAATGAGTTTTCATTATTTTATTTTACGTTGATTTTACCTAAATAATAATTTGAGTGCTCCAATGCCTATAATTTTACCCATAAGTCCCTTGTGGGTGTTTTTTATTTTTTTTATTATCTTTTTCCGTATGTCTGGGTTATGGCGAGAGCCAAAGTTTCAAAATTATCCGACAAAATTTGGGCAGGATTGGTAAAGTGAGCGTGGCACTTACAAGGCAAAGACATTATAGATTTCTGTATATCTGGAGAATGGCAATAGTCAAAGTTTTCGAACTTTGTACAAGCATCTTGGTCGAAAGACAGCATCCGACATAATGTGAGCGTGATTTAAGAAGTAAGAGAAAAATTATCAAAATTTGGTAAACATAGCTCTCATACACAGACATTCTAGATTTCTGTATATCTATAGAACGAAAAGAGAAAGATATTTAAGATTTATGTGTATCAACAGAACCGCAAGAGCCAAAGTTTGCGAACTAGGTGATATCATCTTGTTTATCAATACACAATATTCGACATAATGTGGGTGGAATTGGAGAAGTGGACGTGGCAAAACAAAGATTTATTTTAATATTATGAGCGATTTTTAAACAACTTTCTGTTCTTATCACACCATGGTGAAGGGTTTATTAGGATTCGGTATAGCCGAATATAGCACTCTTACTTGTTTTTTTACATTTGGTTATTCAATTTTCTATTTAATATAATAAAATTATATAAAATATATTTATTACGCTATTATTTCGCCCATAATTGTTAAAGTATTATCTATAGAATTTACCACAACGTTTTTTCTACTTCGTTATTTGGTTTGACCACTTGGCTTTAAGGTCAAATCCGGATGATCTAAAAACCAACAATGTTTGTGTATATAAATTTACTTTCACAAGCACATCGTTTCAACCTACAAAAGGCACTGAGTTTATTTTTACTACTCACCCGTATGTTATGAAAATGCAGTGAAAGTGTTCAAAAAAGATTTTTCAGTTGATGCATTGTAATTTTTGCTCTTTTAATACTCTGCGTATATTAAATTTAAGGTCATGTTTATTTTATTAATATTTGTTTTCTTTGCCTGGATTTTTACACGATGTTTACATAAGTAAGTATATATAAAAAAATTTCAACAAGAAAAATTGTTTTAAAAAATCTTTGATTCTTGAAACTTCAGTCCTTAAATTTCGAATGTGTTTTTGTTTTAAATTTAAATGCTGTTTAACGTAATTAAGCTGTCAAAGTAAAAAATTTATCATCAAGTTTCAAGATGTACAGTCTGTTTATTGTGTACGCACCGAAAAATTTTAGGTGCACTTTGGGGGCAGATAACATTATCCAATTCTACACGGTTGCATTGCAGAATACATTTAAAATACAAGTTGCTTGTGAACTGACGTTTTCTAACTTTTAAAATGTATTGGGAGATAGAAGCGCACCCTGATCACGCATAAAGTTATAGACTATTTTTATAATTTTTTTTTATCATATTTTGACCCAATCAGCTCTTCAAATCATAAAGTGGTACGTTTAGCATGCGAAGCCTTATCTATATCCTAAATTTTCTGAAAATTCAATTCGGAAATATAACTTGTTAAAAAGGTGCTTTATCGGATAAAATATTTTTTTTAATTGGCTTGGTCTAGAATAAATTCAGAGAACTGAGCGGTCGTGCACCAGATGCACATTGTGAGGGTTCAGAGACAAACCTTCCTTTCCTTTTCTTCAATCCTTTATATTAAAGATGCGAGTGTTTTACTTAAATGACTCAATTGATGACGCACTGTGGTTGAAACATTTCATATTGAACCGTCTTCCGGAAATCGCTTTGATGTCTACGAATCTTCCAAACGTCCCCTTAGAAAACATACATAACGTTTTATACAATGTGACTTATGAGACAAACAAATGTAATGTATGGTGGTATTTATGTGGTTGGATTGTTAAAGTCGTTTTCAGTATAGCCTCGTATACATTTCAAACAATTGTATATTTTGTGTACCCGAATATTTTTTTTAAATAAATTATAAGTTGCGTGGTATAAAGCAAAACTAAAATATCAGAATTGCAAAATAATAATATATTTTATAAAAAAAAAAATTCCTGGAAAATGCATTGTAAATATTTACAACTTTTGCATATACGGCATAAAACATATGCAAAGCTATATAATACAAGAATGTCCTTTATATAAACTAAAGAATTTATATGATATGAAACTGTGGGCAGTGTCATATTGTTCATTTCACAAAGTTTATTTATATACATATGTGTATAAATGGAATTCTATATATGTATACAATATAAATTAATTTTTTGGGAATTAATTTGTGTATTTATAAATATTATTAAAAATATGGCATTTTAAATGAATCATAGCGGTTCACTATACGCGTTCAATGCGTTGATGCAGGTATTCATCAAACAAAAACGTAGAATCAGTGAAAAATTTTATCGATAAGCTACATACCACACTCGTTAAATGCATATACTCAACGAACGCATGAAGTAGGATTACAAATTTTGCATGAGTTTTGAAAAAAAACTAAATAGTATCAAACGTATTAAACGTAAGATATGGACCTCCGTTTTAGCGTTCCAAATATATTGTTTACTGTTATATATTAAAAAACTGATTAAGTTGGACTAAAACTACAATTAACCGGAATATATAGAACTTAATTGTAAAGAAGGTTTGTGGTTATTAGTGAATCTAATATTGATAAATTTTAACCATAAACTTTAATTAAGCCATGGGAAGAAATAAAAATTAATCATTATGAAAGCTTCTTGGAATAAGCGCTTGCAGTTCTTTGTAGATTTTGTGACGAAACATTTAATGAATTGTCTTAAGTACCCCATTATGGTGAAACGAACAATTTACAGAGCAAATATATATAAACTGACGACAGTTTCAAATTAAATTTCTTCTCAATTTAATGATCTTTCATCCAATTTTTTACAATCATAAAACTCGTGCCAACCAATGTTTTATTCAAATAACGAAAATCTTATTTAAAACATGTCTAAGGTTATTTATATATAATTTTTTCGATTTATAAATGTTCTACAACATAGTTTATACCCAACTAATGGGTAAATTCCGGGCTATTTACCCATTTTTACCTAATTTACCCATCTCACCAGGTGTTTAAATTTTTTTTCATTTATATTTATATACGAACAAGTAGATGTTAAATGAAGTTTCGTATCAGTTGATTGTTATATTTCATCATATTGCATAGCATAAGTTGGGAAAAATGACTAAATAGAGCAAATAAAATAAAACTGCTCTAAAAAAATGTTCAGTAAAAAACCTCTTAAGTATAGTTTTTGGGTATAAAGTCTTTGTATGTTAAATTTATCCTTTTATTTAAAGTTAAGTACAGGGCTATCAGATGTGGCGATTTCTCACCAAACATGGCGATTTATATACCTATTTTTGTATTTGGCAACATGGTGATTTATAAAACGAGTTTTGCCTTCGTTTGTTCTTATTTATATGAAGAAATTTTAAAGCACGGGTTAAGTATTTTTGTTGATTTTTAACAAATTTGATATATTAGATAGTATTACACGCAAGGAAAAAACATGGTTGTGGTAAACATAATCTAAGAGCAACACATTATGATAAGATTCATGATTGTAGTTAACATATTACGATTATTATGAAATCATACTATGACCAAATATATTCGTAATGTTACATCATAATATTTTTCCCTAAATCTTAATTTGTTTTTTTTACATCCTATTATAATTTAATGTAATCAAATTATTATCATGTGAATCATAATAAGTTAACAAGTAATTATATAATTATCATGTTAATCATAATAAGTTAAGTAGTGATACAATTATTATTATGTTAATCATAATAAGTTAAGAAGTAATCATATTATTATCATTATAATATGTAGATTAAATCAAAAACCAAAAAATATTTTTAATATATATTTATGCTTATTTACTTACTGGCAGCCTGACCGTAAAACTGCATACTACATATATTTCATATCATTATATGATACAACTTTAAACATAATGGCCCATAATCATAGTCAAAAATAAGGTCGACTTTTTCTAAACTATACTTTAGAACAATGTGCGAAAGAATTATTTCGTTCGTACAACTAAACTTTAAATAAAAACAAAGTTTTTAGAATTTGTTTTTGTTTTAAATGTAGTTGTTCGAAATAAAGAGTTCTTTCGCACATCGGAAATAGGCTATAAATTTCTTGCGGAACGTGACATTGTGTTCCGATGAAAATCGAGCAATAAATTTGAAAATATTTAAGCTTATTTTCATAAAGTGAATCATCTTATAAAAATTGATTTACTATTGAGTCAAATTCTTCTCATTAAAATTTATATTTTTGTACAATTAAATTTACTGATCTTGCAAGTTCTAAATTTTAAGATATTTATTTTAAAACGTTTCATAAATGAACATAAACTAATATAAAAAATGTTACCAACAAAATTGATTAAAAATTATATTGAAAATATTATACCAAAAAGTGAAATTTTAAAAAAAATTTAAAACGATTTCTTATGTTAATCAGAAAATTAACTGATGCACTTATTGCCAAAATTGGCTGTAGAGATGCGGCACCACTGAATAAAAAAACGTTTGGCATATGAGAGTGACACCAAGTTTCTTACAGATGATGCTTTAACGAACATTAATCTTTACCAATGCCCAAGTGATGTGCAACAATTGCATTCAAGAACGTACCCACTGTTCTACGCTTAAGCCGTAAACAGCAACGAAAATGTGGTAAAATTTGGTTTAATTTAATTTTCTACTAGACTAGTAATGGTAAAGAGTATCCAAGATTCGGCACTACTAATAAGGCCATTTTCACTTGATAACATTCAAAACTTATTTATAAAAAAGGACCAGATATTGGAAACAAACATCGAGTTAAAGAAACTTTTGATTTTGTGTTTAACAATGCATGCTTTCTTTCGCTCTCGTTTGGTTTTAAGTTGCATCACGTTCTTTGATCATACTTTAGACAATTCCTAATTATTGCAACAATTTTTATACATGATAATTGGAAATTTGTGGAAGCGTTCTCCCCATCTCACAAAGAAGACATGTTTGGAATTTTCAAATATTATTATACAAAATCAACACCAACACAATATATTTGCATATTTTAGCTAACAATATGTGTATGAGTTTCTTCTTGCTTTGCTCTCTTGCTAGTGATTGGGAAAACAAGTTTGTATTCCTTTTTTGTTTTTGTTTTTTTAACTTCTACTTACCGTGATTTTTAAACGTGCTATTGGCGGTGATTCTAATGTTTCTAATATAGCGGTTGCACTATTGTAATTTCCAACCAACAAACAATATTGTGCGACTCCACTCCACAGCTCTACACATCTACTGCGTTCTTCTATGCCGCCACACTAAAAAAGGCAAGAAAAAAAGTGAGATTATCTAAAATACTTAATAGTTGTTTCTAAAAAAGAGATTAAGGAGTATTATATGTACATGTTTTAGAAATTATGAAAACCATGTTTAGGTTGTAAATTTAAGGAAAGTTTTGTGTTTTTTAAACTAAGCTAATGATTTCCGGCTTATTGCAGTAGTATTGAAAATAAGTTACGTTACAATACCATAGAGCTTAAATATTAACACTTGCAATATTTTTTTCCCATATTGGTTTACATCTCTGCAAACATTTAAGTATATACTTAAAAATATTTAACATACTAAAAAAATAGTCGTTATAATAATTGAAGTTTATAACATCTATTTTATTGCAATTATTAAGAGGTAGAAGATAATTGGAAGGCTCAGAGCTGAAACGAATCAAGTCAAAAATGTACATTCAAATATAATTTGAGCGTTAGCAAGTGAACTTCCATTAATTTTTTGAGCCATTATTACCGGGCTTTATTACCGTTAGAAACAAAACATTTCTTGATTTAATCCGTACCAGAACTGGATAGATCTTAACGTCGCCACAATTTCGCACTCGCTTTGACATACATATGTATGTGTATATATTATTTTTTATGACTTGGTTCAGTTCAGCTCTGAGCCCTCCAATTGTAAGTAGATGTTGGTCAAGTAAAGTAATGTTAGGAATATAAGTAAATGATTTAAGATGGCTCTTAAAAAATTGAAATAATTTTTCAAAAGGACTTACATATTAAGGAATTACATATATATTTTTCTTTTTATAACATTCTTTAGTTAACTAACAATCTACCTTATAACAACTACTACGTTAATCTACGCGAACTGTACAATATCCTTTTTCTTAATCTACTCTACTTTAACTTTACTCTAACTATACTTTAACTCTAATCTAAATCTACTTTTACTCTACTCTAACTCTACTCTAAGTTTACTTTAACTCTACTCTAAATATACTTTAACTCTACTCTAAATCTACTCTAACTCTACTCTAACTCTACTCTAACTTTACTCTAACTCTACTATTACTCTATTCTAACTCCACTCTAACTCTACTCTAACTCTACTCTAACTCTACTCTAACTCTACTCTAACTCTACTCTAACTCTACTCTAACTCTACTCTAACTCTACTCTAACTCTACTCTAACTCTACTCTAACTCTACTCTAACTCTACTCTAACTCTACTCTAACTCTACTCTAACTCTACTCTAACTCTACTCTAACTCTACTCTAACTCTACTCTAACTCTACTCTAACTCTACTCTAACTCTACTCTAACTCTACTCTAACTCTACTCTAACTCTACTCTAACTCTACTCTAACTCTACTCTAACTCTACTCTAACTCTACTCTAACTCTACTCTAACTCTACTCTAACTCTACTCTAACTCTACTCTAACTCTACTCTAACTCTACTCTAACTCTACTCTAACTCTACTCTAACTCTACTCTAACTCTACTCTAACTCTACTCTAACTCTACTCTAACTCTACTCTAACTCTACTCTAACTCTACTCTAACTCTACTCTAACTCTACTCTAACTCTACTCTAACTCTACTCTAACTCTACTCTAACTCTACTCTAACTCTACTCTAACTCTACTCTAACTCTACTCTTACTCTATCTAACTCTACTCTAACTCTACTCTAACTCTACTCTAACTCTACTCTAACTCTACTCTAACTCTACTCTAACTCTACTCCAACTCTACTCTAACTCTACTCTAACTCTACTCTAACTCTACTCTAACTATACTCTAACTTTACGCTAACTCTACTCTAACTCTATTCTAACTCCACTCTAACTCTACTCTAACTCTACTCTATCTCTACTCTAACTCTACTCTAACTCTACTCTAACTCTACTCTAACTATACTCTAACTCTACTCTAACTCTACTCTAACTCTAACTTTTTATTAATATATGTTCAGGGAAATTGTTAGTTTTATTTATAAATTTGAGAATGTATTTTTAATCATAAACTGAAAATAATTTATCCGGCATATTGAAATTTTTTTGTTGTACTTTTTTTTGGTTGTGTTACTTTGAAATATCTACGTTATTGGTAGTTCAAATATTTTGCTAGAATTATACTACCAATTTCATATTCTAGCAAAACTGGTAGAATTTTTTAGAAATACGTGTATGAATTTTTTTTACAAAATTTTGTAAAAGAAATAATAAAATTTTGTTTAAATTTGGCTACACCATTTTATACTTATTTCTAGAATCAAAAAGCTTTCAAAAATAATGCTTTTATGATTATGACTTTATTTTACTATCTTTTAAACAACACTGTCTTTAATTTTTGTTTTATAAATTCCAAAATTATAGTTTATATTTAATAGACACAAGCTATTTGCGTAAAGTCTCAGATCTTGAACATAAAAAAATTATTTAAGAATACTTGCTTTAGCTGGGGTTTATATAACACATCACAAGTTCTACTTATCAAGAATCAAAGTTGGAAAACATCCTTCTGTATGTACCTTATGTTTTAATATAAAAGCCACAATTTTTTGAAAGATGCCGTTAGGAGCCTATCAATTAATAAATTCCGTTACACTTATAAAAAAGTAAAAATTATGTATTTTGCTGTGCCGAATCTTTATTACCCTCCACTAAAAATTTAAATTTTTCGAGAGAAGATTTGTGATAAATTATGAACCAATCTTCAGAAAATCCGACATTTCAATTTCTAATTCCATAAAAGGAATGTGTACCAAATTTGAGAGTATTACTTTTCATTACAGTTCAACGTGTATTAAAAAATATTTTTACTAAATTAAAGCAAACTCACAACGAAACTATTGTTGGTTTATATTTTAGGCGGATTAAAGTGGCAGGGAAACAGATGGACGAACAGACATAACTTGCTAAAAAAAACTTAAGGATACACCGGAAATGCATATGTTAATGTACTCTCATTCATCACTCGTATTAGTGGGGGCTAGAATAATGAAAAAATAGTCGAGGTTACATTTTTCTTTTTTTCATAAAAGTTACAACATCCTTGTGGGAAAAATATATGTATCTAAATGATCCACATGTCGTTATAAATGTAAGAGATGTATATTGCAACACTACTTATGTATATAGATATACATCAGGTTTTTTTTTGCTGCATAAGAACTTCTGATATCGATTAGTATGATCAGCCGAGAATGTCAAACTGTGTGGATATTTCTGTTCAGTAAAATATTTCCGTATTTGGAGTGAAGATAGTCCTCAAGCCGTTAAAATCAATTTGGTGACAACTTTATTTTCAAAAGTGGTCCTGTTGCCCCCTCGTGCGATTGAACGCCAATGGATTACTTTTTATGAGGCTAAGTTAAGTCATTGGTTGATGCCAACAAACTACACTCATAGTTAAATGCCCTAACATCAGAATAGTGATATTAATGTTATTACAAGAGGTATCAATGAGGCGAAATGTGACATAAGTCCAATGACCAACGTCGTCATTCAATTTTGTCATATTTTATACGGCATCTTTCTATGTCACATCATTTCGATTCCACATTTTGTTTTTATTATTTTCATATTTAAAAAGTAAAATAAGAAACAAAAATTCCCAAATTCAATTTTTTTTATCGTATTTAGTTAAACGCATCAAACGAAAGCCATATTGGACATTCTGCTGGTGTGTTATAGTTGAGAGCTCTTCTGTTAACAAAGGGCGGAATACATCAAAAGTGAAATAAGCATGTGTAACAGGCAAGTTGATAATAATATTATCTCAATTTGACTTAAGTCAATTCCAATGACTCCGAATAATGACAGTTTGCCCTTTCTCCGATGTTACTGAGTCATCCTATTAAAGACATTGTTTAAATTTTTGACCCAACTTATGTTAAGGCTGACATCACAACGATGAAATATGTCATGGGGTCAAAAACGAAGACACTTGTCATGGTACTGCCAATATACATCAGCGTTATTACGCCTTTTCTATCAGTGTAGCAATTCTTGAAGCATTAAACCAGTGTTGCCACTTTGTGAGTAGGTAGAGCGTGGATAATTTTCCTATTCGTGTTGAGCAGGTGTTATCTTAAATTCATTTGTTTTAAGATAAATAATATAAATAATTAATTTCAGTGAAGAATTTATACCATTCAAAGTAGTGCTGATACAAAAAATGCATAGTCTTCACAACTGATGGCACGGTTTCTTTTTATTTCCATCGTTTGATATAGATTTTTAAAAGCTTGATATTCGAAAGATCAATACATTGCATGAATATTTGAAACTTATTTCGAGCATATAGGCACTGCGACTGTTCTTGACGAAACGCATTCTTAATGTCTAATTTTGCCACTTTGTCGCCCATTTTTGTTGTATATCACGAATAAGACGAACAATGTTGACCTTCAAGGAGTCAATTGTTACTGGTTTCTCAGCCTTTACCAGTGACTTCACGTAGCCCTACGGGAAATATTCGATAGGTGTTATATCGCAACACATTGGAGGATAATTGCCAGTTCCTTATTTTAAATCCAGTGTATTGAAATTTATCTGGATGTAAAGGAAACTGCTGTGTAATTGTCTTAATTCATATGCGGCAATTTTGTTTATTAAGAAACCCGCAAAGATTTACGATTATGTGCGCCACAAAAACCATAAAGTCGCATTTATATAATCTATATATCTAGTCACAAATGTTAGAGCAGTATAAAAGTTCGTTTGTCAGCTTACCCTTTTATTTCTGTCCCTGGACCAAATGTGAAAGTCGAACTTTTTATTTAAATTGCTTTATTATATGTCTTATTAATTTATTTTTAGTCCTTAATATTATTTTTGGAAGGTTTTTTTATATTAGAATAAGAATCTTAGTAGCTTGACTATTTTTAGAAAATAATACGTTTATTTAAATCGGATCATTTTGCTTCACCTCAACTGTTATTTTGAATTAAGCTGATGGTAATACTGATTGGAAGCCAATATTCAAGCCACCATTGATACCAAATTTATTGGGAAAAGTAGTCAAATATTGGACTGATAAAATGGACCATGTTGCTCTTAGCCGCGGCTGACATATGCCGGAAATTAAATTTAAAATAAATGCCGTGAAATTATCTACCAGATTATAATAATTATAATAAAATTATCAACCAGATTATAATAACAATTTCTTTCCAACAAAGTTTTTGTCTTTTAGCATCATTTTAATTTCTCATGCAGCTAAAAAAAAACACCCTATACTTCAATATTCTCCAACCTATTTTGTCACATTAAAGTATATTATAGCAAAATAATAAACTTTAAAGTGTTGTTAAGAACAGTCAGTACTAAGTAGAAATTATGTAGCAATATGAATATGAATACCAAGTGTTATAAAATTTTTCAAATAAATAATTTAGGTCAATGACCCACATAAAGCAAAAACAATTTATCATTTACCTTCTAAAAGTTCGTTTTATTTAATGACCAGTTTGCTTGACATGACCAAAAATGAGTTTTATAAATAATAAAAATAAAATTTTTTTAGTCTGCCATTCTAAATCTACTCGTACATTTGCTCGTTTCTGCATAAATATTTTATGTGGCTTGTAAATATTTTAAACCTCAATAGCAACAAATAGACACGTTGGATTAAAAATTTTAATTAAAAAATTGCCCAAAAAAATACACAAAAGTGAAAAAATCAACTTTGAATTTACTCACAAACAATAAAAGATTCTCAACTTTTGCTTCACCGGAAGCACACAGTTACCTGTTTTAGGTGATTTTACGTGGCAGTGAGAAAAAATGTTTCAATAAACTGAACAAACATCCATCCATGAATGGACATGTGTTGACAAAGTTTTAAGTTTCTTCTTTTCTCTTTCTTTTTTTTTAATGAATTATAAATGGGATAAGAAAAAAATTACTGATGAGAATTGTTGATGAGCAAAGTTGTGATTTCTTTTCCCAGAATGAAAGGTTTATGTAAAAGGTATTAAAGGAAGCGGATGAAGTACTTTTACAATAATAAGTTGTCAAACAGTAAAGCAGTAGAGTGGCTGAAAGTTGGTTCATACACTTTATGTTTTATTAAAATTCAGTGACATACATAAAGGTCAGAAATTTTGTACACATAACGAATAAATTAACATACTTGTTAGTTCGTAAAGAAAAACATTACAGATTTTTGAAAAAAATTTTCAACTGTGGTAGTGTCATAAATGTGAAAGGTATAAAATACCTGCTGTTTGGCAGTAAGTGACCAATGCGAATAAGGTGCACAGTGAATCTTTTACAGGTAAATTCATAATTGAAATGCTTGTAAGGCTTTTATTGCAACTATTTAGAATCAGGATGTTCGATCACAGTATAAAAGAGATTTTCCTAAATAGACAACTTGCGAGATAATGCTGAAAGGCTGAGTTAGGCCGTCTTAATTTGACCTAAAGGGTGATTCAATTGGAGATACTTTTTTCAATAGCCTTTTTTTGACAGATCACGTGTGAGTCGTGTCATGCTGTCATGTTATGCTTGTTTAGTATTGTTTGGCATTTCATAATGTAAAGACTTACGCCGGAACAACGTTGACAAATCGTTTAACCGTATTACGAAAATTCACGTTCTCTGAGGAATGTGTTTCGTGCACTTCGCTCAACTTATGGTCAACATCATCGGCCTACTGAGCGTACTATTTGCAACACCATCACCCATTTTGAGACCCAGCAATAATTATAAGATAATATGTGGTTTGTGAGCCGGTGGAACCATCGGTCCATATTTCTTTCAAAATGATGCCGGTTGCGAACGTAACCGTCAATGGCGACCGTTATCGTGCCATGAAAACCGACTTTTTGTTGCCTGAAATTGAAGCTCGTGATCTCGGCGACATTTGGTTTCAGCAAGACGGCGCCACTTCCCACACATCGCATCAATCAAAGGATTTATTGAGAGAACACTTCGGTGAGCACATAATTTCTCGTTTTGGGCCGGTCGATTGACCACCAAGATCGTGTGATATCACACCGTTATACTTTTTCCTGTTGGGATATGTAAAGTTTAAAGCTTATGCGGACAAACCCACTTCGATTCAGGCTTTGTAGGAAAACATCACGCGTGTCATTCGCCAGTTACCAGTCGAAATGCTCGAACGAGTCATCTAAAATTGGACTCAACGGATGGACCATCTGCGACGTCCAACATTTGATACACATAATCTTAAAAAAATAAATGCCAAAGAACGTTCTTTAAAATGATAATAAACATTCCCCATAAAATTTAAATTTTCTGCGTTTTTTTTTCGTTAAAAAAGTAGGGAACCTCGAAATGGATCACGCATTATATAAAGATTCTTATTAAAAACTAGAATTGAAAATTCTTTTTTCTGAATTAAGAAACTTCATTAAATGAAACTAACTCCGACACTTAAATTATAATTACGGAATTTGTGTATTTATAAATTTTATATTTAATTTTGGATTATAAATTAATATAAGTTCTCTAAGGCCCGTTTTCACATCTAACCGATAGCAAAAGGTAGGCTTTTATCGGCCGTATTAAAAGTATTCCATTTTTGCAAATTTTCTGTAGCCAGGAGTGAGTGATAAGTTAAAAGAATTTTCATCCTACCTGTTAGGTTAAAGTGAAGTTCTAATTATGGAACACTTTTTTGCGGTTGTGAGAATGGAGTATACGTTTTATTGTATGAGTCGTAGAGGATGACAGCACTATATTTAGTTTACTCTCAAAAACAAAGGTTCGGGGTTCGCTTAGAAACGTGGTAACATACAAAGTTCTTATTATTTTGTTTCCTACAAACCGATCGGTCTACTTTGCTGTACCGACACCATCTACTTTGAATTAATTTATGCCGCAATATACCAAAACCATACTTACCTAAATTTTCATGAAGTGTTTACACTTAACTTTAACTTAACTCGAATAAGCATCCTAGCTCCTACACTAGTAAACAGAATTTAAACAAAACTTGAAGTATGTAACTATTTAGGAAAAAATTCCAACTTTTTATTATTGAGGGAAACCCTAAGCCAATTTTAATTAATAATTATAAAACACCTTTTTTATAAATTGCCACATTTCGAGCTAATCGGAATCCCCCAAATACAACAACAGTTAGTCAAGGTTTACATACATATAATTATAACGAATACGCAAGTATCTGTTAGCCCGATAGTTGTATTCACTTATGAGCAAGTACCTAGAAGCCAGGTAGTGAGGTAGCCAGGAATATTCATAAATATCACAATTAACGGAGATTCTTAATAAAGTTTAAGAGATTTAAAGCAATTTTATATTTTTTTTTTTGACATTATGTATCCTCCATAGAATATCCCTATTGGCCCTATTGCTTATATATATATAGTTTGGGTTTAAAAAGAGAGATGCAAACATAAACATTTAAAATTCCAAGCAAATTAATTTTTAACTGATTCTAACATTTATTAAAAAAACTAAGTGCATATTAATATGGATTTTTTAGTATTTACGTATGAGCAATATCTAAACAAATTTAACACAGAACGAATAACCGATTTAAATTAATTTTTTTATGTATATTTGGTAAGTATGAGAAAGCTCGTAAAGTATATTTCATACCGTTAGTCCATTAGTGGATCCCTATCCAGAATATTTTTTTTAGTTTGTTGGCAAAAACTTTCTTTTCGCTTTTTTATTTAGCATATTTGATAAGTATAGGTAAAGGTCATAAATTATATTTCATACCGCTAGGTTATTAGGGTTTCTCTATTTAGAATTTTTTTTCATTTATTTGGAAAAAACTTTTTATCGCATTTTTTTATTTGGCACTAATAAAATACACCAATTGTTACATCCGTGAGGGAAATTTGTGTCAATTGGTCTTAAAGCACTTATCCCGTGACCAGTGAACAAAATTTTATAATTAAAAGGGACGAATTATGATAGGTGAAAACAAGACCTATCACTTAACTGGTGATAATGTGTTTAGAGTGTAGTTAGTCCAGAGGAAAGGTAATATGCACAAAACTATTCATGTGACTGGATTTTATCTAAGTAGTGGCTGATTCTCTCTAGTTCTTTTACTTTATATGAAGGGGATCTATGATATTGACATGGCTCATTTGGGACAATATCTGCGACAGTCATTATTTTAACCGAAATTGGAAGGTTATTTCAGTGACCTGTTACAAAGTGTCAAAAACGAGCCAATTAACCCCCTCGTAGGACATCGTCATGTTAAAGTGACTTGTCACGTGACAAGTTTAGTGCTCCCTTTCCGTTATGAAAATACGGGAAGCATAAAACTTCCCACTAAATTCGGCACAATTGTTGAAAAAACTGATGAAAAATGGTATTGAAGCTACAACTTTGAATGGTAAACTTTCGAAAATATTTCGCACGAATTCTTCCCCTAGAAGAACTAATCCAACCTCTGAAAAATGCAATTTTTTTTAAAGTTTTCCAATACCTTTGCTTAGCAAATGCAACTTTTAACGTCGGAGAAAGTAAAAAAACCTAAAATTAAACCCAAAAGATCGTAAAATTAAATTTTTCGCCCCCGCCCACTTTTGTGGCGGGTACATAAAATAAAATAAAAAATTTTTTATATTAAAATAAATAGATTACTAACGCCCTTATACTATTAGAATTACATTTTTGAACTTTTGTGGGCAGGGGAGGTATCCCATCCCGTCAAACCCACCCCGACTCTGTCAAAAATAATTTTATTATATTTTTCTGCTAATTTCAACAAAATATAAATTTTAAGCTTTCATGTGACTTTTAAGTATTTCATAGTATTTAATTAGTCTGAAAATAATTAACGTTTTCGTCATTATAGCTAATTTATAATAGTAACAATAAATGTAACTTAAAATAATAACAACTAATTTATTTAAAAAAAACTTCTCTTTTGCACTTAGATGATGATGAGTGCCATGGTTCTCCTTCGTCTGTTTCCTCAAAGTCCTTTTCAGGATCTGAATTCTCTTCAGAGCCAAGTACTGGTTGAAACAAAAAAGAAATTGCTTTTTTTAAAGGGTAATGACTTTTTTTGGTGTTGGTCTTATGCTAGTAGTCATTGGGTCAGATCTGAGCAAAAGTCTATTTATAATATCTTTGTTACACTAAACCCTCGAAAACTTTCTAGCAAAATTTGACCTGTAACTCTCGAAGCTTCAAATTGTTTCTGATAACAATTTCATACAATAACCACAATATATAGTAAAAAAAAAAACAAAGTACCTGGAGCATAGATTTGATTTTTTAAGTATTATTATAAATATTATTATAGTTGTTAATATAAAATAACGTTATTTAACTGCGGCACAGGTGGCTAAAAACCGTTACTTACTGTTTCGCACATTCCTTTTTTTACATAGGTAATATTAGTCTTAGATGTAATAATTTAAAAAAAAAACAGCTACGTACAGCCAAATTATTTTATGACTGACGAAAGGGTTTAATATGCACCTATGCAGGATGAGCAAAAACAGAAAAAAGGTGAAATTATCAAAAAATCACCAAAATAAATGGCGCAAAGTAGAGATTTCAGATTTAATCGTGATGTATAACATTTTTAAAAACGCAACTAGATTCACTTTTTAAAACCTTTAAAATTTTTTTTTACAAAAAAGTGAACAAATAAATCGTTTTTTTTTAATTTCGAACGAATTTTCTCACAAAAAAAAAAATCTATGTAAAATCTTTATTCGTTTATTCACAAAAAATATATTGTAAGCCTCTCCGTAAAAATTCAATGAACACGCATGCAATTTACTCAACTTTCCTGATTTTAACAGTGTCCCAAAACCACAAATCTCAAGCAAAAGGCCTGAAGATTCACTATACGAGGCAGAATTTGTCTGTAGAGCTGCGTACTTAATTTTTTTACATTTATTAAATTAAATTTTTTGCCTAATGTCCGGCTAGATTGGCAAAAAAACCCTATGTGCGACAGCAAATAAATCGCAAGGTCAAACGACTTCCTTTTCTGGCTTAGATTTCGGCAATCGCTGTTTTTTATACCGACAATTATACGGGGCATGTTCTCGCATGGGCAAACCGTCGTGCTTATTTGTATTGGCTAAATATGGGCTAACAAAATTATCGTACATTCAATATCTTTTACTTTTTTTACTTTACATTAAACTTTTAAGAGAACAAATAATGCATATGTCTGGTACGCTAATGAAGTATTGAACAACAAAGATAATCACTATTAATTTCTATGGCAGAAAAACGTTTACCGAGCAGGCTATATATTCCTTTCACTCTTTGAGGGAGCCATATATAACAAGGTGGTTCCAATAATTTTGATCTTCAGCTCGATGCTTGACGTCGTTCCACTTCATATGCAATCTCGAAAGTTTTGTTGTCAATTGTCGCTTGTAGGTATGCGTTGGTCTCCAGGCTCGTCTGCTACCCTACTGGTTGTAATCGAGGCATTTCTTGGCAATATCATCGTCTGGCTTACGGAGGGTGTGATCTATCGAACTCCATTTCCGCTTACTGGTTTGCTTCCATCAGATTTGGTTATTTTTACAGGCCAGAAAATTCATAAGATTTTGCGGAGGCATTTGTTGAGAATTTCCTGGAGGCATTATTTGTCGCGTGGTGCCATGCTCCAGAACTCGCATCCATATAACTGAACCGATTTTATGATGGAGTTACATAATTTGATTTTGTTTTGTTTCGAAATATTGCGGTTTAACTGGGCAAATTCACTCCACGCCTTATTTATGCGAGTGGATATATCTGCTGATGAGCCACCAGTTGTATCAATCGTGCTAAAGTTAGTATCTTTAATATCTTGATCACATACGGGGAAATGGCTATCTGTGTTACTATTGATGTGGAGCTATTTTGTTAAGGGTATCAAAAAATACTATAACTTCCAGAAATTTAAGAAAAATATAGTACCAAAAATTCCGCTACCAATTGCTTTCATTTAGGTAAAACCTTTTCCAAAAACCTTTTTATAACATTATTTTTAGAAACAAATTTTAACCACATCACTAGATACTGCAACAATATTATTACTGAACTAGTTGATTACGAATAATTGCTTGATTAAAATAAAAGGAGGTTTTTGGCAATATATTCTTTTTAAATGTAACGATTTGTTGCAATTAAATTATTGTCGGTAACAATAGTATGATTATGGTGGACCTGCAAAAAAATTCATATATAAAATGGTGGCCTAAGAATAAGCATGACTAAAATAATCACAATATCTTACAACTTTTTCTGCCAAGCTTAAGTTCAAAGTTGAGCCCTCGTGCCAGCAGGGAATTCGATTAGATGTAGGTTAAATCTTATCAAAACTTATCGAACATTATAATTGTGATATGAACCGTCTTTAATATGCTGTTTGCACTATTTTAAAATGTTTTTCTTTTTGTACTACAGTCACTTTTTATTTTGGCAACATACGAAAAGGAATTGTTGATTAACATGATGTGTGGTGTATATTTTCTCTACCTTAAGGAGAATATATAAGCCACATACATAGTTCATTATGACAACTGCTGTTGCTTTCGTATTTATTTTACGAATACAATTTACATTTCTTTCATTTCACATGTTAATCTTATATAGAATATATAGCAATATATTTTCAAGGGATACAATTTATTTACTTAATTTAGGTTAATTCTTTTCTTTCTTTTCTGTTTTTCTTTCTTTCATTATACATTTTTTTTTGGAAGATTATGTTGTTATTTTCTTATTTCTTTTATATTGTACTCACCTGTAGTATTTCGTTGCATACAAATAAACGTAGACGTGCTGACCAATCAAGATATGTTTCCAAATTACATGTCTTTTTGGGATCTTGTACGCCTGGTGGTCCACCCGAAGATGATGGTTGGTCCCATTTTTTCTGAGTTAATAATTGTAATAAAAAAATCTTTGGTTAAAAAACAAAGGCGAAAAAAGTTTAATAAACGTTAATGATTTTTTTTTTTTATAAAAATTAAAATGGAAATACAAGATAATGGCTAATTGAAAAGAGGACTTACAAAACTCTTTTCAATTAGTTATTATCTTTGTTTTAAGATTTAACGGTTTCATTTAGAGTACTTAGTTTTTAAGATTAAATATCAAATCCACAATTTTCAGAGTTAATGTGATTATTTATCTTTTGATTTGAAGGTTTCAAGTCTAACACTTTCGACTGTTGTATTAAACAAAAACAACTCTCACCTGCTTGTCTAATAGTACGTTACTACTACACTGAACAAATTCTTCTGGTCCAATTTGTTTGGCCAACTTTTTTTCTATGCGGCATAAAATTTGTGCATATTGGGTTGATGTAGGACATGCAAATAATTTTGCATCAGTCTAGATATAAAAACAATAGACAATATTTAGTCATTGTTTGAAGAGGGCAAAATATTTAATGTTATTAAATTGCTTTTAAGCTAAACAATTGAAACGAATATACAATTTTCTCATTTACCTGTTCCACTAATGTGGTTGATATTGTTGTTGTTGATGATGTTGCTATTAAATTATTTGAAGTTTGACAGGAGCGTAACTCTTCTTCGTGTCTTTCCAAATCCGTCAAACGCTTTAACAAGGCACTCAATATTTCCGAAACAATGACTTCTAAACGTGTATTGGAACATCTGTGAATGACATTTAAATTACAATCAAATAAAATTTCACTATTGTAGTTTAGTGGTTTAACAAGCAAAAATGGCAGCCATACAAATGAGCATAAAGAAAATTTAATCAAATCTCATACTGTCAATCTCAATACACATGCACACATTCTATTCCACACGTGGCTTTTTTAATATGGCCGTATACACACACAATTGAATAACCCATAAAAAAACGAACAATAGTGAGCAATGAAGTGAGGGAGTGTTTGTGTGTGGCTGTAACAATTTTCTATTTTTTCATTTGTAGTTTTTGTTTTCTATTCTTTGGGTTGTCTACTCACCTGGCAACGATATGTTTAACATGACTCATCATACGTTCATCTCGATAATCATAGGGAAACTTATTTGTCCATTCAGCTAATAATGCTACCAATGATTCTAATGATTCACTATCAGGTACTGAGGATAATAGTTTGCCCAATAATTCATGGGGTCGTAAATATAAACGTGATGATAGTAAAAATGAAAAAATAAATTCCTGAAAACAAAAAATAAAAAAATATAAAAGAATGTTAATACATAAAATTAATTAGTCTGCTTAGAACATAGGCCGAATTTTATTTTATCACCAACATATTTAATTATATTTCTTAGGCAAATAACAAAGACTTATTTATGGCTCCTGGACGTAAATAAAATGAACTAATTTATTCTTAAACGTTTTAGTTAAATTGATAGTTTAATTAAAATTCTGCTTCAATTCCATTTAAAAAATTGTCAAGATACTAGGAGGATTTTTTTTATATTATTAATCAAAATTATATAGCTTTACAATGAGCTTTATTTTTAACAATTGCTATTGATTTAATTAACTTTATTTGTGAGAAGATAATTGTATAATGTAATTTGGAAACTGCTCAATGATGTTTGTTCTAGCCAAACGTTTTGCAAAAGCAAATATTTTTTTAATAAAACTAGTGGTTACGTGTAGAACATCAAATATTTATATGTGTGAACATAGATTTATTCGTCGTTTAACGTATTAAGATTATTTTAATTGTATATTAATCATACGTAACGTTGCCCATTTATCCATATAAAAACATAGATGTATAATATGTATTGCATATTTTAAGGGGATTGATATACATTTTTATTATCCTTGTAAACAAGGCCAAACTACTCAAATTGCCTCAATAACGGGCGAGGAGTACATATAAGTTTGTTATTCCGTTTGTAATATCTTAACTATTGATATCACACCCTACATACACTGGGTAATAATGAATATCGAAGTTAATTTAACGATGTAAGTCTGCCCATAAGACCGTGTAAATGGGCTTACTAAGTCCTCAGGGGGACTAGGTTGTTATACACTTATGTCGCATATATTTCGTTAGAGTTTTCTATTTAAATTCAACCATATCGATCCACAAATGTCTTAGATACAGTGTTGTCCAATTTAACCGAAGGGGTTTGAACTCCATTTAACTTTTTTAATTATAATTTTTTTTTTTGTTTCAGCATTTTGTGACTTGGAGCAATAAGTATGAACAAGGCGAATTCATACAGGTGACATTTTCGAGTCATCTGCTTATTGTTTATTTATTTGTGTGTATAGTTAATGTCAAACTTTGTTTACATTTTGTGAAAAAATAAGTTATAATTTAAAATTCAATAAAAATCTAAATTCTTGAAAAAAACCTACATATTTAAATTTTATAAAACAAAAAAAAAAAAAAAAAAAGTCATGGAATTAAAAGTGCGTAAGGAATAAGTGGAGGCACAATAAATATGCAACATAAAAAAATATACGTTCTAAAGCAATTGCGTATATCTTATAAACAAAAAAATACAAAAAATGCAAGGCTGGCATAACTCTACCTCATGATGCGGCCACCCTTATGAATTCGCCTAGCACATATTTGACGATAAGATCCAAAAAAGTGTGTCCAGTAAATCGATCAAATTTTTGTTTTTTTTTTATTATTTCTATTTATTTACTAAGCTTAATTTGTAAGTAAGTAATTGTTAAATGATGTTTTATCTAGGCAAACGTTTTACAAAAGCAAACAAAAAATTTATAGGAATGTAATAAGTTCATGTTCTGTTTTCACACCACAAGTGATTGAACGTGTAGTATAATTTATATGAAGAACACTCAAAAAACTGAGTGCGTTTCATAAAAATTTTTCTACACGTGCAATCACTTGTTTTGTGAAAACAGCACAATAATATTTGAGATATTCTACCAAATTTATTTTAAATGAGTTTTAATTTGTTGTTGGTTAAGCATGTCTTTATGAATCAATAGATTTCAACTAGGGTTTTTATTCGGTTTACCGTTAATCGGTTAACCGATTAATTACTACCCGATTAACTGATCGGTTAATTTAAAATTGGCTATTTTCGATAAACGATTAAGCCGTTTAATGTCAGTCGTTTAACCGATTAACCGACGTAACAAAATTTTTATTTTTTTTGTAGTATTATAACATATTTTTTGAGTTTTTTCGTCCCATGTAAAAAAGGTATGTGTTTAGAAAATATTTTTGCATACAAACAAAGAAGGTGTTTAGTGATCTTCATTATAAATAAGTGTTTCCTGTCAATAGCTTTTTTCACGTACTTTTTATATGCATCTTAATGTTTAACAGAATTTCTCGAAACAATTAGAGTTAAACATTTAAAAAAATAAAACAGGACTATAATGGCCTAATGGAAGAATTTATACTTTTGGAGAAATCCAGGAAAAGGGCTGAGAAATTAGATATTCTGTATTATGGGTTGCTTCCGATTTCTCCAACATAAACGATAAGTAAAATAATTTTTTCCAAAAATTTATTTTTTCTAAAAAATTTTTTTTTAATGTCTCCTTAAACTATTGAAATAACTAATAACATTATCTTACAGTTTATTATTTTTAATTAATACTTAATATTTATGTGTTAATTAAAAAATATGTACTACATATTTATTAATTATTTTTTGTTGGCTCGTTTTAGTTCAAGAATTGTTATACTTGTTATGCTATTGTTTTTTTTTTACTAATAAACTCCAAATAATAAATAATTATGCATTTTTTTTATTAAAGTTACTTAATATTAAAAAAAAAAATTTATTAATCGGTTAACCGATCAATTACAAAATAACCGATTAAAAACAGGTTAAACCAAAACCTCGGTAAATTATTCGAGCGATTAACCGATTAAAACAAAAGGCCGATGAATTGAATACCTCAATTTTAACGATATTTTTGAAAAGTTGCAAACAAAGCCTCTTAACCTGGATTATATATTCCAAATTATTTTGCTTCAGCATTATAGAAACGAATGGTAATATGAACATGCTTTTTGTATGAAATTTTTGTCAATTCGTCGACCTAAATTTTAAACCTTCCATGACATTGTTTGATTTCTTTTTTTTTATTTCTTGGTGTTTCAATAAATAAAACTGATGATTTTTTTTCCATATCGTCGATTCCGCCAGAATGTTGTTAATTCGGAATGTTGTTTTAGCATAAAGAAATGCTACAACTGCAACACAACGGGCTAATATTTTACCCAATGGTTCACTTTTAGCGGCGTTTACTTTTGTCGTCTCTTGTGAACTATTTCAAGCGGAATTAAATTTTATTTGGAGTATATATGTGTCAAGCATGTGGACTAGTTAGAGGTGATTAAAAATTCGAGACGTGGACTACCGCAACTTATCATTTTAGGGCACTTCAGGCAACTAACTTTTTCTTTTTAATGCCTTTCGAAATATCGCCATATATAACATCTATATAAAAATATATTTAATTATTAGAATACTCTTGCACGACTTACTACTCACTTTTTAACTGAACAGTTTTATGTAGTATTTTGAATTGTTTTTGATTTTTTTTAACAAGAACTCACGCTTTTATAAGCATTTTGACTTTTGTTATATTTTGCTTAGACATTCTTCATAAAAAGTTTAAGTTTGTCCAATATTCAATTAGAAAAGTACTTTAATTACGCGTACATTAACAGAGTAAGGAAAATGTATATAAATTACACATTTTTAAAATAACAGGTTTATTATACCAAAATAGCCAGTTCATTCGATATTCGAAACATGGACATCTTAAAACAACCGGCTTGGTCAAAACTAAAATAACCGGTCTAATAATAACCGTTCAATTTCCATAATAAGCGGTTATAATAAATTGAAATCCCTTTGGTCATTTTAGGCCACGCTTTATAAGTAAAAACCACGATTATCTCTTATTTTACCCATATATACCTTATTGCTTATTTTCTCTATACCATATGGAACTGCGTGATTTAAAGTTACCAAGGTTCGAGCATCTTTGTTATCAATTTTCAATATTTTACAAAATAATGTTGGGATTGCAGAAGTGGTTGTGGCACTAAATAGTTTTATTAAAATCTAAAAAGTAATTTTTATTTAACATTCCATTCTTATCACACCATGGTAAATATGGTTGTATATGATTAAGAATAGCCGAATATAGCAACTCTTACTTGTTTTATTAAAATTTCATCTGCCTAAGGATCTGACGTTTTTTAATATTTATAAAGGGTCCGCCAAATAACTTTTTTTTTTTTTTTTTTGGAAAATGCTATAAAAAAACTACTGAATATTTTCTTAAATTTCTTTTTTTATTTGAAAGTATAATCCTTCCGGTTAATAATGGAAAATAATTTAATTCAAATGGCTGCATAGGCAGACCATTCAGTAGCCTTCACGATCGGTCCAATTTTTAAGCACATTATCGATTGTGTGCAGCTGTATTTCACCAATGGCTTCACGATTATTGTTCTTTAAAGCGTCAATTGTCACTGGCTTGTCGGCGTAACACTTATCTTTGACGGCACCCCACAAATAATAGTCCAACGGTGTTAAATCGCAGATCCGAGGTGGCCAAACGACATCAGCTCTGCGGCTGATAATGCGATCTTTAAAAACAGGGCGCAAAACATCGAGTGTAGCTTAGGCTGTGCGGCACGTAGCGCCGTCCTGTTGAAACCAAATGTTGCCAATATCCTCCTCTTCAATTTTTGTGAACAAAAATTCGTTCAACATGGCCCGATAACGATCGCCATTGACTGTAACGGCCACTCCTTGCTCATTTTCGAAGAAAAATTGCCCAATTATGCCTCTGGACCAAAATCCGCCCCAAACAGTGACTCGTTTTGGGTGTATCGGCTTTTCAATGTATGCGTGCGGGTTTTATGTGCCCCAAATGCGACAGTTTTGCTTGTTTACATACCCGCCAAGATCAAAATGAGCTTCACCTGAAAAGATGACTTTTTTTTAGCAAAATCGGCATCTTCTGTAAGTCGATCGCAGGCCCTATTAGCGAAGCAAAAACGCTTTGGATAGTCAGTTGGCTTCAACTCCTGAACCAATTGGACTTTGTATGGCGTCATACCAAGGTCTTTATGCAAAATTCGTCTCAATGAAGTCTCCGAAATGTTCAATTGTTGAGAACGACGGTGAATTGATGTTGATGGCGCTTCACGTACACTTTCTGCCACAGCAGCAATATTCTCGGGTGTACGCACTGTTTTTGGCCTTTCGAGCTTTGGGTTATCGATGAGGATGCCAGTTTCATTCACTTTTTTCACAAAATAACGAACATACGGAGCTGACGGTGCTTTTCTTCTTCCAAAATCCGTACGCAATTTTCGCACACATTCCGCAACATTACCATGATTTTCAAAGTAATGTCGCAATATTTCCCAGCGTTGTTCAAGCGTATACACAACCATATTCGTTCAGCGGAAGAATAAAACTAATTATCTGTCAAATCAGACATGAGCTAGGTGTTACGATTCACGAAATAAGCACTAGTTGAAAAAACGTTAGATGGCGGACTCTTTATATGTTAGGGCCTCAACGGGTTGAGTGTTCGACATTCACCATACCTTGAAAGTAACAAGAAGAACAAAGAAGAAGAAGTAGTAAGGGGCAGAATTGAATTGTCAGTCGGTGTGAAAAGTTGTCCTAATATAAAGTTGCATATTACAAATAGTTAAAGTTTAAAGTGGAATATTATTTAAAAGTTGCCTTACGTTAAAATTAGTAAAAGTAGACTAAAGGCGGAAAACATTTTAAAAAGTTGTCTAAAGTTTAAAACCTAATTTACCTGTTTAAAAGTTGCCTACAGTTTACTTTTATTATAATTGGCCTAATATTATATTTAATTTTGATATTTACCTAATGCTCACTACATCCATTTTGAAAAATTACATAATACTCATTACATTAAACTTTCTTTTGAATAAGAGTACTTTAAATAAATTGAAAGACATATAAAACTAAAGATTTGTGTTCCTACTTGAAATTTGACATAAACTCTTTACATATATATAACATACACCATAACTAAATCCATTTACTCCTTAAATTTTGCGTTGTTGGTATAATAAATGTTACTCATACGCACACGTATTTAGTATTAATGAAAAAAAAACTATTGCACAAGTAATAGAGAATTTCATTAATATGTATGTGGCAATAACTTTTCTTTAATTTTCCCTAATAATGAAACAAATTAATTATTAACACTATAACACTTTGGTTAAATATGCTTCGCATTCAGGGTCATTATAAATAAAATAAGTTTATTATGCTACAGTATTAAAAAAAAGATAAGTTAGTAAAGCAAACCTTTTCATTAGTCTGTATACATGAATTTGTATATTATATTTGTGGTAATACATATTCATAAAACTGTTTTATGTAGCTACATATAGAAAACTATATAAAATGTATGTTATTAACAATTTCGTTCTTCTTTTTTTCCTCTTTCATCGTTAGCTTTTTTTTATACATTTATATATTTTTTGTAGCCGGCTTAGTTTGGGTTAAGTATCTCTTTATACAGGATTTCCCCTTCTTTCTTTAAATGTGCGAACTACTATTTTAACTATGGAAGTATGTGCTTGTTCGTATATTTATAAAAAAAACCTTTGGCATTGGAAGTGCTTGGTTTGTGGTGTTTTCTCTTCATTTTTGGCAAAAGTTCATATAGTAAATTATTTTCTTTAATACTTGTCCTTAGTAAAATGTTCAACCAATTTATGCTTTATATTTTTTTTTTGGCCTTTTGAATTTTTACAGCTGTTTTTTTTTTTTTTTTGGTTCTTGTGGCAAATCTTTCGAATTTTATCTCCGTTTTAACACAATTACCCATAAAAATGTTTCCGTTTTTTGCTGGTTATTCTTTTATGTTTATTTCATGGTTGCTAGGGTTCTTTCCTTTATGGACAAAAATTGTTAATTAAAAATTACAGGACTAATTTTAAAAAATAATTTATTTGGTCAATTTGTTAGAAATGGTTTGAAAAATAGAAGTTTTTTTTTAGGAAAGTGTAAGGGAAGTGTAAAATTTTTGTTTTCCAAATTGGCAAGAATTTACTTAGTTTGGTAAAACGTTAGTTTACTGAGCTATGCTTTTTTATGAAAACAAACACAATTATGGACATAGTTCGATGGACAAAAATTTAATTACTTTTAAATAAATGAAGATGAAATCGACCAAAATTAAAAATATTAAACACAAAATAAAATCTTATTGTTGGATTTAAAGAAAAAAGTATTCCATTTAACATAAAACTATTTGGGAAAGCTTTATTCTTGTATTTTTTTTATAGAGATAGAGCGGAGATATTTCTGCCAACGGAGACGGTACCGCGACCAAGCCAGGTCTATTGTACCCACCCCCCTTTAGTTGGTCAAAAGACACTCTGCCTCCCAGGGCAATCCAAGAAAGACTTTTGCCGGTGTTGGACCGACTCGGGACGCGCCTATCGCGCCGTGCCCGAAGTGTCTTCTTCTTGCCCAAGCCAGCGCCAGGCAGTCACACAGTAAATGCCCTGTGGTCTCGTCCTCTTCACGACATAGTCTGCATTCCTGGTCCTCTGCCAGGCCCATCCGATACAGGTGGTGCTTGACCGTATGGTGACCCGTCAGATAAGCCACCATCTATCGTAGTTCCCATCTGTTGAGACCCCTTGTCACCAATGTACTCCCGGGAAATATCAGGGGGACTCTGTGTTGCGATGCGAATACAATTTCGATGCGTAAGCTTAATGCCAACTTAATACTCTCTATCACTTTCGCAAAATTGTTTGAAAATGAAGCAATACTGGTAATAAAAATCAAAGATAGCACAGATTTTCAGTATTGAAAGGGCAAAATATGTAAAAAAAATTTAAATTGGAAAGCTTAAATAAAAGAAATAATGATGATTTGCGAAAAGAAAAAAAAAAAGTGATGCGAAAGACAAATGCGCAAACGCATTAAAGAGTACCAATCACTAGATTTGCGACAATTTTCTTTCGCATCGCAATATAGAGTAGCCCCCCAGTTCCTTCGCCTGACGTATTCCCGGGAGCGATACCCAGTATCTCCTGCGCTCACTGACAGCCTTGCCTTCAGTAGGGACTGTGTAGTCGCCCAAATTAACCCACAAAAGCGCTCGGGGCCCACCCTAGCCAGCACATCAGGTCTATCGTTTCCCGGGACCCCTGGGTGTCCGGGCACCCAACAGAGTATCACTCTGTTCCTTGAGCCCAGCTCCTGTAGCCTTCCCCGGACAATTTCCAGGAAGAGAGGGCCTTAATGGCCGCTTGGCTATCAGTGAATATCACAAGGTTATTTCCTATCATTCTCCTGCTAAGAATGTTGATACAGCACAAAGCAATAGCGTGGATCTCGGCCTGGAATACACTTGGTGATCTTCCCATGGCTATCGAGATTCGCGTGTTAGGTCCAAATACCCCAGCACCCACCCCATGCTCCGATTTGGATCAATCAGTGTACCAGTGTAGTCCCTGGTTACCATCACAGGGAGTTCCACTGTCCAAGGCCCCCCGTTAGGGATTGTCGACCTAAGCCTTATATTAAAGCCCAGTTCCTTGGTCTTAATGTCCACCCTTGTGCAGACTGATAGACCAAGAGCTAATTTCATCAGACCAGCGTGTCCGTTGACACCATCTGACAGTCCAGATGTTAGTTGGATCCTAAGGATACTTGAAATCGCGGTCCTCCGTATATGGATATTTAATGGCAAAAAACCCAAGATAGTCTCAAGTGCCGCCGTTGGACATGTGCGCATCACCCCCGTCAGGGCTACACAAACTATTCTCTGTAGCCTACCACACTTTCGGATCGCCGACACCTGCTGGATCTGTGGCCACCATACTAGGGATCCATAGGTGATTATCGGTCTGATCAACATAAAGTAAAGTCATTTAATCATGCTAGGGCCAAATTCCCAAAGAAGCTCTTGCAGGCCCAGAAGACCCTAAGTGCCTTCTTCAGGGTCGCATCCAAGTGCGAGTTCCAATTTAGCCGTCACTGACAGCCTACCCAGCCTACCCTACCGACCGCTTTTTGGGGGTTGATGTTCAGTCCCCTTTCATGGCACAATAATGACAACTCTTCCTAATGAACATACATTGTACTTATTATACCATGGTTTTTAATTTTTTTCTTGCAAGTAATAAACAGTTTGACTACATTTTGTATTGACACCATACTCAATGCAAGAACGTGTAATAATTGTTTAATTTTATTAGATTTTCGCACGTTCAAAAAAACAACACCAGCAGTCATTTTAATTCTGCAACACCTTTCAGTGTAAACAAACATGTTGAGAAGATTATTAAACCGTTTGCAGATTTCAGTGTTCAGTAGTTAATGAACATCAAAGACCTGTTTTTCGATAAGTTCATACTGGAGAACCTATGGATGGCTCAGAACCACTTTATAATTCAATGTAAAGATGTTCGTTCATCTATCCGCATCGCTAGCTGGATGTTTATCCATATTTACTTTGTGCGCTAAATTAAGGTCTCGTTTTTTTAAAATAATTTTATGAAGTTTTGTACATACATTGCCTATTGAAAATGCTAAAGAGCGGTCCATAATTTCACATAAATTGTTTTTTCACAAATCAAATCTTTAGCGACCAAGAAAAGTTCGCTTGCATCACTGTCTTCTTTAACTATTTTCTTTCATATTTGTCAAACTCAAGTTGTTTTAAAAATTTCAACCATGTTTTTGTAGCCATTTTTTTCCTATCCTAAACATTTTTGAATTTTGAGTTGTGGCTGTTAATGATTTAGTGTGCGATCTTATGCAAATTGTATTACGGAATAGAGTCGTTGTGCCCATTTGCCATCTAATTATTTTGGTTTTTAGATAAAGCATATTACAACCTAATTGACCTTACCAAATTTTATCCATATTTGACAATAGATGCCATACAATAATCAATTAAAAAAATGGCTTTGAGTGCTATAACTTCCTCATTAATGTTGTTAGTCCCATATAAATTACTTTAAGGCGAAAAAAAATTTATAGATGCTTATATGTATATAGATAAATTTCTACAAAAATTAGCCTTATATAAAATTTGACCTCATAACATAATTTTGTTATGGTTAGCCCTTCCTGATGGGTTCCAAATATGGTAAACTCTCAAAAAATTCAAATAAGAACTGTGGGGTAGGGTATCTCATAGTCGGGCTTTGCGTACTACACTCTACGGTTTGTTTTTTAAACATATTTTCAAATAAAATGCATTAAAAAGTGTTTACTAAAATTGAACTTTAAATTGTTTTAAACTGCAAGGAAAAAAATTACTGTAGAAGAGGTAGGGTGAAAAGTAAGGCCTTCAACAAAGTTAATACTGTTTGTCGATTACTTAGAAAACAATAAAATTGGAGGTTTTTTACTTTTAAGAATTAATACAATATCAGTTTGCACCCTTAGGTGCTTCAAGTTCCTCAGTATGAGCAGAAAAAAAATATACTCCCATACAAAGTAAATACCAACTGCAAATTTCACGATGTGTAAATAACTCTTTCTATCGCACAAATCCATTTGAAACAGAAACATTTTTTTTTTTTAATTTTCTTTTGCCTTGAATGCAGTCATGCGAAAGAAAGAGTTTTTGCAAGCTGGAGCAGTGCAACTTTCTAGAACTCAGTAATGTAATTATCCTTATTACCAGGCTTAAACATGGGTAGATAGCCGCAGTAGAAATGCAGGCATTTACCTTAAGTAAAAGTTTATGGTCGTTAATTTGATCAACTCTAAAAACTGGAGCTTTTAAGTTTCCTTAAACTATATACAGTGTTAATCTGCATTTCAAGGTTTTAAGTTATCACCGTAGAGACAACTTTGTTTTATAAAAGCTATAAACTTTATATATTATATTTTAAATTCGCCTTACGTTAATTAGGATGGAGCGCCCTCGTCATATAAAAAAGATAAACTGTTTTTAAGCTTTTTGAGCACAATCAAAATATATATGTATGTATTTGCATTATTAGCTTAAAGTGTTGCGATTGGAGTAGCAAGAAGGGACAATAAATGTATATAAATTCCTAGTATTGCTTATTTCACGATATATTAAAGCTTAAGAATTTATGGGTATTATAATCGAACTTAAGATAAAGATTAAGGAGCTAAAGTTAAGGAGTAATCTGAGTAAGGTGAACAAAACTAGCCTAATACTTGTCACAGAAAATATCATGAATTTAAGCTTCAGTGATCATAATTACGGTATTCGTGGCATGGCCGGATTGATAATATAAGATAAATATAATTAGAAGAAGAGGCCGCGAATATCGTTGTAAATTACAAAATTATTATTTTGCAGGAGAGCAAAAACCCGTTTTTAACAGGCAGGATTTAAAACGTTTTTCCACTTCACAAGAAGCGTTTAAAACGTTATTCCACTTTGCAAAACCAGTTCGTTTGTATCATATTGTTAGTAACTTACAACGTTTCACTGGCTGACTCTTTGTGTCGCAATTTGACGGCGTTAAGGTGAGTAATTTTGGGTTATTTGATGTTTAACACATTAGATCCCAAACATCTTTAAAATCAGAAATACTTATGTTTTTCATTAAAAACTGTCTTATTACATATCAATTAAAGCATTCACAGAAAAATTATTAAATTTCTCCTATCACCAAATTTGTTCTAAATTCATAATATCAAACAAACAAGTTGTTGATTTGCACCTATTACCAAAATGATTATATTGATTACTAAAAATTTTAAAACTTTGAAAAAATATTATAATATATATATTTATTGAAAATAAATAATATTTTTAATTTTAATTAAAAAAGTGATCAAAAAACTTTGAAATTTTAAACAATGTGTTAATTTATTTAAATAAATATTGACGATTCCCAACAACAATTCGACATGTTTAAATTATTTTATTTTAAACGAAAAAAGTCAATTAAGGTTTTTTGTTATTTAATTAAAATTTTAATTGAAAATTAATTTCAAAACAACTAAAATGTTAATTAAATCAAAATTAAATTTTTTAAATATTTTCAGCTAAAAAAATTATTGATTCAATTATCACATTAATTAAATTAAAATACTTTTTAAACCATTTTTTTAATTGATAAAACACTTTTTTCTGTGTTAAATTAACAACATTTAAAAAATTTAATTTTGGAAAGGTGTTTTTTTGGGCTGTACACGTGCGAGTACAGTGGGACAATGGGGGTGCGCAATAAAAAGATTTAATTAATTATATTAGTATTGTGGTTATTTTATTGAACTGTTAAATGGTTTGTAATCCAAATTTAGATATTTTTAATTAGGCTTAAGTTCATTGAACTTAATTTTTATTAAATTATTTTTATGAAATTAATTAAAATTTATTGATAATTTTTCATTCATGACTGCGCTGAGATTTGAACCCAGGCTTTCACGGACAGGTTGCTCAGACTAGTTTCGATTGTAACCACACAATCTCGTCGGTGGGGTTTGCATCTGAACTCCATGAAAATCCGGTGTTTTATCGTGAATTTTTTTCAGTGGTGAGGCACATTTCTGGCTCAATGGTTACGTTGAACCCGAAGAGTACCAAGAGCTTACATTACATCCATTAAAAACAACGACATGGTGTGGTTTATGGAATGGGGAAAATCAGAATGTTCCGTCATTGGTAACCGTTATTGCACCATGTAAACGGTATGGTTTCAGCAAGACGGCGCTACGAGCCATACAGTGCGTGAAACAATGACCTTGTTGAAAAATCATTTTTCTCAGCACTGTATTTCTGGTTTCGCTACGGTAATTTGGCTACCTAGATCGTGCGATATCACACCTTTGGGCTATTTCCTCTGGGCTTCGATTGACGCTTTGGAAGCCAAAATAAGAAAAAAATACATGGAGCAAAAAGTAGTCAGCTGATCTTTTGATTTCACGTGTTGAAAATTCGCACTTAATACCATTTAAAAGTGCTGAAAAATTTAGCTGACGGCGTATTGAATTCGTCATTACCACTACCTGATTTAACGCGCCTTGAACCAACTTTAGTATATCAAAAAAAAGTGAAAAGCATACAGCATTTAAAAGCAGGTACATTGTGGTTTTGTTTATGTCCAATGGTAAGTAAAATTACCACAAGGATAGTTGATGGTATATCAAATTTTTAGTAGAAGTAAATTAAATTGAATTATGTACATAATAAAAGTAGCCAAAGTGAGGGTTAGAACCAGTTAGTACAAAACAAATTTTATTTTTTTATATAAATTTTGTATTTAATTCAAAATATGGTCTTTTTGGACCTAAGGGAAAATCCTTCCTTAACGCGAAAGGATAAAAAAAAATAAATATCCTTCAAATAGTGTTTTGCAAAGACATTAAGTTTAAGTATAAACCAAGCAAAAGTTAGTTTTTTTTCGATAGGATTTATACTTGATTAAAGTGCTGGTAAACAAAATGACCGGCTGGGCAATAATGGGTTTAATAAATTGTGAGCGTAATATTCGGCACCATAGCTAAAAGATAAATTAGTATTCGTTCTGTCCTCTAATTCTTGCAAAGGCGAAGTATTTGGCTCCTTTTTGTTTTGAGGTGCTACACCATGAAGTAGCACCGCGATCGTACAATAAACTTATATAGTCTTCATTTTCCCGTTTTACTCTTATTTACGAGTACATTCTTACACTTTGTAATTAATTTTTTACTCATAAATAATCTTTACTTTTAAACAAGAAGTTGAGGTTTCTAAAGGCGAATTCAATTCACGTAATATGTAATTTTTCTTTAATTGTGTAATTAAATCGCCAATTTTACTGTTTAAATTTTTTTCTCTCTTCAGTGCTGCAAAGTTTATTTTAGATTTTAGAATAAAATTTGAAAACAACTTGACAAAACATTGTATGTAAAATGTTTATATTCAAATCATTATCAATTTAAATTCAAATGTTAAAATCAGGGACCGTAATGGTCAAAAAAGTTATTTAATAACAGTTCTTTTATGAATTAAAAAAAACTCCGCCTTTAACAGTTATTTTCAAACATAAAAATAAAAGGTCGAAACAAACTCTTAAAAATAGAGTTTTATTTTGCCTTCATAAAATAAAACTGATTTGAGGTGTTTTATTTCGCCATCATAAAATAAAACTCATTTTAGGAATTTTATTTTTCCCGTCTAAAATAAAACTCATTTTGGGAGTTTTATTATTCCGTCTAAAGTAAAACTTATTTGGGGAGTTTGATGTTTACCGTCAGAAAATAAAACTCGTTTGAGTTTTATTTTTTCCGTCAGAAACAAATTTTCATATTAAAGCAATTTATTTTGCACTAAGTTCATTGCAAAAATCTGATTTTTTCAACAAATAATTTTGATAATTAGTTAATTTGTTTTTGCCATTTAAAAATATTTTCAAGCATCATGTTTAATAAATTAAAAAAATAAAAAAAGAGTCCGTTAAAAAAGAAGAAAATAAACAAATGAATTTTAATTCAGACAAAAAAATAAATCTCTTCAAAAGAGTTTTTTTTATGAAGGCAAAATAAGTTAAATTTTAGACAAAAAAAAAAAAATGTAAAATGAGTTGTACTATATACTGGAAAAATAAACCTCCTAAAATGAGTTTTATTTTAGACAGAAAAAATAATACTCCTAACATGAGTTTTATTTTAGACGGAAAAAATAAAACTCCTAAAATGAGTTCTTTTTTAGACGGAAAAAATAAAACTCCTAAAATGAGTTCTTTTTTAGACGGGAAAAAAAACTCCTAAAATGAGTTTTATTTTTTCCGTCTTTTTGTTTTTAAGATCACCACGGATTCTGAAATAGCTCGTCAGTACGAATCTATTGATATATGCCACTGTAGGTCTCCGTTGGCTCTAACCTGAAGAGTTTTTATGTTTACATTTTCCGGATAAATGTTATTTACGGTCCCTGGGTAAAATCAAACAATTGAAAAAGGCTTGAAAATTGTGTTTGATGACTTATGATAATGTCATTTCATATCAAAGGTTTGACTTCGTGTTTTTTGGGATTTTTTTTTTTTTTTTTTTTTTTTTGTTGGGACCAGCACTCAGGGGATGACCCCTACTAATGCAATGCATTGTGTTGGAACTAGGAAAATAGGTTATGGGAAGGAGGAAAGAGGGAGTAGTGTTTGTGAACATTCGACTTGAACTTTTTCATGTTGTAAGTGAGAGGGAAGACTTCAGCAGGAAGGTTATTCCACATACGAACAGTCCGGCCAAAAAACGAATTTTCCCTGTAATGCGTTGTACGATTCACCGGCCAATCGACCACAAAAGGATGTGCTCTTGAGGAAAAACGTGTATTACGAACAAAGCTATGGGTTTCGGGAACCAAATCCCTAATTTCATCAGAACACATCCCGTTGTAGTAACGATAAAATAGGCAAGTACAACCCACATTGCGACGGTGCTCAAGGGAGTCAATAGAATTGGATACCCTACTGTCGCCAATGAGAACCTTCGCCCTCTCCTGCACGCGGTCGAGAAGCTCCAAAATAGACTTTGAAGCACCGGCCCACACATGAGAGTTGTATTCCATTCGCGGTCGGATATAGGTGGTATAAATAGTAAGGAGATCAGATGGAGTGAAGTATATCTTACACCGTTTCAAAAAACCGAGGCACTTGAATGCTTCTTTCGACACCTTGAATATATGTTCTGTCCATCGGACATCACATTGTATCCTCATGCCCAGAACATCAAGAGATTCTGTTTCCTCAATATTAATACCACCCATACATACAGATGAGGCACCTTGATCCGTCGCGCGTTTATGCGTTAGTACGCAACATTGGGTCTTTCGGGCATTAAATTCGACCCTATTCGCACGACCCCATTCTGAGATTATGTCTAGGTCACGGCCAAGCGTATCATTCATGTTCTGTCTCATAGCACAAACATCGGACACGCCTGGTCTGTAACCAAATGAATACGAATGGCAAAGGTTGCTGTCATCTGCAAAAGAATAGATAGGGTTGGAAGTTTGACATAAGAGGTCATTTAGAAAAATAAGAAATAGAGTAGGAGAAAGAACGGAGCCTTGCGGTACCCCTGAATGAATCTTGAACTCGTTTGATGAAACCCCATCTATAACAACCCGTATAGTGCGATCTCTGAGAAAGCTCGATATAAATCGAGAGAAATTATCACCGACACCAAATGCAACAAGTTTAGACAAGAGTGCACCATGCCAGACTCTGTCAAACGCCTTGGAAATATCTAAAGCAATTACCTTACTTTCGCCAAAATGGAGAATGGAACGACACCATTTTTCTGATAACAGGGCCAGTAGGTCTCCAGTAGAACGACCTCTACGAAAGCCATACTGGCGGTCGCTTAGTAGGTAATTAGACTCTAAAAATTTTACAAGATGGTGATTTACCATACTCTCCATAACTTTGGAAAGTGCCGAACAAATTGCAATTGGGCGGTAATTTTCAGGGTTATTAGCCACTCCTTTTTTAGGAATTGGTGTTACATTAGCAACTTTCCAGCAGACGGGAAATTCACCAGCATGGTATAGAGTGCTGAAAAGATTTGCTAAGGGACGAGCTAGCGTCGAAGAGCACTGCTTCAAGACCAGTGCATGTATACCATCCGGGCCAGGAGACTTGTTTATGTTGAGATCCGCAAGAACCTTTTTAACAGCTCGAGCCCGAAAAAATATTTTAGGCATAGTTACGGATACTTTTTCGAGATCGGGTAGTGGTTGATTGCTATCTGGTAAGTTAGAATTATTTGCGAATAATTCGGCAAAACAATTAGCCTTATCAACCAGGTGTTTTTTGGGATTATAATTTTTATTTGTTATTATAAATGTAGTAGTTGTGATCAGCTTCAATCATTGAGATATTCAAAAAAGTGTTATGTATAATATCAGCATAAATTACACAAGATTCCTAAATGGTTGCTTTACCGATTTCACGAATAGTTTGCCATATCCTTTTAGACCTCAGAGCACACGATTAATTATTATCGTAGAAATCGGATTTGGCCTTCTTAATCGTCTTGGTTATCTCGTTTCTTGCAATACGATATTCACTCAATAATTGTTTTAAAGCATTTTGATCGATATTAAATTAAATTTCTGCGGAAAATTGTTTCTTTAATGTTAGATGTTAGTTATCAAATGGAGAAAGCGAAAAGAAAGAGGATATAGTACAAACAACACCACTCAAATTTAAAAAACTAATTTTACAGTGTTGCAAAATCAATATATTTTAAATCACGAAAGGTAACTAGCTGAAAAGCTGTCAAAAAAAACAAAATTATGCGCCATGAAAATAAGATCGTGTCTTGAGAAATGTAACGCTTAGAATTAAATAGTTAATTTACAATAAATTTAAAATTTTAATTCGTTTTTTGAATTAAAATTTTATTTACCATTATTTTTGCAAATCTTAATTAAAAACAATTGAAAAATTAATCTCGGCTCTTAAAAATATTTTTTGGTCTCCTGAAAAATTATTGTTTTAATACTTACAACGTTTTTTGCGGCTTTACTTCAATTATATAAATTTTTGTGTGTAGCAATCAACAAAAATAGGATACATTTCTGCAGAAATTACTAAATCTATGGACAAAATGCGACATAAATAATTCTGTAGTTAAAATAGGCGAAATGATCATAGATCTTTTAGGTCCTATAAAGTAATATGAATTATTAGATTTTTTAAACAGAAGAGGATAAAAATTAAAAAAATTTGAACATATGCGGTTTATTTGATTAAAGGTACAAATAAAATTCATACTGTGGAAAAATTAGACAACTTTTAACAACGTTTTAAATAACACAATTTAGAAGCATTAACTAAAAATTTAAAGCAATTTTAAGTTTGGCGCTCGTCAAAATTAAAGAAAATATGTGATAAATTAGAAAAACCCTTAAACAAGATAATTATAATTAAAAGGAAAAATGTAGAAAATAATGTTAAATACAATTAGTTAGGATATTCACATTTATTCATGTAACTTCCTACGCTTTGATAAGACATTACTCCTGAAATGTGTAGTTGAAATTATTTTTAAGAAAACAAAATAGAAATTATATTATTATGAGTTTATTAAATAACTTACTGTAATTAACATAAGTTATTGCATTAAATTTATACTAAAAAACAACCCTTATATATTAGTTCTTAAATTTGTTTTCTTAAAATTTACATTTGATTAAAAAACTTCAGAGACGATGAACAACAATTAGTATTGGAACATATTTTTTTACTAAGATTTCTTTTCATTTGTATAATTTCAACCTGTCAGTATCATTTCAAATTTTATATCTGGTAATTATTGTTGGTATTTAAATTTTATCTTCACAATTTGTATCTTTTGTAACCTTTTCCGTGCAAAAATGTGTATTATTTTTCTCTTTAGCTTCCTTTATGAATCTTAAATTTTTTACCAGCTCCCTTTCCCCAAATTCATGACAATCTGTCCTACCTTTATTAATTCCCTCAAATTCCCTCAGTCCTTTTGACCTTCTTTTCATGAACATTTTTATGTATTTTCTCCCAAATTGATTTATTAACTTTGTTGTCTAATAATTGATTAGGCTTAGCACCCGTAGAACTATGAATTGTGTTGTTATATATTTTGACAGATTTATATACCAAAGCTTTATCGTCAAAATCGTGATCGTTTTGTTTCAATTTATATAAACGAATGTGTTCATGCAAGGCGAGATGAAGACGTTCAATATCGGCGTTTCCCTTGTGTGTATAAGGAGAAGGAAAATGATAATCTACATTTTTCGATCTTAGAAAATCCCTAATAAGTGCTGTATTGAATTCACTATCCAAAACAATTTTACCTGTCTTTCCCATAGCGGATCGCTCCCTAATCTCTTCAACAAGACTAATCGAATTCCTATAGCAAAAATAATATACTCATAAATGTTTTGTTAACCTTTCAGTATAAGTTTAAAATCTGGTATTCTTATCCAAAAACCATACTATATCCATATGAACTATTTCATTCGACTTCATATGACTTTCAGTAACACAAAATTTGGTTCTTATAGGTCGCCTATCAAATTTGCACATATTACATACTACACAATTGTTGATAAATTTATGTGTTTCTTTCCTCAAATTTGGATAGTAAACTATTTATCTCTAAAAATTACTCCTCAATACCGCTATGATTTTCCTCATTATGAAATGTTTCAAGTATTTCCAATAGATTTTCTCTATCAGGAATATCCTTTATAAATTTATTACAACGTATAAACTTCATTCAAGTCACATTAGAAAAATATTGAATCAATGTATGTTGCAAATTTCTATATAAATCGAAATTAACTCAAAAATTGCAACGGTTCCCTTAATGGGAAAAATGTTCCCCAAAAACTCTAACACTTTTTCCTCAAATTAATTTTTCAGTGTAATTGTATGTCTAATGTTCCTATAATATAAAGTAATATTCCCATACTTACATTTGTTTCCTTAATTAATAATTAATTGATTCCTGGAAATGGTGACCAGCGCATCGGAAATATATATAAAGTCATTTAAATTTTCCTCCCCTTTATGAATTTTAGCCAAATCAGAACTAGGATTTTGTTCCCCATCTTCTAAAATGTTCACCTCCAAGCGACTAAGGTCATCTGCCACCTTATTGGGTTTGCTCTTAATGTACTCTATTTCATAGTCGTATTCATTTAGTTGCATTCTCCATCTCTGCAACTTAACGTTCGGTTCCCTTAAGGAATTTAACCACACTAGTAGTCTATGATCCGTTTGGATCTTAAATCTCCTGCCAAATAAATAAGGTCTAAAGTAATTAACAGACCAAGCTATTGCTAGCAGTTTCTTTTCAATCGCGCTGTAATTTAATTCATGTTTATTTAACGTTCGAAATGTAATGGAAATTGTATGTCCATTTTGAGAAAGAACTGCTCATAAGGCCCCATTATTAGCATAAGTGGTCAAAACAAATAATCTGTCAAATCTTGGATATGCTTGAACTGGTTTTAATTACTGTTGCAGACATTTCTTAACCCTGCCTTTACACATGCAAGTAATTACTTGCAAGTAGTGTATATGTATTATCAACAAAAATGTCGAAGAAATAGCCGAAAGTCTTGCAAGTAACCTGAGTGTTTACACAGTCAGTTGTAAGTTCATTTTTCAGAAGCGAAAACATCTTATGAAAAAACTTCATTTTTGGGTTAAAAAAAACATTATCATGTTAATGTTATCACGAAATTTATTTAATAATATTATATAAATAATTTAATTATTTCTTTATTTTATTTTTGGTCTACCTGGATGAAAAATTATGTTTATTTTTAAAATATGTGAATCCAGTATTGCCGTAGTTACCGATATCATAAAATTTCAGAGAAAATATTTTGATTTAAATAAATGCTTGCAATTAATGTTTTAAAATACAATGAAGATGTGTTGCTTTGTAGTAGTGTTTTTATTTTGTTTTTTATTCTTAAAAACACACAGAAAATCAACAATAAACATAATTTTTATATTACTAAGTACTAGTAAATTGATACCAATAGCATGCACGGTAACACTGTTTCTTTATTTGTCATTTTACTTGCTGCAAGTGTCAAAAATTTACTTGCAAGCAAATTCTCTTGCAAGTTGGGCTGCAAGTGCGAAAAATGTGATGGTGTTAGTAAAAATGTGTGAGTGTATTGAGTTTTTCGAACTTGCATTTGCATGTTTAAACGCCGCACAGTGGCGCCATTAGAGTTTTTTCGTTGCAAAAATCATATCTTTTGAACCGAATAAGATAATTGAACAGTGTAAACAGCATATGACAGATAACTGTTCAGCATATGAAATGAGCGTTTGGAAAGGGTGCTACGCTTTGTAGGGGCCTACTTATGGGTTATCAAAGTTAAAATTAGTAGAAAAATCAATTTTATGGTAACTAAAAAAAATTATTTTTACATTTTTAGATTGTTTTTATTTTTTTTCTTAAGGGTTTTATGTTTTAAACTATTACCCAACAAATTAAAAAAAAAATTATTTTTTTTTTAAATTTATTTTTTCAATTTTCTGTAAAATATTCATCACAATTCGTAAGAGAAGGTATATCTAAAAGACTAACCATTTCTAAACTATAATTATTTTGTAACTCTATTCGTGACTTCACATGCCGCAGGGAAGAAATAAGTGGATCGGAAGATGCTGCCAACATGTTGAAGAGGTCCTTATTTTGCCTTACCCTTGATGCTTTGAATGTGTTCTGCAATCTATATTTTTTATAAAATTTGTTAAGAGACTCCTGTGCTTCTTCAGAAAGCTCTCCAATTGGCAAAGACTGGTACTCAATTATATCTTTGCCATGCGCCAATATTTTATGGACGGTCGGGGTCAACTTCTTCTGTGAATACATTTCTGCTAAAAGAGATGCAGTTTTCGACGCATATTTTCCATATTTTGTAGAATTGACATTTTCTTTGCAGTTTAAAACATCCAAGATCGTTCCCAATCTTTTCACGATTTGATTGTCAATTCCAATGATTCTAGTTACTGCCTCATCATTTTCAAAAAATCTCCTAGAAGTGTTTCCATCGTTTGAGTTACCGTATCCGTGCTTGGGACAGTCTACTTTTAGTCCAACTTGTTTAAAAAAAGCATCCTGTATTTGCTTCTTTCTGATCTTTTCCTTATCCTTTATTTATGTATTTTCATCGAAGTTTTCCTCCTCTTGTGGTAGGGTATATGCCAGTTTTAGCAAGAATTCCATACACCTTGCGTGCAATGGTGACATTCCATATTCGTAATTCTCCTCATTTGTAGAATCGTTTAAATAACCAAAGTTCTTCTGACAAATAATAATATAAAATCGATAAAAAAAATATAAAAATAAAACGAAAAAAGGGGTTTAAATAGGTTTTTGCTAAATTTTTACCTCCAATATAATTCTGTCTATATATATGTATATGATAACTAATTGAAATATATTATAATTAAGCAGAAAAAGATACTAATCTTAAACTCTTTACAACTAATTATATAAAATTGAGATGTAACATATTATATATGAAATAAATTGAATTGAATTGAAAAAAGTTCTTCTGACTCTTTTTGCAAATCGGGCATGACATTGTTGAGGTTGTTCCTGTCAGTTCGTTTACGACTTTTCCGTCAATTATGGTCAGGTGGAACTCGTAATTGCATTCAATATATTTTCCTTCTCCAATTTGCAGCTTTGTAGGCTTAATCTTGCTTATTTGTTCTTCAATGTCCTTCACCGTAGTCCTTATGAGTTCTGCCGATTCCCTTGCAAACTGAAACATTATTGGTCGGCAATAATGCACTGATTGGTGGCATCGGCAAGTTTCCTCTTTCTTGTGAAAATTCAACACTCCTCAATACTTTTTTTTTTTGCCTTCCTTTTGCTCCTCTGGTTGATGTGGTGGGTTTATCTACTGCCAATATATCCAGGATGGTATCTTCATTAAGCCAGTCCTCGTATTTGGAGTTGAAGTTCTGAATGGTTCGATTAGATTTCACCCATGTTGCCTTAATATTTGCATATATCAGATAAAAATTATTTTTTATAATTTCGCTTCTCTCAATATTTCCGTATAAACTATCAAGTTCTTCTAAAGCAGCTTCCGTGAAAAACTTTGGTGTGGTTGACTTTCTAAACAGTTCAAATAATTTTAAATTGTTCAACGCCATGTTTTCAGTACTTAAATTGTTTAATGGTTTCAGTAATTGTTGCGCCAACTTTCAGGCGTAGACTAATCCAGGCATTATGCTTATTTTGCAATATATAGGCTTATGCTACCATGCCTAAAAATTTACCTGTTCCCTGCATACATATGGATTTAGGCTAAATAATGCAATTTTGATATTATGCACGTGTCCAAATAAGATTTGTGCCTACCTGTAGGGACCATAAGTCAATATTGTTCCTGACCATTTGTACGCCAAAGTATTGTTTATGTGAGGTACGTACCTGCTAATTTCAATGAGTAGTTTTTTTCAAACTATTAGATCAAACTACTGTCCGTCAAAACATATAAAGGATGGACGCCATACAATTTCTGCAACCATGTCTTTTTAAACTTTTTTACCTCTAGAAGCCAAACGGGCACGTACGGGCAGATAAAACCTTTTGAATTATGTAAAGAAATAATCAAAGAACAGGTTTTGCAAATATGGCAAATATAGAAAAATATAGTTTTTTTTTATTTTCCGTCAAAGTTGAAAAATAGTGAAAAAACGGATAGTTTTTAAATAGTGATTTACCAGGAGAAACACAAAGCAAACAGTTAATTTTTTTTTTATCATTATACATTTAATAAATACATCAATCAATACAAATAAAAAATAAGGCGATTCGTTACCTATTTTTCGTGATATTACACCTGAAATCGCAACAAATTGACTAAAAATTGTGTGTTTTTTTGAAAACCGAAAGTCGGTCAACTTTGAACGGTTATATCTTCTAAACTAAAAATGTGATATTATTAAGAGTGGCATATTTGAAATCGTTGAAAAGTTTCCTATAACATGGATTTATTCAAAACTTCGTCGGCACTCATGAAAATTTTGATTTTTGCAATCTCGCTTGCTCTACGGGCGCCACTGTGCGCCGGGTAAGGCGTATGCAAAATAAACCACGACAAACCGGATCCTGACAACTGCGGATACATTTCTCTGATAAAAGTAAGCTATGTAATTTAAGATTCTTGTTTCAGTATTTTTACAAGCCCTTTAATTAGCATTTAATCTTAAGTTACATATTTCAGTATATTACCTTAAATAGATTCGTTGCTTTGCGGCAGTTTAAAAAGCTTTTACGAAAGATTAAAATTAAGTTACTTTGGCCTCTTTAATGTCTACTTAGTAAACTTCATAATTTTTATTTAAAAAAAAAAATGGTTCTATCTTATCAATTAGTAGCTTCAGGCAACTGATGTTTCAACACCGTTTACTAATTTTTAAGATTTTTTTTTTCATTTATATTTGTATAAAATTATTCCATTTGCTTTTGGCTTTTTTTGGGAGAGTGTGAAATAAAAATTAAAATTGAAAACAAACATCCACTCAACATATTCACATCCCTGGGGGAACAACAATATTGTAACAAATTTTTAATTAAAATTTTATGTAAATGAAAGGAAGTATATTGTAATGCATTTCCTTTTAAAGAAAAAAAATTATAAGAGCAAACGAAAAATATTTTTATTTGATTTTCTTCTTCTTAACTTAAAGGTGAGAGCAAAAGCAATTCGTAAGCTTATAAATTTATTTATTTTGTAAGGGGAATAGAAAGAAGCACAAGGAAAGATTCACTTCATATAGGAGTCAAGTACATTTAATTGTAGTTAATTTACCATAATTTTAATATGATAAAAAAAAGAAAAAAAAAAACAGGAGTAAATAAAAATAAAAAAAGAAAATCTTAATGAAATAAAGAAATTAGTTCAAAGAAGTGTAAATTAAGTGTTAAATTTATTTGCATTTTTTTATCTTTTAATTTGTGTACCACGAGTTATGAGAGTAGGTATTTCTTTATCAGTATGAAATGAAAATTTAGCACACTCGGTACAGAAGCAAAACATTTATGGATGTACGAGTGGTCCAACCTCCCTAAGCAATTGATATTTCCGTTCTGTTAACTGTTAAGAACGAATGTTAACAATTTTTTTTTAATAAATTCGACCGATTTATTATTGGCATAAATTCGTTCTATGCTGTAAGGTCTCGAATTAAATTTTTTTTTGTTCTTAAAATTTTTACTTGCTCTAATTCAAATTAGTTACTTTTGTAATTTTATTTTGTTTGTAGACCATTTTTGTCAAAAAATGTTCATTTAATGATGAAGCAGAACTGGGGATGAACGAAGTTTTCCATACAGTTTGACATAAAATTATGCCAGAAAATGCCGTCGAGAAATAAAATCAATTTTATTTTGAAAACTTTTTTGTCATGCTCTCACATAGAGACAATTATTCTCCCAACAATGCTACCATACTTTCGTTCAATTTCATACATTTTGTAAACAAAGAACAAAAGAAAAAGAAAGAAATGAGAGAAAATTTGCAGTTACGGTCGACGTTTTAATTATGGGCTTAAGAATTTTTGCCTGAAGTTGAAGACCCAATTCTGTTTCATCATTTAAGGTGGATTCAGCCATGCGTTCCGATATTTTTGTCCGGAGAACATTTTTTTACTGAGAGTGTTTTGCAGAACGATTAACTCATTTCAAAAAATTTTGTTCTGAATAAGAACAACAATTAAGACGTCAAACTCAATATAAAAACATTTTGTCTAGACAGAAATATGGTTCGGAATGCATGGGTGAATCGACCTGTGGAATTAAATTTTTATAGTGTGTGGTTTGGAAAGATACGAACGGAATTTTTTTTTTTTTTGGTTTGCTAAAAGTAAATTATTCCTTGGATTTGTGTTCCTTAAAGCCTAATACTCTGTTCCAATTTGGGAAAAATGTTCTGCAACATATATTATTTCATGCAAAAAATTTGCCTTATGTCTATGTTACCTATATCGAGAGTTTGCACAATTTGACATTTTTTAGCTTTCAAAGTGTGCGACATTGTTTTGCATATGTAAACAAAATCCACATGTATTTTTTTAAATAAAACAATTAAGTAACAATTTAAGTAAATATGGCTGAAAAACTGTTACCGTTTGTGTTATTTATGTTTTTCAGTTCTCATTTTAATATTAAGCTTAAACTTTTTTTCATTTGCTTAAAATTCCACGTGAAATAAGTGCAGCTCATATTATTTCGCAGTTGTAAAAAAATTTTGCCAGAAACATATCGCAAACTTTTTCACAAATTAAACAGAGTACAACTACATCAACATTATTTTATAGAAACTCTGCACAAGTTTTTTTCATATGAGTTTTGACAGAATTTCAGGTGAAATGTTGAAGAGAGTACCAGGCTTAAGAAGGTACAACAAATTCCATTGCGAATTTTAGAAATAATTGGTACAAAGGTAAGGCCACTGCTTTAAGTTAAAAATTTTGGAATTTCTTGCTAGATTATGCGGTTATTTTTTTTATGTATGCACATGGATTGTTCAAAAAAAAGGGAAATTCCATTTAAAAATTTTTTTAACAATAGCTCAGAATTGAACATTGTAATTCCTGGAAGATTTTGAGTTAACTAAGATAATCCGAATCGTTCCAGATTTTAAAATATTGCTTTCGTGGTAGATGTCTGTTGGCGTTAAGCACACTATATTTAAAACAAGTCACCGTACACCTCATAATTATTAGAAATTGCTGTATAATAATATCTTTTTTATTGAACGTTATAGGAACAAACTTCATTGATATTTATTGAGAATATACATTAAAAAATATATATTTAAAACTGTTATTTATAATCTAACGTTGAATTTAAATTATTATCTGCGCATTACATTAAATAACCTGACGTAAATAGTTCGGGTTTTATATTGTTTGTGTTTGTGAAATTTAATAAGGAATCTTAATATATACACCCAGTCGGCAAAATTGCCATCGACGAAATAGTCATCAACTTTTTATGCACAACATGTCCTCTACCACTTAAGATTTCTGAAAGAAAATTTTGAGGAAAATGTCGTGGACGACTTAATGCTCGACATTGCCTGGGCACTGTCTTTTAAAAAAGTTTATAAACGACGACATGACCGACATTGTCTTCCAAGTTGTCTTTTATACAAGCCTGTCAACTAAGACATGGCCGATATTGCCTTGTTAGGTGTCTATACACGACAGTGTCTTGTAAGAAATCCTCTATCAGCGACTAAACACGACATGAAGAGTTACAATATCTTTCTTTGTGTCGTGCACGATTCTCGCGACACTTGTTCGAAAATGTCGTTGATGATTTGTTCGGGCTGTCCCTCACATTTCGTGCAGGAATAAACATTGTCGTGCATCCATTTTCAAGGCTGTCTTAAAGACGTGGCCAATTTGGTACATATACACGCAAAGAAAAAACGTGGTTGTGGTAAACATATTTTAAGAGCAACATATTACGATCATGTTAATCATAATAAGTTAAGGAGTTATCATATTATTATTATGTTAATCATAATAAGTTAAGTAATCATATTATTATCATGGTAGTCATAATAATATGTAGATCGAAACTAAAACCGAAGAATATTTTTAATATATATTTATGCTTATTTGCTTACTGGCAAGCTTAACGTTAAACTGTTGCAGATATTTCATATCATAATATGATGCAACTTCATACATAATTTTTTTAACCAATTTTTTTCGTAGGTAGCAAGTATTTATAAATTACTTGTAGAATTTTCATTCTTTTTCTCTTAAATAACACAAAACAATGGTCAGTTTTTTTGCACCATTTTCAAACAATATTAAAATTTTTTTAGCATTGATATTTTATTTATTGACACTTTCAAAATTTTTTTTTTTTTTTTACTGTACCGACAATTTCTTTAAACTTAGTTTTTTTAACGGTTTTATTTTTAATTGTTTAACCACTGAATAACAAATAATTCAAAAGGAATATGTAAAACAAAGGACACAACTGCAAATTTATTTTACAAAAGGCGATAACAAAATATTATTAGAGTAAAGACGTTTTGTTTGCATCTTAAACATATTATGAGCACACGTATAGAAAGTTATCATTATATGGATATTATATATCATTAAGTGGTTGTGAGGAATATAATGGGGGGATTCACAAGGTGTGCTATCAAGTCATATCGTCATAATGTCCTAAATAATATTTTACAATTGTTTAAAAAAAATATTGTTGTGTTTCAAACAACATAAGAAAATATTTTTTTTTTTAAACAATTGTAATATATTATTTAGGACATTATGACGATATGACTTGATAGCACACCTTGTGAAGCCTCCCAATATGTTTTCAAAGTTATCATTATTTAGTTGTTATAAAAATGATTATTTTTCAGTGAACCATTCTATAATTTATAATTGCGATAAACATTGAAATGTTTACAGTAACTATAATGTTGTTGATATTAAATAAAAATAACAATATTTTTTGTACGACAACAATATATTGTTACAATAAACATAGTGTAGTTGCCGTAACCATGTCCAGCCAAATTTTTTCTCTGCGTTTATTGTGTTCTTAATGTAGAACAATCAAAAACATAAATTATTTTATTATATAAATGGGTCTGCAAATATTTCTAACAACTCTAAAACTTCTGGCTAGCTTTACTGAGACTAGCGATGTGCGGATCCCATGAAATAAGCGGTCGATTAATTAAATCCGTATTTGTGTCAATTCAGAATGTTTTTTGGTTTTTCTTGTAAAAAGATCGCAATATCTTCTGCAGTCTTTGTTTCTTGCCTCCTGTGATTCTACAGAAAATTGTCCGTTCTGAAGATTTCAAGAGGCTATAATATTCCTTCCACTTTTTGCACACTAAGCAGAAATATTATCCTACTTCAAAGTTTATCCTGCATATTCGTCGAACTTTTCTAAATCACTTTTAAGATCACAATTTAAGCACCCTAACAGCACATGAAAACGCTTGATCAACTCTAAATTAATGCCGGTTATTTCGACAGACTTTTCGACATTTCTAAAGAATTTCATTGCAGTATAACCATCGTTTGTGTTTCCCGCCTGGTGTTTTTGCATATCTTAAGCTATGTATTTTCTCTTCGGTGCAACTTTTTTTTATTTTCTGCTTCACAGGCTTGCCATGCATAGCTGCCAGATAAAATTGATTGAAAATTTTCAAATTTTGACGAAAAAATCGTCAAATTGACTAAGCTAACTCGTCACAAAAATCCTCATTGTAAAAACCACTAACTTTTAATAAGTTTTTTAGTTTCAATTGCTTAAATTTTATTATATTCTAAAATAAAAATTTTTGTTTAGGACTTATTATTGAAATAACACAATCAAAAACGTTTCAAAAGTTTTGCCATTTATAAGAAAAGTTAGAAAATGAACAAAAACCAAGAAATATCAAATACCTTTTTTACACTTCGGAAATCGTGCTAAAGTGCTCAAACTGATTAAATTCAACTCCTAAAAATATGCATCGTGCTAAAGTAAATCGTATTTTATATTATGAACAGTTAACCGTTTCAGTGTTTTTGTCGGATATATTCGACATTGCATTATACTCTCTTTCTACGCACTTTTACTATATAAAATGTACAGTTAATTATACTTTTTTTGTCTAGAAGAGGGACACTTTTGATATTTTAAATTTTTATTATAGTAGACATTGACTTTCTTTTCTTATTATTGAGTGCATTGTCGTACCCAAGTCAGGAAATTTATAAAAAGCTTAGATTATGGAAGAAAAAAAAATTAATAATTTCGGGGATCAGGCGATATTAAAAAAAAAATTCCAGTATTAATACATGCATAAATAAGTATAATAAATAAATATTGTAGGTTCTTTTGTGGACATTTGAAGGTCAATTTTGAATAAATTCGGCATTCCCTAAAAACCAGGGGAGCTGCATGAGGCAAAAACTATTATTTTTCCCGGCTTCTGCGCCATCACATTACCTTAAATGAAAATTTTCAGATTTTTATCTCGCCAAAAATTATTTTTGACCCTAAAAGGGTTAAGATACATATGAAAATTACTGCCAATCAAATAAACGAAAGTATCGAAGAAGCTTTAAATTAAATGTGAAATGATATTAAAAACATTTGTAAATTTAAACAAAATTTGTCATTTGAAAAATTGTTAAATTTAGGGTATAAATCGTCCAATCGTCAATATACCACTTTTGTACCCAATAATCGTCAAAATGACGATAAATTGTCAAAGCTGGCAGCCGTGTTGCCATGCCTTAAATCTAGTTTGTACGATATATGCAATATATATGTTTAAAACGTTATCCACGCATTGAGGGGTGTTAATAGGATTCATTTATATTTTTTTGAGTTATGTCCGCAGATGTTGTTCATTTTACTGGGTTTAGTCCCACATAAGTAGCATACTTGTTTTGATATACAGGAAGATAGAGAAATGATGCTAAATTTCGACTGGTTTAACTCTACTTATTGTATTTAAAAAAACCAGCGCACGAAGACTTGCCTTCAAATTGCAACGAGCGTCAGATGTTAGCATTGTTGAGCTTATTTTTCCTGCAACAAAACCAATGATGCCATCCGATGTCGGCTATTTCTTCCACTTTTGTTAAATTCACCTATATTTAATTCGTATATTCATTCTGAAAAATGTTTAATTTAAAAGTAGGTCGCACAATGTCGCAGAAGATGTTTATATTCCCAACAGAGAAGAAACCTCTATTAACTTAAACAAATCGGAAAGCTTTCTGTATGACTGAAACGGTAATGCAACTTTCAGATGCATTTTGCCGGGTTAACCCCTGCACTAGGTATGAGGTTTTTGAGGTGGGATATTAGGCTACCGAAATAATGAATAATCTTAAGGATTTTATGCATTTCAAAAATTGAATAAAGTTCCGCTATAATTCCTTAATTTCGCACTGTGCACGAGTTCGATTGACACCAAACTTGGAAAATAAATTAGTTTTGTTCTACTACAAATTTTTAAATTTATGGTACGATTTGGCTGAAATTCACATAATATATTTTTTTGTGTATATATGAATAGACCCGATATGTAGCGCTATGGTGATGCTATTTAGATATTCATAATTGCGGCGACATTTTTCTTAAACTCAGAAAGTATGTATTTATCCACAAGACAATTTGTTTTATGGACGTTCGCAAAAACAAATTGTGAATATATTAAAAATTTTCTTACAACAAATTGTGAAATAATTTAAGTTTCTATGAAAAATAAAATATCAATTTTAAATTCCGGAAAATTAAATTTCGTTTATAATAACTCTGAGGAGGAAATATTGTTCAGAAAGTGCTTGTGAATCTATCGATATACTAAAAGCAAAATACTGCTCTACTATTATGGATTGGGTATAAAAAATACAGGGTAAGACGTTTGCCGGGCCCAGCTAGTATATTCATATATATTTACTGCCGTATTCATAAAAAATTAAATAGATTTGAAACGTATTTTAAAACAAAATTTCCATACAAATTTTCCTTAAAATAGATTTCATATCCAATTTAGTTTTTTATGAATACCGCAGTTAATATATAAAAATTTTAAATTTTAAGAACTAACATGTATGTACAGTGGCGAGCACTTGTGGTTACATGTAACTGATGTATTACTTAAAAACGCATCAAAGTCTACAAAATGTGTCAAACTCCAATTTAAGGACATACACAAACATTTTTTTTATAAACTGAAGTTAAACCTCAGCTTTGCTCATCTTCGTGAAAAAAGCCACTTTTGCCCGTTCAGGTTTTTGTTATCTGGCAGCACAAATAGTTATTTATTTGTTCCACAGCTGTTGCTTCTTTTGGTGTTTTTGCCTACTTAGTTAACAACAAATGTTCCATGGCCCGTGCATCTCTCTCGGTAAGCAAACTGCGTCGCGATTTTTTTGCATTGTCTATGCTAATTTTTTTGCTTTTTTTTACTTGCAGCACGGTTCGGTGGCAAATTGCTAATATTCTCGCAATTTCACGTGCTGATTTATTGTTTTTTGTCATTTCCACAATTTGATTTTCTAAAACGGCGGAAATCTTTCTCATTTTTGTTTAAAGTTGAATTTGGTTTGAAAAAATTACGACAATTAAAAAGTGGCTACTAGCGTAAAGGGTTATGCGCACGGTCAAAATGCTTGTCACGCCAGCGATTTCACTCGTGTACGTGTGCTGGACGTAATATTCGCCGTCATATCTAAATTTTTGGATTTTCAATCCAGCATCGTCAACGTCACACTACAACCACATTTTCACTAATACTACCATAGCGCTTGATGAGAAATGCTTGACCGTGTACAGACCCCCCAAGGTCTATGCTTTAGATATTTTACAAACAACAAAAATAACGGAACAAATAACGGTTCTTTGCTACTACTATTTGTGCTGCCAGATAACAAAAACCTGAACGGGCAAAAGTGGATACATTGACTTTTTTCAAGAAGATGAGCAAAACTGAAGTTTAACTTCTGTTTATAAAATAAATGTTGAAGCATGGCCTTTAATTGAATAATTATAGATAGTTTTAGCAGAAAATCTGGTTGAATTTGACATATTCTGTAGAATTTGATGCGTTTTTGAGTAATAGATGAGTCACATGTACCACAAGTGCTCGCCACTGTATATACCCACTTTTTTATTTTATCGCTTACACAACAAACATAAACTCACAACTTTATAACAATACATGCACCCTACCCTAAGAGTAAACGTTTTTGTTCAATAATTTTATATTCTTTGTAACTTACGGCACTATTTAAAAACTAAATTACTTCGAGATAACAGCGCTGGGGTCTTCGATGGATTTTGTTTGATAAGTGAATGTATATAAAAAAATTATAAATTTTTTGTAGTTCATTATTACTACATAATGTTAACACTATTACTACATAACTATTAAAATATAAATCAAACAAGCATGGAAAAATTTGTTTGACATATACATATACCGATACATATACATATTTTATACATATTTTTATACATATTTTAAATTTTATTATTGTTTTCATTACTAATTTTTTGCTCTGAAACATTTCTATTAGTAATTTGGAGGTTTTGTTTAAAATTTCCTAAACTAACTGGCCCATAATCTAAAAAAATTCGACTTTTTCTAGAGCTGACTCTCCAACAATGTTGTTCACATGCATTCAAAGCCGATTTTAGTTTAAAGAATACATTATTTTGACTATGAGTATGGGCCAATATGTTTTCTATTATAATACCTTTAGTTTGAATAAATGTTCTTTTAGTACACAATGTTTTACTAAATTGTAAATAATTCCACGAGAAGTTAAGGAACATTATTGTAGGATTATTGTAGAATTGCAATGTTGGATGGGCTTATTCCATCCCGATCCTCAACATGAACTTCTTTACGTATTTCGGGTTTTTTTCACCTTGATTACTGTTAAATTTTTATTTAATTTATTATTGTTTGCGTGATCGACTTAGAAAATTATTTTCTTTTACCTTACTTTAACTATTTTGTTAATGGTTTAGTCTACCTATTAGGAAGAAAGGATACCCTTCATTTACCCTGATCACGGCCAGAATCATAGGTAGCATGTTTTTTATAATGTGACTAGCAATTATACAATAAAATTTCTTGATAGTCAGTGCATAATTTACCATAGATCCAATAAAAATCTACTCCATTAAAATACTCTAATATATTTTAATGTGTTTATATTGTACAGAATTCCTTGTAAGAGATAAACAATTTTTTATAAATTATTTTTTTATGGCCTTCTTTTGTTATATCCATTTGATAAAATTGAGTTTAAGGTCCAGTTTTTTTTTATAAAAATATATTTATTTTCATTATCAAAAGTTATTTTCGGGAATACAATATGTATTAATAATTCATTTATTAATGACGTGCTAAGTTCCTAATTTTTATTTTTGATAAAAACACTGAAATTTATTGTTGAGGGAAAGCTAAGAGCATTTCGCTGGTTGTTTACGCCTGCTCGTCAGTGAACTTTTTCCAAAGACTTTTGAAAAGTTAAAAATTTTATACATATAACCATGACTATTGACGTCATCCGGCTTCAATAGCCGAGTGAGTAAAACGGCAAACCCCACTGACGAGATTGTGTGGTTACAATCGAAACTAGTCTGAGCAACCTGTCCGTGAAAGCCTGGGTTCAAATCTCAGCGCAGTCAAGAATGAAAAATTATCACACAAAATTTTAATTGATTTCATGTTGTAAAATTCCTGTCTTCATAAAAATAATTTAATGAAAATTAAATTCAATGAACTTAAGCCTAATTAAAAATATCTAAATTTGGATTCAAAACCATTAACAGTTCAATAAAACAACCACAAAACTAATTATTTATAACCATAAAGTAAATAAGAATTTTAATCATCAGGTCTTACTTGTAACAATATCAAAGCTTCAACAAAGCCACAACAATAAACAGTGAATTTATCTTTTCTTACATTCCCCTACAATTGGCTGGTTTTTTCAAACTCGAATTGTTTTTGTAAAATAGTCGTTTTATATAAAAATTAGCTATTTGGTCACGGAGCTGACCGGGATTTTCCAAAAATCATTTAAATACTGGCTTTTATTATATTTTATAATTCCAGAAACTTTTTTTATATTTTTTCCAATAAGTTATGTAATGTTTCCATTTAATTGGAATGTCCGTTTTTCCTGAAAAAGCAAAAGAGATTTGATATTTTTATGGGCTTTGTTGTATTATGTACTTCATAAAAATCCTTTAAATGAAGTTTGTTTTGGTTATCATACTTGCTGATTTCGGAGAATAAAACAAAATTTGGAGTGCAAATATCATTTTTTAGTACTGGAACTCAAAGCTGTATGAAATCTTTTCTTGCCACGCCCATATTATATAAAAGGTAAATAAAAATATTTAATTATTCATTTTCGTTCTACAAAGTCTTGTGTCATATTGTAAATTAGGATTATACTTGACACACTATTTTTAAAATTATTTTTCAAAAGTAGTGTTTTGAAAAGCTATTGACCCGCAATTCCAAAAAATACAGCTATAATATTTTTGCTAGATTATTCTATATAAAAATTTAATTTCATTAACATCTGTTCCGCTTGGTCGTGTTTTTCCAAATATTTCCCTTTTATATACTTTTAACGCACAAAAAAGGTAGGTTCCTTAAAGTGCCTATAACTTATAAAACAATGCATATTAAAAGATCGTATGTAAATAAAAGTAGACACACTGACGTCACGTAAGAAGAGAGATAGATAGATTGTGTCGTGTTAATATTTGGAATTATACTTGCACTACCCTTTTTAAAATTATTTTTCAAAAGTGGTTAAAATGTTACCCTTTATATGCTGCAAATTTAAAAGTCTGAAAAATGTTTGCATGAATGCCTCATAATACCCTACTTAACGCAGAGAAAAAATATTTTGCATTAACTATTTTTAACATAACTATTTTTAACGAAAATTTTTATTTAAACCATATTTATGTCACCGGCCACCATATTATGGTTAGGTTAGTCCTCCATCACGAAGCCAAAACTCTATTATGGTTGCCTCTAAACATGTTATGTTTAAATATGACAGTAATTTGTTTTTTAAATTAGAAATATTTTTTCCTTATTTCTAAGAGCAAAATGCTATGGTTAAAAAGCAACCATATTTTTATAAGTTTTAAACATATGTTTGCTACCATTAACCAAACATATGCAAAGGCAACTATAATTTGGTTGTGGATTCTTGATGGAGGACTTATTTAACCATAATATTGTTGTCGGTGACAGTAATATGGTTCATTTAAACATAATATCATTAAAATAATTTGGTATTCTGTTTCTCCCGTACGGACTACACAAAATTTAATAGTTTATTATCAAAAGTCGATTGGGATACTCTTATTTCAGGAGATAATCTGGATAACGTCGTATCAAATTTGTATGCTGTATTGCATCACTGCATGTTGGAAGCTGTTCCCAAACAAATTATTCGCAGTAATAAAGGCCCTCCCTGGAATAATCGTTATTTATCTAAATTGAAAAATAGAAAAACCAAACTTTTTAAAAAATATAGGCTATCCGGCTCATCTGTTGATTTCACGAATTATTGCATTATACGATCTAATTACAACACGGCTAGCCAACTAGCGTATAAAAGCTATTTAAATCGAATGAAAATTAAAATGAAAACCAACCCAGATCGTTCTACAATTTTATCAACAGAAAGCGTCGTGCAAGTGCATATCCTAATTATTTTAAATTTGGATCTCGGAGTGCTGATGATGATGTTTCTATTAGCAACTTATTTGCTGATTTTTTTGCAACCACGTATTCAAAAAAGTCATTTGATAGTCAAACTTCTTATCCCTATAGCATACCTCATTCTACATGTATCAACTTTTCATTTATTGACACTGAAACAGTACTATTAAATTTAAAGTCTCTGCGGTGCTCTCTTAATCCTGGCCCGGATGGTATACCTAATTGTATTTTAAAAAATTGTGCAGAATCCTTATATGTTCCTCTTACAATTATCTTCAATAAATCTATTGAACTTGGTTACTTACCACCTGAATGGAAAAAATCTTATATTACTCCGTTGTTTAAAAGTGGAAGTAAACTGGAAATATCGAATTATAGAGGAATTGCAAAGCTGAATGCGATTCCCAAACTTTTAGAAAAAATATTAACTGATAGTTTATATCATCAAATCTCTTCCCTTTTATCACCTTGTCAACATGGTTTCAGGAAATCACGTTCCACTACTACTAACATTTTACAATTAACAACTATTGTAAATAAACAAACAGACGTTATTTACACGGATTTTAGCAAAGCATTTGATAAAGTTAACCACTATATTTTACTTTACAAGTTATCACGTATGGGATTTAGCAACAACGCAATACAATGGCTTAAATCATATCTTTTAGATAGAACCCAACAAGTAAAATTTAAGAATGCTACATCAAAACTCATCGATGTTCTCTCTGGTGTGCCTCAAGGAAGTCATCTTAGTCCTGTTTTATTTACATTATTTATTAACGATCTGCCATCGGTTGTTCAGCACTCTAACATACTCATGTATGCTGATAATGTCAAAATTTTTAATTCTTTTAACGATATTATTGATCAATCCATTTTGCGGTCTGACATTGAACTTTTTTCTCAATGCTGTAATTACAACTTATTGGATTTAAATATAAAAAAATGTAAACACATGTCATTTTACCGCTCATTTAAACTTGACACTAGCTATTTTCTAAATAGAACATTACTGGATAAAGTTCACACTATTGGTGATCTCGGTATTTTATTGGATCACAAACTAAAATACTGTGATCACATTTCATTAATGGTCAATAAAGCTAATGGAGTTCTTGGTTTTTTGAAACGTTGGTCAAAAGAATTTTCTGATCCATATGTCACTAAACACTTATATACGTCTCTGGTTCGCCCTATCCTGGAATATGGATCAATTGTATGGGATCCATACTTTAATATATATATCAACAGCATTGAATCTGTACAGAAACAGTTCCTTTTATTTTGTTTAAGAGGTCTTGGATGGAATTCGCTTGCACTACCTTCATATGAAAGCAGACTTGATCTTATTAAAATACCGACGTTAACAAGCCGAAGAACAATGCTTAGTATTTCGTTTTTAATGGGTCTAATACGCGGTGATGTCGATTCCAGTTACTTGTTAAGCAAAATTAACTTTAATGTTCCAGTGAGACCTACACGAAATTTTCAGCCGTTACATTTAACGTATTACCGTTCTGTGTACGCTAACAACGACTCCTTTTGTCAAATTTGCTTGAAATTTAATAATCTATATAATCTAATTGACTTTTCTGATAGTTATGATGCCTTAAAAAAAAAATTATTGTTTATTTAAATTCAAATTAGTTAATATCATTATTCTATATTTATTATATGTACTATAATTTAAGCACTTATGTCTGTAAGGATTTTTAATCTATAGACTGGAAAATTTAATAAAAAAAAAAAAAAAAAAAAAATTAATAACTTTGTTGGAATATAGTTTATGTGTTAGCTATCTTTATGTTAAACGACAAAGGTTTCACGTTTGCGCAATATATTAAAAAAAAAGTTTCTTAAAAAAAGTGTTTGCTTCTTTAAGCTTAATTTTTACAAATCTATAACCTGCATATAAAAAAAGAAGTTTTTTATATTTTCTACTATAAATAGGGTTAATTAAAATGTACCAAAACGGCCAGTTTTACTCAAGTTTACCCCTTTAAAATCAATTTCCAAAATAAGTTATTTGTGACACGACAAAATCGACTTGGAATTACTCAAAGACCCAGAATATATATAATGGAGTCTTAGATGAATATTTAAAAAGTTTCACACGGAATGACAAAGTTAATATACCGTCTTCACAACTAGTTTTGGTGGAGGGTATAAAACTGATTATTTATTGTTTGTAAATTTTTTTTCCCACCATTCTTTACTAAAAATCCCCGCAACTCTTAACGAAATTGTAAAGTTGTCATTACAAAGAACTGTAATATTTAACCCTCATAAGTTCCTCAAAATAACTTACAGGAAAGTTCTTCCGGTGATAAATAACCCATATTGATTATTCAATGAAAATATACTGCCTTTTTCCCTTTGTTAAAGTTTTCGTTATTTTATTTTTTAGATAAAATATTATTTAATAAGAAAACAATTAACATCTAACTAAATTCATCAATTCAATTCCATCGGATTTAGGTAAAACTACCAAGTTGTTCTAAATTGGTGAAATTTCACCCGAGGGACTTTTTCGTAATTCTTCAAATGATTTTGAAACGTGTAGATATAAAAAAAAAGAAAACTTACTGTTATTAATGTAAAATTTTCATTTAAACAATTTAAAAAAAGTCGTATTTAGATACAGCAAAATGCTTAAGAGATATTACAATTTGAAACATAAAATGGATGAAATTTCTCCCGAAGACCGTATTAGGGTTAAAATATAAAGTAACATTTTTTTCAATTCTTACCTTATCCAAATCTATAATGTTTTTTGGCACTAAGACATCAACAAGTGATTCCAATGGGCCAGAAACTATTTTACCATTTATATACATAATTCCACCGGAACCCAGAACAGAGCTCTGAAATAAAATAATAAAGAATTTAATTAAATATTTTTTTATAAACACTTGCGATTTAATTAACATGCTCTTGTGTTTTTTTTTTAACTTAATATAAAATATTTAAATAAAACTGGCACCACAATGTCGTGCTAATGTGGGTGGAATGTTTATAAAAAAGTGTAAATATTTCTTTTATATGACTGTCTACATGTTTATGACAGTTGACTGATTATATGGTGTTGTAATTAAATGAAATCATGAAACTACCAACACGTATGCTCACGTTACTTTTTGCAACAGTAAATATTTTCTTTTTTTTTCTTTTAAAGGCAAAGCATATTCATAAACATATATGACCGTGGTGGTAATTTTTAACTGGGGGTAAAACTAAATATAAAAATACCCTGTAGAAAATGCCATTAGTGAAACTACACTGATTCTGAAAATTCTAGTCTAGACTTTGGAACTTTTTACTAGAGTTTCGAGTGCATATACTTTGTTTAAAAAAAGATGTTTTATTAATAAAAAGAAATCTTACTTATTTTTCAAAAAATATCTAAATTTCTTTCCACTATTTTTTTTACTTGTCTTTTTTAATTACTTTTTCTAATATTGCTTACATTTTTATACCCACACCACAATAGTGGAGAGTGCTATTGTTTGTACTACCTTAAAACATTGGTCCTAGACTCAACTTTAAGTATACTGATCGAATCACAATCACTTTCTGAGTCGTTCTAACGATGTCCGTCCGGATGAATAGCCGGCAAAGCCTGTATTGGTTAAATCATGGCACAACTACACAAGGTAGTCTCGTTGCTACAATAAGTACAACGAGACAAGGCAGGCAATTCGTTTTTATAACTTTAGCGGGCCAGAAAATGCATTACATTCTGCTGGTGTCTAATAATTGTAAATTTTTTTGTACATAAAATATACTTCATTGCTATCCAACCGATAGCTAAGGTAAAATGCAACAACAAGATACAAGATAATAGTCTGGTAGTGAATAAAGTCATTCCTAAACATTTAAGGAAAAGCACTATTACAAAAAGCTTTATAAAATACATAACGGAAATTTAACTCATAGAATAAATTTGAAAAAATAAAAAATGTTGAATATAATAAAGTTGCTTATAAAAAGAAATAATTCCTAATATCTATTTGTTTAAATAGGTGAGTTAAATACATTCAATTTATAAAGTATCACTATCCAGTGTGACACAAACAATGCTGACGAAGGCCGTAGCGGGCCAGAAAATGCATTACATTCTGCTGGTGTCTAATAATTGTAAATTTTTCTGTACATACAATATACTTCATTGCTATCCAACGGAAAGCTAAGGTAAAATGTAACAAAAAGATACAAGATAATAGTCTGGTAGTGTATAAAGTCATTCCTCAAAATGTAAGGAATGGAACTATTACAAAAAGCTTTATAAAATACATAACTGAAATTTAGCTCATAGAATAAAGTAGAAAAATTAAAAATGTTGAATATAATAAAGAATCTTATGAAAAAGAAATAATTCCCAGATTCTTTTTGTAAAAATAGTTGAGTTAAATACATTCAATATATAAAGTATCACTGTGACACAGAGGATGCTGACGAAGGCCGTAGAATAGATTGAACTATATGATATGCTATGATATCTCAGCTGTTTTACTTGAGGAAATTGGGCTGGAAACTGAAAAACTTAAGATTTTCTTTTTAAGCTACAGCTTAAAACATTTTTATATTTAATTATTTTACATGCAAAAAATTTGTTATGTTTGAACTCTTTCTTTAAAATCTCTCTATTACTATCAATTAATAAGAGAAAAGTGTAAAAAGAACAAAAATAGTTTGATTAACGGTTAATTAACGGTTATAACATATGGAAAAATCGTACGTTCCTGACCCGTACGCTCGCGACCGGTACTTAAGCCAATTTAACAAAACCCAATAGAGATATTTTATTGTGTAAATACTGGATTGCGATTTATATTAATACACTTTTAAAACAACTTTATCAGGTTTGAATATTCCATTTCATTTCGCAGATTTTAACATTTCCTACTGGCAGCTAAAGTCCACTTCTCTATTGCGTACATTCGTGAAAACATGTTTATAATTATGATTATGAAAACTTAAACTCGATGAAATCCATCTTTTGCACTAAATATAGAGCTACCAAAATAATATCGAATCGCAAAATAAAAATGGTAGGAAAAGTTTTGTTTTCTATATTATTTGTACATCAAAAGCGAACGAACGTACGTTCGTGATCCCAGGAAATTCCCATATGTAAACAAACATGAAGAAATGTAAGCAAACATGAAAAATTTGTGACATTTGGGGTATAACTGGGGGTATACTGCTGACAAGCAGCTGGGCCAACGAGTCTATCTTGTGTGGTTATACCATGGGCTATATCATAGAAGGGAAAATCCTTGCGTCCACCCGAAGACCGACTATGCAGAGAAACTTTATTTATACCAAAGAGGAGAAAATTCTTGGGCCCAGCCGTAGGCCTTCTACGGAGAGAAGCTTTAGATAGTTATTCTGAATTTATAACAAACGCTTTAAACTCTTTTCACTTTTGTTGTATGGGCATATAAATCAAAATGAAGCATAGCTTTACAGCGCTGCTACCGTCCCAACAAAATAATTTGATGATTTACTAAACCTTTAAAAAACTGAATGGCAAGTTTCTTTATTAAGCAATTTGTTTTTTTTTTAATTTTGTTTTTCTTTTTACACCTATTACAACTACAATTCGCTAAGAAACTAGCTTGCCCTCAACAATAAATTTCAGTGTTTTTATCAAAAATAAAAATTGGGAATTTAGTGCGTCATAGAGAAATCTTATTAATTTTAACATAGCCAAACCTGACAGTGAGTTCGATTGTTTAACAGATGATATTGAAGATGGTTGTAAGGCAAAGAACATTGGCGGTGAAAGAAAAAAAAAATTTTAAAAACTGTTACCAATTTTCAACAAAAATAGATGAAGAAATACGGGCCAGATTGCCTTCCAATTTTAAAATGTTATCCAAGAAGGTTTAAAAAATTATGTTATATCCCATTTTAAGAATTATATTATGAGGTAGGCTAATTTTGGAAATTTGTCATACAAAGTAAATTTTTTCTTCGACCACAATATTTTTTATAATTTTTATCGCATCGTTCATATAAAATTTCTAGGATATAACATTTTTTAATAAAACATAAAATCAATAAAAAAAAAGGTCACAGTTTAGTAAGCTGCAGATTTTTGTAAGGGGTTTTTAGATGTTGAAGGGCTCTACGACAGGGTACTGCTCACAAGTAAGTACTATGCCTTTCACAGCCATCTTTGACCCACTTTTGTAATTATTACCTTTTAAGTGATCCCTATTATTCAAAATTATAAACTTTTTAATGTATGGAAAACACATAAAAATAAAAAAATTATGAAATAGTTATATATAAATAGTTATTATTGAAAACATCGAGCAAGTCGCAAAAAAGTATATATTCATGTATTTATTAATAAAAATTAAATTAGACATAAACATATATATTTGTTACCTATAAAAAATTGGTTTATTTTCAGTCATACATGTAAATATATATATATATATATATTAAGGCGGGTCAAATTGTATGGAACGATTTTTGATGAAGCGTATAGCAAAAACGTAATCTAAAGGTGATTCTGAGAAATTTTGCCTCCCAAAATTTCAAAAATAGAAATTTTTCCATATATACATAGAACAATTTAATTAAATTTTTTTATTTTTAGTAGAGATATTAGGAATCTTTTGTCGAAAAATAGCCTAAAATGAACTTTTAGCTAATAAATTCGAAATTTTCTTCGAGATTTTTTTTCTTTTGCAGATTATGAAAGTTAAGGGGCCTGATTCTGGCAGTCATGATCGAGTACTTTCTCGATTCGAAAGCAATTTAATATCTTATTATTTCAGTCAATACTGAACGAATCGAAATTATTTTTTCAGTGTTGTAAAGCATTAATTTGAGTTTCACAATACTGAATAAGAATAAGAAATAAAATTGCTTTCGAATCGAGAAAGTACTCGATCACGACTGCCAGAATTAGGCCCCAGATAATTTCCAACAACTTTTATTACGATAAATTTTTTTGTTTTCACTTGGTTACGTATGATCATTTTTTAACTCCAATTTATTAACATGCATACGCCATGTGGTACAACTAATAGGTCAAACTTTTAAAAAAGCACTAAAAAATTCCTAATATCTCTACTAAAAATAAAAAAAAAAATATTGGTATCAATACAGATTCTGAAAGGTAATAAAAATACCTTTCAAACAAGCCCAGATTGACTACAATTCTATCCGATTTTATGACGAATTTAATTAAATTGTTCTATGTATATATGGAAAAATTTTTATATTTAAATGTTGTGGGGCTCCAAACCCGCCCTAATATATATATATACTACAGCACAATTTTGAAATTTCAATAAAACGCCCATCAGCTTTTTCACCCACGAACTTAGTTTTATTGCTTTACAAAAATAAAATAAAAATAGTTATAGGGTTTTGGTGAAATCTGTCACTGTGCATTTTCTATACAATTTGAATCCGATACCGGAATTTTATCTAGAATGGAAAATGGATGGTGAACTGCCTTATGCATTACCTTTATATTGATTCTGCATTAGAGTTTTTGCTTAACTATTATAAAGATTCTGTTAATAATACTCCTGTAAAGGGATTATTAAATTTTGAGCTTAAAACTTTTTCATTTCCATATTCAAATGCAAAAGGATTGGAAAACACTCTTGCTTTGTTTTATTAATATTTTTCTATTAAATGTTGCAATGTCCTTTTTAGTGAAAATAAAAATTTCTAAAATTTTTAAATAAAATTTTCCATAATGTTAAAAAACCTTAAGTTTATTTTCCTCAAAATCTCGATTTTTCGATTTTGGTGCGTTTTAAAATTCTAAAGTTTACACGCTCCTTTCCAGCTATCATCAATTTTTTTAACCGCAATGATGGAGAGGATATATTGCATTTGTGCTGATGTGTGTAACAAATATTAGTCTATACCCAGCTTAAAGTATACCGATCTAAAAATCACTTTCTGAGTCGATCTAACGATGACTGGCTGGCTGTCTATGTAACCTGGCTGTCTATAGATCTAATAAAAAAGGGTCTTTATGCACACTATCAAACTAATTTTAAGGAAATTTAAAACATAGATAGATCCATATTTGTATGAACACATAAGCTATACATTTTTTAAAAATACGGCTTAAGATACGAGGGGTCAATTTCAGCCTCTCAGAAACTATTAAGCCGATTTTAAAGAAATTTAAAACATAGATAGATCCCTTTCATAAAGCCACATTAGCTATTAATTTTTCAGAACTAAGGCCCAAATACGTACGCTTGCAAAAATGTGTTCTTATATACTGTGGTGAAGGGTATCAAATGCTCGGATTTGACCGACTTTACTTTCTTACTTGTTTTATTTCTCATTTTTTTTTTTTCAAAGAAAGAAGATATTGTCGACGTTTCGCTAACGATGATAATCGACGAAAGTAGCTTCCTACAGGGTGGTTTGTAAAGTATTTTATACACACTAACACTTTAGTTTTGTACTACATTCTGTAGCAAGCTGGTTAATTTGTATGTTACTGACAGTAATTTGTTTAATTCATTTAGGAAGAAAGTGTATGTATATGAAAACCTCTATATATTAAAATAATTACAAACATATGGGGAAGACTTTGCAATTGAAATAACAACAAATAAGCATGCTACATTTGCCTGAACTGAATCTATCGGGACTTGATTTTAGGATTTTTTTTAACTGTTAAGCCGGGGTACCACTGTATTATAATATAAAGTTTATCTTCCGTTTTTTAACATATAAAGATTAATTTTCTAATCTACAAATAAGATTTGTACTACGAATACATACCTCAAAATTGACGTCATTTTGACTACGTTTGTAGGTATTCTTAGGTACATCATACTGTACTAAATCACTATTGGCCAAATTTGAGTAACCCACAGTGTAACCATTGAGGGCATTTTTATTTCTGTTTGCAGAGGATACCTGCAAAAAAACCCAAAAATACATTAAATCTGTTTATTTAAAGTGCAAAAAAAAAACTAATTGAAAAAGACCTAACTATTAAATGTATAATATGTGTAACAAGATAAATATTCAGTAGATTACAATAAGCAACATTTTTAAATTTACGTAAATTTGTGTAACTTTAAAATTGGTTTTGTTTTTTTTTTGTCACACCAGATATGTAGAAAAAATTTAAATAAATAAACATTCATTTAATTGAATTACCATTTTTAACAGTAGCAATATCTAGATAACATCTTTGGCTAAAATTGGAATTTATGAGCAGCTGCCTTAGTAGATAAGAATTTATTTTGTGGTTTTGTCGTCAATGACATGTTCTTGTAAATTGGCCTGTCTTCTTATCTCTATAACATTTTGTTACTTGCATGTGCTTGTGAGTATGAATGGCTGAATAAATTTTACAATTTTATCTTAAGAAGAAGATTACTGTTCTAAAACAAGGAGTTTTCCTGCTACCACTACTGTTGCTTAAACTCATAGGATTGCTGTAACTCTTCCAAAAAAATGGAAATTCAAAGCTACTAAGGCAACATACAATGTGTCTGTGTGTAAGATGTTATACAATCATAGTATTTAAATCAGTTAGTTGCATTCATGTCCTACACATATATACTCAAACTATTGCAATGAAAATTTCCATTTCCGTATTGTTAAAGAAGAGGAAGTAAAATTGTTATTAAAAATTAACAATATTCTAAAATTTTGTGCTATACAATACAATAGTATTTTTGAATTTTTGTATGTTCTTTAATGCAAAAATTGGTTTTTGCATTAACCGAATAATAGAATTTCTATAATTTTAGATTAGAAATATAGAGCTAATAATAAAATGTATATACAATAGTGTTCAGGATTTTCAGATTATATGTCATTAAAACCAAAAAGAAAAAAAAGGAAAATTTTTTATCTTCTATTCTACTGCAGAAATTTCCATACCTATACATAATTTAAAGGAAATAGAAATAAAACAAATTTAAGACAGTGAAGGTAGTCTTTGTACAGCAGCCATAGTAAAATAGAGACGTATTCTAACATTATTTGATAGCATGATTTAGAAGGATTGTATATCCATATAAAATTAGTATTAAGGGAGAAAATTTGTATTGCAGCTAGGTGAAATCATGAACTGATTCTTCGATAACATACTATGCCCTTAGGTCAACAAAAGCTTAAACATTTTTTCTAAGCAGCTTTGAAATTGCATATTGTAGTTTTTATGGCATCATAATAACCCTGCCCTAAACAAACAACCAAAAAAAAAAAAAAAAAAAAATATACAAACAACAGATACACAAAAATTATTTTTTTCGGCATTTTGTAGTCCTTAGAAATTATTTTATAGTAAAGGAGAATATACAAACGTTGTGATTCCGTGGGAAGCTTTTAAAGTATATTAATGTAGGACCCCACAAAGTATATATATTCTAGGTTCATGTTCGACTGTCCGTTAATCCAAACTAAGTTATAACTGACTCAACTTCTTGTATGCTTAGTTTTCTGCGTACTAGCACGTACTGTTTGTTGAAATCACGTTCATTTCTGAAAAGCTCAACACAAAAGAATAATTTTTTCATTTTAATCAGATCTCTAAGGCAACTTAGAATTGAAAACCACCAAAGAGTTGTGGACTGAAATGTGTAACAGCCTTTTAAAACATTTGAAATTTCTACTCTAAATCACTGAAAATTACTTTTCTGAACTTTATGAAATCGCTTCGTATATTACCACAGGCCCGAAACCGTAACAAATAATGATATTGTGGTGAAATTTGGTACAATTAATTAATATGGCTAAAAATAATCGGTCCATATTTTTTTCTGGGGATGGGCAAATTGAAAAAATATATCGTTATATATCGTTTCGATATTTTTTAAGAGTATCGATATTTATTAGTTAAAAATATCGATATATCAAACGCATTAAGCTGTAATTATAACCAAATTTAAAAACTTAATATACCTATGGCAATACATATTTACATATATACAAACATAATTCCATTCTAAATTTTTACTGTTTCTTTAAGTTTCAATTTTACTGCCTGTCCCTCGATTTCGAACGAAACTTTCATTCGGTTAACTTTTATTTAAAAGAAAAACCAATTTTAAAATTTAGTTTTAAAGGTAAGTTATGCAAACCAAGTTTTCGTTTGAAATCGAGGGACCGGCAGTTTATTCTACAATAAAAAAAAAATTCAAAAAAAAGTAAAGAATACAAAATTTTTTTTATTTATTCGCCATATGAAATCTAAAAAAAAAAATTTATTGGGATTATATAATGCCGGATTATAAACTGCCGGTAAACGAAACTTGGGTCACATATTATACAAGTAAACTGTGCAATATTTTATTTTTAAGATATAAGTATAAGAACAAATACATATGTTTTTTATTATTAACATTTCCACTTTCATGAGTCTATTGTTGCTAATAAGCCATATTTAAGGCGATTGTTTGCATAATTGCAGGAACCCCTTCCAGCATATTTTTTCCGAGCTTATTTTTTTTTGTTGTAATCTCTTAAAAAACCGAGACAAAACTGAACTATGTAATGTCTGAAAATGTACAATTTCATAATATTAGTTAAAAATATATGATGCAATTCTTAAAAAACAAAAGTATTGTAAGCAGTTGAGCAACGGTTAAATTGTCGACTTTTATTATAAATAGATCTTAATAATTTCTAATTCGATAGTCGTAGATAAATATCGATGTATCGATATATGGGTGTTTTTAATATCGGCGATATATATTGATTTTAATTTTTTTAAATATCGATATTTTGATATATCGATATTTATTGCCCATCCCTATTTTTTACCTTTGGGTTCATATAAATCCCAAACACTTATGGTGTTTTCTTTTCTAAAAAAAAATATCAACTTGTTAAAAGTTGCATGTATAAAATGTCTAGCCAACACTGTAATAATGCTTTGTTATTTGACGAGAACTAAACACTAGTTATCAAAAAGTGGAATGCATTATTTAAAACAATTTTCAGTCATTCTAGATTTCATCAACATCAAAACGTTTTGATATTTTCAGATTGCATTTAACACTCATTTGCATTCTATGACTACGTAGATGCGCTGTAGAAAATTTTCTTGCACGGCTGAGTGCGCAATCTTGTTTTCATAATTGATAAGTCAAGAATAACCAAAACAATGGCTTGTCGCTCTTAAAAAATTAAGAGGGCCTTGATCTATTTGATTTTTGCAAATCATTCTTAGTGTCAGTTACAAAATATTCGAATAGCTGTGTAGACGACTATTTTTTTGGTGCTGCTAAAAAATAAGTATTTTGGTTTTAAGGTACATCTTAAATTTCTTAAGCGTAATATTAAAATAATTGGTAAGTTCAAAATTAATGAATCATGTATTCAATTGCTCTATATCTGTGGTAAATATTTCAAAATAAATAAATATCTGCATTAGGCTCAAGTGCACCTTTTGTGGTAAACCTAAAATCAGCTAATTTGTAATAGTGTAACAAACATATTACCACCTAAAGAAAACATTATAGAAATTGTGGCTTTTTGCAAGAGTTGTTTTTATTGCCTGTTTTTTTTTTACATTACAATAATTTAACAATTTGTATAAAGCACAATTACTTTTAAAGAAAATATGTACTATAAATTAATAAAGTAGTTCACTATACCACATTCCCAGCATATGGTGTAACACTTTCTGCACATTTTTTTAAGTCGCTTTTAATGGGATTTGTAATACATTCTTAAATATATCTGAAAATATGGGCTTAGATGGTTGAATCATATTTTACTCGGACAAAAACTAAAAATTTGGCAATCTAAAAACAAATATGGGGGATTTCATGTCAAGTGACCCAACTTTTGAAATCGATGTCTTCCGATATGGATGAAATTTGCACCAAGGTTAGTCCTATTGGATAGTAGCTTAGACAAAAACTTTCAACAAGATCGGTCAAAAAGTTTCTGAGTTAGAGGGGGTCAAAATTTGACATTTTGGCCAAACAGGTGTTCTTTCTCATCCATGTTACTTATTATCTATTGGTGTTAGCAAAATTTGTCCCAAACAAATTAGATAGCATTTCTTCAAGCTTTCTAAAAAAAAAAATTTTGTTTGTTTTAAAATTTTTTTTCTTAAATTTAAAAATTATTTTTTATTTTTTATTTAAGCGGGTATTTTTTTTTTTTTTTTTTTTTTTTGCTCAAAAGAAAGCTTAGGTCTTTTTCTTTAAGTTAGTTCTGGTCTCTATTTGGGGTGCGAGTGGGTTATGCACAAAAAAAATAATTTCTAAGTCAAGACGATATTCACTATTTTGAATTTTTTCCTATTTGTGTGTTAGTGTTTCTAAAGTCTTAAATATAAAACTTATGCTGAGAAACTAGACAAATTAACCTTTCCGACGGTATATAACATACCTAACAAGCATTTCATATACTGTAATACCCACATTATGTTAATCCCAGGAATAAAATCACTTTTTTTCTATAGAGATGTTTATTTGTAATAATAATTAAATTAAAATAAAATAATAATTATAAAAACAAAAAGATAAATAATCTAAAAAATTTAATATTAATCGCATAAGAACCTTTAATAAATTTTTTAAAATTTTTTTTTTTTAAAGTTAAAACTATTTTTGTATTTTTTTTTTTTTTTCTTAAAAGAAAGCTTATGTCTTTTCCTTTAAGTTAGTTATTTGGGACGCGAGTGGGTTATGTAAAAAAAAAAAATAGTTTCTAAATCAAGACGAGGATTTTTCAATTTTCAGACTGAAAGATGCACATTGAAAACAATCATTTCAAATGTGCATGATTTTGTGGAAGAAATTTTGTGGAAAATTTAAGAACCAATGACTTTTTAGTCAAAGAGAATTGGTCATTCTTAATAGATTTGAATTCAGTGGAATTCGTTATTTCGTTTGATTTCGCAGAGAACTATAAATATGTTCTTCAGGATGCCATACAGTCATTCCACTTCAATAACGACCAAGCAACTATATTTACAGTAGTTATTTACTACATGAAACATGAAAAACTGGACCACAAAAGTATGGCAGCAATATCCGACGATTTAAAACATAATGCCGTTGCAATTTATGAATACCAGCAGATAATACTAAATTATCTAAAATCTAAATTTACAGTAGGGAAGGTATTCTACGTTTCTGACGGAGCTCGTCAAAATTTAAAAACAAAAGTAGCTTCGCAAATCTGATAGCTCATGCAAAAGATCTTGGAATGCCAGCTGAGTGGCATTTTCATCCTACTGCTCAAACCTCAAAAGAAATGCAGCGAAGTATAGCCTACATATATAGCCTCATCAAGATCACATCTTAGATGCGACTGCTTTATTCCATTGGGCAAAGAATTATTACGCCGGGTCCATGATCATCAATTAAACCCAGATTTGGAATACTCTCTAAAAAATATTTGTATGTATCCTGACTAACTATTCTTTCTTACTTCTTAAAGTAAATTCTGATTACTTTAATGCAATATTGACATTAAATTTTGTTAAAAAATACCTGTGTTTTAAATATGTCTTATTTAATAGGAAAGTTTACCAAACAATTTATAAAAAAAAAACTTTTGCGTTTCAATTTATGGAAATGTATAGCTACATCCAAATGCATCAATGAAAGTAGATTTATTTATAAGTTAAGTTTATTAGTAGTCATAGTATATTAAATTTATAAATTGCAAAATTCTTCAAATATATCCACATACCTCAAAGTCATCTTTAAGAAGTAAAAGATATTTCTTTACAATAAAATTGAGAAACTAATTTTACATAAATTCTTTTGTATTTTAAATAACTTTAAAATTACAGGGAATTTATCATGTCTAAAATCCTTTCCATAAGACGAAAGGGAGTATGTTGCCTTACACATGATAAATCATGTATACATTTTTTATTCAAAGGAAATATTCTGTAGTCATCACATTTTATATTTTTTTTTCTAAAGTAAAATTTTTCTTGTATTGAATTGAGGAATAAACGATTGATATTGATGCTGATGTTTGAAAAAAGTTCAACAATTTATTAGGATAAATAAACAAATTCTTATAAGTTAACTGAACTAATCAAAACGATAAAGTTTTTTTAAGTAGACTCTTTGAAGAATGGAATTCAAAAGTTATGTAAACTGAACGGAATGTAATAAATAAATGTAATGTTGGAAAGTGAATCAAACTCTATGAGAATAAAAGGATTCTTTTGTTAAATTTTAAGGAGATTCAAGACTAAATGATGTGAAAGATGGTACTTTAATTATACTTTTATGTTAAATAGCAAAACGATTTAACGATGACATTTAATAAACTCTGATTTGTTGGAAAAAGAAGTGGGCGTAGAACAAAATAGATTTCTTTCTTTTTGGAGAACGGTAAGAGCATTTTCCATATTTGATATAAAATGCTTTGTTATTAATATCTGGAAAAATATGCGGGAATGGAGAAGTGGGCGCGACACAAAATATATTCATTTCTATCTGGAGAACGGTAAAAATAAATATATTTGGTACAAAGAGTTTGGTTATAAATGCATGACATCTAACAAATAGTGGACGGGATTAGAGAAGTGGGCGTGGTATAAAGTTAGAATGGCTAGATTATAATTTAACATAATTTGTACAAACAGCATAGTTATGAATGCACAACATCTGACAAGAAGTGGGGGGATTCTAGAATTGGGAGTATCACACAAAGAGTTCATTATATGTGGAGAGTGATAAGAACAAAATTACCCTCATTCGGCACAAATAGATTGGCTGTAAAAACACAACATCTATCAAAAAGTAGGCGCGTTTACATTAGTGGGTGTGATAGTGCCAAAAAAACTCAAAACTAATTTTGTTTATCTCTAAAGCGGTAAGAGAAAAGTTCTTCAAATTTTGTACAAAAAGGTATTTATTATGATATTCATTCGGTTAACCGTTAATCGGTTAAACGATTAATTGCTACCCGATTAACTGATCGGTTAATTTAAAACTGGCTATTTTCGATTAAAGATTAAGCCGGTTAATTTCAGTCGATTATCGACGTAACAAAATTTTTAATTTTTTGTAGGATTATAACATGTTTTTTTGAGTTTTTAATTATTTTTTTTCGTTGCATATACAAAAGGTATGTGTTAAGAAAATATTTTATCATACAAACAAAGAAGGTGGTTAGTGATCTTCATTTTAAATAAGTGTTTGCTGTCAACAGCTTTTTGTTTCACGTGCTTTTAATATGAATGTGTTTAGTTATTTGCTTCTTCTCATATCTTTTCATATCAATCTTTTAACAGAATTAACCGGAACAATTGGGAGAGTTAACAATTTAAAAAAATTAAGACATAATGGAAGATTTTATATGGTTAAAGAAATCCAGGAAAAGGCCTGCGAAATTAGATATTCTGTATTATGGGTTGCTTTCGATTTCTCCAACATCTACGATAAGTGAAAGAATTTTTCCATTTTTAGAGAAATCCAGGAAAAGGACTGATAAATTAGATTTTACATTGTTGTTGTTGTTCTTGAAGCAGCGAGACCTGAAGAACAGTTGTTGCTGAATTGACAATCCTTGGTCAGTGTTTGTTGAACTTCGAGTCGTTCCGGTACGTCTGACCGATTGTCTTGGGAACGTAGATATTCTGTATTATGGGTTGCTTTCGTTGAAAGAATTTTTTCCAAGTCAAGTTTTATGAAAACTAAAGTAAATGATCGCTTAAATCCCAAACAGTTAAGCCAAATTATTTTCATAAAAGATTATGTTATAAGATCTTCTTAACCCTACGGTCAATAACCAAAAATATATACGTTAGTCAATAACCGGGTACCCCGGTACCCCTTTGTGGATTTTTCACTTTTATATTAGAAATTATGGTTTTAAAATCAATTATATAAAAGCAACGTATATAAAAGCAGTTAATTTAAATAAGTCTGCGTGAGTATATTTTTTGGGCCAACGCATATTATCCTCTATAGTGAGTAACAATGGGCATTAACAAATTTCAGTCGATACTGAACGAATCGAAATTATTTTTACTCCATCATGGTGTTATTAAGGATAACCGCAAAAAAAGAGGAAGCAGTGTGCAGACTTTCATTGGTGGTGAATTGTTCTTTTATTTTACCATCATGTTAAATTTTAAGAGTTTCATTCTAATACAACGATTTAATTACGATTATAATTTTGAAGGGTACGGCCACTCTTGCCAATTCTAACCAAATCACAGTGTGTCGTACGGAGTGAAGTGGAAGTCTATAAATATAATCAATATACAATATATATGCATGTATATGTAAACAAACAGGGAAGAGCGCCATTCAACTGATTGTTCAAGTTATTAACTACTTAATATACATGCTTTAATTTAGTGCAACTTTTATGAAATTATTATGCAATTTATGACAAATTTCACCAATTCTGTTTAAATATCAATTTGTATTTAAATATATATTTTCAGACCTATAATTTTATTTTTATTTGACATGAAAAATTAATTTTAAACATAGATTTATATTTTAATAAATTAGTGAAATTGGCCATTAATATTTTTTCAGTTGTCAATTTATTTAAATGATTTCACGCCTAAAGTTCGCTGTGATAACATTCACTTTTGTTTCAATAGGTGTAATAAAAGTTTAATTAAGCAAATTGAAATTTTAGAATTTTAATGTACTTTTTAATGTATTAATTTAATGTTTTTTTTTAATATTAAATTCCAATTATAAAGTAATAAAATACCACCATTTATGTAGGGTTTTATCGTGACCTTATTCAATTTGTTCGAATGTTGATGTTTTAATTAATTTTTTTTTCTTTACCAGTGTTGTGATGATGTTGGTTTTTGCTGCTATTGATTGTTCATTAAATGTACAGTGTGTATCTATTGAAAAAATCTCATTACATGATAAAATATTTAATGTTAAAACAACATGTGCAAATGTTTACATTGTTCAGGGGAAAAAACCTGGAAAATGATAATTAATATATATGACAAAATATTTAATAATACCATTATTTTTTTAATAAAGTATTAAATTTATTTTCAGAAGTGGATGTTTGGCGTTATAAAATAAATGTAATTGCATATTTGGAATAATTATATAAAAGTAGAATTAATTTGTACTTTTATTAATTAATAAATATGTACTTTGTACAAGTTTTGATTTAAAGCTACCAATTTTGACTATAATTTAATACAACATTTTATTGGCCCGAAAATAAGGCATATTAAATTTCTTGAAAATCCACTTATTACTTTATCTGCCTTTTAAGTTATCAAAACATATTGTTATTGGTGTAAAAAGTTTAATAATATCAAACGAGTAAGAAGTACTGTCGATTAAGCACGACTATATGATACAATATACCGCGGTATATACATTTTTGTTTTTTTTACCCCATTTGGGGTAGCAAGAATTATGTTATGAGGATAAGATGTATGTAAAAGTTGTTTGTGCCCAATATAATTGAGGTATCTATATAAGATTTGTTTGCCTTTAAGTAATTTTAGGTAGGAAGTTTAGCCATACTTTATCATAGGTCTTGTACAATTCTGGACCTACACACACGAAATTTTGACACGACATCTTTAAAGATGCTACCGCTAAACTCTATGACCATACCAACATTTATAAGGAAGTTATGGCATTAAAATCAATTTTCGGGAGTAGTATTTGTATGGAAGCTATGGTTAAATATAAACCGATTCCAATAAAATTTTGAAAATAATTTAGACTGCCTTAAAATAATTTGAAATGGTTTATGGGTATAAAGACTTTATTCCGAAAAGAAGTTTGTATGGGGGCTAAATGAAAATATTAACCAATTCGTGAAACAACTTAAGCTTATGTACCAACATTTACCACATTGTCTCCAAAATTTTGCGCAAGGCTTAAATGGACAGTCTGCTAACCTTATATAAAGCCAGACGTACGGACACCGTTAGATCGATTTAATAAGTGATTTTGAGTCAATCGGTATACTAAAAGGTAGAACCAATAAACGCGAAGTCCACTTTCCAGTCTGTGTATAAAAATCTTATAAGGATTAGTTCCTATTTGACCTGAGCTCCCACATAAAACTTAAGCCGAATATCATTACAACTTATAAAGATACTCAATATTTTAAATGCCTACATAATTTAAAGTTGGTGCTTAAATCTTATCTCCTATTAAGGCTGTCTGCCGAAAATCATTTTAACACGCTATAAAAATATAAAATAAGTTATAAAGTTGAGTTGATCAAGCTCGACCATTAAATAGGTTACCCTATTCAGGACCCATTGTCGGTTATGGAGGCACCAAAACAAAATTATGTTATAAGGTATTGATTTTCTAATATCGCCATTTATAAGGAATTTTTCCGTCTTAAGGTTATATTAGAGGCAGGATTTATATGGGTCCAATATAAATTCTGACATAGTAGCTACGAAAAGCTTTGACATTAAAATTAGTCTTGGAGTGGTATTTGTATGGGACTTTTGATTAAATGTTGACCGAATATTAACAAAATTTTGAAAGGTGATAACAGTTGCAATAAAATATTTTTAAATCTAAAAATCAACATACACAGGAAAATTCTCCAAAGTTGTTCACCAATTAAAGCATCAATCAAAAATAAAATCCGTTTTTATTAATAATTTAATCAAGTGAATTAAACGTTTAATTGATACTATTCCTTTGTTTACTGGTACAAATTTAATTAATTTTTCAGTTAATATGACAAATTTTTAATTGAAATCAATTTTTATTTTTTTTCCTATGTAATAAAATGGTTTATGTTTGTGCGACCCTTTTCTGGAGTGAAGTTTTAGGGGCTATATGAAATTGTAGATGGACTCTCACCATTTAAAAAAGCCTTCGGTACTTATGAGAATTAAAATGTCTGTGAAATATTTCATTTAATTAACTTAACGGTCTTCACGAAACTGTTTGGTTTCATTTCCAGTCATATAGAACGAATTTGTGCAAAATGTTTTATCAAAATGTGCATTCCTGCACTCTTTGTGGTGGTTTTTGTAACAAAATTATCAATTGTTTAGGGTGTTGGTTCCATAGTTAGGTTCATTGCTCATATTCTATTGAACCAATTTTGCTGGCTTTCAAACCAAAACTGCTTAGCATAACTAAAATCTATTGGACACCAATATTGTTCTTTTCTGACTGACAGAGAGACGCACATGGCTTAATCGACTTAAAATAACTCAAGAACTTAGAATATATTTACTTTTTTGGGCCTAAGATAATTATTAAAAGTGTTTCGGACGGAATGACAAACTTAGTATACCCACTTCACAACTAGTCATGGAGGGTATAAAAATCAGGCCTGGGAAAAATGCATTAAATAGCTAATGCATTGACAATTTTTTTTACACTAAACCAAATCAACGATTATTCAAATTTATTGCATTACCACTTACTTTATCAATTTTAATGCACTATTTTTTGCATTATATTATTTTTTTTATCAAAGTAGTGCATTATTTTAGAAAAACCACTAAATTGTATGCAAATTAATGCACTGCTTTTGCGTTATTATAAAAGCAGAATAGTGTAAACGCATAATCAGTAGAGTAGTGTTAAAATAATAATGCAATATTTTTGCATTAACATATCTAATGTGCATAGTAGTCACCCAGTAAAAAATGTGCTCCAATAGAAGCAGGTGTTATGTATGAATTCATAGCTTAAATCACTTCAAACCTACTGATGGGATGCTTGATTTTTCTATGGGGTGTTTCCGGTTTGGAGGAATATTTCCTAGCGCTTCTTTACACCTAATAAAACATGCAAACAAAGCACCCCTAAAATGCTTTTTTAAGGGCTAACTTTATTAACATATTTATTAATGTTTTGCTTTTCCTTGCTTAAATCATTTTCGTATGCCATAATATACGAGGGTGGATCAATAAGCCCGTGACTTTTTGAATAAAACACAGCTTTTTTTACAAAAACAAATTATTTATTTTTCAACATAATCACCTTTTAGCTCACTTAGTCCAACGTTTCTCCAATTTGTGTATCCCTCCCAAAAAATAGGATTTTTCGAGGATAAGCTGATACTACGAGCAAAGTTCGAAAAGTCACGGACTTATTGATCCGCCCTCATATTTATATTTTTTTTTTTCGCTTTAAAACCTTCTTCGTTGTCAGCACTGAAATAGCAGCTTTGTTGTATATTTAATTCACTATCATTTACTTCTGTATAAGAGCTCTCTTATTAAAGCGCTCGATTATACGCTTTTGCTCTTAAGCGCTTCAAAAACACAATATTTTTTACTGGGCACATATATATTTTGTGTTCCTTTTTGTAACTTACACCATCATATGTGCTTTGTCCGGATGTGTGTAACGCATAGAAATATTACCAGTGGACCAAAATGTATACCTAACTACTATCTGACTAAAATAACTATCTGAATCGATATAAAGTTGTTTGTTTAAAGCTATTTTTTAATAATTACTATTCTTTTTAATATTTAAAACCATTAATTTTATCAATAAAATGTTTTTATATAAAACTTGTGTTACTAACATTATCATAGATAATGATCATAAAATTTAATTTTACGCTACAAACAACCATTCAATTTAATGTTGTTCAAAACGATAAATGTTTCCCATCAAACTTTTTTCGTCAAAGCCACTCAAAAATTGCAAAAACTTGAAAACTTTTATCAATAACACAAGACTCCACGTGAAAACCATTACAGATGAATATTGTAACAAACAAAAAATCTTAGTACTTTGTGGTTTTAGTGAAAATATTTGTTGACATGAAATATGAACATAAAATGAATTATTGATTATAAGATGTGCCATAAACTAATAAAGGAAATGGATATTTGGAACTTACATTTTTATTTAAATATTCATGATTACTTTAAATACAAAAAAATTTTAAGCAGAAGGAGCTACATTCGTCATTGCCGAATCTGTAATACTTCGACCGAAAGTAAGAATATTTAAGGAGTGGGTTTTATATGGAATCTTTAATCTATGAACCAATTTTTATAAAAACTAAGCCCACAATATTATAGTTCACAGGGTTTTAGGCGTTTTAAATAAAGTCTATAGCAAAAGAATGCGTTGAATGGTTAATCATGGGCTGATTATCTTCATATAAAACCTAATTTGACATAATTTCAATAAAATATCATGATCTTTTAAATTTTAGCCGTATAAAAGGGATTTACAGGAAAGGATTAAATATGATAAATTATGAATCGATCATCAGAAAAATCGGTGGAGTGATATATATATAGTACTAAAAAAACTAAATTCATTATTAGTTACGGTTTTAGTCTTGAATTGGCTTTACCAATTTTGGTATATTTTCCACAGATCGTCAAGAAATTTAATGGTGTTGTGGTGCCTGCAAAACACTTTGCAGAAAAACTCTTTGCCAAACCAAAAAATAAATATTTCATAAAAATCTGTTTTTAATTAAATTTTTTTGACATGAAAAAATAATTATGAGTTTAGCTCGTTAGTAAGTTTTAAAATTTTGAATTGAAATTAATGAAAAAACATTTTATAGATTTGTTTAAAAGAATAAGGTTGTTGGATTGGTGACCCGGTTTCAATAAATTGTAAGTTGTAAAAAGAAGTGGCTAAAGTAGACTTTGCATCTCTATCATGAAAAGCTTTCACGAGTCGTTGCTTAATCACCACAATTTTGGATTTGTGATCCATAACTTTGGTTCAAGCAAATGGAATTGCAATTCGTAATGGCTGGTGTTGCTCAAGATTCGCCAAAATTCCACAATTTTGTGGCATTGAAAAAGCAAGCAATTGTGTAATAAAACTAGTGGTTACGTGTAGGACAAAAAATTTAAGATTTTCTGCCGGAAAATGAAATTTTGTATTTTTTACAGTCTCAGAAAAAAGATTAATTACACAGGACTGATAAAGTTTTTTATATAATTTCTTATAAAATATGTAGATGTTGGTAAATATGTTGCAAATAAAAACTTCATTAAAATATACCACGTGGCATATATCACATAACATTACAGGCGGCATGAAATAACCCCCCAAAATATAACGCCCCAAAAAAAATGTGAAATAACCCCCCAAAAATTTGTACAGAGAACAACAAAAACGATTTTTGGGGGGTTTTTTCTTTTTTTTGGGGTGTTATTTCATTATTTATTTTAGGGAGTTATTTCATATGAAATAACTCCCCAAAAATCTGAAATGAAATAAGTCCCTAAAACTATTTTGGGGACTTATTTAATTTTTAAATTACATATTTTAAAAGTCATAATGATGACAAATTGTGTTTTGTTATATTCACTGCATACGTTTACCAAACATAAAAAAGGGACTAAGTATCAAAAACCATAATTTCAGAATCCTAAAAAAATTGGGATTATTTTTAAGTTCTGAATTTCAGAACTCGGAATCTCTAAGTCCCGAACTTTATAATTTCGAATTCGAAAATCCCGAATCGCTAATTTAAGCTTTTCTGCATAGCCGGCCTTCGGCCGGGCGCAATGATTTTATCCTCTATGGTATTTCAAACATCGGCTTCGCTTACTAAAGCTTTTCTGTTTAGTCGGCCTTTGGCCGGGCGCAAGAACTTTTTCCTCTATAGTATAACAAACACCGGCTTCGCTAACTAATGCCTTGTGCCCGACCGAAGACCGGGTTAGCAGAAAAGCTTAAGTTAGCGAAGCCGGTGTTTGGAATACAATATAGGGGAAAAATCCTTGCGCCCGGCCGAAGGCCGGCTATGCAGAAAAGCTTTAGTTAGCGAAGCCGGTGTTTGGAATACTATAGAGGAGAAAATCCTTGCGACCGGCCGAAGGCCGGCTATGCAGAAAAGCTTTAGTAAGCGAAGCCGGTGTTTGGAATACTATAGAGGAGAAAATCCTTGCGCCCGGCCGAAGGCCGTCTATGCATAAAAGCTTTAGTTAGTGAAGCCGGTGTTTGGAATACTATAGAGGAGAAAATCCTTGAGCCCGGCCGAAGGCCGGCTATGCAGAAAAGCTTTAGTTAGCGAAGCCGGTGTTTGTTATACCATAGAGGAAAAAGTCTTTGCGCCCAACCAAAACTGAAAAATATGTATTATATTGGGGTCTTATTTCATTTCTGGAATTGGGGAACTATTTCATATGAAATAAGTCCCTAAATATTGGGGACTTATTTCATTTTGATTTTGGGAGTTATTTCATTTCATTAGGGATTTATTTCATTTTAAGAATTGGGGATTTATTTCATATGAAATAAGTCCCTAAAAATTGGGGATTTATTTCATAATTTTTTTGGGGACTTATTTCTTGGGGAGTTATTTCATGCCGCCAACATTACATATGGATTTTTAGGTTTATACTTCTCTTTAGGCCGCCATCCAGAGTCAAATGCTGGTTCAATTAAAATAAATTATATCTTGTTTTAAAGGATGCTAAATTACGCGTCGAATAGTGTGTTATTGGATAAAAAATACCTGAGTTGTAGTAAATCTAAGATTTAATGAATATTTTATTGTTTATCTCAAATTATTGCCACTTTTGAAGATGTTTTGTACCACAGTAAATAACAAAAGCCATAGTTTTTTAATTTTATTGTATAGTCCTTTTAATTACAAAAAGCCATGTTGGAGTGAAATCGGATAAAAGCTAAAAATTCTATATAGTATTTAACTTAAATTTTACTTAGTACCACCATATATTTTCGCATTTTTAAAAAAATGTATGCACCGAATACAACCAAATTTACAACAGATCTATATCGCATTATTGAAGAATAACTTATTAATTTGTAGTGCATTTCAATCATAAATGCAGCTAAAACAAGGTTTTTTTAAAAAAGGATATATGGGGGGTTGGCATGTCCTTGCACCGAATGCAACAACATTTGCAACAATGCAACCTTCTGATATAAATTATGGCTAAAAATCAAATGTTTTAATTCAGGATGTATAGGAGGTAGGCATATCCTTGCAGCGATTCTTCTCAAACTTCACAATTTTCTAAGCATAGACATTACGTATCAGTAAACTTAGTTTTGTCTTTCTGTGATAAGAACTCTGGTTTTGCCAATTCACTGTATGGGGATAGAGCACTGGGCGGCAGTGCAGACTATTGTTGACCGTGAAGTTAAGTATCAAAAAGATATCACATTTATTGTGGCTTCAGCAGAAAGCAATATAATTTAGAAAGTAAAGCCTTGCACAATGCATTTTAATGCCATTTTAAGACATTCGTTATTTTCGATTTTAATTAGTGTGTTATAGACGGCCAAATAGGAAGTAGTAAAAGTAAGGAATATGCTCCACACAACAACGAAGCAAACAAATAACACTAACTACACCTAATCACATCAAACATACCAAACAAAAGCAGCAAAATTGGTGATATTAATATTGTGTTTTATGTAAGCATCCACCGCATGTACACTCGTCGCTGAATCATCGACGCAGAACGGTCTATTTAAGAAAATAAAAACAAAATTTCGTGTGAGAAATTACATTGAAAACAACATTAAAATACCAAAATTTCCTTTTGTTTTTAATATAATCTTTCTGCTGTGTTCCGTACACAGCAAATGTGTGATTCCGTTGATTTGTTTAAATCAAACTACTGTTGAACATGGATTTATTTACTAAGTACTTTTTTAACTTTAATTTAGTTTTCATAATTAATCATGATTAAATTAAAAAAAACAGTTTTTTTTAAATCAATAACTTGGTGTGGAGAACTGTGTGCAGAAACAAATGCATCCGTGCAGGGGCTTATTAGAAAGCTTAAGACATTATCATCAACCTTTTCTAATATTTTCTGTCTGTCACTGAAGCCAGCTTATAACGTTGAAGAAACTTGCTTCAGTGGCAGATGAAATTTATGATTGCAGCAATACGGAAATACACGCTATATTTTTAGCACCTGGTAACCGTAGAAACAGATTTGGCAATACTGAGCGTCAGATAGTGGGATATTTTTGTAAATAAAGATCACAAGAGCAAAGCAACTGGTAACCGCAATCCTTCAAAATATTCTTCTAGAAAAGATAAACCTCTTTGCCAATATCATTTTAAATTTCGACAAATGGCTACGAGATGCGCTCTGTTTCTTCAATGAAAGCAGTAACCTGGCTCACTCATTTATTTTGCAGTAAATCATTCGTTAATAAAAACTTATGGAGAAGTTGATCATAGTTAAGAAAGGGTTTAAAAAATAGTTCGTCTAAGAATATTTCCTTCCAAAAGTAACCATATCTGATTGCTATGCAGTTCCCCACATTCATGATAGTGTAACTTCATTGGACGGTAATAAAATATTAGGCCAGGTGGAATTAGTAAAAGCATACCATCACATTCATGTCGCGGAAGATGATATTAAAGAGACAGCAATTACAGCACCTACAGTATACGTTGTTATTAGTTGTAGCGGTTTTTTGGTGTACTAAAGTGTTTTTTGATAGTTGGTTTAATATGGCGCATATGGTAAATTATGAACCAATCTTAACAAAATTTGGCAGTGAAATTTCTTACCTCATTATTCGTTACTTTTAAAGGCGTAATGAAGTGTTTTCCGCGAGTGAGCTTTATATGGGGTCAATTGTAAGGTATGGACTGATCTCACCGAACTTTTGTCTAAATTTATAACCTTATAAAACTATGACAAATAAAAAAAACCTAAAACCTACTAAAGGGTTCTCCCAGTAACATAAAACGAGCTTGTGCATAATTTAATATGAAACGTTTTATTCCGCCATCAAATTATGCCAGCCTTTATAAAAACTGATAGTTATTTTTTAGAGCGGTTGTTCCATATTAAAGTCTATTACTATTTTCATACTGAACCGATTGAACTGGATTTCAATGCCAAACTGCTTGGAAACAAGAAGGAATTCGACACCAAAATTTTCCTTTTAAGGTGAGTCTTTCGGAAGTGAGCGTGTTTTAAACAGACGGCCAGAGGGACAGGCAGGGCTAAATTGACTAGGAATTACTCAAGGATTAGATGAATATTAAAAACGTTTCATACGGGATCACAAACTAAGTATACCCTCTCCACCACTAGTTATTGGCGATATGAAAATATAATATATATAAAAAGAAAAATACAAATTATTCTATTACATTTTATTTTCTATTTTATTGCTCTTTCTTATTTCAAAAAATAAATAAAAATAAAACATTTATAGCTTTTTATATTATTACAAGAATATAATTTGGTTTTTACTATCCATAAATTGTGTAATGATTTATTTTTGTACACAAGTTGTTATTAAATAGAAAACATTTTAATACAAGTTTAGAAATATCACTTTTATAGAGAAATATTACGTTCGAAATCGATAACTGTAAAAAATGCCTTTAAGCATGTTATAAGGCTAGTGGTTTCTGTTTACTTTAATAAAATTTATTGCTGTTTAATTATGAAAGTGTGTTAATTACAATGAAAATTTATTCATGTTTACAAGTCAATTTACACATCATCACACACAATTGTGTGTAATTAAGAACTCAATATTAATTGCAAATAAAATATACATACAATACATAATTATGTGTATTTAAATGCCCAAGAGCATAAAGTGTGAATTCTAAAGGCAGTGACATATTATCACAGTTCAGGCTGATTTAAAGACTTATAGACGTATTCATAGCAAAGATTTGGCATGAAGTTAGCATAAAGTTTATTCAAAATACACATACAAAACTCTGGCTATCGATTCTCTAAGCTCTTGTTAACGAGCCAACTTGCTTAAAACAGCCGTTTAATGTTAAGCAATTTTATTTGTTTTTGTTAATATACTGCCTTTATTTATTTTTTATTATTTTTTTATATATTACAATTTAAAAACTGTAAAAAACTGAAAAACTAAACTGTAAAAGAAAAATGCAAACTGTGTTGTATTTTTAAGCAATATAATGTGGCATCAATAAAATTTCGAGTTGATTTATTAAGAGTTAGCGTATAGATAAAAATTTGTTATGAGTTAACTCTCTGCTAAGAGGCTGCTAAGCTTAATCGGCATTCTAGTAAACAGCTTGTTGTACACCGAAACAAATAAAAATTGATTTCACTTAACAATTTTTGAAATCAATTAAATTTTCACCAGTAAACAAATTAATAGCATCAATTAAACGTTTAATTCACTTGATTACATTTTTAATTTAAGCTGATTTTTTTTTTATTATTGCTTTATATGGTGAAAAATTTGCAAGAATTTTTTCTGGGTACGTAGTGTACAAACTGTGACTTTATTTTGTTAAGTATACGGCTGTTTACATTAAGGCCTTGTCAGAAGGAAAAAACTTCTTAATTATTTAAAGTCGACCTACCCTATCAATTTTAGGTATATATATCATAGCATCATATTGGCTGTACTATAAAACTTTAATGTAGGAGTTGACAATGTAACCTAAAGGCAGAATTTCTGGCAATAAGCCAATTTAATTGAACTGCTTTAAGTTTTTCCATTTCCATATAACACGTCGCACACTGTTTAATTTCACGAGAAGGCGGTCAAAATTCCATAGCTTTTGACTTGATCGGTATTTTGCTATGCGATTTTTTTTTGCGAGACAGGTGGATAATTAGCCTTCAATTTATGCATTTTAATATTTTTTCGTTGAGCTTCTGCGTAAAAGTTTAATATTTCAAATATATATTTTTTTATAATCTCTCATTCTGTTATATTTTACAACGGATACTTATTTTTTATTCTCGAACTTAAGTTTTCTCAGAAAATGTCAACATTTTGCCCCCTGTAAATTTTTAAATCCCTATATTCACAGTGGCCAAAGGTTTGCTTTTTTGGAACAAGACGAGTTGTTATAAGGATAAAACTGATAAAGAACATTTTGAAAAATTCAACTTTGGTTTAATATGTATACACAGAACAAATAAAAAATTGTGTCTAATCACCAAATTCATAGAATCAAGCAAACAAGTTGTTGATTTTGCACTAAAAATTATATTACTAAAAATTTAAATTGTGAACATTTTTTTTCCAATTAATTATTTTTTAAATTTAAATTAAAAATATGATCAAAAAACTTTTGCGTTGCAAACAATGTGTTAATTGGCAAGCTCAGGTTTTTACAATTCTACAAGTTTAAATTATATTATTTTAAACGAAACAAATCAATTAAGATTTTTTATATATAATTAATATTTTGAATAAAAATTTAATTCAAAATAACTAAAATGGTAAGTAAATCAAAATTATATATTTCAATTTTTTCAACTAAAAGAATAATTGATTCAATTGTCACATTAATTAAATTGAAATACTTTTTAAACAATACAATTTAAGCAATTTAATTGATAAAAAAAACTACTGATAATTTTTTCCGTGTATGTATTTTATTTTTATGTATTAAACAAACATATACTTAAATCAAAAACAAATTATAATCTATAAACTATATTAAATTAAACAATATTATTAAGTTAGAGCTTAGAGTTTCATTTTCCGGGAGTTGTTTAGCTTCTTCCTCAAATTCGATTGAAGTTGATTTTCATTTTTGTCGAATAATGGTCATATGTGGAGCTGAATGCACAACAAAATAGTAATAACGTCTTTATTAGTACAACATTAGGACATTTTTCTGATACCATGCTAAAGGAAGAATTAGTATACCCTATACTAAGTTTGTCATTCCATGCGAAACTTTTTTATTCTACATCTAAGACTCTATAAAGTATATACATTCTAGATCCTTGAGTAATTCTAAGTCGATTTAGCCGTACCCGTCTGTCTGTTCGTCTGTTGAAAACACGCTCACTTTCGAAAAACGCAAAACAAAAGAACAAACTTGGTCCTAAATTGCTTGTAGTTATCCTAAGCAGTTTGGGATTGAAATCCAGCAACATCGGTTTAGTAGGATCAGAAGTATGAATCAAAATGTGGAACCAGCACCATAAAAAATGTATGATTTTGATACGGCTACAAATTATACTGTTAAATTTCGTGAAGATCGGTCCATAATTGACCATGACCCCACATAAACCCACTCGCGGAAAAGAGTTTAGTACGCCTAAAAACGTCTTAAATAACGCTATCATACTTAAATTTGGTACGTCACAGTTTTTTAGGACCATAAAACACACTCTTACTTTTTTTGAAGATCGGTCCATAATTTGCAGTAGGTCCCATATAAACCCTACTCCCCGAAAACAGTTAAGTACGCCGAAAACCGTAATAAATAACGCTATCATAATTTAATTCGATACGGTACAGTGTTGTAGGACCAGAAATCACACTGTACAATTTTTAGAAGATCGATCCATAATTTTCACTAGGCCCTATATAAACCCTACTCGCGGGAAAGAGTTTAGTAGTCGTTAGACGGTCATAAATAACGCTATCATACTTAAATTTGGTACGTCACAGTTGTATAGGACCATAAAACACACTGCTAAATTTCGTGAAGATCGGTTCATAATTAACCCTAAACCCCATATAAACCCTACTCCCGGAAAATAGTTTAGTACGCCTAAAACAGTAATCAATAACGCTATCATACTAAAATTCGGTAAGTCACAGTTTTATAGGATGAGAAATCACACTGCCAAACTTCGTAAAGATCGGTCCGTAATTTACCCTAGGCCCCATAAAAACCCTACTTTTGGAAAACAGTTTATTGCGCCTAAAGCCAAATAAAGCCCACTTGGGAAAATAATTAAATTCGCCTTAAACAATAACAGATATAGATATTGCGGTTAAATTTCTTCCAATTTAGATTCACATGGCTAAAACTAATTGCACTGCTGTATTGAAATTTATACTAATCTATTTTTTGTAATACCGGATATCAGTCTTCAAGATCTTGGAATGGTTGATCCATAATTAACCATAATTCCAATACAAATTATCCTCCTAAAAATAGTTTTAGTTCGGCTAAAACTGTTACGAGTCATGATATTTTGCTCAAGCCAGTTCAAAGTTTTAACAAGAAAGGCATAAAACTTTGTTATTGTCTGTCAATAATTTAATATAGGCAACCAATTTTAATGCTGGCGTTCTTTTTTATGAAGCTTAGTTAATAATATATATGTATTTATCATATAGAGTCCACAACTGTCGGTGGAGGGTATCAAGGGTTCGGCACAGCCGAATAAAGCACGCTAACTAGTTTGATATAAAGATTTGCTGTTTCATTTGCATACTGGCCAAATTTTTTTTGCATTTATCTTTCTGCTACATGCTATAACTTGTAATATGTTTTTTGAATTTGTTTTTTGTTTGCTACCCTTTTTCACATTATCTTGGTTTTTTCTTACTGTTTCGCATAACAGGCCCAATTCCAAATCATAACACAACTTAAGAATGTGCTCCATAAAACGAATACTGGCATAAAGAGGCGACAATCAAAATGCGTATGTTTCATTGAAACTATCGTCTTGTGATGGAGATTAGCTTTCTTGACTTGATGTCTTTTGGCTTATGGTGCAACTTGACGAAGACTTTGTTTCGGTTAAAGCTTGTGCAACTTTTCCATCGATCATTGTAAGTACCATTTGAAATACATTAATTTCAAAACATTGGCATAATTTCAATTTCAATACAAATTTAAGTATTGCCGGTTGAAGTTCTTTTATTTGATCTTTTATTTTTCAAACTTCTACAGTTATGATATCTTTAGTTTCCTTTTTGTAAATAAACATTATTGGTCTGCAATACTTTGTTAAGGAGGAAATTTAATTTTTCCATACATAATTTCTGTAGCTCTGCTAGCAATGGATGTATGATTCAATATACGTCTTTCCTAATTGCAATGGGACGAAAGATACCATGAATAAGTTGGCAGCAGATGAATTTTCTGCTTTACATTGCTTATATTGTTTCTGACCAGAGCTTCCATCACATCCCCATTTAGAAATTAAAGGGATGCTGCAATTTTTAAGTTTTTTTATACAGTCAGCATCAAGTGTATTTAATAATCGTTCTGCAGTGTGCTCGAGAAGATCCAGCAATTTTACTTCTGCTGAAGTTAAAGTTACACTAATAGCCGTTTTTTTTTGACAGAAAGTAAATCTCGATATGCTGGAAAAATCCCATATTTTTTTTCATTCGTTCGCTTTCGCAATTCTGTATACTGATTTTTATTAAGTTTTAAATCCAAAATAGTGCAAAGGCTTCTTCTGGAAAAAATTTAATTTCTTTAGATGGTGGAGCCATACTGTTTAAAACCATCTTTATGCGACTACGGCTCGCTTCCACTATTTTTTCAACTATATCAGTTTTTGTTTTCTTATTTTGCGTCGGATGAATTTGATGCAGAAATGAATCCTTTATTATACTATGAGAAATTCCTTCATTGATATTTGCAAGCTTGCGTCTTCGTGTTCTTTCACTACAATTGGCAATTGGTTTTTCTGGTCGACCCACTTTTCCAGTTTCCTGGACGGTTATCGACTTCTTAAAAATAAGTTGATTTCTTAAAGTAATTGAAAATTTTTGGATTTTCATCTTATGAATGTTGATTTCTTGTTAGTCGCATAATTTAAAGAATGGATTATTCATTATGTGTAACTCAATTTTTTTTTTAACTGAACTTGGCCATTGTTTAAACAATAATGAAGAAAAAATTAATGTATGCATTTTTATACTCTTGATAGAAGTTTTTTTAAATAATTTTTTATTACCACTTCTTTGACACATAGAAACCCCTTTTTTTTAATAAAAATTTAATCTTTTATTAGCATTACTTTGAAACATAAAAACTCTGTTTTCACACTTTTAAAATGATAACATACCGGCAATAAATTACCAGGTAACATGTAGCTAATTTTACGCGTTAAATAAACTTCGTACTAGTTTTTTTATTATTTACCTGTTACTTTAATGTTTTTTAAACTAAGATGCGATTTTCGGGTATTTAAATTATGTATTTTATGCTGCGGCTATTTACTCATGTTTAAACTTTCTACTTTAAATTACTCGGAAATCTAACGTCTAAGTCATTTATTTCGCCTATTCCTTTTGCAGCTTCCGTTCGCCCACAATAAATTCATAAAATGGCAAAAGAGAATTTTTTACCTTATTCCAAATTGATTAATCACCTGACGTGCTAGATAATTTATGTGGCTGGAATGGTTTTAATCGCCAAAAATTCTTTAATATTTCACCACCTTTGAACCGAATATCTTACCTTGGGTCACATAAATTGCTGTAGTTGGCAAGGTCGGATCCGGTCGGTGTATAATTGGGCATAGAAATGTAGGTTAGAGTCCGGACTACAAGCGAGTGTAAATTTTTGTTTGACTCACTTTGACACTCAGGACTAATGCTCTATAAAGTAAGAGATTTCACGGAAATTTTGACTTTTGAAAAAAAAAAATAAAAATTACATAGTTCTACAGGTCGCAGAGTTAAATGCTTTTAACCGCTAACAGTTAAGAAGATCCACTTATAACCAAAACTTATTCTGTTAAAAAAAAATTTTTGAAAATCAAAAACGTTACGAGTATTTCAACTTTAAAAAGTGACTAAGAAATTCATAACTATATTTTGGACTATCCTGTTCTCAATGAAATAGTTGAAATAGGGTTAGAATTGGATGGCTCCCGAAGTTTACTAGTATTAACTTGCATATGAATAAAATAATTTTAACATTGGAGAACATAAAAATAAATAATTTTGGCCGCCTTCTCAAAATGTAAACCAGTGTGCGTCGATCCAGATGTATATTGAGATATTTTACATTCGAATGTTGTGGTATTCTGCGTCTCGATTTGGATCGAAAGTTTCTTTGCTTGGCAACTTTCGTACTTTGCGTTCCGTTTTTTTGCGTTTCATTTTTTTTCTCTTTCGATTGTATGTATTCTGCATAACGTTCGTAGCTCCGTTTTACAAAGTTGTTTTTTTACTAACGGAAAGTTCTTCGATATTTTTCTATTTCGTTTACAGAACCGTGTAATTTAACAAATAAGGTAGATTAAGGACAATAAATATTTGCTTAATTATTAATTTTTTTTGTACTTAAATTTGAAAGTTTCATTTAATTTAATGCAGGTCAAAAACAACAACACCTGAACAGTACAAAAAGATGCCAAATTTATTAAATTACTTTTTTCATTATAAATAATTAAGTTTGGTTTATTTAATTCATCACTGTTTTATTGCACTTAACTGAATTTTTATTAAAATGTTTACAAAACTCCTATTTTCCTGTGTTCCGATTTCATACGTTTCATAACAAAAATGCCAAATATTCTCTTCTTCTTTTTCTTTCCATTTAGTTTTTTGCTGGAATATCATTTGTGCCAGATGCGTAACTGAATGTGGGAACGTTATCAAAATGCTGAATAAGGGTGATAAAATATTCATTTATTTAAATTTTTATATTCCATTGTTTTAACCATTTTTAGAATTGAAATATACCGTCCTGTAGATATCAAGATTCGTAATCGTGATTTTCGTGGGCGTTGTATCAGCAGCATACAATGGTGTCTGGGTGTAGTTGTTGACAGTTATGCCTAAAGTATAGATCAGATACAATAAAGGTCCAAGAGTGCTTCCTTGTGGGACTCCAGTATCAAGCCTTTTTTAAAAATAAATCTTCGACCAATCAAATAGCTCTCCAACATCTTGTCAGTAGTTTTCGCTAAGTTTAGCTCCAATTTATGTATGTTTGCTTAGCTGCAATTAATGTAAGAAGCCTACATGCCACAATTAATCAAAAGCTTGAGAAACATCAATGAAGAGTGCAGAACAATATTTTTTTCTTCAAAATTTTCTCTTATTACGTTTACTAGTCCATATGTTTTTTCGATTGTATTGTGATTTTTAGAAACCAAATTGATGATTTCTAATTCATCTATTTTTTTTCAGAATTTAGAAATGAATATTTCATCGAATAGCTTTGAGATGTTGATGAGAAGTAGTAACATGTATTTTTAGATTTCTAGTTACACAATGAATAAATACTTTTCCAAGATTGTTGTTTTTTATTGTCGTGCATACTTTCAGTCATTTTAAATAAAGTAAATTTTTAAACTGAGGGGATCCGTGAAGTTGCCATTCTCTAAGAAATTTTCTTTTTGCAGCTAAAAGTCGTTCGACATAAACAAAATATGTTTTATTATGTTTGTTTTGTTTGGGGATATAGAAGAATGTTGCACAGGTAGTTTTTCTTTTTCTTTTAATATTTGCAATATATAGGCCGATATATTCTCCATGCAGTTGGTACAGATATATTTTTTGTGTTTTAACCAATTAATCCGTGAGCCAGCTATCGCTTGATAATCTGTCGGGGATAAAATGTTTTAAGGGTTCATTATACTAACTATAGTAGGTGTTTGATCAGAAGGCAATTCAAGGGAAGCTTCTACACAAATCGTTGCCACCAGAATGTATTTACCCAAGCCTAAGTCGATGAAATCTGGAATTTTCTGCTGAGCAGGCCAGTGGGTGGGATGTGTGTTCAAGTTTTTTTAAAAATAAAATATGTTATTATTCGACCTTTCCAATTTTAAATAAATAAAAATTAATCAAGCTCGAGGCCAGTGTTTTTTTGTAAATAAATATTCCTTTTTATTTAATTCCGATATTTCGATCTTCGTTGAAGATCATCATCAGGGATTGTTTCCTTAAATTTAATTAAAAGAACAATAAAACATAAGTATAAACATCATTATTATAAACATACAAATAACAACAACATATATAGACATCAATCACACAAATTTTGTTTTTTTTAAACAGTTTTATACGTTCACAATATATACACACACTCACAGTGAATTTTTATTAATACAAAAACTTAAAAATACATTGTGTACGTATCAACATCTAAAATAACACTAAACTTAAAAATTATTACTGCAGTTTGATCTTAGTTACTAAGCCTCTGTAGTTATTAGCACACGAACACTCTACGTCGCTCTTAAAGTTGACGCTCTTTTTTGTTGCTATGATGTGAAGCATCTCAAGCATGTACCGACGTTTGTAATTCGGCTCTGTTTGTAACACACCTACATTACTAAAATCAGGCGAGTGTTTGTTTTTGACACAGTGGTCCACAAGTGCTGTTTTTGGTGTTTCTCTACCGAGTTTTAATTTCTGATCAGATTTATGGCCTGCAATCCTAGTTTTTAGCTTGTTTTTTGTGGTTCCGATATAAACCTTGTCACAACTTTCGTTTAAATTTCCAATACAGGGTATATTATATATAACATTTGATTTTTCCATGTTCTGAAAGTTTGAAAATTTGTATACCCTCCCTTTTTATAAAACTGGGAATCCTGCAGTGCATGACACGTTTTTTTGACGTATGAGTAATATTAAAATATATTTCATACGCACAGATCAACTTAGAGGTGTCCGTTAGAGTATACACTCAATTAATCGTTGTTCGATTAATCGAAGAAATTTTTCGTAATTATTTGATCGAATAATTAAAATAGTCAATTTCGAATAACTCGAACAATTTATGTCAATTAATCGATTAAAATTAATTTCTTATAAAATTCTACTTTTTTTCATATAAAACTATTTGTATACCCCCCACCACCACTGTGGTGAATGAGGGTATACTAAATTTGTCATTCCATGTGAAACTTTTTTATTATACATCTAAAGTATATATATTCTGGCTCCTTGAGTAATTCTAAGTCGATTTAGCCATGCCCGTCTGTCTGTCCGTCTGTTGAAAACACGCTTACTTTCGAAAAACGCAAAAAAAAGGACAAACTTGGTCCCAAATTGCTTGTAGTTATCCTAAGCAGCTTGGGCTTAAAACCCTGCAACATCGGTACAGTAGCACCAGAACTATGAATCAAAATGTGGAACCACCACTATAAAAAAAAATTGATAATTTTGATACAAAAACTAACATAAATGGTGGAAAAATGCACGGAATGATATAAAATTTTGCACAAATTCGCTACAAATTATACTGTGAAATTTCGTAAAAATCGGTCTATAACTAGCCCTAGATTCCATATAAACCCTACTCCCGGGAAACAGTTTAGTACACATAAAACCGTAATAAGTAATGCTATTATAATTAAATTGGGTACTGTATAGTTGTGTAGGACCAACAATCACACTGTAACATTTCTTGAAAATCGGTCCATAATTTACACTAGGCCCCATATAAACCCTACTCCCCGAAAACAGTTTAGTACGCCTACAACCGTTATAAATAATGCTATCATAATGCAATTCGGTGTGTCACAGTTTTATAGGACAAGAAATCACACTGCCAAATTTCGTGTTGACCGGTCCATAATTTATCTTAGCCCCATATAAACCCCACTCTCGGAAAACAGTTTATTGTGCCTACAATCAAATAAAGCCCACTTTGGGAAAATAATTAAATTCGCCTAAGACCATAACATTTCTTCCAACTTAGATTCATATGGCCAGAAAAATTATCATGCAATTTTGTGAAATTCACTGTTAACGCTTAAACTAATTACACTGCTGTATTGAAATTTATTCTAATTTATTTTCTGTTATACCAGAAAGCAGTCTTCAGAATTTTGGGATGATTGTCCTTAATTTTCTATAGATCCAATACAAATTACCCTCCTAAAAATCATTTAGTTCGGCTAAAATTCTTACTAATCATGATATTTTTATCAAACCAGTTCAAAGTTCTAACAAGAAGCGCATAAAACTTTCTTATTGTCGGTCAATAATTTAATATAGGTCTAAACTGCAACCAATTTTAATGCTGACGTTCGTTTTTGTGAAGCTTGGTTAATAATATATATATGTATTTATCATAAAGAGCCTACTCCTGTCGGTGTAGGGTATCAAAAATTCGGCACAGCCGAATATAGCACTCTAACTTGTTTCATATTAGTCTGATTATAAACCATTGAAGCCTCAGATCTTAAAATAAACCATTTAAACAAATAACATTTCTAAAAAAAACGGGACATATTTATATGCACTTTATTAAAGTTTTTCTTAATTCTGTCTGTCGCGGTCGTTGAAGATAGACGTGTTTTCTAAACTCGGCATACGGTTTATTTTTTTTGAACAAATAAAGTATAAAAAAAGTAAATACAAGAAAAAGAAAAAAAAATTACATGTATGTACATACATACATAAACACACATTTTTTTCATTATCGGTGTTGATAAACAATAACAAATAAGAAGAGCACAACTGTAAACAGTAAAAGAAAAAAAAAAACTCTTATGAGTGCAAACAGTAGAAATGCATATATCACAGTGAGTGTTAGCGAAAAAAATACAGAAATAAAAAAAAGAATCGATGATAGCAAATACCTAACGGCTAAACCTATTACTCGTACGCGATCCCTCTCGCCGTCTGTATTTAATAACACGGTTGATACAATAACAAATACAAAACCTGCTAGCGTTGCCTCAACAGCAAAAACAATTTTAATAAGTGATGTAAATATTAACCCCCAATCAGGCATAATAGAAAACTCAGTATCACCTTCGGTGTCTAATAATACGGTTGATATTAATACAATAAAAAATATAAAACCTGCAAGCGGTGCCTCAGCGGCAAAAACGATTTTAATAAGTGATGAAAATATTACCCTCAAATCAGGCATGATGGAAAACTCAGCTCCACAAGTAAAAAGTGGTCAAAAGCCTCAAGTACAAGTTGGTATGGACAGGTACATAACAGTGCTTAAACGGGGTCGCAGCCCTACCTCTGCAGCAGTTGCTTCGGCCTCAAAAGTACCATCTTTTGATAAAATAAATTCTCAAAATCGATTTGCAATTCTGGAGGATGAATCCTCTGAAGCACCAAACGTCATAAAATCGTCCAAGCCTCCCCCGATATATCTTAGGGAGCAAAACTCAAATGAGCTCATAAAGAGTTTGATATCGGTGATAGGTGAAAATTCGTTTTACGTAGCTGCTATCAAGCGTGGTAGTATAAACGAGACAAAAATACAAGTCAATAATTAGAATGATTTTCGCAAAATTATAAACAAATTTGAAGTACTTAAAAAAAACTTTTATACATACCAACTGAAAAGCAGTAAAGGTCTCCAGGTAGTGATTAAGGGAATTGACTCATGTGTGGACCCAGAAGAGGTAAAAACATTCCTCGAAGAAAAAGGCTTCAAAATAAAACATGTAGTAAATATAAAAAATAGAGAAAAAAACCCCCAACCACTTTTTCGAGTGGAGTTTGAACCCGGCGACGTAAAGCTTAAAAAAAATGAAACGCACCCTATTTACAATTTGAAATATATTCTCTATAGAAGAGTAACTATAGAAGAGCCACACAAAAGAAATGGTCCCGTTCAGTGTTTAAACTGTCAAGAATATGGTCATACTAAGGCATATTGCTATTTACCCCCTGTTTGCGTAGTATGTGGTGAATTACATGGTACAGATCTTTGCGATAAGTCTAAAACCGACCCCAACGTAAAAAAATGTAGCAACTGTGGCGGTAATCACACTGCCAATTATAGAGGATGCCCTGTATATACCATCGTCAAGCAGTCTGTTGGACCGAAAACTAATCCCCCTCAAATGCAGGTAACAAATCAAGTAAGCACTGGTGACATTCAGGCCCCGCAGCCTAGTTATAACAGAACCTCTTATGCTAACGTCGTAAAATCAAACCATGCGCCAACGCAAGGTGCTGCGCCAAGTAATGATGAAACTCCAGTTTCAAATTTAAGTCGTCTGGAAAAAACCATGGAAACATTAGTGCAAACAGTAACTAATTTTACGAACACAATGGGTAATATGATGCAGGAAATTCTTAGAATGCAATCGATGTTATTGCAATCTGTACTTAACAGGCCATGAACTGTTTAAAAATCTGTTTTTGGAACGCGAACGGCATCCGCCAACATAAAAATTTTTTTTTTTTTTTTTTTTTTTTTTTCGTTATTTATTTATTGAATCTTCATATATTTAATATGAACTAACAATAATTTATCAAATCTTAACCTAATACTTTATTTATGTCCTGCCAGTGCCAGACAAAAATTTTCTTCATCACGGGTTCTGTTCACTTATATAGGTGTTTATCGCTCATCTAGTTGAGTAAGTGCTGCAGTGTCTCTTCTCCTTAAGCGAGTGTGGCCGCCATGATTTAAAATATTTCGAGCTAAAGGATTTGGGTGTTGTTCAAGTCTTTTTAAATATTTTACTGCATATTTTGTAATCATAGTTTTTACTAATGGCACGTTGAGATCCTTATGAATGTTTGAGTTTTTAACATACCAGGGGGCGGCTGTGATTATACGAAGAAGTTTATTTTGGCGCCTTTGAATTTTTTCGATATTAGAGGCCGAGGCAGTGCCCCATAGTTGAATACCGTAGCACCAGATAGGCTTTAAGATAGAGTTGTAAAGTAGAAGCTTGCAATCGAGTCTAAGAACAGAATTTCTTCCAATAAGCCAATGAATTTGGATGGCTTTTAGTTTCATTTGAGTTAATTTTGCCTCTATATGGCATTTCCACGTTAATCGCCGATCCAGATGTATACCGAGATATTTTACATGCGAATGTTGAGGAATAATTTGATTATTGATTGTAATAGGGGGGCAAGATTCCCGGCGCAGGGTGAATGTTATATGTACGCATTTTTGCTCATTGACCATTATCCTCCATTGTCTTAGCCATATTTCTAGTTGAAATATATGATGCTGTAGGTAACGAGATGCTTCATAACGGTTTTCGTGGACGCTTAGAAAAGCTGTGTCGTCTGCAAATGTTGAAGTTTGGGTGTAGTTGTTTGTTGGCATGTCCGAAGTATAAATTAAGTATAATAGAGGGCCCAGGATGCTGCCCTGTGGGACTCCAGCGCCAATCGGCTGAGGTGAACTTAAGAAATTTCCTTCTTTAATAATAAATTGACGACCGACTAAGTAGCTTTCTAACAGTTTGTGTGTGTTTGCTGGTAAATTTTGCTTCAATTTGTGTAATAAGCCTTCATGCCAGACTTTGTCAAAAGCTTGCGAAACATCGATGAAGAGTGCTGAGCAATATTTTTTTTCTTCAAATGTTTTTCTTATGACATTTACTATTCGATGAGTTTGTTCAATTGTGCTGTGTTTTCTTCTAAATCCGAATTGATGGTTTGGAATACATCTATTTTCACTTAAAATCGGTGTTAATTTTGAAACTAATAATTTCTCAAATAGCTTTGACATATTTGACAATAAGCTAATAGGCCTATAAGACTCAACTTTCGTATGATCTTTACCTGGCTTTGGTATCATGGTAACTAAGGAAACCTTCCATTTTTGAGGAAAGTATTCAAGGCGTAAAATAGCATTAAAAATAAAAAGAATAATTTTCTTTGCTACGCGAGGTAGCTCTAATAGCATTTTATTGCTGATCTTATCAATGCCAGGTGCCTTCTTAGTGTTTAAGTCACATATAACCTTTTCGATTTCTCTCATCTCAAATCTTAGGGGAATAGCTGCTCTAGCAGCAACAGGTGGTAAATCGACCGCAATATTGTGAGATATATTAGGTGTAAATACGTTTTTCAAGTGACTTACAAACAGATTTCCTTTTTCAACATCATTTCTTGCCCAACTTCCATTCAAGTTTCTTAATGGTGGTTTAGAGACAACTGGCCTTTTGAGGTTTCTAGCTGCACGCCATAATGAGTAGTCCGATTGTGGAGTTGCATCAAGTTCCTTAAGATATTTTTCCAGAGAAGCCGTTTTCTGAGTCTGCAATAACTTTCTTAATCTTTTTGTACACTCTTTTAGCAAGTTCTTAAGTTGAGGAGATCTGTGCAATTGCCACTCTCTTCGTGCCCTCCTTTTTTCAGACAAGAGACGCTCGACATCTGTGGAATATATTTTAATAGTTTTTGTTTTTTTGGGGGCAATATTGGAATGTTGAACAGCTAGTTTCAGAAAACTGTCAAAATTATCAATAGAGCGATCTACATACTCCGGTGTACTGAGCGGAATATTTTCTGTGCAATGGGCACTGAGATATTTTTTATATTTTAACCAATTTATTTGTGTGGCTGACGTCGCTAGGTAACCAGTCGGAGATACAATTCTATTGGGGTTCATTATAGTAACAATTGTAGGTGTGTGGTCGGAAGATAATTCTAGGGAAGCTTCAACGTGAATCGTTTCTGTGGGGATGTTTTTAACCACGCCAAAATCGATGACATCTGGAATTTTTTGCGGGTCAGCAGGCCAATATGTTGGTTGGCCGCTCGCGACAACATTTAAATTCATTTTAGAGATTGTATTAAACAAAACACGACCCTTTGGTGTTATTAGTCGTGACCCCCAGAAGGTATGTTTAGCGTTATAATCGCCAGCGGCCAGGAAACAGGGTCCTAGTGATTTATAATATTCACAATATTGGCTTTCTGATATTGAAAATCTAGGTGGAGAGTATAAAGATGAGATTACAATGCTACGATTCAGCTCTTCAACACAAATGTTCGTTGCTTGGAGATAATCCTCACGATGATCACACATTAGGTAGTGTTTGACTCGATTTTTTATCAAAATGGCAGAACCACCACAAGCTCTATCTCGAGGGTCCTTGGTATCATATAGTATATAACCATTGATGTTAAACGTATTTCTTGAGGTCAAATGAGTTTCAGAAACCATCATGACATCAATTTGTTTATTTTTAAGAAAGTATTCTAATTCATTTTTATGTTGGCGGATGCCGTTCGCGTTCCAAAAACAGATTTTTAAACAGTTCATGGCCTGTTAAGTACAGATTGCAATAACATCGATTGCATTCTAAGAATTTCCTGCATCATATTACCCATTGTGTTCGTAAAATTAGTTACTGTTTGCACTAATGTTTCCATGGTTTTTTCCAGACGACTTAAATTTGAAACTGGAGTTTCATCATTACTTGGCGCAGCACCTTGCGTTGGCGCATGGTTTGATTTTACGACGTTAGCATAAGAGGTTCTGTTATAACTAGGCTGCGGGGCCTGAATGTCACCAGTGCTTACTTGATTTGTTACCTGCATTTGAGGGGGATTAGTTTTCGGTCCAACTGACTGCTTGACGATGGTATATACAGGGCATCCTCTATAATTGGCAGTGTGATTACCGCCACAGTTGCTACATTTTTTTACGTTGGGGTCGGTTTTAGACTTATCGCAAAGATCTGTACCATGTAATTCACCACATACTACGCAAACAGGGGGTAAATAGCAATATGCCCTAGTATGACCATATTCTTGACAGTTTAAACACTGAACGGGACCATTTCTTTTGTGTGGCTCTTCTATAGTTACTCTTCTATAGAGAATATATTTCAAATTGTAAATAGGGTGCGTTTCATTTTTTTTAAGCTTTACGTCGCCGGGTTCAAACTCCACTCGAAAAAGTGGTTGGGGTTTTTTTTCTCCATTTTTTATATTTACTACATGTTTTATTTTGAAGCCTTTTTCTTCGAGGAATGTTTTTACCTCTTCTGGGTCCACACATGAGTCAATTCCCTTAATCACTACCTGGAGACCTTTACTGCTTTTCAGTTGGTATGTATAAAAGTTTTTTTTAAGTACTTCAAATTTGTTTATAATTTTGCGAAAATCATTCTCATTATTGACTTGTATTTTTGTCTCGTTTATACTACCACGCTTGATAGCAGCTACGTAAAACGAATTTTCACCTATCACCGATATCAAACTCTTTATGAGCTCATTTGAGTTTTGCTCCCTAAGATATATCGGGGGAGGCTTGGACGATTTTATGACGTTTGGTGCTTCAGAGGATTCATCCTCCAGAATTGCAAATCGATTTTGAGAATTTATTTTATCAAAAGATGGTACTTTTGAGGCCGAAGCAACTGCTGCAGAGGTAGGGCTGCGACCCCGTTTAAGCACTGTTATGTACCTGTCCATACCAACTTGTACTTGAGGCTTTTGACCACTTTTTACTTGTGGAGCTGAGTTTTCCATCATGCCTGATTTGAGGGTAATATTTTCATCACTTATTAAAATCGTTTTTGCCGCTGAGGCACCGCTTGCAGGTTTTATATTTTTTATTGTATTAATATCAACCGTATTATTAGACACCGAAGGTGATACTGAGTTTTCTATTATGCCTGATTGGGGGTTAATATTTACATCACTTATTAAAATTGTTTTTGCTGTTGAGGCAACGCTAGCAGGTTTTGTATTTGTTATTGTATCAACCGTGTTATTAAATACAGACGGCGAGAGGGATCGCGTACGAGTAATAGGTTTAGCCGTTAGGTATTTGCTATCATCGATTCTTTTTTTTATTTCTGTATTTTTTTCGCTAACACTCACTGTGATATATGCATTTCTACTGTTTGCACTCATAAGAGTTTTTTTTTTCTTTTACTGTTTACAGTTGTGCTCTTCTTATTTGTTATTGTTTATCAACACCGATAATGAAAAAAATGTGTGTTTATGTATGTATGTACGTACATGTAATTTTTTTTTTTTTTTTCTTTTTCTTGTATTTACTTTTTTTATACTTTATTTGTTCAAAAAAAATAAACCGTATGCCGAGTTTAGAAAACACGTCTATCTTCAACGACCGCGACAGACAGAATGACATAAAAATGAATTAGAATACTTTCTTAAAAATAAACAAATTGATGTCATGATGGTTTCTGAAACTCATTTGACCTCAAGAAATACGTTTAACATCAATGGTTATATACTATATGATACCAAGGACCCTCGAGATAGAGCTTGTGGTGGTTCTGCCATTTTGATAAAAAATCGAGTCAAACACTACCTAATGTGTGATCATCGTGAGGATTATCTCCAAGCAACGAACATTTGTGTTGAAGAGCTGAATCGTAGCATTGTAATCTCATCTTTATACTCTCCACCTAGATTTTCAATATCAGAAAGCCAATATTGTGAATATTATAAATCACTAGGACCCTGTTTCCTGGCCGCTGGCGATTATAACGCTAAACATACCTTCTGGGGGTCACGACTAATAACACCAAAGGGTCGTGTTTTGTTTAATACAATCTCTAAAATGAATTTAAATGTTGTCGCGAGCGGCCAACCAACATATTGGCCTGCTGACCCGCAAAAAAAAATTCCAGATGTCATCGATTTTGGCGTGGTTAAAAACATCCCCACGGAAACGATTCACGTTGAAGCTTCCCTAGAATTATCTTCCGACCACACACCTACAATTGTTACTATAATGAACCCCAATAGAATTGTATCTCCGACTGGTTACCTAGCGACGTCAGCCACACAAATAAATTGGTTAAAATATAAAAAATATCTCAGTGCCCATTGCACAGAAAATATTCCGCTCAGTACACCGGAGTATGTAGATCGCTCTATTGATAATTTTGACAGTTTTCTGAAACTAGCTGTTCAACATTCCAATATTGCCCCCAAAAAAACAAAAACTATTAAAATATATTCCACAGATGTCGAGCGTCTCTTGTCTGAAAAAAGGAGGGCACGAAGAGAGTGGCAATTGCACAGATCTCCTCAACTTAAGAACTTGCTAAAAGAGTGTACAAAAAGATTAAGAAAGTTATTGCAGACTCAGAAAACGGCTTCTCTGGAAAAATATCTTAAGGAACTTGATGCAACTCCACAATCGGACTACTCATTATGGCGTGCAGCTAGAAACCTCAAAAGGCCAGTTGTCTCTAAACCACCATTAAGAAACTTGAATGGAAGTTGGGCAAGAAATGATGTTGAAAAAGGAAATCTGTTTGTAAGTCACTTGAAAAACGTATTTACACCTAATATATCTCACAATATTGCGGTCGATTTACCACCTGTTGCTGCTAGAGCAGCTATTCCCCTAAGATTTGAGATGAGAGAAATCGAAAAGGTTATATGTGACTTAAACACTAAGAAGGCACCTGGCATTGATAAGATCAGCAATAAAATGCTATTAGAGCTACCTCGCGTAGCAAAGAAAATTATTCTTTTTATTTTTAATGCTATTTTACGCCTTGAATACTTTCCTCAAAAATGGAAGGTTTCCTTAGTTACCATGATACCAAAGCCAGGTAAAGATCATACGAAAGTTGAGTCTTATAGGCCTATTAGCTTATTGTCAAATATGTCAAAGCTATTTGAGAAATTATTAGTTTCAAAATTAACACCGATTTTAAGTGAAAATAGATGTATTCCAAACCATCAATTCGGATTTAGAAGAAAACACAGCACAATTGAACAAACTCATCGAATAGTAAATGTCATAAGAAAAACATTTGAAGAAAAAAAATATTGCTCAGCACTCTTCATCGATGTTTCGCAAGCTTTTGACAAAGTCTGGCATGAAGGCTTATTACACAAATTGAAGCAAAATTTACCAGCAAACACACACAAACTGTTAGAAAGCTACTTAGTCGGTCGTCAATTTATTATTAAAGAAGGAAATTTCTTAAGTTCACCTCAGCCGATTGGCGCTGGAGTCCCACAGGGCAGCATCCTGGGCCCTCTATTATACTTAATTTATACTTCGGACATGCCAACAAACAACTACACCCAAACTTCAACATTTGCAGACGACACAGCTTTTCTAAGCGTCCACGAAAACCGTTATGAAGCATCTCGTTACCTACAGCATCATATATTTCAACTAGAAATATGGCTAAGACAATGGAGGATAATGGTCAATGAGCAAAAATGCGTACATATAACATTCACCCTGCGCCGGGAATCTTGCCCCCCTATTACAATCAATAATCAAATTATTCCTCAACATTCGCATGTAAAATATCTCGGTATACATCTGGATCGGCGATTAACGTGGAAATGCCATATAGAGGCAAAATTAACTCAAATGAAACTAAAAGCCATCCAAATTCATTGGCTTATTGGAAGAAATTCTGTTCTTAGACTCGATTGCAAGCTTCTACTTTACAACTCTATCTTAAAGCCTATCTGGTGCTACGGTATTCAACTATGGGGCACTGCCTCGGCCTCTAATATCGAAAAAATTCAAAGGCGCCAAAATAAACTTCTTCGTATAATCACAGCCGCCCCCTGGTATGTTAAAAACTCAAACATTCATAAGGATCTCAACGTGCCATTAGTAAAAACTATGATTACAAAATATGCAGTAAAATATTTAAAAAGACTTGAACAACACCCAAATCCTTTAGCTCGAAATATTTTAAATCATGGCGGCCACACTCGCTTAAGGAGAAGAGACACTGCAGCACTTACTCAACTAGATGAGAGATAAACACCTATATAAGTGAACAGAACCCGTGATGAAGAAAATTTTTGTCTGGCACTGGCAGGACATAAATAAAGTATTAGGTTAAGATTTGATAAATTATTGTTAGTTCATATTAAATATATGAAGATTCAATAAATAAATAACGAAAAAAAAAAAAAAAAAAAAAAAAAAAAAAAATTCTTTTAATTAATATTTTGCGGGATATTTATTATAATTTTCTGTACCAAAGTCGAAAAATAATGTTTTAAGTGCACACAATAATCTGCCTTTTAAATATATTACCAAACTAAACTAGCATAAAAAAAACTCACAACTTACCTCAAACTTGTGAAACCCAAGCTCAATATCATATGCATCCAATTGTTCGCTATATCGCCTTCTATACCGGATGCCATCGGTATTGTTGTTAGAGCTGCCATTCGTACCAATTGTTGCAGCTACCAGAGTGGACACCGATGTTTCCGTCGTGCCATTATCATTTGTATTAGTAACATAAATCCGGCCATCCGAAGCCATACCACCGCTACTGCTGCCATTATTAAATTCGTTGTTATCACTGCGTGTTTGCATTCGAATACAAATGCCATCGGTGTCCAATTCATCATCAGTATCTGTTGTACAATCGGTACCGTACGAACCGCCATTATGACTATTGTGATGGTGAGGGTGCGAAGAATGATGGTGCTGTTGTGAGTGTGGATGATGATTTTTATCACGATCACGTTGACCGCGAGATTTTTGTAAAACCGTTTGTCTACAACGTGTACCACAAGCAATGGCTGATATTTTACTAGCATAATAGTACATAGCCATGTGTCACGTTTTGGTTAAAATACTCGCACTTTTATGGTACATTTGGATGTCAAGAACTAGGTGAAATTTGATTTAGATGCCAGAAAAACACTAAACACAAAACAAATAGAAAAAAATGGACGAAAACCAAAATTAAAACGAACGTTCTTCTGCTAGTTTGCAGTTCGAGAGGTCTTAAAATGGCTTTTGATTACTATGGCAATGGATGTGTGTATGTGTGCGTACTTGTGAGTTGCAAGTTAGCAACAATTTCACTATAGTGTCATGTTATTTGTTGGTTTTGGTAGTCAGATTTTATTTGAAAACTTTGCAGCAAAAATACAGATTGACACACAAAATACAGAAACTCGCGCTGGTGTAAACTTTAAGCACGTTTGTGTTTTCGTTACATTAACTATGTGTTAAACAAAGATGTTACGTTATTTTGTTGGATGGTGTTGGATGAAGTGGGGAGACTTTAGATAAAATTTATTTTAGTTGGTTTTATTTGAACAATTTCAAACATATTACAAATTTGTTATATGACAGCACGTAACTTGGTTGAACTTTGATCACTATTTTTTACTTGGCACGTAATCGAATGTCAATTATATGTGTCATCTTCTTAAATTATAGAAATATTGTGCGTTTCTTTTTTTGCATATTTTTTTTTTATGGATGTGTAGCTTTAGTACAACAGCTTACAGATATATTTTGTCTACAATATATTATGAAATTAAAATATTTTGATAACACAACAATTTATTATTACTTCTGTTGTTTCGTCCGACTGTAATTCTTTTCAAAAATTTCAGCAAATATTATTGTAAAGATGACTTTAACAAATTTATAATTTTCTTTTGTTTCGAATGCTTTCATTTTCATTTATCTGGCTTAAAATAACTCCTTTGTTCAACATTATTATCATTTCTGTAATTATCTTTTGTTATAGAATATTTTTTAGTTTTTAAAATAATATTTCTTCTTTATATTTTTATTCAGTTCTACTTTGTGTTTTAGAATTGCAAATGATAACAAATTGTATCATGGTCGTTTATCTGTAAAGAAAGAATAGTATGTTTTATATGTTAGTATTTGTTTTTATTAATTTCTTCATAAAAAATTGTAAGTGTTATGATTTATTAAAAACATTATAAATTCACAGAAAAAAGTATTTTATCAATTAAAAAAATGTTTTAAAATGTATTTAAATTTAATAAATGTGACAATTAAATCAATTATTTTTTTAGTTGAAAGAAAATTGAAAATATAATTTTGATTTAATTAATATTTATGTTGTTTTGAAATAGATTTTTAATTAAAATATTAATAAAATATCAAAAAATATGAATTAATTTTTTGTTTAAAATAAAATAATTTAAGCTTGTAGAATTGTTGTTGGGAATTGTCAATATTTAATTAAATAAACAAACACAGTGGCAAAGTTTTTTGATCATTTTTTTAATTAAAATTAAAAATATGATTTATTGAACAAAAGTATTCAAAATTTTGCAATTTTTGGTAATCAATATAATCATTTTGGTAATAGTTGCAAAATCAACAATAAGTTTGCTTGATATTATGAATTTGGTATAAATTTGGTGATTAGAGACAATTTTTAATTTTTTCTGTGTTCTGAAAATTATTTCAATGATAATAAAGTTAATTTCTTATTTTCAAAAATACTTTGTATCCGCGTTTTGACTCCGGAATAATTTCCCAGGATTCCTCGGTCATATATATATTGTTGAGATTTCTAGGAATTTAGATAAAAAAATCATAAAAAAATTCGATATTGAAATTCGAAAGTTCAGCTGTTTCAGTATTTTAAAAAATTTTTTAATTTTAATTTTTAAATTTAAATAATCCATTATCTATGTACTTGCTGTGAAGCCTGACCCTGCCAGGAAGGAATAGTCGCGCGTAACGCCCAAAGAAAATCTGGCTTCGTTACGATCTTCTGCAGAGAAACTACTTAAAGTATGCCATATTTCAGCTTCCTATGTTATAAGATGGATCCGTATGTCCTCCGGAGATACTAAGAAATTATATATTATATTGATATAGATGTATAGTGGTATAGCGTTTGTTAATTTGTTTCTTAGTTGCGAAGACTTTGCAGACATGTACAGATTTGCGATCCGTAAGCTACTTTTACACATTATGTATTTTACTTGGTCAGTTTAATGATCCATGTAAAAATATTTTTAAGCTTTTCGAACTTTTTAGACCAAATTAATCTTAAAAAAGACTTGGATAACTTTTATAATTGGTGTAAACATAACCTAATGAAATGAAACCTGATTAAATGTAATCATGTGCGCTTTTATAGAAAACGTAGAATTTAAAATTACTATAAATTCGGTGACTACAAAATCGAGATAGTGAACTCAATTATGGATCTTGGTATTTTACTGGATATCAAATAAGATTTTATTCAACACATATCAATGATGGTCAACAGTGCTCGTTGTACTTTGGCTCTTTGTACGATGGGCGAAAGAAATTAATGATCCTTTCGTAACTTAACAACTTTACACTTATATCGTAAGACCAATCATGGAATACGGTTCAAGGAAAATGTTCTTAACCGTTTTTCCTTTGCCGACTTATTTGTAAGATATCACTTGGTTTAATTTTAGTTGGATATTAAAGGCATAAGAAAAATAATTTTTAATCCAACCGTTTCATTACCAACAAGTAGACAAAATAGCACGATATTTTTCAGCGGGTAAATATGAATATTACGTGTTGATATTTTCTAAAAAGTGAAATCTTTTATTAAGTTAATACCCTCTTGTTGATCAAGCGCGATATACTAAATTATATTTCTATTCACTTAAAATTCAATTTAATTAAAAATGTTGTTTTTACAGAATATGCATAAATAAATAGATTTATATATATATATATATATATATATTTGCCGAATTAAAAACAAATTAGTTATACATTAGCTGATGTCGAGTGCTTTGTTAGTTAAACAAAGAACACGCTTTTATTCCAAATTTTTACGTCGTAAATTGCAGGCTGATTTTTACAGAAGCAGCGTGAAATATAGCACGCTCTAAAACACATATTAGCGATATTCAGTGTTTTATACCTTTTATCGGGGGTTCAACGCAATTACATGTATCGCTTCAAGTACATAAAGCAGTTAATCTGTAGTTTTTTCTATTTGCACAGAAAAAATTATCAATAGTTTTTTTTATCAATTAAAAAATTTGTTTAAAAAGTATTCCAATTTAATGAATGTGATAATTGAATAAATTATTTTTTTAGTTGAAAGAAAATAATTTTAATTTTAGTTGTTTTAAAATAAATGTTTAACTAAAATATTATTTAAATAACAAAAAATCTTAATTGAATTTTTGTTAGAATTGTTGTTGGGAATTGTCCAATCCTGAGCCATATTTAAATAAATCAATTAACACATTGTTTAAAACGGCAAAGTTTTTTGATCACTTTTTTAATTAAAATTAAAAATATCATTTATCGAAAAAAAAATATATTCAAAATTTTAAATCTTTACAATTTTTAGTAATCTATATAATCATTTTTGTAATAGGTGCACAATCAACATATTGTTTGCTTGATTCTATGAATTTGGTGATTAGAGACAATTTTTAATTTTTTCTTTGTATAATTCAAAATATTTACTTTTATTAGTTTTTAACGTTATAAGTATTGGGGAATTTTTTCCCTCAAGTGTATAAATGGGTTAATTTCGATTTTTTCATTTAAAATATTAATTACCAATAACAGAAAAAAATAAGTCAACTTTCATTAAAATATGAATATAACCCACGATATTTTGTTATAAATTTCATGAAATATTCAATATTTAATTTTGGCTTTGTCATTTGACCTTTGGCGTGGTTAGATGTCGACCAAATTTGCAGAATATAGTCCCTGTAGCTTGTGTCATAGAACTCAGAATAGAAATTTATTGCTATTCTGCTATGCTGAGAATTATAATTAAAACTTAAAAAGGACTAATTTTGTGCAAAAAAAGCATTTTCATCGAAATCTCTAAAAGTATGTTCGTTGCCCTACCCAAGGGTACCGGAGATATTTTTAAAATTTGTATTTTTATTCCCTAAGATGTTTAAAATAAGGCCCTGGAGTGCAAATCTAAATTTTTTCGATTTTATTGAAGAACGTTTTGTAAAATGTGAAATTGGAGATATGGAAAACCAGGTTAACGCCATCCAAGAAAAAAAAACTTTTTTCATTTCTCACAATTTCGAGTCTATTGAATAAGAAAATTATATATCAGACATCAATTTCAAACATGTTAAAGGTGTGTACTCGAATTTCTCGGTCAAGTAATAATTATGCACATTAGTGGTCTGGGACATTATTTTTTTACTGATTTTGGAGTTTTGTACCTTTTAACAAAGATAATTATATTTTCATTTCGAATAATTTATCATCTTGATTAAAACTTCTGCAGCATTTAAAAAATTTGTGATTTTTTTGCCTTTCAATCGATTTTCGCCTCGGCTTTTTTTTATCTAAACGGCACTAAAATTCATAGTAAATACTTTTAGCCCATTCACAGACTTTAGAAGTCACTTCGAAAATTGGTCACACAACGTTGAATACCTCTAATGTATATGTATGTTTTGTAATATTAGTGTTACAAAACGATTAAAACTTTCTGCATCACATAAAACTAAAAACTTTTTCATAAGCAAAGTGACATACAAAGTGTAAGTTAGTTAATCGCAAATAATATTTATTTGCGAACATGTTACGTATAAAAGTAGTATGTACTAGCGACAGCCCAACTCTAAATCTGAAAAATGGTTAATATTTAGTTTAAATTTAAATTGTTGTCTTAAATTCGTACCAAAAAGTCGTAAGCAATTCTTTGTTAAAAACACGTCACTAACTACATGTTATACCTACTCAAACACTATCTTCAAGGCAAATCAAATTTTAAATTAAGAACTTGTTTATCTTTAAAATATCAAAAACTTTCATTAATCTTTGACAAAATTTGCTTCTTTTTACCCGCTAAATAAATCGAAAACAAAAAATAAATTCAACAGCATTTACTTTGACAAAACTTTTGAAAACCCGTTTATAAGAAAAATATAAAACGATGGTTTTTAAACGCTTAAGTATAATATATAATATAATATATAAATTGCATCTTACATTCATTTTTTACTCTTTTTCCTCAATAAAAAATATTTTTCATATATTGTACATTTTACAGAAATTCCATGCAATAATTTTCATTTTCCATGCATGAAAAATTGTTAAGCAAAGTTTTTCATGTGTAGCTCAAACTTTATTATAGAAATATGTACAAAAATTACTCGGGGGCAAAAATATGTAGTTAGATTTCGAACAAATATATACATTTATACTGCATACATACATACATACGTAATAAAAGTGCTTAGGTTTTGTGTATCTTTATATGTTTAAATTTGTGCATAAATGGATGTGAATGTTTGATGTGATTTACATAATACTGTATAAGGAAATTTTGAAAATCAAATTTTGTTGCTCGCTTTAAATTTCTTAAAAGAAATAGGTATGCGTTTGAATGTTAAGGGAATTTTTTATTTGCCTTTTTTTGGGGTGACAACAGTTAACAACACATGTTGATAATAAAAACTCTGCTGAAGTTAGTTTTTATGTGTATTAGCATATATAGAAATATTTTATAATATTTCATATTTTGTGTATGTAGTTTGCAATAAAAGACATGAATAAACAGATGTTAATTCCTGTGTAATTTTTGCAAAGGAATGATTATATAGAATAGTGTTGCAGTCCAATATGTATAACATTTCGGTCGTCTGTAGTGGAGGTGTATTTATGTTTATATTTTGACGTTGGAACCTCTATGGTAATAAAAGCAGCAAATTCGGCGAAATCTTATTATAGGTAGTGAACTAGGAGCAACAATCCCAATATAGGGTCTTTTGTTAAATGCTTTTTTTTGATTTGAGTATGTATGTGAAAGGCATCATCGAAATTGGTTTTTCGTTGAAAATTACTACTAATGCCATTATGTTAGGAATAAAAAATCGTGGAGATGTTCACGTTGGTTTCGCTCGGTATCGGGCATCTAAAATATCTAATTTGTAAGCTAAATTTGATTAATGGCATGGGATATTTTCGCTTTAAGTACCGCTGTGGCTTGTGCGGCCAAGATAAGTTTAAAATTATCGACCAGTAACAATGCAGCCTAAAGCGACGCTAAATCCGCCAAAATTTGGTCAGCAACAGACCGAATTCTTCTCAGCGGCGCAAAATCATATTCTCCTGAAAAAACTGAAGGGGAGTGGTGATATTTTCCGCAGATCTTGCGTTTCTTCTACATACGAGTGCTGACCAAACACAACAGCGATTTTGATAAAATAATTTATCACTTGCAAGTGCTGAATACTATTTGTTCTGCCTATATTCAATACCTGCTATTAACCAATATCTTGATAATCACTATTTGATGGAAAACTATTTGGCGATGCCAGCAACATCTCTGACAACAATTTCGGAGAGAAAAATTTAATTTTGCTACATTTTTTTTTTAATTTTTCTTTTTTAATGCAATACTCGAACACTTAACCTATTTGAACCCAATTATAAACTAGAAGCAAATTTATTGAAAAAAAGCAGTTAATTTCTGTATCTATTAAAAGCTAATAAAGCATTTTGAAGAAAAAATTAAAAAAAGAATCTTTGGTTCGAAAATAAATTGCTGTCCCAAAATGGGACAAACAAACATCCTTTTTCGATCCAGAGTGATTTGATGCATTTCTTACATTGCCACCGGGCTTTACTGCAGCAAACGGTATATCGTAGTTGGCTGTCAAGGTTTTGGGGAATATGGCCAATATTATCTAAGTTAATCCTGATACTCCTGATGAAGGCATGAACCACTTTCCACTTTCTTTTTCACCCTCTAAATATCTTATATAGCCTCTGCATATCTCGGGTAGTCAAGAGATAAAGCCGCTTGTCGAAAAGTCAACACTACGCTACATCTGATGCGCAGCGTGTTCGTAAAAGGATTACTGCAAATCACAGCAGTTCGAAAATATATAACAAGAAAAGCGGAGACTGTGCAAACAAATCTTAAGCACGCTTCACAAAAATGTCGCACAAATAAAATTTGATTGGCAGTATCAAATCAGCACCCCCATTCAGTACACCAAGTGCTCTTCAGAATTTAAATCTTTAATGCGGTAGGGGTCATAGAACACCAGCTAAATTAATTAAATTTGTATTTATTATTCTCTATAACTATTATTTGTTTGGTATCAAAAAGCAGCCAAAGAAATCTATTATTTTAACTAGCGTTGACATAGATATGCTTCTTAAATAAAAGTGTTGTTAAAAAAAGTTTTCGTATACATTTCTTTAAAATTTTACAATTGGCATTTACCTTTTTTTAAGTGGGGAAAAGTGTTTTACAAAACAAAAGCGGAGAATAACCAAAAGTATACAAAAATTAAACGTTTATCCTATTTTAAAAAATTATGAATATCAGCCACATTGAAATCTATTAGATAAAATAAATTCCCTTATATGTATGAACATAAATATATTTTAAATTACAGCTTAAGTCCTTTAGTATTCAATATTCTTGCTACAATTTTAAGATGCTTAATTAAAACAGTCCCTTTAAAACCTTCTTTAGCAGCTGGTGTTCGGTTTAGTTTAGTGTTTTTGAACAATTCTTTTTGAATCAGTTATGATTTTGTTGTTCGTTTACTTGATTGTTTTCAAAATTAGCATAAGACCACATAAGGAAAGATTGATGGTTAACACACACTTTGAGCATAAAATATTAACCACGAAATTGTTATCATAAAAACGGCAAGAAATATATAAAAAAGAAAAACCAAAAACTGTCAAGCCACAAAACTTTCGCACATTGTCAGTGAAAAAGGGCAACAGCTGATGTTGTTGAGAAACAATTTTACCCACAGATAATCACAATATTAAATCCTCAGAAAACCAAAAAAAAAAAAAAACGTAATTTAAGATATTTTAATTACACTTGTTTTAAATAAATCGAGATGCTTAAATCTTAAATCTAAATGCAAACAATACAACAGTTTACTTTTCAAGCTAATAAAACATCAATTTATCTTGTATTTTAACATCATGTCTGGCTTGTCAGTATAAATCCGCACACAGAAAATTGATATTCTTAAACCTTTTTACTTGTTTTTGTCTACAAAAAATATCGCATACCCTTTTTTTTTTTGAAATAAAGTTATTAAAGATTAAAGGATTTTGTGGTTCTACTAATGCCAAAAACAATAATTTAAGCCAAAGCCATACAAAACATTGATTAACTCTCTGTAACAGAAACAAGGGCATATTTTGGATGCCGACCTACATTTGTACATTTTCTTTGTTGCACATAAAGTCAACAAAATATTTACCCAAAACAATAATTTTGAGTTAGGGGCAATAATGGCTTATACACATTAATAAACCATTAAATTGTTCCCATAGGATCAATAATAAAGTTACGCATAACTTTGCGGCAGCAGTGATTTATCGTTTTCCCACATGAACTACATACAGCAGACGCACTTAAATGGATGCTGGCAATGTTACATACCTTTAATACTTACATTTTTCCCAATAAAAAAGGAGGACAAATTTCTTCCTCAAAAATTGCTTATGTAAAAAAAACCAAAATAAAATCAATAAGTCAACAGTCAATTGTTATATACGCCCTTATAAAAAAGTTTAATCGTTTTTGTATCAATAAAACACAAGGGAAAAGTTATTAAAAGTAAAAAAAATATCTTCTTTTATGCGAAAAGTTTGTATTATTTTTGTCAGAAGTCCTTTTGGCCTTAACGTAGAACTGTGTCAATAAGGGATTTGTTTAATAACTATTACTATATGGAATATTAAAATATATTTTTTAATTCTTTATATTTAAAGTTAAATGCACAAAGATTTTACTTAAACTATTATCTAATACTTACCCTTAGACAAATTTGTTTTTAATGTTATAGCCCGCCCAATAAAACATTATCTTATTTTGGGAAGCTCTAATGGTACATTTTAAAAAGTAAGCACACATTTATGCGCTACGCAATTATACATACAGAGATTAATTAAGGTAAGTGACAAATTCTTAATAAATTTAAAAAATATATATAAAATTTGAAGAGCAACGGCATTCCCTTACTACGAAGCAGGTTTGTAAGGAAGCATGTTAAAGAAAACCGGTAACAAAAAATTTAGTGTGCAAAGCGCTTTATTCAGAGCATATAAAAATTGGTAAGTATAACGAACGTTACATTCACCAATTTTATATGCGCTGAATAAAGCGCTTTCCGTGTCAAAAATGTATTGCTTCAAAGTGGAAACTCATCATATAAAATTCATGTCTTCCGTAAGCGGTATGGTAAGCGAAACTTTTATGTTTCTCCCTTACAAACGTGCTTCGTTGGAAGGTCCATTTTTTGTTGGGCGCTTATATTAAAACGAAAACTCTACTAGATTTCAACTAGATTTTATGTGAAACCTTTCTTAAAATTTAGTGCGTTTATACTTTTATGACATTTACGAAATTTTGTTTTCATAACAACAACAGCTGACTGAAAGTTTTTTGTGTTACACATACAAAGAACTAGGCATTTCAAAATGTCCAACACCTTTTGTTTATAAACAATCAACTTCATTTAGTAGTTATTAATTATTATAATTATTTTTTATTATTATTCATTATTATTATTAATAATTAATATTAGTTATTTATTATTACATTATTCTTTACAGTATCAATTTTGCTGGAGCTTTCAATATTGCAGGTTTGTAAGGAAGAACCATAAAAGTTTGGCTTACCATCTCGATTACGGAAGACGTGCATTTTATATGGCGAGTTTCCACTTTAACACAGAAAAGGCTTTATTCAGAGCATATAAAAATTTGTGTATATAACGAACAGCTTTGCACGCTGAATGTTGTGTTGTTACCGTTATTCTATAATATGCTCTCTTACAAACCTGCTTCGTAGTAAGGAAATGTCAAGGCTCTTCATATGATATATATTTTAACCTCTAGTGCATCTCAAAGAAGAACAAGAAAATATTTTATTGGAATGCTGTTATTGAATTCCAGTTTAATTTAAGAAAAATTGATTGTTGCATTTTTTTAATATTATCTTTAATTTTTTTAATAGTTTTAAAGGCGCTGCGAAATATGGCCCCCAAAACAAATATGAAAATTGACCCCATATTTGGGGCTATTTTTCACATTGCAATATGTCCCCATTTTTTAATGAAAAATTACCCCAAAAAAATTAAAAATAGCCCTAAAAAGAAAATGAAATATGACCACAAATTCATTATTTGTAAAAAATATTTATTATTTATTTACTAATCTTCTCCAACATTTCGATATCCATCGGATATCATTATCAAGGAATGAGTTACAAATATATTCGTAAGAGACGTATGTCCTTCTCCACATTCAATATTGCACTCTATTGCACTGGAGAAGATTAGTAAATAAATAATAAATATTTTTTACAACTAATTGGCCTCGAGCTCGAAAAAACTTTTTATTTTTGAATTAAAATCCCAATTTTAAAATTCCTAATTTCAAAATCCCAAGTTCAAACATCGAGAATTTCAAAATCCTGATTTTTAATAACCTTCGGCCGGGCGAAAGTATGTTCTCCTATATGGTATAACTAACAGCGGCTTCGCTAACTAAAGCTTCTCTAAAGGGATATTCTTCTCTATGGTATAACAAGCCGGCATTAATATTCTCCACTTTGGTATACCAACATTTATATAGAATTTATGGCATTTGAAGGTATTTTCGGGAGCGGTATTTATATGGGAGCTATGTTCAAATATATACCGATTCCAAAACAAATTTGGTAGGATGATTAACATTTTAATAAGATATGTTTGTACTAAATTTAATTTAAGTACCAATGCATTGAGATGAATTATGGGAATGAAAGGTAATAATGACCAATTTTTACACTATGATGAAGAACATTGATATACTTAAGTAAAAAATAAAAACACATTTTGAAAATTAATTATTATGTTCCGATTTTTTTTTTTTTTAAGAGTATATTATTTATTCATTGTCATTTAAAAGCAGTGCAGCTTTTGAATGAATTAACAAAACGTCGACATTCTCAATTCAGCAATTCCAGAAATATTCACAAAAAGGATCTACGGCTTATACAAGAAAACTTAAGACAGTTGAGGGTTACAACTTTTTAGAAAAAGTTAAATTTTAATGGCTTATAGTTAACGGTTAATTAGTGCTTAGAAAAACAAAATTAATTGGTCTGGCAACAACAACATAAATAGAGACAATAAAAAATAGCTTTGACCAAAGAATGAGGCCGTCTGAGGCAGAATGTGAAAAGAATATTTATGTCTCTTAAATGTTAAACTTAAATTTAAAACTCCTGCAAGATATTCACTCTAATTCCATTTAGCGTCATCAATGCGATACAATGTCGTTGCGTGTCGATTGTGGTTGATCGGTATGCCCATTGTCAATATCAAGTTTTATCGATAAGCGTCGATGTATTTTTCGTACGCAACGTTAACGTCTGCATCGATATAAATTGGCTCTCATTTTGTCGTCAGTCTTATTGGTGTCGAAACAGTTTTATTTCTTTTTAATTTTTCAATAATAATAATGTATTAAATAAAATGGAAAAAGAGAAGCTAAACTATGCAAAAATACCAAAAATAGCGGAAATTCGCGAAAAATTTTAATATTTCCAACAAGCCATAAAATTGATTAAAAATCCTTAAAACTATCAGGACTGGCAATAATTCCATCATAACGCCCAAATTAGCGGAAATTCGCGAATCTTAGCCATGTTCGAGATAGAAGCAATTTTTTCTGTAAGTTTTCTGATTCGTTACAGCTTAAACGATTTTTTAATAAATATTGAACTTTTCCATCATGCCGCATATAACAATTTTTTGCGAATTTCCGCTAATTTAGCTATTTTTTTAGGGACTTTTAATCAATTATATGGGTGGTTTGAAATATTAAAAATTTTTGCAAATTTTTTTCCAGCATTTTCTTTTTAACCGATTTAGCGGGCTTAAATGAATTTTAGGGTTTGTTACCATGTTCGAGATAAAAGAGATTTTTTCGTGTGATTCTTTACAGCTTAAACCATTTATAATAAATATTTAACTTTGCTGTCATGCGCAATTAACAAATTTTAGCGAATTTTCGCTAATTTAGCCATTTTTATGGAATTTTTGTCATTCCTTATGGTTTTAGGGACATCGTTACATTGCTGTTATAGAATACAAGTTGTATCGAATTGATGACGACGTCGATAAGATTTGATGTTGATATTAAATTGATAACGATGACGACGACGTTGAATGGAATAAGGGTGATTGTGTACATATAAAGCTTTTAATAACAATCAGGACATACAGCGACCGACTCGCGTCGGTCCCACAGACCGAAAATTTTTGAATACACCATCCTCATACAAACACGTGGAGTGCACTTCAACAAAATATGCTACATATCCGACAGCTAACAGCAAACTCAACTTTCTAGCGTTTCTTGAAAAACAAATATACATAGAAAAGTATTTCGTCGGTATCTCAGACCAATGCGCGGGTATAGGAAGGTTAAGCGAAAAACTTAAAAATGTAAATTAAGGTAAGGGGGAATCACTTATAAAATACGTTACGACAATTTGTTTTTTTTTTCAAGTATTCGATTGCAACGGTTAATTATAGTAAGCAGATAAAAAAAATGCCAAATTGTTTCTTCTTCAACCGTTGTTACCTTAAAAGAATTTGTTTTGGCTTTGCTTTGCAAAAAAAACATTTAATATATTGGAATAGTATTGCAAATTTTGCTAAAGTTTCCAAAATATTTCGTTTCTTTTCATGCACTGCAATTTAGTTTTATTTAGTTAAAGATGGCAAAAAATAAGACCACTGCTAATTTTATAACGATACTTCCAAAAAGATATTTTATTTGCCGACTTCTTTAAAAAATGTTGGCACACAGTAGTTATATATGATGTTAAATTATGCTGTCATATTTTATTAAGATAAGTTGAAGATTAAATACAGATTTTGTATAAAGTTCACTATTGAAAAATACTAAATTAATCTTATTCTTTATGAAGGGTAACAACGATATAGCATTCTAACTTATTTTATTTATAATTTTAAAGAAAACACACTGTTTGCAAAAAACAGGAATAGTGATATTTATAAACAACCATGCAAACAATAACAACGAAATACGTGAGTGGCATAAAAATCATGTTTTAGAAACCAAAACAGAAAATATAAAAAAAAACAGACAATCTGAAAATATTATTATGTAGATGTTTGTTTGTGGCAGCAACATATCAAGTACTGTATTGCCTTGTGGAAGTATAATGGAAATATTGGGGCTTTTTGTTATTTAGAAAGCCACCAAGTGGTACTTTTATAGGAGAATAAACAAAAAAAAAAAATATATATGTATGAAAAAAACAAGCAATGAAAAGCAGAAAATATTATATTTAAATGGTATTAAAATCGATAAACTGTGGTTTGCTCAAAACACTTTTTTACATCAATACAAACAACTTATTGTATACTCATATTGATTTGTGCGTATGAGTATTATTAAAATCAATCATTCGTATGATTTTGATATGTTCATACAATAGAAACATTATTTTTATGAATTATTTATTGTTTGTTTCTGTTTTGCAAAATATCAATTAAAATATAGTTTTATTGTTAAAATATTATAATAATTTTTCGAGTAGCTCATTTTAATAAAACTTATGTCCATTGTTTATAAAATTAATTACGGAAAATTTAATAAGATATACTACTAAGGCCAAATTTTTGAGATGTGGATTAAGTTTAAGCTTAGTTGAACGTAGTCTGAAACTAGGATTATTCCGGCGAAATATTGAATATTTTTTTTATTTTTTCATAAAAGACCAATATTTAAAGCAAATCAGAGCTGTTCCGTCAACATTTTGCATACAAGCTTGGTAATGTCAGCACAAATATGTTTTCAGATTAACTAAACCTAGTTTAACTGAGATCTCAAAACCCACCCTAAATGTACTTGTACTGTTATTAATTAATTGAAATCTTTTTTAACATTAGTGAAAGAGGAGTGGGTATTTTGTGAAAAGCTGTTGACCTTTAATAAGTTATAAATATTGAAGAAACTGTTTTTGCAGATATATAATAGTAAAAGTGCTATTCGAAAATATTCTATAAGCTGACCGCTGGGGAATTTTTTTGTTACAGTATTGATTCTATTTTGAAAAGGAAACTATTAATTCTTGCGTAGAAGGAAGATCTATAAGGGCCTCAATAACAATTCGACGGCTTATTTTTATAAAGCCTCAGTCCCCGTACAAAAAAAAAAAAAAAAAAAAGATACAAAAAAAAAACACCATTCGTTATTTAAAATGACGATTTCAAAAATGCCAAAAACCTACCTTTTTCCACGCTCTAATATATCGAATAATTTTTTTACATTTCTTTATTTTAAGTTACTCTATTATATTCCAAATTTTTTATTTTTCGAGTTTATTCTATGAGCTCAATTTCAGCTATGTATTTTATAAATATACTTCATTGCTATCCAAAGGATAGCCAAGGTAAAATGTAACAAGATTATACAAGATAATAGTCTGGTAGTGTATAAAGTCATTCCTAAAAATTTAAGGAATAGAACTATAAAAAAAACTTTATAAAATACATAACTGAAATTGAGCTCATAGAATAAATAAATTACGGTATTTTTTTTAATTAGCGATTTTTAAATGTGCAATATATAAGACTTACTTATTTAGTCTCGAAACCATCCCTCACAATGGAAAATGCTTGGCAAACAAGTAGAAAGACAGAAAATATGTAACAGTAGCTCTAAAAATATTTTGTTATATTTTAAAAAGTCGTGTATAGCATCTTAAAAATTCTTAGTGATTGAATTTTTTTTTAATTTAAATTTTTGCACTAAAATAATTTAAATGTTTAAATCATCGAAAACAGTTTTCTAACATCGCTATTTTCAAAACAACATTTGAATACTTTGAATACACGTTTGCAAAAATCTGGCAATTAGAAGGAAATGGTCACATAAACTCCTAAGAAGAAAGTGGCGCTGGATTAGACACGCCTTGCGAAGATTAATAGAATAAATTACTAGAAACTCCATTAAATGGAATCCACAAGGTGATCGTAGAAGGGGCAGACCATCTCAGATATGACACCGTCAAATAGAAATGGAAGCTGGAACGGGATTAAAGCACTATGAATGGACGCTGGAAGAACGCAATGAAAATCCGGTGTTTTATCGCGACATTTTGTTCAGTGATGAACCACATTTCTGAGTCATTGGATAAGTTAAAGTTAAAACAAAATTGCCGTATTTGGACTGATAAGCCACTCGAAGACAACCAAGAGCTACCTGTTCAGTTCTGAACCGAAGGTGGCGAATTTCCCATCCCTGGTTGCTATTATGAATGATGATATGCTCTAAGACGAATTGACAACTTGAGGCGCCACTGTCATCAAATGTGGAGTTTCACCATAGAAGCAATATGAAACCTGTTGCTATTGAAATTCGTAAGAGGAAATATATATGGATAGGCAATGTGATACGTGCAACAGCCAATTTTCACATGATACGCGTCTTGATGAAGAGATAAACTCATATCCAGGAAATTCATCATGAAATAGAATAAAACCCTTAAGTTCAGATAGAAATGAATGAAAACATTTTGTATTGGAACTCTACGCCCACGATTGTGAGTAAAAACAATATAACTTTCAGTCATATTACAAAATTTGATTAAAATCGGTCCACGTTTTGACCATAGTTTGCTTAAAAATCCCACAACCGAAAAAAGCTTTTAACTCTTTAACATTCTTATAATATCCACTATTGATAAAAAAATGTCCGACGAAAAATGTTCATAACGATATAATAGCAACTATTTGAAGCCAAAGTTTTGTGCTGGTAAGTCAAAAATATGTCCCATATGAACCCCCTCTCTTAAATCGCTTTAACACGGAAAAATCTCATAAAGATGTTGCTATTGAGTAACATTCGCAAAAGGAATTTTTTATGTGAACATAATAACAATTTAGTTTTTACTTGGTTTTAAAATATTCAAAAATCATCAAGTAAAAATGCTTTACCAAAATTACGAAATATTCCGCAAAAAATATTAGGATATAAGCCTATAACCAAGTCAATAATGCCACTTTCATTTAATGGACGGCTCTTTTTTGTACTTTTAAGCACTAGTATAAAAGTATAACAGCTGCTTTTTCTTAATAGGCTTCCTAGTAAACGTAAATAATAACGTATCTTAGCATCCAAATGTATGTACATACTGTGCAACACATTTACTGTACATGGCCCCCCTAAATACTATCACGGCTGCTTAGAAGAAACTGTTGGTGTGGAATATAATTAATTATATAGTTTATGCAAATTAAATCAAATTAAATTTTTCCATATTTTTATTCAAAATCTTAATTTGTTTTTAGAACATTTTCTCTGTAGTGCTTATTTTCAAACAAGGATACAGTCGTGAAAGACGGAAAAGGAAATTATAATTTATTTTCAAGTGTTTTTAAATCACGCAATTGTTATTTCACAAAATTTCACTTTAAAAACCAACCAAGAAGAATCTAAAAATGTATGTATGTATATATTAAAATTTTATTTTAATTTAAAATTTCCACTGATATTCATAACAAAAGGAAAATACTTAACAATAACAATTCATGTGGCAAATCCTGGATGATGGTAGTAGCATTGGCGACAGGCTTCACATTCGGTTTTTCTGATTTTATGGTTTCCAATTTTTATATAAATATACACACACATGATGACACTAAATAAGAAAAAACGTAAGTACCATTCACAGAAGTGGGTACTTTTATGTTCAAACTCAGAAATGTACGAATATGAGAACACACATACAAGTAAAAAATGTATCTGCTTGTATTATAAGTTTTTTTTTTAAATATTAAAAAAAGTGTACAACCAAAGTTTTTTTTTTTATTTTTGTTTTTAATAAAATATTTAAATATTTTACGCTGCTTTAGCATATTTAATAATGATTACCATGACGAAAAAATATAATAATAATATGATGGAAAAAAATGTATACGAGCAATAGCAACAATTCATGAACAACCCAGTAAATAAAAAACTTAGTTTCCTCTTAGCATCCGTAATAGTATTCAGGGGGCCATGTACAGTAAATGTATTGAACAGTATGAACATACATTTGGGAAATAAGATACGTTAACCATATTAGTTGGGTTTACTAGGAAGCCTATTAACGAAAAGCGGCTGTAATGCTTATATACACCCAGAGAAAAAATATGTTTAAATTTGGTCACCTCCAACAAAACTATTTTTAAAGAGAATTGCAAACATATTATGTTTAAATTTGACCATATTATTGTCACCGACAAACATTATTGTTAAATTAGTCCGCCATCAAGAAGGCACAACCATATTATGGTTGCCTCCGAACATCTTTTGGTTAGTAATAACTAAAATATGTCTAACATTTATAATAGCATGGTTGATTTTCAACCAAAGCATATTGCTCTTAGAAAAGAGGAAAATACTATTGCTAATTTAAAAACAAATTATTTTCATATTTAACCATAACATGTTTAGAGGCAACCATAATATGGTTGTGGCTTCTTGATGGAGGACTTATTTAGCAATTATATGTTTGTCGGTGACAATAATATGGTTAAATTTAAACATAATATGTTTGAAATTTTGTCTAAAAATAGTTTTGTTGGAGGTGACCATATCAAAACATATTTTTTCTCTGCGTGTACTTTGAATTTAAGGTACAAAATAATAGGCTCTTTTCTATTACACTTCTAATTGAATAATCATTTTTTAAGGCAATCAAACAGTCGTCCAATAAATGAAAATGGCATTATTGACTTGGGTATAGGCTTATATCCGAATATTATATGCGGAATATTTCGCAATTTTGGTAAAGTCTTTTTACTTGATGATTTTTGAATATGTTAAAAACAAGTAAAAACTAAATTGTTATTATGTTCAGTTTCACATAAAAATTCCTTGTGCGAATGTTACTCAATAGCAACATCTTTTTGAGAATTTTCCGTGTTAAAGCGATTTAAGAGAGGGGGTTTATATGGGACATATTCTTGTCCCATATTCTTGAAATAGTAGCTGTTATATCGTTATGAAGGTATCGTCGGAAGTTTTTTTTTATCAATAGTGGAAGTTATAAGAATGTTAATATTTTGTGGGATGTTGTGTATTGCTCTTGTCGTTCTCCTGTAGTATTCTTTAAAAGTTTTATAAAGATCGGTTCAGAGGGTTAGGAGGCTAAAAAGTACAAACAAACAAACAAACAAATAAACATAAATACATTCAGTTTTATATATATAGGTGTCGTGAAGTGTATCTTTCGGATTTTAGTTGACTTTTTACTTATATCTCGAAGTTGTAAATTAAGCAAAAATGGAAATATTTCATTATTATCTGTAGCTAGAATTGAATCCCTATAAAATTATAGACCTTTAAGTATGTTTTTTAAGAATAAAATTAAATAAAAAAGAAACAACTCAAAAATTTGTGTTCAATCTCTCTAATTGGTTTAAAACTTCTTTGAGCTTTGAACTTAAATATCTATTGGGTTACACTTCCATACTAGTTTATAAACAATCAAGCGCCTTTACAATTACAAACGCACAATCACACATGTATAAACATAATTGAACATATTCGCATTACGTCTGTTATATGTATCAGTGTCAATGATAAGTACAATAATCTTGGGTATTATTCTGTATAAAATGATATGATAACGATAATCATAATCATAAACATAAATATATTTCGAAAATTTTTTTTTTTTTCGTATAAATATAAAACAGGAGCAAAGTGAGAAAGAATTGCGCTCTTATGTGTGCGGGTTATCCGTTTAGTGGTTTAACAACCGACAGTTTGGTAAGGCTGTCAGCTGGTCAATATCTGTCGTCTTAATTCACTAATGTCACTAATTTAGTAATAAATTTGTCTTTTACGAATATGGATCGTTTAATAATCGGAGAACACGTAAAAAAAGTTAAACAAAAGTGGTGGTTCAAACATGGCCCTTTTAGGAGTGATTATGGTCAACATTATCGACATACTGTGCAAGATATTGAAAAATTTTAAACAAATTTGATGAAGCATTATAGATGTGGCCGGGCCCGCGTATCATCGCGATATGCGCACTGCTGAAAACATCGCTTCTGCTAGTGAAAGTATGGCGAATAGCCTTAATTTGACAATTTCATGGCGATCTCAGCAACTGTGCAACTGGGTGATAACTGACATTTTTTGTCCTGCAGTTGAAGATTTTGAACAACAAGGCCTTACCACGGGCCACGCAATACGACCGATTTTGGCTTTTTTGAAATTGGCCACCAAGATCATGCGATTCGACGCCGTTAGATTTTTTTTGTGGCGCTACATCAAAGACCGTGTCTACACGAATAATTTCCTACCGTTGCATCATTTGTGAACCATCATTCGTCAAGTTATCTTCCGAAATTTGTGAAAAGTGGTCAATTTGATTGCCAAATTGATGCAAATACTCTTAACGAATCTTTTACAAGCACTCCTTCGATACAAGCGAACCTCGACTTCTGCGATTTTTCCTTACATTCATCGAATATTAATATTGATAACCAGTTTTTCAGATTTTCCTATGTTTCTCAATATGATGTTATCTCGACCATCCATTTGATGAAATCCAACGCATTGAGATTTGATAATATGCACCCAAAATTTGTAAAGATAATTTTGCCTTTGATTTTACCTTATATTAATCATTTGCTTAATACTATTATAATGTCTAGTACGTATCCCTTAAGATGGAAACATTCGAAATTTATTCCATTACCTAAGTCAAATGGTGAATACCGACCAATAGCCATCTTGTGCCATCTATCTAAAGTTTTGGAAAAACTATTGCATAGTCAAATGTTGGGATATATTAATGAACATAATTTGCTTTCTAATATGCAATCTGGGTTTCGCCGGGGTCATAGCTGTATTACAGCTCTTGCGGAGGTATGTGAGAATATACGACAGAGACTCGATAATGGGGACATTATCTTTTTAGTGCTTCTTGATCATTCGAAGGCATTTGACACAGTGGATCATCAGATGCTCATTAGTAAACTGAGACACTTTTTTCGATTTGCCAATACATCTACCAATCTCATTTTTTCTTACCTTTCGGCGCGCTCACAATCGGTATTTATGAACGACTCTTGGTCAAACTCTTTATCTCTAATTAAAGGAGTGCCACAGGGCTAGAGCTAGAGCCCTGTGGCACAGAGAATAGATTCTGGGGCCACTTCTTTTTTCGATATATGTAAATGATTTACCTGACCAATTATGCAATTGCAAAGTCCACTTGTATGCGTATGATGTGCAACTTTATTTAAGTAGCCCTGTGAATAGTATTGCTTTGGGTATATCATCTGTAAATACTGAAATGAACAAAATATACCTTTGGGCTTCTGCCCAAATACTTTACCCCTTTGAGGATAAGAATTTTACTTGTCAAGACATATCTGATTCCTAGTTTAATTTATGGATGTGAACTGTTTGCAAACTGCAATTCAATTAGCAAAAGAAAATTAAATACTTTATTCAACAATATTTTGAGATATGTGTACGGTCTAAGACGTTTCGATCATGTTTCACCTGTTTCAAACAGTCTGTTCTTTCGATAATCTTTTGAAAATCCGAACACTAACTTTTTTACACAGAGTGATAAACACTAAAACCCCCAAATATTTATTTGAGAAGATACGTTTTTTTCAATCTCAAAGGAACCATAATATTATTATTCCACGGCATTAAACCTTGGTCTCCGAATGGTAGTTTTTTATTCATGCCGCTCGTCTTTGGAACCTTCTTCCACTAAATCAACAACTAAATCGTAATGCTAACAGTTTCAAAATGTTTTTATATAACTTTTTTTCACAATTGTTTTTGTTTCTTGATTGAAAATGTTTTATATGGCTTTATTCTTTTTTAATAATTGTATTTTTTTTTTGTTTGTTTTAATACTTTGAACCATTTTGTAATAATAATATGTAACATTTTTTGTAACATTTTACGTTCCTGTACTGTAATTATAAGACACTGTCTTGTTGTACAGGAAATGAAAATAAAAAAAATAAATAAATTTTTGGCACAAAAGTTATATGTATGAACAAAATGATCGACTGCGACACCAATCTAGAATGGTTCATTTCAATGACATTATATTTCGCACGAAATGGCAAGCTCCAAGTATTGTAATGAAATAAAAGTTTCATCTTATTAAATTTTAATTTTGAAACCGAAAAATGGGTAACCCGTTATAAATTACTGTAAGATTCCCTTAAGAAATTTCGATTTAGGTACGTAAGAGGAAACATAAAAGAATGAAAAACAATTGCTTATGCGTTTTTTTTTCATATTATCAATGAAATATGAAATGGCTTTATGTTGCCTAAGCTAAAAAAAGGGAAAAATTGTTTAAAAATACGACCCTTATTTGTCAAAACAAAAATTTGTGAAAAAGAAAAATCTATACAATCTAGCAGACACATGATAGTCCAATGACCCGTGTATACACAGGCTATTACTTTATGCCACCACAAACTTAAGCAAAGAGACTATTCGTGTAACGTATTGCCTTTTTGAAGACTTAAGATGAAAATAATGTTCAAAATGTGATGACTTTGATAAATAAATTCATTAATTTTATTCTTGGATTAAATACGATTTTCTTGTACACCAATGATTTGTATCGACAGTAATTTGATGTAATTTTATTTATAGCATAAATATACAAAAACATAATAAATAATTTCTTAGATTAATACTTGAAATATGAGCTAGTGTGGTTTAGCGAAAGTTAGAATATTTTAGGAGTGGGACTTTTGAACATTTATATACTATCTACCAAACTTTTGAAAAACAGACGTCGCATCATAATGTTTTAGACCTATCATAATTTATGGGCCGACAATAAGAAATTTTAATGCTTTTATTATGCTTTATATCATATTAAATATAATTTGACCTAATCTGAAGAAAATATTATGATTCGCATAAATTTTAGCCAAATTAAACACATCACAAAATCCTATAAAGTGTTTCCTGGTATTAAAGAACCTTAAGTGGGCCAAATTTCGATATATTAGTGCAATTTGTTTAAAGCGTTTTATCCATTTAAAAGTGCTTTTCGGAAGGTAAATTTATATGCCACATATGATATTTAAATTATAAACCGATTGTTACAAAAGTGGTGTTATTTCTAGCCATATAAAGCTAAATTGGACCAAATTTTAGCACAATATCCATATTTTTAAAAGTTTAAGGCGCATTTAAATGATTTTAAAAAGTAGGCGCCTTTATGGCCCATGGTAAATTTTGTCCCAATCTTCACGTAATTTGATTTCTGTAATTTCTAGTCTTATGAAACAATGACAGGCCAAATTTGACTACAGTCCCGTTATTTTGGCGAACTTAAGTGTTTTTAGAGAGAGGGCTTTATATGGCTGTTATTAAAATCCGATCATTATGAAATTTTGTGGTATGATTTCTTGTTATATAAACCAAGTAACATAAAATAAAAACCAATTAACCGGTTCGAACCGGCGCAACGAATTTTTATAATTTTTTTCAACAGAAATCTAAATTTTCTAGGTTGGTTGGTAAACAGTAGAAATGAATAAATTAACATTTATTTTATTTTCTTTTGAGTTTTTCAAAGTGATTTCAACAGCTGAACAATAGACGGACATAGCTTAATCAGCTTAGAATTATTAGGGGGAGCCGAAATATATATACTTTATAGGGTCTTAGATGAATATGACCAATCGGGATGACAAAATTATTATATCCTCTTTACAACTAGTTACGGAGGGTGTAAAAAATGTTTTTGGAAATAAAATCAGAAACTGAAGTTTATTGAAGTGACATGACAATCTATCAAAAAAAAAAAAAATTATATTATACTTTGATAATTAACATTTTAATCTTAATCGCTTTTAGTCTTAATTATATCTTGTCAGGAATTTCCTTAGTAATACAGGTGATTATATTTTTTATTATATAAACAATGTTAGAGAAAATAAAATTTAAGACCAGTTATATAATCCGAATTAGGTTGTCTGACAATCATTTGTTTTTATAAGAACTTTTAGCAGTTAACGACCTCAGGCCTGTGTTTTTATTATCCAATTTGATAACATTCTTACATCAATTAATTACTCATAGCCAAAATTAATAAGACGATCTAAGAAAAGTATGAGTTATGAAAAAGAATAACGTTTTAGCAGCACACATTTTGGTAAAATTTGGCACACAATTTTCGTTTGCTCCCAAGATCAGTTGTTTAAGGGAGAGGTAAAATCGCTAATTTCGGTATACGGTTGTTAAAGGTCGAGGGGAAATACTTTTTATTTGGCTTTGGCCGTTGCAATAAAAAAACATATGCACTAAATTTCAGCAATTTATGCTTAAACTGCAATGTGTAGCCGGATTGTGAGCTTGCCATAAATACACAGTGTGACGGAGAGATAATTGTAAAAAAATATTCTTATGCCCGTAATTTCTACAAATATAGCTGTGTATTGAACTCACTCGGGAAAGTGCGGTCGATTTCAAAAGAAAACTTAAGGTAAAAACACGTATGCCAAATAAACATTGAAATAGGTAAAGATAACTGTTAAGTACACGAGGCCTGATATCTTTTTGTAGAAATTATGGGCATAAGTCGATTTTTGTACCTAAACCACCAGCACAAATGCAAAAAATGCTGTGTAAGAGGGAGTTTACACGGTGTCTATTCAGACATGTCTTTTTTCTTCATTCCCTTTTGAACATGCTTCCAAAAACCTATTGTCTTTTGACGATGTCTTTCCAAACATGTCTGTTTTCATGTCTAATTGTCTAATAGCCATATACATACAAACTAATAAACATGAAAATTCATAAAAACAAACATGAAAACTCGTTTCGTGTTTGTTTGGCAACCCCTCTTTCTTCTCTACCCCGATCGCCAACAAACAAAACAGACGTGTTTGTCAGACATGTCTGAATAGACACCGTGTAAACTCCCTCTAAGTTAAGTTTTTTTTCCCCGATATTCCCCGTTTCCCGGGAAAGCGGGATTTATTTTTCAATATCCCGGGAAATCCCTGGAACTCCCGCTCAATACAAATCGTTGCAAAATATTATTTAAATTAATTAATGTGAACAAAAATCTGAGATCTATTTAATAAGTTTATTTATGCATTGAATATTTCTTTTCTGCGGCAAAAAGAAAAAGTACACATGGCAAAAGTTTCAGTTATTTTGTACGATTTTTGAGGAGTTTATATCTAAATTACTTTTTGGTTATAGTTTTTCAATGTGCAATAACATTTGAAATAAACACTAAAGCCTAGTTCCGATCTGTGACATTGGGAATATCGAGGAATAAAAACTTAAATACTATAGCCGAAGAGAATTGATGATTATATTAGAATAGGAGCAAATTTTCAAAAGTCATCTTTAAAGCTTAAAATTGTTCTCTAACAAAACTAAACAAATATAATGAAGCACTTTTCCCTTATTATTTAATGCAAAGCCAACACCATTGATATAAAACCAAAAAGTTTAATTATTTAAACATATTATTTCTTTAAAATTAGGGTTCTTATTCAGAATAAACATTTACAGAATCGTTTGAAAGCCTATTTTTAATTTTAGTCGCGAAGAGTCCTGCCAATGATTAAACACGTTATCTTTCTACGGATGTTTGCCTTTATGGTCAAAAGAGCATATATAATCTTTGGACACCTTTAGTTTTCTCAGCACTTTCTTCAAAAATTTGTAATTACTTTTTTTTTAAATTATTAAGTGAAGAACTTTTGTCAACATCTCTTACAGAATCTAATTCAAAAAATCTTTTATGCAACTGCTCTGAACATAAGATCATAAAATTATTCGAAGCAACTGGGAATTTATTTTTTTCGTTTTTATAAAATAAATTTGGGTCTTTAAACGAATTGAAATGATATAAATTTTTACTCTTCTTCTTTTACTAGTTCGAAATTTCAGAGCATCAAACATTAAATATTGCCTTAATTATCGGATTGGAATTTACATCCATTTCTTGATATAACTAATTTGCAATTATATTCAGACATAAAGATGATACCCATTTTATTAATATTGCAGAATATGGGACACTAGAAGTCCAAGAATAATTTCCGAGCATAAAAAACACACTTTGTAATGTAAATGAACATATAAAAACATTACTGCTCCATATGTTTTTTCGAATCCCTAGCGCTCGTCCAACAGACAGCGCTTGCCAGTATTTCTCTTGAATTAGCTATATGCTGCCTAAATCGGAGAAGAAGATAATGCGCTAGAATTTAAATTCTAAAAAATGGGTTGTGCTTTTTATAGAAATCAACTTCAAAAACTGCATAAAAGTAAACTTTAGTTTTAGTTTAAATAAATGGCAACCTTAAATTTGAACAGTAAGAAAAAATGTATTCATTAAATAAATTATAACGTTACTTATGCTCCACCATGTACAAAAGAGCCCTTTAATCTAAAACTTTTTTTTTATTTAAACAAATGTGGATTACTTTTGATAATTATTGTAAAAAAATTTTTAAAGCCATATTTAAATACTTCAAGCCATATTTACCTACTTTAACAGAAAGTTGGATATATTTAGTCGTTCAGAGTTGGCAGCACTGATTTAAATAAACGGAAAGTAAAATGTCCTTGATATCTTCTACACACCATTAACTTACTAAGCACTTATTAAAATTTAACTTTGAAATGCTCACATTATTTTTACAACACTTGTTGTTACTCTTGAAGCAGACATTTGTTAAAAGGTGGTTTGCCTTAATTATCGGATTGGAACTTACATCTATTTCTTGATATAACTAATTTGCAATTATATAAGCTGTAAAGTTGCCATAAGTGAATTAAAAAAAATCCCGAAAATACCCGTTCGAACATCCCGGGATTTTTTCCCCGAAAAAAATGCGGGATCCCGGGATTTTCGTCCCTGGAAATCATTGATGAATATCATGCTTATCTCTGAAGTTTGTCAAAAAGGGGCTTAGTCATATACTACAGCTTTTCGGAATGTAAAATTAAAAAAAAAAATTAATTGTCGTATTTAATTGACTTATTTCCTAAAGAGCAAATAATTACGATTTGAAGCATTTGTGCTAGACTTAAGTTATTAATTCCAAACAAAAGAGTAACCAAAATGAGTAAAATCCAGTTAACAACTCAAAATGCTTTTTTTCCTTTGAATTAATAAGCAAAATTAAGCAAGTTTTAAAAACATTTACGCAAACATCATTTGCGATGAAAAAAAAATCTTCAATGAATTAAATAATTTCGCCATTGCACATTAGGTCAAATCACAGTTTTTTCTGTGCTAAATTGATAAAAATCAAAGGGGCGTTTTACTATTGTTGTTGTTATTTTTTAATTGGAAATGCTTCAAAATAAAGACGTGTGATGTTTTTTTTTGTGGTAAAAAGAAAGCACCGTTACCCATTTGTACGTCAAAGTCAATCAATTAAATTTTTTCTACAAAATGCTAAATTGTTCAATAGTACAAGGTCAACTTAAAGTTTGTATTTCTCTATTTGTGTTTATTATAATTTTTTAATTTAAATGGAAAATAAATTGACAGGTAAGTACTACTCTTTTTTAATTATAACATCTTTATATTTATGTCGGTATAATTAAAAAGAACTTATTCGACAACATTGCCTAAAAAGGGTTCAGTTTTTTTAAACTTTTGCATTCCGTAAGCGTTTAAAAATTTTGACCCCATTTGACCTCTTTCAAATTGAAAAATTGGATTAAATTTAATGTAATGAGTTAATTTTAATAATTGCGATTATTTGCGGTTTATGAGTTATGCCTTTTCTTGTTAGGAGGATACAATACAAATATAAAGCAAACAATAATTTTTTTTGCGTAAAATTGGCTCAAAAGTGGGGAAAATGCGCTGCAATGGAAGCGGAGGAGAAGACTTGGACTTCGCGTGGACATGCCCAGAGTAGGTGGTTTTGGTTCCACAAATGACGGAAACACAGCTCGACGAGCTTTTACTGAGAATGATATTTTTTTTTGAAATAACTGATTTTGACAAAGATATAATATTTCGATTCAAAATCATTTTGATTTGCTTGTCCTGCTGGTTCAAAATCGATTCAAATAAATTGGAAATATATTACTTTGAAACAGCAAACCGATTTCAGGAGCTATATCCCTGGTTACCAATGACTGCCACGGTCCATAAAGTGCTCATATACTCAAAACAAATAATAGAAAACAGCGCACTACAATACGTTTTCTTGGAGAAGATGCGTTTGAATCGCGTAACAAAATATACAAAGGCGTTAGGTTGCATCAGGTAGATGTATTTAATAGGACTGTTGATACTTCAGATCCATTAGCTTCCACAACATTTTTAACCAGACGCTTACAAAAGCGTAAACGTTATTCACTTCCACCTGAAGTCATTGAGTTATTATGTTGCAGCGAATCCATAGAAGAATTTCAGCTTAGCAACCAAGACGAAAAAATTAATGAAATTGATGATATTGAGGAAAGTAATGAACCCTTTTTTGATTTAAATTTTCAAAATAAATTAGATTTAAGCAATTTCTAAATGTTATAATATAATAAAAAAAATTAAAAACAATGTATTATGTTTGTTTTAATGGTTGAAAAAGGGTTAATTATTGTTCGTTAGTGGGTTAAATTACATTTTTTTAAAAAGGGTTACACTTTCTTATGGAATTCTTACAGGTTTTGGTTTGAATGCCATGTTTTTGTAGTAGTTATTAATTTCGCACAGAAAAATTTCCATTTGACCTATAGTGCATTGTGTTAAATACGTATACATATTTAATTTCTAATAAAAAATTTATTAAATCAGCGTTATAAAATTTTATTTCGACGGTGAGTATCCGATTATTCAGACACAAAGATGATACCCATTTTAACAATATTGCAGAATATGGGACACTAGAAGTCCAAGAATAATTTCCGAGCATAAAAAACACACTTTGTAATGTAAATGAACATCTAAAAATATTACTGTTCCAAATGTTTTTTCGAATCCCTAGCGCTCGTCCAACAGACAGCGCTTGCCAGTATTTCTCTTGAACTAGCTATATGCTGCCTAAATCGGAGAAGAAGATAATGCGCTAGAATTTATATTCTAAAAAATGGGTTGTGCTTTTTATAGAAATCAACTTCAAAAACTGCATAAAAGTAAACTATAGTTTTAGTTTAAATAAATGGCAACCTTAAATTTGAACAGTAAGAAAAAATGTATTCATTAAATAAATTATAACGTTACTTATGCTCCACCATGTACAAAAGAGCCCTTTGATCTAAAACTTTTTTAATTTAAACAAATGTCAGTTACTTTTGATTATTATAAAAAAAAATTTTTAAAGTCATATTTAAATATTTACCTACTTTAACTGAAAGTTGGACATATTTAGTCGTGCAGAGTTGGCAGCACTGTTTTAAATAAACGCAAAGTAAAATTTCCTTGATATTTTCTACACACCATTAACTTACTAAGCACTTATTAAAATTTAATTTTAAAATGCTCACATTATTTTTACACTTGTTGTTACTCTTGAAGCAGACATTTGTTAAAAGGTGGTTTGTGGTTTGTTGCACATTTATATTCAATTCGGTGATATTAAATTTACTGCTAAAAAAAATTAAGGCTTAAAGTGAAAATTGCTTGCACGTTTTTTTTAGTATTTTTATACTCTCCACCATAAATGGTGAAAGACGGTATACTAAGTTTATCATTCTGTTTGAATCTTTTTAAAAATTATTCTTATAATATTATTTAAATTTATTTTTATTCGACCTTTTTATACTATCATAAAGTAAGTAATTAATTAAGCTCGAGGTCCAGGTTTTGTTTTAATAAAATCATATTTTATTTTTCCAATATTTCGCTACAAAACTACAGGGTTAAAGATATAATTTTTAAAATTCAAAAACAAATCGTTAAAAAAGTAGTTATCACTACTTATTCTGATATTGCATTGACTGATATTGCACCTGAATATGCCTAGAAATTAAATCTTAAAACTAGGATGATCGTTGGCCCATTATTTAATACAATTCCAAAAAAGCATAACTTCGAAATTTAAGTTAAACCACCTAAAAGTGCAATGCATTAAAATACTGTGAGGTAAACTTTCATAAATACTGGTATTTAGTTCATCATATATTCCATATAATGTCCACTCATCCCATTCCATATAATGTTCACTAACTCCGGTGCAGAGTACCAAATAATCGGCACCGCCGAATAAAACACGTTTACTTGTTTTTTGTTTTTTCTAACATTCTCAACAAAAACAGAAATTAACTACTTAAAAAATATTTTAACATTAATTACCCTCAATTACGATTTCAACAACCAAGCAGACTTTATATATTTTTTTTTTTTTTATTATTTATTTCTGTTTTATTTTTATTTCACTGCATTACTTTTAAAACATAAATATTTCTTTAGTTATGCAACAAACTTCGCAGTTGACGTTACTAAATGTGATTTTTATTTTGTTTATATTTAAAATATGTTGAATACAAAAAAAAAAAAAATTGCATAAATACTACGCAGGCTACTGGCAAATGCTACCAGAGCATTAGTAGGAAGGCAGCATGAGCCAACATATTTATGCATTAAAAACAGAGGGAGAAAAAAGCCCCAAGTAGCAAGTTTTAATTGCATGAATTCATAAGTGTTTCTGCTCCACAAATTGTTTCATAAAAAAAAATCTAAATATACGAGGAAAAAATATTATTATGCATTTTTCGAAAACTTTGTTGCTTTTGTTTTTCAAAAAGTTTAAACAAAAAGAAAAAAAATATATAAATTTTACTTTATTACATGTGTTCGTTTTGCCTGTCCAAATATTATAGTTGCAAAGTTAAAAATTTAACGAATTTAATATTGTTTAAGAATTTTTTTATAAATATTTAACAAAGATTATCTATATCATAAAATTAAATTTATGAAAATTATAGCCTTAATAATTTTTAATGTTAGTTTAAAAATAACTAAAAATTAATTTTTTTTTTTGTTTAACTACTGTTTTCGTATTTTAAACACAAAATCACTTAAAGCTCACGGACGACTTTATGATAACGTTCAGATGTTTAAAATGTAAACACTTTCTTTTTAACACATTTTCCAATACAATAGGCAGAAAAAAATCATGAAACAGACAACCAAACAAAGTGTGAAAAGCCATCTGTGTCTTAAAATCTAAAAGTCAAACATTCCAAAACGAAAATGGAACGACAAGAATACAAATAAAAAGAAATAGCCTTAAAACAGGAAACTTAAACATGGTAAAAAATATTTAAATGACAAACAACGACAATACCAACAATGAGCTCCAGAGACATAATCACGTTTTTTAAAGAACACAATAAGATTCCCAAATAAAGGATAACAGAAGGACGACAAGAGGAAAACGAGAAGACATCTGTAGGTGAACACAATATTTTTTTTCAGAGACAAATATTTTTGGCTCCAAGTGTTGAACATTGGTTTTGAAGTAAATATTCCATAAATTATTTCATTTATTTTTATATTCACCACAAAAAATACAAGGAGTATATAGATTTTATCATTTCGCTTGTTACACATTAAGGGGCTCCTAGTAAGTTTATATTAACTGTATATTTGTAGAAACGCTTAGAAGTTCTAGCGACACCTGTCCGTCTGCCTATTGAATGTAAGATAGGGCTAACAATAGAAGACCAAGGAATATTTTATCTGGTAGTACTTAGTCTTAGTTATATCGTCCATTAGATCACCTGGTCTCTATATAAACGTCCGAACAAAGCTTTTGGCAAAAATTTGAGCAAAATGAACATAATTTGGCATGGATACTTCTTTTATATAAATATTTGGTTTAGTGTGCTATCAAGTCATATCGTCATAATGTCCTTAAAAATATTTTACAATTGTTTAAAAAAATTGTTGTTTTTCAAACAATAAAAACATTTTAATGCTGTGTTCATTGATTCGTCGTTACTGTACAATAGAAATCTAAATAATAAGCGGTTGCCCACAGCAGTCGTATATATTTCTTGCAATTATTTTAAGACATATTTCTTAAGAACTTTATGAACACCTTGTGAATCACCCAATTGTTTGTTATTACTCAGGAGCTAAGTTTCGTTTTTTATTTTACATGGCCTTAGCAAATTTTATCAATCATTAAGAACGAAAAGAACTACAAAAACGATGGATCCAAAAATTTTGTTTGGTATTATAAATTTTCTAAAAATTTCGATTTTGCCCCATGCCCCATGACAAATCAGTACAATACTTTCCCTGTTCTCCATACAAATTATCTCCCGGAATTCTGTTTTAGCACTGTAGTTGCTGCCATCTACAAGAATTTAAAATCCTTAAAAATGCTATTATTTTAAAAATATTTCAAGCTAATTGCCTTTTTTTTCGTCATTTTATTTAAAGTATTCGCCGGATATAACTATCTTATTTTCACTTACAACTCAAATATTTTAAAAGAAAAACGGCAATAACATTTTAAATATATAAGTGGTTTCCATTAGTTGATTTATAATAAATCAATAAAATTATTTGGTTTATTAAAATTTACCTAAATTATAATACGTCTCTTTAATTAATATGCACACAAATTCATTAGGTACTTCTTTATTTCGTTAACTCAATGCTGAAATTTGGTATTCAAATTATTAATAACATATTAGAACTCTGAGTAAAATCTTGGACAGATACATACAGGAGTTGGCTAGGTAATCATCAGTGTGGCCAGATCTTGAAAATTTTTTGAGCTAAGTCTATCATTAGACAGGACCAAAAACTGCTAAAAATTATTTTAAAAAATGCTAAAATTTTTTAAAATTTATTACCAGTATAAAAATTTATTCGAAACTAAATACATTTTTGTGACTTATTTCTTAACGAAATGCTTATTTAAAGAAGTGGGTAGATTTTAGTAAAGTATTTGATGCATATAAATATGAGCCACAGCTAGTTGAGATTAAATGTTAAATCTCTGATACCTGCAAAAATTAAAACGATTTTATTTCTATGATATACAACATTTGTTAGATCATTTTATTTCTTATAGTTTAAGAAAAGTTGAAGTTTAAAAATTTTTTATTTGCTTAGCTGTTTAGAACAAAAAACTTTTTCAAATATTTACACTATAGAATTTTTATCTAAATACAAAGTGAAATTTCCTTGCATTTTAATATCGTAATATCGAAGGGCAGATAATTTTTACAATCAAAATGATGAGGACATTCCTAATAGACCCTTTCTTAACATAAGAATTATCCATTTTCATACTTAATTTCATTTTTGGTGCAACTTTTTTTAATTAAAATTTATTATAATTTATAAAACATTTTAAGTAAAATCAATAAAACTGTTCGTAAAAATGTTTAAATTAATGCTAAAAAAAGCTAAAAATATTTCATAAAAATGTTAATAAAATGCCAAGTGCTAAATGAAAATTTTGCAGCTAAATACAAATTTGAAATGCTAAATTTAGCTGCAAAAATACCAAAATGGCCACAGTGGTAATCATAGATGTGCCAAGTCATCGAAAAAATTTAAAAAACAGCCAAAAGAGAAAGAGTAATTAAAGATTTGGATTATTATTGCTACTAAAGTAGTATACTGACGAAATCTAGAGGGTCTAGTGTGGATAACGTGAATAGAATAAAAACTTTCAAGCAAGCCTTTGATCAAGTTAGCAACATGTGGAAATCTACAACAATTTTTCAAAATATGTAGAAAAATATAATTTCACTTCTACGTAAAATCGATTCTGCTTAAGGCTGTTTTACACTATCACACAAGTCTTACGTATTTTGAAGAAAATGCACCTTTGATCTAACTATTGTTTGAAATTTAACAAAAAAAAAAAAAATTAACATGACAGTGTTGTATTTTTTTCAAAATACGTAAGACTTGTGTGATAGTGTATGGCAGCTATTATTGAATACGAAAAAAATACCTCGCGACATTGAATCAATGTAGGTCTTTGTAAAATGATGTTTGCTAAGAATCCCAACATAATCTCTACATCCCGTCTTTGAGACACCAAAACTAATTAATCGATTAAAAAACTAAACGACTAAAGATAAAAGAATCAAAGAATTAAAGTTCTTAAATATACAAAACAGCAAAATTAAAAAATGCTACAATGGTGCAAAATTGTTTTACGATTATTTGCAGAACTGACTTTAATACAAATTTTCGGAAAAATCCAAACAATTCTCAAGATAACATTCAACATGTTCCTTTATCGATTTCGAAATAGCGTTTAATACTGTATCCAGGTACGCTTTATGGGATGCACTTACGATCAACGGTATACCAGAAAAATTAATAGGCCTCATAAAGGAGCTATAATCAGATTCTGTCTCTATCGTACGCTTAAATGACCTGTAGAGTAAACCAGTTCAAACAACCAGAGGAGTAAAACAAGGCTGCGTTCTATCTCCCACTTTTTTCCTAATTCTACTTGACTGTGTTTTGCAGTAAACTAACGTTGATTCTTCCGTGGTATCCGCTGGTATTTAAATGAATATTTTAATGATATTGATTATGCTGACGACCTTTGGTTAATGGCACACCGCTTCTCCGATATTGAAGAGAAACTACACAGCAACTAATGCATATTGGCTCAGTAATCGACACTCCTCTTACAATGAATGGAGGAGTCATTGACGACGTTGAATCTTTCAGTTACCTGTGAAGTATCTAAACTAAAGACGGCGGTTCAGAGGATGATATCGGTAACAGAACAAATAAAGCTAGAGTAGCGTATATCCAGCAAAGTAAAAATTAGTATTTTCAACTGTCGATTATACTATTATTATACTATACTGTTGCACAACCGAGGGTACAACACAACATTAAATGGCTAAGCTACAAACTTTAATTTACCGATGCCTACGTCAAATACACAAAATTTTCTGAACAGTTGCTGTCAATGTTAAATATAGTCTCTATACCGACGAAGATACTAAAACGTAAATGGACATGGATAAGCCACATACTCAAAAGACCCAGAAATTATATCGCAAGAACTGGAATGCCCAAGGACATCGTAGACCCGGTCGCCCTCGTAACACCTGGTAACGTACGCTAGTAAAAGAATGCCAAATGACAAATAAAACATGGAGTCAAATACAATTTCTCACCACTAACCGAAATGCATGGAGAAGATTCGTTGGTGCCCTATGTTTTACCACATAAACTTTCTCTTAATTAATTCAAAAACTTTGTGTATAATTATTATAAATAAAGGCAATTAAAAAAAATTTTAGCGAAAGTCAGCAAAATATGTTCAGTTAAACGAGACCTTTGCACTAAAATTTAAACCAACCCGAAAAATAATTTCGCATTTTTTCCTGAAAAAATATCTCTTCGCCATGTTTATCTTAAATCTTCAAAACTGCTAAGCAGATAAAAATTAGCTGTTAATTTGGATTGAAATGAATGCAAAATACGAATCTTTGAATTTTTTCTTAATAAAATTGGCCTTTCGGGTAAAAATAGATATTTCCTTTAAAAAAAATACATACGGAACAAAAGAAAAGTAAAGACTAAAATAATAACGAACTTTTTCGGAAGTAATTGAATGCGACATTCATTCTAAATTCAGTCCATGACATTTTTAGAAGTCTTCGGTACACCCATAGTTCAAACTTTAACTTTTTTCTTCTTTCGGCTTGTTTTATAGTAAATGTTTCGATGCGTATGTGGCGATTGGAAAGATTGGTTTTCTTTGTTATTATCCTGTCTTTCCAGATTTTATTAAGTTTCATTGTCGCAAGTCTTTCTAATAAAAGCCACCTTCATATTGTAGACCCAATATAATTGAAGATTTGACCAACTTCATATCCTAATAAATATACAGTTTCTGGTTGATTGTTGTTGAGGTATATCAATAATTATAACTTTGGTTTTTGGCCTATTCATATGAATGCAATATTTTCTATTTCACGTGCCAAGCTTTTCCATATCGTCTGCATATCTCAGATTTGTTATCCCTTTTTTTGGAAAATAATATACGTGTTGTGCTTCAAATCAAAAACAATGCAAAACTCTATGACGATATCATTCCCATTGGTTTTTCTTTGTTTTTGCAAAGTACAAAACAAAACGATTGAAAACGCTTCGTTTTGTTTATTTTCATACTCTGGTTATAAGTGCTTGAAAAGCGTTTGAATGATATTCTATTAAGCTGGAGGTCAACACCATGCATTCTACGCTTTATCGCTGCCTACGCAACTGTCAAAAAGGCAGAATCTGTAAAAAGCGTAGGATGCCTTGATGCGTTGAATGCGTAAAGAAGATTTACTACCTGGCCCACTATGTCGACAAGAACATTTCTTTCGCATTTTTATATTGAAAACAATAATAACAAATTTAAATTTGTTTTTGTTTTCAATATATATATAAGAAAGAAATGTTCTTGTCGACATAGTGGGCCAGGCAGTTACTTACAACTTTTGTCAGAAGCACCGATCGATCAATTCAGAAAATTGACAAATAAAATATTTTTTACTTGTGGTGATGCCGTAAAAAAGCGTTGAATGTAGTTTGAAATGTAGAACGCAAGTAACGTATGAAAAATATGTAATGTATGGAGGAAAAAATGCGTCGTGTGTGCCTCCAGATTTAAACTGTATAATAAATACTTTTATAAACGTATACTAATTATATTATGCAATTTAAAATGTTGTAACGAATAACTGAAGTGCCTTAGTCAAATTATTATATGTGCAAGACTTCCCTCCGTATTCATAAAAGATTATTAAATTTTACAAACGTTCATTAAGAAACATTTTCATACAAAATTTGTTTTGTAAACTTTTATTAAATTTAAAACTACCCAGGAAAAACTTTTTGAATTTTGGTAATAGGTCGTAGTTATTTCATACGTTACCTGGTAAGTAGTTGGCATTACAATTATCATTATTCTGAAAACCTCAATAAGTACTTGCTAGTAATGACCTCAGTAAGTACTTTTCACTACTATTATTTTTAGTTATGAATATTTGCTTACTAATAATCAGCTAAATAACTACTTATTTGTTGTCTGGTTTTCAGTACTGAATATTTACTTACTGGTAACTAGCTCCATAACTAATTATTAGGTCTATTAACTAGCGCAAATTAAATAAAAACTAGTTATTTTTTGGCATCTAGTAAGTATATTGTAAGTACTTACAATTCAACTTACTGGCAGTTAAATAATAACTAGATATTTTGTGACTTCAAGTAATTGTATTGTAACTACTGAATTCTGTGGACAACTCGAACAAAAATAAGTAGTTATTCAGCCGAAAAATAAGTAGTGTTCATATGTCTCCAATGTTACTTGCTAACTTACCATGTAAGTAAAGTTTTTGCTGGGTACTTTATAAAGACTGCGTTCTTCTTTAATTATAATTAAGAGAAACAATGAAAAAACTGGGAAAATATTTCTTTTGTGTTTATTTATTGAGAGAGCTAAAAATCAAATAATAAAATATAATCTTTACCTAAAAAATTATTCTTAAAATTTCCATCGCAAATATTTATATCTGCAAAAATCTCATTTAATAGATACATATGTACATATATGTAAATACGCATGTATGTATGTACATATTCTCTGAGTCGTATAGAAAAAGTTTTAACATATGTACACACATATGTACATATGTTAATAAGGGATCGTTTAAGCCTCATATATCTTCACCAATTGAACACGACGTGAAAATGACTCCCTCCATTTCATAGGGCATACAAATAAATGTTGTCTCTTTCAGCCAAAATTGAATTTTACAGCTCCTTAAGGATGTCATATTGCTAATAAGATGCATATATTTTGCCAGAAAGCATTAAATCCTAGATGAGATTGAGGTCTGGGCTAAAGGCAGGCCACTCTATAAACTCAATTTGTCTAGAGTTACAGAACGACTTTATCTACTACGGCACGTGGATCGGTGTATTGTCCTAACAACTCAGTGTATATTTCTGCATTTAATTTGCGTGGCACAAATCATATTTTGAACTTCCCTCTAGATGAAAATGCCGCCTATACCATAAGTGACCCTTCATCATAACCTCGTGGCATGATTCCCGTAGGTGTCTTATATCCTTCCAATATTTTGTGGAGACCCTCTGCCCTGGCAAAATTAAATTTTTTTTGGCACTAGATATCACCTTTTCGATTTCCTCTTTCAAAAAGATATACTTTTCATAAAATGCAACACGTGCATTTTTATGACATTGTTTTAGGCGTGGCTTAGACTTTCGATTCCCATATCTAAGACCTAAATCTTGTCTTAGTATTTGATGCACACGTTGTTTAGTCACATCCCAGCGGGAAAAAGAAGGAGTACGGAGACCTCCTAGAAGGCGCCTTTACATATTTTTTACTAAGATGGGTTAAATATCTTTTCTAATGTGATCACTTAAATAATTTAAACTAAACAATCACATTTTTCTATTTTTGTTATATTTTTAAAGCGCAATGCGGTTGTTTATGCTAAAGATATAACAAATGTATTTGTTTGTTGTACTTACTCCTCTATTTTTATTCTTGATAAAATACTGAAATTTATTGTTGGAGAATACGCTGTTTCTATGCGCATTTCACTGGTTTCTTAGGCCAGATCATTAGGAAACAGTTTTCTAAAAAATTTTAGAAAAGCCAAAGATATCAGTAAATAAGAATACAAAGGGAACGAGAATTAGAAACATTCAAAAAGTATTATTTGCAACGATATCAAAGCTTAAACAAAATACCAATAATAAAACAGTGATTTTATCTTTTCTAACATTCTCCACAAGGCGAATTACTGTATACGGTGGTGTCGATACCATAACAAGTAACAACACCACAAACACAGCATTGTATTTATTAGTTGCTTTCGTTAACCGATATACCAAAAACACAAACAACTTTTGGCATTTATCTCTATAAATAAGAAAAAGAGTTGCAAAGCTGTGCTTTTAATGCCACCTGGAAAATGAATTCGCCTTGATTCCCCACTAAAATTAGTTTGAATTCTCCCAATATGAATTGTAGTTGTGAGTAGGTAAAGAAAAAAAATTAAAAACAAATTGCTTTTATTTTTCTTTTTTTTTAAATATTGTTTTTTCTTTTGTATGTTATATTTTCCTATGCATAAAGAAGCTTTATTTTGCTATTAAAGAAATCGGTGTATTGGTTTATAAAGTTACTTTAAAGATATTCTCCGTAATTTGATTTTCAAACAGCTTAACAAGTAACATAAATTTTTCCCATAATTCTGAAATAAATTACATAAACAATTTACACATAAACCAACTTCTTCAACAAATAAAATCTTCATGTTTACAATTGTATTGTACGAACAAGTACATTCTTAATACCGCCACAAATAAATCTCTTAAGAACCAGAACTCTTGTACAACGAACAGGTGAAACTTAAGCCGAAATGAATACTTGGCAACAGAAAACAAAGCCTAAGAAGTAATTGTTGAAGAAAGCCTTTTCAGATTTTCGAAAATAGAGAGACGAGAAAACCACAACAAAATTTAAATATAAATAGTTGCTAAGAGATTTAATATTTGATAAGCTTACAAAAGATAATTTTTTCTACATTCGAATTAAATATGTCAGAAAGTTAAGGTGCAAAAAATAAGTATAATTTTTATAAAGATAAAATCCTTAGTCATTAATAAAAAAAATCATTAATAAAATATTTAAAACAATTAATGAAATAATATTAACATTTTTAAAATTTCTTAAATAAATTGAATATAAATGTCTTTTTAACTCTCACTCAAATAATTATAAATGCAAAATTGCTTTTCTCGTAGTAGTAGTTTTTATTATTGTGTTTGTTTGTTAAGTTAATTTTTGCACCGCATTCGTAGTACCGTTATATTAAAAAAAATGGCGTAGAAAATATTTATATATTCAATTTATCTTCTGACGGGTGCCAAGTCAATATAACATCACATAAAGTCGAGAAAATTATTAATTAGTGCGTATGCGCAGTACTCTAAGGTAAAAAAAAACCTTTTTAGGAAAACGCCGCGTGGAACTAAATTAACAGATAGAGAGCGTGGATTAAGCAAGGGAATGAATAATTCTGGCATGAAAGTTAGTTAAATTTGCTGCTTCCGAAAAGAGACAGCGAAATTTTTAGAAATTTTTTTAATTCAATTCCCTTTCTGATCTAGCTGATAAAGAAGGCCTCGGCTCTTTTGTATAAAAGATATGATGTTTATAGAAATTGCAAAGGAAAATTTTGTTTTCCCGTAATCGTCAAGCTTAGCTGCTATCAGGCTATAACTTTAATTCTAGAAGGGCAATTGCACGGAAATTTGTTCTTTTATAAATTATTTATTGAATCATCATACATATGTGGCATTATTTTAGAAGCGGCAAACCCAATAAAAAAATTTTGTTGGAATTCCTTTATATTTCAATAAGTGTGCGAAATATTTTTTTCTATGATGTCTACTTGTCGAGTTACGGAGTGGTAAAGTGCTGCCGTTTTCAAAAAAAAAAATTAATAATTATTTTTCGGACTAAAAACTAAGCAAACAAAAAAAGAATTTCATTGATTCTTACAGAAACTTGATTGACCTTTAAGTAAAAAAAAATTTATTTGAAAAAAAAAAAAATCATATGCAAAACCGGAAATGACCAATTTAAATCAAAATTTTTCTAACTTAGTAATAATTATTTTTTTTTTTAACCGAAATCAGACTATAGTGTCCAATGAAACATTAAGTAGGGTTGGTATTTGGCACACTTATTCATATATATTAGAACTATAGTTATTCCAAATATAAAGGAATTACAAAAAAATTTTTTGATTGGGTTGCCCGCTTCACACATAATGCCCCATAGTTATGTTTAAATATGAAGTAATTGATGACGTCCCGTCAATGCTTAACGGATATTCTTCTAATCACGGTTGCCGGTCACATACGTGTTAAGCGCTCTTTTGATCGGATAAGTACTGCAGTATCCCATCTCATTAAACGAATTTTTAGATATTTAATATATGTTTCAAAAAACCAAAATTTTTATTGAATTTCGACACTCAAAATATTATGTAGCTAAATTTAAGAGAAAATTGATTTAAAACAACTAAAAATTGATTTAAAAAACGGATCATTTACATATCATTTAAAATAAATAAATTTTACATTAATTTTTAAATGTTTATTTATTTAACAGCATATTCCGTAAAATTTAATAGTTGTTACTTTTAAGAAATATATTTTAACCGACAAAAAATCAAACTACATATCAATAAAAGTACGGAAAAAGATTATTTTTTGGTAGTTTGTTTTTTGAATAACAAACAAAAATGTTGAAAAATAAAGCTTATCGTAAAATAAATATATTTTTATTCAATTCTAAAACTACGGAAAACGAATTTAATAACCCACAATCAGTTATTGTAATAATTTTATGAGTGTACATACAAATTTTAGACAATATTTGCTTTTCAAGAGCGGTTATGTAAAATTGTTTCCAATCCGAACAATTTTGAACAATTCTTAACCCATTTTTCGCCGCACCAAGTAAACTGACAATATAATGACGAAATAAGATTTTAAGACTGACAGAAACACATTGCAACAAAAAAAAAAGTAAGAGTGCTGGTGATCACCGTCGATTCTTTAGACATTCGTTTTTAATAAAGTTTTGACTTATTTAAGATGCCACATATTTTCTTTCTTCATATATTAGAGGTATTAACAGATTTACGAATTTATAATGATGCACATAAAAAAATATATTTTATGTATTTTGAACAATTGGAAATTTTTAGAAAAAATCCCTACACTTGGCACCACTGAGTGTCACAGTGTAATATAACAATCTCACTTCTTTAACTTTCAACTTTTATCTTATTGTTTAGCTGGTTGCTTTTAAGATGCTGTTTGGTATTGTGTTTTTTTGTTGTTGTTTTTTCTGTTTTTGTTATTTTCGTATTCGCTGCTATTGCTGTAATTCTTCCAAGTTATCTTAAACGATAAAACGGTCATGATTTCCTACAAGTAAATTCGCAACAAAAAGCCATTTATTTATTGTCTTTTATTTTCGTTAGTAAAACATTTTCAAGTTTTATGTTGAAAAGTAATGTTAAATAAAAAACAACTATTGATTTGTCTTTTATATATATTTATTTGTTTTTTTAAAAAAAGTTTTCTATGATTGTACACAACTTGTTTGTTACAAGAGGCTTTTTTTTAGGATTTTCAAGTTTTTATGTTACTTTTATTGTAGCATTTTGTATTTCGAAATTGGTGTTAACTGCTCTGTTTGACAAGTTAAGAAAAATAAAATCTTTAAGGTTAAATGAAAAGATGTATATTTTTTTTCTTGAGAAATTTTACAAGTAATTGAAAATACAAAAGGAAACAAATAAAAAGAAACAGTAAGTGGCTGATTCGACATCTCCCAGACCAATTGGTTCAATAACGTAGATTAGATGTTTTTGTCTGTTTTAAATATTAAATTGATTAAATATAAATTTTTTTTCTTCTTAACCTATTTTTTATTTTGGAAAGAAGAAAACGAAGAAAAAAAATTTGATAAATTAAATTTTGTAGATATATTTTTTTTTTAAATTTAATTTTTTCAAAATTTCCTATAAATAAGAAATAATCTCAATACATATTACCAAGGTGAACTTTTCTAGCTTTTGACTTAAAAATACGGAAGTACTTTGTTTTAGCTGCTATGTGAAATATAAGACTGATTTTGCTTAGTTTCAATAATTATAGTTAGTATAAATATTACATTTGAAATATCTTTGTCAAATTTGGTCCTCCTAACTCAAATTATTTGGGTATTTTTGTGTCAAGGCCATTATTTTAGAAAAAAAATTAAGTTATTTGTCTATAAATTTGTCATTTATCAAGCGATTTCAGTAATATTCAGCTTTGCTAATTTAAGATAAATGTAAAAAATAAAATTTCATTAGGTTTAAGAAAACTTAAGAAGTAAAGATTCGTTTTAAAAGTTGTCATTTTTTTTACCGATATGTGTGAATTTCACAACCAACTTTTTCATGCTATGTGTAATAAAAATATATAACAGACTGGTCCCCATCATAACTCGATTCATTAGCAAACCTATTTAAGCCTACACATAAACGGACATCGCAAAATTAACTACTACTTATAAGATGAAAGTTGTTTAAATTACAAATGGTATGACAAACTTATATACCCCTACCGCATGTGTTCAAGGGTACTAAATCCCTTTATCTATAAATTGTAATATGTCATATATTATAAAATTTCTTTGAAATTTCCCATTATATCATTGCCAATATGGAAAAGTAGCTTATATCAATTATTGCAGTTTCGAGATATCCCCAGTTTTGTTGAAGTTTTATTCAAGAAATTCTTAGGTTTAAGTCTGTATATTATTAAAGTAAGTAAGACTTCAATTAAGGCTAAAAGTAAATGTAAATATAAAAGATTTAACACCTTTTCTACTTGTAGTTAATCAGGCCCGTGTTACATCGACTTAAGCTACTGTTTCAATATAAAGTCGACTAAATCCACAAAAAAAAAAAATTTCTTTAAGTGCACAATTTTCTATACAACAACAATAGCACCACTATGGGGAGTAAACTTGCAAACTCCGCTAAGTTAAAACCAATAAAAAAATTCCGAAAAAAGCGCCATTTCATTTGTTTTTTTAAATGTCTACTTTAAACCTTATCAATCTTATTAAAAGTTCGGCGAGTGAGGCTTAAGTTCTGGTTAAAAGTTCTGCAAAACTTCTTTTATTATTTGGAAGTAAAATTTCAAATAATTGTTACTTACATAAAAACCTTCATAAATGTTACCAGTCTTGGCAGAGACTTCAATTTTTATGATTGGAAATCAATAACAAGAATCGTACATAAATTGAGATTTTTTTTGAGGAAAGATAGAAATGGTAAAATATGCCTGACAGGGGAATCTCATTATGTATATGAAATAAATAATTACGGCGGTATTTGTAGAAGAAGTAAATCAAATGAGCTCATTGAGCCTGCTTAGATCTTGTAAAATTGGATAAATTCAGTAAAATATTTTAGAGAAGATTAGGCTACTGTCAATTGTGTAAAATATTATGGATTTCTTCAAGAAGAAGAAGCTAAGGCTGCCGTAGATTAAGCAACCAATATTGAAAAAACTGAAATGGCTGATGAATAAGAAACAATAGTGTATAATTATAGTATAATTTTTATTAAAGTACCGCTTCATAACTCTTAATATTAATTTTATATAACTGGATAATTGAAAAAAAAATTTACAGTATACAGATTAAAAGAAATCTTTTAAGCCGTAATTTTATTTGTTATAGGAAAATGTCTCCCTACTTCGATATCAAATGTAGAATATACATTTTTTATACATCCATTTCAAGACTAGAAGTTTTAATCGATGTTCTTAAAATTTCTTTTATATTAACATAGCGAGCATTGCAAGTGAACTACTCATGTCATCCGTAATATTATTGGCTTTACGGTCCCGTTCTGAAAATCGTGTGATTTAAAATCACGTGCATTTAGAATCACTCGTGTGATTTCGTCGTGTTCTAAAAATTATTCCGTTTTCTTGTTTCTCAGTGTGCTTTCGGCAATTAAAAATCTCACCGAAACACTCAAAACTGGAACACAAAAGTATCACACGTGTGATTTTATAAGGCGCATGTGATTTGAAATTACACAGAAAAAACTGTTTTATCAATTAAAAAAATGGTTTAAAAAGTATTTAAATATAATTAATATGATAATTGAATCCATTATTATTTTTGTTGAAAGAAAATTAAATATTTAATTTTAATTTAATTAATATTTAAGTTGTTTTGAAAAAAATTTCAAATCTAAATATTTATTAAATATCAAAAAATATTAATTTACTTTTTCGTTTAAAATAAAATAATTTAAACATGTAGAATTGTTGTTGGGAATTGTCAATATTTATTTAAATAAATTAGCACATTGTTTGAAATGGCAAAGTTTTTTGATCACTTTTTAAATTAAAATTAAAAATATCATTTGTTGAAAATATTTTTTCAAGATTTTAAAATTTTTAGTAATCAATATTATCATTTTGGTAATAGGTGCAAAATCAACAACTTGTTTGCTTGATATTATGAATTTAGAACAAATTTGGTGACTGGAGAAATTTAATAATTTTTTCTGTGTACGTGATTTGAATAAAAGTGATTTTCAGAACAGGCCTGCTCGTCCGTAAATGTTCTTTTTTCAAGGTTTTTATTATGTTTTACTTTTAATGTAGACTTAGCAGATTTTCTGTAAATTTGAAGCCAACACCGCCATAGGTAAAAAGGGTATTATGCGGTGTTACTGAAAATATTGTTCGTAGACCGTTTTAATGATATCGGTGAACACAGAATCTCTTTCTGAAACGATCTTACAATGTATATCCGCCTGGCTGACTGTTGATGTAAGCCTTGTGCGTACAATACAGGTCGCAAATTCGGATATTGTTTGATAAAGTTGGGTATATACGTTTTAATCGCCGTAAGGATAAAGCTGTTTAAAACGTTTAAAATTCTTTAAAAAGTAGAGTCATTGTGGCCATAAACTTTCTTATTATGCTGGTACAAAAAATAAATTTTGCTGTAAAATATTTTATTGCAATTTAAATTATTTTACCTAATTTAACTGGAATCGCTCCGTATATTATCAAAGCTCAAAAACTGATACCATTACCGAAAATAGTTTTAATGGCAAAACTTCGTTATAAATATACACATTGAAATTGATATACTGGTGATGTCAAAATGTATTTATCGTGGGTCTGGAATTGATCACTTATGTCTTAAAAGCCCACTCTCTGAAATCAGTTTACGAAAAAAAATCTCAAGTAGATATTAATATCTGATAATATTTTATGCGAAAATTCTTATACGGATCTTAACTTCATTACACGCAGAGAAAAAATATGGTTGGGCATGGCTAGTGCAACTACACTATGTTTGTTGTAACAACATATTGTTGTCGTTCACAAAATAATGTTATTTTTATTTAATATCAACAATATTATAGTTATTGTAAACATGTCAATGTCTATCGCAATTATAAATTCACTGAAAAATAATCATTTTTATAACAACTAAATAATGAGAACTTTGAAAACATATTATATTCTACACAACCATTTAACGATATTTAATAGCCATAACATGATACCATTTGTAAAATAATTTTGCATCAGTTGTGTCGTTTGTTTTACATATGCCTATCAAATTATTTATCATTCAGTGGGTAAACGATTTAAAAAAATAACCATTAAAAAAACCAAGTTTAAAAAATTTAAGAATAAAGAAATTGTAGGTTCATTACAAAAAAAAAAAATTGTAAAGTGCCACAAAATAAAATAATAATGCTAAAAAAATTATAATATTGTTTGAAAATGGTGCTAAAATATTGACCATTGTGTTGTATTATTTTAGAGAAAAAGAATGAAAATTATATAAAATAATTTATAAATAATTGCGACCTACAACAAAAATGGTTCAAAAATATCATGTTTAAAGTTGCACCATATTATGATGGGAAATATCTGTAACAGTTTTATGTTAAGGTTGCCAGTAAATAAATAAGCGTACAAACATTAAAAATATTTTTCGGTTTAAGATTTAATCTACATATTATGATGATTAACATGATAATAATATGATTACTTCTTAGCTTATTATGATTAACATGATAATAATATGATTACATTATATTATAATATGATGTAATAAAAACAAATTAGGATTAAGGGAAAAATATTATGATGTAATATTACGAATATATTTGGTTATAATATGACTCAATGATAATCGTAATATGTTGACTACAATCATGCATCTTATCATAATATGTTGCTCTTAGAATATATTTACCACAACTATGTTTTTTCTTTGCTTGCACATAATTCCTTTTTGATCGGTCCATGACTGTCCATGGGCACAAATAGTGTTCACTCTAGAAAATTTGGCTACTAGTACTGTGGTATAGGTCAAGCTTAACAAACGGTAATTTCTGAATTGGAATCACAGCTTAGACTCGCTGCTCTCCTGCTAATGTTGTTGCATATTCCAAAATTACAGAGCGGGTATATATTTTATCATTCTTTGAGGTAAGAAACATTTTCCATTCCACAGAAAATCAAATCTGATATTTTTTTGAGTATAATAAGTATAGAATTCCAACAAGTTTTGTTTGAAGATGCTGACTATTTGTTTTATAAAAAATAGTTTTAGAAATTGTAACGCATTTATTTCCACCTATTATTGCGGATGATTAATTTTATATTAACATTTATCACTCATACGTCTTGGTATGCCCACATAAAATGAAAGTTATAAATTGCTAAAACAAATTTTTATTTACATTTCGTGCTAAAGAATTATTTGCAGCTTTTATGCCCACAAAGCAACGAATATAATAAAAGTGGCCCTAAGAAATTGTTTACATACTTAAATAAAGTTTTATTGCCTTTTATTTAATGTCCTTCTTTTTCTCTTACTTTTCTTTAAAACTTTAAGATACCTTTTTTTAAATTTTTTTTCTTTTTCAAATAAAAGATAAAGTTTACGACTAAAAGTTTTCTTTCGATATCTCTCTTCTTAAGCGTTTTCTGACTTGAAGTTTTAAACTTTTTTTTTGCGATTTTTTGTAAATTTTATCATGAAGATTGTTTGTGCTTTCCTTTTTTTGAAAAAATAAAAAGAAAAAATTGAATTAAATGTTTATATATATTAATATATTACTTTTGATTTATCATGAGACCGAAAGATTATTTATATTGCTGAAAGCGTTAGATTCTACAGCGTTTGTTGCTATTTTCTATTTTAAGGGGTTTTTCATTTATGCTGCAAATATAAAGGAATAGATAAGAGGCGTAAATAAAAGCAAAATTAAATTTAAGTTAAAGCACTTAATAAAGGAGTAGGTGTATTTAATAATTGAAACTAAGAACCGGCGTCCGAGACCGTGTTGCTCTATTTTATAAAAAAAAAATAAATTGTTATTTGTTGCCTCTAAATTGTTATACAATTTTCGTTAATTTGTTTTACTATTCTTGTTTTATCACTCTTTTCTCTTTTTATACTTTTAAGCAATTTCCTATTTTGCACATTTTAACGCTGACAGATGATGCCCTTTTCAAGCTTCAGATATTTTGTTGTTTTTGTTATTTTGTTTTCTGTGTGAGTGTAAAAAAAAAACATTTTGTATATCTGGCTGTGTGTGGTATTATAAGGTTATTTTGTTAATGTAATATATTTAGCTTTCGGTTTTAGTTATTTAGCTGGCTTAGAATACCAGTGCGAAAAGTCATTAAAAGTATTAATATAAATTAGGAATACGAGACTAATCAACTTATTGAATATCTCTATAAATCAAAGTTGTGATTAACTTATTAGTCGACTAAAAAGAATTTTGATTAACTAAATAAAAGGGTAATTTATAAGTTTAAATTTTAATTAATCAAAATAATGCAAAATTGGTTAATCAGAAATTTAAACAGGCTGAATAATCAAAGTTTTAAATAATTTTAATTAATTTTTCCAGGACGTGCCTAGAAAAAATTTTAATTCTTTTTATTAAGTTCATTATTGACACGACATTTTTAATTTTAATTTAAATATAAGCTGTATACAATTTTAACCCTGATTATATTATTTTAACCAATTTCGGCTTTATAAAAAGGTTCAAAGAATTTTTAATCCATATGTTACGAAAAATTACATGTGTTCAATCTTAGGCCGCCCTTTTTAGGAAACGATCTAAGGCTTTTAGGTCAGATGCAGTTTTTGACAGTTCACTACCTTGGGACAAAAAGGTTCTAACTGGCTTGTAGCGTCGTGAAAACAAAACATCCTTGTTCTAGGGTTGCGAGTTTGTATACAGGTTCTTGGTTAGAAGTTTTATCAGCAACAATCATGTCAACCGACTTGGTCTTATTAAGCTATCGACTTAAACGAACCATCAAATACTATTAAGTGTCTTTTCGTTATGGATGAATTATGGTCAAAGTTGAGTCTTATGGTGTTTTCTTTTCTACAAAAAAATACCGCCTTGTTAAAAGGTACATATATAAAATGTTTTGCCGACCCTGTAATAATGCAATTTTTTATTCGACGAGAACAAAATACAAAATTGGACCGCCCTGTTTATAACAGCTGACAAAAAGTTTGTTCTTCAACATATAAAAAATATGTGTTCATTAGACCGACTGAAGTTGTATGGAGCCGAAAAAAGTGTTTTAGTTACCCCTCTGAAAATAAAGGTTGATATGTTTTATGATGATTCCCAAAATATTTTGGTTCTAGCATTGACCATCCGTGAGCTGGACCATTTTTAAAAAAGGTCTTTTTTCAGTTTTTCGAATTTTTTTGGACTTTGCTCCAAGAAGACATAAATAAAATTTGGTATCACCGAAAAGAGTTTTTGAAGCAGCATCCAATGATATATAAAATATGACTACTTGCGACCTACTTATTGAGATATTTAACTAAATACATATTTTTGTTTCGGGTTTTCATACAAATTCTATATACCGTTGGATGCTGCTTCAAAAACTCTTTTCGATGATACCAGATTTTATTTATGTCGTCTTGGAGCATAGTACAAAAAAATTCAAAAAAATGGAAAAAAGACCTTTTTTAAAAATGGTCAACGCTAGAACCAAAGTATTTTGAGAATCATCATAAAACATATCAACCTTTATTTTCAGAGGGGTAGCAAAATCACTTCTTTTTTTTTGAGTCGCTCTAGTGTACATAAATTAAAAGGTTTGTTCTTCAAAATATAAAAAATATACATAAACCAAAATTTGTTAATAGATTGATATTAAATAAATAAACAAAATGAATGACGAAATTCCAATTTCTTTATATGGTTTTTTATAAAATATATAAGCAAGAAAATACCTTTTACAGATTGCTGATTTATTAACACCAAGTTTTTAAGATTTCGTGATTTTAAGTTTTTTTTCAAAAACAATTTTATAGCACCGAATCCACTTAAATTTTATATCACTGATAGCCTATAATAACCAATTTAATGCTTTCTTATATTTTTACTATTAAATAATAGAAAAAATAACTATTTAAATTTAAAATTTTTACTGTCCTGATTAGAGGCGATTTCTTCCCAACTTCGTCTTGTAACCCTATATATAAACCGAAGCCATCTTTTTAAAGGGCATTATCAACACTGCCGATTTGTTCGGGGCGTAAAGTGCAATGCCTTATGCCATTATAAAGGGTAATTTTTTTTAGAATAAAACATGCCACCCTTTAAGAGAGCAAAACAATTTTACGAAACGAACACCAAATTGCAATTTTTTTTAAATAAAATGTCACATTTTTTGTAGAAAAGAAAACACCATTAGTTCTGCTCAGTTTAATTAACTTAAGCGTTTTAGTCAAACAAGTTTTTGATTTAAAGATACTTATCTGTTTATGTTAACAATAATATCTCCCTCCGTTTTCTGGAAAATTTCAACAAATGTGATCGATCATATCATTAATATTTGATATAAGTTATATATTAAAACTTAAGTTATTTGTATTTTCTAACTTATGTTAAAAATTAATAATATATAAATAAAAACACAAGAAGAAATATTGTCTAATTTTTTCAACGTTATTTTTAAAAATCTTTTACGCCTGCCTGCGCCTGTTTGCGGGTCTTTTTGCAAAAGAGTTTATTTCAAGTTACCCTCCCAGTTAGTTTAGTGTCATTGTATGGTTTCATCGTGGCCTGAACGATGAAGGACTTTAACTTGATGACAAAATGAATATTTAAGTAGTTTTTAATTACTCTAATTCTTTTCTATTTTATTTCAAATAAGCCAAAATAACAAAAGTTTCAACAAAGTTGTGTAAAAAAATCTACAACAGTTTAAAATAATTTATTTAAGTGTATTTTCGATCAAAAATCATGACATTTTGTAAATTAATTGTTTGTCTGATGAATACTAATGAACAAAGGATAGTATGGCTGTTGGTGGTTGGCAAGTTTTTCGGTTGATTTAATTTGTTTTTTTTTTGGTATTACATCGGTTTTTTAATTTAAATTGGAAAGTATTTGAAAAATGTGAGCACTATAAAATTAGAAAACAAAAGTATTTTAGAGAAGAAATTTGGATAAATAATATAAATTTTTGTTGCAAATGTTTCAGTTCCATGTATATTGTTTTGAAATTTTTAATAGAATTTTCAGTTTTATGAATTTTGTGGAGTTTCTTTTTTAACAAAGAACATGTTTTTGCACCACTCTTCCTTTAATCCAATAACGTAGCATTTTTCTTAAAATAGCTGCATACCAACATTATGGTTTTTGTCTAAAACACTCCTGGCTGAAAAAATATAAAAACTGCAAAAAACAATTTACATAACAAATAAAAAGTTTTTTTTTTATTTTTTATAACAAACAATAATATTATTTAATACTTGTTATTAGGAGTAACAAAAACTATACTGTCATATGCATATTTGTAGATTTGCTTACATGATTGCATTTAAAAGGGGTTTATTCCATATTATTCGAAAGTTGAGTATTTATATATATATAAATATATAGATATATATAAATATAAGGACTTAGTTCATTCTCAATAGCTATGGCAAATCTTAAAACTAACTTTGTACTCTTTTTCGTGTTTTAAGTGAAAAATGGATAAACATTATCTTATTAAATAACCGCGTGTGACTGTTTTAAGTTATTATGACACAATTTAAAATAAAATGAAAAATGTTTATAGAAATAACACAAATTGGTAGTATTAACTTAAAACCTAAACAGTTATGGCACGAAACAGAGCTGAAAACGATTGCAATCACATGATTTCTGATTTAATTCTTTAATTGCAATCAAAGCCGGTGATTGCAATCAAAATTTAATCAGAATCAAAATCTGTGTTCTTTTCAAATGAAATTCTTTTTTCTAGTGAATATTTTTGCGTTTTGGTGGACTCAAATGATTCTCTTTTGTTGATTGCGTTTTCTTATGAGATTTCAGAATGTGAGAAATCTACAATACGAACTTTATTAATATTACTCAATTGAGCAATTATAATTAGTAAACTATGAAGGAAAACGAAAGAAAATAAGTAATTTTTCTTTCTAGGGCAAGAAGAAAAAAAAACGCTGACTTTATGTGTAGGAGTTCTGGAGGAATACGAAGGCAAGTATGTACTGTCTATTCAATCTTTTTTAGGGGGTTATTTAATATTAAATTCACAATTGGTATGTTTATTTTAGCTAAGTAAGATTCGGTTGATATTAACAGAAAACAAGGTTGAAAGAAAATTGAATAACTTAATTTAGTTTTAAACTAATGCAATCTTGGGCCTTTTTTTTTTTTTTTTTTTTTGGCAAAACCGAAGGTTGGATAAGTAAATTTAGGTTAATAAAATTAGGTTAATTTAAGCGAATACTAAAAAGAAATTAGAATTCAATATTTTTTTTTAATTACTAAAGTAAGGCATTTATAGAAAATCAGCATATTTTATAATAAAAAATAATAAATTTAGGATATAAAATTTAACATATATATGCCAACCTGCTAACTTCCTTTCAGCACATTTAACAGGAGAGACAAAAAATTTATTAAATTTCATATTTGCAGCTTGAGAACAGTTTTTCTTTTCAAACCTTTTAACACACTTCCAGACTCAAATTGAAGGAAAGCTGCATACTGGTCGACGAGGCGTATCTTTCTCTACCACACGACATCAAAATCTCAATTTACTTCAAAAGTGGAGTTAACAGGTTTGAATATTAAGTCAACGATATAAAAAATGTTTAGTTAATTGAGTGTAAAATTTAAATTGTGCATCTAGAAATAAATAGTTAACCATAGGTCCCATATAGAGCCCACTTCTGAAATAATCTAACTGTAGTTGGAGAGTATCAAATAGCACTTTAGCTTGTTTATAAAGGGTGGTTTTAAACAAAACGCACGATGTAAATAAAATATAAAACAAAAGGTTTTCAGAGAAGTATTTATTATGATAAAGGGTGCCATGGAAATTATGTGTGAAACAAAAGAGCGGCCAAATGCTTGCCACGGTTTCGGTGGCATACCTCTATCCGATGGTCCATATATGACTCTGAGACATAATTGAGGTTCAATGTCGTCAATGTGCCGAATCATCTCATCCTTAAGCACATGAATTGTTCTTGGCTTATTGACGTATACTTTTTCTTTGAAATATGCCTCAAGAAAGAAGTCTAACGGTGTCAAATCACATGAACGAGTCGCCAATTAACAACGCCATAACGTGAGATAATACGGCCATTGAATTTCTCGCGCAAAAGCGCAATTGTTTCGTTGACTGTGTGATAAGTGGCCCCACCCTATTGGAGCCACATATCGTCCAGGTCTATATCCTCAGTTTCTGGCCACAAGAAATCCGTTGTCATCTTGCGATAGCAAACACCATTCACGGTTACTGCTTGGCCGACCTAATTTTCGTAGAAGTACGGCCCTATCGCAAGTAACAGCAATTTTTTTCGTAGAACGAACTGGGCGAGCATGCACAGGTGTTTTCACATTTCCTACAGAATCGGTTTGCTGAAACTTTCGCACAAGTCTCCCGATTTTGGAAAAATTTGGCCGACAATTCTGACCAAAAAAATCACGAAGTGAACGAAATGTATTTTGATTGGAACGCCCATTTTCGTTAAAGGCTTCAATCATCTTAACACGCTGCTCTATTGTTTATCATTCCATGGTTGAATTTGTCAAACACTGAAACAAAGAAATGTCACATTAAGTTGTACAAAAAACTTGACGTTAAGGTGTGACTCACAATTGGTATCGTGGATTATGGATGGACCACCTTTTATATAGGATCATTACTAGCATAGCAGGTCGCTTTGTTTCACTGATGCTGAGATATAAGTCAAGGGACACTAAATAGGACAACTTACATAAGCAGGATTACAAAATATTTGATAAGAAAATAACTTTTTAATTGAAAGATTTTGTCATATATGATAGCCAACGCTATCAGAAAACAAAACTACAGAGGGAATGAGAATTACCTACTAACACTCAAAAAGTCTTGTTTGCAACGATGTCAAAGCTTAAACAAAATACCAAACAATAAATCAGTGATGAGTTTTATCTTTTCTTACATTTGGAATTCTCCCAACATTAATTGTAGTTGTAAGTGGGTAAAGAAAAAACATATTAAAAACAAAAACAAAGTGCTTTTATTGTTTTCGCAAGAAATCAAAATAAAAACAATTTGCCAGTTCAGTTTTTTATAAAAATATATTTATATTTAATTATGCCTTTCCATACGATCACCTACGGGGTTCTATCTAAGGCTTTACTATCTATAATGTTAAATGACGATGTTGCCCCAAGACGAATTGAAAACTTAAGGCACCAGTTTTATGTTTTAAATTTTTCTTTAATTTTTTTAATGTATTTTCGTTGAATTTAATCCTTTTTAACTTAACCGCTTTTCTGAAGTCGGATCGGTGTTTAGAAGCCATATCGAGGTAAAAAATGGAGCTTACTAGTAATCAGTTTTGTAAGAGAGAGAGAGGCACAATACCGCCTTACAAACCTGTTTACAAAAGGCATGATTTTTATATGGGGAACTCCCACTTGGAACCACTACTTTTTTCTCTCTGCTAAAAAAAACAATTTGATTGCTGAATGCGTTTTAAAAAAGACGTAATTTCTTTGTTCGGTAATATTTCGGGAATAATCGTAAACACATTTCAAAATCGTTGCCACGCAACCTGCTTCCATATAAGGGATTAACAGCAGCAGTTAGAACTTTGTTCGTGAATTTTTTCTTTAAATGATTGAAATTCCTCACTTACAACCTGCATACTTATGATGGATAATGCGAAGTTGGTAGATCATTTTTATTTACTTAAATTAAAAATTCACTTCAACGGTTTCCGCTTCTCTGCTGCTTCTAAATAGTTTGTAATAAGCATCGCATATATCAATGCTTTTGTATTTTTCTTGCTTCCGGAAATCTTAAATTTTTTACTGGGATTGTACGGTGGGATTTTTTGCTTCGCTCCATCGAACTTGTTTGAAATCGACCTTTGACATTAATTTGTGGCCGTATGGAAAAGCTAGGTAACTCCATTTTTTTAAAATACGAGAGTAACATACTTACTGCCCGTTCGCCGATATCGAACGTTAACGTACGCATAGCAAATAACATTTAAAACAAAATTTCAAAAATTGTTTTTGTTTTAAATGTAATTTTCTATGCGAACGTTAACGTTCGTTATCGGCGAACGGGCAGTTAAAGTTTTATACATATTTTACTTATTATTTTATATAAATTTAAATTATTATTAATGCGTTTTTAACAAAATAAAATTTTAACCCACCGACGAGCGGTAACTTTTTAGTCGGTCGTTGAGCGGTAAGGTCCGTAGGGACCTTTTATGAAAATGCATTGAATTTTGCTAAAATTTATATATATTTTAATTCATTTTGATGTAAATATGTTAAAATCATCACTATTATTGTCGTCATCTGAACAATATTCATCAGCTTCTTCAATATCGATGTCGGAGTCAGCATTAGATGCTTCATTATTTGGTACGTAATCGTCATCAGTATCGTCATTAACAAATGTCTCTTCGTCTTCCTCATTTTCAAGGAACATAGCTAAATTGTTATTAGCAGTTTCCTGATCCATGGCACTAAGCTGTTGGAAAGCTGATGCACAGTTTAGTGTAGTTTTCACACGCTCCCAATTCATTTTTTTTTTTAAACACGTTCGTTTATATTAAAACTCAAGATGAAACTGATTTTCTTCCTACTAAAATTTGTAACGTATTCCAGATTTTTTGGCCGCCTACTTCGTTTTTTTTTAATTAAAAGCATTTCAAATATTTGAAATAAGAAATTGATAATGGAACAAATTCAAATTTATATCGTCTCTTACTTAATTGTTTTTATTTTTTTTTTTGCATTTCAATTATTTGAAATAAGATAATTACAATGAAACTGATATCTTTCAATTAAAAGTTGCAAAAAAAAAAAAATTTATCTGAATGCTTACTTTGTTATTATTTTGAATATGCATTTAAAACATTTGTTTTAAGAAATTTAGTACATTTTTTAGTCATTCATATGAAAATTCATACAAGGTCCGTAGGCCTTGGTCAACGGCGTACTAAAAGTCTTTAAAATAAAAAATAAAATACTCTGCAAATAAGAAATCTTCTGGAATTAGTATTAAAACACTAATAACACTCCAATAATAGAAGTCATGAAATATGTGGTAATTCCCCACATCCGTTTTTAAATGGCACTTGTTTAAAAATGTAAAAAGTCCACAGGGACCTTGCCGCGCGTCGGAGGGTTAAATAATGTTAATGATTTTTGGTTCCATTGAACCCATTTTTGGACATTAAAATCGAAAATCAAAAAAACCTAGCTTTTTTGGAAAAACTTTTTTTTTCAATTTATTTTTATATTTTACGGAATAAAGGCAACTTTAGTAATCATATGTGGAAAAACATTAACTAGTTGACTAAGCACGTTAATTTACTTATTAATTCACCCAAGTTACCCAGTTTTTCCAAAAAAATATATTGTTTTCCTTTTATTCTTATATCTATCAAAAATAAGCCGAGTTTTTGAGTTTTTTGAGTTCCATGCATAAACTTTATTAAGCCCTAAGCCCTTGTTAGTTATAGATATAGGTATGGGTTCGTAAACATTTTTAAAAAAAATAACTTAAAAACCAGGGACCGTAACAGTTATTCCTTTTTTTCATAAAAGTCTGATGATAAAAGTTATTTTTTGATTTTTATTATTTTGAACAAAAATAACAGTTATTTTTTGATTTTTATTTTTTTGAACAAAAATAACAGTTATTGTTTGATTTTTATTTTTTCGATCAAAAATAACAGTTATTTTATGATTTTTATTTTTTTGAACAATTATAACAGTTATTTTTTGATTTTTAATTTTTAGATCAAAACTAACAGTTATTTTCTGATTTTTATTTTATTCGAGCAAAAATAAAAATTATTCTTTAAAGAAATATACGTGTTATAATTATTTAGTTGACTTTAAATATTTTTTTTAATGGGCATAAGATATCCCAATGATGATCACACATTTAAATAACAACTCAATAATTATAACACGTACATTTCTTTAAAGAATAATTTTAATTTTTGCTCGAAAAAATAATAATCAAAAAATAATTGTTATTTTTGTTCAAAAAAATAAAAATCATAAAATAACTGTTATTTTTGGTCGAAAAAATAAAAATCAAAAAATAACTTTTATTTTTGTTCAAAAAAATAAAAATCAAACAATAACTGTTATTTTTGTTAAAAAAAATAAAAATCAAAAAATAACTGTTATTTTTGTTCAAAATAATAAAAATCAAAACTTTAAAAATCATAATATTTTATCAAAGAAAAGTTCATAAGGATCAATATGTTATACTTGAATCAGTTTGCCAGCATTTACTTCTATATGCTTTTTTTGTTTTAAAATTTCAAAATAACTGTTATTTTCGGTCCCTGTTAAAAACTATTACTCGGAAAGATTTTAGGTATTTGTGGAGTTAACTAGTTTTTCCAAACGGCCACAGAAATAAAGTGTAATATTATAACATTTGAAGAATAGACAGGGAAGTGTTTTTATTATTTCCTACGAGTGTTTTATTTTGGCTAAAATTTTTATGACTTTTATTATTCCTTTTTTCTTATAATATGACCAGTGCTGTCACGCCTAATGAAATTTTTACAACCCAAATTTTTGAAAAAGTTACCAAATGTGAAAAAATATAGCCAGATTGGAAATGCCTTTTGTTAATTGAGAAAAACATTAAAATTTATTTTAAGTTGCATTGTAAGACAATTGTTATTTGCACTTCATAGGAAAATATTAATTATAAATTAAGAAAACAAAACAAGAACTGTAATTTTTGTTCATATTAAAAAAAATAACAAGAAACTTAAATTAAAAGTTTTCATTTATTTGAGACCTTTTACATAAAAAATATTTTTATCTTATAAGAGTAAGTCCCGTATTGAATGTATATAAACTGAATTTTTTTAATATGCCTTTTACAATAAACGAAATTTATGCTTCACAGTTATAAAAAACAAAAGAGGAAACATTTAATTGTTTTCCGCTTTTTAACTGTCAGTGGCAGGACTGTAAAATGTGGCGAATTTTTAATCCTTTTGGCGATGGAAATTTACGTTTAGCGATTATTTTGGCGATATTTAAAACTGTTGGCGATATGCGAAACGCATTTTTTGTTAATATTTTCTAATTTACATATATCTATAATATTATAAAAACGGGTATTTTTCTCTTCTTTGTAAATAGTATTTTAAATTTATTATTGTTATTACTACTGTTTAAAAATTGTTCTATTTAAAATATTTTGTGAATCATTGTATGGCGAATATAAACAAATTCGTATTTCAGAATGTACATTCAATAGGCAAAAAGTATATCACTGACAGCCAAATGTTTTTTTTTTTTTTAAATAAAACATATTGCCAAATCATTATCTAAAAAACAATATATAAATACATACCGACAGGTTATAAAAAGAAAAATTTAAAACTTCCTAAATTCACGATGTTTTCTAAGAGTAAATTCCATTAATTCTAAAATTATAGAATTAACTTGAGATAAAAAATTATTTTTCAAAAATCTTTAAAATTCCTATGTGTATTTCAATATATTAAAATATACTACTGAAAATACTGTAAATTTAGAACATTTTACTTATATTTAAGATTGAAGAAACGCTAAAGCTACTTTTGTGTACTTTTTCAGTCATGTTCTGAAATCGATTCCGCGTGATATTATGCGATTTCCACTTTAAGTACCACTTATCTTTACTACTATTAAAATCAGGAAAAACTACGCTCATTAACAAAAAATGAATTGAAAATCTCCAGCAATTAAACAAAATTTTCTTTAAATTTGAGAACATGGCCGTTTCTAATATAAAGATTTCATTTCACAATTTATTCTTAACAAAAATATCTGGTAACTGTTTTGACAGGAATTTTTTGTTTTCCATAAAGTATAAAAACTTCCATTCATTTTAACAAAAAATGTAAAATCGCAGTGCAAAGTAAACATTATTCGAAGTCGTTAATAATATCCTTTGAATCTTCGTAAATTGCAAGTGTATCAAGAAAAACATATTCATACGTATTATTATTTTAGAAAAAATTTAACAAAATGAAACAAATATTCACATCTCCACATTGAGAAAAAAAAAACCAATTTTGGTTAGAAATAACCAAAAACGGCAGCTCTGAATATGACCAAGATGTTTGGATTCTTAGTAGATATTTTGACACTTTACCCCACAACCGCCCTCTACGATCTATACGTAGGTAGGGACCGGTTGTAGTTCTAGCAATATATGTGACTTGTAACTTCAACATGGGTTTAGATGGATACATTCAGTTTCGGTTAAAATAATACCTTTCGCAGATATTGCCCCGACACAACCATATTAATATGATAAGTCTCCCTTATATTAAGTAATAAAAGCAGACAGCATCCAGTCACAAGACTTGTTTTGTGCCAATTGCCTTTCCTCTGGAGTAACAATCACAATTCAGTTGGTTTATTACAATGTTCACTGGTCACGGGATAACCGCTTGAAGAACAATTGACACAAATTTCTTGTAAGGTTGCAACGAGAGCGTGGAAAAAGTGCGTAAGAGTTTGTGACACTAAAACTTATTTTAAAAAATGCCGCTAAAAAATTTCTACTAGCAAAAATCATTTTTAAAATATTTAAAATTTTAGAGATAAATAAAAAAAAAACAATAAATAATAAAAATGATATCGTTTTCTTAAATGTAGGAGCAATAAAAATGTGCATGCCATTTAAAGCCACTTTTTTCTATGATAATTCCACGAAGCTCTATGCTTGTCTGCAGGTGATCAGAGTCTCTGGCGGGAATCGAGCCCACAATCCCCGCACTGATAACCTAGCTCACTACCAACCAACCTACCGGTGCACTCAAACCAATGGAATTAAGGAAGAAAGAATCTCGTATCTTACAGCTGGATACTGTTGATATGCCGAACTTGCCAGTTTTGATAGTAGAGCTTCATTTACTTCTGTATATTTTTAAGTAATTGGAAGAAAAACATAAGTTTATTTTAGATATGCTCTCCGGTTGCAAGTTTCTGCTATTAAAGTTAATGAATGGACCTAACATTTTGGACGAATTTTCAGCACCTTGGCTTAACTTCAAGATATATATTAAAAGGTCTTAAATAAATTATTTGATATTACTTAATAATGGTTACTATAAAGGTGAAAGTATTTCGAACAATTGAAAATACTAACGGCTTAATACATTTTTGAAGAAACAAGCTCCATGCATAGAAAATATTTAACAAAATTATTTTTCTGATATATCATATTTTTGTCTTGTTTTTTTTTAATTTTATTAATTTCCCCTTATCCGATATATTTCTTTAATCATCCTCTAATTAACATTAAGTTTGCTATTTCCTGTACATCATTTCCAGTTTTTGCCATCAAATCAAACGTCTATGAAATGTTCATTTATTAAATATTTGAAAAACAAATGTGTAGAATACAATTAAATTTTTTGTATTTTGGTCCATATCCTTATATTAACTTCAGTGTTTTCTTTAAATTTTCTGTTTCAGCTAGTATTTTATTTAAATCACTTTTAATTTGTTGATTTTCTTTTGTTCTTCTGTCTGCTGCTGTTTGCTGATTGTATGAAAAAATAACGTAAAAGAACTCAGCTAATTGCAAGCATTGTCTAGGGTTTTTTTCAAGAAATTTAATTAGAATAAGTTTTTTTTGTATAGAAATGTTGTCAGGTTACCGAACAATAAAAAATACAAAAGAATTTTTATTACTATCATGAATATAAAGTTGTATATTCCCTTTTCATTGTGTTAGTTTGTTCTTTAATTACTTTATTTTTAATTTATTTTTGGTTTTCTTTTATTTATTAATTTTTTAATGCCAGGAACACAAAATTATCGTACGTCGTAGGAACGTAGGATGTATAGTTCGTGAATTTCTACAAACACGCTGCAATTACCCACAATTCCATCGTAAACGTGTTGTATTTTCTATAAAACATAATCTTAAAAAATTTTAAATTTATTCCAATTGTTGCTTATTTTTTCCTTTTATTTTCTGTTCAAATATTAATTTTGCAAACACAAAAATAAATTCATTTTGTATTTTACAGAGTATAATAAGAAAAAGATACAGTAGGGATAGTTGTTATTATTTACCCTTGTAATGTCAAACAACGAAATATTACTCAATTGCAATTATTTACTGCCCGTTCGCCGATAAATAACATTTAAAACAAAAACAAAATTTCAAAAATTGTTTTGTTTTTAATGTTATTTTCTATGCGAACGTTAACGTTCGATATCGGCGAACGGGCAGTTAAAATTTCAACATAATTTGCACTTTTTAAATAGTGCAAACTTAGTTTTTATACCCTTCACCACCACTAGGGGTCAATGAGGGTAGTACTAATTTAATCATTCCTTGTGAAACTTTTTCATTATACATCTTAGATTCTATAAAGTATATATATTCTGGCTTCTTGAGTTATTCTAAGTCGATTTAGCCATGTCCGTCTGTCTGTCCGTCTGTTGAAAACACGCTCACTTTCGAAAAACTCAAAACGGAATATTAGAATAATGCACGGAATGAAAAAAGATTTTGCACGAATTTGTTTTATATAACTGGAAATCGTAGTTTTAATTTTCGTGAAGATCGGTTCATAATTTACCCTAGGCCCCATATACACCCTACTCTCGGAAAACACTTAGGACGCCTAAAACCGCAATAAATAATGCTGTCATAACAAAATTTGTTACTTGACAGTTTTATAGAACTTGAAATAACACTGGTAGGTTTCGTGTAGATCGGTCCATAATTTACACTAGGACCCATATATACCCTACTCTAGGAAAATTGTTTAGTATGCCTAAAACCGTAATTTATAATGCTATCGCAATAAAACTTAATACTTCACAGTTTCATAGGTCAAGAAATCACACTGCCAAAATTTAAGAATATCGATTCATAATTTACTATAGGCCCCATATAAAGCCCCTTCTTGGATATTAACTTAAAATGCCTAAAACCGTAGCAGATATATATATTGCGGTAAAATTTGTCCCAACTTAGCTTCATACGGTCCAAGGTTTACCTTAGATCCTTCTGAAATTTACTGTAAACGCTTATACTTATTTCTCTGCTGTATTACAATTTATTCTAATATATGATTTTTAATACGAGAAATCGCTGTATAGAATTTTGGGATAATTAGTCTATAACTTACCATGGGTCCAATATAAATTCCCCTCCAGAAAATCATTTCAGTTCAGCTAAAACTGTTAGAATCACGATTTTTTAAGGAAAAGCATAACATTTTCCGATTGTCGGTCAACAATTTAATATATTTAGGTCTTAACCCCAAACGACCGTTTTTATAAAGATTAATTAATAATATGTGACCCGGTCTATTAAAAGGTGGCTAATGACTGAAAAACAAAATTTCGAAAAATCAGCTGTTAAAGATAAACAATACATTTCATCAGTTTCTCGGTAGTTGTTCTCCCTCGAGTCATAAGCGACCTTTTCATAGACCGGGTCACATATATAGTAATTATATAGAGCCCACTCATGAAATATTCAAAATGTCGTTGGAGGGCATCAAAGATTCGGCAGAGCCGAATGTATCACTCGAACTTGTTTATATAAAACTTTATTTTGTTTAATATATTATTTCTTTGAAATTAATTTTTTTTTTTGTATCATCCAAATTTTAATTTATATTTTTGTTAAATAGTGATTTGTCACTTTGTTTTTTGTTATTGTTATTATAATTAATTAATCATTTTATAACTTAGTTGAAACAATGTATGTACATATTTATTAACAATATTATCCCAATGCTGTTAAAGAGACTTGGTCTTGTAGCATTGGCGTGCTTAATAAATAAATAAAAAAAATAATGTTCTACAAATCAAAATTTAGTAAAATTTAATTCGAAGTATATTTTCAGTTTTAAAAATCACTATTTTTTCATTATTTTTAGAGTAATTCTTATAAATATAAGTGGTGCTTAAAGTATGACGTTAATAAACGGAATGTTTTTATGAACTGTTAAAACACGATCATTTTGAAAATTTGATGGATTTTGATTTCACTCGAATTCGATTTCCAGAACATGGCTGATTCTCTTTATGGAATTACTTCTAAACCAAATTAATATTTTGATTTTATTTCTATAAAATTTCGCAAACATTTTTTATTTTCTCTCCTGTGCAGTTTATAAAGTTGTGCATTCCGTATCAAAGTTGTTTTTGGGAAAACATAATTTTTCAGTAACAGATTTTGTTTGTTGTTCTTAATTCCCTATTTTTATTCTTGCTAAAAATAGTGAAATTTATTGTTGGAAGATACGCCGTTTCTCTGCGCATTTCACTTATACTTAGGCCAGATCATCAGCTTATCAGCTTATCCTCCAAAAATAAAATTCAGTATTTTTATCAAGAATAAAGCAATTTGTTTTTGTTTTTAATTTGGTTTTTTCGTAACACACTCACAACTACAATTAATGTTAGGAGAATTCCAACTAATTGTAGTGGGGAATGTAAGACAAGATAAACTCACTATATTATTGTTGGAATTTTGTTTAAGCTTTGATATCGTTGCAAATAAAACTTTTTGAGTGTTTGTAATTCTCATTCCCTCTGTAGTCTTATTTACTGATATTTTTGACTTTTTTAAAAATTTTTTGGGAAAAAGTTTTCTGATGATCTGGCCTAAGCAACCAGTGAAATGTGCATTTACTTTAAAACTGGTTGCACAACTTTTGTAAAATTAAGTACATAATTTTTTAACGGCTGGCTGGCCATGTGTTTGTACAAACATGTTTGGCATTTAAGCTACAATTCAACATAAAAGCATACAATTGTATTTCGGTAGGTAGTTAGGGTATAATTCCCGCCCAGGGCTTTGGTCTGTTACATGACAACTGGCTGAAAGTCTGCGTTACTATATCTCAGTTAATTTAGTTGCAATATCATTTGTAATTTTATTTGAAACAAATATTAAATAAACAAGTAAATAATTAACTAAAGAATAAGGGGTTACTAATTCCGCGGCCTTATATTATTCCTAGGAAAGTAGCGTCACCACAAAATATCATAGTTGTAGATATATGCTTTTTCCAAGTTACTACCTAAATGGAGCTTAGTTAAAAGCATTTAAGTGATCATTTTCTGCATTTCTAAAAATTTTACAATACAATTATACTATACAATCAGGCCTGTCACAGAAATCAATTTCGATCAAAAGTGATTTTGTTTTTGGGAAGCAAGATAGGAGATCACTTTCACTTTCGATCGGAATGGATTTCTGTGACAGGCCTGAATATATAAGAATATACACGGTTATTCAAACCATGTTCATACATTTGATACAATTTGTTAGTAAGATAACACTAATAGCTCAAAACTTGCGAAGCCAGCTTAAAATCTTTAGAACCTTAAATTCGGAATTGTAATGGATATTTATGTTATTTTAATAAGGATTAAAACACAATAAGACAATCCTTTAAAGTTTTTGTTTAGTAAGCTACCAATTAGAAAATTAATAAGGAACTTATAATGAAAACTATTTTAAATTTTTTAAAGATTGAAATAAAATGTAGTTTCAGTCATTTTGCTTATTTTCAATTCTGGACCAACCCTCACAAAATTTTGTTGTGGAATATAATTACACAGTACAACAAAGTGGAACTTTTTTAATTGTCCGAAATAAAAATAGCTGCTGCTTATATATTTTCCTCCGCTGATGACGAAGATATAATAACATATATTATTTGCATAATATACACTCTTCTTTCCAAACATTAATATTTCTGGATTCTACATAAGAAGACTCACATTATTGAATGTATCAGGGTAATTTATTATTATTGCAAAGAAGTTAAAATTCTTGTGCTTTTGGTTTAGTCCTTAAATTTTTTGATGTTGGTTTTCTAAAATCAAAATAACTGATGCTTATGTATTTTTGTCCGCTCATTGCATATATAACATTAGTTTTTTTTACCATATCTTATTTTAGAGATAAAGCGCATTATGTTACGAGATTAAGATTGATATTAGAGTTCCATGTATTCAAAAATATATTGACAAATACATCTACATATGTATATAAGATATGAGATGTTTAGATTGCAATAAAATATAGTTGGACAAAGTTTAATCGAAATATCATTATAACAAGATGGTTTACTTGAACAAACCCTCTATTCCGGAAAGAAGCTTGTATGAGGGCAACGTGAAATTCTCGACCGTTTCCCAAAATTAAGTTGATCGTCTGACAACTTAAACTCACTCGCCAAATTATGTTAAATTATATTCAAAATCGTGATGTGTAATTTGCGCATAAGGTTTACACGGGAAGGCAGACAGCCGGAGATCGTAAGATCGATTCAAAAAGTATTGCTGAGTCGATCGGTATTCTAAAAGGTGGCTCTAGAACCAAAATAATTTAGTGTCTCCACTATTGTGGAGAGGGTATTATGAGCTTATGCTGAAGTGTGTATTTGTATTAAAAGATTTTGTATTAAAAACTTTAAATGCGTTTTTCCCGAAAACTATAAGAGTTAGAGCCTAAAACTCAAAAATCTGTAACCACTACTAAAAATGGATTTTCATATGATTTTGTATGAAAAACTTTAAATGCCTTTGTCTCGAAAACTATAAGAGTTAGAGCCTAAAAAGCAAAAATTTAACAGCTTGGCCCCCAGTGTCGATCAAAAACTTAAGCGAGCGACAACAAGTCACTCATTATCGTTCTCTTAAGTGGAACACTAACTATCGACTGGTCGGTCGACAGGTTTTATGTTTCTAACGCAATTCATTTATTTATTATCAAATGACAGTTGCTGATGTGGCAAGCAATTCCATAAATAAAACGCTAGTTTGGAAATAAAAATCGGCATAACATATACATTTAGCCATACAAATAGAACTCTGTGCTACAAACAAAGGTTTTGTTTACTGCTTCGTTTCCTTTTATGCAAACAAAGCAGTAAACAAAAAATATTGAATAACATATTATGAAAAATATTTTAAAAACCTATATAATTTTATAAGTGGTGGTGTTAAAAAAAAGTAATAAAAAAATAATTAGTATTGTGGTTTATTTATTGAAATGTTAATGGTTTTTAATCCAAATTTCGTTATTTTAACCAAGCTTAAGTTCATTGAATTTAATTTTCATTAGTTTATTTTTATGAAGAAGGAAATTTTACAACATGAAATAAATTATAATTTATTTATAATTTTTCATTCTTGACTGAGCTGGGAATTGTACCAAGGTTTTTATGGACATGTTGGCCTGACTAGTTTCGTAACCACACAATCTCTTCAGAGGGGCTTGCCGTTTAACACTCACTGCCATTGACGAGGGATGACGTTAAAAGTCAAACATCAGTCTTTAAACCAAATGGTATTTTACTTTGGTAGATCGAAATTTGCTTTGAATGAATGATAACCTATTTTAATTGATTTATATGTTCTTCCTTGCTTCTGTTTTTTGTACTTTTTGTCAAGTATTCTTCTTAGCATCCAAAGTACCTTTATTTGTTTTTCATGTTTTTGTTTTTATTTTTATTGTTAACCTTTTTTTAGCATAGCTTGAAGGACAAATTAAAACATTTAGCTCGTGCCTTAGCTGTTAACAATAATTAGTATTGTGGTTATTTGTAAGGAAAAATTTTATTAAATATTTTAACAAAATGCCTCTGTCGACAACTACAACACAAGCGACTGATTATTACACTTGTGGTCGCATAAAATTTCTTAGTGGGCCACAAATTTGTATTTGCTTGCATTGTCGATCAAATTTGTTAGTGGGCCGCAAATAAGCAGTTTGGCGTTGAAAATGCAAGCGAACGAAAGCGGTCGACATCGGGGTCCAGGCTGTAGCTAAAATCGTTATTTTTAATCTTTGATAAAAAATTAAATTCTTATCTAAAACACTATTTGTTGTTCTTTGTTGATAAATTTTACTGTCCAGGAATTTATGGGTATATCCAAAATGAGATTTTTAAAAAGATTAACATATTATGTTATTGTTGTTTTTTTGTATTTTTAAGTCGCCCGAAAAAGTATGAACGGCAGTATTTTTTTGTGGCACTACTTTAAATTTATGAATAAAATATTATGTATATAATCTCACTCTAAAATTATGTAAAAATTAAGTCCTACATAAATATTCAAAAATTATTTTCAACTATATCCAGGAAAGGGTTTTCAGTAAAAAATAACTTGTCACAAAAAATTCGGTTGTTGACATGGTGCGTTAGTTTTAAGAACTAATTTGGTTTACCATAAGACATTAATAGATATATGCTTTTTTGGACAAATGTAATAAGACCAATCTAGATAGAACTTCAAATACATTATACAATTAAGTACACAAAATTATATACGCGGCTATTTTTAAAGCACAAAGTTATGTGTAATAGCTATGTGTAATTACTATATTTTACACTCGGAAAAAATTTTAACAGCTACTTAATCTCTTTAATAATATTACCTATAAACTTTATATATACTCATTGCTTTATAAACAACGTACATTTTTAATAATTTCTTGATGATTACCCAAAATTTGTAGTGGCATTTTTGCGTTAATTGTGTAGTTATTCCTTATATAGATATATTTATATATATTCCTTATATACATATGTCATTAATGCACTCAAATTATTTATATACATATATATTTTTTATAGTAAGAATGATTTATGATCAAGTGACGACTTAAACACGATGACTTAACACTTAAAATTCTCAATTTATGATTTTTTATTTATTCTAAAATTTATTCAATATTCCTTTAAAATATATCATATTTTTGGATGAATTTTTTTAATTCAAATATTTTAATATACATATATATTTTGTAATTAATTTTATATTTTTATAATTTTTTATTTTTAAATCACACCCTCTTTTTTAAGCAACATCAATTGTATTCAACAACAACACACACACAATGTTATAAAATAAATATTTTTTTTTATTAATCATCCGATATTCCGTGACGACAATTGTTTACGCATTGAGTTACCGTTAAGAACTAACATTTTCTAAAAACATTTGCATCATCATCTGACTAAATGACTGTTGGCGTATTACGAGTGTTAACTCATAATACAATTTCCCTTGTGCTGTTGTATTGGCATAAAATAATTGTGTGAAATGTGTAGATTCCTTTAGTCCTTGTGTGATTAATATGTATGTACGTATCTCAATGTTATTAAAAGCATCCACAAAACAGCTGCTTGTATTATCTGTTAAAAGAAGGAGGAGAATTCCTCATTCAACTCCTGCCTCAATGTTAAATACAGTATCCACAAAACAGCTGTTCATAGCAGTTTAAAGAAATATATTTTTTTGAGAAAATTAACACACACACTCAAAATCCATTACAATTTTAAGGGGAACATTTATTAGAACGTGGATGTTGTCATACTTCTACAAAGAAACAATGTTATTTCGATAGCAACAATGTTTACTATGCAAAAATGTTTACAAAGTAAAGTGTTATTGACCTATATACAAAACTGTTTATATACATTTCCTAAATTAACAACAATCTCTTAAAAATTTCATATATTTACTTATCAAGTGTAAATAAAATTAAGGTAAATATATATTTTTTTATATAGAGATTACGTCTTGCAAATATCAACAAATTTCGGTTTCTATATTGTTTTTTCAATATAAATTCCCAAGCGAAATTTATTATTTTATTATGAAAACAGGCAGTCAGAAAAAAATCAGACGATCATTGTACGAACTTATTAAATTAAACAACACAATCTTAAGCGAACTACACAGAGGGACAAATTTGAAATAAAAAAATACCAAAATGTACACATTGTTCTCAGTCTTTTAAAGAATAAAGAAATTGTAAGCCCATGCGATAAAAAAAAGAAGAATATATATATATTTTAATAGCGACTCAAGTTGTATTGAAGCGAAATTCGTGCAAGGTGTACCCCCCTTAAAAATCAACCTAGGACTTTTTTAAGATGACATTTAAAATATTTCGGCTCCAGCTTTGACCTCTCGTGAACTGGACCATTTTGAAAAAGGGTCTATTTTTGCATGTTTTGTTAATTTGAGAATCTGTTTCCTTACCAACATATACAATATGGGTATCATAAGAAAGGGTTTTTAAGGCGCGTCCAACTGTGTATACAATTTGTCCAAGGATGAGCATCCATGTCCTTTTTTTAAGGGTATTCTGTAAAAAAGAACGGTTTTTGAATTCTTTTGTTTTAATCTTTAGTCGATTTAATTAAATACGGGTCTCAGCTTTATTTGAAGTTCGTGCTAGTTCGCGTTTTGACAAAAATACAATGGTGTGGTAACCCTTCATTTTAAATAGGGTAATATGGGTATCAAATTTTTTCTTTAGCCATGTACATCATCTTTGTCTGTAAATAATTTAGATTTTTGCATATTAGATGCATTTTACATGGTGCTCTAGAATATATATAAATGCAATTTTGTGGTAACTCTAATATGATAGCGGATTTAGTTTATAGATCATTTATGAACGAAAATAGGACTAAAGAAAGAAAAAAAATGATCTACGACTTTTTGGCGGCATATATATTTTCGCAAATTAAAAAAAGTTAACAAATTTTATTGTTTATATTTACAAAACTTTTATACTGATCACTTAAGACGCATTTATTGCGATTTTAAAAAGCGTTACAGCAAATCCTTTCGTGATTCTATTTTAGTATATTGCTTGCGTGACACGAGCTGGCTCGCAATATAAGGCGGAAGATTTTTATCGATTACCGATAGCTTTGGCTTTTCTAAAATTATTGAGGAGAACGTTTCCTGATGATCTGGCCTAAGCAACCAGTGGAATGCCCATAGTAACAGCTTATCCTCCGACAATAAATTTCAGTATTTTTTTTTTATCAATTATTAAAAAAGGGAATTAAGCACAATAAACAAAATCTATTAATAAATAATTGTATTCCCAAAAACAACTTTGATAATAAAATTAAATTTCTTTAGAAAAAAAAATTTTTTTTTCTCGAAAAAACAAAAATCAAAAATAACTGTTATTTTTGCTGGAAAAGAAACAACAACAAAATTTATTTTAATAAGATTTTTCTATTACGTGGTAAATCCCAATTTTGATTTTTGATAAAAACACTGAAATTTATTGTTGAGGGAAAGATACGAGTATTTTCTATGTGCATTTCGCTGGTTGCTTAGGCCAACTCGTCAGGAAACATTTTCCAAAGACTTTAGAAAAGCTAAAAATATTATACAAATAGGACTTCAAAGGGAATAAGAATTTTAAACACTCAGATCTTACTTGTAGCAATATCAAAGCTTCAGCAAAGCCACAATAATACAATACAAGTAATACAAGTAAGACCTGAGTGTTTATTCTTATTCACTTAATAGTCTTATTTGTGTAATATTATTAGCTTTTCTAAAGCCTTTTAAAAAGTTTCCTGACGAGCTGGCCTAAGCAACCAGCGAAATGCACATAGAAACTACTCGTAGCTTTCCCTCAACCATAAATTTCAGTGTTTTTATTAAAATTAAAAATTGGAAATTTAGCACGTAATAGAGAAATCTTATTAATAATAAATATCGTATTCCCGAAAATAACTTTTGATAAAATTTATTTTGTGTTTGCTCGAAATAATTAAAATCAAAAAACAACTGTTATTTTTGCTCGGAAAGAAATATCAATAAGTAACTGTTGTCATCTGACTTTTTTGAAAAAAGGAATAAGTCTTACGATCCCTGAATATTACTCGAAAAACAAATATTAAAAATTAATTGTTATTTATGCTTGAACAATTTCAAGGAAAAAATTAATTTTTTTTCTCAAAAAAATAAAAATATAAAAATAGCTGTTATTTTTGCTCCACAAAAGAAGAAAAAAAAAAAATACAAAATAACTGTTGTCATCTGACTTTTATGAAAAACGGAATAATTTTTCCGGTCCTTTAGTATAACCGGATATTAACATTATTATTTAAATTATCATCATTATCATTACGAACAAACATAATAAGTACTTGAATATAAACAGTTGTGAAAGTGTCAGGTGTTAATCTCTTGAGATTACTTTTCCTTAGCTTTTGTTTTTTTTTTTTTTTTTTTTTGTTGTTGACTCTTACCTTGAGGGGAAGGTAAGCCAAGGATATTCGTCGGAAATATAACCATTACTAAATTACTTGTGCGAAAAAAGTTAGAAACATTTTATATATGATATTACATATATTCTTAATAATAAGATTAAATTAGATATATTAATATATTTTTTTACGTATTATTAAATAAATTTAAAAATATAAGAATACATTCTCAAAGGCATTGACAGTTTCTGTAGGAAAAAAATATGTTAATTACAAACATAAATATTTCAATGTCAAACAAAGTCTCCTGTTATACAATTATATAAAATTTTATTTATATTTATGCGTAGGCATGCTTTAGCGAAAAGTCCAAATTGTTTTGACACAAATATAATTTCCGTTTTTATTAAAGAACGTAATTTTTTTAAAGAATGTAGTTTTTCTCTTAAATGTTAAAACGTATAAATAAAAGTTACTATTTATGTATAAAACACAACCGGAAAAGCATATTTGTTTAAATACGTTTATATAACGGGCTACTCCACTTGGATAGAAAAATATGTTCAAGGAGATTGGAAATAAGAGGTACTTACTAAACGGTGCTAGTCCTAAATCTTACCAATATACCATAATTTACGTGCAATTTTTAAAATTAAGAGACATTTTTTAGAAAGATTATGTCATTATTTGGAAACTGTGATCAATTACAGTGGAATATGAAGAATTTTTTACGTTTCCTATACACTATTCCAAGACTGGCCTTTATTTGTATACGTGCCATTTGAAAGTAATTTGAGCTGTGTTAGAAGAGTATTTTTAATAATAAGCTACACTAAAAATCGCCTTCGAAGTGGAATGCAATACGAACTTCTAGACGTGCTATTACGAACCATGAATTATATGAATGTAAATAGCACTTGTTTACCTTTGCACGATATGTTGAGTAAATTTAATACCTATACAATGTATTCTTAATAATATAATATAGATATGTATGTATCAACCCAGCAAACACTGAAATACACGATATATATTGCCTGCGAAAATTGATTTCGGAAAAAACGTGTCTCGATGGCAATACTCATAAGCAGTACGAAAGCGATTCTGCTAGATGATAAACTAGCAACATCGCCAGAAAACCACTTACAGGAAAATAAGAAGATATCGCCAAAATGTCATAAGACAGATAAAAAGAAGATTTTGTATTATGAAAAATATTTATTTATATTAATATTAATTACCTCGAATTGTTTTGATGAATATGCTTTATTGTTCAGTAGGCTTTTCTTTTCCAGTCCATGTAAACTTTGTTGTCAAATCATCGATAAATACTCTTTTTAAGGCAGCTCTGACAAAGGAAGCCATGTCTTTGCTTACGAATCTTTTAAAAAACATTTTCTATGTGTATAATTTTTTAACTGCCATTATATTAGAAATCGAAACATCAATATGAATGTAATTATTCACAACTTTTGTCCTACTGAATCGACTCTTTATCGGAACTGAGTGCAAAAGAAGGTAGGGACTGATATTCACTTGTATCGGTTCTATGTTTGGCGATCCTTGCTTTTTTTAGTGTCATAACTTTCTACGCAAGTCTTCTAATTGTTATTGTTTTGTTTCCACCATATTCATCCAATTCCTTTAAAATCGCTTCTACTCTAAGGGTTGAGTAATATCTTGAATAAATTGAATCGAAACAACTTTATTATTAACACATTTAGTCAGGTTCTAATTGTGTTAATCGCAACGCAATGCGAAAAATTACATTGAAAGCAAAAACAAAGTCAAAAATATTTTATAACTTACAGAAATTCATATTGCGTTCTAAATTTTTAAAAATTCAATATTAATTTCTGTACAAAGCAGCAACAAAGTTATCAGCCATGTCACATCCTTATTTTGGTGCTTCAGAAAATTAGGAAAATATTTTGCGGAATTAAAATTTATAACTAAATTCTACATACAAAAATAATTTATTCAATTTTTTTAATTACAATATTCTAATTTTATACTACTAGCACTAAACCAGTTCTTAGAATTTTTTGTTCTTAGTATTTTGTTCTTAGTATTTTTTGTTCTTAGTATTTTTGTTCTTAGAATTTTTTGTTTTTATCATCATCCCTAATGTCTTTGAGTTTAGGTCTTTGTGTTCAGAACAAGTAATTTAGGTGTTGAAACAATAAAAAAATTATAATGATGCCCAAAAACATGCATTTATTAGTGAAATTCAGTACAAGGTACAAGGTCCATACGGACCTATTCACACGTCCGCGTACTATTCTCACTAAAACCTCAATAACTCCTAAAGTAATGATCTGATCGGCTTGATTTTCCAAAAGATGCGCAACAAAATACTCTTGGAATACAGAGTAACTTTGGGGGGGGTTGTAGTGGCCGAAGTAGGAGTAATTTCAGTTTAAAAAGGCAAAAAGGTCCCTAGGGACCTTCTCACTCATCGGAGGGTTAAATAAATACTTTTTTTTGCTACTTTAAGTTGACTACTATAAACTAATTTATAGAAAACATCGTACCTTTTCTGTATTCACTAATCATTTTTACTTTGTTTTAAGTAAACATTTATAAAGAAATATATCACTTTTAGCGGTTTGAAACCAATTTCTTTTTAGGATCTAAAAAAAATATTTTTAATAATATAAAAAATGTATATATTATTGGCAAAAACTAATAAAAGTGAGCCTTTGGGGATTTTTGACGTTGAATTTGGCGAAAAGTTCAAAATAAATAAGACAACCCTGCTGCTGGGCTTTAAAAGTTACATACCTATTCGTGGCAGGAGGGTTGGTGATGAAGTCTTTTCAAATATATTGCTCTCTTTTTTAACCAAAATGGTGTGAAATTTTGTCATAAATTGAGTGACAACAGTCTTTTCGAATGCTTGAAGCTAAGTCGTGGATCTAGCTGCCAAAATATTAGTGCATTAAATGCGACTCTGGAAATTTCCATGTAATGGGCGTTTGGTGATAGAAATGCAAAGTCTTTTCCTAATGTAGACATGCTTGCAATTCAATGAATCTGTTTCCCCAATTTGTGGTTCAAATGGCAAAAAAACCAGTACTTTTATACCTATACATTTATTATACAAAATATATCATATTTTCACAACCTCCACCACCACTAGTGATGAATGAAGGTATACTAAGTTTGTTATTCCGTGTGAAACTTTTTTTTAATATTCATCTAAGGCCCCATAAAGTAAATTTATTCTTAAGTAATTTGAGTTAATTACCTCATTTCCGTCTGTTGAAAACACGCTCCTTTTCGAAAGGCCCAAACGAAAGAACAATGTTTGTGTCAAATTCTTTCCAATTCTCTTAAGCAGTTTGGAATTCAAATCTAGCACAATTAGCTTCGTAGAAAAAAAGAATAAAAAACAGTGAAACAAACTCCATAAAACAATTGATTTTTTTTTATCAAAATCTAACATAAATTGATGACGGAATGCCCCTATTCTTATTAAAATTTGAACAAATTTATTTAATATGACTGGTACTTACACTACTTAGTATTGTGAAGATCGGTCCATATTAAACTATAGGGTTCATATAATGCCCACTGGCACCGCAACGAATAATTCTATTTTAGTAAATTTTGGTATGTTATGGTCGCATACGCTTAGAAACCGCAAAATTTCGTAAGGATATAGACCTCATATTAAGTCCAATCTAAGTCCTCATATTAAGTCCAAAAACAGATAGCTTGGTAAAATGTCGCCCAATTATGCTTAATATGGCTAGAAACAACTTCATATTATTTTGCGATTCAATCGATAATTTATCGTTAGTCCCATATAAAGCGGCAGTCCAAAAATTACTTAAATATATATGCTTAACCTGTCGGTCAAAATGCTGCCTTATACAATTGCGCTTATAAATGCCGAAAATCATTTTTTATTTTATAAACGATTTCATTGCTTAGTAACTATTAGGGTATTCATTCGGTTAACCGATTAATTACTAACCGATTAAATGATCGGTTAATTTAAAATTGGCTATTTTCAATTAACGATTAAACCGGTTAATTGTAGTCGATTAACCTATTAACCGATATAGCGAAATTTTTATTTTTTTTTTTGTATCATAACTAGGGAGATCGAACGGTTATTATTCGACCGGTTTTAACCGGTTATTTTAGCTTTGTCCAAGTCGGTTATTTTAAAATGTCAATTTTTCGAATATCAAAAAAACCGGTTATTTTGATATATAAAACCGGCTTTTTTTAATAATGTGTAATTTATATACATTTTACTTACTCTTGTTGCGAATGTACCCGTAATTTAAGTATTTTTTTGATTGAATATTGGACAAACTTAAACTTTTTATGAAGAATGTCAAAACAAAATGTAACAGATGTCAAAAACATTGCGAACAATGTAAATACAAATCGCTTATAAGCGTGAGTGTTTTTGTTAGTTAAAAATTAAATAGTAATTTGTGCGAGAGTATTCTAAATATAAAATATATTTATAAATAAATTTTATCTCTAGAGATATTTTGAACGGAATTTAAAAGACAAAGTTAGGTGCTTGAAGTGCCCTAAAATTATATGTTGCAAAGAGTTTTCCACGGCACGATTTATTAATCACCTTTAATTAGTCCGCATGCTTGACATTAATGTACTCCAAGTAAAACTTTACTCCTTTCGAAGTATTTAGTTCTAAAGAGACGACAAATAATGCTAAAGTCAGTATATCTTCATGCTTAAAACTACAATATTCCGGCGGAATCAACGATATGGAAAAAATTCATCAGTTTTATTATATTATTGTTATATTTATTAACACACCAAGAACTAAAAAACTAAATTGAAGAACTCAAACAATGTCATGGAAGTTCTGAAATTGTGGTCGACGAATTGACAAATATTTCATGCAAAAAGCATGTTCATATTACTATTCGTTTTTCTAATACTGAAACAAAATAACTTGAAATATACGAGTATAATCCTGGCTAAGAGGTTTTGTTTGCAACTTTTCAAAAATGTGGTTGAAGCCTACTGATTCATATAAACATGCTTTACTCCCAACAAATTAAGCCGGTTATGGCCCATTGGCTAGGTTACAAGAATTTGATAAATAAATAAATATCTCAAATAATAAATTTATTAAATTACTATAATTTTTTAATTTGCTTTTGCAAAACGTTTGTCTAGATCAAACATCATTTAATAGTTTTTAAATTATATTATACAATTATCTTCTTACAAAAAAAGTTTAGTAAATAAATAGAAATTGTTAAAAAAAAGTTTAAAGCTTGATCAATTTACTAGCCACACGTTTCTTGGACTTTATCGTCAAATATTTGTTAGGTCTGAACTTACCCTAAGTCATATCTATGTATTTTGTTGGTTCCTTACCTTTGTGAATTGTTTTGTTTTTATTCAAATTAACGTTTTATTACAAAAACTTATTTGATTTTAGTGTTTTTATGTATTCGAATTAAAACCGGTTAACTGGTTATTTTAAAAATGTTTAACCGGATACCGGGTTTTTTAAAATAGCAACTATTCGTAATATTCGAAAATCGGTTATTGAAAAAGTCGAATAATCGATCTCCCTAATCATAACACAATTTTTTGTGTTTTTAATTATAGAAAATATTTTTTCATAGAAAAGAAGGTGTTTAGGGATCTTCATTTTAAATAGGTGTTTGCTGTCAACAGCTTTTTGTTTCACGTACTTTTTATATATATCGGGAATGTTCTGGAAATCGAATTCAAGTGCAATTGAAATCGAACCTATTTTGGAAACTATACCGTATTCAAAGTTCATAAAATTATTTCTCATTCTATATCTCATACTTTTAGGACCAACTTCTTTTGAAATCAGGAATTGCAACTTTCATTTGAACAAAAATTCAATTGAAAATCTATATCGATTTAAATTTACCGTGATTTCGATTTTCAGAACATGGTCGTATTTGTTTAGTTATTTGTTTCTTTTCATATTTTCTCATATCAATCTTTAAACAAAATTAACCGTGACAATTACAAGAGTTAAAAATTAAAAAAAATTAACACAGGACTCTAATGACATTATGGAAGATTTTAAACGCTTAGAGAAATCCAGGAAAAGGACTGTGTAATTAGATATTCTGTATTATGCGCTGCTTTTGATTTCAAAGAGAACTGAAAGAATTTGTTCAAGTCAAGTTTTATCAAAACTAAAGAGAACAATCGCTTAAATCCTGAGCATATTTCTAAAAGAATTTTTTCCTTAAACTAGTGAAATAACTGATAAAATTAAATTATAGTTTATTTTTTAATTACTACATAATATTTATGTATTAATTAAAAAATATTTATAACATTTTTATGACTAATTTTTTGGTTTGCATATTTTAGTTCAAGAATTGTTTTGTAATTGTTTTTTTTTACTAATAAACTCCAAATAATAAATAGTTTATGCATTTTTATTATTGAAATTACTTAATTTATAAAAAAAAAATTTTTTTAATCGGTTAACAGATTAATTACAAAATTAACTGATTATTAACCGATTAAACCAAAACCTCGGTTAATTAGTCGAGCGATTAACCGGTTAAAATTGAACCGATTAAATGAATACGCTTTAGTTACTAGCGTATCTTAGCAATGCGTATGCATTGTCTGCAATTCAATAAATTTTAGTGTTTTATTGTAATTAATTATAATACTGTGAGGTTTGTTTTTATAAAGAAATACTCCTGAGATATACGAGCTCTCGGTGGAGGGTATTAAAGATTCGTTACAGCCAAATATAGCGTTCTTACTTGTTTTTTTTTTATAAAATATCAAGTAAAAAATTCAAAACTTCCTAATATTTGTTCATGTAAATTCATATTCAAATAGAAATTGATTTTTCTTTCATGTGTTTTGCAGGCACTACAATTTATCAAAAGAAAAGCTTTATTTTTATCTAAAGGCCCAATTTCTTTGGAATGAAAAATATATGAAGCAATTATATATCTAATCTGTTATTTCATTTTAACGAGCTTCGACGCTGAAAATTTCACATGAATTTCGTTTTACACTTCCTGATAAGTCCAAGATGGACCTATGGTAGTACCTTCTTTAAAAGATAAATTTTTTATATAATATTATGTGTTGCATGACTCGTACATCTTTTGATATTACACGAATTATAAGAATTATATATTTTAAAATAAACATGCGTAAAATAAGTTCAATCTTTGCAGAATTTTATAACTAAAGTTGTATTTTTTACTTTCTATAACTTTCGCATTTATAATTTTTTTTTAATATTGCTTAAAATATGTAAAAATTTTAAAAGTCAGCAGAACGTTTGCTCCATGTATGAGAATTTTTTCTTTCTTTTGCATTCTTCAAATTTTTTTTCTATTGTTATGCTTTTTTTCTTCTCTGTATCACAATTTGTTTCTGTGAATTATGCTCATGTAATGTATGAAAATAATTTTGCATGTTTTACGACAAATTCTCATAAATGTTGAGCGCTATTTTAAAAAACTTTAGTACTTAAGGTAGTTACTAAAGATATATTATAAAGGGTCCATCAGTTAGGGCTTCCTATCTTTTAATTTAAATAAAACAAAGTATGTGATTGTTATCATCGTTATCATAGTTTATATCTGTCATGGCTTCGAAATGTTTAATTCTCCATGACTGTGTCGCATATATAAGGTTGAATTAGCCAAGTTGCATATGTTATGTTCGCCTTGAAGGCCGCTGTGTCGTGTGGCGTATTCGGATAGACTTGCAACTTAAGAAACCTTACTAGAAAAACCTGAACAGGGTCGAAACGTACCATCTCAATCACGATTTTATACAACCTTCTCGAGAGATGACCATGCCCTCAAATGGCTCGTCTAGAAAGTCCTATGTATCATAAACTGTAAAGCACATGGTGGCATTATTTTAAAGCCATACATCGTTGTTTTCCATTTCATGTCAAAAGAAGTTGGGAGTCATTGACCTCAAGCGTTTATCGCAATGCCCTGAACGACGTCATTCTGAAGGAAGTAAGGGCCTATGGCACAGCCAGCCCAAATTCCTTACTAAACGGAAACTTTAATGGGATGATCTTTAATGGGATGCTCTTGAGTTATGTGGATTGGTATTGTCCCAAATTCGAGAATTTGTTTGTGAACGAACCTATTCATTTTAAAGTGAACCTCATCGCTAAAGACGATTTTTCGATGAATATAAGGGTCACTTAAACGTTTATTTTTAAAAACGCTATATCCATGCAAGGTGATGTAAAAAAACGAGCTAATAAATAATATATAACATATAATAAATAATGGGAGGTCTTTATGGGAGGACCCTTTATTCACTGCCTTAATAAAAATATCTTGTTATATCCTCCCTTACACTAAGTGGTAAATAAAAATGTATGTAAGTTTTTTACTTTATGTGTAAAATAAGAAATATTTTCCTTAAATCCATCTTAAAAAGTAGGGTCTGTTAGAAACACGCTCAAGAAATGAGATTAACACATTCAATTACTGTTTTTATTTTATAGAAAAACATTTGAAAAAATAAGATTTATTTTTGTTTTTTTTTTATTGAAATAGTGATTTCATTTCACACACAGTCTATACTTTCTGTTTAGGAGTTAAGCTGATTTTTTAAATATACATAAATTCTACCAGCCTAGATATGATCGTCCGCCTATCTGTTATTGACTTGATAAAGACCGAAAAATACGAAATTAAATATTTTCTCTAAGCAATTTGTTGCTTTACACCGGAACTACTTTTTTCGTGGTTTCCTTATAAAAAATTTCGCGGAAATGGATTTTATTAGAAAAATTGTTTAAAAAATTTCCTAAATCTTTGATGATAGGCGAAAACTTATTAAATAAAAAAAATGCATTTTGAGTTTTTGATTGGGCTTAACTGATTTTTTTTTCCGTTTGCTATCCATAAAATTAGTCAACACAACTGCTTCCAATCTTTCCAATCTTAATCTTTGGAAAATAAGTCAATTAAATAAGGCAACTAATTTTAAATTTAAAACTACAACTTCTGACTTAAGACCTTTTAATGTGTCAAACTTCAGACAGTTAATTTCAATGTGGAATTTATGTCCATAAAGCTAAATAAGCAAACACTTAAGACTATAGTCTACTAATTGACATTATTATCATTAAAAATTACACTATGCTAGAACTTGACACTTTTTTGTGACAAGCGGGACAACTGGCGTTTTAAGCTAATTCGGGTAGGGTGAGTTCAGTTGTGCTTTAGTTATCTGTTGTTTTCGAGTTATACCCTTATTTCGAAAATGGAGAAGGTTGCACAAAATATATTCGCTTAACTCATATCGAAATCCCGCATATAAATTTCCTTTAAGCAAGGTACCATTATTCTTAAGCCGAGTACAAATTACTTAATTCAAGAATGGATTTTTAAAGAGTAAACACTTAATTAATCCATTTGTAATCAAATAATCTCACATAATTATTAATTTATAAAACCTTGTTTTGATTTAAATATGAGTGCATACTACTGAGCCTAACGTCGGATTGACTTAAGAATTAAAAGAACAACATTTATCCCTAAATGCTGCAAATTTAAGAACTGTAATCTTGATTTAAGTATAAATGCATACTTGGTGTGTGATCAAAGTTTAATTGATTTAACCTTTATGTATACAAAAAGTTACGTATGTATTCACACAGCCTACCCAGGCATGTTGCTGATGTTTCACATTGAAACCTTTATACGCTGTAGAAATAAGAATGGGGCATAACCAAACTATACATATGAATGTTGCCACATCGAAGTGAATCACCCCTGTCGGATTTTTTTTAGCTAGCTCAACATTTGGTTGACTTTTAGCTAACTTATTTACAACTGACTAGTGACTAACTCATAATTGGTGCAGATTTGAGTCAGGCGTGTTTTGTGCGACTGACTTCTTCTCGATAAGTATTGAACTAGCCTTTGGCTAACTCAAAGCTGATGCAGAGATTAGTGAGTTGTGTTTTGTGCGACTGACTTCTTCTCGATAAGTATTGAACTAGCCTTTGGCTAACTCAAAGCTGATGCAGAGATTAGTGAGTTGTGTTTTGTGCGACTGACTTTTTCTCGATAAGTATTGAACTAGCCTTTGGCTAACTCAAAGCTGATGCAGTGGACTGTGGTAAAAACACGTTTTGCTTGTTTTGTGTACTTTTTCAAAGTTAAATAATAAGCAAAAGTTCCCATATTCTCTTTGTTAATATCATTTAGTTAAATACATCTTATTTTCAAAGTAGAATTATTATGAAAACCGGTTTTTGCCATATCGGGCATGCTGATGGTGTCTTATAACTGAGAGTTTTTCTGTAGACAAAGGGGAAATACAACAAAAGTGAAAGAAAACATATGTGTAATAGTCTAGACAGACAGAGACAGAGCTCTGTCTCTCTTTAAAAAATAAATAAAGCAAAATACGTAATTTTTTTTTATTCTCTTATTAAAGTCAACATATTGTATGCACCACAAGCTGACTCATAATGAGCTAACTTATGGCTAACTAAAAAGTTATGCAGTGTGAGTGAGTACTGACTCGTACTGCGGACATTGCGTGTAAAAACTGAATAGCTTTAACCATGTAAATGAGTTAGCTTGTGAGTCACCTCTGACTAACTTCTGGTTAACCATGAGTTGACTTTGAGCTAACTCATTTTCCGACAGGGACTACACGTTTGTGGGCATTCGTAGCGCAATTTTTATAAAAATATATAGAAGAATCCCAAGCTATGAATATGTTGTGATTCAAAACTCAAAAGTTCATGTACACAGAACCAAAAGTTGTAGGTAAATAACGCATAATGGGGTGTAGAATTGAAGAAGGGAAGGTTATTATACAACCAACAAAAATCTTAGTCTATTTAACACAAATTTTTAGTAAAATTTTAAAATTTTATTAAAGTAGTCAAATTGAAGAAACATCATCAATTTAAATAAGTTCGTTTGTTATTTTTCCTTGTGTTAATTTGAATAAAATTTTGTAAAGTTAAATAAAAAAAAATAGTTAAATTAAGAAAAATGAATATTCAAAATAAAGATTAATTCTTCATTTTAACTATTCTCTTATATTCAATTCTACGAATAATCGATAATTTTTAAAAGGTTTTAATGTCCCAGTTGGAATTTTTTAAAAAGCGTCTTTATATTATTTAATGCAATTTTTGTGGTTTATACACAATATGTTTTTATGTATCACAATTGGGGGATTCACAAGGTGTCATAAAGTCATATGTCTTTATGAAAAAATACGACTGTTGTGAGCAACCCCTCATAATTTAATGTGCTATTAATTACGACAGCACAATAACCATAGCAAGCAACGTTCTATTTATTTAAGACACTTTTTGTTTACAAACTAACAACAATATTTTTAAACCATTTTAAAATGTTAGAACATTATGACAATAAACCATGATAGCACACCTTGTGAATACCCCAAATGTGTATATATTAGATAAAATTGCATTTTAAATAATGATATAAAAAAAACTTAAACAAAAACTATTTCAGTGCAAGAAGTTAACATTTATTATATAAACATAAATTAAATTGAAAAAATTAACTATATAATTACATAGTATGTATAAAATCTTGACAATTGTTATACATATTAGAAGTTACTATATGTTATCATAGTTAAATCGTTGTTTTCTAACGAAATATTACAATTTCTATAAAATAAGAAGTGTTGGCGTCTGGCTGGTGTAAACCGGGGATTAATGTTTCCCATTATTTTGAATGTGTAAAACCGGACTACATGTGGTGGCATCTGGCAACCACACATGTAATACGTAAAGCAGCTGTGCTTTAACGCCACCTGAAAAATGAGTTTTTTTTATTCTTTTACTCTTTGCATAAAACTCAAACCAGCCAGACGCCGGCCAGTAAAATAAAATTAAAATAAAATAAAAAACTAAAATTAAAACATAAATAAAATATAGTTACCTAAAATTAGATAAAAGAAAAAAGAAAAGAAACTAAAAGTGAAGTGTTTTATTCAATAAAAAGAGCCACAAACAGAAAGCGCCAGTGAGCCACAGAAAAATAAGGGTGGAATTTCAGTGTAAGTGTTTGAGTGTGCGCCTGCCACTTCTTAACCTGCCTCAACAAGCCAACCACTGACATCCTCTGCCACTTGGTGATTCCGGACAGCACAAAAGTTGACTCGAGCTCGTGTAAATTGTGTAAAGGGTGTCACAAAATTAGTGCTTGCAATAAATTTTTGAGCATGGACTACAAGAACCTTGTCTCAACATTAAAAAGATTTCCTTTTTGTTTTAATTGTCTTACTATGGGGCATTTGTATGGGGATTGCAGTAGTCCTAATGGTTGTTCTAAATGCAATAAGAAACACCACACGTTAATACATAGGGATATAGTAAGAAATATAAGCAACAATAATCAAAGCCAGCCAAGCACTAGTTCGCAGAGTCAGAGTCAAAGCAGTCAAAGTCAAATACAGTCCACTAATGTTGCCGGCCCTTCTGGTGTAGTTCAATCTCATCATACCTCGGTTGCAAAAAAGGTTATGTTAGCCACAGCCTGGGTTAATATTATAAGTTTTGGTTCCTGTTACAAGGTTCGTGCCCTGATAGATCCATGTTCCGATGAAAGTTTTGTTTCCGAAAAGATACAAAAATTATTGAAGCTGCCAACTAATCCAGTTTCTGCAGAAGTCTCAGGTTTAGGCGGAGATATAATAAGTACGTCTTCAAAAATGGCAGTTTTTACTATTGTTTCTCTTTTCGATTGGAATGTGTCTCTAAATATACAGGCCCTAGTTGTCCCTCGTGTAACTGGTAGTATTCCGACGCACTCCTTTTTGCCCCAAAAAGAGATTGAGCTGCCCAAGCTGTGTTATGCTGATCCGAAGTTTTATGAGAGCAGTGAGATTGATTTATTGTTAGGGGGTGACTTGTACCCTTTTATTCTTCGTGGTGGAGTTAGGCATGGTGTTTTTGAATCGCAAGTGGCTCAAGAAACCATTTTTGGTTGGATAGTTACGGGTCCAACGCCTACTATAGTTTCCCCTCGAATAGTAAGAGTGTCTCATATGACAAAAGTAGCGATTGATGACCAATTGTCGAAGTTTTGGGAGTTAGAAGAAGTTTCTCATAGGCGTATTTTATCAGATGAGGATAAAAAGTGTGAGGAGATTTATAGTTCTACTACCACTAGAAACTCGGAAGGGAGATACACAGTTAGTCTGCCCTTTAAGAATAGTTTGCTGTCGCTTGGTCCCAATAGGCATATTGCTGTTTGTCAGTATTTGAAAAACGAAAAATCGTTAATGCGCAATGCTGAGCGTAAGGCCCAGTACGATGAGGGCCTAAAAGAATATATAGCTCTAGGGCACATGGAAAAAGTAGGAATTTCTGAAGGTGACCCGGGTTATTATTTACCCCATCATGGCGTTTTTAAGCCAGAGAGTACAACGACTAAATTGCGAGTAGTATTCAATGCCTCGAGTCCCTCTGCAAGTGGCAAAAGCTTAAATGATTTGTTGTACACTGGCCCTATTCTGCAGGCTGAAATAGTTAATCTGATTTTGAGATGGCGATTTTTTCAGTTTGTCTTTAATGCGGACATTTCAAAAATGTACCGGCAGATTTTTGTGACTCCCACACATAGGCCCTTCCAGAAAATAGTTTTTCGTAGCAGTGATAGTGCGGAAATTGCTGATTACCAACTGAAAACGGTGACTTTTGGCGTAAAGTGTGCCCCATATTTGGCCCTTAGAACCATTCTATAGTTGGCGAATGATGAAGAGCGACGTTTTCCGTTAGGAGCTAGAAACTTGCGAGAAAATATGTCCGTAGATGATGCCCTAGTTGGTGCCCATTCAGTTGCTCATGCTTTGGTGGCACGTGAGCAATTAATTGGTATTTTAGATATGGGGGGATTTGAGCTCAGAAAATGGACCTCGAATTCGGAAGAAATTTTAAAAAATTTGACCCATGATCACCTACTAAATTCTTCATTTTTGTCGCTCGATGAGAAAAGCACTACAAAAACGCTAGGAATTCGCTGGAATGCGGCAAAAGACGTGTTTTTCTTTGTTTGTGAGAAGATAACACTAAAAACCTCATACACAAAAAGAGAGGTACTTTCTACCATTGCTCGGCTATACGATCCTGCAGGTTGGTTGGCTCCGGTGGTAGTTACTGCTAAAATTATTATGCAGCAAATGTGGCTTGATAAGATCGAGTGGGACGAGGCTATCAAACCCGTGGCTCTGCAGAAATGGCAGAATTTTGTTGCAAATTATGCGGATATTGAAAAAATTAAGCTTCCACGTTGGGTTCAATATTCGCCTGGCTGTAGTATACAATTTCACGGGTTCTGTGACTCGTCTGAGTTGGCATATGCGGCTACAATTTATATAAGGGTACAGCTCGAAAATAAAGTTTTGACAAGTCTGCTCACATGTAAAACTAAAGTGGCCCTAATAAAAAAGCCATCTTTGCCTCGTTTGGAGTTATGTGGAGCAGTTCTTTTGGCAAATTTGGTTGACAGTATAGTACCTACTTTTTACGTGGACAAGTGCCCCCTTTATTTGTGGTCTGATTCCACGATTGTTTTAGCGTGGTTGAGAAAACCCCCTTGTAGCTGGAAAAAGTTCGTGGCAAATAGAGTGGCTACAATATTAGAAAAAGTGGGGAATAAAAACTGGTGTCACGTGGCTAGATCCTGTCGATCTAGCAACCCGGGGGCTGATCCCTGCGGATTTGAGAGAAAATAGGCTCTGGTGGCACGGCCCTGAGTGGCTCAACTTAGCGCAGTCTTCGTGGCCTGTAGGAGCAGCGGAGTTCGAGACGGTAGAAGAGTCGAAAGGAGCTAAAGTTTTTGCTGCTAGATCTGCTGATAAAGAAGATGTTCTAGATAGGTTTTCTAGTTTATCTCGAGCGTATCACGTAATCGCTTATATGTTTCAATTTGTCGCTCTGGCGAGTATGAAAAGACGCGAAAATGTCATGCACAGCTCTTTGAGAATATCAGCTAGCGAGCTAAAGTTCGTAAGAAATCGTTTATTTTTCCTTTCTTAACAAATGTACTTCTCAGGGGAGTTTAGCTGCCTCAAGGCGAATAGGAAAATCGATTCACGTAGCCCCCTGTTGACACTTACCCCTTTTGTTGACAAAGATAACCTTATTCGATCTAATAGTCGCCTAAGCTCTACTACTTGTCTGTCCTACAACGAGCGACATCCTATTATCTTGGCGTATGGCAGTAGATTGGCCCGGTTGTATGTAGAATTCGTGCACACCTTAGCCCTTCACGGAGGAGCTCGTCTAGTCTTAAATATTGTCCGGCAAGAGTGCTGGATCATTCGAGCGAAAAACCTGATAAAGACAGTGGTTCGTAACTGCAAAGTCTGTGTTCTTTATAGAAAGAAGCTTCAAAATCAAATAATGGCGGCTTTGCCGGACGAAAGAACTACCCTTTGTCGCCCCTTTACGAATACTGGCGTTGATTTTGCTGGCCCGTTCGAGGCAGATACTGCCGTATCTCAAAAGGCTACGTGTGTCTCTTCGTTTGTTTCTCTACGAAGGCGATTCACCTTGAAGCTGTTAGCGATTTGTCTACCCCTGCCTTTTTAGCAGCCTTGGCCCGTTTCGTCGCCCGTCGCGGTTGCCCAAGCCGCATGTATTCTGACAACGGCAGAAACTTTGTTGGCGCCGCTAGAGAGGTCGACGCAGACTTCGCCAAACACGTGAAAGAGCTTCGTGACACGGCTGTCGAAAACTATGGTCACCAGCACTTGTCGTGGCACTTTATCTCTGCTGCAGCACCTCACATGGGAGGTTTATGGGAGGCAGGGGTGAAAAGCATGAAAATGCATCTCAAGAAGTCAGCTGGTCAACTCAAGTTTACGTTTGAGGAGTTTTCCGCCGTTCTGGCAAAAATAGAAGCGTGTCGCAATTCGCCCCTATGTCAGAAAACGCTGAAGATTTATCTGCCCTTACTCCAGGTCACTTTCTGATAGGGACATCTATTCTTACCCCGGCTGAACCCGAGGAACTGTCTTCACCCCTTAGTATGGTAAATCGCTGGCGTAAATTGAAGGCCCTACAGCAAGAGTTTTGTCGCCGGTGGAAGCAGGAGTATCTACAAGAGCTAAATAAGCGAAATAGATGGCAACACCCGCAATTAGACTTAAAAGAAGGCAATTTGGTGGCTCTTAAAAGTGAACCAGGCTGTCCCACTGAGTGGCGTTTAGGGCGTATTATCAAAGTTTACCGTGGCAATGATGGCAAGGTGCGAGTAGCCGATCTAAAAACGCAAAATGGCGTAACCACTTGGCCGATACACAAATTGGTGGCTCTGCCTAAAAGCGACTCTTAATACCCATCTTTCTGTAACGTTGCCCCTCTCTAATAAAAAGTAGGTTCTTTGGTGGACCTCGGGGCACTTCAGCACAGCCTACTACGCGAGACTTGAGCCCGACGTAGCTCCCCGTATTTTGACCGTGCCAGCGAAGGAAAATTAAAACATAAATAAAATATAGTTACCTAAAATTAGATAAAAGAAAAAAGAAAAGAAACTAAAAGTGAAGTGTTTTATTCAATAAAAAGAGCCACAAACAGAAAGCGCCAGTGAGCCACAGAAAAATAAGGGTGGAATTTCAGTGTAAGTGTTTGAGTGTGCGCCTGCCACTTCCTAACCTGCCTCAACAAGCCAACCACTGACATCCTCTGCCACTTGGTGATTCCGGACAGCCTACCCAGAACCAGGTAACCCCATTGTGCACCCAAACAAGAAGCATTCGAAATTTAATAATTCAATATGAAATCCTATAGAAAGCACCAACACAGAAAAAATTATTAAATTTCTCCAATCACCAAATTTGTTCTAAATTCATAATATCAAGCAAACAAGTTGTTGATTTTGCACCTATTACCAAAATGATTATATTGACTACTAAAAATTTTTGATCAAAAACTTTGCCATTTCAAACAATGTGTTAATTTATTTAAATAAATATTGACAATTCCCAACAACAATTCTAAATGTTTAAATTATTTTATTTTAAACGAAAAAAGTCAATTAAGATTTTTTGTTATTTAATTAAAGTTTTAATTGAAAATTTTTTTCAAAACAACTAAAAGGTTAATTAAATCAAAATTAAATTTTTAATTTTCTTTCAACTAAAAAAATAATTGATTCAATTATCACATTAATTAAATTTAAATACTTTTTAAACCATTATTTTAATTGATAAAACACTTTTTTCTGTGAACAAAATTATAAGATATTTTTGAATTTGTTTCTGCTTTCATTAAAATTTTTGGCGTTACGTTGCGTTTTACACAAATAGGCCCGTAAACATTTCAATATACTAATTTAAGTTTGAAATTAAGGAATTTATTTGGGGACTGTCATAATCACAGTTGGTTTTAATTTTATAAAAATATTTCTGAATGAAGGACCAAACTAGTATCGACTCTTTTGGGTATTCTAAGTTAAATATAAAAAATATCTTGAAACATGTGTCTATGGCTTTTACTACGGAATGCATTCGATATTTTATTCCTTTAAAATATACCGCGATTTCTTGTGGTTCTAAAATAGAACCTGATATTAATATTGATGGTTGAACTTGGCTTTTTTGCCTCCTGTCTTTTGAGTAACTGTTCCTCGCAGCCTGCAACTGTGCTTCCATCAATTACGAAACTCTTTTGTGAGTCTCTTATGGAGAACCTTGTACATACCTTTTTTCCATTTTTGATTTTGAACATTTTAGATGAAGATACTAAAATGCTATGCAATAAATAAAATATACCAATGAATCGACCATCTGAAAAGATTCAAAATTATCATAAGTACTTATAAATTTTAGATAAATATTTTAGATAAATAAATTTTAGATAAATGTTACAGCACTTGTCGGAGTTAATAATAATGTGGTCTCTATATCATCTCCATCTTTGAATGTTCCTGCTCTGGGGTCCAATACCCCGAATTCAGATCTTACACCACTTGTCAATAATGACACTGGTCTCGCTGATACATTTTCCACAATTACGCAAATACCGAATAATTATGTTGCATGTAATCAAACTGTTCATAATCCACTACGTGCTGTTCCACCAAGAAATTCAGTTTTCATATCTCGGTTAGCTTGCGGTACGTCCTCGGAAGATGTAGATTACTACATAAAATCTAAACTTGGTTCGAACACGATATCTTCAATTCATCAATTTCAATTCGTACAACCACGATCAATTGCTTCATTTAAGGTTACTATTTCTGCCGATTGTTTTTCTACTGTTTTGGATCCAAACTTCTGGCCCGTTAACACTTTGGTTCGAGAATATATTTACAAAGAAAAACCTTTATTCAATAACGTCGCCAATTTACCTCAACGTAATATTAATGTTCCAAAAAACTAGATAATAATGGTACTGCCAACGTAATGTCCTTACTCTATCAAAATGTCCGTGGCCTTAGAAGTTATCTAATTTATATGTTGAAAGTTTTAACATTAATCATCAGGTGCTAGTATTTACTGAAACATGGCTAAATAATAATTTCCTCAGTACTGAAATTCTTTGTAACAAATTCAACATTTTTCGCCGTGATCGTGAAACTTATGGCGGTGGAGTTCTTATTGCGGTTGCAAATAGTTTGTATGCGGAACGTATAAATATTGATCCATTGGTGGATATTGAATTCATCGCTGTTGTAATCAAGCTAAAGCATAAAAGGTTCATAGTTACATGTTCATACATTCCTCCATCATCCCCACAGTCTCTTTACATTCAACACGCTGAAGCTATTAAATATATTGCTAAATTTTCTAATGAATTGGACACCCTTATAGTTATGGGTGACTTTAATTTACCTTCATTATCTTGGAAATTTGTCCCAGAGGATAAATATTACGTTCCGATTAAACTTAGTGACAGTTCAAAGGATTTTATCAACATGTTACAGGACATGGGTCTTTTTCAAATAAATGGAGTAATAAATAATTTTTCAAAAATTCTTGATTTAATTTTGGTAACTGATAAAGATGACTGTAATGTTAAACGTACAATCCCTGTAACTACTCCTGAAGACCGTTTTCATCCTGCTATTGAGTTAATCATAAACCTACCATTGAAACACAATAATATACTGCCTACCATACACGAAAAAGTTTTTGCATTTAAACAAACAAACTACAATGCCCTAAATGAATTAATCGTAAATGTAGACTGGAATAGCATTTTAGCATTTCCTTCTGAAAAAAATACACATATGGATCACATATTTAAGGTGCTTTACAATAAACTTTTTGATTTTATGGATTTATGTATTCCAAAATATAGAATGAAATCTGAATCAGGCCCACCTTGGAATAATGGGCAATTATCTCGGGCTAAAAATAATAAAAATAAATACTACAAAAAATTCAAGCGTTCTGGATCTTCTGTTGATTATTCAAGATATGCTTTAAGTCGAGCTGAATATACAAGAATAAATAAGTAATGCTATGCACTTTACTTGAATAAAATCCAAAATAATATAAAATTTGATCCGAAATCATTCTACAATTTTATAAATTCAAAAAAAAGAACAACTGGTTATCCTACAGTGATGAAATTTAATCAAAATGAATCATGTGATGCAAACTGTATAAGTGATTTGTTCGCTGATTTTTTTTCTACCATTTATTCAGATGCTACCTATGATAAAAATGGTAATTATCCGTTTCCGATAGCAGAAAATCCAGCTATATCAATTTCGTTTTTTGATACCCAAACTGTCGCAAATGGTCTAAAAAAGCTAAAATTCTCGTACAAATATGGTCCTGATAAGATCCCGAGTAATATTTTGATTATGTGTGCTGAAGCCTTATCTATCCCTTTAACGATATTGTTCAATACGTCAATTAAATTTGGGTATTTTCCGAAAATTTGGAAGGAATCTTATATTGTTCCTTTATTTAAGTCTGGCACTAGATCTGATATTGAAAATTACCGTGGTATTGCAAAACTTAGTATCATACCTAAATTTTTTGAAAAATTAATAACGGAAAATTTATATTACCAAATCTCAAACATAATATCTCCATATCAACACGGATTTAAAAAAGGTTGCTCTACCACTACAAACCTTCTTCAGCTCACAATTGCTATCAATCGTGGTTTTTTCGCAAGGAATCAAACAGATGTTATCTACACCGATTTCAGCAAAGCTTTTGACAAAGTCAATCATGCTCTTTTGGTTAAGAAGCTTCAAATAATGGGATTTACAGATCTTACCTTAAAGTGGATTTACTCTTATTTATCGAATAGGGTCCAAACTGTCCTTTTTAATAAAACGTTTTCTAGAAAAATAAATGTGCCATCAGGAGTACCCCAAGGCAGCCACCTTGGACCTATATTATTCTTGCTTTTTATAAACGATTTACCTGGAGTTATTAAGTTTTCAAATGTTCTGATGTATGCTGACGATGTTAAGATATTTTTAACTTACAACCAAGTGTTAGATCACCAACGCCTACAAGATGATCTAAGTTGTTTTTATGAATGGTGTAAAGCAAACTTAATGGAGCTTAATTTAAAGAAGTGTAAACTAATGCGTTTTTCAAGAAATAATCCAGCTATAGTATATTACTTCCTAGGTGGTATTCAAGTTGATGCAGTTGAAAATTTTCTTGATCTTAGAATACTACTTGACCCTAAACTTAGCTTTAATTCGCATATTACGTTTATGATAAATAAAGCTAGAGGAACACTTGGGTACATAAAACGGTGGGCAAGAGAGTTCGATGATCCGTATATTACAAAAACCTTATATATGGCACTTGTAAGGCCGATTCTTGAATATGGATCGATTATATGGGACCCCATTTACCAAACTTATTCAAATTTAATTGAATCTGTACAGAAACAATTTCTGCTCTTCTGTCTTCGCGGATTACACTTTAACCCACTAACCTTGCCCTCATACACATCTCGACTGGCTCTGATAAAGCTCCCTACTTTAAAAAGTCGTAGAACAATGCTGAATGTATCGTTTATTCTGAACATTATTAATGGTGATATCTGCGCTGGATATTTAATTAATGAGATTTCATTTAATATCCCTCAACGACCATCTCGAAATTTCATACCATTATCCATTAAATTCTTTAGAGCTAATTATGGTGATGCTGACCCTCTAAGAAGAATGTGTAACACTTTCAATCAATTATTTAGATTTATTGATTATTCGTTGGATCCAAAGTCAATAAGTAGATTAATAATTGCTTTTCTTAATTGATGATAAAATTTGTGTAATGTAATCAAATATTAGTTATAGTCTATTTTATTTAAGTGTAATTTTAAAATGTCTGTAAGGATTAATCCATAGACAATAAATAAATAAATAAATAATAAAACCTACTTTCAGTTATATTTTTTATTTTTTGCATATTTTGAAATAGGAGCTTGTTTGCTTGGTATTTTATACGCTCTTCAAAGACAAGAATAATTTTGGATGAGAACGACTCAAGTCCATCATTCAAAACATTCGCATGTGGATATAACTGCTAAAACTCCATATCGATCTAACAAAAAAAAAAATAATTTAAATTATATAAAAAAAAAAATTTATTTTCATATCTTACCAACTATTAAACCTAATGGTTTTTTGTACTGCAACCATTTATCGAGTATTTCAGATGTACATGTACCTGTAGCGTTGGAAATTTCTTTTAGCCGCTAATTTTTAGTTGCAGCCCAATGGCTCTCAAGATCAGCCCATGACAAGTTGTCGTTTAATATTGCTTCAATGCTTTCATCAATATTTACTTCTGGAGGATCTAAATAAAATAATTAACCACAACTAATATAAAAGAATGCACTTTTTGGAATTCTTACCTACTAAAGAGAACTTTTTTTTACATTTAAGACACTTCATAACTACGAGTATATATTATTTATAAACTATATTTTCTTGACTCTATATTATGTAACTAAACACAAACATAATCACCACAAAAAAAAAACTGTTTACCAATATACTTCTGTAATTACTCTTTGAACCACTGAATCTTATAAATCAACATTAAAATATGTATAGATCATTCATATCATTATTTTATTTATTTATTTATTTTATTATATTCAATTCCCGTACAACAAGATTTAATCTTATATTTAAAGTACAGGAAAGCAGTTTCATAAATTACATTAAGAGATCATCACATACAATTGAATTAAATGAAATTAAATTAAATTAAACTATAAATTATTTATATAATATGATAACAGTTATCTACTGCGGTGCAAAGTATTTAAATTAGAAGTTCTTAAATTAATTGCGTTGCTATTAACCCTGCTGTTAGGTTAAGCCCATTTGGTCCAATTTTTTTACTGTTTCCCTTGTAATTTTTGAACGGTGATATATAATGACTTATATTTAAAGCTCACGTGGTCTTTTTATAAAACAATGTTATAAACAAAAATTCAAGGATCTGACTTAAAACAGGACTGAGAAAAATAAAAAATTACGAATCTTAGGTTAAGGGACCATTTGGTCCATAGTATATTTTCTTTGGTTTTCATTGATTTCTTTACATTTATTTCAAATAAATAAGTATTAATTAGTTTATTTTATAATAATTGTCATTGCACGATGAGCAAAATGTTTTTCAATTGGTTTTGCAAATAAACTTGCTGCAAATGGAGCATTTTATGTCAGACTTAGACTTGCAACAACTACAAATTCCACGCTTTCGAGCTCCTAAATTAGAAGTATCGTTATTATAAGAGGCCACTGGAACTATGCATCGTATTTCAGTCAATAATTGTGCTGAAAACTCTTGTTGAGGTAATCTAGTCCGTTTCATCATATACGTCTTAGCCAGAGAAAGTGCTAGTTGCCGCAAAAACTCTGTTCTCCTGCGATTCCGATCAGCTGGAGCCCATGAAACGTCGATTTCAGAAAATAATATGTACGCATTCAAAGCGGATATATCAAGTATGTTTGCAAATACAATGTTTGGCCATCTATTTGTTTTGCGTTTTGTGCTGTAGGAACCAATCATTTGATCAGCAGTATCAACGCCACCTAAAGAGATGAAGCATTAGAAATTATAGGAGAAGATAACACTAACATACCTTTTGTTGAATTGTAATACGAAACAATCTCTGGTTTTTTCTTCAATCCACTCTCATCAACAGCAGCTGTCTTATGCATTGAACTTATCAATATTGTTGCTTTGTTCTTGTGGCTAATGTATGATACTAATGTCGCAATGTCATTGAATGCAAATGTGGAATGGTACAAAGGAAGTTTTTTGACAGTCAGCAATTTCGGAGGAATGAATGTTTTATTTTTGCGCACTGTTCCCACATATGTAAGTTTTCTTTCCTGAAGTTTTTTTACCAACTCAAAAGTGGAAAAAAAATTGTCGCCTGTTATATTTTGCCCTTTCAAGCCTTCTGTCAAGTCCAATACAACGCGTTGTCCTTGGTTCTTTTCAGGCTGTGCATTTCTAGGCTTACCAAGGTATGGTTGTATTTTCCATACATAGCCTGACTTAGAATCCACTGATAACCAAAATGGTTGTATTTTCCATACATAGCCTGACTTAGAATCCACTGATAACCAAAATTTCAAACCATATTTTGCTGGTTTTGAAGGCATAAACTGCCGAAAAGAACATCGGCCCCTGAATGCAACCAGTTGCTCATCAATGGTCACATTTTCGTGGCAATTGTAAAACATTGGAAGAAGTTGTTGCCAACGGTCCCACAGTTCACGTATAGGAGCTAATTTATCGCAACTACGCATTTGTCGTCGACTCAAAACATCATCGAAACGGATGGCACTATTCATCATATGAAATGTATCTTCAGACATAATTGATCGGAAAATGGGGCGACCAAATTTTCCATCAAATAAACCATGAACATCTTCATTTTTTCCACTGTCAGTAATAGACTTTATATAAGCCAACTTTTTTGCTAAAATAAAAAATATACTTACCGACATACGCCTGCAAGAATGAGTACTGCTATATATGCGCGCAATGCGTCTTCATCACCACCAAACTTGACCCTGCCGTACTTATTTGTATTTTCGATTATAATTCTCTCTATTGGAGGCGGAAAAAACAACAAAAAAGCTGACAGCATGTCAGTGCATCTGGACACCGCAAATCGAGTTGGTCCTGGTTGTGTTGAGATAATATTCTCAGCCGTAGCTCCAATAGGCTGCGGTAATGGAGTGGCACTCCAAACCATTTTGTTTTTAGCAATAAAAAACGGATCAACAAAGCTAGCTGCAGCAAAAATGGGTTCCTGTTCAGCATCTGATTCAGAAGAACTTGATTCGCCATTTTCTGAAATATAATCAATTTCAGAATCTGAAATATCTGAGTCACTTTCTGCACGGAGCAGTTCTCGTATTTCATCTTCGCTCAAGTTTGCCATGTCGTAAGTAAAACACCTCTGAACTATTTAAAACAACACACCAACTGAACCAAGCAGTCAAATATGTGTGCTTCTTTACAACAAAAATTTAAAAGGGGAATCCCACAATTGCCCTTTACATATTTAATCTATGTTGATTAAAAAAAAAGTGGTTGCCATACTTGTTTTTTACATTTTCTGTTTATATGGACCAAATGGTCCACTAACCTAACATTGGTAAGTTTTTTTTAACCTAACAGCAGGGTTAAGTTGCTGAACTTGAGGAAGACAATTTCATAGACGTGACGCATGTATAAAAAAATTCTGTTCAGATACAAGAAGGCTATGCAAGGGAATTATAATTCTTTTATTATAACTAATAATTATTTATAATTATTTTAATTTAAAACACTGAATCTATATTTTATTTTTTTATGTTTTTATGCTTACTTTAACTACGAACTGACAACAAATAAGCATCGTTTGCTTGACCACCGCACGTTTTTAAATATTGAAGAAATTTTTTCAATTCTACATGGCTTTATTCAATTTGAAGCAATGTATTTAAATTTAAAAATTTTATAAAACATTTACTTATGTACATGGGTTTTCTGAAAGATTATAAAACTGAAATATATATGACAAAGGAAAATACAGAATGGCACATAAGGTGAATAATAATGTTGGGAGATTATTCACAAAAACTAAGGATCGATTACAAAAGTCGGATATGTCTAATTTAGTTTATAAAATTCATTGTGGTGGCAATGAACAATGTGGGAAAATATATGTACACAGAGGGAAAAATCCGGTATATTAATACCAAACTTGACACCATTTGTTGTCAAAAGTGAGCCAACTACGTTTGTGTTCGATTTGATAACGGATGGGGTCAACAGTTTTTAATCACTTTGTTGTCATTTTGTCACCATTTGGTCTCACTCTGAAAGCAAAATGTTAATATATTATCAACATAATGGTGTCTTTTCGACAACATGTTCTTTTCATTTTTGATAACACATCGTTGGTATATTGACAACATTCAGTTGTCATTTCGACCACACATTGTTCTGAACCCAAGCAATAAAAAACATATGAAATTTATTTATCTATTTTAAATCTTTAAACAAAAAAACAAAATTATAATTAAATTTTTAATAAAACAAAATTTCAGTACAGTACATTTACATCAATTTCTTTCATTAAAGCAGTGTTTCTATGAATTCAGCGCATAGACCTAAGTTTGGTTTATACCGCAAGCTTCATAATGTGACGTTATCATCTTAAATAAAAGAATTGTTAAATTAACTACAAATTCCATATAAATTTATATTTTAACTTACATCTTAAATAATCATAAATATGTATTTACCTTCCACATTTAAAGATACAAGAAATTTTTTATTCCTTATAGTCGAAAAGGAATGGATTTGCTTTTATGTCGAAATTTTTATTTTCTTCAAAAAGAAAGTATCATTCGTAAAAATAAAATATAGTCGTCACATTCTATCACTTTTTTTACTGTTCATGTTTAATTTGTTTTTTAATTATTCACTAATTTTAATTCACATAAATATAAAAATTGTATTCCAACAAACTGCGAACAACACTAACAACAGGGCGTTATCTATTAAACAATAATGGTATTTTTTCTTTGGTTGAAATTCGACAACATTTTGTTAAAAATGATGTTGTCGAAATATTGATAAGACATTGTTATCATTTCAATACCATTGGTTAACACTTTTTAACGTCTTTTTTCGCTGTGTGTAGGAACAACTGAAACTGAACAATTGAAAACTAGATTAGCAGCATATAAACATGACCAAAAATATAGAAACTATAATTCAGCCCATGGAACGGCATTGTCAACACATTGTAGAGATTTTAATCATTATCCAGATTTTGAAAACACGTCTATTTTGAACATGGAAAATTTTAAGAAACGTAGATATATGCTAGAAATGTTACAGATTAATAATGCTCCATTTGAGAAAAGGATTAATTTTAAAAAGGATACTGAGGGATTGGCTCAGATTTATAGACATTTATTGAATGAAATTAAATAGGTTGATGGAAGGGAAAATAATAAAAAGGTATTTGTCTTTGATTATTTATGAAATTTAGTTCAGATGGCACAGCACAGACTGAAAATATATATTGGATAAGGATAAATACATTGACGGAAAGGAAATTAAAATTAGGTTTTAGGTTTTGAATATTTTTAAAAATTTTGTTTGGTTTCCTCTTTTTATTTTAAGTTTGTAATTGAAATTTTAAATTTATTTCTCCATTTGTTATTTTTCAATTTATTGTCAAAAATAATTTTGTAATTTTATATTATTTAAAAAATGTCCTGAAAAATAAATAATATTTAAATTGTTTTTTATGAAAAAGTGACCTAAAGCTTAATAAAAATATATTAAAATATAATATTTAATTGAAGAAAGGTCGAAATAATAGGAATATAATTAAAATGATTTATTTAATTTTAACAAAATTTCTTCATTTCTACTTGCCTTTAGTAAATTTGAATAAAGTTAGGTATGTTAATTTGAATAAATGCATGTGTTATTTTAAATAAATATTTTTACGATGAGTTACCACCCTTTTAAATAAATTTTGGTTTTTATGACAGAATTTTTGTGTTATTTTCAAGATAATTTTATTCAAATTAACAAATATGACTAAAATAATCTTTTAACTAAAAGATTTTGTTGAGTTCAATAAAAAATAGTTTATTTGAAGAATGTTTTTGTGTATTTGAATAAAAACCCAGTTGATTTGAAAATTGTTTTCGTCTAATTTTACCGATGCTTTTTTGTTAATTTTACCTACGGAGATTTGGTTCAGTGTATGGCCATTTAGATAAAAGAGTTAAAATAATTTTTCTTATACAAACAGTTTTCTTTTTTATGTGTGTGTATGTATGTACGTAAAACAATTTAAGTTATTACTCAAATTTAACAAAAAAAAAAAAAAAAAAAAAAACAGTTTTTTAATGAATTTCTACAGTTTACAATCTATATTACAAGCATGCCTGATTATGCTGTGTCTACAGAAAATATACTTTCAAGTGAATAATCCTTTCGTGAAAAGTCCACCAAATTTCAATGCTTTTGGTTCACAATTGCCAATATGTAGTTACTATAAAGTCTTAAAATATTTTTTGCTAATTCTAAAATAACAATAAATTCTGGTGTTCAGATATTAATTTGGTACTTCCATGTGGTGGAGGGTGTCATGAGCAACGTTTGTTTGACATTATGGCGGCACTAGTAAGATGATTTCAGACACGTCTAACCAACACGTTTGCTTTATTTGTTGGCGATCGGGTAAGAGAAATAAGAGGGGTTGCCAAACAGATACAAAATGAGTTTTCATGTTTGAAAAATGAGTTTTCGTTTTTTTAATATGCATGTATTTATGTTTATAAGGAAGATTAAACAACTGCACATGATAACAGATTATGTATTAGCTAAATTAAGGCGGCACTTATGCGATGACATTGATGGTTGTATACCCTTCACCACTGCCGGAAAGGGTAGATATAAGTTTGTGATTGCGTTTGTAATTTCTACAAAATTACAAAGATTGTCTACTCCGGCCTTATGAGTAGCGCTGATTTAATGATGTCCGTGTGTACATTGAAATGGTATTCCCAAGACCCCAGAAATTAGAGGAACTAGTTTGATATACATTTATGTCACATATATTCTAAATGCTTAAGTTTGCTATTAAGATTCAGGCAGATATAACCACAAACGGTTGACACGTGACCACTAAGCGACACCTGCCTCTATTTGGCCCATAAAACTCGTTTTTTCTGGATATCTGGAGAACGGCAAAAGCCAAAGTTCTAATATAACATACAAGCATCTTACACTTTCAATACACGACAAAATGTGGGCGGTATTGAAGAATTGGGCACGGCACAAAATATATTAATTTATTTCTGAAGAAAAGTAAGAGACAAATTGTCCAAATTTAGAACAAATAGATGGGTTACCAATACACAAACTCAAAAAAAAAAAAAAAAAAAAATGCGCGGGATTAGTGAAGATGGCAGGGCACACTTTACATTTCTTTCTTTCCGGAGAACGGAAGGACTAAAATTTTAAAAATGTTGTACACATAGCTGGGCTGTCAATACACAAAATCCGTCAAAAAGTGGATATTATTGGATAAGTGTATATATAAGATAAGTACGATTTTCGGAAAATGATTTCCGAAATTTACAAATTTTAATATGTAAGTATTAATAATAAAAATACATACTTATTTAAATAAGAAACTTATTAGACACGTACACAAAACCAAGACGGTATGAGACAGTGGTCGATTTTGCGTCCGGATTTGGCAAAAGACTCCAAATGCCAAAAGTAGATATAGAGAATTGTGGCAAAGATTATCGCAAGATTAAAATGCTGCAGTTCACCTTCACATGAGGTAGAAAAGTGAAATATGTTTAATGTATATTTTAGCTCACAAATAAATCTTTTTACAAATGAATACGTTTAAAGTTGTGGGCAGACTGTAAGCAGCACATTAAGGTAAAGTCTTGCCGATACAAAAATAGGATTCCTGGAACTGGAGTTGGGCCAAGAAAATATTGTGTTCGTATGCCATTAGAGGAAAGAGTTGCAAATCTAATGGCTATAAACAAGTAAACTAAAGGAATGATTAATACGTCTAGATATGAAGTCCTTCCTCTTCATCACTTTCCCACAACAAAATACATTTAATTTTTCTAAATAATTTATAGTTAATTTTAATTTTTTTCCGAATTTCACAAGGAGTTGCTGTCATAAAATAAGGTTGTAAACTATTTTTATGGAAATTTCTGCCAAGTTTTTTCGTATTTAAAATTGGCATTACAAAAAAATTTCATTTTGAACGCTCTACATAATACGATACGTTTTTTCGAATTGAAAATAATTTTCGAATGTCTTATCGATTGGAATCGATTTACGTAATACCCCCGTGAGGATTAGTCGTGGGGGAGGAAATCGCACCGGGTGAAACTAGTATATTTATATATGTGTATGTATTTGTTTAGATAACATTCTGTTCTTATCGCACGATGGTAAGGGGTTTAAAAGATTCGGCATATCCATACACTTGTGGTTTTGCATGGGTAACCGCGTGTGTCTTAAAATCAAAGGTATTAAACTTTTTGAAATTGGCCATTACGTAAAAAATTTGGAATTGGTCCATATTTTTTCAGAAATTTTAAGACCCATGTAAAGAGCGTTTAAAATTAAGCAATATCGCATCAACATCTCGCAATCGAAAAAAATAGACATACACGGTTACCCATGAAAACCACAGATATAGCACACTTAATGCTACACCAGATTCAGACCTGGATTTAAAAATCATGTTTTATTTGTAAAACCTTTTAAAAGTTGCTTCCAAAAACACAACAGATTCAAACGATGATTTTTCCCCATGATTTTAGGCTTGATTCTTTTCCGTTACCGGTAATTCTTCTTAATTTGCTTAATTGTAAAAACAAATAATTTTAATGCGCTCCATGTTTTGTATTGTAAGGAAATGTTGCCACTTTGAAATAAAAATAAAATGAAACAAAATAACAAAAATACGAATGTCTGCAATGAAAAATATAAAAAAGAGACAGAGCACAGAAAATTTAATATTTTCTCTTCCCCGCCTGCTTCTTTACACCGTTCGCCAACAAACACAAAAAAAAAATCATTTCTTAAAAACATGAAAATATCACTGTCTGAATCTGGTGCTAGTTTTGAAATATATTTCGTTTGTCTTTTTAATTAACTCAAAGACGGTTTTTATTTTGCGCTAAAGATTAAGGTTTTTTAAAAAAAAAATTATTACAAATTAATATCGTTTTTACTCGCAAAATATAAGCTTGAAGTTGGCAAATACGATGGTAGTGAAATAGGCAAATATTCGGTAAAACGAATAATCATAACAACACTAATAGCAACTAATTTAATACATAATTTATGCTGGAAGAGCCAGCATTGACCATATGTACCCCGTCTATTAAATCGCTTAAAGACGAACAAATCTTATGTAGATGTTGATATCTAGATAATATTCGACATAAATAACTTTAACATGAATATTTTCCTCATAAAATAATGTTATTCTGGCTGGTTCATGATTGTCCATTGCTCCCAAAGAAGGCACATTCTTTAAAACGAACTTTATTTTCTTACTTGTTTCTTTTTTAAATTCGAAGTTTTTTAAAAAAAAATTCGTCTTAATTAAATAACCTTTTTAATAAATTTAAAAACATCATTATCTAAGTATCACTTTATCTTCTTCTGGCAATTTTTACCCTTTTTAAAGATCTTACTTTGTGTTCAAAAACTAAATCAAATTACTACTTAACAAAGTTTCTTAAACTAAAAATATTAGCACAACTTTAATTAAAAGTTTTTGTTTAAAGAAAATTTTTTACTAAAATTCTATTTTGTTCTGCTTGTTATACCAGCATTATTAAAGTAATATTTTCCTAATTAAATTAAATTTTAATTTTTACGCTTTAATGAAAAAGTTTTCATTTAATTTCTTTAACAAAAGCTGAAGAATACAATTCAGCAAAAACTTTGTTTTGTCAGTTACTATTTTTTTATTTTTAAATTTTTTTTTTATGAGCAATTGTACTAAAGCAGAGCAAAAGAGATATAATCACTGTAGAGATTAACTTATTTCTGACTTTTGTTAAGCAAGAAAAATTTACAATCAAAGAACACAATAAAAGGAAGTATGACAAAAAAAAATGAACATTTTAACAAAGTTTGGCGAAAAAAGGATGTTAAATTTGTACGAGCTACATTTTTACATTTGCAATTGTACAAAGAAAAAAATATTATAATAATCATTTAAAAATTATTGCACTTCAAAATCTTTAGCTGAAGTGGAAGACTTTTGAGAGGATTTCGTTCTTAATTTATATCTTTTTGTTAGACAATTTTTGTTTTGCTATTTTTTGTTTGAAAATCTTGTAAACATCAGAAAAGTTTTTATGAATACGTTCAATAAACTTTATTAACAACAAAGTTCAGAAACTCTGTAAAAAAAGTACTTTGTTTATTTAAAAATATTATTTGTAAACTATTTTGCGGTTACATATGCCATTGTGCCATGCCACAAATCAACCATCACAAAAATGTTCAAGCAAAAGTAAAAAAAAAATAAAAAATAATAATATTAAGGGTCTTCATGAAATCACTAAAAACGTCTCGCAATCTCTGCAAATTTTGCATTTTTACGCCGTCACAAATTAACTGTCAAAAATTATATGAAAAATCATTTACACAAACTTGTGCATTTATTAAAAAAAAAAAATCACACAACAAATTCCTTTTATGATCTGTGAAATATACACAGAAAAAATGTTCTCTAATTACCAAATTTATATCAAATTCCTAATATCAAGCAAACAAGGGGATGAATTTTCACCTATCACCAAAATGATTATATTGATTACTAAAATGTTAAAATTTTGAAAAAATATTTTCAATAAATGATATTTTTAATTTTAATTAAAAAAATTATCAAAAAACTTTGCCACTTCAAACAATGCGTTAATTTATTTAATTAAATATTGACAATTCCCAACAACAATTCTACAAGTTTAAATTATTTTATTTTTAACGAAAAAGTCAATTAATATTTCTTGATATTAAATAAATATTTTAATGAAACATTTTTTTATTTTTCGAATTTAATCTATGAGTTAAATTTCAGTTATGTATTTTATAAAGCTTTTTGTAATAGTTCTATTCCTAAAATTTTTAGAAATGACTTTATACACTACCAGACTATTATATTGTATTTTCCTGTTACATTTTACCTTATGTAGCCTTGTGTAGCTTTTGCTTTGTCTTCGGTTGCTTTTGGGATCCGTCAACGTCGGCTACAAAAAAAAACCTGTCGGTGGCGGCGGCTAACCGGCTGAAGACCGGTGGCTTGCATCACTGGTATACATTATATTTTGACAGCCTCTATAAAACTTACACAGAAAGAAAAGCACTCGGGATAAATTAAGCTTTTTATACATACTTTAAGTGCGAGTCGTACTCAAAAATTCAAGTACAATCCTAAATATGATAACATTCGAAAATTAATCCCGGAATTTCTTAAAATTCTCAAACCAAGTAAAAAAAGATTGAATTTTTCGTTGGTGCCACTATGAGAGTAAAATTACAAAGTGAGCGTTTTAACCTCATACAACTTAACAAAATGTATTGTAGACACTACAACAACAACTAAAACAATTAGTTAAAAAACAATTTGCTTTTTGTGTGTAGAAACAACAAAAACAACAGAAAAAACACATTATTTTTATGTTTGAAAAGTAAAATTTAAAGCAAGAATTCTCATTTTGTTTATATTCTTAATCAAATATGTATTTAAGTTTTTAAAGTAAAAACCATATCATATTTTGAGATTGATTCAATCTAAGTTTTACTTAAACCAATCGCATTTTCGGATGTGTTCACCAAAATGATTGTTTACGAGGGCGTAAACAATCCAAATAATTTCTGTTACGTATGTATGTGGCAATTTCGTCCCCCAACCAAATAGACGTAGATAAACCGATTCATTGTAACATAATAATCTGCAATATTTTAGAATAGCACCTGCGACAGTAGAATCTGTTTCACTTCCAGTTCCACATTCAAGTAAATTTCCTTATCCTAAGTGCCTCGATTCAACGATTCAATCTTTCGAATCATCATAAGAGACAAACACAAACAGTGATAATGAATTTCAACAGGAGTGGCAATTGCAGCATTTTACGCAGCCTGAAATGAATTATTTGGTGAGAAATCTCGAGCTGTCAAAGGAAAAAGCTGAGTTACTTGCATCTCTCCTGAAGCAACGGAACTGTTTGGCTCCGGGAATAAATGGAACATTTTACAGAAACATTGTTTGAGCAACTCGGAGAGCCTTATGATCCATATGAGTGGCGCTGGTTTATTGACGGTAGCAAAGAGAGTTTGAAAGCAGTCCCACTGCATAATGGAAATTAAAAACTTTCTATCCCCATCGCTCATGCCATCAACACTAAAGAATCATACGCCACAATGGACAGTTTGCTAAAATACATTAAATATGAGCATCACAACTGGAAAATATGTTCCGATCTGAAAGCCGCCGGCATGTTGTGTGGAATGCAGGTTGGATATACAACATATTGCTGCTTTCTTTGCCTCTGGGATAGTTGTGCTCAAGAACATCATTATAGAAGAAAACGCTAGCAAAAAGGGAGAATGTCACAGTGGGCAAAAACAATATTAAATACGTGCCTCTTGTCAGAAAAGAAAATATAATCCTTCCAGCGTTCCACATTAAACTTGGCTTCATTAAAAATGTTGTGAAGGCCTTAGACAAGGAAGGTCAAGTATTTTCCTATTTAAAACCCTTTTTCCCGCAGCTTTCTTCAGCAAAAATCAAGGAAGGCATCTTCGATGGGCCACACATAAAGAAATTGCTTAAAAGCACAGATTTTCCAAAATATTTAACACCCGTTGAAAACGGTGCCTGGAATTCATTTCAGCGGGTTGTTACCAATTTTCTTGGGAACAATAAAAGCAATAACTACGAGGGAACTATTACCAATTTGCTGAAGAACTACAACAAGATGGGTACGGAATGCCATTATTTAATTTCATTCCTGGTTGTTTTCTATTGCATTTTTTTAAACATTTTATTTATTTCTTACATGTGTCTAAGAATCCATAACTTATATTACTAGGCTACTAGGTACCATTGTCACCAAAATGGGCGAAATTGGATCACTGCCACGCCCACCTCCCATATAACTGCAAAAATTTATATCTGATATTATTCGCGTTGGGTAATCAAAGAGTAGAAAAGTGGTGAGTATGCATGAGAATGTTTAAAATAAATAATAAAGAGGTAGAAGTAATAATAAGTGTTTGATTTTTCTTCGTTAATTTTAAAATAAGAATATATTTTATATGTACATAAAATTCAAGTAAAAATAAAATGTTAAAATTAATAGTTTTCTTCTGGTATTACTGCAGATTGCAATAAATGTAGTACTTCAGTACTTCCACAAATATGGTTTACGGAACGGTCAAGCCTTTCATTTTCGGGAGTTTTAAGCCATATATAAAAAATTTCGTGGTATGCGGTATTATCACTCATTATTTGTTTCTTTTTTTTTATCGGCAAATCTCGGCAGATAATTTTATATGTGCCTTAAAGTAGGTACTTCAGACGTTCGTTTAAAACTAAATTGGCGTTGAAGCGTTATGAAGACAAGTGTTGATCGATTATAAAATTTAGTTTTTTTTTCTTAACTTAACGAAAAGAGTAATTGTTTAAATAAAATAGCACTAAAAGACTTTTCCAGTTCTAAAAATAAATTCTTATGACAGCGAATAAGTTGGGCTTCAAAACAAAAAAAGAATCATTAAAAAATTCCATTCCGATAAAAAGTTACACGCTTTTAAAAATGAGCAATTTCATGTAAGTGTTTTGGTTGTTTTTAATTCACTCAAAAATAATCAAGTTTAAAGTAACGCTATATTGTTATTGTTGACAAATTAGGCAACGTTTTTGCATTTTCTTATTTTATAACAATGGCTCTTTCATATTTGATAAATTTATTTACTCAAATTTAAACTCAAAAAATCTTACACTGTGCGATGTATGGTATATCACTAGAGAAACGGATACTAAAAGCCACCGAAGACAAAGCAAGAACCACAACTATTTCTAACACACAAAAATGTTAAGAATGTATTGCAAACGTTTAAACCCAATAAATTGTCGAAATAAATAATATATTCGGAAAATATGGGATTTGAATTTATTCACTTAATTGCTTATAACTTTGAAATTTTTCGGTCGATTTTCATCTGATTGGTGTTAGTTCTTATGTTAAAGTATCATCTTTACGTTTAGAAACCAGATATTTTTTCAATGATTTGTACTTTCCCGGAGGCACAGAATCACTGTAAAATATGATTTTTTTGAAAATATGCCTTATTTTCATCGATATATTTTGAACCGCTTTACCAATTAAAGATCCGATTATACATATTTGTTCGTCATCTCAATACCTTGCATTGAACATTTCAAGCTCGATATATGATTTGTCAAGTGAAAAAAGGTCGAAAAAATTAAAAAATTACAATATCTCAAAAACTGTTCCATAATTTTACTTCAATTTTCGAATTCAGCGGAAGAAAATACATACGGAAATCTATCTCTCATCAAATGCACACAAAAAATGTCATTTTGTAAACTAGTGTTATTTGTTTGAAATTGCACAAAAGTTAAAAATGTACTTCATGAAACAAGTCTCACAAGTTTTCCCATTCGCCAAAATGGCAATTTCAAGTGATTGAGTGAAGACCCTTATTATTTAAAATATTTTATTTATCAGGTACTTTATTAAAACCGAAAGATATTGGTAAAGTGTTTTTGAACAAAATTAAAAACAGTTGCATTTGATGTATTGTTTAGACAAAAACTTATTTAAATGCATAAAGTGCGGTTTATTTGACATTTGTGTGAAACATCTTTTCGTAACATTAAAATTTAGCCAGCAAGCTCTAAAATGGAATCCACAAGGCAGCAGATGAAGAGGTCGGCAAAAAAAAAAAAGAAAAACAACTTCCGCGCAGACATCGAAATCAGCGATAAAGTTGGAAAAAGGTAAAAGTACTTCAGAATGATAAAATATCCTGTAGAGTTAAACGCTGCAAGGAGTTAAGCGAAACAGAAGAAGAAGAAGAACTTTTTTGGTCAGTGAACTAAATAAAACTCTCTACACTGCATTGATATGAGAGATATTTCAAGTAAATGTCAGGGTTTTAAGTTACAAATGAAAATACTTCTATATATAGAAATTCAACTTGATATAAACGTGTTCTAAGTGACGTTCTGCAAGTTTTGGAAAACTTAAAACTGTTGCACTCTACTTTTTCATTTTTAAAATACCACGTTACCCCCATGTTAGTCTTAGTATTTTTTCATGTTATACTTCCTTGTTTAGAAATAAAGCCTGAAATATTATTGCTAGTAAGACCAAAGAAATAGTGCCATTATAATTGAATTTGTTTCCAATTGAGCAAAAAAGTTTTAAAACGATCAATCCCCAATTTCGTGTGTTGGCGGATCTCCTAGAAATAAAACATTTAAAGAAGGGAAATTTTGAGGAAAAATTTTAGCAAGATTAAAAAGGAAATTATCGAAATTCTTGATATCACACGTATTGCTATTGGAATTTTGTCAATAGCAGCAGTTTAGCGGACGTTTTTAATGCAAAATTATACAAAAAGGAAAAAAGAAACGTTTGCAAGTACAAACTCTTTAAAATTTAGCAAAAACCACAGATCTTTTAGGATAAATAAAAATCAAATATATTTATCCATATGAATATGCATTAGCATACATTTTTATACCAAAATGATTTATTTTTTAGTTTTTTGCTAAGCAAAATTTCATATATTTTATATTAAAATGATTTAACTTTTTAGGTATTTTTGTTTTCTTTTTTAACCTTATTTTTTTAATAAAAATATGTTTTATTAGAAGTAACAAAATGTTGAATAAAATTCACTTTTGCTTGGAAATCAGTGCCATCTAAATTTCTCAATTATCCACACTGCGTTCTGCTCTCTTTCAAAGGACAGAAATGTTTTTCGTAGATAGGCGTTCGTGATCTACCAATTCGAGTAAGATCACACACCCAGTAATGCTGTAAAAAATAGAAATGCTTATAGCGATAACATATATACTTTTAATTTTATTTTGTTCGTTATGCCACAGCGCACCTTCTGAATTTTATTAAGTCCTCTTTACAACAACGTGAAAGTGTAATACAAAATTATATTAAAACAAGGAGGAGTACTATATCCAATCAATTTATGCCACACCAACTTATCTTATGCCTGCTCCTGTCGTTCTCCAGATATAGAGCAATCTATAATGTCTTTGTCGCCCGCTTTTACAATCCCGCCAATATTTTTAGAGAGGTTGTGTATAAATAACCCACCTATATTAATTGTTCTTAAGCCATTTTTGTCCACCAGTCGATTTTTCGACCAGTATCATTTTTAACAGTTTTTTCAAATTGAAAATTATATTAAAAAATAGAAAATAAAATTTTTCGTGTTTCAATATTTTTAAAGCATGAATAGTAGAGCGACTCACCAAAAAAAGTGCTCGATGTTTCCTCCTAAAAACGAACCTTGGATTTTTTTAAGATGACATTTAAAATATTTCGGCTCCAGCTTTGACCTCTCGTGAGCTGGACCATTTTCAAAAAGGGCTTATTTTTGCATGTTTTGTTAATTTGAGAATATGTTTCCTTACCAACATATACAATATGGGAATAATAAGAAAGTTTTTTAAGACGCGTTCAAATGTATATACAATTTGTCCAAGGACGCTCATCCATGTTCTTTTTTTAAGGATATTCTGTAAAAAAGAACGGTTTTTGAATTTTTTGTTCAGGGTTTTTGGTTACCTTTTTGAAAATGGTCCAGCTCACGAGACGTCAAAGCTGGAGCCGAAATATTTTAACTGTCATCTTAAAAAAGTCCAAGGTTCATTTTGAGGGGGGTGCACCTTGCACGAATTTCGCTGCCATACAACTTGAGTCACTCTAATGAATAGTATATTATAAGAATCGACAAAAATCAATTTGGAGTTGACAAGTTGTCTCACTTATAAATGCTCATAATCTTTGGTGGTCGAATAATCGACCACTGGCCGGAAGCACTGCAATAGCATTACCACATATTGGCATTGATTTAGAACATCGAAAGGATATTGTTGTGGTGAAATATTTTTCTCAAAAATAAAAATCGAAAAAAAAGAATTTTTTTTTTATGTTTTTTTAAAACACTTATGTAGGTAGGGGTTCGTATAAACAATAACAAATAAAGTAGAAAAGAAAGAGCTTCGATACAAACTAAAACAGTATAGGCGCTCTAATATAGACAGAAGGCAAAGAGAGAAAATAAATGTTAAATAGCATATAGGGTAACAAACTGAACACCGAACTGGGGTATTTCATACGTAAACAGATATTAAGGAATATAATCGACAAAAGTCGATAAGATACAAGATATTGTTTTGTCAAAGTTCGCCCACTTGTTGATGTTCTCAATAAAAATTATGTGTAGTTAATTGCACAGCCGAAAGCAATCCAGGGGTATAATCATGATATGGGTGGTGTCAACTTTCATAACAATGGCTCTTTTTCACCAATTGATTTTCGTCCTGTAGTCACAATACAGTGGGCTTAAAAGTGGGGATTTTTTATACTCCTAAGTCCCCACCTTGTTGTATTAGTTTCTCTGGGCAAATCGGGTATTCGGCATAGTGAAAAATTAACATATCTCTTCAGATCGCGGCTGACCAGAGACCTATGTGATACCACGGTAGTCAGTAGCCCTCGGAATCACGACTCCGGTCTGACTATTGGTTTATACTCAAAGTCACGGGAAGGGAGATGTTAAAAAATTGGCTTCCAAGGGTGGTAAACGCACTATTTGTCACCCAGTTGTTAAGACCACCATTGGATTGTTCAAACACGATAGGTGCTTATGTAAATCGTTTTTACTCCTGCTCCTCAATTTGGCATAATCAGCTCAATTATTAGATACATATTATGTAGAGAGGTTGAGTATTAATAACCAAGGCACTTGGACCTAATTCGGAAACTTTGGCTCTTGCCGTTCTCCAGCTATATACATATATAAAAAAAGGAATAAAAAAAACAACAAAAACAACGAAGTTATGGGTAACATTAGGGACAGACGTGGTTTTTTGTTCATATCTCAGCCATTTTTTGACTAATCTGGCTGAATTTCAAATGCAAGCTTTAACATAGTATATGTGACAAAAATATATAAAACCCAGTCACCATCATTTCTGGGATCTTCGGAAAACCTATTTCAACATACACACGGAGAGACGGACATCGTTAAATTAACTTGCACCTTCAGTGAAGGGTATAAAATCCGAGTCAAAGACTAATTTAACCCTTTCACTTATTATCGGCTACCCTGTATATTTGAGTTTATTATAGCCTTCATAGCAGGTGAAAGGTGTAACAAGTTTATCAATCCGTTTTTAATTTCAACAATATTGATCTTAGGCCTTATAGGGTATTTTCTAGCTCCTTATGAGTAGCGAGGCTGATTTAACGATATCCGTCTGTCCGTGCATATATTAAATGGGGTTTATCGAAGATCGCTGATATGATAACGACTAAGTTTTTTTAAAGTTATGTAACATATGCCCTTTAAAGTTGTCTATTGAAATTAAGCCAGCCCGATCTAAAAATGGATGAGATATGAGCAAAAAGAACTACGACTGCCCGTTGTTTTACCCCAAAATCCCTTGTGGTTGTTGTTTTTTTTTTTTTTTTTTTGTATATCTTTGATCTTGAAAAAGAGGAAAATACAATTGTTAATTAATAAACAAATTATTGTCATATTTAACAATAAAATGTTTAGAGGCAATCATAATATGGTTGTGGATTCTTGATGGAGGACTAATTCAACCATAATATGGTTGTCGGTGACAATAATGTGGATAAATTAAACATAATATGTTCAAATTTTTGTTTATATAGGTTTGTTTAAGGTGACCATATTAAAACATGTTTCTTCTCTGCGTGTGTGCAACATTAAAGAAAATCCAAAGTTCGACCGTCAGTTTCGTTGCCCTTTTCTACTCCTATGGTTGGAATCATCACCTCTTTGATAAGCCAGATGAATGTTATTTTTGTTAAACTAATATTTCAGGCCGTTGTTTTGAGTTGAATGGCCAAAAATTTTGATTTTGCAAAAATTTTGTTTGTGCATACATTTATCCCAAGATTTTATTTTGTTTTAAAAGTGTAATAACTCAATTCTATGAATTCAATGAGGTACATTTTTTAATTTTTTATTATAAAAAATAACTTATAAAAATAAATACTTCTCAACTATTTTTTTTAAAGTTTAATAACTCGGTAAATATTTAATGGATATTTTACTTATAAATAAGCATACTTTTATAATAAATTCATAAAGAATACGGTTGCTAAGTAAAACATGTGGAAAAGCATCTACAATGTTAAAAAATAGACAATTATTTTTAAAAAAATGAGTTTGCTGGAGAAATACGCATACACAGACCGAAAAAACAAGTCATAAAATTATCAACCAATGGTATTAAAATGATAACAAAGTGTTGTTAATATTACGACAACACGTGTTGTCAAATTTTCAACAAACTGTTGTCAAATTGGTACAAAAGATGTTAAAAATAGCATTGTTGTCTATCAGCCATATCACAGAGTGCAATTCTGTGCGGAAACGGTATAGAAGGTATTTAGATTATTTAAAATGTAAGTAAAAAAAAATTATATGGAATTTGTAGTTAATTTTGAAATTCCTTAAATTAATGTTTGTTTTGTTCTTTAAAAATGTAAATAAATAAATATATTTCATATGTTTTTTTTATTGCTTGGGTTTAGAATAGATGATGCTCAGATGACACTCTGAACAATGTGTTGGCGAATTGATAACTGAATGTTGTCCATAATCCAACAATGTGTTAACAAAAATGAAAACAACTTGTTGCCGAAATGACACAATTATGGTGAAAATATATAAATATTTTGTTATCAGAATAATTCCAACTGGTGACAAAATGACAAAGAGGTGATTAAAAAATTTTGATACCATTCCTTATCAACTTGAACACAAACGTAGTTGGCTCACTTTTGACGACGGATGGTGTCAATCTTGGCATTTTTATACCGTATTTTTCCCTCTGTGTAGTTACCTCAATGTTACTTAACTATCATGTTCACATCTTCGCAAAATCTTAGTTTCTTCTTTCTTAACCCTCTAAAATTTCCAATCGGGTGATATTTAATAAAGTTACTGGCATATAAGTGCAAAAGGTACGAAACCCCGGTTTTTTACGCGTAACTCCAAATGTTGGAGGGTTTTCGCAAATTTCAAGGACAAAGTCTTCTTGTGATCGACAACACCTACATGGAAAAAGGTATCGCAACCCATATATTTTTTCCTGTCGCACTGTGTAATTTATGTTATTTATCCAAAAAAAAAAAAATAAAATCACCAAAGCAAGTTTTAATTAATCTTAATTGCAGTTTGTAAAACAAAAAGTTCGATTTTAATAACATAAAACAAAAGAAGAAATCTAATAAAATTTTCAACTTTTTTTCATAATCTAACACATTAGTAAAAGCTAAATTAATTATTCGTACAAAAGCACTCAATGGTTGGTGGCAGAAAAGGAAAACATAAGCGAGATAAAGAAAAATCAGCTTAACAATGAATATTTTGTTCTGCGTTTGCATATGTGTGTGTTTTTATGTATGTTTGTGTGCTATAATCTGTAGATTGCTTTGTCTATATGCGTGCATGCATTTTTTTATTTTCCATTTTTTTTAAGAGAAGCAATTGCAAAGGAATACCAAATTACTTTCATGCATATTGATGCACATTGATTTTTTTTTTGTTTATTTAGATTTTTTCCATATTTCAAGAAGTATTTTATGCCTGAAACCATGTTGTATTTCATTAAAACGTGCGATTTCTTAACAAATACAGACAATCCTTACGCTATGTACAAATGATTGTCAGATCTAACAATGTTGTAAGGACCGGCAATGTGCTGACTATGATGTCCAAGAAAAAGCCCACAAGAAGAAGATTGTCAGTTTAGACGATTGTAAGAAAACCCTGCAATTTCATTGGCAGACAACTGTCTGACAATATATTCATCCGCCAACAAAAATTGTCGGTTCGCACGGTTGTCAGATAATTGCCAGAAATGATTGCCAGATTTGTACTTAGACATTGTCAGAAAATTCAAAGCATTTGACAGAAAAGTTTAATTGTTAATTGTTTGTATTTTTATAAATTTTAAAAATAAAAAACTATTGTTATTGAACGGAAAAAAATGAGAACACGAATTTTAACTTTCTATGTTGTTTTAAATAGGTTTCATTTATTTTCATTATACTTATGGGGTTTTCTTTTCGAAAAAAATTTGACATTTTATTTAAAAAATGTGTTTATTTCAAAAAAATGTTTTGCTCGCTAAAAGTGTGTTTTATTCTGAAAAATGCATTACAATGTTCGCTCCGTATAAATTGATACTGCCCTGTAAAATAGATGAATTCGGTTTATATTTATATGAGGCTATTTTTTAAATGACGATGATTGCCTCAAAGAGCAACAAAGCTGCGCGAAAATTCGGAAAAGTTTGCAAAAAAAAAAGTTCGCAAAAATTTCTAATATATCAAATAATCCATAAAATTGATTTGAAGCCCCTTAAACTTTCAGGTATGGCAAACATTTGGTAAAATTGATAAATTATCGGAAATTCTCAAATATTTGACACCAGCGGCATGATAGTAAATTTACAAGAAACAATCATTTCTTTTGCAAAAATAGCTAAAATTCACAAGCAATTGCAAAATTGTAAACAATCTTTAAATCGGTTAAAATTAACAAAATATCTGATAAAACATAAAATGCGTTAAAATGTAAGCTATAATGATAAAGAACAAGCTTTTCGTCAGGTGATAAAGCAGAGCATTCCACTTTTTCACAACTTCCGTTTTGTTCTCGTCAAATAAAAAATAGCATTAGTACAGGGTTGCCAAGAAATTTTATACATGCACCTTTTTGAAGGTTATTTTTTTTTGTGTAGAAAAAAAACACCGACATATTGTTTTTTTAACCCATTTAGCTATTGTAAAAAAAAATTTAGGTTTTGTTTCCAAGTGTGCAATTTTAAGTGAATTTTAGCCTTTAGAAGCGATTTTTTCCTATTTTTAATAAATATTGGAATATTCTATCATGGCGCCGTTTTTTTTTGCAATTTTTACTGAATTTTTGCCATATTTTATAATTTAGGGCCCTTTAATCAATTTTATGACTTGTTTGATATGACAAAATAATTCGCGAATTTTCGCTATTTTTGCAAAAATTTCCGAATTTTTCAGTTTTATCGTATTTTTGTTGCTTTTAAGGGGTAATCGTCGCCGACATAAAAATAGCCTCATATATATGAACCGAAGTCACCCATTTTACAGGGCACTATCAACACTGTCAATTTATATGGGGCGAAAGGTGGCCCAATTAGTAAGGGTGAAGTTTTTAGAATAAAACATTCTGCCGTTTTAGGGAACTAAATATTTTTAAGAAGCGAGCACTTAAAACAAAAGAAAACACTGTTAGGTTTAAATAACTATTGGAAGTTTAAAAAAGAAGCTGATGTTTGTTATATCATAGAGGCGAAAATCCTTGCACCCGCCCATAGATGCAACCATGCCATCTTTCAACCGATTTTTAAAACCAAAACTGTACAATAATATGTATTATATTGGGGTTTTAGACGAATGTAGGAATTGGGGTTTTATATCATAGGAAATAAAACCCTCAAAACTGGGGAATTATTTCAGTTCTGTTTGGGGGCGTTATTTCATTCCATAGAGGGCTTATGAGATTTTAAAATTGTGGATTTATTTCATATTTATAGAATAAAACCGCCACAATTCCGGATTTATTTGATTTTGTTTTTGGGGACTTATTTCGCGAAGCCATATTATTTTAATTTATTTTTCCATTTTTTTTCACTATAATTTAACATTTATTTCTATTTACATTGAAAGCAATCCAAGAAAATATTAAATTTGAATGAAATTTGGATATGCTTGATTTATATTTGAATTATAGATTCGATTTATATTTGGTTTCAATACTAGAATTCAAGTTTAATTATAACGTGCTTGTGACTGCAATATCACTGTAATTCAAGGCTTGATTTTCACTCATTCTACATTGTTATGTTCGACAAGAATTCCAGTGTAAATCAAGTATAGTTCAGGGCTTCAAAATGTCAAATAGGACTGGAATTACACTTGACTTATACTTGAATTACACCAAAATTGCTTATTGGCATTGAGTGTATATAGAAAATGTTGTTTGCCTCAATATTTTTATAAGATTTTTTTATTTAATTGTAGAATTACCTTAATAAGGTTTAATAAAAAAATTTTAATCATTTTCCATAGTAGAGAGAGTATTATGCGGTTGTGCTAATGTGTGTAAATATAGAAATATTGGTCCTGAGCCACCCTTTATTAAAACCGTAATAAATAACGCTATCATACTAAACTTTGGTACGTCACAGATTTATAGGTGCAGAAATCACACTGTACAAGTTTTTGAAGATCGGTCCATAAATTACACTAGGCCCCATATAAACCCTTCTCCCGGAAAACAGTTTAGTACGCCTAAAACCGTAATTAATAATGCTATCATAATTAAATTCGTTATTTTATAGAACAGTTTGAGTAATTAATAAAACAAATCAGCCAAAAACAATTAGGTTTTTGACTAAGACCATTTTTAAAATTTAATATTTTGTAGATATAAAATTTGTGCAGTTGTTTTTAAGATATTGAAAAAATAAACTCAACACATTCGGCTAATTAGGCGAAATAATGACATTTTTAATATGACATAACTTTTGAAAAAAAATCAAATCGAAAGGGGTCGGGTCCCCCTCTGTTGGTCGATTTGACATGGAATTACCCATCAGAATAAAATTTGGTGTATGACAGTTTAATAAGATTAGAAATCGCAGTGTCAAATTTCGTGAAGATCGGTCCATAATTGTCCCTAGGCCCCATATAAACCCTACTCCCGGCAAACAGTTAAGTAGTACGCATAAAACCAAACAAAGCCCACTTTGGGAAAATAATCAAATTCGCCTAAAACCATAACAGAAATAGCTATTGGGGTAAAATTTCTTCCAACTTAGATTCATATGCCCAGAAAAATTTAATGCAATTTTGTGAAATTTACTGTAAACGCTAAAACTAATTACAATGCTGCATTGAAATTTTTTTCTAATTTATTTATTTTTTTTTTTTTAATTAAATACAATTACAACTGAGTTATACTCATTTAGTAATATTACAATAAGAGAAGATTAAGTGATGAGAAGTAATCCATTAATTACCCTCAGATATATATTTTTTTTATTCTATAAGATGGCCAAGTCCATTGGAAGCCTTCGTTGAAGTCTTCTTTGAAGATTTTGAGAGTAAAATATGTTATTCAGGTCTACGTTAGTATGAAGTTGAAGCTGTATAGCATGTTTTTGTGCGAAAAATTTTGTTTCTTCAAATACTGTTTTGATCTTTAGGTCTCTATGTAAGTCATCATTACGGATGTACCAAGGAGCATCTACTATTGTGCGTAGTATTTTATTTTGGTTTTTTTGTATTGTTTGAATATCACATTTCTTGGCGCAGCCCCAAAGCTGGATACCATACGTCCATATTGGCTTTATCGTTTGATTATATAAAAGCAGTTTATTGTTGAGAGATACTGGGAGTTACGACTAAGTAACCAATATAAGTGTTTAAACTTTAGTTTCATTTCTTGTGATTTTTTCTTAACATGTTCTTTCCACTTTATTTTTGTGTCAAGAGTCATGCCTAAGTATTTTGCTGTGTATTTGCAAGTTGTTTAAAAATACAGGTAGGTTATCTACTTTCTTTATCCACGAAGATGTTTTTGTAAGTGCGACTTGCAGCTTATTCACAGCTTCTTTCTCGGTTGTACCAGTCGAAAGTATGGCTGTGTCATCTGCAAACGTTGCTATTGTGGCTGTATTTGATACAGGAAGATCTCTTGTGTAAAGTAAATATATTATTGGTCCAAGGACACTACCTTGGGGTAAACCCGCCTCAATATTTTTTAACTTTGAGTATTCATCATCTAATTTAACACGAAAATGTCTATCTGAAACGTAAGATTTCATAATTTCGTAAAACTCTTTTGTTAAATCTCTATGTAATTTATACAGTAGTCCCTGATGCCACTCCCTGTCAAATGCTTGGCTTACATCAAGAAATACAGCTGAGCATACTTGTTTTGTTTCTAATGCCTTTTCTGCTACATCAACGATACGGTGAACTTGTTGGATAGTTGAATGTCGCTCTCTAAACCCAAATTGGTGACTATGGATCAAATTTCTCTCTTCGATTATAGGTTTAGGAATTACTATTACCTCAGCTACTTTCCATTGCATTGGAACATAACGTAGACGAAAACATGCATTTATAGTATGCAATAGTTTTGTAAGAGCTTTGTCCGGTAATTTCTTAATAATTTTGCTAGTTATTAAGTCATAACCTGGCGCTTTCTTGGGGATTAGGTCTTTATCAATAATGTATTTAAGGTCCGCCATTGTAACTGATTTTATGGCTTTTTTATCATCTTTATAGACTTTATTAATATTTTCCTCTGATGATTGCCTAGGTAACGATTTAAATATATCTTGTTAATGATTTGCGAATGATTCGCATTTATCTTTTGCATTTCAGGGACCATGTACCATCAGGCTTACGAATTGGCGGTATTTGTGGTGACACATGGTTAAATTGTTTAGTAGCTTTCCATTAGCTGTAGTTTGTGTCTTTATTTGCTGAAAGACTCATTAAGTGCGAAGACATTGTATTATTTTTTACTTCGTTTATTAAACACTTGAGTTCGGTACATAATCTGTTAATTATCGTTTTATTTTCTGTGGTACGTTCTGTTTGCCACTTTTTTCTAGCTTTCCGCTTTTTGGCTACAAGTTCTCTTATCTCTTTTGGATATGTAGAGTTGTTGTTTGGTTTTTGAGGTTTTGGTTAGCTTTCCCATGCCGATAGTTGAATTGCTTCAATTAAGTTGTCCACTTCATCTTCAATTTGATTTTTCGTTTTAAGATGTGTTTGCAAGCTTATTTTATCACTTAACAAGTAAGTAATTAACTCCCAATTAGTTTTATTATTTACTAAAAATGGTATGTCTTGTTTTTGAATAACACTTTCGCTGATTGTCATAATAACCGGAGTATGATCTGATGATAACTCAAAGCTGTTTTGAAGGTGGATATAGTTTTTTGAATTCCCTTTGGCTATATAGAAATCGATTAGATCAGGTATTCGATCTTTATTTGTTGGCCAGTATGTTGGTTCGTTGTAAAATTCACAATTATTGAGATTGCGAGCTGCTTTAAACAATTCCGTACCTTTTGCTGACGTAAGCCTGGAGCCCCATATTTTGTTTTTGGCATTAAAATCACCTCCACCTATAAAATGGTTTCCAAGTGGTTTAAGCATTTCATGATATTGATCACTTTTTATAGTGTGTTTGGGCGGTGAGTATATTGCACATATTTTAAACGATTTGTGATTTTTGAGGTCAACTGAAACACAGGCCAATTGAAACATCTCGTTTTCTAGTTTTTGTTCTTCTTGGTGTCTTATATTTTCTTTTATTATAATTGTGGCACCACCCCTAGATTTTTGTGCAGGGTGTAAAGCATTATAGAATTTATAGCCTTTAATGCTAGCATGTGAGTGTTTTGTAAAGTGGCTTTCAGAAATTAATAGTACATCAATTTGTTCTTCATGAAGAAATATTTCTATTTCAGGTAAATGGTTCATTAAACCATTACTGTTCCATATTGCTAAGCGAAGTATAGATTTCATTTTGATTAAAAGAGTAACGTTTAGTTCTTAACCCAATTGCATTGATGGAGTTAAAAATTTTTTCATTAATTAAATCTTGATTATTTAATCTTTGATTTATTTTTTCTAAATTGTGTAAAATTTGATTTAAAATATCGGTATTATTTGAGTTTTGTTGAAGTTGGTTCTGATTTCGTGTAATATGGGAAAAATTAGCTTTGCGCACTTTCTGTTGATGTGATGGAGTTCGAGTATTAACTTGTTGTTGAGGTTGGTTTTGTATTTTTTGGTTACTTACAACTTGAGCGAAAGTATTGTTTTAAGTGTTGCACTGTTGTGGTGGAAGTTGAAAATGTCTTTGTTGTTGTGGTTGATTTTGACGTTCTTTAATTTGAATTTGTGGTTGAGGTTGTTGTGGAAGTTGTACATTTCTTTGTTGTTGGGGTTGATTTTGGCATTCTTGAAGTTGAACTTGTGGTTGAGGTTCCATCTGTTGTGATAAAGGCTGAATATAAATTTCAGGGAGTGGTCTGTTTGCAATATTTTGAGCGCGGTTTTTATTTCTAATCTTTTGTAATTCTTTGGCTACCTCACAACCTCAATAACTGGCGGGATGGTTGCCTTGGCAATTTGCACATTTGGGATTGATTTGTGTTGACTTAGTACATTCATTTGTCAAATGTTTACCTGCACATTTTACACATCGGGGGGCTCTTTGGCAGTACTGTTTGGTATGGTTAAATCCTTGGCATATTTTGCATTGAGGTATACGAGCGGATGTTCTCTTTACTGCTTCTACTTTAACTTTCATGTTGACAATATTATTAATTTTGTAAATTTTATCTATACAGTCACTATTACTAAAAGTGATCATAAATAATGGTAAACCTCTTCGGATATTAGTAGCAACATTATCAGTTACAGTGGTTTCTTTTTTAATTATGTTAACAGCATCCGTTGGATTAAATCCTTGGGATTTTAAATCGTTTATAATATCGTCTTTGAGACAAGTATGGTGTAAACCTCTTACCATCACTCTGTAGGGTCTATCAATTTTGTTCTCGTACGTATGCCATTGAATGTTTTCTTTATTTAGTGTGGATGAAAGTGCTCTATATCCATCAGAATCAAAAGTGTTGACTTTCCATACATTATTATTGAGGGCTATTTATTTGTAATACCAGAAATCAGTCTTCGGAATTTTGGGATGATTGGTCCATCATTTACCATAGGTTCAATAAAAATTACCCTCCTAAAAATCATTTTAGTTCGGCTAAAAATGTTACGAATCATGACATTTTACTCAAGCCAGTTCAAAGTTCTAACAAGAAACGCCTAAAACTTTCTTATTGTCGGTCACTAATTTAATATAGTTCTAAACCGCAACCAATTTTAATGCTGACGTTCGTTTTTGTGAAGCTTAGTTAATAATATATATGTATTTATCATATAGAGCCCACTCCTGTAGATGGAGCGTATCAAAAATTTGGCATAGCCGAATATAGCACTCTATCTTGTTTTTACATGTTTCTGTTTAAAACTTTTAACCTAGATTTATAAGTTTTTGATTTGAATTTGTTAAAAAATTGAACTGAGTTCATATTTAATGTTTAGTACCAACAATTCATTAGGTTTATACAAAGAATGATTGATATCGCAAATGAGTCAAATCAGTTCTTTATTGCATCTAGCCTCCATACCAATGTTTCCTTGTGCTAACACTTTTAACCCGCAAGTCCACGCAAAATAAGCTAAGGCAACATCATTTGGCCAAAATACTTTTATTATATAAAAGTGTTTTTTATCGAAAATGAGTTCAATCGAATTACTTTTTCACCCAAGGTGCAAATAATAATGTGACCCCAGTAGACCAGCTGACTATTGTTTACGAACCTTATATCACAATAAAATTATTTTAAAAATTTAGATTTTTTTTTTTCAATAATTGACATTTTTAATTTAAATTAAAAAATGATCTAAAAACTTTGCCGTTTCAAACAATGTGTAAATTGATTTAATTAAGCATAGCTCAGGTTTTGACATTTCCCAACAACAATTTTACAAATTTAAATTATTTTATTTTAAACGAAAAAATCAATTAAGATTTTTTGATCTGTAATTAATATTTTTACTAACAATTTATTTCAAGACAACTAAATGTTAATTAAATCAAAATTATATTTTTAATTTTCTTTCAACTAAAAAAATTATTGATTCAATTATCATATTTATTAAATTGAAATACTTTTTAAGCAAGTTTTTTAATTGATAAGAAACTACCCATAATTTTATCTGTGATTATGTCACAATTGGTTTACAATTTTGTTTAATTACAAATAAGAGTATTTATTGTTGCTGGAAATACAATATTTTTTTGATAATCTAGCAGGATTTTCTACCAGCAAAATATATGTTGTTTTTGCTTTGCTGTACTCGTTATCTTAGGAATTGTACCATGATTTAACCTACAACAAATATTGAGCGAGCTAGTTTTTTCGATCAATTATTTTATATATCCCCATATATGGATATATTGCTAATAAAACTCAAACGTACAGATAAAATATAAACTAAATTTCTATTAGTTAAAAATTTATGTTTTGATATTCTAAACAAACTATAATAATATGTTACAGCCTTTGTTATTTTACAAAATATTATGAAGGTCAGGTCTAAACCATAGCTCTCATACAATTAACCCTAGTCCTTATACCCAACTTTTACTACGAGTACGTACACCCAAGTACTGGTGCAGCCAGCATCAATTTTTTCCGTTTTTCTTTGTATTTTCGAAGAAAAAGAATTTTTAATCTGATTTTGTAGCTGAATATATTTACGAACATTTTTAGTGGTCCAAAGAATACTATGTGATCGGGATAACGTCAAAACCCTAAAAACCAGCAGTCAAGCAAGTCGTTTGTGTACGAAACTTGCAATAAGGAGGACAGAATCGAAATAAGTTTAGTTATAATAAATAGTTATTATAATATTAATGTTATAATTACTATAATATAAAAATAAAAACATAAATTTACATTATCAACATTCTTTTCAATTCATAAATTTTCATTAAAATTACACCAAGTACACCTGAACTTGGGTATACGTTCTTGGGGGTATCGACTTTGGAGGCTCATAACTCCTCAATGCCTTGACCTAGGACAGTATTTGAGGTATCGATCCTAAAGCCGGAGGTTAGCAAAAATCCGTAGGCAGTTTAGGAGGACTATTACTAGGAGATACATACTAGCCACAACTGTATCCGGGTAAAAGGACTAGGGTTAACACCTTTGATTTCGCTTTTACTGCAAAAAATTCCTAATATACTAAAAGATAGTAGCACTGAGTCTAAAATTTAGTGTTGCTTTACAAACGACAAATTTCATTTAGAATATGTTTCTTTATCGAAAATTATATCAACATACAGACACACAAATCTTGAAGTGCACCATATCTTTGGCTGTACCTGTTAATATAAAGGGTGGTTATATATATGAAGAGCCGATGTTGATTTTGAATAACACACAAATTATTTAGGAAATTATTGTCATTTCTTTTTATTATGATAACATTTGTATGGTTCAATTATGTGTTGAACAAAACTATGGACCAAATGACCGCCGCGACCTTGGCGGCACAACTCCATCCGATGGTCTAAATTTTCGATGACGCTGAGGCACAATTGATGTTCTATGGAGTTAATATGCCGAATTATCTCATCCTTTAGCTCTTGAATTGTTGCTGGCTTAGCGACATACACCTTTTCTTTCAAATAACCCCAAAGAAAGAAGTCCAACGGTGTCAAATCACATGATCTTGGCGGTCAATTGACATCGCCACCACGTGAGATAACACGGCCATTAAATTTGCTGCGCAAAAGAGACATTGTTTCGTTAGTTGTGTGGCAAGTGGCAGCATCCTGTTGAAACCACATATCATAAGCATCCCTATCTTCGGATTCGGGCCATTAAAAGTTCGTTATCATCTTACGATAGTGAAAACCATTCACAGTAATTGCCTGACCGGCCTCATTTTTGAAAACAATACGGCCCGATGATGCCGCCAGCCCATAAACAGCACCAAACAGTCTCTCTTTGTGGGTGCATTGGTTTTCGACAATCACTCTTTGATTATTATTCGCCTAAATGCGGCAATTCTGCTTATTGACGAATCCACTGAGGTGAAAATGTGCCTCATCACTGAAGAAGATTTTCTTCGAAAATTGACTATATGCATTTTGATTTGAACGACCAATTTTATATAAGCCTCAATAATATAAGCCTGAATAAATTTAACGCGTTGCTCGATTGCGTATCTTTCCATGGTTAAAAATGAGTTAGTCTGAAATTGAGAAATGTCAAATGAAATGCAGAAAAAAAAACTTGACAATTAGGTATGGTTCACATTTAACATCGGCCCTTAAAATTTAACCACCCGTTATAACATTTAATATACATTATTTTAATGCAAAATATTATTAGTATGATATTCTCTTACTACCAAGAAAATTTAATTAACTAAATTTTAAATTTAAATTAAAGAACTTTGAAATCTTCTGTGTTTTATCCCTTATAAAGCGCACATTCTCTAAATCTTTAAAAACTGCTTTGGGTACTCAATCGGTTCATTTTGTAATTCACACGAAACCAAGAAAATAAAAATAAAAATTACTTAAAATAAATCTTTCTTTAACATGTTAACAATGTACTTTGGTAAATTAAATATTTTGTAAGAAAAGCATTACAAATTGAATATAATAATTGCTGCATGGCAGCAGAAGCAGAATTACATCAAGAAGAAAAAATCAATATCAATATCACTTTGATAAAATTGCTTTTAAATTGAATTTCTGTTTACACCCTCGATTTGAGTGTGACTCTGTTCTTGGTTTATTTTTTATTGTAAAGCCAACAACAATTGACGATAAGAACAAAAGATTTTGTTTTATATTTTTGGACGGTATATAAAGCAATAAAATAACAAAACAGAAAAAAAATTCATCTTAAATGAATTAAGTTCTAGAAAGATTTTCTATTTATTTAATATGACTTTTACAAATTTTCACTGTTAAGCAAAAATCTTAATAAGGTTATATATAAAATATATTTTCATTTTGTTACAAAATCATTTCATTATTGTATTGCATTTTATTACAAAAATTTTATTAAAATTTATATCAATAAGATAAATCCATTTGCCTAGTCATAATCATTTTTATTACCAAAGAAGAAAAAATAAAATAGAAATTTCACTGTCCAAGAGCTAATAATAAGTTGCGGAAGAGAAATAGCTTTTAAAAATTTTTAAGGACATTAATTTTTAAAAGCAGCCTTAAAAAGTGAAAAAAAAACAAAATGCCATTCATTATACGGGCAAGTTTTTGCATATACAAAAAATTTCCAAATAAGCAAGCACAAAGCTAAAAAAAACAAGCTAAGGTGCTATATATTCGGCTGTAGTGAATCCTTGATACTCTCCACCGACAGTAAGAATATTTCAGGAGTGGGCTTTATATAGGTCCTATGGTAAATTTTGCACCGATCTTCACAAAAGTTGACAGTGTGATTCCTAGTCATATAAAACCATGACAGGCCCAAACTTATTACTATACAATTATTCGTTACGAGTTTAGGCTTATTAAAGTGTTTTTAGAGAATGGGCTTTATATTGGGCATATGGTGAATTATGGACTTACCTTCACGGACTTAAAGAGTGTGAATTCTTGTCATATAAAACTGTGACATACCAAAATTTAATACAATAGTATTATTCGTTACGGGTTAAGACTTATAAAAGTGTTTTCCGAGAATGGGCTTTATATTGGGCATATACACGCAGAGAAAAAACACGATTACTGAATGGTCACTACGACCATTTTTATTTATATTCGGCTAATATGTTTACCCTAATAAATTTATTCTGGACCCAATGTAACTTAACAAATTGTTTTTTGTCCTTAACAATTTTAAGTTCACTACAATAATATTATATGGTGCTGTACACCTAAAAAGTTACTCCGATCAAGTTTAACATATTAAATCATTGTATATGTTTGCTTCTATAATATATATATATTCAACTTTAAAATTTAAATCATAATATAAGTTGCACACAAAAGGTATATTCAATACCATAATTTTGGTGTACTTTAAAACACATTCTCTTAATGAGCAAACATTTATTGTCAAAACAAACAGTGTGTGCTTCTAAAGAAAATAAAATTTTCTGCGTCCGCAAGCGTCAGTTAATCAGGAAACATGAATGATTACAAAATAATTAAAACATTTTTCGGGAAGCAAAAGTTCATGCTACCTTGCTAAACTTACAAAACAAATTATTGTACGTCTATTGAAACTGGTAAGTTATTTTTATATAATTATTAAAATATTTTAATATGCAATTACTTTGTCTTTCTTGCAGCAAAAAACCCCTACAACATTGAAACCGGTATAGACATTTTTACAAAAAATTTTGTCATTAGTCCCGATTTTTTTTTCCATATATGTTCAACAGTAATCTGATATAGTATCTTAATAAAGTTGATTTCATAAAGGAAATAAAAGGTAAGTTTGTGTGTGACTTTATTTTTACAAGTCTTAAGTGCACGGATAAAAATATTGAAAAGTGTTATTGCATGCCGAAGTAAGACTACATAGAATTCTTATTTTTTTATATATTTGTACCGCAAAACATAATATAAAATTTATAAGTTAAAACACACACATGTATATAAATGTATCTATTTAATCTAATTTTTAATATATTCCTGTATATTTGTAATAAAACATAAATTTTTTTAAGTTAAATTTGTTATTGTTTTTATTGTGAGAACAATATAACTTGTTGAAAAAGACATTTTGCATGGTGTCGGGAAATATAGAAACATGGTTTGCGATTTTTTTCTGAACATAATTATAGTTTGAGACAATAATTAGATAAAAACATTATGATCGAACATATATTGTTGCTTAAGACGTATTTGACACAATCACAACCACAAACATTAATGATAGTTTGCGATTGTGATTGACACAATGTTTTTTCTTTGCGTGTGGTAAATCAAAGACCGATCTTCACGAAATTTGACTTCGTGACTTATAGTCATATAAAACTATGACTCACAAATGGGATAATTCATTACGGGCTTACGCGTATTAAAGTTGAAGCCTTAATGAGGGCCTATGGTAAATTATGGACCGACCTTCTCGAAATGTTGTTGTATGATTTGTAGTCTTATAGAACGAGTTGTGCAAATATTTATATCAACGTGTGTATTCCGCCCCTATTAATGTTAGTTTTGCAACAAAATAATCAATTTTTTAGGGTTTTTGTTTCACAGTTTGATTCACTGAACCGATTTTGCTGTGTTTCAATCTCAAACTGCTTAGGATAACTAAAAACAATTTGACACAAACATTGTTCTTTTCTCTTCTTTTGAGTTTTTGTAACGTGAGCGTGTTTTCAACAGACGGAGAGATCGATAGACAGGCGGAAATGGCTAAATCGGCTGAAAAGTACTCAACAACTTGGATAAATATTAAAAAAAGATCAGACAAAATGACAAACTTAGAATAGATAGAATACACGCATTCAAGACTAGTGGTAAAGGGTATAAGAAATTACTCCAACATATGCAAAGGAAGCATATACATATATGCATACCAATAATATAGACACCCTTTTTAATGGAAATTCGTATGCTTTCCTTTTATTAATTACTTTTATAGTAAATATTTTCAGCCATTCTTATAATACATAAAATGAATTTTTTGAGAATTAATTTTTTATGGCCTAATGTGTAGTAATCGAGTGATCAAACTTGGCAGCCAACAAAGTATGCCATTATATGACAAGCTGTTATTTTGGTAATGTTTAATTTTTTACTGTGCAATACAAGGGACACAGCCATAATTATTGTGAGAAGCATCCCATAATATAAGCCTGTTTTACGGCGTAGAGTATTTTTTCACATAAACCATCTTAATATCGAGCTTTTGCTGCAATAGATTCATATTGACATTATGTGCTGTTTCCAGTTGACAAACAATTGATTGTTTAGTAAAATTTATATGAAAATCACTCGGTTTTTTGAGTGCTTTTTATATACATAAAAATTACTACACAATCAATTGTCATTCACATGGAAACAGCACATTAGTCCAATTATATTTTCTTGCAATCTTAGGCATCTTAGAGAATTTTATTTAAATCGGTCCATATTCGTCCATATCTCCCATACAAAAACTACTCCCGTAACACCAGAACTTTCCTATAGATATTGGTATTGACATAAAATTTGTCGACAACAACTACCATAGCTACAATGTCATGGCAAAATGTTGGTCTGTTAGGTCTTGAATTGACCATAGGTCCCCGAAAAAGAATCACATAGGTATGGATATCTTAATAATGTTCATCGCAAATATTACTAACACTCATGAAAATTTGTAGCTAATGGAAAATTTTTTGACTCCCAAATATCCTGAAAAAAAATTGTATTTTTGGGGACATTTGGTATTGTGGACCGCGACGGGCTGGAAATACGTCGTGGACCAGCAGGCAGAGTACAAAGATCAGCCTGTGTTGGAATAATAGGCAGTCTATGCACTAGTCCTTCAGAGGCGCTGAATACTACAATGCACCATATTCAAATAGAATTACACCTAATGGACATATCCGTCAACAGCGCGGTCAGTTCTGCATCGGGATGTTGCAAGGCGTGGACGTACCACATTTCTAAAACGACCAATGGACTATATGATACCCCGTAGAGACTTTGAGAGAAATTCAAGGTCATATTTTCGTCAAGGCAGGAATGGAGTAGGGGAATTCTGGCTGATGAATACCGCACGAGAATTTACACAGATCGGTTAAAGTTGACCTGTGGTGTTAGCTCTGAGGTTTTCTCAGAGGAACTGCAAATGAATATATCTTTGCTTCTGTCAGGTGAGGCAAGCGTATTTCATGCAAAGATACTGGCGATAAGAGAGGCATGCAAAACTCTGCATAGTAGGAACATCAGCGGTAAAGTTGGCATTTTCGTCGATAGGCAGGCGGCCCTGATGTCACATAAAACAACGTCCATTCTCGTTGACCAGTATAAGGAAGAACTATCCAGACTGGTCAGCCTATCTAACATTGCCTTAATTTGGATCCCTGCGCATAGGGATCTATATGGCAACAAACAGGTAAATGGGCTGGCCAAGAAGCGAAATCTTGAGTCACTATTTGGATAGGGCTAAGGATAAATGGAAGAAACTGGATGGCTGCAGGGCTACCAAAGTAAAGTGGCCCACATACGACATAGGTCGCTCTGAGCGCCAAATTGTATGTCAGTCGCAGGGACATGTCGAGACTGGTATACGTACTTACTGGTCACTGGACGTTTGGTAAGAACGCTATGAGACTCGGCCTCCGTCTTAATGAATGCTGCTGCAGCTGCAGGAAACCTGGAACTGAGGAGACATTATGTCATCTCCTTTATGATTGTCCAGCGTTTAATTTCACACAAAATGAATTATTTTGGAATTACCTTCTAAAACGACTTTCACAGATAAAGATAAAGTTTACATTAGTTAACCAACACATTAATCCCATTCTTTTTTGGTGTGCTTAATGTGTTTGTTAACTAATGTGAACTTAAACTTTTTTGGCATTACCTTTGTATTACCTTGTAATCATGCCTTTAGTGATATCTAAGTTAAATGCTAGTGTTTTTGTTCTTTTGTAACAGTTTTTAGTTTTTATCCAATTTCGGTCCATTATGGCTTATAATTTTTGTAATCAAATGTTATGTTATTGATTGTGATACAGAACATCTTCTGAAGCGACAATAATTGGTGAAAAATTTTACAATATTCATAAAATCTTGGCTTTGATCTACTTTAACTCATGCATTTGTTTTATCCGATTGGCATCTTTTTGGACTAGATATTATTTATTCAATTTAACTGATTCAGCATTAGAGATTTTGGAAAAAATGGTAATAATTTTGGATTTACTTAACGCTTAGACCGATTATAACAATATTTGAGTTGGCATCTAAAGAGTTGTAGTCGCGCTCAAGTTTTGGACTTGGGATCTATGAGCATCAGGTTCCCAAGGTAGAGTACCACGGTTTTTATAAATAGTTAATAAAATGATCCGAAACTCTTAATTTTAGTCCCATTTTAAAATTTTTAAAAAAAGTTAGCGACAGGCATAATTAATCTCTTATATTTTAGGAAATATCCGACTTTGAAAATTAAATCCTTCTATTTTTGCTCAAATGTATTCTGATTTGAAATATCTTTTTGTGAATAAGCAGCAAATCAGTTAATATTCTGCAGAAAAAAATACGAAAAAAACTTTTGTAATAAAAAAGTTATATGCATTTTTTTGCCATTTTTTTAACCTTAAAAATTATTCTATTCTTTCATATTTATTAAACAAAAAGTGTTAAGCAACGCATATATTAGCTTTGTTTCTTTACTTTTTGGGTAAAGTTCGTGAAAATGAGAGCAAGCATAAATTTCTCTCACAAAGATACAAAATTACACAAAAGTACGGGAACAGAAAAAACCATTTTTAGCACTAAAAAAAAGTCAAAAGTCTTAACAAATCAATAAAAGTTTGCGCCACTTTTGAAAAATTGTATATTATCTGTAGAAATAAACTATATATTTCCAAAAATAGAACAATACAAACACTTTTACAATAACTTATATTATTTTTCTTGACATTTTAATATAAAACCTTTTTATTTAATAATACTATTTTATTCCACAACACTTTCCAAAATTTTGTTCATTAGCATTTTTTCCATACTTTTTTTTGTTTTGTTTATGGTTTACAGCTGTTTAACAATTTAAACGAAGAAAAAGTTTGGGCTGTTTCGTGCAAGAAGAAGAAGAATTTTATTCTCTCAAAGTCGCTCTCTTTTACACAAATTTAAAGTACGGGAACGCTTTTCGTGCAAATTGGGATCCCGAGGAATCCCAAAGTAGAGTAAAGAAACAGAGCTATTATTTATACTTTTTAGTAAGCTTACTGCCTATGTAAAAATTTTCCGAAAATTGTAATCGCTCCGGGCGCAAGGCTCTTCCGAAATAGAAATTTTCTCCAATCGTAAAGCAAGAATCAAAAATTATAAGAACTGCCCAATATATTTTTAACAATTGTGCAATAGAAATCCAGAGACCCGTGCTTAGTACACCCAGAGAAAAAATATGTTTAAATTTGGTCACCTCCAACAAAACTATTTTTAAAGAGAATTGCAAACATATTATGTTTAAATTTAACAATACTATTGTCACCGACAAACAAATTATTGTTAAATTAGTCCTCCATCAAGAAGGCACAACCATATTATGTTTGCCTCCGAACATCTTTTGGTAAGTAATAACTAAAATATGTTTAACATTTATAATAGCATGGTTGATTTTCAACTAAAGCATGTTGCTCTTAGAAAAGAGGAAAATACTATTGTTAATTTAAAAACAAATTATTGTCATATTTAACCATAACATGTTTAGAGGCAACCATAATATGGTTGTGGCTTCTTGATGGAGGAATAATTTAACAATAATATGTTTGTCGGTGACAATAGTATGGTTAAATTTAAACATATTATGTTTAAAATTTTGTCTAAGAATTAGTTTGTTGGAGGTGACCAAATTTAAACATATTTTTTCTCTGCGTGTAGATATAATATTTCCAAAAAACTAAAAAGAGCCTTTTTTTGGGAATTTTCGGGAGAATTTCGGAATTCGATTGGAAAGTGTAGAAAAAATTTTAGTTGGTTTGTATTAAGCAATTATCTATTTACTTTTAAAATTTCATTAAAAAATATTACTTAATAATGATCCATAGCATAAAAAAATAATTATTTTATTGACAAAAACTAAAAATAAATTTTTTGCAAATGTCTTCAACGAATTTTAAAATTTTTAGAAACTTTATTCGTTTTCAATACTAGACATTATTCCCAATATTTTCCAATTTAGGCGGTTTCATAAGCTTACCTCCAATTTTGTTGGTAATCTAGAAATATGACTCAAGAAATTGATAAAATTATTATATTTAAAAAATAAATATAACTTCTTTGCAGATTCTGTAGTGCACTATAAAAAGTACTATAATTTTAAATAAATACTCCACCAAACTTAAGCAATTTACGATAACACAAAAATGCTTCTCATTTTTATTTTATTAACCACCAGTAAAATCTCTTTTTTGCATTTATAGTGGTAAATTAAACTAATTAGTTTGAAAAAAAATCATTAAGAACTGAATTTTTGCCCATTTTTTTTACTAAAACAGGTAAAAATGGTTTTTTTTGTTCAAAAGCTTAGCTCAAAAATTGTTTACCTTCAATTGTTCGATTAATTTAAAATTGCTGATTTCGATTAAAGGATTAATCGAAGAATTTATGCCGTTTAATCGAATAACAATACATATATGGTTTTTCTGTCATATGTATAATATTCTAAAGTTTTAAGTCAAATAAATAAATCAAATGTACTCGTATGTGTCCGTTGGAATTAAAAAAAAAAAAAAAAAAAAAAAAAAAAAAAAAAAAACAGCCATGTTTAGTGAGTAATTCACATACATAGGCGTACTGCTTACTGACAAAATTTTCAGTAACCAGAAAATTATTACCAATTACTGAAATAATGCAGTAATCCTTTAATTTTTACTTATTATTGAAACAAATGAAAAAATATATTTTTAACCCTGAAGCCACTTTCAAGTTGTTCACAAAAACTGCTTGTCAAAACTTGTTTGAATTGATAGCTGTGTCACAAGCTGCCCTCAATTTTATAGTCAATTTCATTTTAAAAACGTCCCCGACGAAGAAACAACTCAAAATATTACCATGACTCAAAGTATTTTGAAAAACAGAGCACAAGAATATTTGAGAACACAATTTTTTTTTAATAAATATATTTTAAATATATTTTTTTATAAAGAAAGCGCCAAAGTAAATTTCAGATTAGTTGTTAAATTAGACAACAAAATTGGCAAACAAATGGAATGGTAAAATAGAGAGCAATCTCGTGGTCAATTTAAAAAGTGTGAGGGGGTTAGTAAAAAAGTGACTATAAGGAAACACAAAACTTGATCGTGTGGCTTCCAAGTAAAGCCAAATAATTAAACAACATTTTATTTTTAAATCATCTGTTTAATTGTTGGTACATATAAAATTATATGATCTCAACACAGGTTTTATTTTTTTTTATCGTTCTAAAGGTTAAATCAATAAGTATAAATTGTAACGTTTGTTTTGTTTTTTTGTTAATAGAATATTAAAATACTTGTAATTAATAATGTTTTTTTACTCAAGTACTTTTTTTCTAAAATTATCGAAAAAAATCTGTTAATTTATAAAATTTCTGGATTTTGAATAATTCGATTAATTGATTAATTTTTAAATTATATTCGTTTAATCGAATAAGTCATAAATGGCAAATATCGATTAATCGTTTAATCGAACCAAAAAATGACTAACGTACTAAAGTTAACTCCGTGAGCGGGTTTTATATGCAGTCTTTGTGAAATTATGGACCGGTCTTTACAAAAGTTGATAGTGTGACTTCTAGTTTTCTAAAACTACGGTGTTGTGAGTACAAAAGTTTTTTCCAGGAGTGAGCTTTAATGTGGCCTATGGTAAATTATCGACCGATCCTTACGAAAGTTCACATTGTGATTTCCAGTGATATAAAACTGTGACAGACCAAAATGTACCACAATTGCATTATTCGTTACGGTTTCAGGCGTACTAAAGTGTTTTTCGAGAATGGGCTTAATACGGGACCTATGGTATATTATGGACCCATCTTCTCGTAATATTGTACTATGATTGCTTGTCATATAGAACGAATTTGTACAAAATCATTATGTTCATTCCGCCACTATTTGTGATAGTTTTGTAACAAAAAAATTAATTTTTTTTTGGATGGTTGTTCCACATTTTGATTCATAACTCTTAATCTATAAAACCAATTTTGCTGAATTTCAGTCCCAAGCTGCTTAAGAGAGCTAGAAACAATTTGACAGTAATAGTGTTCTTTTTTTTTTTGAGTGAGCGTAATTTCAACAGACAGACAGACTGCTGGACAGACAGACGGACATGGCTTAATCGACTTAAAACTACTTAATGAGGGACAATATATATACTTTGTGGGCTCTTAGATAAATATTAAAAAATGTTCACACGGAATGACAAACTTAGAATAACCTCTTTCCCCACTTGTGGTGGAGGGTATAAAAAATATGCTTCCTGATTTATGACGCTGTAAAGTAAATGAGTACCATATCGATGCTTTAATTTCTCAACCTCGTATCTTAAAAAAATATGTTTTGGACTTTTTCATATAAAACGATTATTTTTTTTGTGTTCTATTACTGCAACAACTTATTATTTCAATACTTTGTCTCAATTCTGTAAATATTAATAAATTTTTGCAGTAATAGAACACAAAAAAAAACAATCGTTTTATATGAAAAAGTCCAAACCGTATTTTTTTAAGATACAAGGTTGAGAAAGTAAGGCATCGATATAACTCAATGATCCGTTCCGAAGTTTGTTTAGAAAATCCTGTGCAGCTAAGTTGATGTTTTTGTTTTTCAATAATATTATTTTATTAAAATGTTTAACATGCTATGGTTACTTTAACCATATTATTGCCACGCGATTCCATATCATGTTTGACATAGGCCTCCATCAAATAAGCATGTATCTCAATTCTTTAAAGTTAACTCTAAAAGTTAATAAAAATACGTAAACAAGATCTTGTTTAATAATTAAAAAATAAGAATATTTACCTTATCCGCCGCTCTGTATTCCGCCATTCATAAATTGTCGCCAATATTCCAATATAGTCGTTAGTGGCAAAAACTTAAATATTTGTTATGGTACCCACAGATGATGCAACATTTGTCGAAATACGTGCTACTATTTATGTTTCAGTTTTTACCACAGACGATGACACTAAAAGCGAAACATCAGTATTGCGTGTTTTTTGAATTACTACTACAAAACACAAAAACATAAATTTATTTATTTTCTTTGTATACCTAAAATATTTTATGTCCCAAAAATTTGTAAAAATTTTATATATTTAATTATAATTGTTTTCCAACTCTCACAATTTGCAATGGTTGCCATTTTCTGATTTCTTTCTTCATATTTTTTTCTCCGAGAGTTGCAAAAGCACCTCAATTAACAAGTGATCTCAACAAACTGAGAAAGAAAAAATAGTCAACATCGCCACACACGATGAAATATTGCGTTTGAAAACATAAAATATCAAACATTTTTGATATTCGAGAAACCAAAAAGGTAACAAGAATTTCAACCAGAAACATCCTCACACACGTAGTAACATTTAGTGAAACATGCCCATGTTAGCTCGTGTGTGGGTAACTTTAAGAAATTAATTACCTCCTTGCAAAATTGTGCAAAGCATTTTTTTAAGTATTGAACAACTTGCCTTGGCAATTACTAATGAGATAGAAGATGATTCTGTGTAATAAAATAAGAAACTTGAAAAAATTATGTGGTCATTTTGGTACTTAGATTTTATTAATTTGATGGGAAATATTTAAAATCATAACTGTTAATTCGCTTATACAAAGATTTTTTAAACTTAATAAAAGTATTTTTTAACGAGATTTTGTAAACAGATTAGATTAAATTTCTTTGCGCTGAAACTTTTAAGTAACATTTCTGTATACGGAAATATTCTTTAATGCAACTTATTTTATATACATACTGAAATATTTAAATACAATTTTTTCATATTAAAACACTTCAATAAATATGCTGGATTTTTTTAAATTCTTAAATGAATATGTAAATTCTATGGCGTTAGTCAAAAAGGTCTTAAGTCAAAAAACTCATTTTTAGTTTTTGATTTTCTTTCGTTTGATATCAATAACTAACGTCTAGCACAACTGCTTCTAATAGAAATCATCTGCTCTTTAGGAAAAAATTAATGAAATACAGCAAATGTCATAGACTTTTTTTTTCTAAAAATATAATTTTTTAAATAATTTTGAATTTAACATTACGAAAAACTACAGTTTCTGACTTAACGCCCTTTTGCCTAACGCCAAAGAAATATTAAATAGACTTGGGTTCCCTGTAGTTGCTAACTAGCAGTGAGCTAGTCTATCGCGGGGGTTACGGGTTCGATTTTCGCTTGAGAATCTGGTGTGCTTCCTACAACAGTCTGAAGGCTTAAATAATAATTGCTCCGCTAATTAAGCTAGAGTTTTCTGTAAGGCAAAAAAGCCTCGGACCTGCAAAACTACAATAGGTGAAGAGGGTATTATCCGTTTGTGCTTATGTATGTGTGTTACACATGAAGTATTGTATATTGTATATATGTACATTGATTAACTCTGAACTACTCTCTAAATGAATCCAACGATATACGTCTGTGCGGCTGGTGGTTGTCTGCCCATTTACATTTCATTCGCAAGTGCCAGGTCGCAATTTTTAAGATAAGTTAATAAAATCGGGTAAATATGTTTTAATTTCAACACAGCAGAACTTAAGATAAAACTTGCTTATAAAATATTTTATTGCAACCTAAAACACTTGACCCATTTTATTGGAATCGGTCCATATTTGACCATAGCTCCCAAATACCTCTTCCGAAAATGACTTTTAGAGCCAAAACTTCCTTTTTGATTTTGGTATTGATATACACTTTTTGTTTTTTTTTTTTTTTTTTTTTTGGTTAGGACCAGCACTCAGGGGATGACCCCTACAAATGCAATGCATTGTGTTGGAAGTAGGAAAAAAGGCTATGGGAAGGAGGCTAGAGGGAGTAGTGTTTATGAACATTGGGCTCTTGAGAAAAAACGTGTATTACGAACAAACGTATGAAACCCCATTCCGAGACTATACAAAGGTCTCGGCCAAGCGTATCATTCATGTTCTCTCTTATAGTACCAACATCGGATACGCTTGGTCTATAATCAAATGAATGCGAATGGCAAAGGAGCTATCTTCTGTAAAATAGAAGATAGGGTTGGAAGTTTGACAGAGAAGGCCATGTAGAATAATGAGAAATAGAGTAGGAGAAAAAACGGAGCCTTGCGGCACCCCTGCATGAATCTTGAACTCGTTTGACGAAAACCCATCTAAAACAACTCGATTTCTGCGAAAGCTCGATATAAATCGAGAGACATTATCATCGACAACAAATGCAACAAGTTTTGACAAGAGTGCACCATGCCAAACTCTATCAAACGCCTTGGAAATATCTAAAGCAATTACCTTACTTTCGCCAAAATGGTGAATGAAACGGCACCATTTGTCTGATAACAGGGCCAGTAAGTCTTCGGTAGAGCGACCTCTACGAAAGTCATACTGGCGGTCGCTAACTAGGTAATTTGGCTAGAAGGTGATTTACCATTATCTCCATAACTTTGGAAAGTGCCGAGCAAATTGCAATTGGCCGTTAATTTTCAGGGTTATTAGCCACTTCTTTTTTAGGAATAAACATTACATTAGCAACTTTCCAGCATATGGGAAATAACCTCTACGAAAGTCATACTGGCGGTCGCTAACTAGGTAATTTGGCTAGAAGGTGATTTACCATTCTCTCCATAACTTTGGAAAGTGCCGAGCAAATTGCAATTGGCCGTTAATTTTCAGGGTTATTAGCCACTTCATTTTTAGGAATAAACATTACATTAGCAACTTTCCAGCATATGGGAAATAACCTGGCATGGTATAAAGTGCTGAAAAGAGCTAACGTCAAAGAGCACTGCTAAAAGACCTGTGGAGGTATTCCATCCGGCCCAGGAGACATGTTATTGTCGAGATCATTTGGGAGACATGAGTAACCAGGTCCATGCTGAAACAAAATTTTGTAATGAGGCTAAGATTCATATATTAGTTCTTTGTGCCCAATGTACGTCTTGCGTCTAAAATTAATTTTAGGAAGAGATTTATATGGAATAAGGTCCATTCTGCCCAACAGAAAATCTGGCACATGCTATTACAAAAGTTTTTTTTCCCCCAAATCTTAAATCAAAAACTGTTTTCAGAAGTGTTATTTGTTTTCAAAAACAGAGGCTAACACATTGAACTAAATAAATATTTAAAATAAATTTAAATTCCAATAAAATGCAACAAATCTAGCAAAAATAAATAAATTGTAAACCTTTTTGTTAAAAGTCAACGAAAAAATAATTGTCATATGAACATTTTGAGTTATGAATAAAATCGCACATGTCATCATTTTTAAACATTTTTCATTTTGTCAGCGTTGAAGAAAAGCGGTGACAATGATGGTATTTTTGCTTCTGCTATGAACATTTTTTTACGTTACGGTCATTTATCATTTTAGAAAAATAAGTATATGTACATGTGTGTTTTGTTTTATATTTTCAACTAAACTTTAAAAATCAAATTTGTGTTTTTCTATAAAATATTTTTTTTATAAATATTTAACAATAATTGAACTATACGTATTTTTATTACACCATTTATATTTAATGTTTTGTTTTGCATAATAAATATATAAAACGTAGAAACTTTTTACTTTAATTTTAAAAAAATATAATGGTGCCAAATGAACTTAAGTCCGATGCTATTGAAGAAGATGAGAAAAAAATTATATATATAATATATATTTTATTCGACATTTATTATTTTACTATAATTAAATTATCGAGCTTAAGGTCTTTTTATATAAAAAAAACTTTAAATGTTTATTATATTCAATATTTCGGCACTTTGTTGAGTGCCTTCTTCAGGGATTTTTGTCTTTCTTTTATAAATTTCACAAATTATTAACAATTAAATAAAATTTTTAACATTTAAAGTTTTTTTTATATAAAAATGCCTTAAGCTCGAAAATTTAATTATAGTATATAAAAATGTTTAATCACAAACGAATTCAATGTGCTAAGATGAATGTAGTTTACACTGATTAGCACTAAAAAAACTAAAATAAATGATATGTTAAGGGTTTTCTCTAAATACCTTTGGGTAATTCCATGTCAAATCAACCAAGATCCTATAAGGAACATATATTAAAAAAAATAATTAAAAAAGTCTTTTTTTTTTTCATTTAATTTCTTGGAGACGTAACGTGACAAGAAAGTGTACTTTTCTTTGAAAGTGCCCATATTGAGCTCCAACAAAAAATGTAACAAATAAACAAAAAAAAAACTTTATCAATGTCGTTACTTTTTTTTAACACCTAAAATCACACAAATCAGATTTAATAAATACTTGTTGCTCAAAATTACAATATTAAAATTTTATTTTCGTATTATTTTTTACAGGTTGCAAAAGAAAAAAAAAATCAATCTTAAAAAAGAAAAAAAAAACACCTCCTTTAAAGTTTCAGGATTTTTAAAGAACAATTTGAAGAATTACACAAACAAAAATCAGCCAAAAAAAATTAGGTTTTTGAATTAGTCCATTTATAAAATCTAATATTTTGTATATATTACATTTTTTAAAAAAAATATTTTTTTTTTAATATATTGTTTGTAGCCCCAAGAATTTTCTTTAAAATGACATACAAATCATCTTTGTATGTGCAATTGTTTTTAAGATATTGAAAAAATAAACTCAACACATTCGGCTAATTCAGCGCAATTATGACATTTTGAATATGACAAAACTTTTGAAAAAAATTTTCAAAATTTTTTTCGTTAATATATGTTCCTTATAGGATGAAAGGAACCTTCACACCAAATTTCATTGAAATCGAAAGGGGTCTGGTCCCACTCTTGGTCGATTTGACATGGAATTACCCTTATATAAAATATAAATTTGTAAAAAATTAATTAAGCCCTTAAGTGACCTTAAGTAGCCAGGCATTATTGAACTTTCTCTTAGTATTTTATCTGGATAGCATCAACGGAGTCTCCTCAATTTTTATAATTTCCTCAATCAAGGTGTTTTGAGTGGAAAAGTTCACAGAAACTTGGCAATATTGGCCAGGAAACTTTTACTCATAAAATAATTCTTTCTTTTATTATACCCACATCGCAATAGGCGATAGGGTATCTACATTTTTTCTGATGTTTATAACAAATTAAAAAATTGGTCCTAGACCCATCTTTAAGTATACCGATCGACTCAGGATTACTTTCTAAGGCGATCTAACGACTTCGGTCCGGCTCCACGTAAGCCATGTGCGCAAAGTACAGGTCGAAATTCTGGAAATAATTTGATAAAATTTGGCACATTTGTGCCCGTTGAAAATGTGGCGAATCGGCCAGTAATTTCACATAGCCCCATACAAGCTTCTTTCCGGAATAGGGTCTTTGTGTCCATAAGCTAGCTTCTTATGTTGCTATTAAGATTACATTTTGTCTAACTGAATTTTATTTGATTTCCCATGGGTCTTAAGTAGGGTACACTTGCAAAAATTCTTTCTTATATACTGTGGTGTAAGGTATCACATGGTCGGGCTTGACCGACTATACCTTCTTATTTGTTTTATTTCGCAGAATTGTACTAGATGAGAACAAAATGTTCTTGCTGCATTATTAAACTCCATACAAGTACAAGTACTCCCAGTCAGCCCCGGGAGTTTGTTTGTATGAGTACATTTGGTATTTTCTTCAGGGTTTAAAAAAAGGGTGTTTTTTATAGAGGTAGAACATTTTAAGTTGGCAATCTTTTTAGTTGGCGGCCATTTTGTCGGCTGTCAATTGATTTATGTTTTGTTTAACTTGGTATTTCAAAATTAATAGAATGACGCCTGAACAGTATAAGTACCATTTCCTTACGTCTTATGTCTAATAAATCAGTAAGTGGTTAAACGCTGGTTTTGTTGAACTTAACTTAAATCTATATATAGTTTAAACTCAATAGTTGTAATTCAGTGTCCCATGCATTATATGTAGTTTAAAAAGTTACATGTGGCAGCACTACGACAAATTTTGTCAAATACATATGGTCTGGCTTGGTATTTTATGCGTTTAAAGCTGGTTTATATGTTTACTAATTTTTAGATATGTTAGTTTAACCCTACGGTCAACAACCAAAAAAATATACGATAGTCAATAACCGGGTACCCCGGTAGCCCTTTGTGGATTTTTCACTTTTATATTAGAAATTATGGTTTTAAGTTCAATTATATAAAAGCAACGTATATAAAAGCAGTTAAATTAAATAAGTCTGCGTGAGTATATTTTTTGGGCCAACGCATATTATCCTCTATAGTGAGCAACAATGGGTATTAACAAATTCCCGTCACTACTACATATTACATCCTTTGACGATGTAAGCACCAGGGGCCTACTTCTGGCAGTCGTGAACGAACTAATTTTACTTCTAATTTTTTCAGTCGATACTGAACAAATCGAAATTATTTTTTCACTATTCTGAAACTCATATTAATGCTTTACAACACTGAAAAATAATTCCGATTCTTTCAGTATTGACTGAAATAATTAGATATTAAATTGCTTTCGAATCGAGAAAGTACTCGATCACGACTGCCAGAATCAGTCCCCAGAACTGAAAGCAAAATTACGGATTAAGCTACTTCATATACATAGAAAACGCTCAACACAAATCTTTCAGCACATTACAAACTCAGCGATAACCTTTAAATCGACGAAGAAGTTCACACAGGAAAAGAAAAATCAGAAAAGTGTGCCATGAGCTGATATGGCACCATAATACCAATGCTATTTCCAAACGTTTTGAAAGTTTAAATATGATTTTTCAATCAAAAACAAAGTAACAACTGATAAATTTGCAACAAAAAACAAATAAAACTTATAGGGGTACCATGGTACCCGCACCCAGAGAAAAAATATGTTTAAATTTGGTCACCTCCAACAAAACAATTTTTAAAGATAATTGCAAACATATTATGTTTAAATTTAACCATACTATTGTCACCGACAAACATATTATTTTTAAATTAGTCCTCCATCAAGAAGGCACAACCATATTATGGTTGCCTCCGAACATCTTTTGGTTAGTAATAACTCAAATATGTTTAACATTTATAATAGCATGGTTGATTTTCAACCAAAGCATGTTGCTCTTAGAAAAGAGGAAAATACTATTGTTAATTTAAAAACAACAATTATTGTCATATTTAACCATAACATGTTTAGAGGCAACCATAATATGGTTGTAGCTTCTTGATGGAGGACTAATTTAACAATTATATGTTTGTCGGTGACAATAATATGGTTAAATTTAAACATAATATGTTTAAAATATTGTCTAAAAATAGTTTTGTTGGAGGTGACCATATCTAAACATATTTTTTCTCTACGTGCGGTCATTGACTTACGTAGTTGTCGAATGTAAAGCGATTTTAAACAAATATCTGGCTATATATATAATATTATTTTTATTTTTTAATGTACTTTAAACCTAAATAGCGATGATTAAAGGTTTCATCACCATGTTTTAATTGTGAAAGGAATGCGAGCATTTTTAATTTGAAAAAATTTCCCGGGTACCCGGTTATTGACCGTAGGGTGAAATACATTTAAAACCAAAAACAGAGTTTAACTTGCGCTGATTTATTAGGCCTTAGTAATAAACCAAACGTGTTTAAAGTGCAAAGAAGGCTGAACTTTAACCAAACCGCTGTTAAACAAGATTATGGGACCCATGGGCAATCATGGACTAGGATAATCAAAATTATGTATCTGTATAATACTTGTTTGTCTTAAAGCGATTAAAGAAATCTAACAGCTTAATATTTGGACATTGTCAATTATGAAAGTTATCATAGCCAAAGCAATTTTAAGAAGAGCTATTTTCGGGAGAGTTAATGATATAGCAGCAGACAACCAGCCTGACAGCTAGCCGGATGATCAGACGGGCATTTTTAAATAAATTAATAAAGTGATTTTGAGTCAATCGGTACACTAAAACATCTCGACACCAAAAAATATATTTCTGTCTTATACACATTAGTTTTAAAAGTATTATATAATGCCAAAACCTTTTTATTTGAAATTTTTTAAATTTAAACTTATTTTTAACGTCTAAACAATTTTTAACTATTACCGGTACATATATTTTATTTTGTTTATCCTTACCAATTAAAGTACAAAATATTTTTTTGGGTTATGAATAACCATTACTTCACCCAAAAAAGTTTTTGGTTACAATTATCCATTATAAAAAAGAATTTAATTATTTGGCTACAAATATCTATTATTAACAAATAACAATGTATGGTCGGTCAAGCCCGACCATATCCACATCGCAATATTTAGAGTTACGAGCGTAACTTATTTGGGACCCGTGGACAATCATGGACCCGACAAAAAAAATTATATAATAAAGTAAAGATTCATGTTAAACTTCTAACCATTTGCAATAGGCTTGACTCTTATGATAATTTGAACCCGAATTTCAGCAGTTTATCTTCAAGTTTGGGTACAAGGCTTACATTGACTGCAAACCGGAAGGATGGATATCGTTAGATCGATTAAGAAATTCTTAAAAAAATCATTACTTTAATTGGCTAGGATATTTAAAATAAAATGTATTTAATTAATAATTAGTATTGTGGTTATTATTATTGAACTATTTATGGGTTTTAATCCAAATTTTTTAATTTTAATCAGGCTTAAGTTCATCAAATTTAAATTTCATAAAATTATTTTAAATGAAGAAAAGACTTTACAACATGAAATTAATTAAAATTTATTGATAATTTTTCATATTTGACTGATGCTGGGATTGCAACCACGGGATTGCAAAAAAGAGCTTCACAAATCTTTTACCTTTTACCACTCACCGCAATTGATGACGGCTGGCAGTGAAAAGTCAACCATCTATCTTTAAACCAAATTGTATTTTGCTTGGTGGATAGAAATTTGTTGTTGTGAATGATAATCTATTTTCAATTTATTTACATGTTGTTTTCTTTTATTTTTGTATTCTCATACTTGTTGTCAAGAAATCTTTTTGAAGTCTAAAGTGCATTTTTTGTTTTTCTTTTTTCGTTGAACTTTTCAGTACAATCTGAAGAACAAATGTCAAGAATGAAAAATTATTAATGAATTTTAATTAATTTCATGTTGCAAGGTTATTTCTTTATTAAAAATTATTTAATGAAATTTAAATTTGATAAACTTAAGCTTGATTAAAATATAAAAATATATTTAATTATAATTGTTGATTTAAGCCTTTATCTAAAATTCATTAGTATTAATGGTGAAATATGTTTATTTCTTCGTTTATCTTATAACAATTAAGCTACGGTAACACTTAATAAATATTTGACCAAATACGCATAACCACTAATTTTATTTTGTTTAATGAAGTATCGTATTCAAAATAAATATTGAATTTAAAGGAAATTGTATGTTAGTTTGCCTGTTGGTCACGTCTTTTTCTTCAAATATTTGCTAAGTGTGACCATAGCTTTAGAGTCTATGTGTAAATAAGGAAGTTTTTTTTAAATAACACAAATAGACATTTTCAAAATTGTTTACATTATATATTAGATCATATTTATTATAAGTCGCACATAGGACCAATCATTATTTCTTAGTTGTTTTGTATCCGCCATTGTACGATATAACATAAAGTTGCATCTTTTGTTATTTAAATTATTATACGAAAGTTTTATGTTTAAACAAAAGATTATTTATTTCTTCTATATACACAGAAAAAAGTGTTTTATTAATTAAAACAATGGTTTAAATGGTATTTAAATTTAATATATGTGATAATTGAATAAATTATTTTTTTAGTTGAAAGAAAATAAAAAATTTAATTTTGATTTAATTAACATTTTAGTTGTTTTAAAAAAAAATTTCAAATAAAATTTTAAATAACAAAAAATCTCAATTGACTTTTTTCATTTAAAATAAAATAATTTTAGCATGTAGAATATTTGGCTGTGGGAAAAATCGCCCAAAGAAAAATGGCCCAAAAAAAGAAATGAAAAATCGCCCAAAAAAATTCCATGTAAAATTGGGCCTAAATTCATATGAAAAGTGACCTAAAATTTTTGGGCTATTTTTCGTTATTGTTGGGTGATTTTTCGCCAAAAATGTTGGGCCAAAAATGTTGTATGAAAAATGGCCCATTTTTTTGATTTTCTCCTCTATGGTATAACAAATACCGGCTTCGCTAACTAAAGCTTCTCTGCACAGCCGGCCTTTGGCCGGGCGCTAGGATTTTCTCCTCTATGGTATAACAAACACCGGCTTCGCTAAGTAAAGCTTCTAAAATCTACCTTGTCTCCAAACGAAAGCCGACTATGCAGAGAAGCTTTAGTTAGCGAAGCCGGTGTTTGTTATACCATAGAGGAGAAAATCCTTGCGCCCGGCCGAAGGCCGGCTGTGCAGAGAAGCTTTAGTTAGCGCAGTGTCCATGGACACTATGACACTTTTTGGAGTGTCATAACGTCCATGGACACTATGACACTGGACGTTATAACATGCCACCGGGAAAAAATTCGTTTTTGCTTTTTGGGTCATTTTTCATTTTTTTTTGGGCCCTTTTTCGTTTCTTTTGGGCAACATTTCATATATAACTTTTTGGGTCATTTTTCATGTTCTGTTGGGCGATTCTTCATTTGGGCGATTTTTCATTCCTTTTTTTGGGCCATTTTTCTTTGGGCGATTTTTCCCACAGCCAGAATATTTGTTGGGAATTGTCAATATTTTATTAAATAAATTAACAAATTGTGTGAAATGGCAAAGTTTTTTTTAACATTTTTTTAATTAAAATGAAAAATATCATTTATTAAAAAAAAAATATACACAATCTTACAATTTTAAGTAATCAATATAATCATTTTGGTAATAGTTGCAAAATCAACAAATTGTTTGCTTGATATTATGAATATAGTATGAGGTTGGTGATTGGAGAAAATTAATAATTTTTTCTGTGTACATACCCAGTAAAAAATGTGCTCCAAAAGGAGCAGGTTTTATGTATGAGTTCATACCTCAAATCGCTTCAAACCTGCTGATGGGATGCCTGATTTTTGTATGGGGTGTTCCCGGTTTGGAGGACTTATTTTAACATTATTAAACATGCAAAAAAGCACTCTTAAAATGCTTTTTTAAGGGCTAACTATATTAGGTGCGTTTGAGTACTTTTACAGTAAAATGCAGTAAATGAGTAAACTTAAAAATTTGCTCTCATAAAAAGCTGTTGTACAAAAAAGTACGCGAATGCAAAATTTATAAAACTTCGTAAAATAAAGGCAACAGCTGATGGCAAATAATTGAAGTGTTAAAAATTTTTTACACTTTTGACTACTTAACTCGTTTTCTTATCGGTACTCAATAAAATACTTTTTATAACACGAATATTTTTGGAAAATACAAACAAATTTTTTTTATGTAATCTTTCATATTTGTTTGTTTTTTATTTTATTTGAATTTGCTAATTTGTGTCTGGCTAAATTTGATCAATAGTACACGAATACTTTTTTTTACTATTGATAACTTTAAAAACAAGGGCTGTTCTAAGTACCCGAGTACTTGACACTTTCACAACTCCAAAAAATTAACATAACAAAACAAAGTTTCAAAAGTTGGTATTTAGCCATATATATTCTTCACAAACAAGTTTAATTAATTAATATTAATTCATTTCTTGCTTTTATTTTAGTTTTATTTCCACTTTTCTTTTTTCAAACAATTTTTTCACAATTTGTATGCATTTTGTTTGCTACTTTTGTTTGTTTACCTTTTGAAACATATGTTTTTTTGTTTTACTAAATTTTACAGCAAAAATTTCTGCAGTAAAAATTTGTAAGTACTCAGTCAAGAACTGTCACTTAACGCTCTCAATTTGTGTTTTCATTTACTGTATTTTGTGTACGCGAACGCAATTTAGTAAAATACAGTAAAAAATAGTAAAAACTTTTATGTTCTCGAACGCAGCTATTAACATATTCATAAATTTTTTGCTTTTACTGGCTTAAATGCCTTTTTACAAGCATTTTCGTAAACCATAATAAACTTTTTTTTTTGCTTTAAAACCTTCTTCGTTGTCAGCCTTTAAATAGCAGCTTTTTTTTGTATATTTTATTCGTTATCATTTACTGCTGTATAAGAGCTCTCTTATTGAAGCGTTCGATTATAAGCTTTTTCTCTTAAGTGCTTCAAAAAAGACAAATTTTTTTTACTGGGTATAGTTATAAAAATAAGTTGCATTGTGTTAGTCACTGATGTTATCTGTAATTCGTAAACCGATTTTGTTTCAGAAATTTTCCAGGAAGTGTAACGTAAATGCTTCTATTAAAAGGTATATAAATGTGTTGGCTTATGAGCTATAGCCATTTTATTGGACATACCTTTTTTTTCGTTTGTGGAATATATTTAGAATATCACGCTAAACGGCTAAAAAGAGTTCAAAGAAATTTGGTACGACGATAGTATATTATATTTGCTATATTATTCTCGACATTTTAGATCTAGACGGGACAAAATGGTCAAAGAGGTCGAAAAAGATACCAGCTTTTTTAAGTAACCACTTATCGTAATAAATCTGAATTTTCTTAACTACAAATCGGATTGTAAAAAGATGTATGATTGTAAAATAAACCCCATTTCTACTGCAAAATTTAAAGGATTTATGCTTAAACTACCACTAGAGACATTTATTTAAATAGTTTAACTTAAAGGAGCCGAACATTGTATAAATTCGTAAATGTGGTAAGTTTTTAAACCAAGTTTTTGTTTCAAATCACTTGGTTTTCTTAGCACAAAGGTTTTTCTTTAAATAACTTCGCAGAAAACCTAAACATATGTTTCTTTAACAAAAAGGCAGCGCACAAATTAGGTAAATTTTAGGGACAAAACTTACTTTTGGTACTTTTTGCAAGCTTTTTTTTAAAATGATTTTGTACGAACTTGAAATCTATATTATTAATCGAACGGCGAAATAGAAATAAAGCATATCTGAAAGACAAAACATCTTAAAAATTAAAATTAAAGTTTTCTAAACACGTTGTTGACAAACAATTTTGTGTGAACTTGGTACTTTTTGTAAACACAGCAGCCCAATTCAAAATATTTTGCATATGCATCATAGTATTTGTAAAATGGTATAGTATATTCTTACTGTACACCATCAAAATATATCGCAATGCACTTCCTACTCTTTCGATAATGTGCAACAGTTAAAACCAATAGTTTACATTTACTCGACTTATGTAACACTTGTTCCCAAACCGACAGCTAACACTCAGTAAACTAAGCAGATCGGCTTGCAATCGTTAGCTGAATGCCGTCGCTTACCTTTCCATAATACGGGCCACCCCTGACTTTATTTTAATCAAAAGCTAAGACGGCAAGCTGCTTTTTCTGTTGCCACCGCAGATGAAATTGTACCGACTTAGTTCACTTTGCTGACAATAACAAAACAAAAGTAAAAAAAAAAAAAATAAAAGTAAAAAAATATTAACATTGAATATAAAAAAAATAAAAATCGAATGAAACGGGATAAACCCTATAAAAAGTGGACAGAAGATAATTGCCCTTCAAAGATTTTCTTAGACATATGTATGGAATATTTTTAGGCCAAAACGTCAATAGAAAATAATTATATTTATCAATCCCCTATGAATTTCGTATTTTGCAACAAGCGTTATAAACTTAACCAAATAAGTCATTCACAATTGATAGAAAATATATACAATTGGAGAAATTTGCAATCTCAAATGCACAAAATCGCAAATTGAGCTATTTTTTTTCAACTAATTATCGCTAACTTGAATACTTTAGCTTATAGCATAAAGGCAGCAAAAATAAAGTACATTTGCCTGCAGTAAACGAATTATGGGACAAAATGGGTAAAAAGGGATGTTTACATTTTATTTATATTAATGTTCATGAGCTTAGAATACTACTGAATAAATATCGTTGCCTTCAGTCGTAAAAGAGCTAAGTTCAATTTTTTAAGCTTTCAAGGAGGGAAAATGTTTACTTCTTAATAAATGTATATAAATCAGAAAAAAAATTCTGTCTATGTATGCCCGCTATATAGTCTGAAACTATCCAACCGATGTGCTCCAAGCCTGTTGCAATAGAAAGTCAAATTTGTGAAGGTAGTTTAAGGCTATTTTTCCAAAACTTGGACTACGAGGAGAGGTAGGGAGCAATTTCTTCCTCTCCGTAACTATTTAAAAGACTCAACCGAAGTTTAAAATGTACACCCAGAGAAAAACTATGTTTAAATATGGTCACCTCCAACAAAACTATTTTTAAATAAAATTGTAAACATACTATGGTTAATTTTAACCATATTATTATCATCGACAACCATATTATGGTTAAATTAGTCCTCCGTCAAGAAGGCACAACCATATTATGGTTGCCTCCGAACATGTTTTGGTTAATAATAACTAAAATATGTTTAACACTTATAATAGCATGGTTGATTTTCAACCAAAGAATGTTGCTCTTGCAAAAGAGGAAAATACTATTGTCAATTTAAAAACAAATTATTGAAATATTTAACCATAACATGTTTAGAGGCAACCATAATATGGTTGTGGCTTCTTGATGGAGGACTAATTTAACAATGATATGGTTGTCGGCGACAATAATATGGTTAAATTTAAACATAATATGTTAAACATTTTCTTAAAAAATAGTTTTGTTGGAGGTGACCATATTTAAACATATTTTTTTTCTGCGTGTAGATAGATCCCCATTTAGATAGACACATAAGCCAAAAATTTTCTCAAAAATGGTATACATACGAGGGGAGAGGAGCGTAGTAGCACATTCCAGGTATCCGCTAGTGTATTATAAATGAAAAAAATGAATGCATGTTCCTATGGATGTAGAAAATAAGTCACATTATGTTTTAAGTATCATTTTCCCTAAATTTGCACAATTTAGTATTGCACCATATAACTTAAATAAATTTAATATTCACCTTAAAAATTTTACATTTAACAAAATTTTCTGCACACAATTTTTTTTTAAGCCTGCTTGTTTTTGTCGACCTTAATGAAAACCCAATATTTGTAAAATAAAAAAGTATTCATGTTCTATATCTTACCTTCTTTATTGTTACCTCTACAAATATACAATGTTCCTTTTTTATTCACCAATGCAATTTCGCAATAATTTTTTTTTTTTTTTTTTGGTGCCGTTTGATTTACGTTCTTCTCAATCTTTTTTGATGTGTCACATCCGCAGAAGTAACACAGGGTTTGTTTAAAACAGAAAGTTTGGAATACTGTCTTGGAGTTTTAATGAAATATACTTAATTCCTTTACATTTCTATTTTAAAACGTTTTAAATTAAAACTAAAATCCAGTAAAAAATTTTTTTATAGAAGTATGAAATTTTTCAATCTGCTTACATACAGCAATATTTTGATTTGTTGCAAGCCCAATATTATGGAAAAATGCTTGCACTGGTGGTGTTTAAAATTACAAATAACACTTCTTTTTGGTAAACAAAATGTATGTATGTTCATTCGAATGACCATTTTATTTTCCACTATACATTCTTCAAAAAAGGCACTGAAAGAAACCACTTAGATTGAATGTCAACAAGGCAGAGGCTGGCGACAATGGGTGTCTCATAATACAGGGGAAATTGAAATCAAACAAGTTAAAGTTTTATGTTCGGACGTTCCAAATCTTATACACTCTTTACCACAGTTATACAAATCTTAAATTTGGTAGTACACCTGAATGATGGGGAGGGGGGGGGGAGGGGGGCTGAAATAATTGACCGATTTGGCTCACTTCCAATCTCTTTATATATAAGAGATGTGTTTGTTTGTGACCGATAGGCTGCACAAAATTTGCGCATACCTTCTACACAGAAAACAAAATTGATTTCCATTAATAATTTGTGATATTAATTAAAAAATTAATTAAATTTGCACCAGTTGGGTATACGCATAACTTACTAGATTAAACGTTTAATTCACTTGATAAAATTCTTAATTAAAACAGATTTTTTTTGATTAATTCCTTAATTGGAGAAACGAATTGGAGAATTTCTTTCTGTGTATGGACTGTTTTCCAATAGATGGCGCGTTCTGAAAAATTAAAAATTATTGGTTCGGATAACTGTTTTTGTATGAATGAATGTACATAAGTGTTTTGAAAAGCCAACATAAGTCTTCCACTTCCTTGAAGGATATAGGCAGAAAACTAAAGGGGTAAAATCAGCAAGAATGGTACTTCACACAAACCAATGAAACTTATCCAATATCAGGAAAACTTTAATAAAAGAGACTTCCTGAATTTTGTGTACGATAGTTTGAAAAAAATATGCGTTGTCAAGCACAAGATGTGGAAAATCATAAGCCTGGCGGACTTCAAATTCAAAGAAGGTTTCTCCCTTACGAAAAATTAACTAAAAAAAATATATATATTCTGCCGTACCGCTAATCCGTTTTGTGATTAAACTTTTCCAACTTATGGCTTGCACTTACAGAAACTTATAGGCTGACAATTGTAGGACTAGGAGCTGGTACCATCCATAAAACTATTTTTAATTATGTCTATACTTTAACTTATAAACGTTTATTTTATTTTACTACGATAGGGGTAACGAAGCACTCCGGGTGAAGGTAAGAATTTATATTTCTAATATATAAGAAATATTTTAGCCAAACTTATTACTCCAAGCTCATACGGTATTGTCTTAAAACAATTATTTCGGGAAGAAATTTGTTATTTGCCTATATCTAGGACTTTTTTAGGGTAATGGCCTGTTTAAGCCACAACGCTGAGTCCTTTTGTCATCCTAATGGGCTCAGGTTGCCCCACAGGTCAAACCATCTCTGATTAGCGATAAGAAATTTTTTTTTGCAAAAAGTTGCTTTATACTCGAGATTGGACAACCTAGAGCACATATTAAACCATTATGGTTCAAGGTAGTACCTGCATGCGCCAATGAGTTAGCCATACAATTTATATTTACGACGCTGTGTTCAGAGGGCAATTTGAGGATAACCATTGAATGTCTCGCCATCTCTTCCAGAGACGTGATAAACACAGGGTTTTTATGGCCGCTTTTATATCTGTAAGAATGTAGATATTCGTGGCAGATAGCTCAGATAGCCGTTATCTTCCACCAAATGACACTGTGAAAGGTATAAAAACAGGATATCGAATTTTTTTAATCAAATAGAGTTCCACAAATCTTAAAAAAAAAAAATTAAAGAAAAGAGGAACGCAAACGAAATTTTCGTGGCAGTTATAAATTCGACCTGGCTTATGAAAAATAAACGATTTTGATAAATTTTGATTGACTATGCGATTTGCAAACATTTACCGTAACAAATTAGAAATTGGCTTAAAAAAGCCATGTTGTTCACATAATATAAGTGCGTGAAAGGGTTAAACAGAATCTTTAGTGGTTTACTATTTTTCCACATTTGCTCTTACTTTTTCTGCATAAAGTTTGGCATATATTTATAATAACCTACACAACACTTTTCAAACTTTACGGCCAATATCACCAAGCTCAGTTATAATTTTTAACTGAACTTGGCCGTTATAGATAAGAAATATACAAACATATTTAAAATAAAATAATATTTAAAAATTTTTTCCACAAAATGTTCTCTATGGAAAATGTTTCTACGCAAATTTATGAGAATTTTTAAAGTAATCCCCTCAATATCTTCTTACTGCGGAAAGAAGTCGGAGCAGAGACTTATATGCAGCTATACTAACAAAGACTCATGTACATGGTGATAATAATAGGGAGCTAACAACATCAAAGGACAAACAAATGCAGCTTTGGACTGATTTTAACAGGAACATGCTAGCGCAAACCCTCAACACACAGGATCAGACACCGTGCTACTGCGAGTCACATGAGGTAAACCCAAATATCACAAAGGAATGTCCCTCTATTCCCAAAATATGTGAAGCCATAAGAGCATTAAAAAACAACAAATCTCCAGGCCGGACAATATCCCGCCCGAATCGATTCTGGTCGATCCAATGACAAGCTCAAACTACTGCAACCGCTCATGGATTATTTACCAGATGCACTCCTGAAAGGTGTATTCATAAAAATACCAAAAAATGGAGACTTAACAGAACGTGTAATAACTGGAGGGGTATCACTCTTCCTAATATGCTGCTAAAAGTTATTGCCCACATTGTCAAGAAAATGCTTTGTGATTTAATCTCTCCCGGTATAAGAAGAGAACAAGCCGGCTTCCGCAGTGGGAAATCTTCTGTTGACCATGTCAAAAGTACAAGATAGACTTGAAGACCTTGACTGTGCTGACGATATTCGTCTCCTCACACATTTACATGCTGGTATGGAAAACAAGTTGCGCAACAGTGTTGATCATGCCCTCAATGCCGGTCTAAAAATAAACATTGGTAAAACGAAAACAATGCGTGTTTTACCAAAAAAAAAATAGCCCTCTTTATATTGAGGAGGTGGAATCCTTTTGAAACCTTGGAAGCATAATTAACAGACAGGGTGGCTCCAGCGCAGATATTTCGTATAATATTTCACGATAAACGAAGCTCAAAGTCTTTAACTCCAACATAAGATCAGTTCTACTATGAAGTCGCCAGCTCTGATGTTCAATATATCCAAGTTTTTATTAACAACTGTCTTCGTAGACTTCTTACAATATATTGGTCAAATACAATCTCCAACTCTCGTCTTTGGGAAACAACTCAACAAATTTCAATACAAACAGAAATATCTAAATGCAAATGGAAGTGGAAAGATCACACACATCGAAAAGATGATAATTTTTTGCCAAGCAGGCAATCGAATGGAGTCCCCAGAGAAGCAGGCTTAGATTACGACGAGCTCATGCATGGAATCTAAACTAAAGCCATTGCATCCGACAGATGTTACGAACTAGTTCTGGCCTTATACTCCTTATGGGAACAACAGGAATTATTTTTATATAACATCTTTTTACTCCCCTTTTAAAAGTTAAACAACTGCCAATATATGTTTGCAAAGAAAAATGCTTATTCTAGCTTATAGAAAAAAAAAACACAAAAGAAAATAAATTAAAAAAAATTCATACAATTGCTTTAGGCCGTATCTGCAGAAACACTATTGACAACTGACAATTAAGAGTTTTTGTTTTCTTTTTTCGGTGGATAGACATGACAGAACCAATAAGTGCAAAACATTTTTGTTAAAACTTTCCATTTTGCTAAGTCAATGAATTGAATGCTGTGGTTGGCATCGTTTTAGTTGAAACAATTCTCTAAATAAAGACTGCAATTATAGAAATAGGAGGAAGAGAATTTACATATTTAAATTTTAGTCTTTGAAATATTTATCGCGGGAACACCTTAACATATTTCTCGTACCAAACACCTTGCTGTAGGGTAACATTTTCCGTTTAAAATATTCCCAACATAAAGAAAGTTCTTTTGTGGGCGCTTTCAATCCAACTGGACATTTTGTGAAAAAAATGTTTACGTATGTATGAGAGTTATTTGAGTAAGATCTTTTCAGTTTAGCTTGTTTCATAAAACTGGTATCATGACTGTGATACATTTATTATACTCTTCTGTTATCTGAGAATTATTGTGACCAAATTGTAAGTTTCCATGTAGTCTATTGCCTTAAGTTATTTTCAATAGGCATATCTTACATACACATACAATTGCAATTGGTCTTAGAATATATATCATCTTATGATTATTTCGATGTGCTGCAAATAAATCAACAAAATCAATGTTACTACGATCATGAGAAAGTCGATTCTATGATAGAAACCCTTAGTAACACAATATCAAACGCTGTTAACTATAGTGTCCCAAAGAAAATTTTTACAGCCAAAACTCAACCACTTCCAATGTACATTAAACATTTAATACAAATAAGGAATGTGTATAGAACAAACTGGAAACGGTTTAGAAACATAGATGATCATTTTCAAATGAAAATGTTTAACTTTCGCATTTCGGAAGAAATTCAAAAATTTAAAAATAATTCTTGGAATAAAAAATTATCTACACTAGACAAAGGTTCAACACCATTCTGGAACATATTAAAAATTCTAAAAAAGAAATCTTCAAACATTCCAATTTTAAAATACAATAATACAAGATACAACACACATCAAGAGAAGTGCGAAATACTATCTCAAACATTTCGTCTAAATCACACAATTTCTGAAAATCTTAGTGATCAGATAACTATCACAGATGTAAATAACGCTCTTAGTAATCTCTTTTCCACCAGCGATGGTGCTCATAGTGATATATGTATATCAACAGATAAGATATCATCGATTTTGAAGAATCTTAAGCCTAGAAAATCACCTGGTACAGATGGAATCACAAACAAATGTTTAAAAGCTCTACCTAAAAAAGGAATAAAATACTTAACACAAATTATTAATTATGGTTCAAAGCTACAATATTTTCCCAAAACATGGAAGCACTCAAAAATTTTTCCAATACGGAAACCAAGTAAACCACCTGACTGCCCTCTTTCTTATAGACCCATAAGTCTTCTGTCATCGTTAAGCAAGATACTTGATAAAGTAATTAAGGAAAAAATCTTAAATTTTATTGATGCTGAAAGAATATTACCGTCTCAACAAATTGGGTTCCGAAAGGAACATAATACAGTTCAAACATTAGTTAGTATAAGAAACTTAGTGACATCAAACTTTAATACCGAGAAATCCACTGGTATGATTTTATTGGACATAAAAGCAGCTTTTGATTCTGTATGGCATAATGGTCTTATTTACAAAATGATAAAATTAAATTTCCCAGTACATATTATAAAAATAATACACAGCTTTCTTTCAGAACGATTTTTTAATGTTTATATTGGGTCCAGCTACTCCACTCAAAAATAAATAACTGCTGGTTGTCCCCAGGGTTCCTGCCTCTCACCAATATTATATAATATTTACACAGCAGATTTTCCAACTCTTCATGGTTGTGTCACCTCTATTTTCGCCGACGACACCGCGTTGCTTAGCTCGGGTATGTAATTTAGAAACTGCACTTATCGATGTTCAATCCTATTTTACAAAATGGAAAATTTTAGTAAATCCAGAAAAAACTCAAGCAATGTACTTTTCCCGTAGACGTAAACAATGTTTTCTTCCTCAACAACCTTTAACTTTCAACCACAGACTTATAAACTGGGAGAATAAGGTCAAATATTTAGGGGTCATATAAGAAATTACATTGAATACCAAATAAAGAATAAATGAATGAATGAAACAAAATCAATGTAACTCCTCTATAGCATGTTGGTATAAAACTGGAGAAAAACATACACAGGCCATCTCATTCTGCTTTAACTCTATAGATTATGAAACTACTTCAACTTACTTATTATAACTAAATAAGTTCTTAGCCGATTTTTTTTGTATTTAGGTGTTTTAGGAATCTTCATTAATGTTCATTTTACATGAACAAATATTTGTCTAAGATCAAATTCAATTCAATGCAATGCAAATGCCTTCCAATGTGATTCAAGAAGAAGAACTCTAATGATTAAAAATGTTCACATATTCTTTCTATATATGACTTATTCGGTATTAACAATGGGTCAAATAGGTCTACTACTATTTAACAGAGCCTCCATATAAATATTATTCCAAAATACAAACATTTTTGAATAAATCGGTATTCAAGAGCTAATTTTTAATACATTTTGCATTCGATTGATTTTTTTTTATTAAAATGTAAAAAAATTAATGAGTAGTAAAAAAATACCAAAATATATCAAAATCGAACTATTAAGCTTCAGATAGGATTTACTAAAAATTTTACGTTCCGATTTGGAAGAGCTGCAATGTTGAACGGCGAATATATCACTCTTCCCTTTTCCATTTATATATTTTTTATTGAGTTTTAAACATTTTCTAAAAGAATTTTTTTATATGAATTTTCCTACAAATTTACTTTAATTTAATGTCTATTTGCGAATTCTCTTACAACTAACGACCTCATAAAGTTGTTACCTGTTAATTCTAAATGAAATACAATATATTCATTGTCACAATCATCTTCAACATGCATGAGATGATTTTTAAATGACATAACAAATTTGCTACTGGTGTTTTGTTGTCATGACAACTGACAATTCTACCAAGTGAAGTAAAATGTAACGATATAGAAGATAAAACCAGTTAAGGTAAACATCTTCGTTGATAATGAATTTCTATTGCACAATTGCACTTTAAAATTTATTTTTGACGCTATTATTTCTATGTTAAGATGTTTATTTGTTTTGAGCACTCAAAATTTCGTATTTTTTTTTTGTGTTGGTTAGTGCTTGGTTTACTATACAACAAATTTCAACTTTTTTCATGACATTGGTCCTTTAACTACAAAAATAGTAGAAATTTAAAATTCTATGGATTATTTTTTCTTTTAATTTTTACTAAAATTTGCAAGGTTTGTAGAGGCCACCAATTTTATCATAACTTAGGAACGGGTAATCCAAGTTTATTACAAGAAATTTTTTTTATATACACAACGGTTTTGGAAAATTCAGATATTAGAGTTTTATTTTTTAACAAATAGATTCAACATTTTCTATTATTCGAATTTATTCTATGAGCTGAATTTCTGTTAGGTATTTTTTATAAAGCTTTTTGTAATAGTTCCATTCCTCAAATTTTTAGGAATGACTTTGTACACTACAGAGTAATATCTTGTATCTTCCTGTTACATTTTACCTTAGATATCCATTGGATAGCAATGAAGTATATTGTATGTACAGAAAAATTTACAATTATTAGACACCAGCAGAATGTAATGCATTTTCTGAAATTTAGCTCATAGAATAAATTCGAAAAATAAGAAAATGTTTTTATTTTTTAAAAACTGAAAATGGAAAAAACTTATTATTTTTATAGAATTTTCTTAAAATTACATATTTTTTATAAGGTAAATATAAAGTTAGTTTTTAATAAAAACTGGGAAAAATTAGAGTGGTCCATAGTTTTTTATTTATAACTTGAGACAAATTTGACCAATTTTTCTTAAAATTAATTTAAATGATGAGGATTTAAGTATTCAAACGTCAATCTTTAAGCCAAATGTATTTTACTTGGTGGATCGATTTTTGTTGTTGTGAATAATTATCTATCTTCAGTTGATTTACATGCTTTTTCCTTTACTTCTGTTTTTTCATACTTTTTGTCAATAATTATTTTTAAAGTCCAAAATATATTTTTTCGTTTTTTATGTATTTCTTTTTTGTCTTTCTTTTTTGTCTTTCTTTTTTGTCTTTCTTTTTTGTTGACCTTTTGTTTGACTACTGACTAACAGCCGTCGTCAATGGCGGTGAGTGTTAAACGGCAAACCCCTTTGAGGAGATTGTGTGGTTACAATAAACATGTCAGAGCACCCTGTCCGTGAAAACCTGGGTTCAATTCCCAGCTCAGTCAAGCATGAAAAATTATCAATAAATTTTAATAAATTTCCTGTTGTAAGTTCCTTTCTTCACTAAAAATAATTTAATGAAAAATAAATTGGATGAACTTAAGCCTGATTATAATATAAAAATTGGGATTAAAAACCATTAACAGTTCAATAAAATAACCACAATACTAATAACACTGTACAACAAAAGCAAATTTTTTCCAAAATTACAAGGTCCGCCCTATAAATTTTGATAGAGGAGACAAAAAAAAAAAGACACGTGTATCGGCGTTTTGAAAGTTTACATCTGAATTTCATTTGAGGGGGGGTTACAATTTCCCAGCTCTGGCACATTCTTATTGTTAATCGGCATAAGAAACCATGTGACCCTTACATTTTAGGTATAAAATATGTTCAGCAAATTTATGTTGAATGTTACGGATAATATTTTTTAGAATATGTTTACCCGCTAACTCCTCAAGGTATGGGTCTTTTTGTCCTTCTTTTAAAAAAGACTAAAAAACACAATTAAAACTGGGGTTAAAATGTTCCGCAAAAATATTATCCGTGAAATTTTACTATAAGTCCCCGAATACACCAAAACGGAAACTTCATCCGGAAAGTCAGAAATAAGACACAACAAAAAAGAGTTTAGGATTAATTCCGCATTTATTAAGAATTTTCTTTTAAAGTAACCCAAAAATTTCGCATGAAAAAAATTGGTTCAAATTTAACTAAAAATTACTAATATCTATTATTTTTTTAGCTCTAGGCAATTCCACTTCATTATCATACAATGTCCAGCATATTTCAGCAATAAGCGAATGAATGCTTTTGCCTTTATAGCGTTCTTCAATGGGTGCGCATTAGGGAGATCGATTATTCGACTTTTTTCAATAACCGGTTTTCGAATATTACGAATAGTTGCTATTTTAAAAACCCCGGTTTTCGGTTAAGCAATTTTTAAATAACCGGTTAACCGGTTTTAATTCGAATACTTAAAAACACAAAAATCAAATAAGTTTTTAAAATAAAACGTTAATTTTAATAAAAACAAAACAATTTGCAAAGGTAGGGAACCAACAAAATATATAAATATGACTAAGATCAGACCTAACAAATATTTTACGATAAAATCAAAGAAATGTGGGACCAGTAAATTGGTCAAACTTTAGCTAAATTTTAAAAAAATTTTTATTGATTTACAAAACTTTATTTGTAAGAAGATATTTGTATAATGTAATTTAGAAACGGTTAAATGATATTTGATCTAGACAAACGTTTTGCAAAACCAAATAAATTATAGGAATTTTATAAAGTTATTATTTAAAATATTCTCTCAAATTTATTTTTGTTGCAAACAAAACCTCTAAGCCAGGATTATCTATTTCAAATTATTTTGTTTAAGCATTATAGAAACGAATAGTGAACTGAACATTTTTTTTGTGTAAAATATTTGTCAATTCGTCGACTACAATTTAAAACATTCCATGACATTGTTTGATTTCTTCAATTTTGTTTTTTGGTTCTTGGTGTTTTAATAAATAAAACTGGTAGAAATTTTTCCCATATCGTTGATTCCGCCGTAATGTTGTAGTTTTCAGCATGAAGAGATACTAGAACTACTTAAGAGTTTTAAGTGCCTTATCGGGCATTTCGTCCTCGGCAACACAACGGGCTTATATTTCACCCAATAATTCATTTTTTGCAGCGTATTTTAGTAAAGTATTATTTGTCATCTTCTTAGAACTACTTCGAACGGCGTTAAGTTTCATTTGGATCACATTAATGTGATGATTAATAAGTCGTGACATGGAAGAACCTTTGTAACTTATCATTTTTGGACACTTCAAGCACTTAACTTTGTCTTTTTAATCGTTTTCGAAAAATATCTAGAGATATCATTTATATAAAAATATATTTAATATTTAGAATACTCTTGCACAAATTACAATTTACTTTTTAACTGCACACGTTTTTGTAGTATTTTGAATAGTTTTTTTTCTACAAGAACTCACGCTTTTATAAGCGATTTGTTTTTACAGTGTTCATAATGTTTTTTGACCTTTGTTACATTTTTTTGACATTCTTCATAAAAAGTTTAAGTTTAGCCAATATTCAATTAGAAAATACTTAAATTACGGGTACATCTACAACAAGAGTAAGGAAAATGTATATAAATTACACATTACTAAAATAATCGGTTAATTATACTAAAATAACCGGTTTATTCGATATTCGAAAAATGGACATTTTAAAATAACCGACTTGGGCAAAGCTTAAATAACCCGTTAAAACCGGTCGAATGATAACCGTTCGATCTCCCTAGTGCGCATGTTTGATGAAATCTTTCACCATGCTCACCAGATTCTGTTGACAACTGGTTCTCAAAGTAATCCATATGGGAATTTAATAAATGAAATTCAGATGTAAACTTTCAAAACGCCGATACACGTGTCTTTTTTTTGTCTCCTCTATCAAAATTTATAGGCCGGACCTTGTAATTGTTTTTTGTGTTGTACAGTGTTATTAATCTTATTACTTTTATTATGAAACTACATAAGCTCTAAATGGACTATTTTATATTCCACGATAATCGATTAACACATGGTGATTTTGTTTATAATGAAGTAAAGTTAATTGGTTTCTGTAAAGATTGCGAAAATATATTTCGCTTAGCAGCTTTTATTTAATAAATATAACAATAAAAATTTTATGACACTGGTCTATAGAAAAAATCGTCTTTAAATAAAAATATGTGGACTATAAAACTCTTAATGCATTTAATTCAAAATCGTTTTTAGTTTTTTACTATCGGTATCGGATTTTTGTTATGGGCTATTCTAATATTATAAGGCGGTTGTGCTAATACATTTTATCATAACTGGAGTACGATTTATCTAATTTTGATCAAGATAACACAAAATTATGAAGAATTTTAAGTCTTATATAACAATCTCTATCCTTACAAATGGTACTGCTAAATTATTTAAGCTCCAACGAATACACGGATTTAGGGCTCCAAACTAACTGGCAGCTTTTATTTTGGAACTTGTAAAATATTTCTTTTATATCCCAGACTTCTTTGTAAAAAAAATATAGTATAGTTATTCCGGCAATGAAATGTGTCTGAAAATAATTTATTTGGGATTTTTCTAGACATTAGAATGCAACAGAAGTCTCCACACTTTTGGCATCGTCATTTAGTAAAAATTAATTCGCAGGCGTTTAATGTGCAAATTTGACAATACAAGTGATTGCACGTTGAGTAACATTTATATGAAAAGTGATAAAAAAAAACTTAGTGATACACGTTCACTAAAAATTATATGAAAATCATTATTTTGAAAATGAAATTAATCCTTACGTGGGTTTCAGGTACGATACCAGTAATTTTTAACTTTCCCTTAATATTCTACCGTGATAGCATCGACAGACTCCCTAATTCGTTATAAATTCCTCAAGATAGTGTTTTGAGTGGTAAAGTTTAAAGAAACTAAATTTGTTTGTATCTGTGGGCGTGACAATATTTATGTTCAAATTTGTATCGCAAGGGCCTGACCATGCCCTGTATATTATACATAGACTGTCGTAAATAAAATCAAAACAAGAGCACACGCAACACATATGAATTTTTGCTTTACTTTTATTGCGAAGAAGTATGCTGTTGACAATAAAATATCTGGAGCTCGATTGTGTGAGTTGTTGTGGTATCTGTAAAACTCCATACAAAGTACAAGGAGTCCCAGTCAGTCCCTTGAGTTTGTTTGTGTGCACAGAAAAAACTAAAAATTATCTCTAATCACCAAATCTATACCAAATTCATAATATCAAGCAAACAAGTTATTGATTTTGCACTATATTGATTACTAAAAATTGTAAAATTGTGAATTTTTTTTTTCAATAAATGATATTTTTTATTTTAATTAAAAAAAATGATCAAAAAATTTGCCATTTCAAACAATGTATTTATTTATTTAATTAAATATTGACAATTCCCAACAACAATTGTACAAGTTTAAATTATTTTATTTTAAACGAAAAAGTCAATTAATATTTTATGATATTTAATTAATATTTTAATTAAAAATTTATTTCAAAACAACTTAAATGTTAATTAAATCAAAATTATATTTTTAATTTTCTTTCAAGTAAAAAAAAATTTGATTCAACTATCACATTAATTAAATTGAAATATTCAACATTTTTCATTTTTTCGAATTTATTCTATGAGTTAAATTTCAGTTATATTTTTTATAATATCCAATTTACACTACAACGAAATCTAGTACTTTCGAGACTTCGAGCCAAATCCGTACAAAACAAAATCTACTCCGTGACTAGATTTTGACAAAATCTATTCGAAATCTAGTAGTACTTATTGATGCAACTATGTTTTTCCCCATATAGCACTAAAAACTACTTCCCTGCACAAGAAAAAAATTAAATTTTAACAAAAAACAAAACAAATACAATAAAAGCTGCTTGTTAAAATTGTTAAAAAATTCAAAAATTTTGTAAAATAATAAAAAAAATGGAAATGACAAATAATATTGATAAAATAAATGAAGTTGATTATAAAGAAAATGTAATGCAAATTGTTAAATGCCTATTTCTTTATATGTAAGTATGTGTTACACAAAAAACTTTCAGTCGGCAGTTTTTGTTGTGAAAACCAAATCTCGCTAATGTCAAACAAGTATAATGTAAACGAACTAGATATGGAGGAAGATTTCAAATAAAATCTACTAGATTTCGATGTAATGTAAATGCCCTATAAAGCATTTTGTAATAGCTCTATTCCTAAATATTTTTTTTTTTTTTTTTTTTTTTTTTTTTAGAAATGACTTTCTTTATACACTACCAGACTATTATATTGTATTGAAATTTAACTCATAGAATAAATTCGAAAAAATTAAAAATGTTGAATATAATAAAGTTGCTTACGAAAAAAAAATAATTCCCAATATTTATTTGTTAAATTGAAATACCTTTAAAACCATTTTTTTTAATTGATAAAAACTTATTTCTGTGTGAGTACACTTTGGTGTTTACTTAAGGTTCCCGTACACGGCATATTTTTTCTTATCTGAATTGTCAAATTTTCTACTGCACAATACGTTTATGTCGTATGTAACCTTTATAACATTGCATCGAGCTCTATGTTCTTCTGTCAAGCCAATCGACATCAACTGTTTTTATCATAAAAAAATTTGTTGTTCAAAATCTGTGACGGAATGTTACAATTTTATTTATTCATACTCCCATTCAAAATCAATTTTGTACAAACTCAGTATCTTCTTAATTCATGTGTACGTTGCCGTGACGAATGCGATCAAATAGAGCGTACGCCTCGGGCTGAGCAGAAAAGTGTCTTCAAGACAACATAGCGAATATTAAGGTAGGTGTCTGAGAAACCACCACATCAATATTTTTGTTATATTTTTGAGATATTTTTGTAGAGTCTCATAAACAACACGTCAGTAAAATTGTTATTTTATATCTCTTATTATTTTTATTTTGATGGGTCGCTCTAATACAAAACAATCTGTTCTAAGATACCATAATCTGGAACTTTTAAAAGACGTAAAGAGCAGATTCTGATTTTGGATTAAACAATTTGACATATCCATGTTAAAATGTCTGGTTCAATACACTAGATACATGCTTTTTCCTTTACTTCTGTTTTTTCATACTTTTTGTCAATAATTATTTTTAAAGTCCAAAATATATTTTTTCGTTTTTTATGTATTTCTTTTTTGTCTTTCTTTTTTGTCTTTCTTTTTTGTCTTTCTTTTTTGTTGACCTTTTGTTTGACTACTGACTAACAGCCGTCGTCAATGGCGGTGAGTGTTAAACGGCAAACCCCTTTGAGGAGATTGTGTGGTTACAATAAACATGTCAGAGCACCCTGTCCGTGAAAACCTGGGTTCAATTCCCAGCTCAGTCAAGCATGAAAAATTATCAATAAATTTTAATAAATTTCCTGTTGTAAGTTCCTTTCTTCACTAAAAATAATTTAATGAAAAATAAATTGGATGAACTTAAGCCTGATTATAATATAAAAATTGGGATTAAAAACCATTAACAGTTCAATAAAATAACCACAATACTAATAACACTGTACAACAAAAGCAAATTTTTTCCAAAATTACAAGGTCCGCCCTATAAATTTTGATAGAGGAGACAAAAAAAAAAGACACGTGTATCGGCGTTTTGAAAGTTTACATCTGAATTTCATTTGAGGGGGGGTTACAATTTCCCAGCTCTGGCACATTCTTATTGTTAATCGGCATAAGAAACCATGTGACCCTTACATTTTAGGTATAAAATATGTTCAGCAAATTTATGTTGAATGTTACGGATAATATTTTTTAGAATATGTTTACCCGCTAACTCCTCAAGGTATGGGTCTTTTTGTCCTTCTTTTAAAAAAGACTAAAAAACACAATTAAAACTGGGGTTAAAATGTTCCGCAAAAATATTATCCGTGAAATTTTACTATAAGTCCCCGAATACACCAAAACGGAAACTTCATCCGGAAAGTCAGAAATAAGACACAACAAAAAAGAGTTTAGGATTAATTCCGCATTTATTAAGAATTTTCTTTTAAAGTAACCCAAAAATTTCGCATGAAAAAAATTGGTTCAAATTTAACTAAAAATTACTAATATCTATTATTTTTTTAGCTCTAGGCAATTCCACTTCATTATCATACAATGTCCAGCATATTTCAGCAATAAGCGAATGAATGCTTTTGCCTTTATAGCGTTCTTCAATGGGTGCGCATTAGGGAGATCGATTATTCGACTTTTTTCAATAACCGGTTTTCGAATATTACGAATAGTTGCTATTTTAAAAACCCCGGTTTTCGGTTAAGCAATTTTTAAATAACCGGTTAACCGGTTTTAATTCGAATACTTAAAAACACAAAAATCAAATAAGTTTTTAAAATAAAACGTTAATTTTAATAAAAACAAAACAATTTGCAAAGGTAGGGAACCAACAAAATATATAAATATGACTAAGATCAGACCTAACAAATATTTTACGATAAAATCAAAGAAATGTGGGACCAGTAAATTGGTCAAACTTTAGCTAAATTTTAAAAAAATTTTTATTGATTTACAAAACTTTATTTGTAAGAAGATATTTGTATAATGTAATTTAGAAACGGTTAAATGATATTTGATCTAGACAAACGTTTTGCAAAACCAAATAAATTATAGGAATTTTATAAAGTTATTATTTAAAATATTCTCTCAAATTTATTTTTGTTGCAAACAAAACCTCTAAGCCAGGATTATCTATTTCAAATTATTTTGTTTAAGCATTATAGAAACGAATAGTGAACTGAACATTTTTTTTGTGTAAAATATTTGTCAATTCGTCGACTACAATTTAAAACATTCCATGACATTGTTTGATTTCTTCAATTTTGTTTTTTGGTTCTTGGTGTTTTAATAAATAAAACTGGTAGAAATTTTTCCCATATCGTTGATTCCGCCGTAATGTTGTAGTTTTCAGCATGAAGAGATACTAGAACTACTTAAGAGTTTTAAGTGCCTTATCGGGCATTTCGTCCTCGGCAACACAACGGGCTTATATTTCACCCAATAATTCATTTTTTGCAGCGTATTTTAGTAAAGTATTATTTGTCATCTTCTTAGAACTACTTCGAACGGCGTTAAGTTTCATTTGGATCACATTAATGTGATGATTAATAAGTCGTGACATGGAAGAACCTTTGTAACTTATCATTTTTGGACACTTCAAGCACTTAACTTTGTCTTTTTAATCGTTTTCGAAAAATATCTAGAGATATCATTTATATAAAAATATATTTAATATTTAGAATACTCTTGCACAAATTACAATTTACTTTTTAACTGCACACGTTTTTGTAGTATTTTGAATAGTTTTTTTTCTACAAGAACTCACGCTTTTATAAGCGATTTGTTTTTACAGTGTTCATAATGTTTTTTGACCTTTGTTACATTTTTTTGACATTCTTCATAAAAAGTTTAAGTTTAGCCAATATTCAATTAGAAAATACTTAAATTACGGGTACATCTACAACAAGAGTAAGGAAAATGTATATAAATTACACATTACTAAAATAATCGGTTAATTATACTAAAATAACCGGTTTATTCGATATTCGAAAAATGGACATTTTAAAATAACCGACTTGGGCAAAGCTTAAATAACCCGTTAAAACCGGTCGAATGATAACCGTTCGATCTCCCTAGTGCGCATGTTTGATGAAATCTTTCACCATGCTCACCAGATTCTGTTGACAACTGGTTCTCAAAGTAATCCATATGGGAATTTAATAAATGAAATTCAGATGTAAACTTTCAAAACGCCGATACACGTGTCTTTTTTTTGTCTCCTCTATCAAAATTTATAGGCCGGACCTTGTAATTGTTTTTTGTGTTGTACAGTGTTATTAATCTTATTACTTTTATTATGAAACTACATAAGCTCTAAATGGACTATTTTATATTCCACGATAATCGATTAACACATGGTGATTTTGTTTATAATGAAGTAAAGTTAATTGGTTTCTGTAAAGATTGCGAAAATATATTTCGCTTAGCAGCTTTTATTTAATAAATATAACAATAAAAATTTTATGACACTGGTCTATAGAAAAAATCGTCTTTAAATAAAAATATGTGGACTATAAAACTCTTAATGCATTTAATTCAAAATCGTTTTTAGTTTTTTACTATCGGTATCGGATTTTTGTTATGGGCTATTCTAATATTATAAGGCGGTTGTGCTAATACATTTTATCATAACTGGAGTACGATTTATCTAATTTTGATCAAGATAACACAAAATTATGAAGAATTTTAAGTCTTATATAACAATCTCTATCCTTACAAATGGTACTGCTAAATTATTTAAGCTCCAACGAATACACGGATTTAGGGCTCCAAACTAACTGGCAGCTTTTATTTTGGAACTTGTAAAATATTTCTTTTATATCCCAGACTTCTTTGTAAAAAAAATATAGTATAGTTATTCCGGCAATGAAATGTGTCTGAAAATAATTTATTTGGGATTTTTCTAGACATTAGAATGCAACAGAAGTCTCCACACTTTTGGCATCGTCATTTAGTAAAAATTAATTCGCAGGCGTTTAATGTGCAAATTTGACAATACAAGTGATTGCACGTTGAGTAACATTTATATGAAAAGTGATAAAAAAAAACTTAGTGATACACGTTCACTAAAAATTATATGAAAATCATTATTTTGAAAATGAAATTAATCCTTACGTGGGTTTCAGGTACGATACCAGTAATTTTTAACTTTCCCTTAATATTCTACCGTGATAGCATCGACAGACTCCCTAATTCGTTATAAATTCCTCAAGATAGTGTTTTGAGTGGTAAAGTTTAAAGAAACTAAATTTGTTTGTATCTGTGGGCGTGACAATATTTATGTTCAAATTTGTATCGCAAGGGCCTGACCATGCCCTGTATATTATACATAGACTGTCGTAAATAAAATCAAAACAAGAGCACACGCAACACATATGAATTTTTGCTTTACTTTTATTGCGAAGAAGTATGCTGTTGACAATAAAATATCTGGAGCTCGATTGTGTGAGTTGTTGTGGTATCTGTAAAACTCCATACAAAGTACAAGGAGTCCCAGTCAGTCCCTTGAGTTTGTTTGTGTGCACAGAAAAAACTAAAAATTATCTCTAATCACCAAATCTATACCAAATTCATAATATCAAGCAAACAAGTTATTGATTTTGCACTATATTGATTACTAAAAATTGTAAAATTGTGAATTTTTTTTTTCAATAAATGATATTTTTTATTTTAATTAAAAAAAATGATCAAAAAATTTGCCATTTCAAACAATGTATTTATTTATTTAATTAAATATTGACAATTCCCAACAACAATTGTACAAGTTTAAATTATTTTATTTTAAACGAAAAAGTCAATTAATATTTTATGATATTTAATTAATATTTTAATTAAAAATTTATTTCAAAACAACTTAAATGTTAATTAAATCAAAATTATATTTTTAATTTTCTTTCAAGTAAAAAAAAATTTGATTCAACTATCACATTAATTAAATTGAAATATTCAACATTTTTCATTTTTTCGAATTTATTCTATGAGTTAAATTTCAGTTATATTTTTTATAATATCCAATTTACACTACAACGAAATCTAGTACTTTCGAGACTTCGAGCCAAATCCGTACAAAACAAAATCTACTCCGTGACTAGATTTTGACAAAATCTATTCGAAATCTAGTAGTACTTATTGATGCAACTATGTTTTTCCCCATATAGCACTAAAAACTACTTCCCTGCACAAGAAAAAAATTAAATTTTAACAAAAAACAAAACAAATACAATAAAAGCTGCTTGTTAAAATTGTTAAAAAATTCAAAAATTTTGTAAAATAATAAAAAAAATGGAAATGACAAATAATATTGATAAAATAAATGAAGTTGATTATAAAGAAAATGTAATGCAAATTGTTAAATGCCTATTTCTTTATATGTAAGTATGTGTTACACAAAAAACTTTCAGTCGGCAGTTTTTGTTGTGAAAACCAAATCTCGCTAATGTCAAACAAGTATAATGTAAACGAACTAGATATGGAGGAAGATTTCAAATAAAATCTACTAGATTTCGATGTAATGTAAATGCCCTATAAAGCATTTTGTAATAGCTCTATTCCTAAATATTTTTTTTTTTTTTTTTTTTTTTTTTTTTAGAAATGACTTTCTTTATACACTACCAGACTATTATATTGTATTGAAATTTAACTCATAGAATAAATTCGAAAAAATTAAAAATGTTGAATATAATAAAGTTGCTTACGAAAAAAAAATAATTCCCAATATTTATTTGTTAAATTGAAATACCTTTAAAACCATTTTTTTTAATTGATAAAAACTTATTTCTGTGTGAGTACACTTTGGTGTTTACTTAAGGTTCCCGTACACGGCATATTTTTTCTTATCTGAATTGTCAAATTTTCTACTGCACAATACGTTTATGTCGTATGTAACCTTTATAACATTGCATCGAGCTCTATGTTCTTCTGTCAAGCCAATCGACATCAACTGTTTTTATCATAAAAAAATTTGTTGTTCAAAATCTGTGACGGAATGTTACAATTTTATTTATTCATACTCCCATTCAAAATCAATTTTGTACAAACTCAGTATCTTCTTAATTCATGTGTACGTTGCCGTGACGAATGCGATCAAATAGAGCGTACGCCTCGGGCTGAGCAGAAAAGTGTCTTCAAGACAACATAGCGAATATTAAGGTAGGTGTCTGAGAAACCACCACATCAATATTTTTGTTATATTTTTGAGATATTTTTGTAGAGTCTCATAAACAACACGTCAGTAAAATTGTTATTTTATATCTCTTATTATTTTTATTTTGATGGGTCGCTCTAATACAAAACAATCTGTTCTAAGATACCATAATCTGGAACTTTTAAAAGACGTAAAGAGCAGATTCTGATTTTGGATTAAACAATTTGACATATCCATGTTAAAATGTCTGGTTCAATACACTAGATAATATCAGTTGTATCTTTTAATTTAACCATTACTATTTGATAATTTTTTCTATACTGGTTAGCTCAGAAGTGAACTCAACCTATTGTAAAACTTGTAAAAAACAAATAGTAGAGCTATAATTTTTTTTGGTTCTTGTATAGACATAAGTTCTTTAGGGCCATTTTGTGCCATGCCATTACATATGCTTTAAAATTAATTGTCGGCTTGTTCTCAAAAATAAATAACAACAAATAACAAGTTATAACATTAATCTAAAATAAAAAATAAATTCAGAAGGTTTACAAAACAGAACTTGGAAAATATAAGGCATCAAAATGCGTCTAGCGTACTACCACGCCATTTGAATTGTTATTACAAAGTCACGTCAGTCGCAGAGAGTTAAGTTCCCTAAAAATTCTGCGTTAGCATCGAAAACTTGTTTTAATTCGATTATATTTTAATAATTAATTTCGCTCCAAATTTTATTCTTAAACAATTTGTATCTTGAAATTGCTAAACTAAAACTCTTTGATTAAGTTGGATACTATGGTTTCCCAAATATACTAGGTATGTTTTTATTTTGCTCTTGCTGGCGGCTATGAACGAAATGAAAAAAAAATCCAAAACCATTCATTAGTAAGAAAAGTTTAAGCATATTTTCCTCCCCTTTTATTCTAATAAGTTTTTAAGTAATTTTGTTTCAAACACTGTTTTCGATAAATTGTGGTGGCAACCTGTTACAAATAATTTCTACATCTGTCATTCTATGTTAAATTCCTAGCTGTCTCTTTCAAAATACATTTCCGAAAATGAATCCTTTCCTTTTTGCTTCCTTTATAATTTGAACATTTAAATATTATTTCAGTTTACACAGCACAGGCATGACGACATATTTACTCATACATACTTTGCAATAGACAAACATGTTCACATGAAAACTTTGTATGATACAACTAAAGTTCTAAAAATTACTGTCATGCTCATCAGCTTAAAAATGCTTTGAACATGCTTTTCAACTTCACAACTGTCTGTCTACCTTCCTAATAAAAAACCTCGTACAAAAATACAATCTATGTCAACGTATGTATGTACACTTTGCACATACACAAAAATGTATATTTGTATCTGTGTGAACGTTTTGAACCTTCAGCAAATACAAACAAATTTTGCCAGAGTTAAATGTCAAAGAATGTAGGATATTGAAACTGTGTTGAACAGTGTAACGTTTCATTTTGTGTGACAGTTACACTTTTTTTTGGTTTTGATCATAATTAAGATTTACCACAGAATTTTCTAGCTAAAGGTTTAAGTATGTAAAGTTGCATGGTTATTAACACATGTTACAAAAATTTTATTAAAAATTCTAAAAAAGTCATTGTATCTTAAGAAAGGATTTGTAAATATTTAAACTTCTTACTGCCGCACTGTGGCTGAAAATTGAATTTCATCGACCAAAAGTCCAATTTTTGTCATCGCCGATTTCAAAAATTTTAATGCCATTCGATAGCAAACATATTAGAACTAAGGTATCAAAAAAACTAGATTAAAATATTCGTAATTGTGGCTGTGGCATGCTGCTGGAAACAAATATTTTATTTTGTTTTAGAAAAAAAATAGATTTTTTTAAATTTGATCAGAACTAAATTATGATTTCTCGCAAACCGTTATCAATAATTGGTCGAAATTTTTTTTGTTATATTGATGGGATAGTAGTCTTTAAGAAATGGATCATTACATCAATGTATCATTTATACCTGATGTGTTATTAAATGTTTCCCCAGGTTCTATATTTTAGTTAAATCCGAATTTTAGAGGAGTAGAACTTGTTAGGGTCAAAAGGGGTCAAAGAGATTTTAGTACCATCAGAAAGCTGAAGGTGCCCTCTTTAACCCCATATATACTTGTGCAACTGTTTGGAACTGTCTGTTGAACACTTTTTTCATTTTAATGAAATTACTCGCAACATTTTTTTTGCTCTTTTTATTTAAGCTGCTCATATGACTGAAATATAACACAATGGTTTACGAGCGTTTTGTTTTGAAAAATAATTTTGCTTCTTATGAACGGCTGAACATATTTGAATGAAATTTTAAACTGTTATGGCCGGGTTTGTGTTGAATTGGAAGAACGCGGGTCCATGTAGGGTCGGGAGAGTGACTTGCGGACCTCTAAAATTGGTAACCTCGGAAATTCAAACTTTTAAAAAATTCACCAAAAATATATTTATGGATTGCAAAAAAAAAATTTAACTTAAGCTGAGTTACAAAAAATATGCTTAAATGTTTAGGTTATCTCCTTTGCTTTTGGAGATATTCGGATAAAACGGATTTTTTGGCTTGATTTTTATTATGTTTTATGTCAAACTGTTATCAATAGTGGGTTCAACATTTTTTATATTGGTAGTAAAGCAGTCTTTAAACAATGTTATGTTGTATTACTGTACCGATTATACCTGCTGTGTTATTAAATATTTTTTCAGGTTCTATATTTTAGTCAAATTGAAGTTCAGAAGAATAGAATTTATGAGGTCAAAAGGGATTAAAGAAATTTTACTAGCTGTAGGTAGGTGAAAGTATCCACTTTAAACCCAAATGCACTTTTGTACCTGTTTGGACCAGCCTATAGAACACTTGTTTAGTTTGTGTAAAATTATTCGCAACATTTCTTTAGCTCTTTTAATTTTACCTATTCAAGTATTTTATATTATATAATTACCAATACCTCTGGGATTTTAAGCGTATCCTACTTAAGCCCATTTTAGTTCTTTATTCTACCTTATTTTGCTACCCAGGAACACAGTATAACGCAAGCTATGGTATTCGAATAAAATCTCAGTTGTTAAAATATATCTAAGCAATAACAATCTAATTTTTTTAATATCTATAAAAATGGAGAGCTTCAGCTATAAAGAATTATCCGAAGAGTATTTTAAAAATAAAAAGGAGGAAGATGTTTTAAGTTACATTGAAGGAAAACTCAATATATATTCCTGCAGCACTGAAATACGATCGGAACTGCAAGATAAAATAACCGATTTCGTCAAAAACTTAAAAAAGCGCTTCAAACAAGTTGGATGGAGTAAACCTAGATTTTACAACAGTTTTGCAAACTGGTTAGATGGCGAACTCAGTGTCCAGATATCTTCAGAAGGTACAAATGAAAAGAACCTTGGGAGACCAAAGAAATCACTTGAGAACTGTAGCGATAGATCTAAAAGGCGGAAGCTTAAGGATATCAACGTAGAAATCGGGGATAAAAATATTCAAGAAGCTTTGCTATATCAACTGCGATCACAAAAACAACTCACAAAAGTCGATATTATTGAAAAAGTGTTTATCGCTAGTCCCAAGAGAACAAAACGGATTCTTAAGAGTGTTCCAACGCCAAGCGATGAAAAACAGTTTTCAAATGAAGAGGCATTAGCATTATTTTTAGATTTGAAGTTAACAAAAGAGCAATATATTCAGCTCAGAGTACGTGCAATTGAAAAAGGTTCAAATCTGTATCCTGCTTATCATCACATAACTGCTGCTAAGAAGGAATGTTTGCCACCAAGGGACACTATTAAAATCACACCAATTTTGGCAGAGGTAAAACTTCAAGGTCTACTTAATCATACAAATCAAATTTTTCAAACAAAAAAAAAAAAATAATTTGAGTAAAAAATTCTAATAATTCAACACACCGATTTTTATACAATTAGAACAGTAATGTTTTCTAATATGTCCATTATTTTCTAGAAAATTCTGATCAATATCGAGTGGTAAATTGTATTGCCTTGTTTGAACAAAAAAAAAAATTTAAATCCGTTTTCCGGGATTGGGAATTTGGGTATTTCTTAATCAAAAATGGGGATGTTTTTCAGTCCACTGTTTTAAGAACTTTTTAATCTACATAACTGCCAAAATTCATTATGATACCTTAATTCATGTTAGATTTATAGAATGTCAAACATTAAAATTATTATTTATATATAGTCAATTCACAAGGTATCCTAACATGTCATATTGTCAAAATGTCCTAATATTTCACAATGGTTTAAAAATATTGTTGTACGGCTCAGCCGCTCAGCGCTTGACTTTTCTGATTAATTACGACAGCACAATAAACACAGCAAGCAACGTTCTATTTATTTAAGACACTTTTTGTTAACAAACCAACAACAATATTTTTAAACCATTGTGAAATATTAGGACATTTTGACAATATGACATGTTAGGATAACTTGTGAATTGACTAATAGTGTAAATGAATAAAAGGGCTTTCAACATGAGTAAAAAAATAATAATTTTAAGGTTTGACATTCTATAAATCTGACATGAACAAAGATATATTAATGAAATTTGGCAGTTATGTAGATTAAAACAGTGGGCAGAAAAACATCCCACTTTTTGAATAAAAAATACCATGATTCTCAATCTCAATCATTAGCATTTTCATACTAAATGCTAAAAAACATCAAAAGTTCAACTTTGACCTTAAATTTCTCAACAACTACTGAACTGATTTTAACAAGATTAACACTGCAAAAAAGTTCAAGAAGTCTTCTCTCCTGCAAAAAATCTCTATTTATTCTATTTATCTCTAATTATCTCTATCGGTTCAAAAGTTACAGATTTTTGGCCGATGAAAAACGATTTTCAGCCACTGTGTGCCGTATTCATAAAAATATTTTTTATTTAATAAAGGTTAAGAATACTAATTTGGCCCCCCGATGTCGGTCGCTATCGTTCGCTTGCATTTTCAACGACAAACAGCTGATTTGCGGCCCACTAACAATTTTCACAGCACAAGTCGATCGGCAATGCAAGCGACCGATAACGTAACAGGTTTCATACTAATTTGCTGCCCACTTAGAAATATGACGCAACCACAAATGTCAAAATCAGTCACTCGTGTTGTAGGTGTCGACATAGACATTTTGTTAAAATATTTGACAAAATTTTTAATCCAAGTTTTTAATATTTTATTCAGGCTAAAGTTCATTACATAAACTTAATTTTCATTAAATTATTTTTTATGAAGAAAGGAAAGAAAGGGACATGAAATGAATTAAAAAATTTTCTTTACACACAAACATTAAATATTTTTTTTATGATCATATTTTTTTAAACACCACCACCTATAAAATTATATAGGTTTTTAAAATATTTTTTATAAAATTCTGTTCTATATTTTTTGTTTACTGTCTTGTCTGTTTTTTGTTTACTCCTTCGTTTTCTATTCTGATTTGATTGTAGCCAGAGTTCTATTTTTTTGCTTAATAAATATGTGCTTTCGATTTTTATTTCCTAAAGGTGTTATGATACTTGCTATTTTTTGTATTTTTTCTATATTGGAGAACAGTGCAAATATATTTGCATAGGAAAACTGACTAAGTGTAAAGAGTTTGATAATACCATAAAAAATCTTGAAATGTCAAAAAAATATACGTGTGTTATCGATAAATAATCTAAGACTGTCAAACAAAATATAAAAATTTGTAACTTAAAATTGACATTTCCAGATTAAATGTTAGCACAGCTGCTAACTTTTTAATTTTTGATCGAAAGTAGCGAGTTTTAACTTTTTTTTGCGATTTATAGCTTTTTTTGACGGTTTTTGTGGGAACAAAACGTGGGCAATATTGTTTGTTTTGTTTACATTTTATATTGTATTGTATTTCTTGTTCTTTCTCGCATTTGTTGTTTCATTCAGTCAATCCTAAAAAAATCCAATACAAAAAATAGCAAGTATCATAACACCTTAACTAGCGTTTTATCAAAGACTATAGATTTATAAAGATATTGCACTGCCATACAAAGTTCATACATATTTCTGTCTATATTAATTTTTCTGGTGGATTTAGCCGCTAAATCCACTTGTGAGAGTAAATTATAGTCTTTGTTTTTACTCTCAGAGAACTTTTTATTCTCATCTATCAGCGCATATGTGCGTGCATGCGTGTGGGTATGTACTCGTATGTACATGGCAATGAAAAAAATATAAAAAAACTAAAAGAAGTCTTGTTTTTCTCGTTGAAAACACATTTAAGTAAAAAAAGAAGTTTTGTTTGCATGCCATTTATGTGCAAAAAACCTATGTAAAAGCAAATGTGACCGATTTTTAATTGTAGGGCAATAATATGTGTTTTATTGTTGTACAGATGAAACTATATCGATTTACACCGAAGTTCAAATGCTGTTATTGTCTAAATTTAAACAATTGTAGGAATATAAAAATTATTTTTTCTAAAAAAATGAATTGCTTATTTATAAAAGATATTTTATGTTTACCAAAGCAACATGGTGACATAATCAAAATGCTTTTGATTTTCATAAAAATTTGCCAGTTTGATGTGTGTGCACGTAATTTCTTGAAATTTTATTTATTTTTTGTTTAAAAATGTATGAAAACTAGATTTTCAATGTTTTTTTTTTATTAAAATTGTATTATTTGACAAATTATTAAATTGTTTCCGATGAAATATCCAATTTTGTTTATTATTACAACAAATAATTATTACAAATTATGAAAAATAGTCAGGCTTTGGAAGTCTACCTTTAAGAAGTTTGTAAAATTCTAATAAAGGTCTGCAAAAATATTTTTACAAAATAAAGTAATGAAAATTAAAAATTTATTAATTTATTGTTTTTGGTTTGCGGAGAATAACGTATGCTAAAAAGACGGGATGGAGATGTTAAATTTACAATTCCTTCCTTATATTATGACGGAAGCAATACACATGGGAAACATTTAAATACCTTCAAATATCGATTACATACTGAAAAGGTTAAAATTTGTAACCATTAAACTTGTAAAGAGCCTATAAGTAAAATTATTACCTAAATACTAGTGGTAAATAGTTAGGGCGTGTGTGAAACGGTAGCAAAGGACTATGGTAATAAAGTATTTCCGTGTGGGGAAAAATTCATGCTTCTGCTGTGTGAAGTGATATCTTTTAACGAAATAAAGAATGCGTTTTCATCGTATACCTAGATAAATAAGGATATATTCAAAATATGGGACTACGGTAGTATACCACATTTATAGACGAGTCAACGAAATAAACTGCAATTAAATTACCTATGTTAATCCATTTAGGGATAACAACATGCTGCCAAACTTATATATTAAAAAAATTGTGGCTACACAGATATGGTGGCTAAAACTTTTCTTTTGTCCCTAAACTGTTTCCCATTTTAATTATACTAATACATAGATATGTATGTATTGCAGTACTTGTAAGTTAATTTATCAAAATTCCTAAAAAAAAATACCTTAGATTTTATGATTGTAAATATACTAGAGCTCGAACACGGGACAGTGTATGTTATATTAACTACTATTTGTTTGGTTATGGTCTACATTATAAGAACTTTTTTGAAAAATATCGTTGGAAAAAATTACACCTTTTTTGACGATAAAATATTTAAAAAATATTATATACAGTACTTTTTGCTTATAGTCACAAATCGTGGACTATATCGCTAGAATGACTATACGCCTAGTTCACATGTGTATATGTGTGCCACATTTGTAAATTTTTGGCAAAATTTAAAAAAGATAGTGATTTATGAAAAGCAATTTACCTTTCTTTCTTAATTATATAAAAAACATATGAGCAGGGCTATAGTTTTTTCTTTAAATTTCTAACAAATTTTCAAATCGCAATACTAATGAGATTGTTTTAGATGAAAAATTGATAATATTGCCAGATAGTTACATTAAACACATTTAAAAATATTTGCTTTAGAAACTTGGAATAAGAGTTTTTTCATGTTAGATCAATAACAAAGGTCAAATTATGTTATGAAATCATGTAAGATATTTTAAAGTGTTCGAAAAGAAATAAACCGAGAAATTCGCTACGAAACTACTTTTTTAACTTCTTTGTAGAATTGTCTGGAAATATGATTCGCGTTTGTAAGCCATTTCTGCTTAGAAGTTTTGCGATTTTCCAATAATTAGTTTACAACTCTCACGAAAATAAAAATAATGCAACTGGTGTAGCTAAAAGATGTAATAAGGGGTTGAAATCCGTCAAATGGATGTCTAAAGATGAGGTTCTTAAACTAAAAATACATATTACATAATCTCCAGGAATAGAGACCTCACCAAAATGTACATAACGTGGCTTAAGCAACTGTGCGAATACATTAGGTCGTATGTGTCAATTGCACTTAAGGACACTTGTCATTAAGTTTTGAGAAATTGTCATAAAGTTTTTGCTAAAGCAAAGTGCGAAACTTATTCGCACGTTTTGCACGGAATAATTTTTTTTATTTTGTTTTTTTTTAATGCATTTGAAAGGCTTTTCCTTAATTTTTGACAGTAATTAAGCTTTTTATTCTGGTTAGGACTTTACACAAATCCCATTATTCGTCTTATTAAAAAGAAGAATTATTTATTATTTATATTATTATTTATTTTATAAAATCATTTTGAACAATACAATATGTATGTAAATATGTTTTTAAGTTAATTGGAGACGGACAATGGCCATCAACAATATTCAACCTTAGTTTTATCAAAAGTACTGTTTGTACAAATAAAAACTTGTTGTCCTAAAATTTATTGCTGTGGATAATTTTTTTGTAATTGGAGACAACAATTTTGTTAAAATCCTCAGGGTATTTTTGGATATAATATATATTTATAAATCTTGTTATTTATTTTTTCTTTTTTATATTCAAATTCGCGTATTGACAAATCATATTTTTATGGTGCTGGTGCTAATTTTGACAAAATTCTGTGTTAAATGTCAATTATTTATTGACGTACACTTTTTATTTTAAATATCACCAAAGAAAGAAGTCCAACGGTGACAACATGATCGCGGCGGCCAAATAGTATCACCACGACGTGAGATAACACGGCCATTGCATTTCTCTCGCAAAAGAGCCATCATTTCGTTGGCTTTGTGGCAAGTGGCAACATCTTGTTGGAACCACATATCGTCCAGGTCCATATCCACAATTTCTGGCTGCAAGAAGTCCGTTATCATCTCGTGATAGCAAACACAATTCACGGTAACTGCTTGACCGACTTCATTTACAATGAAGAATGGCCCGATGACGCCGCTAGCCTATAAACTGCACCAAACAGTCACCCTTTATGGATGCATCGGATTTTCAACAATCACTGGGGTGCCCCGGTAGGCTAACTGGCAGTGAGCTAGTCTAGCAGTACCGGGGTTGCGGGTTCGACTACCGCCAGAGACTCTTGTCTCCTGCAGACAAGCGAAGAGCTTCGCGGGATTAGCGTAGGAATAATAAAAAAACTCGTGTATTCTTATTTGCCCAAATGTGGCAATTCAGCTTTTTAACGAATCCACTGCCTAGTCGCTGAAATCACGAAGTACACGCAATACATTTTGTTTTAAAACCCCCTTTTTCTAAAAGGCTTCAACAATCGTAACGCGCGACTGAATTGTATACGTCTCCCTAATTGAATTTGTCAAACACTGAAATAAAGAAATTTTAAAGTTATTTGGGCAAAAAACTTGACGTAAAGGTGCGACTTACAATTAACATAGTGTATTATGGTTGGACCACCCTTTACCAACAAGTAACGATTCTGATGAATGAGTAATTTCTTTTACGAATACAACCAAAACCAAATTCGCAAAAAAAAAATGCAGAATGACTTAACCAAAGCTCTTCTTAGAATCAATAAGCTCTTAAAAAAATCAGTTTGCTGTGGCAAATGTATTCCAGCTTCTCAAATGCTAGCACTCTTTAATACAAACAACAGCAAAATTGCATTGGCTGATGCATCATAAGATTTTGATTCAGCATTTTTTGAAATGATAAATATTGACACACAATAATTTTTATTCTTCTACGCTTTTTATGTTACTCTTTTTAAATGCTTGTATACATATGAAGATATATATTACTCAAAGTACAAATGAAATAAGTTTTAATAATAATACACAAATGGATTTAATTATGTAAATATGTAAATAACTGTAAGCATATTTTTCCTTTGACATAATATTATTTTATATTTAAAGATTTTTGGTGATAAGAAAACAGCAATTTTGGGGATTTTGGATGATAAAACTTCACACATTGGGTATACAGTATAAAATAAAAATGGGAACCCTGCAGTGCATGACATGCTTTTTTTTTACGTATGAGTAATATTATAATATATTTCATACGCACAGATCAACTTAGAGGTGTCCGCTAGAGTATACACTCAATTAATCGTTGTTCGATTAATCGAAGAAATTTTTCATCATTATTTGATCGAAAAATTAAAAAAGTCCATTTCGAATAACGAATAACTCGAACAATTAATGTCAATTAATCGATTAAAATTAATTTCTTAAAAAATTCTACTTTTTTCATATAAAAATATCTGTATACCCTCCTCCGCCACTGTGGTGAATGAGGGTATACTAAGTTTGTCATTCCATGTGAAACTTTTTTATAATACACCTAAGACCCCATAAAGTATATATATTCTGGCTCCTTGAGTAATTTTAAGTCGATATAGCCATGTCCGTCTGTCTGTCCGTCTGTTGAGAACACTCCCACTTTCGAAAAACGCAAAAGAAAAGAACAAACTTGATCTTAAATCGCTTGTAGTTATCCTAAGCAGTTTGGGATTGAAATCCAGCAACATCGGTTCAGTAGGATCAGAAGTATGAATCAAAATGTGGAACAATCACCCTAAAAAAAAATTGATAATTCTGATACAAAAACTAACATAAATGGTGGAAAAATACACGCAATGACATAAAATGTTACAGGAATTTGTGAAGATCGGTCCATAATTGACCATAGGCCACATATAAACCCTACTCTCGGAAAACAGTTGAGTACGCCTAAAACCGTAATAAATAAAGCTATTATACTAAAACTTGGCACGTCACAGTTTTATAGCACCAGAAATTACACTGTAAATTTTTTTGAAGATCGGTCCATAATTTACACAAGGTCACATATAAACCCTGCTCCCAGAAAACAGCTTAGTACGCCTAAAACCGCAATAAATAACGCTATCAAATTGAAATTCGGTACGTTACAGTTTTATAGGACGAGAAATCACACTGCCAAATTTCGTGAAGATTGGTCCATAATTTACCCTTGGCCCCAAATAAACCCTACTCCCAGAAAACAGTTTATTGCGCATAAAACCAAATAAAGCCCGCTTTGGCAAAATATTTAAATTCGCCTAAAACCAGAGCAGATATAGATATTGTGGTAAAATTCTTCTAACTTAGATTCAAATGGCCAGAAAAAATATCATGCAATTTTGTGAACTTCACTTTTAACGCTAAAACTAATTACAATGCAGTATTGAAATTTATTCTAATTTATTTTTTGTAATACCAGAAATCTGTCTTCAGAATTTTAGGATGATTGGTACATAATTTACCATAGGTCCAATACAAATAACCCTCCTCAAAATTATTTTAGTTTGGCTAAAACTTTAACGAATCATGATATTTTACTCAAGCCAGTTCAAAGTTCTAACAAGAAACGCATAAACGTTCTCATTGTCGATCAATAATTTAATATTGGTCTAAACCGCAACTAATTTTAATGCTGACGTTCGTTTTTGTGAAGCTTAGTTAATAATATATATGTATTTATCATATATAAAGGTCACTCCTGTAAGTAGAGGGTATCAAAGATTCGGCACAGCGAATATATCAATCTGACTTGTTTTTTTTAGATTTTTTACTAATAAGATACATAAAATCTATAACATGTTGTTATATTCTGTATATATTATGAACATATTTTAGACACCTTTTAGATGTAGGCGTGTGTGAGACAAATTATATAATAAACGATTAACTACTAATTCCATATGTATGAATCTTCGTTCTAAAATAGCGCTTTTTCATATTGAGTTTCATTCATCAGTATTTATACATAAATATGTAAACCATGCGCTGTCAGATTATGCGTTACCTCTTTTTACCGGACCTTCAATTTCCAAACGGCTGAACGAATTTTGACAATTAAGGTATTGTAAGATTCGTCTTCAAAATCGAAGTCTCATTAGAAAGTTAAACAAAATCACGGATTGTTGGCGCAAAATATGTAGTAATACATTACAGAAACAAATTATCCAAACCTATAGAGTTTATAGAAGAAAAATAAAGTTATCAGCCATGTTCGCTAAATCGAATACATATGAGTAAAATTGAAGTCGAACAAACTTTAAAAACGATCCAGTTTAAAAAGGTATGTATTTCATACCTTGAGTTCTTACCTTCTCTTTAAATCAGGAAAAATACGTTGATTTAAAAAAAAGTAACTGAGAATCTTAATTGATTTAAATTTTACTTGATTTTCAGGAATAATATATTAGTGAAATTGAATTATGAATAAAAAATTTGTTTAACTAGGCTGGATCTCTCATAAAAATACCGCAACAAAAACGTCTAAAATTATAAAAATAATTAAAAAATAATTTAAAAAAATATGAGATGAAAGCCTATGTTGAATTTCCGTATTAAGTTAAGCAGGCAGGACATAATTGCAATTTATACGCTGAAATAAAATTAATGGACCCCGATTGCTGCTGAGCCTAATGCATGTATTAAAATTTGGCTTTCAGATCATTTTATAGCCTGTTCAACCGAAGAAGTGTTTATTCCTACGCTAATCCCGCGAAGCTCTGCGGTTGTCTGCAGGAGACCAGAGTCTCTGGCAGGAATCGAACCCGCAACCCCGGTACTGCTAGACTAGCTCACTACCAACTAGCCTACCAGAGCACCTAGCACTAGTTTTTATTTTATTTCCCTAATCTTCTTCGGTCTCTTTAACGCGTTAAAAACTGTATGTTTTCTAGCTGGGTTTTTGATTTTTTAATTACTTACTTTATTTAAAACTTGTAACCCTAGGATTCTCGGTAACTTTTTACCACTAAGTTCTCCTCTTGGTCTGGCCAGACCACAATTTGTACAGCTAAAAACCCCAATTAAATAAAAAGTAAATAAATATATTTTTAATCGAACGTATGCTAATTACTTTAGATTATACAAATTTATTATATAATTTTATTATTTCATTATTTTATTCCATATGCGAGTCATCGAAAATGTAGTCTTTAATTTCGCACATTGCTATTTCGCATCTACCACAGCTTAAACGAGTTTTGCGTTAGGTTTTTGTAGTTAGATGGAACTAAGCGCATAATGGTCCGTAGTTTTCTGATTTTATTCAAACTTGATTCATTCGATTTAGAACATATCATTTATAGAATTCACGTATCTGTTTTTTTATAATTTTGTCTTATTTGAAATATCTTTCAAGAAATAAGAAAATTTGGTGTGGCTAGACCAAGAGGGTAATTGCATAGACTTTTACATAAAAATGGAATTTAATCCCACTTATTGCTCCAATCGAATCCAAATTAGTTTCATTCGATTCAGAACATATCATTTATAGAATTCACGTCCCTGTTTATTTTTTTTGATTTTTTGTTATATGAGAAAAATATTACAAGCAAAACACTAATTTGGTCTGGCCAGACCAAGACGGTAATCCTGGGGTTAAAAGTATATACGTGGTATAAATGAATTATTATTTTATTGTTTATTGCTAAACTATATTTTCATTTAATTGCTTTTTATGTTTATTAATATAATAAAAGTATCAAATCAAATAGACATGTATGTTTTTCTCATTGGATAAAATTATTTGAATTATTCGAGTTATTCGAACAATGTTCGACGAACATATTAAAACTCTTATTTGATTAATTGAGCAAAATTAAAATTTAACAATCAATTAATTCCTTACTCGAACAAACCCAAAATTCAAATAATTGGATACTCTAGTGTCCGCTTATAAAATAAAATTTTTTACAACATAATACATAGATGTCTTATAATTTTCCATAATTTGGCTTAAATGAATGTCAAAAATTCTTTCTCGTCCTATTTAATACACATTTCTCGAAAAGTTGAATTTAATAACAGCTAATAACTCTCTGGTAATAGGTCAAATATCAAAAAGTGAAATAAACTAGTGCCTTAAAATTGCACACATAATTCCGTCATTTCCACCAACATCAAGTATTAAGCATTTATACACACAGACATTTGCTCTACATTGAACTGAAATAGAATATTGTTGCAGTCTGTTCACTTGTTTATTTTCATGTATTTGCATACGTTACTCTGTGTGTTACATTTCTGGCTCATACTGTTTATATTTAGCTGAATTTTTTATTCTTCTTTTAAAAGTTGTTTTTTCAAATTTCCTTTATGTTACTGCTGTTATTTTTAACTGTGCTACTGCATGATTTAATTAAAAGTTTGCAATTAGTAAATAGATTTCAATATAAATAAAAAACTGACCGAACAACTGACTAACATAAATTTATGGTCTAAACCAAAATATTATGAGGGCTTGAGTTTGAGTAAATTTACTAAAACCATTTGGAATGGAAAAAACTATCTGACTTCTTGTTGTTGATGTTGTTCATGAACGTGCCACTTAATTATAAATAAAATATTGATAAAAAAGTTTTTTAGTTAGGGCTTGATATTCGTTCTAACTTATACAAAAATCCAGTGAATTATATGAATTAAAAATTTGATGCAATCCTGGTTTTACTTCAGTATACACTAATTCCCCTTGCTCTTCCAACATTTTTAGGAGGCCTAGATCCATAGAAAGATTCGCTATAATTTAAATGCAGATTGATAATTAACTTTTCAGTTTAAAACACATTGTAATATGTTTTGCATAATAAAGATTAATATGAAATAAAATATTGTAGAATAATTCTTTTTACAAAACAATTCATTGTAAAGTTATAAAAAATAATTGGCTTATACATTTTCAAATTATAAAGAAAAAACCCTCAAGGTGACACACAATGGAGTGCCCAAATATTGGATTAAATAATCTTAATATTAATTAGTATTGTTAGCTCTGTTAATGGTTTTTTTATATTTAATATTTTTATGAAAAAAAAGTAAAGAGACCTTAAGCTTAATTAAAAAAACTAACACAAATAATTGTTTAGGTCGGATAAGAGATAATTTATATTCTTATACTTTTTCTGAAAAAGCTTTATGAAGGAATGCTTTAGCAAGAACTGCAAGATCATTCTTTGAATTTAGGGCCCAGTTTTTACAAAAATAGTTCATATCGAGGGCCTATATTAAAAACCCTCTATCTTTGATTTTCACGAAAATTACTTTTTAATGGTATAATGTTTAGTAAAACAACCCTCATCTATGGTGTGATTTTCATAACAAACATATTTTTTTTGCTGCTTTATTTGCATTTTTGTACTTTCTCTATCTTACACAATTAATTTTTCTGAATGCAAAACCCTCTATCTTTTCTTATAATTAATTTTCAAATATTTTTTGGAATAACTTGTTCTTGCAATAGATGTTTTTTTTTACTATTTTCTGCAAGCAGAACATGAATTTGACATTATACCACCGGAATACCATTATTTTTACGATCATTTACACCAATCAAACTCCAAACAAACTTAAAAAAGCAAAAACAAAAACAAATTGTTGCTATAACTTTTTGTTTAATATTGTTAATTGTTAATTTTTTTATCTTATGTTGTATTATCTTAAATAAACCAAAATAATTTATTTTTAATAAAATGCAAAACCCTCTATCTCTTCAATTTTCATACATACATATTGAATATTTTTGAGAAGCAAAACCCTCTATTTCGCATAAAGTCCCCAATAATGCACAATTTTATGAACCAATTATCTGTAAGATTCAGTAGTTGATTTAAAAAATATTGTAGAATTTTAATAACTCAAGTAATACGCGAAAAAAAACAGTTTTTTGGCTCTCCTGAAAAGTTGTGTTTTTTAAGATAGAGGATTTTGAATATAGGCCCTCGATATATTCTGAAAAGAAAAAAATCATACAAAAATCGTTTAATCTCTTATAACTTCGAATTTAAATTTTTAAATTTAAAAATAAACTTTTTCATGATCACTCCCATTTTTTTTTTTTTAGCAAAATCCGATTTATTCCTTTAAAAAATCTTAATATTTTTGAATTGCTTAGAACTTTGTAAACATATCCTTAAATTGAAAAATAAGCTAAGTCTGATGTCATTCACATTGTTTTAACAAAAATCGATTTTTCGTATGAATAACCTTAAAATTGTTAATTCGCTTATAGCTTCGTAAATAAGCGTTCAAATTATATAATAAATTTTGTCTCTTATTACTCACATTCTTGAAAACAAAATATCAATTGTTTATATAAATAAAAATTTTTTTAATCGTTAATCTGTATCACGGCTATTGACCAAAAATCGATTTTTTTATATGAAAAACTGAAAACTTTTGTAATTGCTAATAATTTTGTAAATATACGGTTTAATGAAAAAAACCTTTAAAATTTTTTTTTTTTTTTTTTTTTACTTTATTCAAAAACTTTACCGCTCTTGAGTTACGCGATATACATTAGGTTAAGCCGCTTGGTGCCCTGCTTGACTGTTTAGCACAGTGATATTTATGGATCCCAATCAAATTCCTCAATCAAAGTATTTTTTAGAAGAAAACGAGAAAAAAGTGTAAATTTAAACATCGTGGGCGTGATAATTTGCCTAATGAAAATGTTGTGCATATTGTATCCATCTGCGCCTGGCCCTTTCCTATTAAATATGTACTGTAGTAAATAAAAACGAAACGTATCAAAAAGAATACGCAACACATAAAATTTATTTCTTTACTTTTATTTCGAAGAATAATTCTAGTTGACAACAAAATGTTCTTGCTACAGCCATAAAACACCATACATATAAAAGTAGTCCCAGCCAGGCACAGGGGTTCCTTATTGTGAGTTTTTTCGAAAGCCACAAAAAACTCCAATACAAAATACAAGGGGTCCCAGCCAAGCCCAGGTGGCAGTTTGTGCCATACAAATTAGGTGTCTACTTAAGAGTTAAATTAAACATAAAACGCAAAGGTTGATTGTGACTATATTTAACTCATTTCCAAACATTTTCTAAAAACAGGTGGACGGAGACAGCTATTTCGTCTAAGAATTAAGAAGGTTTTGAGTAGACAGTTTTTGAGCTTTAAATCATATTGTTGTAATAATGGGTATAAAAAGCAACCTTAAATAATCTATAAATTTTGCCTGTACATATAATTTAATAAGCATATTAATTTTGAGTCAATAATATTTTCAACAAATAAAATAATTTTGAGCCAATAATATGTTTTACAAATAAAATAATGCAATACAACAGGTATGTTGTACATAATATGTAAGTATGAGGGGATTCATTCGATTAAATGTTAATCGGTTAACCGATTAAATCCTACCCGATTAACTGACCGGTTAATTTAAAATCGCCTATTTTCGATTAACGATTAAACCGGTTAACTTAAGTCTATTAACCGATGTAACAAAGTTTTTACTTTTTGTAGTAATATAATATATTTTTTTGTGTTATTAATGATTTATTTCGTCTCATATACAAAGGGCATGTGTTTAGAAAATATTTTAATATTAAACAAACAGAGTAGGTCTTCAGTGGTCTCCATTTTAAATAAATGTTTGCTATCAACAGCTTTTGTTTCACGTACTTTTTATATGCATGCGTTTAGTTATTTGTTTCTTTTCATATATTCTCATATCAATCTTTAAACGGAATTAACCGAAACATTTAGAAGTGTTAAAAATTTAAGAAAATTAAAATAGGACTCTAATAATGGAAGATTTTATATGTGTAGAAAAATCCAGGAAGATGATTGAGATATCAGATATTGTGTATTTTGGGTTGCCTTTGATTTCTTCATCATTTGCGATAAATGCATTAATATATTTATTTAATTTTTTTTAAAGTCAAGTTTTATCAAAACTAAAGAAAATAAACGCTTAAATTATAACTTAGGCCGTAAATATTTAAACCAAATTATTTGTATTACAAATTAATGAATTATTCTTTTGTTTGCTCGTTTTAGTTTAAAAATTGTTAAGTTTGCTATGTTATTGAGTTTTTTATACTAATAAACTCCAAATAATAAATAATTTATGCATTTTTATATATTGAAATTGCTTAATTTATAAAAAAAACTTTGTTAATCGGTTAACCGATCAATAACAAAATTAACCGATTAAACCAAAACCTCGGTTAATTAATCGAGCGATTAACCGATTAAAGCAAAACCCCGATTAAATGAATACCCTAGTACGTATGCATTAAAATTTGCCTGTGTACTTTTATAGGTTTTGCTTAAATGTCATTGCATTTGCTTTTAACTACAAATTTGCTTTCTCAACAGAATACATACCTTAACATTTAATGCTAAAAACACAACTTCGACGAACGACGAGTTCTTGGACGCGAATATTAGTCGCCAAAAATTAAATACATCTTTGTACATATATGAAAATATACACAATTATAGCGTATGTCGAAATATGCCAGTTAACAAATTTCTTAATTATAACAACTGTACACTTACAATTTTATTATAGTAACGGACTGTAGGTTATTGAAGAAGTATTCCGTTCAGTCATTTTTAAATAAATAAACATTTAAAAATTCCAAGCAAATTAATTTTAACGGATTCTAACATTTCTTACAAAAAACTAAGTGCTCATTAATACGGATTTTCGGTTGCATTTAATATTGTCAGTTGATTAAGTAAAAGTATTCTGTATGTAAAATTAAATGAAATTTAAAACAACTGTATATTTACTTAAAATCCGATCTACTTATTTTGCATTTAATTTTAACGAAAAGTTCATTTGATTTTTACTGTAAAAAATTCAACCGCGAATTCCATAAAAAAATTAACCACAAATTCCGTAGAAACAAATGATTTTAAGTTATTTTATATAATTTAACTATCAAAAAAATAACCTACAAATGCCGTAAAAACAAATGAATTTTCAGTTATTTTATATAATTTAACTACCAAAATATTAATTTTCAGTTATCTATTTATAGATCTGTCGCAAAAAGGAAAAGTAAAAAACGATTTGCTTGTTTTGTGTAGAAAATTCCCATATTCTATTTGTTAAAATTATTTAGTTAACATGTATAACGAGGTAAGTAAATAAAAATAAATATTCTCTCTCTCTCTCTCTCATTAGAATAACAAGCGGACTGGTGTCTGGTATTTTTTAGAAATTCAAGTAAAACCTGTATTATATAACATTACTGAATTACATAAAATAACTGAAAATCGAATTGTTTTTACGGAATTTGTCAGTTATTTTTTGTAAGTTAATTTTAATAAAAATATCTGGAAATTCATTTGTTTTAACGGAATTCGTCGGTTATTTTTTCGATAGTTGAATTATATAAAATAAGTGAAAATTCATTTGTTTTTACGGAACTCGTAGTTGAATTTTTGACAGTAAAATTGAAATGAACTTTTCGTTAAAAATAAATGAAAAATAAGTAGACCGGTTTTCAACTGAATATTCATTTATTTTATATTACAATTTCAGTTAATTTTACTTACAGAATATTTTGAGTGTAATTATTTCGCTGTTGTTGTACATCATGCGACGACTTTTTAGCGCCAAATTCTTCGTGTTGGGCGAAACTCGTCGTTAGTCCCGTTTTTAGGGTTTGCAATACATATCCACTCCTCCATATCTACTCTTGTCGTTTGTGTAAATGTAAGTATGTGTTTCATTGACTTTCATACGTTGTTAAGCTACAGGTGAACTGTTTGTTTAAATATGCCGTTAGTGCAAAATGCTATTAGCGCAATATTAAATAGATTTAGAAATATGCACAAGGGTCTGGCTAGTCGCAAATGTAAATATGTATGTTTACATTGATACGTATTATATTTAGATGTTCATGTTTATACATGTATACGTGGGCAATGTGGCTTTTTAATAATGTTATAAAACTACGGCAACGTGGTTACTGTATATTTTTGTGTAAATGTTAAAGGAATAAAAAATAACCATCAAATTTGGTTTAAATAAGTGGATGCATTAAAGTTGCAAAAGTGGATAAGTTTATTATAAAAATGTATGTTTTAAGTAAGTAAATTTAACTATGTTAAACATTATATTTGATTTCAATTTAAAGAATAAATTTTTTATACAATTTTTTTTATTTATTTTGTTTAATATAAAGTTTGAAAGATACAAATATTGTATCTTAAATATTAATCATTTAAAATTCCTTAGGCAATGTCATATGAAGTGTTACTTAAATTGTTCTTTTGCAGTTTATAAATGCTCTATTCCTAATTTTTTATTTGACATTTTTAGCTTAAAAAAATTTCATGCTTTATTGTACAAGCATGTGAAAATGTATTTATTTAGTTTGTATGTAAACCTTGTCATGTTGTTTATAGTCATTTATTTCAATTTGTCAAAATGTCTGGAAGATTGATTCAAGCATGTCTTAAATTAATATTATTTTCTCTTTACTGCATAAACTAAATAGAAACAGGAAAATATTATTTTTAATACATATTTACAAAATTTGTATAAGAAAATGGCAGTACGTTTAAGAATATAGTGTATAGTACACTGTTTAGTAAAACAAGTTGGATGCAAACCTTTATATCGCACTTGATCAACAAAACGATATTAACTCGAAATTTTAAATTTTTCGGTAGAAGCAAAACATTTTTCATTACGTATTAAAGGCATATTAATAAGAATTTTTAGCCAACGTTTCATTGCCAAAATGTAGAACATATATGATGACATTTTGAGTAAATACCCTTTTGTTGATCAAGTGCGAATTGTTTTATTTATTTATTAATCACATTTGCTTTTGGTAGGCTATACTTTATATTATACTTTTAAAATTGTAAGATCTGTGACCGCACACAATTTTATTAAAATAATAAGTTTTTTGTTACCAAAATAATATTTAATATACATATTATGGGAAAATAAAATATTAAGAAATGCGTAACCTTGAAAGTATTGTTAATTAACTTAACATTAAAGTATACTGGAAAGAAATAAACAATTAATTTTATCAGAATGTTTTAAATTATCATAAAAATAATGGTATTCTTGCGGTATAACAGCCTTCAAAACTTGTTAATGATTCCATTTGCTTAGTGCAAGGCGAATTCAACTACAGGTGGTGTCGATACTACAACAATTCAAAAACAACAGTAACAACACAGGGTTTTTTCCATTGCATTGTTAGTGTTTACTGTCCAAAATGTCAACCATTCCTAACAAAACACTAACAAATCAAAACAAAGTAGCTCGAACTGTCAAAATCAGATGGCGTTTCGACACCACCTGTAGTTGAATTCGCCTTGGCTTAGTGGAATAGAACGTTGGCAGATTGTAATGGATTTGCTTCTATATGACCGCTGTATACTTTAGTTGTTGTCGGAAGGTTTTTTATATTCGTCATCGAAGCTTAGCTTATTTTTAATCTCATCACTTTTTTGTCGACCAGGTCTAATGGATAGCGCATTCGATAAATAAAACTTTTTTTAGTTTAGCTCTGGTTTTCGAGATATACTGTTATTTCCAAAATGGAGGAGGTTGCACAACGGTTAGCATTACTGGATTCAGCGTGCCCGAATTAGGTTAAAACGCCAGGTCCCTGGCATGTCTCAAAAAAAGTGTCAATTTCTAGCACAGTGTAATTGCTATTTTTTTGATAGCCACAACCATCGGAATATACAATAATTAGTAACGTATCTGGCAATCAATGTATCTTTAAATAGTGTTTAATACAAAAGGCTGGCAAAAATCCGGGTTTTTTACAAAAAACCCAGCCCAGCGGGTTTTTTGATGAGGTTTTATTTGGCTTTATTGGGTTTTATGGTTTTTTTTTTGTGTAATGGTCAAATAATTGGTCTTAGCAATGTTGCCAACTTAGCCCTTTTTGGTATGGCATCCCTGTATAAGGTAACAAGTGTCAAAATTTCTACATAATTTTCTTTTAATCTGAGTGTTGGGGTGCTCCGGTAGGCTATGTGGTAGTGAGCTAGTCTATCAGTACCGGGGTTGCGGTTTCGATTCCCGCCAGAGACTGTGGTCTCCTGCAGACAAGCGAAAAGCTTCGCGGGATTTAGTGCAGGAATAATAAAAAAATAAATAAAAAAATCAAATGAAATGTGTTCTAATTACTTTTTAAGCTGAATTTATCTCGTTTCCTTTGCTGAAATATGTTACGGCAATCTGACCATTTCGCTTTGAAGTAACGACCAAGGCGTACGTACTTACTGGTCACTGGACGATCGGCAAGCATCCTATGAGTCTCGGTTTCTCTTTTAATGAATACTGTCGCAGCTGCAGGTAACCTGGCATTGATGGGACAGTATTTTGTCTCCTATGTGATTTGCCAGCGTTTAACTCAACGCGACATGGATTATTTGCCTGCTACAGGGACTTTCTGAGGTATCGCGAGTGAGACTCGGAATACCTCGGAATACGGCCAACTCGAATTCATGTAAGTACCGGCAAAAAAGGTTGCAGACAACATTCTACATACATCCATAAATGTGCAACTCTGTGTAAAACCATTTTAAATGTAACAAATTCGAAACATACTAGACTCTTCATATCACAGACAAAATTTGTGTAATTTGTGCTTCATACGTTGTTTAAATAAATTGTTGCCAATAAATATAAAAAATGTATACCTAAATACAATGGCTAGAGGGGGTGGTCGTTAATCTGCAAAATAATGGAATGAGGGAGTGCGCACTAAAAATTCAACTAAAGTGCAATGTAAAAAATGTGGTCATGAAATATTTATCAAAATAGAGCGAATAAAAGCGCACTTAGCTAATTGCAGTCAGATTGGCACACAATCTAAGGAAGAGATGGTATATGAGACTTATAGTTCATTTGAAAGTGCTTCTGATGTATCCAGTCCATGGCGAAAGAAAAATTTAACTTGTAGACAAAGCATCCATGAATGAATTTTCCATAAGAACTACCGCATGGGAAAAGGAGCAATTGGACAAAATAGTTACCAAATTTGTTTTCGCTAATAATATAGCTTTTGACGTGGCTGAAAATTAATATTTTACGGATATGGTTGAAAACCTACGACCGAGAAACCTGAACGCTAAACTGGTCACTGAGCTAGGTGAATCCAGCTTGGCACTAACACTAGACGGTTGGTCAAATACTTTAAATGATTCAATTATCACATGTTCTGTCCAAACAGGAAATAACAGTTATTTAATAAACGTAAGGGATGCTAGATCCGAAAGGAAAACTTCTGAATATTGCGCAAATGTTGCAGAAAAATCAAGTAATTTAATAAAAAATCAATATAACCTCAGTGATGTACGATGGAACTCTTTTGAACATTGCTAAACATCATTTATTTGTAACTTCCACCTTTACGCCTAAATAAGATTGGAACAATTAAATCAATTCGGCAATGACATTCACAGAATTTTAAACAACTTTCAGTTGTATAATGAAGCTTTAAATCTCCAACAAATGTTACTCCAAGTAAAAAAAGCTATAAATGCCTTACAAAGTGGCTCCGCTTCAATTGCAACGGCCGTTGCAATTTAATGTAATTTCTTGAACAATGATATACTATTATCAAAACGGGATTTTGTTGAACAGCGAATGAAAAGCACATTATTTGGCGAATATGATGCATCCTAAATATATGGTCAAATAAGTCAAGAAAACGGAAAGATAGCAGAAGAATGGATAAGCTTAAAGCACCCCTCATTTCTTGCACCCTGTTAAGCATTTAAAATTAAAGATGCAGAAAATTTTCCACAATCATTATTTAAGGAAAACGTACTTGTCAATTAAAACGGAAAACAAAGGTGGGAAATATTAAAAGCAAAATTTAAAAAAATGTTTCCCAGCAAACTTTTGCGATTTTTTAACTTCACTAATGAATTGCTCTGCTCAGCATCAACAGAGAGAATTTTTTAATCTTTTGGTTTAATATGGAATAACCTTAGAAATTTTCTTGGATTCGTAAAAGCATTGGCTATAGTAAAAATTTATCGGCATTTAAAATCTGAGCCACCAGAGTGGTAACTGATCTAAAATCACTTCTTATGTACGTGCTTGCGAAACCAGTTTTTATGGGAGTTTGCTGAAAAGTAATGGTGAGATGTGATTATACACTTAAAATACACACTTTGACGAGCACTTTCATAATTAAACTTCCATGCAAGTTCGTGTCCAAACACAACTTTTGGTCCACGGAACTTATAGGTTATGTTAAGGCTACAAATCTACACAATCACAATATCAAGAATTACGAAGGACTTTACAAAAATAAAATTCAAGAATATACAATAAAACTTCTTAACCACAGCTACAGTTTCCATTTTTTAAATACTTTATTACTTTATTTTTTAAGGTTTGCTCGTATTACAATCGGAACTCTGTTTTAACACTAACTCAAGAACAAGTGTTTACATTTTTAAATTTGAAAGCCAAGCAGACCGTTAGTGTAAACAACGGTTTTTTAAATATATTTTCTTGTTTGCTTGGAGAAAAGAAAATAAATTCACTAATAACAATTTTTCAAAAATTTTTTTTTTAATTTTTGCCAAAAAAAAAATCGATTTGGAACCAATGTGCAGCGTTAGGAACTTTTACCGATCAAAATATAATCTATAGTTAAAGGTTAAGTAAAAAGGGGGTTATCTACAATAAATCAATGTTTATATACAAGACACTTAAGCAACCGAAAATTAAAAGTATTTTTATCTATTTCCCGGGATTAATCTTACATACCTAATGTCATACCTAATGCCAAACGACGTACTATTGTTCGAAAATGACAAGAAATACTTTTTGGCTTGCTGTATTGAACAAGATCTAACGGCATTATCCGCGGTTATATACATTTTTTGTTTAGTATAAACAAGCCTACAACGATTTCCTATACGCCCAAATTCATTTTAGCTAACCGTAAATCCAAGCCTAAATACTATTTTATCGATGTCTTGAAATAAGTAAAAAAAGAAACTGTATAAGTCTTAGCGAAGCCTTATGAGCGAAACGAAAATCATCTTTTTCTTTGCAAGGATTGTAAATAGTTTCCATCACGATATTTAACAAAATGTTTTTAATAACGGTCATCAAAACCTTTTAAAAATTATAAACATGATAAAAGTTTGTGCAAGAACTTTGTTTTCTAAAACAAAATTAAACAAAAAATTTTGATGAAGATGATTAAAATTTTTATTGTATTACGAAGAGAAAAGTTCGCCAATTATGAATGAAAAATTATATCTGGCAAATGCCCACCACGAACACGCGGACAGGTGTCGATATTTTCATCAAAGTTTTTCATCACTTTTTGGCAAATGGCAAAATGCGCCTCGTCTGAAAAGATTATTTTTTCAGAAAAACCAGCGGGTTGTTCCTGAATAAATTGAGCGAATCTACGGCGATGTGAATGGTCGGTCGGCTTCAGTTCCTTCACCAGTGGAACCTTGTTAAGCTTCAAAGCCAAATCCTAACGCAAAATTTGCCATGTGGTGGTTTTAGATAACCCAAATTGTTGAGGACGTCGAGGAATTGACAACACTGTGGCTCATGGCTGCTATGTATGTTTTCAGTTCTACGACCCAGACGAACATACGTTGGTGTTGACACATTTTATATCGAGACCGTCGACTCAAATTTAACGACCAAATTCTTAATACCGGTCTCAGAAGAACGATTATGATTTCCGAAAATATCACGAATTTTACGAAATGTAATTTTAACTGAACCATAATTTCCATAATGGATTTTAGTGCGATTTTCGAGCGAAATTGAATTCATTGCATCAATTGCCAAGGCATCTGCTACGAATACGTCAAAAACTAAACGTACAAAACTATCATGTTGTTGGTTTGCCACAATTTAAAAACAGTGTTCTTGTTGAACACAAAATAATGCAAGATTCAAAATCGATTGTCTCACATTAATTTACCATCCATTCTATCATAATTTTCTCTTCAGTCTTAGTCTGGGGTCTAATAATGGGTGATTCAAATAGAGATACTTTTTTCGATAGCCTTTTTTGACAGATCCCGTGTGAGTCGTGTCATTTTGGCTCGTTTAACTTTATAACGAAAATTCACGTTCTGTGAGAAATGTGTTTCGTGCACTTCGCTCAACTTATGGTCAACATAATCGGCCTACTGAGCGTACTATTCGCAATACCATCACCCATTTTAAGACCCAACATTCATTATTGGATAATATTCGACCGAATAGACCACGTCCAGCACGCTGTGAAGAAAATATAGCGGCCGTAGCTGAGAGTGTACACGAAGACCGTGGAGAGTCGATTCGGCGCCGTTCGCAGCAACTCGGACCGTTATCGTGCCATGATAACCGACTATTTGATGCCTGAAATTGAAGCTCGTGATCTCGGCGACATTTGGTTTTCGCAAGACGGCGGCAGTTCCCACACATCGCATCAATCAATGGATTTATTGAGAGAAAACTTCGGTGAGCACATAATTTCACGTTTTGGGGCGGTCGATTGGTTACCAAGATTGTGTGATATCACACCGTTAGACTTTTTCCTGTGGGGATATGTAAAGTCTAAAATTTATGCGGACATGCTCGCTTCGATTCAGGCCTTGTAAAACGGAGGAAAACAGCATACGTGGCATTCGCCAGTTACCAGTCGAAATGCTCGAACGAGTCATCGAAAATTGGACTCAAGGGATGGACCATCTGCGACGTAGCAACGGCCAACATTTGGTAGACATAATCTTCAAAAAATAAATGCCAAAGAAAGTTCTTTCAAATGTTAATAAACATTCCCCATTAAATTTGAATTTTCTGTGTTTTTTCTTTAAAAAAGTAGGGAACCTCGAAATGGATCACGCTTTATTTTTAGCATCATTGCCAAATGTAGATTAATGTTCACTTAATTATTCTAGATTTGGCAATGATGCCGAAAATTTTAGATGAAAAGGTGAGACATTTCCTATCAACTTTCACGCACTTTTACAAAAGAAAAATTTTCTACATTCCCCGCAACAATGCTCATAAAATCATATTTACGTATGATAGATCCGTAAAATAATTATTACTCATACGTACAGTGTTTCCAATGAAATGTTAACTTTAACCATCCATTAGTCATAACTAGAGGTCTTCGTCAAAAAATTTAATGTTGTACACGAGAAGTTAATTTTTTTTAGAGTAAGTACAGACGCTTTTTCTTTGTCACCGTTCAAACAATGAAGAGAACTGAGTTGTTATTTGTCAAATACTTTCAAACAGTAGTCAGGACTAAATGTGTTCTTAGAAAATTTTAACTTCTAATATGTGAACGTAGAAAAATATGTGAAATATATGGTACAATGAGAATTTTCATATCATAAAAAGGAACAAAGGTATGTATGTAGTTATGTACGTTAAAGACAAAACAAAGTTTTTTTGTTGTATTTGCCAATGCAAGGAGTTAAATTAATAAAACAATTTGTTTTTGACTTGAACATGTTTTATTTTCTCAATATTTTTTATTGTATTATATTTTAAATATGAACTAACAATAATTAATCAAATTTTATCCTAAGACTATATTTTATGTCCTGCCAGTGCCACACAATAAATTTCGTCATCATGGTTTCTGTTCACATATTTATGTGCTTATCGCTCATCTGATTGGGTGAGTGCTGCAGTGTCTCTTCTTCTTAAGCGAGTGTGGCCGCCATAATATAAAAGATTTCGAGCTAATGGATTTGGGTGCAGTTCCAGCCTTTTTGTATTCTTTACTGCCTATTTCGTTATCATAGTTTTTACTAATGGCACATTGGGATCCTTGTGGATATTTGACGTACCAGGGAGCGGCTGTGATTATTCGAAGAACTTTATTTTGGCGCCTTTGCATTTTATCGATATTAGAAGCCAAGGCAGTACCCCATAACTGAATACCGTTGGATTTAATATAGAGTTGTAAAGCAGAAGTTTGCAATCGAGACTAGAACAGAATTTCTTCCAATAAGCCAATTAATTTGAATTGCTTATTGTTTCAGTTGAGTTTATTCTGCTTCTATATGTTATTTCCACGTTTAACGCCGATCTAGATGTATACCAAGGTATTTTACATGCGAGTGTTGAGGTATTATTTGATTATTGATTTTAGTAGGGGCGCATAGAAATTAGCTTTCCCATAATAATCAATTTCATTGTTTTTATCACAAATATATAAAATAGGATGTGTGTATGTATGTATGTGTGTATGTAACGCATGGACTCCAAAACGGCTGGGCCGATTTTGATGAAATTTTCAGGGAATCTTCAGAATATTCAGGCGGGTGACACTGAGAAGTCTGATTTCTGATTTTCGGTCTGGGGGCGGAGGGGCGTGGCAAAATCCATAACTTGAGAACGACTTGACCGATGTGAACGATTTTTTCTTTAAAATGATCGCCATGGTCCAACTTACGGAAATAAAATTTTGCCCCGCTCACTTTTACGCCCACTTTTTTCAATTTACCTAAAATCAGAAAACGGCTCCATCGAGTTGACAAATTTTTCTTTCAAATGTTCGTATTAATCAACTTTAAATTTTCAACGAAAGAAAAATTTACCACGCCTACTTTTACGCCCACTTTTTCTATTAAGCGCATAACTGGCGAACGGCTTGACCGATTTGGACGATTTTTTCTTTAATATGATCGTCTAACTTTGCGGAAAGAAAATGTTGCCCCGCCCACTTTTACGCTCACTTTTTTCGTAAGATTCACAGCATATATATACATACATACAACCATATGTATTTTCAAATTAAATGTAAATCAAACATATGCATATGAACAACATTGTAATTTATAATATTACTAGCTGACCCGGCTCCGCTAGCCTTAAGATGAAGTAATCAATAAATATAATTTCCAATTTGCCTTAAATACATGTGTTTCTTTTTTCATTGAACTCATATCTACACCATATGTAAGTTATTCTGTAAAAAAACTTTATGATAGGTATTTCATGGATTTTTATTTAAAGGCCGTAAATTTCGTTTAAAGATCAATTTAAATCGTCTGGTAATACAACACTAATGTTTGCTTAGTGCCAGCAACGCGGACCGGGTCAGCTAGTCACAAATAAGAATAGGGAATTTAGCACGCCATAGAGAAATCTTATTAATAATAAATTTTGTAATCCCAAAAATAATTTTTGATAATAAATTTGCATGTGCCCGTGCAAAAGAATAACTGAACTGGCAAGTTGCTTTATTACGCAACTTGTTTTTTCTTATTACCCTCTTACAACAACAATTTGAGTCGGAAAAAAACCAGCCAATTGTAGGGGAATGAAAGAAGAGATTAACTCACTATTTCTTTTATTGTTTTGTTGAAGCTTTGATATTGTTACTCGTTAGACCTGAGTGCTTAAAATTCTTATTCACTTTATAGTTTTATTTGTTTAATATTTTAAGCTATTCTAAAGTCTTTGGAAAATGGTTTTCTGATGATCTGGCCTAAGCAACTAGCGAAATGAACTGGAGCTGGCCTAAGCAACTAGCGAAATGCACATAGGAACTAGCTCTCCCACAACAATAAATTTCAGTGTTTTTATCAGAAATAAAAATAGGGAATTTACCACGTCATAGAGAAATCTTATAAAAGATTTTTTGATTTCAGAAAAGTGAAGAAAAATTTCATATTTTTTTATGTAGATATTTTTCTCTTCGTTTATTTATTCCACACTTTCCTTAGATAACAACTTTTTTTCATCAAAAGATTTGTAAAATTTTCCAATTTCATTGAGAACTGTTCTGTCTTAATAATACTCCCCCGTGGCTTGCGAAGGGTGTGGCCTATCCATTTCCATTTACGCCATGTAATTTTGCAAAGTAAAGGTTCTTCATTTGATAGCCTCAAGATATCTGTGTTTATGATCGGACTTGGCCAAAAAATTCTACATATTATTCGCAGGCATTTGTTAATAATCTTAGGGCTATATTCCCTGTCATAAGCAAGGTTTCGCTTCCGTATTACAATGTGCATTTCACGCAAGTATTAAATATGGGCATTTCCTCCAAATGGTCAACCAGGATGGAAAAATAAAATGTTGATAATCATCATGTTTTATTGTTTATAACTATAAAAAAAGTCTATGTTTTTATAATATAATGCTATATATGATATTCTATGATATCTTAGCTGTTTTACTTGAGGAAATTGAGCTGGAAACTGGAAAATTTAATATTTTCGTTTTAAGCTACTTCTAAAGACATTTTTATATTTAATTATTTAACATGCAAAAAAATTTGTTATGGTTGCACTCTTTCTGTAAAATGTCTCTATTACAATCAATTAAGAAGTGAAAAGTGTAAGGAGAAGATAACAAGTTCGATTAATGGTTAATTAACGGTTAAAACATATGGAAAAATCGTACGTCCGCGACCAGTACGTTCGCGACCGGTACTTAAGGCAATTAAACAAAAACCCAGCAGAGATATTTTATTGTGTAAATACTGGATAGAGACCTACATTAATACACTTTTAAAATAAAATAGTCACGTTTGAATATTCCTTTCCATTTCGCAGATTTTTACATTTCACTACTGGCAGTCAAAGCTGACTTCTATTTTGCGTACGTTCGTGACCACATGTTAATAATTATCACTATGAAAACATAAACTCGATGAAATCCATCTTTTGCACTTAACATAGAGCTACCAAATTGCTATCGAATTGCAAAAACAATGCTAGGAAAAAGTTTTGTTTTCCATATTATTTGTACATCAAAAGCGTACGAACGTACGTTCGTGACCCCAGGAAATGCCCATATACGTATTCTTGTCTTTTGAGAAATTTGTGATGATTTGCCATGTCTTATTTACTCGACCAAATGAAGACCTAGGTTTTTGGAGACTATTAGAAATATCTTCCACCACATTTCCATCAGATGGCATCATACCTCCCAGGTAACAAAAGTGATAAAATATTTTATCGTCTGATTTTGTTTAACAAAGTCATTTTCAACCACGTTTTTAATGCGCATTGCATATGAAGATTATTTTCACAAACTTTTTAAATCAACTTGCAACGTTCTAATTCGTAAGTAATATTTTTTCTTCTTTATTATCAATATATTGAACTGATTGCTAGCAAAATAATTATAGGGATAGGACCGTTACTTTTTTCATATATTGTTTTATTTTTGCACTGATGGTTGAAAATTAGTCCATATTTTATTTATCATACGTTACTGACATAAAATTTGCTACATACTTGTTTCTACAAACGATGTGTCAACAATAAAACTAACGAAACGGTTCTTGTTAAAAAACAAAGTTCTTGTTGAAAAACAATTTGCAATCCCCATCTTTCGTTTTTAAGTTTTTCCCCCAAATAGTTTGTTTAAAAGATTCAAATAGAATTTTTTTTAGAAACAAAATTTTTAAATGACCAGTTTTATATTTTTATTTCGTTTTTAATAGAATATTTAAAAAAATATTAAAAAATTTAAATATGCCGTAAACTATTTCATGATGTCTCTGACTTAAAACGATATCGATTTTTATTGCATCACAACCCCTAAAAGAGCACATAACTAAATATATATAAATTTTTATTTTATGCAATTCAGGACTAAAAATACATTACAGGATTAAATACAATAGTTTGAAGGCTATCCATATAATAAATTAAATATTTATTATAAACTGCATATTTTGTTGCATAGAATTATATAGAATAATATGAAATAATCAAAATGGTAGAATTATTATATTTTCAATATATAGTAATTTTTGATTTTTAAATAATGATGTGGAATTTTAAGTGTTATTAATGTAATGGGAAATCTATGTAACTAAATTTGACAAAATTTTGAAGGACACATTCAGTTCGATTCAAAATAAATATAAATAATGGAATACTGAAATATGCTTTAAAGTAATATTTAAGTTGTACAAACAATTTTTGTACAATGTGAAAATAGGACACTTTTATAAAAGTAGAAAAGGACACTTTTATGTATATCAGTCTTTTTTTGTGTTTAATAGTAATGATTTTTTTAACAAATATAAACATATGTTTCTCCTGTTCATGGTGCTGAGCAGGAGTTCTATAAAGCTAATGTTTATAAAATAAAACACGTTCGTCCATTTTTATTTTAGAATTTTAGTAAGAAAAGAAAACATCCTAAACAGGGTGGGCCAAAAGTCACTTAACATTGAATTTTTAATATATGGACATTTCCTGGGGTCACGAACGTACGTTCATACGCAGCTGATGTACAAATAATATAGAAAACAAAACTTTTCCTACCATTTTTATTTGCGATTCGATAGCATTTTGGTAGCTCTATGTTAAGTGCAAAAGATGGATTTCATCGAGTTTAAGTTTTCATAGTGATAGTTATAAACATGTGGTCACGAACGTACGCCAAATGGAAGTCAACTTTGGCTGACAGTAGTGAAATGTAAAAATCTGCGAAATGGAACGGAATGTTCAAACGTGATTAATTTATTTTAAAAGTTTGTTAATGTAGGTCTCTATCCAGTATTTACACAATAAAATATCTCTATTCGTTTTTGTTCAATTGGCTTAAGTACCGGTCGCGCACGTACGTGTCGAGAACGTACGATTTTTCTATATATTTTAACCGTTAATTATCCGTTAATCCATCTTTTTTTGTTCTCTTTACACTTTTCTCTTCTTAATTGATTGTAATAGCGAGATTTTAATGAAAGATTGCAAACATAACAAATTTTTGTTCATGTAAAATAATTAAATATAAAAATGTCTTTAGAAGTAGTTTAAAAAGAAAATATTATATTTTCCAGTATACCATATATTTTCCATATATACCAATCTATTATAAAAACACGATGATTATCAACAGTTTATTTTTCCATCCTGGTTGGCCATTCGTAGGAAATGCACATATATTTGTTATTAAAAATTAATAATTTTGACCCTGTACATGTTAAATATCAGTTTAAGTTATAAATTTTTTCAAAATAGTTTTCATTACAAAGAGATAAGATATAAGGCCCAATGACCACATTTTAAGAAAAGGTTAAAAGAAGCAAAACGAAAAGTTAAACTTCTGTTGTGTTTTCAAAAAAAATGTGTTCCTTTAAAAAAAAAAAACCTACAACCATTTAAAACTATTACAAAAAACTGTTAAAAAGTTAAATAGTAATTTGATAAATGTGCGCCAAATGAACCTTGACTCCGGTTTTAGAGCTGCAAATTCGGAAGATTATATTTTGATAAATTACGCTACGAAAAATTAATCATTGGGTGAAATATTAGCCCGCTGTGTTGCCAATGATGGAATGCCCCTTAAGGCACTAACAAAAAAGTACGTGGTTCTAGCATATCTTCATGCTGAAAACTAAAATATTCCGTCGGAATCAACGACATTGAAAAAATTCACCAGTTTTATTTAATACTAGCCATGCCCGCGGCGTTGCCCGTCCAGAGTTAATTTTTTACTAACTATAAAAGTAAAATTATTTTCTATTGCAACAAGGTTTCAAAGAAAAATAAAAAGCCTGAGCCTTTTGAGTATGTTAACTATTGCTTTAATATATCTCTTCTATAACGATAATTAATATTTTCTTAGTAAAGTAGGCTTAGCTCACCTAGACCCAATCCAAAGCACTTTAGTGAAACATTATATAGCCTTTGTCCGTTAGGAGGTACCATTCTTCATTTTGTTGCAAGAAAATTTTAAAATCGAGCCAGCAGTTGCGGTGACTATCTCTTACAAACATATAAACATACAAACTGTTCAGCTTTATAATGTTAAAAATAGAAAACACCAAAGAACTTAAAAATAAAATTGAAAAAATCAAACAAAATCATGAAAGGTATTCAATTGTGGCCGACGAATGGATATATATTTCAAACAAAAAATGTGTTCATATTACTATTTGTTTCTATAATGTGGTTGAGCAATTAAAATATATTATCTTGGCTAAGAGGTCTTGTTTGTAACTCCTTTGATGATTTGGTAGTAGTACCAATTTAATGCAAGCATTATAGACATGCTGAGCCACCAACAAGTTAAAACTTTTTAAAATAAAATCGGGAGAAAATCTCAAATAATATATTAAATAAGTTCCTATAAATTTTATAAACCAAAATTCTAAGTCATAACTACTATTTTGTTCCCAATAAACAATTCTCCTGGAATTTAAGTATAAAGCAAGTATATAGTTCCAGTTTTATATTCCATTTTCAAGCCTTCAAATATACTTGAATCAAACAGTAGCTCAATAGCATACTCCAGCAAAATCGATACTGGAATTCCGATCGAACCGAACAATGTAAATGCAGTGAAAATAAGCCTTGAATTATAGTGAAATTCAAGTCTCACACACGTAATAATAAAACTTGCATTCAAGTATTTAAGACAAGTATAAATCAAACATATATTACCATTATAAATAAATCATATAATAATTTCATTAAAATATAATAACGGAGTTCAGTGTTTATGACAAATTGTCTTGCGGAAAAGGTAAGGCAAAATAACGTAGCTCTTTTATGAAATCTAGCGGAAACTCAGTTTTCTTTTCTACAAAAAAATACCACCTTGTTAAAAGGTACATGTATAAAATGTCTTGCCGACCCTGTAATAATGCAAATTTTTATTTGACTAGAACAAAACACAAAATTGAACCGCCCTGTTTTTAACAGCTGACAAAAAGTTTGTTCTTTAAAATATAAAATAAATGTGTACATCAATTAAAAAGTTTGTTCTTCAAAATTTTAACAAAAAATATATACATAAGCCAAAAATTGTTAAAATGTAGATTGATATTAAATAAATGACGAAATTCCAATTTCTTTAGTTTGTTTTTTATAAAATATGTTAACAATATAATACCTTTGCCAGATTGCTGATTTATTTACACCAAGTTTTTCAGATTTCTTGATTTGACGTTTTCCATTCAAAAACAATTTTGTAACACCGAATCCACTTAAATTTTATATCACTGACAACCTATCATTAACAATATAATGCATTCTTATGTTTTCATAATAAAAAAAAATAACTATTTATATTTTAAATTTTTACTGTCCTGATTAGAAGAGATTTTTTGCCTTTTGCCATTAGTAAGGGTGCATTTTTTAGAATAAAACAAACCCTTTTAGAGAGTGAAGCATTTTTAAGAAACGAACACCAAATTGCATTTTTTTTTAAATAAAATGTCACATTTTTTGTAGAAGAGAAAACACCATAAGATAGCTTGCATTTTTTCACAAGGCTATTTGCACCAAACAGTAAACTTCGCTAATATTCTCTTGGACTGTTCTCCTTGTAAATAGAAAACCAAGTGTTCAAATAATATAAAATAAATTTAAAAAAAAAAAAATATATTTGTACTGTACGGGACGGAAATAGTCAGCTGGTTACTGTTTATCACCTGTTTACCAATGCATGGTGTGGGCAGACTGTTAGCGGCGCTGGTATGCTGGCTGTTTGCGCGGCTTAAGGTCGCCGGATAGACTGGTGCTTGCCGACCAGCTGACGCTAAGCCCGTGTACAAAAAAAATTATTCACACAAGCTAAAAGAAATAAAATAATAATATGTATCGGGGCTCGAAGTAGCTATAAAAAATTTAAAAATACAATCAAGAAAACATTTTTTTCAACGCATTTTGCACACATCTCTGGCTGATTTTGGCCCTCCCTCTAGAGACTGCGTTTATCCTTGACATCCTCACTAAGATTGGATGCCTCAACATCTACCCTGCAAAATATTACATTCCTCTACTTACCATCCTATAGAGAAATTTACGAACTCATGACGAAAAACAAAAGGTAATATTAATATTACAACGTTATTAATATTAGTCTTTATTAAAAACAGGTAATTTTAAATTAACAATCCAAAAAAAATCTCTATTAAAAAAATAAACAGCTCATAATTAATAAAAATATTTACAAATAGAATCTGGGAATTATTTCTTTTTTATTAGTTACTTTATTATGTTCAACAATTTTTATTTTTCGAATTTATTCTATGAGCCAAATTTCAAAAAATGCATTACATTCTGCTGGTTTCTAATAACGCCACGCAACGCCAAAGAATAACATTGAAAGCACAAGCAATGTCATAAATATTTTGTAAGTTTGTTCCTGCTTTCTGCAGAAATTCATTAAAACGGTACATGAATTTCTGCAGAAAGCAGGAACAAAATTACAAAATATTTATGACATTGGTTGTGCTTTCAATGTAATTCTTTGGAGTTGCGTTGCGTTTTACGTGATCAGGGCCTGATTTTTATCTTTCTCTGCATCTGCCAGCTGTTTTGTTCTAAAAATAAAAATATATCTTTTCCCTCTTCATATTTTGCCAACTACACACTGCTTTATCTTTTGTAGATTGACCATAACATATTAATGGTTAATACCAATATATAATTAAAATATTTTTTTATATCTTCAGCAATACAAAATTAAAAAAAATGGTTCAAAATGTTTTTGTATGAACAAGAATTTTATTTGAAAATATGGGATAAATTAGAGCTAAATTCTAGCAATATTTTAAGCACTTGCATTTTTATATTTTAAGTGCTTATTGTATTATCCCAACCTTTGTGAGTTATTTTGTATTTATTCAAATAAACTATTTATTTCAATAAAAAATTGGATTTGAATGCTTCTGTTTATTGAAATAAAACTGGGTTTTTAATTCCTTACCGAAAACCAAATTATTAGCAACAGCAACTTGTTCGAATAACAGAAAATAGTCGAATAATCGATCTCCCTAGTTTGTAGGGTCTACAATTTATGATTTTAGTGCTCTGCAGTACAAAGTTTATTTCATCCATTTTACCCTGAATTTCGGATAAGATATTATGGGATAGGATACTAGGGGTTTGTGTTAATGCTCGCAATGCATAAAAGTAATGGTCCTAGCTTGATCTTTCAGTATACTGATCGGCTTTGAAAGTCCTATCGAAAAATTGCGTTATTGCAAACAAAATCCCGACATGACCTCAACTCTACTTACCTAGAGCCACTCCACTCCGTTGCCAGTTAACTGGTGTGATCTGACATTATCTTGTTGGAATTTTAACATAATTTGCATATTTCACTCTGAGTAATGAAGCATCACTCCATCCATTAGTTTCACGTAAACACCCTTATCAATTTATTTAATATGTTATTTGTTGAATGTGGAAACCAGAACTTTGTAACCACAGTTTCCATATAATTCTTATCTTAAAAAAAAGAAAAAAAAAAAACATTTCTACTACCAAAACTCTCGAAAAGAATGTTCCTACTCGTATAAGAATAAAATCATGAAAAAAATTTCGTTTGCAAGGAAAACATGGCCATAAAAATTGTTTCAAGATAAGTCACATGCCGAAAAATAAGTTTAAAAGTAAAACAGGTTAATAAAGGGTTTATGATACGGATTTGTTTACTAAAACCCTTTATTAGAATGTGTTATTTTTTTTAGCTAAGGGCGCTGCGAAATATGGCCCCAAAACAAAAAAAAATAGACCCCACATTTGTGGCTATTGTTCATAATGCAATATGACCCCATTTTTTTAATGAAAAACTACCCCAATAAAATTAAAAATATCCCCAAAAAGAAAATTAAATATGACCCCAAAATCGGGGTAATTCTTCATTATGAAAAATCACCTTAAAATTGTTAATGAATTTTAACCCCCAAAAAAGTTAACATTAAAAACACACAAAGTAAGTTATATTACAAATTTGGGTTGGGTTGATATGCCCAAAGCTTAAAATCCAGAATTTCAAAATCTTAATCCCCAGAATTTCAAAATACTGATTTTTAATAACCTGAATAATTATACAGTTTTGGCTTAAAAAATCGCAGGATAGATGGCATGGTTGGTCGTTCGGCTCAGGATTTTCTCCTCTATTTTAAACCGAACACTGGCTTCGCTAACTAAAGCTTCCTAAATTTCAGGCTTTCGGCCGGGTATATCAAACAAACAATATAAACAATATTCCTATTTAGGGTGTTTGTAATTAACCTCATTCCTTGCTTCTTTTTGAGTTGCTGAGTATTCAATTTCTCTCACTTGTTGATTCCAGATTTTTATAATTGTTGTTGTCGAAGGACCATGCAATTCTGTGTATATGGGACACACACAGAATTGCTAAACAATCTTCTTGGGGCTGCAGAGCTGCAGGGCACTTAAAGATGCGAGATGATCTTTTATAAAGATTGTAATAACAATCACTTACAGGAGCGATTATAATTGTAGGGTTGGGGAAAAGAAATAAATGAGGATGAGTTAATTTCTTTTAAAATTACATATGTACATTTAAGCGAGTATTGATGGGGTTGTAGTTACCTTTTATTTTGTGTAGACTTGATGTACACTTGTTGAAACAACACTAGGGTGATTAATTTTAGGGTATAATAGTATTTATTGTAGATTATTGTAAGCTTATTAATAATTGTAACGTTAGTATGTATTTCTTTTTAGAATGTAGGTTTAATTTAAGTATTTATTTTCATAGGTTAGGACAACTAGATTAAAGTTAAGGTTTAAGCAAGATAAGAGGTTTGAAAAAATAAACTTATTCACGCTGTTGCTATGTGCAAAGTGATGGATACATAAATTTATTTTAGATAGCCGAAGAGGTTTGGAATAATTTCGTTAGTACTAAAAAGGGTTTACAAATTCATTTACCCTTTACAAATTCAGCTAGCTATAATACAGTGGTTTTTAAACTGTAATATGATTTACGTTAATTAGAGTTTACATTTCATAGTTCAAATTATATTCAGTTAAAATTCAAATATTATTCCATTGATATAACATTATGATATATTTTCTTTTTTAAATGCACTAGCTTAATTTATGTATATTAGACCGACTCAAGTTGTATGGAGCCGAAAAAAAGTGTTTTAGTTACCCCTCTGAAAATAAAGGTTGATATGTTTTATGATGATTCCCAAAATCTTTTGGTTCTAGCGTTGACCATCCGTGAGCTGGACCATTTTTAAAAAAGGTCTTTTTTCAGTTTTTCGAATTTTTTTGTACTTTGCTCCAAGACGACATAAATAAAATTTGTTATCATCGAAAGGGTTTACCACTTGCGTCCTACTTATTGAGATATTTAACTAAATACATAATTTCGTTTCGGGTTTTCATACAAATTTTACGTATTTTTTTTATTAATTTTATATTTTTTTATTGTATTTTTCACATTTTGATAAATTGAAAAATGAAAAAATTTTATACCCATGTTGCCTATATGTGAAAAAAAGATAAAATATATCGCGATTTTCGCGGTTTATGTGAAAAATTACAAAAAAAAAAATTAATTAAAATTATTTTTAAACAGATTCAATTTGAAAAGCAGAACATTACTTCCACATACGTAGAATTTGTATGAAAACCCGAAACGAAAATATGTATTTAGTTAAATATCTCAATAAGTAGGTAGGATACTGCTTCAAAAACTCTTTTCGATGATACTAAATTTTATTTATGTCGTCTTGGAGCAAAGTACAAAAAAATTCGAAAAACTGAAAAAAGACCTTTTTTAAAAATGGCCCAGCTCACGGATGGTCAACGCTAGAACCAAAATATTTTGGGAATCATCATAAAACATTTCAACCTTTATTTTCAGAGGGGTAACAAAATCACTTTTTTTTTTTGAGTCGCTCTAATGTATATATATATAAATTTATAGGGTTTTATTTTAATTTTAATTCATATTTTACATATTTCGATTTCTACTTTTGATTCAAATTTATTGTTCAAATCTGAGTTTGAACAATAAGAAATCGGTATTTTGATACGATTCCTAGAAAGTTTTATATAACATTTTAAAAAATTTATATAACATTTTTTGAGTTCATTTTTCATTTCATAAAATTTACAATTTATATTAGTAAATGGAAAATAGCCCCAAAGTAAAAATTTTGATTTTATTTTGGGCCATATTTCATTCCGTAATATTTGGGTAATTTTTCATTTCACTTAAAATGCTAAAACACCTCAACGAAAAAATTAAAAATAACCTCAAAAAACAAAAAATTGCGCTAAAAGTACGTATTGTTGTGTCTCATAAAAAATTTTGTGGCTATTCTTCATTTTTTTTTTGGGCCATATTTCCTGGGGCCATTTTGCGCACCCCATAAATAAGGCTATAAGTCATGTTAAGTTTTTTAGAAAATATTCCCTTTCAATTTGTTATAAATATATTCTTTAAAAACATATTAACTTTATAGGGTATCATATGTCCCTTTTTACATTTTTATAAACTGTTTCACATTGTGGTGATAAAATCCGAAAACAACCACTTTCAAAGCGAAATTTCTTCTTATTAATGTTTTCATGTCATAAGTGGCTTTGGAAACTACCATTGCGGGAAGCTTTGGCAAATTTAAACATTAAAAAAAGTTATAGGACTTTTGGTGTTTCTGCTTGATTAAATGTTGTTGCCAAAGTAACTGTTTTGTTAAACCAATAAATCTTCTTTTTATTTATTTGCTTTTATTTAAATTCCATAGATGTTTTTTAGTCCATTTTTTTCCTTACTTCCTTAAAAAAAATTACTTAAAGATTTCTTTTAACAGATTTTTGCTTTAATTTGAAAAAAAGAATAATAAAGAAAGAAAATTGATTTTTAATGATTGGATTTATTTATTTTGTAAATGTTTTTCCATGGTTTCAAAGATAATTTAAAGAATATAAATAACAAATTAGCAACTTAACACGGCACAGTGGCAGATTCTAGAACAAAAATTGATACAATAAGTTATTTTGTAAATGGTTATTTCGACAGGAATAATATTTGAGTTTGCAGATTGAGGAGTTGCGTTCGAATTTATGTTTTGGATTTGGGGTCTTCAGAGATATCAGGAAGGGCAGAATTCTTAATTTTATCCCGATTTTAAATATTTTTAGTATGAATAGTATTTTGCAAATAGAAGACACAAATTTATAACGACTTTTTTGAAATATTTTTTTTGAATGACTTACAAATCAAATAATACTCTACATGAAGAATTGTGACAAAATCTTCGTAATGTGTGACTAAAATGTGAAATTTTTTGTTTAAAATGCATAAAGAAAGCCAAAAGATAAATTTGCTCAAATTATTGCAAGAATTTATTGTTTGTAATTTATTAACACTTGAATGTTTCATTGATAACGACTGTAAGAGTTAAAAAATCTGATTATATAAACGCACAATTGAACAGCGCAAATTTACGAGTCAAAATTTTAGGGCAAATTTACGAAGCTTGTGTAAATGAATTCTCACACAATTTTTGACAAATCATTTACGAGGGCGAGGGAAAATGCACAGATTAATAATTAGACATATGTGTAAAATATTTTCATTATGTATAATATTGTTTGAAAATTTCAATCTCTGCTGGCTTAAGGCTCTGCTGAAATAGAACTATTTTTTCATAAAACTTCCCTTTCATTCAACATATTGTCCAAGTGGAAACCCGGAATCAAAAATTTTGAGCACTTGTTGCTTAAATATATTTGTAAGAATTCCCTAATAATAAAAAAAAAACTCATATTGGGGATATTCAGAAGTTTTTTTTGAAATTGTGGTGTTCATTTTGAAGTTTTATAAATATTTTTAGTTATTTTTAATAAAGCCTTTACTTTATCGACCGTAAAATTTCATTAAAAAATATTGATTCATTAAAAAATATTTATTGCATAATTAAAACTTTATATTATTGACACAAACTCAAAAAATCAATTATGCTCAATTTTTTGCAAAATGTATTTAACGAGTTTTACAATTGTCAAAATTTATTTATTTTTGGAATCTAGGTACGATGGCCTTTACATTGATGTATAGAATATCACCTTGCTCCGAATTTAAGTCCTAATGTAGACCAATTTGTTTCGAGTACACATGGAGAACAATAATTTGAACCCAAAATTGTATTAAGACAAGTAAGAAAGTATAGTCGGTTAGGCCCGCAATATGATGCCCCACACCACAGTATCTAAATACAAATTTGGTACCCATCGGCATTCATGGACCCGGCAGAACAAAATTATGTTATAAGGTTAAGATTCATGTAGAAGTTCTTTGTGCCAAATATTTTTTAATAACTTCATCTATATGAGGTTTTTTTTGCCTTTTCGTAATTTTAGGATGGGGTTTGGTATGGCACCTATGGTTATTTTTGGACTTAGCTGCACAGCATCATGTCATTACATAGCAGCTATCGTAGAAGTTATTGCTACCAATTGCTAAGTCAATAACAACATTTATAAGGAAATCTTAATATTTAAATCTTTTTTCGGGAGTAGTTTTTGTATTGAGCTATGTCAAAATATGGACCAAAAAAATTTCGAAAGGTGTGTTGATTCCAAGACTATAAGTTCGGACTAATTGTAATCTAAGTACCAACATTATTATAAGATGATTTATAGTAATACAAAATTTCATCAAATACTCTCCAAAATCGCGGCCTGTACTTTGCGCACAAGGCTTATTTCCGTCCGTCCAGCCAGCAGTGTATAAAAATAATTGTAAAATTTGTTGAAAATACAGAATTATTTCCAATCTTTTTCCAAAATCTCCCACTGTGTGCTGTAAAAGAACAAAATCAAAAACATTTAAAGCTTTATTTATCGGGTATGTTCTATAAATCGAAATGAAGTGAATTTAAAATCGAACCAATTTTGAAATCGAACCTGTAAAGAAAGTCCATATGCTTCATACTTGAGGTTCTAAGTATCTTTCCATAAAAATCTCTTGAAAACAGAAAAAACGGCAGTCATTTTGTAAATTATGTATGATGAAATCAAAATCTAGTTCGATTTCAATTCCATTTCATTTCGATTTCTAGAACATGCCCATATGTTTTATAAATTAATTTTATAGGATATATGGTAAATAGGGCTTCTATTTATAAAACTAATTACCGAAAGTTCCCAAAAAAAATATTTTGGAAATTCCAAAGAATTTTTTTGACGGAAAATTTATTCCCAAAATTTTTCTAAGGCTTTTGATGTGAATATAAGTTTTTATGGTATAAAATAGCACAAGCTGATAGTTTTTGAATGAAGACACACTTTTGAACCAAGGAAAAGAATATTTATTTTTATAGTTTATAATTTGAGAATCAGAACTTTGTATTCAATTATAAAGAAATTGAGGAACATAGGTTTAGTAGTTGAGGTGCCTATAGGGAACAAACATATATGCAAACGCCAAATCTTTTTTATACAACGGCATCTATACAGAAAAAATTCTCGACAATAAGTTTTTCCGAATAAACCATTAATCAGAATTAAAGTCAGTTTTAATTAAAAATGTAATCAAGTGAATTAACGTTTACTTATATAAACAATATTACTGTAGAAAATGTTGTTAATGGCAACAAATATTTAATTGATACTATTAATTTGCTTACTGGCGAAAATTTAATTAATATTTTAATTAATATCTAAAATATTTTAATTGAAGTCTATTTTTTATTTCTTCTGTGCAAAATCCGAAAGTTGGCAAGCGACAAAAATTCAAAATTAACTAATTATGATGTATTTTGTTTAACTACATCATAATCAATGAAAAAGTCGACTTAGATTTTTCTTGTTGATTACGTCCTTTGGGATTTAAGGTAAAGCTTATTTATTGCTCTTGCGTATTTTATTGTTTATTTTTTTTTTTTATAAACTTTAACCATCCACAGATATAAAAAGTTAACTATAAATATAAATTTTACAGTTAATTTTCACAGAAAACCTCTCAAAACATTTCTGTTTTGAAAAACTTCTCTTACAAATTATTATTTAATTAACCTTCATTGTACGCGCCCATATATTAAAATAAAAGGTTTATTTAACAATTCGCAGAAAAGTTAAATTGATTGATGAAAGTAAATGACTTGTAAATGGCTAAAATATTATTACTGACATGTTCTTAATTATATTAAGTTAAAAAAAAGGGAAAGTGTTAAAACTGCATTTTTCATGTAGCCATAGAAATTGGAGGCGATTGGTGTGCAAATAATGTTGTTAAATAGTATATACAATGTGGTATAGCAACTACGATTAAATAAACTACAGCACGTGAAAATTGTTATAATTAAGTGAAAAATTGAGTTGATTTAAAAAAATGGATTTTCTATTTTTTTTCTTTTTGTATTTTTTATTAGTTAAAACTGCAGTTGATAAATTTAAAAATACGCTTATACGTTAACTAAATCTTTATGTTTATAATTTTTGCTTTGTTAATTTACATTTTAAATCGTTATTAAATTGACTTCGAAATTCAAAAACTTTGTCAGAACGAATTTTGATGAAGAATAAAAATTAATTTCTTGTAAATTCATATCGATCTTACTCCCATAAAGAATGCATATCCTTTTATTTCTGAAATGCAATTTAATCCTCACAAAAGTACTAAGCAATTTTGAGAGCTTTAAGCATTCGTTATACATTAGCATGAACCCTGTAGGAAATGACAATAGTGAAACCGTGCTAATTCACTATTGACTATATCACCAGTACTACTCACAAGCGTGCATGGTGGGCTTTGTGCTATAGGCATTAAGTATGTTTTTGTTATTGAAAATCTACTACTGACCTGTGAACTATTGACTAAGTAGATCTTTTCAGACATTGTAGGGAGAGCTCCAAATCGTCAGTTGCAAAGCAACTTGCTTTTTTAAACGCATTCTACAATGTAACCGCAGAAATTTACAATGTAACTGTCCTTAAGTGCACCAAAAAAGTTATCAATGTGTAAACAATAAGCAAACTTTGAACACTTAAACTTGATAATACAATTTTAACATCGACTGCAAAGTATTATGATATTTTGGAACTCAGCAATAATATAGGTGGATATATATATGTACATTAGGGACGTAACGAATACCGATACCGATATATCGATGATACTTCACGTTTTCCGATATATCGGTATCGGCGATATTCTGCTGTCGATACGACGATACTTTTTACATTTTTTTTAGAGTTTTTTGAATTAATTTTCTAAATCTTATTTTTTGTATAACAACTAAGAGAAAAAACGCATTTAACAGCTTCATAAAAAAGAATAATGCAATTATTTTGTTTTAATTTTTAGTCCTCTTGCTTTGCATCACAGCAAAGGGGTGTGTAATATATTTTAGACAAAACCTTAAATTTTTGTTGGATTTTTTAAAAGATATTGATGCAACAGTACAGTTAACAGCTCAATTTTCGATCACAACTTACAGTCTTCTTTGACTGCAGGAGAGACGGGTAAATAAAATTTAAAAAAAAGTAAAACAATAAAAAGTACAAAGTTGTACAAGCTGCCGAATTTCTGTAGAGGTTTTAAAATGTTGAATGGCTTTAACACATAGTGGTATAAAGGCTCACATGTCGTCGGCTGATAATTTAATTGTCGTATGTGGATTCCGATAGTTTCGAGTGTATTGAGTTTGAACACTTTTAATTTGAAAATTGCTTCAGCAAATACCACATACGTCAAACTCAAAACTCCATATCTCGAAAACCGTATGAGGCATCGAAAAACTGATTACGCCAAATGAAAGATCAGGTCGGAAAACCTAAGCAATCGATCTTAACTCAAGACCGCAAAAAATCTACATACGACATTTAAATTATCAACCGACGATGTAAGTATTATGCACTTTACAACCAAGTAGGGCTATATTTCTTATTTATCACTCTTTCAGTGATCCATATTATTAAAAATTTAAAACTTTTCAAAGTGTGGAAAGAATATAATAATAAAAAAAATTATGAAATAATAACATATGAAAGCATATATTAATGAAAGCATCGATAGTGAGATTTTTTTTCAACTTTTTTCTCGCATTGAAAATTATATTAATTAATACCTGAAATTGTAAATCTAGAAATTAATATTAGCAAAAAATTACATTTATACTCTAATACTGGTTGTACTCGAGTGCCTTTTTTAAGTAACATTTATATATACTATTGTTAATTTATAGTTTGATTATATATAAAAAAATTTTCATTAAATAAACATAGACAAAAATGAAAGCATCGAGCACATCTCAAAAAAATAAAAAACAATAAAACGTTAATTTCGCGGCCTTCAACTAATTCACTACATTGTAATTGCTGTTCAAAAAGAAGTAACAAAGTTATATTTTATTGCCTAAATTTTCCACTATGCCATCACTATGCATAATGTTCTCTCGTTGCTAAATATTTTAGGTACTCTTTGATTTTTCTGCTTTTTCATTAATTTTCACTTAAGAAGAAGTAAGCGATATTATAGATATGTTACTTTTTCTAGAGTCGCAGAGTGCAATGGCATGTTAAACCCAACCTTGAAGAAAATCGGGCAGAAAGATTTAAGTTTTCAACTAAGATCTAAGGCATCTGAGAAAGTTTTTTCCACTGCATGTCTCGTTCAAATGGATTTGTGAAATCTACTATTTCTACAAAAGCTTTTATATAAGTTTCTCACTGTTTTTTTCCACAATTCGAATCTTAGTTTACTATTTATTCTTGTTCTTTATGAGAAGCTGAGTTAATTCAATTATGACCTCTTATTCTTCCGTCAATTTGTCTGTCGAAATGGGTTTTCCCCATATTATGGGGGTTAGGTTATTATATAATTATATCTCATATATTTCGGAGTAGTTTGCCAGGTCGGTACAAAAATGCCACAGATATGAGAAAAAAAAAACTACGACTGCCCCCATACTTTAACCATATAATTTAAATTGTGTAAGTCTATAATCTAAGAAAGATCCCTATCTAATTGTTTTGGCATAGCGTCTAAACCTATTTTAAACTATGAGAGCCAAATTTTACCCAGACATTTCTTATATATAAGGATCACCTAATATTAAAAATGGGCCAAATAGGACCATTATTTCACCTTGCATCACTAATAGGAAGCTCCCGTATGTAATATTTGGGATATTTAATACTATGTTGAAGGGCAAATATGATTCGGCATAGACGAACATAGCATGTTTACTTGTTCAATCTTATTAATATCAATTTAAAATATTAATATCTAATAGTGTTATTTTGAAATGTAGAAAAATTGCTCTACTTGAGTTTTGTCAATTTTTACATGAATTCAAATTTAATATTCGTATCGGTATTGGTATCGTATCGAAAAACGGGAGTACCGTAACATCCCTAATGTACATATTTTCCTTAAATAAGAAAGTCAATTAATATAAAATACTAAAATAATAATAAAAAGAATTGCATTAAACCTCGGTTATTCGGGTTTCCATTAACTGCTTACACAGAAAAAACAAAAATTGATTTCAATTAAAAAAATTCTGATATAAATTAAAAAATTAGTTAAATTTGCACCAGTAAAGAAATTAATAATATCAATTAAATATTGTTGTATATTAACAAAATTTTTGGCCAGAAATGTTGTTGATATAAGCAAACGTTTAATTCAATTGATTAAGTTAATAATAAAACTAAATTTATTTTTGATAAATAATTTATTTTTGATAAAAATGAATTGGCGAGCATTTTTTCTGTGTACCAATCGTTATGTCAATACCAACATGTATAAGGATGTTATAAGGGCAAAATATGGAAAATGTAAACATCATACGATGATTTAAGGTCCAAACAAAATTTCATCAAATTATCTCCAAAATTGCGACCTGTACTTTGCGCACAAGGTTTAAATGGACAGCCAGCCAGCAGGACGGACGAAAATCGTAAAATCAGCACAAAAGCATAATACGCTTTCCACTAAAGTGGAGTTAATGTTTGTTGCTTGGGTTATATAGATTTGAAGAAGCTTGTGAGCCAAAGAACAATGAAAGGTTGAAGTTGAAATAAGATGAAGGGTACGGTATTAGGCATAATTTCATCTATAAAATACTATTATACCGTTTGCAACACATTTTTATTTCGATGCCGAAATTTTATTAATTTGAAGATGCATGGCGGAGTATGCAACTTATGAAATGGCAACATTTTGATACTAAATTAGATTATTGGTCTGAAGTTAAATGTTAAAAAGATACTGTTAATATTAATATTTTTGAGGTGTTGTCACTTCCATATATGTTCAGCGCATTTTGAGTGCAATGAATTTATTTAAGTCCAAAATTTTTAACCGATGACAATATGAATAATGAAGAGAAATATAGGTTTATGAATATGACATGTGATATGTTGATCTCCTGTTGTAACTTATTTTGTATACACATAAATATGTACGTACATACATGATATATTTAATTATGGTATATACATATGTATTTGAATAACCCCCATATTCATTAAGAATATTTTTGTTTAATAAAAGGTTTATTAAACAAATTTCTATAGAAAATTCGTTTCATAAACCTGCTATAAACCTAAGATATTTTTCATAAACATAGGGGGAAATATTTATTTTTTGTTGATTTTTATTTGTTTAAAAAATTTGATTTAGAAACGACTTTCTTTCGATGTTTTGTAATAATTTTTAATTTAAATGATTAAATTTACTTTTTATGACATGAGTATTAATTATGGTATTCATTCGGTCAACCGTTAATCAGTTAACCGATTAATTACTACCCGATTAACTGATCGGCTAATTAAAAATTGGCTATTTTCGAATAACGACTAAGCCGGTTAATTTCAGTCGATTAACCGACGTAACAACATTTTTAATTGTTTGTAGAATTAAAACCAATTTTTTTATCGCTCGATTAATTAACCGAGGTTTTGGTTTAATCGGTTTAATCGGATGAAGAGCAGGTTTGGCGAAAAGAATTCTGTAATCATGCGTGGATAATTCTCACCGCTGACATTCGTCAGCTGGCCTCGAGAATTTTAGAAAAAAAAATAGTCCAATTAACTCATGCGTGGATAAGGCACACCAAATAGTTACCCTGGGACAATGCAAAGGCTTTTGTTGTTTCAATCGAGGGTTGCGGGTTCTTGGAGACCAGTAACGGCAGTTGTGCTTGTTGACGTGGCCGTTTAAGTAAAAATGAGACTCGCCGCTCCAAAAAATGTGATTTACAGTGCGAAAACGCTCCAACATCGTTTCACAAAAATTTTTGCGTAAATCAAAGTCACTTTCTTTCAGTTCTTGAACGATTTGAATCTTAAAAGGATGGAACTTCAGATCCTTTTTTAAAATTTAATAAATAATCGATCTTCGAAGTCCTCTTTTCCGTATTGAAAGTCGCGGATATTCTGGTAAACTGCTTTCAACCAGTTCAATGTCTTCGGTAGTCTTTGAAGATCGACTTGGGCCTGGCCGTGGGACATTCATAGCCGAAGCTGTTACGCGGAATCTCTGCACCCACCCACGAACGAATTAAATTTATACTCGGTCCATCACGTATTCGCCGAAAACCGAACTTTGAACGTAATTGTCGACGAGCAATTACGTAAGAATCAGTACTCTTAAAAAATGTATCCGTAGCGAACGCGCGGTGCTCACTCGACCACCGCGACATCGTGACGGACAAATCCGCACAATCGATAATTCCAACGGTGCCACCCTGCCTCCGCACCGTTTATTACTTTTTGAAATAATCGTATTTAAAAATATAAATTTGCCACCAGACACCCTGTACAACAAACGTTTTATTTTCTCTTATAAAAATATTGTTTAGAAAAAAACAAAATATAAAAATTTTTACATATTAAAATAAAAAATCCGATGAAAAAAATTATCTTTTATCAATATTTGTGTCCTAGCCGTAATCTTGTGAAGAAACCGCTAAACAAGTTTAACAAATCGATTTGATTAACAGTCTTTATTATCCGTGATTTTACAAACATAACAAACATGAGTTTGTTTTCTCTTCCAATCATAAACACATAAGCATATACATATTTCAATTTCGGTGAATCCCATTTTTTGTTACTTACACATGTTTTTGCATTATATATGTACTTAAAAATACTGTATGTCAAACGTACTTATTTAAAACACCTTTGTAAAATGAAGACAAATATATCATGTTTTCATAAAAAATATGTTATTTTTATATTATTATACGTTCAAGGTTTAGTGCGAGCCGGTTAATCGAGGTTCAGCCGATAAAAAACCAAACTTTACAGTTGTCAAAAAATTTCCTTGTTTTTCTCCAAGGTATACAACATTTTAGACGGTTTATTGGCATTGTCACCAAAAGGCCGCAAAATAACTGACAAAAATGGCATCTTAGAGACAGGTGATCCCAGGTTTACTGAAGGGTACATACGTATCGCACTTTATTAACAAGAGGGTAATAACCAAAATTTTTATTATAAATAAACACGTTATATTCATTTCTTCTAGCTGTAAAAACCCGTACTATTTGCTCTGCTGTTTGGTAATGAAACGGTTGGCTTAAAAATTATTTTTCGTATGTCTTTAATTTTAAATTCAAAAGTATTTTGCTTCTACTGAAAATTTTTAAGTTTTGAGTTAATACCCTTTTGGTGATCAAGTGCAATATGTACGTATATTAGACCGACTCATCTTGTATGGACCTGCAAAAAGTGTTTTTGTTACCCCTCTGAAAATAAAGGTTGATATGTTTTATGATGATTGCCAAAATATTTTGGTTCTAGCGTTAACCATCCGTGAGCTGGACCATTTTTAAAAAAGGTCTTTTTTCAGTTTTTCGAATTTTTTTGTACTTTGCTCCAAGACGACATAAATAAAATTTGTTATCATCGAAAAGGGTTTTTGAAGCAGCATCCAATGGTATATAAAACTTTACCACTTGCGACCTACTTATTGATATATTTAACTAAATACATATTTTCGTTTCGGGTTTTCATACAAATTCTACGTATTTTTTTTATTGATTTTATATTTTTTTATTGTATTTTTCATTGTATTTTGATAAATTTTAAAATGAAAAATTTTTATACCCATATTGCCTATATATGAAAAATAGATAAAATATATCGCGGTTTTTGCGGTTTATGTGAAAAATTACAAAAAAAAAAAAAATTTTAAAATTATTTTAAAACAGATTTATTTTGAAAAGCAGAACATTACTTCCACATACGTAGAATTTGTATGAAAACCCGAAACGCAAATATGTATTTAGTTAAATATATCAATAAGTAGGTCGCAAGTGGTAAATTCTTATTTACCATTGGATGCTGCTTCAAAAACCCTTTTCGATGATAACAAATTTTATTTATGTCGTCTTGGAGCAAAGTACAAAAAAATTCGAAAAACTGAAAAAATACCTTTTTTAAAAATGGTCCAGCTCACGGATGGTCAACGCTAGAACCAAAATATTTTGGGAATCAGCATAAAACATATCAACCTTTATTTTCAGAGGGGTAACTAAAAGACTTTTTTCGGCTCGATACAACTTGAGTCGGTCTAATATATATTATTTTATGCATAGTTTCTAGCCTTATTACGCTCTCTTCTTATTTTATGATGATCTATAATTATGCCTGTGATATTTAAATCTTTTAGCAGAGTATTGGCCAATAGGGCTCTATAGCGTTTTGACACTCCATTTCGATCCAAGGCAACACTAAATGTTGGAAGTTCCATTGTATGCACTTTTACGTTTTCTTCGTCCTCAGATGACATAGCTGGTTTCGCTTTCAGATTTACTTCATACAGCTGAATGATTTGGATTATGGTATCCATCCCTTACTAAGCCACATGTTAAAATATCTTTTATTCTTGGCCCAGCTTGATCTACGTAAAACTTCCAGGTAAATCGAGGAATTTTGCTCTTACCAGTACACCTGCATGGAGCTCTTATTTTGAGGGGACATTCACACAGTGAAATGTTAAAAAGTACGTTCCAATCCTTTATATTATAATGCCTAGCATTCTTTTTGACGTCCCGATATCTCCTTGTGAGGTATTCCACCTTCTTCCATATAGCTGGGAAGCTTTTTACCGGAATTTGAACAAATTTCCATAATTCACAAAACTCCGTAATCGTTGCTTTATAAAATTTTGAGAGTCCATATGACTGGTCATTGCACGGCTGTCGTAAAAATAGCAAACGCTAGATTATGTCACAGTTTGTCGGAAGCTTAGTTTTGTTCAGTTAAACAGGGAAAAAATCCATTTTAAGTGTTTTCGTAAATTTATTATTAAGTCTAATATTATAAATTTGTGGTGCACCTGTTTTTAATTAAAAAATTAATATTTCAAAACTTAAATTAATCTCACAGCATCCAGGGTTTGAAAATGGATCTTTTGCTTATCACCAGGTTATTATAATTGAAAAATTAAAAAATTTGCTATCCATATTGCCTATATATGAAAAAAGATAAAATATATCGCGATTTTCGCTTTTTGTGTGAATAATTACAACAAAAAAAAAAATTAGCATTATTTGAAAACAGATTCAATTTGAAAAGCAGAACATTATTTCCATATACGTAGAATTTGTATGAAAACCCGAAGCGAAAATATGTATTTAGTTAAATATCTCAATTATTAGGTCGGAAGTGGTCAAGTTTTATATTCCATTGGATGCTGCTTCAAAAACTCTTTTCGATGATACCAGATTTTATTTATGTCGTCTTGGAGCAAAGTACAAAAAAATTCGAAAAACTAAAAAAATACCTTTTTTAAAAATGGTCCAGCTCACGGATGGTCAACGATAAAACCAAAATATTTTGGGAATCATCATAAAACATATTAACCTTTATTTTCAGAGGGGTAACAAAATCACTTTTTTTTTGAGTCGCTCTAACGTATTTACTTATATATATTATAAATACACGCATTTGTATGTATTTATATATTAAATTGCTATTGGCAGTCAATTTAACAATTTTGTTTTTCTTTTCGTTAAGTAGGCCTCAAAAAATTGATTGTTGGAAAAGGAAGAAAACCAAAAACAAATACTTAATATGCAAAACAATCAACAAACACAATGTCAACAATTTAACAATAAATTAACTTAAAAAAAAAATATTTCAACAATTGGCACAGTATCAGCAAAAAGCAAAATGAGTGGCACAAAAACTGTGCGTACATAATGGAGACAAGAAATATTTTAATTTGTAACACACAAAATAATGAAAGTGACAATTGGCATATTTTATCAATATTAAGAAAATAACAACCAAAAGAAAACAACATCCTTGTCGGCGACAAAAGGAAAAAGTTCTCTAATTTGTACAAAATAGATTCCTAGAATACTTTAAACGGCCATTTACATAAATAAGACAAGTAAGAAAGTATAGTAGAGCAGGCACTACCATGTAATACCCTACACCACTTGTGAGTAATTCAATTATTGGGTAATTATGGAACTTTTGTTATGAGGTTAATATTTATATGAAAGAAGTTTTTACCGATTTCAATATAAATATAAACAGCTTTATAAATTTAATCTTTTTAAGTGAGGTTTCTACCATAAGTCTATAAGGGACCTATAGTCCATTCTGGACCAATCGTCACAGATTTTTTGTTAGTATCATATTTAAGGGAGCTATGTGGACCGATTTCCATAAAATCTGGTTAAAGTTGCAATAAATGGGGTAAGCTGAATTCAATTTAAATACAAATATAATTAGAAAGTTTTGCAATACGAAAGCTACGGTAACGCTACGATAAAGAAACGTATATTAATTTTGATTATGATGATTTTATGTCTAGCACTATAAATTGTTTTATTTTCTGATATTAAGACCACCCTAAATCCCACTTACTAATACAAGTAGTGGTAACGCTTATTTGGACTAATTTCGTAGTTTAGGCTTAGTTTCGTAAGAGCATTTGTACGGGAGATAGCTTAAATCTTAGACTAGTTTTCGCCATTTTCCACAGGCTTTATGGCAACAAAAATTTGTGTGTTAAATTTAAATTATCTTAACCATTGTGACCTGTTTAATGCACATAAAGCGCAGCCAACCGCAGGGTCATCGATAAACCGAATTAGGTGGTTCTTAATTTATCGGTAATATTAAGAGTGGGTCGAGAACTAATATTCCTATGTCTTATGCATGTTACCACAAAGGCATAATATCCTTTATAATATAACAGATTTTTCGTTGGCAGGGCAATTCGAAAGTTACCGAAATTTAAAATTTTGTTGCTGCTAGTCCAAAAGTTTGTCATCATTAAAATTATTACAATAAAGATATGTTACGCATGGCTTTACATGATAACGCAGTATCTAATTATCGTATTGAAGTTCGTGGAAAAAAGTATAAAGTATATATATAAATATATATACACTCATAAATTTTTTACAGTAACTGATTGTAGGTTATTATATTCGTTTTTCGTACTGAATTCATTCATTTTCCGAATGAATTCATTTTTTAACATTTAGGTTTGTTATTCAAAAAACAAACTACCAAAAAAAATTGTTTATTTTGTACTAATATCAATATTTGTAGTTTAATTTTTTGTCAGTTAAATTATATTTTTATAAAGCAGTATCTGTTATATTATACGGAATATACTGTTAAATAAAAAATAATTCAAAAATTTGTGTAAAATTCGTTTATTTTAAATGAAATGTAAATGAACCGTTTTTAAATAAATTTTTAGTTGTTCAAAATGAATTTTCGGTGGAATTTACCTACATAATATATTGAGTGTATATATTTATAAATATATCTACGAGTATATAAAAAAAAAAAAAAACCAGCACAGAACGGAATAAAAAAAATCAGTAAAAACAAAAACATTAAATAAATGTAAAAAAATAAAATCATAAAACACACAGTAAATATTCTCTTATTAGAAATAAATGGTGAAATAAAAAACTTAAAGGACATCAGACAAGTATAAATAATTGTAATTTACATAATTGTGTCTAAAAATGTTTCCAAACAACTTACTTTTTCGTTCGTTATTCAAGTGGTCATAACACAGATTTTTATACCCTTCAGTACGAGTGGTAAATGAGGGTATACTTAGTTTGTCATTGCATGTGACATACTTTTGAGTGTATTTAAATATGTCCTTCACTCTCTTCATATATTGATTCATCCGTCTATTAGAAACACGCTGACTTTATTGTAGCTCCCCTAAGCTTAGAATACTCAGCTTAGATTGTCAATGGTTATGCTCCCAAATGTGGACCAACCTTCCTTTTTACTACCAATATAAAAATTTAAGATACCACTATAAAAATACCAATATACAAATATAAAAATTAGGGATACCACCATCACTTTTTTCCACGAACTTCAATACGATAATTAGATACTGCGTTATCATGTAAAGCCATGCGTAACATATCTTTATTGTAATAATTTTAATGATGACAAACTTTTGGACTAGCAGCAACAAAATTTTAAATTTCGGTAACTTTCGAATTGCCCTGCCAACGAAAAACGAATAACATATTAATTTTTTTCACTACAGTGGTCATGTTCATGCTTTTTGAGCCAGACAGCAGTTACTAAACTGAACTGATTCCAACAATTATAAAGCAACATAAGCTCCTAAGCCAAAGTTATTGTCGTATGGTGGAACTAAGCCAGCATATTTTTTTTGTATTATTATTATTCCTACACTAAATCCCGCGAAGCTTTTTTGCTTGTCTGCAGGAGACCAGAGTCTCTGGCGGGAATCGAACCCGCAACCCCGGTACTGATAGACTAGCTCACTGCCAGCTAGCATACCAGGGCACCCGAATATGTATTATCTTTAAACCAATATTTAGTATCGAACACCAGTACTGAACATATGAACTTTAATTAATTCATTTATTAATAATGTGCTAATAATCCCAATTTTTGAATGAAAACACTAAAATTTATTGTTGTGGGAAAGCTAGTTTCTATGCGCTATTTCGCTGGTTGCTTAGGCCATCTCGTCAGGAAACTTTTTTTTGGGCTGTTTTTAAAGCTTTTTGATCTTAAGAAACCAAGGAGGAATATTAATTTTAAAATAAGAGCGTAATAGTTAAGCCCCTGAACTTACGATAAAAAACTAAATCATTAAAATCGAAGTATTTAAACCAGTCGTATATCCAAAAGATGGTGTTGCGAAATCGCAACGGTGGTACAAAATGGGTTAAGCCATTAAAATGATCTCATTTTGTCAATACTTATTTGCTTAGATGTGAACTAAACCTAGTGTAAAACTTGTAAAAACAAATAGGAAATTATTAATTTTTTTTGGTTTTTGTAAAGATGTAAGTTCTTTAGGGCCATTTTGTGCCATGCCATTAAATATTGTTTAAAATGAATTATCGTTTTGTTCCCAAAAATAAATTACAGCGATTAACAAGCTATAGCATTAGTCTAAAATAAAAAATAATTTCAGAAGGTTTACAAAACATAACTTGGAAAATATAAGCCATCAAAATTGTGTCTAGAATAAGATAGAGATCTCTGTATTACATAAGCATATACAAAAAAAAAATTATTTAAAAAGTAAGATCGTCAATAATTCTATGTGTTTATTGTTTATCTCATACGAACCACTATTATGCTGCAGTCACACCTTTAAAGTTTGCTTTAAAGTTTTTTGCACATAGTGCTGGTACTTATTTTCCATCAACAATCATGGCAGCAGAATATTTATAAAGACAAGCGAAAAATTTGCTCATTAAAGTTGCAATCAGCTGTTTTTTTTGATTGTTAATTGAAACACAAAGTTTAAAAGAGGATTTGAAACTAAATTCGCATCGAAATCTTAAAGAATGAATGCATTGGTGCAGAAGTTTAAAGGGCCAAATAAATGGCACAAACAGTTTGACAACAACAACAAGATATTTGTGTGGATATTAAAATTTTTTAATATTCACACAAGCATGCTCTATTCTTTTTTTTCATATGTTTTTTAACCGTTGATGTAGTTTATTTCACCCTAAAGTGTATTGAAAATTTAAATAAAGTTTGAAGAAAACTTGATCTTCTTTCTAACCCCCAAATTAGTTACAAAAATTTCAAAGGCAAATCATAGCCGGATAATAAAAATAATTTATGTGTATTGGTAAAAAATCTTTTCTAAGCTTTTCTCTTCATTTTTATACATTCTTAGTGCATAAATTATTGCCAAAGAAAAGCCCACAAGCATAACACAGTTGAATTTTTGGCACTAGGTTGCTTTTCTGCTTTCTTTCTTGTGCATACTGATCGTTTATGTTTAATTCAATGAGTGTCAATTGTTAAAGTAATTTATATATTTTTCTTAATAAGTTAAAATATTTTTATAAGAACATTAAACTTAACAGTCTGAAGAAATGAGAAATTGCTAAATAAATTTTTTATGACTAAACTAGGTGAAAATGGCTTAACTTATATTTTATTGTCTGAATAAGATTAAAAATAGCTAAACTTAGCTTCTCATAATTGCTAAATTTGCAACACTGATTATAAGACTAAAAATGACGCTGCCAAAACTTATGATAATCAGTCCATAATTTGCCATACAGTGCACACTCGAAAACACTTTTTTACACCAAAAACTGTAACAAAAATTATGACGTACTATTTCTTGGTATTAATTAAAACACGTCCTGCATAATACACATAATACCGTAACGAATAATAATACTGCCATGAAATTTGCCAAAATGTAGTAATATATGAATAGAAAATATGATGCCTGATTTAAAGAATATCATTGGTTCATAATATATTACAGGATCTCTAAAAGATACATATGTGACGCGCAAAATAGAAAGGGACCCAAGGGTTTGTTCAGGAGAGCCATTTTAAAGATTTAAATACGTGTATATTTGGTGTACCATCACTGAGCGTATTGGTATTGGTCTCATTTGAAGCGACACATCTCATGACGTCAGGAACATGTTGGTCAACCTTGAAAACGTAGGTCGTCCCTACCTCTTGTTTTGTGTAGTTGGTTTTTACTGTTCCTTTTACCTTACTGGTCCCTTTCTCAATGCGCTGTCACATATATTTATCTTAAAAATTTAACCCTAGTCCGAGTACCCAACTTTTGCTACGAGAACGTATACCCAAGTACAGGTGTGACCAGTATCATTTTTTCCCCGTTTTTATTTATATTTTTTTTTCTTGGAAGAAAAATACTTTTTTTAAGCTATTTTGTGGCTGAATTTATTTACGAACATTTTCAGTGGTCATAAGCATACAATGTTATCGGGATAACGGCAAACCCCTATTTTGTCAACATCATTCAAGCAATTCGTTTGTGTGCGAAATTCGCAATAAGAAGGACAAAATTTAAATAAGTTAAGTAATAATAAAAAATAATAATTATTATAATATTAATGTTATTAACTATCAAAGTTGTTTTTGGGAATACAATTATTTATTAAAAGGTTTTGTATGTTGTGCTAAATTCCCTATTTTTATAATTGATAAAAATACTGAAATTTATTGTTGGAGAATAAACTGTTCCTATGCGCATTTCACTGGGAATTAAATACAACAAACAAAATCATTTAAGAAATAATTGTATTCCCAAAAACAACTTTGATAATTAATTTATGCAAGTGCACGTGCATAAAAAACTGAACTGGCAAATTGTTTTTATTCTTGCAAAAACAATAGAAGCAATTTGTTTTTTTTTAATTTGTTTTTTCTTTACCCACTTACAACTACAAATAATGTTCACAAATAAATTATTAAATATTTCCAATCACCAAATTTGTTCTAAATTCATAATATCAAGCAAACAAGTTGTTGATTTTGCACCTATTACCAAAATGATTATATTGATTACTAAAAATTTTAAAATTTTGAAAAAATATTTTCAACAAATTATATTTTTAATTTTAATTAAAAAAGTGATCAAAAAACTTTGCCATTTTAAACAATGTGTTAATTTATTTAAATAAATATTGACAATTCCCAACAACAATTCTACATGTTTAAATTATTTTATTTTAAACGAAAAAAGTCAATTAAGATGTTTTGTTATTTAATTAAAATTTTAATTAAAAATTTATTTAGAAACAACTAAAATGTTAATTAAATCAAAATTAAATTTGTAATTTTCTTTCAACTAAAAAAATAATTGATTCAATTATCACATTAATTAAATTTAAATACTTTTAAAACCATTTTTTTAATTGATAAAACAGTTTTTTCTGTGTTGGGAGAATTGCAACTTATTGTAGTGGGGAATGTAAGAAAAGATAAACACACTCTTTTATTGTTGGTATTTTGTTTAAGCTTTCATATCACTGCAAACAAGAAATTTTGAGTGTAGGTAATTCTCATTGCCTCTGTAGTCTTGTTTGCTGATAGCTTTGGCTTTTCTCAAATTATTTAGGAGAACGTTTCCTGATGATCTGACCTAAGCAACCAGTAAAATGTGCATAGGAACCGCTTATCCTCCAACAATAAATTTCAGTATTTTTATCAATTATAAAAATAGGGAATTAAGCACAGCAAACAAAACTCTTTTAATTAATGTTATTAAATTTATAATATACAAATAAAACCTAAATTAATTTTATCAACACAAAAACATTCTTTGCTTATGAAGTTAATTCATAAATTTTCATTAAAATTACACTAAGTACACCTGTACTTGGGTATACGTTTTTAGGGGCCTCGACTATGGAGGCTCATAGCTCCTCAATGCCTTGACCTAGAACAGAAGTTCTCAATTGTCGCAGATTTGCACCATCTTCCAAGATCCGGAGTTTAAGCAAAAATCTATAAGCAGCTTATGAGGTAAATTACTAAGTGATATATATTGGCCACACCTGTATCCGGGTATAAGGATTAGAGTTAATAAAAGAAAAACAGCTTCATGTGCTATGTTCGGCTGTCTCCTAAATAAATTCTACACGGGAAAAATTATTAGTAGTTTTTTATCAATTAAAATTTTTTTTAAAAAGTATTTTAATTTAATTAATGTGATAATTGAATCAATTATTTTTTATTTGAAAGAAAATTGAAGATTTAATTTTTACTTAATTAACATTTAAGTTGTTTTGAAATAAATTTTTGATTAATATATTAATTAAATAACAAAAAATCTTAATTGATTTTTTCGTTTAAAAAAAAAATAGTTTAAACTTATAGAATTGTTGTTGGGAATTGTCAATATTTAATTAGATATATTAACACATTGTTTTAAATGGCAAAGTTTTTAACTTATTAAAATTAAAAATATAATTATTAAAAAATAATATTCACAATTTTACAATTTTTAGTAATCAAAGTAATCATTTTGGTAATAGGTGCAAAGTCAACAAATTGTTTGCTTGGTTCTATGAATTTGGAATGAATTTGGTGATTAGAGACAATTTTAAGTTCTTTCTGAGTACTAGAAATTACAATTTCTCGGGAGTGGTATCTTTAAAAATTGCAATTTTTAGTAGAATGTATTAAAGATTCGACACAGCCGAACATTGCACATAAAGTTGTTTTTGTTATATCACATTTCTAAGACAAATATATGTATCTTTTGGAGATGCTGATATCGTATTAAGAAACTTTTGAGTCAAGTTAATACACTCTTTCACAATTTAAGTACAAGCAAATAATTTCTCTCGCCTCGTTTGTAAATTTATAGAGAAACATTTCTGCAAAATTGCTTTAAATGCATTTTGTTTGTTGGCCAAAGGAGGTGATTTAAAAAGATTTATAGAATATGAGTTTCCTTTTTTTCTACAATGTATTTTAACTTAATAACAGCATTTTACTAATCTCTCCTTTATGGCTATGTAGCTGTATAGTCATTATCCCTGTACACCGCATTAGTGGTATTGGCCCGTTCTTGACATTGGGCCAACAAATTTAATATGTGTAATGTGGTGGGAAACAACAGCAGAAAAGAACACCTAATAAGCCAAAAATTTAATCCTCTTTATATAAGGCTTATTTTTAAAATTGATGGAAATTAAATTACCTTTTTATTAAAAAGACCTCAAAATATTGTATGGCAGTAGAATTTAGCAATATACGTACATAAAAAAATTAATTAAATAATCGTATTGCTTACATTTTAAGTGTTATCTATAATCCATAATTTTCAAGCAAAAATTATCAAACTATCTATGCCAAAAAGTTATTAAGAAATTTTTTTTTAAAAATTACTCATACTAATTCAATTAATTTACATAAATGAAAATAAATGTCAAGATTTTTTAATTTATACACATGAGATTTAAAGGCAAATTAAAGTTATGTAAACAAAGTTTAATTCACTTCTTATCAGTCGTTCGTTATTTGCTAACACCTTCTGTATATTACGAACATTATGGATTCATTTTATTTCGTCAAACAAAAGTATAAGTTTATAACATAAAAATTGGTTTAATGATTGATGTGTATATTTTAGTTCGTATCTTTAATAAGTTATATATATACATGGAATTTTAAAGGGTTAAAATACGTAATTTTTTCTTAATTAAAGCCTCTCAAATGCATTTAAAAAAAACAAAAACAAACATTTGATTCCGTTCGGAATGTGCGATGTACCGGGTGTCCGCCGGGAATGTATGCTACTTTGTTTGTTTATAATTTTTGATTAAATGAAAAAGAATGAATCTTATATTGCTAAATGATTTATTTAATATCGGCAATTATGTATGGAATACAATATCAGATAAATGTTCGCCTCTGTTAGCCTCACAAATGCGAGCCCTTTTGAGCACATTTTTCATGACATTTCACGCGGTATTTCAATAATTTCATCACTAATATTTTGTTTGAGTTGCTCAAGCTTTTCTGGTTTGTTTGCATAAACCTGGCTTTTCAGATATCCCTACAAAAAGAAGTCCGGAGCAGTCAAATCAGGCGACCGTGGAGGCCAATCAACATCACAATTTCTTAAAAAAATTTGTTTTGGAAAGAGGTCTTGCAGTAATTCCATTGTAGTCCTGGCTGTATGCGATTTGGCACCGTCATGTTGATGCCCATAGCATTCAGTTGTGGCGTTAAAAAGTTTTCAATCATATCACCAAATCGCTCCCCATTCATAGTTACCGTTACGCCGTTTTCATTTTCAAAGAAGTAAAGTCCAATGATTCCTCCTGACCAAATTGCACACCAGACTGTCACTTTTAATGGATGCAAAGGTGACTGATGAATAATTTGAAGGGTGTCCATTGTCCAGAACCGACTATTCTGTTTATTCACATTTCTTTTCAAATGAAAATGTAATTCGCACTCATTATGATTTTTTCATGAAAATCGGGGTTGTCATTTGCGAGCTGTAACATCTTATTGGCATATTTACGGCGGCGTTAATGTTCTTGTGGAAAAAGCTTTTGTTTCAACCGAATCTTAAATGGAAACAAATGCAAATCCTTGTGAAAATTGTGGCCAAAGTTGTTCTTTGAAGACCAAGCTCCTTAACGATTAAAACACGTTGGTTTGTCAAATATTTTTCCATAATAAATTTGCCATGTGCCTACTTTACGACTGCCAAATATGAATTGTCAAGACTAATGTTTACCAAAATGGCGGCAAAACAAAGTAGTTTACCTTCCCGGCGGATACCCTGTATTTCATACTTAGCTTTACAAATGACTGTTATATAAAAAAAAAAAATGATTAAGTTCAATATAGTTAGACCCATATGATACACATGTACTCGCACAACTTAAGCATATTACAGTTGGGCCTTTAGTCATTGCGCGAAATAGTAAAAACAAAAATGCTGTTCTTTTGAATATGTTGACAAGTAATAAGAGTAATTATAATTTGTAAAGCGCAGAAAATACGGTGTTACAAAATTTATTTTTTTTTTATTTGCAGAAACGTCACCGTATAGTTATTAATCTAAAGACAAAACCTAGTCAAATTGCGTACTTGGTCTTCCATTTTCTTATATTTTGTTCTTTTTAGAGGACTTAATATTTATCAACAATTTTTATTTTAACCCTTATGTGGGTGGCAAAAAACACCTTATATTTCGCGGCAAGGTACCCGGGTACCTGTATGGAGGATACGTATAAAACTGGCATTTACCCAATAAATAGTTTGATAAAATGCTGTAAAATATAAATAGACTTGGCAAAAAATACCTAATTACTTACTCAGATGGTAATTTTAAACGTTGTCTCCAGTTTGATTAACCAGGGATTTCTAGGTCTTCCCTATTTACGCTTTCTTTCATATAGATTCTCGAATGTTTCTTATTCTGGAGAACCTGCGTTCATCTTGCCGATGTGTCGCAGTCAGCGCAATCGTTGTATCTTTATGAGTCTTAGTCAGTTCACAGCTACTAATACATTCGTCGTCTACAATCTTCGTCAAAGCATATGGTGCCATAAATTTTACGAACTAGTTTTCTCTCAAAAATGCCTTAAGGTGTTATGATACTTGCTATTTTTTGTATTGGATTTTTTTAGGATTGACTGAATGAAACAACAAATGCGAGAAAGAACAAGAAATACAATACAATATAAAATGTAAACAAAACAAACCATATTGCCCACGTTTTGTTCCCACAAAACCCGCTACTTTCGACCAAAAACTAAAAAAGTTAGCAGCAGTGCTAACATTTAATCTGGAAATGTCAATTTTAAGTTACAAATTTTTATATTTTTTTTTGACAGTCTAAGATTATTTATCGATAGCACACGTATATTTTTTTGACATTTCAAGATTTTTTATGGTATAATCAAACTCTTTACACTTAGTCAGTTTTCCTATGCAAATATATTTGCACTATTCTCCAATATAGAAAAAATACAAAAATAGCAAGTATCATAACACCTTTACACATATTTATCGATTTTTGCCCATGTCTCGGTACCCATGTCTCGGCACAGGTATCACAAGTGGTTTTCGTTTTCCTGGAGATGGCTTAGTTTTTAAATGCTTGTCCATAATAACATCTGCTTGTAGGCACTATTCCTCGTTTTATTTCAAGGCTGAAGTTATTTTCCTTATTAACAGTATATTCAAGGTAGGTAAATGTTATAGCTGTCTGCTGGCACTTCGTCGATATATTTTATCTGAGTTAATTTTTCTGCAGGTGCAATCAATATCTTTTTTTCACGACCCTTTTAACGAAATTCTTCTCAATCTTTCGTTAATGTGAATATCATTTGCCATTTTACCCCAAAATTTTATTTAGTTAAAGGTTGAAAGAATTGCACGGTAAGTTATCCCATGTTTTGAGACCTCTTGTGGTAGTAAATGGTTCGGAGGTGAATTTTGCAGAAATACTGTGATCAGACAAGAGATACATATGTGTTTTATATTACTTAGCATTCCATTGATCGTCACATGTGTATAAACTGCTCTGCACTAAAATTCTGCTTCTTTTGTTTTAATTCTTTTTAGTTCAATTTTTTTGTTTCTCTATTTCATAAAATAAATTGTTTACGTTGATACTTTATATATGTAGACTATCATTAGTTTATGCAGAGTTACCAAAAACTTCAAAAATTTACTCACAATGGTCGCATTCTCATATAAAACACGTACAGGTACCAGTGTTTCTTGGTGCGCATTTAAGGGCGTTAAGAGTAAATTTGTCTCCCACATAAATTACAAAGAAAATATTCGGAACACGGCTGCAAAGATACAAAATTTTTTTTTAAATATAAGTTAATTTTAGCAATATTTTCTATTGTCCATTTAGATCGACGCACAAGTGGCCGATTAAAATTTGTACCGAGAAGCTAACATTGTGTAAAGGGTGTTCACATTATTGGTACATCAGGGTTGCATTTAAATTTCTAAAGTTATCACGATTTTCACAGGAATTGTCGTATATTAAAAAATTAAGTGTGTTAACATCATCGGCAGTGAAATTCAATGAGAATTGCTACATTGTGTGATCTTAGCCTAAGTTAAAAAATAAATATATAAGTAAAATAAATAAATGCTAAGAGACATACACAAATATAAAATAAATTAAAAACCGAAATAAACCTTTAAAGTAAAATTTTTTTAAAAAAGAAACATTATGCACTCTCTTTCCTTAAAGCCTCGTACACAATAGGCAGCAATATTTTCATAATAGAGCAACAATTTTTTTCACAACCACACACATTTTCCATTAATCAACCGATTGCAAATTTGGCCGACAACAATATTACGTATTTATTATTATTTTCTAAAACAGTTTGTTGAAATTTTTATTCAAAACTAAATAAAATTATTATAAACGTCATAAACACTCAACTTTAAAAAAAAAACTTTAGTTACATTTTTGTTCGAAAAATGAAAGGAAAATAAGTATATGAAATACTTTGGGAAGAAATAAGATAGAAGAAAATACGAAATTGTTGCTTACACTGTCTACGAGGCTTAATACGGGAAGTTTGAATAAATATTTGTTTATTGATTAAGGCATCGATGGATTATTTGAATTTGATTCACAGTTTTTTTTTAAACGTTACGGCTCCAAACATTTGAAACCAAAATTTTTATTTCCTGCTACATCCGTCTATCCCATTGTGCACATTGTAGCGTTTGTGTAATAAAATTTCTTATAATTTGATTGTAGTTAAAACAACTTATGGCGTGTTATTGCAATAAATAAGCTGTAATTTTATTGCCAAGCACGACAATTTTGTACACATTTTGTCATAAAATTGAAATAATTTTTTATATTTTGAAGTTTTATTGAATCAAATTTATTACTTTATACATAATATGCATGTATATACATACATACATACTTAAAATAATTCTATTGGGATATCCCAATAGAATTCATCGTGAGGGTTGATTTGTAATGTAAAATAGAACACATAAATTTGAAAGTCAACTTAAAATTTTTTATCGGTTAAAAGAACAATTTATGGAATTTACGGTTTGAAAATTATATCATGTAAATGTTGGCTATGACTACGGCTCGGAAGGTCCAATTTTGGGCGACTCGTTCGAGTATAGCTGCTAGCATCTAACGAATAACAAAAGTTATATCAAATCATCAATCGTAGCTGGATTATTCCTGAAGACCTCAGACTTTACATATCCCCAGAGAAAATAGTCCAAAGGTATGATATTGCACGATCTAGGTGGGGAATTTACCGCAGCAATACGTAAAATTAAGTGCTCACCAAAATGATTTCTCAACAAGGTCAGTGTTTCGCGCCCTGTATGACCAACAGCGCTGTCTTGTTGAAATCAGAGCTCACCGAGACCATGCGCTTGAATTTCACGATGGTGCGATCAACGGTTAAAAGCCGAATTGTTACTGAACGAAATTTTACGATAAAATCTGGTGTGAGTCTTTCCATGATGACTTGCCAAACGGTACTGAACAAAAATTACAAAGCAGTTTGATATGAGTTACGCGGGATCTGTAAAAAAGCATATTGAATATCAAACCTCACGAGCAATCACCCTTTACAAGGAATTTTAAGGTTAAAATATTTAAAGCATTATAATAAAGATTAAATAGATTAAATACTTGATTGTCATAAACCAACCATTTAAGTACAAGAGTATTAAAGTTTTTAAAATTTTAATTAGGCTTAAGTTCATCAAATATAATTTTCATTAAATTATTTTCATTGAAGGAAGGAATTTACAACATGAAACGACTTAAAATTTTTTTGATAATTTTATTCTTGACTGAACACGGGATTGAACTCGGGTCAAATTTCTCAGTTCTTTTCCTGGATTTCTCTACACGTATAAAATGTTCCTTTCTTTTTTGACAGTGCTTAGATGTTTATACTATATATAGAAACACTAAACACTGTTAAAAAAGAAATGAATGTAGATTAATTCACTTTTTTGAAAGTCAACGTCGACATGAGTCAATAGCACCGGACCAGCAATTGTATTTTCTGAGTCGTTATTGACAATAATCGAATACTATTGACAGTCACTTGATATTTTCTTAGGTGCAGGCAATTTTGCAATGACTTAAATTAAAAGTAAAGAAATTTTAAGTAGAATGTTAACATATTTGTTAAATACGCTAAAATAAACAATGTAAATTTAAAAGAAGTAATGGGAACAACTTTTATTATTTCATTAGTAAAGGCGAAAATTCCTAAAAGTTTGCTAAAATAGCGAAAAGTTTTAACTTAAGACGATTGCCTCAAAGAGCAACAAATCTTCGCGAAATTGTTAAAATTTGGAAAAGTTTGCAAAAATAGCGAAAGCCATAAAATGAATTAAAAGTTCCTTAAACTACAAGGAATGGCGAAAATTCAGTTAGAATTGCAGCGGCATGATAGCAAAGTCTTATATTTATTAAGTATCCTTAAAGCTATAAAAAATCAGAAAACATACGGTAACATGGCAAAAATTCGCGAAAAATTAAAAAGTCGGAAAGAGACTCTAAAATTAATTTAAAATCGCTATATAGGTAAAAATAAAAAAAAAAAAGTGGGAAAAAAGCGTTAAAAAATTAGATTTAATGATGAAGAACACATATAATTGGAGGTGGAATTTTTTTTGTCAGATTTTCCATAACTAGTTGACCTCGACACAACTTTCATATAAAATACTAAATTAACGTCGAAGTGATGTAGTCGTCGACTTGATTTGACAACAAATAAAAATTAATGTCGACGTCGGCAACGACTTACATAATAGAGGTGACTGTATTTTTTTGTTGCTTTTGTTGATCGATTTGTGAAAAACACAAGCAACTTTTGACATTTCTCTCTCTAAGTAAGAAAAAAAATAGCACAGCTGTGCTTTCAACGTAACATAGCATTTACGCATTATAGTACTTTCTTGAAATTTCTGTATACATATTATCAAAAAATTAATAAATTTTCATGACGGTAAAATTTCATTTTCAAATTGTCGTCAAAGGGCAAACTTCTATCAAAAATGTCTCTTCTTCTTCTTTTCAGGCATTCGTTCAAAATAATATTTATTTTTATTAGTTTTCATGATATTTATAAATTTTAATTACAATTATTGTGTTCTAACTGCCGTATTCATAAAAAACTAAAATGGATATGAAATCTGTTTTAAGAAAAATTTGTATGGAAATTTTGTTTTAAAATAGGTTTGAAATCTATTTTATTTTTTATGAATACGGCAGTTAATATATAGTTGAAAAAATATATTAAAATTCTTTATATTTACGAAAAAAAAAAATTCAATTGGCAACACTGCTTAGTTATTTTCATTTTTTTTCATAAAATCGGTTTCTTGAAATTTTAATTAAAAGCCAGCTAAAACCCAGCTAGCATAGGCTGTTTGTTAGACGATTATTTTCAATATACAACTCCTAAAAGAGTCTTCTGATGATTATCTGACGAGTTACAAAAACAAAAACATCTAATTTTTTTTTATTTTTAATTTTTTTTTTAAATTTTTGACACGCTCGTCTTTTAATCTTGGAATGATCCTTTTGAGACTCTCTGTAAGAGTCATATAAGAATTACTGAGCTACCTAAATAAGAGCGTTTTTGAAATATGAAAATTCTATTGTCAATGCAATTTAATATAAGCGTCCTCCGCTGTGTTGTAGAAGTATCTCACAGAGGAATCAGCTTGTGTAACAGTTACTCCCGTGCAAGGAATCGTCTATAATTAAAAAATGAGCTCGTCGACGATCAAAAAGACTCGTCATGAGATTCCCAGTAGACTCCCAGACGATTCAAAATGCTAGCTGGGAAGTTGGTAGAAAAATGTAAATGTGTTAGTGAAAAAGTGTGAGTGTATTGTGACTTTCAAGAAACTACTTACTAAATGCTATGTAACCTGAAAAATTAATTCGCCTTACATAGTAGGAAAATCAAAACTGTCACAAAGAAGTCAAAATTTTTTTTTTTCAAAGACAAATAATTCGAAAGTATTTTCAATTAGTATGTTGGTAGAGGTGCATTGATTTCAGCACGAAAACTTCGCCCTTAATTATGGGTAAAGCTGTTACTAAATGCCAACTAAGTAACACATTCGAAGAACAGCGGCTTGATTTCATTTGATAATTTATTTGAAAAGTTAAGCATTTTTGAGACCAATTTGATTAATTCTAATGTGTATACTAACTGAGCTACCCAAATAAGGGCTGCAAGCGTTTTTTTAAACATGAAAATTCTATTTCAAATACATTTTCAATAAGGAAAACCGACATAGCGATTTGTCAAATAGGATTTTCCAGCCGGGTGGTGTCGAATTCGCGTTCTAAAGGTTTTTTTCGTATAAACTTTATGCAAATGAAAAGTTTTGACATACAAAAAACGCTTGCCGCTCTTATTTAGGTAGCTCAGTATGTCAAATAACAATTTATAAAGCTTTCATACTTTTATACACTATCAGAATTTTTGTTTTGTATATTTCTGTTACGAGGCTTACTTTAGCCATCCTTTGGCTAGCAATGAAGTAAATTGTACAGAAAATTACTACAACTATTAGATACCAGCAGAATGTAATGCATTTTCCGGCCCGCTACGGCCTTCGTAGCGGCCCAGAATAATAAAAAATGAATATAAAAATTTATAATGCCTTATTATCAATTCTACAGCGTCCAAAAAAACAAATCCATAAAGAAAGGAAAATAAACTGGAGATGTGTTATTGATCAACAATATTCCATTAAATAACATTATTCTTACAGGCCATTATTTTAATTGAATTTCATATATTCAAAATAAAAAGTGTCACATAAGTAATGTTATGATTTATTTAATGAATAACTTTTTGCTTTCTGATTTTGTTTAACGTTGACGTTAATTAAAATTTAAACTACAGCTTGGAGATTTGTATGTAAATATGTTCACATTATGTTTTGAAGATAATATGTTCTAAATTGATGTTTTTAACCTAGCGTGCTTATTCCATTTTTGAAGGAAGTACAGATCCCAGCGCCCTCACTTTCTCAGGAATATTTGTCTTAACTTGTTGGCTGTTTTTGGGCTTATTGGCATACATCTTACCCTTAAGGTAACTCCAATGTTAAAAATTTAGGAACAGTTAAATTGGTCGAACCCGGTGGCCAGTTAAAATCAGAAAAACGGTGTAAAACAAAACGGATGCATTTGATATTTAAAATTTTTTTTTGGATTTTGGTTTGCTTATTCGCGTAACCATTGAAGTAAAAAAGATTCTTATTGCTCATTATTCGATATGACATTTGTGGCTGAATAACTGAATGCTGAATAAAATTTAACAATTTTTATTCTTTGCTCTGTGCTGAGCTATTTTAATTTAATTTTGAAAAAAAATTAAAAAATGTATTCACTTATTAAATCATATATTACTTATTCGCCACCCTGCAAAATAAAAAAAAAATATACTATTTTTAGAATTTTAATGCATTTTTGAAATAACAAAAATTGTTTTTAAATATCGTTTAAAATATAATCGACATTTATCTTTCTCAACATGCCAATTTAAAAGTTCATTATTCTTATATCAGCTAACCTGAATAAAATAATAAAGTTCTCAAAAAAAATATTTTTTTTTGTACTTTTGTACCAAGGCGAATTCATTACAGGTGATCCTAAAAGCCCTGCTGATAACTTTTTTTTTAGCTTTATAATTGTTGGATGTCAAAATTTTGTTTATTATCTTTGTTTCTGTTTTGATTTGTTTCGGTTTTTGACATTGTACAATGATAATTAGTATTGCGGTTATTTTATTGACCTGTTAATGGTTTTTAATCCAAATTTAGATATTGTTAATTAGGCTTAAGTTCATTGAATTTAATTTTCATTAAATTATTTTTATGAAGACAGGAATTTTACAACATGAAATTAATTAAAATTTTTATTGATAATTTTTCATTCTTGACTGCGCTGAGATTTGAACCCAGGCGTTCACGGACAGGCTGCCCAGACTGGTTTCGATTGTAACCACACAATCTCTTCAGTGGGGTTTGCCTTCTTACTCGGCTATTGCAGCCGGATGACGTCAATAGTCAAACATCAATCTTTAAACCAAATGGTATTTCACCTTGGTAGATCGAAATTTGCTTCTGAATGAATGATTATCTATATTAATTGATTTACATGTTCTTCCAGACTTCTGTTTTTTCGTACTTTTTGTCAAGAATTCTTCTTGAAATCCAAAGTACATTTTTGTTTTTCATGTTTTTGTCTCTTTTTCTTGTTGACCTTTTTCATAATAATTTAATGAAAATTAAATTCAATGAACTTAAGCCTAATTAAAAATATCTAAAATTGTACAATGATTTTACAAAAACAAATTGCTTGTGGTTTTTGTTAGAGTTGTACTTGTTGTACTACCGAGATTACCTGGAATGAGTTCGCCTTGTTTTGTACAAAAAATGAAAAACTTAAATTTTAAGTTTTCGGTCCTAAATTTCTGATGCCTGTGCAAAACGAATTTCAAACATAAATTAAAAATTATGTATATAGAATTGGTGATATTGGCTATTTATATTATTTCATTACTATATGTTAGGGTGTTCATTCGGTTAACCGTTAATCGGATAACCGATTAATTACTACCCAATTAACTGATCGGTAAAAAAACTGGCTATTTTCGATTAACGATTAAACCGGTTAATTTCAGTCGATTAACCGACGTAACAACATTTTTAATTTTTTGTAGTATTATATCTTTTTTATCTTTCGTCGTATATACAAAAGGTTAGTGGAAGGCGAATTCATTCAAGTTGATCTTATTTTGAAAACGTATACAACACTGTAAAATACTTTAACGTTGTGTCAAAATAATACAACTAATTTAACCAATTCAAACAAAAATTGTATTTTGTTTTTAATTTTAAATTGTATTTTGAAATGTTATAATTTAAAAACATTTTAAATTTCATAATTCTAAGTGCAAAATTATAAAATTTATGAATTCGCCTTGTATTTAGAAAATATGTTTTTATACAAACAAAGAAGGTCTTCAGTGATCTTCAGTGTTTGCTGTCAACAACTTTTCATGTACTTTTTTATCTATGCGTTTAGCTAATTTTTTTCTCATATTTTCTCATATCAATCTTTTAACAGAATTAACCAAAACAATTAGAAGAGTTAAAAATTTAAAAAATTAGATCAGGACTCAAATGGCATAGTGGAAGATTTTATTCTGTATTATAGATTGCTTTCGATTTCTTCAACATCAACTATAAGTGAAAGAAATTTTTCCAAGCCAAGTTTTATCAAAATTAAGAAAATAATCGCTTAAATCCTTAACATTTAAACCAAATTATTATTCTAAAAGATTATTTTTAAGGTCTTTTTAAACTATTGATAAACCTAATAAAATTATCTTAGAGTTTAATTTTTAATTAATACTCAATATTTATGTATTAATTAAATAATATGTATTACATATTTATGCATTGTTTTTTTGTTTGCTCGATTTAGTTCAAGAACTGTTATGTTTGTTTTGTAATTGTCTTTTTTTTTACTAATAAACACCAAATAATAAATAATTTATGCATTTTTATTTATTGAAATTACTTAATTTATAAAAAAAAACTTTATTAATCGGTAAACCGATCAATTAAAAGATTAAGCGAATTAACCAAGACATCGGTTAATTAATCGAATGATTAACCGATTAAAGCAAAAATCCGATTAAATGAATTCCCTACTATATGTCATTAAAATTTTCTTTTAAAAATATTATATTATTTTTTCTACTTAAATTTTTTGAATTTAAAATCTAAGAGATTTTTCATTGAAGTAAACGACCTTCTGTATAAAGGTTCCATTCTTGCTTCTTTATACAACATAATTTTTAGAATTTTTACGTAAGTACTTCTTCATACCTTATTTAATATTTATTCAGCTTAATGAAATTATGAAGTTTTTTAAGCTTGTTTCCCACTCAGCTACAGAATTACTTAGATAAAATTTGCAAATAATGCTTAAACTAAATATATAAAGGTAATGGGATAAAGTAATTTAATAAGTTTTTTATTATTTAACCTTTAACTGTCGAGGTGAAATTTTGGGACATAGTTAATGACGTGATGGTAAATTTTACCCCTCTAAATTTAAAAAAAAAAATTTAGATAAAAATATTTTTTTATAATAATTTGTTCTTGAAAAATAAGGTACCACAAGTTTAATCACAAAAAATAAAGAAACCAAAAATTATTTTTATTTGTTTAAACGAAAAACGTACTTTACTTCACAAACCTTTTTTCTTAATATAAAAAAACGATATATCAAAAACTTATTAAAAAAAATGAATTTAAAAAAAAACAAAAACTTAAACGTAACTTTTTTCAAGGCCAATGTATACACTTAAAGATATAAAAGAGATCATGAAAAAAAATAATTAGGTGTAGAAACTACAGGTCAACATTTTTGAGGTTTTTTACTCATCAAAATCTGCATCCCATACACATTGGCTTACTACATTGCAGACAAATCGGCAAGAGCTAAAGCCTTTGATCGAAATATCTTTGTTACCAATATACCAATACACATCATCTGACAAAATCTGGGCGGTAGAAGTGGGCGTGGCACCTTTAATACAAAGACCTTATAGATTTCTATATATCTGAATAAGAGTCAAAGTTTCGCAATGAAGTACATTCATCTTGGTTAGCAATACACAACATCCGACAAAATATGGGTGGGATTAGAGAATTGGGCGTGGCACAAAATAATTTTTTTTGTAACTAATGAACGGTAAGAAGAAAATTTTCCATATTTGGTACACACAGCTGGGTTATTAATACAACCCCTCTACAAAAATGGGCGGGAAATGGGTGTGGCACCTCCCATACAAAGAAATTATAGATTTCTGTATAACTGGATAATGGTAACAGTAAGAGTATTCAAACTTGGTACAAACAACTTACTAAACAATGCACGAGACCTGTATTTAATAAAATGTACTTATTTTTTTTAATTAGAGTAGCAAAGCGCACTGAGTTAATGAGCTTATATAGTATAAAATATTATTTACTAACAAGAAAACGAACGAGTGGTAAAAATAATTCCATGAAAATAATACGTTAATTTTGATGTGAGGTAAATTTTTTTCTACTAAATACTTACGCTAACGCTGACGTGGTGGTAAAATATTTTCGAAGAAAAAATTACGTAAATGATGACGAGTGGTAATTTTTACACCACCATGTCCATAGCTCCGCTCGTGCTAAGTCGAGCTCAGCCAAAACACAAGTGAATAACGACGATCACGATATGAGAAGATACTAAAAAAATTAAATTTATAGAGCGCAATGGAACAGAGTATTTTTAAAAAATGTAAGGCGAGGGTAAAATTTACCACCACCTCCACCGTTAAAGGTTAACAAAACACTACCTTGTGAATATTATCTGGATTAACTTTTGAAAAATACAAAGAAAAAGGTGAACATTCAAACCCTTTGTGATAGCTATTAACACTAAGGAGTAAAGTCTAAATTAGACTGTACCGAATAATCATACCCAATACCTTTAATCTTCTTAAATACATATAAATAAATACTGGACACTGTTTTTTTGTCGTAATATTTTAAGTATCTTATATCAACCACCAATACTGATTAAAAATTTATGGTTTAAAAATTATCTTTGTGTAGATGTAGACACAATAAAAACTTGCCAATACACATGTACACACAAATATAAAGGCCCAAGGGATTTTTTATAATTGTTTATATTACAAGAAAAATTGCTTTTTTATTATTTCTCTTAAATTTGTTATATTGTTACACTGCAGGCGTTGGGGCCATATATTTTAAATAAATAGTTTGAATTTAATTTTTTTCTAAGATTTTAAGAGTAACAAGTAAAATTTAATAGGAAAATCCATTTGTTATTTTTCTACAATTTCAGTAGTCCTTATTTAATCTTTGCCTTTCCAATATCCACCCGGGTGACCATTTCGATTACATTTCTTTAATAACTTCCTTAAATATGTTTCAGTTAAAAGAAAATTTCAGTCACTGAACAAATTGTTAAGCTCTTTCAAAAAACTGAAAATCATCAATCAATCAATTTTTGATATGCGAGAGACATGAGTTCAGGAGATGTAAATATGCTGATAAGAAGAAAAACAGGAATGGCAACGAATATAATGATTTTTAAATTGATGATACGTCTTTTTCAGAAAATTACAAATCAAAATAACGTAACACAAGTAATTTAAAATAAATATTTTTTCTTCAAAAAATAGATATTAAAAATTTCTTTTATATCTCAAACATTTTTCATTTTACATCGTTTTTGCATTTTTGATAAATTTTTGGATGTCATATTAAGATGTGTTTTAACTGTAAATTCTTGTTAAAATAAAACGACGTAGAATGTTAAATGGCAATTTGAAAAAATATTTTTTTATTAGCGCCTATTCAGTTTGTCTATGCGTAAAAGTAATATAAGTGCACCCAAAAGAAAAAGTTATTCATTCGCACTTAAATCATCAATCTGAAGCGGTATCAAGATTAAGGTTAGTACGGATTTTCTTGAAGCAAGTACAGAAAGATTGATTGCAGTACGGATTATTCAAGTGCTGAATACTTAACTTATCCATATTTAATCCCGAATTCGTTATTAAAAAAACCGAAAATTAGATAAATTTGAGTCAAACTAAGATTAAATTAATCTCCAAATGCGCTGGATTCATGTTTTATAAAGTTGATTTAATTCCGATTTCCCACTTGAATAAATCCGAAAGTGAAATTAGATTGATTCTAACCTAAGACACTTGCCACAGAGAAGCAGAGACAGAAGAAGAATATTATTACACAAGGGAACAAGGTTTTTGTTGATTAAGAACTGAATGTTGTTTTTAAGGTTAATTGGGATACTGAATCCAAATATGCACTTAGTTTTTCTATCTATCTATCAGTTCGACTTCTTGCAATTACCGTTATGTCTAATATTAAGGCACTTTCACTACATATATTGGAATAACTTGAAAACGGTTCACCATATTCAGGGAAAAATTCAAAACTCGTCAACGTTATTATCTTTAAGCCGTACTAACATTGGTTTTAAATTTTCCAAGTAGCCTCAGAGATATCGTTAAAATTAAAAAAAAGAACAATATAAAAAAAATAATAAAAAAAAAATAATAAATTTTTTTTCCTTAAAAATTCATAAAAAATAAAAATGCGACAAAAATCACAAAAATCAGTTTTGGTCAAAAAACAATTATTTAAATATATTTCGAGTTAAAGAGCTTTATTTCATTGTTATCGGTGTACAAATCATGATTTTATTCACAATTTACTGAGAAAACTGAATTGATAAAAATCTCAATTTCCATACAAAAATAAAATTGTTTAATGTGTATGTGTTTACTGCTTCCATCACTTAAAAATTAGGTACCTTCAATTAATTATGAATAAAAGCGAAACGCGTTCATCGATTTTTATTATCTATAACTCATTTTGTTCATGGGTTATGTGCCTTTACGTGAAAGTAATAAGACTTTAACTTTTACCTATTTTGGATTTTGTATGATCTTTGAAAATACAAAATTTATAATTTTTTTTACGTAAACAAACATTCAGGGGTATCATAAAAACAAGTCGGTTTTGTTATTTTCGAATACAAATAAAACCGATATTCGAAACAGCTGTTTTATGTTTTGGTTCATGTGTTTATAGTTTTTAATGCAATTTTTGTTTGATAATTTTTTAAATTATGATTGAGCTCTAAAATATTGTTTAAGCTTGTGTTTGTAATAAAAAGAAAATTATAGAAAAGAAAATAAGAATGGAAACACACTAAACATATGCAATAAATGCCATCGTTGTATTAAATATTTGCATTTGTTGTTTACATTTGTGTAATTTTATTGTTTTGTAGAATTATAAAGCAAATTTATTAAAAATAAAAAATAAATTGTTTCTTGTTAATAAATAAAATAAATAAATGTGTCGTGAACTTTCTGTACGCAGAAAAAGTGAGAATACTTTTGCAAGCTCGCAGCAGCCCGCTGCCGGAGACTACCGGAGACATGCAAAAAATACTAATTTACCAATTTTATTTATTTCCATCTGTGCAAAATAACTTACTGTTGAAAAAAATAAATAAAAAATTAATCTTTAACCAACTATATTTATTTCCAATATAAAAACAAGAGCTGTAAGCTGCTTGGTTTATTTTCAATAAAAATCCGATAATATTGGTTTCTGTGACACCTAAAACCGACACTAATTTCAGTTCGAACAAAAAACCGATAAAATTGGATTTCATGACACCAATGTACTTTTTTTTGTCGGTTTCAAATCCAATACCGATAAGATTGGTTTCTATGACACCCTTGATTACTTATTTTTTTTGTGATTTTCAAAAATTTGACTGTTTTTCAAAGCGTTGAAAAATTTTAAAATCGCTTAATGAAGAGTAAAGTTATAATATTTTGAAATATTAATTTTTGGGAAAAAAACGTCAAAAGTACGATTACTACCTTTAACTTAAAGATGCGAGCTGATGGAGAAAAACGGAGATTAGATTTGAAATCAGATACCTCAAATTAGTAAAAATTGTATCAAACTTTCCATACGACCACCTTCCTTGGCCAGCTCATCTGCTGCCTGGTTTCCCGGGCAGTTTGAGTGCCCTGGTATCCATATAAGTGTTAACTCTGAATGTTCAGCAATCTCATTCAAAGACATCCGATATTCCACAGTCAACCTAGATGTCGTATAGACACCCGCAAGAGAGGCAATGGCAGCCTTGCTATCAGTAAATATACGTATATCTCCCGATACTCGATAATACTTTAGCCAGTTGGCTGCCCGCTTTATAGCCGAGATTTCCGCCTGCAGGACACTACATCCATCCGGCAGACGAAAGGAAACTTTAACGCCCAGTTCCTCTATGAAGAAACCTCCGCCAACTCTTTCCCCCTTCCTTGAACCAGGTAACCCATATGAACTGAAAAAACATAGTCTATTTAACATTACAATGTCCTAGAGCTGGACCATATAACCCAGCTTTGCACTACGATGGAGTAGTCTTAAAACTACTCCATGTTCATACGTACTCCCAGTGGATTAGTTTTAAAACTACTTCATGTTATACTCCAGAGGATTGGTTTTGAAATCGTTTAAAAACAAAAAAAAATGTAGTTTAAAAACGAAGACATGTCGTTTAACTACAAACTCTTTTTTAACAATGACATTGTCCCTGATGGCATTACATCGGACCATGTTGTAAGTAGTCCATTTGATCTAAAATAGATCAAGTAGCCCAGTATTATTTGCAGGGAACAAAGTTTGACAAACACACGCATTTGCATGCATATCGAATGCAATTCTGAGAGATGAGACGTAAAAGTTATATTAGATTAAAACACTCACATTGTAGTTTTTTTCTCAGAGTGGAACTACCAGCGAAAATGTAAATCTTTTTTTACATGGATTCTTGGTAACTTTTTCCCACTAAGATCTGCTTTTAGTCTGGCCAGACCACAATTAGAACAGGTAAAATTCCAAATAAATTAGAAGTATATAAATATATTTTTTATTGAACGTAAGCTTATTATATTAGATTATACGCATTTATTATATAATATATTTATTTCATTATTTTTTTTCCACATGCAAGTACAGGTGAAACGAGTTTTGCGTTTGGTTTTTGTAGTTAAATTGAACTAATCAGTCTCTGTTTGAATGCGATCAGTGAAAGACGTATAAAAACAATACAAACTTTAATTTTTGACTGCTTAAATATTTTTTACATTCCTTCTTGCAATAACAATTGTAAGAAAAAAAAAAAAAAAAAAAAAAAAAAAAAAAAAAAAAAAAATAAAAAAAATTAATTAAAAATTCAGAAATAAAATAACAAATATAAACAGTGTTAATCCCACAATAAAAAGCGCACGCAAATGTGCGCATACTTAGGTAGCATTTTTGTTGATAGCAACAAAAAAAAAGCTTACTAAGAATCAATATGCCAACCAGTGATGTGATCAAGCAAAACACAAATAAAGAAATTCAAACTGATAATATGAATTTGAGTGATAGCAGTTCAGATAGTGAATGCAGCTGGCAGCGAGTTCCTGAAAATAACCGTAAGAGGTCTAGCTCCAAATCACCACAAATAAATATTCCAAAGCGTCAGCAACTGGAATGCGGTCCTTCCACTTCAAACCGTTTTGCTGCTCTAGCACCAAATAATGAGGAATACGATGACGATGAAGTGTCACCCCAACAATCTCAGCAGCCTAAGCCAAAATGGTTAATAAATTAAGTAAGGTTGTAGATAGTCATGAATTTTATTATAAATCTTTAAGAGATGGTCAGGTTCGCTTAAGTATTAAGACAGTTGATTCGTACAGAAGGGTAGTTGATTACTTTGACAAAAACAAAGTTATATATCACACGTTTCAGCTCAAGCAAGAGCGAGCTTTTAGTGTAGTTATTAAAGGTATTCATCACTCTACGTCAATTGCAGATATTAAGGCGAATTTGCTTTTGTTAGGGCATCAGGTAAGGAGTGTAAGAAACATCATAAGTCGAACTACTAAGCAGCCACTTCCTATGTTTTTTGTTGACTTGGACCCAAAACCTAATAATAATGAAATTTATGACTTGAGAACATTTGGTCATGCAACTGTTGTCATAGAAGCACCCAAAAAATTTGATGACATTGTCCAATGTTTCCGATGCCAGCAGTTTGGCCATACAAAGGCTTATTGTAGAAAACCGTACAGATGCGTTAAATGTGGCTTAGAACATTCAACATTGGAATGTACTAAATCCCCAGATTCTCCCCCTAAATGTGTTCATTGTCTAAGTAACCACACTGCGAACTACAAAGGCTGCGAAGTTTACCAAAAACTTGTTAATAAACATTCATATAGAAGTGTTAGAAATATTCCTGAGCAAAATAGCTACAATTATAACTCTACCTTCCCCTCAAGAACCCAAAACGGCCAATTAACTTATGCTCAAGCAGCCAGGGGTGCAAATGATAATGTTAGCAATGTAAATAATGTTCTTCAAAAAATAGAGGCAATGCTTGAAAACCAAATCGAGTTAACAAATACATAAATGAACATGATGTCCATGTTAATGACAAAATTATGCAATTAAATCTTATAATAGCAGAATGGAACGCGAATGGATTTTTGAACCATATTAACGAAATAGAAGTCTTTCTTAAAAATAATTTTATTGATATTTTATTAGTCTCAGAGACCCATTTAACTAACAAATCTCTTTTCCGTATAAGAGGATACAACATAATAGTTGCCAATCAGCCTAATAACAGAGCACATGCAGGTTCTGCAATTGTTATTAAATCAAGCCTTTCTTATGAAGTTTTAGAACCTGTTACTGAGTTATACTTGCAAGCCGCAGGCATTCAAATAACTTGCAATAACAGCAGTGTCTCTATATACTCTGTTTATTTTCCCCCAAGATACAACATCAAATGTGATCAGTACGAAAGATTTTTCAACAATATTGGTAATCGATTCTTAGTAGGAGGTGATTTCAATGCAAAACACACATGGTGGGGATCACGTCTAACTAACCCTAAAGGAAAAGAACTATTTAAATGCATTACCAAAAATCAATACAATACCCTATCGACGGGATTACCTACATACTGGCCAGCTGATACATACAAAATACCAGATGTGTTAGATTTTTTTATATATAAAGGAATTCCACAAACCTCTCTAGATATTGTATCTAGTGATGATCTCAGCTCTGATCATAGCCCAATTATTGTTAGCTTCTCGGCAGCATGTAAGAAAAGGCAGTTAAATACCAGGCTTGTGCACGCGAAAACTGATATTGATCTTTTTCAACGCTACATTGAATCTCAACTTGATCTCAGCTCGTCTTTTAATACCGAAGGCGAAATTAACTATGCTGTGGAAATGTTTTCAAAAGTTATACATGAAGCCTCGTTTAGGGCTACACCGCAAAATTTAAACTTTAGTTCAAATTTACGGCTATCGCTTGAAGTTAGGTCGCTTATCATTGCGAAAAGAAGACTGCGCAATATCTGGAAGAGGTCAAGGATGCCGGTGGACAAGACAAATTTCAATCGTGCAGCTAGTAATTTAAAGAAAAGGCTACGAGAATTAAAAAATGATTCAATCAATAGATATCTTTCCAAGCTAAGTCCAGCTAATAATAATGATTTCAATCTCTGGAAGGCAACTAAATATCTAAAACACGCTCAAAAGCGTAATGTTCCAATAAAGGACAGAAATGGTTATTGGTGTCGATCTGATAAGAATAAAGCTGCTGCCTTTAAAAGCTACCTTGAAGACATATTTACTCCTTTTTCGCTTTGTACGCAAGATCAAGATTCCACAATAAAATCCTTTTTAGATATTTCATGCCAAATGAGTCTACCCATTAAACCTTTTAGGGTAACTGAAATTATAGCTGAAATAAAAAAGCTTAATCCAAAGAAATCGGCGGGATATGATAATATTGATGCAAAAGTTCTAAAAAACCTGCCGAAAAAAGCTTTAGTTTTTCTTACTGTCTTGTTCAACGCTATTTTAAGGATATCACATTTTCCTACCCAGTGGAAGCATGCAAAAATTATAATGGTTAATAAACCTAATAAGCCAGAGCATTGTATTGAATCATACCGGCCTATTAGTTTGCTACCTACATTATCTAAATTATTTGAAAAGCTTTTTCAAAAAAGGCTATTACCGGTCCTAGAGTCTCTTCAAATAATACCTGATCACCAATTTGGATTTCGACACAAGCATGGAACACCCGAGCAGTGCCATAGAATAGTTAAAAAAATTAGAGAATCTCTAGAAAATAAGGAGTACTGTTCTTCAGTTTTTCTTGACGTCAAACAAGCATTTGATAGAGTTTGGCACAATGGCCTTTTATATAAGTTAAAAAAACTTTTGCAAGCTCCATATTATCTTTTACTCAAATCATATCTACATGAACGCAGCTTTTTTGTTAGTATCAATGGAGAAAACTCAGAAATCGGCAAAATAAGAGCAGGTGTGCCTCAGGGAAGCGTATTAGGCCCCATACTTTACACATTATTTACCGCAGATATGCCTACAAATAAAAACGTTTTGATTGCTACGTATGCCGATGACACTGCAATATTAGCTACCAGCAAATCTGCCGCCTTAGCATCAGATATGGTGCAAACACAACTTAATGTAACAAGCAACTGGTTGAAAAATTGGAATATAAAAGTGAATGCGGAAAAATCCAATCACGTCACATTTACACTGAAAAAAGGGGACTGCCCCCCCGCTTACCTCGACGGAACTGTTATACCGAAGTCCGATCATGTAAAATATTTGGGACTTATAATAGACAAACGCTTGACTTGGAAAGACCATATAAAACTGAAAAGGAAACAACTTGAAATTAAAACAAAAAAGATGTATTGGCTTCTTGGCCCTAAGTCCGAATTAAGTCTCAATAACAAGGTCTTGCTTTATAAAACGATTCTAAAGCCAATATGGACTTACGGAATACAGTTATGGGGAACTGCATCCTACTCGAATATTGATATAATTCAAAAATATCAGTCGAAAACACTCAGACTTTTAACAAACGCACCTTGGTTTATGAGAAACAACGCTATTCACCGTGATCTTGATGTACGCTTTATTAGAGAGGAAATTAAAAATTACAGTAGAAAATATCAACAAAGACTGAGCAACCACCAAAATTTACTTGCGATCTCATTGTTAGATGATAGTTATGAAGTAAGACGTTTAAAAAGGTTACACATACTAGATCTCCCATTTCAAATATAACTTTCAGTTTGTAAAAGTTAATGTAAATAGTTTTTTTTTTTGTTAAGAATTGTAAACTTATAAAACAGTTAGATTCGTAGGAACCTAACACTCTGTGAAATTCTTGTATTAGCTATAAGTTTTGCTTAATATTTATTTGTAAATAGATTGCAAAAATAAAAAATTTATAAAAAAAAAAAAAAAAAAAAAAATTGAACTAAGCGCATAGTGGGCCGTTGTCTTCTGATTTGATTCAAACTGGTTTCATTCGCTTCAGAACATTTCATTTATAGAAATCACGTTTCAAAAAAAAAAAAAAAAAAAATAAAAAAAATTCGGTCTGGACCAAGAGGTTAATTTCACCCCACTTATTTGCTCCAATCGAATCAAAATTAGTTTCATTCGATTCAGCACATATCATTTATAGAATTGATATGCCGGTTTTATGATTTTTTGTTATATACGAAAAATATTGCAGGCAAAACCCAAATTTGGTCTGGCCAGACCAAGTCGATAATCGTAGGGTTAAGAAATTTATTTAAGAAATTTATTTAAGAAATTTTTTATTTTAAGAAATCCCGGGATTGGTTTTCGAAATAATTCCCATTTAGGATTAAGTACGTTTTTATTATTATTCATCCTTGAATTTTTAATTACAACTTGTCCTTTAAGTAAGTATAAAAAACTTAAATGATCTTGAGTGTGTTTCTTTCTGTGTACGAGTACAGGAAAGATAATATGGGACTTTAAAACTAATCTTCATAAAAACTGACCTCACAATATTATAAATCGTTACGGTTGTAGGTGTATTATAGTATATAGTGTAATTTCTTTCAGGACTACGGCAAATTATGACCGGTTCTTCATGGGAGCTATTGTTATAATTTCTAGTCTTATGAAATAAATTTATTACTGATATATAATTTATTTGAGTTTAAGGCATATTTGAATGATTTTTGGATGATGTCCTTATATGGGAACTGTGTTAAATTACATACTGATCACCAAGAAAGTAAGTAATATAATTTTAAGTCATATGAAATGAATGTGTGCTAAATTTAATGACAATCGGTGGAATCCACCAACAATTTTATGGCGAGTTTTCTCTTTGACATATTTTCAGAACTGAACAGTTTTTATGTTTAAAAGTTATGCAGAACATTTTTTAGTTCGTAGCTTAGTGATACAAAAGCCCGTATTTCGGAACGACATTTGCGTGAGAAAATGCATTGAATTTCCATTTTTTTATTTGCTATTAAGCGTCTTTGTAAAGAAGTTAAAAGTTTTTCCTGAAATAAATAAAAAAAAGTGATTTCAAATCACGAGATTTTAATAAAAGTGATTTTCAGAACAGACCCGTATATATCTTCCCAGCAAAAACTTCCATTAAAAAGTAATGAGTTAAAAAGCTATTATAACTACTCTTCACTACTTATACATTGGCATTTTAATTCATTATTTTAACACAGTGATATCATTGGAGGCAAGTATTTCCCACCCACCCTTATAAATAGGGAGTTAAATAAGTCATAACCACGTTACAAATAGGTACTTCACATTGGTATCAACAAAACTAAATTTCTCACACAAATTGTGTTTTTATTTTAATTTACTTTCTAATGCAAAATTTGACTACCGTGCATTAAGGACATCAAGTAAGTATTTAAATTTTTCATACTCAGAAAAAAGTTCTTATCAATTAAAAAAAGGTGCAAAAAGTATTTAAATTATATGATAATTGAATCAATTATTTTTTTTTTAGTTGAAAGAAAATTAATAATATAATTTTGATTTAATTTATATTTAAGTTGTTTTGAAATAAATTTTTAATTAAAATATAAATTATATATCAAAAAATATTAATTGACTTTTTCGTTTAAAATAAAATAATTTAAACTTGTAGAATTGTTGTTGGGAATTGTCAATATTAATTAAATAAATTAACACATTTTTTGAAATGGCAAAGTTTTTTGATCATTTTTTTAATTAAAATTAAAAATATCATTTATTGAAAAAAAAAATATTCACAATTTTACAATTTTCAGTAATCAATATAATCATTTTGGTAATAGGTGCAAAATCAACAAATTGTTTGTGTGATTCTATGAATTTGGAATGAATTCAAATCTATCACAAATAGTTTTTCAATTATAAGAAATAAAAAAAAAATGTAAGAACAAATATGTATTTAAAATCAATTTGTATTAGATTTGAATAAATAAAACCTCAAATGCATTTTATTATGAATTAATTATAAATTTCGGTAATCAGCTAATAAGCAAGTGCTTATGTATCAGTTTATATGTCAGTCATTACTAAACTACTTTTATGTAATGCAGATGGTATAAAGTTGTCATTGAAAAGTAAGTGGTTCAGTAATTGCAAGTGATTACCAAGTTTTTGCTGGCTTACTCTTAAGTCTACTTTTAGGAGTAACAAATATAATGTTTCCATAACTAGAAAAATCCGTACAGTGGCGATGAATCCCTACAATGGCGTTTTTTTTTTAACAATTTGAGTTCTATCGGGCTTAAAAAACGCCCTTTTATAACCGTTACTAAAATAGGCTAGAAGAGAAATGATTTACAGAAAACTTAATGGCAAAATGGAAAGATAAAGACAAAAAGCCATGCTTTGTCCATAACAATGGCCAATCATCCATTTTTTGATCGAAGTTTCCAACATAGAGACCAACAGAAAATTAAACAAGCAGGTGTTGCTGCTTGTAAAGAGAACATGTCTGGATCTCACCTAACCGACCAATTGTTACTAAAATAATGAGGTAACAATTATTATTACATTATAAGAATCGAAGAAAAGTTGTGCAGCACTAGTTTTTTTATTTACAAATTGTTTCGACCAGGATTAACCTCTTTAAACGTACGAGATAAATTAGCTGAAGGCTCTGATTGGTAATATCGTAAATTCCAGTAGACTTCCATTCCTTCCAGAATTTCAAGGTTGAAGTAAGAGTATAAGTTATCAAAATAATTATCTTAAAAGTAGAACGCAAAAAGATTTAAGCTTTTTGATATACATTTTTACGTAATAAATAAAATTGGTTTTGTTTAACCTTTTTGTGCTTAGTAAATAAAATTTTTGCGTAAAGTATTTTGAGCATAAGTTATAATATTAAACAAAATTCAATAAAATAAAACTTGCCACGTTTTCAACTTTCGATAAACGCTTTCGTTTGCTAGAAATTAAAGTAGTCTTTGAGTTATATTGAACGCGAATTTGCACTCCGTTTTTTCTTTCGGGATATTTCGTTACGTAAAAATAAAGCCACTTTCACCATATATAGCAGGATCACTTGACTATGGGCTTTTGTATTCTTTAAATAAAAAAAATTCGAAATTCGACAATAAAATTCTGTTTAGGTTGTTATTAAACTTGATCTCTAGTTTCAGAAATATTATTAAAGTTTGATCCAGAAAATAAAAACTTAAAAAATTTTAAATTTTATGTTTTTAAGAATTCATAAAAAAATACTACAACAAGTTTATTTTTGGTCTACTCGGTTGCAGCTTAATGTATTACATAGTATTTGAGCCCTTTTGCATTGAAGTTGATGCACAACTTTTGATTTTATTTGCAATTTAGTTTGAGAACAGCTAAAAACTTTGAAGCAATAGATATAATGTAAAATTTTTTAACTGGTGTTTGTGTGTGCTACTGCTGTATTGAAATTAAAATTTATGCAAGTTTGTTTTGTCACTAAAATGTGATTAAAATTTAAATTTGCCCACCAAATTCAACATAAATTACAGGGTTGTTCTAAATTGATAAGCAAATTTAAAATTTTTTAACTGTGATTTTGGAAAAGGATGTTTTTGGAAGTTATTATCAGTTTTGTTAATTGTTTTGTTTTCCAAAAAATTTTTAGAAGTTAATTAAATTTCGAAATTCTCTATGACGTGCTAAATTTCCAATTTTAATTTTTGATAAAAACACTGAAATTTGAGGGAAAGCTGGTTTCTATGCGCATTTCGCTGGTTGCTTAGGCCAGCCTATCGGGAAACTTTTCCAAAGCCTTTCGAAAAGCTAAAAATATTATATAAATAAGACTATAAAGTGAATAAGAATTTTAAACACTCAGGTCTAACTGGTAACAATATCAGAGCTTCAACAAAGCAACAACAAAAAACAGTGAGTTTTTCTTTTCTTACATTATTCCCCTACAATTGACTAGTTTTTTTTCAACTTAAATTGTAGCTGTAAAAAAGTAAAACGAAAAAAAATTAGAAATAAGAAACAAATTGCTTAATAAACCAACTTGCCATTTCAGTTTTTTTTTTGCCGGGCACATGCAAATTTATTATCAACATTTATTTTCATGAATACAAAATTACTTATTAATACGATTTCTCTATGACGTGCTAAATTCCCAACCCCAATGTAACTTATAGAATATTCGATTACTCCTTTAAGTGTACTTTAGTTTATTGATGTATGATAGCTGAATTTAAATTCAGCCATAGTAATAATGCACATACCTAAAGATGCATAAGTTTTATTAACATTATAGACGTTAGGATTCGAACTTTCTAGAGCCATGTAGACGTCAGGACTCGAAGAGAGGACTCGTGAAGGTTGGCATCGTAAGTCGGTATTAGTACGAACGTTTAAGTGTGCAGATCACAAAGAGCAATTGTGAGTTAGCATCTAAGAGCTATAAATAAAGGTTGATAAAGTGACTAAGTTATAAATAAAGTTTGTGAACTAAAAAAGTGTTCAGCGTTTTGTTTATTATATTAAATTTGCAATAAAAGAACTCAAGAGGTTTGTTATTAAGGAAATAAACCAAAAATTTTATCAAAAAAGCAGTAATGTAACAATATTTAAAAACAAAAATTTTATTAAAAATAATTTTTTTTTTGCCGAATCTTTTACGATATCTCGTAGACTACTCTGCAGATTAAGTAATAATTTTTGCACGTCTTTGGTTGCTGATTTTTTCATTTTACTGAATGGAGCAAAGCCTTCTCAAGTTATTCTTATACATGCACTGCAAGTGCCTTTATTTTTTATAAACCGCTATATCGGACCAACTATAACTGATAAAAATATTTCTAATTATGCATTGAAAATCTGTGTACCAAATGTAGTCAGTGACGGCTAAAATTTTCCCATCAGGCGATGAACTGTTAACATGTGTTTTAAGTTTAAGAAACAGTTTTTTATAAAAACCCCTACGACAGTTAACTCTCATCACTTTAAGGTCAGTGGTCATACATCAATAATAACAAAAATGCCTAGACATACTAACCCATAGTCTGGGTTAGATAAACCAATTACATTAACGTTGTAGACCACAACTGTTGGAGAAACATAACAAAATGAAAAAGAAAATGACTTAGAAAATGAATGTGGTACAGCTGAGAACAAGATAAATAGATTAGCAAACATTTTAAGAAAAAGGAAAAAATGATAAGTTGAAAAGTTTGATTGCAATTTAAACTTGAATAAACACCAAAGAACAGCGAATTATTTTCCTTATTTCCTTCAACTTTCCTTAAGTAACTTTTCTAACCTATATTAGATTCCTTCTTCAGTTGTATGAATGTATGTAAGTATTTGAAAAGAAAAGCAAACAAAAAGAATCCTTTTAGAGTTGACCATCTGGAAAAACAAACAACAACTGTCGTTTATGTTTATAATACAAGAAACTAAAAAGTAATAAATCTCACGGAGCGAAAGATAAAAGAGAAAATAAAAAATAAAAATTTAAAATGTAGTGAAAGAACGCCATAAATTTTTGACAAGTATTCTTTACGCTGCTCAAAAATGGAAACATCAGGGCTTCAAATAAACTTTATTATTTTCTGATAAGGAAAAAAAACTATATCCATTCCGCAATTATAATAAAGTGTTTAAAAAAAGTCACTTTACTTATTTCATTCCCCACACCGTGTATTTTGTTATTAAGGTTTTTTTGTTAGATGTATCGTAATACGTCAACCAAAAAAAAAAAATTGCCAATTATTTATTTTTCGTTTTTTTTTTGCAAAAGGAAATTATTTTAACATTTTTTAATTTTCAAATTTATTCTATGAGCTAAATTTCAGTTATTTTTTTTTCTTTCTTTATAGAACTATTACAAAAAAGCTTTATTAAATACATAACTGAAATTTAGCTCATAGAATAAGTTCGAAAATTAAAAAATGTTGAGTATAATAAAGAAACTATGAAAAAGAAATAATTCCCAGATTCTATTTGGAAAATATTTTTGTTAGAAATTTGTGAATATTGTGAGGAGCACAATTCTACGAAATAAAGAAAAAAAAATCAAATGACTTTTTTTTATTTAAAAATTTTGGCTTACGCACTAAGTTAATTTCGTACTGGCACCCTGTTTAAACACCTGGATTGTGGTAATAATTTTGCTATATATATAATCATCATCTCTTTTGCATGCCCTTCACCAAAAATGTAAGTATTTTATTTTCTAACATATAAAAATAGTTTCCAAATATAGGCTCTTTACATAATTTAGGTTCTGTTAAAATTTAAATAAAATTTACATTTCAATTAAGTAAAGACTTAATCTGAAATACATTATTAAAATAATAAACGTAATATATTAATATGATATGTGTATATAAATTTTATCTGATAAGGCTTAAATTTTATTGTTCCATACTGTTTTTCTAGTGTTACTATTGTATAGATGTTTATTAAAAATAAATAAGATAACAAAACAAAATTTAAACAAAAATCTACAAAAATTTTAATTTAAAAACAAAATCAGAAAATGACGTACTATTTTTAATCCAAAAAAAAACTTTAATTCAGATTTAAAAATTCATTAAATCGGAAAAGCCTTTTAAACAAAGCTCAAATTTCTTAAACGCTAAATAAACATCAAAGAAACCGTTAAAATAATATATAAAAAATCTTTGAAATCCGACAAAAATAAAAAGAAAAATAAAAAATATTTAAAAGGGCAACCGCAGAAATAGAGAAAAAATATCAAAAAACTAGATTGGGAAAATAACTAAAATCTAAATAGCAAAATTGCGCATAAGTTATATTTTCTACAATTATTTAATACATTCCTCATACGCATGTCTGCTGTTTTGCATTTTTTTTTTATTTCTCTTACATCTCAAAATACCTAAACCAAATAAATTCCATATGCTTCCTTAAATTTAAGCTCAAACAAATTTATAATCGAATAGATTCGCTTCTGCTCAACTTTCATATTTCATGTCAGGTCTTACACGAATAGCTTCATAGCTGTTCAAAAATACGCTTACACGAGCCTCAGACCGTAAAGAGTAACAAAATTGCCTAATATATGTAAGTAACAAAAAAAGTGTTTATCAATTAAAAAATGATGTTAAAAGTATTTAAGTTTAATTAATATGATAATTGAATCAATTATTTTTTAATTGAAAGAAAATTTTAAATTTAATTTTGCTTGAATTAACATTTTAGTTGCTTTGAAATAAATTTTCAATTAAAACTTTAATTAAATAACAAAAAATCTTAATTGACTTTTTTCGTTTAAAATAAAATAATTTAAACTGTTTTTGGGAAATGTCAATATTTAATTAAATAAATTAACACATTGTTTGAAATGGCAAACTTTCTGAAATTTTTTTTAATTAAAATTTATCATTTATTGAAAAAAAATATTCACAATTTTAAAATTTTAAGTAATCAATATAGTCATTTTGGTAAAAGGTGCAAAGTGCTTAATATTATGAATTTGGTATAAATTTGGTGATTAGAGAAAATTATTAATTGTTTCTGTGTTAGCGCTAAAAAGTCCCCCTTAAATCCCCAACTTGGATAGGAATATTATTCGTAATGGTGATACTGTTGGGAAAATTAGAGTTAGCCAGCAGGGCAGAGCTATTCCCAAATACGGTATAAGCAAGATTAGCATACAGCTCATACACATGAGTTACAGACAAACTTTTTTATTACTTTTCGAGTAACCATGGATTATTTTGTTTCACATATTTTCGATGCGAGAAGTTCTCACCAAAGTTAAAGAACATGGGTACTGGTTGTCCATTCGGAGGAAATGCCCATATCGATGCCTTACTTTCTCAACCTCATATCTTAAAAAAATACGGTTTTGACTTTTTCATGTCAAACAATTGATATTTTTGTGTTCTATTACTGCAACAACTTATTAGTTTAATACTTTTTCTCAATTCTTTAAATATTAATAAATTATTGAAATAATAAGTTGTTGCAGTAATAGAACACAAAAATATCAATTGTTTGACATGAAAAAGTCAAAACCGTATTTTTTTAAGATACGAGGTTGAGAAAGTAAGGCATCGATATGGGCATTTCCTCCGAATGGACAACCAGTACCCATGTTCTGTAACTTTGGTGAGAACTTCTCGCATCGAAAAGATTTGAAACAAAATAATCCATGGTTACTCGAAAAGTAATAAAAAAGTGTGGCTGTAACTCATGTCGAAAACTATCAAAAGAGAGTACGTCGTTATAAATGTCATAATATTCCACTCGAAGCCGATGTGAACTTGCAGACGTTGAGAACGCCAGTAACACACATCGTTGCCGCCGGCCAAAATTATTAAAATTGAAAAATGTTCAATGACGGCGGCGAAAATGCAACCGTCGGCTATATCAAATAATGTAGAGTGCGACTTTAATTTTTGTTGTTTAAAAAATAGCTTTGAAAACATTCGTATATTTTTTTGAAAATGTTAAAAGCAAAATAATGAAACATGGAAAAAATCAGTCAAAAACAAAATACTTTTCTCTTCCATGCTATTATTCATTGTATTTTGCATATTAATCATATTTTTTAGTGGTAATATTTTTTCTTTACCCGTTTTCAAGCATGAGTTTATATGACAGTTCAACGCGGGATTTCTCACAAAAATTTTACAGACACACTTTTTCTGTAAATTTGCGAGTAATTTCCTTACGTGACATCTATTACTCACTAAAAATGTTACATACGCTGTTAAGTGAGAAAAACAGTTGTGTGTTTCAATTTATGGCATTTTTGTGCCATTTCTCGCGTTTCAATCGAAAAGTTTCACGAAGCGAGAGTTACAGAACATGGGCACAGATAGAAAAATAAAGTGTTGATAATCATCGTGTTTAATTTTTTATATTATAAAAAATTCTATGTTTTTATAATAGAATGGCTTCAAAGCATAAACTCAGCTGTTTTACTTGAGGAAATTGGGCTGGGAACTAGACAATTTTATATTTTCTCTTTAAGCCACTTCTAAAGGCATTTTTATATCGAATTATTTAACATGCAAAAAATATGTTATGTTTGCACTCTTTCTTTACAATCTCTCTATTACAATCAATTAGGAAGAGAAAAGTGTAACGAAAACAAAAAAAGTTCGATTAACGGGGAATTAACGATTCAAAGATATGGAAAAGTTAAATTAATTAAACAAACACTAATAGAGATATTTTATTGTGTAAATACTGGATGCAGACCTACATTAATACAGTTTTAAAATAAATTGGTCGCTTTTGAATATTCCGTTCCATTTTGCAGATTTTTACATTTCACAACTGTCAGTCAAAGTTGATTTATATTTAGCGTACATTCGTGACCACATGTTTATAACTATCACTATGAAAACGTAAACTCGATGAAATCCATCTTTTGCACTAAATATAGAGCTACCAAAATGCTATCAAATAGCCAAAAAAAAAAAAATGCTAGTAAAAGTTTTGTTTTCTATATTATTTGAACATCAAAAGCCTGCGAACGTACGTTCGTGACCCCAGAAAATGCGAATATGTATAAGATTAACGCAAGTACCTGTCATAATAAGCCTAACTTTACGGTGGTCTCAACACCTACTGAAAACAAAGCGTCTAGTTGTGGACCTTGGTAGACGCTTAAGCACAAAGATGACTGTTGTATAAACACATAACACAGAGACATCTGCCATCAGTAGCAAGCCTAGGTTAAGGCCATTTACTGGCAATATTTAAATTCCCTCACAAACGAGCTTTGACGATAACCATAGCCTGTGCTATACCCTAAGAGCTACTGATTCCTGCGTTACCCGATAGGACTTTTGGGAGCAGCGATCTAGGATATTCTGTTATTTTGAGCCCCATGCAAGATTGAGTTATTGGCTACATCTATATTCACTGAGATTGTAAGGCCAACTGGTAGGTGATCCTTTCTTAATTAATCCTTGCAGCGTTCGTTGGACTAAACCGCTGCCAATTTGTATCTGTAAGAACGCGTATACGTGTTTATGACCTACATTATAGCTCAATTAAAATAATATATTCTAGAGTAGTTCCAAAAATACCTATAAAGGTCATGAAAAATATCTTAGAAAAAAGCGACTTTGGAATGTTTATAATGGCTGGGATTCTCTTTATAATTGAATGGTTTTAATATTTATAAAACCGATGCAGCTAAAGCCAAGGAGTCTAAGTCTGTCTTTCACGAACTGTTTTCAAATTTTACAAACACGTTGCTTAAAATCTTTTTTGAATATTCATCTATAACCTTAAAAGTATCAACGATTAATATCTTAAGAAAGTGGACAGACATAAAATAATCACAGTCCAATCGCTTAAGTGAATAAAGGAATATTGCAACAAAATTAACAGCTTAATTGCACTAAGTAAAATAAAAAGCAACATTAAATTTACCGGTGTACTATTCATTGTTCTTATACCACAGCTAGACACCAATTGGAAGACATGACGTGGATTAACAAAATTTAAAAAACTTTTGTACTTAATATTCATATGTTTGAAATTTTTAACTAAATCGGCTTAGTTCAACCTTTAAAATATCCTCAACCCAACATTAAAGTTACAATTATGCGCCTCATGTGTTCTTAGAATTCTGAATTTTTTTAATGGGTGAAGGGGCTGTAAAATATTAATGGACTTGGCATCAGATACTTAGTTACTTACTTAGATGGCACATCAACCTGTTGTTGGTCTCGGCCAACTTTAACAATGTTTTTTTTCCATGAGCTTAGATCTTTTATGCGTTGTCTCCAGTTTAATTCACCACAGATTTGTAGGTCTTCACCGTTGACTCTTTCCTTCACATAGATTCTGGAATGGCTTTGATGTCGGAATATCCGCAATCATTCTTCCGATGTGCCCCAGCAATCGCAATCATTGTATCTTAATGCGTCTTACTATGTTATCCGTGGTGTGCATCTCATACAGAAAATGACAGATTCATCGCCTGTTCGTAAAGGACACTTACGCAAATTACAAAAAGAATTTTAGTTGTACGACTGCAAAAATACTTAGTTTTTCAAGAGTTAGTAACTCTCCAGAATTATCAGACGTAAGGATTATTAATTTAAACGAAACAAATTTTGATTGAAAACGCCAAAGGTACCGGATAACCTAGGTGCGTCCACAAGGGTTAAATGAGTTCCCAAAGTGGAATTCAATGGGTCCTTTTGTATATTATGGAACGATCGTCAAACAATTCGAAAGTGTGATTTTTATCTTATAAGACTTTGACAGACCAAATTTTGCTAGACTAGAATTATTTATTACGGTTTAAGGCGTGTTTTCCAAGAGTGGACTTTATATGGGGCCTATGGTAAATTATGGACCGATCTTTACTAAATTTAGTAGTATAATCTTTAGTTATATGAACCGAATTTATGCAAAATATTACATCAATACGCGTATTGCGCTAGCGTTTATGCTAGTTTTTGTAAAAAATTATAAATATTTCAAGGTTGTTGTTCCACATTCAGATTCGTAAGTGTTATCCTAATAAAGCAATTTTGCTGGATTTAAGATATCAATATTGTTCTTTTATTTTGCTTTGTTAAGAAGGAAGCGTGATATCAACAGACGGACAAAGAGACGGAAAAATGTCTATATCAACTTAGAATTACACAAGCACCCAAAATATAAATACTTTATGGGGTCTTAGACGAATATAAAAAAGTTTCAAACGCAATGACAAACTAAGTATACCATCTTATACACCAGAAGGTATAGACATTGCAGTAAAAACGAATAAGACCCTAACTTGCACAATATACTCTTTTGCCTAAAATTTGGGTAAAAACTTCTGCACAATAACGTAAGTAAAGTTGTGCTGCAAAATTTTTTTTTTTTATCCACTATGCAAATTATGCATTTTAACTGTGTATGTAGTACTAAAGTTGGTTTAGGTTAGCCACGGTTGATATGTGATTCCACCGCATTTGTTCTATATCAATGTTTTTCCATTTTATGTGGGTTATTTGAAAATTTTGGAAAACATTTCTCTTATTTTCTAAAACACATTGCCTCACTTTGGAAATATTTTAATATCAAATTAAAAAAGAAAAAAATAAATCAAAAAATTTAACATGATAGACAGTAGTAAATGTGTCATGATGATACATTTCATAGCCCTCGGTAAATCCCCCACATAATAAGATTATTAGGTTTTTATAATTTTATGTTTTGCATTCCCTCGTAGATTGTACATGGAGCAACGTTTGTTTTGCATTATTCATATTTATTCACCAGTAAATCAATATAATTTTATACGCTTTAAATTTTCCAAGCCCAATGTTCACTATTTACATACACTGTTAGATCACTTGCTTTTGTTTTGTGTTGACTGTTGATTTTAACATAGTTTTCCTGTCAACTTGTCACGTTTATATGTTCCAATATTATTTGATTGGATATCTAGGAAAAATAATAATATTATCTTGACATCGTAAACATAAATTTGTGCTGCCAAAAGTAAAGTAGATGTACTGAAACTTGGCTAAATCACCCATATAAGTATTTCTTTAAGTCCACGCAGAGAAAAAACATGTTTAAATATGGTCACCTCCAACAAAATTATTTTCTAAGAAAATGTTGAAAATATTATGTTTAATTTTACCATATTATTGTCACCGACAACCATATTGTTGTTAAATTAGTCCTCCATTAAGAAACCACAACCATATTATGGTTGCTTCTAAACATGTTATGGTTAAATATGACAACAGTTTTATTTTAAATTAACAATAGTATTTTCCCCTTTTCCAAGCGCAACATGCTATGGTTGAAAAACCACCATGCTCTTATAAGTGTTAAAAATATTTTTGTTTTTATTAACCAAAACATGTTCTGCGGCAAACATAATATGGTTTTGCCTTCTTGATGGAGGACTAATTTAACCATATTATGGTTGCCGATGACAATAATATGTTTAAATTAACCATAAAATGTTAACAATTTTATTTAGAAATAGTTTTGTTTAACCATTTTTAAACATATTTTTCTCTGGGTGTGGGGATTTTTATTATGATAGCGGCCTCTTTACAAAAGGTGATGCACAGTGGCTTAAGCTAGATTTACACGATTGAAATTTTCTTCAAAATTGCTCTTCAAAATGCTTCAAACTCGTGTAAACAGCAAAATTTCTTCAAAATTTATTAAACAATATTATTGAAATAAATTTTGATCAAGAAATTTGAAGAAATTTTGCTGTTTACACGAGTTTGAAGCATTTTGAAGAGCAATTTTGAAGAAAATTTCAATCGTGTAAATCTAGCTTTAGAGTCGTATTTCAACTTTTAAACCGATAGCGATATTTTAGATTTTTATTTTTTTTTTTTTTTGTTGAAGAGATGATTCCTTGCATTTTTTTCAATTTATGTCACATATATTCCAGAATAACTTTCTATTGAAATTCAGCTTGAACAATTTACAAATTGCTGAGGTATGAGCAACAAACCAGGACTGCCACTAATTTTTGCCCATTAATCGCTAATTTATAATTCCTAGACTTCGCTTTTTCACCTTTACATGAAATAAACTGATTAGAATACTGGTAGTGAAAATGAATAAAATCGGTCCACAAATAACCTCGTATACACATATAACTACCTTCTTATTTCCGAAATAATGGTTTGAGTTCTATAACGCCCATATGATATGAGATATGGTGATCAATTTTGGCTCAGATATTTCTTATTTATAAATAGTAGTTAATATTTAAAAGAAATAAATCAATATTATGGTGAGGGGGATATAAAATTTTGCAAAGTCAAACAATGCACTTTACTTGTTTTATTTAGCTGAAGTACCCTTTTTTATTTAGTTAGAGTACCCCCTAAAATAAGTGTTTTAGCACAAAATGGAAGATATTCATTTATAATGATCCAATATGCAACTAATACTTATAAGATCAGACAAGCAAATAAGGTGCTATTTGCAAAATAATTTATAATTTTAAATCTAGATTTTTAACTAATTGTGGTAGTAATGATGAATAATTTGGCACATTTGATTTATGTATTCACTTGCATCCTGCTATCACAGAAAAAAGTGTTTTTTATTTAAAAAAATGGTTTAAAAAGTATTTAAATTTAATTAATGTGATAATTAAATCAATTATTTTTATTAATTAATTCATTTATTAATGATGTGCTAACAATCCCAATTTATGATAAAAAAACAAACACTGAAATTTATTGTTGTGGGAAAGCTAGTTTCTATGCGCATTTCGCTGGTTGCTTAGGCCAGCTCGTCAGGAAACTTTTTCCAAATACATTAGAAAAGTTAAAAATATTATACAAGTAAGACCATAAAGTGAATAAGTATATTAAACACTCAGCTCTTACTTGTAACAATATCAAAGCTTTAACAAAGACACAACATTTAAAAGTGAATTTTTTCTTTCTTACATTCCCCTTCAATTGGGATTATTAGCACATCATTAATAAACGAATTAATTAATAAATATTTCATTCCCGAAAATAATTTTTGATTATTTTTTTAGTTGAAAGAAAATAAAAATTTAATTTTGATTTAATTAACATTTTAGTTGTTTTGAAATAAATTTTCAATTAAAATTTTAATTAAATAACAAAAAATCTTGATTGACTTTTTTCGTTTAAAATAAAATAATTTAAACATGTAGAATTGTTGTTGTGAATTGTCAATATTTATTTAAATAAATTAACACATTGTTTGAAATGGCAAAGTTTTTTGACCAGTTTTTTAATTAAAATAAGAAATATCATTTATCGAAAATATCCTTTCAAAATTTTAAAATTTTTAGCTATCAATATAATCATTTTGGTAATAGGTGCAAAATCAACAACTTTTTTTTGCTTGATATTATGAATTTAGAAGAAATTTGGTGATTGGAGAAATTTAATAATTTTTTATGTGATCAAAATTATGGGAAAACATATTATTTTTCTCAAATAATCAGCGAACATACAATTAATTTAAAATTACAAGGATTATCGTCTGTTGCATGCATGATAAAGCTTGAAAAAGAAGACTTAGTAAGATGAAATTTGGTAAAAATAATTCTTAGATGAAAATGGACCATATCGTTCCATTATATCATTTAGTAGACATACGAATGTTCCTCCAGGATAAAACTTTGAACACGAATGACTTAAATATTATACATTGGCCTACAATAGGTATTGTATGTAGGTGTTTGCGTTTCATCGTAAATTTTTATAATCACAATGGCGACTTAAATTTATTCCACTAATCCCAATTATTAACGCAATTATAGGATTTCAAATTTTAATATGGACTTGCGTTGATATTTTTATAATAAAGATAATCTTTAATTTGATACAAGCTGGAAGTTATTTATATCATTTTTGGAATCGACAAATTTATGGGCTTATTGTAATAATAGAATCTGTGGCATTTTAACATACCATCTAAAGTTGATACCAGATAGCAAAAAAGTTAAAAAAAAACTCGGTAAACAAATCATTTTTATTAGATAATAAAATAAACCAAAATGAAAGAAAAATTTCGTTTATAATACAAAATTAAAAACGTAAACAAAAATGTTTTTTAAATAAAAATTCGTATGCTCAACATAATTTGTTTCAACTTTTGAAATTTGACCTTAGATGTTATGACAAGACGACACTGATGTCATATACCACAAAAAAATCGCAGTCTTGCAACAAGAGGGTTCAATTTGCACCTAAATTACATAAAAGTTAGGACCTTCTTGTCCTTAGGTTACGATATAAATATAAGTATATAAAAATAAAAATAAAATTAACTATCTATGTTTTTATAAGTATTTAAGATAAAAATAAGTTTAGTTAAAAAATTGTTATATGTTATAGGAATTTTCATTAGTCCAAATATTTTTTTTTTTCATTATTGCAAATATAGTTTTTGAATTAGGTTTATAGATAGAAAATTTTTTCAGTTTATATGAATTGTTATACTTCGGTTATATTTTATTTTTTTGTTATTATGTTTTTTGAAATTTTTTATGACAAATAGTTTTTGAATTTCATTTATGACTAATATTTTTTCATAATTTTGTAATTGTTTTTTTGTTATTCATATAAAATTTTGTGAATTTGATTTCCTGACGATGCTAACCAAAGGTTAGCGAAATATCGATAAAAATAAATAAATATAATCAAGTATGTGATGAAAAACGATCGTTTTGAAAACGCAAATCAATTCTGAAAACGATATAGATGTGATGAATATTGATTGGTTTCGTATTCCAATTTTTGTTTCAATCCATTTTATTTTTTAAAAAATGCTACAGCAATACCTAAGAAATACAACTCTGCATTTGTTTACGACAAATTGAAAAATACATAAAAATTTACATTTTATAATTATTTTTAAATAAAAGTGTTTAAAATAAAAACAAAAAGTTAAAATGGCGTTTGTTGTAGCAGCAGCTTTAGTTGTAATGGATGAAGAACACATAATTGAAAACATACAAAGAAAACAACTGCGGGATAAATCGAACCCTTTGGACCTTCCTGAAGATATGTAAGTAAAGTTTTTGTTATTTTAAATACATATTTTCTTATATTATTTTTATACAGATTTATTCAATGCTACCGACTAAATAAAGAAGGCTTTATAACGATTTTTAATTTAATTGGGCAGAACTATGTGAAGCCATCAATGCCACTTACACTGCAATTGGCGGCTGTTTTAAGGTTTTTTGCAGAAGGCTCCTTCCAGAGATCTGTTGGAAATGATGCGCATATTTCAATGCATCAAACAACAGCTTCAAAACTACTGACAACACTCCTACCTTGCTTAGAAAGAAAACTTTGTAAAAAATATATTAAAGTAAAATCAACAGATGAAGATTTGAAAACATCAAAAAAGTTTTTTTATGAAAAGCATGGTATACCAAGTATTGTTGGATGCATAGACGGAACGCATATTTCAATTAAAAGGCCAACCAATGAGGAATACCTTTACTTTAATAGAAAGGGGTCTATTACAGCATAAATGCCATGATTATAAGTATTTGGTTTTATTAAGTGTACATATACCATTTCGATTAAAATATTTATATTTAGATATGTGATTATAACACAAGTATTAAGAGTGTGGATGCCACAAGGCCTGGAGCAAGCCACGATTCATTTGTATGGAATATGAGCAAAGCTCGAAACTATTATGAATCTAGATATGAAAATGGTGAAATTGGATCGTGGTTATTAGCTGATTCCGGATATGCCCTCGAGGCATTTGTTATGACGCCTTACAGGTCTCCAAATACAATTAACCAGCAAACTTTTAATAGAAAACATGCCTCGGCAAAAAATGTTGTGGAAAGGACCATTGGAATATTAAATAGTAGGTTTAGATGCTTGTCTCGCACTCTTTGGTATTCACCAAGGTTGTTCAAATTATTAATATCTGTTGTGCCTTGCATAATCTGTGTATCTTCCTAAAACTTAAAAATGTTGCTGAAATTGATTGGCGGACCTAAACTATTCAGTTCCTTAACAAAATCCTTCCACAAATTCTCCACATCTATTTTATCACTTCGTGTGAATCCCCTGGCCAAATCCAAATTATTTTGCATATATTCTATTAATGCGTCATCTTGTCTTGAGTTTTTGTGCATTCCCCTTTCATACGTATAAAAAATTATAATTTATTAAACCAGCACCGTCATCATTCGTTGTTGAGTTAAGCAAAAAAAAAAAAAAATACTTACATTTTTTAAGTATGAAAAAAGAAAACAGACTATTGCCACAATCTTGATTTAAAAACAATTTCAAACTTATTCTACTGTTTTTCATCACATATCAAAACTATTGCTTTTTACTTGAAACAAAATGGAATTTGAAATCAATAAGACAAAACGATGTTGCCACATGCATCACACTTTTTATTGATTTCAAATCGTTTTTCATCACATACCTGAATATTTTATAAGTAAAAAGACCTATAGCTTAAACAATAAAAAATAATTTTTTTTATTTTTTTTTTCAAAAACAAAAATTTTAAACACATTTGCACATATTTAAGAAATAAATTAACATTGTGCATATCTGCAGAAAAATATACTTAAAACGATGTATATTTCATTAAAATTGGTGGACGATATGATACTTAAAAATAAACTACAAAAAATTGTTCCCGTATTTATATATAATTATCTTATAAGATACCCACTTTTATTTTCTTAAAAGACGGTTTTGCGCGACTTTAGTTTTCAAAATGACAAAAGGTAATGCTCTCCTAATACGTGTTTACATATTTGTTTGCAAGTGCGAAGCGAAAACAAAAACCTTTTGGGTGAACAACATAAATTACAACATTCGTTTATACATGTGTGCTTGGAAAAATCACATTTTGGGAGAATAATGAAAACCACTATTTATACTACAAGAAAATTCCCATATTTATATATAAGATTCCCCATATTAATCAGTGATTTGGGCATAATAGTAAATGCAAATAACACTATATATAGTGCAAAGAAATTAAACAAAAAAAAACTACTAATAAAAATTTTGTTTAGATTCTTTCATAAAAATGTTACTCATACGTACAGGTAAACCAGTTTTCATTATTTCACATTTTTAAGCCTTAAATAGTTTTTTAAAATATTGGTGTTTTATAATTGTCTGTCATTTAATAATCCTATTATGTATCATAAATTCTGTACGGCTGAATATAGCCTTTTGATTTTGATAATGGGCAATATAAATATTGAGCACAAATACTGGGGGCGTATGAGTAATTATAAAGATATTTGAAAACCAAAAAGAACTGTAATTACATTTTAGCAACAAAATATAACATAATACAATTGTTCAACAGTAGTGTATTAACTTGAAATTTTTATTTTTCCCTTTTTGGGTATTCATTCGGTTAACCGATTAATTACTACCCGATTAACTGATCGGTTAATTTCAAATTGCCTATTTTCGATTAACGATTAAACCGATTAATTTCAATCGATTAACCGATGTAACAAAATGTTTAAATTTTTGTAGTGTTATTACATATTTTTGTGTGTTTTTAATTAATTGCTTTGCCTCATATACAAAAGGTATGGAAACGTTCGTAAATACATCAGTGATTTCAAATATTGATGCATTTAAGAACATAAACTATTTGTTTAGAAAATATTTTTTTAAACAAACGAAGAAGGTGTTCAGTGATCTTTATTTTAAGTTTTGCTGTCAACAGCTTTTTGTTTCACATACTTTTTATATGTATGCGTTTAGTTATTTGTTTCTTCTCATATCTTCTCATATCAATCTTTTTACATCATTAACCGAATTAATCCGAAGTCTAAAAATTTACAAAAATTAAATCCAGGAAGAGAACTGAGAAATAAGTTATTCTGTATTATAGGTTGCTTTTGATTTCTCGAACATCTACGAAAAATGAAAAAATTTTATCAAAGTCAAATTTAATCAAACCTAAAGAAAATAAACCCTGAAATCCTAAACATTTAAGTCAAATTATTTTATAAAAGATTATTTTATAGGATTTTCTTAAACTATTGAAATAACTTTTAAAATGATCTTACAGTTTATTGTTTAATTAATACATAATATGTATTTATTAAAAAATATGAATTACATATAGTCAGTCAAAAAAGTTTAGGCAGAGCATGTCTCAAAATATATCTGTCAATACCTTTCCATCCGCCTAATTCTTTTTTGATATATTTCTATAAATTTATCGTTTTACTGTTAATTCAGCGCAAAAAAGTTTTCATATTGTATCATTTGTATCACACAACACTTTGAAAACTAAAGAACATAAAAATCCATATAAAATCCATATTTTTATTTGGATTTTGCTTTTCTAACGGTAATTTTTCAGTTTGTTATGTGTTAATTCGTTTTTCTGTACGAATAAATTGCACAGTAGCCGAATTTAAAATGCAAAAAAGTATTGTCGATATTGTATTTTTGGCGAAAACAGCGAAATGAACATTGGGTCAGAAATTTCAATAGAAGTCCACAAAATTATTATAAGTCTTCACGCGTAAGGATAATTATATCGCGAAATTGGTGTCATTGTACAAAGGCTACATACTAGTGTCAGAACATTATAAAATATCGAAGCAGATGTAAAGGTAATGGACCAATCCCTTTTGAAAGTCATGTTGTGCCTAAACTTTATTGATTGACTGTATTTATTAATTATTGTTTTGCTTACTCGTTTTAGTTCAAGAATTGTTATGTTTTCGATTTTTTTACCAATAAGCTCCAAATAACAAATTATTTATGCATTTTTATATATTGAAATTGCTTAATTTATAAAAAAACTGTATTAATCGGTTAACCGATCACTAACAAAATCGAGCGATTAACCGATTAAAGCAAAAGCCCGATTAAATGAATACCCTAATATCTACCCGGACTAAAGATATCGTGCTAGTTTGTCAACTTTTTGGTAATGCAACGGTTGGTTTAAAATTCTGTATCATATGCCTTTAATGTAAAATTAAAAATTGCTTTTTTTCTACTGATAATTGTTACGGTATTGTTGGACAAGAGCGATATGTAAGTATGAAAAAAAATAAATATATTTATACGTAATGCCTATATAAACCTAAAGCCATTTATTTAAATATTAACTTATTTGATAAGTATTTTGTGGTATTAAATGAAAACATATTGAACTACTTCTTTTTACATCTACCATCCAGTGCACAATGTAAAAAACATAATAACTGACTGACCAACAGAAAAAAAATGTGGAACATATTTTTCAAATATCAAGTCGAATAAAAACTTCTATAATTTAATGCAATTTTGAACACATATGGAATCAAAATTTATTCAGTTTGAACACAAACAACACATATATTCCATACAAAATATGGAATACATTAGTTTTCATTTGATAGAAACATCAAAATATGCATTAATTAAATTTGTATAAAAAAATATTGCATTGTACTTAAAGTTTACAATTTTTAAACTTTAAAGAAATTTGGTTTTAAAATTAATAAATCAGTTCATTTTACTAAGCGAAACGTCAAACGTTAACAAGTTTTTTTATAAAACAAATTTTCTCAGTTTCGTAGAAACCTTTATGCACCATTTTGTTTTATAGAAAAAATTATTAGTAATAGAAATACATTGTTTCAAAGAACTGCTATTTACTTTTTGAAGCACAAGTATTACAATATTTTATTACCTGTAAATTGTTGCAATGCTTTTTAAGCACCAGCAATGGAACATCAACGGCAAAGAAATTTACAATTCACATAATTGCATCTCAGTTTTGGCAACAAAGTCTTCTTTTTAAGTGTTGAAATGTGTACAGAAAAGTGTTTGAAAATAAAGTTCGCAGTTTTATACTAATTTTATATTTTCGGCCAGGTGTCGTTATTAGCGCCTATATTAGGGCAAAGATAATTGAGTTATTCTCTAATATTTTGGCCAAGTTTTATTGCCTTACCGAGAGGTAAAGCAAAAATCTTGCGAAATCCTCATTCCGGAAAATATTCATATGAGGTCGTTGTTATAAAATGAACCGTTTTAACCTCATCATATAAACTTTTTTATTGAAAAGTTAAATTTCTCTGCGTTAAGAATTGTAAACTTAAGTATACTAATAACAGAAAGAGGAAAAAATTGCTGAACTGTATCAGAAATTCACGAGGGTTGTATATAGGGAGATTGATTATTCGACTTTTTTCAAAACCGTTTTCGGATATTCCGAATAGTTGCTATTTAAAAAAACTCGGTTTTCGGTTAAGCATTTTTAAAACTACCGGCTTACCGGTTTTAATTCGAAAACATAAAACCACAAAGGTGAGGAGCCAACAAAATACTTAGATTTGACTTAAGGAATAAAATTCTTGCGACATTGCTTTGTAAAGGGTCCTCCATCTAACGTTTTTTTTCAACTAGTGCTTATTTCGTGAATGGTAACACTTAGCTCATGTCTGATTTGACAGATAATTAGTTTTATCCTTCCGCTGAACGAATATGATTGTGTATACGCTTGAACAACGCTGGGAAATATAGCGACATTACTTTGAAAATCATGGTAATGTTGCAGAATGTGTGCGAAAATTGCGTACGGATTTTGGAAGAAGAGAAGCACCTTCAGCTCCGTATGTTCGTTATCTTGTGAAAACAGTGAAAGAAACTGGCATCCTCATCGATAAACCAAAGCGTGAAAAGCCAAAAACAGTGCATCAATTCACCAGCGTTCTCAACAATTGAACATTTCGGAGACATCATTGAGGCGAATTTTGCATAAAGACCTTGGTATGACGCCATACAAAGTCCAATTCGTTCAGGTGTTGAAGCCAACTGACCATCCAATGCGTTTTCGCTTCGCTGAGTGGGCCTGCGATCGACTTACAGAAGATCCCGATTTTACCAAAAAAAAATCATCTTTTCAGATGAAGCTCATTTTGATCTTGGCGGGTATGTAAACAAGCAAAATTGTCGCATTTGGGGCACAGAAAACCCGCACGCATACATTGAAAAGCCGATGCACCCAAAACGAGTCACTGTTTGGTGCGCATTTTGGTCCAGAGGCATAATTGGCCCATTTTTATTCGAAAATGAGCAAGGAGTGGCCGTTACAGTCAATGACGATCGTTATCGGGCCATGTTGAACGGTTGTTTGTTCACAAAAATTGAAGTGGAGGCTATTGGCAACATTTGGTTTCACCAGGACGGCGCTACGTGCCGAAGCAACACTCGATGTTTTGCGCCCTGTTTTTGAAGATCGCATTATCAGCCGCAGAGCTGATGTCGTTTGGCCACCTCGGAGCTGCGATTTGATACCGTTGGACTATTATTTGTGGGGTGCCGTCAAAGATAAGTGTTACGCCGACAAGCCAGAGACAATTGACGCTTTAAAGGACAATATTCGTGAAGCCATTGGTGAAATACAGCTGCACAATAGATAATGTGCTTAAAAATTGGACCGATCGTGTAGGCTTAGGGATGGGCAAATTGAAAAAATATATCGATATATATTGTATCGATATTTTTTAAGAGTATCGATATTTATTAATTAAAAATATCGATATATCGATGTATCGAACGTATTGAGCTGAAATTATTACCAAATTTAAAAATATACCTATGTCAATACATATGTACAAACATATTACATGTAATTCCATTCTAACTTTTTATTGTTTCTTTTAATTTAAAATGTACTGACTGTCCCTCGATTTCGAACAAAACTTTCATTCGCTTAACTTTTATATAAAACAAAAACCAATTTTAAAAATTAGTTTTTGAGGTAAGTTATGCGAATGAAGTTTTCGTTTGAAATCGAGGGACTGGCAGTTAATTCTACAATATAAAAATTCCAAAAAAGTATAGAATACAAAAAATTTTTTATTTATTCTCCATATGAAATCTAATAAACAAAAATTAATTGGGATTATATACTGCCAGTAAACGAAACTTGTGACGCATACTATGCAAGTAAACTGTGCAATATTTTATTTTTAATATATAAGAACATGCTCAAATAAAAAAATACAAAAATATTAATTTTTTATTATTAACATTCCAACTTTCATGAGTCAATTTTTTTTTTTTTATTATTATTTATTATTTATTTTCTATAAATATATAATGTAGTACATTCTTAATACTAAAAACCTGCAAAGCCTTTTGGCTTGTCTGCGCGTAAATGTTGCTTAAAAATGTTTAACCTAATTAAATTTAACCTTTTTGCTAATATGCCATAATTAATGCGATTCTTTGCATAATTCTAGGAACCCTTTCCAGAATATTTTTTCCGCGCTTATTATTTTGTTGTCATCTCTTAAAAAACCGAGAAAAAACTCTGAACTGTTTTATCTATGAAAATGTACAATGGAAAGGCCTCGTTATTTTTTTAATATTAGTTAAAAACCTCATGATGCAATTCTTAAAAAACAACAGTATTTTAAGCAGTTGAGCAGCGGTTAAAATGTTGAATTTTATTATAAAGAGATCTTAAAAATATCGAATTCGATAGTCGTAGATAAATATCGATATATGGGTATTTTTAATATCGGCGATATATATCGATTATAATTTTTTTAAATATCGATATTTTGATATATCGATATTTGTTGCCCATTCCTATGTAGGCTACTACATGGCCAGCCGAGGCAGCCATTTGAATGAAATTATTTTCCATTATTAACCGGAAGGATTGTACTTTCAAATAAAAAAAGATATTTGAGAAAATATTCAAAAGTTTTTTTTTTAGATTTTCAAAAAAAAAAAGTTATTTGGCAGACCCTTTATAATCTAAAAAACCGTGACCAGTTAATTAATCAAACTTAAGCTTTATTTTTAACAATTTCTATTTATTTACTAAACTTTATTTGTAAGAAGATAATTGTAAAATGTTATTTAGAAACTGTTAAATGATGTTAAATTTAGCCAAAGGTTTTGCAAAAGAAAATAAAAAATTATATGAATTTAATAAGTTTATTATTTGAAATATTCTCCCAAATTAATTTTAAATGAGTTTTAATTTGTTGGTGGTTAAGCATGTCTATAGGAATAAGTAGACTTCCACCATAGTTTTGAAAAGTTGCAAGCGAAACCTCTTAGCCAGGATTATATATTTCAAATTATTTTGTTGTCAACATTATATAAATGAATAGTAATATGAACATGCTTTTTATGTGAAATATTTGTCCATTCGTCGACCACAATTTAAAACCTTCCTTAACATTGTTTTATTTCTTCAATTTAGTTTTTTAATAAATAAAACTGGTGAATTTTTCTCATATCGTTGATTCCGCTGGAATGTTTTAGCATCAACAGGAATATATGCTAGGACTAATTAAGATATTTAGAGCCTTAATAGGTGCTCCGTCCTTGGCAACACAACGGTTTAATATTTCACACAATGATTAATTTTTGGCAGCGTATTTTAGTAAAGTATTATTTGTCGTCTCTTTAGAACTACATCGAACGGAGCTAAGTTCTATTTGGAGCTCATTTATGACAAGCATGCACACAGAGAAAAAATACGTTTAAATATGGTCACCTCCAACAAAACTATTTTTAAATAAAATTTTAACCCTATTATGAATTATTTAACCATATTATAGTCATCGACAACCATATTATGGTTAAATTAGTCCTTTATCAAGAAGGCACAACTATATTATGGCTGCCTCCGAACGTGTTTTGGTTAATAATAACTAAAATATGTTTAACATCTATAATAGCATTTGATTTCCAACCATAGAATGTTGCTATTGGAAAAGAGGAAAATGCTATTGTTAATTTAAAAACAAATTATTGTCATATTTAACCATAATATGCTTAGATGCAACCATAATATGGTTGTGGCTTCATGATGGATGACTAATTTAACAATAATATGGTTGTCGGTGACAATAACATGGTTAAATTAATCATAATAGGTTTAAAATTTTCTTTAAAAATAGTTTTTTCGGAGGTGACCATATTTAAACATATTTTTCTCTGCGTGCTTAAACTAATTAATTAATAAGTCGTGACGAGTAAGAACCTTTGCAACTTATCATTTTGGGGTTTTTGATTTTTTTACAAGAACATACGCTTTTATAAGTGATTTGCATTTACAATGTTTACAATGTTTTTTAACTTTTGTTACATTTTGTTTAGACATTTTGCATTAATAGTAAAAGTGGCTCAAAATCACTAATGTTGTAAATTTCAAGATTGATTTTATGCCAGAAAAAATGTTAAGCTATAATGATGGTTCTTAGTTTATACAATTGCAAAATATGTATATTAATAAGCTTTGACAGGGCAGCGAACACAATTTTACACTTTTTTCATTTTATTCCCTTTTAGTGAATACCTTTCAGAAAACTATCAATTCGGGAACGTTTTTCTAGGTTTGATCAAATTAACAAAAACAAAACAAAGTATATAACTTGAGCATTGTTTAATAACATGGGCTTCTTATGAAGCTATTTTATATATTTTATTTAAAAAACAATACATACAAAATCTTCTAAAAGCAAAATATGCCAAAAAATTAAAGAAGTTGCTAATATCGTGAATAACATTCAAAAAATTTCAAAATATTCAAAACTCTTATAACGGAATTAACGTCACATGAACAGAATGTAAGTTCTGTAATATAACAAGCTATGTCTTTTCTAAAAAAAAGCTCAATTTATGCGTATTTTTTTGAAAAATATTAATGTTCCAGAAAATGATCAACCGTTCCCGGAATGACAAGACTGACGCGTTCCCGAAATGACTTTCTCTACATGTACTCGTATATTGATTCATTTTAAAATTTAATTGTTAAATTAATTATATTGTTTTATGTACGGCGGCATGAAATGACTCCTCAAAAAAATTTCATATGAAATAAATCCCCAATACTTAAAATGAAATAAATCCCTAATGAAATGAAATAACTCCCAAAATTAAAATGAAATAAGTCCCCAATATTTAGGGACTTATTTCATATGAAATAAATCGCCAATTCCAGAAATTAGATAAGACCCCAATAAATTACATATTTTTCAGTTTTGGTTTAAAAATTTGCGCGATACTTAGCATGGTTAAGATTTCGGCCGGGCGCAAGGATTTTTTCCTTTATGGTATAACAAACACCAGCTTCGCTAACGAAAGCTTTTCTGCATAGCCGGTCTTCGGTAGGCACAAGGCCAAATTAAGGAGCATTATTTAGCGAAGCCGGTGTTTTAATACCATAGAGAAGAAAATCCTTACGACCGGACAAAAGCCGGCTAAACAGAAACAGAAAAGCTTTAAATAAGGCCCCAAAATATTTTTTGGGACTTATTTTATTTCAGATTTTTGGGGACTTATTTCATATGAAATAACTCCTCAATATAAAAATGAAATAAGTCCCCAAAAAAATTAAATAAATTCCCAAAAAACGTTGTTGTTGCCTCTCATATATTTTTTTTGGGAGTTATTTCATTTCCGTTTTGGGGATTATTTCGGGGTGTTATTTCATGCCGCCTTTATGTACTCATAAAACACGGTAGTTGTAATAGTTTATAACTTGTTTTTTTCAATAAAGTCAAGATTTAATACATGAAATTGCTAGCAAAACCAATTTTGCACCTTGGTGATTTTGAGCCCAGTATGCCCAATGTTTAATTAGAAAAATACTTACTTTAAAGGAAAACATATATAAATTACGCATTATTAAAATAAACGGTTTATTATACCAAAATAACCGGTTTATTTGATATTCGAAAAATGGTAATTGTAAAATAGCCGGCTTGGGCAAAACTAAAATTTATTATAACCTTTTATGGTTTAAAACTTTGTAAACAAAAATAATGTTTTTCAAGGGGTCTTTAAAGAACCTCCAAACAATTCTCCTACAAATACTTAGAAAAAAATCTACTTCCCAGTGCACTCTGTAACCAAGGCAAAACGTTACAGGTATGCCAGCATCGCAAAACTTGGTTTTTTTCCTATTGGAAAGATACGAATTTAAAAAAGATAGCTGACGCCCGCCTCTTTTCTTGTAGCACTCCCCGTCGACCAACACACTGTGGGGTATATTGAAAAAATGGAAATATTTCTGAATTTTGTAAACGGCTAGTCCGATTGGAATAAAATTCCAGGTGCCTTGTAAAGGGTGGTTAAATTTTAAGGGCCGATGTTGATTTTGAATAAAACACAAATTATTTAAGGACATTATTGTAATTTCTTTTTATTATGATAATATTGGTATTGTTCAATTATGTATGGAACAAAATATCGGCCAAATGGCCGCCGCAACTTCGGCGGCACACCTGAATCCGATGGTCCAAATTTTCGATGACACTGAGGCAAAATTAAGGTGCTATGCCGTTAATGTGCCGAATTATCTTATCATTTCGCTCTTGAATTGTTGCTGGCTTAGCGGCGTACACCTTTTCTTTCAAATAACCCCAAAGAAAGAAGTCCAACGGTGTCAAATCATATGATCTTGGCGGCCAATTGATATCGCCACCACGTGAAATAACACGGCCATTGAATTTGCTGCGCAAAAGATACATTGTTTCGTTATCTGTGTGGCAAGTGGGAGCATCCTGTTGAAACCACATATCGTACACATCCATATCTTCCGATTTGGGCCATAAAAAGTTCGTAATCATCTCAAGGCAGCGAACACCATTCACAGTTACTGCCTGACCGGCCTCATTTTGGAATAAATACGGCCCGATGATGCCGCCAGACCATAAACCATAGCCGCACCAAACTCTTTGGCAAAAAAAGCAGAAAATAAAGGCAATAAATAGGGAGAAGGTAAGACTGGGTATTTGAAAATTTTCAAAACTTAAACACTTCATTAGATACAATAAATTAAGTGTAAAAATAGTTATAATATAAAAGGATCTTATGTGATTAAGATTAAATTTTATAAGATTATTATTATAATTTTGTTTTTATTATTTTATATTAATTTAATTATTATTACAAATGAATAAAAAATTTTATTTGTCAGAAAAATAAAAAAGTGATTTTATTCCTTGGATTAACATATTGTGGGTATTACAGTATCGATGGTTTGAAATGCTGGTTAGGTATGTTACACGCCGTCGAAGAGGTTAATTTGTCTAGTTTCTCAGTATAAGTTTTATTTTTAAGGTTTTGGAAACACTTACACACAAATAGGAAAAACTCAAAATATTGATAAAAGTGGAAAAATTCTTGTCTTGACTTAGAAATTATATTTTTTTTTTTTATACATAACCCACTCGCGTCCCAAAAAGCGACCAGAACTACCTTAAAGGAAAAGACCTAAGCTTGCTTTTGAGCAAAAAAAGAGTAGGTACCCGCTTAAAAAAAATAAAAAAGTTTTATATTTAAAAGCCAGTTTTATATTTAAGCCAGCAAAAGTGAATGGAATAAATGTGTTGTTAACCAACTAATGTTAACTTTAACTTTTTTCCATTAGGCGGTAAATGTTTTGTTTAATTTAATTTGAGACATTAAACGGTTCAGTTCTTTATTAACAATAGTGGATACCTTTTGTGAACATATTCGTGTGTATGCAATTAAAACGATTCAAAGGTTTATTATAAAGGGAATAAACAAAACGAGTTTTTTAAAGTTAAAAAGTAACAAAACTTCTATCATACTCTGAAGAAATTATTTTTTTTGCCACTTTTTATCTGAAAAATATTTTCATTCTTTTTACAGCCTTCACAACTAGTTGTGAAAAGCTTGTCATTCCGTGTGACACTTTTTTAATATTCATCTGAAACACCATAAAGAATATATATTTTGGTTCCTTGAGAAATTTAAAGTCGATTTAGCCGTGTTCATCTGTCTATTCGTCTATTGAAAATACGCTCACAGCCGAAAAACTCAGAGGAGAAGGACAATATTGGAATCAAATAAATCTAGTTATCCTAAGCAGTATGGGATTGAAATACAGCAAAATCGGTTCAGCGCAATAAGTGCAATGAATCCAAATGTGGAACCACCACCCTAAAAAATTTATAATTCTGTTACAAAAATTTACATAAATAAATGCGTAATGCACATATGGATTTAACATTTTGCACAAATTCGTTCTTTATGACTAGAAATAATACCACAAAATTTCGTAATCTTCATCGGTATATAAATTACCATAGACCCCCTATAAAGACCACTCTCGGAAAATACTTTAGTACACGTAAAACCGTAATGAATTATGCTATTTTTATAAATTTTAGTCTGTCGCAGCTTTATATGTTTAGAAATCACATTGTCAACTTTCGGGAATATAGGTCCATAATAGGCCCTTCCAAAGAAAACCTATTTTTTCAAATTTCCAATTTAAGCCATATTTTCTGCAATCGCCGAATATTTTCTGCAAAAGCCGAAATCAAACATTTAAGGCATTGTTTGTAGGGTTATTCATCGTTAGATTCGTTTTTCAATATGCTTTTATACAGATCACGCGTGACTCATATCAAACTGCTTTGTAGTGTTTGTTCAGTATCGTTTGGCAAGTCATCATGGTAAGACTCACACCCCAACAGCGTCTCCAAATTGTTCAGCTGTATTACGAAAATCAGCGTTCTATGAGCAATGTTTTTCGAGGATGCGCACAATCGACCAACTGAAACCTTTATTGCCTACACCATAAGCAAGTTTGAGTCCCAGTTTACAAAAGTGGATAATACTAGACCAGTTTGACCACATCCAGCACAAAGTGAAGTAAATATAGAAGCTGAAACTAAGAGTGTAGGCGAAGACCGTCGCGAATAAATTCGTCGTCGTTCCCAGCAGCTTGGCTTGTCATATTTGACAACATGGCATATTTTGCGTAAGGATCTCGGTCTCGGTGAGCTCTGTTTTCAAAAAGACGGCATTACGAGCCATACAGCGCGTGAAATAATGAAGTTGTTTAGAAATAATTTTGTTCAGCACTTTATTTCAGGTTTTGCTACGGTAAATTGTCCACATGGATCGTGCGGTATCACACCTATGCACTTTTTTCTCTGGGGATATATAAACTCTGAGCTCTTCAGGAATAAGACAGCTACGATTGATGCTTTGGAAGCCAACACTCCTCTTGTCATTCACGAGATGCCAGTCGCTATGTTCGAACGAACCGCCAAAAATTGGACCTTCCGAATGGACTACCTCAGACTTAGTCAAGGCCAACATTTGCATGATGTCATTTTCAAACAGTAGATGCCATAAATTGTTCTTTTAACCGATAATAGAAAATTTTAAGATCACTTTAAAATGTATGTGTTTTATTTTACATTATAAATCAAACCTCTCGATAAATCACCATTTCGTAATACGAGTTTTGGGACCCGTCCCACAGAGTACTATGCAGAGTTGAAAAATGTGACGTATGAAAAAAGCAGAAATCAATTGTGAAGGCAGCTTTTGAAGGAAAAGACAGAAAGCGTTTTTTGGTAGTGAAGTGCCAATATGTAATGGCAGGCCGCTACAATTAACACAAATGGCGTGATTAAAACAAAAGTAACTAAACACACATCACGTTGAACAAAATCATTAGTTCAACAAACGTTTATTTTGTGCCGAAAAATGTATTTAGTAATATTGTTTTGTTTTATTATGTCATTTACTTACTTATATATTATTTACTCGTGTTGTGGTAAACTTAACACTTAATTTTTACAACAGTTTTGCAAATGAATCGCAACTAAATAAATCTGTGTTCATTCTATTGCGCCAGAAAAGATGATGCAGAGACAAATAAAAAAAAAAAAGCTTTTGAAGAAAGAGACAAAAACAAAACGAAAAGTCTTCTCGTGACAGCTCTGTATAGTACTCTACGCCCGTAATTAGAAGCGACAATATTCCCAAAAACTTAAAAAAAAAATTATTCTTGGGCATTTACGGGGATATTTTGCAAATTGTGGTCTTCCTTTTGAAATTTTTAAAGAAATTTTCGCTGGTTTGTATTCATCATTTAAATCTATTTAGTATTTTCATCAAATAATATTAATTTATACAGATTTTATTGCATAAATAAAAATAAATATTATTGACAATAACTTAAAAACACATTTTCGCACTTTTTTCAAAATTTCTTCAATGAATTTTGGAGTTGCTAAATACTATTTTTTATAGCTAGACACTATTACCATCACACTGACATATAGTATGTGTACTTTACCTTTTCCCTATACTTAACTGATGCAGTACATATACCTTCTATATCTTCTCGATTGATGCTTTTTATATATTTATAAATTTCAAATAAACAAACTGTAAGCCTTATTATTCATTTGTGAGTATTTGATAAACTGTTCAATATTTATTGTTGACCTGTGTCGATTATCTATGTTATTGTTTATTTATTTGGCTGAAGGTCATAAAAAATTAGAAATAAAAAATTTAAAAATTTTGTATAAATATTAGGGTATTCATTTATTTTTATTTATTTATTTATTTTCAACCAGTAATATAACAAGCCTATGCTTTAATCGGCTAACCGCTCGATTAATTAACCGAGGTTTTGGTTTAATCGGTTAATAATCGGTTAATTTTGTTATTGAGCGGTTAACCGATTGATAAAATTTTTGTATAAATAAATTAATTTCAATATATAAAAATGCATAAATTATTTATTGTTTGGCGTTTATTTGTAAAACAAAACCAATAACATAACAAGCATAGAAATTCTTGAACTAACACGACCAAACTAAAAAAAATTCATAATTGTGTAATACATATTTTTTAATTAATACATGTTATGTATTTATTAATTAAAAATAAGCTCATAAGATCATTTTATTAATTATTTCAATAGTTTAAGAAGATCATATAAATACAAATAATTTGGTTTAAATGTTTAGGATTAAAGCGATTTTTTTGTTTAGTTGTAATAAAACTAGACGTTGAAAAAATTCTTTTATAATACAGAATATCTAATTCCTCAGTCCTCTGCCTATATTTTTCTACACATATAAAATCTTCCTTTATGTCATTAGAGTCCTGTTTTTGTAACTCTACCAATTAATCGGTTAATTCTGTTAAAAGATTGATATGAGAAGATATGAGAAGAAACAAATAAGTAAGCGCATACATAAAAAAAGTACGTGAAACAAAAAGCTGTTGACAGCAAACTTTTTTGTTTGTATAAAAAAATATTTTCTAAATACATACCTTTTGTATATAAACCGAAACAAATAATTAAAAACACAAAACTACAAAAAATTAAAAATGTTGTTACATCGGTTAATCGGTTAATCGACTGAAATTAACCGGTTTAATCATTAATCGAAAAAAGCCTACTTTAAATTAACCGATCAGTTAATCAGGAAGTAATTAAGCGGTTAACCGATTAACGGTTAACCGAATGAATACCCTAATATTTTTTCTGTTTTTTATTTTTCCATCCGATATTTCGACAAGGATGGTCAGCTCCAGGGGATTTTAAACACTGTAACTGTAAATTTAAAAGTTTCTGAAATAATAATAAAAAAATAGACAGTTCTTTTGAACACTTAGATTTAAATTTGCAAACAGAATATAACAAGACTTATAATTAAACCACTTTAACCTTTTTTTAAAATTTCATATTTCTTGTATTTAAAATGATATATAAAGTTAAATATAAATAATATTTGTTTTGCATATTTTTACCTTTTTGTGATCTTTTATAACAAAGTTTGCAACTGAAAGACTGATATAAGCAGATTTGGTTTGAAATTATTATTAAAATGTAAAGTCTTTGTTAACAATTAAATTTTTGAGTTTCATCCACAATTGAGGTTAAAGGAACTTAGGCGCACAGTTCTTTTCTTTTTGCTTTTTTTTTTTGCTAATGGATGTTATTAAAGAAAATCCTCATGTCTATTATTTGACTTTGTAGTTTCATCATTATTTGCTTTTTATATCTGCCATAAAACATTTTACTTCGTTTACTTTATTTTCTTATTTTTTATGGTGTCTGTGATTTACTACGAGAATCATGTCTTTTTTGATGCATTTTACACAAATGATTTTATGTCAGGATATTTGCTAAGATGCTTTGAAATATTTTTTTGTGATTATCATTTTCTTTGTTTAAGTTTCATCATTTTGTATGTGTATGCAAATAAAATTTGTTGTAAATTTTATTTAAAAAAAAAGGTTAAAGGGGTTTAATTTAAAGTCTTTTTATATTCTGTTTGCAAATTTAAATCTAAGTGTTTAAACATAACTGTCTATTTTTTTTCTTATGCTCTCACATATAGCCACTTACAGTCTGGCCCACGATATCGACCGTTATCATTTCAATGACAAACAGCTATTTGCTATCCACGCAAAATTTTTCAGCACGACCTGACGATCGACAATGAAATCGACCGAAAAGTTTTCATAAAAATTTGCGGGAAATATTATGCGATCACAAATGTCAAAACCAGTCACTTGTGATGTGGTTGTCAACAGAGGCATTTTGTTTGAATAATTAACAAATTGTTTCTTTTGACACCAACACTTAAAAATTTTTTTTAATTATATTACTCTTAAACATTACCACTACCAAAATTATATAGTTTCATAAAATATTTTTAACGAAATTCTATTATATAAACATACATATTTTGTTTACAAAAGGCGAAGGCCTTAGCAGCCAGTCCTTTTCTCTTTATACATTTTCTGTAAATTAAATTTGCATTAAATTAATATTAATAATAATAATAAAATGTTGTTTACTGCTTTGTTTACTTTTTTGTTCATCGCTCTGTTTTGTTGTTGTATGTCTTTGTTTGTTGCACAGACTTGTATTTTTATAAATTAATTTACATGTTTTGCCGTTTTTTTATTTTCAAACTAGCATTTAATTTGTTGAATGGCCAAGTCGATAGTTAGTGGGCCGCTTATGAGAACCATTATGAGTGAGTTTTTCCATCGACATGAGGGTTGTCGTTCTTGGTCTTTTCCAACCAAATTTGTTCGAGTTTTTCGTTTGGTGGGATGGTAGGCTCAACTTTACATTGGTCGGTTTGAGAAAAGGTTTTATGTTTATTTTAAGAACTTCAGAACACTGTGCAAATCTAATGTGCAAGTCTTATGTTTTTTTACAAAACAAAACTTTTCTTTGATTGTTGATAAAACCACGGATGTGTCAATGACGAAATGTGGGTACCTATATTACATTACTAGTACGTTACTTTGACGGTGGTAGTTTTATAAAAAATAGTTTTTTCACCTTATTTGAGCTTACTAGACAGATGCCGTTTCAATTTTGCTTATTATAAAAACCTTTCTATCACCAAACAAATGTTTTGAATGCAGTCGATGTAATTGCAAGCTGTACTTAGCAAGCCATGAACTGTATGAAAATTTGTTTTTGGAACGCAAACGGCATCCGCCAACACAAAAATGAACTAGAGTACTTTCTTAAAACTAAACAAATTGATTATGATGGTTTCTGAAACGCATTTAAAATAAATGGCAATATATTATATAATACCAATGACCCTCGAGATAGCGCTTGCGCAGGTACTGCCATATTGATAAAAGCCCGAATCAAACATTACCTAATGCGTGACCATTGTGAAGATTGTCTGCAAGCGACGAACATATGTGTTGAAGAACTAAATCAAAACATAGTAATTTCATCTTTATACTCTCCACCTAGAAATTCAATATCAGAAACCAATATTATAAATCATTAGGACTATGCTTCCTGGCCGCCGGCGCTTATAACGCTAAACATACCTTCTGGGAGTCACCACTTATAACACCAAGGTGTCGTGTCTTGTTTAATACAATCTCGCAAATAGATTTAAATGTGGTCAGAAGAGCGATAAACACCTAAATATGTGAACAGAAATAGTGATAAGAAAAATTGTTGTCGGGCACTGGCACGACATGAATTAAAGTATTAGGATAAGATTTGATTACTTATTGTTTGTTCATTTTTAATATAAGATTCAATAAAGAAACTCTGGAAAAAAAACAAACAATATGCCTTAAAACTTTTTTCTATCGGATTGGCATTGGTTTTGCTAGTTTAGCTGCCGTTCGTATTTTATGGTATATGTTTAATGATATTTTTATTATTTTTTCTCATAAACCAATTGGAGTTTTGTTTTCCTGTCTTCGGCACATGCAGCTATAGGCTAGGAGAAAAAAGTGTGAAACAAACTAACGCGAAAAACTACATCTTGTGCCTCAAAATTGTTTAAATGTCGAAAAATTTACCATTTCAAATTAGAAATCAAATTGCTTTCAAATCGAACATGTATTCGGTCACGACTGCAAGAATTAGCCCGCAGACCTTTTTATACCCTCACCACATTGGCTCTAGACCTTTTTGTATACCTAGTTAATAGATTAAAATTGGTCCAAATATATTTTTTTAAATCGAACTATATTTGACCATAGATCCCTTAATGGCATAACTTAATTATTAATATTACAAATTTTGAGACTATAACTTTTATAATAGATTCTTTCAGCCATGTCACAGATTACAATTCTGTTCGGAAACGGAATTCATTCTGTATTTTGGTGCTTCAAAAAATTACGAAAAAACTTTGCGAAAGGAAACCATTTCATGAACGGAATGGGAGTTTTCTGTATCTTACTATAAGAATATACTTTCAATAAACAAATATGTTTTCTTCAGTTCCGAACGGAATTGTACTTTGTGGCATTGCTGTATGTCACATTTTCCAATAAAAAAGAAATTCATATGATTTTTGTTTTAATTCCTTGTTTCATTTTTGTATTAAAAACAAAGTTCTGGATGAAAAGATATCAAGCACTCAATATTAAAGAAATTATTTATGCAATTATTCCGTGAGGTGGATTTAGTGGCAAAAGTAATTTTATTAGAAAAATGATGGAATTGATCTGCTCTTAATATCAAACACTTCTTGCAAGCTGATTGCGTGTTAAAAACCTTCTTCCGATAGAAAGTTTGTAAGGCGGCTGTTATCTTTACATAATCCTTAATCGAGGATGAGATTTGTATGGGGATAGTTGAAATAATTTTCCCAATTGCTACCTATTGCAACCTCGATCAGGCTATTAGCAGAGAAACGGACGTGCATCGCTTAATCACCTTAGAATTTTGCAATGGTTTGGAATATGCATGTATGTAAGTACTTGATAGGGTTTAATATGGATTGAACATTTTAAAGAGTTTAGTTACTGAAAATTAACAAATACCTACTTATGTATGCACGCAGAAATACAAAAAAATATGGTTGTGAAATATAGTGTAAACATATTCTAAGAGCAATATTTTATGATAAGATTCATGATTGTAGTCAACACTTATTATGATTATTTTAGAATCATAAAATATCATATTATGACCAAATATATTCGTAATATTACATCATAATATTTTTCGCTTAATAATAATTTGTTTTTATTACATAGTTTTATATTTATTATTATTATAATATACTCGTATTGTATTAATCATAATACATTTAGAAGTTATCATATAATGATACAAAGTGGTTATGTTATTGTTATAAGTAATCATGCACTTATGGTTAAAAGTAAGCATATACACAGATCATCAGAAAACCTTTTTCCAAAGAATTTTTAAAAGCTACAGATATTATGCAAATAAAACTGTTAAGCGAATAAGAATTACAACCCTCAAATCTTACTTACAATGAATCTGAAAGAATCATATTATGATTCCGAATATGATTACAGTAATCCTATTATAATCGTAGGTTATCATTATATGGTGTTATGGTTATTAAATATATTAAAATAGTTGTAACTAATATAATATGTTTTCAAAGTTATCAATTTTTAGTTGTTAGAAAAATAATTATTTTTCAGTGAAACATACTCAAATTTATAATTGCGATAAACATTGAAATGTTTAAAGTAACTAGAATATTGCAGATATTCAATAAGAAAAAAAATTTTTTGTTTACGACAACAATATCTTGTTTCAATAAACATAGTGTAGTTGCCGTAACCATGCCGAATCATATTTTTTCTATGCGTGTGTGTGTGTGATTTTTTTCAGACAATTAATTTTGAAACTTTTTGTCACAATATTGGCATGTAACCATAAAAAAAGAACAGATTATTTTTATTGCTCTCATGTAGAGGGTGATTCAAGTAGAAATACTTTTTTCAAAAGCCTTTTTCTGACAGATCACGTGTGAGTCGTGTCACGCTGTCATGTTATTTTTGTTTAGTATTTTTTGGCATTTCATAATGGAAAGACTTACGCCTGAACAACGTTTACAAATCGTTTAACTTTATTACGAAAATTCACGTTGTTTGAGGAATGTGTTTCGTGCACTTCGCTCAACTTATGGTCAACATAATCGGCCTACTGAGCGTACTATTCGCAACACCATCACCCATTTTGAGACCCAACATTCAATATTGGATAATATTCGAGAGAATAGACCACGTCCAGCACGTTTGGTGTGGTTTGTTTGCCGGTGGAATCATCGGACCATATTTCTTTAAAAATGATGTCGGTGCGAACGTCACCGTCAATGGCGACCGTTATCGTGCCATGATAACCGAATATTTGATATCTGAAATTTAAGCTCGTGATCTCGGCGACATTTGGTTTCAGCAAGACGGCGCCACTTCCCATACATGTCAGCAATCAATGTATTTATTAAGAGAACTCTTCTTCACGTTTTGGGCCGGTCGATTGGCCACCAAGATCATGTGATATTACACCGTTAGACTTTTTCCTGAGGGGATATGTAAAGTCTAAAGTTTATGCGGACAAACCCGCTTCGATTCAGACCTTGGAGGAAAACATCACGCGTGTCATTCGCTAGTTTCCAGTCTAAATGCTCGAACGAGTCATCGAAAATTGGACTCAACGGATGGACAATATGCGACGTAGCAAAGGCCAATATTTGATAGACATAATCTTCAAAAAATAAATGCCAAAGAACTTTCTTTCAAACGTTCTTTTCTGTGTTTTTTCTTTAAAAAAGTAGGGAACCTCGAAATGGATCACGCATTATAAAAAATTTAAATTTTTATAATATTCTTTTACTTTATCTTAAATAATTTTGTCAAGCTTTTCTATGATTTCTTATTTATTTTAAATGTCATTTTACTTTAATTGTTTGCTTTTTAAAAATATTAAAAATAAACTTTATGTTTGTCTAAGGGACAGTTATTTCAATAATTACTTTTAAAATCCAATCCAAAATGAAATACTTGTTGAAAAAAAATTAAAATTTCTGGATTGAAAATAATGTAGATTTTTTTTCAAGTGCTATAAGGAAATTATATTTACATATATATTTTCTTAAATTTTTTTTAACAAATATAAAACTTTTTTGTTTAGAAATCTGTTCAATTTAAGAAGAAAAAAAAAATTTTTTTTTCAAAGTTCTTAATGACAAACATATCGTCATCGAAAATGCTAAATAAAGTAGCATCACTTTAAATAAGTTTACTGGTGAAGCAAAAAACCTTACAAAATGGAAAATATTTGCGATACGAAAGTAGCAAAAGCTTACAATCTATTTTTAAAAATATATGTATTATAGTCATTATTGTTGTTTAAGTTATGTGAGTTACGTTATTTGTAGTTTTCAGAAACAAAAATACGGATCATCAACGAATGTTTGTTTAAAATACGAAACACTTTAACCATTTTGTCAAATTACGGGTTCAATACTGCGCTTAAACAATAAATTAAATTCCGGTTCACTGCATCAATAAAAATAATAATCACACAAGTTTGCTATTCTGATGCAGCGCAGTCTGTACTGTATTTAGCAGGGCGGTGGAGTCGTTGAAAAATAGTTCTTACTCCGACTCCTACTCTTACCTTGATACTGGTCTTTATTTGCGTAGAACTCATTTTTTTATTTCAGTACATTTTAAATGGTTAAATATAGCATTTTAATTCTAACACGTGTCGCATTGAGTTTTAATATAAAATAAATTAAAATCTACTCATTCTTCCGCATTGAGTTTTAAAATAAAATAAATTTAAGTCTACTCATTCATAGTGATCTGAAAAATATTGCATTGCCAATTTCGAAGAATTTTTATTTTGGAAAATATTAGAAAAATTTCTTAAATTTTTTATGCCGAAAAATTTTGGGATCGGAGTCGAGAGTTTTTGTGGGTACTTTGACACCGACTCCAACTCCGGTGCAGAAACCTCAATTCCGACTCTTCAACTCCGACTCCAACTCCACAGCCAGAGTGAAATTAAAATCTAAAAGCCTATTCTGTGTTTAAAGTTAAAAAAAAAATTTTGTTTTATATAGCTCATTCTTAACTTTACCAAAACCATTTAACCATAGTTAAGCAACAAAGTCGGTTCTGACTTAGAAAAAAATAATAATTATATAATAAAAAAAGTACAATTGAAAAAGAAGTAAATATATTTATTATTTCATCATATATTTATGTTTTTATTTACATTTTTGTTTAATATTTATTTTTTTTATAAGTTCTTGAAATATATGAATTAATGTTTTGAAGCAACAAACAGAGTAACCACATTCCTATTTTTTATCTACTGCAAATGACGTCAAAACATCGTCACGCAAGATCAAATCGTATAAAATGTTGCTTTCAAGACAAAGCACAATTGTCTTTGCCTACGTCACATTTTTTGATAAAATTTTTTTATTTTGCTTAAACTAAAAGTTTTTGGCCAACCATTTTAGATATAATACAAGAGTATCACGCGATTCAAAGTTTTTGGCTAACTACTTTAGTAATAATGCCAGGGTGTTACATAAATGTTTGGAGCCGCGACCGCAAGTTCTCGTTCCACACATACCTTCGTATAGGAAGGCGGGAGCTTCATAAATCCTCTCTAGAGTTTTTTGGTCTCCACCAGTAAACGTCTGAGTTTTATATGGTTCTCACCAGACACTGGCCAATTAAGTCAATTAAATTTGCATTCATTCGAAAAAATTTAACAGTACCTATTTAAACTTTTCTTGTAATAGCTCGGAGTTCACTCAGCTTTCATTTATCACGGCCTTCTCTCGCTTATATTACCTTTTGATAACCCTTCCTATCTTTAACAATTTGTTCTATTTTCTTTTTATTCTCTTCTCTTTTGCTAGTATTTTATAGAACACATTTTGGTTTTTGTACAGCTCTTCTAAATTTTTTCCTTCTGCAATAATTAACAGTTTAATCACTCATTCCACTAACACCGTGGTAACAGTTAACGACGTATAAAATCAAATATGTATATGCTGTAGATGCGTTCTTAAAAAAAATCAAATACACTGCTAATATTTTTTCTTTAACAAATGATACGTTATGTTGTTCAAGAACATTAGGGACTTGATAGTACGCCATTTTGAGTTTTATTAATAACTTGGTTATTTTTTGGGGTAGCAGTTTAAAATTTTCTAAACACATGTCATGTGATATAGTGACTTGTAATCAAGAAAAAAGTCAATTTCGATATTTAAGTTTGGATTTTAGGTGACGTCATTAATGGGGGGAGGGGGGGGGTTGCTTTAAAACCATGTGAGATAAGGCCATGATGGCTTAATTGCTCAATTGAATGGGAGATAAAGCCATAATGGCCTTATTGCCCAATCATTGAGAGGTAAGGTCACATTTAAAATTTTGCGAAATGAGAGATATAGCCATATTTTTTTTCGCAAATGAGAGATAAAGCCATATTTTTTCAGAATATTGTTATGCATGGTGAAAACATTCTGTAAAAGGGAAAATCCTTAGTTATCATTAAAAAATAACAACTAAGAAAACATTATTCAGCGAAGCCACCTGCCGCGTCCTACTGGAGGAGAAACCCCGTAAGCACGGCCGCAGGCCGCCACGCAGAAAAACTTTAGCATGCGAAGCCAGATTTCAATACTAAACTTTAGTGTCTCCGGGAAGACTTTTTTTTACAGAATGTTATTATTATTATTAATATTATTAGATTTTCTTCCTTCAATAAAAACTATCGATTTTTCCTTAATTATATGATTTTCTCTTAATTATAAAAATAAGAAAACTATTAATCAATGTAAAATGCAAAAGTTCTTCAAAAGTGATATGAGAGATTAAGCCATTTTCTAATATTGCTAATGTGAGCTAAGGCAATGATGGCTTTATCTCCCATTCAAATGAAAAAAAGGCTTTATCTCCCTATTGAATGAGAGATAAAGCCATCATGGCCTTATCTCACATGGTATTAAAGCACCCCCTCACATAAACATATAAATATAATTGCATTTTTTTCTAAGATATACTTTTTGTACACTACACCAGCTATGCGTCAAGTGTGGTTCAAAGAAATATTGTGTCAAAAGTCATATAAATTAATAAGTTAAAATTTACTAATGTTTGTATTTTAGATAACTTTATAAAGTCTTTACTAAGGGCTCCTTAATCAGGGTATTGGCCAGAGAATGACATAAAGAATTGTAAAAATGAATTACTTTTTTTCGTTTTGTGTACTCATGCTTGTAACCCAAGGAACTTAAATAACCATTTATTTGTTATGCAACTGCATGTGCACACTCAAAATGAAAAATAAATGTTTTACAATACTTCGAGTTTTTGTAGAAAATAACGAAGAAAAAATTCTTTAAAACACTAACACATGGGGGATTTCGTGTTAAGTTTTGAAATCAATATCTTCCAAGCTTAGTCCTATTGAATAGTAGTTTAGATACACATTTCTAACAAGATCGGTTGAAAAGTAACTGTTAGAGGGGGTCAAAATTTGACATTTTGTCCAAACAGGTGTTCTTTCTCATCCGTGTAACTTATTACTTATTGGTGTGAGCAAAATTTGTCCCAAATAAACAGCTTTTTCTTCAATATTTCCAAAATAATTTTTTATTTGATTTTTTTTTTAATTTAAAACTTTTTTTTTGATTTATTTTTTTTTTTTTTTTTTTTTTTGATAATTTTTCATTCTTGACTGAGCTGGGAATTGAACCCAGGTTTTCATGGACAGGTTGCCCAGACTAGTTTCGATTGTAACTACACAATCTCTTCAGTGGGGTTTGCCGTTTAGCTCACACCGCCATTGACGACGGATGACGTCATTAGTCAAACATCAATCTTTTAACCAAATTGTGTGGATACACATTCTTGTGTGATAGTTTTTTTTTTATTTTCTAGTGCAACGTGCATGTTTAACAATCGAATTATTCATACAATAATGTATAATTAATAATGTATAACTAACTACCCAGTGGGAAAACTTAGAAGACCTTTTTACTTCAGGCCTTATTAAAGGTCTGCTTAGATATTTTTTTATTCAATTACCATTCTGATCGAACCGCTAAATAATGCCACATAGAAGGCATCGGCTCTACCGTATAAAAGATAAAAACGCATCTCACATTCGCTTCTATGGGAAGGGAGAAGAGAATGAGTACGATTTTTTTTTTTTTGCTAAGAATTCAGATCGCGTTATAAAATCACCATTCTCTTGAAAGCCTTCTAAGAACCAATAATTTGAATGCATTTCAGAATTTTTGGCGAAAGAAGCGAGAGCGGAAGGCCTACCATGCAATGACAACGTGTGGAAAAAAAATTAGTATGGAATGGAGCGAGCAGGCCTTGTACATCCAAAAGAAGGAGTATAGAGGCCCTTTAGAAGGTATCTGTACTTTTCCCACTGGGAATGAGAAGACACATCATTGCCTACATTTCTTATTATTAAAGAGAAAATTAGCTTGAATACGTTGTGTATGGTGTGTGGCTCATATTTAGTAATTTTCTAAGTACTTAAAATTATGCTTTTGTATTTTCTGGTACTGTGCCTGTCAGAACCAAAGACAAGCTTTGCAAAACAGAAAAGTTTTTTTAACAGACAAATTTTTTAAGTTATACGAGTATTTGCGGCTCCGTTAATTAACTCCCAAATGTAATAAGTCCCAAGAAAAAAAAGAAAATAAGCTGCAAAAGTTGAATATAATAAAGTTGCTTATATATATATATATATATATGTTCCTTTAACTCCCACTGGAGCATAGGGCGCCAAAGTTGCTTATGAAAGGAAATAATTCCCAATATCTATTTGTTAAAATGGTTGAGCTAAATACGTTCAATTTATAAAGTATCACTATCCAGTGTGACACAAAGAATGCTGACGAAGGCCATGGCGTGCCAGAAAATGCATTACATTCTGCTGGTGTCTAATAATTGTAAATTTTTCTGTATATACAATGTACTTCATTGCTATCCAACGGAAAGTTAAGGTAAAATGTAACAAGAAGATACAAGATAATAGTCTGATAGTGTATAAAGTCATTCCTGAAAAATTTAAGGAATAGAACTATTACAAAAAGCTTTATAAAATACATAGCTGAAATTTAGCTCATAGAATAAATTCGAAAAATAAAAATGTTGATTATAAGAAAGTTGCTTATGAAGGGAAATAATTCCCAATATCTATTTGTTAAAATATTATTTAGGTTTAATACATTCCATACACAAAAAATGTATGGAAATATGCAAATTGAGCATTTTATTTTTTCGAGCCACTGAATTAGAAGTATTATGTGAAAGCCACTGGAACTATGAATGGTGATCGTATTTCAGTCAATAATTCTGCTGTGAACTCTTGTTGAGATAATCTAGTACATTTCATCATATACGCCTTAGCCAGAGAAAGTGCTAGTGACCGCAAAAACTCTGGTCTGATGCGATTCCGATAAGCTAGAGCCCATGAAACTTTAATTTCAGGAAATACTATGTTAGCAAATACAATGTTTGGCCATCAATTTGTGTTGCGTTTGTGCTGTAGGCATCAACTCTTTGATCAGCAGTTTTTACAAACTTAGCCCTGAGGTATTTGTGAGTATTTTCGATGATAATTATTTCTACAATAAAAAAGCTGACAGCATTTCAGTGCACCTGGACACTGCAAATCGATTTGGTCCCGGTTATGTTGAGATATTATTCTCAGCCGTAGTTCCAATAGGACTAGGTAATGGAGTGGCAATCCAAACCATTTTGTTTTTAGCAATAAAAAAAGGAGCACCAGAGCTGGCTGCAGGTAGGGCGGGTTGCCATTTAGTATCGCTTTCAGAAGAACTTGTTTCGCTATTTTCTGATATTTAATCAGTTTTCGAATCTGAAATATCGGAGTCACTTTCTGCAATGAGCAGTTCTCGTATTTCATCTCCGAACAAGTTTGCCATGCCATAAGTAAAACACGTCTGAACTTATGAAAACAACACACAAATTGAAGCATGCAGTGCAAATATTTGCGCTTCAAATAAAAAAGGGGATCTCAAAACGGTCTTTAACTTATTTAATCTATGTTGATTTAAAAAAGGGGGAATCACACTCTTGTTTTTTACATAAGCTGATTATATGGACCAAATGGTCCATTAACCTAACATTCGTAAGTTTTTTCTAACCTAACAGCAGGGTTAAAAATGTAACATGGAAATTAATTTTAATATCAACTGCCTTAAACAGTAAACTGCCAAGCCATATATTTGTGCAACAACGTGTGTGTATTTTGTTCAACAAATTAAAAACTGTAACTCTACACACAACGTACAAATGTTACACCCATTAAAATAATTGTTAAAATAAAATTTGATATCATTTTCAATAAATACCGAATCTCAAAAGAGGATTTCGTTTTTTATAAAATTCTTTGCGTTATTTTAAAATAAAAATAAAATACAAATTAAATAAATGTATTATTTACACATAAGCACTGAACAACATCCTGTAGATACCCAGTAAAAAATGTGCTCCAAAAGGAGCAGGTTTTATATATGAATGCATACCTTAAATCGATTCAAAGCTGCTGATGGGATGCCTGATTTTTGTATGGGGTGTTCCCGGTTTGGAGGACTATTTTTTGCTGACAATAAGCGCATCTTTTAACATAATAAAACATGCAAATAAAGCACTCCTAAAGTGCTTTTTGAAGGGATAACTATATTAACATATTTATTAATGTTTTGCTTTTACTGGCTTAAATGCCTTTTCTCAAGCATTTTCGTAAACCATAATATATTTTTATTTTTTCGCTTTCTTCGTTGTCTGCACTAAAATAGCAGCTTTTTTGTATATTTTATTCGATATAATTTACTGCTGTAAAAGAGCTCTCTTATTGAAGCGCTCGATTATGCGCTTTTTCTCTTAAGTGCTTCAAAAAACACAAATTTTTTTTACTGGGTACTGTTGACACAAAAAAATTATAGATCGTAAAAGAAATATTGAAAATATATTTAAATAACTTGCTACAAGTCTAATTATAGAAGAACATTCGTATTGGGACTATGTCAGCCAGTGATGTTATACGTAGTGAAAAATCCCCATTCGTATGGATTTTATTCTGAAAAAATGACCGTAGGGAAAAGAAGGACAAATAAAAAAATAAATCATTAAAGTGTAGTTACATTTCAAAAATTTGACAAAACTGTATATATTTGGCAATCTTTTTCGATTTGTGACAAAATACTTATAAAATGGTTGATACGGCAACATTACAAGATGTTAAATTTCTTTAAGTGATCGCTTGTCCCCATTTTAACTTTGATTTTAAGGTAAATTTGTGCAACTCTCTTTAACAGGAATTGAATTTTTCAGAGCAATAAAATGATAACTGGTTTAAGATGAGCATCAAAAACTTTTGAAGTAAAGTCACCAAAATGTAAAATTGGATTGAAAATTTAATCTTCCCCCTTTAGTCGAAATTAGCTATCTTAGATTTATCACTGTCACACTCCAATACAGATAGCGAAATATTTTATCAGTATCAGTTTCTAAATTGCAGCATGCAATTATCTTCTTGCAAATAAAGATTAGTAAATTAATAAAAAATTTTAAAAAATAAAGCTAAAGATTGATCAATTTACTGTTCACGCTTTTTCTTGAATTTTTTTGTCAAATATTTTTTAAGTCTGAACATACCTTTAATCATAAAATTGTATCTTCAATTGGCATTGCCCGCTCTTCTTACAAGGCGAATGTACCTTCCAGTGCAGCGAAAATGAGTTAAAAAAATGATATTATCCTTACACCTGTACGATTTTTAGGAAATCACAAGTCAAAACTAATACGGACGCTTCTTGTATCCAAATAAAATCCAAAGGTACAAAAAACGTTCAAATTTTTCTTGGATTCGCTTTTTTTAACCAATAAACTAATGGTGATTTAATGAATATCTCTTGTTTTTTTGGGTTTTTTTATTTTTTGTTTATTTATTTTTTAGTTTATAAAAAGAACAGATTTAATGGTTTGTATGCATGTATAACAAATTTAAATAAAATAACATATTCAACACCAATGGCTTTATTTAGAATTTTTGTAGGGACAATTTTTTGAGCGCGTAGGGAACTTTTGCATAGGGACTTTTAAGAAAGTCTATAGCATCACTGATGTCAGCTAATACAACAAACTTTTATCGTTTACAAAAAGTATTCAGGCAATATTTTTGTAGCTCTTATTTCAGGAGGACCTTTGTTTGCCATACCATAATACCATAATTCCCGGTATAAAGGACGTTTTTATGCCAAAGTTTATCTCTTTAAGTTATTTCGAGAAGACATTTCTATGGGGCTTGGTAAAAACTGGATCTCTTTGGTCCATTTTCAGTAAGTGATTTAGTTTGTATGTAAATACTACTTGGGTAAAATTTTGTTGTTTTAGATCATTGCATTTGGCCCTTATCCTGTTACTTTTGCATAGGGCACCCGAATGTCCAAGTTCATGGTAAAACTTTATTTAATATTAATTTTTAAATTTGCAACATTGCAAGTTGTAAATATTAAATTAAAATTATTTAAAACTTATTGATATACCTATACATGGAGTTTTCATTCTAGATTACTTTATTACCGACTATTTAAATAAACTGTTTTGTATCCAATATCAAACTAATTACTAAATACCTTAAAATTTCTTTCTGAAGTAATAAGACTTTCTAAAGGTAAAATACTTTATAATGCTAACGTACTTAAGTACTATAAACGAGCAAACTTACAAAGGTAACACTCACTACGTAGCTAATGGTTTGATGTTATGTATATGAAAAAACGCTGAACATAAGATATTGTGTTTAAAAGGCAGTAAAACTTCAATGTATTTAACCATGGAATAAAAGTAATTCTATACAAATTATAATTTGTTACAATTTAAAGAGAATTGATGTAGAAAATGCAATTACTTGATACCAAATAATAGAATTATTGCACTGTAAATTCAAAGAATTTTCAAAAGCTGAACATTTTATTCGTTGTACATAAGCAACATAGTTTCTTTAATATAAAATAAATTTAAGCGGAATTGCGAACTAAAAATGTTATACAACATATCGTCACCTTAAATGCAAACAGAAGCGGTTACATTTTTTTAGTTTTTGTACGGGAAAAAGCAAAATCGTTATAAAATCGATAATAATAAAAACTTCTAAGTGTTTGAGTTTGTTAAATAAGGTCGCCGTTTTTTGAGTGGAAGGGGTCAGCGTTGCTATATTTTCGTTAAAAACTTCTAATTCCTGAAAATAAAATAATTTTTTTTTTTTTTTAAAGGAAAGTTTTTCTACAAAAGTGCCAACATTTTAAATGAAAATATTTTGTAGCAATTCGGATTTTTTTTTATTGAATTGCTGATATTTGAAATGAAGTTTTTGATATTTAAATTAGGCTTCAGTTCAGAATATTTAATTTTCATTAAATTTTGTATTTTTAGTAAAGGAAGAAATTTACGAAATAATATGAATAATTTTTTTTTCATTATTTTATTCTTGACTGAACACGGGATTGAACTCGGTTCGAATTTTCATGTTTGGAGAATAACCAAACTTCCATCATCAGAATTCTTTGCCGTTCTACCGTTTGCGCCACAGCGGCGCCTTTAACCGATGGTATTGGTTGATCAAAATTTACTGTAATTAATAAATAATTTTCAATTTATTTACATGTTTCTTCCTTACCACTGTTCTTCGTATTTTTTTTTTTGTCAAGAAAATTTTTTTTAATATTTATTTAATGTTGTAAATTCCTGTCATCACTTAAAATAATTTAATGAAAATTAAATTTGGTGGGCTTACCCCCGTTGCAAGTGAAAAAAAACTCAATACACTCACACTTTTTACTAACTCCATCACATTTTTAGTACTTGCAGCTCAACTTGCAAGAGAATTTGCTTGCAAGAAAATTTTTGACACTTGCAGCAAGTAAAATGACAAATATAAAAACAGTGTTACCATGGATGCCTTTTGTATCAATTCACTAATACTTAGTAAAGTAAGAATTATGTTTATAGCTGATTTTCTGTGTATTAATAATATATAAAAACATGCATATGAAGAATATTTAGAAATAGCGAAGAGGATAATTTTGAAGGGAAGTTTTAATATTAATATCACCTATTTTATAAAAAAATATATTACTAAATAATGCGTCTACAGATAACGTTAAATATTGACTACTTGGCAACACTTCGTTAACAATTGTGCTTTGTAGCCACTTAAAAAATTGTTGTGCTTTTTTTTTGACATTTCTCCTGATTTTCGTTAGTAATATGTATACACTACTTGCAAGTAATTACTTGCTTGTGGCAACGTAGAGTTAAACCTTATTTAAATATCAGAAACTTCAAAATATTTTGTTTAAAAAGATGTATTAGCAAATGAAATAAAAACACATTTTTTTTTATATAAATATTAGTTTACAAGGAAATATTTATTAAAGAAAACAAAATAAAATTTATATTAATTTGAAGCCATTTATTTTGATTGCTTAAAGTTTGTGCAATTGATAATATATTTTATAAAGAGTCTGTTATTTTTAAAACACCACATTAAGTTGGTGTTTCTAATTTTTTTCTTACATTATTTTTGTAAAGATTAATTTAAAAAAAGGATCTACATTTGCTGAAGATTAGGTAACGACAAAATTTAATAAATTTATTTTTGGATGTATGGAAAAACTTCGAATTCATCACAACGTCTTCAAACGGAGTAGCTCTTACTGCTCATTATCTTCTTCTTGAATACCACTTAACTCTTCTACATTTGGCACAGTAGCACATAATTAAGAAATATGCAATTGGGTTTCTTCTAAAACACTGAAAGGATACTTAAACTTCAAAGTGTCTAAGAAACTCGCTATCAAAATCAAACTTTTTTTAAAAGACCATTACAAAAATAAATATAAAACTTTAAAAAATTAACTTTAAATTACATTTTATTTTCTTCAGATGACTTATATAAATATAGTGCTAAAGATACTTCAGCACCTTAAAAAATGTATTTAGGACCTGCAACGTAAGTATGCAAGGAGTGAACACATTTAAACACTGTTGCAATAATAAAGGACAGAGACAATATTAGATCGTTTAATTGCATAAAAACATCACTTAAGATTTTCATTCAATATACAGAACATTTTATATTATGTATTTATACAAAACCTGTAAAAATGGAAAACTTGAAAAATGGAAGTGCTACAAGGGGTCTTAAAAGTTTGCGTGAACATAAATCTTAGGAAAAAATTGTATTGAGATTTTTTGTGTAGTTGTGTCCGTTTTCATTTAAGGTACGATATATGTATATAAAAATATGTGTAAACTCCGGAAAACACTATCGGTATAATTAAAAATGTAGTGGTGAACATGTATTCCTTGCATTACAACTTTTTGCGTGTTAGCAGCAAATTAACACTTGTGATAAGTTTTTTTTTTATAAAAAGCCAAAACATTAAACATAAAGTAGTACAAACCTTTTAAAAAACATTGTGTTATTTATTGACTTATTTATTTAAACAAATTAATTAAACTGAAACATTGTGAAACCTCATAATTTAAAACATGACAAAGTACGATTAAATAAGTCCACCACTGTATCTTAGAAATGATAAATTCATGCGTCTCCTTAATGTCAAATAAAGGAAAAAATATATTAATGTTCATATAGTTTTTTTGGATTTTGTTACGATATTTGTTCTATTTAAGGAAATCCGAACCATATGATACCCTACAACATTTACTGATACGTATTCGGTGCATGTTGGCAATTTTGATCTTACTAGCACAATATTTTGTTACGAGGTTTAGATTTATTTAGCAAATACTGACATATATGTACTTAAATCAATCTCAATGACAATATTTATAAGGCAGTGAAAGTAATTTCATAGATGAAAGCAATTGAAAATGTGTTACAATTTTCATCATAACGTAACACACCAACCAACATTTCGAGGGAAATATCCAATAAATTAGTAGAAAAAGTAATTTCTATAAATAAAACATTTTCCAATGCATGATTAAGGTGAATTTATTTATGATGTGCATGAAGATATGTAAGCAATATGCGGTGAAAGGTTGAGATTATCAATGCGTAGTTACAAAAATTTGTTATCGCCAATAAGTAAAACTTTTTATATGTAGCAATAATATAAACAAAATAAAACTTAAATTTAATTCTGATGTGACAATAAGTCGATTTTAATTATTTCACTCTACCACAATAAGCTTGAATTACTTAAAATTTTTTTAGGAAAATTAAATTTGTTAATTTTTGTTGAAGTGTGTGTTATTGTCTCTTCGTCACATCTAGTGGTCAATGTTAAATGGTGATACAGATTAGGCTTATGTTAAAACAACTTGCGTATTTGTAATGAGCTGTCGAAAGCACCAAACAAGTAGATTACTGATCCAAATAGACGTGCAGCCTTAAAAATGTTGTACTAATCGTTAATATTTGTTTCTATGCGTATTCAAGTAGTGCGATCTCCGAAAATTTAATCTTCTTGACTATTTTCGTTATTTCGTCTACGAGAGCAACGCACTGTGGGTGAAAATTCAATTTCATCGGCCAAAAGTCCAATTTTCAAGATGTGTAATGCCATTCGATAGCAAATATATAAGAACAAAGGTAGCCAAAGAAACTGGATCAAAATATTGATAATTGTGGGTGTGACATGCTGCTGGAAACAAATATTTTATGTTATTATAGAAAAAATTTAGTTTTTGTAAACTTGATCAGACTTAAATTATGATTTCTCGCAAACTATTATAAATAAAGGGTTGACATTTTTTTCTTTAAAAAATGGTTCGTTGTATTACTGTACCATTTATTCCTGATGTTTTGTTAAATGTTATCCCAGGCTTAGTTAAATCCGAATAAGCACTTGTAAGGGTTAAAAGGACTCAAAGAGGTTTTACTAGAAACAGAAAGCTTAAAGTGTTATCTTTAACCCTATATATACTTTTGCAACTGTTTGGAACTGTACGTAGAACACTTTTTTCATTTGAATGAAATTACTCGCAATTACTTTTGCTATTTTTATTTTACAATGGTTTACAAACGTTTTGTTTTGAAAAATAATTCTGTAACTGGATTAAACATTTTTTATATTAGTAGGAAAGCTGACTTAAAGCAATGGTATGTTGTATTTGAGGCGAATGTATGTATATGTGTATAAAGGTAATACATATGATCACTCATTTTTACTATTTCACCAAAAGATGACCTTTCACTAATAAAAATTTTTTTTTTTCTAATATATGAATATAAAAATGTTTATATTTCTCTTCAGAAAAGGGTTTGTTTCATAGTATAGAACTAGTATGCCAACTCGAGAAATTTTTCAATTCAAAATTTTTCACAATATAACTCCTTTTGTTTAATTTTATGACACAAACACATAATTAATAATTTTTTCCAATACATTTTGTTCATTTGCTTTTGCAAAAAGTTTTTATTTTACCCAAACTAAAAATTTTAAAATAAATTTAGTTGACATTCATTTTTTCTGTTGTTAATAATATTGAAGGCAGCAGAGCATCATTTTGTGGTATAAAAATCGTATTTGAAATCATAAGTTATTTAAATATTTTCCGATATTACAGAATAAAAAATTGTTGCCACATTCTATACGATTTTATGCAACTATGTTTAGTGGTGGAAATAGTTTTATACACCAATACATTTGAAAAAATCTTACTAATACAAACATTAGTTAGGTACCACTGACATTTGAGTTATGTACCTGTCTAATAGTCGGCATACTAGTTGTATACTATGGTTTAAATATGCTTGTTAAAGCAAATTTTAGTCAATTTGACATTTGTTTCTCCCACATGCCCTTTCAAAAAAAAAAAAAAAAAAAAAAAAAAAACAAAAAATAATATAAAACAAATTATACAACTAGTATGCCAACTAGAGAGAGCGTTCTCAATTTTTTAGTTCACCCCTTACAGATATACGTTCTGTGTAAATTCAACACACATAAAGACAACAAAAACAAAACAAATTTTAATAAAAAAAACACCATAATTCTCAATCTCAATCAATAGCATTTTCTTACTAAATGCTAAAAAAAATATCAAAAGTTCAACTTTGATCTCAAATTTCTCAATTACTGCTTTTTTGTGTGTTGTTCTTAGCAAAAAAAAAAAAACAGATGAAAAACGATTTTCAGCTATTGTGCGACGCATCACTTTTTTGTTGATTACATTTAAACAAAAAGTACAACTTTCCTAATTACTTCAGTATCTTTGCTATTGATCATTAGTCGTCGTTTAGTGTAACAATTGCGTTTGAATTAAAGTTATGTATCAGAGCTGGCTGATCAGTTTGTTTGTGAGACCAACTTATAGTTTGGAGTAAAATTTTTTTATTGTGTGTACAGTACGCTGTAAAAAATAATGCATTAAAAATTTAAAATTAACTGTTTACTGAAAAATTTTTCGGTAACCAGTAAAATGTTTCAGTAAGCAGTAAAACTTTACTGGTAACTGCTATACAAAATACAGTAAAAATATATTGCAGTAGAAAAAGACATACATTGAAATAAGACGTATATTTTTAAGTTTTTTTGAATGACTATTTTTTTATTGTTCCTTTGCTTTAATTCGTTTAAGTTTTTTTTTACTTTTAATATACAGTCGCACAGAAAACTATACATAGCCCACCAAAAAATGTGTTTTAAGTCAAAATTTATATTATTATTCAACAAAAATTGTATTGTATCATTCTTTGTAAGAAATAAAAAAAAATTTTAAAAAAATTTTTAGGAAAACAAGATATTTATTAAAAAAAAATAAATAAATTCAGTGTTTAATACACAGAATTTTACACAAATTTTGCCTCTACATTATATGTCTATCGATAACAATTAAAAAGGTTTGCAGGCGGTCGATTTTTATTTTTACAAAAATAAGTACAATAGTTAAAGAATCTCATTGTTTTGCATCGAAGAAATGGGTAACCTTTTTAAAAAATTGTTGAAAACTTAAAGACTATTTTCTAAAAGTACAAAAAGAACATCAGTTGTAAAAGCTTGCCAAGAACTGGCCGTCCACTAAAAATTACTAAACGCGTTTAACGACACATATTAAAACAGATAGAAAAAAATCCGAGGAGAACGGCTGTTGATGTAGGAAAAGACATGGAAAAAATCATACGTATAATGATGAAATCTGTTGGAAATATTTACACACATATTCATAAAAAATATATTAGGCTTATAGCAGGTTTTTGAAACGAATTTTCTATGAAAATTTGTTTAATAAACCTTTTATTAATCAAAAATATTTTTTATAAATATGGGGGTTAGACTTTAGCGACGAAAGTAATTTTAGCTGATTGAGATGCGATGGGAAACAAAATGTTTGGTGCAAAAAAAAATAAAGAGCTGCAACCTTTAAACTGGATGCAGTAAAACACGGAGAAGGTTGCTTTATTGTTTGGAGTTGTATGTCGGCGTCTCAGGGTGGTAATTTGGTTTTTATTAAGACGACAATGGATCGTGTTGTGTATTTGAACGTATTCATATAAGTTGATAAAGCCAGTATCATAAATGGGTCTATCTTGAAACTAGTACTTCCAGCAAGATAACGACCCAACCACATTGCGGCCAATAAGAAGGAATTTCTGTTTAATAATGTACCAAGACAACAGCATTCTCCACCAAAGTCGCCTGACTTAAACCCTATTGAAAATTTATGGGATGAGTTGGGTCCCAGGATAGGAAAAACTATAATAAGGAATACACAAGTCCCAAAATTGGCCCCTAGCAAGGATTGGTATCAAATTTCTCTGGAAACTACGGCTAAACTTGTCTATTTAATAAGAAATCGTATAACTGCCATGTAAGAAACTAAAGGAAGAGCAGCAACATTTTAATTAACAAAAACTTTATATGATATAGAATTATAAACTATGGAGTATGTATACTTTTCTGTGTAGTAAAAATTGAACATAAATATCTTGTTTTCCTAAAATTTTTGTTTTAAAATTTTTTTTATTTTTAACAAGGAACGATACAATATTGCTTTTGTTGAAAAATAATATAAATTTTAGATGAAACGCATTTTCTGGTGGGGTATGTATACTTTTCTGTGCCACTGTACATATAAATTGAAAATTGTGAATGTGTTTTTTTGTTTTTATAATATGGCTACGATTAAAGAGTTCTTAATGTTGTGATTTCATGCTAATTTTTCGCGCTTAAGTTACTTCAGTATAGTGTGTTGAATATAGCCCCACCACAATTTTTGTCATTCTTTAGAATCTTACCCCCTAGAAGCAAAAGTTTAAAATCGGTCTGAGAGACCGAAAAATGTAAATGTGACTCACAAAAACAATAATAGTCAGTAATATTAACCAACCGACAATCGTAATATTTATCGACAGATATTTTCGCCTGCAATAACAATTGTAGTGTGATTATAAAATTTATTTTTAACGATAATACACAGCTTTATTTTTGTATTCATTAAATTGAATATCATTAAAAATCATATGTCAAATAATCCAAAGCCATTTTAAACCCCAAAACACTTCATAAACTATAATCTTTTTAATAACTATAATAGACTGCTTAAACAAGAGTTTGCATTTATTTGCAAAGTTTTAATATCGCGATTACGATTTAAAAAAAAGCTTTAATCGTGATTATAAATTAATCACACATTCAGATTCAATATTTCATAACAAAAAAAGTATTTGTTATGGATAATTATTATTTTCCAATTTATATTTTAAAAATAGTTTTTTAATAGTTATTAATTAATTTTTACAAATAATAATTAAAATTTTGCTATTTTTTTATTAAAAATTCTTAAATAAAAAATCTGTATGAAACGGAATAAAAACCAAAAAAAAAATTTTTGCTCCAAACTGAACTTGAAGATGAGAATGACAAAATTGATTAAAATAAATACATGTTCAAGTAAGAGCCAATTCGTCAGAAATTTTATTTGTAACTAGAAATTTGTTTTTAATATTAGGTTTGTAAACATTACATATTAAAAAATAAAGTTAAAAAAGCCAAAAAAAAAAAAAAAAAAAAATAAACAAAATCAGATGATAACATCCAGGATTGAACTTAGGCGTAGTCCAAAAGCCTTACCCCTTGAGCTAACGTTACGACGATACAATGCATACGACAGGGCTTGTTAATAACCCAATTATAATCGCGCATTTTACAATATTGATCAAAACGTGTACATTTATAATTATTAATATAACTATTACGAATAATTATTATTTCACTGTCTTTCGAGTAACTATTATCGAAATAATCTATAAATAAAAATCAAGAAATAAGAGTTATTTGAAACAAATATTTTTTTTCCTTATCAATAATTATTATCATGCAATAAAAAAAAAAAAAAAATTGCGAGATAATAATTATAATAAGGAAAACCGAATAACAGTTAACAATGTAATACTTATTTCTATAACAGTTAAGACCTTGAAAAAAAAACACATGCAAACGCTTAAACAGGGCACATTTGTACCCATTATAATTTTTAATAATTTTCAGTTTCACAGCAAAAACTATTTGGCTTAAAATGCGTTTAATCAAAATCTAACAAATTAATTAAATATTTTTTTAATATTTGTTACACCTATTAATTGTTTATTAATTATTATAACAAAAAATAATGCCAAGCTTTAAATCAAACCGCAATATATAACCGGGGTACATTTGTACCCCATTGTAACTTTTATCTTCATAAAAAAAAAAATATTTATTTAAGAATCCTGTAGTTAAAAATTTGGAGAAAGTAAAACTGTGCTAGAACTAAAGACTTTTTTGAGACAAGCGGGGGACCTGGCGTTTTAACCTAATTCGGGTATGCTGTATCCAGTGGTTCTAAGCGTTTTTTTAGGTTAGCTCCTGTTTTCGAGATATACCGTTATTTCGAAAATGGAGGAGGTTGCACAATATATATTCGCGTAACTCAAAAACGGCTTAGTTTATTGAACAAACTTATAAAAACCAAAATTTTGCAAGTGGGGTTGGTTATACATTTGACCCATCTATAAGCATCCTACGCGTTGCAAGGGCCCATTAATTCAAGAATTTTATTAAACTGCCATATATGTATGGTTAAAATTATGAAATTGGGACTCTGCAGAGCGTAGCATGCTCCTAGATTGGTGAAATGTATGACTAACCCCACTTCATTTTTCATCACTATCATTTATTTTTAACAAACCTACCCGCTATTTCCATTCCTTAAGGGTGCTACCATGCAAACTTTTATTTTTTTTATTTATTGAATTATATTGAAGAAAAAGTCCCATAACTGCCCAGGAGTCGCCCCTATGATTATAAAATGTATGACCGACCTTAATTAGTTTTTTGTTCTTAACATTTTTGCTGCAAATGTTTGGAAAAAGGGGCATAGCTGCATTTTCCAATTTTTAATAAACTTTTAAGAGACAAAAATTTAAAAATTTTGCTAAAATTTTTGTTTTGTTTCTAAAACGACTGCGCATATTAAAAAAAAAGTTTACCCTTAGCACCAATGGAGTCAGCATGTCCGAATTAGGTTAAAACGCCATGTGGCCCGCTTGTATGTTTTTTCAACTAGTACAGTGTAATTATTTAACTTAATATATTTGATTAAAATATTTTTGAACAGCCTGTTATTTGCATATTTTATCATATAAAAACTATTGGGTATACGAGCATCCCGCTTATGTGTTTGCTTAGGTGACGTTTTTGGATGCTTATAGTTGTAGAACCGCTAAAACGAATTTTATAAATGGTCAATGGAAAATGACTCAAAAAGACTTGAGCTTCCTAGATTCGAAGTTTCAATACGCTACTAGAATTGGCTTTGCAGCTAGAAACGTTTAAATTTTCTAGTTGAGAAACGGGTACCCGGTTATGCCTTCTACGGTTAAATCGGTAAATGTTAATTGTATTGCAGAAAATTACTTTTTTGTTATAGACTTTGAAAGGTATTTTCTAGGCAAAATTACATCTCGAAAATAATTTTTATTTTCTAAGCAAAAAAGAAATCTCTAAAACAATTTTTATTTTCTCATCAAACAAATTTTTAGTTTTTCAGTTAAGTAAATATGAACTAACAAAAATTAATCAAATCTTATCCTAAGACTTTATTTTATGTCCTTCCAGTACCAGACAAAAATTTCGTTATCACGGTTTCTGTTCGCATATGAAGGTGTTCATCGCTCTTCTGATTGGGTCAGTGCTGCAGTTTCTCTTCTCCTTCGGCGAGAATTTATTTCGGGATAGTGGATTTGGGTCCAGTTCAAGCCTTTTAAATATTTTACTGCATATTTCGTTATCATTGTTTTTACTTATGACACATTGAGATCCTCTTGAGTTTTTGAGTTTTTAACATGATAATTCGAAGATGTTTATTTTGGCTCACCAGATTGGTCTTAAGATAGAGTTATAAAGTAGAAGTTTGCAATCGAAACTAAGGACAGAATTTCTTCCAATAAGCCAATGAATTTGAATGGTTTTTAGTTTTATTTGAGGTAATTTCGCCTCTTTATGTCATTTCCACGTTAATCGCCGATTTAGATGTATATCAAGATATTTTACATGCGAGTGTTGAGGTATTATTTTATTATTTATTTTTAAGGGGGCATGTTTCCCAACGAAAAGTTAATGTTATATGTTCGCATTTTTACTAATTGACCATTAAGTTTAAATTTTACAAATTTGAACTTAAATTGTGAGAATTTTATATAAATTTAAATGCTGTTGATTACAAATCCTTTTAGTAATTACAATTACTAAACAAAAACAAAATTAAACAAAACAACTCTTCATTAGTGTAAGAACAAGCTACACATGTATATTTTATTATTCAAACTTATAAATTTCACAATACAATATTAATCAATTTCATGTCTTTGAATTAGCAGAAAAACCCCAACTTAAACTAATTGAAAACATGTCATGCTAATAACAGATTCCTTGGTAACCCCAATAACATCATAACTCAAGAATAATTTTTTTTAAAAAAAAGATGTTTTAGAGTGTTAATAGGCAAAATTAACGCACATTAAGCTTAAAGCAGTAAAAGTAAATTGGCTCGTTGGAACAAATTCGACCCTTAGTCTAGATTGTAGACTCCTACTTTACAACTCTATCTTAAAGTCAATATAATGTTATGGGATCCAGTAATCGAGCACTGTCTCGGCCTCAAACATAGAGAAAATACCAAATGGTAAAACAAAAATCTTCGAATCGTTGCGGCCACTCCCTGGTTTGTAAACTACTCGAACATTAGTTAAATCTATGATCACAAAGAATTAAATTAAGTACTTAAAAAGACTTGAATCGCACCCAAACCCACAAGCTCGAAATATTTAAAATGTTGGCTCCCACAATCGCCTTATGAGAAGAGATACATCGGCACTTATCCCATCAGAAGAGCGCTAAACACCGATGTGAACGAGAACCGTTTTAAGGACAGTTCTCCTGGTATTGAAAGGACGCAATAAATTAAGATTTGATTAATTATTGTTAGTTCGTATAATTTATGAAGATTCAATAAATAAATAAATAAATAGGTAAAAAATTAAAGTAAACTAAAAGCTTGAAAAGTGTTTTTCGAAAAATTAATAATTAAAAGTTATGACGTTGTTTTAGTAAATGACCGATTTTATGTTTGCATATTTTGTTATTAACATGTGAGAAACAAACACTTCAAAAACAATAATGCAATAGCTAAGACTCTCTCTCTTTCTCTTTGCGTTTCAAATAAACAAGTTTTATAAGGTTGTGCCGCATCTTCGACACTCTCCAGAAAGGATTATCATATTTTTGGAAGGTGAGCATAACTGGGTTTTGTGTGAAATTTTATAAAATCTTAACAGAATTTTAACCCGGCGTCGGGCACGTGATAAAAGAAACACCGATAGTCAGGTGGGTAGATATGCCCCTAGTTTTTTTGACATTGTATTTTGCATAATTTTCAAAATTTGATAAACGTATGTATTTGTAAGCAATATATACATGACTCGTTTACCTATTTGTTATGTGCAAAAAAAAAAACATATTTAAACTGTTTTCAATTTTCTATTTTATTAATTTAAAAAAAAACCATAAACGAACTTAAAAATATAAGGAACTTCAATCAGTCTAATGCCATAAACATAAACTCTAAAAAAACAAAAACTATTGCTAAATTCATCACATGGGTGTTAATTATATATTAAAAAGTGTAATTTTCTTTATCTTTCTGCAAGACGTTTGAGCATTCGTTGCAATATGTTCAGAGCAGGTTGGGTCATATTTACCTTTTCTAAGTTGACGGTCAGCTATCTTTGCTCACGTTCAATCATCAACTGAAACGAAATAATAAACAACATGCAAAAACGATACACTCCAACTACTGAGATATTTGGCAACGTCGCAAAACGTTGAAAAAAGTTACACAGCAATTTAAGAGCATATGGGTCATAATGATCCTACCTGAATTACGCCGGGATAAATCAAAATTTCTAGTAATGAAAAACTTAGATATGCCAGTATAAATATTAGGCGTATTAAAGTGTATTCAAAAAGCGGGTTTAATATATAAATTATATAACGATCATTACAAAATTTTGCATCTAAATTATTTGTCAACGTTTTAGGCAAATAAGTGTAAAGTAGAGTTTATCTTTTTCGGAAAAGCGGGATATATATTCTTACTGGCAAGTATGCTTAAAATAATTAAATCTAGTATCCAGTATATAACAAAAACGAAAAAATGTAAGATTAGAGTTATTTAAAGATCCCAAAATGTTTAATTAAGAGCTCATTCTGTGGAAATGATCAAAATTTGCATAATAAGTCTAAAACTATTTAGGTCTTAGGGGAATATAATTTGAGGAAGGCCTAAGAAGAAATGAAAACTCAATATTACGAATTCTAAAATAAATTCACCAATAAACAAATTCAGTATACAGGAGAAATTCAGTTAACCGTATTCAATAACATATTTTTACAATGGTATACCCTTAATCAGCAGAAGTGTATTAAGTTAACGTACCCTGCGGGAAATTTGTGTCAATTGGTCCAACAGACTGGTTTTGGGACTTGTGAAAATAGAACAAGTACAAAAAGAAAGAACTCATCACCAGTGAAAGGAGAACCAATCATTTAACTGTTATATGAAGAACCAAATGGTAGAAAAAGTAATGAATTTCAGCGGTGGTGTGACATATTTTTTTTCGTAATTTCTAAAATTTGGTTGTTAAATTTAGTTCCAGGACTTATTTTATTGAAATGATTCTACATTGTATTGAAATAATTCTCCATTGTAATAACTAACACTAAACACGTTCATTGAGAATAGATGTATGACTTGTCAAATGGTGGCTGTTAGGTGTCAATTAACCCCCTTCAATGACAGCCCCATTTAAAAGTGATAGGTCCCATTCATATAAACTAGAACCGGTCTCTACCACCAAAGACCTTTCACGGGACTACTTTGGTTTCAGTTCGATTCACTCTAGGGTAATTTGCCAATCCATGTGAATATTTTTTTAAATTAATCTAATAAGGTATATATGTATATATTCTGGGCCCTTCAGTAATTCTTATTCGATATAGCCATTGAGTGACAAATTGTTTCTAGTTCTCCTAGGCACTTTGGGATTAAATTCCAGCAGAATCGGTTCAGTAGAAAAAGAGATGTGCACGCATATGTGCAACAACCCCCCTAAAAAGTTTACAAGAAATAACATAAATTGTCATTTAATTTCAACAAACTCGTTTTATATGTTACCAAATTTTGTGAAGGTCCTTCCGTAATTTATCTACGGCCCCATATTAAGACCACTCTCGAAAATCATAATAGAATGGGTAAGAGCGTAACAAATAATGTTTTGTGGTGAAATTCAGCATAATCAACTTTAGTAAGGCTATATTTAATATTTGACGTCCTATATGTAACCAATAGTTTCACTAAACATTTTTTGCTTTTGCAATATGTTTGCTGGATCAAGCATAATCAAGATCAAGATAATTATACAAGGATCAAGATAATTATACGACTTTCTTCTTTAAATTTAAAATAAGTAAATCAATAGAAATTGCTAAAAATAAAGATAAAGTTTGATCTTGGTGGTCATGCTTTTTTGGATTATTTCGTCAAATATTTACATACCTTAAGACTCAAAATTACACCACAAAATTTTTTGAAAATCGAGTCCTTATTTATCATTCATACTCCCCATATAAAAGATACTCTAGTGTGAAGAGATACGATTAAATAAGGACGATGCTTCTAAATACCATTGGCATACATGGATCTTTTTTTGATAAACCAAGTACGAATTCCAAGCTGCTAAACAAAACTCAAAACAATTTGACAATCTTTTGTGTTGAGTAGTTCGCAAGTGGCATACTGTTAGGACTGACAGACATATGAACAATGCTAAATTGACTTTAAGGTACTCATGGAAATTTGTCGATATTACGCTGTCGCTTTTTCGATAGTTTTTGGCATTAGGAAAAAAAATCCCAATTATCAATTTACTGTTTTCGTCATAGCTCGGCCATTTTTTTTTATGTTTGACCGAGGTCTTTAGAAAGAAACTTACCATTTACTTTTGTTCGAAAAGTTGGACTCGAGAAGAGCTGTGGTTTCCGCAAATACTCGTCGAAATACTCGACATAAACTCGCCTTAAAACCCAAAAAAAAAAAAAATATTTCGAGAATATAATAACGTCATCGTTTTTAGCGTACAACTTCACGTTGGAAAGGTAATATTAAAAAAAAAAAATTAAATCAGCCGATTTCTTTTTTTACTGACTACTAAAAATACCTTAAAAACAAGTTAGAGTGCTATATTCGGCTGTGCCGAATTTATGATAATCTCCACCGACAGGAGTGGGCTCTATATGATAAATACATATATGTATTATTAACTAAGCTTCACAAAAACGCACGTCAGCATTAAAATTGGTTGCGGTTTAGACCTATATTCAATTATTGACCGACAATAACAAAGTTTTATGCGTTTCTTGTTAGAACTATGAACTGGCTGGAATAAAATATCATGATTCGTAACAGCTTAAGCCGAACTAAAATGATTTTTAGGAATGTAATTTGTATTGGACCTATGGTAATTTATGGACCAACTATCCCAATTCTCAAGACTGTTTTCTGGTTTTACAAAAAATAAATAAGAAAAGATTTCAATACAGCAGTGTAACTATTTTTTCAGGCCATATGAATCTAAGTTGGAAGAAATTTTACCGCAATATATATATCTGTTATAGTTTAAGACGAATTTAATTATAATCCCAAAGTGGGCTTTATTTGCTTTTAAGCACAATAAACTGTTTTCCGAGGTAGGGTTTATATGGGGCCTAGGGTAACTTAAGGATTGATCCTTACGAAATTTGGCAGTGTGATTTTTCGTCCTCTAAAACTGTGACGTACCGAATTTCATTTTGGTAGCATTATTTATTACGGTCTTAGGCGTACTAAACGGTTTTCCGGGGTTTATAAGGGGCCTAGTGGAAATTATGGACTGATCTTCAAAAGCTCTTACAGTGTTATTTCTAGTTCTACAAAACTATACCGTACCGAATTTAATTATGATTGCGCTATTTATTACGGTTTTAGGCATACTAAACTGTTTTCCTGGTTTATATAGGGCCTATGATCAATTATGGACCGATCTTTACGAAATTTAACAGTATTTGCAGTCGTATGAAGCGAGTTCTTGCCAAAATGTTTTATAATTCCATGCATTTAAGTTAGTTTTTGTATCAAAATTTTAAATTTTTTAAGGGTCGTGTTTTCATATTGTGATTCATATTTTGAGTCCTTAACTGCTTAGGATAACTACAAGCAATTTGAGTTCAAGTTTGTTCTTTTCTTTTGCGTTTTTCGAAATTGAGCGTGTTTTCAACAGACTGACTAAGAACTACTCAAAAAGGCAGAATATAAGGGTCTAAGATGTATAATAAAAAAGGTTCGCGCGGAATGAATATTTTAGTATACCCTCATTCACCACTAGTGGTGGTGGAGGGTATAATAAAAGTTGAGAAACAGTCAAAAAATTTAAATTTGGACACCTCGAAAATTATTATTGATATGTCGTAGCGGAAATTTTTTTTGCCTCATGCCAAAATATCGATTGCTAAATCGACCCACCCTAATATACGTATATATACTTTATCGTGACTGACAACAATATTTACTCGTGTTACACACAACATGACAAACTTTATATATCCTCATTCACCACTTGTGGTGGTGAAGGGTATAAAAGCATACACACGTGTCAATGGAGTAGTTTATAGATATAAATCAATTTATATTTTCTATGTTGAAATAGTCAAACATAACTACATATACATATGTATGTGCGTATATGTAACAAATGTTTTTAGTTGTTATAATAATAAAAATTACAAAAGATTTTTTATTTCTAAAGAAAACTAAAAACAAATTAATTGTGCTAATTACTTAAGGTACTAAGATTACTAATATTATTACTAATAGAATGTGTATGAGCCCAGTTTGGGCAAAAGCTTACATAAATTATTTACCCTTAATACATACAAGTAAATTGTGCAAATTATTATAAATGTTTTACAGTAACAAGAAAATTACTTAATATGTAAGTAATTTTAGCTTCTGCATTGGTGAAATAACCTTAATGTAAGAAAGTAACAACCCTGCTGGAAATTTGTGTCAATTGGTCCAACAGACTCGTCCTGGGATTTGTGAAAATAGAACGCTTACAAATAGAAAGAATTCATGACCAGTAATGAATTGCAGTATATTCACCGATGCTGTGACACATTTTTTTGGGGCTTTCTAAAATTTGGTTCTTAAATTTAGTTCTAGGACTTGTTTTATTGAAATACTACTACATTGTATTAAAATAATTCTCCATTGTAGTAACTTACACTAAACACGTTAGGCGTCAATTGACCCCCTCCAATGACAACCCCATGTAAAAGTGATAGGTCCCATTTATATAAAGAGTTAGAACTTGACAGGTCTCTACTAGAGGTCTGCACAAATGTATTTGCTAGCCAACTGATTGTTGTGTGTGTATTTGATATTCAAATCAAATGTGTAAAAAAATGAGAGCTAGTCATTCACGCTCAATCATTTTAAATGAGAGATCAACACAACACCCCTCCAAGCAATTGGTAGAGTGTTTTTCGATTGTCTACGAATTTTAACTACTTCGTCACATTTGGTAGTTAAACAGTAGATTTTTCGGAATTAAACAATAACAAAATACGGTAGAATCGCATTATGAGTTCTTAAATTATACTTTTTCGTCACTTTAGTGAGTTGTTATACAACTGCAGCAATGGCACAATTGAATATTTCACATATAATATTGACTTCTTCGCAACGATTTGCTGTTTAATAGTGAATATTACAAAAGCAAAATGCGTAAAAGAGCACAGTTTGTATTTAAGTTGCCATGTGATCGGTGCCACGTGCGTGTAAAATAATATTAATATATAAAATTATGTAAAATAGAGTGAAATTTTTAATATTTGAAAATAGAAATAGTAATAGTATTGTACTTAAAATTGGGACTCCGCGGAATCCAAATGTTACCGAAAAAAATGTTCACGTATAAATGAGTGCACAAAACTGCCCAAACTTATTCTTCGGTTAGATTGGTTAAAGTTTTAATAATTTCTCATGCATATTTTTTTAGAGAAAATGTAAATGAAATTGAAAATAATGATTTGATAATTATCTTTTTAAAAGTATATTAGTGATTTTTTTAAACTGTCTGTTTATTTAATGACTTTAAAAATTTTAGTGTGAAAATGAGTGTTTTTGTTTAATTTTTCTAGTGAAGATCAACAATAACTTTGAGTGAAGAAAGTTTGTAAATAAAAAATTGCAATAAAAAGATATGCTAGTTATAATATGTTGAAAGTTTACAAAGTTAGTGTTTGAACAAATTTGTGATTTTGTGTAGTTTTCTTTAACAAAATTTGTCCACATTAGGTTCTTAACTTTAAAACATTAACAGCTATTTTGATTAAATGTAACGTAGATTTTTTTATATTTGTTTAAGTTTAAGCTCATTTCTTTATATTTAACTTAGATTTCCCTTACAAAATCAAACAAAGATAAACAGTAAAATTACCCACTTTTTTATTATAAAGAACAATAAGAAAAAATGTAACTTCAAAAGAGTACTTTTTGGAGCCAACAGCGATACTACTAAATTTAATTGATATTAAACTGCCAAAGCGCTCTAATTCGTCATATAATATAGACACTAAGTGGATTCTTAAAGTAAATATTACCATAGTGGGACACGTCTTCCCGAACGATGTAACTACATCAATAAGAATTGAATAGCAAAAGCGATAGGTTTTTGCTAAATGGGGAAACTATTTAGATTATTTTTCGATCGAAATTGTTTGCAGGGACCGTTCATGAAAAAGTGAGCCACATACACTAACACTAATTGTGTGTGTGTCCCTATTATTGTTTATTGTTTGATGAACTCAAATTCATACATCTTACAATAAAAAAACCTGAGTTAAGTTAAAAATCACACTAATCATTCGTGTGTTTGTTGTCTTTCTTGTTTTGTTAAAATTGGTTTTTCCCCTATTCGATAATTTTCCCTATCGTTACAAAAAAAGTAAGAAAATAAAATGATTGTAAAAAATATATTTTTTATATGCAAAAACAATAACAGTAATAAAATTACAAATAAAAAAATTATTATTATGCAAACCGTCAAATATTTTACTAAAATTATCGATAAAAAATTAAATAATGTCAAAAAAATGTAAAATTGTTCAACCTAAAACTTAAAAAAATTATCAAAGCTAAGAAAGAAAGCTCGGTTATAAAATTACGGTTATAAAATTTTGGTTATACATTTGAACTGTAAAAAGTTGTTTTTGGCAAGTTTTATCTCGATACCAAAATAAAAACGTGATTTAGGGCGGATAAAGTAATTTTTAAAAATAAAGTTTAAATAGCAGCTATAGATAAATATGGACGGATTCTGTCAAAATTCGAAAATTTTATTAACCCCTTTATTTTTTAAAACACTTCACTTTACTTTAAAAATATTTTCATAAACATTTTTAAAAATTTAAAAAAATTTGTATGAAAACTTTCTCAACGCATGGTGAAGTGATTTATAAAATAATCCCCTAAGTTTCTCTTAACCCTAATCAAGTCCCTAAGAGAAACACACATACAAAGGATTTATGTATAATAGACCGACTCAAGTTGTATGGAGCCGAAAAAAATGTTTTAGTTACCCCTCTGAAAAAAAAGGTTGATATGTTTTATGCTGATTCCCAAAATATTTTGGTTCTAGCGTTGACCATCCGTGAGCTGGACCATTTTTAAAAAAGGTCTTTTTTTTAGTTTTTCGAATTTTTTTGTACTTTGCTCCAAGACGACATAAATAAAATTTGTTACCATCGCAAAGGGGTTTTGAAGCAGCATCCAATGGTATATAAAACTTTACCACTTGCGACCTACTAATTGAGATATTTAACTAAATACATATTTTCGTTTCGGGTTTTCATACAAATTCTACGTATTTTTTTATTAATTTTATATTTTTTATTGTATTTTTCACATATTGATAAATTGAAAAATGAAAAATGAAAAAAAGATCAAATATATCGCGATTTTAGCGTTTTATGTGAATAATTACAAAAAAAAAAAAAAATTAACATTATTTTAAAATAGATTCAATATGAAAAGCAGAACATTATTTCCACACACGTAGAATATGTATGAAAACCAGAAACGAAAATATGTATTTAGTTAAATATCTCAATTATTAGGTTGCAAGTGGTAAAGTTTTATATACCATTGGATGCTGCTTCAAAAACCCTTTTCGATGATAACAAATTTTATTTATGTCGTCTTGGAGCAAAGTACAAAAAAATTCGAAAAACTGAAAAAAACATTTTTTAAAAATGGTCCAGCTCACGGCTGGTCAACGCTAGAATCAAAATATTTTGGTAATCATCATAAAACATATCAACCTTTATTTTCAGAAGGGTAACAAAATCACTTTTTTTTTGAGTCGCTCTAATGTATAAGTTTTTGTTTGAAATTCAAGGCTTTTTATTTTTGCACTTTAAACAAACGAGAAGTTTTGAACAATAGCTGTTGCAAGTATTTTGCTAAAAAAATTCTGCAAGACTGCTTGAACATTCTGCATAATCTTGGTGCGCACATACATATATCATCTACGTCGCATATTTATCTGATTTGTTAAACTCGGCTCATTTTCATAGGTTAGGTATTTTGAAAATAACCGAGGATATTAATTTTAAAATTGCGTTTTCTTGCTTAATAATATTTCATTTGAAGTAATAATAGCCAACGATGCCGAATGTGCCTGGTAGGCAAATTATGACAGGTTTAAGCGCATTTGTGATTTATAAGAGATAAAAAAAATATAAATTAAATTTAAACTTAAAATTAGAAAATCTTTAACAAAACATATGAAAGTAGGAATTCAAAGAGCAGTAAGAAGTCTTACTCATATTTAAGAAACTTATAACATTTTAAAATGAAAAATGTATCTAAGAAGCCCATGTTGACTGGATTAGGGTTAAATATTAATGTGCAGGATTTTAGTCAAATAAGAAAGAAAATATATGTAGGATCTGTGTTAAATCGAAGCTGATTTTAGCCATTTTCTGACATGCTTAGATCGGTTCAGAAGTTATTTTGTCTAAATCGGTATACTAGCACCAATTTTTATGCAAAACATACGCACAATACTTTTATAAAAGAAGCTTTAATGACCTTAGATTAAACTGAGGCTATATCGGCCTTGAAGGTGTTTTGGTTAAAGTTAAAGATATTTCTTTATGGAATCTGGGAATTATTTCTTTTTATAAAGTCATTCCTAAAAAAAAAAAAAAATTTAAGGAAGAAAATTATAACAAAAAGCTTTATAAAACACATAACTGAAATTAAGCTCATAGAATAAATTCGAAAAATAAAAAATGTTGGATATTTCTTTATAATTAATAGATAAATGAGTATCGAAAATTATTAAAAAAAATAATAGGTAAAGAATTTACTTAGAGGTGCCCTAATTAAATAGCATCTTTGGATCAGAATACAAGGTAAGTAACCACAATAACTTTGAAAACAGCGGATTCCGATTAGTATTTTATGTAGTTTTGCTGAAATTTTTAGTTGCTTCCGCAAATCAGCCCTGCAATTCAGAGTTATTTTTAGGTGTTAGATATCAAAAATCTATAACTTTTAAAAGATTGTATAGCTTTATTTTTCAAATAAGATGATGGGTTTTTAAAAACTAGGGACCTTAGCTTTAAAGAAAAATCTTTAAATTAACAAATGAACAAAAAGCGAAAGGTCTTTGAGATTGTCAGATTTAATAGAACTCCTGCTTTTTTTTTGTATCAATATTGACAAAACTCTGCATAAAAAGGTTTAGGATAATCCACATTTTAATTTCTTTAACATCGAATTAATATACTTATAGAAGGTTGTGTTTTATATATCGTTGCCTCAAACGAAAATTGTACAGGAGAAGCAAAAACTATTTTAAATGATAAATTGCCCTAAACTACTTATAATTTCCTTTTCGTCTATTTTTATTATAAAACCTACCAGTTGTTTCGGCAATTGAGAATATAATATTATGCAAACATTTAGTTAGGCCTTCTAGCGCTTATCATATAATCTTTTGTAGATTGGACCGTTGGTTTTTTGTCAATAAAATTGCTAATTTTCTTCAAAAGATTCCTTAATACTTTGTGTTGATGCAATACATCAGAATAAATGAAAAAAGTCGATTTTTAATTGTTGGGTAATTAAGGCGTTCTGCGTTTTAGGTTACGATATATTTTACACACAACAATTATTTTGTGGTTTTTTTATTGAACTGGTCATTATTTTTAGTCCAAATTTTTCATAATTTTTAAATTAGGCTTAAGTTCATCAAATTTAATTTTCATAAATTAATTTTTAATGGAGGAAAGAATTTTACAATATGAAAATAATTAAAATTTATTGACAATTTTCATTCTTGACTGAAGCAGGTCTCGAACTCGGACCAAATTTACATGTTTCGAGAACAACCACATTCTCATCATCAGCATTCTTTGCAGTTCTACCCTTCCTGCCACAGCGACGGCTGCCATTCTATAGTCAACGAAATGTAATTTATTATCTGTAATTTATTATCTCTTTTCAATTTATTTACATTTTATTTCTTATTTCTGTTTTTGCGTTCTTTTGTCAAATTTTTGGCAAATGTAACCAAAGAGCTCTAACCATATTTTACATATTTCGTCTTTTGAATTTTGTAAAAAAAAAATTGCTGAAATAATCCGTTACTCCCTTCTAAAATCTCAAATAACCTGTATATTAACCATACCCGTACGACAAAATTAAAAATGTTAAAATTCCATATTTCTTCATGGCTGCGGTTGACTGGAAAAAATTTACATAAATGGTGATTACGCCATTAAATTCCCGCAGATTAAAAATTGTTGTTGCGCTGGATCCACAAAGATTTAGGCTGTCTTTTGCTTCATGTTGGTGTAAAGTAAAAATTGGCAAATATTGTATTTGTATTTTAAAACTTACATAAATTCAACTATTAACTTATTTATATCAAATAACTTTAGTTGTACACTTCCTTTTTTGAAAACTTTATTATTTATTCATTACTTTATTATTTATTTATACTGATAAATTTAATCAAGTGCGTATGACATGTTTTAAAAGCGAAGAATGTCATGTTTTGAGTTTTTTATTAATCAATATTATAAAATAAAGCCACAATTTAATATTTATTTCCTTTATTGCATACAATTGTATATTTGTAGTAAAATAACATCATTTCTTTTTAATAAGTGTCATAAATAAGCCAATCATATGACAAGTTAAAACTTGATATAGGTTAACAATTGTCCTATTAAAGATAAAATTATTAAAAAAACAAAATATTTTATTTATAATGAAAATATACAAATTCTTTAAAGTCAATTAATTAAAAATCAGTTATAAAATCTTTCTATGTATATTATATAGAAGTTTTTCAAACTAGAAAATATTTTAAAATGACTACCAAATATTGTTCACTGAATGTATTATTACATTTTTTTACATACTACATGTGAAAATATTAAATATTGAAGAACACAATGTTATTCTACTATCTGGTGCCATTTTTTTCTGTTAAATATTTTATACTAAAACAACAAAGTATGTATAAATAAATAAAATGAACAATAAAAATTTGCTAAAAGTTGACGAAAAAATTATTGCTACATAAAACTTACGAATAAAATTGTAGATGTCATCATTTTCGAACATTTTTCATTTTGTCAGCGTTGTGGAAAAGCGGTGATGATGATGGCATTTTTTTTACTCGATGGTTTGTTACGGTCATTTATCATTTTTTTTTTTTACATTAGAGTGAATATTGTTTTAACAAAAATTTAAAAATAAAATGCATATTTTGTTTTATTAAAAAGTGCATAGTGTTTAATACAAATAATTTAGCTGCATAAGAACCTTCGATATCGATAACTATGGTTTGACAGCTAAAAATGGTTTTTCAAGACATCATAAATTCTTTAACGCAAGGAAAAATAAATCTTTTCGCGAAGTTTTAACAGTACATTGGCCATTTACGAAGCTCCTTTTTTGTTCTATGGCTAAGTCAATAAGTAATATTGTCGTTATTGGAGCTAAGACAAACCTCAAGCCGACAACGAATCACCATTACATTCTTTACAATGGACTGTTTAGTGCTCTTCACGTGCTGTTCTATAATGAGCAAGGAGCTGCCGTTACGATGAATGGCGGGCTGACAAAAAGTTTGTTTCAAAAACTATTTTTTTTCCTATGCTAGTCCAGCAAATATCCACTCTTGTCTGCAGAAGACCAGAGTCTCCTGCCTGAAATCGAGTCCGCAACCCCCGACCTGATAGATTAGCTCACTACCAATTAGCCTACTGGGCCACCCAATAAACATAAACGACATTTGGTTTCAACAAGGCGACGCAACTTGTCATACAGCCCGCTTAACAATCGATTTAAGGCAACATCAATTTGGTGACAACTTTATTTTGAGAAGTGATCATGTCCACTGGTCCCCTCGTTAATATGGGTTAACACCTCTGGATTACTTTTTTGACACTACCTAAAATCATTAGTTTATGCCGACAAGCCAGCAATTCTTGAGGCCAATAATATCCCAGCTATCTTTGACGACATACGGTCAGAGTTATTGGAAAATGTAATATCAAATTGGACTCATCGAATGGACCATATTTGCATATACCCTGCAGGAAATCTGGCTGCAAGTATCTCCAAGTCACTAGTTTTATCGAGTATTTTGGTGACTTGTTGGATCTATTGTCAACGAAGTGTCTACCTTTTTACATTTAAATAAAAGCTTGTTTTTTAAAAAGGTTTTCTCTTTTAATTTATGTATTTAAAACTTGCAATCGTATTCTAAGTAAGTCTTTCCATTTGATACCCATATAGCAGGCAAGCATTTAAGACTTAGTGCATCATATTGGGTTTAGAGTGACGCCACTTTATTAATTTATTTATTTGGTATGGATTGTTAGCTCTTTACGAAGTATTTTCAGTAAGCTCTTCTGTTTGATAACAAAATTGTAGGAATGCATTACAAATAATTAGTCCGCCATCTTAGGGGTTTCACCCTGTTAAAATTAGAATAAAGTCATACAGCTTTACATGTTTTGTCGCCCAAACTGAATGTGAATATAAACAAACATACTTACATACATTGCAAGTTGTAAGCCTGTAAGCTTAAAAAAATATAAAATTTTCCATTCGACAAAAGTACCAAGGGTCTACTAGATTTGCTAGTTAAAATAAGCTTGTGACATTCTGGCTCCAATACCTATATATGGTCCCAAAATAACAACCTAGTCAATAGTACCAATGCCAGTAGTAGATTTCCAATGACACGCACATGCTAAATGTCTGTAGTAAACAACATTGTAATGGTTATAATAAGTACCTAGAATTGGTGACTGTGTCGAAAGTGAATCAGTAGAGATTCACAAGTGACATTTTCATTTCCTACAGGGTACTTACATGTGTTAATGTATTAAAGGCCTGCAAATATGTATTTGAAAATCAAACACAACACAAAAATAATATGTGTGGACAAAACGTTTGTGTGCAACCATAACGACAAATGCTGTGCTGTATTGTTCGTCGCACAATTCAAATAGTATTGTAAAGGTACAAGAATTCCAAGATACACACTCCAAGCAGTTTTTGTTCCTTTTAACCTTTAAATAACGATTAATAAAAAAATTCTTGGGGCATACTTGAGAAACTTGGCTTTGTTTACAATATCAGTTAAATACATAAAACACATTATTTAAATAAAAACAATTTTTTCATCCTCGAATGTACATTTGTATACATTTGTAGTTTATAAAGCTACGGTCACACTTGGCAAATAATTGACGAAAAAAGCGGGACCAACAGGAAAACTAAAATATAATTTTCTTTAATTCCAATATTTATTTTGATTATAATACTACATCTTACAAAAAACAGTTTTTTTTCTATGTCTAGCAGTATAATCCGTTTTATTTTTTTTACATTAAGACCATGTTAAATCTCACTAACTATTATCAATAGTAGTGGTTATGCCTATTTAGGCAAATATTTAATAATTGTGACCGTAGCTAAGGTAAGTTGCTCTAAAGACAAAATTTTCTGTCGGCTACTGTGAATATTTTTCAATACCTTAAAAACCTCCTAGTATTTTAAAGTTATCTCGTGCTGACTGCGAGTATTGTGCGTGTGTGGCGTTCACGTGCAAAGAACTGCTAATTCAAAGATTTGTTGTTGCTATATTTTCAAAGAAATTAACTGCGAGGCCCACAATGATGACAAGAACATTTCTTTCGCATTTTTATATTAAAAACAATAATAAAAAACTAAAATTTTTTTTTGTTTTCAATATAAATATACGAAAGAAATGTTCTTGTCGACAAACGAATGTGAGTGTTTTTAATTTCCACTCTTAATTCTGGGTGTATTATTTATTACCTTCTTATTTTTTGAGAATATTTTCTATACCTGCTTCTCATATGTCTTGACTGGACGATTTTATTGTAAAGAGGTTGTAAAATTGTTAACACTTTGAATTGTTCAGGCCTCTAGTATGCATCTCAATAAAAATGGAGCTTCCAACGTAGGAGGCTTTTAAGGCAGAAACGTAAAAGTTTCGCTTACCATATCACTTATATAGCGAGTTCCCACTTTACAGCAATGCATTTTTGATACAAAAAGCGCTTTATTCAGTGCATATAAAAATTGGTGAGTGCAACGATCAGCTTTACACAATGAATGTCGTGGCTCTTTAAATGTTATATATTTTTTATTTAATTTGTTAAGAACTCGTTTACTTACCTTACTGCATATCTGTATGTCCTATTGCGTAGTGCATAAATTGCGCGGAATTTTTAAAAGTTACTATTAGTGCTTCCCAAAACAAGAACATTTTTTATTGGGTATGATATATAAATATCACTTAGACGCACTGTGGCAGTAGATCAAATAAACAATCCCTGCAGAAAATTTTTGTCAATTGCTCTTAAAGCACTTATGCCATGACCTGTGAACAAAATTTTATAATTAAAAGGAAGGAATTGTTATAGGCGGAAACACATTATCACTTAACTGGTGATAATGTGTTTAGAGTGTAGTTAGTCCAAAGGAAAGGTAATTGGCACAAAACTGTTCATGTGAATGGATTATGGGCGGGTAGTGGCTGATTCTCTCTTGTTCTTTTACTTTATATGAAGGGGATCTATCATATTGACGTGGTTCATTTGTGACGATATCTGCGACAGGCATTATTTTAACCGAAATTGGATGTGCCCATTAAGTTAATTTCAGTGACCTGTTACAAAGTGTCAAAAAGGTGCCAATTAACCCCTCATAGGTCATCGCCATGTTAAAGTGACTTGTCACGTGACTAGTTTAGTGTTAGTTCCCTTTCCTCTAGGAATAAATGCACTGTAATACACAAGATATATGCAGAGGTTATCATACACCAATTCTTGTTTGCTGGAGCTCAGAGATTACGAAAATAATAACTATTTATTTTTCGACCTATTCACTAAGCTATTTTTTTTAGTGAAAAAAAGCTTATATAGAAAAAATTTTGGACAAATTTCTGAATGGTTTTTTTTTATCAAAAGTTATGAGTTTTGCTTCTTCGAAGTTTCTATTTTGAAAAGAACCCGGAGGTGGCTGAGCTTTGTTTTTTTTAATTAACTAATCGTCTTTTAACTTATTGCTTTATTTTTTTTAATGTTGATATCACATTGTTGCCAGGCATACCTAAAGGAATAAGAATTGAATAGGCATACTATTTATCAACAAACAGAAGTAATTGTAATGAAATTAAAAAAGTTAAAAGAACACAAGTCATGATGTTATACAGACATAGATACTCGTAATTTAATTTAGCAATTAAAATAGCTTGATATTTAAACTAAAGTGTACAGTTGTATTAAGTTACTTGAATACTTATCTAGAATGGTTGTTGAGCATAAATATTCCTTTAAAATAAATTATTTCATACCAGAAGTAATTTTTTGTTGTATATTACTATAAAGTACGTAAATTACTTAAAACACTTTGTACAAATTACAAATGTAAAAAATTTAAAATGTATATAATCATATATCATATCTTATGACATACTTAAATAAATACCTTAATCTTTTAATCACCCCTCACTTACCAACAATTTTTCTCTTCAAACTATTTCATATAAAATTATTTGTTTATATGACACACAATGTCATTTTCAGGATTACAACTTTTAATATAATTACAACTACATACATATGCGCATGTTCATTTGTAATTAAATATGTTTCAATTTTAGCAAAATTGTAAAGGGTGATTCATCGTGAGGTTTGATTTTCCATATGCTTACTTTACAGATCACGCGTGACTCATATCAAACTACTTGTCATTATTGTTCGGTATCATTTGGCAAGTCGTTATGGAAAGACTCACACCACAGCAGCGTAAGTGAATCGGCTCTGGAAAACTCAATGAAGGTCTGGTGTTTTATAGTGAAATTTTGTACATTGATAAAGCAATCAATGGAATCAATGGATAAATTTATAAACAAAATTGTCAAGTACCAAGAGCTACCATTACATCCGTTAATAGGAACGATATGGTGTGGTTTGTGCGCTGGTGAAATCATTGGTCCATATTTCTTTAAAAATGCACCATGTTAACGGACTATGTGCTTCCTGATATTCAACAAGACGCGCGTGAAACATTGACCTTGTTTAGAGATCATTTTGGTGAACAATTAATAATTCAAATTGGCCACCATCATCGTGCGATATCACAACTTTGGACTATTTTCTCTGGGGATATGTAAAGTATGAGGTCTTTAGGAATAAGCCAACTACGATTAACGTTTTGGAAGCAAACATTATTCGTTTTATTTGCGAGATACCAGTCCCTATGCTCGAACGAGTCGCCCAAAATTAGACCTTCATAATAGACCGCCTAAGACGTGGTCATGGCCAACATTAACATGATATCATTTTCAAGCAGTAAATGTCATAAATTGTTCTTTTAACCAATAATACAAATTTAAAGCTCACTTTCAAATTTAGTTGTTTATTTGTCATTGTAAATCAAACCTCACGATGAGGCACCCGATATATATTGTATGGATTTTTAGCGCTACTAGATACAATTAAAAACAAATCCAAATAGGTTTAAATAATTTAACGGAAACATTCTGATAATAACACGTTTTTGTAAAATGTGAACATATATTTTGAATACGTTTATACTTACATATTTATTTTTAACCTTTCTACAGTTTGCATATTAACAGACCATAAAATGTTGTACATATTTACATTTATGAAATAATATAAACTACAGCAATAAAATTATTGACCTGAGGGCTGTGTAACTAAACATACACTTTTGGCACATACTTCAATATTTTATTGCGAGGTGAATATGTTACATGTATGTTGGGTAAAATATATGTAAGTGTTAGTAACAATTACAATGAAATACAAAATTTATTTTTAATATAATCAAAAACTAAGGCATGCAAAAAAGTTCCAATTAATCGAATTTATCCTATTTTTTAATCCATTTTATACCAGCTGTCGTGATGCCGAACACAAACTTTTGCTCTTTTCATTAAATAATTAAATATATTATATAGGAAAATTCATATATATTTAAAAATTTATAATTAAGTTCGGCATATTGCCTTTCCGACCTAAGCTTTCTTACATCCCCTCCCCTCCTGGGAGGGCACAAGAATAGACGATAAATAGCCTATTGTGAAACAAATTCTACAAACTTGCATAAAATAGAAAAATAAATAACGATTATTTATTTAAACTGCCAACATTTCAAATAAATTTTTAATGTGCCCACACTAGTTGTTATAGCTACTGCAGCTGATCTCCAGATAGCCTTGAGTATGGATTGTCGAAATTCGACCACTGGAACAATTAGCGCAATAAATTTATTTTTTATACTTATCTAAAATATTTACTATGTGTTCTTAAACAAAACCTTGCGATTGGTACCATATTTTGGTCATCATAGCTGCAATATGTTCATCAGGGAGAAGCCAATTCACTTCGAATACAAATATTGCTTTTTGTGTTCATCAATTCTAACTATATAGGTGCTATCATTGTTATGAGTAATGATAGTTTGTAAGTAACCTGAACAACATTTTAGGTTAGGTTAGGTTAGGTTAGGTTAGAGTGGCCGGTCGCAAAGACCCCGCATAGACCAAATAGGTCCCTAGCGTTACCACGTTGTACGATAACCCGCAAAAGAACGTTAGAAATAAGAGTAATCATTCCGATGTGATGGTACTCAGAGTTCCCCACACTCTCTTGACGAAAGCCAGGAGTCTCATTAACCCAATTCCAGAGATTTCCCCGAGATTTTGGAAGTAATGATCTCCCAGACAGTTCGCCGTGGAGCGCACGAGTGCCGGACAGTAGCAGAGTATATGCTCCACTGTCTCCTTTTCCGATAGTGACAGAAGTATTTTCGTCGACTCCGGATCATAGGATCCCCACATTACCTTGGAAACCTGCACGTTTCGGTGTTTTTCCAAATTGCCTCTGATCTCCTCCGTATAGCAGAGTCCGTATCTCTCCTAATATTCCGAATTGGAGCCAGGATGGCCATCACCCTATCGAATGGTAACTGGACCCCCCGTTTCGCCAATTCGTCCACCTCCTCGTTGCCCTATATGCCCTGGTGCCCGCGAACCCAGTAGATGTGCACCCTCCTATTGGTACAGAGTCTATCTATCGAGTCCCTACACTCCTGGACGATAGAAAAGTATGAAAATTTGGCGGATATCACCCTGATCGCCGCCTGACTATCGATGAACAAGTTTATGTGTGAGTTCCTAGTACTGGAGCTACGTGCCATATCAGCAGCCATCTTGGCCGCATGCTGCAGTAATCGGGGAGCTTAAACGATTCCCGAATACCAAGTTCCCGGCAGTAGACTGCAGCTCCAACTCCGCCTTCCATTTTGGATCTATCAGTGTAGAAACTGAAGGTCCTGTGGCCAGATCGGAGCCCTGCTAACCAGCCGTCCTCCTCCAGGATAACTCGCGGTTTCCTTCCAAGTGACAGCCTCGGAATGGTGTAGTCACTGCTACAATCTATTCCCCTTATAATACTGCCGTGATCATAAGGTATGTATACAAATTATCCCGTCGCCTTTAAGCGGATCGCAGACTTCCTCGCAGTTCCTTCTGCCACTAGATGAATCGGCTGCAAGTCCAGGATCACATCCAGTGCCGCAGTCGGCGTACTACGCAAAGCACCGGTGATGCTGAGTTCGGCGAGTCTCTGCATTCCCATTAGCATTTTCCGGCGCGATATCTTCCCTAAGGCCGTCCACCATACAAGTATCCCGTAGAGTAAGATTGGTCTTGCAATCGCCGTGTAGACCCAATGTGTAAGAGCAGGGGTTAGACCCCACGTTTTGCCCAGCATTTTCTTACATGCGTAGAGCGCATTCGTTGCCTTTTTCACCCTTTCTTCCACATTCAATCTCCACGATAGTTTGCTATCCAGAATTCCTCCCAGGAACTTTGTGTGGTGCTTAAGTTCCAGGCTAGTACCCCCTAGTTTAGGCATCCTCCATGGGCCAATTTTGTACCTATTCGTAAATAGTATTAGGTCCGTCTTCTCGGGATTGACTCCCAGTCCTACTCCGGCCGCCCACTGGCTGACCAACGCCAGTGTAGCCTCCATTACAGAACTAATAGTATTCAGATCCTTGCCAGCAACTATTACCGCCACGTCATCTGCGTATGCAGTTATCTTTGCTGCCCCGTCCTGAAGTCCATTGAGAAGTTCGTTAACGACAAGCGTCCAAAGCATTGGTGAGAGCACCCCTCCCTGGGGAGTTCCCCGGTGTGCTCTCCTCGTTTTGTTCATTTCGATAACTTTTCCATCGGATACCACTTGCTAACAAAAGAAATCCTCTTATGTGCATCTGGCAGAATTAGCGTCAACAGATTGTTAGGCGGCTTTATATGGGGCCTATAGAATTAATTGACCGAACTTCACGAAATTTGGCAGTGTGATCTGTAGCTCTACAAAACTGTGACTTACTAAATTTTACTGCGATAGCGTTATTTGTTACTATTTTAGGCTCTTTTCCGAAAGAAGGTTTATATGGGGCGAAGGGTAAATTATGGACCGATCTTCGTGAAATTTAACACCATGATTTCAACTTATAAAAATTTATGTAAAATTTTATATCATTCCATGCATTATAACACAGTTTATGTCAGTTTTTGAAACAAAATTATCAATTTTTTAGCGTGTTGGTTCAACATTTTGATTCATATCTCTGATCCTACTGAACCGACTTGGCTTAGGTTAACTACAATCAATTTGAAACCAAGTGTGTTCTTTCCTTTTGAGTCTTTCGAAAGTGAGCGTATTTTCAACAGACGGACAGACATGGCTAAATTGACTTAGAATTACTTAAGGTGCCAGAATATACATATATTATGGCGTCTTAGTTTCACACGGAATGACAAATGACACTAGTGGTGGTGGATGGGGTATAAAAATGTTAAAAGTTTCAGGCCAATCGAAGTATTTTTGGTGCAGTGCTACACCCTCAAAATCTGTAACTTTGGTAAAAACGACACTTTTCGTTGAGTATCTTTAAAACGATATATTGTATACAGCTCAAATGTTCCTCGAGCAACCATTACTTTAATAATATCCAACTTTTTTTCCTGAATGTCAAAGCTCTACCTCGATATCTAAGCATGGCTCCGCTACAAAAACCGTTCTGTCCCGAAATTCGATTTCGGACTCTAAGAGCTAAACGCGTGCCCATAAGGCGTCAATTGCTAAGACCGACCCCAAATATTTTTATATAACCAACATATTTGGAAGGATTTCAAAACTCTATCTCGGCTTCCAATTGTAACTTCCTTGCAGACCGTAAAATGTATGGAAATTTGTTGAATATGAAAATTTTTTATATATTTAGAAAACGAACATTTTCACGGAGCGTTGCATAACGCATGATTTTTTTGAAGTTAAGACTCATGACCTTGGAGATAGAGAAATTACAGTACCTAATTAAATTTGTTTACATATATAATAAAACTTAGCAAAAATTAAATATTTAATTTAATTGGCAAATTGTCGTTTTAGCCAAAAATGAGTAAGCGACAAGTTTGGCAACAGTTATTTGCCCACACTAGTTGTTATAGCTACTGCAGCTGATCTCCAGATAGCCTTGAGTATGGATTGTCGAAATTCGACCACTGGAACAATTAGCGCAATAAATTTATTTTTTATACTTATCTAAAATATTTACTATGTGTTCTTAAACAAAACCTTGCGATTGGTACCATATTTTGGTCATCATAGCTGCAATATGTTCATCAGGGAGAAGCCAATTCACTTCGAATACAAATATTGCTTTTTGTGTTCATCAATTCTAACTATATAGGTGCTATCATTGTTATGAGTAATGATAGTTTGTAAGTAACCTGAACAACATTTTAGGTTAGGTTAGGTTAGGTTAGGTTAGAGTGGCCGGTCGCAAAGACCCCGCATAGACCAAATAGGTCCCTAGCGTTACCACGTTGTACGATAACCCGCAAAAGAACGTTAGAAATAAGAGTAATCATTCCGATGTGATGGTACTCAGAGTTCCCCACACTCTCTTGACGAAAGCCAGGAGTCTCATTAACCCAATTCCAGAGATTTCCCCGAGATTTTGGAAGTAATGATCTCCCAGACAGTTCGCCGTGGAGCGCACGAGTGCCGGACAGTAGCAGAGTATATGCTCCACTGTCTCCTTTTCCGATAGTGACAGAAGTATTTTCGTCGACTCCGGATCATAGGATCCCCACATTACCTTGGAAACCTGCACGTTTCGGTGTTTTTCCAAATTGCCTCTGATCTCCTCCGTATAGCAGAGTCCGTATCTCTCCTAATATTCCGAATTGGAGCCAGGATGGCCATCACCCTATCGAATGGTAACTGGACCCCCCGTTTCGCCAATTCGTCCACCTCCTCGTTGCCCTATATGCCCTGGTGCCCGCGAACCCAGTAGATGTGCACCCTCCTATTGGTACAGAGTCTATCTATCGAGTCCCTACACTCCTGGACGATAGAAAAGTATGAAAATTTGGCGGATATCACCCTGATCGCCGCCTGACTATCGATGAACAAGTTTATGTGTGAGTTCCTAGTACTGGAGCTACGTGCCATATCAGCAGCCATCTTGGCCGCATGCTGCAGTAATCGGGGAGCTTAAACGATTCCCGAATACCAAGTTCCCGGCAGTAGACTGCAGCTCCAACTCCGCCTTCCATTTTGGATCTATCAGTGTAGAAACTGAAGGTCCTGTGGCCAGATCGGAGCCCTGCTAACCAGCCGTCCTCCTCCAGGATAACTCGCGGTTTCCTTCCAAGTGACAGCCTCGGAATGGTGTAGTCACTGCTACAATCTATTCCCCTTATAATACTGCCGTGATCATAAGGTATGTATACAAATTATCCCGTCGCCTTTAAGCGGATCGCAGACTTCCTCGCAGTTCCTTCTGCCACTAGATGAATCGGCTGCAAGTCCAGGATCACATCCAGTGCCGCAGTCGGCGTACTACGCAAAGCACCGGTGATGCTGAGTTCGGCGAGTCTCTGCATTCCCATTAGCATTTTCCGGCGCGATATCTTCCCTAAGGCCGTCCACCATACAAGTATCCCGTAGAGTAAGATTGGTCTTGCAATCGCCGTGTAGACCCAATGTGTAAGAGCAGGGGTTAGACCCCACGTTTTGCCCAGCATTTTCTTACATGCGTAGAGCGCATTCGTTGCCTTTTTCACCCTTTCTTCCACATTCAATCTCCACGATAGTTTGCTATCCAGAATTCCTCCCAGGAACTTTGTGTGGTGCTTAAGTTCCAGGCTAGTACCCCCTAGTTTAGGCATCCTCCATGGGCCAATTTTGTACCTATTCGTAAATAGTATTAGGTCCGTCTTCTCGGGATTGACTCCCAGTCCTACTCCGGCCGCCCACTGGCTGACCAACGCCAGTGTAGCCTCCATTACAGAACTAATAGTATTCAGATCCTTGCCAGCAACTATTACCGCCACGTCATCTGCGTATGCAGTTATCTTTGCTGCCCCGTCCTGAAGTCCATTGAGAAGTTCGTTAACGACAAGCGTCCAAAGCATTGGTGAGAGCACCCCTCCCTGGGGAGTTCCCCGGTGTGCTCTCCTCGTTTTGTTCATTTCGATAACTTTTCCATCGGATACCACTTGCTAACAAAAGAAATCCTCTTATGTGCATCTGGCAGAATTAGCGTCAACAGATTGTTAGGCGGCTTTATATGGGGCCTATAGAATTAATTGACCGAACTTCACGAAATTTGGCAGTGTGATCTGTAGCTCTACAAAACTGTGACTTACTAAATTTTACTGCGATAGCGTTATTTGTTACTATTTTAGGCTCTTTTCCGAAAGAAGGTTTATATGGGGCGAAGGGTAAATTATGGACCGATCTTCGTGAAATTTAACACCATGATTTCAACTTATAAAAATTTATGTAAAATTTTATATCATTCCATGCATTATAACACAGTTTATGTCAGTTTTTGAAACAAAATTATCAATTTTTTAGCGTGTTGGTTCAACATTTTGATTCATATCTCTGATCCTACTGAACCGACTTGGCTTAGGTTAACTACAATCAATTTGAAACCAAGTGTGTTCTTTCCTTTTGAGTCTTTCGAAAGTGAGCGTATTTTCAACAGACGGACAGACATGGCTAAATTGACTTAGAATTACTTAAGGTGCCAGAATATACATATATTATGGCGTCTTAGTTTCACACGGAATGACAAATGACACTAGTGGTGGTGGATGGGGTATAAAAATGTTAAAAGTTTCAGGCCAATCGAAGTATTTTTGGTGCAGTGCTACACCCTCAAAATCTGTAACTTTGGTAAAAACGACACTTTTCGTTGAGTATCTTTAAAACGATATATTGTATACAGCTCAAATGTTCCTCGAGCAACCATTACTTTAATAATATCCAACTTTTTTTTCCTGAATGTCAAAGCTCTACCTCGATATCTAAGCATGGCTCCGCTACAAAAACCGTTCTGTCCCGAAATTCGATTTCGGACTCTAAGAGCTAAACGCGTGCCCATAAGGCGTCAATTGCTAAGACCGACCCCAAATATTTTTATATAACCAACATATTTGGAAGGATTTCAAAACTCTATCTCGGCTTCCAATTGTAACTTCCTTGCAGACCGTAAAATGTATGGAAATTTGTTGAATATGAAAATTTTTTATATATTTAGAAAACGAACATTTTCACGGAGCGTTGCATAACGCATGATTTTTTTGAAGTTAAGACTCATGACCTTGGAGATAGAGAAATTACAGTACCTAATTAAATTTGTTTACATATATAATAAAACTTAGCAAAAATTAAATATTTAATTTAATTGGCAAATTGTCGTTTTAGCCAAAAATGAGTAAGCGACAAGTTTGGCAACAGTTATTTGTAAGAAAATTTTTTTTCAAAAATGTTTCAACACTAGGGAGATCGATTATTCGACTTTTTTCAATAACCGGTTTTCTAATATTACGAATAGTTGCTATTTTAAAAAACCCGGTTTTCGGTTAAGCAATTTTTGAATAACCGGTTAACCGGTTTTAATTCGAGTACTTAAAAACACAAAAATCAAATAAGTTTTTAAAATAAAACGTTAATTTGAATAAAAACAAAACAATTTGCAAAGGTTAGGAACCAACAAAATACATAGATATGACTTAGATCAGATCTAACAAATATTTTACGATAAAATCCAAGAAAAGTGGCACCAGTTAATTGATCAAACTTTAGCTACATTTTTAACAATTTTGAATGATATTTGATCTAGACAAACGTTTTGCAAAAGCAAATAAATTATAGGAATTTTATAAAGTTATTATTTGAAATATTCTCTCCAATTAATTTAGAATGAGTTTTAATTTGTTAGTGGTTAAGCATGTCTATATAAATCAACCATATTTTTCAAAAGTTGCAAATGAAACCTCTTAGCCAGGATTGTCTATTTCAAATTATTTTGTTTCAGCGTAATAGAAACGAAAAGTGAACTGAACATTATTTTTGTGTAAAATATTTGTCAATTCGTCGACTAAAATTTAAAACATTTCATGACATTGCTTGATTTCTTCATTTTTGTTTTTTAGTTCTTGGTATTTTAATAAAAAAAAAACTGGTAGAAATTTTTCCGCCGTAATGTTGTAGTTTTCAGCATGAAAAGATGCTAGAACTACTTGAGAGTTTTTAGTGCCTTAACGGGTATTTCGTCCTCGGCAACACAACGGGCTAATATTTCACCCAATGATTAATTTTTTGCAGAGTATTTTAGTAAATTATTATTTGTCGTCCTTAGAACTACTTCGAGTTAAGTTTCATTTGGAACACATTAATGTCAAGCATGTATACTAATTAAACGTGATTAATAAGTCGTGACATGGAAGAACCTTTGTAACTTATCATTTTGGGGCACTTCAGGCAACTATCCTTGTCTTTTTAATCGCGTTCGAAAAATATAAAGAGATAACCTTTATATAAAAATATATTTAATATTTAGAATGCTCTTGCACAAATTACCATTTACTTTTTAATTGCACACGTTTTTGTAGTATTTTGAATAGTTTTTAGTTTTTTTTTCTACAAGAACACATCTTTTATAGGCGATTTGTTTTTACAGTGTTCATAATGTTTTTTGACCTTTGTTACATTTTGGTTTGACATTCTTCATAAAAAGTTTAAGTTGGGCCAATATGCAATTAAAAAATACTTAAATTACGGGTACCTCTACAAGAGTAAGAAAAATGTATATAAATTACACACTACTAAAATAACCGGTTTATTATACCAAAATAACCGGTTTATTCGATATTCGAAAAATGGGCATTTTAAAATAACCGACTTGGGCAAAGCTAAAATAACCGGTTTAAACCGGTCGAATAATAACCGTTCGATCTCCCTATTCAACACCATTCGCAAAGCTATGTTTTGTAAAAAAAATTTCGAAAGCACATATTTAACCCTTCGTCTTACACATGAGTCGGGCCAGACCTTTTTCAATTTGAAATGTTATTTTAATATAGTTAACACTCGGGTAGAGACTTGAAATTTGAGGTACCCTTCTAGAATTAAGTTGGCTATAAGCCTTCAAAAAGGATATCCTGGAAAGGATATAGAAGAAAACTTTTTCGAATATTTTACTGCACACATCACATTTCTAAAACATGGGTCTGGCCAGACCCATATATATTTTGTATTGAAGATGATGTATTTTAAACATATTTTCTTGATGATTTTAATTTTTTTTCAATTATCTATTACTATTTATTTAAATGTATTAAACGCACAAACCTGTCACTCCATCTAGTTTTCGATTTGAAAAACAAACCAATTAACAAACTAACTAGTCATTAAGTATCTCGCGTTCATATGCTGTTTTTTATATGCGAATAACGGAGACTAATGGTTTAGAACATGAGAAAACTGTTGAGGAAGGTTATGAAATTCAACCGTTGGAAGGAAACAGAATGAGAATGTGTATTAAGTTCCAAATAAGAACGATTCATCCGAGACTTAAAATAATTTGTCATAAACCCAAATTAGTCGTTTGATTCTTAGGGCGATGAAGAAGAACTACATGCACAAAATGGTCTACAAAATTCTGCAAATGATTATTTATATTTTAAAGATGAAAAAAATGGAATAAATATTAGCCAAATGTTGGTATATGCTGCATCAAAATAATATGCGTTTTGACGTTAGGCCAATGGTACAAGATTATATTCCAATTGAGTATTCAAGAGACCTTGCACACCAAATATTGTATTTATAATCATCACTAAAACAAAATGGTATGGGAAAATATGAAATCGAAACCGCTTACGTTGATGCAAAGCCAAAAGTTATGGAATAATTGGTATTTCCCACAACAGTATTCTCAGATTTTGTTGCGTTCAGACAACAGACAGAGGAGCGATGTTTTATCATCGCTTCAATGCAAAGACACTTTGACGATGGAAGAACATGCGAATGTCGATTTTGTGAGAAGCACTAAATTGTCATACAGAATTTTTGAATGACAATCATTTAGGACGAAAAAGTTATGATTCAGCTCTCAAAGCCGTACTGAAATAGTGGTCGACCAATTCAGTTTGATTTTAGATATTTTTTTATATCAGAAGGCTTGGTTAGATGCTACCATACTTTCTATTCCTATTATCAACATTGCTTGGATTCCATGACGATTTTTAAAATTGCAGCAATTTATATGCCAAAAAAAAAAAATAAATTATAAATGTGTCAATTTGCTTTCAACTGTCCATTACTTCAAATACTGTGAAGGCGAGGAAATCCAGTTGAAAAACGCAAATAAATGCGGATCAACTACATTTTACAACAAAACTATCCACAAAAAGAAGGGTACTGGCTGCTGTTTTATATTTGCTACTAACTTGTTCTCTCTAATATTGAAAATCGAATATTCATATGCTTAAACGATTTTTTTTTGTTCAAGGTGTGGAGATTTTCAGCAATATTCTAAAATTGATTTTACATATTTCAGTTGCTAAGGTAGTGCATAAAGCTTACACTTTTATTGTATGAACTTGTTTTTTATTACAAATAAAATAGGATTGATTAAAACGACTTTATTTTTCATCTTATTAGCTCAAAATGTGCTAATTTGTATAGATTAAATTAATGTGGTGTTTATAGAACACGAGCGCCTTACTCGTCCGTTCAACTTTCATTAAAAATAAAAACAAAATTTCGAAATTTGTTTTTGTTTTAAATGTTATTTGAACGGACGAGTAAGGCGCTCGTGTTCTATAAACTACACATAAAATAACATGCATATTAATTCATAATTTATTTAAAAATTATAAATGTGTATAATATAACATTTAAATAAAAAAAAAAACATATATTTTCGATTTAAGTATTTTGAAAAATGTATTGGGTTTGGCTAGACTCATGCGTTACGAATGTGAAAATCTAAACATGTGTAAGATCAAGGGTTAAAAAGGTGAAAAAATTTTCCCCTCGTAATTTGGTCACTTTTTCCATTGAATTTGTCATCTTATTTTTGCTGGGGAACAAAACATTTATATAAGTAATTCGTCTCATAATTCGAATAGATCCGTTAAAAGAGGCACTTAAATGTATACTGTTCAACAAAAAACAGGTCGATTGCCTGAAGAGTTATGAAGCTTCTCAAAGACGCGGTGGAAGAATTTTAGAAATTATTTTACTAAATAAAAGTGCAATCACCTAATGCTGAAATCAAACTATCACTCAAATACAATATATTTTTTTTTATTTTTTAACTTTTCTTTAAAACATAGGTACGTGTATATTTTTGAACAAAGATTTTTTTTTGTTTTCTAATGTTTGTAATATTCTTTCTTTTTTACATTCACTGAAACTGATAGCGCGAAAAATTGTTCACAGGAGTTTGACGATAGAGTTTTTTCCTTCGAGGGGAATAAAAATTTCATGGGAACAAAAATTCCACTTGTTTTTCAACGATAGGGGTGATTAAGGTTGTTTTCATTTTCTGAAAATTGATTGGCGCTCACGAGGTCAACGAAGAAACGCGAAGGTATAAAACCAGGAAAAAGGGTTAATTACCTACCAGATTCGTTTTTTATTTTGCGAACAACAGATAATTTTGTTATCACGTGAATATTTTAAAAATATTTATTTTCATCGAGTTTTACATCTATATGAGATATATTTGTATTATTTTGTGCTCAAAAACATATTTAATCTATTTACTTCTTAAGGTATGTTCACACCTATTTGTCGTCCTGCACTGAACCACTAGTCTTATTATAACATTATTAGCCTTTGCAAAACGTTTGTCTAGGTCAAACATCATTTAAGAGTTTTTAAATTAAATTATACAATTGTGTTCTTTCAAATAAAGTTTAGTAAATCAATAGAAATTTTTAAAAATAAAGCTTAAATATAATAATATATTTGTAAATATTTGTTAGGTCTGAACTGAAATGTAGCTGGTTGTGGGTTTTTTTTTTGGTACTGTTGAAATTAAATACAAATATAGTCATTTTACGAACTTTATTTTTTTAACATTTATTTTTGTTATTCAAAAAACAAACTACCAAAGGATAATGTTTTTCCGTACTAATATTGTTCTGTTGCTTGATTTTTTGTCGGTTAAAATATATTTGTTAAAAGCAACAACTATTAAAATTTACGGAATATGCTGTTTAATAAATAAAAATTAATGTAACGTTTAATTATTTTAAATGAAATGTAAATGAAACGTTTTTTAAATAAATTTGTAGTTGTTTAAAATTAAATTTCTTTTGAAATAAGCTATTTAATATTTTGAGTGTAACTTTAGTTTTTGAATTTTTTAAAATTTTATAATTTTAAATCTTTTATGTTAAAAATTGCAAAGTTTAAAAATACTTATTTATATGATTTTATAATAGACATATTGAGAAGTTTAACACATCTAACGGATTATTTTTAGCCCTTAGATTCTCGGTTACTTTTTACGACTAAGTTATCCTCTTGGTCTGGCCAGACCACAATTAGAACCGCTAATAAACCCAATTAAATAAAAAGTAAATTAGTATATTTTTAAGCATACGTTTATTATTTTAGATGAAATTTTATTATTTCAATTTTTTATTTCACATGCCAGTAGAGTTTTTTTATTCCCGCACTTTTTGGATTCCCGGGAAAGCGGGAAATAAAAATCGAATTCCCGGGACTCCCGCCCAAATTTTTTTATTTATTTATTTACTTATTTCTCTAATTAAACTAATATTACTTACTGGCTATTAAGCTAAAAATAATTAAATCTAGTATCTTTTATATACCAAAAACGTAAATAATTCAAGATTAAAGTAATTTTAGCACACTTAAGGGGTAATTTTAATGCCAATAGCATTTGCATAATTGGAATGAAAGTTTTGAAGTCTTAGTGGTATACAGTTTTCGGAAGGGCGATTAGGAACTGAAACCACAACATTACGAAGTAGGAATTCTGAAATAATTTTACGGTTTAACAAATTCAGCAGAAAGGAGAAATTTTATTTACTACATATATTTAATAACATATTTTTTTACAACTTTATAACCCTTAATCAGCAGTGGTGTATGAAGGTATACTAAGTTTGTCATTCGATGTGAATATTTTTTTTAATATTCATCTAAGGTCCGATAAAGGATTTGTATTGTGAGTTCTTCATTCGTTCTTAGCCGATTTAGCCATATGGGTGTCAAATTGTATCTAGATCTTCTATTAAATTCGTGCAGAATCGCTTCAGTAGGAAAAAAGTTATGCCCCAAATGTGGAACTACCTCCCAAAATATCAACAAAAACTAACATAAATTTGTGGCGAATTTTTTGTCATTAAATTTCAACAAGTTCGTTTTATAAGGCACCAAATTTCGTAAATATCGGTCCATAATTTACCTACGGCTCCATGTTTAGATTAATCTCGTTAATCATGTAAGTATGGCTTTAAGCGTAACGAATAATGCTTTTGTGGTGCAATTTAGCATAATCTACTTTCATAAGACTCAAAATTACTTGAAATGCCGCATATAAAGCACAATCTTGGAAAACACTTAACTACGCCCTTAACCGCAAAAACTTATACATAGTATTATTGTAAAATTTACACTTCAGTTTGATAAGACAAGAAAGAAAATTTCGTGAAAATAGGTCTATAATTTATCATTGGCCCTATATAAAGCCCATTCTCAAACGATTAATAAGCCTTTAACTGTAGCAAATGTAAATATTGTGGTGATATTAAGTTGGATTAATCTACTAAAGACAGTAGTTCGACATAGATTTACTAAAGTTAGAAAAAGATTTTCTTCAAAATTTCCCGGGAATCCCGCAATTAATTCCCGGGAAAGCGGGAATAGAAAACAATTGAAAATCCCGGGAATTCCCGGGACGGGAACTAAGCGCATAATGGGCCGTAGTATTTTGATTTGATTCAAACTTGCTTCATTCGATTCAGAACATATAATTTATAGAATTCACATTTCTGTTTTTGATATTAGATATCTGTTAGAAGATATTGCAATTTGGTCTGGTCAGACCAAGAGGGTAATTTCATATACTTTAACATAAATATGTCCTTCTCCGAAAAAAGGGACCTAGTGTGTGAAAATGAAGTTTTAAGAAAAACACATTTAAAGTTTTAAATTTTAATGTTATTCTCATTTTTAGCGATTTTCCCTAGTTCGTTTTGTACTTTTTTATGGGGTAAATAAATTGTTATCCGAAATCTATTTCATTTCATCTTATTCTACACCCTTTTAGGTACCATAATCCACTCTTAAGTCCAAACCTGTTTTTTGACACACTAGGTCCCTTTTCTCGGAGAAGATCAAAAATATGGAATTTTACCCAACTAATTTGCTCCAATCGAATCCAAATAAGTTTCATTCGATTCAGCACATATCATTTATGGAATTCACTTCCCAGTTTTTTTGATTTTTTGTTATATTCGAAAAATATTGCAAGCAAAACACAAATTTGGGCTGGCCAGACCAAGACGATAATCCTAGGGTTAAAGGCGCTAAAAATTTACTAATTTACAATATTTCTGAAAATGAGTTTTTTGTATATCCGAATACAACACAAATTTAAAATGTTATCCTCTTTATTTTATCCTGCTTAGCCAGTTTTTTAGTGAAACATATTTTTAAATTTTATATATTCTTAACAGAAACAATTGTCTCCAATGACCCAATTTATACTCAATTCATAATATCAAGCAAACAAGTTGTTGTTGATTTTGCACCTATTACCAAAATGATTATATTGATTACTAAAAATTGTAACATTGTGAATGTTTTTTTTTCAATAATTGATATTTTTTATTTTAATTAAAAAAATTATCAAAAAACTTTGCCATTTCAAACAATGTGTTAATTTATTTAATTAAATATTGACAATTCCCAAAAACAATTTCACAAGTTTAAATAATTTTATTTTAAACGAAAAAAGTCAATTAAGATTTTTTTTTGTTAATTAATTAATAATTTAATTAAAAATTTATTTCAAAACAACTAAAATGTTAATTTAATCAAAATTACATTTTTAAATTTCTTTCAACTAAAAAAATAATTGTTTCATTTATCACATTAATTAAATTTAAATACTTTTTAAACTATTTTTTAATTGATAAAAATCTTTTTTCTGTATACTCAATAAATGGACAAATTGTTAAACTATTTAAAAAGTAATGTCGAATAGCTTGCGTTTGTAGGAAAGTGGAGAACCTAAACATTTGGTTCTATATTTATAAGATTTGAAGATATTTACTATATATAGATAGTCTACAGCTTTTAAGGGTTAAATTAACAAAAACTCCTCTTGGATGGGTCTATTCCACTTTCCACATTTTTGCTAGTTTTTAAATAACAACACACTAAAATGTTTTACTTAAAATTCATTTTAATCAATAACCTCATGCAGATGTTACTTGTAAGTGTCATGAAGCATACAAATTGAAATATAATGGAATTGCCACACTCATCTTTTGCATGCATGAGATCATTTTCAAATGACAATTTACGACTAATATAAAGTTGTCATGACAAATTATAAGTAGAGTAATTGTTATACTATTCAACACCAAAGGTTATAGAATTGAATGTTAATTGAACTGGTATGTCTACAAACCTCCCTAAAAAATGTGTATTTATATTTTGTTCACACAGTATTTACTATTTAGAATTAGAAATTATTAAATACTGCCTTTGGTGTATCCTAATGATTTATTATAATTACAATAAACAAAAGTTTTGACCCAGCTATTAACTTCATGCATTAATGCCAGAAAATACCAACACAAAGCATTATAATTGTGGCTGAATATAGGCTTTTATTATGAAATTCGGCATAAATTGTATACAAATTTTACTACCAAATTTAATAATGGTCAGTATATAACTGGAGCATTCCATGCCAAATCGGATGGTTTAAATAAATAATTGTTTTGATTTCCCAAATTATTTGATATTTTTTAGTACTCTTTAAATTGGCCATCCTTGTAAATTTTAAGATTTCTTTCATTACTCTTTTAAAGAAGTCTTTTTTCATAACCTTAAATTTTGTAATTTTAAGCCCGGTCCGGTAGCGGTCATTCCATATCTACAATTTTTTCGGTTTTTTAAATATAAAAAATCAATTTTGTTTCATTTAAGATACTGATTTTTGATTGCTTAATATCCAACAGCTTAACAAATTATAATGTCATAAAAATTTGTTTCATAAGTTTTATATAACTAGGAATTTTGCCATCAGATTTCATGATCATTTCTTCACAACCTTTCTTATATATGTTTAATCTAAAAAAATTCTACATCTTATTGGAGGGTATCACAAATTATAGTTTCCTAACTTGTTTTTATTTTATTAAAATTTACAGTATTTAACTTTATTTCTTAACAGCTTTTTAAATTATTATTTAGGCTAACGAAATATAAAAATCATTTTGAGCCCTGAATTTTTTGTGTCTTCCCAACAAATCTTACGTGAACAATAATAATTATAAAAATTTATATCTCTGATTGCCTCACAGTAATTCATGTAGCAAGTAAAAGTTAGAAAAATCGCTTTAAGAAATATTTTTGTATTAGAGCTCTGTTATATAAGAACCGACAATATAATACTATTTTCAAATATCACATTATCACAAGTTACTAGAATGTATTTACTGTTATTATTGATACGATATCTTAATTTCGGTCTTTGTTTTTCTGCCTATTGAAAATACGGGGCGAAACACTGTGCTTGTAAGGAAAATACAAAATACAGAAGACTCTCCAACAGTGTGGTATTTTACTGACATGATTTCGATATAATACGGTACAACAATTGCACGCTTGATATTTTTAGTAAGTAAATAGCAAGGTTATGGAAAACATTAAGTTTAAACTTTCCTCAGCTCCAATGTAAAAATTCAAAATCAAATCATTTTTATGGATTGATGATAATCTCTTTATAAAAAGCCTTTAAATGTACAAAATTTTCGAATGTACATTTCCATTATTCTAAACACTCTCTACACCAAAATTAACCCTAAACTTCCAACATCTGGCTTTCTAAAATGTAAAAATGTAAGACTTAAATATTAATAACATTGGCGTATTTCACTTAGTATGCAAACCAAAAAAACATTTGTTAGAAATGTTAATATTTTTATAAAACAGAATTCTTTTGCTGTGGAGTTTAATATATTTTCGATATAAATAGTTTTTTTTCTGCTGTGAAAAGGGAAATGGTTTCAAAATATATTAAAATTGTTGAAAAGATGTTTTTTTAAATATAATGAAATATTTAAAAATTTCTTCAAAGGATAAATATTTTTACGTTTTATTTTCCCTAGGCCCTAATCATGTAAAACGCAACGCAATGCCAAAGAATTATATTGGAAGCATAAATATTGTCATAAATATTTTGTAATTTTACTGCTGGGGTTCTTCAGATATACAAAAATCTATTTTTTACTTGTATGGGAGGTGCCACTTCCATTTCTCCAATGTCGCACTTTTGCTCTGTACCAAATTCGAAAGAAATCTTTCTTACCATTCTAAAGATATAAATAAATGTATTTTGTGCTACCGCCACTTTTCCAACCCCGCCCACATTTTGTCGGATGTTGTATATTGATAACCAATATGCTTGTACCTTTCTTGGAAACTTAAACTCTTTGGCTCCGGATAAAAAAAATAACAACAACAACAATGGCTTTATAGGTAACAAGAAATAGTCGTGATATTATGCTCATATTTCAGTTATTTATAGACCGATCTAGCTTAATTGCATTACCAAACAATTTAGGACTATTGGCGATGTAAATATGTCGCACTTGATCAACAAGAGGGTATTAACTCAAAATTTTAATTTGTTTACTTTTTGGAGAAAAACCGATACGTACCATTCATATCCACACGCTGTAAAAAAAATGTTATTTTGTCTAGTTGTTGGTATTGAAACGGTTGTTTTTCAATAGAAACTCTTTTTCATGTGTATTTAATGTAAAATTTAAAAATTGTTTTGTTTCTACTGAAGATTTTGAAATTTTAAGTTAATACACTCTTATTGATTAAGTGCGATATGTATATCAACCTAGCTCCCACCATATCTGGGCTCTTCGCAAAACCAATGTCAACGGACAGGTGTACATTGTGAAATCACTTTGCTACTTATGAAGATTTAGTTTATATAGAAATACAAACGGAATCACAAATTTAAATCCACTTATGGCGAAGGATAAAAAAAAGTTAAAAACAATTTAAACCATAGGGCTCATTATGCGCCACATTGTTATAGTCCCATTAAAATAAATAACAATCTTTGATTTTATATTGGATAAAGAACTTAAAACTCTTAAGGTTTAAGATTTTTAATAGAATTTTAAATAAAACGTAAAAACTCTATAGAGTAAATATTGATTTACTTTTCCGGCCAGAGCTCTAATTTTTTTAAGAAAATAGTATAGACTAAAACATTTGTTATTATTTATTATATATTATATATATCGATTTAAAAATCGCCCTTGTGATAAGAAAAATCGTATTCGAGGGATCAAAATTAGAAACTTTGCCCAAGGAACCATACCTCTAAAATGAATTCTGATGTTCCTTATTTTGACCCAAAGGTCAAATTTTGAAAAATCCCACTTTGACCCATTTGAAGTGCCCCAATCGAGTCTAAATGTATGACCGACCCCCACTAACTTTGGAGGGCCAACCAACCCTTGTCAATTGGGCGATTTTTAAATCAACCCGCCCTAGTCATCTGTCAAGTTACTTCGTAACGTATGAGTATTACTTAATTCCAATTTACAACTAATCAATCAAACTTTTAAAAAAGTAGTAAGCGAAAAAATAAGACTTTTTGTAAAAGAAGGGCTTTTTCTGAAGAAAGTCATGTAAAATTATGCTTTTTTCTAAAATTCTTGGCTTGTTGTAAAAAAAACTGACTTTTTGTAAAAAAAAATTGATTTTTATAATTTCTCTAACTTTCTTGAAAAAATTTGGTGAAAGTTTACGGACTTTTGAAAAAAATTACTTTTCTTCAAGACATAGTCACTTTTAGTGAAAAAAAATTTCCCTTTTTGTGAAAAAAGACACTTTTAGTGAACAAAATGTGATGGCGGTGTGTATGTTGAATCATCGGGATGCATTGTTGGCATTGATGACATAACCGTTGCTCTTTGCTCTTTATTTTCCATCACAAACGCATCGACTGTTAGACTTCTCTGATTATGTTGATCGTGCATAAACTCTTTGAGGCGAGACTTTTTTCACAATAAGTCACATTTTGTTCACTAAAAGTGCCTTTTTCACAAAAAGTGAAATATTTATTGAGTAAAAGTGACTATTTCCTAAAAAAAGGAACTTTTTTCAAAACTGATAAAACTTTCATCTCATTTTTCAAGAAAGTTAGAGTAATTATAAAAATCAATTTTTTTTTTACAAAAAGGCACTCTATTCTACAACAAGCAGAGTTCCGAAACGTTCTTAATTTCTTAATTTTACTGCTGATTAATCCTCATGAGGGTGAGGAAAAAATATTTTGAATTTCCTCACTTCTGAAAAGTGAGCAAAAAAAAAAATTCACATGTGAATTTTTCAGATATGAAAAATTTTAAATAAGTCACGCTAAAATTCTTCATAAGGAAAATAAACGCGATTTGCCCGACCATTTCCAGCGGGAATAAAGCGTAGTAAAGAGGCCTTATATAATGCCTTTTGGCAGACATAAGAACTCCCAGCAACATTCCAACTTTATTACAAATTAATAAAATGTGTCATTGGACCTACGCCTTGCCCTCTTGCATCTACTTTAAAGGCTTCTGGAATAGGTAAGAGTAAAGCTTTGTCCCAGTTTAATTGTTGTTGCTAATAATGCGAAGTGAGTAAATCAATAACTAAACTTGTTCAGTTATAATGATTTTAGATAATTGTTGTCTCAAACATATTATTATGTTCAGAAGAAAAATGCGCACGATCTTTCAAACCATTTTTCTATATTTCCCAATACCATGCAAAATGTCTACTTCAACATTTTATATGGCTCTTACAATAAAAACAATAAAAAATTTAATTTAAAAAATTTATGTTTTATAACATATATAATAAATAAAATATAGCATACATATATTAAAAATAAAATTAAATACACATATAAATATACCTGTGTATGTGTTTTAATTTATAAATTTACGATGTGTGGTACAAATATATCCAAACAAATAAGAATTCCGTTTTTGAAAAAATTCGGGGCTGATGACAAAATTATGTGTCAACATTTGTTATAGTTTTTTTTGGCTGCAAGAAAGACAAAATAATTGCATATATATATATTTTTATAATTATATTTAAATAACTTACCTGTTTCAATAAACGTATAATAATTTATTTCGTTAGTTTTGCAAGGCAGCATGGCATTTTTCTCCCCGAAAAATGTTTTAATTATTCTGTCAGCATTCATGTTTCCTGATTAACTGACGCTCGCGGACGGAGAAAATGTAATTTTAAAGCACACACTGTTTGTTTTGACAATAAATGTTTGCATCTTAAGAGAATGTGTTTTCAAGCCAACAAAAATGATGGTATTAAACATACCTTTTGTGTTCAACTAATATTATGATTTTAACGGTATAGTTGAAAATATATATATTATAGTAGCTAACATAGCAAATAATATAATATGTTTCGCTAGACCAGTGTACCTTTTTAGGTGTAAGCCACCATATAATATTATTATAGTGAATTTAAAAATGTTAAGGACAAAAAACAATTTTTTAAGTTATATTAAGACTATAATTAATTTATGAGGGTAAACATATAAGGCAAGTATAAACATTTCCATTCACCAACCATTCATTAATCATGTTTTTTCTCTGCGTGATTATATTCTTATTGCCTCAACCTTTTTCTATTAAATATTATTTTTTTATTATCAAAGTTGTTTTTGAGATTTTTATATATTAAAAAAAAAAATCCTGAAGAAGATTTCCGATGGAAATCGAAATATTGATAAATTAAAAAAATTTTAATCAATTTATTAAAAAAGAAGTGACCCAAAGCTTTAAATATATATAAAAATACAATTGTTACCATTTAAGGTAATTTTGACCTTTAATAATAATTAATAATACATTAATGCAGGATTAAGAAGGTGCGCATTCAGTATTTTGTGTATAGGCTACTGCACATAAATTGTAGCAAAACAAGCAACTTTTTTAGCGTTTTTCAAGAAATTTTACCTACTTAAGAAAAGTGTGCTCAACAAAGAAAACCCAACATTTTGGTTGGTAATCCAAAAATTTGTTACAATAATAAAATATACGTTCTCGGTTCTTGTTTTTGTTGTTTTTAATAAGTTTCAAGAAAAAAACTCACCATTTTAAAGCACCAAAGCAAAATGTATTAACAATGTATTATTAGCAGAGCTGTAAATGAATCATTAATTTTTGATTTAATTCGCGAATCATTCATGCACTGAATTAGCAAATTTTGAATAATTTCAAATGAATTAGAAAAAAGAATTAGCCATTCGTTTCCAACTCATTTGAATTGAACTGATTGAAATTTGAATTGCATTACTCTAGTATAGTCCAAAGACAAAAAGTTCTTTTTTGCTTCTTGAATATTAAATGTGTTTTGTCGTTCAGTGTATTTCAAGAAAAAATCAGTTCTTCTTGAAGAAACAAACTCCAAACACCATATTTTCTTTGATCAGACACAGATCCAGGACAAGGAGTTTTAATTTTTGTACTGAATATTTTCATTATGGCAGGAGAAATTTCCATTTTTCATTCCCCCTAGATCTGCTCTTGAATGTGATTGATTGGAACTCATTTTTGATTTCATTCATTTGAATGCAGTTCATTGTTCTAATTCATTTGAATGAATTCAAAATCAATTCAATTCAAATGAATTTGTAGGATGAATTGCAATTCACTTTAACAAATTCATTTGAATTGGAAACGCATTGCAATTCATTTTACAGATTCATTTGAATTAAAAACGTATTGCTACTCATTTTACAAAATCATTTGAATTGGAAACGAATTGAAAATATTTCTGGCTAATTCGTTTGAATTGATTCAAATTGCCTTCAATTATTGTTTGTTGTGGAAAGAAGAATTAATTCAAAATTTATCCAATTCGTAACGAATTAAAATAAAAAAAGAATTTACAGCTCTGATTATTAGTCCATTCTGGCATCAAAGAATATTTTACAATGAAAAAATACATATCGTTAGCTAAAACGAAAAAACCATTTATCATTGAACTATTTGTAATTAGCTTTTTATTGACTTCGCTTTAATATGAGAAAATATATTATTAGGAGATCAACATACACTTTATTATATTAGTTGAATTTAATGAAGTAAATTTTTTAGTTTAATCTACTTCTAATTAGAAATTAAAATCAATAAAACAATATACATAATTTGTCATAAAATCTATAATAATATAATTTCCTTACGTTCTCAAATGCGCTGCATCAGAAAAGCAAACTCACTTCACCATGTCAACACAAACCTAATGATGCTACATATTTGTTGTTTAAACGCAGTATTGCATTTATAACCGTGTACTTTGACTCATTTAAAGTGCCCCAATCGAGTCTAAACGTATGACCGATCCCCACTTACTTTGGAGGGCCGACACACCCTTGTCACTTGGGCGATTTTTATATCGAACCGCCGTAATGTACATATTTGTTACCTTTTTTTTAAGAAAAATCTGCAAAGAAAACATTTGTCAAGTTAGTTGGTTTACGTATTAGTATTATTTAATTCCAATTTCTTAACATGCATACGCCATGTGGCACAAGTATTAAATCAAACTTTTAAAAAAGCAATAAGCGAAAAAATTAGACTTTTTGCAAAGGCTTTTTCTGAAGAAAGTCTTGTAAAATTAGGCTTTTTTTCCAGAGTTCAGAAAAATTCATATACTCGTATGAACGCTCATATATAACCATTCATGAATTTTTTCATGAATGAGGTATTTAAAACGTGTATTTTTTTTCACGGCCATGAATGAATTGTGAATTTTTCGCCAATTTATATATGAGGGTGAGGAAAAATAAATTTTTGCCTTTCTTCAGTCATGAAGAATGAGGAAACAAAAAATATTCGTAACGCTCCTCACTAGTAACTCGACAGTTTCCATGACCACAGCACGAAATGCCTGTGTGTGTATTTTGTTTTTGTAAAATATTTCTGTTAGAGGCAACGAGCCAAAGCGTGTGCGGAATTTTTTGTAGGTAACTATTATTGAAAAAAAATACAAATAAAACAACAACATATCGTCATCTTAAATGCAAAATAATATAACATCACAGTTTACATGAGAAGCAAAAAACGTTGTAAAATGGAAAATAATTGAGATATAAAAGCAATTTAAATATTTAGGATAAAAATGAGGTAACCGAATTATTTTTGAGGGAAAAAATATTATTTTTATTATTATTTATTTAGTTATGTATGTTAAGTTATTTTAATTTGTAATTCTCTGTAACAAAACCACCCATTATCAACGAAAGTACAATAGTATTAATTAAGTAAAACAAACATTTAAAATATTAAATAATTAAATATTTTTTTTAAATTATACATATAAATATATACATGAAAATAATATTAAATATATATATATATATATATAAGTTCCCGTAGTTCCTACAAGGAGCATAGGGCCATAATATATTGAAAAAATGGATTTTCTACAAAGGTATACTTAATACGGAAAGTTTTCTGCCTGTAATTCACTTGGCAGCGACCAAAAACGATTCCATTGTTTGATTGTCCAAGCAGCTCACTACTTCCGGTCATAGTCCAAGTATTTCACGGGCAATTGCTTTTAAGATTCCTCTGATGTCTAGCTAGTGTGATAAGGTGCCCAGTCATGTAGCCTGAATGGTTACAGTATATCTTAACGTCTCAGGCCAGTAGGAAAACGAACATGAATATTTTCTGAAGCATGACTGCATTGTGAATGTTGCGATTAAATGAAAATCAAATGGAAGCCCCAGCTCCAGGATGGGATGTTTCAGCCCAATTAGCTTGTCTTCTTAAATTGTGGAGATTACAGAAACCACAACAAATGTCAAGTTTCAATATAGCTGGCAAATAATCACATATTTTTATTAAAATCCCATCTTAATAAAACACGAATAAAAATTATATGATTTGTATGTAATGCAAGTTTCTCTTTGCACGATGTCGATATAAGACTACCAAACTCATAAAAGACGGTGCTTTAAAAGGGTCGACTGTATGTCATAAATGAATGTGCATGCCAATGTAGTTGGTTAATTTTATGAACAAGTTGCTATTACTACGCCTGGAAATGTTTGCAATTGCCTTTACTTTACTTACAATTTTATAAAACGAATAAAAAAAATTTAAGTGAATATTAGTGTTATTCTTACACAATTATTATATATGCAAACAGTTTTTTTTTAAATTTTTTGGGACATATTGTTTTATAGATTTTCACACTTGCATACATTTCAGAAGAACATATGGAAGAAGTTTGTAATGTAAAACATGCATTCACACTTGCAACGTCTAACATCTACTATCAATCCAAAAAAAAATTTTTTTTTAAAGCTTTTTTTTCTAAAAAAAACTTCCAAGATTAAAAAAAAAAAACAAAATGTATTTGGAATTCATCTTGATAAAAGATTTAACAAAATGAAACAAAAAAAAAAAAACATGAAAAAAGGGAAAACTTTAAAAATGCGGACGCTGCTTTCAAAACAAATGTAATTTTCTCAGTGAAGCCACAATAATAATAGAACTTATTGGTACTTTCTAGTGGTGACACGAAAACAATCGAAAGATGTAGAATGGCATATAATGAGATAGAAACATCTTTTAAATATGTTGATTTATAGCCCCATGTTTTTTAAATTGATGGTAGATGTAAGATGTTGACAAGTGTGAAAAGGCTTTTACGGGTTTGAAACAAAACTTACAGTAAAGATTATAACTTTTTTTACAAAATTTCTTCATGGCAAAGTTTTTATGATAATAAAAATCATTTTCTAAGCTAATTTTGGTGAAAAAAGTAACCGAACCGAAAATAATTTCTTAAACTCCGCCAAGAATTTTTCTTTATTTGAAAAATAAACTTTATACATATTTGTTGATAACATTGTATGTATATATGATATAGGCATTTTCTGGGGTCACAAACGTTCGCTCGTACGCTTTTGATATACAAATTATACGGAAAACAAAACGTTTCATAGCATTTTTTGCGATTCGATAGCATTTTGGTAGCTCTAAGTTTTCATAAAGATAGTTATAAACATGTGGTCACCAATGGAACGGAAAAAAGAAATAGTAAGGATTTTTTTATGTTGTTTAAAATATGTTTTATTAATTGTCATTGAAATTAATTTAAATTTTGCAATGTTGTATATGGGCATTTCCTGGGATCAGGAACGTACGCTTTTGATGTACAAATAGTATAGAAAACTAAACATTTCCTAGCATTTTTTTTGCAATTCGATAGCATCTTGATAGATAGATTTCATCGAGTTTGAGTTTTCATGTGATAGTTATAAATATGTTGCCACGAACGTACGCAAAATAGAAGTCAACTTTGGCTGACAGTAGTGAAATGTAAAAATCTGCGAAATGGAACGGAATATTCAAAAGTGATTAATTTATTTTAAAAGTGTATTAATGTGTAACAATAAAATATCTCTATTGGTTTTTGTTTAATTGGCTTAAGTACCTGTCGCGAAAGTACGGGTGGCAAACGTACGATTTTTCCATATGTTTTAACCGATAATTGACCATTAATTAACCGTTAATCGAACTTTTTTGTTCTCCTTACGCTTTTCTCTTTTTAATTTTTTTCCTTTGCTTATCCCGTGAATCTCTACGCTTCTCGGCAGAAAAGAAACCAGAGTCTCTTTCGGGAATCGAACCCGCAACCCCGGCGCTGATAGAGTAGCTCACTACCAGCTAGCCTACCGGGGAATTTTGAGGAAAGAGTGCAAACATATTTTTTGCATAATATAATTAAATATGAAAATGTCTTTCGAAGTAGCATAAAAAGAAAATATAAAATGTTCCAGTTTCCAGCCCGATTTTCACAAGTAAAATCAAGTGAGATATGCTATGAAACCATTCTATACTAAAACATAGACATTTTTGAATTATAAATAATAAAACACGATAATTATAAATAATTCATTTTTCCATCCTGGTTGACCATTCGGAGGAAATGCCCATATCTATATATGCTTACATATTATATATAAAGAGCGATTCACCGCGAGTTTTGATTTTCAATATGCTTTACTACAGATCACGCCTGACTCATATCAAATTGCTGTTTCATATTTGTTCGGTATGGAAAGACTCACACCACAACATCGTTATTCAGCTGTATTACGAAAATCAGCGTTCTCTGAGAAATGTTTTCCGTGCGATACGAGAAACTTACGGCACGCATAATCGACCTACTGAAACCACTATTGCCAACACCATTCGCAAATTTGAGTCAAAGAAAAAAAAATGCTAGATACTTTGAAAGTAAATGTTATTTTTGATACTTTAAAGGAAAACTAACTGCCTGTTTGTAGAAAGCGAGCGCAAAACTGGCTTGTTTAACTTACAAAAACAAATTTTGAAATTTTGTTTTTGCTTTATATGTAAGTTAAACGAGTCACTTTTGCGCTCGCGTTCTACCTGTTTGTACATTTAAAACTTCACCGCGTTTTGAACGAACCTTTTTAGCATTCCAGAAGTAGCAATACATAATTTCTTAATATGTTTATGGTCTATACGACTATGTGAAGAAGAATTTGATATATGCAAAAAGTTCAAAATGTTATAACCCTAATGCACACAGATAAACAATCACCTGGCAAAAAAAAAAAATAGTGATATATTTTTCAGTTTAAAATTCTTACTTTAGCAAACATATTCTAAGCTTGTGTACATATTTGCAAAAATTTCCTACTGACTTGCCAGGTCCAGAAAAAATTTGCCTTTCACAAGCACAACTGTTTTCTCTGTGTACGTCAACGTTAGTATGTAAAGATAATTTCAATTTTTGAACATGTTTCTTTATTCAGATATTAATAGCATCTTCTTTAGGGGCATTTAAGTTACAGTTCACTACTATTAACACCAGTTCATGTTATTTTAGCAAATGTCAGCATAATTGGCTTGGAGTATGAATGGTATGATAATGTGCAAAAGGGACAGTCTAGTGTGTTGCTGTTGCTGAGGATTTGTATACCAAAAGATTCATCTAACATATGGGGCAAGTAGAAAAAAAATGCATGGGTTGTTTAGTAAGATGGAAGTATATTATGGTAGATTTTATTACATTTTGTTATAAGTTTAACATACGTTATCTTTCATATGCTAGGCCATGAAACAAAGAGTATTATATGTTTGCCCTAATGTTTATAGCGCATTAATATAATATATAACTGGCTTAAAATTATGCGTCCATCATACGAAGCTTTCTGAAAACAGCAAGAATTGGTGCATTATATTACCTAACCGGCACAAATTTTTTTTTTAATCCGTAAAATTATTTTTAAACTGTCAATGTCAAGACATAATCTCTTTAATTGGCACAAGGACCAAGCCTATAGGAAATGGTAAGAATCGGTCAATAATTCCACATAGCCTCTATACAAGCTTCTTTAGGGGATAGAGTCATTGTGCCCATAAAATATATTATTACGTTGGTAGTTAGATTACCTAATTTTATTTGATCATAGTTCCCATCCAAATACTAATCCGAAAAATAGCTTATAATAGGTACCACACCTTCCCTATAAACGTTAGTATTGATATTAATTGCCAACAATGACTTTTACTATAACTACTAAGTCGTGACAAAGTGTTGTGCTGCAAATCGTAAAATCACTTAAATGCACACAAATCACATATATCAATAGATGATACATATATATCTGATTAAGATCTTATCATGACCGTACCATACGGCGAACACCAAAGGGAGGAAAACAATGGATGAAATATGGGATGTAATTACAGAACTACGCCAGGATAAAACAAAATGGGAGCAATATCCATAGTTCGGAGTGAAAAGTGCTTGAAAATGTGCATTAGAAGCTTCAATGAGCGGTCCGTAGAGATTAGAGTTTTTTATACGGGATTTTCAGTGATAAAAGTTCCGGGATCCAGCACATCTTTCGGGACAAAAATTCCAGGAAATTTCCGCGGGAATAACCGGGATTTTTTTTATTGAATTATGAAAACTATACTGCTGATATATAATCGCAAATAAGTTATGTCAAGAAACAGAACAAAATTTAAGTCCGATATATTAGATAATGTTTAATAATTGGTACTCTGGAATTTAGAACTAGTAAAAGAAGACGAATAAAAACGTCCCAGTAAAAACTTCGCTTACTTTTTCAAAATGAATAACATATTTCACTCATTATTTAGTAGATTTCTGCTATAACTACAACTTAAACTACTTCTTTAACTACTTATTTTCCAGATGTATGTAGGTAAAAAATAATGACTAACTTTTAAATGCGTTCATTTTGGGACATCCCTTGTAAAATTGGTTCTTTCAATAGAATTGTAAGTAGTCTTTTTACTTTTTCCTGCTTTCTTAAAACAATATTTTGTAGGCGAAGTTTTTACTGGGGTACTCATTTTTAAATTTTTTTAAAGACCTAGATTTATTTTTTAAAAACGAAAAAAGTTGTTCTCACTTTCTTCAAAAAATTTAAGGATTTTATGTGCAGAGCAGCTGCCTAAAAAACTTTTTGCATTAGATTCTATACAGGCAGTTGATACTATACTAAGTGATTATGGAAAAAGTGAAAAAATAATCTTTAAGGAAAACGTTAATGCAGCATTTAGTAAAGAAAGCAATTAGTAATAAAACGCTGTATTGATTCAATTAAAATAATTTTTTTAACCAAAGGAATTAAGTGTTTTTGGAGCAAGTGGTGAGAAAACTATGTTAATGCTATTGGTATTTTTTACTTACGTTTAATGCATAAATAAACTTTTTTTTTAGATCTTATGAAATGTTTTTTTTTTTTTTTTTTTTTTTTTTTTTTTTTTTTTTTTTGGTCCAACGATGGTCTCTTTTCAACCGTTTTAAGTTATTTTATAAATCCCAACGTTGAGCCCCAGATTCCATAGATCCGACTGCTAGTACGAACGTGAGGATACGAATATCGCCACCTAGTATATCATAAAAAATTGCTGTTATAAAACAACAGGTGCCGATGGTATTCCTATAGAGATTTCAAATGTGATCACACTCCCTCTGCACAGCCTGTAACATTGTAATAACTAGCGTGGTATATATGTATTCCCAACAGTAGCAAGAATAGTGGCATATATAATATTAAATCGTATAAAGAACATTTATAGCAGACCATTAGGTCATGTGGAAAAGAGTACTTATTTTTCTACTAAAAAAGTACTTGTTTTTGTTCGCGATGTCCCAAAAGTAATCCTATATAATTTTGTCAATTACAGCCTAAAAAATAATACCTTTATTTTATACTTAAAAGTCGTATAGAAATATGTAGTTAGCAAAAGAGGCAAGAAATAAGAGCTTTCAAATTAACTAACAAAAAGGTTAAAACACACTGTTTAAATTGCCCGCAAATCTTATGGAATTTTTGTTGAAAAAGGGTTCACTATAATAAATTTTTCAAAGTGTAAGAAAATATTTAATAAAGAATGCTTTTGCTGCACAAAATCATTTATAGCTCTAACACAGTAATAACATTATGTGTATTTATATATCTAGATATACGTCCCTGTCACAGAAACCAATTTCGGTCGAAAGTTTTTTTAAATTTTCTCGGAATGAAATCACTTTTAATTTTTCGATCGAAAAAAGTTTTTGTTTTGGTTTGCACAATATTGCCACATTTAACTTAAAAATAACAAAATTAAAATTTTGTCAGAATTATGAAAATCGATCGAAATGAAAATACGCACCGAGAGAAAAAATATGTTTATATATGGTCACCTCCAACAAAACTATTTTAAAAGAAAAATTTTTTTGTCACCGACAAACATATTATGGTTAAATTTGTCCTCCATCAAGAAGCCACTACCATATTATGGTTGTCTCCAAACATGTTTTGGTTAATAATAACTAAAATATACTTAACACTTATAATAGCATGGTTGGTTTTCAACCATAGCATGTTGCTCTTGGAAAAGAGGAAAATACTATTGTTAATTTAAAAACAAATTATTGTCATATTTAATCAAAACATGTTTAAAGACAACCATAATATGGTTGTGGCTTATTGATGGAGAACCAATTTAACAATAATATGGTTGTCGGTGACAATAGAAGGTTAAATTAACCATAATATGTTTAAAAATTTTCATTAAAAATTGTTTTGTTGGAGGTGACCATTTTTAAACATGTTTTTTCTCTGCGTGCGGATTCAGTCCGAGGAATTTCTGTGACAGGCTTGATCATGTTCTTCAAAAAAACATCGTTAACATTAAATTGATATCACTACTAGTATTCTAAAAAAAAAAATATATTTATATATATGTTAACATACATTTTATTGATTTTTGGATTTTCCATGTATTTTACATTGAAATTATTCTTAAAATTTTATAATATTACCGGATATCTAACGAATATTAATGTAATATATTTCAAATTGATATAAAAAATTATTTAAAATTATATAATAATAACCAATTCTACCAAAATATTTTTTGTAATGTATAATTATGACTTATTTAAGATAAATTTTGGCAAGTAATCAGCTGACAATAAAAAAATAATTTAACAAAATTTGTGAATCATGGAGTAAAAACTTATTGAAGAAATCTATAAAAAAGTGCTCAAAAAATAAAAAACCGCTGAAAGAAAAGGCTTTTATAAGGTGCGTAGTGTAACTCGCCTTTTTTCATGGGCTCAAGTTTTTAAACGCACGATACTCGTCGACGAATTAACGCGTGTTATGTACTCCTACCTTAATGCACATTTACGACAGTACTTTTGCTGACCATTGATATAACAAAACGACGTCATGAACCGCTCCATATATTTTTACCACGAACCATTTTTGCCTAATTACTTACTGCTACGAGCACCGGTAGCAAAGGAGGTACGTTAACGAAAGTAACAGTCGATCGGACACTGCCTCCGTCGAAATAACGTAAGCCACAAACAACATGGAGACATTCAACAGAATCCGAAATGAATCTAAGTACCAGCAGTAGCTTGGAATTAGTTGTGGTCTAACTCTTAAAATCGAGTTAGATGAAGATCGGCTATTATTGGCGTTATATGCTCCACTGGGTGTTAGAGGAACATATTTTTAACTATATATAAATTAATTTTTGTAATACCGGTGGTATTCTATGTTGGCTTTCCTTATATGTCTAAATCCAAAACTAAAACTCGAATAAAATTCGTTAATTCGTGCCTGGAATTTGTTTCCAATCGGACTAACTGTTTACAAAATCCAGAGTAATTTCTATTTATTTTTCCAAATCTTCTACTGTGCAGCAGCCATTTTGTGGAAGTCTTCACACTACTGTTTGTTTCATACAATACACGATGTACATATGTGCTTAAGAAGCTTTGTATTTATTTGCCCCTTTCTTATTTGACGCTAGTGTACGGCACAACAATTTATACGTTTAGTTTTAATATTGAATTTGTTTGCCTATCAGAAAACTATAATCTAACAGAACAAAACTCAACAGTTGCATGAAATAGCAAATTTAAAAAAAATCTCCATAAAATAGACGTGTCATCTTGCTCTGGATACATTTTTATTCTAGCATCAAACCATTATGAAGTCAATTGATTAAATGACATGGCTTTGAATCACAGGAAAAATTGGTTGCAAAGGAGATATTTTGTCATACTATCAGCATACAAATATCGACTGAGTATTACAAACTTCCAACTTGATATGCCTTTAAAAAAAGACAGTTGAGCCACAATGTGGAAAATAATAACCACAGTCAACTGTAAACACTGTCGATGATGATGTTAATACCGACGATGTTATGGAAATTTGCTAATGAGGTTGGTGTTGAATTGGTGGATTGCTAGTGCTGAAGACTTAAGTGAGAGATTTGCAAAAATGCATTCAGTCAACACAAAATGTTAAATACAAGTAGCAAAGAAAACTTTAAACAAGCAGTAAAAATTGCAGGCATAAACAAAGAATATAAAGTAACTATAGTATAATAAATTTCACAAAGAAAATATCCTGTTTATTAATTTCTTTGTGCATCTTCTATTTATAAAAAGATATAAATTTAATAATAAAAACGAAAATTAAAGAGAAAAAAAAAGTTTCAGATACATTTTCAAGTGATTTCAAATGACTAAAACAAATTACATTTCTGAACTTAATTTGTCTTATTAGTTAAGTTCAACAATTAAATGAAAATATTTATTATTACTTTTATCACCTTTACTTGATATAATAAAAACAATTACTATTTTGTCACGTTTTTTACTCATTATTTGGAATTTATTTAAGGGAAGGGAAATATCATCAAATTAAACACCATAAAGTAATTAAGATTCGCGAAATCGTTTATGCTTAACACGTTTTAGTATCATAAAACTTACAGCTATTTATGTCTATTAAACAACATTAAAATTACTTTGCATATTTTCTAAAACATTTACAATTGTTATCATTTTGTTTGTACAACATAATGGATGTCATTTTACCATTAATCTCAACATTGGTATGTACTTATTTTGTCATTTAGTTTGCAAAACAGTCAATGAACTATAATAGGTATATAGATGTATACCTTTAACGCCAAGTGAAAACAAGACAAGCATACACAGAAAAAATTATCGCCAAATTGTTCAGCAATTAAAGCATTAATCAAAAACAAAATCAGTTTCAATTAAAAACTTAATCAAGTGAATTAAAGGATTAATTGATACTATAAGTTAATTAATATCACAAATTTTCTAATTGAAATCAATTTTTTAAGCCCTCCACCACCACTGGCTCCTTGAGTAATTCTAAGTCGATTAAGCCATGTCCGTCTGTCTGTCCGTCTGTTGAAAACATGCTTTCAAAAACTTTCGAAAGACGCAAACGAAAAGAACAAACTTGGTATAAAATTACTTGTAGTTATCCTAAGCAGTCTAGGCCTGAAATCCAGCAACATCGGCTCAGCAAGATCAGAAAAATAAATCAAAATGTGGAACCACCACCCTAAAAAAATTGATAATTTAGATACATAAACTAATTTAAATGGTGAAATAATGCACATAAAGATACAAAATGTTGCATTAATTTGCTTTATATGACTGCAAATCATACCGGTAAATTTCGTGAAGATCGGTTCATAATTGACCATAGGCCCCATATAAGCCCCACTCCCGGAAAACATTTTAGCACGTCTTAATCCATAATTAATAATGATATCATAATACAATTTTGTACGTTACAGTTTTATGTGACTGCAAAGAACACTGTAAAATTTTTTGAAGATCGGTCCATAATGTACACTTGTCCCCATATAAATACTACTCTCGGAAAACAGTTTAGTACGCCTTAAACCGTTATTAATAATGCTGTTATAATAAAATTTGGTATACCACAGTTTTATAGGACTAGAAATCGTAGCGTCAAATTTCTTGAACAGCGGCCAAAAAAACAGCTTATTGCGCCTAAAACCAAATAAATATAGATATTGCGGTAAAATTTCTTCTAGCTTAGATTCATATGGCCAGAAAAAATATCATGCAATTTTGTGAAATTCACTGTTAAAGATAACACTAATTACAGTGCTGAATTGGAATTTATTCTAATTTATTTTTTGTAATACCAGAAATCAGTTTTCAGAATTTTGGGATGATTAGTCCATAGTTTACCATAGTTTACCATCCTAAAAATTACTTAAGTTTGGCTAAAACTGTTACGAATCATGAAATTTTACTAAAGCCAATTCAAAGTTCTGACAAGAAACGCATAAAACTTTCTTATTGTCAGTCAACAATTTAATATAGTTCTATATATGCTGACATTCGTTTTTGTGAATCTTAGTTAATAATATAGAGCCCACTCTTGTCGGTTGAGGGTAACAAAGATTCGGCACAGCCGAATATAGCACTCTAACGTTTTTTATTCCTTTTTTTTAAGATATTGGTTATAACTTATGGGTACCAGCTAAAAGAAAACAAGCTTTTGCACCACCATGTGATAAAGAAAACTTAAAAATAGAATGGTAACTGTGCAGTGCAATTGCAAAGTTGACTTTTTTAAGTTTTGTTAGAGCATAGAATATTTTTTTTTTTAATTTTCAGTTTTCAAACAAAGAGCAAGAAAGTGAAGATACTATATCTCTGCCTACATTACATCAGGCTACTCAAATGAAATTCTGCTAAAAAATGCAGCAGAAAGAAACTCATTCAGTATGTTTTAAATAGGTTCTAAGTCAGCTCCGATACAATAATACGTAAAAAGCAGTTTTGAAATAAAAATATTCATAGCTCTCCCAAAAAAGCTGCAAGACTTTTAAAACTTCCAATAGTTACATTGATAATTGAGAAATATAAGCATCAGTTAAAATTTTAATACCAAAAACTTATCGTTATATACTTTAACTGTAACTGTAAAGGCCTGCACATTTTTGAAAAAAATATCGGTAAAACTCGACTAAAGTTAATCATAATAAATCATATTTTTACTTTTCTCAATACTAAGAGGTCGTCTAATTGGCTGGTATAATTAATCTCACAAACCAGTGCTAAATATTCCAGATGATCATATTTTAATTTTCACCATGGGAGAGTGGATTGAACTGATCGTAATGGCAACAGCGAGAAATAATAATCCTATGCATAACCTCTATTATACAAATCGATTCAGAATTACCTTTCGATTATTCATGTCCAAACTAATTTTAAAAAAGCCTGTTGAAATTAAATCCAATTGCCTTAGCTCTTCTTTTATTTTGAACATCATCGTATGGAAACAAAAGATTCTTCAATCAGTTTTTACACTACAATAAAAATATGTTCCTTTCCTTTTTTTAAATGGTTGTACTTTTGAGAGTTTCAAGTAGAACATCTCCTGGCAAGCTGTTTTCAAAGATTTTTTATATTTTTAGTAGTTCATAAATCATTTAAAGATATATAATGTTTATTGAGTCAACCCCAGAGAACATGCCTAAAGTCATCAACACTGTTAGTTTTTTCTCCAATTTTATTGCATTTTTTCCGGACTCGACTCAGTTTTATTAGCACAATTTTTATGAATAACTCATAATTTGTACATCAGGCAAAGCCGAATATAGCACTCTAACTAGTATTATTTTTTTTTTTAAACATACTACCGTATTACGTTGAGTTTGGTTAGCAGCATAAATTTCTGTAAGAGTTTCCAAAGGACAAACCAACTCCAAGAAATTCGCTAACAAATTTGTATCTGCTTTTTTGATTTTTTTTCTAAAAGCTTCGGGTTAACCTGAATTGTTTGTTGCGAAAAGAGTCAGAAAATGCAAACAAATTTGTTTAGAATATCGGTACCACCTTCTGTTGAGTTGTTAAGCATCAACGTTCATTATGGCGAAGATTCAGTTCAGTTGGTAAATGTTTGAGGAAAGCAGCGCGGCAACAGAAATGTATTAATTAAAAAGCAATAAAAATAAGGATATTTTGAGATGAAGAAAAATTTATTATTTAATATTTGTTTATAAATTATTATTAATCATGAAAGTTTTGATGAAGAAAACAATTAGAGGATTACTAAATAAAACCAAGTTGTGAATTTTTTAAAATTTTGTTGTCATGACGTATAAAAGCAAATATTTAACAAAGCATAGGTAATTTCAATGGGCAGCCATCGAGAGACAACTCACTTGGGTCCTTCAGCGGTCCCTTTGTGATACCCAGCGCCAATGCCCATCCTAAAGAGCAGTTACTCAGATGGCGTCACTGCAGAGTTGAGCCACTTCGTCTTCCTAATGAACTGAAGAAGCAATCTTAGTTCTATTTGAGATAGATCCTCTAAACAGGAAAACACCGGCTCTCCCAGGTATTTTTCCCTGATGCCCCGTAGCCCAGGGCATTGACAGAGAAAGTGAAGCACAGTCTCCTCTTCCTCCTCATCATGACAACTTCCACAGTAGTCATTGAATTCCAGCCTCATTCTTCTAGCATGAGTCCCAACAGGCCAGTGTCCAGTCATGACCGATACCACAGTCCTGATTTGGTCCCTATTGAATCTCAGTAGAGATTTGGTTCTCCGTTCATCATAGCCAGGACAAAGTGCCCTGGATATGGAGCAGGTTCTCTCGCAGAATGCCAATGAATTGATCAATGAATGTGTCATCCATGCTCAGGAATCTCATTCAAAGATATCCGGCAAACAAAAAATATTTTTTTTGCTTATTTTTTAACGATTTAAAGTCAAATTAACTGTATAAAATATGGGTTTGCACTATATTAAAAAGTGTGTTAGTGATAATGAAGGTGGCGAAAACTCGAACAACAAGGTATTCCAGATGATGAATGGCCAAACCAACTAAAAGCTAATTATGAAATCCTACAAAGCATTAGACGTAGGTCATCTACAATAGATAAGCTGCATAAGGTTCATGCTTCTTCCATAGCAATCCATTTTAATAAACTTGTGCGCGGTGTATATCTTACGGATCCAAATGTATCCGTTTATAAAACATCATACAAAGCAATAAAATGGTGGCAATTAATTTTAACGTAGCAGATGGAAAATAACGTTCAAAACGGTTGTCAGACTTCTCGAAAAGAATACCCAAATATGTCACAAATTGGGTTGAAAAGAAAAATAAATCTATTATATTGCCAAATTTAGAGAAAAGCCACAACTCCTAGGTTATCAGTGAACAGAAATATGAACGAACAGTCTAAGACAGTACAAGAGACATTGTGTTTTGACAGTTGTGGCCAGTATGTTGCACTAATTGGAAATAAGAGACGTTGTGATTGGGAATTCTGCAAATCTAATGGTCGAACATTGTCTATCAAATGTGTTAAATATTGTGTATGATACCATACATAACCTATAAAATATGATTTATTCTTTAAAATTATATCTTACAATGTATTTGAATGCAAAATATTATTGTTTTAATATACCTTTTTTATAAAAAAAATCATGCTTGGGTTTACCCGGGTAGCCAGTTGGACACAACAGTTTTCTCCACTTTGCATATCAGATTGTTATGAAAAAGTTGTTTTTCAACAATCTGAACCTTGCTACATTATTTATGGCAACCTAATCATACCGGCATATAATATTATAAATCCTACCAACCAGTGAAGTCAAACATTTGCACAAAATGTCTGTTTCAGACAACGTTGGAGTATTTTGCTGGCTGAGTATTAAATTAAAAAAAATTAAATTATTATCATTAAAGGACGTCTTTTAAAAGAAAAACATGTTACGTTTTAAATAAGTATTGGTTAATTATTTCGCATCTAGTCAACAAGAGGGTATAAGCTCAAAATTTTTATATGAACATTTTCGAAAAAATCGACACGTTATATCCATATCTACCCGATGTTAAAATATCGTGATATTTTGTCTACTTTTTAGGAATGAAACGGCTGGTTTTAAAATTGTTTTTCATATGCCTTCAGTGTTAAATTAAAAATTGTTTTGCTTCTAGTAAAAATTTTAAAATTTTGAGTTAAAACCAGTGATGTTATAGACGTTTTTAAAAAGTCCCTATGCAGACCGAAAAAACTCCTATTTTTCTCTACGTGCTGAAAAAAGTGTTCCTGCAAAAATCTCTACAACTTTTAAATAAAGCCATTGCAGTTTAAGTATATACATTTTATTTAAAGTTGTTATATATGCATACAAACCATTAAATCAGTTCTTTTTATAAACTAAAAAATTAATAAACAAAAAATAAAAAACCCAAAAAACAAGTAATATTCACTTTAAAACACATTTAGTTTATTGGTTAAAAAAGCGAAACAAAGAAAAAGATGTACGTATTTTGTACCTTTGGATTTATTTGGATACAACAAAAACTAATTGTTTTCCCGTATAAGTTTTGACTTGAGATTTCCTAACAATCGTACAGGTTAAAGGATACCATTTTTTAAACGATTTTCGGTGCACTGAAAGGTACATTCATCTTGTAAAAAAGAGCAGGCAATGCAAATTGAAGATATACAAAATGTAACAAAGGTCAAAAAACATTATGAACACTGTAAATACAAATCGCTTATAAAAGTGTTTGTTCTTGTAGAAATAAAAACAAAAAGTATTTAAAATACTACAAAAACGTGTGCAGTTAAAAAGTAAATAGTAATTTGTGCAAGAGTTTTCTAAAAATTTAATATATTTTTATATAAAGGTTATCTCTAGATATTTTTCGAACGCGAGTGCCCTCAAATAAGTTACAAAGGTTCATCCATGTCACGACTTATAAATCACCTTTAATTAGTACACATGCTTGACATTAATGTGATCCAAATGAAGCTTAACTCCATTCGAAGTAGTTATAATTATACTTTACTAAAATACGCTGCAAAAAATTAATCATTGGGTGAAATATTAGCCCGTTGTGTTTGCCGAGGATGAAATGCCCGTTAAGGCACTAAAAACTCTTAAGTCGTTCTAGCATCTCTTCATGCTTTAAACTACAACATTTTAGCGGAATCAACGATATGGGACAAATTTCTACCAGTTTTATTTGTTAAAACACCAAGAACTAAAACACAAAATTGAAGAAATCAAACAATGTCATGCAATGTCTTAAATTGTAGTCGACCAATTGACAAATATTTTACACAAAAAGAATGTGCAGTTCACTATTCGTTTCTAAATTGCTGAAGCAAAATAATTTTAAATAGATAATCCTGGGTAAGAGGTTTTTTATTTGCAACTTTTGAAAAATATGGTTGATTTATATAGACATGCTTAACCACCAACAAATTAAAACTGATTCAAAATTATTTTGAGAGAATATTTCAAATAATAACTTTATAAAATTCCCATAATTAATTTGCTTTTGCAAAACGTTTGTCTAGATCAAATATCATTCAACAGTTTCTAAACTCTATTATACAAAGATCTTCTTACAAATAAAGTTTAGTAAATCAATAAAAAATTTTTGAAAATTTAGCTAAAGTTTGATCAATTTACTGGTCCCACTTTTCTCCGATTTTATCGTAAAATATTTGTAAGGTCTGATCTAAGTCATGTCTATGTATTTTGTTGGTTCTTTACCTTTGCAAATTGTTTAGTTTTTATTAAAATTAACGTTTTATTTTAAAAACTTATTTGATTTTTGTGTTTTTATAAATTAAAACCAGTTAACCTGTTATTTAAAAATAGCTTAGCCGAAAACCGGGTTTTTTTAAATAGCAACCATTCGTAATATTCGAAAACCGGTTATTGAAAAAAGTCGAATAATCGATCTCCTTGGTATGTTCAGACCTAACAAATATTTGACAAAAAAATCCAAAAAAAAGCGTGACCAGTAAAATTATCAATCTTTTGCTTTATTTTTAAAAATTTCTATTGATATAACTAAACTTAATTTGTAAGAATATAAATGCATAATGTTATTTAGAAACTGATACAAAAAAGATTTCTCTATCTGTAGGGGAGTGGGAAAATTAAATTTTAATTCAAATTTTTCATTTTGGAGACTTTACTCCAAAAGTTTTTGATCGCCATCTTAAACAAGTTATCAATTTATTGGTGTGAAAAATTAAATTCTTGTTAAAAAGAGTTGCACAAATTTACCTTTAAAGTAGAAATGGGGACAAGCGATCACTTAAAGATATTTAACAATTTGTGATGTTGCCGTATCAACAATTTTATAAGTATTGTGCCAAAAATCGAAAAAGATTGCCAAATATATGCACTTTTGTCACTTTTTTGAAAAGTCACTACATTTTAATGATATTAAAATATGTCCTTATTTTTCCTTCGGCCATTTTTTTAGAAAAAAATCCATTCGAATAGGTATTTTTCCCTATGTATTGCATCACTGGTTAATACCCTCTTGTTGAATAAAAAAAAAATATATTTCTCTACTTTCTTTTGTGAATGTAACAAAATAAAAAAAAGTTAACAAAACCTGAAGAAAGGAAAAAAAATAATTTATCTTCTGCATTTTCCAAAATTTGCATTGCGTATGAAATAGTATTTTTTCCCATAAAAAAAACATCACTAGCAACAGTTGCACATAAACCAAAGAACATAGAACGATATTATTGCTAAAAAAAAATCGAAAATCTGCTTATATAGGCACAACTGATAGATATAAATAAAAAAACACTTTTGTTTTTAAAGCAATGCAGATTTTTAAATTTATATGGCATTGAGATATAGTACGATAGTAAAAAAGGAAGAAAACATTTGGCCGAATTTAAATTAAATATGTGTACAAACCTGAATCATTTCCCTTGACAATAAAAAATAAATCGATTTTTGGCAAATGCCCTACAAGACCAACATTTTTACCCATTATTACATTGGCCCCTCAGTATGTAAAAAACTAAATTTATTCTTTTTTGTAAAAGAAAAACATTTTCATTTACGACATCAAACATAAGTTTTCCGTTGACACTTTGTGTATGTCAAAATTTTCATTAACAGTTCTTATGATAATTTAATAATAAATAATTAAATATAAATGTCGTGATCAGTTGAGTTTTTCTAAAGTTAGAATGTATGCCGATGACGTGCAGATCTATAACAGCAGTAATCCCACATCAAAAAATTAGTGTATCGTTAAACATAATGACGACTTCCACCGTATTTTTGTATGGGCATCCGCCAATGAATTAAGTATTAACCCAGATAAATCAAAATGTCTTATTATCAGGAAAAGATAAATTTCACTTTGTACATCCGATTATTTTAATAACCAAAAGATCCAAGTTGTCGACTCTGCTCAAAATTTAGGTATTATCTTCAATTGCAATTTGAGTTTTAAGGACCACATTATATATACTTGCGGTCGTACTTTTTCCAAGCTCAGAAATCGTTGGAAATCTAAACCTTGGACTCCCTTAAATATAAGAATTCTCCTTGCTTAAGCCTATCTGATGCCTACATTTTTATGCGGATTTGAACTTGTTGCTAGTTGTTATAATTATAGCGGATATAAACTGAAAGATATTTTCAATGCAATAACACAATATGTTTTTAATTTAAGAGAACGACGAAATGTATCGCATTCACTACAAATCTATGGAATAACTTTAGACAAAAGTTCTAATAATATTAAATAAGATAAATTACAACCAAAACCTGATTATCTCTATAAACGACTACACTTTTCACGATCTAAAAGAGACAGAAGAATAACAATATTTTAATATAATAGCCTGACATCCGAATGGCAATTCTTTATTAACGCTATCTGTCTTTGGAAGTCTTTACCCTATAACGTACAAATTACTCGAAGTGTATTAACTTGTAAAAACTCATTATGAAAAAAATCACTAATACATAATTTTATCTTGTAATTTTTGTACTATTTTTTTGTTGTGCACTAGATCTTTACCACCATATTCATAAAAAATATTTTAGGATTATAGCAGGACTATGAAATGAATTTTCTATAAAAATTTGTTTAATAAACCTTTTATTAATTAAAAAGATTTCTTATGAATATGGGTGTTAATATTTGAAATTTTTATAATTTTTAATTTATATTTAATTCATATTAATTCTTAAGTAACTGATATTAAATTAAATTGTTTACTATTCCAATCTAAAATTTTATGCTGCAATATACGACTTTAAGTATTGTGCATAAAATTACCAATAAATAAATAAATAAATAAATATCAGCGCATTCATTTGATGTTATGCAATACCAAGACTGGTTAAAACATTTTTTGCAACTAACAATATAAACAATAAGTTTGCCGTTGAAGATGCAAAATATTAAATTGGGGATATGAGATGAAAGTTTACTGGTAACACCGGTTCGTGGTGAGAGGGAGAGGGCATTTAACGCACACAATCGTAAAATGTAATAGTATAGGTTGCCGGTAACGGCGAGTTGCACCATTCAGTAAATTTTTAATAAAACACGTGCATTTTACTTTGTATTGCAATAATATCTAATAAATAAGAAAGTAATTAACGTGTATAAAACTAGTAACGCCAAAAAATGTTTAAAAAATGTTTGATCATAAGACTGCAATTATAGAATTATAGCAATGAAAAATAACAATAAGCTCAAGGACAGTAATATTTGGAAACGGAATATATCGAAAATGAAGTGGATTTTGATGAAATCCCATCAAATGGTAAATTAATTACTATCAGTTCAGATCAGAATAATACCCAGGATCTTCTTTATCACATCATTACAGTCGATGAATTAATTGACGAAGGTAACAATCCGAAATGCAGTGGAGCTAATGACCCATATGAACAATTTGCTTCCTGGCAGGAAGCAGGAACCTACAGATGTTGTAGAAAACATGTCGTCCCATGACAATTCTTACGGAAGAAATTCTTACAGAAGAAGTAATTGAACATGTATTTCAAACGAACTTGCCAGCTCAACAAAAGGGTAATCGCAACATTCCAACAAATGCCACAGAAATACATTCTTTTAATGGAATTGATTTTCTTATTGGAATAAAACACCAGACAACTTTAGCAAGACGGGTCATCAACGAAGAACTCGGTGGATATCTTCTACTTGCAATGCTCCACTTTGCCTCAGCAAAACGAAAATCTGCTATAATGACTTTCATTTATAAGCCTTATTCCTTTGTGTGGTGGTATGAAAATTATACCACATCCGTTCGTTAAATCCAGCAAGGATAAACATTTTTTCAATAAATCTTTATCAATAAATAACTTTTAATAAGCAAAAGCAAATCCTTTTTCCTTAAGCTTTCACCGATTTCTTTCAGCGTCCTGGAAAGAGTTAAACAAATTTATTTGTTGTTCTTTTTAATTTTGCTGAACAAAATGGTATTGAAACCAGGTGTATTTAATTGTACAAAGATTTGTTTTAACACAAAAAAAAAAGTTGTGTTGCATTTGCTTTGATGCCACCAAAACTTAAAAAACGCACCGATATTTAACAAAAAGCGCACCGCGCACCATTTAAGGAATTTTTGGCAAAAAAAAATTTAAAAAATCACCTAAAATGGTTTGAATCGCACCGATGATGTAAAAATTGTTCTTTCTTAGAATAAAAATTGGGATTTTACATATTTACAACATGATACCGATAGTTTTTGTACGTGTTGCAATATTAACCTCACGGAACTTAATTCGAATAAATGCAAACATATGAGATTTTATAGGAGCAACTGCATTGATGTAAATTTCTAAATGGGTTATGAACATTTGGTACTAGTAACGTCTACCCTGGATTTGGGCATTGTGCTAGCTGCTAAGCTTTGTTTTATGCCACATATAAATTTAGTGATCAATAAAGATCAAGGTTTTTTTTCCTTTGATTAAGAGATTTCCAAAAAAATTTGTTGATCCGTATTACTAAGCTGTTATATATATATATTTAGGCAGACATATACAGGAATTTGGGCAGTCGTTTGGGACCCATTGTACAATGTGCATATTGATCATATTGAGTTTATACAAACAAAATTTCTTTTGTTTTGCCTTCGAACCTTGCGTTGGAGTTCATCAACAAACCTTCTTTCTTATGATCACAGATTAGTGCCTATCAAATTACCGAAAAAAAGGGCGACCTAAATAACCGTAACAACTGGCGAGGTATCACTCTGCTCAGTATGGTGAACAAAATAATAACTCATATAATAACCAAAAGATCATGTCAACACACTCAGAATAATAGTGGAACAGTCGGTCGAATAGCGGTCTCCTCTATATCTTATATTCATTGACATCGAAAAATCATTCGATACTCTCAATCCCAATATCATTTGGAAATCCTTTCTATGTAAAGGTGTCCCACAAAAAATAATCCAACTCATTTATAACATGTATGATAGCAAGTTATCGTATTCCACACGAAGGCAAACTGAGCAGAAAGATTAATGTTGGTACAGGAGTGCGGTATGTCACCACTTTTATTTAACATTGTGTTGGATATTGTCATGAGCCATGCTTAGGCGGACAATAGAGTTATTGGTTGAGGACTTTTAAATCGGTTAAATGATCTTGAATATGCTGATGACATTTGCCCTCTCTCTCACCGATAATCCGATATGAACATGCAACTGCAACATCTTGCGAGGCTGGCCATAAACGCTGGTCTTAGGTTTAGTATTGGTAAAACTAAAGTAATATGAATGAACACGGAAAACTCTAACATCTTAACAAGTTATAATGTACCGCTAGAGGAGGTTAATTCGTTTTGTTACCTCGGAGCTTTTATCACAACATCAGGCTGTTCGGGTGCAGATATTTCCAATCGAATAAAAAAGAGCGACTCAAGCCTATGGCCAACTTATTAAGATATGGAACTCTTCAACTCTCTTCCGCCTTGTTAAATTAAAAATCTTCAACTCCAATTTATAAATTGTTGTCAGTATCGCCTATTTACATATCTAATTCCACAACTAATAATTAATTACTTTATGGCAATACTACTGGGAATAAGCGGATAAGAATCATTCATCAATTAAAGTAAATTAAATTAATTAAGGTAAAAAGTCCCCTGAATGTGGCATGAATGGACTCGAAAATATAATGCAAGCATTTTATAAACATCATCACCCTTAATTTATATCGGCCTTTATAGGCTACATTATCCTGTACATGTTTGTTTATAGCTTTTCTGCAAGAAACTGCAACGAAGCATGCCCTACAAGTTTTTATAAACAAATACCAAAGAAGAATCCTACGAGTCTTTTGGCCATAAAACATATCAAACAACAGATTATAGCATCTAGCGAATCAATTCCTCATAACTATTGAAATACAAAGGCGAAAATGGAACTGGATTTGTCGCACCCTACAAAAATCGGTCACAGATATTGCCGGTCGACCAGCTCATACATGACGAAGACAAATTGAAACCGAAGCGTTAAACATACAAACGAGCTGGAACGAAGTAAAAAACATCGCTATGAACAGATGAAGATGGAAAGATTTTGTTGAGGCCCTATGCTGCTTAGAGGAACGACGGGAACATATTTATATATGAATTACCAACCCTGAAAAGTCGCAGGACTATTTTAAGTGTTTCATTCTTGATGTCTTTTATTTCTTCCCCTAGCTATTACATGCCGTCTTGATTAGTTATTGCTATATTAAAACAACAAACAATTTCTTGTGCACACATGAATTTGAATAGTAAACTCTCCTTTTGTCGATGTTTTTTTTTTTTTTTTTGTTTTAACAGCGTTTTCAAAACAATTTTTTGCAAAATGATGTCTTACATCTGTGCAGTATTGGCACATAAATAAAGGCCATCTTGATTATTATTGTTGCTTTTAATATGGATTTTCGTGCCGTACGTTCTCCAAAAATCGAAGAACATAAACAATTGTGCATTGATAATTGTGCGAACTTTCTGTTCTTGAGCGTACATAACAATGGAAGCTGTTGTATCAATTATGCTAACGCTGTTCCATTAGAAAGAATCTGTGCCACCTTTTCTCTAATATTTTATAAAAACACAAATTATATTAAAGCTTCGTGTGAAATTAAGAATTGACTTTTATAGTAATTTATTTCGTTATATTTTGTGCTTGTGAGAATTAAAAATTGATTCGAGAGTAAGTGTGCTTGGTAGTAAACATGCTGTGAGGGAGTTTTAGTGATTACATTTCCTTCCGTTGTTAGCATTTGTAACAGTAAGTCAAGAGCAACTCGTACAGCTATAGTTGCAAGAAATCAATATTTATACCTGCACCTCCAGAGAAGAGAGGGTGTCCAGATTTATGTAACACTAAACCACCGTTTTAAAAATTGCAGGCAAAGTTGAAATCATTTCTTCCACTTCTTCATTTGTCATTGGCCAAAAAAAGATGTTGCTTTTACTTCGGATTCATTAAATCTAAACAGTCGCTGCCAACCCAACTCAAAAATCAAAACTTTGTACACAAATTATCGTTTTTTTTTTGCTCGACAATTTTTGGTTTCGTCTGAAGTTTTTCAATTCCTGCACTTAACAATATTGGTCCCAGACAAACTTTTAAGAGTACCTATCTACTATCGAATCACTTTCTGAATCGATCTTACGAAGTCCGTCCGTCCCCCCAGCTGGCTGGCTGGTTGTCTGTCTATGTAAACTTTTGCGCAAAGCAGCGCTTAGGAAACTGCAGTCAAAGTTGAAAATCTGCCATTTCTGCCTATTCTTCATTTGTCATTGGCCAAAAAAAAACTGTTGCTTATACTTCTGATGCATTTAATATAACCAGTCGCTGTCAAACCAACTCAAAAAGCGAAAAGGTGAACACAAATTTTGGTTTTTTGTTCGACAGTTTTTGGTTTCGACTGCAGCTTATTAAACCCTTGCGCAAAAAAATGTTCGTAATTTTGAAGATAATTTGATGAAATTTCGTCTATATGTTTCAATTGTCATAAGGACGTAGATTATTGCAAATTGTAAGAATCTCTCCGGCATAGACATTGGGCCCATGAACTATCTCATTATGTTGCTATTTAGATTAAACTTGACTTAAAAATATTTTATTGCAGCATAAGTTGCCTTATAAATTTTTTGTTCCAGCTAACGCAAAAAAAAACCAACACTCATTAATTTATCGCTGAGAACACTCCCGAAATGTCCGAAAAAGTAGTCGAAGACTACTTCAAAAGGATCGACAGCTGCCTCCAATCTAGAGGCAATCATTTTATTTACTTTAAATTGCATTGTATCTCGTAGGTGATTGCAAGGTCCATATCATAGCTTTTTGTGTGTTTTAATAACTTTACTTTTGAAACCTAAAAATGGAGTACCCGTTATAATTAAGTACCATTGACTCGTATTACCATGAACAATTTATTTATCTTTAAATTATTAAGACATAACAACAATTTAATAGTAACAACAAATTTTTGCCAAGCATTTCTATTAATATCAGATTTTAGGAAAATTTTATAAAATATTTCTTAAACTTTTTTTAAATAGCATATTACGTTTCAATTAAGTTTTTTTTTCATTTAATTTGAAACATAATTATCATTTATCCATTATTTTATAAAATGTATATTAACATGCTAATTCACGTTTCATTTGCAATAGTGGCCGTAAGAGCCTTTTGCAAGTTAATCACACATCTAGACGATTTTAAGTGTATAATTATTAACTCGTATAGATGTACATAAATAAATTTTATGAATTTGGCGGAAACATTTTTTTAAAAGTCTTTATTAATGCAATCCATCACTTCTTGATATTAAGCATTCGATTTTATATATATATATATATTTTTTCCTTTTTTTCTTAATGGTTATGATCCAGTGATGATACCATGATGCTAAGAATGTTTTACTGTTGCTATTTAAAGGAAAGGAAATATATTCATTGTATTAAATCTTGAATTATTTCTCATGAGGTTTGATGCAAACGGGTTTGGATGTTGTTCAATTATACTTTTGTAGGATGCCATTTGAGTTTTTATTTCGTCTTTAATGGAAGGTACATATTATGATTTCTTTGCGGAGCTGATTATTTGTTACAAACCAAGGTGCGTCAATAATTCTTTGAATTGTTTTTGATTGAAAACATTGGAGAATTTCAATGTTTAAGGTGGAAGCGGTTCCCCACAACTGGATACCAGTGTACATATATATATTGTCAGCTTGTTTTCAATGGAGACTCGGAAGTCAATGAGAACTCCGAATTTTTTCCACGTTAACTTTTTATCTGGGTGTATACAAGATATTTTGCTTCTTCCTTTTGAGGTATATCAGTGTTATTTAATTTTAGGGGAGGGCATGTCTGAAGATTTAGTGAAAATGTACCCTGCAAAGATTTCGAGTCGTTTGCTTTTATTCGCCAAATTTTATCATTTAGGCATTTATGAAGACAACAATATGATATTGAAAAAAAGTTTTGGCAAAATTTCAAGACTTCATCTTTCTCCCTAATTTGTATTTTCGAAATAAGATCTTTAAGTAATAACTATCGCACTCTCCACCACAAATTGTGAATTGCGGTTTACTAAGATTGATATTCCGTGTGACACTTTTTTAATATTCATCTTAAACCTCATAAACTATATTCTAAGTCCTTGTGTAAGTCAAAGTCGATTAAGCCATATCCGTCTGGCTGCCTGTTATAACCGCGCTGACTTTCAAACGACTGAAAAAAAATTCAGGGTCAAATTCTTTCTAGTTCTCATGGCCAGCTAGCGGTTCAACTTCAGCACAATCGGTTATGAAAGGAGTTATGAACCTAAATGTAGACCAATTTTTGGCGGAATGCTTATGTTATTATTATGATTTTTTTCTTCTTAATATCGTTTTATATAACTAGAAATCATACTACGAAATTTCGTGACGTTCAGTTCATAATTTACCATAGTCCCCATATAAAGAATAATATTAAAAAACACTTTTATACGCCTTAAACCGAGAAGATCGGACCCATATTCTACAATGGGCGTCATATAAAGCCAATTCGCAAAACTTCTTTAACACGGCTAAAACCGAAACAAATAATGATATTGTGGTGAAATGTTTTCCTTTATATGGCTAGAAATTACACCATTCAATTTTGTGATAATCGGTCTATAATTAAAAATTGTGCAATATAAAAGCCCCTAAAACTAAAACAAATCGTCATATTCATATGAATCGAAAGCCAAACATTAAACTTTTTGATTATCGGCTCATTATTAACTACATATTTTACATAAAGCTTACCTTTAGAAAAGGCTTTCTTACTCCTAAAATTTCAACAAATTATATTTCTGTCAGGTCAGTTTTAAAAAGATACTTGTAGATCGAAAGTAAATCCTACTTTTAAAATATTCTAGGACTAGGTGGATGGTATCAAAGAACCCACACAGTCAAATATAGCACTTGACCTGGTTTTTAAATAAAATTCAGCTCTTACATGCACAACAGTTGTTTTTCAAACGCAATGAACTGAAACGATTTGTAAGTGATATTGTTGCAGGCCTCTGGTATAAATCTAATCCTCATAACAAAATAATGTGTTTTTAGGTTCATAATTACCAATAAGTCCTAAGCAGAGCTAAATCAATACTCACGGTGGTAAGCGTATCGCATGGATGTATTTGTCTGTATAAACTTTTGTACTTGTTATTAATGGAAAATTTTCATAAAATACATACATATACTCATGTATGTTAATACGAGTTAATAATTTTTCACTTAAAATTCTCTTAGCGTATGATTAACATGCAATTAATATATTATGTTAATATCTCTCATACGGTCACAATTCCAAATGAAACGTGAACTTGCATGCTAATGTCTTTTTATAAAATAATGAATAAATGATAACGGCCTAAGTTATAACAAATGAAACAGGTTAATAAAAGGTTTATGAAACGGATTTTCATACAAAATCCTGTTTTATTTTTTATAGCTTAGGTCGTAAGAGAATATCGCTGCAACAATATCAAAAAAACAAAAATTGCAATTTTTGATTTAGTATCACCAACCCTCATCAAGTGGTATCATTTTACAACGGTAACAGGCTACATGAGTACAATTGTACCTGCATATAAAAATTCATACATTTACCTGTGTAAATATAAGATTTCTTTAAAATCTAATTACACAATTTTATGCCTAAAGCTAGATTTACACGATTGAAATTTATTGAAATAAATGTCAATATCAATTTATTGAAATAAATTTTGATCAATAAATTTTGAAGAAATTTTGCTGTTTACACGAGTTTGAAGCATTTTTAAGAGCAATTTTGAAGAAAATTTCAATCGTGTAAATCTAGCATAAGTTTTTAGTTTTATTTTGGAATTTTTTGCGTTTCTTAAGATTAGTTTTATTTCACCTTTTGTGAATGGTGTAACGTAAAAATGACAAAGATGAACACATTTGCTTTAAATTTTAACCTCATTGAATTCAAATCCCTATAAATTGGCATGTTTTAGTTTAAGCGCGCTAAATCGAAATCTCTTTATTTGGAAAACTCCTCTAATTCGTTAAAAGCCGGCAGTCCCTCCAATTGAAAATTATCGGGACTCTAATGTTTATTTAAAATTTAGCATCGCTAAGCGCAGTTTTTATTTTGATTTTTGTTAATAGTGCAAATTTTTTAGTAAATTCTGCTTTGGTTAATATATTTAAAAACAAAACACACATTTTCATGTAAATTTTTAAGATATGGGAAAGTTTTCCTATAAAATTCACTTTAATATTCAATATTCGGATTATTAAATTACTTTTAAAGCAAATACAAAGTAATCTCCTTAAATTATATCCTTTACAAGTCGATTACATCTTTCAGTTTTTTTTTTGCTGTATTTTGTTCTTCTTTGAAATTTTAATACTGAATATGCAATTGTATTTTTTTTTTTTTTTTTGCCAAAATATAAAACAAAAAAATAAATAAATAATAATTTAATTTCCTTTACTAATGTAAGCGGAACTAAAACTGAACGATTTAAAGTGTATTTTATTATGGCAAACAGATAAAAGCGATTTTGGTAGTTGATTAAATTATTGATACACAACGGTGGTATTTATATTAAGATTAAGAAAAATTTTAAACAATTATCGTCGCATTCAAACCATAGAAAATTTGTTTTCTAGCATCTTTATTTATAAAAACCTAAAATAGGCTTATAAAGAGTTTATTATTCTAACTTTCTTAAAAAATCCGTTTCATAAAACGTTTATAATCTTGTTTTATTTTTTATCAATAAGACCGTAAGCCTTTATAAAAGTTAAAATAGTTTTTTAACTTTAGCACTATAAATTTAATGATTTATCTTAGTTAAAGTTCATGGGTATTTTATACACACATACTTAAGCTTGAGATCTATTTTTATAAAATTAATTATTTTATTTTTTTTTTTTTGATCCGATAACAATTTATAAAAAATTTCAGGTTGTTTTTTTCTCCCTGAAAAAGTCACACAAGGCGTGACAAAATATCATTTTCAACTAAAAATAAAATTTTTGGCCAAAAAAAAAGACAAAAATGTTCTTAAGTGCATTGACTGAAACATGGGGTAATAGTTTAATGCTTTCATCACAAAAACAAATGTATTAAATAATCCAAATAAATACAAATTTAGCATTTTTCCCACGACATTTTGCTTTCCGGAACCGGGAACAGACAAATAATTTCGAGGACAATTTTCACTATAGGGATATATATAAAAATTTCAGCTGCCTTGTTCCTAAAGATATTTTTTCTGTGGTGCATAGTACACATATATATAAATATTTTAAAATCGTTTTATTTGGAAAACTAAATAATATCGTCACTAGAAAAAATCAGCAAAACGGCACTTTGCCAATTTCGGAACCAAAAATCGTCAAAATTACGATAAATCGTCAAATCTGGCAGCCCTATTTTTATTATATATATTTCTTTCGTTGACTTTTCGCTTGCATTTGACACTTAATTACTGGAAGTATTCCAGTTAAAACAGAATCTGTGTTGTCTGTTCTCGCATTCAAATACAGAAACACTTTTTTCTCGTAAATCGAGAAAAGATGGAATTCTTTTTTTTAAACTTCATGTGAGAAATTTTGCGATGCAATAAAAACAGAAACGAGCTACAGGGTGCTAATCCTCCAAACTCCGCAGCCAGGAAGGCCATGTCGTATGCCAACAGACGCAACATCCCTCTAATAATATGTGCTAATGCACATCACAACGTCTGGGGAAGCTCGGATGTCAATCTACGAGGTGAGTCGGTTTTGAACTTCATAGTAGAAAACGAACTAACAGTAGTTAATAGGGGTAATGAGCCCACCTTAATTGTGACTTACAGAAAGGAAGTTCTTGATGTTACGCTTATTAGCGATAGGTTCTCGGATATGACTGTGTCAAGAGACTGTTTCTTCTCTAATTACATGTACATTCATTTCAATCATTCCCTCAGAATTGACTCAGTAAAACCATACAGGAATAGAAGATGTACCCACTGGTCTGTGTATGCTAGTGTACTCGGGGACAAGCTATTCATATTCATATAAAATCATCGTTGGACCATAATTCCTTGTCGGCGGCTCAACACCCCCAAACGAAGTGAAGGTCCACTGAAACTGCGCCTCACTCACTGGTGGCCCACATAGAGAACTCCCTGCACTACAAGGTATTTGCTTTAGCTGCATTCCGGGATATTGAGGGAGCTTTCAACAAGTTTAAGCATTTATCGGTTATTAACGCTTTGAGACTTTTAGAGATCGAACCGGCGAACATTAAATTTGTCGGCAGTATTTTGCACTTCAGGCGTATCGAATCTAACTTGGACACCTCTAATATTTCCAAAATTACGGCTAGGGGCACCCCGCAAGGAGGTGAACTGTCACCATTACTTTGGAATCAGAATATCAATACCCTACACAGAGCCATGGAAGGTACGTGGGGCAGCACGATTGCATATGCGGATGACGTTGCAGTAGTGGCTATACGTAAGTATCCTGGACTATTGTCTGAGCTTATGGAGTCCGCACTGGATGACCTAACAAGACGGTGTCGGGTATGTAGACGATGTTAATTCTGCCAAAACAGAACTGGTAGTCTTTATGAGGAGATACAAGATTCACATATTTAATACCCCAAAAATAAATGGGGTCTCACTAACACTGTCCGATAATGCCAAATATCTTCGGCTAGTATTGGACAGTAAACTGAACTGGAAGTTGAACACCATTTTCAGAACTAATAAGGCGAGGTATGTTTACTGGCTATACGAATGTGTCATTAAACCCATTCTATTCTACGGGGCAGTTGTTTGGTCGGCGCTCAAGGGGAAGTGTCATCAAACTAAGTTTGAACGTATAATGAGAATGGTGGCAAAAACGGTAACGGGTGCCATTAGAACAACCCCCACTAAGGCGTTGTTTACGATCTTGAACCGGTTACAACCAGACATTTTGACGAAAAAGTTAGCTGCGAACGCGGCGGTGAGACTAGAGCATGGATGGATTACCGTATTGGACATGCTAAAATCCTGGTAGAGATAATTTGGCACACCTAAGCCAATCTTTGATCCTGGATTAACCACAAGCATTTTGGATAACGTAGTTAACTATGGTGACCTACAATACGAGGTTAACTATGATGACCTAAGATACTGCATGGTGTCAGTTCTGGCATATATTCCGAGCTAAACTGGAGCATTTCTATAAGGCTGCCGGATCACTGCTGTTTCATTCAGGCCGAAATAATGGTCATCTCCACAAGGATATTCAAATTATTTCCGATAGTAAGGCTTATGGCCGCCTTGGAGAATGTGCTCATTACATCGAGAATTGTCTAGGAATGCCGGATGTTTTTGGCGGAAAAAGCGAGACATTCAGTGGTTACCCTTAAATGGGTCCCCGGACACAGGGACATACATGGTAACTGTATGGCGGTCTTGTAAGCGCATGAAGGCACCACTTTGAAGCAACTTATTTTACATAAGTAAGTTTTTTTCTGGTTTTTGTGAATGGTGTAACTTAAAAATTATCGGGACTCTACTGTTTTTACAAGACTTTGTATCACTGAGCACTGTTGTTTTCTTTGAAATTTGTTTATTTTGCACATTTCTTTGTAAATTCTGCTTTGGTAAATATATTTTAAAACAAAACACAAATTCTGAGGTAAATTTTTAAAGTTTAGATAAAGTTATCCTATAAAACTCACTTTATTATTCAATATTCAAAGTATTGAATTACTTTTTAAGTAAATTCAAAGTAATCTTCTTACATTAAATCCTTTACAAGTCGATTACATCTACATTTTTCTTTGAAACTGTAATACTGAATATGCAAATGTATTTTTTCCCCTCAAAAAATAAAACAAAAAAAAATTAATTGAATTTCTTTTACTAATGTAAGCGGAAATAAGACTTTAGGATTTGAAGTGTATTTTACAATGGCAAAAATCTACTTTTGTATTATCTTTTAGAACAGATAAAAGCGACTTTAATAGTTGATTCAATTATTGATACACAATAAATTTTAAAGACATATTATACACCCCCGTATTCAAAAATGATTATTTAATTTATAAAAACGTTTCATAAAACTTTTATAATTTGTTTTATTTTTTATAAATAAGACCGTAAGCCTTTATGAAAGTTAAAATATTTCTAAACTTAACTACTATAAATTTAAAGGTTTATCTAAATTAAGGTGTTGATATAAATATTTATACTTTCTTCATATTAAAACTTAAAAATATCTTTGGAGGACAGTTTTTAATATGGATATTATAAAGAATCTCTTATTGTACACCAGTTTAAAGAAGAATAAATACAATAATAGAATTCACAGCTCATATAGTAGCTTCTTACTTGTTAAATTTGTAAAACATTTTGCTATTAAAAAAAAAGTAAGAAAGTTTAGTCGGTTAAGCCCGACCATTTGGTAACCTGCACAATAGTAAATACAGACACATTTTCGAGAGTGTACCCTTTTTGGGACACATAGGCAATCATGAAACCGCCAGAACAAAATTCTATTATGAGGCTAAGATTTATGTTGATGTTCTTTGTGCCAATTATTACTTAGATATCTCCATTTATATGACCACACAGAAAAAATTTAAGATTGTCTCAATCACCAAATTCATAGCAAAGTCATAGAATAAAGCAAACAATTTGTTGATTTTGCACCTATTACCGAAATGATTATACTGATTACTAAAAGTTGTAAAATTGTGAATATTTTTTTTTCCATAAATAATATTTTTAATTTAAAAAAAAAAATTAACAAAAAACTTAGCCGTTTCAAACAATATGTTAATTGGTTTAATTAAATATGGCTCGGGGTTTGATAATTAAGCCGATTAAACCAAAATTTAGATCTGGGCTTTTTGAAGTTTTTTTTTTTTAAGTGGAATGAAAATTTACATTCCTAGTATTATAACATTTTCAGCCATTTTCCCAAAATAATTTGGCATAAATACTTCTTTTATACATATATAAAATATTTGATATCGAAAAACCGGCTCTTTATTTCAACTACCCACCAGAAAAATATATTCCGGGACAAGGCTTTTAACACAATAGTGGCACAGGGAAAGAACCTTAATTTACTTTTGATATCAGACGAATGTTAAGAACTACATACAAATGTATCACCAGAATAAAACACACTATCTTCATACAATTTCAAAAACGACATACTCTTTCATGTAGCACATTTGATTATAATCTTTCGACAAAGGTCATTTATAATAATTTATATTAATTTAGAAATATCACTTGTAAACTTAATTTTTAGGATTTTTACAATACATCCAGTAAAACGACAAACTATTCTATTGATTAAGTTCATAATTTTATAATATTTAAATTTTATTGAATAAATTTTTAGCTATCAGGCTCTCACTCCATGTTTTTAAAATTATCGCAGTGAAAAATACAATTTTAATCTCAGTTCATTGCTTTTTTTGTTTTAAACTTATTATATAAATAACTTTTACAAATAGTCCCTAATGACTGAAGCCAACAGATAAAGCTACTATCATAAACATAATCAATCTTAACACAAGACCACAAAGGATCTAATAAAAATAAAAACAGCAATAACGATATTTAAAAAAAAATTGCAAAAGCAAAAGCTGTTATTTATTTTGTATTTGTATACAATTGTTGCTGGCAAATTTCAACTACTAAATCAACAAATCAAGCCTAGAGATACTTGTCTAGAGAAAATGCTTAAGTGCAAACAATTTAAATCTATTATACTCCATGGATTACAAAACATTATAAATTAAGGATATTTTTTTTTATTTGCAAAGAACGGTTATAATTTAGAGTATCGAAAACTAAAAGAAATTTAAAAAAAATTTTTGTTATAAAATTAAAATGCCAAAAATTCAAGAAAAACAGTATTTTGGGACATCGAGCATGTCTATCTATCTATGATATCTATCTATATATGAATATATTTATATATATATATATATATATATATATATATTTATATATATAAATGAATCTGACAACATCAGACAAAATTTGAGCGGGATTGGATAAGTGAACGTGGCGCAAAATAGAAACGCGAACTAGCACGAATTTCAAAAAAAAAGCTGAGACCCGTATTTAATTAAATCGACTTAAGATTAAAATATGTTAATTTGGCATTTTTATAACAAACAAACCCAAGCAAAAAATTCAAAAACCGTTCGTCCTTGGACAAATTGTGTATACAGTTGCACGCGCCTTAAAAAAAAACTTTCTTATTATACCCATTGTATCATAATATATTGTATATGTTGGTAAGGAAACAGATTCTCAAATAACAAAACATGCAAAAATAGACCCTTTTTCAAAATGGTCCAAGTCACGAGAGGTCAAAGCTGGCTCCGGAATATTTTAAATGTCATCTTAAAAAAGTCCAAGGTTCACTTTGAGGGGGGTACATCTTGCACGAATTTGAGTCGTTCTAACATACATACGTTAATTTATATATATATATATATATATATATATATATATATATTTAAAATTATTATGACATTCCAATGACTGATTTTAAAATTATCTTCTTTGCACCTTTACTTCTAAACATGTTTACATTTTTATATTTACACATTATTATTATGTCAAGGCCATAAGCACCGCTACCAATATATTTTAACGCGATAAATTTCATTGATTTTTATTGCGCCGTTGGAAACAACCCAATTATTGTTTTGAAGACAAAAATTTAGCTTGAAATTCTTCCGCTTAGAAGTTTTTATTTATAATAAGTGGACTGAGAACTTGTGATTACATTAGGAAAACGATAAAATCATGGCCCGTAGGAGAATTAACTAGGCTATAGAAGAATATTTTTAAATTTGGGCAAACTAAAGGATTTGTCTTTTTATTCCGGGGTAATCTAGTAATTTACTTGTGCTTGCAAAAAGTGAACAAAGGGCACTGTGGTGTCGGATACCAGCAGCTCATATCAGGTAATGACAGCGTGATCCAACCGAAATTTATGCTCTCTCATCTAGCAGAATAATTGGCTTCGTACGTATCCTTGATCTGTCATGGCGAATGTCCTGGCTGCACAAAACGCCGTAGAGTATATATTTAATCGGCAGAATTTCAAACAACGCCCTCCTAAGGGATATGCTTTGAGAAAATGTTAAGGACAAAAAACTAATGGAGCTCGCCCATACATTTTTCTCTCTAGGGGCGACTCCTAGGCAGTTATGGGACTTTTTCTCCAATATATTACTAGAATGTATTGAAAATTGTGTATGGTAGCCCTCTTAAGGAATTGAGATATAGGGTAGATATGTTAGAAGCAAATGATAGAGATATTTGACCCGGCTAGGGGCATCCAAGGAGCTGCAGGGGTCATGTTTAAGAACTTAAGAACTCTTAACCCCTAAATTTGTATGGAAGCACCCCTAATGAATGGCGATAAAGGGCAAGCATGTTTTGAAAAAATGTTAAAGACAAAATACTAATATATGTCGTTCATACATTTTTTCTTATATGGACGACTCCTAGGCTGTTATTAAACTGCTCCTAATGGAGGTCGGTAATATATTTTTTAAATTATAAAAATCGCCCCTAGGGAGCAAAATGTATGGGCGACCCCCATTAGTTTTTTTGTTCTTAACATTTTGTTTTAAAACAATAAATAAACACAGGAAATAGTAATTGTTCAAATAATTAGACTTTTTAATTATTGTTTGCCTTTGTATTCATAACAAAGCAGAACAATTTAATTAAATGTAAGAAGAAGAGTTGTTGAAATTTGAATATGCTGTTTGAAGAGCGTAATCATATTCTAGTTTCAAGAGGTTCAAAGAGCGAAAAACTTCATTTAAAATGCCGGGCGAAAATTAACATCATAACATATTTCGGTTCCGGTGGTTCTATGATAGCCCATGGGCCATGGGTTCCAAATACTCTCAAAATAAGGTTGGGATTTAGCGACTATGCTTTATTACTTATTTTTACATGACCAACTTTATAATTCAGTACACACTTTAAAATAAACTAAAATTTAAAAAAAACATTGAAATATACCATTTTAATATTTACTGATACATCAATTTCTAATAAACATACATATGACAGCATGTTAATCCCAAACCTTATTCATATTTAATATTTCAAAACTTAAAATGCATTAGAGGACATTTTATATGATAATAAATAAAATATATCGCAAAGAAACGCAAAATAAATACATAAAATTGCTATTGTCTATATACAATTTGTAAAATTAAAGGTACTTTTACACGACATGTAGTTTGCAGTGGCTTTTTCAGATGTAAAACTCATATGTTGTTGCACAAATCTGCCAAAATTTACAAATACAGAAGGTCTATTATTTTTGCTTTCACTCGGTCGTTTTTGATTTCATTTGAATTAAAAAATCATTCCTAACAGCAAATTACATATATTTTTATTTTTCGATTTTCGTTGTACTTTAGTTAATTCAAACTGTTGTCTCTTTAAAGAATATGTGTAAATAAATGGATTTTAGTTTGTATTTGCCGCCACAGAAAACGACTTGTAAAACCGCTGGTGTCAGATGATTTGTCATCTGTCATCTAATTGAAAAATTTTACACTGCAAATTCAAGCTGGGATATACAGAAGCAATTTTTTTTTGCATTGTGTATGCATTTTGCAGTGGAAAATTTAACAAGTACACTGTAAAATTCATATCGTGTAAAACCACCTTTTTTAATTTTTTTTAATCACACAAATTTATTTTCAATAGTGATTGAAATAAAGTGATTTGGCTATTGAAACAGCACTGTCGCGTAAATTATTTTTCGCAATATAGTAAACTGTATTAAACTTATCAAATATCAAAAATAAACCAAAATTCCAAGAATTTACAAAAATCTGACGCATTTGTCTAAATTTTTTTTCTACTTAAATGAATTATGCAACAAATCTAAATATCTTAATAGTTGAATAAAATCTCGCACTGTTTGTCAGAAATAATCAACGTGTTCATTTTTAAAATAATCGAAATAATTTAAAAAAATGATGTTTGAGGTAACTTATTATGAGTTTTGTTATTGGGAATTTGTGCTTATTTGCATTTGTAAACAAAACCTGATATAAAATATTATTACTGATATACTGATATAAGCATATCAATTTAAATTTTAAATGGAATTTTTTTTTTTTTTTTTTACTTTATAAAAGATTATATAAAAAAGATAGTGAAAATGTTAGTTAGACATATCAGTTGCATTATCGTCGTTTTATATAATAATAGCCAATGGGATTTCTTTTGATTCATACAGTATACATAATACCGGCTTCCTTAGAAAGGAACAACAAAATTACAAAATATTTATGACTTTGTTTTTGCTTTCAATATAAATATTTGGCACTGCGTTGCGTGATTAGGGCCATAATAAAAGGTTCTGTCAAGGGGTAAAAGTTGAAAGGGGAGATTTAATTAAAGCCACCAACATTTTCTTTTATTTATGTTTGGCAAAATGTTTTTATCACCTGAATAAATACTTGTATCAAATCTAGTATTATCAAGTGGTAAGGTAAAATATATGTATGCCTATTTAATTTTGGATAAATCCTTTACTGTCGAGGTAAACGAAAGCCTCAGGTAGTACATATCCACTTCGAAGGGTTTTAATATACATATATTCTTTATCACTTTAATATGGTGGCATAATTAAATTATTTTCATAGCATTCAGAGCTTTTGGCAATATGATTTCGAATTATATGAAAAATAAAACTATCTATTCTACCTACTTTAGCAGTATTGTATAGATTTTGATTTGATATGTATTTTTCATAATAACTATTTTGAGATCAATACAGCGATGTGCATGATCCTAGACACTTTCTTTTAAAGCATACCATAAATCGTCCAATAGGTACAAATTGCTCGCAAGATCTGCACTAAAATGTTATTTGTTTGGTTTTAGATTATCATTCGTTTATGCACAGCTGCTACAACTTCAAAAAATATACTTTGTGCGCATATAAGGGGTTAAGAATATATTGGTCTCTTAAGAAAATTACAAAAATAATTTTTGCTGTACGGTTGTAAAAATACTAAGTTTTATAAAAGTTAGTAGCTCTCAAGAAGCTTCAGACATAAGGATTATCATTTTCAATATAAATATTTTGGTTGAATGCGCCAAACGGGGACCTAGGTACGCTCATAAGAGTTAATATTCCTGTAAAAGTTCTTTGTGTGCCGAATGTTATCCAAATATATATTTAGGATTTTTTTCGCCTTAAAGAAGCTTTAGGGATAGGTTTTAGTAGCTGCTATAAAAGTTAACGGCGCCATATTTTTAATAATAATACAAACATTTCTCAGAAGTAATGGCATTAAAAGCTTTTTTCAGGAGTGGTTTTTGTATGGGATCTATGGTGAAATGTACCGAATCCAATAAAATTTGTTATCCTCCTTCCCATAACCATTTTTCCTAATTCCAACACAACGCATTGCATTTGTAGGGCTCATCCCCTGAGTGCTGGTCCTCAAAAAAAAAAAAAAGCTGCAATCAAATATGTTTGCGCCAAATTTAATATAAAAAGCAACATAATAAGATAAGTTAATGGGACAAAATTATATTCCGAAAAGATTTATGTATGAGGCTTGTTTTAAATAATGGACCGATACTTACAATTTTTAAATAGGCACCATTTTTGCGCAGCACAAATACAAAATGTCCTTTCTACTTTTGGTGGTGTGGGTATAAAAAACACTATTAAAAAAAAAAATTGAAATTATTAAAATCTTTTTGTTTAGATACCACACCACCATAGGTAGAGACTATATTATGCGTTTGTTCTGTTCTAGTTAACTGGTGCACCATCGACTCATTCCTTTTGGCTGGGTGTCATACATTTGACAAAGTCTTTATTTCTAGATTGCATTAGATTGGGTCGACTGCTGGATTTGGGTATAAAAATGAAAATTGTATTAATATATATAACATAGTATACAACTAATATGCCTTTGACAGGTACCTAACTCAAGTACCTAGTAGATATTTGTATTAATAAGATTTTTTTTTTTTAAATGAATTGGTGTTAAAAACTATTCTCACCCCTAAACATAATTGCATAAAATCGTATAGAATGTGGCAAAAAAATTTTTCTAAAATAAAATTTTCTATATAAGTATTGTGGTTATTTTATGGAACTGTTAATGGTTTTTAATCCAAATTTAGATATTTTTAATAAGGCTGAAGTTCATAGAATTTAATTGTCATTAAATTATTTTTATGAAGACAGGAAGTTTTACAACATGAAATTAATTAAAATTTTATTGATAATTTTTCATTCTTGACTGCGCTGAGATTTGAACCCAGGCTTTCACGGACAGGATGCCCTTACTAGTTTCGATTGTAACCACACAATCTCGTCAGTGGGGTTTGCCGTTTTACTCACTCGGCTATTGATGCCGGATGACGTCAATAGTCAAACATCAATCCTTAAACCAAATGGCCTAAGCAACCAGCGAAATGCGCATAGAAACTAGCTTTCCAACAACAATAAATTTCAGTGTTTTCATTCAACAATTGGGATTATTAGCACATCATTAATAAATGAACTAATTAATAAAATATTTCATTCCCGAAAATAATTTTTGATAATAAATTTGCATGTGCCCGGCAAATAAAAAATTTAAATGGCAAGCTGCTTTATTTAAGCAACTTGTTTTTTTTTTAATTTTGTTTTTTTCTTTCTATCCTCTTACAACTACAATTCGTGTTGGAAAAAAACCAGCTAATTGTAGGGGAATGTAAGAAAGAAAAATTGACGGTTTATTGTTGTGTCTTTGCTGAAGCTTTGATATTGTTACATGTAAGACGTGAGTGTTTAAAAATTCTTATTCACTTTATGGTCTTACTTGTATAATATTTTTAGATTTTCTAAAGTATTTGGAAAAAGTTTCCTGACGAGCTGGCCTAAGCAACCAGCGAAATGCGCATAGAAACTAGCTTTCCCACAACAATAAATTTCAGTGTTTTCATTCAGTAATTGGGATTATTAGCACATCATTAATAAATGAACTAATTAATAAAATATTTCATTCCCGAAAATAATTTTTGATAAATGGTTTTTCACTTTGGTAGATCGAAATTTGATTTTGAATGAATGATTATCTAATTTAATTGATTTACATGTTCTTCCTAACTTCTGTTTTTTCGTACTTTTTGTCAAGAATTCTTCTTGAAATCCAAAGTACATTTTTTGTTTTTCATGTTTTTGTCTTTCTTTTTCTTGTTGAGCTTTTTCAGCACAACTTGAAGGACAAATGTAAACACAGCTCGTGCCTTAAATTGCATGTACACGACATGTTTTTTACATCTGACTTGTCAAATTTCCCACTGCATAATACATACATGTCGTGTGTAATGCTTTAAGCACATTCGAGACAGCAGACTACCGACTTCAATATGTCAACAATAGAATACATGTGTGTATATGGAAATGATTATTTTAAAACCGATACGGCTAAATGGCTGCAGGTTGTTGTCTATGCTAATTTTGTCGTTGTAGTCAAATTAAACTAATTTCTATTTTTGTACGCTACAAAACCGAAAAAGTGCTGCTAATATAATCAAAAATTAGAAGAATTAGTGCTTATAATATATAATAATAATTTTTTGGTTAAACAGCAAAGAACCGGATTGAAACAAGAATATAAGCGCGGCTCACTACCAAATCTACATTATTATTACTTTTTAGTATCCTTAAAAGAAGTTATATAGGAAGATGTTTGTCACGCCAACGCTCTTAGTTTTAGCAGTATGGGTATCATTGAAAAATTGAAAGTGCTTTTCACATGGTGTTTCAAGCACACCGATTTATTAACCCATTAAGAGCCCATTTCAAATGCTCATACTTCTTGACTGACTTTTTGACTTAATTTGCTTTATCTTTAAATTATGTCGATATAATAATAATTAATTCACAATAATATACACATGTTACCAAAATTATTAGGACTTTGATTAATAAAGTTTTTCTGTATTGCAGGTTTTCAGCCTTCCGGAACACTTTTCAAATATTTACATATTACTTTGTTTCAATATGTAACAAGTGCATAAACTATTACCACTATATATTTTAACTTAAACTTATAAATAAATTGTGAAGTTTTCCAAAATAAATTTTTTTTAACCCTAATAACTTTAAAATTTTATATGACGGAGTTTCTGAAAATATAGCATACAAAATCTTGGGGTGTTCTCTATAACATATTATATTTGAGGAAATATTATTAAACATATCGACAAAATTTTAAGATAAATCCTCTTAAGGGGTTAATAAATCGGTATATTTAATACATCATATGAAATGTGTTTCGAAAGACTTTATTATGATACCAATACTTTAAAGATTCATATTATATTTTTCTTCCTATACTATTGATAAAGTGCTCTGAAACCTTTACGACCTATAATTCATAAACTTAGTGCGTTGAACCAAAAAATTACAGTAGAATCGCGATACACTAATCTTGTGGTCAAGTTAACCAAATTTTAGCGCTTCTGTGCCGCTCTAAACGTTAACTCTAAGTTAACTTTTCAGATCGTATTAGTAAAAGTACTGATTTGTACAAGCGATAACAAATTAGATTAAATTTTAAGCTGAAAGTTGAGAGTTTAAACAAAATTGAGAAATACATTAAAGAAAAACTATCGGCGTTGTATTATTGTATATCTGAAGTTGCCATCTCAAAAATAAAAACGAAACGTCACAAAATTTTCGAGGCTTTGAAGAATACATAGGAAAAAGCATACAGGAAAACATTATATAGACCAAAATATGCCGATCTTAAAGCAAGTTTGTACAAATGTTTTCTTGAAGCATCGAAAACGTAATTGCGCAATCACTGTTCTAATTTCAATATCAATAGCTAAGCGCGAGTTCGTGTAACTGCGACCTGAAAAGACAATAATGTCAGTAATGGATGGCTGGCAAATGTTTAGAAAATACCCAGAATTCGCTATCTGAAAATTTTTGAAGAACTAATTTTCTAACAAACGTCATATGTAGCATAATACATGATTGCATAATTATTTATTATAAATTGTAGCCGGTAAAAATTAGATCTAAGTTTCTTTTTTGTACAGATGAAAACTAAGTCATTTAAAAAAATATATGTAGGTACATATGTTTATTATTGCATTTTTTTACAATTTAGAAAAGTTAATAAATAAAACGAAAAAGTTAACAGCCCTTAGGACATTTCAGTTTACTTTTTCGCGATTATACTGTATATTAGGATTTTTTTATTCAACCTGCCATGTAGATGATATTCTTTATGAGTTCCAAAAACAATAAAATTTAAATTATTTAAAAGTTTTTTAATAAATTCATTTGTTTTTACGTTAAAAAATTTATCATAAATAAGTATTTATATTTTTGTAGGCTTAAATTAAGTTTGTGTACGAGTCTGCAATTATGCATATTGTTAAATTTATAAAAATTAAAAATGAAATGTCAATACATAATAAAAAACACAGCTGTTTATATTTTTTCAATTGTAGCTGTCGTCTTCAAAATAATTCAGTAGTTGATTACGCGACTACAATTGCAACCTGCAGCATTTGTAGTCGTGCCTTCGTGTTGCCTGCTGTCTCGAATGTGTTTAATGCATTACCTTTAAAACATTGCATCTGTACAAGTCAGACGCAAAGTCATCTGACAAAATTTCAATTAGAGCGTGCTCTATTTTCTTCTGACTAACCATCTGACATCAGCTGTGTCAGAAATCTATGCCGGGAAGAAAACCGCAGCGGCGGTGCTTTGTTGACGGAATAATTAGTCGGCTTAAGTTAATATTTTACAATACTGATTTATGTATGATCATTTCACCATTGAATAGAAATTATGTACATATATAAATAAAAACGTATCATTATAATATCCTATATTGGTATACTGGAATTTAAAGAAAAAAATGTTTGGATGACTGAACTTTTTTACGGCGCAAATAAAAATTTTTGTGGCGGTAGCACGCTATTTTGAAACCAAGAACTACTTACCCTAAAACTACAGAGAAAAAACATAGACAATGTCAGAAGAAAATTACATGTACGTGTGTGATCAAATATTATAAAGCTTATGTAAAACAGCAATTTTGACAGGCATTCACAATTACATGTGACTTGAAAACTTGACAAGTCAGATGTAAAAAACATGTCATCTACGGGCACCTTTAGCTGTTAACAATATTAGTATTGTGGTTATTTTATTAAACTGTTAATGGTTTTAATGAATTTAATGAAAATTAAATTCAATAAACTTAAGCCTAATTAAAAATATCTAAATTTGGATTAAAAATTTTCTTAGTTCAAAAAGTTTTGAATTTATTTAATGCTGCCTGCATTTATAAACTTTAAAAAACAATGTTTGTTTAATTTTTTTCTGCAATATCGGAAAATATTTAAATAATTTAAGATATCAAAACATTTTTTTATACCACAAAATACTACTCTGCTGCTTTAATAATATTAACAACAAAAAAAAATTTATTTAAAAATTTTTAGTTTGTGAAAAATGAAAAATTTTTGCAAAAATAAATAAGCAAAATGTGTTGGAAAAAATATTAATTCTGTGTTTGTGTTATAAAATTAAACAAAAAGTGTTATATTGTGAAAAATTTAAAATTTTGTTTTGTTTTTGTTGTTTTTATGTGTGTTGAATTCACACAGAACGTATATGTGTGAGGGGTGAATTAAAAAATTTGAGAACCCTTTCTCCAGTTGGCTTTCTAGTTGTATACTATGCCCCAGGGCTAGTGAAATTCTATTCACCTCAACAGTGTCAACATTTTACTTCCATCAGTACTTTGCTACCTTGGTAAAAAAATTTCGTCAGCCAGCTGGTTGAATTAATGAAGGAGTGTATCTTATTTTAATCAATGTCAGAGAGACAACTTTTGTCCATAAGTGTTCTTCAATCAAAAAGTTTGAGTCTTATGGTGTTTTCTTTTCGGACAATAATGTTCCATGTATGCTACCATTCGCGCGAGTTGTTGTTCTTTTCTAATATAAAATATATCTAAAATATATGCAAAAATGTGAGAAGTTGTCGTTTTCCTTTTTAAATATGAGATGGAGATAATGACCTTTTTGCATCTGGGTTAAGTACTTTTTTATGCAAGCAAGAATTTTTTTAAAGCAGCTGACTTTAATTATTGCAAATCAGTGCTGTTAACGCTTTTTGGAATTCCAAAAAAAATTAATGTTGAAAATCGCTTATAAGTATGCATTTTGCATTCAATAATTGATACGCTTAGTATACTCCGAATGTCGAGCAATGACAGAGAATATGTAACGTTGGCGTCTATTCTTACACGTTGTAGGAATTTTTACACAGGTCATTGTAATAGATCCCTAGGCTCTAGGCGTTTACCCAACATGTTATTGGCCAGTTGGCTTCTGAGCTGAAGTCTGGACATGTCTAAAAATCGCTGAGTCATTTTTACATATATGCATAATGGGCCAGATATTTCTGGTTTCCCAAGAGGTAGTTATTAAACCATATCTAAGTAGCAATAAAATGAAGCTTGTATTCGATAAGTTGCTTACTTTTCGAGAACGAACCTTAATCATAAGTTGAACCATTCCTAGTCACAAAATGTGCATGTATGTGCCAACGAGTCAGCCATAAAGTTTCCATGTATGCCCCTATGTCCAGGACCCATTCAAGGGTAACCAATGCATTTCCGGCTATCTATATAGTTGAACTAAACTTAAATTTATATGTAGTTTAAACTCAACAGTTGTAAATCAGTGTCCAATGTATTATATGTAGTATATAAAGTAACATGTGGCAGCACTGCGATAAATGTTGACAAATTCATATGGTTTGTATTGGTAGTTTAAACGCCCAATATAATGCGTTTAAAGATGGTTTATATGTTTTCTGATTTATTGATTTGTTGGCTTAAACACATTTTAAACCAATAAAGTTTCATTTGCTCTAATTTATTAGCCCTTAGAGGTATACTCTAGTCCAACTGCTCGGTGTAAATAGCAGAATCGACACCATACTGTGATTCGATCCGTCGGTGTGTATTTGTATTTCATCCGCAAGAATTCGTAGGTCATCATAATGAACTGTGTTATCCAAAATGCTTGCGGGAAAGGTGTGATGTAATCAACGTTGAAGTGTCAATTTATCTCACACAGGAGTCTAACATGTCCGATGTTGTAATATATCCATGCCCTAGTGGTCCTTAGTCTGCTTGCAGCCAACTCTTTCGCCAAAATGTCTGGTGGTAACCAGTTCAAGATCGTAAAACAGGGGTGGTTCTATTGGCAACTGTTACCGTTACTGCCACCATTCTCATTATAAGCTCAAACTTGAGTGCTAAGCCCCAACCAGCTAAACCGTAGCTTTTTTCGGGAATGAAATATTTATTATTAATTACTTCATTTATTAATGATGTGCTAATAATCCCAATTAAGAAAAGCTAAAAATATTATAAAAGTAAGACCATAAAGTGAATAAGACTTTTAAACACTCAGGTCTTGCATGTAACAATATCAAAGCTTCAACAAAGACACAACAATATTTGTTTCAAGTTATCCTAAGCAGTTTTGGACCGAAATCCAGCAAAATGCTTATAAATCCAAATGTGAAACCACCACCCTAAAAAATATTTAATTCTGTTAGAAAAATTAACATAAATAGAGGCGGAATGCATATATAAGATTTTGCACAAATTCGTTCTGTATGACTAGCAATCTTACCACTAAATTTCGTGATCGGATTTACCATAGTACGCCTAAGCCTGTAACGAATAATGCTATTGTTATAAATTTTGGTCTGTCGCAGTATTTTATGATAAGAAATCCCACTGTTAAGCTTTTTGAAGATCGGTCTATAATTTACCATAGGTCCCATATAAAGCCTACTCCCGAAGTATTATAGAGGTCGATGGAAATTCGCCACAGCCGAAAATAGCACTCTAACTTGTTTTTACTCTAATTAAGTCTATATAAAATCAAGTTATTACTTTTCTGCAAGAAATTTATGGCAGAATAAATAGTTGATTCTACGTCTGATACAAAACATTTTTATACGCAGACGACAATAATGGCGAGCGTATTATGCATTTGTGCTGATTTTTCTAACACCTTAAACAATTTCAGTATGCCAATCGACTCAGAATCAATTTTGATCTGGCTGGCTCGCTGTTCATGTAAATTATAGAAATGTTGAAATTTGGAGATAATTTCATCAAATCACCATAATTTTTCAAAGCCCCCATTCAAGCTACTTTTTGGAATTGGGCCTTTGTTTTCATAAGCCATCTTAATATGTTGGTATTTAGATTGAATTTGATCCAAACTTATATTATTGCAATCAAAATCATGTTACCAAATTTTATTGAAATCGGTTCCCATACTAACACTACTCCCCAAAATAGCTTTTACTGCCATAACTTCCTTTTAAATATTGGTATTAACATAAAAATGAGCTATAATAACTTAAAAAAGCTACTGTGCCATGACAAAATGCCGTCCTGGTAGGTCCAAAATTAGACATAGGTCCCATACAAACCCCCATCTTAAAATCTCATGTAGATGAAGATAACTAAATAATATTCGGCACAAAGAACTTTTACATTAATCTTAACCTCATAATATCATTTAGTTTAGGCGGGTCCATGATCATCCATGGGTCCCAAATAGGGTACATACGCAAAAATTGTTTTTATATATTGTGGTGCACGGTTTCATATGATAGGGATTGACCGTACTTTCTTATTTGTGTTACTTGCCTAAACAAAACTTTTATGCTTAAATTTAAGATTTCGTTCCTGACATACTAGTCAAATTTAAATATCCAAATTTATTTAAAAAAAAACCACAAGAGACTAAATTAAAAATCCTTTTAAATTTTTGTTTTAACATTAACGCTTCATTGAATAAAAACCTCCATTCATTGTTTTTGTAATGATCTGTGATATTTAAAATAAGTACATTTTTAATGGTACGTGACATTTTTATAGAGATTTATGTATTTAAATAGAGTTAACTGAAATGTGAGCATAATATATTAATACAAATGGAAATACTTTTAACTTGTTTATTTGTCTTTGTAATAAAAAAAAAACAATATTTATCCTACTGTATTAAAATATCTGTTTTGTATTCAATGTCTTATACATAATTTTTTTTTAATGGGACACCCTAACCAATTTATATTTAACTCACTGATGAATTTTAAAACCATTTTTTTTCCTTGTTTATTTATATTTAAGTAAATAATCGATACAAACAAAAAATTAAATTGTTGTGAAATTCTGTAGTCTATTGGCAAATTGTCAATAAATGGATGTCATTATATTTTTAATGTTAATATTTTTAATGCCATTACGAATTTTTATTAATTTTTTTTTATTTCTCTTTGAAACAGCGCGAAATTTTAATACTAAAGAATACTAAAGCCATAACACATATTATAAATTCAGCCAAAAATTCATTCAGCATCACTTTTTTCGAACCACCTTAATCTACCTCTATATGAGATTTTCTTCATTTTAAATGAATGTAGGGAGGGGCTCTGTATGCTCAATTTTGGACCTACGAGCACAAAATTCCATACCATAATACACATTTATACTATACTAGCCAGATGCCGGGCGTGTGCTACTACGATCCTTACCCCTGGTAGTACAACATTTGAAGATAGCTTATGCGTCTGTCTAAATAGGGATATATTTATTTTTAATGTGATTTTCATCGTGGTCCTAGTTTTTCGATGCTTTTTTTCTTAACTATTAGTAAAATTAGACCTTTCTAACGCATGAATTAGTTTCTAAATCGGTTGAGTGGTTTTTGAGTTCTAAAGTGACTAACACACAACTTATTTTTTTATATATTGTGTTTCTAAGGTTCAATGGTGGGAAGAAGGGGCTATTAACCATGACATAATAGCAATCATAATAATTCATTTTAACATATGCGCCATGGTTTATCAGCAACAAAAACATACACAGAGATCTTCGAATTTTAATGGTAAAATATGAGATCAATAACTTCAGTGAAAGATACCTTAATAGACTAAGTAATCATTCCAATGTGTTAGCAATAAACCTGATAGATGATAGCAATGAAATCCAGAGACTTAAAAGGCTTCATGCTCTTGACCTTCCCTTCCGAAAATAGAAAAAAAAAATTTATATGTCAAATCCTATTTAAATTACAAAAGTAAAATTTGATTTAATTTTTTTTTTTTTTTTTTTTTTGAGTTTTAAGGAAAACTCAATGTATGTTATTTAAAAGTCATGAAATTTGCTTATTATTTTAATTGTAAAACAGATTGCAAATAAACAATTTTATAAAAAAAAAAAAAAATCCAATAAAAATGTTCAAGATAATTTCGTGTACAATAAAATATTGCTTTGTCAAATATAATAAACATAATTACCAACAAACATAACAAGATTGTTTGTGTACACAAGGACTCTATTCACAAAGAAGTTTAAATAGTGCCTATTTGAATTATGGATCGATTCTCACTTTTATTAAAAGGCTCCTTCACATTTTTATCAAGTTTTCTTCAAATTTATATCTGTAATTTGCGGACGATGTTAACAGATATCGTAAGATCAATTCAGAAATTCTTAGCCGACTTGTATACCAAGAGATGGGTCTTGAACCAATATTTAAATATACTGCACATAACAGCTCGAACGAATGATGACCTCTCCACCATAGTTGTGTGTGTATAAAAACCCGTGAGTTATCATGGACCCGCCAGAACAATATTATGTTATGAGGTTAAGATTCATGTAAAACACCTTTGTGCCGACATTTTTTAGATATCTTCATCTACTTGAGATTTGCTTACCTCGAAGTGATTTTAGGAAAAGGACTTATATGCAACCTATCGAAAATTAGACCTACCAGCACATAATTTTGTCATGACATAGTAGCTATTCTAAAAGTTATTGTCGCCAATTTTTATGGCAAAACCAACATTTATAAGGAAGTAATGGCCAAATATGGATCGATTCCTATTAAATTTGATAAGATTATACATATAGATTTAAGTTTGGACCAAATTAAATCTAAATACCTACATAATAAGATGGTGTTTGCGCACAAAGACTCTATTCCGGAAAGAAGCTTGTATTAGGGATATGTGAAATAATGTACAGATTCTCCCCATCTTCAACAGGCTGCGTACTGCAAAATTTGTGACCTGTACATTGCGCACAAGGTTCACATTAGAGTTTGCTAAAAACCGTCAAAATGTGAAACCACGTTTTCGATTTTAAAAGGATTAAGACCGGTCTGTTTCGGTTGGGGTTTTCTTACAAATCCTGCACACTGTTGTGTTTGGCTGGTGCTCTGATAATTTTAAATGTTTCAAAACTCCAGATTTTTCCAGACATTTCTGAAATAAAATTGGTAAATAAAAATGCTTTTATTATGAGCCCGATGTCAGTAGTGAAAATTATAAAAGACGATGATAAGGAAAAGACAGTAATTTTTAAGACGGTTGTTCGATATAAGTTATTTTTTAACAAGCCCAGATGATGATACTCAAAGTGTATCGAAATATCGGTAACAAATAAAAATAAAATTTAATTTCACTGCTGACCTCGAGCTCGTAATAAAAGCACTTTTATTTATAAATAGAAAGTTCGAATATAAATAACTTTAATTAAATAAACTAGTATAATAAAATAAGTAAAGAAAGGGTAAATATGCTTCCAAATTTTATTGGTAATTATTATGGCGGCGATTTCTATGCAAATGCATGTTTTTGGTCGATAGTCTAAAAAAGAAATCGACCATTTATCTTTCCGAATCATTCATTTAATTTGCGTTAAAATGGCATCGATTTGTTTTGCATGTTGTTGCATATCTTGGTTTTCAATGCATATGTTGATATTTTTGATTGATTTTTTTTTATTTCCATATTATAAAAAAAAAGTTCTTAAACAAATTTAAAAGTACACAAAATAAATTTTCCAAAATAAATTTTAATCTATAAATAAATTCTTTTGGAACTTTGCTTAAAATCCTTTTTTTTTAATATTAAGAATTTTTAAAACACCTTGCCATTGTTGCCGGCTGTAATGTATAAACTTTTTTTGTGAGAAATACGAGCATTATGTATAATTTGCGACTTATTTAAGCATAAATATATTTTTAAAGTTGATGGTAGTTTATATGGACTGGCTGGACGGACGGACATATTTAGATCGGCTCAAAAAAACTCGATCGGTACATTAAGGGTGGGCCTACGACCAATATTTTTAGGTGTTAACAAAACAAAATTTAATTCAGTAACAATTTCATAAAGAATAGTAAGTCCTCTTCGACCGTATGATACGGTCTACTATTTAATAGCAAAAAATAATTTTTGTTGGCTAATTAGTTATTTTTCCCAACTTTAAGACAATATTCCTTAATTGACTTGTAAAAGTTGTGGCGAGTTTCGAGAGAAATTGTACTGAAACTGTAGACAATTAAAGTTTGTTTCGACGTTTACATTATTGAAAAATGCTCATACGGTCAGTAAATATAGTATAAACAAAAAATATCTGCGAAGGTTTTCCAAAATGTCTCATGGATTATTTCCAATATTTCATTGTTACTAGCTGATGTGACTGTGTTTATTGTAAGACATGTTTGAAATTTTTTCCTTCCTAAGTATTTATGTACATCTTTATATATTTTAGATTTCAATTTATTCATGTTGAAAACGTGCTTATAATTCTAATAACTAAAACAACGTTCTTACGATATATTCAAGTATTTTTGTCATTCTGTCACATGTGTAAAATTTTACCCATTTATCTTGTCGAATGGTTTTTACTGGCTTTGGTTTACACACAAAATGTATATAAATCCAAATATTGTAAGGCACATGGTGTTGCTCTTTTAAGAAAAATGTCTAACGAATACGCTTAAAATAACGTAACGAAATTTATGTTAATATTCACGGAAAAGTTTAATTCAATAATGCAAGTAAATAATTGTTAAATAGGGTCACTATTCTCAGTGATTTTTAGGAAAAATGTTGTTTTAAAATATTATATTATTTTAAAACACCGTTTTTGACAAAGGTTCCTCAGTAAGTTCTAAGCAATATTTTTCTACATCAAGCAAATAATGTTGGATATAAGCTTGCCTTTCCTTTATAAAAAATTGTCTTAATTTATAGTTTAATTTATGTCTAAAACTTTAACTCTCTAGGTATTATAAAACTTAATAAGACCAAATTTCACTACAATATAATTATTCGTTGGCTTAAGACGTATTTTGTTGTTTTTTGTAAGTGGACTTTTAATGGGGCCTTAATAAACACATTTTGTTAAATAAATACTTTTGAGAAGAAAACATCTGAAAAACAACAACAAAACATTTGGTTTTATTTAAATTTAAGCAAAATTTATGTATATCATACTCGTAAAAAGGATTTTAATAATCTTGCGAACTTTCATTGTCTTTTAGATTTAACAAAACTAACGAATTCGTTTAAAATAGAGTTTATCGTTATAACTTAAGAACTATTTATATTTTGATACTTATAAAAACAATAAAAAGTACAAAAAGTTATTTGGTTGAGCCTTATGTATGTGCTACTTCCAAGCAAGAATAAAAGAAATAAAGATTACGATATCAGGCAGGAATACTGCGTATGTAGGAATTCTGACGTCACATAACCTGTGTTCTTATTGGCTAAAATTATAAAGCTCTCAAACTGATATGTTTATTATTTAAAATAAATTATTTAAAATAGAAAAAAAAAATTTTTTAAGTTATTTGTTTCACAGTTTTATTTATTAATGTGCTGTTTTCACAACACAAGTAATTGAACGTGTAGTAAAATTTATATGAAAAGCACTCAGCTTTTGTAGTGAAAACTGAATAAGTTGTGTTGTGAAAACAGCACATAATTCATGAATATATATATACATAACGTACATTAGCTCTATATTTACTACACAAATTAAAGCAGACGAAAAAGGGGAAATACTTTTATATCAAGGATTTTAGCTTGAAATTTTATTTAGTTTCCTCTTTCGCTTGTTGGAATTTTTAGCAATCACGGCATTTAGTTACCTCATTCGAAAATACATCCTACATCTAAAAAAAGTTTTTTCATGTCTTCACTTGCTTTAGTTTCCTTTCCTTCCAACAAATGATTTTCACTTGATGGCTTACTTAACCCACCTTCACTTAGCTGGTTATCCCATGAACAAGAACCATCATACTGCATGTTTTCCAACTATTTTTCATTACTGTCTGTTTGCAATATGTTTTTTTTTTATACTAGGATTAACGCCCAAAAAAATCGCTAGGAAAATAAAACACTATATTATTTGAAATTGTATATTTAAATTTATGTACCTGTTAAAGAATTGTGTAAATCTAAATTGGGCCGTCGGGTGATCCTGAAGTCCACTCTTCGATCTAATAATTCCAAAACAATTTTCCAGGACATCCTGATTAAGGCCATATGTTAAAATGTACTCAATATTATATCGATTCTTTAGTTCAATATGTAGCATTTTAAACGCGTCATTTCATTGAATTATACCTGCAAAATACATGCTTTTTTTCAATAAAACGTATCTCTGATATCATTTGCGACATATTATTTAAAATATAATTTTGTATTTCCAATGCCAAGACATACGCGTGTAGTCATCTTGGTATCTTGTCTCGGCATCCTTGAATTCATAACATCAAACCAATCGTTTGTCTAGAAAAGGAAAATCTTAAGAGGAGTTTTGCTTTTATTTGAAAAATAAATTTCTTTCCAGTTTGATTAGTTGACTACATTCGCTCCAATTTTCGTTGCTAAAATATATCAAACTGGGAGCACGCGAAATTGATTGTGCAATTGTATGTGAGAAAAGTTTGGTTGCCAATTTAACATGTCTCTCAGCTTCAACCACACTTTAATTTTGTGCTGATATAAATCGCGTGTAAAACATGACCAATAGCTTTGTTTTGGCTACATCTTTTGGAAAATTGTAAAAAAAACACAGCTATAGTCAAAAATATTATTAACATATTATTAAAAACACACTAAACGTTATCGTTACACAATTTCTCACTTATTTTTTTATTGCTACTTTGTTTGCATTTGCCCACTGCACACTTCATATTTGCACCCTTTTTTACTCTTCAGTTTTTAAATTTTTTGCTTTACAACTTTAAACACACGCGTTTTACCGTTTTTAATATTAATTTATTATTTTAACAATATTTTTAATATAAGATTTTTATTAAAATTTGTCGCCTATGTGCTAGAACCCAGGAAAAACTTTTTGAATTTTGGTAATAGGTCGTAGTTATTTCATACGTTACCTGGTAAGTAGTCGTCATTACAATTGTCATTATTCTGAAAACCTCAATAAGTACTTGCTAGTAATGACCTCAGTAAGTACTTTTCACTACTATTATTTCCAGTACTGAATATTTACTTACTAGTAACTAGCTCCATAACTACTTATTAGGTCTATTTACTTGCGCCAATTAAATAAAAACTAGTTCTTTTTTGGCTTCTAGTAAGTTTATTGTAAGTACTTACAATTTAACTTACTGGTAGTTAAATAATAACTAGATATTTTTTTACTTCTGGTAAGTGTATTGTAACTACTGAATTCTGTGGACAACTCGAACAAAAATAAGTAGTTATTCAGCCGAAAAATAAGTAGTGTTTATATTTCTCCAACATTACTTGCTAACTTACCAAGTAAGTAAAGTTTTTGCTGGGAAATCGCAAATCGCAAGAAAGTTGTGATTACGATTTGAAATCGCAAAGAAGTTCGTGCTGGAGTTCGTAATCGCCTTAAATTTGGCGGATCACAGTAATGTGATCCACATGTGAACTTGTAAATATAAAAAGGAAATTTAATGTTTTTCTTTTCCATTTATTTTAAAAACTCATAATCTTTTGAGAAAATTTTCATAGAAAATATAAAATTAAAAAACAACATTGTTTTAATACTGATTGTTGTTTAACAATTTCTTTTAAATTTGCGTTTTGATTGTGAGCAGCTGTTTCTATACAAAACTATGAAACTAAGCATAAGAAATTATAACCATTTATCAACAACATGTACTTATGGTACTTACCATTGTTCAGGAATATCTCTTTGGTTGTAATAATCCCTTAGAAGACGTTTTCTGATACGTTCTTTTTTAAACTACAGTTTTTTTAATGAAATAACACGTAATACAAAAGCTGCCGGCATTTTTCATGCAAATAATTATTTTTTTTTTGTTCAAATTTGACAGCTAAAACATATGTTTTATTTTTTGACCAAAACTTCGAAAAAAAAAACAAAACGCGTGAACTCTAGCACATGCTTAAATAAAATTGGCGATTTTCAGGTCGCATGTGATTTTCAAATCATGCGATTTTCAGCACATGGCCGTGTAGTTTGTTTGACAATTAATATAAAATTTTTTTGAAAACTCTCTGAGTAAATTTATTGTAGGGCAGCCAACTATCACGCAATACATACATTTTTTCCAAGAAATGATGAATTTCATATATGAAACAGACATGGTAACCTTTATAAGGGAACTACTACGTCATCACATGAGCAAGATGTAATCTTTATTTTTATCACTCTTGCTTCCAAGTGACAGGCGGATTGAATGTGTAGTAAAATGTATAAATAAATATTTTTTATTTCATTTAGAAACAGCACATAAATTGAACGTGTAGTAAAATTTATTTGAAAAACTCTCAAAAAACTCAGTGCTTTCATATAAACTTTTTCTGAGTGTTTTTCATATACATTTTACTACACGTTCATTCAGTTGTGTTGTGAAAACAGCACATAAGCTTTTTTCTTAGGGCTAATAAATCAGAGCAAGTTATGCTAGGAACACAACTGGGACGAACGATGAATTTCGTCAAACACGAGGAATTTTTCAGTAGAAATTCGCTAATTAAATTCGTCGTATGAAGCACAATACCAATGAATAACTAGCAGCTTTTTTAATTGAGAAAGTTGAGCGCTGTATGTGCAGAGAGAGAAATAGTGTGACCATATGGACGAAAATAATGTTTAAAAATTAAAACATAATCAAAAATACAACCAAAAATTAATTGTATAACAAAATACTTTCGGGCATGTTCTGAAAATCACGTGCTTTTAAAATCACGCGTGTGATTTTTTGGTGTTCTGAAAAACATTTTGTTTTTATGTTTCTCTGTGTGCTTTCGGCAGTTGAAGATCACGCCAAAACATACAAAAACGGAACACAAAAATATCAAACGTGTGATTTTAAAAGGCACATGTTATTTGAAATCACGCGATTTGAATAAAAGTGATTTTCAGAACAGGCCTGTTTGTGTTTTTATTTAAAGTGTTATACAATAAAGAAAAAACAATTATTAATGTAAAAAGTAACTTTTTTTTACTAAAATATTTCTAAACTAAAATCAAAAATGGTCACCTGGTACTAATTTGTTCATCGTTCGCCGGCGTATGAAATAGAAATAAATCTATTGCAAAGTCGCCGCGTATGACGAAATTCGTCGGACGCTTTTATTGTGTGTATTTTCGTATACACCAATATGTTTTATTTTTGGCGACGAACATCGCGACCAAAAATTCGTCGTTCGTCCCAGTTGTGTTCCTAGCATTATGTGCTGTTTGCACAACACAAGTGCTTGAACGTGTAGTAAAATTTATATGAAAAGCACTCGGTTGTTTGAGTGTTTCTCATATAAATTTTACTACTCGCTTAAACACTTGTGTTGTGAAAACAGCACGTTAAACTCTTTTTTTGGTTTAAAATGTGTTTAAGCCAACATATCTATATATCAGTAAACACATAAACAATCTCTAAACCCAAAAATTTTGGCGTTTATACTACTTATATAGACCATATGAATTTTCAACATTTTTCGTAGTGTTGCTTCAGTATTATTTTTTAACTACATATAACATATAGGGCACTCATTTACAGCTGTTGAGTTTAAACAACATATAAATTTAAGTTAAGTTCAAATAAACCAACTTTTAAACATTCACTGATTTATTAGCCATTAAACAGTTATAATGATTCAAATCTTGTATTTTATGATTCCCTGAAAATAACTTTTCTAATTAAAAGATACCAAGTTCTGAAATCTACTACTAAAATTTCTCTTTAAGGACAGTTGGAAATAGAATTCTAAAAAATATACAACACACTTGTAGCTACAACCACTAAAAAGCATAATAATTAGTTCGCCATAATACTGTGGACAAAACATTATGTGGAATTAAACTCTTAAAAGTAATGCAAATAATTTTACAGTGTTTTTAATGTGCGACTTAATTAAGTTAATTCAATTGCTATATTAAGTTAATTAAGTGCTTCTTTTTACACGTAATAAACGTTTAACAAGTGGACATAAAATATTTTTTAATTATGTCAACAATATGGTGCAGTTGAGTTTGTTTGTGATATGAACATTTTGTGGAACTTATTTCAGTTACTTTTTTTAATATTATAGTTTGTGCTAAAGAAAAATAATTTAATGGAATATTATTATGCATTACACAGTTAAGAATATTAAAAAACAATAGAGGAAATATATATGCAGTTTATAAACGAATTGTGTAGTTTCGACGAAGTTTGACATGAAGTTTATTTGGCAATTAGTTTTCTAACTTTAAGTTTTTGGGCAAATATAATAAATTTTGTCCTAAAAATTGGATGAGTCTATTCACTTCTTAATACTAATATTTCTTGAGGAGCTTAGGTGGGTTGACCGGAGTAAGTCTTATATAAAAGTCGTTATCAATATTGTAGCTTTAAAAACGAAATATCTTTAAAAACCACTTATCAAATTTCACCAAATTCAATAAGCTCTGGTTTCATAGAAAAACAATTTTATATAAAATTGCATAAAATTGTTTCAAAATTGTAGTCTGCATTTTAATCACAACCTTCAGATGCCTATTCCGTTGAGTTATAGCAAGCCTTTTTTTTATCAATTTTAACAGATATTATTTTTGTGTCCAAATAACCTCTTATACCTTATTTTACCCAATATAAACCTTAACCTGTTCCTACCAATTAAATTTTTTTTTTTTTTTTAATTTTTATAGAGTATGAAAATTCACAAGTAATATTTTATTTTAAAAGATTTATTTGTAAAGGTGGACTTGTAATAATGAACCAAATTAAAAAATGGAGGTTCAAACGAAGCATGCATGTAAGGGAGAAAACTAAAAGTGTCGCTTACGGAAGACATAAATTTTATATAAAAATTGGTGAAACGGCTTTACACGCCGGCTTTTTAGTTGTAACCGTTATTACCGTTATAATACGCCTACTTACAAACCTGCTTTGTTGTAAAGGACATCATGAACCACACAAATTGCTTGGCAAACATACCGCTTGATTTTGCTTCTGTTTGCCAATAAACAACACAATCATATTTCGTACAAACATTAATTTTTGTTTTGTTTTTAATGAATGCAGACGGCGAGTGTGCTGTGGCAATTTTGCTCCCTATTTGTTTAAAACGGAGAACAAAAGAAAAAGAAAATTATTTGAGTAGAATTTGCTCTAAACAACGAGCTGTTTTGGGGCAAACAATGCAGCTAAAAAAATTAGAATTTACTGCTGAAAATTATATTATTGTTTCTTCTTCTACGTCTTTACGCTGCAAAGATTAATGACGATATATATGAATTAAAAGGATACCGTATCTTTCTATCTGATAGATGTACTCATGCCGGAGGTGTTGCAATCTGTATTAGGGATAACATTTCAAGCAGACTTATTAGTTCGTATAATGTTACTGATGAAGTTGAATATGTGTTTATTGATGTTAATTATCATGGTGAGAGGATCATGCTTGGTTGCGTATATAGACCGGATAAGTATATGAAAATGGACACTTTCATCACTCTGAAATTGTAATAGCTGACGGATGTTACTAATGCTTTGTCAATATTTGATTTGTATCAAGTTAATACAACTAGACCCACACATTTCACAACTACAAATAGTAGCTTGCTGGACTTATTTTTTGTTAGCAATTTGAGAAGGGTCTTAAGTTATGAACAACTGTCAGCACCTGCTTTTTCACATCATGATCTTATTTTTATTTCCTATGACTTTGCTAATAAAGGTAGATCCAAAAAGTTTACTTTTCGGGACTTTAAGAACATCGATTTTCTAGCCCTAAAATATGACCTTGATAATATCGCTTGGGATAACATTTTATTTTTACCATCGGTAGATGAACAATTGACCTTTATTAATCGGCATGTTTTACAGCTTTACAACAAACATGTTCCCGTCAGGAACAAAGTTATTAGAGGCAGGGTACGGCCATAGTTCACGGAAGAAACAAATTATTAATTAATCGTCGTGATAGTCTTTACAATAGGTGGAAGCGTTACACGACTTCAGAGCTCAAACAGGAATATCGTATGGCTAGAAAAGCTGTTGTCTCAAAAATAAGGTGGGACAAGTCTACCTATTATACTGATAAATTTAACGCAGCATCTGACAGTAAGAAGACATGGAAACAGATCCATGACATTGGTATTGGTAGATCAAATCGGCATACAGTAGATGCTGACGTTGATTTACTAAATAATAACTTTGTAAATATTCCTCTTCCAAGTGTACAATTGGACTTCTATGATCGATACCTACCTTCGGATTCAATGGATGATCAATTTAATTTCCAATGCTTTAATGCCTTGGACGTTGCCGAAGGTTTTGTTGCGGTCAAGTCTAATGCAGTTGGCTTGGATGACATAAATCCTAGGTTCGTGAAAATAGTTGGCCTTGGATAATTCAAACTATTACGTATCTTTTCAATACTATCATTACTACCAACACTTATCCCATCAACTGGAAATATGCCAAAATTGTTCCTGTACCAATATCGTATAAAGAATACCGTCCAATTGCAATTTTGCCTTACTTATCCAAAGTCTTTGAACATTTGGTACATAAACAAATTTATCAGTTTGTTAATGACAACAACCTTCTGACTGATGGTCAATCTGGATTTAGGCCCCAACGTAGCTGTGTCACAGCCTTAACAGACGTAGTAGAGGATATTCGAGGCAAACTGGATAGTGGGAAGATATCGTTTCTGGTCTTATTAGACCACTCAAAAGCTTTTGACACAGTGCACCACTAAGCTCTTTGCCTTAAGCTAGCTAAATTTTTTAACTTTTCTTCGCCATCTGTTAAATTAATGTCGTCCTACTTGTCTAATAGATTTCAATCTGTTGCCAATGATAGATCTGTTTCGCAACCATTATTGGTCTCAAGGGGTGTTCCACAGGGTTCCATTCTTGGTCCACTGCTATACTTCTTATATGCAAATGATCTGCCACTACAGATAAACTTTTCTAAGATTCAAATGTATGCTGATGATGTACAGTTGTATCTCAGTAGTTCTAAGGATACTATTGCTTCTAAAGTTCAAGAATTAAACTATGACCTAGGAAAAATATTTACTTGGGCCTCGGTAAATGGTTTGAGGCTGAATCCGAAGAAATCGAAGGGCATAATTATATCGAAAATGTCGGTGGTAATAGAGGATGATATAAATATTTTTCTTGGCGGCGAAAAAATTGATGTAGTTGATACAGTAAAAAGTCTTGTTGTAACATTTAACAGAAATCTTACCTGGACCAATCATATTAACCAGTCTTGCGGCAGAATTTATGGTATGATACGAAGTCTTTGGGCCACACAATATTTAATTCCGCCAAAAGTTAGATTACTTTTGCCAAAAACGTATTTATTACCGACTCTATTATACGCTTCCGAGCTCTTAGCTGGATGTGACACGAAGGATAACAGTAAACTCTCCACGACGTTCAATAACATTATACGTTACATTTTTAGCCTTGGAAAATTTGATCGTGTGTCCCTGTTCTCTTGTCGTGTATTAAAAATTCCCTTTAGTAATTACCTTAGATTCAAAAATCTTATACTTTTTCACAAGATTGTTATGACGAAAGAACCAAATTATCTTTTTGAACGTTTGCAGTTTGCAAGGTCGAATAGAGGAAACTACATTATACAAATCCGTCACCGCGACCATGCTTCTGAGCGTCAATTTTTTATTTTTACCATTCGTCTCTGGAACCAACTACATAGGGATACTCAACGCACAAGCAACGCAATACATTGTAGGGATTTGTTGTTTAAACATTTTTCGTAATTTTTTTTTTTTTTTTTTGTTTGTTTTAATTTTTGTCTTAATTATTATTAAATGCTTATTTTTTGTTTCTTATGATTTTAATATTGTTCAAAGCCTTTTGATTCTCAAATTTGTAATTTAATTTAATTTAGTTTTAAGTAGAATTAAGTTATTAATTTGCAATGTTCTGTTTAAATTGTCTGATTCTAATACTGTAATTTATAAGATATTATATCTTGTTGTATTAGAAATTCAAATTAATAAATACAAATACAAAAATACAAATACAAAAGTTTTCATTGAAATTATTACTTTAAGCACTATACACCACAAAATGTTTGACAAATATCCAACATGTCTGCAAAAATTAAAATTTTTTAATATTTCTGCAAACATTGCTTCAAATGTTTGTCCAAACAACAAACACCCCAATTAACAACACAAAATATTTGTACAATCGTAAAATTTTTATATGTTTGCCAAGTTATTTGTGTGGTTTTTTATGCCTTTTAAGGAAATGTCGTGGCACTTAAAATTTTTAAGAATTCATTCATTTAGCATAGCACGACGAATTCGTCGGCAAGCATTCGCTGCGTAAATTCGTCAAATGAGACAAAATAAGTACCTAAAGAACAGGTGTTAATGTCCTTAAGAATTATTTTGAATTTAGAAAAATAAATACCTACCTCGTCCTAGCAAGATTACAAAAAACATAAGTTTTTCTTAAATTCTTTTATAATTGCTATACATTTTATTTTTTTTAATAGCACCAATTTTTATTAAAATTCTTAACTAATTTTGATAATTTGTTTGTTGACATTTATCAAATTATAGTGTGATCAGTTTTTGAAACAAAAACGACTAATAAAAATATAAATATTGACAAAATAGCTTAAAAATATAAGGGTTTTCATGAAACAAACTTGCGAGACTCGTTTCATGCAGACCCAATTTAATTTTTCTGTAATTTTAAACAATTAATATAAGATTGTAAAGGCATGTTCAAACCTAACAAATATTTGACGAAAAACCCAATAAATTGATCAAACTTTAGTTTTATGTTTAACCATTTCTATTGATTTACTAAATTTTATTTGTAAGAAGATAATTGCATAATGTTATTGAGAACTGTTTAATAATGTTTGATCTACTAGTGATTACGTGTAGGATGTTTAATAGGTGTGAGCATGGCTTAAGAAACGTCACTAAAAAAATAAATTTTGAAAAAAATGTATAAAAATACAAGTTGAAATTTGTGATTAAAGGGTTTTAAAAATGCATAAAGATAGCCCAACGACTTATTTGCTGAAATTATAGCAAGAATTTATGGTTTGTGATTTATAAACACTTGCATTTTTCATTTAACCCTAGGATTCTCGGTTGTTTTTTTTTACTAAGTTATCCTCTTGGTCTGTCCAGACCACAATTATAACAGCTAAAAACCCCAATTAAATAAAAAGTAAATAAATATATTTTTTATTGAACGTATGCTTATAAATGTATATTATACGAATTAATTCAACAATTTTATTAATTCATTACTTTATTCCACATTCAAGTCATCCAAAATGAGGTCCTTAATTTCAAACCGTAGTGTTCTGTTCGGCGGTAGTGTTCTGATTTTATTTAAACTTGATTCATTCGATTCAGAACATATCATTTATAGAATTCACGTTTCTGTTTTTTTAATATTCTGCCCTATTTGAAAGAAATTGCAAGCAAAATAAAAAAATTTGGTCTGGCCAGGCCAAGAAGGTAATTTCATAGACTTTTACATAAATATGGAATTTCGCCCCTCTTATTTGCTCCAATAGAATCCAAACAAGTTTCATTCGATTCAGCACATATAATTTATAGAATTAATGTCCCGGTTTTTTTGATTTTATATTATGTTCGAAAAATATTGCAAGCAAAACACTTGGCCAGACCAAGACGGTAATTCTAGGGTTAAATTAAAAAAATCTGTTTGTATAAATGCACAATTGAACAGCGCAAGTTTACGAGTCAAAATGTTTGGGCGAATTTACGAGGTTTATGTAAATGAATTCTCATACAGTTTTTGACAGTTCATTTGCGAGGGAGTTTAAGGGGCACAGATTGCGAGGATTTTAAGCGATATCACGAACACTCCTAATATTATATAGGTTTATAATTTTAAAAGTGATAATTAAATTTATATGGTATAATAATAATATAATAATAATAATAAGAATTTTCTTTATTTATTTATAAAAGTAACTTCAGTATTAATTAACATCTTATTAGTATAGATCAAATATATATAAAAAGAAAAATATTAAAGAATTTAACGACATGTTTTTCATAAAAACGTCTGTCGAACGATCACAAACAAATATCAGCATTCAATGCAAAAATAAAATTTGGTTATTAAAACTACAACAAAATTTAGTTAAATTCTGTTATTAAATAATTTCTATAATTTAACGCACATTTTAAATATTTTACTAAATTCCCCCAGTCTTCTTCGTTTTGGCCATTTAATATATGTATCATATCTTCTTCCTCTAGGTAATATTTCCGAAATATGGCATATCTAAATTCTTTTAGTATAAGACAGATACCAAAAAAATGTTGGAATGTTTCATGTGCCTGTAGGTTGCACAATTTACAAAACTTGTCTTCGTTTGCTGCGCCAAATCTGTTATAGTTTAGTGCAATTAGTCCACTGCGTGCTTTAAATATCCATGTGATTTTATCTGTATTTAAGTCATCATTAACGTAATGTAATCCTCTTTCATAATCCAGATGTTTGTAGATCCTTGTGGTGGTTTTTGATTAACTCTCCAATCTTTCATTCAAGATATTGATTTTCAAGTTAGTAAGCAATTGCGTACTAAAGCAATTCCATTGTGGTTCCGTGTGGTGTGTTTCTGGCCATTGAATGTTTAAGGAAGTAGCTTTCGCCTTTAATTCGTTTACCCAAAAAATGTTGCGACGCAATAAAATTAAGGATAGTTGGTGAGGTAATCTATTCGGTGTATAGTTGTACATTATTCGGCTTAAATATTTAAGATGAAGTCAAAATGTGTAAAGATGGTTGTCTTCAGCAGCGGTTTCTAACATAAGAATGTAGCTTGGAGTGAATGTAGGTAAATGTAATATTCTTTTCATGAAATATCGTTGAAGCTTATCAACATCTTCAAAATGTCCAAAACCCCAAACCTGAGCTGCATAGGCTTGAATTGCTCTGCACACTGCAAGATAGGCTTTCCACTTCATTCTATGATTTATATCTTTCTTCCCTATCAAACTTTGCCATGTTGAATTTATTGCACTTTTTGCCTGATTGTTCCTTTTTTCGACATGTTTTTTAAACTTCAATTTTGGCGTGAAGATGACTTCCAGGTAGTTCAATTCAGGGGCTATTTTTACCTCATCTCCTTTAAAAACCCATTTTTCTTGTTGACTTAGTCGACCGCCATTTCTGAACACCAAAATTTCGGATTTGTTTAAATTAACTTCCAGATTCCACATGTTGAAGTAATTTTCAAGATTATGTATCATTTTTTGCATTACCGTAATATCATCAGATAATATCACGAAGTCATCGGCTTAGAGTAAAAGTCGAATATTTATATTTTCTACCATAAGACCACCTTCCAAACATTCATGTAGATCATTAATGTACAGGGCAAAAAGTAATGGTGACAGTAAACACCCTTGTTTAACACCTGATTTTGTTTGGAAATATTCTGAAAAGGTTTACCAGTCCACATAGCAAATTGTGTATTAGAATATATTTTTCTATGAACTGGACAAATTTGTATGAGACTCCCATCTGAAAGAGCTTATAAATCAGAGCGTTTCTTGAGACGCTATCAAACGCAGCTTTGAAGTCCACAAAAAAAGCATAAACTTTCTTTTTTTCTGCCAACTTTATGCTAACAATAGCTGATAAATTATAATTTTTGTCTTGCGCTATTGCATCTGTTATTGTACCATTTGTTTTTGGGTTGGAACGACATATTCTTTAATGCTGCTGTGGATGAGGCTTTCTTTATTACTTCACATAGTTCATTTAGATCCGTTTCTGTGTTTGTTATAGATTCTAAGTTAATATTTAGCTTTGTTTGATATTGGTCTTTCGCCCAACTTTTCCAGCGTAGTTTCGGCAGTAAATGTAGCTTCCTTATAATTTCGTTTGTGCTTTTAATCTTTAGTTTTAACATAATGGGATAGTGGTCCGACCATACTTTGTCTTCGATTGTAAATTCGTCAATATATTGTAAAAATTCTTGTGATGAGGCACAGATATCATTGACAGATTCTCCTGCATTACTGATGTAGGTTAACTGTCCTTCTTCATCACCTCTTGTTCTACCATTCAGAATTAACAAATTGTTTTCTGTACAAAACTCTACCAACTGCCGACCTTTTCTATTTACAATTTTGTCCTTCGATTTTCTTGTATCACACCCAGCACTAAAGGTGTCTTTGTAGATGTCAATCATTTCCTGATTGATTTCGCCAATTCTGACATTTAAGTCGCCTATTATGATTGGGTTTATAATGTTTTCATTTTCGAATATATCTTTTATATTATTGAAATCAGAATCCCAGCTGGCTGGTCTCAGATATATAGGAACAATTGTAAACGAAGTTGGTTTTGCGTAAAATTTTAGTATGATAACATCTGAGTCTATAACCTTTTCACAGGTTATACCTAATTCTAAAAGTTTTTTACTTATGCCACAAACACAACCACCTTTTGCTCTTCCAAATTTATGATTTCTTTTTGCAACTTCAAAATAAAGATCGAACCCTGCGAAATATTTTCGAACTCTCTCTATTTTTTCTTCTTCAACATGTGTTTCAAGCAATATAAAGATCTCAGAGTTTTTTATATAAGTAAACAAAGGCGGGTACATATATTTATTTTCAAGACCATTTATGTTATACGATAATATTCTTAAATCTAATGTATTATTTTCATATATAATTGCTGTATTTTGATTTTCTGTGTAGCTACAGATGTTTGATTTTGTTTGACAGACAGGCTTTAGTTTTTTGTATTTAAATCAAGCATAATATAATCGTAATCTAAATTAAGAGTATTTATTTGTTCCCCATAGATTTTTACCAATTCAGTTTTACCATCAATATTACCACAGACTAATTTGTTTTCTTTATTCCATTTAAACCATTGATCTTTAACTCTCAGCCTATCTTCTCTAACAATGAGTTTATGCTCTTTACTTATTTCCTGTATTTTTTTCTTCAATATCAAGGAAGCTTTCTTGTGTTCTTGTTTATTTGGAATCATATCCCGCTCGACAGAAATAGATGAACCGGCAAGTTTTTTAGTGTTTTTGAATACCTCATCTAAAGATTTGGCCGATTCCAGTTCTACTATCACCGCCATCTTTCCTTTTCGTTCAAAAATTTTCCGAACACTAATTATATTGGTATTGATTTGGAGTTGTTCTTTAAACATTCGTTCCACCTCTTCTATTGGTCTTTTTGCTGCTTTAAGGCCTTTGATAAAAAGTTTGTTAGTTCTAACTTGGTTTTCAAGCCAAACAATGCCCTTTATATTATTTCCATTTTCTTTTTTTACTTTTACCAATTCCTCTCGAAGTTGTTGATTTTCTATTTTTAGTGCAATTACTTCCGTATTTACAGTACCAATTTGTGCTTTAATTTCCTCTAAATCAGCTTTGGTTGGTAGAGTTTTAAGCTTTTCATCAAGGTTTGAATTAATTGTGTCCTCTATTAACTGTACAAGATCATTTACTTCCATTTTACGTTGTATTAGTTCCTGGCTTTTAGGTGAAGTTTCAATTATTTTCCGTTTGTAATTGTTTAAAGGGGTACTTTGCATAATTTATGTAAAAATATTTGGAGACTTTAGACCATTTACCGTTTGTTAAATTTTTTTAAAAAATATATATATAAAATGAAATCTACTACATGGATTTGTTAAGTGTACTTTAATTGTTTGGTATGGCTACTCTTTTTATTTTCTGTTACCGATAACATTCGTTAAAATTATCGATCGATTGCTTATATGGTATAAATACAAACATCTTAAATAAACACAATTTTTAAAGAAAAATTAACATGATTTACTAATAAATCACTAAAGAAATTCTTATAAAAACCGGTCACCCTATCCCAAGTTATTCGTCTGCGGAAGAAATAGAAATAACCCTATCGAAGAGTTCGTTACGCACGACGAATATCGGTCTACGCAATTAGTTTGTGAGTTTTCATATACACCAGTTTGTTCTTTTTCCGACAACGAATTTTCGTCCCAGTTGTGTTTCTAGCATAAGGCGCTTAATTTTTAAAATTTACTATTAGTAATTTGCAAAACAAGAAAATGTTTTATTGGGAAGTAGAAATTGTAAAATATTTCTCCAAAATTAAATATAATTGTCCATTTTATCTATTTGCAATTTTTAATATTTTTTATTTAAAAAAAAATTGAGTTCTTAAATATTAAAATTTTTAAATCTTTTGCAGCAAAAAAATTTGTTTAATATTTCTTGCTGCAAAAAGTCAAAGATAATAAATTTTTTCAACATTCTATTTACAAGATAAATTGAAAATGTTATAATCATATATCTATCGATACTTTGCCTGAACAATTCTGTTCACAATTGAAAACGTACAACTTTATTCTGATATAACAAGTCTACAATACTTCATATTAGTAAAGACAAATAAATTTTGTGTATGATTTTTTTGATTTTTATTTTCTTTTTTGTTTTTTTGCAGTAAACATTTATTTCTAACAAGTTATTGGTCAATGTGTTATAATAACGAATTGAAAAATTTAGAAAACAGTAGACAATAACAATCTAATTGAGTCAGTTTTTGTTAAAAGTAAATTTAAGTTCTTGCTAGTTATGCTTTATGTACATGGGAAGTATTAGCAGAATTAAAAACATCATTTTGATTCAACAATTAATTTTTGAGTGCTCATAAACAATTTTTGTATGTTTTAGAAATTTTAAGAATCAGTTGAAGCAAAATAAAAAGAAAATTTTATTTCCCATTTTAAAAAATTAAATTGGGCCAAGTTATGTTTTAATTTCTGTTCTTCTGAATATTTTTGAAATTCATATTTTTGTTGGACATAAATATTTCTAACATCCCAGCAAAACTTAACTTACAATGCTACTTTTAATGACTTCCTAAATTCATTACTTTGTAGTTGTATTCGCCACTTGTTGAATTATTTGTTATGTATTAAATAATAACTTTCTTATTATATCTTAAATAAGTCGTAATTCTACATAGCAAAAGAAAACTTTAATATAATTATTTAAATAAGTTTTTAATATATGAACTTAAAGAATTATTTGAATTAATTTGCAATATATTCGATTAATGTTTGTTAGATATACGGTAATATTATAAAATTTTAAGAATATTTTCGATGATAAATACATGGAAAATCCAAAAATCAATAAAATTTATGTAAATTTACAAAGTTACCCCCACAATATATTTTTGTTATTAGAATACTAGTAGTGCTATCGATCTAATGTAAATGATGTTTTTTTGAAGAACATAATCAGGTATGCCACAGAAATTGTTCGGAATGGTTTTGAATCCGTATTTTCATTTCGATTGATTTTGTTTTACCTTCTTTAGACCTTGATCGAATTTCGTAATTCCGACAAATTTCAATTTTGTTATTTTTAAGTTAAATGTGGCAATATTTTGCCAACTAAAACAAAAACTTTTTTTCATCGAAAAATTAAAATTGATTTCATTCCGAGAAAATTTATCGGTTTTCGTTTTCTGAAGAAGCTTTCTCGGAATTAAAAAAAAAACTTTTGATCGAAATTAATTTCTCTGACAGTGCACACATTGTTGTTACAGTGTTAGTCTACATTCACACGTTTAATCTTTTGATGCTCAACTCTTGTGTTTTAAGGAGAGGGATGCAAGAAGAAAAGGTGTTGGTCCGGAGATGCTTGTACTCGGGCAGTATGCTTTGTATTCTCATTCGTAGGTATATGCACAACAATGGCTGCATGTAAATTTTTTTATTTTCTTTTTCTATTTGGTTTGCTTTGAATAAAGGTGTTGTTGTTTTGAAGCAAAAAAAAGTTGAAATGGGTTGTTGCGTGTGAACATAATGACATCTTCAAAAGGGAATTGAAAAGAAGTTGAGCATCAAAAGATGAAACGTGTAAATTGAGACTTAGAGCTATAAATAATTTTGTGCCGCAAAAGCACTCTTTATTAAATATTTTCTTACATTTCGAAAAATGTATTATTATATACACTTTTTCAACACAAATTCCATAAGATTTTAGAGCAATTTTAATTAGTGTGTTTTAACCTTTTTGAAAGTTAATTTTAAAGTACTTATTTCTTGTCTCTTTTGGTTACTACATATTTTTCTAAAACTTTTAAGTATTAAATAAAGGTATTATTTTTAGGTTGTAATTGGACACATTATAAAGGATTACTTTTGGGACATCGCGAACAAAAATAAGTACTTTTTCTAGTAGAAAAATAAGTAGTCTTTTCCTCAAGTTCTCATTATTTTTCTGCTTATTTTGTAATCAAAGTTTTTGCTGGGATATTCACAAATACCTTAAAAATGTATTTAAAATGCATTAATTTTACTAGAATTATACCAAAAAATATATTAAGCCTTAACACTATAAAAAAAGGTAACAGCGAGTATCTTTTTACCCAGTTAAACTACCTTTTCAAGACAGTCAAGCATGAAAAATTATCAATAACAATTTTAATTAATTTCATGTTGTAAACTTCCTGTCTTTATAAAAATAATTTAATAAAAATTAAATTCAATGAACTTAAGCCTAATTAAAAATATCTAAATTTGTATTAAAAACCATTAACAGTTCAATAAAATAACCACAATATTAATTATTTTTTGGGTAACTTGAAAAAATTCCAAAACTTCCAGATAAACTAAGATGAACTATATGTACATTCATATAGGTATACACTTATTCATTTCATTCGGTTAACCGTTAATCGGTTAACCGATTAGTAACTACCCGATTTACTGATCCTTTAATTTAAAATTGGTTATTTTCGATTAACGATTAAACCGGGTTATTTCAGTCGATTAACCGATCAGCCGACGTAACAAAATTTTTAATTTTTTTTTTTAGTATTATAACATATTTTTGAGTTTTGCATTATTTGTTTCGTTTCATACAAAAAGTATGTGTTTCGAAAATATTCATTTTAAATAAAAGTTTGCTGTCAACAGCTATCAATAAACCGAAACAATTAAAAATTTAACAAAATTAAAACAGGACGCTTATGACATAATGGTAGATTTTATAAGTTTATAGAAATCCAGAAAAATTCTGTATTATGGGTTTGCTATCGATTTCTCCAACATCAACGATAAGTGAAAGAATTTTTTCCAAGTCAAGTTTTATCCAAACTAAAGAAAAGAATAGCTTAAAGCATTTAAACCAAATTATTTTTCAAAAAGATTATTTTTTAATGTCTCCTTAAACTATTGAAATAACAAATAAAATTATCTTACAGTTTATTTTTCAATTACTACATAATATTAATGTATTAATTAAAAAATATGTATTAAGCGTTCAGACCTAACAAATTTTTGGCAAAAAAATACAAAAAAAGCTTGACCAGCAAATTGGTTAAACTTTACCTTTATTTTTAACAATTTTGATTGACTTCCTTATCTTTATTTGTTAGAAGATAATAGTATAATTCAATTAAAAAACTATTAAATGATGTTTGATCCAGCAAAAGTTTTGCAAAATCAAACAAATTTTTAATACAATTAGTGGTTACGTATAGGACGTCAAATATTTAATAGGCGGAATATACAAATTAAAAAAAAACATGGTTGTGGTAAACATATTCTAAGAGGAACATATTATGCTAAGATTCATGATTGTAGTGAACTTATTACGATTATTATTGAATCATATTATGAACAAATATATTCGTAGTATTACATCATAATAATTCTCCCTTAATCCTAATTTGTTTTTATTACTTCCTATTATAATTAAATCTAATTTTTAATGGTTATATTTTTTAAATTGTTTAACCTCTGAATAACAAATTATTCGACAGGCATATGTAAAACAAATTACACAACTGATGCAAAATTATTGTACAAATGGCGATAACAAAATATTATTAGAGTAAAGATATTTTGTTTGCATCTTAAACATATAATGAGTACACGTATGGAAAGTTATAATGTTATGGCTATTAAATATCATTAAATGTATGTGAGGAATATAATATGTTTTTTAAGTTATCATTATTTAATTGCTATAAAACTGATTATTTTTCTCAAATTTATAATTGCGATAAACATTGAAATGATTACTGTAACTGTTGTATTATTGATATTAAATAAAAATAACAATATTTTGTGTACGACAAGAACATATTGTTACAATAAACATAGTGTAGTTGCCGTAACCATGCGCAACCATATTTTTTCTCTGCGTGTAGCTTTACATATTTATGAATTATTTTTTGTTTGTTCGTTTTAGTTCAAGAATTGTTACGTTTGTTATATTATTGTTTTTTTTTTTACTGAAACTCCAAATAATAAATAATTTATGCATTTTTATTTATTGAAATTACTTAAATTATAAAAAGTATTTATTAATCGGTTAACCGCTCAATTACAAAATTAAACGATTATTAGCCGATTAAACCAAAACCTCGATTAATTAATCGAGCGATTTACCGATTAAAGCAAAAGCCCAATTAATGAATATCCTAGTATACATTTTTCCAATTCAAACAAACAAATTGTAGAATAAAAAAATTTTTTGTTAGAAATAGGTCCTACAAACAAATTTGCACACAAAAAAGTCTACTGAAATTAATTACAATTTCAAACAAATTTTGCTGAATCAAATAAACTCCTTTTGCACGAGCAATGACGCGCACCCAGCAAGCAGTAAAGAATAGATGATCAGGAGGGAGGGAGGAGGTGAGGCAAGTTTCGGCTTGCCTTGGGAAAATTTTTTTTTTAACAATTTCTGAACACTAACTTACTGTTTCTAGATCCTTTCCTTGGTTACAGAACAAGAAATCTCAATTGAAAACAGCAGCATTACGACAAGATATGGTACTTTCAAAAATTGATGTATTTAACAAAAAAAATTTAAAAAATTGAATACGATAATTTTTCACTCTTTTTTTATCAACCTTGAAACCTAAACATTGAATCGTTTTTACCTACTTTTGTGGTTGTTTTATCAACAAGCTTCGCACGCTTTTTTATCACATTTCTTACTATTGCACTTTTTAAATGCGTTTAAAAATAGACTGTATGTGTTTTTTACTGTTGTTAATTTTGCTTACGATAAAAAAAAAATTGCAAAAAAGCGACCACTTTAAAGAGTGTTAAATATTGCAAACAAAATTATTAAAACTTTAAAACCAATCGTATATCATATTTTTGTATAGTTGTCAAAAATTTTGTTGATTAAATAAAAATCAAACAGAAATATTAATAGAAACAGTAAACAAATTTGTTGAAATGTAAAAAATTTTCACACAAGCAATAGTTTGAAAATATTTAAGCAATAATTTTTTCTGTGAAGGTTGAAGGGCTATAAGTGTTTGTTTATATGTTTGTATAAAAAAGTATTTTTTATAAATTTTTTTGGTTTACTTTCTAGGGTGAGGTCACTATGTCACAAAAACATTTTTAGGTGAAATAATTCAATCATTTTGTTTATTATCAGTTCCAAGTATTTTTTGGATAATGAAAGTATTTGTTTGAAAATTTGTTCTCAAAGATATCACAAGTTATTGCCTTTTTTTAACGCAAAACGAATCCGTCGTCTAAAGGCTGAGTTAGGAGAACGTTGCTGTACCCGTAACTTACTGTATCGGACTGCTAGCACGTTGGTGCACTTATAGAACGTCTAAAATCGTGTCATATGTTTTTCACATACATAGACAAAAAAGCAATAGTATACATCAAGGCGAATTCATACAGGTGACCGCATCGTGAGATAGAGTTATTCTAGCTATACCTTTTTTAAAAAAAATACTATGTATTTTGTTTTTGTAAAAAGTTAGAGTGAATGTCAAAATTATTTGTTGAAAATATAAACAAGGGAATTTTTTGTTAATAAAATATACACAATTGCAAATAATGCAAATTTATTGGGGCTCCACTTATTCCTAACGCACTTTTAATTCCTTAATTTATTTTTTTTTTATAAAATTTATATAAGTTTTGTTTTCAAGTATTTAGATTTTTATTGAAATTTTAATTTTAACTAATTTTTTCACAAAATATAAACAAAGCTTGACATTCAGTATACACAGAAAAAAATAAACAATTTACAGATGACTCGAAAATGTCACCTGTATTAATTCGCCTTGGTATAGATGAAACAACTAACACAGTGATGGGAAATTAAACGGTTTAAATGGTGACCGTTTTGCAGAAAAAGTACCATGTGATTTAAATGGTATTAAAACAGTATTTAATGTATGTAAAAAACATTAATAATTTAGTATCTGATATTTATATCATAGATTTACAATAAACAAATATGTATTTCAGCATATACATACACATTTACATGTATTATTTTTTAAATATACATAGACAAAACAATGTTTTGTAACCATTTAAATCCTTTTATATATTTCTCATTTCTATTGTTTGTGCATATGAATTTGTTTTTTTTTTTTTTTTGAACATCTAAGAATATGGTATATTTGTATATATGTAAATATGTTGAATTGTAAGTAGTTTTGTCGAAAGTCCATACATATACGAGAAAAAGTAGCAAAAAAAGCCCGAAAATACCCGCATTCAATTTAACATAGAAGCAACCCATCACTGTTTTACAAATGCCACGTGACAACGGTATGAAATTCTATTTTATACAGAATGAAACGCTGCAACTAAGGTACATAACATTTCGGTAAGCCTTTTCATCGCTCTTCATATACCAAACAGCTGATTGATACAGTACAGATACGGCACAGCAACTTTCGCCTAACTGATCCTTAAGAATTATTTTTATCATTTTTCGTCCTAACTAAGTCCGTCCTATTGCAAACTCAAAGGTGTGGTTAACAGTAGACGGATCAACTAATAGACGGAGGGGCATAGCTTAATTGTATAAGAAATTCACCAGATTCTAGGATGCATACAAAATCCGATGGGTATTTATATGTGCGATGGCTATTTAGAGGTATTCCGTATGGAATGACAATATCAATAAGCCTAACTCTTTCTAAAAATGGGTATACAACAAAGCTTAATTATAAACGAAATGTAGCGGCAAAATCAATAAAAAGATTAGCAAATGTTTTTAAAGATTTACTTAAAAAAACTTGAAATCCGACTGCAAAACTTCAATTAAAAAAATGCACTAAAAAGAATGAAACAAGCTTGATAATAGAAAACAAAATTCAGATAAGCTACGAATAAAGTGATCTTGCTTCGGTAGAACAGATTTAACAATAAGATGGAAGCCAAATGTTAATATCGGCATTAAGTGTGCAGACATTCATACGCACAAGATACATCAAAAACACACAACTTTCCTTGACAATCGAGTAAAAAGAGAAATAATAAAAACAAAATATTGATTTAAATTTTTTATTTCCCGGAAAAGTGAAAAAGGTTTCAATTTCATTCTATTCGCATATTAAATGTTACATATGCAACTGCAACTTTTTAAACAAGTTTATTATCAAACAAGGCAAGTATGTCTTATAATGGAGGTCACTTATACATATTACGACCCTTACAGCCGTACCTAAACAAGAGCGGAAGGCGGAACGTTTTCTTTAGCGTAGCTCTTACGCTGATATGCCATACCTAAATAAGAGCGTCAGCGTTGTGCCATAAACAGTAGTGTTAACTTTCGTGCCGACTAAAACCCTCATAAAAGACATAAGAAATTGAATTAAAACCGCTAGATTGACCTAATAATAGCTAATTTGCCATTATTTATTATCAAACAATAAAAACAGGGTTGTCAAAACAACAAATATAGCAGCCCTGTTTATTTAAACGCGCTGTCAAAATCGGATTTTCCAATTGCAAAGCGCTACCGTTGCGTTGCCGTCGCGTTGTTTCGGTATGCTACATACAAATTGTATGGGCATGAGGATTTTTGACAGCTAGAAAACGCGTTCCGCTCTTGTTTAGGTATGGCTGTTAGGCAGTTATGTGACTTTTTCTTAGCTGCGTAGGAGTCGCCTATACGGGGATAAAATGTATAGCCGAACTCCATTAGTTTTTGTCCCAAACATTTTCTCAAAACATACAACAAACATATCACAAAAAAAAACTTAAGGTAATTTTATTGCGGAATTTCGGTTACTTGTTATCTTTTTCAATAAATGAAACCATTTTTGAGTTACGTAAATAAATGTTGTACAGCCTCCTCCAATTTCGAAATAACGGACATCTCGAAAACAAGAGCTATCTTGAAAAACGGTTATCAGAAGCGTACTCGAATTTGGTTAACCCATTAGGTACCCCACATGACAGTTGTTCCAACTAACACAGTGTAATTTTGTTATAATTGACAATTGCAATATCATTAAAAAGTTAAAGCTGATGCATGAAACATATTTTATCAAAAATCTGCACTGCAATATTCGCTCTTTTTTCAGAAAATCTATAAGTTTGTTCATGATCGGTAAATTTCTGTAGTTTTTTTTTTCTTTTTTGGGTAAATGCAACAAAGTCATCCTTATTTGGTTTTAGTAAGACGATAAAGGTAGCCGGGGCTAACTTTTTAGTTTTTTCCAAGGAAAACTGCAAACACTGAATTTTGTAAGGCCAATTATAATTTGCTCACTTCTACTTAACTACATATGCAATCTAAAAAGAAGGTACTCTATTTCAATAGAGACAGCAATTAAATGTAAGTAAAAAAACCTTTAGCAAAAATAGAAGCGCACATTTGCTCAGTTACAGAAAAAGCAAACCACAACGTTTGACATACGGACTGCCATATTTTTTTATTTGTAAAAAATAAAATAATTTTTCTCTGGTTTTAGGCATACTTATTTGTTAAAAAATTTATTTTAATAACTATGCTTGTGCATAATTATAAGCAAATGAAGATTTTTGACAACTTATGATAGTGCTGTCAGAAGTGTTTTGTGTTGCCAGAATAAAGTTTTAGAACAATAGCACATTTGCACCAAAAATAAAATTGGTATGCTCACGATCAATCATAATATGCAGTGAAAATTTTTCAAAGTGCAAATTTGAACAATGACCATCGTGATTGCCCTTAATAGTTTAAAAATTGCTTTTGCAAAAAATCTCTTTGTGCGTCACGACGTTTTTTGTAAAAAATTTATACATATTTAATTAAAAGTCTAGATTTTAATTTCAAAAATAATTTTTAAAGGAAAGTTAATAACAAACCCTCTGATATATTAAATTATTAGTATGACTACTCTCTACTATAAATTATTCTTTAAATACATGGGAATATTTAATAAAGAGGTTACCAAATCAAGTAACAAAAATTAAACAAATAGACTAGAAATTAGTAGGTTATTAGGTTGCCCACATAATTGTCAAAAACGTACTGTCATGATGCGTATTCTATCGCGAATCAAATGTATATTGTTTTCGTTATGAAGATCGTTAGTGGAGCAATGCAAGGGTAAATCGGACATTGCACATACCACCCAAACAGGACATGCATACAGAATAATGGATTAGGAAACTACTTTTGCCTTTTGTAAAATTAAATTTCTCTATTTGCTTTTGAATATGCAGGTCAAAAATAAATTTTCCATCAAAGTAAACCCCTAAATATTTTACATTGTTACTCCACTGAACAGCACAGCAATTGAGTCTCAATTGGTTTGTGGGATAAAAATAAGAATTTCTTCTACGACTAAAGAATACTGCTTGAGTTGTATTTTCGTTAATTTTGATTTTCCAGGTATGACAATAATCAACAAGTCGGTCTTACGCAGATTGTATATTATGTACAATATTTTGGCCAACTTCACCATAAAATGTTACTTTTTATAATTATGATGTTATGATATACTACAATTCAAAATTACAATTAAAAAAGTTATTTGAACACTATTCAACAATAAAATTAATAAATTATATTTGAAACAGATGTAATTGGTTATGACAATATTCTTTTACCTTTCACAGATATTCATATTTGATCGTATTCACTTCGACCTGAATTAGAAAATGCTCAATGCCACTAAATCTCTGCTGCTGACGTACGTATAATTTTTCTGCTGTTGACATTAAGGTCAAAGTAATTTTATTGAAGAAGTTTTTTTTGGGACCTTTGGTTAAATCTGAACGTTAGAAGCTGCTATAGAAGTTATCGTTGCCAAATTATATTTAAATACAAAATTTTCTAAGGAAGTTATGACATTAAAAACTGTTTTCGGTAGAGATTATCTTTTGAGAGCTATGGCCAAATGGACCGATTGCAATGAAATTTGGTTAGATGATTAAGGTTGCAATTAAATACGTTTGAGCCAAATGTAATGTAAAAACAACATAATAAAATGGTTTAAAGGCACAAGACTTTATATAGGAAAGAATTCTGTATCGGAGCTTTTATGAACTGACTTAGACTTTTTTTTTCAAAAGACACCGTTTTTCAGCACACACGCAGTACACCCTCTCCACGTTTGGGTATAAAAATATCACCTTTACAAAAAATAAAGCTAAATACTAAGTAATTCATTCGGTTAACCGTTAATCGGTTAACGATTAATTACAACCCAATTAACTGATCGGTTAGTTTAAAATTGGCTATTTTTGATTAACGATTAAACCGGTAAATTTCAGTCGATTCACCGATTAACCGACGTAGCAAAATTTTTAAATTTTTGTAGTATTATAATATATTTTTTTGGAGTTTTTAATTATTTGTTTCGTCTCATATACAAAAGGTCTGTGTTAAGAAAATATTTTTTCATACAAACAAAGAAGATGTTCAGTGATCTTCATTTTAAATAAGTGTTTGCTGTCAACAGCTTTTTGTTTCACGTACTTTTTATATGTATCGGGAATGATCTGGAATTCGAAATCACGTGGAATTGAAATCGAACCTATTTTGGGAACTCTACCGTGTTCAAAGTTCATAAATATATGTCCTGTTTTATATCTCATACTTTGAGGACCATATTCTGAAACCTAAACTACTTTTGAAATCACGAATCGCTACATTCATTTTAACAAACATTCAATTGAAAATCTATATCGATTTAAATTTCACGTGATTTCGATTTTCAGAATATGGCCGTATGTATTTAATTATTTGTTTCTTCTCATATATTCTCATATCAATCTTTTAACAGTATTATCGAAACAATTAGAAGAGTTAAAATTTAAAAAAAATAAGCCAGGACTATTTATGTATTAATTAAAAAGTATATCCGCGCGGGAAATTTGTGTCAATTGCTCTTAAAGCACTTCTCCCGAAACCAGTGAACACAATTTTATAAGTAAACTAGCTTAACCCGGTGCGCTTCGCTACACTGGTAAAAAAAATAAATAAGAAAAAAATTGCAGTATTTTTTTAATGTGTAATTTATTTATTTTTGCTCCCCCTGCACCTACCCCCTTTTTTTTTTGTTTTGAAAGTTGTCCTGTAAAGGTTGATAACTTTTGTGTTCAGATATATGGTATTTAATATTTCTTTATATGAGGGGTACTGCTCCTCCTCTGTCTACCCCGCCCATTTCTATATTGAAATTAATAGTTTACCATAGTAGTAGCTGTAACCACGTTTGAAGACTCTTCCTTTAATAGTTCTTCTGTTGAGCGATACTTAATTTATGCATCCTATGGAAGGTATTTCCCCCCTTGCGCCTACCGCTTTATTTTTATTCTCAATAGAGTAGTATACCATAAGAGTGACTTCTACAAAGTTTGAACATTCTCACTATAACAGTTCTTAAGATATGCTATATTAAATATTGGCGTCCTATGGTGGGTACCACTTCCCCCGCTGCTATTATATTTCAATTTGGGGGCTCTAAAGATCCTACTACCAAAAGTTCAACAAAATGCGTGCAGCGGCTCTTAATTATATTTCTATCTATGAGGGGTACTGCTCCTCCCCTGTCAACCCCGCCCATTTTTATATTGAAATTTATATTTTACCATAATAGTAGCTTTAACCACGTTTGAAGACTGTCCCTTTTATAGTTCTTCAGTTGAGCGATATTTAATATATGCATCCTATGGGAGGTATTTCCCCCCCTGCGCCTACCGCTTTATTTTTATTCTCAATAGAGTAGTATACCATAAGAGTGACTTCTACAAAGTTTGAACATTCTCACTATAACAGTTCTTAAGATATGCTATATTAAACATTGGCGTCCTATGGGGGGAACCACTTCCCCCGCTACTATTTTATTTAAATTTTGGGGCTTAGAAGATCCTACTACAAAAAGTTCAGCAAAATGCGTGCAGCGGCTCTTAAGATATGCGATAATTAATATTGGCATCCTATGGGGGGTACCAATTCCCCTGCCCCTATCGAAATATATAATATAAGTAGCCTATTTTATTTTTAGGGCTCACGTGATGTTACTGTAAAAATTTCAGGAAAATTGGTTCAGTAGTTTCGGAGTCTATAAAGCGACAAATATACAAACATACAAACATAATTCATTTTTATATATATAGATAGAAGGAACGAATTGTGATAGCCGAAAACAAGACCTATCACTTAACTGGTGATAATGTGTTTAGAGTGTAGTTGGTCCAAAGGAAAGGGAATTGGCACAAAACTGTTCAAGTGAATGGATTTTGTGCGGGTAGTGGCTGATTCTTTTACTTTATATGAAGGGGATCTATCATATTGACATGGTTCATTTGTGACAATATCTGCGACAGGCATTATTTTAACCGAAATTGGATGTGTCAATTAAGGTTATTTCAGTGACCTGTTCCAAAGTGTCAAAAAGGTGCCTCGTAGGACATCGCCGTGTTAAAGTAACTTGTCACGTGACAAGTTTAGTGTAAGTTCCCTTTCCCCTAGGGATATTACATATTTATGAATTATTTTTTTGTTTGCTCGTGTTAGTTCAAGAATTGTTATGTACATTATGTTATTGGTTTTTTTTTCATTAATAAACTCCAAATAAAAAATAATTTATGCATATATATATATTGAAATTACTTAATTTATAAAAAAAAACTTAATTAATCGGTTTACCGATTAGTGGAATACACCAAGCAAATTTTTTGTTTTAGGTTTCGGACGATTGCGCCGAGTGCTGGCTATGCTAGTTAGAATAACAACACAAATTCAATAGTGTATTTTTTTTTTTTTTTTTGAAAGGTCTATGCACGTAAATAAATATCAAGAAAATACTATATTAAAGGGTAATTTCTAAATTTCGAGATTTATACTTTTTAAGTGTTTATTTGTATAGATACGTTGTGAAGGCAGGGATCGTATCTTAGTTTGAATGAAAAATCTGCCTTTTCCCCTGCTGATTTAAAGTCATAAAATCTTATTATTTTAAAATTTTTTTAATTAACGATTTTGCAATAAAAAAATAAAAGACGATACATTTTAATTTATTTTAAATGAAACTTAGTATCTTTAAAATAATTCAAAATATTTATTATTAAGTTTAAAAAACTTTTAGTTATAATGTTTTTTTTTTTTTTTTTTCCTGTAAAATATTCAAAAGTCATCCTTTTTATTTTTTAAAATGATACACAGTATAAATTATAAAGTTTAAGCTGATTCCTTCTTCTATGTTTTAAGTTGTTTTGTGAATTAAAAGTGTCAACTTTTTTGTAAGGTTCATGAATTTTATCATCGTGACACTTTTCGCTTTCATTTTACGAAAAAGGTAAAAAAAAACTAAATAAAGATGTTTTTTATATAAAGGACGCATATTTATTTTCTTAGGACAGAAATTTATTTTCTTGTAAACATCAGTTTAATCTTTCATTATGCTAAGAAAAATAATTATAATGGGATTAAATAAAATGATATAAATGAAATATTCAAGATAATTATTTATGTTAAATAACTTGATAAAATTAAAAAGTTGGTTTCGTGTTGGAGAGTAATATAAATATCCGCACCATCCACTAGAACCTTCATGTTTCTTTTGATTTAAGTTAAAATTTTCCGATTTATACCGTTTTTTTCAGATGCATACAATTTTACATACGAGAACGGTATCTAAGTATAAATAAATTCAAGCAATGTCACTAATACTAAAGCTATGTACAGACGATTGTCAAATATGGCAATATTATCAACACTAACAATCTGCTGGCAATGGCAATGACAATAAAAATTGCCACCACAAGGAAGATTGTCAGTTCACACGGTTGCATCAAAGTTGTCAGATAAGCGTACAATATAATTACCAGTCGATTTTCTGACATTAAATTTATCTTAGAACATTGACAGTCAAAAAATTGTCAGTTTACACGGTTTTCAGATATTTGGATATAGAAAATTGTCAGTCAGATTGCAAAGACACAAAGCAAAATTGGTGGCTGTATCGTCTGGCTGAAATCTTAAATCGCTTATGCAGTCGTCACGGTGAAGATCTCCATCATGCCAATCGCGGTCACTACCCATTTTATATGCACAGATTTAACACAACACACAACTTAATATTTTTTGTTTTCTTACTTCATTTTTAATATCATTAAATTATAAAAAAATTTAAAATTAAAGCACTGTAGCTTTTTTTTTATTATGTAAATACATTTTCTCTTTTCCATTTTCTTTTAAAACAGGTGTGTGCAGTGTTGCCAACAGAAAAAAGTCTTTGTCAATGATGCCATTATCAGGCATTAAAAAAACAGGTAAGAGTGCTATTTTTGGCAGTGCTGAATCTTTAATACCCTCCACCGACAGCTGGTATATTTCAGGCGTGGGCTCTATATGATATCTTAAGCCTGGTACTCTGTTCAGTATTTCGTGCGAAATGTTGTCAAACTCAATATAAAAAAATTTCTGTGAAATACAAACGAGAAAATGTTGATACAGTTGTACTCTATTTATATTGCGAAAAACATGCGAAATGTTCTAAAACATTTTTATTTTCCGTGCAATACAAGTGCAACTCATATTAATTTTTTTTTTTTTTTTATTAGGGATGATCCCTACAAATGCCATGCATTGTGTTGGAACTAGGAAAAAAGGTTATGAGAAGGAGGATAGAGGGAGTAGTGCTTGTGAACATTCGACTTGAACTTATTCATGTTGAAAATACGAGGGAAAACTTTAGCAGGAAGGTTGTTCCACATACGAACAGCCCGGTCAAAAAACGAGTTTTCCCTGTAATGCGTTATACGATTTACCGGCCAATCGACCACACATGAATGGGCTCTTTAGAAAAACATAGGAAGATCAAAAAATATTCCTAATTTCATCAGAACACATCCAGTGCAACTCATATTATTTCGCACGGAATTTTAAGCAACAGCTTATCATTTTTTGTAATTTTAAGTTTTTTGTATTTGTAAAGTCGTTTTTATAACAAGCGTTTTATAAAGAAAAATGTAAAATGTTTTTTGTTTTTTGATTTGGGAAATTATAGAAATAATATTTTTCAAAACGTTAAGTTTTGAAAAATCTCGTGATAGATAACATTCATACATGACAAAATCTTCGCGTGAAATAATCAATGTTGCTCAACATTTTTCGCATGTACGAACAGAGTACTAGGCTTTAATAAAAACGGACGTCAGTATTAAAATTGATTGCGGTTTAGACCTATGCAACATAATTAACCGACAATCAGAAAGTTTTATGCTTTTATTTCTAGTCATAAAATTTGGGGAAATTATCAAGATTCGTAACAGTTTAAGCCGAACTTTCGAGGGGGGAATTTATATTAGACCCATGGTTATTATGGACCAATTATCACTGGACTCTGCAGAGTTCTTTCTGGTTAAAAAAAACTTTTATATTAATTCGAATGTGTAGAGGAAGTGCGGGTAATGTGGAATACCTATCTGTTTTAAGATTGACAAATTTTTAATTTTTGTCTGATTAAAATAAGATTAACCTATTAACATGCTTTATATGATAGGCTCCCACGAAGCCATTTGTGGAAAATATTAAACCCACACTTTCAGAGGAATATAAGAAAATATTGTGAATCTCATTAGATACGACTTTAAAAAATGTGCGAGTATTGTGGTACACCAAGTATAGTGTATAGTATAGTGAACTACTTTTCCAAATCATAGTATTTCTCTTTAAAATTAGTCGTGTTATATATACATTTTTACTTTATTGCAAAACAAAAAACAAGAAAACACCAAAAATTCATGTAAACAAACAACAATTTCATTAATATTTTTGTTGACAGGTAATGTGGTATACTATAACAAATTAGCTGATTTAAGGTATACCACATTAGGCGGACTTGAGGTTAATTCAGATATTTATTAATTTTAAATTATTTGCTACAGCTATTGAGTAATTGCATATATTTTTCACTAATTTGGTACTTCCCAATTACTTTAGTTATACACTTAAAAACTTTTAAATGCACCTTTAGAACAAAACCTTATTTGGTAACAGCACCCAAAAAAAAGTCGACTTCGCAGCCAATCGAATTTTGTCGACACTCACACTAAGAATGACTTTCAAAAATAAAACAGATCAAAGTTTTCTTAATTTTTTTAGAGCGGCAAACCTTTTAGATTGGTTTCATTACGCTTGATTTGTTAGTTTAAGAAAAAAAGGCACTGTACCACATTACCAGCCCATACCACATTACCCACACTTACTCTATTCTAAGTCAAATTACAATTTAAAAAACTTTAATATGGCCCAATTAGTAGGTCTGCTCGAAACGCCTGCTGATCTTTTGTAGATTTGTGTTGTTATCGTGCAATTGTTTTTGACATCTTGTCCATTTTTTTACAAACAAATACATTGGTTTTTGAGATCTTTAATTTTAGTTAATTGTACAGAAAATTTATACAACTATTAAATACCAGCAGAATGTAATGCATTTCCTGGCCCACTATGGCCTTGGTCAGCATTCTTTGTATCTTATAACTGGATAGTGCTTATTGTAAATTTTATGTATTTAACTGAATTATTTTTGACAAATAGAACCTGGGAATTTAAGTTCTCATTTTGAGTTTAATTTTTATTATAAATTTTTATAGTAATTCGAATGTTTGTCTAAGTCAAATTACAATTTAAAATTTAATAAAAATTAAACTCAACATGAGAACTAAAATTCCCAGATTCTTCTTGTAAAAAATCCTAAATTAGAACAAATTCCGATTCAGTAGTGAAATTTTTAATAACGTTTTATATTTTTAAAGTGATTTTCAGAGGGCTGCTTGATATGGGACATATGCTAAATTATGGGCTGATTATCACAAAATTGCACGGTAATTTTTCTGGCCATATGAAGCTAAATTGATGAAAATTTTACCACAATGGCCAGAGTGGCCATTATATGGGGCCTGCGCTAAATTATGAACCAAACTTCACGAAATTTAACAGTATGATTTCTTGTCACACAGTTTGAATTTGTGCAAAATCTTATATAATATTCTTGCATTATGCCAACATATATGTTAGTTTTTGTATCAAAATTATCAATTTTTTAGGGTCGTGGTTCCACATTTGGATTCATAACTCTTATCCCACTAGACCGATTTTGCTGGATTGCAATCCCAAACTGCTTAGGATAACCAGAAGCAATTTTACATCAATAGAGTTCTTTTCTTTTGAGCTGTTCGAGAGTGAGTGAGGTCTTAATAGACAGACAGACGGACATGGCTAAATCAACTTAGAATTACTCAAAAAGCCAGAATATATATCGTACTTAATCAAGAAGAGGGTATTAAATTGAGTTAATATCCTCTTGTTGATTAATGCGATATATATACCTTATGGGGTATGAGATGAATAGCAAAAAAGTTACTCATGGAATGACAAACTTAGTATATCCTCATTCATCACTAGTGGTGGTGGAGTTCACAGCGTCTGACAATGGCAAATAAGAGTATTTCCGCGATTGTCAGATGCCTGACAATATTGTGGTTGGCTAGAACTCTAACAATGGACTGCCAAGGCTTTTTCTGGCAATTTTCTCAGACAAAAGTTGTTAGTTAACATGATACTACTAACATGGTGTTAATGCCATGTTCGTACAACTATACGAACCATTCGTTTTGCTCTGTGAAACTAGATTGCCAAACATGCTGTTCATACGATTTTTCTTGTTAAATTTTAACATTTTTTGGTTTCGGTTTTTTGTTGTTAATGTGATTTTATTTAAAATAGATATAAAAAAGGTACGTAAAAATTTAAAATATATTGTTTCATACTTTTATTAATATTGTTTTTTAATAATTATTCGGACCTGTCACAGGAATCTATTCCGTTCGTAAGTGACTTAGTTGTTAGGGAAGCAAGATACGAAATCACTTCCACTTTCGTTCGGAATTGATTTATGTGACAGGCCTGATTACTTTATTTTATTTAACATGAATTTTTATTTTGTTTTTTTTTCTTTGTTTTGATTTACTTGTGGGAGCTAGTTCAGATAAACCAGCGATAATTTGTTATCAAAATTGGAGATGATAGCACATTTTTCCTGTTTCGCAGCATCTTTCAAAATGAAACGAAGGGTTCGCTTTCAAAATTCTGTATGTCAAAACATATTGTTTCAATCATGTTTGCGGCGCGAAACATTAATAGGAGAGCGAAACACGAATATTGCTGTCCGTGTGAACACAAGAGTAGTATCAGACAATTTTAGAATATTTTACTGACAATATTGCTAGATCTGTCTGACATAGCTTAAGTTTCCCCCAACGTGTTTTAAGCCACAAAACTAATTTTGCGGTAAGGCATATAAAATTGTCTGTGCTAAAGAATTCCAAAATTTCCTTACTTCTAAAAGTGCGTAATAATTTTGAAATATAAAAGCATCTTGTAAAAACTTTAATAATTTAATTTACGAAAGTAATCACCTATTTATAAACTCTTTCACAAATGTTTTACACCCTAACATTCATCTTGTTAATACACGCCTGGCAACACATCAACAAAAATTTTTTTTGGGAAATGTAGACTAGAACTACTGAAATATAATAGTAAATATCTGGTATCAATTTCTCCACAAAGTCCCTAAACAACTACATAGTCAGAAGTTCTCAGGTCCGTTGTAGATTTCCAATGACAAGCACATGTTAATTGTCTAAAACATAAAGCATTGGCTGCTCTACAGTTGGTCAGGGAGCACTGGTGACAAATTCAATAGTGAATCAGTAAAGTTACACTATTGACATTTCCTACAGGGTATTTCTATTACACACAATATTTTCAATTGTATGTGCATTAAAAAAAAAACATTTATACAAGCAGTTGATCTACACAATTCAGGACAAATGCTTTGCCTAAAACGTTTATGGAAAAAATAATAGAAACTGGAAAACAAAAACGACAACTAAAATAAAGTTTTTATTTTCTTATGACATACATTTGCAGTCATATAAAAACAACTTTACAAAAATAAATATGTGTGCATTTGCTTACATCCTAGAATATAAAATAATGTTTTAAAAAAATATTCACACAAGTGTTCATGTGTATAGGGATTACAACAAAAGACCGACTTACTAATGCCCTTTCCATAAGTAGAGACCAAAAAGGCGATTCTGCAAAAAAGTTTCTCTTAAAAAAAAATATAACAATAAGCTTAGAAAGATTTTAACAGCGCATATGGTAATGAATATCATGATATTAAATTTTTACAAAAATAGTACATTTCATACAAATTTTGTAAAAGCTTCTCTACAGAATTACAAAACTTTTTGCAAATATAAATTTTTTTGTTAAAGAGAATGGAAATTTGTAATTTGCGGAAATATTGATCGATGATTTGTTCATAATATACCACTTAACTAGAAGTTCTAGTCGAAGTCATGTTATGGTCGAAATTAACAATAATATGGTTAATGTTGTCCATATTATGGTTATTTATTTCAGCCATTTGTTTTTTAATTTGCGTATTAAATGTCAAGCTATAATTTTATTTCCAAAAATTATTTTCGGGAATGAACTATTTATTATGAATTAATTCATTTATTAATGATGTGCTTATAATCCCAATCTTTATATTTGATTAAAAACACTGAAATTTATTGTTGTTTGAAAGGTAGTTTCTATGCGCATTTCGCTGGTTGCTTAGGCCAGCTCGTCAGGTAACTTTTTCCAAATACTTTAGAAAGGCTAAAAATATTATACAAGTAAGACCATAAAGTGAATAAGAATTTTAAGCACTCAGGTCTTGCATGTAACAATATCAAAGCTTTAACAAAGACACAACAATAAACCGTCAATTTTTCTTTCTTACATTCCCCTACAATTGGCTGGTTTTTTCCAACACGAATTGTAGTTTTAAAAGGATAGAAAGAAAAAAACAAATTGCTTAATAAAGCAAGTTTTTTATTTGCCGGGCACATGCAAATTTATTATCAAAAATTATTTTCGGGAATGAAATATTTATTATTAATTAATTCATTTATTAATGATGTGCTAATAATCCCAATCTTTATTTATGATTAAAAACACTGAAATTTATTGTTGTGGGAAAGCTAGTTTCTATGCGCATTTTGCTGGTTGTTTAGGCCAGCTCGTCAGGAAACTTTTTTTTTATTTCGCTTATTATTTCTGTTACGTGTTATGTTCCACTTTTATAAGCAATCCCTTTTAATTCATATTCTAGCCTGTGACGACCTACATTATTATTCTTTCTGTTTTACTGGCTTATACCACTACGTAGATTTATGTTTTTTAATAAATAATTTAAATAAAATGATTGAGAATTTTAAGCAAACCAAGCAGGTATATAATTCAAAAGCATTTAACTATTGCAGGAAAAAAAACATAATGTTGTTGCTTTTAAATATATTATTTTAAATTTAAAATTAAGCATACAATGTTTTAAAATATTATAATTTCAAACATATCATTGTTATATTTATCCATAACATGTTTGGAGGCAACCATAATATGGTTATAGCTTTTGAATGAATGAATTTAACCATAATATGCTTGCCGGTCACAATAATATGGTTAAAGTAACCATAATATGTTTAAGTGTATGGTTGTAAGCTTATTTTATTAAAATTTTTAATTCAACCATATTTATAATTTCGAGGCAGGTAAACACTTTATTGTTAAATAGAAACAAAATATTATTAATCGTGCAAAAGTTAAGATTAACAAAATAATAGTTTGTTTGCTGCCATAGCGGGGATCATAATATATTTTTTTTACCATATTTTCATGTTTATTATCAGCGTGTGGCTATCGTATGCCTTAATGTGTACAAAGAAACGAAGTACTGGAAGAGAGAGAGAGAGAGACATTAAACTACTCAGTTGAGATGTAAACGTTGTGTTTGATTTTGTTTTTTTAACAACAACAATCTTTTAAATTAGTTTTGTTAATATTTGTTTTATGTATGTGAAAATTATGAAAAGTACTCGGACCCTGGGGCCATAGAGGGATTATATTATATATACATTAGACCGACTCACCTTGTTTGGAGCTGAAAAAAGTGTTTTTATTACCCCTCTGAAAATAAATGTTTCCCAAAATATTTTGGTTCTAGCATTGATCATCCGTGAGCTGGACCATTTTTAAAAAAGGTTTTTTTTCAGTTTTTCGATTTTTTTTTTGTATTTTGCTCCAAGACGACATAAATAAAATTTGGTACCATCGAAAAGAGTTTATGAAGCAGCATCCAATGGTATATAAAACTTGGCCACTTTCGACCTACTAATTGAGATATTAAGCTAAATACATATTTTCGTTTCGGGTTTTCATACAAATTCTACGTATGTAGAAATAATGTTTTGCTTTTCAAATTGAATCTGTTTTAAAATAATGTTAATTTATTTTTTTTTTCTTTTGTAATTATTCACATAAAACGCGAAAATCACAATATATTTTATCTATTTTTCATATATAGGCAATATGGGTATCAATTTTTTTTCATTTTATCAAAATGAGAAAAATACAAATACAATAAAAAAAATATAAAATTTATAAAAAATCTTTTCGCGATTCTATCTTTGTCTTAAGTTTGCACGATTCCATTTTGAGAGACATATACAAATTTTTGGTATCGCCGTACTGACGTTAGCAGTATAAGTTCTCATTAAAACATTAATGAATAAAATAGCTCAAAATTAGGTAATTTTCCCAAAAATCGCCTTACCCCCCATAAATTTTACAAAACTATTATCAATGGCAAAACAACTGTGGAGCAAGTAACTTATATCGCATATTAAACCTAATGCTAAGCATATCCGCAGCAAGAAGATATAATTGTGACAAGGTGTAGGAGATCAAATTAGCACACATAATTCTTAAACCCGCCATTTTAAAAATAAAAGTTTAGTAAGAACAACACATACATACAAAAAATACCACGAATTTTCTGAAATTGTTCTCAACAGAATTAAAAAAAAACACTCACGTAAACTTAAATTACATGTCGCACTTGATCAACAAGACGGTATTAATTTCAAATTTAAAAAAATTTCAGTAGAAACAAAAGAATTGTTCATTTCATTTGCAAAAAGGAGATAAAATAGCATGATATTTTTACAGAGAATAGATCTGAATATTACGATTTTTATCAAAAATTGAGAAATAAATATTTTGAGTTAATACCCTCTTGTTGATCAAGGGCGATATTTAAAACGTTACTGCAATCAGAACAGAATTTACTGCGGTCCCCATGTTATAATCTCTTTCAAAAATCTTACTTTTTAACCCTGCTGTTAGGCTTGGACCATTATGGGATTTTTTTTTATTTTTTATTGAATCAACTTAAAAAGTCAGCTAATGTATCTTTTTCTATTTTAATGTGTTTAGCAGTCTTGGATAAAATCGAACAGAAAAAAATTTAAATATGTATACAAATCAAAGGTTATGGACCATTTTGGTCAATGCCATTTATTTAATTTTTTACATGAGTAATATTAAGTAAAGATAGTTATGGCTCATGGTTATTTTCACAGAAAGATGAACAAATCTGTGGCCATATGGAAAAACTAGATAACTCCATTTTTTGAAAACATGAAAAAACACACTTAAAGTTTTAAACATATTTCGCTAATTATTTAATATGAATTTATGTTGTTATGCATGCGCATTAAACAAAACATAATTTTAAATAATGTTAAGGATTTCGGGTTCCATTGAACAAATTTTTGGACATTAAAACCGAAAATCAATATCAGTTAAATTGTTATTTCAAAAAATGGATTTATATAGTTTTTCCGAAAAGACTTTTTTTCAATTTATTTTAATATTTTACGGAATTAAGGCAACTTTAGTAATGATTAGTGGAAAAACATTAACTATTTGAATCAGCACGTTAATTAACTCATTTTTTTCATATTCAGTTTTTCTAGAAATATTTTTTTCCATTATCCTTATATACCAAAAATAAGCCGAGTTGTCGTCTGTTTTTCTGTTCTTAATTAAAAATTGTACCATTCTTGATTTTATGAATTGCATAGGCCAGTTTTTGGGACGTGAATTAAAGTTATACTCGGTTTAACATAGGTTGAAGGTTTTTTATTTCAATAAATATCAAATGAAGTTATGGTTTCATCAATATCATCAATTTACAGCTACGACGAACTTTTATATAAAGGCACCTTGGTCATACTGAAACTTTGTAATGAGAATACACGCATTCAAATCAGCAATGTTAAGAGAACAAGGCATTCTTATGTACAAAAATACACTTTCTGAAAAGGAACGTTTTTTTTACATGGACATAAGACAAAACACAGACGCAAATTTAGATGACAATCTAGTGTAGTAAACCTACCCTTAAACACCTGGACGTAATGCAAATGCTGACTGACTTAGAGGAAAATATTCCGGAAGGCAGCAAGGAACAAAATAAAAGAAATCAATACGTCATTGAGCAATCGGTAGAAGATCTCGAAAACTCACGAATAAATACTTTAGAAAAAAAACTTAAATCAAGCCGAAAAATCTCAAGAGAAGTTTTATTCAGGTATTCGGCAAACGCCTAAATGTGTCTAAATGGGTTGATGAACATTTGACATTGGGAATATCGTCAAGGTTGCAGAAAAAAAATAGTTTTATTATATTAAAATGTTATCAGTTTTAAATATCGTATTTAGCTAAAAATATGAATATTAATTTAAATTATGTAATTTAGTTTAATTTAAAAATAAAAAATAAATTTTTTTTGTTTGTTTTAAAAAATTAAGTTTGTTTTTTCTCCCAGCTTCCAAAAATTTATTCTAAGAAAAAAAATACTGAATATAAATAGTTTTATTAATATTTACGTATGTATAAACAGCTCCTTAATATTATCTTTGCAATAGAAACAAAACCAAAATTATTAATGGGTAAGTCGAAATAATTTTTCAAAGTAACTGTACCGCTCGGTACATCAATATGGGTTAAAAACTATTAATTTGAAAGATTTCGGGTTTTTGGCAGTCGTATTATATGAATCGCAACTTCAGAAAAATTATAATGTGCATATTAAGAATGCATGTATTATATGCATTCTTTGAATTCTCGGGAGTTGCAATTTTTAGGTTGAACGTTTTGACCCAAAGAACTTTTGACCCAAATTTGTTCTATTTCGCTCTTTCTCTCTCAATTTTCGAAACAAAGTCGTTTTAAAATTCTTATTTGCCTGTTTTCTTAAGACACTATGGAGTTACCTTTTTTTTCGAAAAAATGCACGGAGTTATCCAGTTTTTACATAAAAATTGGTATTTTTTAGATTCTTGTTTTTAAAAATACTTTTAAATGAGAATCTATTTAAAAATTTCGATCTGACAGATTGACAGTAAATGAAACACGCTTTCTATTTTTTTTTTTTTTTTTGTTATCTAAATTTTCGCAAAAAGTAGAGTTAACTAGTTCTTCCATACGGCCACAGAAATTGTTTTCCGATTCATTTTACATGCAAATCAAAACAAGTAAAAAATTTGTTTTTAAAAGTTTATTAAAAACGATATGTTTATATTATATAAAAAAAAAAAAAAAAAACTCAACAATAAGGTAAAATAGAATATAAGATCAGTTCAATATAAATTAAAATAAATTAATCTTTTTTAATAACGTTTTCGCTATAAAAATAATTTTATTTATTTTTAATGTTTTTTTTTATTTGAAATAAATTTGACTACATCATACTAAATTGTTTGACCAATTTTTCGACCAAAAAAAAAAACATATGCAATTGTTAAAAAAATTTTGGAAGAAGGAATATGCTTCACTAATTTTAAAATTAAGTTATTAATTTAAGTCGAACCGTTTGGGTTTTAATCTAAAGATACATATATAATTATTCTGGTTTAAGTTGATTACAGCTAATTTTTTTATTTAAATTATTTTTATTTAGAAAGGAATTTTAAAGCTTATAACTATGGGAAGACAAAAATAATTTTGGCTGCACATACATACATACTATATACCTTCAGTCGTAAATGTGCTAATGCCACAATTTTTGAAAATTAAGTTTTTGATGAAGTTCAATAGAGTTAACAAAAATACATCGTTTGCAGAAAAAATACAAATATTTTTTCTAGTTCTTGTTTTGCAACGATATGTATATCCAAATGCTAAAGATGTAATTCCAAAAATGCTAAAGAAAAAGCGCTATGGCCCATTGAAATGTGAAAATTTAAAAAAAAATTTGTTAATATTTGTTAATAGTCAACATTGAAATAAATAAAATAATTTTATAGTATATTTTATTTTTAGCAAATTGACATGCTTAAATGTACATTAAAAGTATAAAATATATAATAGAAAAGGTGATAAGTCACAAAAAGCTATGTAAAACATAAATGTATTATTTTAAGTTGGTTAGCCAATAAATAGTCTTCAATGAAGCAAAACTGGATTAACAGACTTCAAATATATTCAGAACTAAAGACCTTAGAAAATTTTTTTTCTCTCCTATAAAATTTATACATTGGACTACATCCCTTTCGACTGAAGGTAATGATATATACTTATATAGGTACATTATATTAAAAAAAAATTCGGACTAAACATTGTTTCACTCATTTTTATGTATTTTTGTATATCAAAGAACTTTTCTTATTAATGCACTTGAAATTTGACAGTTATATAATTCTTCTTTGGTGAACTTTTACTAGACCAATACATATATTCATATGTATATATGGGAAGGTAGAGTGGCAATGCATATAAAATTCCAATTCAAATCCTACTATTATGAAAATATGATACGAAAAACGGTTATATTCAAATGTATATAGTAAATAATTATCATAATACAAATAAAAATATTGCTTATTAATAATTAAACCGCTCGCATATTCAACCCAAACGTTTATTTTTCGGAAATAGATGGCACTTGCTGGGATTGAATGTAGAATAATATGTATTTAAATACAGTAAACTAGATGTTTCATTGGAAATATATAGTAAATAACTATTAGGAAAAATACTTCGATACTTATTGAAAATTGGATTAGAGATTCTATTAAAAACAAATAAAAAAACTTGATGGGATTTCCAAAAATTTTGTACATTCGGAAATTCGTGTATTATCGAAATATACAAAACATATTTTTATAAAATATGAAATATGATATTTCTGAATCCGCGCCTGATTTACAGCAATTCCATGTTTTCTAGGAGCTAATTTTTTAAGTTCACTGCTTCTAGATGGTACACACTTTATGACGAAACTTGTTATTGAGTCAAAAGCTCTGCTGTAAATGGATTTTTAAGTTTGACTGTCAATTGCATCATGCATTCTTCTTATGATAGCTGACGTAAGAACACAGGTCTTGTGCGATTCAAATCATTTGCAGCCGACGAGCAATCAATTTCTGTATATAAAATAAATGCACTAAACGCGGATATATCTTTAATATTTGAAAGGACAACATTTAGCCATCGATTTGTTTTTATTTTATTGCTGTAGTTGCTAATCATTTGATCAGCTCATCAAAAGTGCCATTTTAATGACAGTTATAAAACACTAGAGATGAGCTTCCCACTTGTCCCACAATTCACGAATGGGAGCAAACTTATCACTACTTTTTGTTGTCTTCTGTTGATAATGTCATCAATATCACTTGTTATCATGATATCACTTGTTATCATGCGAAAATTATTTTTATTCATAATCAACCGGAATATTGCACTACCAAAACATGCATCAAATAAACCATGTAACTTTTTGTTTTTGCCTCTACAATATAAAATTATTATGATTTGCACTTTACATATACACAAGATCAAAAATATTGTATCTATGTACCGATTTGTTTTCACATATAGTTTTACAATATTTATTCTTATTTTTAATGATTATTTTTTCACTCTCGGAACACAGACAAAATTATTAAATTTCTCCAATCACCAAATTCATTCCAAGTTCATAATATCAAGCAAACAAGTTGTTGATTTTGCACCTATTACCAAAATGATTATATTGATAACAAAATATTTTAAAATTTTGAAAAAATATTTTCAATAAATGATATTTTTAATTTTAATTAAAAAAGTGATCAAAAAACTTTGCCATTTCAAACAATGTGTTAATTTATTTAAATAAATATTGACAATTCCCTACAACAATTCTACATGTTTAAATTATTTTATTTTAAACGAAAAAAGTCAATCAAGATTTTTTATTATTTGATTAAAATTTTAATTGAAAATTTATTTCAAAACAACTAAAATGGTAATTTAATTACAATTAAATTTTTAATTTTCTTTCAACTAAAAAAATTATTGATTCAATTATCATATATATTAAATTTAAATACTTTCTAAATCATTTTTTTAATTGATAAAACACTTTTTTCTGTGAAGGAAAAATAGCAGTAAAGTAGACAGAACTGCATCTTGATACCGCATAGCGTGTATCTGGTGGCACTAATATAATATTCTCTGCTGAAGCTTTAATATGACGTGGTAAAGGGTTTGCACTTCATTGCATTTTGTTTTTCGCAATGTATAATGCATCGATATCACAATCTTCTTCTCCATTTTCCATTTCATATTAACATGTATTATCAATACCACCTTCACTTTGAATATTTTCATCTAAAGCCTAGTACTCTGTTCCAATTTGTGAAAAATGTTAAGCAACATCTATTATTTCATGCGACAAATTTGACATGTATCAATGTTACCTATCTCGAGAGTTTGCACAATTTGACGTTTTTAATCTTTCAAAGTATGCGACGTTGTTTTGCATATGTAAACAAAACCCACATGTATTTTACTATAATTTATTTTTTTAAATAAAAAATTAAGTAAAAATTAAATTAAATATTGATGAAAAACTGTTACCGGTTGTGTTATTTATGTTTTGCAGTTCTCATTTTAATATTTAGTTTAAACTTTTTTCATTTGCTTAAAATTCCACGTGAAATAAGTGCAGCTCAAGTCGAATTCAACTACAGGTGGTGTCGATACTACAACAATCCAAAAACAACAGAAACAACACAGGGTTTTTTGCATTGCATTGTTAGTGTTTACTGTCCAAAATGTCAACCATTCCTAACAAAGCACTAACAAATCAAAACAAAGAAGCTCGAACTGTCAAAATCAGATGGCGTTTCGACACCACCTGTAGTTGAATTCGCCTTGGTGCATCTTATATTATTTCGCAGTTGTAAAAAAATGTTGCCAGAAACATTTCGCAACTTTTTCACAAATTAAACAGAGTACAACTCTATCCACATTTTTTCATAGAAATGTGGCACAAGTTTTTTTCATATGGGTTTTGACAGCATTTCACGTGAAATGTTAAACAGAGTACTAGGCTTAATATGGAATATCTGAGCCACTTTTATTTAGAATTTCAACAATTGCAGTGATGTCCAAATATGGTTTTCAATTTTTTCTCTTTGAGAAAGTAAGCAGATAAAAAGCTTATCACAAACTGGAGGCATAATCATACAGGTTGTACACGTATTTGTATAAAAATGGCAAACCCCTGAAATAGCACAATAAAAGAATTATCAGAATTACACAATTCGTTTATAAATTATTTCAAAAGTCTGGGCAAATGTGTTTTATATCTTCTTACTTATGACAAACATACAAAGTGGACCAAAATGGTCCCTTACTTAAGATTCGTAAGTTTTTTTTCAACCTGACAGCAGGGTTAAGTCAATCTTAATATAAAGTACTTCGCAAATGGAGGTCTGAGGAAAGAAAACTACAAAAATTCAACCGTTAAGAGATTTGGGATGTTTTTAGAAAAAAAAATATTTTAAGGCATTTCCATTTATTATACCTTTTAAAATAAAATCTTTTTTGAAATATTTGCGTACGTTTCCTCTCTGGAATGATTAACAAAGATAGTACAGTAAGAAGTATTTTTCATATTATTGTTTTTGTAGTATTTTACTAACTTTCTATATGAGAATTAAAATAACGGGTGGTTAAATTTTAAGGGCCGATATTGAATGTGAACCACACCTAAACGTAAATTTTTTTTCTGCATTTCATTTAACATTTCTCAATTTCAGACTAACTCAATTGGAACCATGGAAAGATATACAATCGAGCAACGCCTTAAAGTTATTCAGGCTTATTATGAAAATGGGCGTTCAAATCAAAATGCATATCGTGAAAATCATCTTCAGTGATCAGGCACATTTTCATCTCAGTGGATTGCCAATAAGCAGAATTGCCGCATTTGGGCGAATGATAATCCAAGAGTGATTGTCGACAAAACCAATGCACCCACAAAGAGTGACTGTTTGGTGCGGTTTATAGGCTGGCGGCATCATCGGGCCGTATTTTTTCCAAAATGAGGCCGGTCAGGCAGTTACTTTGAATGGTGCTCGCTATCGTGATAGTATAACGAAGCTTTTATGGCCCGAATTGGAAGATATGGATGTGGACGATATGTGGTTTCAACAGAACGGTTCCACTTGCCACACATCTAACGAAACAACGGCTGTTTTGAGCGACAAATTTAATGGCCGTGTTGTCTCACGTCGTGGCAATGTTAATTGGCCGCCAAGATCATGTGATTTGACACCGTTTGACTTCTTTCGTTGGGGTAAATTGAAAGAAAAGGTATAGCTCGATAAGCCACCAAGAATTAAAGAGCTAAAGGATGAGATAATTCGGCACATTAACGGCATTGAACCTTAATTATACCTCAGCGTCATAGAAAATTTCGACCATATGTTGTTCCATACATAATTGAACCATACCAATATTATCATAATAAAAAGATATGACAATAATTTCCTAAATTATTTGTGTTTTATTCAAAATCAACATCGGCTCTTTAAATTTAACCATCCTTTACAGTTTTATTCAATACCCAAAAACTACAAACAAACACTCATTGTGTATTAAATTTGTCCAGTATTATGATTTGTCTATTGTTAAGGCACTTAAATACCAGTTAGTACTAAAAGCAGTTGCGACTTCATGTGATTTACTGTGTGTTAATTTTCGTACTCATTAAATAATTTCCTTAGTGCTATTTTAAATCTATGTTTAAAATAAAAATGATTTCCGCCGTACCGCTGTTCTTAGCACCTGTTATTGTCATTACATTGTAAAATTCTTCGTAGTTATTATGGAAATAAATGTAAAAAGTTAACTTATTAAAGGCGTTCCACAATGTTGCCATAACGTACAAGGCAAAGATGTTTCTAAACATTTGCTTTAACAGAAGTCACATATATTAAATGTTTGTTTAAACATTTTAAAAAAATGTGGATATTGTTACAGTTACGCAAATGTTCTTACATTTTGTATAACTACTTAGCAACATTTTTTTAAGGAATTTTAAAGTGTGATTGACCTTTTCATACATATTTTTTTTTTTAATTAATAGGAGTGAACGCTGCATTAGGCAACGTCAAATCTTTCATAGAATTCATCAAGGAATGAAATGTTTCTAAAGTAGAATATGTTATGTATGTATTATGAATCAATCATCATTAAATCTGAAATCATTAAATCATAACATCTTTATTATTATTTGCCACGAGTTTTGGATTTCCAAAGTGTTTTCTTAAGAGCGGTAATTTTATTAGACCTGAATATTTCAAATTATAAAGCAAATATAAATTCAACTTTAGCAGTATGTGCTTATTCGTTATATAGTTTTTATATGAAAAAATTAGCAAATAAGAGGCCGTTCAAAGATTGTATCATTAAATTTTTACTGAAAATTTTTAAATATAGATTAAGGAATATGAATGCATAAAAAAACTAATTAGTTATTTCGGTCACAACAAATGCAGTCGCAATTCGTTATTGAGTGTTCCAGGCACATTGGCTTCTTGAAAAGGCTACATTCTGTCCGCGTTTTCCTTTTCCGTTTTGTTTCCGTCATGTAGCATAAATAGCAAGATCAAGTTACTGGCTTTCTTGATCTTACTGCAGTCGATCTTGACCATTTTCGTGAATAGTTTCAGCTATTTTTCGCAGAAAAAGCTTTCGTCTGCTTGCAGAATTTAGAATCATGTCGTTGTACACGTAGTACAATTTATAATCAGCCAATACCGTTATATCTAAAATGTTAAAAAATAATTACAGTGGCCAACGTTTTGTAGCTCGTTTTGTAGTGTACTCTGAGAATAACTGGTCCATGATGTTGACGCCACCTTTGGTTTTATTGTAAAATTCTATAATTTCTGGTTTGCCACTCTCTGCTATCTCGCCATCACAGTGCATCGACGAAAGCAGTAGCACAGCTTTGTTTTTACGAGAAACATAAGAACATATTCTACCATTTTTTCGGAAACCAAACGTCGTTGAACCAATAGATCTATCCCTCTACGCTTTAATTTCTGCCGGAATATATGTTTTGTTTTTCCCGCGCGTTCCCACTAGCGTTAAATTCCAGGAACGTAAATGCTCTGCAAGCCCCAACGTTGTGAAAAAATTTTCCATTGTTATGTTTCGGCCGGTTCCTCTGAAGTTGGCCTCTAGATCCTTCACCACTCGTTCTCCCTGTTTCGTGTACCTTTCAGATGCGGCTTGGCCGGTATATATCTGCCCATGCAATGGAAAAGAATTCGTACCGCCGCAAATCCACCAAACCTTTATTACGTATTTTGCAGATTTCGTTGGAATATACTGCGTGAAACGCGTGGGCCACGGTAAGAAAAAAGTTGTTAATTGATGGTCAAATTTTCACTTGGCTTGTAGTACGGAGATAAATTGTCATCCATCATAGTCTATATATCTCTGATCGGTACAGCTTTATCTGTTTGAATACGTATATCCCGATTATTTTCATCATCAAACCTTATGAAACGCAGTAGTGCACGAAAGCGATTGTTTCCCATTACTGCGCAATACAATGGGAAATTTCTGGAGCTCCATACGTCGCTGACGCTTTCAGTGCTGACTTCCCAGTGACTACTTCCCATACCTTTGGTATTGAATTGGGGTGGCCTTTGTTCCAGTCCTTATAACAATTTACTGATTTTTTATTGGTGTGACGCATAATAATATATACCATTTCCGGACTTATTAAACATTTATATGTTTATTCCATGGACATAATTTCATTGCGCTTTGATTAAGAAACAAGCGTGTTTGCAACTAAATCGTCATTTTATATGTATGACAAATATGAAATTGCATTCCATTTCATTTATATAATTTTATTAAATACATATAACTATTCAATTAACTTGTTTATATGTTTATTTAACGGTATTTAAAAATATTTTTTTTTCTGCAAAGCTGAAAATTATTAAAAATTATAATGGTTTACACGGGTACCCTGGTTATGCGTTTGTGTGGTATTTTTTGGTTATATGTTCTACGGTTAAATGAAATCTCATTTATTAAAAATCTAGGGCAAATATTACCATTAATAAGGTTGAAAATAAACGTCACATTTAGCATTTTGCGACATTTTAAAGTAGGAAGTTTTATCAGAGCCAGTCGGACGGTGTATGAAGGCGTGGTTACTGGGTTGAACTGTCATCCACGAAGACATAAGAGCAGGAATTGCTTCTGTACCGATTCTATTGAATAAGAATACGTTTGGTAAATGGGATCCCATATAATCGATCAATATGAGGTTTTTGTAACATACGGGTCATCGAACTCTTTTGCCCAGTGTTTTATATATCCAGGAATCCCTATAGCTTTATTTATCATAAGCGTTATATGCGAGTTAAAGCTCAGTTTAGGGTCAAGTAGTATTCCAAGATCAAGGAAGGTATCAACTTGAATACCTCCTAGGAAGTAATTAACTGTAGCTGGCCTATTTCTTGAAAAACGCATTAGTTTACACTTTTTTAAATTTAGCTCCAATGAGTTTGCTTCACTCCATCCAAAAAAAAAAATCTAGATCATTTTGAAGACGTTGATGATCAAACACATGGTTGTAAGTTAAAAAAATTGTCAACATCATCAGCATACACATGTACATTTGAAAACTTTATAACTGCACACAGAAAAAATTATTATTTCTCCAATCACCAAATTTATTCCAAATTCATAATATCAAGCAAACAAGTTGTTGATTTTGCACCTATTACCAAAATGATTATATTTATTACTAAAAATTTTAAAATTTTCAAAATATTTTCAATAAATGATATTTTAAATTTTTATTAAAAAAGTGATCAAAAAACATTTCCATTTCAAAAATGTATTAATTTATTTAAATAAATATTGACAATTCACAACAACAATTCTATATGCTTAAATTATTTTATTTTAAACGAAAAAAGTCAATTAAGATTTCTTGTTATTTAATTAAAATTTTTATTGAAAATTTATTTCAAAACAACTAAAATGTTAATTAAATCAAAATTAAATTTTTAATTTTATTTCAACTAAAAAAATAATTGATTCAATTATCGCATTAATTTAATTTAAATACTTTTTAAACCATTGTTTTAATTGATAAATCAGTTTTTTCTGTGCAGGTAAATCATTTATAAACAGCAGGAACAATAGAGGTCCAAGGAAGCTATCTTGTGGTACTCCTGATGGCACATTTATTTTTCTAGAAAACGTTTTATTAAATAGGACGGTTTGGACCCAATTCGATAAATAAGATTATATCCACTTTAAGGTCAGATCTGTAAACCCAATTAATTGAAGTTCCTTTACCAAAAGAAAATGATTGACTTTATCAAAAGCTTTGCTGAAATCAGTATAGATAACATCTATTTCATTCCTTATGAAAAAATCACGATTGATTGCAATTGTTAGTTGAAGAAGGTTTGTTGTGGTAGAGCAGCCTTCTTGAAACCCGTGTTGATATAGAGAGATAATGTTTGAGACTTGATAATATAAATTTTCTGTTATTAATTTTTCAAAAAGTTTAGGTTTTGCAATACCACGCTAATTTTCAATATCAGATCTAGATCCAGACTTAAACAATGAAACAATAAACGATTCCTTCCAAATTTTTGGAAAATACCCATATATAATTGATGTATTAAACAACACTGTTAAAGAAATAGATAAGGGTTCTGCACATGTTATCAAAATACTACTCGGAATTTTATCAGAACAATATTTATAAGATTGATATAGCCTGATTTTCTGCTAAAACGGATAACTACAAGTTTTATCATATGCAGCATTCGAATAAGTGGTAGAACAAAAATCAGCGAACATATTACCTATACAGGTTACATCACTGCAGGATAACCAGTTGTTCTTTTTTTTTTTGCATTAATTAAATTGTAGAATGATTTCGGATCATATTTTATATTATTTTTGATTTTATTTAAATAAAGTGCATATCATAATTTATTTACTCTCGTATATTCTGCTCGACTTACAGCATATCTTGAATAATGAGCAGTAGATCCAGAACTTATGAATACTTTCCCAGTAAACATTTTTTATACTTTTGGAAGCTAAAAAGGGACATTACTGCTGCTGTATTCGGTTACTATTAAGCCTTACTGAGAAGCAGGAAATAAGCGAATACCAATGAAAGGATTTTTGTAATAATGTAAGTCAAACAAAAATGTAAAGCTTACCACTATCCCTTACAGAGAAGCAGGTTGTAAGGGAAAATTTAAGGATTATTAAGCTTATCCCTATCCCTTACGAGGAAGCAGGTTATATTGCAAAGACTTTGAAATTGGGAGATGTACCGAGTCTTTTGCAAAGACAACTTATTTTAAATTACATAATGAAACAAGCTCAGTCATCCAAATGCCTTTAAGCAGAAAATACGTAAATAAAGGCGCAAGCAAATTGTAATTATTTCAGTGAAAACAAAAAAAAATTAAGAAAATGGTGACTTAAAATAAATTAGTTCATAAAACGTGTAACAGATTATATTTAAAATATGTATTTATTAAAGTGTGTGTCTACAGCAAGTAATTTTTATACGGAATATTAATATTAATATACGGAATAGTTTTGTGTTGAATTATTTTGTTTTAGAAAAGTTAACGGCTTTTTGTGTGTAATAATAATGTTATACCAAATTGTATTTTATTGTATACATTTTTCGTAGAAACTATTGTTAATCAAAATAAGGTAATATTTGGATTGGCATCAGAGGTAAAAACAATGCTAAAATGTTATGTTACAGCAGGTCATTCTTCCACAAACTATTTCAATTTATTTCCTGTTCAATCGAATTAAAAGAAATTCAAGATGACATAGATGATGAAAACAATTTTGCAATAATAAGAAAGCTTCCTATTTATTAATTTATAATTTCTATTTATATTTTTTTTTAATTTATATTTATAGGTATCAACAACAAAAAGCATTTTAAGTATGGGGGGCTTAAACAAAAAGCTTTCAAATTAATTAGATATAAAGATGTTGATCGATTTTAATGTGGATGGAAAGCAGGATAAAAAGCGTATATTAGACTTTCCGAAGTTTGTTAATGCAATTTTTGGTAAGTATTTTTGTATGCCTTTAATAAATTCGTATTTTAAAAAAATAGTTCTTATAATAACAGAACCGCTAAAGGTGGATGGTCTCTCTAAAACCAAATTCCTGCTTAACTTACGTATAGCATTCAAATTAAACAAAACCGTAACTTCAAGAAAAAATGTTTAAAGAAAAAGAAGAAAATTAATAACAGTGAAGATAATTCAGATTCAGAAAATATTGATCCTGGTATAGCAGAATAAAATCCTTTAACATCAATAACAAAATCGTAAAAATTAAAAGTTTTCTGACATTTCTATTGTATTTCAAAATTTCAAATTTGTTGTGGAAATTCATAATTTTATTTAGGTTAGAGACATGAACATAGCGCTTACAGATATCTGTTACTTACACCTGAATCTAACTTGTGACAACGTGCTTCTTTTTTCAAAAGGTAATGCTTTCAATTGGGAATTCGCCATATAAAAATCATGCCTTCTGGAAGCAATTTTGTGAGGGGTAAAATAGCTTCTCTCCCTTACAAACCTCCTTACATGTTAGCTCCAATTTTTACTGGGTTGTAGCATTTATTTTTATTATGTTTAGACCGAGATAATTGCCTATTATTCCAAGGTGGGCCAGACTCGGATTTCATTCTATATTTTTGAATACATAAATCCATAAAAGCATAAAGTTTTTTGTAAAGCACATCAAATAGGTGATAAATATCTGTTTTTGTTTCAGAGAGATATGATAAAATAATAATATTTGTTTAAATGCAAAAACTTGTTCATGAAAAAACTAAATAGATTATGAAAGTAGACGTTCCATAGAATATAAAGAGCTTTCCGTGCAAAAAATTCATCGCGCAGTTTTCCAGAAATCTGGTTTCATCCAAATTGGTCAGTAAAATCTGGGATTAATTTTTTCGGGGTCTTAGAGGTAACGTCAAGGAAAAAACTAAATAGATTATGAAAGTAGACGTTCCATAGAATATAAAGAGCTTTCCGTGCAAAAAATTCATCGCGCAGTTTTCCAGAAATCTGGTTTCATCCAAATTGGTCAGTAAAATCTGGGATTAATTTTTTCGGGGTCTTAGAGGTAACGTCAAGGAAAAAACTAAATAGATTATGAAAGTAGACGTTCCATAGAATATAAAGAGCTTTCTGTGCAAAAAATTCATCGCGCAGTTTTCCAGAAATCTGGGTTCATCCAAATTGGTCAGTAAAATCTGGGATTAATTTTTTCGGGGTCTTAGAGGTAACGTCAAGGAAAAAACTAAATAGATTATGAAAGTAGACGTTCCATAGAATATAAAGAGCTTTCCGTGCAAAAAATTCATCGCGCAGTTTTCCAGAAATCTGGTTTCATCCAAATTGGTCAGTAAAATCTGGGATTAATTTTTTCGGGGTCTTAGAGGTAACGTCAAGGAAAAAACTAAATAGATTATGAAAGTAGACGTTCCATAGAATATAAAGAGCTTTCCGTGCAAAAAATTCATCGCGCAGTTTTCCAGAAATCTGGTTTCATCCAAATTGGTCAGTAAATCTGGGATTAATTTTTTCGGGGTCTTAGAGGTAACGTCAAGGAAAAAACTTAATAGATTATGAAAGGAGACGTTCCATAGAATATAAAGAGCCTTCCGTCCAAAAAATTCATCGCTCAGTTTTCCAGAAATCTGGTTTCATCCAAATTGGTCAGTAAAATCTGGGATTAAATTTTTCGGGGTCTTAGAGGTAACGTCAAGGAAAAAACTTAATAGATTATGAAAGTAGACGTTCCATAGAATATAAAAAGCTTTCCGTGCAAAGAATTTGTCGCGCAGTTTTCCAGAAATCTGGTTTCATCCAAATTGGTCAGTAAAATCTGGGATTAATTTTTTCGGGGTCTTAGAGGTAACGTCAAGGAAAAAACTTAATAGATTATGAAAGTAGACGTTCCATAGAATATAAAAAGCTTTCCGTGCAAAGAATTCATCGCGCAGTTTTCCAGAAATCTGGTTTCATCCAAATTGGTCAGTAAAATCTGGGATTAATTTTTTCGGGGTCTTAGAGGTAACGTCAATGAAACAACAGACGGTGGCAGATTGTGTTCCGATGTGAGGTTTATAGTTCACTCAATAGCAGGATGAAATCGGTCTTCAGGAATAGTTACAGGGATTGTGCGTTTAACAAAACAGTCATCTCTATCTGTTACCAAAAGTAAATCAAGAATTTTTGAAAAATCATTTTTTACTCCATTTATTTGAAAAAGACCCATGTCATATAAGATGTTGCTAAGATCCTTTGAACTGTCACTAAGTTTAACCGGAACATTTTATTTATTCTCAGGCACATATTTCCAAGACTATAAAGGTAAATTAAAGTCACCCATAGCCATAAGGGTATCAGTTTCATTAAAAAATTGAGGGATATATTTAATATGGCCCAGAGTTAAAATTATAGACCGAATAAGACAAACTTTTATGGGCTAATGGAACTTAATTGGACCAAATTTCATCAAAATATCATTTTAGTTACGTTTTTTGAGTACGAAAGTGTTTTTTCTTCTATTAATTGGACCTATAATAGATTTTTATACAATGACTACAATTATTGGTAACTTGGAAGTGGGCTTAACTTTAATATATTTCACACTTCTAGTCTTATAAAACTAAACTGCACATCATTTCATTACAATAGCACAATTTGTGAGCATTTTAAATGTGATCAAGTAATGTTCGGAAGCCTTCTTTATATAAGGTCTATGTATATTTTAGAGTACAATTTTTAAAGTTGGTAATATAGTTCTAGGGCATTGGGAAGGAATGTATTCCCGATTTTATGAAAATGCTTTTATTCCTCTACCGAGCTTATGCAGTTTTTTTAAATCGAAATAAATATTGAGGCATTCTTGTACTAGTGCAAGAGAGGTTATGGAATTATGCGGCTTATAAGAATTAGTTTAATATTTCACCTAGTCTCTATACAAATACATAGCGCAATTCTGTTCACAAATATTCTATTTATGTACAATTTTCTTTTCCAAAATTAGACCCAAAATGTTTTATTGTAACCTTTACTTTTATTTAAATCGCCTTCAAATTTCCTACGAAAATTAATATCAATGATCAAGTTTAAGCTTTTAGGATTTAATTTTTGTTGGCTTGTTCCTGGTGGTACCAGTTCGATATTATTTTATTAAAATCGGTTCAATATATTAGCTGTTATAGGCGTTCGAAATTGTTACATGTACAAAAAAAAAAACTACTCAAATAATGTAAACACACAGAAGAAAAAAGTTTTTTGTCAAGTAAAAATAAACAATATACAGAGTTTTCTGAAATACTTTAAAAAGGATATAAATTAAAATAAACAAGTAGGAATGTAAAGTCTGTCAAGCCCGACCATATGACACCCTACCCTACAGTATGCCGGTATGAATTATGCCCACAGGAAATAATTCCCTAAAAACAAAATTAAACAAGTCCACAATTTGTTGGGTCCTATTTCATATGAAACAAATCTCCAAGTTTAAAAATTAAATAAAGCCCCAACGGAATGAAATAACGTCCCAAACAGAAATGAAATAATAACTCAATTTGTAGGGACTAATTTCATATGAAATAAGACCCCAATTTTAAAAATGAAATAAGACCGCAATATAATACATACTGTTCAGTTTTGGTTTTAAAAATTGCGCGATAGATAGCATGGTTAAGATTTCGGCTGGACGCAAGGATTTTTTCCTCTATATTATAGCAAACACCGATTTTGCTAACTAAAGCTTTTCTGCATAGCCGGTCTTCGGTCGGGCACAAGGCCAAATTAAGCAGCATTAGATAACAACGCCGGAATTTGTTTTACTATAGAGGAAAAAATCCTCTCGCCCGGCCGAAAGCCGGCTATGCAGAAAAGCTTTAATTAACGATTCGCGATTTTTGTATTCGAAATTATAAAGTTTGGGACTAAGAGATTCCGATTTCTGAAATTCGGGACTTAAAAATAATTAAAATTTTTTTAGGATTCTGAAATAAGAGTTTTTGATAATATTCCCTTTGTATGTATGGTATACGTCAGCAGTGAATATAAAAGAAGTACAATTTGCCATCATTATGACTTTTTAAATATGTAATTTAAAAATGAAATAAGTCCCCAATTATTTTTTTGTGGATTTATTTCATTACATACATTTGGGGACTTATTTCGTATGAAAACGAAATAAGTCCGCAAAAACAAGAAATAACTCCAAGAAAAACGTTGTTGTTGCTTTCTTTACGATTTTTGGGGACTTATTTCATTCCGTTTTTGGGGACTTATTTCCTGAGGACTTATTTCATGGCGCCTACAGTATTTGTAAACCTCTAAATAATCATAAGAAATATTTGTGCCCATCATTATCTAGAAATCTACATCTATATAAGATTTTTTCGTCATAAAGTAATTTTTGGGAGGCGGTTTTATATGGCACATATGGTTATATCTGGACGTACAAGCACAAAACTAACAAAGTAGCTGTTACAAAAGTGGTCGTTACCAAATTTTTTTTGGAATTGAAAGATATTTTCGGAATAGGTTTTCGTATGAGGATTATGGTCAAATGGAACGATTGCAGAATTTTTTTTAACTTACAAAGGTTACAATAAAATATATTAGGGCAGAATATAATGTAAATACTAAGATAATAAGATGGTTTATGGCCACAAAAATGTATTTCGGGAATATTTTGTTTGGAGTTTATGCAAATTTTTAACCCGAATCTCGGTATTTTCAATAGGCTCCATTTTGATTTAGCTTAAACAAATAATACCTTATCCACTTTTTGCAGTGTGGGTACAAAATAAACAACAACAGCATGAAAGAGAGGGTATTATGCGATTGGCCCACATTTAGGTCGATTGTAGGCCAAACTAGTAAATCTTAATCTCATATAGGCCTCAAATAGGATCCACTCTCTTGGATTATTCACAATTAGTGTGGGGTATCATTTGGTTGAGTTTGTCACGGCATATTTTCTCACTTGTTCTTTTTTAACTAATAAAATAAATAAATTATGTAAATAATCAGGCTCGATGTCTCTGCTTAAAATATTTTATTTATTTATTTTATTCAATATTTCGAAAAGGTCGAAAGAAAACCATATTTAGCTAATAAAATAAAGCTATGATATCTTACTACAGTGTAAATAATAAAATAAGAAATATCAACTTTTGGGCGAGGTTGATTCTCATTTAGCTTTATAACTCATTGACTGCTAATTAGATTTTACAAGATTTCTATACCAAAGTGCTCAGAAAAACTAGAATCATTCTGAAACTGAAGACCTTTTTCTGTTTAGTCTTTTGAAAGTTAGTGCATCTTCAAAAATCCAAAATAAGATGAATACTTTTTTAAGTTACATAACGAAAAATAAACTCAGTATACCCGCGTCTAGAGTGTACCCTCGTTAAGTCAGAAGAAAAGTTACCCTACACTCCATTACTGTATTAAAACGATTACAGCTAATTATTTATATTTAAAGACATTTTGGGCGTGCATTTATTGAAAACTTTTGACAAGCAGTTTCGTTATAAAGTTTGTCAGTAATAGCTCCTATATATGACCTGTGGCCATATTTTGACCTATTCTATCGAAACTTGGTGAAGATTCTTATATGGAATAATTTTTTATAAATTTAACCTGACGTTATTATTTCGGGAGATCATTTATTTAGGGGGGACAGATCCTAGTGAAGACAAAAAATTAATAATTTGAATTATCTTTATACTGGGGTTTATTAAAGCTTATGTCAAAACTTTTATTCCGTTAACTGGAAAATTAAATCATCTTGAGCATAAGGTATATAGATGCAATTATATGCCGATTTTCGCTAATTTCAACAGGCAGCGTCGTTGGACTTTATACACCAAATTTCCTAAAATTTTCGCTTTTAAATTGTCGACTGCCAGCAAAATCACCCTAAGCTAAATTGCCAAAAGCAATTTATGAAAAATTCCCCAAAAATTTTTCATACAAATTTATGTGATTTGCATAGGAAATATAACCAATTTTTTGTCGATTTTTCGTAATTGGTGCGTTAAAACTAATTTTTTAACAAAGTTAAGAAATATTTTTGTTCGATTTTTCGTTTTCTTATTTTGTCAAATTCTTCAATGAGAAAAAATAACGGCTGAAAGATCTAGAAAAACAACTTTTATTTTTAGTGATTGCATAATTCATTAAAATCCCGAATTCAAAATCCATTATTTTAGAATCCCGAATCGCTAACTTAGATAGAGAAGCCAGTGTTATTTTTTATACCATAAAGGTGAAAATCCTTGCGACGTGCCTAAGGCTGACTATGCCGGAAAGCTTTACTTAACAAGGCCGGTGTTTGTTATACCATAGAGAAGAAAACTCGTGAAATCGGCAGAAGGCCGGCTATGCAGAAAAGCTTCTCTTTTTTTTGTGAAAATTAATATTAGTTAAAATAATTTTTAATTTTCTTTTACTGTTTAAAAAAGGTACGTACATGTCAAATTTGTAATTATAAACTTTAATTTTGCAATAAGATCAAAGCCTTATTACAGAAAGTTGTGCGATTAGAATTGTGTAATGGATATGCATACCATTGGTTATTACGAACACAAAATTCCACACAACACATAACACCTGGGGTACAATCACCGCATTCTATATCGAATAAACTATCGTTTTGAGTAAACTATCGTATTTTTCTGCATACACACTGACGTATCGAATGAAAACTCGACAGATGTAATGTCTTTGATTACTCGATATCGAATGCTGTCAATTCAAATTACGATAGATTTCATTTGATATCGAGTATCATGATGCCAAAATAAAAAATTTCGAAAAATTTTGCTCGATAACGTGTACGGTGATTAGACCCCTGCATACCACTGTTTATTAGTAACACAAAATTCCACACAATACTTGACATCTGCAAAACAATGCTATCATAACGAAATTTGTTACGTCACAGCTTTATAAGACTAGAAATCGTACTGTCAAACTTCATGAAAACCAATCCATTATTTAACCAAGGCCCCACATAAACCCTAATCCCGGAAAACAGTTTAGTAAGCCTAGAACGTAATAAATAATGCTATTATAATAAAAGTTAATACTTCACAGTTTTATAAGACTAGAAATCACACCTATAAATTTCGTGATGATCGGTCCATTATTTACCATATTCTCCATATAAAGCACACTTAAGCCGAAGCAGATAGAGATATTGCGGTGAAATGTGTTCCAATTTATCTTCATATGGCCAGAAAAAATGTCATGACATTTTATGATATACGGTCCATAATTTACCTTAGATCCCATATTAAGCAGTCTTCTGAAATTTACTTTATACGCTTTAACTAGCTTAACTGCTGTATTGAAATTTATTCTTATTTATGTTTTTTAATATCAGAAATCACACAACAGAATTTTGGAATGATTGGTCCATAATTTATCATGGGTCTAATATTAATTCCCCTCCTTTAAAATCATTTAAGCTCGGCTAAAAGTCAAGCTAGTTCAAATTTCTTAAAAGAAAAGTATAAAACTTTCTGATTGTCTTCAATAATTTAATATAGTTTTAAACCGCAACCAATTTTAATGCTGAAGTCCGTTTTAATAAATATTAATTAATAATGTATATGTAGATATCGTTACGTTTTTATATAATGCGTTTCGGTTTATTCCCTTTATACTAAACCTTTGAGTTCTTTTAATAACAAATCACTATAAATACACACACTTTTTGAACTTAACAAACTTTATTGAAATTTATTATAATGTTCACACTCCAATCAAACTCAACTAAACGATGTGAGTTACACAGAAAAATGTTCACCAAAATTTTTTCAACTAAATCCAGTAATGCTGTTTCAAACAATCTTTTTAATTGTTCCAATTAATTTGACTTGATTGAAAATAAAAATTATAATGTTTGTGTATATATTTGCAAATATGAAAACATACACACAAAGTTCATAATATTTTATGTGGTAGTAAAGTTTCAAACAATTTTTTAATTGTTTCAATTAAATGTGTTTATTGAAAAAAATATGGTGGTCACATTTTAATTTAACCTGTTGATTAAAACTTAACAGCAAGAAAACCTCAATCTTTCAAAAATGTTAATTGATATGATAAATTTTTTTGCTGGTTGAAAATCAGTACGGAATTTAATTAATAGTACAAATTTCTAACTAATAATATTAGTGCAAGACCGTCACAACTCAAAATTTGGCATTTTCGAGTTGGTAATGCAGAAATGTTCTTCTCTTAAATCTCTACAAATTGATCTAAGAACGGAGAGAATTATCGAAAAAATAACGGTAATACAGATGCTTGTGACGCTATGACCTCTCGTAACAAACTTGAGCAATTAGCATCAACAAGGTCACATTTCAGTTTGTGTTTGGCATTCCTCTTGTACATCTGGTTTTCTTTGTAGCAAAAAATAAAAATTTGATTTTATAACTGTATTTTAGTGAAAGAGAAGGTGAGAAATAATAGGTTGGAATCTTAAAAAGGCTCTCCTGTAAAGTTTTAAATTTTGAGTTGTGACGGTCTTGCACGAAATGAGCGATATGTTAATTGGAGTTGGTTTTTCATTTGTTCTTCTTAGCCCGTATTTATAGTTCACAACCATTCCTAGTAGATTCTAGAACCATCTAGTGAATTTGAGAACGTTCGTTCGAATTATTTTTAAGTAACTTTTGTACATCTTAGCCTAAAGTCTACAATTACAGTGGAGCAAATACAAATTTTAAACTAATACGACAAATACTATGATTTACAAGATAAGTTATAAGCTAAAACTATAAATAATTCCAAGATAAATCTAATTTCTTTACAATATCGTATAGAGCCCAATCCTCAAATATTCGAGCTGTCGGCGGAGGATAATATTATAACTTCCTGAAAAATTCTACAAGTGAATTGGAATCTTTGCGCCTGCCTTCTTTCGAAGGTGAAGATCTCAAACAAAGCACTTTTTCCTCTTTGCCACATCATCAACTTGTTAATTTACCTCAATAGTATCATAACTCAGCAAGTAACAGTGATATGCCGAATCATATATGGTGCCATAAGAACAGAAAGTTATGTAAATGCCGTTATTTAGATATAAATAATTATATCTTGTGCCACGCTGACTGCTCCAATCCCGCCCACATTTTGTCGGATGTTGTGTATTGATAACGAAGATTCTTTCACCTAATTTGGAAACCTTGGCTCTTGCCGTTCTCCAGGTATACAAAAATCTATAACGTCTTTGTATGGGGAAGTGCCACGCCCACTTCTCGTATCTCGCCCACAATTTGTGGGTTGTTGTGTATTATATAACCAAGATGCTTGTACCTAATTTGGAACGTTGGGCTCTCTCTCCGTTCTCCAGACATATAGAAAAAAGGAATAAAAACAACAACAAAAAGGGATTAACGGCATAATTAGAGTTATTCGTTGTTTTTCTTATATCTTAGCCATTAATGCACTGATCTGGCTCAATTTCAACAGCAACTTATAAGGAGCAGATGTGGCAGAAATATATAAGAACCAAGTTCCCATAATATCTGGGGTCGTCAAAAACGCATTTCAACAGACAGACAGATGGATATCCTTATTGTAGAATTTACAAACGGAATGATAAACTTATTCATACCCTTCTCCAAAGATAAGAGCGTATACAAAAGTAATATTTTTCAGGTCCCTTTAAAGTTTTTGTTCAAAAATATCATTCTTACCCAAAATAAATTGTTTATTAACAACCTACGATGACGACCATTGCAAAACTTAGGAGTGTCTTTGTTCTAATTACAAAAGCGTAAGAATAAGTAGAATATCGGCACATGTTTATCTCAAGCGATAAATCGTTGCTATTTCTTACACGTCTGCATACTTATAAAGCTAAAAAAAATCCTGCTTTTGGAGTTATGACGCTATTAAGGTAAATGAGAGACGTATAAATCTTTTATTATTTTTTTTATTGTTCTTAAAAACGTAAAATATTCAAAAAAAAAATTGTTTTGTGTATTTATGACTAAAATGCCTTGAATTCTTGTTTTAAAGAAAATACACGCAAAGAGGAATTAAGCATCATTAATGTTATCATTCTCATTATAAAGTATCATCCTAATAATAAGCACTTTAACATAAACACTTGTATGAGTGTCAGATGTTAATCTTCAGAGATGTCATTTTGTTTTCTTTTGCTTATTGTTTATGATGTCTTTGTTGTTTATTTTGTTTAAAATGGGAATGTTTCCCAAGGCTTAAATTTTAAAATCTCACTACAAGCTCTGTTTTAAAAGAAACTGAAAAATTAGACAAAATTAAACAAACAAAATAAAGAATGATTAATTCTACAAAAAATAAGTGTATATTAGAGTGTTAACAAATGAGAATACGTTCTCAAAAATTTTAAGTACTGCCAGTGAATCTGGAATTATGATAATTTAACGTATAAATATTTCAATGTTTAACAGTGTGTCTCCTGTTGAATTTGAATTTAATGAATATTTATTTGTACGTGAACATAATTCACAAACAAGGATAACCGGTTATATGATAAAATATTTTATTTTTTCATTTATACGTTTATCCAGCTTTTTATTAAAATGTGTGTAAATATATAAAAAAAAATATAAGAATTGATACAGTTAATGCATTTATTTTTATATTAATAAAAAAATTTTTTTACACCTTTATAAACATCAAGATAAGTTTATACATCCAATAGCTGCTGTTCAAATCGAAGAAAATTACCACAAAAAACAAGAAAAATATTTTAAATAGTTTGTTTTTCGCTCTATTATCCTTGAACTACTAACAACAATAAGAAGTATTTATATATAAAAAAGGCTCCACAAAAGGTCAAAAGTTGGATGTTTATTTGTTTACAGAACGTGCTAAAGTTAAGATTCCATAAATAGAGCCGCTGTTTATTTATTGGCATAAAAGGCCAACGTGTGTGTATGTGATGCCTCTTCTTTAGCAAACTGACTTAACAAACACTTTCCTACAAAATGAAAATGTGAACACCGGATAAATATTCATACCATAGATGTAGAGTACATTACGCGCTTGTGCTGATATTTGTACACCGATCGATTCAACATCACAGAGACAATCTAAATACATCTTTCCGTCCGTCGATATATTTTTAATAGTTTTTATTGCCTATAGCACATGTAAGAAATTGTATTTGAGCAAGACCGGTACCATATTACCGTATAGCAGTAAAAGAAAATCAGAGCTTGTAATTTATATTTTTTTTTTTTTGTTAAATTTATTTATTAATTGTTTCATTATTATAAATTATTCGAACATCCTATTATTTTTATTCCTAACAATTTCTACACAGAAAAAAGTGTTTTATCAATTAAAAAAATGGTTTAAAAAGTATTTTAATTTAATAAATGTGATAATTGAAACAATAATTTTTTTAGCTGAAAAATTTTAAAAATTTAATTTTGATTTAATTAACATTTTAGTTGTTTTGAAATAAATTTTCAATTAAAATTTTAATTAAATAACAAAAAATATTAATTGACTTTTTTTCGTTTAAAATAAAATAATTTAAACATGTAGAATTGTTGTTGGGAATTGTCAATATTTATTTGAATAAATTAACACATTGTTTAAAATTTCAAAGTTTTTTGATCACTTTTTTAATTAAAATTAAAAATATCATTTATTGAAAATATTTTTTCAAAATTTTAAAACTTTTAGTAATCAATATAATCATTTTGGTAATAGGTGCAAAATCAACAACTTGTTTGCTTGATATTATGAATTTAGAACAAATTTGGTGATAGGAGAAATTTAATAATTTTTTCTGTGTAGCTTATTGTCAATTATTCTTTTATAAAATATGTAATTTTTTTTTAGTAAAAAAATATTTACAATAGTTACGAAAAACAAATTAACAAAATTTAGAATGCAAAAATTTACAAGTTTGAAAAAATTTTTCTATTTTAATAAAATATTTTAAACTAATCTATTACAGTTTAAAAAAATAAATTTAGTTACCGTTTTTTTTTTTATTATCTAAGTGCCTGTAACTACCTGTCATATGATTAATTCTTAATAAATTGTTAACCTTTAAGGTCAATTTCTAGGTTTGATATTAAATCATATATATATTTAAAATCGTTTTAAATACAAAATTCTGGTCTTCACTAAACATTTAAATGAAACTTAATTCACCAACCTGATACATTTAAATTAAATTTAAGGTCCTAATCATGTAAAACGCAACGAAACGCCATAGAATTATATTGAAAGCAAAACCAATGTCATTAATATTTTGTAATTTTGTTCCTGCTTTATACAGAAATTCATGTACCGTTTTAAAATTTTCAACGCCCCAAGTTATGCAGAGCTTAAAATTTTAAAACGCAATGCGAATTTCTGTAGGAAGCAACAACAAAATTACAAAATATTTATGACTATGTTTTTGCTTTCAATATAACTCTTTGGCGTTGCGATGCGTTTTACATGATTAGGGCCTAAGTTTCCATTGTACAAACCATAGCAAGGTGGCCTCAATATCACAACAAAGCAACGACAACAACAGGAAAAGAAACAACAGTTATCTGTAGCATACACTTACATCTGTAACATATTTACACTGTTTCATACACAACAGTCATCTGTTAAATACACTTTTTCTTATATACTAGGTCTGTTCATTTACAGAAAATTATTGTTTATTTTCAATAATTGTAACTAGTAAGTGTTTACGTAATCGAAAGACTTGCAACGAGAGAGTGAAAAAGAGCATGCAAATTTAAGAGACCAAAAATTTTTAAACATTTTTGATAGTAACATTTTTCCTAGTAAGAATTGTTCAACCAGCTGTTTCATGTTTTTGTTTACAAAAGAAAGATAATTTTTGCTGGTAAGGCGTTCATTTACTTCCTTATTTTGTTGACTAATTGGGAGAAATATATTGTAAATTTTTAATTTACTCTCTCGTTGCAAGTTGCTAGTTTTTGCTGGTAAGGTGTACATTTACTTTCTTATTTTGTTGACTAATTGGGAGAAACATATTATAAATTTTTGATTTACTCTCTCGTTGCAACTTTCTGCTAGTAAAGTAAATCAATACACCTATGTTTTGTATTTAGTAGTGCTACCATACTTTTATCTTAATTAACTGTCTTTTCCCAAAGTTCATTTTGGCGAACTATAAAAGTAAAGTTATCTCCTATTGGTCCAAGGTTAAAAAAAAGTATAAAGCCGGCTTAGATCGATCTACAGATCGCACTTGTTCAAAAATCAACACCTTATATTCATAATGAAACGATTGTCTTAAATTGGTTTTCCATATGCCTTTAATGTAAAGTTGAAAATTATTTTGGTGTCTACTGAAAATTTTTACATTTTGAGTGAATATGATAAAAAAAAATAGTTTCGGATAGGCTGAAATTGCCCGTCTGTCCCTTCATGTTCCTTACTTTTAAATAAATATAAGCCCTGTGCGTTTTATTTACGCTTGTCTATTTGTGATTCAAACTTCATAAGAATTGGTTAGATATTTTCGGAGAGGCAGTAATTCTCCCTATGTTTCTCTCTTGATCCTAGCTTTAAAAAAATAATTTCTTCAAAATCGGTTCAGATATTTAGCCGATAAAGCGAAGCAAAGGCAAAAGTCACTTTCGCATTTGGTCAGGGGACGGTCAAGCGGACAGATACACTGAAGGCGGAATTAAGATTGAACAGCGTACTCACGTTAAAATGGCTTTGTTTTTCTTTTGAGTACGGAAACTTTTGCTTTAATAGATCTCGTCTAAAGCGATAATTAATATTTTCTAAGCATAGGAGGCTTAGGACCCCTGGATCCTATCCTAAGTACTTAAGTGGAGATAGCCTCTTACAAACAGAAACATACAAACTTTTCAGCTTTATATTATTAGTATAGATGTTCCATCAAATAAAGAATATATTAGAACCAACTTAAAAATTTTTAAAATTTTAAAAATGTGTAAATTAAAGAGTTATCTATAATTTTCACTAATTTTAAATAGTTTGGGGAAAAAAATTATAATTGTTTAATAATGGCTCATTATAAATACAGCACCCTGTAAAATACTAACGGTCCTTAAATTGTTACTTACTTATTTTATATTCTTTCATTACATTAACATTCTTGTACTTAATCTAACTTGCAAGATCAACTTTTAAATCATTAAAATTTACTCTAGAGTCAACATATTGTTGAACAATTAACAAGTGAAGTAACAAAAGTAAAAACATTTAGGTACTAATCATGTAAAACGCAACGCAACGCCAAAGAATAACTTTGAAAGCCCAAAAAATATCAAAAATATCTTGTTATTTTTTTGTTGCTTTCTACAGAAATTCATGTACCGTATTAACATTTTCAACGCCACAAGCAATGCAGCGCATGCAATTTTAAAACACAAGGTGAATTTCTGTAGAAAGCAATAACAAAAATACAAAATATTTATGACATTGTTTGTGCTTTTAAAGTTATTCTTTGGCGTTGCGTTGCATTTTACATGATTAGGGCCTTAAACTGCGACCCAACAAAAACCTTAAAAAACAGAAACATTTTAACAAACACAAGAAAAAAACTGTGAACAAAATCAAACTTAGCAAGATCAACCAAATAATTAAATAAATTATACACAAACAAAATAATACAAAAAGTGCTTTATTTAAAATCAAAGTTGATCCATTTCAAGGTTCCCTACTTTAAAAAAAAAAAAAACACAGAAAATTCAAATTTAATGGGGAATATTTATTATCATTTGAAAGAACATTCCATGGCATTTATTTTTTGAAGATTATGTTTATCAAATGTTGGCCGTTGCTACGTCGCAGATGGTCCATCCGTTGAGTCTAATTTTCGATGAGTCATTCGAGCATTTCGAATGGTAACTGGCGAATTACACGCGTGATGTTTTCCTCCAAGGCTTGAATCGGGTTTGTCCGCAAAAACTTTAGACTTTACCTATCCCCACAGGAAAAAGTCTAACGGTGTGATATCAAACGATCTTGGTGGCCAATCGACTGGCCCAAAACGTGAAATTATGTGGCGCCGTCTTGCTGAAACCAAATGTCGCCGAGATCACGAACTTCAATTTCAGGCATCAAAAAGTTGGCTATCATGGTACGATAACGGTCGACATTGACAAATACGTTCGCACCGGCATAATTTTTAAAGAAAAATGGACGGATGATTCCACCGGCCCACAAACCACACCAAACCGTTGTTTTTCTGGATGAAGTGGCAGTTCTTGAATCTCTTCAGGTTGATCATCGTCCCAAATGCGGCAATTTTGTTTGTTTACATACCCATTGAGCCAGAAATGGGCCTCATCGCTGAACAAAATTTGCCTCGAAAGCGTCGCATCTTCTTGGAACTTTTCATGAGCACGTAAAATGCGCCAAGTCGTTCCATACGTCAGTCCGAGTTGCTGCGAACGGCGCCGAATCTATTCTGCACGGTCTTCGTGTACACTCTCAGCTACGGCTGCTATATTTTCTTCACAGCGTGCTGGACGTGGTCTATTTGGCCGAATATTATCCAATAATGAATGCTGGGTCTCAAAATGGGTGATGGTGTTGCGAATAGTAGGCTCAGTAGGCCGATTATATCGACCATAAGTTGAGCGAAGTGCACGAAACACATTCCTCACAGAACGTGCATTTTCGTAATAAAGTTGAACGATTTGTTAAAAAATCCAATACTTGAAAACACTTATATAAATTTTATAAAACAAAAAAAAAGTGAAAATAAAATATAGTCAGTGAATTAAAAGTACCGTAAGGAATAAATCGAGCTACAATAAATTTGCAATACAGGAAAAGTTTTACCTTCTAAAGACATTGTGTAAATTTTATAAACAATAAAATTTCCTTGTTTATATTTTCAACAAATAATATTGACATTCACTCTAACTTTTTACAAAAACAAAATACATAGTATTTTTTAAAAAAAAAAAAGAGATTGCTATCATAGCTCTATCTCATCATGCGGTCACCTGTATAAATTCGCCTTGGTACCTATGAAACTTTTGTAACTAAATTATCAAAATTTAAAATCAAATTCAAAATCAAATAATCAGGTATGTGATGTATTTCGATTTTAAAACGAAACGATTTGAAAACGAATATATCGTTTTTAGTATCTTTTAAAATGGATTTTGAATACATATTCCTTTTATTTTCTGTTTTATTCTTTTAAATTTTATATTATAAATCTGTATTCTGAACAAAAATTTAAGACTTTGAGTCAGAAATGAATTTTAAAATCGCTCGAAATTCATCACAATTTTTAAAAACGCTGGTTTCGAAATCGATCGATTGTCATCACATACCTTAATAAAAAATACAAATTCTTTTAATGCAACATTTCAAAAAGATCTTGTTTGCTTTTAAGGAGCTTTTGTTACTTCTTTTGTTCGCGTCTTATGAGGTTTGCTATTTTCATTTTAGCAAATCTTGATCTTTAATTTTTGAAGGTTTTTTGACATATACCGCTTCGTCCTTCGTCTTTCTTGGCTTTATCTCCAAATATTGCATCGCTTCAAGCGGCAACATTTCCTGCACATTCGTCCACAGATGGACTAAGTCTGGGTTTAAATCCTTTTTCTGGTGTTTGATCTCCGTCGACTGCCGTTATTTTCGTTATTGCAATCTTTTTTGAACGGATATTGTTGTTTAATTGCGCGAATAAGTATTACGTGTGTATAGAAGAGCAAAAAATAGCAATATAATGTCCTACATATTTTCGACTATGCCGAATCTTACATTATGTATCTGTGGTTTATCTTAAAATCAAATTTTTTAGAAGAGCCGAACAGACATTTTAGATCAAACTATGTTATGGGTATGAAACTTTTTGAACTTGGTTATAATGTTAAAAACCCGGACTTGGTCCATCGTTTTTCAGAATTTTTCGCGTTTAAAATAAAGAAATATGAAATCAACATCTCAAAATCGAAAAAATGGACAAACGCGATTGTCCATGAAAACCACAGGAATTTGGCGCCTTCTGCAGTCACAATTCTTTAAATATGTAATTAATAGCATTTAATTTTAGTGTAACATTCACTTCTAAAGAGAAATACTTCTGTATTTCTTTGATTTGCACTGGCTCACATTCTACATAGTACTCGTAATTTTTCACTCTTTTTCACCTACAAATTTTCTATGTAAATTATTTTTTCATATAAAAATTTCTTGGTACTACTTTTCACTTTATCACAAAAAGGGAATGGACAAAGTTTTTTCCATCTGAAAACAGCTTGAAGCTCTTTTTAATTTTTCACTAAACAGGAATCAAAATTTCTATGAATTGGCCCCTAGGATTAAATAAAATTGTTATTCAAAGTCAGATTCTTTTTAACTCCAGGTCCTTTTTATACCCTCAGCCATAGGTCGAAAGGATATATAATGGGTGATTCATCATGATAATACATAAATTTGAAAGTGAACTTTAAATTTCTTATCGGTTAAAAGAATATATATCATGTTATTATTGGCCATGACCACATCTGAGGATGTACATTCGGAAGGTAAAATTTTGGGCGACTCATTCGAGCATAGGGACTGGTATCTCGCGAATAGCATGCGCAATGTTGGCTTCCAGGGCGTCAACCGTAACTGGCTTATTCCTGAAGACCTCAGACTTTACATATTCACAGAGATAATAGTCCAAAGGTGTGATATTGCATGAACTAGGTGGCTAATTTACCAAAGCAAAACGTGAAAATAAGTGCTCACCAAAAAGATTTCTCAACAAGGTCATTATTTCAGGCGCTGTATGGCTTGTAGCGCCGTCTTGTTGAAGCCAGATCTTACCGATAACATGCGCTTGAATAATAATAGTCCGTTCACATGGTGCGGCAACGGTTACCATTGACAGTTACATTCTATTTTTCCTCATTTTTGAAGAAATATGGTCCAGTAGATCCACCAGCCCATAAACCACACCATACTCTTGTTTTTAATGGATGTAATGGTAGCTGTTGTTACTCTTCGGGTTACTCATCAGCCCAAATTCGGCAATATTGTTTATTAACTTATCCATTAAGCCAGAAAACTGCTTCATCACTGAGCAAAATTTTACGATAAGACATGGGATTTTAATTGAGTTTCTAGAATCGGGCGAAAACCCATTTTCGTAACAAAGCTGAACAATTTGGTGATGCTTTTGTATTGTGTGGGTCTTTACCTCACGAAAAATCGCCCTTTAAAAGTTCGTTTTTTATATAAGTTTGTTTTTTCGTTTGAATTTCTACTATATTGATATAAGACCTATAAAAGATATATATTATGAATTCTTGTAGGAAACGAAATTGATTTTACGATGTCCGTCTGTCCACCTGTTTGCTCTTTGGTGCAGTAGGCGTGTCCTTGGTCCAATTTTTTCAAAACTTGAAGTTTTCTTAACTTAGGTAAATTTAACTACTGTACGAAATTTTTGTGTTTTTCTTAAAACAAAAAACATTTCTGTCATCAAGACATTTTTATGTAAACTTTTGTAAATAAACTATATCTCTATGTGCAAAGAACAATACTTATTTGCGCCACCATATCATATTGAGTGTACCCACTATGGTGCCAAAACTTCAACTCCAGATGACATTTTATAGAGACTATGTAATATTTTTAATCTGATTAATCAAATTTTCATTCAAAACAAACTGTGCACAGTGAGTAGAGATAAAGTTATTGCGCATAAGCCCAGTACAATAAGAAATTTATTGTTTTCTTATTATTGCAATTTTCACAACTAAATAGAACGCTTACATTGGAGTTTTACTCAATTGTCGAGTCTTTCATATAATAAATATCGCAAAATATTACAAGTTCAAACTGTATTTCATACCTGCTTTTGAAACAGTTTATATTTTGTTTTTGCAAAATACTAAAAAACTTAATGTGCAGTGGAGATTTGCATCGTGTGCAGTACAAGATGAAAGTTTAACATTTATGTATTTTGTTTTTTTCTGTATTCTGCTCTTGAAGTTATATTTTTTTCCATTATGCTGTTAAATATTTTTTGTTCATGTGAATTATGTTTATGTATTGTATAGCAAAACTTTTGGATGTTTAACGACAAATTTTCGCAAATGTTTGAAGCTTGTTTTGCTTAACTTTGGTACTAACTATTAAAATGAAAAGAGTTTTTCAGTTTTATTTCATTTTTCTTCTGCTACAACAACACAGATTAGCATAAATCTGTAGTTAATTGTAAATATTTTATACAAACAGTGCAAAGACCAAATATATTGCATAAGTTTTAAAGCCTGTTAAGGTAAGAGATTTTTAATAAAATCACAGCTAAGTAGGATATTATGAATTTATTGAACAGTTTTTTTTTAAATGCATGTAAGTTATGAGCAATTTGTTTTTCTTTACATTTACTGGCTGTATTTCATTTGGTTGCAGCAGTTAAAAGAGTAATTGTAACTTTGCGAGAACGTTTTACACTGTAACCTATAATAAAAATTAAAGAGCAGGGGTTTCCAAAAATTATTGCTTCACACACTCGTTGAAGGAGTATTGTTTTCGCGTAATTAAGTTCCAAAAGTTATAAAAAAATATTTTTGAAAATAATCGCAACCACTTCTTTTAGCTAATATATATTTTCTTATCTTTATTTACCATTTGAAAGATTTAAAATATTTTAAAAAAATATTCATTGAAAAGTTTTTCATTGGGGCTTCAATAACCGAATTTGTAAATATAAAAAACAATTTTGTTATTTAAAATTTCTCAAACTAAAAAATATTTTTAACAAACTCATGTTATATTGAATGAAGTATTTTCTAGCAATTAAAGATTAATTTTTATTTTTGTCATATGAACAATATATTTTGTTGCTTACTAAGTTGAAAAAGATGATTAAAAATCGGTATTATTAGTGGTTTTGTGCAATAAAAATTTAAAATTACGTCACAATTAGCATTATACATAACTTATTTAAGCAACAAATTTTGACCTGCACTCATAACATTATTACAGTAACGGACTGTAGGTTATTCAAGAAGTAGTCATTTTTAAATTAATAAACATTTAAAATTCCAAGAAAATATATTTTTAACTGATTCTAACATTCATTCAAAAAACTAAGTGCACATTAATACGGATTTTCGGTTGCATTTAATATTGTCTGTTGATTAAGTAAAAGTATTCTGTATGTAAAATTAAATGAAAATGAATTTTGAAACAACTGGAAATTTACTTCAAAACCGATCTACTTAATTTGCATTTAATTTTAACGAAAAGTTAGTTTAATTTTTACTGTCAAAAATTCAACCGCGAATACCATAAAAAATTAACCACAAATTTTAAGTTATTTTATATAATTTAACTACCAAAAATAAATTTTCAGTTATCTATTTATAGATCTGTGGCAAAAAGTAAAAGTAAAAAACGATTTGCTTGTTTTGTGTAGAACATTCCCATATTCTATTTGTTAAAATTATTTAGTTAAATACAGCAAATTTTTAAAGTAAAATTATTGCGAATACCATATCGGGCATGTTGCTGGTGTCTTATAATTATAATTGAAAGTTCTTCTGTAAAGAAAGTTGTCACTACAACAAAAGTAAATCAAACATGTATAACGGGGTAAGTAAATAAAAATAAATATTCTCTCTCTCTCATTAGAAAAACAAGCGGACATTTGTCTGGTATTTTTTAGAAATTTGAGTTAAACCTGTATTATAATTATAAAATTACTGAATACTGCACATAAAATAACTGAAAATTCATTTGTTTTTACGGAATTTGTCAGTTATTTTTTGATAGTTAATTTTTATAAAATAAATGAAAATTCATTTGTTTTTACGAAATTCGCCGTTGAATTTTTGACAGTAAAAATTAAATGAACTTTTCGTTAAAAATAAATGAAAAATAAGTAGACCAGATTATAACTGAATATTCATTTATTTTATATTACAATTTCAGTTAATTTTACGTACAGAATATAGTGAGTGTGGATGCGCTAGGAGATTCTTGCATCAGCATCAAACGGAATATTTAGTATAATATATAAAATACCCTTTAAAATTTATTTACTAATTATTTAAGATTACTTTCAACAATAACTTTATTTACTTTAGATTGACTCAAATTAATATTTTGCGCCAAAAAATTAATTTTTTTTTATATTGTATTTCAAGCTTTTTAACCCAGAACAATTTTGCTATGATAATGTTTTAATTTTCTACCAATAAAACAAATTGTTAATATGACAATATTTAAACATGTTAAGTATGAAAATTCTTAAATATAATTAGTATTGTGGTTATTTTATTGAACTGTTAATGGTTTTTAATCCAAATTTAGATATTTTTAATTAGGCTTAAGTTCATTGAAAAGACAAAAAGATCAAAAATAAAAAAAATGTACTTTGGACTTCAAGAAGAATTCTTGACAAAAAGTACGAAAAAACAGAAGTTAGGAAGAACATGTAAATCAATTAAAATAGATAATCATTCATTCAAAAAGCAAATTTCGATCTACCAAAGTGAAATACCATTTGGTTTAAGGATTGATGTTTGACTATTGACGTCGCCCGGCCTCAATAGCCGAGTGAGTAAAACGGCAAACCCCACCGACGAGATTGTGTGGTTACAATCGAAACTAGTCTCGGCAACCTGTCCGTGAACGCCTGGGTTCAAATCTCAGCGCAGTCAAGGATGAAAAATTATCAATAAAAAAAAAAAAAAAATTTTAATTAATTTCATGTTGTAAAATTCCTGTCTTCATAAAAATAATTTAATGAAAATTAAATTCAATGAACTTAAGCCTAATTAAAAATATCTAAACTTGGATTAAAAACCATTAACAGTTCAATAAAATAACCACAATACTAATTATTGTTAACAGCTAAGGCACGAGCTATGTTTACATTTGTCCTTCAAGTTGTGCTGAAAAAGGTCAACAAGAAAAAAGAAAGACAAAAACATCAAAAATAAAAAAAATGTACTTTGGACTTCAAGAAGAATTCTTGACAAAAAGTACGAAAAAACAGAAGTTAGGAAGAACATGTAAATCAATTAAAATAGATAATCATTCATTCAAAAAGCAAATTTCGATCTACCAAAGTGAAATACCATTTGGTTTAAGGATTGATGTTTGACTATTGACGTCGCCCGGCCTCAATAGCCGAGTGAGTAAAACGGCAAACCCCACCGACGAGATTGTGTGGTTACAATCGAAACTAGTCTGGGCAACCTGTCCGTGAACGCCTGGGTTCAAATCTCAGCGCAGTCAAGAATGAAAAATTATCAATAAAAAAAAAAAAAAAAAAAAAAAAAAAAAATAAAAAAAAAAAAATAAAAAAATTTAATTAATTTCATGTTGTAAAATTCCTGTCTTCATAAAAATAATTTAATGAAAATTAAATTCAATGAACTTAAGCCTAATTAAAAATATCTAAATTATTAAATATATTAAAAAGTTTTAAAAAAATTATTAAATTTAATTAAAATACGATTAAAAAACATACATTTTTGTATCTATTAGTAGGATATTATGCGTAAAAACGTTTTTGTAACACCAAAGAACAATGGCGGTAGATCTATCTATATAATTTTAATAATTTATTAACTAAACACTTAGAAGTTTCGATACAAATAAATTTCTAAAAGGGTCGTGTAAAATGTGTGACCAAGGTGCAATCCGATTTGAATATCATTTAAGATTTATCCTAAAGACTAGAGTATTCAATTATTTGACTTTAAGTTTTGTTCGAGTAAGGAATTAAACGATTTTAAATTTTAATTTTGCTCGATTATTCGAATAATAGTTTTTATATGTTCGAATAACTTGAATAATTCAAACGATGTCAAGCAATGGAAAAAGCACACATGTCTATTTGATTTAATAGTTTTAGTATATATATTAAGAAGCGGAAAAAACAATAAAATAAAAATATAGTAAAACAATAAACAATAAAATGACAATTCATTTATGCCACGTATACAGTTTTAAAACTATTAAGTAAAATAAATAATTTAAAAATCAAAAACCCTGCTGCAAAGCGTACAGTTTTTAAGGCGCTAAAGCTCAGTCTCTTAAAGGTAATGAAATAAAAATAAACTATAAACAAAGTAAGCACTACTTCGGTTGAATAGACTATATAACGGTCTGAAAGACAAAGTTTAATACATGCATTAGGTTCAGCAACAATCGGGGTCAATTAATTTTATTTCAGTGTATAATTTGAAATTATGTCCCGCCTGCTAAACTTAATACGGAAATTCAACATAAATTTTTATAAATTAATCTGGGAATTATTTTTTTTCATCACCTACTCTACTATATTCAACATTTTTTATTTTTTTTAATTTATTCTATGAGCTTAATTTCAGTTATGTATATTTTGCAATAAATTAAAATTTTAAGGAATGATTTTATAAAATATATAACTGATATTAAGCTCATAGAATAAATTCAAACAAAAAAAAAAAAAAAAATAAAAATGTTTTTATAAATTATCGTATTTTTTTATTATTTATTTTATTTAAGACTTTTATGTCGCGGCATTTTTATAAGAGGTCCAGCCAATTTAAACAAATTTATTATTCATAATTCAATTAAACTTATATATTATTCCTGAAAATCAAGTAAAAATTAAAATCAATTGAGATTATCAGTTAAAGCACCGTATTTTTCCTGATTTTCACAGAAGTTATGGTTAAGATAAGAACTCAAAGTATGAAGAAACTTTTTAAACTGGATCATTTTCAAAGTTTGTTCGATTTCAATTTCAGTCATATGTATTCGATTTACCGAACATGGCTGATAACTTTATTTTTCTTCATTTTAACTCTTATTTAATTAATTTTCTCTATAGGTTTGGGTAATTTGTTTCTTTCACGTACATATGTATTACATTTTTCCGCCAACAACCCGTGATTTTGTTTTCAACTACCTATCTAAGGACACTTCGGTTTTTAAGACAAATCTAACAGTATCTTAAATGTCAAAATTCATCCAGCTGTTAGGATGGTAAGAGTAATAAAGAAAGAAGGTCTTGTAAAAATAGGTAGCCCAAAATCTGACAATGCATGGTGTTCACATATTTATAAATGCTGATGAATTTTTTACAATAAGCGTCAAACAAAGAAGCGCTATTTTAGTACGAAAATTCTTACGTTTGGAATTTGTAGTTAGTGGTTTATTACATGATTTGTGTCACACACATCCACCTCTAAAAAGGTACTAAAATATGTTCAGATGTGCGAGTAGCAATATAGATACAGAATATAGCAACATGTTGTTTAGTTGTTATATATTTTATTAGTTAAAAATCTAAAAAAAAAAAACATTTTTATGTTAAGAAAGTAGAATTTTCTAAGAAATTAATTTTAGTCGATTAATTGACATTATCGGTTATATTTTTTTCCAAAACTAGGATATAAAGGTACAGATGGGAAATTTCCGTGTTACCGATTTCGATGAAATTTAAAACATATCGCAATTAATCAACAAGAGAGTATTAACTCGATTAAAGAGATCTGGACTAGATAAGTGGCATCTTCAATACAGGGACAATATACATTTTTGTATATCAGGATAACTGTTACAGTAGAAGTCTTCAAATGTCAAACAAAAACTTGGCCAATACGTAATAACTAACTAAAAGCGAACAGAACAGGTAACGTGATCGTGAAACCTCTAATACAAGGACAATAGAAATGTGAAAATAGTCGAAGAAGGAAGACATTAGAAGTATCTAAACTTCGTACAGATTTCTGCGCTTTCAATACCCGAGCTATATTTAAATTTGTTGTACTTATTTGATTTTAATGGGACAAGCGAAGCACACTGGGTAAAGTTATATATCTGACCTTCTCCAAGAAAAGGGACCTAGTGTGTGAAAATTAAGTTTTGAGAAAAACGCTTTTAGAGTTTCATAACGCATTATCACTGTGAATACATCTTCAGTTGGGAGATGCGATTTGGTATGGTTAGTTATGATTAGGTTCCGACTTTGGTGACGTCATGCCTATGTGGTGACGTATTTTTTTTAGCTTTTAGTGTGACAATACCTTTGCTATTGGTGCTGCTCTGTTTGTTATGATCTCGATACTTGATTCTAAAGTGGCCGACGCAACAACGCATTTTAGGTATTACAAAGTAACATCACTTTGACTTAAAAAAAAAACGAAATTGTATGTAAAGAACTTGTGGACTCGGAAGAAAGATTTAGTCCGCGATTAACGGCTGAGCTACCAAACGAATTACCTCCGCTCATTGCACCAAGCGGTTTATCATTAGATCGTAAATGGTATTTGTATGAGAATGTCAGGGTCATATGTACTGTATCACAGAAACGGGATCTTGTAGCTCATAAACCGAGTGAACCCAAAGAGAAAAAAAATCGAAAAATAAATCTGACCCTGCAAGCAAAAAAAATAAATCGAAGCACCGGAGCACGACAAAAAAGAAAACTGAAGTAAAACCACGAAAAAAGAAAACACTGAAATTGTCGAACGGAAGAAAATCGAAGTACCAGAGCAAGAAACACCGAAAAAAGTCCAAACTCCAAAAAAATTCGAAGACTGACAAAAAAAAACAATTTAAAACCAAAAAATCAAAAAAAAAAAAGGAAATTTTTAAGGTTTTTCTCATTTTAATCAATTTTCCCAAGTTCGTTTTGTACGTTTTTATGGGGTAAATAAATTTTTATCAGAAAACTCATTTCATCTTATTCTACACCCAGAATCCACTCTTAAGTCCAAACCCGTTTTTTTGACACACTAGGTCCCTTTTCTCGGAGAAGGTCACATGTATTGTACCAATTTCTCTTAAAAGATAAACTCAAACTTTTAATTTTTTGCAAGAAAACGATATACAGTAATCATTTTTAGCCACTGTTGAGATCTTGCATGATTTTCTTTACTTGTTCCCCAAAAAATTCAGTTGTATCCCTTTTTGTAATATAAAAACACATATTTAAAGAAAAAAGTAAAACTTTTTAAATTTTGAGTTAACCCCATTAATATATTTTTCATTGTCTCCCAGTTTTGCACTTTTGACACAAGGTCGTTTAATGACAACAAAAATAAAGAAATCGGTGTTTAGTGACTAAATTTAGTTTATTTTTATTTCATTGAAAACTTATTTTTTTCTGACCTCTATTTTATAAATAAAAAATTTAATAAATAAACAATTTGAATATCTCTACAGTTCTAAAAACTTATTTTCTGGTCATCATTATATACTCGTATGTAATATTTTCTATCTTAATCTAAAAATAAATATTAAAGTTTTCTTTATGTGTGTATGTTTTTTGCATATATTTAGCGATTTATCTTCTTTAAAATAATAAATCTTTAAACCAAAGCAAAGATATTTTAATCTTAATTGAGAAGAGCAAAGAGTCCTTTTTCCATATTACATTAAACAAAAAGAAAAGTTTGCAACATTTCCATCTTTTTCTGTCGTAGATAGAATCCCTCTAATCCATCATATACATAAAAGTTAAATTAATTATACGTACTGTAGCACTCAATGGTTGCTTGAACATGCAAAATATCAAATGCGGGATTGTGACGAACATTAAAAACCCTTCAAAATCAATTGACTTTAAAACACATAGATTGTTTTGTTACTTTGGCTGATTTATTTAAAATTTTCAAAGTGTAATCCTGAAAAATTACTGCCTATTTTTGAAAATAAAATAAAAATTTTCGCTTGGGAATTTATATTGAAACAACAATAAAAAAACTCAAATTTGTTTTGGTGTTTGATATAAATTTCTAAACCAAAATTTTTAATTTAGTTTGAAAAACAGGCAGTTAATATGCTTTTATCAGATACACAAAGCTAGAAAGACCATATCTAATGGAAGCTTGAATTAATTTTTGGGAAAATATAACAAAGTAAATAATAAACGTATTATGTCATAAAAATTCTGTAGTCACTTTTGAACAAGGTGAAGAAAACTCTTTTCAGAAATAAATTTATTTATGTTTGTCAGTTTGTGAGTAGGTATTTTGATATTTGAACCATATTTAAATTTCGGGAGATTATAATGCACTTGTGTTGAGGATTTCAATACCTAGAAATAATCCAAATCTAAGTTTTAATATACAAATAGAAGAATCGTATAAAAAGGTTTCTAAGATAAAAGACAATAATTAATTTTTTGATTTTTTCAATAACTATTACTAGTAAGTGCTCACATACTCATATTGCTAAGGGAAAGTAAAAAAAGCATCAAAATTTGAGCGACAAAAATGTTGTTGAAAATTTTTACTAGCAAGAATTTTACAAATGTCTGTTCCACATTTTTGATTACAAAACAAACTTTTTAAGGTGTGTAAAAAATTTATATTCATAATTCTCCAATGATTAGTTTTGCAGTAATATAAAATATATATTCTTATTAAGTTTGGGAACAATAGCCAAGTGAAAATAGTTTAAAACAATGAAATTATGGAAGACATATGCTCGTATCTACAGCTGGATACTGGCGATATGGCTAACTAGCTAGTTTTTTATTATAACGCAAGGACTTAATAGATTACGTAGATATGAAACTCCCTTAAAATTGAATTAAAAATACATTGACCTCTTCACACATATAGAAACTGTGTGTATGCAACACACTTGAAAAAGTTCGCCTTATTTTTTTGACAAATATTTTGTAAACAATAAACAATTAAAAAACTAATTTTGTATAACTAGGCATTTACACATGAAAGTAGTTTCTTGAAAGTCGCAATACACTCACACTTTTTCACTAACACATTAAAATCTTTCTACTTTCAGTCCAGTTTCAGTCCAGAATACACTCACACTTTTTCACTAACACATTAAAATCTTTCTACTTTCAGTCCAACTTTCAGCTAGCTTTCAATGAAAATTTCAAGAAAGCGATTTCATGAAAGTAAATGACGATAACTAAGCAGTGTTGCCAATTGAAATTGTTTTTTTCGTATATATAAAGAATTTTAATACATTTTTTTAACTAAATATTAAGAACACAATGATTCCAATTAAAATTAATAAATATAATGAAAACTAATAAAAATAAATATTATTTTAAACGAATGCCTGAAGTTCGGCGTGAATAATTGGCTCGGTAACTCTGAAACTTGGAATAAGCAAAACAATAAAAGAAGAAGAAGAGAAGTTTTTGATAGAAGTTTACCCTTTGACGATATTTTGTAAATTAAATTTCCCTTTCATGTAAATTTTCATGAAAGTTTATTATTTTTCTGTGAAATTTGTGGTGATAATACGTATACAGAATTTTCATGAAAGTACTTTCATGTGTAAATGCAGCGTAAAATATTTTTGATGTGTTTCTTAACAATTTTTTAAAAGAAATTAAAATTTTTTGCTTTTGAAACAATGCCTAAAGTTGTATTCCGTACTACCCTTGGCGCTGGTTCCTTACACAGTACAACACATGATTTGCCAACTCAATTCTGTGAACTGTATGTGAAATTAGACCCAAAAAGAAGAATTTCTGCATCATTCGTTTTGTCTTCTTACCTGCGATTTGAAGTTAGTATCGATTTGAAGTTAGTACTATCGTATAGGGGAATTTATCACGTTTTAGGCCCTGTTGTTTGACATAGCTCGACAACCCCTAGCCCAATTTAGTTGAAATAAATTTTAAAAAATTAATAATTACAATTCCCTTAATCTGTTCATATATTGTCTTCCTATACAAGTAACACTTTCGAAGTTAAAAATGAATGTATGAAGGGAAAAAATTATTTTTTGCCTAAAAATTTAAATTTTTTTTTTAAAAATACATAAAAAATGCAAAATGGAAAAAAGTTTCAAGTCTAGTTATTTTTTCGCAAAGTCACATAACCTATGAGCAAAATGAGACAAAGATCATAAAAATCGATGCACGCGTTTCGCTTTTATTCGCAATTGAGTAAATGTATGAATTTCAAAAATTTGCTCGAGATATGCACAACATTATTTGGAGAAAACATTGACACCTTTTTCATGATTCTGAGAATTAAAAAAAAGGAATAAACAAAAGGTTATTTGATTTTTGTGATTGCGGTAATAAATGTACGTGGACAATTAAACGGAAAGTGGACCTTTTTATTATTTGGGTTTTTCCGGTGGCTACCTATATGATTTTTTTACAGAAAAATGTTGTACTGTGTTATCATATTAAAACGTAGAAAAACCAAAAGAAAAACAAGCCACATGCGCGTTTTTTAGTGTTTACGTGGACTGTTCGTATGCGTGTTGAGGAGCTTGTTCTTTAGGCGAGGCTCTCTGGTTAAACCAGTAGTCTATATCTCAAGCTTATACAGCATAAAATTTACACATTTAATAAACAGCGGTAAGCCAAAGTCTCATCTGGAATTATGGTAACCAGTTAGTGTACTCACTCCACAATACGTGGAGAGGGTTTTATAGCAGAGGTAATCACAAAGAGAGTCAGTTAAAAATGTGTGTGTAGTGGTGTGTGTATTTTGGGTGCACTGAAAGAAATTTCTACATACATATGAAAAAAAAAATGGTTTTTTGTATTAAACAAATTTTTTGTTATATAAATGCACTTATTTTTTTTTATTTCTGATTGTTTACAATGCATTCAGCTTTATTCAAAATTTTAGATGAAAATGAAAACGTTTTCTCCACTCTATTTTCCACATTTAAATAAGCACATACAAAAGGAGAAAAATATTCAAAGTGTACTTAAAATATTTGAAATTCTGAAAAAGAGAGAAAAATAAAAGTACTCAGTTGAGTTATTAACTATGTGTTTTGTTTTCAAACAACAAAAGCGACGGCGACCTGCTTGTTTGAAAGCTAGCATACAACTGAATGAAATTATAGTTTTTTACAATCTTTGAAGTGAGTTTCGGTAACATTCGTGTTGTGTGTATGAAAATCCCGAAAAGTGCTCGGCCCCTGGGGGCATAGCGTGATGATCGTTGTATTATAGGCTTGTGCTGATATATGTATGTAGTAACACATACAAATATTGTGGTTCCTCCCTTATTTTAGCATACCAATCGGCTTAGAATTCCTTCCCTAATCGACCTAACGATTTCCGTTCATCCGAATGGCTGTATAACCTTTGTACGAAAATTACAAATTAATTAATTTTCATATGGACGAATAGCAGGAATCGGTCCATACCATCATAAAGCCCCCATATAAACTTCTTTCCAGAAAAAGATCTAATTTCATATAAACTATATTTTTAGGTCTAGAATTTTCCATAGATCCCATACAAACGCTTTCAAAAAAATATTATTCAGATGTAGATATCTACATAATAATCGGCACAAAGAACTCGTAAAAGTACATGAATCTTAAACTAATAACATAATTTTGTTTTGATTGCACATTAGTCCCAAATAGGTTACACTCTCGAATTTGTGTTTGGTGTAGGGCATTATGTAGTCGGGTTTTTATAATTAGCTAAATATCATTAAAGTGGTGAAATAACCCCAGCAAACAGTAAAGCTTGATGTAAAATAAATAATGATATTTAAATAAACCCATTTTGTAATAAATATTGCCACAAAATGGTTAAATATCATTCAAAACTAATAGCATTTTCAAAAAAAAAAAAAAAACTTTTTGTGAATTTCTTAAAAAAAATTTGTCATACCTTTTATTTGTGTTTGCTGGGAATGTGGGGAATATTTATTTCATACCAACACAATGATAACATTATTTCTAACACATTATCATAACTTAAGTTTTTTTGACAACAGACTTAGGATTTTGACAAGCGAGTTTTATATCTACATATGTAATCTATGATTATAACTTAAGCACTCCATAAATGTTTCAATTCTATTGTTAATTGAGCCTTTCAATTAAATTGATTCTTGATCACATACTTCATAAACTGAATTGAAAGATTTTCATTATTTTTAAATTAATTTTAAAATTCTATGAAATTAAGGACAATTTAAAAAATACTTAACTTTTTTGACAAAGAATCCTACAAATAAAAAAACATATTTTGTTGTTTTTTCAACCAACTTGACAAATGCCAAACTGATCAATTGACAGAGCCATACACGCCTTGATTTGGACAACAAGCTACTTAGCTGCCAATTGGATTGAAACGTGTATGAGGTGCTTTATATTCGATAAAAAATTGCGCGCAAATATTTATATTAAATTTTTATTTAATTTCTTAAGTGTTATAATTATTTCCAATTTATATTTTTATCAATTGATAGTAACCATTATGGGTAACAAATAAAAGTATTCCTCAGACATAACTATTAATAATCGATATATCATACATTTGAATATTTTTATAAGCAAGTTTCTTACATTTTAATTCATCTTAGATATTTTTAAGGAATAAAGAGCTACTACTTATTTCACCCCATGTGACATGGCGCGCAGGAGTATTTCATGAAACAAAAGAATGAGGGTGAAGAGTGTATAATTTGATGTTGCTGTTTAATGCGTTTCGTATAATTTTTTGAAATTTATTACTTATGTAAATTAAAATAATAGTTAAAGGTAAAAATATTGGCGTGCAACAAAAAATTTAACGTCTGCACGTATTTCGAAGGGACACCAACACTAAATACGAATTATATTTCAGGGTTTTAGCACATACTTATGGCCAATTTTCAGGATTGATATTAAAACTCATTTATGTTTAAAATCGTTTTAAATACAAAATCCTCTTCTTCACTAAACACTTAAATGAAACTTAATTCATCGATGTGGTACATTTAAATTCAACTTAAGTTTCCATAGGATTAACTTAGCAAGGTGGTCTCAATATCAAAAAATACAACAACACGCTAAGCAATAACGACCAGCTGTTTTTTGAGACCACCTTGTAAATAACCACATTTTTTTATGATATTTTTTTGTATTTAGTAGTGCTACCATACTTTTATCTTAATTAAATAAGACTTTTCAAATAAAACTCAAAAAAACAATCTGTATTTAAGTACGATTTAAGTTTATATGAAAATAAACATAAAATAGATTTAAATACTATCCTGTAGTGATCTACAGTCTGGTAGCCCGGTCCCTGCAATAACAGACAGCTGTTTTGATACAATTGCAACCGATGGTTTTTTATTTCCGTTGCTTTTGACTTTTTCTTGTTCTTGTTATTCTTACTTGTGTAGAAACCACATTTAATTTTTAATAAAAGAAAAAAAAAACCATTATACATCAGGTGTGGGGTAAAACTTTGCGTTTCAAAAAAAAAAAAAAAATTATTCGCGACTATTGGACAACTACAGTGGAAAGATGGACTCACGGCCAAGTCGTCAAGCGATAATGGACTCCCTGGCTGCGGGCGGTGTCGACTTCCCGTCATCAGCCACCTTAACACAGCTTCGTACTTTGCAGGAGGCGTTGGTAAAGGAGGGAAGTGAGTTCGTCGACAAAATTAAAGATTCTGCCGGTATAAGCGAAGCTGGCCAAGTGTTAGGCGCTGATGCCAATATAATGGCCGCCTGCAGCACCGTAGACATGGATGCGTTTGATACCGATGAACTTGCTGTGAATGTGAGAGCCTTAGACAAAGAAGACACGTCAAAAAAAGGCGTCGACCAGTTTGTCGGAAATGCGCCCGCTGTCGCATCTGCCGCCATCGCGCCGGGTGCAGAGATGTCGTATGTTAATGTGCCTGCCGCAAATATGGCTGCTGCTCACGTGCCCGCTGCCCACGGGCCGGCTGAAAATACCTCGGCTGTCCTCGTGCCTGCCAAAAATATTTCTGCTGTCCATGTGCCCGCCGCAGATACCTCTGCTGTGCACATACCTGCCGCCAATATTTCTGCCGTCAACATTCTTGCAAGGAACACGTTTTCGCCCGAAGCCGCTGCCGCTCTACCCTCCGTTAATACATCAGCCGAAGAAGACTTAAAAAAAGTAGAAATTCGACTGAAGATGCTACAACTCCAAATCCGAGCCTTAGAAGAACGCCATAATCTGCAGCGCCCTATCAGTCATATCGATTTGACCGAGTTGGATGCCGCCGTACCCACATTCAGTGGGGACAACCATCAAGATATTTCAAGGTGGTTTACGCCGGTATACCGACAAAGAGAACGGCGAAAGAGTGGGAACGGCTAAACAGCACGTTATAAATTTGGGTATGGTAGACTATAACGAACTGAAGGCGAGTTTAAAGACGGTGTTTACTCGTACGGTGTCCCGCCAGGAGATTTACAGGCAGCTGAACTCACGGAAATTAATGCCAGAAGAGTCGTGTCTTAGTTACTTGGTGTCAATGCAGTCAATTGCTGCAAATTCGGACATTGTAGGTCAGGAGTAAAAAGTCTTTTAATTTTTTCAATATTTTTTTTGCAAAATAAAATTGAAAATTTAAAAAATTCAAAGTGAAAATTCTACAAAATTTCGATTCAATTTCGCCTTTAAAAAAACATGTTTTTGAATTAATTTTGCATACTGGTCAGCTTCCTGAATTCTACATTGTAATTAATTAGTCATTTAAAGATTTATTGAAATCTTAAGAGTAGTTAAGTATAAAAATATATCTTAATTTCCTGCTTCTCAGCAATAAATGACTTTTCATTAGCTTTACCAATTATTTTGAAAAGTCGGCAAATATAATTATTATTTTCATGTGTTATAAACACCAGCATAAACGAGCAATACCTGGTGGTGTAGGGTGTAATAAAAATCATAAATTGTTGAACGTGTTTTTTAGACTTTAGTGGTGCAGAGTATTATACGGTCGGTCTTGTCGTACTCTTCTTTCTACTTGTCAAGTAAAGCAATTGCACAAGAATATCAAATAACACTCATGCATATTGATGCGCTTGCAAATCGATTTTATGTTTCGCATTTTTGTTTTATCAAAAACATTTTTTATACCTGAATTCACATTGTGTTATGAAAGTGCGATATTTACCCTTCACATTTTACTGATGTTTCTATAATTGGGTCAAAGTTAAAAGCGCGCAACAAGAGAAGTGAAAAAACAATTATTTTGGATTGCATTAAATTTGAAAGCTAGAATAATAGCAACTATTAAGAAATCATTGTTTAGAATCAAGAGTTCTTAATCACAATGAATTTGTTTTGAGGTGATTTCAAACAAAAAAGTATGTCAATACATTTTTCTTTTACGTTGACAAAAGCACCTGCAAATATAATACAAAAAAGTTTAAGGAAAATTTAAAAAAAATTTTGTTATATATCGCACTTAATCAATAAGATGCTATTACATTGAAATTTAAAAAGTTTTTGGCTTCTACTGAAAATTTTTAAATTTCAATGAAATTTTAAATTAATGGCATACGTAAAAGAATTTTTAAACCAACCGTTTTATTACCAAAAAGTAGAGAAAATAGTACGATATTTTAACAGTGGGTAGATATGATTTTCTCCAAAAGGTTAAAAAAAATTTGATTTAATACTCTCTTGTATATCAAGTGCAATATAAATACAAGTATTTTTCTGTTTTTAATTCTAGTCTCAGCGGTTAAAGGAATGAGTAAAAAGGCCAAATAGAACCCCTTGTTAAGCAGACGCAGGTACTTGTTGCCGCATTCCATACTTATTAATTATATCCTTCACCGAAGGTAAAAGGGTTATATATATTTGTGTATCATTCCGTTTATAATTTCTAAAATTATGATCTTAGCCCCTATAAGGTATTCCATATATTCTGGGTCCTTAAGAGAAACGAAGTCCATCTGTGGGTTTCCGAAGAATCCAGATATGATGGAGACTTGTTTATCATATTTTTCTTTCAAATCTACTCTCTTAAATTTTGCTATTGAAATTCATCTAGATCGGCCCCTAAATGGACGAGATGTGTCCAAAAACTACGACTGCCTCTAATTTTTTCATAAAATCCCATGTTGTTTTGGTTTTTTTTATACCCATCACCGAAAGTATACCTTGTATAAGTTGTTTATATACCCCTTACCGAAGGGTATCAAAACCTTCACCGAAGGTAAAAGGGTATATAACAATTTGTCATGCCGTATGTAATTTCTACAATATTAATCTTACCCTCTATAGTTTATATGTTCTGCGTCCTTATGAGTAGCGAAGTTGATTTAACGATGCCTGCCTGTCCGTCCATTTTTCTCTATATGTTAAGGATGGAAAGAGCAAAAGTTTCCAAAATAGTAGTCAATACGCAATATCTGACAAAATTTGACATTATTTATTTGTGTATATTTGGAGAAGGGCAAGATCCAAAGTTTCCGAACTAGAAACACTCATTTTGATTATCAATAGACAACATACAAAAAGTGGGAGGGATTGAAGAAGTTAGCGTGGCCCAAAATAGATTTATTTATATCTAAAGAAGTGTTAGAGAAAATGTCTTTTAGGTTACGTTATTTGTGCGATTTGAATAAACATAAAAATCGTGTATGGCGATGGCATGTTCGCTTTATCAATAATCGTTAACAAACACTTTAATAGCTGGTACGTAAAAACGGACAAAAATATAAATTTTAACAGGTGCATCCGCAACGTACGTAAGAGTACATCTTAACATATAAGCTTGGTAAGGAATACGGAACAGCTTATCCGACATGTAAAAGTTTACGTAAGAGGCCAAAAAGTTGAACAACTTCTTTCAAGGAAGTAGGGAATGCCACTAAAAATAAAACTTAACAGCTTCGCTTTTCATTTCTGAAGGAAGCGAGTAGCGAATGTGAAGTCAATATTTTTGAAAGTCTTTCTGAAAGACGCGGATGCCTTCAAGAAGGCATATTTCTGAAGGCAAGATATCATAAGAAACGAATCTTTTTTATAATGGAGTATAGAGGCCTTCAAAAAGGCCTTCAACGGCGGTCCTATCAATATTTACCGCTGGGGTATTACTAAATTGAAATGTCTGTATTTTAGGACTGTATAAGAAAACTATTTAAAACATTATTAAAAAGAAAACAAGTAAGAAAGTAAAGTCGGTCAAGTCCGACCATAAGCCACAGTATTTAAAATAAATTTTCGAGAGTGTACGTTATTTGGGATTCCTTGGCATTCACGGACCCGCCAGAACAAAATTATGTAATTCAGTTAAAATTCTTATAAAAGTCCTTTGTGCCGAATATTATTTAGATAGCTCCATTTATATGAGATTTGTTTGCTTTGAAATGATTTTAGGAAGGGGACGTATGTTGGACCTATGGTTAATTTTTGACCTGCCAGCACAACTTAGTCCCAACTTATCTATCGTATAAGTTCCTATGGCCAATTTTTATGTTGAAATTAGGAGAAGAATATTATTATAATTAATTTACTTACCTCTTTCACACCTTACAAAGTTCCAATTATAAAACACCACCACCATGCCCGATATGATTTTTACTTTAAAAACATAATGTACACTTTAAGCTAAGAATATAAACTAAATGAGAAATGAGAAATTGAAGGCAAGACAATTTTACTTTTTTAAGTTTAAAAAGTAAAATTGATTAAGATTTAAACATGAAAATAATGTGATTTCTTCCTGTTCTGTTGTTTTTGTTGTTTCTACACACAACAAGCAAATCAGTTTTTAGCTACTTGTGTGGTGTTGTTGTAGTGGCTACAACAAATTTGAATAAGTTATATGAGATTAAAACGCTCAATTTGTAATTTTACTCTCAGTGTGGTAGTACCAACGAAAAGTTCAATCTTTTTTGTACTTGGTTTAAGAATTTTATACTTACTTTAAGAAATTTCGGGAATGATTTTCGAAAGTTTTGTGAGTACGTTTTAGTGTTATTCGTACTTGAATTTTTGAGAACGAGTCGTACTCAAAGAAAGTATAAAAAGCTTAATTTATCCCGAGTGTTTTTCTTTCTGTGCACAAACGGCAATTTTAATCAATGTCCTAAAAACGCCTAATATAATTATAAAAGAATTGAAATAATACGAATACTTGATCAACTTTAGTAAAGAGAGAAACGAGTTAATCTCAAACCTTGCTTGATTCAAGAATTTCTAAGTTGGATTATACCACATTAATCCCGATGTCGTACTTGAATTAATGCGGAAGTGAGATAAGATCAGATTGATTCTAACCTAATCACTTACCCAAGAGAATCAGAGATAGAGAGACATTATCCGTAACACGTTTTTGTTTCATTTTGATTACTAAAGAGCTCTCAATTATAAGCATGCCCGATATGATATGTAGGATCATTCTACTTAAAAATGATTATTCTACTTTAAAAAGTTGATGTATTTAACTAAATAATTTTAACAAATAGAATTTGTGAGTTTTTTGCTTCTTTTTTATTTTTTAAACATTTAAGTTTTCTCTTTCTATGTAGTGGTTACGTATGTGGCATCACATATTTGATAAGTGTGACCGTAGCTTAACAACAAAACAAACAAACATTTTAATTTCTATTATTTACCCAAGTTTCTGATCATTTCTATGGAACAATTAAAATCAAAACCAGAATATTTAATGGTAACTTCTATTTTTTTATAATTAAATGGCAATGGGTAATGCAAGTCCGTCATTCATTGTGACACTCATGTGACTGAAGTAAACAAATAGGAACAAATATTTTACAAACTTTCTAAAATTATGTCTAAAAATAAATTTAAATTTTCCTAAATATTTGCATTAATTTTTGCGGGTATAAAAAGCTTGTGTTTATGCTAATATGCTTAAAACCAAAATATGTTTCTACTTTGTTAAATACTTATTGAGCTCACAATAATATTTGAAACATTTGAACAAAATATAAATTGTCAAAAAACTATAAACTTTGCTTCTAAATCTTTCACGATAAATTAAAATTTTACTTTAACACACACATAAATATTTTAACCCTTTACCACCTTAATTGTGAAAAATATTTTGTATTTTAAATAATGTAAGCACGTAAGAAAAGTTTTAAAATTTCATAGCTAAAATTTCATAAATTGTATTCCATTACAAATAATTTGTTTGGACTTCAATAAATTTTATGATTTCATTGACTTCTTGGATAGCCTGGATACCGCAAGAAAAAAAACCTGATGACATTTCTCAAATCAAATGTTTATTCCTAAAATTCTTTATAAACTATCTGTTTTTATTTCTCAGCTGTAATTGTAACCTAACTGTAAAATAAATAAATATGCAAAAGCAAAAGGAATGAAAAACTTTCCCTGTATATTTCCGTAACACGCCTTAAACTGTAGGAAATAAAAAAATGGCATGACATTTGGTTTTAAATATACTTTTGTATTAGTATAAATTGTGATTTGAGTTTTTATGAAGATTGGTCAGAACTTATCACATATCATATTAAGTATGCATTTTAAGTATCCAATTTGAATAATTCCAATTCTTGGTGGAGGGCATAAGCGATTCGGCATCGTTAAATAAAGCGTTCTTATAAGTTAAAAATATATTTCTGTTAACCAAATCATAGATTTATTTGATATTTGAGATTATATTGAAAATTAATTTAACTACAGTGTGCTATAATTTGACCCTTTTGTTGGACAAGCGGGGCACCTGGCGTTTTCACCTAATACGCATACGCTGAAGCCAGTAGAGCTAACCGCTTTTTAGATTAATTCTTGCTTTTGAGATATAGCGTTATTTCGAAAAGGGGGAGGTTGCACAACATATATTCGTGTAACTCAAAAATGGTTCAGTGTATTGCACAAACCATAAAATAGCGAAATTCCGCAATAAAATTTACTTTAAGCTAAATTAAACTGTTTTTAATTTTTAGAAGCAAATTTAAAAATTTCAACCATATAAATATGGCGGTTCAATGAAATTCTTAAATTTGGCACCTGCACGGCCTTCAATACCCCTAGATGGGTCAAATGTAAGACTAACCCCACTTTATTTTTCATCTCCATTATTAATTTCAAACACACCTACCCTCTTTCTTCATTCATTGATATTGATTTTTAATACAGACGAGCGATATATTGAAGAAAAAGCCACATAACTGCCAAGGAGTCGCCCCTAGGGGGATATAATGTATAACCGATTTCTTTTAATTTTTTGTTCTTAACATTTTCCCAAAACATGTTTGCTCTTTATTATCAGTTCTTAGGGTCATATAAATATAGCGTTTTATGATTTTTAATAATACAAAAAAGTTTAAATTTTGCCAAAAAATTATTTTTTTTTTTTTGCAAAAAAAAATTATGTTTCTAAAGCGCATATTAGAGAAGAGCTTAATCTTACTTAAGGTGCTTTTCCACGATCTGTATTTAGCACTGTATTTGGTCAGATGTAAACTCCCTATATAATTGCACATGTCTGTCAAAATTGACAAATACAGAAGGTTTATAATTTTTGCTTTCGCACGTTCGTTTTTGGTTTCATCTGACATAAATAAAATCGTTCTTAACAGAAAATTTTTTATATATTTATATTTTTATTTACTTTTAATTGCATTTCAGTTAATTAAAAATGTCGTTTTTATAGCATATGTGTAAATAAATAAATAAATAATGATATATGCCGCCACAAGCAAGGGACTTGCAAAACAGCTGATGTCAGATGGTTTGTCAGATCTAAATAGAACACGCTCTATTGAAAAATATTACACTGCTAATTCCATCTGACATTTACAGATGCAAATTATTTTTTTCTTTTACACTAGAGGTATGCATTTTGAAGTGGGAATTTTGACAAATACAGTGCTAAATACAGATCGTGTAAAAGCACCTTTAAAGGAAATATTATTGCGGAATTTCCGATTTTTAGTGTATTCAATTAACTAAACCGTTTTTGCTAATATATCTTGTGCACCCTTCTCCATTTTCAAAATAACGGTATATCTCTAAAACAAAAGCTAACATAAAAAAACGGTTAGCCCAGCTGGATTCAGCATACGCGAATTGGGTTAAAACGCCAGGTTTCCGGCTTATCTGTTTTTTCAACTAGCACATTTAGCAAGGTTTTAAACGAATTTGTGTTGTCGTAAATAATTTAAGTTTTTGTTATTGTAGCAAAAATTTTTTAATAATTACATATATCAATTTTAAGCAAAACAACCACTCAGTATAAGGGCAATTATAAGCTTCATTACATTATTCAAACTAATTTAACAAGAAAAACCCCAACTTTTGCTAATTGAAAACATTTCATATTTGTAGAACATTGCATGAAAATAGCATACACTTGTTCTCTGTGTTATAATAAATTTCCTAGGACATTCTATCACTTCCACATCTTTCAAATGCATGCATAAAGGGGAAACTTTACAAAACAGAGATGCAAACACAACTGAGTCATGTCTGTAAATTTTAAAATTACTGAAAGTATTAAAATGAATTATCTGGTCCAACAAATTAGATATATATATATTCGTAATATGTAAAATAAAACTTAAAACATTAAAAATTTTTAATTCAGTTCATCGCAAATTGAAGTAGACTACAATTAATTTTACAACACAACTAAAAAGTTTCGTAATATTTTGCCAAAGAGCAATAACATTTTTATCCAACACCATTTTCTTATGTGTTACATTAACTAAGAACTTAATAATTCTTATTAGTTGAAATACATGGGCTAAACTAATTATACAAAGCATTATGGTTAAACATACTTATGAATGTCTGTGCACATTTGGACAAAAGTTTTGATAAAATATTTGCATTTTGTACATGCAAGTAAAAATAATTTGTAATTTTTTTAAAGGGTGCGTAGTAATGTGAATATAACCATATATATAATATTAGATAGTAAAATTGTAATAATTTAGAATTAATTGTGTTGGTCGTCCGTTAGGCTATTTGGTAGCTAGTTTATCAGATTTATGGTTGTAAGTTCGATTCCCGCCAGAGACTATGGCCAGCAGCGTTAAGTTCTATGCAAATATTGCTCACAATATTAGCAGCCTGGCTCACGATCTCTACCGCTATCGTTTGCTTGCATTTTCAACGACAGCAGCTGATTTACGCCCCACTAACAATTTTCAGCATGACAAGTCGATCCACAATGCAAGCGAACGATAACGTAATAGTTTTCATACAAAATTGAGGCCTACTAAGAAATATTTTGCGAATATAATTGTCAAAACCTGGCACTTGTGTTGTGATTGTCGACAGAGGCATTTTGTTAAAATATGAAACCTAACACACCAACACTAAATATTTTTTTTTTTTTATAATTATTTATACATATTTTTTTAAAACATCACCACAAAAAAATTATATAGTTTTATAAAATAATTAGAATTGTGGTTATTTTATTGATCTGTTTACGGTTTTTACCCTGCAGCTACACGATCAAGCTTTTCTTGATAGTCTTTTACACATACTGTTGGTCAAAATTTATATAAATTGAAAGCTGTGACGTAGGCTGCGAGAAATTTGTAAGCAATTAACGTTCAAGATGTCATCAAGAAAACAATTTATAAAAACAACCGAAAAATTTGCTCACTAAACTTGTATTCAGCTGTTAAACTGAATGTAAAATTTCCAAGCAAATGGAAAGGTAAAATTGAGAACAATCTCGTGGTCAATTTAAAAAGTGTGAGTGTGTTGGTAAAAAATTGAGAGAGGTTTGCAAATTGAAAGGAATTGAAAGGCAAAACTTGATGGTGTGGCCTCCAAGTTAATCCAATTTTTTAATATATTAATCAGGCTTAAGTTCAGAAAATTTAATGAACTTTGGTTGAAAGTTTGTTGGTCGCCCAAGGGAACCATAATGAGTGCCTTGTTGTCGCTTGCTAAAGTTGTTGATTGACATCGTTGGCTAGGCTATAAGTACACTGCTAGAAAAGGCGTCATAACGCTGATGTATTTTGTCATCAGTACTACGACAAGTGTCTTCGTTTTTGACCCCATGACACTTAACAGCACTGTGATGTCAGCCTTAACATAATTTGGCCAAATTGTCATCAGGGTCAAAAATTTAAATAACGTCACCAATGGGATGACACATTGGCATCACAGAAATTACGAATCGGAGTGGGTTTTATATAGCATGTCATCAGTGCGATGACAAACTGTCATCAAATTGAGTCATTGTAATTGACCTTAAGTAAAATTAAGAGAATATCATTATTTACTTACATTATTTACTGTTTTGTTGTTAGCAGAAGACCTCTTAATTATAAGACACCAGCAGCATGCACGATATGGTTTACGTAATAATTCTACTTTAATTATTTAAATAAATAATAAAAAAAAAATAGAATATGGGAATTTTTGCTTCTAATTTTACTTTTTAAACATGAAAATAATGTTAATAATATATTATGACATGATATATTATGTCAGCGCACTGATGATAGTTTGTCATTGCACTGATGACAGTTTGGCATCACACTGATTATATGATATATTATGTCATCGCACTGCTGACCGTTTGTCATTGCACTGATGACAGTTTGTCATTGCACTGTTAACAGTTTGTCATCACACTGATGAAATGAGATATTATATCATCGCACTGAAATCAAACATTAATTTACGAATGACGTTGTAATTAACAAGTAAGATGTTATGGTCGAGAGCGTACCCTTTTTGGGATCCATGGGCAAACATGGAGCCGGCAAAATAAAATTATGTTTTGAGGTCAATATTTATACATATAAGAGTTCTTGGTGCTGAAAATTATTTAGCAGTATTAGAACTTTTCGCCGTATAGCCTTTTTATACTAAAGCACATCTTATATGAATGAGTGGATGATGTTAAAAATGAAAAAAACAAACTGTCGATATCTGTTTGTATTACTCAGTTTTGTTAATGGAAATAAAACACCTATCAAATTGTATTAAATTTGACGCAAATACAATGGAATGACTAAAACTTCAATTACTTATATATGAATTTCTACATATTTGCTACGTAAATGAGTAAAATATATATGATAAGACATACACTTGGATATCTAGGCAACATTAAACAAATTCCATTAGTTTACCCGTAACCGTTAAACATCTAAATTTTATGTATGTAAGTATTTTGCTTATATGTATACATTCATTTGTCAACAACTTATTTGTGTATACATATATACAGCTACAATGTTATAGATTAATGTAACCGCAATGTATATAAGAAGGCACTACAGTAAGAGAATTACACCAACTTAAGCTTAACGCTTGATTTCATATGCGTGAATGGATGCTAAATAACAACGAGTACTCTAGTAGACATTCTGTATTTGGGCATATATTTATTTATAAGTACAGTAGTTTTTTAGCGTAAACTTTTTTATGACTTATGTAAATATATTTTTAGATTTTGGTGGTTTCCTGGTTCATCAGTTGTACAATAATTTATTTTAAAATATATTAATAATAACTTTTTACTTAACACTCCGTCTTTCACATGTTTTGATCTCCTGAAACCTGTTTGGCCAGACTCATGAGTAACACGATCGGTTAAAATAAAAACAGCTTGGTCCGGCTTTAGAAGATTCTAAAATATCAAATTAAAGCGCTTAAATGTCTATTACTGTAAAAGAAAAATAAGACTCGAAACACTTGAACCTTAACCTTTTGTTCTCGACAGACAAAATTTGTGTTTTGCTTGCAATAGTTTTCGAACAAAACAAAATATCTGAAAAATTGGAACTTGAATTCTTTAAAATATATGTTCTGTTGAAGTTATATTTTTATGCAAAAGTCACTAATGCAATAGTCTACTAATTACCCTCTTGGTCTGGCCAGACCAGATATTATTTTTTTGCAATGTCTATCAAATAGGACAAAACATAAAAAAACTGAAACGGACCTGACCCCTTTTGATTTGAATGAAATTTGGTGAGAAGGTTCCATTCATCCTCTAAGGAACATATATCAACGCAAAAAATTTTTTTAAATTTTTTTTGCAAAAGTTATGGCATATTAAAAATTTCATAATTTCGACAAATTAGCCGAATGTGTTGAGTTTATTTTTTCAATATCTCAAAAACTACTGCACATACGAAGATGATTTGTATGTCATTTTAAAGAGAATACTTGGGGCTACAAACAATATATTGAAAAATTTTTTTTTTTTAAAAAATTTAACAACTGCAAAATATTAAATTTTAAAAATGGACTAAGTCAAAAACCTAATTTTTTATTTGGCTGATTTTTTTTTTATATATTACCTCAAACTTTGAAAATCCTGAAACATTGAAGGAGGTGTTTTTTTTCTTTCTTAAGACATGATTTTTTTCTTTCGCACCCTATAAAAAAATCATCTTAAAATAAAATTTACATATTGTAATTTTAAGTTATAAGCATTTATTAAGTTTGATTTGTTTGATTTAAGGTGTTTTAAAATAAGTAACGAAATTGATAAAGTTTCCTTTGTTTATTTGTTGCATTATTTACTTGGAGCTCAATGTAGGCACTTATTTTAATATACGGTTTGTAGCCCCAAGATTCTCTTTAAATTTACATACAAATAATCTTCGTATGTGTAGTAGTTTTTGAGAAATTGAAAAAATAAACTCAACACATGCGGGTAATTCGGCAAAATTATGACATTTTGAATATGCCATAACTTTTGCAAAAAAAATTTTAAAATTTTTTTTCGTTGATATATTTTCCTTAGAGGATGAAAGGAACCTTCTCACTAAATTTCATTGAAATCGAAAGGGGTCGGGTCCCACTCTTGGTCGATTTGACATGGAATTACCCACCGAATATTTTTCCCAAATTTACATTTGATGCTCCATATTTTACAAAATAACATTGCGCAGGCGTAAAAAGTAAACTTTTCTGAAAGGTTATTTTGTTGCCTTTAAATTTATAAAAAGATAATTAGTATTGTGGTTATTTTGTTGAACTATTCATGGTTTTTAATCCAAATTTTTACTATTTAATTAGGCTTAAGTTCATTAAATTTAATTTTCATTAAATTATTTTTATGAAGAAAGGAATTTTTACAACATGGAAGATTAATTAAAATAATCGACGTCAGCAGTCATCGATGGCTGCGAGTGTAAGACGGCAAATCCCTTTGAGAAGACCTAGTGGTTGAGGTCGAAACATGTCAGGGTAACCAGCCGCCTGGGTTCGAATCACACGCCAGCCAGCCTGGCTTCGAGTCCCAGGTCAGTCAAGAATGAAAATTATCAATAACAATTTTAATTAATCTTCCATGTTGTAAAAATTCCTTTCTTCATAAAAATAATTTAATGAAAATTAAATTTAATGAACTTAAGCCTAATTAAATAGTAAAAATTTATAAAAAGATTTTTGCATATGGGGCATTATTTGTGAAGCGGAGATCCCAATAAAAATTTTGTTGCAATTCCTTTATATTTGTCATAACTATAGTTCTAGTAGATATGAATAAGTGTTCGAAATATTTTTATTTTCTATGATGTTTATTTGTCAAGTTACGTGGTGGTAAATTGTTGCTGTTTTAAAAAAAAATTTTTTTTAATTATTTTTTTGAATTAACTACAAATCAAAAAAAAAAAAAATAATAAGTGATTCTTATAGAAAACCGATTGACCTTTAAAAAAAATTTATTTGAAAAAAAAAATTCTTTTCATCTGCAAAACCGGAAATGACCAATTTAAATCCAAATAAAAAATTTTTAAATTTTTCTAACTTAATCCTAAATTTTTCTTTAACCGAAAATAGCCTACAGTATCCTTATTGCATTGTAAAAGTTTTATTATGAGACAGTTATAAGTTTAAAAGTTATGAAAATTTCTTTACACTCATACAAGTGGTTATTGCATTATTGAACCTCGGAAAACGGGAAATGACAAGCTTAAACTGAAAATTTTCTAATTTTCGAAAGTGGAAGTGAATTCGTAACTTGCTTCCCCAAAAAGTTAATCACTTTCGATCGGAATTGATTTCTGTGACAGGCCTGTATATGTAAATAAATTTATTTGCTTATGAAGATAAAGGTTTTATATTACAATTCTTACAATTTCATTATTTAGTTCCTGCCGGATTTTAATTTATTAACAATCAGAATTCGAATCTCTTTACAAACTGTCTTACCACGCTTTATTGTTCAAGAATTTACACACTGAACGAAATAATAATGGTCAAATATTTTTTTAAGCATAATGAACTCACACTAAAGTTTGTGTAATATAAAGACAGTAAAATAACATTTTTGAAAAGTTAACTTTTAAGGTGCAGTCCATGGTGAAATAAGTACAAGGTATTGTCAATAGAAAGTTTGTTCTCAATTTTAAAACCCATTTAATGTCAAACAAATGAAAATTATGAAAAAAAATTAAAACAAGCGCCAAAAATCAAATAAGCTATTTTTTATTTAAATTTCTTAATATAAAAATTTTGTTATACCAAATTTTAATCAAAAATCTATTTCAAATAAACAATAAATTGAATAAAATATAATTTTATATAAAAAAGTAAATTTGCAATATCTAAAAAGTGCAAAATATGTTAAAATTTCAATATTTGGAATTGAGTAATGTTTCGTTGTTTGACATTACATGGGTAAATAATGACAACTCTCCCTAATGAACCCACCTGGTACTTATCATACTGTGGTGCAGTCTATATTTATATTTTTTTTTTTAAATATGAACCGTTAAATATACATTTTTCAAAAAAATTTTGAAGTATAAAAATCATGAAATAATAAAATTATGTAATATATTCGAATAGTTTAAAATTATAAGCATAAGTTCAATTAAAAACATACACATATTAGGGCTTTTAGCTATTCTAATTATGGTCCAAGAGGAGAACTTAGTGGTTAAAAGTTACGGCTAATCCTAGAGTTAACTACTTGGATTAAACAAAAACATATTTTGTGATCTATAAACCACTGTCTCAGAATAATAATTTTCACCATGCAATGAACAATATTACTCTTACAAATGTTGTTATTACAATCGCAATGTTGATGATGATTTTCATAAATTCCCACTTTAATTTTTCTTCAAATGGCAGAAAGTAATCTGCATACACAGGTATGTGCAGGTTGGAAAGGTAAATGTAAAATATTTGTAACTCGTACTGTTAAAAGTGATGTTTACATGAATACGAAATTAAATTGTTCTTGGTATATATAGGGTGATTTATCGTGAGGCTTGGTTTTCAATTTGCTTATTTTAACAGATCACGCGCGACTTCTTCAAAAATAAGAAAAATCAGAATCAGAATGTTACCGTCAATGTTAAACGTTATCGCACCATTTTAACGGACTAGAGGCTTCATAAAATTAAAGTGCATGATCTCGGTGATCTCTTACAAGACGGCGCTACGAGCCATACAGCGCATGAGACACTGACCTTGTTGAGAAATCGTTTTGGTGAGCACTTCATTTCACATGTTGCTATGGTAAATTTGTCACCCATATCGTGCGATATCACGCTTTTAGACATATAAAGTCTGAGGTCTTCAGGAATAAGCCAGCTACGACTGACGCTTTGGAAGCCAATATTACTCATGTCATTCGTGAGATAATATTCGCTCTTCTCGAACGAGACGCCCCAAATTTGACCACTGACCACCTCAGACGATGTTATGACCAACATTTATATGATATTATTTGCAAATAGTAAATGCCATAAATTGTTCGTTTAACCGATAATGAACATTTTAAGTTCACTTTCAAATTTATTCGTGTAATTATTTATTATAAATCAAACCTCACGATGAATCACCCGATGCAAAGAGATGCATACTTGCAGTGCAACAGATGTTTAGAAAAACTGCCCATTAAAATTATAGCAAACCATATCATTAAATTACATAAACTCTATCTTTCAGCACTCTAAGATCGCTCTTCTAAATTGCACTAAGAGTTGAAATTTCCCTCTTCCCTCTAAATACAGAAAAATGTTTTTTATCAATTAAAAAATGGTTAAAAAATTATTTAAATTTAAATAATGAGATAATTATCCAATTATTTTTTTACTTAAATCAATATTTAAATATATAATTTTGATTTAACTATTACTTAAATCAAAATATTAATTAAATCAAAATTAAATTTTCAACTTAAAAAATAAACAATTTGTGCTACAATAGCCAAGCCACTAACCTAACGTAGGCTGTAAATATTTGCAAAATTCCAACCTGGTGTGGTACCTTCTATACAACGACATTATTAAAACCCTAATATCTGGAGAATGGCAAAAAGTAGGCTGTGGAGTGGCAGGGAGTGGAGTGGAAGAACGGTTACAGTTAAAGTTTTTAAACTTAAAACTAATTGGTTATCAAAACAAAACATCTGTATCTGTATCGGTATATAACAGCCTCTTTAAATATCTATAAAGAGGCTGTTATATACTACTGTCGCATATGCTCCGATTAATTTTGTTATTGAAATTCATCCAGATCGGTTCAGAAATGACTGAGATATGAGCAAAAAATAACGACTACATATAATGTTTGTCCTAAAATTCCCCGTTTCTGTTTTTTTTAAAGTGCAAACTTTTTTGCCTCATTTTTAGCACCCATATTTGTTTTTTGTTTATTGGGAGTAGCAATCCGGTGCTAATCTGGTAATAAATGTGGCTAAAATAGTCAGTGTGAATATTTTGCTTTCTTGAGTTTATCGTTGAATTAGGTGTCTTTCTTACTAGTTTTAATTTTTCTAAAATGGATTATGCCTAATTTAGCTCAAAACACTTTCATGAAGGTTCGACAATTTCATTAAGAACTCTTCTTTAAAAAAACTTTAATATCAATTTTCTCAAAATTGAATATTTTGCACCAAAATAATATGTTGCACCCTTTTTTCCACCACTCAAAATTTAATATTTTGCACCCTTTTAGCACCAAAAACCACATATATAAAACTTATTGTTATTTAAGGTAAAAACTTATTTAAACAAGTTCGACTATTTAAGAATAACGCCTAATTTTGTTTTTTTTAGAATATTCTCCTTTAGATAAAAACCAAATTAACAGTTTTAAATAACTACAATCGGTCAAAGATTTGTAACAACCAAAAAAAAAAAAAAAAAAAAAAAAAAAAATAATAAACAACATTATTAATTTTTATTTAAAAAAAAGTTTGAGGCTTAAGAAAGAGATATTTGTTCATACGAAATAAAATAGGAACAATGAAATAAATAGCTTAAAGAAATATTTGCACTTACAAACGTCAACGCCTAAATGTATGCAATGTCGACTAAAGTAAGACAAATAGGGGCGCAAAAAACATAACATAGATTCATACGTATTACCCTATAGTCTTCTAACTTTATATTATATTGTTTTAGCATTAAAAAGGAAAATTTATTGTCTTTAAATGCAATGGCATTTCGTAGACAAACATGGATTCAAATATATTTTCAAGCATTGAAAAATTATAGAAAACCTTAAAATAAATGCAACCCCATAAACAAACAGATGAGGTCTCATTAATATTATAAAAAATCTGAAAATATTCATTAAAGCAGCTTAAAAATTTTATATTATTTTATATAAATGCTTGAAATCATCTTTATCCAAAAAAAAAAAAAAAAAATCCTGGTTAGTGCTTGTATTTGCTTAATGGGTAACAACGTTTTGGTTTTTGTAATAATTTTTACTTAGATTGTAAATTGGCAACACATTAAATAAGTAAAATCTGGCAGCACTCTATTCTACACTTGTCATTTTTATCTGTATTCCCTTTTGTATTATCCTATTAGTCTTTTTTGTATTGTAACCTTTTTGTTCTTGTTGAGACAACCTCGTAATAAAAACTTTATTTAAACTAAAAGCCGACTAAAGTATTAATTATTTCCAATAGGTTATGGGCCCAGGTCCCGCAAGTTAAATAAGTTAAATAAACCAGAGAATACTAAAAGCGTGTGTCGCATTTTTTGTTGTCGTGCAAATTAAGGGGGAGTTTTGTCATGTCGTCATTGTTTCAAATTGAAAAACTGGATGAATCCAACTACTCAACATGGAACATCCAAATGAAAAGCATTTTGGTGCACACTGATTTGTGGAGTGTTGTTTGCGGTCGTGATGTAAAACCAGAGGATTCCCAATCTCCGGCTTTTGTGGCGTATGAAACAAAAAATGAAAAAGCCTTAGCCTCAATTTTATTATGTGTGAAACCTAGCCAGCTTAATCATATCAAAAGCTGTGTGTCAGCGTCGGAAGCGTGGCGTAAACTACGGGAGATCCATCAACCAAAAGGACCCGCGAGGAAAATTATGTTATTTAAGAGACTTTTATATTTGTCGTTGCAAGAAGGTGGTAACATGAGTTTTCACGTAAATGATTTCGCAAGTGTTGTAGACCAGTTGTTGGAAATAGAGGTAATAGTACCGGAGGAAATGCTTGTTATAATATTATTGTCTAGCTTGCCAAAATCCTACGAGGGATTCGTCATAGCGATGGAGAGTAGAGATGCCTTACCTAACCTCACTTCGTTAAAGGTAAAATTATTGGAAGAGGGTGCACGGCAACTAGAAGTTTCCGCCAAAAATCAGAACAGCAATAACAACAACGGTGCAGAGGTTTTAAATATTGCCCATACAAGTGGAAGTTTTAATAACAAACAACAGCAAAAAGAAAAGAGACCGCCATATGATCATAATCGCAACAAAAACAATTATTCTGCTAATGATAAAAAATGTTATAACTGTGGGCGCAGAGGTCATTTCGCCGCAAAATGTAGAACAAAAGATAAAACTGAAAAAAACGAGAATAGAAAAGAATTTAATTGTTTTGTATCATTAGCTACAATGCAAACAGTAAGTAACAACAACAACATACAGTGGTGCGTTGATAGTGGCGCTTCATCGCATTTTTGTTTTGATTACGATTTGTTTGATAATTATGAGAAATGCAACGAATGGGTATATTTACCAAATGATGGCAATTTAAAGGCCATTGGTCGTGGTAATGTCGTTATTAATAGTAACAAAAACAAGATCATACTCAGAAACGTTTTACATGTGCCAGAGCTTAAAGGAAATTTCATTTCTATAAGCAAAATGATTGAAAGTGGAAAAATCGTTGTGTTTAAGGACAATTTTGTGCATGTAAAAGACCGAGAAAATAATTCAATATTGAAAGCGTTTAACAACAATGGAATATTTATATATGAAAATGAAAAAGGTAAATGTATGAGCCTAGATTTGCAAAATAATTTTATGAATTGGCACCTAAAGTATGGTCATGTAAATTTTTCGTGTTTAAAAGATATGAAGAAAAACAATGTGGTATACGGGTTTAATTTTAAAGATAATGGAAAAGAGCCAGTATGTGAAACATGTTCCAAATCGAAGTTAACGGTGAAGCCGTTTGAAAGGTCGCAATTTAGAGCTACATCATTGCTAGAATTAGTGCATAGCGATATTTGCGGTCCTGTAAGTGTGCCATCTATTGCTGGTTCGAAATATTTTGCAACTTTTATAGACGATAAGTCTCGTTATACCTTTGTATTTTTCCTTAAAACGAAGGACCAGATTTTTAATGCTTTTAAAGAATACAAAGCACTAGTTGAAAAACAAACTGGTTGTCAGATAAAGTGTTTAAGAACTGACAATGGACGGGAATATGTGAACAACGATTTCAATAAGTTTTTAGTTGAGAATGGTATTAAAAGGCAGCTCACCGTACCTTATACACCACAACAAAATGGGGTGGCTGAAAGGGCTAACAGGACATTAGTTGAGATGTCCCGCAGTATGTTGTTGGAAGCCAAACTAGAAGAAAAGTTTTGGGCTGAGGCTGTGTTAACTTCAGTATATTTGCGAAATAGAACAACAACCAAAGTATTAGTTAACAAAACACCCTTCGAAGTTTGGCATGGCTTTAAACCGTCAGTATCTCATCTAAAAGTGTTTGGTACAAAGGCTATTGTGTTAGATAAAACCCACCACAGAAAATTTTTGCCGAAAGGTAAAGAAATGATTTTGATTGGCTACAGCGAACAGGCGAAAGCATACAGGCTTTATGAACCAACTTTAAGAAAAGTCCACGTAAGTCGGGATGTTGTTTTCTTAGACGGCAAATACTATAATCAACAAGTTCAACAGGGTGGAACACATACATTCTTTTCTGGTGATTTCTTAAACTCAACAGAATTCTTAAACGATAATGATGATCAGCCACAGGAAGCAAATGTCATAGCTGTTGATGCGCAACAAACTGAAAAAAATAGCAATAACTCTGGATCTCACCAAGAAGCTGTGGAAAATGTTCGTGCCAGCCCTGAAGAAGAACAACAAAAAATTGGTCCTGGACGCCCCAGATTAATTAGAACTGGTTCTGTAGGACGCCCAAAGAAGGTGTACAACACCTTAAACTCAGTTCATGTCGAAATCCCAGAAGGTGTTAGTGATGCCTTGAATGGTCCGAATGCTAGTCAATGGAAAGCTGCAATGAAATGTGAGTATACATCTTTATTAAAAAACGATACATGGGAGGTGACTGAACTGCCCAAGGGACAAAAACCTGTGGGGTGTAAATGGGTCTTCACTGTAAAACAGGACAAAGACGGCAATATAAAAACGTATAAGGCGAGACTTGTCGCTAAAGGGTGCAGCCAAAAATATGGGCTAAATTATAAAGAAACATTTTCACCCGTTATTAGGTATGCCAATATACGTTTACTAGTTGCCTTAGCTGTAGAACACGATATGTACATGCACCAAATGGATGTTTCATCTGCTTATTTGAATGGAGAACTGGACGACGAAGTCTACATGTTACAGCCAGAATGTTTTGTTGATGACCAGCATCCAGATTGTGTCCTAAAATTAAAAAAATCGCTGTATGGGCTCAAACAAAGTGGACGCGCATGGAACATCAGATTAAACAACGCTTTAAGAAGTATGGGTTTCACACAGTGCATCAGTGAACAGTGTATGTACACCCGAAACCACGATGACACGATTAACATAATTGCAGTCTATGTAGATGACCTTATAATTGCGAGCACCTCAAAGGCGGAGCTAAACCGTATTAAATCAGCCATAGCCAATGAATTTGATGTCGTTGATGGGGGCCAACTCAACCATTTTCTTGGTATGGAGTTTCAACGTAATGGCGAAATCGGGGCAGTGGAGGTATGCCAGAAACAATATATAAAAAATTTGTTAAATGATTTCAGAATGAACGATTCTAAAGAGGTAGCGACGCCACTGGAGGCTGGGTTTCAGGTGATGTGTTCTAACAACGAATGTCGGAAGGTTGATGCCACCGATTACCAGTCGGCCATAGGTGCATTAATGTACCTAGCCATTTCCACACGGCCAGATATTCTTCACTCGGTATGCAAACTTGCTCAGTGTAACATAAATCCACATTCTGAACATCTATCGGCAATAAAGCATGTGCTGCGATATCTCAAAAAGACCATAGATTTCAAGCTCCGTTTTGAAAAGACTGGCAAGCCAACCGTAGGTTATGCAGACGCGGATTGGGGTAGTGATTCAATAAACCGAAAGTCGTATTCAGGATTTGCCTTTGTTAAAGCAAATTGGGTTTTTTCCTGGGAGGCCAAGAAGCAAAATGTGGTCGCCCTGAGCAGCACAGAGGCGGAATATATTGCGCTATCGTCAGCAGCGAAAGAGGCACTTTATATAAACAATCTGCTTGGCGAGTTGGGTTTCAAAGAAGAAGGACCCTTACGTTTATACGGTGACAATCTCAGTGCGCAGTGTTTGGTGAAAAATGCTACTTATCATGCCAGAAGCAAACATATTGATCTTAAATATCATCATGTTCGCGACGTATACTCAAAAGGTTTGATCGATATTGGTTATGTTCCAACTGAAGAAATGATGTCTGATATCTTTACGAAAAATTTATGTAAAATTAAACATTTGAAGTTTTGTAAAGCTATGGGCTTATATTAAAATACAATTTATTGTTGATGGTAATGTGTTGAGGGGGAGTGTAAATTGGCAGCACATTAAATAAGTAAAATCTGGCAGCACTCTATTCTACACTTGTCATTTTTATCTGTATTCCCTTTTGTATTATCCTATTAGTCTTTTTTGTATTGTAACCTTTTTGTTCTTGTTGAGACAACCTCGTAATAAAAACTTTATTTAAACTAAAAGCCGACTAAAGTATTAATTATTTCCAATATAGATAAATGCAAAGTAATGGCATGTAGGGGTAATAATTCTACTGGTCTACTTTATGAGTTTGCAACAAATGTATGTTATGGTTGTTTTCCTCTTCAATTCTCTCTATTTTTGGAATATTTGTTTTTCGATTGCACCCTTGCAGCAAGAAACTCACGAGAAGCAGAAAAATATATGTATGTATGTATCTCTATTTTTCTTTATTCAGTTCTCCTTCTATTTTATTTTCAAAAGAATTTTAAATATTTTCGATATAGTACGCAATTTGCCTAAATTTAGATTGCGAAAAGATTTATAATGCAAAATGGTTTGAAATGGTTAAAAAATAAAATAATAAAGAATTCTCGTAGGTACAATAGAATTTTTGAGTGCACATTTATTATAAAATATGTACTTTGTAGATAATGGCTTATGAATTTGGTTAAACAAAATTACCCGTACTTATTTTAATTTAAAAATAATAGAAATTTAAACATGTTTAAGCTAGTCCAATAAACAACTATATATGTTTGATATTAGGCTCTTTAATAAGTGATGGAAATTTAAGTAAAAAATTTTTAGTTTTTGGCCTAAGCCGCTATATTTATATTATCCATAGAGGGAAGAGAACTGCCACCAAAGTAGTCCCGTGATAAGTCTTTGGTGGAAGAGACCGGTTCTAGTACTGACAGTTTATATGAATGGGACCTATCACTTTTACATGGCGCGGTCATTGGAGGGGGTCAAGTCACACATCTATTCTTTATGAACGTGTTTAGTGTTAATTACTACAATGAAGTATTATATGAACACAATGTAGTATTATTGCAATAAAACAAGTCCTGCAAGTAAATTAAAGAACCAAATGTTGGAAAGTCCCAAAAAAATGTGTCGCACCACCGGTGAATACTGTACTGTTATTCATTGCTTTTTCTACCATTTGGTTCTTCATATACCAGTTAAATGATTGGTTCTCCTTTTACTGGTCTTGAGTTCTTTCTTTTTGTACTTGTTCTATTTTCAAAAATTTCAGGACGAGTCTATTGGACCAATTAACATAAATTTCCCGCAGGGATAAGTCTCAACGATTATAAAAGGAAATAAAACTGCCTCATTTACGATTAAAACTTTTCTCAAAAACTATACCTAAAAGGCTAGCGTTTTCATATATAACTTAAGCACGTCTCTTAAATGATTGAAAATAAATTAAAAAAAAAAAAAATAAAAGTATTATATTTTATTGTGCCGAAGCCTCTATAAACTTTACCATAGTACCGAAGAGTCAATTATTTGCTAGCTCAAACGATATAGGCGCTTTCGTGTCACAATCATTATATGGTTATCTTATTTGTATCGGCGCTATATGAAATTATGAGAAGATTTTCCTAATTTTTGAGAACCAACAAATCTGATATATATAGAAGATGTATGCAAAATTTTATTAACTTAAATTGGTTTCTATCAATCTTCGTGATCACTTGCTCGGTGCTTTATTTAATTCTAGTTTAGGTGTAGTTTGGACATTTAAATTATTGTTTGGTGTTTTCAGGTATGCGATGGTTGTCCTGTGCACCGACCACATTGAGGATTCCCATCTTTAGCTTTTTTTCCAAAATCGTCTGATGATTAATGCAGAGTATGCCCAATCCAGCGGCGTTTACGTAAACGAATTTCAAATTCGACAAGTTGCTAATTTATTATTGACCATAAACGAGTATGAGACATTGCTAAGGGATAATACATCCGTAATATCTTTCTCAAGCATTTGTTGATAAATACTTGAATTAAATGTTTATCTTGCAGCATTCCACGCCTCACAACTAGGGTATTCATTTAATCGGACTTTTGCTTTAATCGGTTAAACGCTCGATTAATTATCCGAGGTTTTGGTTTATACGGTTAATAGTCGGTTAATTTTGTTATTAATCGGTTAACCGATTAATAAAGTTTTTTTTTTTAAATTGAAATATGGAGCTTGTTAGTAAAAAAACAACAATAACATAACAAACATAACAATTATTAAACTAAAACGAGCAAACAAAAAAAATAATTCATAAATATGTAAGACATATTTCTTTAATTAATAAATATTATGTATTAATTAAAAAATAGGCTGTGTGATCATTTAGTTAGTTATTTCAATAGTTTAAGGATATCTTATAAACTAATCTTTTAGACAAATAAGTTAGTTTAAATATTTAGAGATTATTTTCCTTAGTTTTGATAAAACTTGACTTGGAAAAAATTCTTTCATTTTGAGAGAAATCAAAAGCAACACATAATAAAGAATATCTTATTTCTCAGTCTTCTTCCTGGATTTCTCTTAACATAAAAATTTCATTATGCCATTAAGGTTCTGTTAATTTTTTTAAATTTTTGGTTATTTCTTTTAAAAAATTTGTATGAGAAGAAACAAATAACTAAACACATACATATAAAAAGTACATGAAACAAAAAACTGTTGACAGCAAACACTTATTTAAAACGGAGATCACCAACACCATCTTTGTTTGTACGAAAAAAGTAATTGAAAGCACAAAAAAATATGTTATAACACTACAAAAAATTCAAAATTTTGTTACATCGGTTAATCGGCTGAAATTAACCGATTTAATCGTTAATCGAAAATAGCCAATTTTAAATTAACCGATCAGTTAATCGGGTAGCAAATAATCGTATAACCGATTAACGGTTAACCGAATGAATATCATAATAAATACCTTTTTGTACACAACCGTTTAAAAAGGTAGATTCTACAAAAGAATTAAGTAGGCTTAGCTTCGTCCGTCTTGATATGTAAGTTTTACGTGGCATTTAGCTGAACAAACAATTGCCAAGTTCGGCATATCTGCCGCAGATCAAACACTGCTACCGAAAATACCCCCAAAGTGGCATAAAGCTTCTACATACGTCCAAATTCGTCAGATTGTTGATTTTATATGTAAAGTCATTTGTCGTTCTTCAGGCTTATACTATTTTTTTTTGTTTGAGGTTGCATTTATCAATGATAACTTTGTCTGGATATCAGAGATCTAGTGAGCAGATATCTCGTTGTATCCGATCTTGCAGGCCCCATGTGGTTCCTCTTATATGGTTCGTTACTTTATGCATTACTGCATCAAGGACACAACTAAAAAGAAAGACTGATAGCCCACAACTTTGTCGTACTCCGATATCTAACTCTATTGGGTTGCTTAACTATCCTTCATGTAGTATAAAGTCTTTTTATTAGCTCTATCAACTTTGTGGGAACTCCTATGACTTCTAGTGCCATTCATTGGCTGAGTGGATTAATGTGTTAAATACCTGTTCAAAAACCATATATGCTAAATATAAAGGGATCTTAATTTCACGGATTGTTCCGCAATTATCCACACATGATTTGTGAGAACGAAATCCAGCTTGTTTTTTAGACTTGGAAAAACTGTTGTTTATAATCTTTTATGCATTATGTGTGCAATCACCTTATTGACCATGCTCAATGAGGTAGGAGCTCTCCTGTTTTTACGTGCTGTCAAAATTACATTCTTAGGAAGGTTTATGACATGCCTTCTGCAAGTTCAGGAGAAAGATTTTCAGTTAGCCAAGATTTAAAAATGATAGAGGCTACTGGCGGTTGAAGGAAGCTCTGGGGATATGTTATTCAAATATGTTATGAAATGTTATCCAAACCATATTTTCAGTTAGATGAGTTTATTGCTTCCGCTAAGATGTATGCATCGTGTGTATATATTTTATTATTGCATAGCGGCCATAGTTGGGGGTAGTGCACTAAATATTGATTTAAGTCCGCATTGCACTATCACTAAATAAAACTGGAAAAAATAAGTTTGTATTATTTTTACCAGCTTTTGTGATGGTTGGGGTTTTTTCACTAGGTTAGGTTAGGTTAGAGTGGCCGCTCGCAAAGACCCCGCATAGACGAAATAGGTCCCTAGCGTTACCACGTTGTACGATAACCCTATATATGCTCCACTGTATACTATATGCTCCACTGTCTTCTTTTCCCCTGGTACCCCACAGAATCTGCAATTGTCACTATTCAGCCGCCCCGCCCTCTTGGCGTATACCGCAGTCCAACAGTGACCCGTTATAAAACCTACCATAAGTCTACAATCACTTCTCGATAGCGACAGAAGTATTTTCGCCGACTCCGGATCATAGGATCCCCACGTTACCTTGGAAGCCCTGCACGTTTCGGTGTTTTTCCAAACTGCCTCTGATCTCATCCGTATAGCAGAGTCCTTATCTCTCCTAATATTCCGAAATGGAGCCGGGATGGCCATCACCCTATCGTATGGTAACTGGACCCCCCATTTCGCCAATTCGTCCGCCTCCTCGTTGCCCTCTATGCCCTGGTGCCCGCGAACCCAGTAGATGTGCACCCTCCTATTGGTACAGAGTCTATCTATCGAGTCCCTACACTCCTGGACGATAGAAGAGTATGAAAATTTGGCGGATATCACCCTGATCGCCACCTGACTATCGATGAACAAGGTTATGTGTGAGTTCCTAGTACTGGAGCTACGTACCAAATCAGCAGCCATCTTGGCCGCAAATATCTCCGCCTGGAGCTTATACGATTCCCGAATACCAAGTTCCCGGCAGAAGACTGCAGCTCCAACTCCGCCTTCCATTTTGGATCCATCAGTGTAGAAACTGAAGGTCCTGTGGCCAGATCGGAGCCCTACTATCCAGCCGTCCTCCTCCAGGGTAACTCGCGGTTTCCTTCCAAGTGACAGCCTCGGAATGGTGTAATCACTGCTACAATCTATTCCCCTTATAATACTGCCGTGACCATATGGTCTGTATACAAATTGTCCCGTCACCTTTAAGCGGATCGCAGACTTCCTCGCAGTTCCTTCTGCCACTAGATGAATCGGCTGCAAGTCCAGGATCACATCCAGTGCCGCAGTCGGCGTACTACGCAAAGCACCGGTGATGCTGAGTTCGGCGAGTCTCTGCACGCCCATTAGCATTTTCCGGTGCGATATCTTCCCCAAGGCCGTCCACCACACAAGTATCCCGTAGAGCAAGATTGGTCTTGCAACCGCCGTGTAGACCCAATGTGTAAGAGCAGGGGTTAGACCCCACGTTTTGCCCAGCATTTTCTTACATGCGTAGAGCGCATTCATTGCCTTTTTCACCCTTTCTTCCACATTCAATCTCCACGATAGTTTGCTATCCAGTATAACTCCCAGGTACTTTGTGTGGTGCTTAAGTTCCAGGCTAGTACCCCCTAGTTTAGGCTTCCTCTATGGGCCAATTTTGTACCTATTCGTAAATAGTATTAGGTCCGTCTTCTCGGGATCGACTCTTAGTCCTACTCCGGCCGCCCACTGGCTGGCCAACGCCAGTGTAGCCTCCATTACAGAACCAATAGTATTCAGATCCTTGCCAGCAACTATTACCGCCACGTCATCTGCGTATGCAGTTATCTTTGCTGCCCCGTCCTGAAGTCCATCGAGAAGTTCGTTGACGACAAGCGTCCAAAGCATTGGTGAGAGCACCCCTCCCTGGGGAGTTCCACGGTGTGCCCTCCTCGTTATCCTGGCGTTACCCCACGCCGCAGATATAGTTCTGCACCTTAGCAGGTTACCGATCCAGTTTTAAGCGTGTGGCTGTGCCCCCGTAGTTTTTCTGTTTTGGCATTTTAAAACTTAGAAAGTAACCGGTTAAGTTGAGTTTGTTTGTTACGGCCCCTGGCTTTTACTGTTTTGTAGTACATTTTTTGCAAGTTTGAATTAAAAAGAAACCAAACAAATAGCTGGTTATAAAATAACATTAAAAAATAATAGAATATTTGAATTTTATTTTCAATTTACGTAAAAATATTTAAGTATACCCTTTACACCTGTTCCCAGAGGTATATGTATTTAGGCAAAAACCTCAAATTTTTTTTTAGGATTTTTAGTAGAATATTAATGCAATGTCCAAGATTTCGCCTAAGAACGTGTAGTAACAAAATTTCGATTACAACGTACTGAATACTTTGACTGCAGCAGCATATTTCGTTACTAGTTTTTGTACAATTAATATACTTTTTTAGCAACGAAATCGGGGTAGCCTAAGTTTTGATATTTGTCATGTAAATTTGATTTTCGTTCATATAAAATTTCATAATTATAAATTCAAGACTTTTCAATGTGCGGAAAGCACATAAAAATAAGAAAATTTATGGAATAATTAAAGTTAGTATTGAAAACAGGCAAGTCTCAAAAAAGATAAAAAATAAAATTACTATTTTGTTTTAAGATTTGTGTGTATGAACTAACCTTTAGTTACCGACCTTTTTTCGGTACATAATTTTCGTCGTTAAGGTTTAAAACAGGTTTAAAAACGTTTTATTGCAAAATTGGTAATATGGCACTTTTAAAGAACAAAATTTTATGTAGGAAAAAAAAACATGGTAATTCATTAAAAAGGAACAAAATCAAAATCTTTTCCTATACATTTACTAAGAAAGGCAGGCTCTAATTCATAAGAAATAAACAATATTTTACAGAACTAGTCTTCTAAGGCACAAATCTGCATTGAAGACTGATGTATATTTTTTATTTTTTTTTTTTGGTTAGGACCAACACTCAGGGGATGACCCCTACAAATGCAATGCATTGTGTTGAAACTAGAAAAAAATTTATGGGAAGGAGAATAGAGGGAGTAGTTGAGGGAGTAGTTTTTGTGAACATTCGACTTGAACTTATTCATGTTGAAAGTGAGAGGGAAGACTTCAACAGAAAGGTTTTTCCACCTGCGAACAGTCCGGCGAAAAAGGAATTTTCTCTGTATGGCGTTATACGATTTAATGGCCAATCGACCACAAAAGGATGGGTTCTTGAGGAAAAACGTGAATAACGAACAAACGTGTGGGTTGCGGGAACCAGATCCCTAACTTCATTAGAACACATCCCATTGTAATAACGATTAAATAGGCAAATACAACCCACTTTGCGACGGTGCTCAAGGCAATCAATAGAATTGGATACCCTACTGTCATCAATGAGAACCTTCGACCTCTCATGCACACGGTCAAGAAGCTACAAAATAGACTTTGAAGCACCGGCCCATACATGAGAGTTGTATTCCATTCGCGGTCGATATAGGTGGTATAAATAGTAAGGAGATTAGATTAAGTGAAGTATGTCTTACACCGTTTCAAAAAACCGAGGCACTTGAATGCTTCTTTCGACACCTTAAATATATATTCTGTCCATCGGACATCACATTGTGTCGGAGCCTCCTTGATCCGTCGTGCGTTTATGTGTCAGCACGTAACATTGGGATTTTCGGGCATTAAAATCGACCCTATTCGCACGACTCCATTCCGAGACTATACCAAGGTCGCGGCCCAGCGTATCATTCATGTTCTGCCTCATAGCACCCACATCGGATACGCTTGGTCTTTAATCAAATTAATACGAATGGAAAGGTTGCAGTCATCTGCAGAAGAATAGATAGGGTTGGAAGTTTGGCTTAGAAGGTCATTTAGAAAAATAAAATATATAGTAGGAGAAAGAACGGAGGGTTGCGACACCCCTGAATCAATCGTAAACTCGTTTGACGAAACCCCATCTATTTATATTTTGCTCCTGATGCACTGATGAGTCTGTCTTTTGAGTTTGGAAGGACAGATGTTGCACAACTTTCTCTTTTGGTCTATAACGACTTCGTCATGGTCTTACGGTTCTTTGGGTAAAAAGTCATTACCAAGAATACGCTCAGCCTCTCTGTTTTTGTTCGTAAATTGATAACGTTAATGCCGACCTTATATTACGTTGACACCAGAGGACTGATTGCCAGAAACTCTGTGATCGTGCTGAAATGTCACTAAAAACTAGCGAAAGATTAAGTCAAAAAAAGCAGCTGCTGCAAAAGACAGCTATATATAACGATTAGTTGTTGAAGTACTTATATTTCAATTGGTGCGGTAGTTAATATAAATTTAAACAAACAGCAACTTATAATATTATTACATAATTATAAAAAAATTTGCTTATTATATGAAAATTGAAAACATAATGCTGGATGTTTTAAAATCACTAATCTAAGAAATAGAGCTCTCTTTAGGCCATTTATAATGTTATATCTGTAATATTGAACACCAGATATCGCCAGAATGGGCACTACAGTATAAGGGGCGTTATTTATTGGTATGGCAAAAAAAAATTTAAACGTCCAAAACAATTAGAAGAGCAAAAAATTAAAAAAAAAATTAAGCAGGACTCTAATGTAAAAATGGACGATTTTATACGTTAAGAGAAATCTAGGAAAAGGACTGAGAAATTGGATTTTATGTTTGTTGAACTCCGAGTCTTTCCGGTACGTCGAACCGATTGTCGTGGGAACGTAGATATTCTGTATTATGGGTTGCTTTCGTTAAAAGAATTTTTTCAAAGTAACATTTTATGAAAACTAATGAAAATAATAGCTTAAATCCCAAACATTTAAACCATATTATTTTTCTTAAAGATTATTTTTTAAGATCTCCTTAAACTATGGAAATTACATATTTGAATTATTTTTTTGTTTGATCGTTTGAGTGCAAGAATTGTTATGTTTGCTATGTTGTTGTTTTTTTTTTACTAATAAACGCCAAATAATAAGTAATTTGTGCATTTTTATTTATTAAAATTACTTAATTTATAAAAAAGCTTTATTGATCGGTCAACCGATCAAGTATAAAATGAACCGATTATTAACCGATTAAAACTTTGGTTAATTAATCCAGCGATTAACCTAATAATGTAAAAGCCCGATTAATGAATACCCTATTAAATTTTTAAATCGGTTTACCACTACACCACACGTATAAAAAGTAGTGGTTAAATATCATTAAATGGTTGTAAAAAGTTTAATATGTTTTCCAAGTTATTATTTAGTTGTTAGAAAAATTATTATTTTTCAGTTAACCATACTCAAATTTATAATTACTATAAACATTGAAATGTTAATAGTAACTAAAATATTGCTGATTTTATATACAAATAAAAGTTTTTTGTGTACCTACACAATATATTTTAATAATAATCACAGTATAGTTGCCGTAGCCATGGCGAACCATATATTATATGTACATATACATAGTGCCAAAACAATGCCATGGTAAACATTTTGTTGGATATTTTTTTCTTAATTTATCAGAGAGTTTTAATTAAAATACTTTTCAGAGTTGGCTATTCTGTATAGTTTTGGTTTTTGTTATGTGCACACCAATGCCCTGATTGCTTTTTTGCTGCTTTTCTAACACGTAACGGGGATGTCTTGTATATGAATGGCAATGTATATATATTGTACTGTAAACACTATTCTTTGTCAGCTTTTAAATGATTCATAAATGTCTTAAAATATGAACAAAAAATGTGTAAAAACTTATTAAAGTGGACAGTTTCAGAAATGCTGCGTGAGTTAATTTTCTAAGTATACATGACGTCATCTCCAACAAATATATAAAAAAAAAAAAAAATAAAAAATGGAAACTTACATTATAATGAAATCTAGTACACAGAAAAAAGTTTTTTTTATCAATTGAAAAAAGGTTTAAAAAGTATTTAAATTTAATTAATGTGATAATTGAATCAATTATTTTTTTAAGTCAAAGAAAATCAAAAATATAATTTTGATTTAATTAATATTTAAGTTGTTTTGTAATAAATTTTTAATTAAAATGTTAACTAAATATCAGAAATTATTAATTGATTTTTTTCGTTTAAAATAAAATAATTTAAACTTGCTGAATTTTTGTTGGGAATTGTCAATATTTAATTAAATAAATTAACACATTGTTTGATATCGCAAAGTTTTTTGATCATTTTTTTTACTTAAAATTAAAAATATCATTTATTTGAAAAAAAAAAAATATTCACAATTTTACAATTTTTAGTAATCAATATAATCATTTTTGTAATAGGTGCAAAATCAACAACTTGTTTGCTTGATATAATGAATTTGGTGTAAATTTGGTGATTCGAGACAATTTTTAATTTTTTCTGTGAACTTACGAGATTTCGAGCATAATCTATTTGTTTTTGACTAGATTTCCCATACAAAATAAAATCTTGACGAAATCTACTCAAAAATCGAGAAGTACTTTTGGCTAATAAATAGGTGAAATAAAGTGAATGCTTAAACGCTGGCTAAGTTGAACTAAGCTAAAATGTATATGTAGCTTAAAAAATATGTAGTTAAAAAAAACATGTGGCAGCACTACGATGAATGTTGTAAAATTCATAGTTATATTGGTAGCTTAAACCACAGATTACACACAGATATGTAAAAAGTGACGTGTGAAAAAGGCCCAAATCAGTTGCGAGGGCAGCTTTCGAAGGAAGAGACAAGAATCGTTTTTTGGTAGTGAAGTGCCAATGTGTAAAAGCAGGCTGATAATAACAAAACACAAACCACGTTTAACAAAAACATTAGTTCAACAAATTGTTTTTTTTAGTGCAAAACAAAGTATTTATGGTTTTATAATGTTATCTACTTACTTAAAAAATATTTACTAGTGTTGCGGTAAACTTAAAAATTAATTTTTACAACAGTTTTGCAAAGAAACCTTAACTAAATAAATTTGTATTCATTGTATTGCGGCATAAAAGATGGTTCAAAGAGAAATGAAAAAAGGCAGCCTTCTTTGAAAGCAGGGCTGTGGAGTCGGAGTCGGAGTCGGAGTTGAAGAGTCGGAGTTGAGGTTTTTGTACCGGAGTCGGAGTCGGAGTCGCAGTACCCAAAAAAACGCGCGACTCCGACTCCAAAATTTTTCGGCATAAAAAATTAAAAAAAAATTCTAATATTTTCCAATATAAAAATTCTTCGAAATTGGCGATGCAATATTTTGCAGATCAATATGAATACGTAGATTTTAATTTTTTTTATGAGAAATGGTTGATTCAAGTACTTTACTATTTAAATATATTTAGGTATATTTTTTATAAGTGCGGGAAAAAGTCTAAATTACATTAGCAAAACTCAGTTATTGATCTAGTTGAAAAAGATGTGTGATTTTTTAAATAATTTACTCATGCTAAAAAATGTTAATGACAGGAATTGCCAATAATTTTAATATCAGAATTTTTTAACCATCAACGCTGAAATATTTTCAACATTGTACAGAATAAGTGTTACTATAGCGCATAAATACTAGTATGTATTAGAAAAATTGTGACGTAAAATTATTTCTCTTTTGTGTAGAAACATCTTTATCGGCCTGCCTTTAATTCCTACCATAACCCTCATGTTTTTCTTATGCACATTACGCGGGGATTCCCATAATTCGTTTAATAAAGATATTTTTACACAAAAGAGAAATAATTTTACGTCTCATTCATTTCGCATCACGGTTAGAGTAGGAGTCGGAGTCGTGAGTCGGAGTCGGAGTCGCACTTAAAAAATTTCAGCGTTTGGAGTCGGAGTCGGAGTTAGTACTTTTTTCGGACGACTCCACAGCCCTGTTTGAAAGAGACAAAAAATCTTCCGTTTCGTGATATATCTGTGTGTAATCTGTGGTTTAAACGCCCAATTATAGATTTGTTGGTTTAACCACATTTAAGTCCAAAAAGATTGTTAAACTTGCTCTGATTTAAAAGCCCTAAGTGATGCATCTGTGGCTTATCCGTATAGCGTTAAAAAATACATATAAAAAACACAAAACAAAAGCAATGTGTAAATTATTTAAAAATGTTGAGAAATTTGTATAAAATAGAACAGACAAATAATATTGATAAAATAAATGAATTGGATTATAAATAAAAGGTAATGCAAATTTCAAAACACCTATTTCTTTATCTGTGTTACACAGAAATCTTTCAGGCAATTGTTTTGTTGTGCAAGCAAATTACAATGTAAACGCACGCTGTTTTGAGGAAGATGTCAAATCAAATCTGCTAAATTTCGTTGTAATGTCAACGGCCTATAAGGAATAAGAATTTTAAACATAATTTTCAAAATATCAATCTTATGATATTATAATTCAGTAAAATATGTAAATATGAAGTAAACGAGAAAAAAAATTATTGATATTTTGAAAAGAATAAAATTGTTATATTAGAACCCCCAGTGTAATTTTGTTGTTATTAAAAATCTAAGAAAATATTTAATAATATCTCGCATTCAATTCATGTAAAACTATGTATAGCTAAGTTAATTTCACTTACTGAATAGCAAGCAGCATTTACTTAATTCATTTAATTTATTTATAAATTTAATTGTGTTTTACACCATTCCTTTTATACAGATTAAACTGGGGGTTATAGTTAAAGACTAACCATGCATTTCGCACAGCATGCTCCATGCAATAATGCAACTAATTAAATGGAAGAATTATACTTTTTTTTCTTTAAAAGGGATGATCATCAAGTGCTTTGATGAGAAAATTCATTATTGCTTACTAACTGCTATCTCCCATGCAGTTCTTAATATGGAATAATAAAAAACAATTCAAGCAGGATTAAAATTTTAAGCATAAACAAGTGCTGAAAATTTTTTAAAGAAGATTTTAAAGTATTATGTATTTTTCTGCTTACATCAAAATAAGTGGAATTAAATCAAAGTAAATTTGAAGCAATTGAGATAATAAACATTTTAAAAAGGTTTTTGCTATTGTTATCAAAATAGACATTGGATAGCCTGCCCGGGCTTAGTATACATTTAGCATAAATCACACTTGTAGTCCAATTTATATTTACCCTCTGTAGTGTATTCATACATTTCATTTAATAATACATTCCTTTTAATAATGCATTCTTTCGTTTGTTAATACATTCTTTCATTTATAGACACAATTATTTTCAAAACATAAACAAATATTATTAAGACAGGTCAGTACCAATATTGAATCATCGTACGTTGTCGCGACCATAAATTCTTTTGTGCAATTTGATATTATGAAATAAACAACAGTCAACGTTCGCTTACTTATGTTGACAAGACAAGTTCAACGTACATTTTTACAGTTATGCTGAACTAGCAAATTCTTGACTACACAGCAATACAAATTAATGACTCAAATTGTTCTGCCTGATACAATACTGTATGATTGCATGTAAGTTAATACTAAGTACTAGAATAAGTGATTGAGTGAACTTTTGTAAAGTCACTCAATATAAGGTTAAGTTTTATTCTCATAAGTAGTATTTAAGCAAATAAGTTTGGTAAATAAAATCAATTATTATTCATCAAGCAACTCGCTAATGTTTTTCTTAATATAAGTAAAACACTACATGGCGATCCTGCTCTAAACCGGATAGAACAGCAAATAAATTTGCTATAATCTGGTTATAAGAGCACCAGGAAAATAGACCCAGCATACATAGCTTATGCTTAGCTGGAATCTATTAAAAAAATTTTTTTTTTAAATATCCTTTCAATACAAACATAACTTTTTAATGAACGAGACTTGGGAAGAAATCCTTGAAAGTCTAAAGGAAGCCGAAGCACGCTGGGCTCGGTTATTGGAAGAAGGGCGTACTACTGAGAAGCCAGGAATACTCAACGCAGGACCAAAGCCAAAGAAAATAAAACCTCCAAAACAGAAGGAAGTAGAAGTACCGATATTCCCGCTGCCAAATATAAGCAAGTCAAGAGGTGGAGAAGCCAACAGGCTTAAAAAGCAGCTTAAAGTTTTGAAACATCAACAACGAAACAGTAATAATCCCGATACATGACAGTACTTACAAAATAAATGAAATTAGAATACCACAAAGAAGTGAAATAGTTTTACCATTCACAATCGAATTAGAAGAAGATGCCGTTATTACAAACAGAGAAGTTACCAAAGGAGTATTTTTGGCAAATGTAATAGTACCCAAATATGGAAATCAACATATAAAATTATTAAACGTTACCGATAAAACAGTAATCATAGAGAATCTGAAGATAGAAACCGTCCCATTAAAATATTACGATATATGTACCATTAATGAAAAGGAGAATGACGAACAAAGTTCGAACAGTCGTTTTACAAAACTTTTAAATACACTTAATCTGGATGAAGTAAACGATGAGAACAAAAAGCAACTAATAAATATATTAAAGGAATATCAGTCAATATTCCATATTGAAGACGAATACTTAGGTATCAATAATTTTTATAAACAGACAATAAAATTGAACGACAATAGTCCTATATATATAAAAAATTATAGATTACCACAAACTCAGACAGCAGAAATAAATTCGCAAGTGAAAAAACTCTTGGAAAGCAACATTATTGAACCATCTTTAAGCCCATATAACGCACCACTGCTGCTAGTTCCAAAAAAAGGACAAACAGATTTAAAGAAATGGAGATTAGTTGTCGATTTTAGAAAATTGAACGACAAAGTTGTAAACGACAAATTTCCTTTATCTCGTCTAGATGACATTTTGGATAAATTAGGAAGAGCAAAATACTTTTCAACATTAGATATGACAAGTTCATTTCACCAAATTGAACTTGATCAAAAATCTCGCCCGTATACAGCTTTTTCAACACCTGATGGGCATTATCAATATACAAGATTACCATTTGGTCTGAAGATATCTTCCAACAGCTTTCAGCGAATGCTAACAATAGCTTTATCTGGGTTGGAATCCGAAGCTTTTATATACGTAGACGATATAATAGTATTCGGATGCAGTCTAAAACATCATAACGAAAGCCTTGTAAAAGTATTTGAAAGGTTAAGAAAATACAATTTGAAACTTAATGCTAAAAAATGTTGTTTTTTGAAACCAGAGGTAATATATCTAGGACATTTAATAACTTCAGAAGGAATTAAGCCAGATCCAGAAAAATTTGATGCTATAACTAAATATCCCGTACCCAAGAATGCTGACGATGTAAGAAGATTTGTGGCATTTTGTAATTATTACAGACGATTTATTGAGAATTTTGCTGATATAGCGAATTGTTTAAACAAATTATTGAAAAAAGGTCAAAAATTCGAATGGACTGAAAGATGTCAAAGATCATTCGATACTCTAAAAAATAAACTTATTAGTCCACCTATTTTGCAGTATCCAAATTTCGAAAAACCGTTCGTCCTAACAACGGATGCATCAGAATTTGCTTTAGGCGCTATATTATCGCAAGGAGAAATTGGTGAGGATAAACCAATATCATTCGCAAGTCGCTCACTTAACAAATACGAAAGGAATAAATCGGTAATTGAAAAAGAATAACTGGGAATCTACTGGGGTATACAATTTTTTAGACCTTATTTATACGGCAGAAAATAGTAGTAACAGACCACCGTCCATTAATTGCATTATTCTCACACAAAAACCCAAGCTCAAAATTATCCAGAATCCGATTGGAACTATCTGATTATGATTTCCAAATAGTTTATAAAAAAGGAAAAAATAATACTAACGCAGACGCACTGTCAAGAATACAAATAGACTCAGATATATTAAAAACAATGGTACCTCAATTAATTGACGAAAATATAAAGAAAACGCTGGTGATCACAAGAAATATGAAAAAGAAAATGATACAAAATGAAGAAATACAAAATGAGGAAATGAAAAATGAGGAAAATAAAAAGAAAAACAAACAGAGAAGAGATCGATCCAAAGAAAATGGTAATATAAATCCTGAAGAGTCTGATCAACTCAAAATATGGGATTGTACATCCATAAAAGATATAAAACTTGCAAGAAAGTTAAAATTTATATTAGAAAAGTCGACCAAAGAATTCGTAGTGGAAAACAATCATGCATTAAATCAAACGGCCGTCAGATGTAGCGATAATCCCTATTATTTAGATAATATGTTGGAGAAACTAATTTCTGTTTTAAGCAGATTGAATTGTGTAAAGTTCGCACTAGAAAAAAGTGACGAGATATTTAAGAAAATAAAAATAGAAAGATTGAAAGAAATCATAAATAAAGGTAAAGAAAAAGACGTCAGAATTCTACTGTATAAAAATCCTCAAAGAATTGAAAATGAAAATAAAAAACATGAATTAATTAAATTGTATCACAGCACACCATGCGGAGGACATTTCGGAGTTAGAAAAACTTTAATAAAATTAAAACAGAAATACATATGGAAGAATATGTTCAAAATGGTAAAAAATTATGTATTAAAATGTGACCTTTGTCAAAGAAATAAACAGGTGAGACACACCAAGGAACCATTATGTATCACAGACACACCAAAGGATAGTTTTTCTACTATAGTTATAGATACAGTTGGACCTCTACGACCATCAGGAAACTACCGGTATATACTAACTATGCAATGTGAACTAACCAAATACATAATAGCCGCACCAATGGAAACCAAGGAAGCAAAGTCAATAGCAAAATGCTTAACAGAAAACTTGATATTAAAATATGGTATATTTAAAACACTAAAATCAGATCGAGGACCAGAATTTGTAAACGAGTTGCTTAAGGAGATATGTAGTCTGTTGAAAATAGAACAAAAATTATCAACACCATACCATCATGAAACTCTTGGTACTGTGGAAAGAAACCACAGAGTTCTGAATGAATATTTCCTATCATTTGTAAAGGATGATAATTGGGAAGAGTGGATTCCTTACTATGCATTCGCATACAACGTAACACCTCATGTAGACACAGAGTACTCACCTTTTGAGCTAGTTTTCGGAAAATTACCAAGTTTGCCAGGGGATGAAGTCATGAATCATCCAAAGGTTTACAATTTAGAAAACTATGCTAATGAATTAAAGACAAGGTTAATGCATTCTTTAGAAAATGCGAGAAAGTTAATAGAAATAACAAAAAAAAAAATAGAAGTATAGAATCGTACTATAAAATGAATAGGATAGATCTTAGTATAGGAGATTTAGTGTTAGTCAAATTAGAAAATAGAAGAAAAAATGAAGCACCATATATTGGTCCTTATGAAATAATAAATATAGATAATGTAAATGTAGAAGTAAGAATTAATGGAAAACCCAAAATTGTACATAAAAATTTATTAAAAAAATATGTAACATAAAAATATTTCATTGTAATACTTAATAAAACAAAAAAAAATACTAGGACATACATAGCAATTACAAAAAAAAAAAAATTAATAAAACATATAAGTATTGTACCACGCAGACAGCACATTAAATACACATAAAATTAAAATTTTAGAATTTCAAACAAAATTGTAAAATTTTAACTGAAAGATTGGGGGTGTAGTGTATTCATACATTTCATTTAATAATACATTCCTTTTAATAATGCATTCTTTCGTTTGTTAATACATTCTTTCATTTATAGACAAAATTATTTTCAAACATAAACAAATATTATTAAGACAGGTCAGTACCAATATTGAATCATCGTACGTTGTCGCGACCATAAATTCTTTTGTGCAATTTGATATTATGAAATAAACAACAGTCAACGTTCGCTTACTTATGTTGACAAGACAAGTTCAACGTACATTTTTACAGTTATGCTGAACTAGCAAATTCTTGACTACACAGCAATACAAATTAATGACTCAAATTGTTCTGCCTGATACAATACTGTATGATTGCATGTAAGTTAATACTAAGTACTAGAATAAGTGATTGAGTGAACTTTTGTAAAGTCACTCAATATTAGGTTAAGTTTTATTCTCATAAGTAGTATTTAAGCAAATAAGTTTGGTAATTAAAATCAATTATTATTCATCAAGCAACTCGCTAATGTTTTTCTTAATATAAGTAAAACACTACACCCTCTATAAATAATTTGATGTGTACTTCAGACTGTTGATATCAACTCTTTTTTTGTATCCAGTCACAAACTTATGCAAAGTTAAAGGAACATCAACTTTTGACGTATCATAGTTTCTGTTTAGGTGGCGTTATATTTCCATTGCTTTAAACGAAGTCCGTTGTACTTAAGTTAAGCATATAATAATTTTATCCTATTCTAAAATTTAAACTCATGCCATTAAGAAATTACAGTCCATGCAATGTTAGGTAAGGTTAGGTTCAATGGGTAGCCGACACGAGGACGGGTCACTTGGGTCCTTATAGCGTTCCCTTTGTGATACTCTTAGTCAGCCAGTATTCACCGGACTATTCTCCAGAAGTCACTGCATCCTTGAATTACCCCGACTCCCTGCAGAACAGTCCCATATTAGACAAATCGTCCAGACATGGCAATTGCGGTTTCGCAAAATGGCTAAACCTAATATCCCCGAAACCGAGGCATTGGCAGAGAAAGTGAAACACCGTCTCCTTTTCCTTTTCATCATGACAACTCCTACAGTAGTCATTATAGTTATGACCCATTCTCACCGCGTGAGTCCCTATAGTCCTTGCAAAAAACATCTTCTCTTAATTTACCTTTAAACTCTACACTGTAATGCAAATATCAACTTATCCCTGCACAACAATTGTATATTGAAGTGGCTTAATAATAATTACTTCTGTTTTTATTAAAAGTAAATAATTTTTACAACAGGGCACTTTAATCTGATTAAGTTACAAAAGGTGTTGACAGCTAGTGGACAAAATAAGCTATACCACAATTTCCTTATTATTGTAGTATGACTGTTAAACCTTTAAATAGCTACAAAAATTCTTTATAAAGTTCAAAGTTTTTCTCCACAAATATTTTGTATTTGCTTTTGCAAACTCCCTTAAAATCTCCTAATGATCTTTAGAGATTCGCAGACCTACATTATTAATATTTAATATTTCAAAGGAATATATCGCTGGGCAAGTGATTTACTTTAGTGTTACTTTTATGTGAGTTTTGGTCAAATGTGCACCGATTGGCATAAAATTTGGAAGCTTGATTAAGGATGAAGTATACAGTTTTTGAGTTAAACGTGATTGAAACACCAGCAATGCTCTTTTTGGGAGGAAATTTGTATGGGGATTAGGTTAAACACGTTGAGCGATTTTCCCCATATTCAATAGACGTAGTCTTTTTGACAATAAAGCCCTACATTCTTAATTGTTTTCAGATTATGGTAAAAGATCACAAGGTTAACAACCAGGCTGTCAGCAGGATGAACGAAAATCGTAAGCTCGGTTCAGAAGTGATTAAGAGTCAACCAGTTAACCAGATATTTGGTCTGAAAGCAATATTTCTATGGATTATATGCATCGACAGGAGCGCATAGCTTCCTCACTAATTATAGTGGTATAGGGAATTCAGTATGTTTTGTCTGGATTTGTTGTATTAGTTTTCCCGCATATATTCCATCATATTTTAATATTTTTGAAGCATTTTTAATGCGTATATTTCTCCGTGATAAACGTATAAAACTCTACGCTCCAAGCATTACTTTACTTTCTTATTAAACCCTACACATCTACACTCATAGAAAAATGCATCTTCATATTGATGATGCCCTAATTGCAGAATTTTTACATCAATGTTATTATCAATGGCATCACTAAGGCCAATGACGAACGTCATCAGAAATGTTGTCATATATTATGCGTCATCCATGCTATGACTACAGCCACATTTTGTGTGTTATTAAAATTATTTTCGTGTTTAAAAGGTAAAATGAGAAGCAAAAATACCCATATTCTACTTTTTAAAATTATTTCGTTACATACATAAAATTTTTCTGTTAACAAAAAGCGGAATACAGCAAAAGTGGAACAAATGTGTCTAACGTGTTAGTAATTAATAATACATATTCTCTCCCAATAAGAAACTGTCATTAAATTGAGCCTAATGAGTCGTTTCTTCGATGTTACTAAGTCATCGCACTGATAACATGTTTTACTAAATTGACACCGATTCGTCTTTTCTGTGATGCCAATGTGCCAACCAATTGATGACGTTATTTAAATTTTTGATCCTGAGGAAAATTTGGGCAAGTGATGTTAAATAGTACTAATGTCAAAATATATCATTCTTGTGAATGTAGTTGTGAAGGAGTTTACTTCGTTTTCATTTCGTGTACAACTTCTTGAATATTCATCTACGACTCCAAACAGTCAATTTCATCTGTATGTCGGTCTGATAAAATCCTTCTCACTTTCGAACGACTCAAAAAAAAAAATAACAATAAATAATTTGGTGTCAAATTGTTTCTATTTATCCAAAGCTGTTTTAGGATTGAAATCTTACCCAATCGATTCAGTAGAAAATTAATTATGGACCCAGATGTGCACCAGCTTAAAAAATTTCATGACGACCGGTTCATAATTTATCATAAACCTAAAACTGAAATTAAATTAGACTTAAGGTATACAAATATTAACCGTCCTACACGTGACCACTAGTTTTGTTTAAAAATTGTTTGCTTATGTTATACGTTCGATAAAAATTATTAAAAATAAAGCTAAAATTTTTTCAATTTATATGTCACCCTTTTTTGAATTTTTCGTCAAATATTTGTTAGGTCTGAACATAGCTTAAGTCTAATTGAGTTTTTTGAAACTAGATGTTACGGTCAAATTTAGTCTGGTTTAGTTTCCGAAGACTAAAAATCACACCACCAAAATTCATACACAATATACTATAGGACTCATATAAAGCCCACTCTCGAAAAACAATTTCTTAAGTCCAAAACTGAAACGAACAACGATATTATGCTTACACGTGGTACTATTTAACTAAATGTGGCTAAAAATAATACTGTGCATATTTTTGATAATCGGTCAAGAATGCACCAAAGGTCCCAATAAAGCTCACTCTTTGGAAACACTTTACAAAATTAAACATTGTCAAATATTGATATTGTTGTGAAACTTTAAAAAAAAATTTTATATCTGTCCAGAATTAAATATAATTCCCATATTAAATCAGCTTGCGAATTGCAATTTAAAATTAAGAAACCCTAATACGCAAAGAAATTACGTTACTGTATTGAAATAGAATTTTTTTAATACAAGCCTTTATAATGAGCCGATAATTTACGAAAGGTCCAATATAACACGCCTTTGAAAAGCCTAAAACCAAAACAAATCATGTTATTTTATTGAAGTTGGATTAAAAATTTGTTTATGAATGGAAATAAACTCACCACAAATTTACCATAGAAGTAGACTTTAACATGCCCATAACCGAAACAAATTGGAATACTGTGATGTCAGGTTGTATTAGTATTGGTGTACAAGTTGTTATAGATCAGATATAAGGCCCACTCCTCAACTTTTCTTATTCTCAGTGTAGGGTATCAAAAAAGTACTTTTGGTTATTTTTTCAATATACATAGTATTGTTTTTTTATACTTATATACTTTTTTAATTTGCTTCAAAAATATTTATCGCTGTTAGTGACGGAGGGTAAATTGAAAGTTTTTGTAGTGCAAGAAACAATCAATGATAGTCTTAAGAGAAAAATAGTATTTTTTCTTTATTTTAACATTTAGCAGGATAAATTGAGGATTTTACAGTAGTTGTACCACTTGTCTTACGAAATATTTTTGTATTGAGTTACTTATAATTTTCCTTGAATTTTAAAATGAACGCCTGTTAGCATTCAAAATATTTCATTAAACTCAGGAGCTGAAATTTGGAATAGTTGCTACACAGCAATGTCTTAAATTCAAATTAAAAAATACCATTTTGAGTTTTTGTCACACTGTTAGCCAAAAGTAAATAACACGCAGTCTGTAAATACTCATACATACATATCGATGGTCTCAAGTAGAAAGGCCCTAACTCGCATTTTTTACGAAAGTGAGTTTTCCAGTTATTCCAATAAATTTTACACAAATACACCTCGTCACAAAAATTCATTACATTGTTGTAAAAAATAACGGCTTTACAAGCAGTTGTATGAGCAAGTTTACATTATGATACATACAGTTTCTGTTATGTTTTTACCTTCTCCTATACAGTTACAATTATTTGAGTTAGGGCCTTTCTACTTGAGACCAACGATATATATAAGTAACGTACAAAAAATTGCGCTACATAATGCAATAATGGCATTTGATTATTTGTGAACCTTTTATTAATTTGAGTTATTTATTTTAAACAGAAATTGCAAACCTTCAAAATTTGAGGTTCTACATTCCTCAAGACATTTCACATTATTTTTAGTTAAGAATTAATTTAAAAAGTATAATTCCGGCATTTGAATATAAATTTTTATTATGTAAACACATGTCTACTTTTCTGCAGTATGAGTAATATTTAATATTTAAATACTACTCATACGTACTGGTTGACCAATAACTATTAGAAACTGCATATTTAAATATTACTCATACGTACAGGCTGAAAAATAGTTAATATAAACTGCAAAACAAAACTTTTATGGACTGTCCAAGTTTTTGGAAGCGAGTTCCTAATTACCCAAGAAGCCGGAAAATTATCAAAAAGATTATTTCTCCAAATTCTGAAAGACCTATTAACCTTCGCTCTCATGAAGACATTTTTGTATGTGAACTCATGACATCTACCTGGGTAGATAATGACTTTATCCATTCTATTTGTATAAGGCATTTTATGTATGTACAATTTTTTTTATCACATAATCTAATATTATAAGAAAACTTAGTGGAGGAGTTCACACAATGGACAAAAGTTGTCTCAATTCTCAACCAAAAATGCAACAAGATGTTGGCCTTTGGCGATGTTTTTTTAATTTATTGGATATTTCAGCCTTATATATATATAATACAGTTAACAAATATCAATGTAGATTATTCTTTATCTCCTTGGGTACAAATCAATGCATTCAACAAATAAAATCTCGAGCCGTAATCCGGATGGTAGTTAGTAATATTTTTACCAAGACTATCTACCACGGTATATATTTATAAGCCCGCAGATACAAAAACGCAAAACATAGAAAAAACTTCCGCAATTTTGCTTTAAAATTTTTTTTGTTGCTTATTTCCTTAAAAGTCGCCAACTTTTGATAACTGAGCTTTAAGTAATTTGAAAGTTGATGAAAATTGTGCAAGTTACTTACAGCTAAATGTTCAAATATCTACCTCGATGGATACTATGAGAGCGATGGTAAATCCTAAACACAGAGCTAGACTTATTTTCAGGAACCGTCAATAATTACTGTTTTTAAAATTTTAAAGGAAAAATGCAAACACGAGAAAATAGCGGAGAGCCTATTCTATTTGTAAAGATACTAATACTGTTTTAATTTAAAAATCGATTTCAATCAATAACGCATTTTCCCAATTTTATTGTTTTAGCAGACAACACCTATTTTTTTAATTCCCCACCACAAGTGATAATTGATGGTATACTAAGTTTGTACTTCCGCGTGAAACTTTTTTATTATATATTTCAGACCCAATAAAGTATATATATTCCAGCTCCTTGAGTAATTCTAATTCTGCCTATTAGTTTCAAACTGCTACTAGTTATCCTAATCAGCTTGGGAGGGAAATATAGCAACATCGGTACAGTAGGACAAGATTTATGCATCCAAATGTGGAACCAACAATCTCAAAAATTGATAATTGTTTTTTTACAAAAAATACACATAAATGGTGGTATAGCACACGGCTTGATTATAGATTTTGCTCAAGTTCTTTATGTATGACTATAAATCATATCGTCAAATTTCGTTAAGATCGGTCTATAAGTTACCATAGGCCCCATATAAAGCCTTATCTCGGAAAACAGTTTAGAACGCCTAAAACCGTTACCAATTATACTACTGTAATAAAATTTGGTAATTCACAGTCTTTTATGACTAGAAATCACTCTGTGAAATTGTGTAAAGATCGGTGCATAATTTACCATAGGTCCCACATAAAGCCTTATCTCGGAAAACAGTTTCGTACGCCATAGACCGTAGCAAATAATCTTACTGTAACAAAATTTAGTACATGACAATTTTATGGGACTTTAAATCACACTGTCAAATTTTGTGAAGATCGGTCCATAATTTACCATAGGTCCCATGTTAAGCCTTCTCTTTGAAAAACGTTTAGTGCGCCTTAAACCGTAACAAATAGTGTTACTGACTAAAAAATGGTACGTCATAGTTATAGGACTGGGAATCACACAGTAAAATTTCGAGTAGATTAGTCTATAATATACCGTAGGTCCATATAAAGCCTACTCTCGCAAGTGATATGGCGTACAAGCTCAGAACGTATATATTCACTAGCTCTTTAAGAACTACCGCTAGTCCCACTACAATCTACCTCACATGCTTTTGAGTGGTGAATTTAACATGGGGATGTCCTACGATTTGGTGATTGAACCCTCTCCGCATTACCTGTAGCCAAAAATAAGGGTTAGCTATTTATTCCTACAGAGCGTACCAGTACGAAATGGTACTAGTGGTGCTAGTATTTATAATGTAACCTAAGAGCTTTCCCAAAAGCACCACGAAACTCACCACATCATATTAGGCAGTCGTTTCTCTAGGATCTGTTAAAAAATATAAATTTTATTAAAACTTAACACTTTGAAATTTGCAATGCTACTGTCCTTTGTTTAGTTTACAAAATAAATAGTAAAAAGCAAGCGATGATCGTTAAACCTTAATTCACAATCACCGTTAAACGTTGTTGTTGTTTTAGTCACGGGATCTACATTTCACTACACAATTGATGCACTTAGTGCCAAATAAAGAATTTTTCGTAGAAAAAAATATGCTTCCTGCATTTCTTAGGGTAAGCGAAGAAGTTAACGAACGTTACATCTATAAGTGTCTGGAGAAGAGATGTGTGCACTGTAGTATACACTTTCACTAGCGCCATCAGTGTATAGAATAAAAATGCCATCCAGTTAGCTAGCCACTAATAGCAATGGCTCTTTTTTATACCATTGGTAGTTTAGTACGCCTATTACCGTAACTGTTTTTGTAGCAGATTTTACCATATTCCCATAATGCCCAGCAGATATACATATTGTGGTTAAATTTGGTCAAATTTAGCTTCTTATGGCGAGAAATAATACCATGCATTTTGCAATAAACTGTTAATAATTTACCTTAGGTCTCATATTAAGCAGCCTTCTGAAAACCGGTCTAGACTTATAAAACAGTACACACAATTTCATTTCTATTTTGAAATGTTTTGCCATTAATGGTTTTCAATACCAGAAATCACTCTACAAAATTTTGTGATGATTGGTACATAATTTACAATAGATCCTGTATAAATCACCCTCTCGAGGATAATTTTAGTTCAGCTAAATCTGTAAAGAATCATGATATTTTACTCCATCATTTCAAATAAAGTTTTAAATGACTAAAAATAAAAGCATAAAGCTTTCTGACTGTCGGTTAATAATTTAGACTATATGGGTCTAAGCCGCTGCGAATTTTAATAATGTCGTCCATTTTTAAAAAGATTAATTAATAACTTATAGACCTATATCGTATCCACACCTGAAATATTATAACTGTATGTGGAGGGTATCAGAGATTCGGTACAGTCGAGTTCTTGGTTGTTTATTTTAAATTCGTTTTCAGTTTAAGTAAACTAATTATTTGATGGCCGAAGAATGTCAAATTTGAATTTCATAAAGTTCATTGAAAAAATCCATTATGAACTTTTCTGCCAAAAAAAAAATTAAACAAATATGTCTGCAAAAAAAAGATTTAAAATCAATAATATTAATTATTTTTTTCCCTAAAAATATTTATTCCAGAAAATAACAAATGAGGGGCTTATTGTAATTGAAAGACTGTTTTCAACAGTATGCACTTTCAGGTCGAACGTTTTTCTTGGCAAATCGTTTATTCGCGAAATAAAAAAAAAACATATTTTTATTATGATGTTTACATACAAAAACCCACAAGATAAAAACCATTTGATTTTTACGTAAAATAAATTAATTAAATGATATGTAACAACTACTTATGTGTATAAGACATTAAGTCTAAAATGTGAACTATCGTTCATTATAAACTTTATATATGTTTACTTATGATACTGAAATTTTTAAGGTTTGAAACAGTAACAAAAAATTTTTTTATTAAGGATTAAATGGGAGCTTGAGGCAGATGTGGGTCTGAAGTTATCTAGATTTGTTGTATTATTAAGCGTAGGTTTTAAGGTTAATGGCTTATGTAAGTAATAGTCTGTTGTCGATTTACTACCCCAAGTTTTTTAACCCATTTTTCGCCGACCGGTGATTATAATTACAAGCAATCTTACTGTTTTTATACCCTCCACCACCATTAGTGGTGAATGAGGGTATACTAAGTTTGTCACTCCGTGTGACAAATTATAAGTCGATTTAGCCATGCCGCCTGTCTGCCCGTCTGTTGAAAACACGCTCACTTTCAAAAAACTCAAAAGAAAAGAACAAACTTAGTCTCAAATTGCTTGTAGTTATCCTAAGCAGTTTGAGGTTGAAATCCAGCAACATTGGTTCAGTAGGATCAGAACTATTAATAAAAATATGGAACCACGACCCTAAAAAAATTGATAATTTTGATACATAGCTAACATAAATCGCTTTACACGACTGCAAATCATATTATTAAATTTCATGAAGATCAAACCATAATTAACCCATATAAACCATAATCCCGGAAAACATTTTAGGACGCCTTAACCCGGATGATTGGTCCATAATTTACCATAGATTCAATACAAATTACCCTCCTAAAAATCATTTTAGTTCGGCTAAAACTGTTACGAATCATGATATTTTACTCAAGCCAGTTCCAATTTCAAACTAGACACGCATAAAACTTTCTTATTGTCGGTCAATAATTTAATATAGGTCTAAACAGCAACCAATTTTACTGCTGACGTTAGTTTTTGTGAAAATTAATGAATAATATATATGTTTTTATCATATAGAGTCCGCTCCTGTCGGTGGAGGGTATCAAATATTCGGCACAGCCGAATATAGCTCTCTAACTTGTTTTCTGTCAGATACTAAGAATCTTATTTCGTTACTATATTGTCAGTTTACTTAATGTGGCGAAAAATGGGTTAAGTGTTACTTTTACAAATGTAACACTTAACACTTAAATGTAACACTTAAGGTGCCGAATACATATAGTTTTGATGCCAATAATTTAAAATCTAATCTATTGAAGTTCTTTGAGGTCCATTATGTAATACATTTAAAAATGTTGCCTTGCACTATAGAAGATATCGTTATTAAAAGTAATACGTAGCTCGTTTTTAATGCGACCACCACCTCTTATTCATGAAACCACTACTATTTTTATCGTTTTATTTTTTAAAGTGACCGTTTAAACTATATGTTGCTACCCTGTTGACAGACATGTGGTAAAAAGAACAGAAAAAATGGGGTTAACATACGCTTTTACAAATTAAGTTTTGTCGTAGTCTTTTTTTAACATACCAGCGAATGTTTAAATTGTTCTCATATTATTTAGTTTAAAAGTATTTCAATACAAAAAAAGAAGTGCGAAATAAATGTTTAACTGGGTTGTTTCGGTGATTTTTTTTTCATTATTGTGGTTTGGGTTTCTTTTTCTATTTTGTATCTGCAATAATTAATGGCTGCAAATGTTTTCAGTTTTTGTTTAAAAGTTGCCCTCAACTTTCTTTTTTTGGAATATTTAAAATGTTGCAACGATGTCAGTTAGTGACATGATTAAAAAAGTTTAACTTAAGCTAAACAAAGGCAAATTAATAATTTAAAAGTTCTGTTATGCTCTGTTTTTTTTTTTATCATGTATTACTATAGGTGGAATATAATGAAATTGTGCTGAAAATTATAAGGCAAATTGACTGAAACAACACAAGATTTTTTTTAGCGTTCAAAGACTATTGAAATTGGAAGGAACAAACAAAATCTGGTAGCCTCAACAAAAAAATTATGGCTTGTGCGTTACAAGCCCCAACTTGTTTTTCAGAATTAATTTGTTGAATCTTCATATATTAAATATGAACTTATAATAATTAATCAAATCTTATCCTAATATTTGCTTAATGTCCTGTATCAGACAAAAAAGATTTCGTCATCACGGTGTCTATTCACATATTTAGGTGTTTATCGCTCATCTGATTGGGTGAGTGCTGCAGTGTCACTTCTCCTTAAGCGACTGTGACTGCATTCATTTAAAATATTTCGAGCTAATGGATTTGGGTGCAGTTCCAGCCTTTTTAAATGTTTTACTGCATATTTCGTTATCATAGTTTTTACTAATGGCACATTGAGATCCTTGTGGATATTTGAGTTTTTGACATACCAGGGAGCGGCTGTGATTATTCAAAGAAGTTTATTTTGGCGCCTTTGAATGTTTTCGATATTAGAAGTCGAGGCAGTGCCCCATAACTGAATACCGTAGCACCAAATAGGCTTTAAGATAGAGTTGTAAAGTAGAAGTTTGCAATCGAGACTAAGAACAGAATCTTCCAATAATCCAATTAATTTGAATTGCTTTTAGTTTCACTTGAGTTAATTTAGCTTCTATATGCCATTTCCACGTTAAACGCCGATCTAGATGTAAACCGAGGTATTTTACATGCGAGTGTTGGGGTATTATTTGATTATTGTTATATGTTTTCCGATGCAATGTGAATGTTATATGTCCGCATTTTTGCTCATTGAACTTTATCCTCCATTTTTTTAACCACCTTTTCAGTTCAAATATATGATCCTGCAAGTAACGAGTTGCTTCTTGACAGTTTGCGTGTACGCTTAGAAAAGGTGTTTATTGAAAGTGTGACACATTCTTCTAAGAGGGTCAGCATAAGCATAATCCGCCCTAAAAAATTTGAACCTGTAGGAGTATTAAATGTAATCTCATTAATTAAAAATCAAGAGCAGATATCACCATTAATAAAGTTCAAAATAAACGACACATTCAGCATTGTTCTACGAGCTTTATCAGAGCCAGTCGAGCTGTTTATGAACGCAAGGTTAGTGGGTTGAAATTTAATCCGCGAAGACAGAACAGCAGGAATTATTTTTGTACCGATTCGATTGAATAAGAATACGTGTGATAATAAATAGTCAAAAGAACCTAAACCCTTTCGGTACGGGAGACCATAAGTTAGTTTCAAGCTTTTATAATAGGCTATTTTTACAGAGATATGCATATAAAACTGATATTTGTCTTTTTATTGTGTGCTCCTACCCTGGGTTGGGACTTGAGGGCTGGGACATATATTTCCCATCACGAGTTTGGCATGGGACATATAAGTCCCAGCAGTCCTAAACATATACAAAGGGTATATCAAAATTATAATAATAATATTTATTTTATTTTAAGTTTTATGTTTTTTTATTTATTCTTTGCGCACAATATATCTTAGAAGAAATAAATCAGTAACGATCACGTGCAATAGCAGATTTGATTGCATCATTGCCTAATGAATGGTGTTTTGGCCAATAATGTTTAGTTAAAGAAACATGGTTATATGCCATGATAATCATGCAACCTAAAATTATTGTAATCTCCCAAACATCCAAACAAAAATTTAAATGTATAAAGCCAACAAACATTTATATTTTTTGTTCGAAGGTTGAAGAATTTTAATTCTATCGTTCGGGCACTGTGTAATATGTATTATAAGGCTCAGAGGAAACATTGTTTTGAAGATTTGTAATGCTGTATCAGTTCTGTTATAGTTAAGTCCCAAAGCGGTTTCGCGGTGGCTGCTAGGTACTTTTCTAGGTGTAAATGATTCATCCGGTATTAATTTAAAAATTAGCAGTTTGAGCTGGCGCTGACAACATAGCCACTTCATCTATCTCTTCAGCAAAAATACTTTCGGATTCTGATGGTTCGTATTCGTCATCGCTCCCAGATGAAAATCTTCTTCAGCTGACTCTTCTAAAATACTTGCTTTATCTAAATCGGATAGTCTTTTCGTCATTTTAATAATATTTTTTACTGAGAATAACGGTTTTAAGCTTTTTTTAAAAAAAAAACACACACAGAAACATCTTGATACGAGTACCACGGCACTTTTCTATTGACTAAACAACACGTGTTCTGAAAATTATTTTCCAAATTTAATTTTTTAATCCAGACTTAAGTTCATCAAATTTAATTTTCATTAAATATGTTTACATTTGTCCTTCATGTTGTGCAAAAGGTCAACAGATAAAGAGATAAAAGACATGATTCGCTATAGTCCCCTAACTGCAAAAATCAACATTATTTCAAATTCTATGGTAAGGTAGTTAAAAAAAAAATCCAAAAAAAAGATTTTTTTAAGAGGCTGCTCCATACATCTTGTTATGAAAATACGTAGTCTTGACATTTTTATCGCAAATTTGTCTATAGCTTAAAATGTTGTGATTTATTAACCTTGTTACCATTTGCAATAAAAAATGTTAAAACTACGTTCTTTCACTTTATCGGGAATAAAACATGGATTTTCATGAAACAAAATTTATTTTATTTTAATTATATGCAGCTTTATGAAAAAACAATTAAAGGAAATTTCGATCCACCAAAAATACAATTGGCTTAAAGATTGATATTTACCTTTAGACTGAAAGATGTCGCTTTGGCGGTAAAGTGAATCATGAAAATAAAGATGATGAGATACGTGGTTCTTCTCAAAACAGCGTTGTAACTTCAATCCAGTTTCAAGCAAGAATAAAATTATTAATAAATTATAATTTATATCATGTTCTAAAATTCCTTCCTACATTTAAATAATTTAATAAAACTTTAATTTTATGAGCTCAAGTCTGATTAAAAAAAATCAAATTTGGATTAAAGCACTTTAAACCAGAGGTAATCACAAAGAGAAGCAGTTAAAAATGTGTGCGTAGTACCGTTTGCTATATAAATGCATGTTTGCACTTATTTTTTTTTTAATTTCTGATTGTGTACAAGGCATTCAGCTTTATTCAAAATTTTACATGAATATTTAAACTTTTTCCCCACTATATTTTTCACATTTAAATAAGCACATAAAAAATTAGAAAAATATTCAAATTGTACTTAAAATATTTAAAATTCTGAAAAAGAGAAAAACATAACGCTACTCAGTTGAGATTTAAGCTATATGCGACCTGCTTGTTTAACAGCTAGCATACAACTGAATGAAACTATAGCTTTTTTACAACCTTTGAAGTGAGTTTCCGTAACTTTCGTGTTGTGTGTGTGAAAATCCCGAAAAGTGCTCGGCCCCTGGGGGCATTGCGTGATGATCGTTGCTTTAAACAGTTAAATCAACAACATAAACCCTAATTGAAAACTATTTTTATTGAATCGAATTACAGTTTTCTTTACAAATAGCTGCATTCAAAATTTCCTTAAATATTGATTTTTTCACTTTTGCCATGAGCGCTTGCAGAAATAGCATTTAATTCATTCCCAAAATCGAATCCAAAAAATTTTTAATGTATTTGTGTATAAAATCTTTTAACTTTTCGAGGCAAGTGGGTCCAACTTTTTTTTTTAATTTAAATTTGTTCGAAACTTCGGAGAATCAAACATTAAACATTGTCTTACATCCCGGATTTGAATTTACATCGATTGTTTTACACAACAAAAAATCCCGGGAATTTCCCCACAAATTTTCTGGGATTTTTGTCTCGAAAATTTTATAAATTTGAAATAATGTTTTAAAGAACATATTTTAGCGGGCATGTTTATTATACTTATTGCTGTTTCTTTATTTTGTGTCATTATCTTACACAGTCTTTATAAAAGTTGTTTAGTTATTAACTTTTAACCTAAAAATTAAATTGTCATACCTTATAGACTCATGTAAATTTTATGATCGTATATGGCATTTTCCAGAGTATTTTATCTCAGATTTATTAGAATTCATGGCAGGAAAATCAATGATTGTCGGCAGTTAATTATGCATGAATAAGTGCGAGTTACATGCATACAAAAGGACAATGATGGTGGCCGCACACAACATGTATATTTATGATGCATATAAACCTCAACGTAAAACGTAAAATATTCTTTTGACACTTTAAGCATAGTAATTTTTACTTTTTTCAAAGTTATATGAGTCCTTTTTTTATTTTATACCAGAGAAAAAGTGAAGAGTCAATTGGATTTTATCACAAATTCTATGAGTGGACTAGTATCCTTGTAAACAAAGACATTCGTTCGTTTAATCAACAAAACAAGTACAAAAAGTCTAAAGCTACTGTCTGCATACAAATGTCAACGAAGTACTTAAGGACATTTCTATGATACTCGTATCACAAAAGATAGCGAAGCTATGATGCAACATGGCAAATTAAACCGACTGCCAACTTCAACACTGAGTTCTATAGATGGAGATGATAATAATACTGAATCTGAGATGAGAATAAAGTTTGTGATAATGTGGATAATGGTTGTGATAATAAAATTGAAAAACTCTGCAGAAATATTTGTTGAAGGCAATGAAAACTATTCTTATCATTAAATCATGGAAAAAATACAGCGACAATAAAAAGAAAAAAAGTAAAGAAAAAAGTCAAGCTTTTCATGCTGGACTTAAGATAGAAGAAAAACACTAGTAATAATAAAGAACAAAATGCCTCATGAATTAAACAAACAAATTACGTTTGTAAAGTTTGTCCGGATTCATAGCTGTTTGTATACATACGGTCAGTAGAAAAAAAATTAATAAACGAATAGGAAGGAATGTTTGAATCATAGCAGGTCAGTGTGAATATATTTATTCAAGATATTTAACAAAATTAAAAATTAAACAAAAAAAAATTTTGTTATTGATTATTGATTTTTATATAATGTTGCATCGAAATGAAAAAAAATTCGTTTTCATATATTCGGAGTAAATTTGTTTTCTTGCTTTTGATTTCAGGTATTAGAATAATATAAGGTATGTTAAATAACACAAAATGATTGCTTATTTTCAAAAATTTTTACAAGTAAGTGTTCATGTACTCGAAATAATTGCAACGAGAAAGGGAAAAAGAGCATTTAAAATCGAGAGAAAAAAAATTTGTTGAACATTTTTGATAGTTAAATTTTTGCAAGCAAGAATTATTCACCTACCAGTCTCATGTTTTTGTTTACAAAACAAAAATTATTTTTATAATTTTTAGATTTAACGGCTTTCAAAAACATGAAATATTTATCTTAAGTTATTATCGGGAATACAAAATTTATTATTAATAAGATTTATTTAAAACGTGCTAAATTCCCAATTTTTATTTTTGATAAAAACACTGAAATCTGGTCTAATACGGAAGAAGAGAGGGTATTTAGCCAAGTAAAAATCTTTAAAAGTAATTTGAGAAATAAGTTACATTAAGCAACCGTTAATTCGATTTGATCAATTATATAATTATTTTTACCATAATAATAAAATATTTTGTATTTTTTTTTTTGAGATATGGACTCAAAAAGTTGGGTAAAAGTTGTCATGATTATGATTTACCTTCAAAATATTTAAAACTAATAGGTACAAGTGATTCCTATGAGATAAACAATAATGAAATTAAATTTTTCGACGATTTAATTTTTTTCTATGCTAAAGACCGGGGTGCCCCGGTAGGCTAGCTGGTAGTGAGCTAGTCTATCAGTACCGGGCTTGCGGGTTCGATTCCCACCAGAGACTCTGGTCTCCTGCAGACAAGCAAAAAGCTTCGCGGGATTTAGTGTAGGAATAATAAAACAAAAATTTTAAAAAAATATAAATTATAAAGCCATTGTTTCCCGTAAATTTAGCTATTTTTAGTCACCAAGTTTTGACAACACTGCCTTTAACTTGCATAAAGTTTAGCATAAAGTTAGTAACATCACGAAAAATACTTAATTACCCATCTTTGACCATAGTGTAACGTATGTGCTACTAAACTGATTCACTACATTGAGCGTAACGAAACTAACCATAAGTAAAATTCAGACATATATTAATCGATGTTTGAGACAAATATCAAATATAACGTATTCACTGGCCCACAGATGTCCAACGAATCCCTTTGGTAGCGGGTCGATTGCCGTCCTATCGGAATTAATATTCGTTGATGAATATTTATATGGATTGGTCTTTTAACAAATTTTTATCGACAAAATCCAAAAAATGCGCGACCGCGTAGTTGATCTACTCTTAATTTTTGTTGATTTACTAAACTTTTTTACTAAAAAAATTGAAGAATAATTAAATTAATAAAATGTTTTAAAATCTTTGATTTAGCAAATATTACGCAAAATCCAACAAATAATTTAGAACAATAGTGATAACGTGTGGGTCGTCAAATATTTGTTAAATGTGACCCTAGCTTTACAGCTGAATACTGTTGATATGCTTAACTGGATAGTTTTTGATGGTAAAGCATTAATTTACTTTTTTATTTTTTTGAGTAATTGGGAGAACAATTTCTTTAATTTTAAATTTACTATCTCATTACAAGTTTCTGCTGGTAAAGTAAGTGAACACACATATTTTTTCAAAGTAAAGTAAGTGAACACACATATTATTTCAAATTAAAATTTCAATCAACCAAAGCGATACCAATATTTTTAATCTTTTACTTTATAAAGGGCGTCCAAAATTGATGAATCATTAAAAAGTTGCTGCCATATTTTTCTACATGGAAGGGTTATTCTAAATTTTTATTTTCAGATTCTAAACATGTAAATTCCGGTTAGTTAATATGGAACGTTAAGCGAAATATTGTCAAACTCAATGTAAAACAAGTTATAGTGCTATATTCGGCTGTGCCGATTCTTTGATACCCTCCACCGACACACGCAGAGAAAAAACATGATTAATGAATGGTCACTGCGACCATTTTTATTCATATTTGCCTAATATGTTTACCGTAATAAACTTATTGTAATCCTTCTTAAATATTTTTTCCCCTTAACATTTTTTAATTTACTATAATAATATTATATGGTGTTTTACACCTAAAAAGTTACCATGATCAAGCTAAACATATTAAATTAGATGAAATATTTGCTACTATAATGTTTATATTTTCAACTATACAACTATAAAATCATAATATTAGCTGTACACAAAAGATATGTTTGATACCATCATTTTTGTTCGCTTTAAAACACATTCTCTAAATGAGCAAACATTTATTGTCAAAACAAACAGTGTCTTTTTAAAAAGCAAATAAAATCTTCTTCCACATCATTTTCAGTCTGCGAGAGTCAGTTAATCGGGAAACATGAATGACTACAAAATAATTAAAAGTTTTTCGGGCGAAAAAGGGGTTGCATGATTGCAAAATTAATTATCATACGTTTATTGAAACAGGTAAAGCTATTAGTATATATACATATATATATAAATGTATGTATTGAATTTTATTTATTATTATATGCTTAGCTGTATATATACATATGTATGTTGTAATTTTATTAAAACATGAAATTTTTGAAATTGATTTTTTTATTGGTTTTATGGTTCAAATAGACATTTTGCGTTGTATTGGGAAAAATAAATACATGGTTAGGAAGATCATTTGTGTTTTTCTTCTAAACATAATAATATTTTTGAGACAATAATAAGCTATAAACATGTCTGAACATATATTGTTACTGAAGACGTGTTTGACACAATCATAGCCACAAACATTAATGATAGTTTGCGATTGTGATTGTATCAACCATGTTTTTTCTTTGCGTGCAGGAGTGAGCTCTTATATGATAAATACATATATATTGTTAACAAATCTTCATAAAAACGAACGTTAAAATTAAAATTGGTTGCAGTTTAGACCTATATTAAATTATTGACCGACAATAAAAAAGTTTTATGCGTTTTTTGTTTGAACTTTCAACTGGCTTGAATAAAATATCATGATTCGTAATAGTTTTAGCCGAACTAAAAAGATTTTTAGGAGGGCAATTGGACCAATCATCCCAAAATTCTGAATAAATTAGAATAAATTTTAATACAGCAGTGTAACTATTTTTTCAGGCCATATGAATCTAAGTTGGAAGAAATTTTACCGCAATATCTATATCTTTTATGGTTTTAGGCGAATTTAATTATTTTCTCAAAGTGGGCTTTATTTGGTTTTAGGTGCAATAAACTGTTTTGCGAGAGTAGGGTTTATATGGGGCCTAGGGTAATAAATGGACCGATCTTCACGAAATTTGGCAGTGTGATTTCTCGTCCTATAAAACTGTGATGGGTACGTATAATAGCATTATGTATTATGGTTTTAGGCGTAGTAAACTGTTTTCCGGGAGTAGGGTTTATATGGGGCCTAAAGTAAATTACGAACCGATCTTTACAAAATTTTACAGTGTGATATCTAGTCCTACAAAACTGTATCGTACCGAATTTAATTATGATAACATTATCTATTACGGCTTTAGGCGTACTAAACTGTTCTCCAGGTGTAGGGTTTTTATGGGGCCTAGTGTAAATTATGGACCGATCTTCAAAAAATTATACAGTCTGATTTCTGGTCCTAGAAAATTGTGACTTACCAAATTTTAGTATGATAGCTTTATTTATTACGGGTTAAGGCGTACTAAACTTTTTTCCGGTAGTAGGATTTATATGGGGCCTATGGTCAATTATGGACCGATCTTCACGAAATTTAACAGTGCAAAATTTTTTATCATTCTGTGCATTATTCCACCAATTATGCTAGTTTTTGTATCAAAATTATCAATTTTTTAGGGTGATGGTTCCACATTTTGACTCATAGTTCTGATCATACTGAACCGATGTTGCTGGATTTCAATTCCAAACTGCAAGCAATTTGAGACCAAGTTCTTTTCTTTTGCATTTTTCGAAAGTGAGCGTGTTTTCAACAGACGTTCAGACAGACGGACATGGCTAAATCGACTTAGAATTACTCAAGGATCCAGAATATATATACTTTATGGGGTATTAGGTGCATAATAAAAAAGTTTCACACGGAATGACAAACTGCAGGGTATAAAAATTTTTGTGAAATACAAACGAAAAAATGTTGATAGAGTTGTACTCTATTTATATTACAATATAAACGTGGTACTAGGCTTTACACGAAGGAACAACGTTCTTTTATGATAAAAACATTTTTTGAAAATGGCAAAAGTTTTCAAGATATGATTAGGAAATTTAAAACAAAATTCGGTAGAGAAAATGCTTCAACAAATCGAGCATTCAAGCTGATGGTTGCAGTAGCAGAATTTATCAATGTAGCTGTCGTTCAACCGAGAATGTAGCAGCTGTGAGCAGAAGAATTGAAGAAGATCCAAAAACTTCTATTCATCTTCGTTCGTAGCAATTGTATATCAAACGATCCACATTATTCAACATTTTGCATCGTGGTCTCCATTTAAAGGTATAGAGCATATGCAAGAGAGCAACAGATCTTTTGAAAGAAAAGTTCGAAAATAACATTAATTCTCGCAGAGAACGGGTGAATTGGCCACCAATTGATATCTTTAGACCAGCGAAGGGCAGATAGAAAACATTTAATAAAAGAGAGTAGCTAATTTGCTTTACACTTACAGATATTTCTGGAAAGTTCTTCAAACTGTATGTAAAAAACGTATGACATACATATTATTATATAATCCATCAAGTTTTTAATAACAGTAAGAAAATATATATACAATATGATCATCTAAATTCTAAAAGGCCGCAATTGACAACTTCAAAATCATTTTTTTTTTAATTGATTATGTTGTAATTAACAAATATATATTATATACCAGCCTGGGAAGTGTGTATTCATTAGGACCTCAAGGGTATCCCGACTGGTTGTGGTCCAGGACACATCTTTCTTTTGTATATACGATGGAATAGCTGGTCTAGAGGATAAAATATTACATAGCCGACTTATCTCCGAGGAGTTCTTCACATCGCTGCAGAATTTCCACCATGACTGTCTTTTGGGCTTGCTGATAAGATTCTTAAATCCATTCACTGAGGACTGGAATTGTTCCACACACCATTACGTTTTGCCTCATTAAAGAGCTTCCTGCTTTCCTTGCGCTTTTCAACAAGTTCTGCATTCCACCATGTGGGCTTAGCCTTGCTCTTCCTGTCGATTCTTTCACAGGACTTGTTTGTTGCCTCATTTAAGACAACCGACAGTGACTCCACTGCGAAGTCAAGCGTGGACACACCATCTACCAGCCACGGGCATATCGGCAGTGATTTTCTATAAGTCCAATACAATATCTGCTCTCGGATTACACTTTAGATTTTGTTGGAGGCTATTAAAGTTTCAATACAGCCGAATAAAGCATTCCTACCTGTTTTTAATATTCTTGTATTAACTTAAAATTAGTAATGTATTTGGAAACGCTTAAACTACATTTGTAATTGTAACAACAACTTTATCCTTATCCTGTACTCGAAAAATGAAACGCATGTGGTATTTCTGGTAAAATTTTGCCCAATATATTTTGTATTTAGATTTCCTGCCAAAAAAATATAAAACACAAGTGGTATTTGTGGGCCAATTTTGCCCAATACAGAAAGTTCACCTTACATTTGTTAATTCTGTTTATATTTTTTACATTCCTTGCATATAATGCCAGTTTCGGAATGGTTTTTGCATAAATGTATTACTTGGTGTCAACTTGCTTGAAATTTTGATTATGACTCAATAGCATTAGGTAATTTTGACCCATGTTTACAGAATGCTTTACTTTTTTGGTATAAACATTACAAAAAACGCTTGAAATAAAATATTTTATATATGAGTATGTGAGTTGCAAAACTCGTTCGTTTCAAAAATTTAGATAACACTTGATTTTAGCAGATCTTTTAGCACTTTATGAGAATAAGTATATAGATTGTATCGAAGCATGTCCTTTTCTATGTTTTTCTATGTTGTTCCATTCACCAGACATTTTTAAAACAATCTCTCTTAACATTTTCTGTAGCATAACTCGTTGGTTCACTGAAATATTAAAACTTCCTGTTTAAAGTGCGCCAATATATCGTTGATGAAATATAGTCAAATTAGGGAATTTAAAAGTGACATATTGGTTTTTTATAAATCGAATATATAATAATATTTTGGTAGCGATGTTCATATACATATATAATTGGAAATTTGCAGTTGCTCCTGTGGTGAATGCACTTAGTAAACTGCATTTTAGATTCCCACCTTCCAAGCGAATGATAATACCAACAAAAAAGGAACTCGGAAAAAAGCATGTTATTGTTCCAGAACTGCCTAACATCAATATGGGGGTTAACTCTTAGAAGAATTTAAGAATTCTTTGATTTACTATTACTTTCTTTTGGGAAAATTAGAGAGAAAATAAACCTTCAATTTTATATTTTCGCCTTGGACAATAATAATATTGATTATGGATCAGAAAAATTAATATTTTTTTTACTCTGCAGGTGGGACATAAACACCACCAAGGCATATTTTGAAAATTTTACAGCAGACTGCAAAAACATCTTGAAAATCACAAATGCGTTAAAATTTGTATTAAAAATTTGTATTTGTCCGAATATTTTATATGACTCTAATAATTACGTCATATAAGGTAACATACATTTTCTTATTAATTTGGACTTGGTGTTCTTTACCTCCTACGATGGTATTGGTTTAATCCCTTGAGTCAAACAGCACCAGATCCATCAATAAAAGGTCTCCTACTTCCCAAAAATATTACAAGACTTACATACATTTTTCCCCCTCTTCTCTCACAAATGTATTATACACTTACCAACTGAAGGCGAGTCTACATATTTAAAAAAATACATATATGTATGTATATTAAATTTTCCTGAGAATGATAAACAAATTTGGTCAAAATATTCGACTAAATAAATAAAATTTACCAAAATGACAGTTTTTTAATTAAACTTTATAAAAAACAAAAGAACTCACTTCACAATTTACAAAAAAGGGCCCTTGTTGTTCTTTGCCTCTAAGCACTTTCTCCTTATTGTCATATTCAGTGGTAAACTACACCTAGTACACTTGATGCCCTTTACCTCTAACCAAGTTGGTCTTGGTATTGTTTACAACATTTCTATCTCAAAAACAACATTGGATAAGACTTATGGTAATTCACCCACCGATAGGGGAAAAATTCTGGTTCCAGCAGTATAAAAAACGTATTTCGAAAAAGATGTAAATTAATGCAGTTTATCTCTCCCCTATAGAAGTATTTTTTAGCGCTGTTTGCATAATTTTAATAAATTTGTTGTAAAACTAGTTCGATCCCATATGCAAAACTCGTTCGTTCCAAAATTAAATCTATTATTTCTCTATATTTTCGTTGGTTTAAATTTTCAGCTGTTGAATTATTAATCAAGAAGGGCATAACACTTAAGATTTAAAAAATATCAACTAATTTGTTCCATTTAATCGGGCGCTATATGTTTTTTGAATTTTCACGAACGAGTTTTACAGCTCACCTACTCATAAAAATACTATTCAATAAATAATATTGTACAAAAATTTCCTAAAATTTCATTGCAAGCTGACATAGGGAAGATTTAAATAAAATGTTGGCGTTGCTCAATTTTTAAGCTGATTCTTAAGCGAAATCTGTTATCACTTGTAAAAATGGATTTTTGCATGTTTTTATATGAAAAACTTTAAATGCGTTTTCCTCGAAAACTAGAAGAGCTAGAGCTTAAATAAGCGAAATCTGTTATCACTTGTAAAAATGGATTTTTGCATGTTTTTATATGAAAAACTTTAAATGCGTTTTCCTCGAAAACTAGAAGAGCTAGAGCTTAAATAAGCGAAATCTGTTATCACTTGTAAAAATGGATTTTTGGATGTTTTTATGTGAAAAACTTTAAATGTGTTTTCCTCGAAAACTAGAAGAGCTGGAGCTTAAATAAGCGAAATCTGTTAACACTTGTAAAAATGGATTTTTGCATGTTTTTATATGAAAAACTTTAAATGCGTTTTCCTCGAAAACTAGAAGAGCTAGAGCATAAATAAGCGAAATCTGTTAACACTTGTAAAAATGGATTTTTGCATGTTTTTATATGTAAAACTTTAAACGTTTTCCTCGAAAACTAGAAGAGCTAGAGCTTAATTAAGCGAAATCTGTTATCACTTGTAAAAATGGATTTTTGCATGTTTTTATATGAAAAACTTTAAATGCGTTTTTCTCGAAAACTAGAAGAGCTAGAGCTTAAATAAGCAGAATCTGTTATCAATTGTAAAAATGGATTTTTGCATGTTTTTATATGAAAAACTTTAAATGCGTTTTCCTCGAAATTTAGAAGAGCTAGAACTTAAATAAGCGAAATCTGTTATCACTTGTAAAAAAGGATTTTTGCATGTTTTTATATGAAAAACTTTAAATGCGTTTTCCTCGAAAACTAGAAGAGCTAGAGCTTAAATAAGCGAAATCTGTTATCACTTGTAAAAATGGATTTTTGCATGTTTTTATATGAAAAACTTTAAATGCGTTTTCCTCGAAAACTAGAAGAGCTTTTTACAACTAAAATTTTATTAAAAGCAAATAAAGAGAAAAAGAAAAGACAACAATTTACTTGCAGCCATTGTTGTGATTATACCTTCAGATGAAAACACAAAGCGTACTGCCCGAGAACAGGCATTTTCTTTCCAAGCCCCTTTCTTCTTTATTCCCTCTCCTAAAAACGCAATTCATCAAAAGATGAATCGTGTGAATACAAACTAAGGAAATCTATTTTTATTGGAAAATAGAAGTGATCACAAATTTTCATTATTTTTGCTCAAGCTGTTATAGTTTTCAAAAGATTTGTATTTAAAGTTTTTCGGTCAAAAATCATAAGGAATTTAATTTTTATTGGAAGTTATAAATGATCACAAATTTTCATTATTTTTGTTCTAGCTCTTACAGTTTTCAATAAAAACGCACTTAAACTTTTTCATACAAAAATCATAAGGAAATCAATTTTTATTGAAATATTTAAGTAAACACAGATTTTCATTATTTTTGCTGTAACTATAATAGTTGTCAAGTAATGGTCCAAAAATATGTAATATTTCGCTGTTTTCTGTAGAAATACCAAATTTGTCAAAATTAAACATATGACCCTCCTGATTTTAGCGTCCATGTCTTCCGATTTTAGTCATACATAACAGTAAAGAAACTGGGCTTATTTGGCAAAATATGCCCAAAAATTGAAAATCGTATAATTTAAATCGCAGGTTTGGAAAAACTATGGGAAGTATTTTCCCTGAAGTATTTTAAAGGGGTTCAATAAAGATTTACTTTCATCTTAATTGCATTAATATTGTTAACTTAAATTTCTTTAATATAAACTTTAAAATTTGCATCGTTTCGTTTTCCATATAAACAGTTTCTTAGGAATATTGAAATGTCTGAAAATTAAAATTAAACTTCGAATTCTAATATCCTTTGCGGTCAAATTTTGCTAAATTAAAATCGCTTTTATATTTGTGCCTACTAAATGAACATTTTTCGATTAATTTCAATTTTAACCCATATCGTCCCAATGTTCGATTTTTCGAACAGTAAATTTAATGCTTTTTTGGATTTTTTTTTCTCATTTTAGGTAAGACTAAGAACTTATTTTTTTAAATGATTATATAGTGTAAGGGGTTAGCTACAAATATAAAAATAAAAGTTCTTGCCCTCGTCAATCCCCCCTTTTATAATAGGGGCGAAGAAAAAACCTTAATTTTAGCATAATTTTAAAAACTGAAAAATATGTATAAAATATAAAAAAATAAAAAAAAAGTAAATGTAGTTAAATTGTTAAACGATTCAACTTCTTACAACAGCAAGCAAATGTTTTTGTTTTTCACTTGTATTTTTGTAATGTGACTTTAAAAAGTAGTGTTCGACTTGTCGAACACTGGGCACTATTTAGCACTTTTGTTATTTTTTTTAGAAAAGGTTGCGTATTACCATTTGTAGCTAATTCACGAATTTGAATTAACAGAAATAAAGTTATCGTGTTTTCATAGTGCTGCCACATTCTTTTTTAAACATGAAAAAAGAAAAATAGACATATGGTGGCATTTTTGTGCTTTTAAATTTTTATAATAAGGGGATTTACATATTACATTATTATGTACGTCTGCATTCAATTCAATATCTCACTTTGTATTGAGACTTGAACGCGTTCAGTGTAAACTTTAGAGTGAAAAAATTTTATTATAAAACTTTTGAATAATGAATAAACAGTCGGGATCAAAACGTGCTCTTACAAAATATGAGCTGGAGGCAATAATTGATACCTGGAGTGATGAGGAGGCAGATCTAGACAAAATTTGCATTATACCTCCTGATAAAGCGGATGAAAATACAGACGAAGAAGATTTTGATGATGACTTGATTCCATATGGTGATGTAAGTAGCTTATAACTGAAATTATATTATATACATATTGCAACAGTTTCGTCAATAGTCAGATGATATATTGGAATGCGCTGGGACTTTTGAGGTGGAAGCCACTAGAAAAGCTTCAGGAGAACCTTATGAGTTCAATGAAATTAGTATTGACGATGATGTCAACATTCTCCCAATGGCTCCCTCAACATCGTCTACTGTTACTCAACCGTCAAAAAGAAGACGAATTGAAACTCAGCTACAAGAAAATAAAAAGTATACAAAATTATCAGATTTTGATAAGCCGAAGTGGACACAAAGGAGAAATCTCGAAGGCAAGTTTGAATATGATATTTCGCCAATAAACGAACCACTCGATGATGTGAAAAAGAAACTGATCGATAGATTAAGCGGAAAAACGCCGCAAGATTTATTTAGTCTATTTTTTGATGATGAGGTTTTAGATATGATAATCAGGGAAACAAATCGCTACGCTCAGCAGCAGAATTCTAATTTTGTTTTAGATAACATTATGTTACAACGCTTTCTAGGCATTTTGGTATTGTCTGGATATCACACTGTGCCTGCAGCACGCGATTATTGGTCAAGTCACCCTACATTAGGCGTTCCTGCTGTAAAGTTATGTATGCCAAGAAACAAGTTCTTGGACATTAAAAAATTTATTCACTTCAGTAATAATTTTAATTTAGGCAAGAACGACAAAATGGCCAAGGTATTGTTCAATTCTCTCGAAATAATTATTTTATATTTATTATATTTATTTATTTCATAAAACACAAGATACGTCCTTTGTACGAGATTATCAACAAAAAGTTTATGCAATTCGGAATTTGGGAGGAAGATTTGTCGGTTGATGAGCAAATGGTACCATATTTTGGACGACATTCCTGCAAAATGTTTGTACGCGGTAAGCCAATTCGTTTCGGTTATAAACTATGGTGCCTATGCTCGGCAAATGGATACCTTTATAACTGCATACCCTATGCTGGATCGGCAGACAACTACAACAAAGAAGTTGGCTTAGGAGCCGATGTGGTTCTTCGGTTGTTAGATAATATAGAATTTGCAGATAGGCATACCGTGTATTTTGACAACTTTTTTACTTCCTACTACCTCATGTGCCTTCTGACTGAAAGAAGATTGTGTGCAACAGGTACTGTGCGGGCAAATAGAATCGGGGGAGCGATGCTTAAAACCGGAAAAAGTTTGGAAAGAGGCGATCATGATTTCCAGTTTGACAACAACAATAAAATTTTAATTTGCCGCTGGCAGGACAATAAAGAAGTAACAGTGGTCACCAATTTTGATCAGCTCTATCCCACTGTGCCAGTAAAAAGATGGAAAAAACAAAAAAAAAATTGTGATGGCAGAACAATAGAACACGGTCGCTTTGTAAATTATAACCAACCTCTACTATTGAAAAACTACAACAAAGGAATGGGAGGAGTGGATTTGCATGACAATGCTGTACAAAATTATAGTGTTGCAATTCGAGCAAAGAAGTGGTATTGGCCTTTATGGATCGCTACTCTAAATTCTTCATTGGTAAATGCTTGGAAACTGGACTGTTTCCGTCGTCGTTACCAAAACAAAAGTATAAAATCTCAGAAGGAATTTCGAGTAGAACTTGCGTATTCATTAATGGTGAAACAGCAAGATATTGATTCAACGGGTGATGACAATGCTGGTGACTCAGAAAGACCTTCAGTAAAAAGTCTTCCTATAAGAAAAAGTAAGCATCTTATAGTTAAAATAGAGCAAAATAAGAAATGGAGATGTAAACACTGTCATAAACCAAGCTCTTTTTTATGCAAAAAATGCAATATTGCGCTTCATACACATTGTTTTGAAGCATTTCATGAAGGAAAGTAATAAATATTTGTATTCTTAATATATGTCTTGTCCTATTTTTCTCTTAATAAATAATATGAATTAGTTTGAGTTTATCAAAAAATTTGTTTTTCTTTATTTACATTATATGGGAACAAAATAACAAAATGCTAAATAGTGCCCAATGTTCGATTAATCGAACACCATTTTTCTCACAAACAAAAAATCTAAAAAAAAATTGGACTTCAGATTAGTATTTTCTTATCCCAAATTATCAATCAACTACCAAGTTTTATAAAGTTAATCGAAAAAAAAAATCTCTGGGACGATATGGGTTAATATCAAGCCTACCTTCCCTCCTTTACAGTACAAATAATGATTAAAAATCTAAAGTGATTTATCTCTTTTATATTTTCTTTTTGTTTTTGAGGCTATTTAAAACCATTTGTTAAAATATCTAGCCTTTAAAGCATAATGGTACTCAGTAGCATTATTTTGATGTGGGTATACATGGAGTTTTCTAACATCAAATGTTTCCAAATTTTAATCGAAATATTGTGGTATTTTTTTGTGGTTTTCATGAATATCTAATGGAAAATTGATGTAACTACTAAATAACAAATAGAAAGTACAAAATAAAAGATACTAATGAAAATGCTCTTACTATTTTCACACACATCTCTGTGCGATTAGGCATTTTATTGTTTTTGAGTAAGTGTTCTCTGAAGTGCGTAAAGTATATTTGTTTTAGCAGCAAGAGGAAAATTGCAGTAGAAATTATTACCCTTATTAGGTTTTTGGATGTTTAAATTTTATGCACCGGTAACATAAATCAATATTTATCTTTTACCAATGGAATATTTCACATTAACTAGTCTCTACTGATCACATCATGCAAATGCATAAAATTTTGTTGTTATGTTTCTTTTATTCAAATTTTCAAACTATGATAATAATGCGTGTTAGATTGCCAACTATGTTTGATGGATTGTTGTGTGGCCATCTATCAATTTGAGGTACCATACGAAAGAGCATTAAACTATGCGAAAATATTTTGCTATTAGGATTTTATTAAGTCTTACTATAAGGAATTTTTTTTTTTTTTTTTCATTTTATACTATTTTGGAACGAAAATTGGTTTTGAGTAAAAATAAATAGCCAGCATAATAGATCGGAAAATCGTTATTCTTCAAAAAAAATTTATAATGTTTAAAAAGTATTTACCATTTAGGACCAACATTAATTATATTTTTTAATGTGTACGATGTATTGATTTCATGAGAAAAACTACCAAAAATCCTATATTACTATAAATTTTTGCATAAATTATGTTACCAACTTTCATTTGGTCTGTTCAATAACAGAAAATTCTTGCTTATTTTTAATAATTGTTGCTAGTAAGTGCTTGGTCAGAAAAGTCAGGTGCAGCTAAAAAGGTTTTCTCTAATTATCTTTTGGTCCTGCGTGAAAGTTCATACACAGAAAAAATTAAAACTTTCTCTAATCACCAAATTTATACCAAATTAATAATATCATGCAAACAAGTTGTTGATTTTGTACCTATTACCAAAAATGATTATATTGATTACTAACCATTGTAAAATTGTGAATATTTTTTTCTTTCAATAAATGATATTTTTAATTTTGATTAACAATTGATTAAAAAACTTTGCCATTTAAACTATGTGTTAATTTATTTAATAAAATATTAACAATTCCCGACAACAATTCTACAAGATTAAATTATTTAAACGAGAAAATCAATTAATATTTTTTGATATTTAAAATGAAAAATGTTGAATAAAAATGTATTTCAAAACAACAAAAATGTTGATTAAATCAAAATTATATTTTTAATTTTTTTTCATCTAAAAAAATAATTGATTTAATTATCCCATCAATTAAATTTAAATACATTTTAAACCATTTTTTAATTGATAAAAAACTTTTTTCTGTTTACGCAAATTTGGTATATAGATTGCATATGGTCCAAATTAAGATATAGGGTACTTTCTTAGAGAAAAAATTGATGCTTTATAAGGGCTAGCAAATTAAAACGAAAAAATTGCTTCTTGTGGTACATTTTCTCTTTTTGATGAATTTAGTATACAGATTACAAATGGTCCAGTGGCCAGAATACACATATTTAGAAAACCCTTGCTTTTCATATGGACAGTTGAATATATGTTGTTCAAGAGTGTTCAAAAATTCTGTGTATGTATGTATGTGTTTGCGAAAAATAATAGTTCCTATAATATTGTTTACAGAAATATTTAAATATAAAATAGGTAAAGTTGTAGAAAACTGCATACAGTTTCTATAAATTTTTGGGTGGTCCAACCAAAACGCACGATATTTAATGTAAATAAAACAAAAAGTTTTCAGAGAATTATATTGATACATTTTATTAGGGTAGATTGATCTATGGCAATTATGTATGAAAGAAAACACAGGCCACATGATCGCCACGGCTGCGGTGGCATACCTCTATCTGATGGTCCATATTTTCAATGACCCTGAGACGTAATTGAGGTTCAATGTCGTTAATATGCCGAATTATGTCATCTTTTAGCTCTTGAATTGTTCTTGGCTTATTGACGTACAGTTTTCCCTTTAAATATCTCTAAAGAAAGATGTTCAACGGTGTTAAATCACATGATTGTGGCGGCCAATTAACAAAGCAAAAGAGCCATTGTTTCGTTGTCGGTGTGAGAAGTGGCGACATTCTGTTGGAACCACGTATCGTCCAGGTCCATATCCTCAATTTGCGGCTATAGCGAACACCATTCACGGCAACGGCTTGGCCGACCTAATTTTCGAAGAAGTACCGCCCGATGAGGCCGCCAGCCCATTTACCACACCAAACAGTCACTCATTGTGGATGCATTGTTGCTGCAATTCTGCTTGGTAACGATTCAACGGAGGTGAAAGTGTGAAGATGATTTGAGCGCCCATTTTCGTAAAAGGCTTTAACAATCTTAACGCGCTGCTCAATTGTGTATCTCTCCATGGTGGAATTTGTCAAACACTGAAACAAAAAAATGTCAAATTAAGTTGGGCCAAAACTATGCTTGGACCACCCTTTAAAATAAGCCCTTTTCCTTTAACCTGCCTCTAATTTTCACTTGAAAGAAGTCACGGGTTGAAGTTATGTACATATTTTTTTGTTTCTTTAATTAAGGATCAAAAGCCATTTGCAAATAGTGTAAAGCAAATGAATTGTGGAAGAAAAAATCTCGTTTCTTTTAGCTGGATAGTGTCAATATGCCTCCATTGCTAGATTTTGCTGGTAAAGCGTTAGATTATTTTTTGGAGTAAATGGAAGAAATATTTTGACAATTTTAAATCTACTCTCTTGTTGCAAGTTTCAGTAAAGCAAGTTAGTACAACTTTTGTGGTCAGTATATTATTTATTCAAGCTGTAAAAAATTATGATTTTCTGTTAAAATTAAATTTAGTTCTATAAGACCAGTAATAACACTAGAAAAGTTAAGTATGATCGACTAATAAATATCCCATACACGAAAAATACTTTTTACATCGAAAACAGTAAGCAATACTGAAATTTTAATGAAACTTCGTGTTATTTTATTGTAATGGGTGATTCAAGTAGAAATACTTTTTTCAATAGCCTTTTTTTGACAGATCACGTGTGAGTCATGACATGGTGTCAAGTTATTTTTGTTAAGTATTATTTGGCATTTCATAATGGAAAGACTTACGCCTGAACAACGTTTACAAATCGTTCAACTTTATTATGAAAATTCACATTCTTTGAGGAATGTGTTTCGTGCACTTCGCTCAACTTATGGTCAACATAATCGGCCTACTGAGCGTACTATTCTCAACACCATCACCCATTTTGAGACACCGCATTCATTATTGGATAATATTCGATCGAATAGATCACGTCCATCACGCTGTGAAGAAAATATAGCGGCCGTAGCTGAAAGTGTACACAAAGACCTTGTAGAGACTATTGGGCGCCGTTCGCAGCAGCTCGGAAAGACGTATGGAACGACTTGGCGCATTTTACGTCGAGATCTTAAATTGAAAGCGTACAAAATACAGCTTGTGCAACAACTGAAGCCGCTCGACGTTCCCAAGCGACATTGCTTCGCTCTATGGGCTCTTGAAAAGTTCCAAGAAGATCCGACGTTTTCGAGGCAAATTTTGTTCAGCGGTGAAGCCCATTTCTGGGTCAATGGGTATGTAAACAAATAAAATTGGCGCATTTGGAACGAAGAGCAACCTGAAGAGATTCAAGAACTGCCACTTCATCCAGAAAAAAACAACGGTTTGTTGTGGTTTGTGGCCCGGTGGAATCATCGGTCCATATTTCATTAAAAATGATGCCGGTGCGAACGTAACCATCAATGGCGACCGTTATCGTGCCATGATAGCCGACTATTTGATGCCTGAAATTGATGCTCGTGATCTCGGCAACATTTGGTTTCAGCAAGACGGCGCCACTTCCCACGCATCGCATCAATCAATGGATTTATTGAGAGAACACTTCGGTGGGCATATAATTTCACGTTTTAGGCCGGTCAATTGGCCACCAAGATTTTGTGATATCACATCGTAAGACTTTTTCCTGTGGGGATATGTTAAGTCTAAAGTTTATGCGGACAAATCCGCTTCGTTTCAGGCCTTGGAGGAAAACATCGCGCTTGTCATTCGCCAGTTACCAGTCGAAATGCTCGAACGAGTCATCGAAAATTGGACTCAACGGATCGACAATCTGCGACTTAGCAGAGGCCAACATTTGATAGACATAATCTTAAAAAAATAAATGCCAAAGAATGTTCTTTCAAATGATTATAAACATTCGCAATTATATTTAAATTTTCTGTGTTTTTTCTTTAAAAAAGTAGGGAACTTCGAAATGGATCAACCACCTACCGATGTAAGTTTTTTATTTTCAATGCGATGTAATTAATTTACCTGTACTTGAAATTTTGAATATGCTCCTAAAATATTGTGGTTTTTTTACTAAAAAAAGATTTTATATATAAAATATTTTTGAGCAAATCTATAAGCAGTTTTTAAACTAATCGATTTAACATACAAAAGACAATCCCGGGTAGGCATAGAACAATCCATAAAATTTGTTTCTCAAAAGTAGTTCAAACAAATATATTTTATGTTTTTAACTTAATGTTAATGTAATTCCCAATTTATTATTTTATTTGAAAAATACATATTTATACATTCATCTGAAATTTAAAAGAAAAATTGTTTCTTAAATTGACCCAGCGGTGAACAAAATGAGTAGAGAGTCCTAATAGAAGGGTTTTTTACGGGTTTTTATCCGTTACTCAAAATTTTGAGACTGAAGCCCGTTTCTGTATTTCTCGCATCGTAAAATAGTGCAAAATTAAACAAAAAAATGGTTTTTCTCACATAAGTGTTTGCGAGAATTTTCTGTCATTTAAATAATTTTCCAGGAATAATTGGAGGATGTGAGTCACATTTCAAATTGGAGCGAGAAAAATAAAATTTAAAAAAATTAAATCCAAATTATCCGAAAAAATTATTATGTATGTATATTAGGGGTATAACTTTTGAACAATTTTTTAAATTATCAAAAAATACCTATCCATGCCATATAGACCATTAAAATCTATGATGAAAAGTGGGGTCACTTTTTCGCGGGCGTTAAAAAAGTTCCCCCCCAAATCACTTTGAAGTTTTGTATTTGGATTTATTTTTTGTTTATTAAAAATACAATATCCTTATTGTAAAAACACAAACCATTCATTTATATTTTTATGCTATTTCACAAATAAGACTTATGACCAATTATACTACATCCAAACAGTTAAAAGTATGTTAAAATAACACGGTAACTATTTTTTTAAACAAAATGGAACCAACCTCACAATCCCAATTGCTTACTTTTATTTTCATTTGTTTGCAGTTTTGCTAAGACAGAGAGGTTCTCTATCCCATATACTCGTTGATTTTTGTGTCAGTGCATAGTGACATTTAAGTTTATAAAATGTTTCATAGAAGTGCTCTAATTTGTAACCGGAAAAATTCGGAAATCTGGAATCAAAAGATTCGAGAAGTTGAAAATATCGAATCTTTAAAGCAATCACTGGAACATTTTACACATGCTCGAGAATGCTTTCTTAAACATTGGATGAGAGAAGACTCTAAAATTCACAAACAACAACGAAGTAACATTTGCGCGGAACGTGGAATCAAACTTGTGCAAGATATTTTTCAACATTGCAGAACAATACGCACTTTGAACTTAAAGTTTATTTCCTTCAACAAAGATAATTTTAAGTATCTGAAGTTAATATATAGAACATGACTGTATGTATGGTATTTAAAAAATAAAAATTCATATATTATTATTTTTTGGAAGCTTTTAGAAAAAACGGTTTGGGGGGAAGGTTTTTTATCCAAATTGATCTCAAAAAACTGTTTTCTTGATATATACATCAGTGGCCACCCCGTCGTGATAGGTATTTTTTTTGGTTATACCCCTAATGTATATGTATATGTATGCACATATACACATGTACACAAGAATGTGTATTATTTTTTTTTTTAATTTGAAAAGAAAGAATTTAAAAGATGAAAATAAATTAAACACAATTGTTATAGTTTTTTATTTTAATTTGTTTGTAGCTTCTTGAGCTTCGTTCACAATAGTAAGTAAAATTTTCACTGGTGTTCATAATAGAGCAACCATTTTTTTTCGTAACCACAAACATTTTCAGTTACGAAACCGTTTGCAAATTTTTTTGGATTCTTGTTATGATATGCATAAGAAAGGAAATTAAACAACATGTCAATAATGTGTCAATAACGGAATATCTCATGGCCTTAATCATGAAAAAGTAGTTTTTTGTTTGTAAATTTAGTGCAAAATTTTAAGTTGCACTCAAATGAGTGAAGAGCAAAAAGTTGCAATAAACTGATGATGCTTTTTCTTAAACAAAACTATTTTTTTTTTTTTTTGTTTGAGTGCAACATTTTTTAGCATCACTTTCACTCATGTTTAGTGAGGCTGCTAATTTTCAATTCATCACTCAACATCAACAAAATTATTGCAACAATTTTGCACTATCACTAACTGTGTGTTGAAACTGCGAAATGAGTGCATTACCTCCATCTATGTTTTTATTATATATATTTCTTTCGTTGACATTTCGCTTGCATTTGACATTTAATTACTGGAAGTATTCTAGTAAAAACAGAATCTGTGTTGATAGATCTCGCATTCAAATACAGAAACAGTTTTCTCTCACAAATCTAGAAACAATGGAATTTTTTGTTTCACACTTCAAGTGAAACATTTTACGATGCGAGATATACAGAAACGAGTTACTGGTCGGAAAATTCCAAAAACAGATTGTTGCTTTACCCGACTGTACCTAAAAGAAAAATAGTATCATTTTTTTTGTCGAATTGTGTAATTGTTGAGTTATGAATAAAAAACCAACAATATTTTAAAATTTCAGCAAAAAAAAAAGTAAAAGTTGTTATCTAAAAGAATTTTTAAGCTTTAAATATGAAAAATTTTAATTTTAAAGAACTGCAATGGTGAAGTGTATATAAGTTATGATAAAGATAGACACATATATCACTCTTACATATTTCTTTTTTGTAAACTTAATATAAGACATCTATTAGAACCAATTCACTATTAAACTGCACGACATACAGGTGAGAGATGATTATTTTTGACGAAAATGTTTAAGTTGTCGACATCAATGGGGATTAACAATAGGTCTTATAAAAAGGCCGTGAAAAATTTAAGTTCGACAAACTGTCACAACACTAGAGAAAGTGATGTCAAAAAATTGGTTAAAAAACAAATCAATGCTTGGCTACAGCTAAATATATCTTGTTTATTTGTTTTTACCTAAATATACATATTAAAAAAATCTTACTATGTAGAAAATTTTTCATAAACTAAATGTTTGTTTTTTTTATACTCTTCATATACTTTAAATTAAATGATTTATATCTTTCATTTCTTTGCTTACAGAATGAATGACATAAATGTGCAACTTCATTTTTCATTTCAGTTTAAATTACACTTACATTTTCTTACCCTTACCAGTTAAATGTTTTTATAGTTGAAAATTTATTATGTTTCATTGGAAGAACATTAATATAAGTTTATAGGTTTAATGTAGAGTAAGTACTTTTTTCAATCATTAATATCAATTTGTCAAAATGTCAAAAAAGATTCACATATGCGTAACATAATTTAATATGATTATATATTATACATATGGGGGATTTCATGTCAAGTGACCCAACTTTTGAAATCGATGTCTTCCGATTTGTATAAAATTTGCACCAAGCTTATTCCTATGAGATAGTCGTTCAGACACATATTTTAAACAAGACCGGTCAAAAAGTTGAGGATTAAAATACGACATTTTGGCCAAACAGGTGCTCTTTCTCATGGATGCTTATTGGTGTGAGAAAAATTTGTCATAAACAAATTAGATTGCTATTTCTTCAACCTTTCCAAAAAAAAAAATTATTTAATTTTTAAATTAATTTTATAAATTAAAAAATTTTTTTTTTCTTTAGAGCGGGTACTTTTTTTTTTTTTTTTGCTTAAAAGAAAGCTTATGTCTTTTCGTTTATAGAAGTTTTGGTCGCTTAGTGGGCTGCGAGTGGGATATGTATACAAAAAATAATTTCTAACTCAAGACGAGGGCTTAAAAATAAAACTTATGCTGAGAAACTAGACAAATTAACCTTTCCAACGGTATTTTACATACCTAACTAGCATTTTATACCTTTGATACTGGAATACTCACAATATGTTAAACCCAGGAATAAAATCACTTTTTTTTATAGAAATGTTGACAATTAAATTTTTTTTATTTATTTGCAATAATAATTATAATAATAATAATAAAAATAAAGAGATAAATAATTTAATCAAATTTAATCTTAATCACATCAGATCCTTTTACATCAAAACTATTTGTACACTTAATTTATTGTAGCTGATGAAGTGTTTAAATTTTGCAAATTTTCAAATTCAAAGCCTTTCATCCTCCCTATTTATCGTTCTTATTTTCTGCTAGGCGAGGGCGACCACCATTCATTTTCACGTTCAAAATTTTACCTATGTCTTCTATCTGTCTTTTATTGCGGTTTTTTTGTCAATCCTATAAGTACTTTTGAGCGCACGTAAAACTAAATGTGATATTTATTACCAAAATATCAGGTGCCCCGGAGACAAGTTTTTGAATCAGGAAGAAATATTATATGGACATTCTCCGAAATACCAGTATATTTATTATTTTATGGCACTTGCTTTAAAAAGTGGGTGGAGAGACAGAATTTAACGGTTAGTTTTTATATTATGTTTAAAAGGTAAAAATTAACATTAAAAACACCGAAGAGCAGATTCGATGCTGCGGTAACATGGCACCGCTCAATACCATGCTTTTATACCGCTTGTCGATGGAAGATTCAAGTTGAAAAAGTTTTCTGCCTCTACACAATGCGATTTCTTTACAAAGCCAAAAAAAAGAAACAGCAGCGAAATCAACAGCGGAACCTACTAACGCCAAGAAAGGATTGGCAAAAATAGCAGAAAATAGAAGCGATAAATAGGGAGGATGAAAAACGTTGCATTTGAAAATTTGCAAAACTTAAACACTACATCAGCTACAATAAATTAAGTGTAAAAATAGTTATGATGTAAAAGGATCTGATGTGATTAAGATTAAATTTTATTAAGTTATTTATCTTTTATTTTAAATATTATTATTAGATATTATTATTATTATTATAATTGAATATTAATTTAATTATTATTACAAATAAAAAAAATTAATTTGCCAACATTTCTATAAAAAAAAGTAATTTTATTCCTGGAATTAACATATTGTGGGTATTAATGTTTTAGAAACACTTATGTACTGTTTCCAGCTGACAAGCAATTGATTGTGTAGTAAAATTTATATGAAAATCACTCAGTTTTTTTAGTGCTTTTCATATAAATTTTACTACACAATCAATTGCCTGTCACCTGGAAACAGCACATTATACATAAAAAGGAAAAAAAAAATCAAAATAGTACGCATGCTTAAAATTGAAAAACCCCTCGTCTTGAGTTAGAAATTATTTTTTTTATACATATCCCACTCGCAACCCACTAAGCGACCAAAACTATCTTAAGCTATCTTAGCTTTCTTTTGAGCAAAAAAAAAAGTACCCACTTTGAAAAAAATTTTAAATTTATTAAAAGATTTTATTTGTTGTGCTTAATTCCCTTTTTAAATAATTGATAAAAATACTGAAATTTATTGTTGGAGGATAAGCTGTTCCTATGCGCATTTCACTGGTTGCTTAGGCCAGATCATCAGGAAACATTCTCCTAAATAATTTTAGAAAAGCCAAAGCTATCAGCAAACAAAACTACAGAGGAAATGAGAATTACCTACAAACACTCAGAAAGTCTTATTTGCAATGATCTGGCCTAAGCAACCAGTGAAATGCGCATAGGAACAGCTTATCCTCCAACAATAAATTTCAGTATTTTTTATCAATTATTTAAAAAGGGAATTAAGCACAACAAACAAAATCTTTTAATAAATAATAGTATTCCCACAAGCAACTTTGATAATAAATTTTAAATTTAAATAAAATTAAATATATGTTTTTGAAAAATTAAAAAACTTTTTTTAAGAAAAATTGAAGAAATAGCTATCTAATTTGTTTGGGACAAATTTTGTTAACATCTATAGATTATACGTTACATCGATCAGAAAGAACACCTGTTTGGCCAAAATGTCAAATTCTAACCCTCAACTTTTTGACCGATCTTGTTGAAAATTTGTCTCTAAACTATCTAATAGGACTAAGCTTGGTGCAAATTTCATCCAAATCGGAAGACATCGATTTCAAAAGTTGGGTAACTTGACATGAAATCCCCCATATACATATGCATTTGTTTTTGAATGTGAATGGGAAAATGTTATTTTTCTACTGTTTGAAAACTTAAATACTACTTCAGGGTTGTGAGAGAAAACAAAATAAATTGAATAAAAAAAAACGATTAAACATATACCCCTGTATTCCTAAACGATTATTAAGTTTAATAAACGTTCATAAGGTAATATTATCATAGAGCATTTGTCTTGTAAACCTTTATTAAATTTAAATTATTTTTCTGAATACAGTAGATACTGTTTAAAAAATCAAGTAACAATTGTTGATACCCCGTTTAAATTTTGTTGATATTTCAATTAATGTTAAATACTAGGCCCCGTCTTAACAATACAAAGTTGAGCTCTTTAAACTGCGTTAGCACTGCCTCTGGCCGAAAAATGTTTTGTTTTTCATTTTTCCTTTCAGCATACATAAATTATCGAATTCGATAGATAGATTTTTTTGAAGAAATACAATTTGGTGATTTCATTGAAGTTTATATTAAAGCAATTAATTCTGATCGAAGCATTTTCCTAGACAAGATTTAAAAGGATACAAGATACAAATTATTAACCGAGTTTCACCAATAACCTGCAAAAGCTTATACACGCTATATCTGTATCTTTTTATGGTACTACCACTTAGTTTAGAGAGTCCCCAGAAAATGTCACTCTAATAAAAACCATAAATAATTTTTTTTAGCAACATTGAATTAAAAAAAGTATTTATGCAGTACGCGCACAGTGGAATGTGTACATTTTTGTGCAAAAATTATAAGGAGAGGTCCGAGAGTCTTGAAAGTTGGCACGCAACAATATTGACTAAAATTAAAAACAAATATAATTTCATGAAAATACAATCCAAATCAAATTTTTCGCCTTAAATTTACCTTTTCAAGCAGAATTTTTCAAATTTGGTACATACACTTTCTAAAAAAAAAAAAAAATAAAAACAAAAAAAAAAACATAAAAAGAACAATAAGTGCCAATAGTGATTATCTGCTCATATATCAGCCATTTGTGGACCGATCACGCTGAATTTAAATATGAAACAATTCCGGAATATATGTGACAAAAAAAATTTTACTTCCTATGTCCTATCATATCTGGGGTCCTCGGAAACCTCATTTTGATAGATAGACAGGCATAGTTTAATTACTTTCGCTACTCAAAAGGAGACCCAGAATATATATGGTATACCTCATAGGCTCTAAGCACAATATTGTAGAAATTACAAACGGAATGACAAACTTATATATACCCTTTTACATTCGGTGAAGGTTATAAAATATACGTATGTCGATTTTCGTTAAAGCCCAAATCATTTGCTAATCCTTAAAATCTGTGGTTTTGTTTTTGATTATCTCTATGCTCTTTTTTGCCCCAATTGTTAATAAATTGCTGTTATATTCAATGTTCAATAAATATCTGGCCTTAAAGTATGCAACAGTTTTAATACCCACCCATTCTAGGTATTGTGCGTTTGTATCTTATCTGATCTAATGTATCACTTTAAAATATTTGTGCTTGACCAACCTTTTAGCCTACCAATTGACTTTGAATCATTTTCTCTAAGTGTCATAACTTCCTTAAACATTTTGGTAGTTAAGTAAGATTTGGCAGCGATAAATTTATAATATCAACTATGTCAAGTCGTATATCCAGATGTTAATATCAGTGGTTCCAACCGTATTTTTTGGTAAGCCCTTGTTTTCGAGATATACCGTTTTTTCGAAAATGAAGGAGGTTGCACAACATATATTCGCCTAACTCTAAAGCACTAGGTGCCCCGCTTGTCTTAAAAGAAGTGTCAAATTCTAGGACAGTGTTTTTAAATAATATTCGGCACGAATAACTCTTATATGACTCTTAACCGCATTATCTAAGTCCCAAATAGAGTTAAATCTCGAAAATGTGTCTTTGGGCTTGACGGACTATACATATAGTTGTCTGTAGTCATAGTTTTGTTCCTATTTCCGAATTTTGAGAATAATTTTTTTTTATCGAAAGAACACATAATATTATTTTATTTTGGCCCCTATTATGAGTTACAATCGATAAACGATTTTCGCTGGCTATCGAACATCGACTATCGAATGTTAATTTGGTATTATGAGTTGGCAGCACTATCGAAAATTTCGTTGTGCATCGAATTTTTCAACGATAACAAATTTGCTTTCGACGGTGTAAATAATTTAAAAAAAAAATGGTTGAAAATGTAAGTTTTTGTTAATTTATTAGTTTTGGTGTGCAAATTCCACATTCTTAATTTTTTTTGGTTATTTTATGCAGGTCTAAAGTCGACAGTAGTAAGCATCAGTTGGAAAAGCTTGTTTCCCTTATGGTACAAAATCCTTTGTTAGCAAAAGGTCAGGCTACAGGTACAGGCCAGTACCAGTAAGCGTTCATCTTCATCAGATGAATCATCGTACCACGATTCCATAATCACAATAGTACTTTTTTATCGAATGTGTTTCATAATACAAAATGAAAATTCGTTCGATCAACTTATTCGACTGCTGTCGAACATCGAATTAAGTTCATAATAGGCACCTTTATTAAAAGAGCAACTTGGAGGACTTTTTTCATTCAAAATGCAAAATAAGTTAATTTTTAGAGGCTTTTAGATCTAGTGAAAACTTTAAAAAATAACTTCTTTTTTAATTTATTAAGGGTAGGTTTTCAACATAGAGATCAGAGATTTAGTCATCTTTAATCTGTGTTTTTAGTTTTTAAGATGAGGATTAATACTTTTACTCGCCAGTTTAAGCGGCCAATGTTGGTGGTTTAAACTTAATCATAAGAAATCCTATATAAATTTTTTTTTTCTTCTACATTTACATTTTAAATTGTTATATAATTTATCCCTGATGATGATACGCATGGGTGTGTCGAAATATTGGAGTTATAAAATAAATGTTACAAAATTTTTTATATAACAGATTGAGGTCTTTCTTTTATATAAAAAAAATAAATTATACAACAATTTAAGAAATCCTTTATTTTTCAAATATATTTGTGTCAAATAATTCAATAATATTATACATATATGGACTATGATTACGGCCAATGTTCGGTTTCGATTTCGTATTTGCAAAGCATTCACTTATTTTTTCTATTAGCATTTACGAAACATTTGGAGACTTTTTTTAAGAAAATAGAGTGTAAGAAACTTTAAAAACACTAAAATACTTACCCTGCCTTTACACATGCAAGTAATTACTTGCATGTAGTGTATATGTATTATCAACGAAAATTTCGAAGAAATAGCCGAAAGTCTTGCAAGTTGCTTTAGTGTTTACACAGTCAGTTGTAAGTTTATTTTTCAAATGTTCTCGAAGCGGAAACATCTTATGAAAAAAGCTTAATTTTTGGGTTAAAAGCAACCTTATCATGTTAATGTTATCACGAAATTTATTTAATAATATTAAATATAAATAATTTAATTATTTCTTTATTTTATTTTTGGTCCATCTTGATGAAAAAATTATGTTTATTTTTAAAATTGTATGTAAATCCAGTATTGCCGTAGTTACCGATATCATAAAATTTCTGGGAAAATATTTTGATTAACAATTTTTTTTTAAATACTTGCAATTTATGTTTTATTTGTATTTACATGTATTATTTTGTAAATGTGCATGGACAAAACACGGTTTTGTAATCATTTAAGCCTTTTATATATATCTCATTTCTATTGTATGTCCATATACATTTGTTTATTTCGTACATCTAAGCATATGTATATTTGTTTATATGAAAATATGTTGTATTGTTAGCAGTTTTGTCGAAAGTCCATATACTGGAAAAGTACCAAGAGAAAAGCGAAATTACCTGCATTAAATTGAACATAGAAGCAACGCATCACTGTGTTACAAATGTCACGTAACAACGTTATGGAATTCTATTTTATACAGAATGAAACGGTACATTACATTTCGGTAAGCTTTTGTATTGCTTTTCTTTCACCAAAACGCGAACAGCTGATTGATACAGTACAGACACGGTACAGGTACGTTCGCCTAACTAAGCCTTAAGTATATTTGCCAAGCGATATACAAACACATAAAATTAAACATAAATAAAAATTTATTTGCATATGAAAATTATGGTGTTTTTGTTATATTCTAAAAATATACGCAAAGCTGTCAGAAGTAGTCGTTTTCCTTTATAAATATGTTGCAAAAATTAATGGCAAATTTGTTCCACATCTTACACCCAGCTATAATTGAGTGATGTAATGTCCTTTTTTGCTGTTGACGCTTATTATTATAAACTTTGCATTCAATATTTGACCCGTTAAATACAGATAAGTGTTGAGTGTAAGACGTAGTTATTATTTTGTTCCATTTTAATTTAGAAAACTGTATAACTTTGTAAGGGTGCGTGTTACCTGACAAATATATTGCACACTTATAATGCATTATTATTTAAAAAACAAAGCACCATTGAACATATGAGCATTCGCACTAGCTTTCGCTTTCTTTAAAACTAAATTTGATTATTTGCATTCGCTAAACACAAATTTGCAGCACCCTAATTTGGATCACTGAATTGCATGCAAATATAAGACATTACTTATTTATTACCTTTTTCTTAAAGTTTTAAGAAATAAAATAAAATTTTTCAAAAAAAAAACCATTAATACATATTTAATATTAAAGCATTTCTTAAGTGGTTGAAAAGTATGATTTTTAACTCACAAAAACCCACAGTGCGCTACATTAAGTGTTTGTCACCCCTAAGAAAAACATATATATCATATTGTGCCAATAAAGAAATAACATCTTGAGCAATTGTACTGCTGCTTATCCTGTCTTGTCTATGTATTTGAAGAATAAAATGAGAATTTTGTATGACAGCGTTATTTGTACGTGTTACATTTAACTAACATTGTTTGCGAAAATTATTTACAAGCTAAACTGAAAGCACACTATACGCTTACGTGAGTATTTATATGACTATTTGTCTTAAGAAAAATTGTATTAAATAATAAAATAATTTGTAACCATTGCAAAGAACATGTTTAAGTTGCGAGTTTATACACATAAGAAATATTTAAATAAAAATGTGTTAAATAAATGTAATTGAATTTCATGATAAAATCCTAGTCATTTAGCTAAACTTCAATTCTATTATATCCAATGTTTTTACTTATTTAACTCAAACTAAGATTCGAATTTACTCAGAATGAATATATTTTATTTTAATTTTTTTAACTTAAAATTCTGGGAATATAAAATGTGTTCTTTTGTCTGTTTCATTGCAAATTTTTCATTACTCAGCAACACTTTTGTGTCTGACAATAATGCATGTTAATAAAAGGGATAAAACACAAAAAAAACTTCTACAAGAAAGCTAACAGGAAAGTATAGTCGGATATGTTTGACTATATGATACCCTACATTAGTAACATAAAAGTGAAAAAAACTGTGTTTTAAAAATGTTTCACATTAATTGAAAACTATTTTCGCTTAATTTTATAACGTTACTGAAATTTTTATTTTATATTCGAGTGTATATTATGACAGTGAAATAGTTTTTTTGCTAAATTTTTGACAGTGGAAGCGTTATAGAGAGGGGCCATACTTAGAGGAAAATTCTTGTCTGTGGTGGATTGACCTACCATTGTAAGACCTTGTGACAGAGATTTTTCTCGTATTAAGTTTTTTGTTAATACGCAGAATGAGCTATATGGTTTGAATTATTTTTTACTTTTTAAATTATTATTTTTCTTGGATTTTTTTTTTTCAGCATTTTGTGAAGTAGACCTGGGCCCTGTTTCTCAAAAATACAAATTTAAAATCGACAAGTAAAATACATTTGAAACAAAAACCAAAATTGTTAAATTGTTGTTTTTTTAACTTATTTTACTTGTAGAATTGTAACTTGTAGTTTGAGAACTAGCGCCCTGGAAAATTAATTATGATTAACTATACAATCAAACAAAAATAATTTCACCCGAAAGTTTGCCAAACGTTATGGAAAATATGTAAAGGAGAGCACGAGGACATGGATATCACCTTGAGGATATAATATTTTAAAGCTAATTGAAAAAAATCCCCAGTAATATACTGTATTTAAAAAGAATCTGTATTGTAAAATTGTTTTCTATATACCTCCATTTAAAAGTAATCGGAAGAGAGATTTATATAGGATGTATTTCTATTGACTTAACGTTAGTATTAAAGTTGTTTATGCCGAATTTCCTCACTACACCATGAGATATTTGGTAACAAAATTAATATTCGATAGTTCTTTAAATACACTGATCGACTTAGAACCACTTCTTAAGTCAAGGAAAGTTGTCTGTCAGTCTACATTTGCATGTAAACCTTCTGCTAAAAGTAGGCCTTAAGACTATTATAAATTTTGAAAATACTTATTATTGTAGTATATTTAATTAAATTAAGAGCAAACATATTTCATTACAACCATAAACATATTAATGACGTTTGACAATAGCTGCCATACAAGTACGACTTTTAAAAATTGCTTTAACTGCCTTTAATATCTTAAATTATAAATATGGATAAAACTTCGCGTAAATTAAATTTGATTGGATATTTTATTAATTGATGTTTGTGATATAATATTTTGTATGCGTTTACAGTAACATTAAAAACAAATTTACTTGATTTACTTTTATTTGTCATCAATATTATTGGGAAACCCAATAGAGTGTTTTGTTAACCAAATTGCGTTAACAACCTAACAAAAGAATTGTTGTTAATTTAGCAAATGTGGTCTTCTATGGTTTGAAGACATGTCGCTTGTAAAAGACTGAATGTCGCTAGTAAAAGACTGAATTTCGTTTGTAAAAGACTGAATAGCCTTTTATCAGAATTCCTTTAAAATCTCATCAATACAAGAAGTTCATTTCAGAATGAAAACAAAACCTATACAGCACATACACATATCGAAATCAATTGGCTTTTAATCAATTCAATCTATAGAATGTGCAAAACTGTTTTGGATATAAACATTTTGAGAAAATAAATGAATGTACAACCATTTAAGACAACATGCTAAACACGGAAGAACAGCATAAAAAGATTAATGTCTTGTCTTTCCTTTTATAAACTTTAACATGCAGACATTTGTATGTACATATTTTAAGCAAAATCAAGATACTTCTGTTAAATGATTTAAACCGAAACGCTTTTATGTGCAAATGTTAAGTTTAATGGCATAAATTAAATGATGATGTAAACATTGATTAAAAAAATTTATAAAAAACAAAAATCGTAAACATTTAAATAATTCCTATTCATCTTTATTACTCCCCATTTGTTAGCTTTTCTCAAATGTAGTAGCAGCTGTTGCTACAGCATGTAGGACAATATGTTTGCAAAGTTAAATTCAAGTTCGTGAGAAGCGTTGTGGCGACTTTTCAAATATTTACGATTTTTTTTTATGTATTTTACTAAAGTTTTACTTCTTTGCATTGAATTTGATTTCTCGTTCAAAAATTAAAAAAAAAGCAAGCAGAAATGCTTTATTCGGCCGTGCTAAATCTTTAACAACCTACATTGAGAAATATAAATTTTAGTAGACTTTTTATGGAAAATTATAACCGGTTAACGCCCAACGTTTTTTTTAAAAAAATAACGTTTTTAGAATCTGGGAATTATTTCTTTTCATAAGTTACTTTATTATATTAAACATCAACATTTACCCCCATATTCATAAAAAATATTTTTGATTAATAAAAGGTTTATTAAACAAATTTTCATAGAAAATTCTTTCATAAACCTGCAATAAGCCTAAAATATTTTTTATGAATATGGGGGTTATTCTTTAAAGTCATTCCTAAAAATTTATGGAGTATAACTATTACAAAAAAGCTTTATAAAATACATAATTGTGCATTTACATTACATTGAAATCTAGTAGATTTCATTTGAAATCTTCCTCCAAATCTAGTTCGTTTACATTATACTTGTTTGACATTAGCGAGATTTTGTTTTCACAACAGAAACAGCCGACTGAAAGTTTTTCGTGTAACACAGTAAAGAAATAGGCATTTAAAAATTTGCATTTACATTTTCTTTATAATCAACTTCATTTATTTTATCAATATTATTTGTCATTTGCATTTTTTTACTATTATACGAAATTTTTAAATGTTTTAACAAGCAGCTATTATTGTTTTTGTTTTATTTTTTGTTAAAATGTCATTTTTTTCTTGTGCAGGGAAGTAGTTTTTAGTGCTATATGGGGAAAAGCATAGTTGCATCACTAAGTACTACTAGATTTCGAATAGATTTCGTCAAAATCTAGTCACAAAGTAGATTTTGTTTTGTACGGGAAATCTAGACAAAAACAACTAGATTTGGCTCGAAATCTCGAAAGTACTAGATTTCGTTGTAGTTTAAATTGGCTATAACTGAAATTTAGCACATAGAATAGATTCGAAAAATAAAAAATGTTTAATAACGTTTTTAATTAAAGTAAGACAACACAAGAATTCAAAAAATTTTGTATTATTACCCAGGAAAAACTTTTGAAATTTTGGTAATAGGTAGTAGTTATTTCACACGATACCTGGTAAGTAGGTATCATTACAACTGTCATTATTCTGAAAACCTCAATAAGTAATTACTAGTAAGGACCTCAGTAAACACTTTTTACTTCTATTATTTCCTACTGAATATTTGCTTACTAAAAATCAGCTCAAAAACTACTTATTACGTATATAAACAGTTTTAATATGTATTATATACAAATTCTTGTTGTTGTTTATATTTTCGTTTACTAAATAACTAAATAAAAACTAGTTATATTTGTAAGTACTTACAATTAAACTTACTGGTAGTTAAATAATAACCAGATATTTTTTGACTACTAGTAAGTGTATCGTAAGTATTTAATTCTGTGGACAACTCGAACAAAAATAAGTAGTTATTCAGCCGAAAAATAAGTTATCTGCTAACTTACCGGGTAAGAAACGTTTTTGCTGGGTATATAAATAAACAAATAAAATTTATTGTTTTATTCAAATAATGCGAAAATTATTTTTTGACAATATTTATACCAAGAAATTCCTTCTCCAATAATTTCTTTCAGAATACAATAATAGCGCTCGCCACCCATTTTTTCGCTCTGAGCCGTCCTGCTGGCCACATTAGGGGGACGATCCAGACATGGTTCGAACGTGAATTCCGTCACATATGGACGTCCATTCCTGGGTTAAGAGAATCCAATAAATTTGTGACCCATCCCGTGGAAAGGCAGGTAGGCTGCTCCTGCTTGATAAGGGGAACTCAGGTTACTTGTTGGCCTATTTACGGGAGACTGTGGTCCTAGATACTATCAGTTTATACTGGAAAATGTTAGTACCAAGATATGCAGATTTTGTGGGGCTGATGACGAAAGGTCAGAACATCTGCTCTGCTGTTGTCCCGCATTAGGGACTTCTAGGTAGAAATTTCTCCAACTGATGAGCTCAACTGAAATTTATGATCTTTCACCGGCAGGATAACGGGCTTCAAACATAGCCTGAACCTGATATGGTGAGAAACACAAGCTGCACAAGAGATCCTCTAGGTCGTAGTGCTTATGGCCTTTAACAATCTACAATACAATACAAACGATTTTATTTTGTCAATTGGCACGGTGAAATCTGGATAATTTTTGCTTCTTGCATATTTTAGCGTTTCTTTAACAATATAATCAAAAACGGTGTCAGTAAAATATTCTTAAAAATTTTTAAGACAAGATTTTCACGCTAGATGATCTTTTATGTTATTTCTCATTATAATGGCCGTTTGTAGAACCTCTGGCAATTTTGTATAACTGGGATTTACATTTTGTTAGGCAAATGTTTGTTTTGTAAGGCAACGTCTCTTTTTAGATCCCTTTGCACTGGAATGAATATTTTCAGTAGATGAAAAGCCTGATGAAATAGCGTTATCAGGATCACATGTTTCTCGTGACTCAGAAATATCAGGTAATTTATTTTGCAGTTTAAGTTGACCTGGTACATCAGTGTCTTCCACGCCTCCTCAGTTGTTATCATTGAAGTAGTCTTCATCAGTAAATTCATCTGGTTCTGGTGGAATAACAATTATATCGACATCTTCAGATACCATAAATCTAGGGTCATTTACAATATCCTCTCATTCGCGCAGAGAAAATGCTCTTCTATACATCTTTAGATAAAATAATTGTCAGAATTTTTGAACTGAAGTGAATAATATCAATGTAATAAAAACTCGATACACGGAATATCCAATGTAGAAAATTATGAAGAGCGAAACATAAATGTGAAATACTAAAGACAAAAAAAAAACACTGTTTGGACAACGCCAACAAACACAATATAAAGCAGAAAATAGGAAATAGCACGTGACAAAAGACACACACGATATACTGAAAATGAAAAAAACTGTAAATATTTTGATAACGCCAAGAACCAGTGTCATATAAATAAGACAGTCACAATGCACCATCTGTTGTTTGAAGTATCCTAATTTTTTAATCTTATATATAAATACGGGAACGATTTTTTTGTAGTTGATTGTAAAGTATCTTATCGACCACCGATTTTAATGAAACATATATCGTTTTTAAGGCATATCTTCACACAAATACCAAATAAGCGTCTGGACGCATATACATACATACACATATATATATATATATATATATATATATATATATCTTCTTGATATGTAGATTAAAATAAAAGTTATTTGAATCAAACCAAGATTTCTTGAGTCCGACAGGATCATCACAACACTATTAAGAACACGCGCCAGAAACATAACCGAAGTTTCAGATCTCTCGGTGAAAGTAGAGTTCCATGGCCTACTGGCTAGTGTTACCGCATCTGTAAGTCGCGGGGACATAATGCAGTTAGCTGCTAATGACCGAAAATGGTGAGCTGTTCGTCGCCACATGCTTGAACAATAATCTGGTAATCGGAGGAACTCTATTCCCTCATAAAAATACACATAAGGTGAGCTGGATCTCTCCTGACAATATAACAGAAAATCAAATTGACTACATTGCTATTAGCAGGAAATGGAAAGGTTCATTTTTAGATGATTAGATTATTAGATAAATATGGCAAACAAAATCATTTCCCAAATTATTACCAAAAGGCTAAAAATCGCATTTGATCCACTTCTTCGTAATGAGCAGCCTGGCTTAAGCTAAATGTTCAGGCCGAGGCAGCTGAATTTGGTCTGAAAATAAACATTACCAAAACCAAAGTAATGAGAATAAATGATTCCAACTATAGACCATTTAACCCTTACCGGGTCAAAAATAATTTAAGTCGAGCTAAAAATCTAAAAACTTATATTTAAGGTAATATGATGGTGCTGAAGCCAGGTAACATTTTAGTTTTCATCTTGGCCATCTCCGCTCAAAAATAAAGAAACAACTGCAATCTCTATATTATAATAAACTTTAAATTTGTATATCGTTCAAGCGCATAGAAACACAGTACAATGTAATGTCGAATATATTCGACAAAAACACGGAAAAGGTTAAAATAGACCATCAAGAACTCGAAGATGTGACAACATTTTTCTATCTTGGCAGCTTACTGACCACAAAAGGAGGCTCTGGTGACGACGTCCGGAATCGAATTAAATGTGGCAAGCAAGCATTCGCTCAGCTTAACCCAACTTGGCGATCCGCGCATATCTCAAAGAGAACCAAGTTAAACGTATTCAAATTCTGTGTAAAATCCACTCTTCTTTATGGCTGCGAATCCTGCAGAAACCCAATGACGATATTACAAGAAATGCTATAGAATGGAACCCACAAGGTGCCGAAGAAGAGGTAGACCATCCCACACATGGCGTCGCCAAATCTAACTCGAAGCGCTCTCACAAAACAAAAGCTGAAACGAAAGGAAACCCTTAGCATCTGACAAATCAATATGGAACCAATTTCTAATGGCCCTATGATCCATATAGGAGACACGGGAACAGATATACATATATATAAGTTCTCTTGAATATTTTCTAAAAAAAATTTAAAAAATCCCTAGAAACAAATCTTGATGCAAGAAATGTGATTCTATTTAAAAATCAAGAAAACTAGACTAATATTAAATAAATGCAGCTTGAACTTAGCAATATCTTTTTAATAAAAACTAGCTACTTTAGTATTTCTTCTTTTAAGAAATTTTTGATCATTTTCCAAAAACGTGGATATTTTGTTCATGAGAAAAAGTTTCTTTACGAGTATTTAAGAACAATTTCCTAAATGCGAACGAAATAAGTTAAAATCAAGAAATTATTTTGCGATTTTGGATTTTCTTGTTTTACGAAATGAAATTGTTTTAATTTGAATTATTTACATTCTTAATATTATTAAATTTCATATATGTCAATATTTTTAGCATTTTTATTTATGACTTTAGTCCAGTAACATTACAAATACTAATAAACATATTTGTTAATTTTTTCCCTATTTAATAATGTACATTTGAATGGTCTTTTGAGATTTGGTTTAAAAGTTTTTCCGTTTAAGTATGTACTAACATGCATACATATTTCATGGAGTAAATAAAATTTTACATATTACAAACCTTTAGGTTTTCTTCAAATGTTTCTTAAAGGCATAATAATATTCATGTAAAGATTTCGATTAAAATATAGTGTTGTTGTTATATTCAAATGGATATCAGATACGTTTAAGTGTTCAATCATAATTATGTGCTTTGAAATAGTTGATAATGTCAGATAACGATTATTAGATTTAAATGCAGTATGAGAGAATTTCCTATATAATTAAGCAAGTTTTGAAAACTGGATAAATAGTTTACCAGAAACTTCAAATAGCAAAGTTTAACATAGTTTAATTGTTTTTTAAGCTTGTGTGTATTTAATATTTTTATTAAATACGATACATACATATGTTAAAACCAAGAGGATATATATCTATTTCCTTAGGCCTGACAGAAAAGATATGGTATAATAACACTGTGCTACACTCGAAAAGCACTTTTGAAATGACCTAGTTTGCATTAAAAGTGTTGGTGAGCATGTTACGAATCCGGGCTTAAAACTTTCAATATACCTCCGAATTCCCGAGTTATGGACCAAAAAAATTTTTTTGAGGCTGCTACTTTTAAACATTTATAACTTTTCTATTTATTAACCGGTTTTTGAAATTCGAACGGTTTTAGAAAGCAAAATAATTGTTATTTTTAAATATATATACTTTCCATACAATATTAGCACAAATATGAATAGATTTTTTCAATTATATGGAAAATTTTTAATTTTTTTTAAACTTTTAAAATTTCTACGAGACTTTTTTCCGAATTTAGTTTAAAGACAACAAATATATTAAAGACAGTATTTTTCTGAGTAAAATAAGACCGATTTGTTGAAATCGGTTGAGAAATAAGGAAGTTATAGTACTTTTTGCGAACAAAAGAGTGGAAACCTGTTTCGATTCACTTAACGAATTTTATATTTGTATCACCAATTTATACATGGGTATTTTGAACAAACATATTGGGGTTCATTCCAAGCACTCCTAACGTGCGACCGATCAAAATATAGATTATAAGCTTCTACCACAGATTTATTTTACAATTTTACAATTCGATACGATGTTTTTTGTCAACAAATAAGCCACAAATGCAACAAAAAAGATTACGCTTATTACACATTGTAAAGGTGGGCAAACTCCGTAATGGATTGTATTAAAATATTAAAAATACTCTTCACCTAAGCACAATATTATTGTAAAAAAATACCTTAATTTAAAAAAACAATTTTTTTCTAATTCGACTTTAAAAACACTAACTAAAAAACACAAGTTTTGCAATTGTCAAAAAAATAACAGTATTTTTAGAAAGTACTTTCACTAATGTTTATTTTAGTGATGGGTCCGTGAGGGGATATTGACTCACACTCACTCACATCAAGAGAAAAATTTTCTAATCACGCACTGACATCGTGGCTCATTTTAGTTCTATACACATTCCCAAACACGTGATTAAACTCAAAATATCGCGTGATTCACGTGAATAACGTTTAAACACTCTGTGTCAGTGTTTTTCAAGTGAATCACGCAAAATCAGCTCACGTACTCATCTCTGGTTCAACGATCTTTTTTATTGCTTTCTTACACTTTCATGCTCTTTTTCTCATACTCTCCATACTTTAGTGAACTCCTACACTCAGCATACTACACTCATATAAAAAAGAATAACAATTGAGCTATTTACAAGTACAATTGACTTGATTCTCTTAAATTTCGTTTGTCATTAGCAAAAATTCGAGTTCTTATTATTTTAGTTTTTTTTGTACCTATATATTAAAATTTACTTGTTTAAAATAAGCGATTTGTATTGTATAAACAAAAGAAAAAAAATTCTCAACCGATTTCAACAAATGACGTCTCATTTTACTTAGAAAAATACTGTCTTTAATATATTTGTTGTCTTTAAACTTAATTCGGAAAAAAGTCTCGTAGAAATTTTAAAAGTTTAAAAAAAATTAAAAATTTTCCATATAATTGAAAAAATCTATTCATATTTGTGCTAATATTGTATGGGATGTATATATATTTAAAAATAACAATTATTTTGCTTTCCAAAACCGTTTGAATTTCAAAAATCGGTTAATAAATAAAAAAGTTATAAATGTTAAAAAGTAGCAGCCTCAATAACATTTGTATGGTCCATAAGTCGAGAATTTGGAGGTATATTGATACTTTTAAAACCGGTTTTGTAATACACTCATGTAAGTGCTTGCAAAAGAGGAAATTTTGTAGCACCGTGTAATTATTCATATTTACTTTGCACAAAATAGTCGTTGTTCCACTTTTTAACGATATGTATGTTCTAGATCTATACAAAATTTCAAGACGATCTAGCTTTTGCATTCGTCCGGTAAAATCATTAATACAGCTCTCAAATTATAAAAATAATTTAAAGATGAAAGATTCGTTTAACATTAAAAATGGGCCAAATCGGTTATTGTTATACGCAGCCTCCAAGCTAATGCCCACTCGTAATATGTCTTTTGAAATGATAATAGCCATAGGGAATGAGCTTAAACAACAACATTTAATACATTAATTTTTTAAATAAAAACTGCTTCGTACAGAAATCTTGGCAATTCTGTACACTGCACCCAACAAAAATCTGATATATAGAGATAATTTGTAATAGAAAAATTTGAATATATAGTATATTAAAATTCAGTTATTAGGTAGAATATAACTTCAAAAACACTTAACTTATTTGTTTTGCTTATTTCTCATTAAAATTAGCTTTGATAACAGTCATTCATATATGCACATACACCCAGAGAAAAAACATTTATAAATATGACCACCTCCAACAAAACTATTTTTAACCTTTATGTCAACAGCTACATACCTGGGTATGTTTTGAATTTTAAAAACGCTGTATGTCTGAAAGTGACTTTTATATCGCTCTGAAATATCATGATATCCTCACTTGCAGTGTTTTCTAACATATTCTGATGTTTGAATAAAATTGGACTAAGCAGACCATGGATGTGGTCATTTTTTAATTCCTATCCCTTACGTCAACAACTGCATACCCGGGTATGTTTTGAATATTAATAACGCTGTATCTCTGAAAGTGGCTTTCATATCGCTTTTAAATTTCATGATATACCCACTAGAAGTGTTTTCTAACTAATTCTAAGGTTTGAACAAAATTGGACAAACCAGACCATGTACATCGGCTTTTTTTCATCCCTACCATATCCGGGTATGTATATGAAAAAATTAAAATAAAGTAATATTGCAAGTTTATTTCATAATATATAGGGTTTTATAAGTCTGCTAAAACTACCGCTATTTTTAGCATTCCTGCACTAAAACAAATCAAAGTGGGAGAAACACAAAAAAAAAATACAAATAAAACAAAAAAACAACAAAACATGTGAATTCCCATATAAAATGCGCTTGCATACCCGGGTATGCATACTGTTGACGTAAGTATAACTTTTCTGCTGTTGACATAAAGGTTAAAGAAAATTTTACCCTCAACTATATTATAGTTAAAGTAGTCCTACATCAAGAAGCCACAACCATATTATGGTTGCCTTCGCACATGTTATTATTAATAATAACTAAAATATGTTTAACACTTACAATAACATGGTTATTTTGTAACCATAGCATGTCGCTCTTGGAAAAGAGGAAAATTCTATTGTTAATTTAAGAACAAATTATTTTCATATTTAACCATAACATGTTTAGAAACAACTATAATATGGTTTGGTCTTGGTGATGGTGGAATACCTTTACCATAATATGATTGACGGTTACACTAACATCGTTATATTAACCATAATACGCTTAAAAATGTTCGTTAAATATAGTTTTGTTGGAAGTGACCATATTGATATATATATATATTTTTTTTGTTGATCCGATGTTTACCAAATCAAACTTTTGCGGATATTAAAAAAAAAAGTATTAAGTTATTGTAATTATAAAGCTTAGGGCTACTTTAACAACTTACCGATAGTTAAAGGAAGGAATTTGTATAAAAAGATTTTCACTATTACAACTTTACCTTAAACTAAAATTAGCAATATTTTAGAGGCAAGTCCATCCTTCCATGTAAGTCAAAGTTAAGTAGCAATAATAAATAACTTGTTACACGTCCGACAAAATCCTTCACTTAAATAACGGCAAGTTGCAATAACGGCCCTTAATTGATTAATTCCTTAAAACCTTTCCCATAAACAGAGTTGCCATATAAGAAGGCCTTGTCCTAGATCTACGGGCTTATTTTCCATTTAAATTAAGATATAGGTGAGGAAAACAGTGACAGACAAGGGGCTTCAACTCATTCCTTAAACGCTTTTTTAAAATTTTGAATTTTCTAGTAGTTCGTTTTTATTTTTAATTAAAAAACCCGGTTCAGTCGAATTCTTATGGATTTGTATCTTTTTTTTCAATAAAATTAGTTTTTACTTAATTAAAACTTAGACGAACCCTCTCTGTTAATTTTCCTAATTTTTTTTTTTTTTTTTTTTTTTTTTTGTGACAACAACACTTACTAAAACATGCAATTAAGACGAATTAGTTTTACAGAGTTTTAGCAGGGGCGAATTAAATTGAGTTTGACATCCATTGTAGACCAAATATGCTTGTTGTTTTTGTATTGCTGTATTTTTATATTTATACTAGCATTTAATCCGCTACTTCGTTAGCGTCTCTTTTTCTTTTTCTGCGTTAAACGCGCATGGTGTGTTTTCTCTATAAATAATAAGAAAAAATATACATTTTATATAGAGAAAACACACCATCGTAAAAGTGCGCGTATAACGCATATTCGTAGAAATTTTTCGATGGTTTTTTTATAAACCATCAGTGAGTCCATCGCATGTACTCATTTGAAAATCGGTTGAGTGGTTCTCGAGTTATAAAATGACGAACATAGGACAATTTATTTTTATATAAATAGATTAGCTGTATGAATGGCAAGAAATAAACAAGAAAACAAATATAATTCTGTTTACGACACACCAATATCAGAGTATTATTATGGTAGTATTTCGACTTGAAAAGAAAATAATTCGAATATATATGTATATATATATATATATATATACAATATATATCGTAAGTTGGGTCTCAAAATGGTTTTCTTTCGAATCGAAATAATACTTACACAGAAAAAATAACAAAAGTTTTTAAATAATTAAAAAATAATTTCAAAAACTTTTTTAATATTTTTAACAATTTCTCTTAATTTACATGTTTGTCATATTAACAACTTGTTTTATATGTAAAAATTACCCCCATATTATTAAAAAATATTTTAGGTTTATAGCAGGCTTATGAACAAATATTCTATCGAAATTTGTTTAGTAAACTTTTTATTAATCAGAAATATTTTTTATGAATATTAATATTAATATTTATATCATAGTAAAAAATAAAAACTATTTTGTGGCAAAAAGCTTGCAATACAAAATAAAACAGAATTTTATAAATTTTTGTCTTAAAATCTTTAAAATAAGATATCGCACATTTTTGTTTTTTTCAGCTTTTGGAGAAAATCGACATGTAATATTTATATCTTACCACTGTAAAAATATCGTGCTATTTTGTTTACTTTTTTTGGATTTGATTGAATCTGTTGTCTTAAAAATGCTTTCCCATATGTCTTTTATGTTAAATTACAAATTGTTCTGCTTCTCCAGAAAATGTTTAAATTTTAAGTTAAGACAGTATTGTTAAACATGGGTGATAAGACGAGTATTGAGTAATTGAATCATCCTACAGGGTAAGTAAAGTAATTATTGAAAGAAATTTCAACGGGTCTTTTATATATTCTAGTCAAGATTCCGTTTGGTGCTGATGTTTAAAACTCCTAGTGCATCCAAGTCTAAATTTTTTACTTAAATAAGTTATGTATAATATTACTTCTGATGTGATTTTATATTTACTTCACTTAACATTAATAAAAAATTATTTTAATGCATCTTCTTATTCAACTTAGTTAGCAACAAAATCTTTTGTTCATATAATAAACTCGTAATTAAAATTTATATTTACTTGTTAAAAAATATTTTTTTCAATATAAAAAACTTATTGTTTAAAATATGTATTTGCTAAATTTTAGATTTACAAATTCAGTTGTTTGTGCCTTTTCAATTAAACAGTTAATTGTATTGATGAATATGGTATTCCATATGCCAATTGATTTGTCGTAATTTTTTGCTGTGTAGTAATCCCAAGCTCTTGATATTTCTCCGAAGTTCTTATTTAATAGTAAGTATGAGAGATTAATATTAAAAGCTGATTTTGATCTTAAGCACATGTAGGTACTAATGTACCTGTATACTAGATTGAAAAATCAGTACTATGTTGGTTTACTTTGTCCATGCATAATTTATATATGTACTTTTATGTTATATATAATACCAGGGCTGTGGAATCGGAGTTGAGGTTTTTGTACCGGAGTCGGAGTCGTAGTACCCACAAATACTCGCGACTTCGAGTCCAAAATTTTTCGGCACACAAATTATAAAAATATTTTTTAATATTGTTGTTTATTTGTTTAGCTAAAGGTCATAAAAATCTATAAATAAAAATTTTTTTCCAATTTTTATATTTTTAATTTTTTTTTTTATTTTTCATCCGATATTTCGACCATACATCGATGGTCACCTTCAGTGGATTTAAAACACTGTAAAAATTAAAAAATTAAAAAAAAAATACAAACACGGTGATACGTCCTAACAGCTTAACATTTTTTCATCAGCTTATATTTTCTAATATTTTTAAAAATAAAAATTCTTCGAAATTACAGAATTATTTTCTTGCTATATTTAACCATTTGAAAGGTACTGCATTAAAAACAAGTTAGAGTGCTATATTCGGTTGTGCCGAATCTTTTATACCCTTATAAATTATTAATTAGTCTTTATTAAAACGGACATCAGTATACAAATTGGTTCCGGCTTAAAGCAATTGGACTACAATCAGACAGTGTAGTGCTTTTATTTCTAGCAATTTGAACTAACTTGAATAAAATATCTTGCTAAATATCTCGTGGTAGCTTATGCCGAACTAAAATGATTTTCAGGAGCGGAATTTATATTAGACCCGTGGTAAATTATGGGCTAATCATTACGAAATCCTGTAGAGTAATTTCTGTTATTAGAAATCTATATGGAACAAATTCCAATGCAGTAGAGAAATTTGGTTTAGCGTGGACTGATTATCAAAAAATTGCATAATATTACTATTTCTGGCCAAATGAACCAAAATTGGACCAAATTTTACCACAATATCTGCTACGGTATTAGGCGTATTTAAATAATTTCCCAGAGTGAGCATAATATTGGACATTATATGGCTAATTATGGACCGAGCTTCCGGAAATTCTATGGTATGATTTTTAGTCCTATAAGACTTTAACGTACCAAATTGTATTATAATAGCATTATTTATTAAATTTTTTAACATACTAGACTATTTTCCGAATGAAGGTTTTATACGCGGCCTTGGGTAAATTATGGACCGATCTGAAGTAGCACATTTTATCATAAATTATGGATCGCTCTTAACGAAGTTTGACAATGTGATTTCTAGTCCTATAAAACCATAACGTAGCGCATTTTAATATGATAGCAATATTTATTACGTTTTTAGATGTACAGTATGATTTCTAGTCATATATATATATAGAACGAGTCTTATATCATGTCGTGAATTTTGCCAACTTTTATGTTAATTTTTGTAATAAAATTGTAATTTTTTTATAGTGGTGGTTCTATATTTTGATTTATAACTCTGATCCTACTGATCGCAACCTGCTTGGGATAATTCGAAGCAATTCGACAACAATATGGTTCTTATCTTTTGAGATTTTCGAAGTGATCGTGAGACTGTCAGACAGACGAACATGGCTAAATCGACTTAGAATTACTCAAGAAACCAGAATTTATAAACTTTATATGCATAATAAAAAAGTTTCACACGGAATGGCAAACTTTGTATACTTCCCTCATTCACCACTAGTGGTGGAGGGTATAAAAAGAGTTTAAAGTCAAATAAGGACAAGTTTTATATACATTTAGCATTAAGGTTAGAGTATGAGTTGCAGTCGCAGTCGTGAGTCGGAGTCGCACTTAAAAAATCGGAGTTAGTACTTTTTTCTGACGACTCCACAGCCCTGCATAATACATTCAAATGTATGTGAAGACAATTTTTATATTTCAATATTAATTTTTATAGTTTTTTCATACATTTTTTTGTAGTATTTGCACGCAGAAAAATATGTAAAAATTCTTTGGATAAACCAATAATATTTATTTAAGTCTGTAAAATGTATATATTTCTTAAGCAAATGTTGTGTAATAATAGTGTTCTACTTTGAAAAAAATAATAAATAAATTCATAAATCAGAAAAATCATAAATTTTGATCGGATTTATAGTTATAAATTCGTTTTGATATAATCCCAATGGAAATGTTAAGTGTTAAAATGTACAACTTGCAGAATTATGACTTTTTCATTTCAATGATATAGTTATTTTACATTTTTGTTTTTAATTAAATAAGTTTTATATACATACACTCACTAGTATTACGAAGTAGTGTATTGCCTAAATGTGGAATAGTTTAATTTTGACCTGAACCATTATATTTGTTAATGAATAATAATACATATATTTATTGACAGTTAGTATGTTTTATAACAATGACTCAAAAATAATAAAAAACAACAAATTACTAGAAAAGTAGAAGTGTTTTTTTTTTTGTTATGGAACTCCTCACTTAATTGTACTGTATTTTAAACAAAAAATTTACCGTCTTATGCAAAAAAAGTTTAAGTTCACATTATTGGACCAATACATTATGCCCATACACTATTGCTGGGCTTACCCCTGTTTTCATAAACTACCGATTGCTAAAGGTAGGACTTCATCGGCTGTATGAGAAGTGTTCCATTATTACAACTAAACTATAACCTACCAGGTAGAATGAACTTTCCTTTAACTTATCGATCACTTTACGTAAAAATTAAGTTGTAATAATAATGTAAAATAAAATCCTATCTTTAGCTTTTGTTTGGCAAATGTGAAATTAAGCTTTTTTCCCATAAGAGGATTCGACTATAGTTCGGAAATGGATTTTAAAATTGCTTGAAACGTACCACTCTTTCTAAAACCGATCATTTGGAAATAGATCGATTTTCATTCCATATTTAAATAACAATAATTTCTATCAAAAAAAAAAAAAAAAAAAAAAAAAAAATCAAGAATTTAAAAAGCATATGATTTTATTTTTTCTCTATCAGCTCGACTTTTCGAAATATACCGTTATGTCAAAAATTATGCCACTTTCACTACATATGTTGGAATAACTTAAAAACGGTTCAGCATATTTCGTAAAAACAATCCGAAACTCGGCCACAATACTATCTTTAAGTTGACTAGAACTTTATAGTGTGAAAAAACTCAAAATTTGTGCACCGTTTGCAATAAAATAAAGCTCATTTCATTCAAAAAATATATTTAACTTAATGTTTTAGACGTCAACTGCGATTTTTTTGAATTTTTATGAATTTTTAGAGAACAACAAATTTATTTTTCTTAAAAAAATTAAATTTTTGTTTTCAAAACTTCAACGATATTTCTGAAACTACTGGGCGAATTCAAAAACAATGAAAGCACGGCATAAAGATAATATTGTTGCCGAGGCTCGGATTTGTTTTAACTGACTATGGTGAACCGTTTTAAAGTTATTCCAATATTTGTAGTGATAGTGCCTTTATATCTCGAAAAGTCGAGCTGATAGAAAAAAATGGATTTTAGATTTAAAATCAGCGACCTCAAATTAGACAATTTTGCAATAAAGTTGCAGGCCGCAAAATGACTCTTCCCCAGTGTTATTTTCGGTTCCTAAAATTAAGTATAGCTTTGTGATTAGGATTAATAGGTCTTTTAGAGTTTGGAGAAATATTTTTTTTTAAATTTTTCCTGCTTCTTAAGTAATTAGGAACTCGTTTCAAAAGACATGTTTATACACAAATATTTTAAATTACTTGTTTCTTAAATAATTACAACTATATTTATTTTTAATATTAATGCAAAATTAGATTTTTTAAAATTGGAATAGGGACTTCTCATTTGTTTCTCCCAAAATAGAGTAAAAAAGATTCGCCTTTGCCAAATATCGCCATCCCACTTATTTAACTTAAGAATTACAAAAATTAAGCATAACATATCTACATTATAAAACTTTTTTCCCAAATACAAAAAATAAAATTCAATTTCCTTTGCTGATGAAAGCAGGAAACAAAACTTGTAAGATTTTTAAGTGTTTTCTCTTCTTGTGATCTTTTATGTTTAGTTTTTTTAATAGAGAGTAGAACCTTTTATACAACTTAGATGAAAGTGATTTTAGTAATTGATTAATGTATTGATAAGAATTGGCAATATCGAAATTTGGGGTGAAAATTTCATTAATAAATTCATGAACTTAAATTAGCCTTTGGGTTAAAATTGAGACATTTAATTTAAATGTAGTAGAATAAGTGTGTTTTAGAAATTCGGAAGTAAACATTTTTCTCGTTTATAACGTAAAAAAAAAAGTTAACAAAAAGTTCTAAATAGAGACAATTTGCGCAAACTTACTTTCGTCTCTTTTTTTTGGGTTTGAATAACGTAGCAAATTTAACATTTAGCTAAAAATCTTTTTCTTTAAAAAACTAAATTTATCTTGAATTCTGAATAAAATGTATGCATATGATAACTTATTTTTCTTAATGAAAATCATTACTTCCGTCAAAATAAATGTACAAATATACTTGCTACTTCCTTAAACTATTCATGGAACTAAGCACGATTGCAAACAAAAACTTTTGCAAATTAACTAATTTTTTTTAATGATTTAACAAAACATTACTAATTCTAATTACATTTAATGTTTAATTGCATGCTTTCAATAATCCTCAATAATTAGGACTAATTGGGATGTGTATTTGCTGTGTATGTTTTTAGTAAAATACCTAAAATCTATAACAAAGTTAAATCTTTTATTTTGGCTTAAAATCTAACCAAAACATATTCACTTTATACAACTAACAAATGACTTAATGTGATTTTCTAAAAACAAATTGCATTTCATTTTGCATACATAAAGTTACTACAGATGCGCATACACTCTCATAGGAGTTTAGAAGTTATAAAATAAAATTTAATTTGCATAGATCTCTATGATACAAATTCGCATCAAATTTGAAACAAAATTTGTTGCAAATAAAATGTTTTATTCAATATTTTTTGTAGAAATTCAATTGTACTATTATGCTAAATGAAATGGGGAGAACACATAAGTAAGTACGTATGTTTATTTGAATGGAAAGAAAGATGGAAAAGGCCAGCACATTTTTATTATTAAGTTAAATACAGATATGGCACAGTTAATTAGTTAGAGTAACCAGTATAGAAAAAATATATCTTATAATTCGTAAAGACTTATAAGATAAGATTTTTTCTGGAAATAAAATCATTTATCGATAACTATGCCCTCACCACAATACTGGAGAGCGTATTATGCGTTTGTTCTAAAACTTGTAACACATACAAATATTGGTTATATACCTTTTAGTATACCGATCGACTTAGGTGCACATTCTGATTTAACGATGTCAGTCCATGCGGCTGGATGGCTTGCTAGTTGTCTGTCCACGTAAACCTTGTGCTCAAAGTCCAGGAGGCAGTTTCAAGAAATTTTATAAAAATTGTTAAATATACGAGGGTGGATCAATAAGTCCGTGACTTTTCGACCTTCCCTCGTAGTTATATGAAATGCCTATGGCATCAACAATCTCACGCACTTTTACTCTTCGATCGGTGAACACCATATCGTGAATTTTTTCGACATTCTCGGGTGTAGTGACTTCAATTGGCCGTCCAGAACGTTCAACATCATTTGTACTTGTGCGACCACAACGAAAGTCAGTAAACCACTTTTTTACCATTGAACTCGATGGTGCAGAGTCCCAATAGTATTTATCAAGCTTTTCCTTGGTTTGATTGACGGTTTTTTTTGAAAAAAAATGATGAGCACTCGAAATTAAATTTTTTCCGTTTTCTAAAAAATCCACGAGGTTGTATGTTTTGAACAGCTGTTAAAGTATAAAGTATTAAATATATGACGGAACTTGTTCAAAACTTGACAGTAGTCTATTAACAGGTGGTACTTGATGGGAGCAGTGTTGCATTTCATATAACTACGAGGGAAGTTCGTAAGGTCACGGACTTATTGATCCGCCCTCGCTAAGAATGCTAAGAATCGGCCCATAATTTCAGATGGCCCGCATATAAACTTCTTTTCCAGAATTGAGTTTTTGTGCCCTTACCTTAAAGTATTCCAAATTGTTAGTATTTAGATTCAATTTGGTCTAAAAATACCTTAATGCATTCTCCCATTTTATTTTTAATCGGTCCATATATGACCATAGCACCCATACAAGAACCACTCTTCAAAATATCTTTAAATGCCAGAACTTCTTTTTAAACCCTGATATGAAATTTGATGACGATAGCTTGTATAATAGCATTTGCGTGATGGCAGAATTATGTACTGGTAGATCCAGAACTAAACATAGGTCCCATCTAAATCCCCTCTCTGAAATCGCTTTAAGACAAACATGTTTCTTATTGATTTTTTTATCTAGCTGCTACTCTGCACCAAGAACTCCAATATGAATCTTAGCCTCATAACGTTATTTGGTTTTTTTCCGGCTCCATGATTGACTTAGGATCCCAGATATGGCTTTCTCTCGATAATATGATTGCATATTCTATACTATAGGATATAAAAGGTCGGGCTTGACCCACTATGGTTTTAAATTTTTTTTTATTATATTTACTTTCAAAAAACGGGCTACAGATTTCAAATAACTATATTTTAAGTCACCTCATACTTTTTTAGATAATCTTAGGTCTAAATCTCACTAATAGTTGTTGTTAATGAAAGTTAAAAAAAATGCCCGCCGCAAAAATTGTACCGAGTGTTACCATGTTTATATAGAAGATCCCCTTGATATAAAGTTTTTTTTAGAACCAAATAAAATCTTTCACTACCTGCCCTAAATCCAGTCACATGACTTGTTTTGTGTCAATCGCCTATTCTGTGGAGTAACTACACTTTAAACATATTTTATCATCAGCTAAGTGATATTTCTTATCTTCACCTACCACAATTCACTCGTTTTTATTGTAATATTTTGTTTACTGGTCACAGGATGCTTTGAGAATAATTGACACAATTTTCCCGTACGGTTAATTGTCACTACCCTACTTACTGTAGTGCTTTTTATTGGATGTTATTTGATCTTATAGTAGTAGGGAAACCATTTGGTGGATAGACCTATCGGCCATGTTCAAACAATCGCAAGATTTGAAATCGCAAAACGCCAGATATTTTTTATGGTGTTCTAAAACTCTCGCAGGTTGCCTATAATCTGCTATAGTTTCTTTAAAATATTCTAGTTCGATTAAGCATTTTTTTGCAATTTGAAATCGCCAAACTTCTTACGATTTCGATTTACAGAACACCTTTTATGCGATTTCAGGTCAGAATCGTAAATGTTAAGCGATTTACTATTGTCATATAGCCAGATTTGTTGATATGTCATTATTTAATAATACGGCAAAGTGGAAATTGTTTCCTCTTCTTTTATTGACCATCCAATTTTGAATATATCATAGCATATATGCAATTTTTTTCTTCAATAAGAAATGGACCGCTAGACTCCTCATAAACATGGGCTAATTGTTCCGATTATCTGAGGGCTGCATTTTCGTTCTGGTGTTTCGCACTGACTAGCAACATTGCCCTTTTTAAAAATGTTAGACTTCTTTTTGTGGGGTTTCTTGAAGTCACGAGTCTATGTCAACAAGCCTCATACAATAAAAGTTCTCAAGGAAGACTAAAGGAAAATGTCATAAATCAGGCCGGTATGGTCATACATTCTGGCGGCGATCACTTGGCCGATACCATTTTTTCTACTTAATGAAAAAAAAGTTAGACATCAAATAAACACAATTCAAAAGAAAAACTAAAGTTATTCATTTCATAAAAAAATTACATACAATTTTGTTTGAGAAGAGGATGTGCAAAATATTCCATTCTTTACCATGAATTTATATTCACTTTTATATTAGTTTTTACTGTTACAACAACAGGAAGACGAGTACTTGTTTTATGTGTAAAAATAGCTGCAGAAGTTGTCGCTCCCCGCTTTATACTCCAGACCTTGTTCTGCCTGACTTTGAAATTTTTCCAAAATATTTTTTATCAATTTGCGGAAGAAGAAAAAGGAACCGACTTTAAGGCCAAAATAAACCTTTCGAGCAAAAAAAAATCTGCAGAAGATACAATATTGGCACTAGCTAAACGTTAAAGAATAGAAAAATGTTAAACATTTTACCACGCCAGAATTTCAGATTTCGATACCAGAGGCCCTGGGATATATAATCCTAATCGGTGATTTTAAATTGAAATTTGGGATATTATTATCCCAGCGGTGCACATAATAAAAACACTCACTAGTAAAAAATAATCAGTTTTATGCTTTCTTTAACCTCTCCAAAGGTCGGTGCTTTTCCACAATATATATTGAAGTCATATACATTGCCAGATGATGAGTCAGATCTTTCTAAAATATTAATTCCACGTTTCATGGGTTTCATTTGACAGTATTGCGTCAATGACAATCTTCCTTTGAACATAATCATTGACATCGAAGGCTTGAAATGTAGTGTCTTCCCGGGACGCAGCGAAAGGTTGTGCAACTGACCACTTCATCCATATACATAGTGGCTTTTTGTACAGCCGTTTGGCTTTTCAGGAGAGTTGCAATAAAATTTTGAGTGCAGCAAGAGGTATCGATCGCGGGACTTTCTATGTCTTATAAAGGCATTGCCAACGGGCTTGTTTTGTAGTCTACTGTGGGAAGACACAAGCATTATTCCCATCATTGCTAAAATTTCGTGCTGGTTTGTTAAATGAATAAATCGTGTGTTTTGTTTTTGTATGCACAGTTTTCTTCACGATATTGATTCTTTCATTTGTGCACTGACTTATCCATATAAGCAGGCTTCGAGAAAACAATTTCAAAAAAGTTTCTGATTCGCTTGAGCCTCGATTTATGGCGCAAAAAACAGACGGATTCTATTCTGGAGGCCGTCAACCGTCCATATATTTATCGTAGCAGGTGTTACTTCAATTGCGCAATCTTCTTCAGCGACGACAAAAACGATATTATTATCACAACTAGATTCCATGTCACTAACTAACACTCTTCTTAAGTTGTAGAGTCATTATTGTTATTGGGTATACAAATTTATTTTTACCATTATTGAACTTATATATAGTTTATGTTCTCCTTTGATCTATAGTCAACAGTCAAAATACTACTGGGACATATGATAAGTACACGGGAAAGAAAAAAAAAATAATAACATTTTCGGCTTTTTTTCGTAGTAATTCTTATGCTTTTTTGCAAAATTTCAAAACACGTGTTCACTTTTTCACTGATAACAAGTAATTGCAACTACAAAATGTCAAACAATCCTTGATATTTTGTACTTAAGATGTGTTAAATGTCACAAGTAAAGGAAAAAAAATTTTCATTCATAATTTTCATCAGATATTGCCAACAGGTTTTTTAAACTTTTTTGTACCGACTGGGTCGAGAGGTTTCAAAAATTTGTTTTTTTTTAATCAACACAGAATATATCTTCGGTCACAGGTTGACAACTCTTAACTCACTTTTAAATTTTTTGAAATTGTCATCACTTTTAATTTTTTTTTAATCTGAAATTATTTCAATACCTTTGTTTTCTTTACACCATCTTACAATAAATATCTCCTACTAATTTTGGTTTTTTTTTTATTTACTTCCAACACGGTTTAGTAACGGAGTAATAACGTTTTTTTTTTGTCTCGTGAAAAGTACAAAAAAACATGTTAAGAGTTGTCAACCTGTGACCGACGATATATGTAAAAGACTATTGTGGGTTCCTCCTTTTTTGATTTTTATTGTAAAGAAGCACAAATATTCAAGTAGGACCAACTCGATTTGCAGTGTCCAGATGCACCGACATGCTGCCGGTTTTTTGTTGTTTCTTACGCCTCCAAAAGAAAGAATTATCGTCGAAAATACTAATAAGTACGTCAGGGTTAAGTTTGTAGAAACTGCTGATCAAATGGTTTGTGTCTACAGCACAAAACGCAAAAAAAATCGATGGCCAAATATTGTATTTGCTAACATACTTGATATATCCGCTTTGACTGCGTACATACTATTTTCTGAAATTGAAGTTTCATGGGCTCTAGCTGATCGGAATCGCAGGAGACCAGAGTTTTTGCGGCAACTAGCATTTTCTCTGGCTATGATGAAACCTACTAGATAATCTCAACAAAAGTGCTCAGCACAATTATTGACTGAAATACGATCACATGCATAGTTCCAGTAGCCTTCAAAAAATAATACTTCTTATTCAGAGGCTAGAAGAATCAAAATGCTCCATTTGTAGCAAGTTTTTTTTTTGCAAAACTAGCCGAAAAACATTTTTCTCATATTACAATGGCAAGTATAGTAAAACAAACTAATAAATACTTAATTTTTTTTAAATAAATGTAAAAAAATCAAAGAAAACCAAAACAAAATATAATTTAACCCAAATGGTCCCTTAACCTAAGATTCGAAATTTTTAATTGTTCCCAGTTCTGTTTTAAGTTAGATCCTTGAATTTTTGTATATAATATTGTTTTATAAAAACACCCCGTGAGCTTAAAAACTAGGGAATTCGTTCAGTTAACCGTTAATCGGTTAGCCGATTAATTACTACCCGATTAACTGATCGGTTAATTTAAAATTGGCTATTTTCAATTAACGATTAAACCGGTTAATTTAAGTCGATTAAGCGATTAACCGATGTAACAAATTTTTTTAATTTTTTGTAGTATAATAACATATTTTTTTTTTGTGTTTTTAATTATTTGTTTCGTATGTGTTTAGAAAATATTTTTTCATACAAACAAAGACGGTGTTCAGTGATCTTTATTTAAAATAACACAGATAGCATTCGGATAATTTTTTGTAAAAATCACCTAAATGAGCCTTTTCAGATTACTTTTGAGACTAAAAAGATTAAGAAGGATTCATTCATATGTTCAAATAACGATTTCCAAATGTTTTTTAATTTAAGACTGATTTGTCAATAGAGCGATTGAAAAAGGATTCACATATGATTAAAAAGGAATCAGCAAATTGTATCACAAATGATTCTTTGAGGTGATTCATCGGCAGGGTAAAATTTTCTCACAACGAGAGTATTATTTATGATTGGAAAATTAGATCATATGTGGTTATTTTGCTCTTGAAGCTGATTCCTAAAAGATTGATTATGATAAGAATTGCTACCTGGGAAGTGTTTGCTATCAACAGCTTTTTGTTTCACGTACTTTTTATATGTACATATGTATATCAATCATATCAATTTTTTAACAGAATTAACAAAAAACAATTAGAAGTGTTAGATATACTGTTTTATGGGTTTCTTTCGATTTCTCCAACAAATACGATAATTAAAAGAAATTTTTCCATATTAAGGTTTTTAAAAGTAAAATAAGAATCGCTTAAATCCTAAGCATTTAAACCAAATTATTTGTCTAAAAGATTATTTTATAAGATCTCCTAAAACTATTGCAATAACTAATAAAATGATCCACTTATTATGTATTAAAAAAATATATGTATTATATATTTGTAAATTATTTTTTTGTTTACTCCTTTTAGTTCAAAAATTGTTATATTTATTTGTTATGTTAGTGTTTTTTTTTAATAAAAAACTCCAAATAATAAATAATTTATGCATTTTTATTTATAGAAATTACTTAATTTATAAAAAAATCTTTATTAATCGGTTAACCAATCAAGAAAAAAATTAACCGATTAAACCAAAACCTCGGTTAATTAATCGAGAGAATAACCGATTATAGCAAAAGCCCGATTAAATGAATACCCTATTAAAAACTAAGTCATTTTATATCACCGTTCAAAAATTACAAAGGAAACTATACAAAAATTGGACCAAATGGGCTTAATCTAATAGCAGGGTTAATGCGTTTTCTTCAACGTCTTCAGTCTGCACAGCTTTCGCTGAAATTATTACATTTAGCACTGGACACTACAAAAAGTTTGACAAATATTCAACAAGTCTGCCAAATATTCAACATTTTTAGTATTTGTACAAATATGTTTCAAATGTTTGTCCAAACAGTAAACGCCCCAATTTAATAAAATAAAACAGAAAATATTTGTAGGACCGTAAAATTTTGACATTTTTGACAAGCCATTTGTGCGGTCTATTTTGTCCTTTATAAGAGTTCAAATGCTTGTATTATAAATAAGGAACATTAAAAAACTTATTTACTCTATGGTGAAGGATATAAAGCAAATGTACAGAAAGAAAGGAAAGGAAAAATAATAAAACTTGCTTAAAACAGGATGTTAAAAAATATGTTAAAGATATCATCATATAGTTAAAAAAAGTTGTGTATCTTAAGCTGATGTTGGTTACTAAAGTTACAAATGTTGGTCATTGTTTTTATGTCGTTGTTTTGCCTTCAAGTTGTCATGAAAAACATTTTGTAACACAAAGCAAATTCTAAACGAGCAACAAAATTTTGTTTTTTGTAATTTTATGTCTTGTTTTTGAAGTTTACATTTTACTCTACTTTGGTTTTTGAGGTAGCTTAAGTTTAAAATGACAATTGGAACAGCAACACCTTAGGAAGTATGAAGAGTTACTTTTTTTTTCTCAACATTTTAGAGTGTCTTGTATTTTAGTTTTATCTAATTCTTACGCATTTGTTGCTTGCTATTTTCCATGCTAGCAACGAAAGATTTTTTTTTGCTTTTCCACTTCATTTACACTCGACTACCACTTTCATCAGGCTTTTTATATTTAGCTCATTATCATTTCAAGCACATTCACAGCATTCTCCGTTAACGCCTTCATCATACAAATCTATGTCATCCCACAATATTACACATAAATCCCGTTGTTTGCCAGAAAAATACGCATCATTCTTAAAGATAATTCTCCAAGAATATTTTTTCATTAGAATCTCTTCAAGCTTTAAGTAAAAACTAAGTGAATTGTTGCTGACTGTATCTTTTGAGCTTGGTTGTATGTTTTTGTAACAATGTATGTATGTATCTGGCTGTTGCTGGTGGCTGCCTGTAGTATTTAATTCTTTCTTTTTATCTGGCAAAAAGCTTTAAAAATTCTGCTTGTACTGTGCATGTCAGTTAAATTTTTTTCAACACATTTTTAATGGTCTTGATTTTATGTTGAAAAACTATTGATTTATTTATTTGAGTATTATTAGTATCAAACATTTTTTATGAGCATTTAGGATGCAGTGTGGCAATTGGGTTGGTAGTAAAAAATTTAAAAGCTGATGTGCCTTAAATGTTAAGTTTGAAAAAATTAAATATTTTTAATACAAAATTTAAAATTCAATATGATGCATGGTTTTTCAGTAATTCTTTTTTTACTTTTTTCTAATATTGGGGTTCAAGGCGTGTTTTTTATTATAGTTTATTAGCATGATGTGCATTAAAAAGTTGCAAGAAATAAATTGACTCTACACTGTAACAAATATATTTTATAGTAAAGGTTATTTAAAAGAAAAGTTTTTACAAATTCAGAGCGAAATAAACAAATTTGTAATTCAAATCTGTAAAAGTTTGTTTCGTATTGGCAAGTTTAATTAAGAACAATAAAAACTTTTTATTAAAAAATATATATTGTTAAATTTATTTAATTTAAAAAACTTATTAAAATTTTTTTTTAAAAAACAAGTAGGAAGTAGGGAACTTTGTATACCCTACACCATAGTATATACATATAACTATTCATCAGCGTACTATATGTGGGGCCCATGGGCAAGAAAACCAAACCAAAATTATGTTGTTTGGTTCAGATATATATAAGAGTTCTTTGTACGGAATATTGCCTAGATATCAAGATCTATATTACATTTTTTTTCGACTTAAGGTATTTTAAGTTGGACCCTATTTTTTATGTTAATACCAACATTTATAAGGGAGTTGTGGCATTTATAAATTTATACTAATTCCAATAAAATTAAGTACGATGATTTAGATTGCAAATATGTTTTTACCAAATTTTATCTAAATACCAACACAATAAGATGGTTTATGGGCCCAAAGATTCTATTCCAGAAAGATATTTGAATGGATACTATGTTAAGTTAGGAAATAATTTGAAATCTGTGTACTACATTTGATGCAATTATTTTCATTTGCGACCTGTACTTCCGCACAAAGTTACATGGAATGACAGGCAGCATGCCTGACGGACGGACATCGTTAAATCGACTCAGAAAAAGATTCTGTGTTGATCGGTACAGTAGAAGCTAGGACTAAAAACAATATTTGTATGTGTTACACACATCAGCCCATAGCGCTCGCTATTTACGGTAATGGGCAGCGGATTTGGATTTAAAAATATGTGGGCCGATGACGCCTTCTACATGTTAACCGCACCAATTACTGATTTTTTCGAGATATAATGCAGTCTCAAGACTTAAATAAAAATTGCGCTCTTTCCAGAACCGAAAATTCTTGTTTACATACCTGTTAAGCCAGAAATGAGCCTCATCGTTGAAGATAATTTGATGCAAAAATCTGGTTTAACTTCCAGTCGATTGAACTAACGATCAGCTGGCTTTAGTTCTTGAACCAAATGGATCTTATATGGATGAAGGCCAATTTCTTTCCTTATATATCTCAAGTAAGGGACGTGCAGAGTTGCTGAAAACGGCGTCAGAGTAATAAATTCAAGTCCTGTGTCACATTTAAGTCTACAGCGGCGATAACTTCTTCTGTACGCATGGTACGGGCTCGATTGGGATGAATAATATCCAAAAAAATAAATGTGGATATGAATCGATCCATATTATATTGCGCATTGGCTGCTCAGATGGACGATTATGTTCACCGTAATTTTGACGAAGTGCTCTATAAGTTTGACGAACAGAGTGCGAACTTGTAAACTTTGTTCTGGTTTAAGTCTTTGCATGGTGATTTGCTAAAGTATACTGAAAAAATATCTAATACACTCCATTAGTATGAAAGCTAGTTTTACAGCCTATTTATGCCTATTGCAGGTTCTATCGTCTTAAAAAACACCCTTCATATGGTTGGGCTTAACCCCATATAAAAATGATTGTAGTCGATTATGGAGATCTTGCCAAAAATTAAACGTATGGAAACTAAAGATTTTTAACCTTTATGTCAACAGCTACATACCTGGGTATGTTTTGAATTTTAAAAACGCTGTATGTCTGAAAGTGACTTTTATATCGCTCTGAAATTTCATGATATCCTCACTTGCAGTGTTTTCTAACATATTCTGATGTTTGAATAAAATTGGACTAAGCAGACCATGGATGTGGTCATTTTTTAATTCCTATCCCTTACGTCAACAACTGCATACCCGGGTATGTTTTGAATATTAATAACGCTGTATCTCTGAAAGTGGCTTTCATATCGCTTTTAAATTTCATGATATACCCACTAGAAGTGTTTTCTAACTAATTCTAAGGTTTGAACAAAATTGGACAAACCAGACCATGTACATCGGCTTTTTTTCATCCCTACCATACCCGGGTATGTATATGAAAAAATTAAAATAAAGTAATATTGCAAGTTTATTTCATAATATATAGGGTTTTATAAGTCTGCTAAAACTACCGCTATTTTTAGCATTCCTGCACTAAAACAAATCAAAGTGGGAGAAACACAAAAAAAAAATACAAATAAAACAAAAAAACAACAAAACATGTGAATTCCCATATAAAATGTTCTTGCATACCCGGGTATGCTTCCTGTTGACGTAAGTATAATTATTCATCTGTTGACATAACGGTTAAAACCGTGAGCACTATATAAGAGCAATTATCAGTTATGCAAGGATACAAAACAACAACGTAATATTTTGTGGTTACTTTAGGGGTATTTGTATTTAATTTTCACAGTTAGTAACTTTTTTTTATAAATTTCCGTATCTTCAAATAATTTGTACTTAGAATAACGGCCGTGAATTCATTTACTTTTATCGAGAAGCTGCTCCTGCTAGTTTTGGTTATAATTCATATATTTTTAAAAGATATATTCTATTTTAAGAGCATTTTAACGATCGTTTCGATTATTTTTTACCTAATAAATTTTTTTTCAAACATAACAACTTGTTTGTTTTTCTCTCGTAAGGTTCTTGGTTTTTTAGGAGCAGAACAAAATTGTTTCCAAATTCAAACAGCGGGGAAAATAAGTTAAAATTGCAACGGAGATGTTTTTTGGTAATGTAAGCATAGAGCCATTTACTCCAACTTCACCATGCTTATATTGCAACGAATCTCACCGTACAGCCTTGTTATCTTGGAAATATTTGCCAACTTAAGTGCCCACCATGCGAAGTATGAGGTTTGTCTCTTTTTCCAAGAGAACTGAGAAAAGGATCGCAACAAGTACTTAACGGAAAATGCTTATGAGTACATAAGCTTTTTTCTAATTTTATTTTAAAAACTGCGACCTCTCTAAAATTATTAAAAGTTTAAGATGGACACAAATCGTTTTAGATGAAATTCTTTAAAGAGTTGACACGACAGTGGTGGGTAATACTGTTATTATTTGATTTGCACTTGTGTGTATTACACACGAATTAATTAATGTTTAGAGAAAATAACAACATGGCAACAATGGAGCTAAATCAAGCGTATGTTTCTGTAATTTAAGTTAGAGACAAATAACAATAGAAATCAACAATAGACATTATTTTTCTTAGAAATTATTTTAAAAATATTTTGGTAATTCTTAATACACAAATTTAAGAAAGTGCAATATTAAAAGGAGTTAAATTTTATTGGATAAAAATCTTAAGTTAAAATAAATAAATACATGTACGCGATGTTTCGGGTCAAAACTATAGTTTTACCCCCATATTCATAAAAAATATTTTAGGTTTATAGCAGGTTTATGAAACGAATTTTCTATGAAAATAATAATAAAATTATTAGAATTGGTTCATTATTTGCCATAACCCTTTACAGAACTCCTTTCGGAACAGATTTTTTGTACCCATAAGCCATCTTGGTATATTGTCATTAAGACTTAATTTTACCGAAATATTATGTTTTTTCAATCTTAATAATTTTACAAAAGTTTATTGGTATCGGTTCTCCCATACAAATATCACTTCCGGAAATAGATTTTAATGCAAAAAGTGCCTTATTAAAGTTGGTCTTGATGTCAAAGTTGGCAACGATATTTTTTGTTAAAGCTACCAATGTGCTGGGTAGGTCAAGAATTTACCATATAATTCGCCTCTTTAAAATCGCTTTTAAACGAAAAAAAAATCTCATATAGAAGAAGATATTTGCATAATATTCTTAAATGTTCCATTCTTTGTTTTTTAATAAAGAGTTCGTTTCTTTTAAAATTCGAAGGACATGTTCTAAAAATTCTGGATAACGTGCCTGTCATTGGTCGGCGAAAGGACCAGTGTATACCCATATGGTTCACATCACATATTGCTGCTCAAAATAATGAATTTGCATTTTTTTTTAATTGTTGGTTATATTATTTATATTTTTGTATATCCTTCCTGGTTTTGAAATATGTGCATGTGTTCAAAATTCAATTTGAGGGCGACATTTAGACTCAAGTGGATTAGTGCATCAGCATTTATAGCACTTAACCATAGTTAAAAGTGGTTTTTCTATTAATTTTTAAAGTAATTAACCGGCGCATAATACTTGTTTAATTGCAGAGCATTTGCAGAAAATAAATTGTAGGTTCTTTTGTGGACCTTTGTTGGTCAGTTTTGAATATATTCGGTTTCAGCGCCATCACATTAGCTTTTTGTATTTAAATTTTCAGATTTTTATTTCCCCACTATTTATTTTTGACCCTAAAAGAGTTAACCTGCATATAAGTAAGCGTCTCCATTTCTTTCGTGGACATGTTTGTACGTAAACGTTTTTGTTTCCAGGTATTAAGAACAAACATCTTTCAAAAACCAACATCTTTAAAGAACCAACATCTTTCATGACCCTGCACCAATCATTTGTTGTTCAAAGTTCAATAATATTATGAATAACGGAAAAGTAGAAAATCGCAGTTTTATATCCCGTATTTCCCATTTTTTTTAAATAATTTTTCCCACATTAAAGAATCAAAAATTTCAATATTGTAGTGGAAGCCCATAATTTAATACGTATTAATTTGTCAATGAATGGAGTCAAAAGGTACCTAAAATAGGTACGATTTTCACCGTTTAAACGTTCGAATTCGAAAAAGTACCAAATTCATATTTGTTTTTTTTTTTTTTGGAGATACATAAGTTACGAATGTGATATAAATTTTATTTCTATGTTTATTAAATTAAAATATAGATGGGGTGACAAAAAATGTTCAAGATACAGGCTGTAAAAGTTTACCTCCCAAAAGGGCTGAATTACAAAAAAGTAACACACATCTGACCGCTTATTTTTTTTAGTGAACAACGATCAGTATTAAATTTTTTGTATCCCTTTTAGTTAAGAAGACATGTGGTAAGCGAATTTACACATTTTTAGCCCTTTTTTCCGCCGAAACTTTCGAATTTCCCGAAATTTCGTCTTATTGGATCGACTTGGTGAGAGGTTAGGCTTCGGGTTTAATTCTAGTTTCATGCGATAAGGCTGTGCGATGATGAATCAGTCAGTAACGTTAGTATTATTTTTTTAATGGGTTATCCATTTTTCGGCTTAAAATTAAAGCAAAATAAAACACACATAAAGCTATGATTTTGATGCAACTTTTAATTCATTTTAATGCTTGGACCTTGTCATTACGTGAGAAATACAATGTCATTTAACCCTGGATGGTAACCGTTCGTCGAATCGACGAAGCTCATTTACACTTTATCGTATAACTTTTTTATGTGTATTCAAATTACGCTCTTATTTTCAACAAAGTTAGCTGATGTCGAAATCTTTAAAAAAAAATAAATTTTAAAACAAATGAGTAAAAATTCGTATCAAAATTTTAAAGAGAAGAAAAACTTTTATATTTTATGCCTTATTTAATTTTGTTTTTTTAATAAAATGCTTAACTAAAAATTATTTTGTTGATTTTTTACTTTAAAAACCGTTCCGCTAGATTTTTTTTTAAAAGTTCGTCGATTTGACGAAGAGTTACTTCAATGACTAAAATGAAAAGTTACCTTTTAAGGCTAAATGACCACTTTTTCGGGCGGCATCTCGGCGATAACTTGACGAATGTAGGTTTTAAAATGGTCCAACGTTTGGTGATTATCCGCGTAGACACGGTTTTTGACGTAGCCCCACAAAAAAGAGTATAAAGGCATCATATCTAATGATTTTGGTGGCAACTGTCGTCGCCAAAACGTGAAACAAAGCATTCTAGAAACTTCTCATGCAATAAGCCCAAGATCGATAGAGTTATGTGGCTGATGAAACCGTCCTTTTGACCCCACATATCGTCCAATTCTAAATAAAATCGGTTATCATATGGCAGTGTTGCCAAGACTTGGTGACCGAAAATGGCTAGATTTACGGAACACAATAACTAAAAATGGGCTAAAAAATGGGATATCTTTTTTAAATAAAAACACATTGAAATTTAATAGCAAGACAAAAATAGTTCAATTAAAGTTTTTTACAATAAAATTGTAAATTGAAATAAATTTGTAATTTAAAAATAAACGAAAATTAAATATTTTTTTAACATTTAAAAAATAAAATCGTCGATAAATTCTATATCGTTATTGTTCATCTCATATGAATCACTTGTACCTATTAATTTCAAATATTTTGAAGGTAAATCATAATCATAACAACAATAGGTACTCTAAGGAAACAGCTTCAGGTAGACTCATGAATTTCAACGCTACACAACCCAGGAGTCAAATCATAAATACAGCGAAAAACTTTATAGAGAGGGTATTGAAAATCAGCGACGAACTATTTCATCATAAAAACATAAACAAAATTTATGAAAATTAACACAAAACAGTTTCCCAAAAAAATTAATTAAATCTTTAATTGATGACGTAAATATGCGGTTAAAAAATAATAACATAATTGACAACACTGATGAAAAAGAAAACAGGAAATTTTACAGTGTACAATACATCCCTGGCCTTACTGACAACAGAAATATGAGAGAAACACTGAAACAAAATAACATATGTTTTGCGTACAAACCTAACAAAGCAATAAGTGCAATATTTACGAAAATAAAAGCGCCAGTGGAAAAAAAACAACAAAGTAATGTTGTTTATGAAATCAGGTGTAAGGGAAATGACAAAGAACAATGTAATTAAACATACATTGGAACAACAAAGAGGGCGTTATCTACAAGGATCGGAGAACATAAAATGGACATTGCAAATCAGAAGGAGACCACAGCATTAGCCATGCATATGATTGAATCTCAACATGTACCAGATTTCCAACAAATAAGGATATTAGACAAAGAAGACTCTACAAGAAAACGATTTACTAAAGAAAGCTTAAGGACAACATTTGTGCAAGTTATCGAGTCGCCATAAAATAAGTTGTGTTGTGGAAATATGTTTTTTAAAAATAACTTAATGTTTTATGTTGTTACGTTATATATGTTAAATGTAAATTTTGTCATTTTGATGTAATAATATAAAAAATGTAGTTTTCAATGTTATTTGTTAAAAATTTTGTCATTAAATGTTATGTTTTTATTAAATAGACGTATCCCCAGAAGAAGTCGACAAAAAATCGACGAAACGTCGGGAAAAATGTATTAAAATTGTGTTTTAATTGCATTAAAGATTTAAGGCCGTATTAGCTTGATAAGGAAATACAAAATTATAACAACATTTATCCAAACTTTTAAGTCCAAATCTCAAAAAATAAATAAAAAGAGATAACAAATATTTAATTGTTATGGTAAAAATATTTACCTGTTTGATAAAATCGAATTAACGGTTGCTTAATGTTACCTATTTCTCAAATTACTTTAAAAGATGTTTACTTGGCTAAATACCCTCTCTACTTCAGCATTAGACCATGGAAGTGAGAGCAAGTTTAAAGTTAATTCCAAAATTTCTAAAAAATTTCCTTTTGTCACCTGCACACAATACACTGTTGCATTTTTTGACGCTAAGAGATGTTGCTTTTTTTTGGTGAAAACTGATCGTTTATAGCGATTTTCCACATTTGTAAAAATTTTGATTTAAATTAGATGCGTTTTAATTGTTAAAAAAAGCCATACCGCTCTGAATTGACGATAACGGTGCTTCCAAGATTTTCAACAGTGCGCACATTGCGATAATGCACAGGCCTGACCACATCTGTCTCTTAAAATTTCTTTATTCTCTTTAAAGACATAATAGTCTGGTAATGCTCAAAAAGTGGCCGAGCTTTTATAGTAAGCTTTAACTTTTTTTTCGAGTTCTTCGGTTAGTTAAAGATCCATATTCTTAAATGGCAAACCGTTCACTAAATGACACTTCAGATGAAAGATATTAAACAGCTGACAGGCTTGCCAGAACGGCGGTTTTGAAATCACTAAATGAATAACACTGTATAGATTAAGGAAAAAGACAGTAAATTTAAATATTTGTCAGAAACCCTCTTTTATTTTAGTTATAATGAATTACAGCTCTAAAAGAAAATGTTATTGTGCTGCTAGATTTTATAGTTATATAAACATTGAAATAATTCAGGAAAACCATAAATTCATAAACAATCATTTCCAGGCTGCTATTTTCTTTTTTTCTGGATTAATAAACAATCTTTTGCACATCTTTGATAAAAAATGTTAATTAAATTTAAGGTTTACTTCCGTTTTTATATGCATATTTAAAGAATAAAATACATTAATACCCCGCTGAATAGAACCAACAAATAATAACTTTTTTACGATAAGCATAATCCATCTTAATAAGAACGAAAAGTATCTAATAAAATAAACACCATCAGCATCCAATCTACAACACAAACAAAAATTGTGGTGACTTACGTGTTTAGTAGGTAGAATTGGTGCCGTTTGCTTTCGCTTAAAAAAAAACTAATCCAGCCTAGAGGTAAATGTTTACAAAGGATGTTGAAATTTGTGTATTTTCAAGTAATTTTTTTCTAAGGACTCAAAAAGTTGCATTACAGCGTAAAAGGGAGATGCATATTTTAAAGAAATATACAAGTTTTTCTACAATAGAACCATTTTAAATATTTATTATATAAACACATAAATTATTTCAAACGTCAGAAAATATATAATCTTGAACAAGCTAAAGTGCTTTATTCATCAAGGCCGACGTTTTAGTACCCTCCACAATGTACTTTTTTCTTGGTTGTGTGATACGAAATTAGATGAAAATTAAAATGTATTGCCGAATATTTATGTATAGTTAATACCACCAAAGCTTCGCAATCTCTCCTGAACATCAAACTAATAATTCTCATATAGATTTTGGTATTTGGACAAAATTTAGCACAAATAACTCCAACCCGCATACAGTGTGTCAAGAATGACTTTGCACATTAAAATTTTTTTAAATTTTATAACTAAAACAAAAAATTCTAGTTTGACTTTATTACATATTTTTATTTAACTCATACTTTTTTCCCAAATTTATAATGCTAGAAAAAAGACCACATTCAGTAAAAAAGACACAACCATATCACAAAAACATATACATTTTGAGTTTGTCAGTGTCAAATAACTCTTTTCACAACACAACGTTTTTCTCGTTTTTTGGAAACTCTTATTTATGCCGCTATGTATGACGTGCGTTCGTTTTCTTTTTAATTTTACAAATCATTTGGTATATAATTTTTGCAGCGTACACGTAAATTGCATATAAAGTTTCAGTGTTTAAAATATGCCAGAAAAACGATTATTGTACGAAGTGATTCAACTGATTTATTACAACCCCCAATTGGGGGCAAGTGCTCAAAAGCTACCAGAAAGGTTTTTGGTATAGAGTAGATTTATAATGTACTTTGCCGTGCTGAAAAAGAGGATAGGCTAAAACTAAAGCGTGGAAGAGCCCTACTACTAAAATAAATAAACGCACAAGCCGCGTTATTGTAAGAAAAGTAACCCAGAACCAAAAATTCCTACCAGGAGACTTGAAAATGAGCTTGAATGTTGTTATGTTCCATGTAACGGATCGACAGGTCACAAATACTTTTCAAGAGCAGTACGTAAAAAACCACTACTTGCTGCAGTAAATATAACAAAAAGTTTTTCCTTTACAATAAGACATATTTCGCAACCTGTGGACAATGGGGACGATGTGATATTCCGCGATTAGACTAAAATAATGTTGTACTACATCGATGGACCAATTAGAAAATCACAACATTATTCCAATAGTAAAATTTGGAAAATTTCGACTATGATTAGTTGCTGCATTTCGAGCAAAGGGGTAGGAAATTTAGCTTTTATAGAGGCAACAATGTATGTGCAACCATATTTTAGCACATTGCTGAATAATTTGATAAGCAGTGCAAACAAATGCGGATTCATACCCGATAATAAACCGCACTTAACATTGTGCCAAGATAACGACTTTAAACGCAAGTCCCATTTAGTAAGAATGTGGCGTTAAGACAAAGAAACAACTGCCCAAGTTCCGGATTGAAGACCGATTGAACATTTGTGGCATTATTTAAAAAAAGGTAGCTTAACGACAACCGGCTAACAAGATAGCTCTAAAAGCCACAATCTTGGAAGGGCTTAAAAATATATACCAACCAACTATGATTCGAGAAATTTAATTCACTCGGTGCAAAAGAGAAACCAATTCGTGGCAAATCCTCAGGTTGGTCACACAAAGTATTTAAAATACAAAATCCATTATGTTTTGTGTAAACTCACAATGAATAAAAAAAGAACTTTTAAATTAAATAAAGTAAAAAAAAATTTCTTTTATTTAAATGTGAAAATCTAAACGATATAACCAAGGCGAATTCATACATGTGACATTTTCGAGTCATCTGTTTATTGTTTATTTATTCGTGTGTATACTGAATGTCACGCTTTGTTTACATTTTGTAGGAAAATTAGTTAAAATTTAAAATTCAAGAAAAATCTTAATACTTGGAAAAAACTCATTTATATTTTATAAAACAAAAAAGTGAATACTATATATAAGCACAAGGAATTAAAAATGCGTAAGGAATAAGTGGAGCTACAATAAATTTACAATACAGGCAAAAGATTTACCTTCTTAATCAATTGTGTATATGTAAAAATTCCCTTTTTTATATTTTAATAATAATTTTTAAATTCACTCTAACTTTTTACAAAAACAAAATACATAGTATTTTTCAAAAAAGGGATAGCTAGCATAACTCTATCTCATGATGCGGCCAACTGTTTGAATTCGCCTTGGATATAGCCAAGTTTTATACCTATATTAATGTCCCAACCCGGGAATACTAAATAGTATAGAGTTTTGTACAGTTTGGGATGTCCGTCATTATTTTATCTTCAACGAAAGAAAAAAAAACAAAGTTCTACCAAATTTCATTAGCTATTTGTTATAACTTTAGCTAGATTAAAGTGTTTTTAGCGAGTGACCCCTACGGTAACATATGGATAGATATGGGTACAACAATTGCTTTCAAAATATTGTAAGGTGTATTTTCTACCTTAGTTTGCTTGAAAATACATTATGGAATATTTCGTTTAAAATAATTGATATCAGTTCTAAAAAATATAAAATTTAATATTAAGTGCTACAGATTTGCATCAGATAAAGCAATTAATTTTTATGTACTGCTTTTTTTTTTTTGTATATAATTTTTGTTAGTTAAAATTTGCATGTGAAAAGAAAGCAACCAAATAATACAGAATACTGAAGTTAAGGAAGCCCAAAATAAAAGTTGATTAAATAAAATAATGAAATTATTTAGAGTAGCAAAGTAAATCAACCATGATCGCAAGTTTATTAAGAGACTTTTAGTGAGTACTAGAGCATCCACTCGATTAATCGAGGAAATTTTCAGCCATTGATTAATCGAATAATTAAAACAGCCAATTTCAAATAACGAATAACTCGAAAAATTATATCATTAAACAGATTAAAATAAATTACTTAGAAAATTCTACTTTTTTAATGTAAAATATTTTTTTAAATTTCCAACTGATTACATACCTTAAAACTAAATTACATGTTTTTTACTTTTGCATTTATTTACCTTGTACACACCATGAAACATATTTTAGTCCCTTTTAAGATATGAGTTTATGTATAAAAAATATGTAAATCACTATAAACGTCTAATTCCATACGCAAGAAATTTCGTACAAAAATTGCAAATTTTTCATATTCATTTTGACGTTTTTTGTAAAACAAATTTCATCAGCAGTAATAAATGTGTGAACCATTCACTGTCAGATTATGGGTAACCTGTTTTTACCCAAATGGCAATTTATACCTCGTATTTTCTTATCGGCTGAATGTTGACATTTGATTTATCATTAGATCCGTCTGATAAACTTCTATATAATTTATACATTGTGTTCTTATCTTTACCAGAACTTCTCTTAAAATTAGGAAAAACTACGGTGATTTTAATAAAAAAAATTAATCTCAATTTTACTTGATTTCAAGGAAAAATAAATTGTTTTAAAAAGTTGTTCATAACTGGCTGGCACCACTCACCTCTCTTTTACTGTTTATTAATATAATAGAGATGCATGTTTTTCCCATTGGATAACATTATTTGAATTATTCGAATAAGTCGAGTTATTCGAACAAATAAAAGCACCTATTCAATTAATCGAGCAATTTTAAAATTCAAAAATCGATTAATTCCTTACTCGAACAAAACCAAAAGTCAAATAATTGGATACTCTAGTGAGTACACGTACTATAAAAAAACTATTAAAATAGATTTGAATACCCTTATGTTTTTTGAAACATTTTTTATACTTTTTCATTTTGTTTATTTATTCGCTTTTTTTGTTGACAGTAACAAAAAAAAAAATTTTAGCTTTTGGCGTGAGAAAAAAAATTTTTAGTAAAAAAATCTTTTTTTCAAGTATCCATTTGTTGTTTTCGTGTACTCATTTGTTTTGAAAGTCCTGAAAAGTACAATGTTAAGAGTATTTGTATGTACATATCTATAACTATATGTACATATTGTAACTGTGAAGCCACAAAAATGTCAATGTTCAACAATTAAAAGGAAATTTATTACTTCTGCTGAATGCCAAAGATTAAAGCAGCAGAGTTTTCCGCAAATGGCACATGATGTGTTTATTGAAAAAACAATTTAATATATTAAAATTATATGTGCAACAGGAGAAAGTAGAGGGTGGATAATAACAAAGGTCTATAATTGTTGACATAAAAATCTTGGAAAGAATGAATTGCTTTTAGAATAAATTCGCTGAACAAATAAATAAATACTTGCCATTTATCATCAAATAATTTCTTAGCTTAAAAAATTCATTTGGAAATTAGTTTTTCCGGAAGTATATATTTAAATTGTGTAAATAATTTACCTGAAAATTAAGAAAAATTAATTTAAAAAAAAAATATAAAACCATTCTTTGCATTATGCAGTTTTCTTTTTCCACATATGCTATCATTGGAGTGGGTTTATGTTCCATTTTAAAAATATATGCAAAAATAGTAGAAATTGGTCCCATATCATATTTCGGCTTAAAATACGTTGGATATCTACCTTCTTTCTGATTTCAGTGCTGAAGATACAACACCAGCGGCCCTAGAGATGGGCGACAGGTCAATCTGGATTATATCGGGCTATATGGCACACGATCATGGTGATGGGCCACCCAATAGGATCATCCGTGGCTTAGTAGCTAAAGCTGCCTTCATGGGTTATCTGGGCTGATGCTAATGCGCACTACATCAGGTGGGGCAGCTCTGACATTAACACTAGAGAAAACTCACTATTTTCTTTTGTCTGTAATAGTAATATGGAAATAGCAAGCAAACTCCGACTTAGTAAATAACTGGGCGGTCTCTTATGATTGTTCTTTTTCGGGCCACAAATGTGTTGAGTTTCATTTAGGTTTACGCCCCTTGGTGGCATGTACTTTTGTGAATAGGAGAAGAACGAAGTGGGACTATCGGGCTAGTCTGCTCGCTAGTTCTCTAGGCTCAGTCCATGTCATTAGTGGCGTTGCGGAGACTGAAATGATGGTGGATTTCCTTTCGGAGACACTGCATATTTGGGTAGAAGGAGGGGGCAAGCCACCGTGGTAGAGCCCTGAAGTCGCTCAGTCTCGTAAAGACTGTCGTAGGTTATTCAATATGGCTAAGCGTCTGGGTAATTGGGCAGAATATAAGTCGGCATTGAATATGCTTAAGACAAGCCGGCTGTCCCTATCTATTCAGAAAGCTTATGGTAGCTGGACTACGAATAGTCAGGAGACGTTGGAGGTGTTAATTGGCACACACTTTCCAGGTTATTCCCTTCCAACGCTACGGAATAACAATTTTTTGTCAGAGCCAGGACCTATCTCTCTGTGCTATAATAGGTTTAATTGGGCGATAAGGCCCCTGGTCTGGATGGTATCATTCCGGCCAACCTTCAGAAAAATTCGGACCTTCTAATTCCCTGGCTCTCCGCTATTTACACGGAATGTATCAGATTTTCGTACGTTTCTACCCACTGGGCTAAGTGCAGGGTGGTTTTCATTCCAAATGGGGAAAACATCTCATATCAAGCCTAAGGACTACAGGCCAATGAGCCTGTCGTCATTTCTTCTCAAGACCCTTGGAGGGTCATTGATATTCATCTGAGTATGTCTATTCCCACAAATTTGCTCTCTACCTCTCAACATGCCTACACCAAGAGTAAATCTGTAGATATGGCGCTCCACTCACTGATTGGCTACATTGAGAAATCCCTTCAATTTCGGGAATACTTGCTTGTAGCCCTTCTGGATATTGAGGGAGCTTTCAATAATGTTAGATCTGACTCCATCTTGGATTCAATGAGGGAGATAAATCTGTAGATTTATCAGAAAGCTACTCGGCAGCAGGATCATTGAATCCACGATTGGTGCAACCAATGTTTGCAGGCTGGTGCAGAGGCGTAACCCGAAAGGTGGGGTATTGTCCCCTCTATTATGGAACTTGACGGTAAGCACTTTGTTGAGTCAGTTCGTCAGATTGGGGATAAAAACCGTCGCGTGTGCGGATAACGTGGCGGTTGACATCATGGCAGAACAGGTGGCCCTAACATCCGCGATTAGGCTAGGGGCGCTGAGGTATGGTCTACACTGGACTACGGTCATGCCAGGATCGAGCTGCGCGCATCATATGACATGGCGGGACTGGACTATTACACTCCGGAATCCTTTTTCGGTGCTATGTTTACAGTTCATCATGGCAATGGTGATGAGCTGTTCGATAGCACGCAACCTCTGGAACCGGCCGCAAGGATCTATACTATTAGTTCCAAGATGGGCAGTAGAGTTTGTTGAGGTCTCTTCATCGAGGAATTGGGCATAAGGGTCTCTTTTAGGTTGCCGGATAACAGCAGTGTACTGCAGGCGAAAAATTTCTGCCATTAGGCGGGCGGCAAGCTGGCTGTGGTAGTATCGTATATCGAGGGATATATGTATATTTATGGACAGTGGAATGCCGGAGGTTTCTAAACGAGATCTCGTTACATTCGTAACGCTGGTATGGGTACGAGGGCACAGTGGATGCCTGGGCAACCAAACAGCAGACGGTCTGGCCAAACAAGGCTGTCTATTGGACAATATGTTCGTCAGCGACCTGATCGACATTCCATTGGCTCGCTGCAAGTCTCTCATATAGAAGGGCTCAGGAGAGTGGGCAGGGGGAGCAAATCTGCTCGATGGCAAGGACTTTATGGATAAGGACAGTGATATCGGTCATTACGGAGCACTGGGTGAAAGAGACTCATGTGCCAAGAATGGGTCTTGATTACAATGACTACTGTAGAAGTTGTTATTATGAGGAGGAGGAGGAGCGATTTTTCAGCTTCTCAGCCAATGTTGCGGTCTCTGGGATATTAGGTTTAGGCATTTCGAGAGAACGTACTTGCCATGTCTGGACGATATGTGCAATGTGGGACTGAAATTGATCTCTCTGTTCTGCAGGAAGTCGAGGTGGGTTGAGGCTGCAGTGACCTCTGGAGAAAAGTTTGGTGAATACTGGCAAACTAACCTAACCTCGTTTTAATATAGTTGTAAGGATGTGCATAACGTAGGCTTGCCAGGTATAAATTTGCAAAATTCCTGACATTCTCTAAAAAGATCTTGATTTTGAAGAGTAATCTTGACAATTGAAAACTTCATAAAATAATCTTTTATACAAATCACACAATTGCTAAAACCATTTTAAGCAAAAAAGTACAAGCACAAAAATTTATATACGCTTTTATTTTGAGTCAGCTGTTTAACGTTTTTTTTAAATAGACGAGAATATTAGTGCCTAGCTTTGACGCTGCAATGTGAAACTTAAATAAAAGCTTAAATAAAAAATTCACAAAATATAAATAAAATGGAGATAAAACCACTAGATTGACCAACAAGTAGTTCAATTGCCATTAACTTTTAAAAGCAGTCAGCTTCACTACTTAAAGCCGTTTTATACTTTTACACAAGTCTTAAGTGTTTTGAGGGAAAGGCAGGGAAGCCTTATCTAATTACTGTTTGGAAATTTTCCGAAAACAATAATAATTTTAAGGGCTCTACTTTCCTTAAAATACGTAAGACTTGTGTTATAGTGCATATATATATTTTTTTTATTTATTTAATTAACTCACCACTGAAACTAATATTTCTTACTGGCTAGTAGGGAGATCGAACGGTTATTATTCGACCGGTTTTAACCGGTTATTTTAGCTTTGCCCAAGTCGGTTATTTTAAAATGCCCATTTTTCGAATATCGAATAAACCGGTTACTTTGGTATAATAAACCGGTTATTTTAGTAATGTGTAACTTATATACATTTTCCTTACTCTTTTTGTAGATGTACCCGTAATTTAAGTATTTTCTAATTGAATATTGGCCAAACTTAAACTTTTTATAAAGAATGTCAAAACAAAACGTAACAAAGGTCAAAAAACATTATGAACAGTGTAAATACAAATCGCTTATTAAAGCGTGTGTTCTTGTAGAAAAAAAACCAAAAACTATTCAAAATTCTACAAAAACGTGTGCTGTTAAAAAGTAAATAGTAATTTGTGCAAGAGTGTTCTAAATATTAAATATATTTTTATATAAAGGTTATCTCTAGATATTTTTCGAACGCGATTAATAAGAAAAAGATAGTTGCCTGAAGAGCCCTAAAATGATAAGTTACAAAGGTTCTTCCATGTTACTTATTAATCACCTTTAATTAGTATACATGCTTGACATTAATGTGATCCAAATGAATTTTAACTTAAATGCGCTGCAAAAAAATAATCATTGGGTAAAATATTAGCCCGTTGTGTTGCCGAGGACGAAATGCCCGTTAAGGCACTAAAAACTATAATTTAGAATCTCTTCATGCTGAAAACTACAACATAACGCGGAATCAGTTCTATTTATTAAAACACCAAGAACTAAAAAACAAAATTGAAGAAATCAAACAATGTCATGGAATGTTTTATATTGTAGTCGACGAATTGACAAATATTTTACACAAACAGAATGTTAAGTTTACTATTCGTTTCTATAATGCTGAAACAAAATTGCTAAGAGGTTTTGTTTGCAACTTTTTAAAAATATGGTTGATTTATATAGACATGCTTAACCACCAACAAATTAAAACTCATTCAAAATAAATTTGAGAGAATATTTTAAATAATAACTTTAAAAAATTCCTATAATTTATTTGCTTTTGCAAAACGTTTCTCTAGATCAAATGTCATTCAACAGTTTCTAAATTGCATTATACAAATATCTTCTTACAAATAAAGTTTAGTAAATCAATAAAAAATTTGTTGAAAATTTAGCTAAAGTTTGATCAATTTACTGGTCCCACTTTTCTTCGATTTTATCCTAAAATATTTGTTAGGTTAGAACTAGAGTTTTTTTATTCCCGCACTTTTTGGATTCCCGGGAAAGCGGGAAATAAAAATCAAATTCCCGGGATCCCGGGATTCCCGCCCAAAATTTTGTATATATTTATTTACTTATTTCTCCAATGAAACTAATATTTCTTATTGGCTATTACGCTTAAAAGAATTAAATCTAGTATCTATTATATAACAAAAACGTAAAAAATTTAAGATTCAAATTATTTTAAGACACTTAAGAGGTTATATTGATGCCAATAAGATAAAAGAAATCAAAATACGTATATACATTGTCAAATTCAGAGCTTGAAAGGGCAGGCTGATAAGGAACTAAAAGCTCAATATTAGGAAGTCAGAATTCTGAAACATATTTACCGTTTAAAAAATTCAGTAGAAAGCATTAATTTTATTTACTACATTTATTTAATATCATATTTTTTACAATTTTATAAGCCTAATCAGCAGTGGTGTAAGGTATACTAAGTTTGTCATTCCTGTCATATTTTTTTAATATTCATCTAAGGTACCATAAAGTATTTTTATTATTAGTCCTTTATTATTTATTATTAGTCCTTTATTAATTCTACGCCGATGCTGCCATTTGGTTGTCAAATTGTTTATAAATCTTCTTGGCTGTTTGGGATTGAATCGCTTCAGTAGGAAAATAGTTATGCACCCAAATGTGGAACTACCTCCCTAAAAACTCAACTAAAACCAACATAAATTTGTGGCGAAATGCACACAATTTTCTACTTTCTAGATTTATAAGACTCAAAATCACTTGAAATGCCGCATATGAAATACAATCTAGGAAAACAATTTACTACGCCCTTAACCGCAAAGCTTTAAAATAATGTTGTAAAATTTACACTTCAGTTTGCTAGGACAAGAAATAAAATTTCGTGATGATAGTTCTATAATTTATCATAGGCCCAATATAAGGCCCATTCTCAAAAATTAGTTTAAAAGCCTTAAACTGTAGAAAATTTTAATATATATGGTGAAATTAAGTTGGATAAAACAACTAAAGACACAAGTCTGACATAAATTTACTAAAGTTTTAAAAAAAGATTTTCTTCAGAATTTCCCGGGAATCCCGGGAAAAACCGGTTAACCGGTTATTTAAAAATTGCTTAACCGAAAACCGGGTTTTTTAAAATAGCAACTATTCGTAATATTCGAAAACCGGTTATTGAAAAAAGTCGAATAATCGATCTCCCTACTGGCTAGTGTGCTAAAAATAATTAAATCTAAAGCATCTAGCATATAAAAAAAGCAAAAAGCTTAGACAGAAATGATATTAAGGCATTTAAGAGCTTATTTTGTATGGCATTACGATCAAAGAAATCAATTCTTAAATATAGAGTTCATTTTGCGGATATGGTCAAAATTTCCATAATTAGACCGCAAGTATTGAAGTCTAAGGGAAATATAATTTCTGGAATGGCGAATAGGAACTGTAACTGTGTGTTAACATGAAATTTATGTTCTTATATATCCCCCGATTTTTAAAGGTTGGAAGATAAATTAGTTTTAAACGGTTTTCATTTGGTGGAAAGCTGTTATTTTGATTTCACTACAGTGTTCGAAGACAGAATAAAAGAACTTGCTTCTGTACGGGTACCAGTTTTTCAGGTCCCAGATGAGCTAGTCATATTTAAAAATAGGTCTTATCAACGAAATAAATCTAATTGTCTTATGACATAGGCATCATCAAACACCTTTCCCCAACGTTTGATGGCCACTAGGAAAGCATTGGCCTTGTTGACATTCTGCAAAATATGTGCATTAGAACATACTTTATGATCAATTAATACACCCAGATGAAGGAATGTATCCACACTTTCAAATTGTTTCTTATTACGTGTAGATCTACAGAGTACTTTTACATATCGCACTTGTTTAACAATAGTGTATATCCACCGAATTTTTATTTTTGCACTTTTTGAAAAAAATCGATAGGTAATATTCATATCTAGCCGCTGTAAAAATATCGTTCTATTTTGTAAATTTTTGGTAATGAAACGATTGGTTTAAAAATTCTTTTTCATATGTCTTTCATTAAAAATTACAATTTGAGCTAATACAGTATTGCTGAACAAGTGCGATATGATTAAAATTACTAGAGTTCACCTCCATTAAATTTTTATTATACCATAAGCTATCTGGACTATCTAGATCGTCTTGGAGTAAGGAAGACATACTTGAGCTCGAGCTAGGAAAAACATATGCATACGTTAATATTTTCGAAAATTTCATTTCCGATGGTAAATCGTATACGAATAACAGGAATAATACTGAACCCAAGTGACTGCTTTGAAGGACGCCGGCTGGAACACGTTAAACTTCAGAACTAGAATTGCGAAACAATATGCACTGATATCAGCCCTTTAAAGATGTGGGCATTTATTTAAGAGGAGAGCCAACTGTTATCCAACTTGTACATAAAAAAAATTATTTTAGCAAATGATTAATAAAAAATTGTATAAGGAGTATCAGCTTGCATTTCATAATAGTATAAGCATATCCCTGAAGTTATAAATTCCAAAAGATTACTAAATAGAAGACGTACGTTCTTCTATAAATCCATGTTGGATTTGTGATAGCAAGGAAGATGTGATATATTAGTCACGATTTTTTAGCTTAGTCACGATATAAGATCTGCATCCGGATTTAAAAAAAGTTATAATGAAGGATTTTTCAAGTAATCGGCAAAATAACCATTAAAAAGTGAAACGTTATATATATATATGTTAAAGGCGAAATTAATATTAAATGTATTAAATAGGTTATAAATATTTTCGTTTATATTAACGTTTCGCTTATAATAACTTTTAAGTAGTACATTAAACTTTCTATCTATATTTTATTGTAAAATTTTGTAATTATTTAACTTTACCAACCTAACGTTATTCAGTTTCCAATTTTGACGTCCAATTTAATTTAAATTTAAAACAGAACTCCATGGAAACTCCCTTCGTAATTTAAATGATACTAGCAAACATTTACTATACACTTTTTATTTGATTCATTTTGTGTCATCCGTTTAAATTTTTTTTGTCTATTTTAATTAGCAGAACAATTGAATAGGCTGTAATTTTGCCACTATTTTCCCTTGTTGTTAAGTAAAAAAAAAAGATTTTTTTCACAATAAGTGCTCTTTGTATTAAAATTAAATTTCATTAATAAAATAAAAAAAGAAAATGTAAAAAGAAATACAATTACTCTAAATTGAAAAAAAAAAAAACAAATTTTATAACGTTCAGTCAAAATAATATAATATTTTAGTTTTTATAAATTGTAATTTGAAAATTTTAAATAGTAAAACCAATATTATAGTCGGTACAGCCCGATTATATGAAACACTACTTCACAGCATTTAAAAATAAAATTTCAAGAGCGTACCCTATTTGGGACCCATGGGTAATCATGGACCCGCCTAAACAAAATTATGCTATGAGCATAAGTTTCATTTAAAAGTTATTTGTGCCAAATATTTTTTAGATATCTTCATCTATATGAGATTTTAAGATGGGGCTTATATGAGATTTTGAACCTACCAGCACAACATTCTTTCATGGCTATCGTAAAAGTTATTGTCGCCAATTTGTATGTAAATACCTACATTTATAAGGAACTTGTGATATTAAAAGCTATTAAAAAGTTTCGCACGAAATGACAAACTCATTCACCACTAGTGCTAGAGGGTTACAAATCACATAATTTTTTAGCATTTAAAATAAATCAATATATATGCAAAAATTGATCTTAAGTTAATAAAAAAATAACGCAGGTTTCAAAAATTTATGTTGAATCACATTTCAAAGGTAACTTGGTTAAAATTATTAAATTCCATCCATTACCTTGATAATTTACTTTTAAAATATTAAAAACAATAATATTATTTTATAACTGAAAAAAAGAACAATAATAATAAGTGCTAAATAATTTTGCGAAAATGCTGAAAAAAGTTTTATATGCTTCATTCGGTTATCCATTAGTCGGTTAATTCGATTAACCATTGAACCGGTTAATTTCAGTCGATTAACCGATTAAGCGATGTAACAAAATTTTTAAATTTTTGTAGTATTATATCATATTTTTTGTGTTTTTAATTATTTATTTCGTTTTATATACAATCTTATACACAAAGAAGGTGATCTTAATTTTAAATAAGTTTTTGCTTTCAACACCTTTTTGTTCATAAACTTTTTATAAGTATGTGTTCAGTAATTTGTTTCTTCTCATATCTTCTCATATCAATCTTTTAACAGAAATAACCGCAACGATTAGAAGTACTTAACATTTTTAAATGTTTTGGAAAATTCAGCATTTTTTATTTTTCGAATTTATTCTATGAGTTAAATTTCAGTTATGTATTTTATAAAGCTTTTTGTAATAGCTCAATTCCTTAAATTTTTTTAGAAATTACTTTATACACTACCAGACTATTATATTGTATTTTCATGTTACATTTTACCTTAGCTTTCCGTTGGATAGCAATGAAGTATATTTATGTACAGAAAAATTTACAATTATTAGACACCAGCAATGCATTTTCTGGCCCGCTACGGCCTTCGTCAGCATTCTTTGTCTGGTAGTGTATAAAGTAATTTCTAAAAAAATTTAAGGAATTGAGCTATTACAAAAAGCTTTATAAAATACATAACTGAAATTTAACTCATAGAATAAATTCGAAAAATAAAAAATGTTGAATATAATAAAGTTGCTTATGAAAAAAGAAATAATTCCCAATATCTATTTGTTTTGGAAAATCTTATATATTTTAAGAAATCCAGGAAAAGGAATGAGAAATTATATTTTCTGTATTATGGCTTGCTTTTGTTTTCTCCAACATCTATGATAAATGATTTTCTTATTTGTTTGCTCGTCTTAGTTCAAGTATTGTTATGTTTTTGCTCTTTATTACTAATAAACTCCAAATAAAAAATCACTTATGAATTTTTATTTATTGAAATTACTTAATTTGTAATACATAAAAACACTTTATTGTACGGTTAACCGATCAATAACAAAATTCACCGAGCGATTAATTAATCGAGCGATTAACCGATTACAGCAAGAGCCCGATTAAATGAATACCCTAACAGATACCGTTCTTTAAATATAAATAAATCTATTTGGTGCCACGCCCACCTCTCTTATCTAGCCCACATTTGGCCGGATGATGTATATTGATAGCCAAGATGCTTGTTCCAGATTTAGAAACTTGGCTCTTGCCGTTCTCCAGCTATACATACAAAAAAAATTGAAAACAAAAAGATATTTATGGGTAAAATTAGAGGCAGTCCTGGGTTTTTGCTCATATCTCAGCCAGTTGACTGATCAAGCATTAGCAAAATGACATTCATATATAACAACCTAGTTCTTATCACATCAGAGGCCATCGGAAAGCCCATTTAAACGAACTGACGGACGGACGGATAGAAGGGCATCGTGATTTGAACTTCTCTTATGATAGGGATCCAGAAAATATATACTTTATAGGGTCTAGGACACATTGTGGAATTTATAAACAGAATGACAAAGTTATATTTATATACCCTTTAACCTTCAGTGCCTTAAATAGGGTACACACTCTCGAAACCAGTACTTCATAGTAACAATTTAACAATACAAAATATAATTTAATTAGGCTGAAGTTAGTCAAATTTAATTTTCATTAAATTATATTTAGGGAAGGAAAGAATTTACAACATGAAATGAATAAAATTTTTTTAAAAAATTCTTGAATGAACACGGGATTGAAGTCGGCTTGAATTGACATGTTTCGAGAATAACCACATTCCCATCATCAGAATTCTTTGTCGCTCTACCGTTTGGGACACTGCGGCGCAAACGGTCTATAGCCAAACATCAATCTTTAAGCAATGGTGGATCGAAATTTGCTGTAATTGATTATCAATTTTAAATTTTTGTTACATGTTTTTTCCTAACTTCTTGTTTTTTTTGTACTTTTTGTCAAGACATTGACTTGAAAACTTAAGGACACTTGTTTTTATTTTTGTCTGTCTTTTTCTAGTTGATCTTTGTTTGTACAACTCATGATCAGTCAAGAATAATATTATGAAGAAAAATTTCAATTTATTTCACGTTGTAAAGTCCTTCCTTCAATAAAAATTATTAAATGAAAATTAAATTTGATAAACTTAAGCCTAATTAAAATATCTAAAACTTCAATTTAAAACCAACGGTTCTATGAAAATTCACAATTGTTATGTACCAAATATATTCCCGTGCGTTGAGATTGACAGTTCATTGTTCTCGCCTTCGAGCCAATCACAGAGAATTAATATCGGAAACAGCCCTAAAATAAAAAAAAATTGCAATAAAGCCGCACTTAATAACTATAGAAGATCCAAAAGATTTGGTCCACGATTTGAATTTATCAAAAAAAATAATCTAAGCTCGTTCTTTTAAATTATTTTCTTATAAGTGAAGAAAATCGTGGGTTCTGGCAAACTAAGGAAGAAAACTCAAACCCGATTTTTGGTAAAATTCGAGTTGAGCGACCTTTTAACATTTTCTGAAAAATCTGACAAAAATCTCAAAAATACTTAACTCTTCAAGCTATTAAATTATGCTTGAGCATCCATGGAAATTAATAACACACTAGTGTATATGTATTGATTTGTTGTATGTAAAAAAAATGCAAAAAGGCGTTAAAATAAAATAGGCGGTCAAACGGTTATTGTTAAATCAATTTTGCTATTTATAAAGACCAAGAATATACTGTGTAGGGTCTTACATTAATATTTAAGAAACTACAAATAAAATTACAAACTGATAAATACCATTTTCCACCTGTGGTGAAGGGAATACAAATATGTACGTTAACCTTTTCATTTTCAATTATATTCTCAAACGAATAATAGAAAATCTCGCAGCGAATATATATTTTAATATTGTGAATGATGTCAGATAACGGATTGATAACAATATAAAGAATATTATATCTACATATGTATATGTATGTTAAAATTTATTATTTATTTATATCTATTGACATTTACAAAACAAAAGGCTTAATTAAACATCGGAATTTTTATAAATATGTTTGACTGCATGAAAACGGTATTGATTTAAATTTTTAAATATGTATGATGGCACAATAATGTTTTTATAATACTCGTACATTGCAGTAACAAAAATATAGTAAAATTACAGATGAAAATAAAAATCCATTTTTTTTTTATCCAAAAATATAGGACAATATTACATTTTTATTAAGTTTAATATAAACAGAAATATTATGTATGTACATATATGCAAATACACAAGGCATATTAATGTCATACAAAAGCATTGCTGGAGGCAGCACTATGGGCTTTGAACGCATAAGTGAAATTAACTTCTACAGAAAATAACTGTTGTTGTTATATAATTGCATTTATTTCTATTAAACTTAAGTTTAATAGTTTAATAATTTGGCTGTTATATTAAAATTAAGCAATTTTTTTATTTTGTTTTAAAGGTTTTGCATATGGAGGGCTCAGATCTAAAGTGAACCAAGTCAAAAAGGAAAACTCAAAAATGTTTTGAGTTTGAGTAAGTGAACTGCTATTCATTTTTGGAGCAATTAACTTAGGCTCCTAAGGTAACGGTATTAACCTTAGGAGCGAAACACTTTTTGATTAAGTCCTTAACAGGGTTATATATAAAGAGCTATACTTTACAGAGATTTTCGCACCAGTTTCGAAAAACATATGGGTAATTCCATGTCAAATCGACCAAGATCGGGATCCGACCCCTTTTGATTTGAATGAAATTTGGTGAAAGGTTCCTCTCATCCTATTAGGAACATATGTCAAAGAAAAAAAATTTTTTTTGCAAAAGTTATGGCGTATTCAAAATGTCATAATTTCGCCGAATTAGCCGAATGTGTTGAGCTTATTTCTGCAATATCTCAAAACCTACTGCACATACGAAGATACTATGGGCTACAAACAATATATTAAAAAAAATTTTTTTTTTTTTGAAAAATGTAATATCTGCAAAATATTAAATTTTTAAAATGGACTAAGTCAAAAACCTAATTTCTTATTTGGCTGATTTTTTTTTTATATACTATTTCAAACTGTTCTTTTAAAATCCTGAAACTTTGAAGGAGGTGTTTTTTTTTTAAGATATGATTTTTTTCTTTCGCAACCTGTAAAAAAATCATCTTAAAATAAAATTTTCATATTGTAATTTTGAGTAATAATTATTTATTAAGACTGATTTGTTTGAAATATTAAAATTTTTTGTTCGTTAATATATGTTGCTTAGAGGATGAAAGGAACCCTTTCACCAAATTTCATTCAATCGAAAGGATTCGTGTCCCACTCTTGGTCGATTTGATATGGAATTACCCATATATGAATTTCGTTTTATGACTTGTATCTGTTCAGCACTAAACCCTCCATATAATACTTGACATCAACCAATTTGCTAACAGCTTAATTACTTTAAATTTAATGCACAAAATTGACCCAGGTATTATTGCATGAAAAATGACTGTCATGATTATTCAGAAAATCGTAAAAATATGTAATCAGTAATTAAATGATGCAAACTTTATATCGCTTTACTGTCACAAAATAAATGTTTCATATTTGAGATAGTGTGTTAATGTTATTTACTGAAAATAAATATTCGAATTTTATTGACGTATTGGTTGCATTTAAATTCGTTAAGTGGCAATCACACAATCAATTAAGAGAGTACAGAAGTTAATGTAAATTTATTAAATAAAAAGTTTTTTTATTTTATTTATTTAAGTGCATGTCTTCGTAAAGAAAATATTGAATAATGAGAGTTATAAAAGCTGACAAAAGGTTCAAAATATTTAGTGCACAACTTTTAAAATAATTCATAAAGAATAATACATTTTCATTCCTGTCAAAGCTATGATATTTATCACAACTAGATCGAACTTTATGACAGACAATTAATCATAACAAATGTTGTCACAACTAACAGGCTTCACAGATCCAAGTTTTAGTATATTCTTGAGATGACACAAAATAACCCAATTTAAACGAAATTACACCTGATATCAAATTAAAGTTTAATTATATAAAAAGCTTTTTACCAAAAAGAGCAAAATAGAAAGTACATAGTCGGTCAATTCCGAACATTTGATACAATACACCACAATATTTGCAGACAAATTTTCAAGATTATTCCCTTGCTACGTCCAATACGCAATTATGGACCTATTAAATAGAGTTATGTTATGAGCCCAAGACTAATAATACAAGAATGCTGTATGGCGAATATTATCTAGGTGACTCATCTATTTGAGATTTTTTTCTTAAAGTAATTTAAAGGACGGAAGCTATTTTTTTTATTAATACATACCAAAATTTTTAAATTTTTTTTGGCATTACCAGCTATTTTCATGGATGGTATTTTTGTGGGAGTCATGGTCATATATGTTCTGATTCCAAAACTAATATCGTAAGTTAATTTAGGTTGCAATAAAATATATGTTCTTCAAATACCAACATAATAAGATGAATACGGGCGAAAAGACTCTATTAGGAAAAAAGCTCGTATGTGGGCTATGTAAAACTATGCAGCGGACTGATTCTAAAAATTTTCAAAAAAGGTATAGACCAAATGTCATTAAAGCCTATAGTACACGGCATGTAAAAAGACACAGCGCATGTGGTTCTGACGCAATTTTGACGTCAATGCAAAGCCACAATAAACCTTGCGTGTTGTGTGATGACGTCAAAATTACGTCACAACCACATGCGCATGTGTCTTTTTACATGCCGTGTACTATAGGCTTAAGTTATCTTAAAAATTGCGACCTGGACAGACAACCAGCCAGCAGGACGGACGACTCAGATACTTATTCTAAGTCAATCGATATACTACAACAAATATTTGTATGTGTTTCATGTATCACCACACACTCATAGTATCCTATTCACTTAAAAAAGATCAATACTAGTCGTATTATAAGATTCATATAGTTATTCAAAAAGTGTAGCCAAAATAACAATTTAAACCTCACATTAATAAATAAAAATTAAATAAAAACTTAAAATAATAAGTTCTACTTCCATATATCTAGGGAAGGTTCACAATGTTCATTGCCGTTCCTTTGTATTCTTTATTTAGTAAATGGTTTCAGATGACAGTCTGTTTCACAAATCAGTTTAACAAATGTTCAGGGCGCTAAATATCTCTGGACTAAAGTATTTTAAATGCTAACGAAAACACAAAATTAATTACTTTTTGTAATATTGGAAACATATCTTCCTCCAGGGGGTTTTTTAGTATATAAATACCTTATTTTCCCCTAAACGTCGGGTTCTAATCACTATAAAGCTAATATTTACTATCAATCTTTTGATTCATAAACTATGGAAATATTTTTTAAATAAACAGGGACTTTCTAAATCAATATCAATATCTTAAATGGTATAAATTTTATCACTTATGTTAAATCGTTATACACATTTGGGGGGATTCACAAGGTAGTAGCAAGTTGTAAAGCCATGTGTCTTATAAAAATTACAAGAAATATATGCGAATGATGTGGGCAACCGTTTATAATTAAGATTTCTACTGTACAGTTATGACGAATGAATGAAAACAGCATTAAAAGTTTTATTTTGTGTGAAACAAAACAATATTTTTTTTTTAAACAATTGTAAAAAATTATTTAGGGCATTATGACCATATGACTTGTGAATCAACCAATTATTTGTTTTAAAAGGAAAGAATTTCAAGTTACACCTCATCTACATATCAAAGGAATTACCCACGCTCTACCCACGAGGATAAAAATTAAACCGAATTTGGGTTATTACCCACAAAGTGTCAACACTGGTAAAATATAAAATCGATGACTATTCCATATAATCATTTGTATGGGATCCAGGTTATATCATAAACAGATTTTTACGTAGTTGATTGCCTTTCGTCCTTGTGCAAAGAAGAGTTTTCCTTCCAGAGTGTGATGAAATATATTAAAAAGTGTTCCTCTGACTTAATCACGAATTTTACACTATTATGGTATAGTAAAAATTTTAAATATATAAAGAATTGAAGTAACTTGTATGTGCCCAGTGGTAGAAATTCGAACACAATTATTTATGCAAATATGAAGAAAACATACATATACATAAGTATAAATGACTTTACACGTTTCAAGCATTTGTTTTTTTTCGTCTAAGTTGATCGATTTGGAGAAAGACCAACCTCCGGCCCATATATTTTCTCCACTCAAATTCGTGAATGTTAGATTTTATTTTGTAAGTTTAATCATATAAAAAAAATCGGAAAGTATCAATTGAAAACAAAAAGTACCAAAAGGTCTTCTCTTATAATTTATTTATCACTCTTAACTCTGCATGTTGAATTTAATGTTTATAGTTCCAATACTAGCGAAAAAAAAAAAAAAAAAAAAAACAGTTGAAGAATAAAAAGCGACCAACCTTTTTCTTCTTAAAGGTTCTTAAGAAAATTCAAAAATTTACACATGCAGAACAGAAGAGTAAACGAAAGAAATAAAAATTTCCGTATTTCGCCTTCTTGATACTATTTTTCTCCCCATTGAAGTATCTAAAATGACAATATTGTAGTGGGATCCTACACTCACAGAAAGATGCATCTTCATATTGATAATGCCCTAACAACAGAATTGCGACATCAGTGTTTTTTAAAAGGCATTAAAAAGACAAACATCATCGTAAACTTTTGTCATATTTTATGCGTCATCTATGCTATGACTACAGTGACATCAACTTGATGCCACATTTTGTGTATTATTGACATTGTTTTCATGTTTAAAAAGTAAAAGAAGAAGCAAAAATTACCATATTCTATTTTTTTAAATTATCTTATTTGTATCTTAAAAAAAGGAAACATTTTTTTGTTGTTCTCGTTCACCGAATGAAACCACTATCGTTTTTAAGGTTTTTTGTGTAGATATGCACAACATAATTGTTTTTTAAATTTTTAGAATTCAAGTGTTTAAATAGCGTTTTAAATTTGCTTGCACACACACGGAAGCAAGAAGCCACAACCATATATTGATGGAGGACTAATTTAACAATAATATGGTTGTCGGTGACAATAATATGTTTAAATTAAACATAATATGTTCATAATTTTCTTCCAAAATAGTTGTTTTTGGAGGTGACCATATTTGAACATGTTTTTTCTCTGCGTGTACATGTACGTTAGGCTTACGACTCATTTTTTACAAAAAATTTACCCTTCAACACGAGATAGCTAATACTTTATAAGTGATAAAATTCGTGTTTGCTCGTGTTTTGGCAGAAACAACTTTCGCACCAAATGCAATTTCTAAAAATTCAGACATATTTTTTTATTAATACATTAGCGGACTTCTATAAGAGAATATTTAAAAAATCGTAGCTGTTATATTAAATCTAACAACAAAATACAAAAGTTGCCATTATATTTCATAAAAGAGCTACGATATACTTTAGCCGTTTGAAATTATGACAAGGTTAAATTTAATAGTTTGTTAATATTTTTTTATGGCCATTTTGGCTATGGCATGTACAATTTAATATTTTCAAAAAAAAATTAAAAAGTCATAACCCTAATGTAAATAAGAGTGGCTCGGTACCGATACAAAAAAAAGGTGAGCCGTCACCCCCTAGGATTAAAGATTAGTTGAAGAGGATTATAGACATTTTTTTAATTTTGTGCCACGCCTCTGGATACCGCCCTTTTCGTTTTTTGTATACTCCGCCGCCACTTAAAGTCCGATCATAACGTATTGCATATCGTTATTCATGGCTTGTCTATGGCTTCATTTCTGCCTTGGGAACTTTTTAATCCGACATCAAATTCTGGGCCCACTAATACCATCTCGGATCGTACGCCCCTAATGTCCAATTTTTTGCACCTGGCAAGAAAGCCCTTCTAAAATTATGTACTTTTAGCTTTTATTGTAATCACTTTTATGCCATGCCCCAAAATTACGCCCATTTTTTCTTTACATATACATATATTATATTTCACTTTTTGTTTTTTTTATATAGTGCAGCCGTTTCAAGTCCGATTTCACGTTTCGGATATCATTATAAATGGCCTCACTATGGCTTCATTTTTGTCTTCGGTGACTTTTTAATCCGTCTCGGATCCTTCCTCACTAATGCCCAATTTTTTTGCAAGGAAGCCCTTCTTATACTTAGTATGTCTACACAGAAAAAATTAAAAATGTTCTCTTATCACCAAATTTATACGAAATTCATAATAGTTGTTGATTTTGCACCTACAGCGATCTCGCGATAATGTGAACTTATAAAAACCAAGGAGTTTACATTATGGGATTTGTTCACATTTAATTTTTTTTTTTTTTTTTTTTTACTTTAGCCAGTTGGCTGCCCGTCTTTTAGCCGAGATTTCCGCCTGCAGGACACTACATCCATCAGGCAGACGAAAGGAAACTTTTACGCCCAGTTACTCTATGTAGAAACCACCGCCAACTCTTTCCTTTTTCCTTGAACCATCAGTGTATACCCCTAGAGCCGGTTCAAGGAAGGTGACCGTGACCGACAGGCATTGCCGTGCGCTATATGTGTCGCGTACCTCGCACCAAAGAAAGGCTCGGGGGTGCAGCAGTCCACTCCTTCAGGGACAATCGAGCATCCAATTACTCTGGAGTGGCCATAATCACGGGTCGACCAGCCGTGTTATATTATAATAATAACAAATTTTAAGTAAACTAAATAAAACTACTCGCCCAAATTTTTAAAATCATGCTAAAGAAAAGCTAAAAACATTTTATACAAATCGAAATAAAATGCCAAGTGCTATGAAAATGTTGCAGCTAAATAAATATTTTTAATGTTTAATTTAGCTGCAAAAATGCTCACACTGCTGGAAAGTATTGAAACTCTGGGTATTTGTAACATAACTGCTGTAACACTTGTTACTTTTTCCAAAATTTGCAGAATTTCATATTTTTCATTGATGGTTAAAAACTTTCGGTTATTCTTACACTCAAAAGAAAAATCAATCCATCCGTACTCAAATCCATCCGAAGCGGTATCGATAGTTCGGTGAGTACGGATTTTCTTGAATCAAGTACAGAAAGATTGATTCAAGTACGGATTATTCAATCGCGAAATACTCAAGTTATCCATATTCAATCCCGGATTCGTACTTAAAATAACCCGAAAATGAGATTGATTTAAGTAAAACTGAGATTGAGTCAATCTTAAAATGTACTTAAGTCAAGTGTTATAAAGTTGATTTAATCCCGAATTCGTACTTGAAATAAACCAAAACTTAAATTAGAAGAAGAATATTAGCGGAATTCACCCTTAATAGTAAAGTCCCTTGTAGACCTTGTTAATCTTATAATTTTAGTAAAAATACTAACATTTACAACACTGCAACAACAAAATGTATTAGACTAAAATATACTACGCTGTGGTTGAAAAATCCCACAAAATGCAGTAGTAAACAAAGTGTGTGAATTAACCAGAATAAAACAGTTGAAGAAACTTTATCTGTCTCTTTCTCTCACTCAGCAAATTCATTAATTTATAATGCATACGAAAAAGACACTCACGCTTTAAAGTATAAAATCGTATTAAATATAACAGAAATGTACACTTAACACAAAGGGTGAATACCGCTATTATTATAATTAATTTCCTTATCTGTTTCACAATTATAAAACACCACCATCATGCCCGATATGATTTTTTCTTTTAAAACTAAATGTACATATTTAGCTAAGAATATAAACTAAATGAGAAGTGAGAAATTGAAAGCGAGACAATTTTTTAACTTTAAATAGTAAAATTGATTAAGATTTAAACACGCACTTCTAGTTCTGTTGTTTTTGTTGTTTCTACACACAACAAGCAAATCGTTTTTTAGCTTCTTGTGTGGTGTTGTTGTAGTGGCTACAATAAATTTGGATAAGTTATATGAGATTAAAACGCTCATTTTGGAAGTTTACTCTCAGAGTGGCACTACAAACGAAAAGTTCAATCTTTTTTGCACTTGTTTTAAGAATTTTATACTTACTTTAAGAAATTTCGGGAATGATTTTCGAAAGTGTTGTGAGTACGTTTTAGTGTTATTCGTACTTGAATTTTTGAGAACGACTCGTACTCAAAGAAAGTATAAAAAGCTTAAATTATCCCGACTGTTTTTCTTTCTGTGTAGGCATTTTTGTTAATAAATAGGTACATTTGTAAAAAAAAAAAATTAATTCAAGTGATTTTAATGTGTAACGAAAGACAACTTAACTTTATCAACAAAACTGAAAGTATGTATGCATGTATTGTTTTCATTTATTATTCAATCGAGGGATTCCCAAAATTAGAAAATAAACAAAAATCGCCAACATTTTTCTTCACTTTTTATAGCCATTAAACTCCGTTCATTATTTGGAGCGTTAATATAAAAAAATAGGAGTTCACATTACTGGATAGTTCACTATATTGGAAATTCACATTAGCGAGAGTTCACTGTATTAGCAAAATGATTATATTGATTACTAAAAATTGTAAAATTATAAACATTTTTTTTCAAAAAACTTTGCCATTTCGAACAATATATATATATGTGTTCCTCTAACTCCCATTGGAGCATAGGGCGCTAGACAATGTGTTAATTTATTTAATTAAATATTGACAATTCCCAACAACAATTCTACAAGTTAAAATTATTTTATTTTAAACGAAGAAAGTCAATTAAGATTTTTTGCTATTTTATTAATATTTTAATTAAAATTTTTTTTCAAAACAACCAAAATGTTAATTAAATCAAAATTAAATTTTTAATTTTCTTTCAATTAAAAAAATAATTGATTCACATAGTATATTAGTTAAATTTTAATACTTTATTAATCATTTTTTTTAATCGATAAAAACTTTTTTCTGTGTTTCAAAATAAAATACAAATTTTCGTTTATAATATTTTATTTTATAATATTATGTCTGTCCAAACGAAATTTTTCATTTTATTTTGAAAAACTGGCAATTTTGTATTTAGATATCAAACTAATTTCTTACAAGCAATGCAATACAATGTATGTGGTCCGAATTTAACAACAACTTTATTCCGGAAAGAATTTTGTATGACCGCTATGTAAAATTATTGTCCCATTCTCACTATTTACAAAAGGCACCATTTTTTATTAAGCACAAACGCATAACACCCTATTCAACTTTTTTGATGTGGGATACTAACCTTTTCGCGCCTCAAACGGGAAAATATTGTTACGAAATTAGATTTGTCTAAGAATTATTTATGGTTTTAGTTATAAGTTATCTTGTTAATTATAGTTTTATGTCATATAAGTTACAATTTTTATGAACGCCACTGTAACTAAATTTTCTAGCAATTGTAATTGTAGACTTTAGATTTAAAATAATTCGAACATAATTTTCTAGAAAATACTAGACGGTCCTTGAATCAACTAGGAATAGTTTTGAACTATAAATACAGGCTTACTCATAAAAGTTTAGTTTAGTTTGATTGGAGACATTAAACGGTTTATAAAGTAAAGTAAGCGTTTTATAAAGTAAAAACGTAACAATTAGTGTCAGAAATGAAATTGCAATAAATAAAAAATTGATAAACAATGAAATTCAATGAGCTTAAAGTTGAGCAGCTTAAGAAGGAGTTGGGCAAGTTGGATCTGCCGACTGCAGGAAATAAAGCTGAGCTGCAGAGAAGATTAATCGATGAATTTAAGCGACGCAATATTGACATCGCAGCTTATGAATTTGATGAAAAAGAAGAAATAGAAGTTGCTACCCGAGCAGTAACAAGCAACATGGATCTTAGCACAATGTTTTCTGCAATGATGCAGAAAATGGAAGAAAATTCTAAAAACATGGAGAGAATGGTAAAAGAAAATTCGTCGGAAAATTCTAGAAAAATGGAAGAAAATTCTAGAAAAATGGAGGAAATTTGACTATCGACACTGGTGCAGGGCATTCCATTATAAGGGCTAATTTGATAAAGGGATATGTCGAACCACTAAGCGGGGTAAGCTTGAGAACAGCTACGGGAGAGCCTGTCATTGTATATGGCAAAGCAATAGTGGAAATAAGAATGGGCGATATGATAGTTTTTGATGAATTTATTGTTGCTGAAATTCTGGACGAGGTCATAATTGGGGCAGATTTTATGATTCGTCAAAACATAAGTTTAGATATGGGACGACAAATAATGAATTGGTATGGTCTAGAAGTACCCCTTAACGTTGGGAACGGAAGTAATGCCCTTGTAAGACAGCTAGTCACTTGTAATCGTAAGAAATTGTCATCCCAGAAAGACGATGGAAATCGTGGTGAGCCGAGCACATACTCAAGACGACCAAGTAAATATATGAGAAAGCACTGTACGGAAGCTGAAAGCAAGAACTGCACCAATGCGATTCGGCTATTACATGCGGAACCCAGCGAAGACTGGTCAACGGCGCAGAAAAATGATCCCATATTGGTGCGAATTATGAAGGCTAAGAAAGAAGGTAAAATACCGACTCATAAAAAAATCACATTGGAGGGTCCACTGATGGAAGCGTATTGGGCGCAGTGGAATAGTCTGAGGGTTGCAAATGGTTGCCTATACCGCACATGGGAAAGTACTGATGGCAAATCGGCTAAAAACCTTATTGTAGTACCGTCTTCAAAAGTATGCGAAGTCGTGAAGAGATTGCACAATGGTACTAATGGTGGACATCTAAGCGTAACAAAAACCATAAAGAAGTTAAAAGAAAGCTACTATTGGGTCGGTTGCAAGCAAGCCGTCATCGATTGCATAATAAAATGCCCACAGTGTATTGCGGTCAGGGGTTCAATTAGAGAGAGCACAAGATCGCCACAGTAGTACAACTTTGGTGAACAAGCCGTACCAGCGGATAGTAAGGGCTCTTCCCAAGCGCAGAAAAACGAGTTAAGTCAGAGCCGTGTCAATTCATCAAATGAAAAGATGAAAGTAAGTTACGAACGAGCGGCAAATTCGGAAGGCTTTACAGAAGGCCAGTTGGTTTTACTTTTTAATCCACAACGCAAGAAAGGATTATCTCCCAAGCTGTAGACTCATTGGGATGGACCATATAAGGTGATAAAGAAACTGAATGACGTGGTGTATCGAATTCAGAAATATAAGAGTCCAAGATCAAAAATGAAGGTGGTACATTTAGAACGACTAGCCAATTATGGAAACGTAGAATCTGAGCCTATTCGGGACGAACAGGCTTAAGTGGGGGGCAGTGTTACGAAATTAGATTTGTCTAAGAATTATTTATGGTTTTAGTTATAAGTTATCTTGTTAATTATAGTTTTATGTCATATAAGTTACTATTTTTATGAACGCCACTGTAACTAAATTTTCTAGCAATTGTAATTGTAGACTTTAGATTTAAAATAATTCGAACATAATTTTCTAGAAAATACTAGACGGTTCTTGAATCAACTAGGAATAGTTTTGAACTATAAATACAGGCTTACTCATAAAAGTTTAGTTTAGTTTGATTGGAGACATTAAACGGTTCAGATCGTTACTTACAATAGTGGGTAAATTTTGAGAATTTCAATAAGGTTTGTTAAGTTGAATTCGTGTGTATTTATTTTTATTTGCAATATAAAGAACTCAAAGGTTTATTATTTATTATAAAGGGAATAAACCTTAACGCGTTTTATAAAGTAAAAACGTAACAATATTTTGCGAATGAATATTATCACGAAATGGATTTGTTAACTGACCACATCGTTCATGTGATTTCATCAGATCAGATTTATATCCATAAGGAAATGTTAAGTTCCAGGTGTATGCTTATAAACCAGAAATGATAAAGTAATTAAAAGAGAATATTCGAAGCGTTATTTCCAAAATAAGGCCTGTTAAATTGCAAAGTACGCTTCAAAATTGTACACCAAAGTTCTTGCTAACAGCGGCGACCGACCACATACCCAAAACCATTTTTAAACATTTATGCCACAAAATTATTTACACTAATGAAAAAAAACTTTATTAATCCGTCACGTCCAACAAAACTTTTTCTTACGAAAATTTTTAAACATACCGAAGTATGATTAATTAAACCAGATTATTGTCCCCAGCAAGCGTTTTTTGGTTAAATAAATCCTCTTCCGAGAACAAACCACCATATAATGGTTGCTTCAAAACATGTTATGGTTAAATATGACAATAATTTGTCATATATAATCCATTCATTGTACAATAAAGGGAATATTTTTCCAAACAATTTTATTATTATCATTGTGAAGTCATGATGACATGTAAGCTTCACCGTCTTATTTCGGGCCAACTTTTATTCATACAAATGATAATGAATACAGCTAACATTTAACCACCCATTTTACTGATAAAAGGCTTATTTTATTCGTAATATATCTGGCTTTCTGATATATGATAAAATGTTGTTGTCCTTAAAATTTTTTTTTTTCAAAATATAGAACTAATTTTACATGAAAAAACATTAATCTCTACTTATTTCTGAATAATTCTGCAACAGTTAAAAATAAAGAAAAATTTTATCTTAATGACTTAGAGAAAATTTTAGTCGGACAAACTTCTCTCAAATAAGAAAGTAAGCAATTAGCATAACCGCCTTACTTCGGGCAAAATATTAGTCCAGCCCATTAAAAACTCGACGCGATAGAAAAAACAAAAAGGATTTGAGTTAAGCGCCTTAAAATCTTTATATTCCATATGTTTTTTTTTTAAAGATTTTTACTGCAGACCAGTGTAATTGTCAAGTTTAAATTATTAATAAATTTTCCAAGAGCAACATGCTATGGTTGAAAGCCAACCATGCTTAATAGGTATTAAATACATTTTTGTTACTATTAACCATAATATGTTTGAAGGCAACCGGCTTCTTGGTAGAGGACTAATTAAACCATAGTATGGTTGCCGACAAAAATTATATGGTTACAGTAACCATTAACGGACATATTCATAAAAAGTTCTTATTTTAAGCTTAAAGTATTTAATAACTATTTAACGATTTTTATGTTGTAAGCCTTTTATAAAAATTTATATTCATTAACGTACAATAACAGCTTTTTTTTTGTAGCGATTTTCTTTTAAGTATGGCAACTAAATATGCGTTTTGTTAGCTTTTTATTACTAGTGATGCATGAAACTTCTATTCGGTTCACATGATATTCTATAATTCATAAATTTTTTTTATAATTTAAGGTCTTAACAATTATTCTTATAAAATTAAACTTCTTATTATTTAAGTTTCTGAAGAAGATTTTACCGAAAGATGTTAATAAATGTTTGTTTGAAACTTTAATTTAAAATTACGATAAGAAAGTATTTGATTAAAAGGTTTGCTTGCTTTTTATTAACATCACTATTATTATAATTAGTTTATTATTTTTTTTTTTATGTTTTGTATCAACAATTCGTTGTTTAAAACCTAAAAATTAATAATTTTATAAAAAATAAAAAAGATTATCCGCATTTGCCCCTGAACATACTTATTTAAATCATATAAACAATTTGTAAAATATTTAACAATATGACTTGGTTGTCTTAAGTAAAAAAAAAATTAGTGAAATGTATTTAACATGTCCATATTAATAAATAAGACATTTTTCCATTATTTTTAAACATATTGCCCAAAAATAATATCATAAACTGCAAACATTTATCAAAATGGCACTTTATTTTTGGTTTAAAGAAGGGTAAATTCAACAATAAATGTTCTTACTTTATGAATGGCTTATTAAAGGTTTAATAGGCTATTTTTCGTTTATGAATACAACTTTAGCACTGTGGCTTGTAAACGGTTAATTGATCATAAAATTTTTTTTATGAATACGGCTGTATATCTTTAAACATGTTTCATTAAAAATACTTTTGTTGTTTTTTCTTTGGTGTACCGAATAAATATGTGGATATGAAAGACGCTTTTCTCTACTTTGTATTAATAAAAAGTTCTTCGCAGTTAAATAAAATCCCTTAAGGATTATAATTAGTTCGCAGAGATCACTTTGAACCATGAATCCTAAAAAAATAACACTGAAACTATGGGACGTGATTAATACTTATGTAACCGTAAATGAGTCCGTAGCATGTTTGACGGGTAATCACCGTTTTTAATCCGACATCAAATTCTGGGCCCACTAATACCATCTCGGATCGTACGCCCCTAATGTCCAATTTTTTGCACCTGGCAAGAAAGCCCTTCTAAAATTATGTACTTTTAGCTTTTATTGTAATCACTTTTATGCCATGCCCCAAAATTACGCCCATTTTTTCTTTACATATATATTATATTTCACTTTTTGTTTTTTATATATAGTGCAGCCGTTTCAAGTCCGATTTCACGTTTCGGATATCATTATAAATGGCCTCACTATGGCTTCATTTTTGTCTTCGGTGACTTTTTAATCCGTCTCGGATCCTTCCTCACTAATGCCCAATTTTTTTGCAAGGAAGCCCTTCTTATACTTAGTATGTCTACACAGAAAAAATTAAAAATTTTCTCTTATCACCAAATTTATACGAAATTCATAATAGTTGTTGATTTTGCACCTACAGCGATCTCGCGATAATGTGAACTTATAAAAACCAAGGAGTTTACATTTTGGGATTTGTTCACATTTAATTTTTTTTTTTTTACTTTAGCCAGTTGGCTGCCCGCCTTTTAGCCGAGATTTCCGCCTGCAGGACACTACATCCATCAGGCAGACGAAAGGAAACTTTTACGCCCAGTTACTCTATGTAGAAACCACCGCCAACTCTTTCCTTTTTCCTTGAACCATCAGTGTATACCCCTAGAGCCGGTTCAAGGAAGGTGACCGTGACCGACAGGCATTGCCGTGCGCTATATGTGTCGCGTACCTCGCACCAAAGAAAGGCTCCGGGGTGCAGCAGTCCACTCCTTCAGGGACAATCGAGCATCCAATTATTCTGGAGTGGCCATAATCACGGGTCGACCAGCCGTGTTATATTATAATAATAACAAATTTTAAGTAAACTCAATAAAACTACTCGCCCAAATTTTTAAAATCATGCTAAAGAAAAGCTAAAAACATTTTATACAAATCGAAATAAAATGCCAAGTGCTATGAAAATGTTGCAGCTAAATAAATATTTTTAATGTTTAATTTAGCTGCAAAAATGCTCACACTGCTGGAAAGTATTGAAACTTTGGGTATTTGTAACAAAACTGCTGTAACACTTGTTACTTTTTCCAAAAGTTGCAGAATTTCATATTTTTCATTGATGGTTAAAAACTTTCGGTTATTCTTAGGCATTTTTGTTAATAAATAGGTACATTTGTACAAAAAAAAAATTAATTCAAGTGATTTTAATGTGTAACGAAAGACAACTTAACTTTATCAACAAAACTGAAAGTATGTATGCATGTATTGTTTTCATTTATTATTCAATCGAGGGATTCCCAAAATTAGAAAATAAACAAAAATCGCCAACATTTTTCTTCACTTTTTATAGCCATTAAACTCCGTTCATTATTTGGAGCGTTTATATAAAAAAATAGGAGTTCACATTACTGGATAGTTCACTATATTGGAAATTCACATTAGCGAGAGTTCACTGTATTACCAAAATGATTATATTGATTACTAAAAATTGTAAAATTATGAACATTTATTTTCAAAAAACTTTGCCATTTCAAACAATATATATATATGTGTTCCTCTAACTCCCATTGGAGCATAGGGCGCTAGAAAATGTGTTAATTTATTTAATTGAATATTGACAATTCCCAACAACAATTCTACAAGTTAAAATTATTTTATTTTAAACGAAGAAAGTCAATTAAGATTTTTTGCTATTTTATTAATATTTTAATTAAAAATTTTTTTCAAAACAACCAAAATGTTAATTAAATCAAAATTAAATTTTTAATTTTCTTTCAATTAAAAAAATAATTGATTCACATAGTATATTAGTTAAATTTTAATACTTTATTAATCATTTTTTTTAATCGATAAAAACTTTTTTCTGTATTTCAAAATAAAATACAAATTTTCGCTTATAATATTTTATTGTTGGTTAAATATATTTTCCAAACGAAATTTTTCATTTTATTTTGAAAAACTGGCAATTTTGTATTTAGATATCAAACTAATTTCTTACAAGCAATGCAATACAATGTATGTGGTCCGAATTTAACAACAACTTTATTCCGGAAAGAATTTTGTATGACCGCTATGTAAAATTATTGTCCAGTTCTCACTATTTACAAAAGGCACCATTTTTTATTAAGCACAAACGCATAACACCCTATTCAACTTTTTTGATGTGGGATACTAACCTTTTCGCGCCTCAAACGGGAAAATATTGTTACGAAATTAGATTTGTCTAAGAATTATTTATGGTTTTAGTTATAAGTTATCTTGTTAATTATAGTTTTATGTCATATAAGTTACTATTTTTATGAACGCCACTGTAACTAAATTTTCTAGCAATTGTAATTGTAGACTTTAGATTTAAAATAATTCGAACATAATTTTCTAGAAAATACTAGACGGTTCTTGAATCAACTAGGAATAGTTTTGAACTATAAATACAGGCTTACTCATAAAAGTTTAGTTTAGTTTGATTGGAGACATTAAACGGTTCAGATCGTTACTTACAATAGTGGGTAAATTTTGAGAATTTCAATAAGGTTTGTTAAGTTGAATTCGTGTGTATTTATTTTTATTTGCAATATAAAGAACTCAAAGGTTTATTATTTATTATGAAGGGAATAAACCTTAACGCGTTTTATAAAGTAAAAACGTAACAATATTTTGCGAATGAATATTATCACGAAATGGATTTGTTAACTGACCACATCGTTCATGTGATTTCATCAGATCAGATTTATATCCCTAAGGAAATGTTAAGTTCCAGGTGTATGCTGATAAACCAGAAATAATAAAGTAATTAAAAGAGAATATTCGAAGCCTTATTTCCAAAATAAGGCCTGTTAAATTGCAAAGTACGCTTCAAAATTGTACACCAAAGTTCTTGCTAACAGCGGCGACCGACCACATACCCAAAACCATTTTTAAACATTTATGCCACAAAATTATTTACACTAATGAAAATAAACTTTATTAATCCGTCACGTCCAACAAAACTTTTTCTTACGAAAATTTTTAAACATACCGAAGTATGATTAATTAAACCAGATTATTGTCCCCAGCAAGCGTTTTTTGGTTAAATAAATCCTCTTCCAAGAACAAACCACCATATAATGGTTGCTTCAAAACATGTTATGGTTAAATATGACAATAATTTGTCATATATAATCCACTCATTGTACAATAAAGGGAATATTTTTCCAAACAATTTTATTATTATCATTGTGAAGTCATGATGACATGTAAGCTTCACCGTCTTATTTCGGGCCAACTTTTATTCATACAAATGATAATGAATACAGCTAACATTTAACCACCCATTTTACTGATAAAAGGCTTATTTTATTCGTAATATATCTGGCTTTCTGATATATGATAAAATGTTGTTGTCCTTAAAATTTTTTTTTTTCAAAATATAGAACTAATTTTACATGAAAAAACATTAATCTCTACTTATTTCTGAATAATTCTGCAACAGTTAAAAATAAAGAAAAATTTTATCTTAATGACTTAGAGAAAATTTTAGTCGGACAAACTGCTCTCAAATAAGAAAGTAAGCAATTAGCATAACCGCCTTACTTCGGGCAAAATATTAGTCCAGCCCATTAAAAACTCGACGCGATAGAAAAAACAAAAAGGATTTGAGTTAAGCGCCTTAAAATCTTTATATTCCATATGTTTTTTTTTTAAAGATTTTTACTGCAGACCAGTGTAATTGTCAAGTTTAAATTATTAATAAATTTTCCAAGAGCAACATGCTATGGTTGAAAGCCAACCATGCTTAATAGGTATTAAATACATTTTTGTTACTATTAACCATAATATGTTTGAAGGCAACCGGCTTCTTGGTAGAGGACTAATTAAACCATAGTATGGTTGCCGACAAAAATTATATGGTTACAGTAACCATTAACGGACATATTCATAAAAAGTTCTTATTTTAAGCTTAAAGTATTTAATAACTATTTAACGATTTTTATGTTGTAAGCCTTTTATAAAAATTTATATTCATTAACGTACAATAACAGCTTTTTTTTTGTAGCGATTTTCTTTTAAGTATGGCAACTAAATATGCGTTTTGTTAGCTTTTTATTACTAGTGATGCATGAAACTTCTATTCGGTTCACATGATATTCTATAATTCATAATTTTTGTTTATAATTTAAGGTCTTAACAATTATTCTTATAAAATTAAACTTCTTATTATTTAAGTTTCTGAAGAAGATTTTACCGAAAGATGTTAATAAATGTTTGTTTGAAACTTTAATTTAAAATTACGATAAGAAAGTATTTGATTAAAAGGTTTGCTTGCTTTTTATTAACATCACTATTATTATAATTAGTTTATTATTTTTTTTTTTATGTTTTGTATCAACAATTCGTTGTTTAAAACCTAAAAATTAATAATTTTATAAAAAATAAAAAAGATTATCCGCATTTGCCCCTGAACATACTTATTTAAATCATATAAACAATTTGTAAAATATTTAACAATATGACTTGGTTGTCTTAAGTAAAAAAAAAATTAGTGAAATGTATTTAACATGTCCATATTAATAAATAAGACATTTTTCCATTATTTTTAAACATATTGCCCAAAAATAATATCATAAACTGCAAACATTTATCAAAATGGCACTTTATTTTTGGTTTAAAGAAGGGTAAATTCAACAATAAATGTTCTTACTTTATGAATGGCTTATTAAAGGTTTAATAGGCTATTTTTCGTTTATGAATACAACTTTAGCACTGTGGCTTGTAAACGGTTAATTGATCATAAAATTTTTTTTATGAATACGGCTGTATATCTTTAAACATGTTTCATTAAAAATACTTTTGTTGTTTTTTCTTTGGTGTACCGAATAAATAGGTGGATATGAAAGACGCTTTTCTCTACTTTGTATTAATAAAAAGTTCTTCGCAGTTAAATAAAATCCCCTAAGGATTATAATTAGTTCCCAGAGATTACTTTGAACCATGAATCCTAAAAAAATAACACTGAAACTATGGGACGTGATTAATACTTATGTAACCGTAAATGAGTCCGTAGCATGTTTGACGGGTAATCACCGTCATAAACGATTATAACATGGAACAAACTTTAACTAAGTAAAATTATTATAGGAAACTTGTTTTGTTAATTAATCTTTATTAAATTAAAATTATATATATTTTTATGAATATGGCTTATATCTAAAGCTCCCGTGTAAGAAATAAAGCAAAAATTAGTTTCGCCAACAGAGACAATTGTTTTTACCGGGACATATTGTTGTTTGTGACCTAGTGTGGACGTTGTTGGTTCGATTTCCGCCAAAGAACATGGTCTATTTACAACAGCCTCAACAAGTTGAAACTCCATATTCGGGTATTATAATCGGACTAGACCGACCATACTTTTTTACTTGTGTTTTTAATGTTTGTAAAATTTGAAAAATAAATAAAATGCAAACTTTTACAAATCTCACAAAATATTTCTTAAATATACTCTGACTATATGAGTAAGTATTTTTTTCTTTTCATCAGCAGATTATTTCTGTATCCGGAAAATAACTAAAATATACAACATCCGACCACATCATTTTAATGTTCCGGTTGAAGCATATGTCCATGCATTTTTCAATACTAGATATGAATGACATATGAAAAATTCACATCTGCCAACAATCAGATTAATGTTTTGAGCTTTTATAACATGTTTATTTATCATAATTTATTTCATATTTTAAATGTGCTGTTTAATTTTTTTACTTTTACTAGTTTTTTTAAAGTGATACTCAATTTTTTGCGTAAATTTAATTACAGGTTTTTAAAAGTTATACTGTTTTTAAGTTACATACGTCTTCCGTTTAAAACATGTTTGCATTCTGATTTACAGTTTGATACTAAACATCTCTTCATTTAAAATTTATGTTTAACTTTTTTTTGGATTTGCTGTTGAAATGTTGCTCACGTATGTTTAAATATAATTCCTCTCTTTTATATATTCAGAAGGGAAATGTTATTGTAAGTTAATGCTGAACTGCAAAATTACATTCCACAAAAATGTTATTAACACTATTCCCCTTTTCATAAAGAATTTTACGTTGCACAAACTTAGTAGTAATGTTGAGCTTATTCGTGATTAATGTACACATATTTTTTGCAGAATAAAGTATTAAGCTTAACCCTAACCGTACCGAAAACATTTTTATACGTAGACTTCTGATAAGGGTACCCGTAATAATGTTTAAGCATATTGGGGGGATTCACAAGGTGTGCTATCAAGTCATATCGTCATAATGTCCTAAATAATATTTTACAATTGTTTAAAAAAAAAATATTGTTCTGTTTCAAACAACATAAAAAAATATTTTTTTTTAAACAATTGTAAAATATTATTTAGGACATTATGACGATATGACTTGATAGCACACCTTGTGAATCCCCCCATTGTATAGAAAAAGTAAGGATAACACTAGTTTTCTTTTTTTTATTTTAATTAGAACTAAACATTTTTGTATCTAACTATGTACTGGTATCACTGCATAAAATAAGCCCTAGGAAATTAATATTTTGTGAAGAGTGCAGCAATTATTTTTCAGTGGCCGATTAAAGCCATTAAATATTTTGCGGGTTTTGCTATCCGATTTCGAATCATTAGAATCAAAGATAACAACTGATAATTTTATTAACGTCACTCCCTTTGGCCAATTGGCTTCAAATGGGAGGAATAAGTCTTGTCGGTATCCTTCGTCAGAACAAAGCGTATATTCCGAAAAAGCTATGGCCAGACGCAATGGATGATGTAGGAAAAACACGATAACACGGTCTGAGTAAGAGCAGGACGCTTTTGTCTAGTAAAACGAAGAAGAAAAAAATTTTTATTTTTTTGTCGATATATATAAAGGAAGAAATAAATGATTATTACAATTACTCAAACGGCGGAGAAGAAAGAAATAAAGCACTAAACCTAAATAATTATCTGGCCCTTGACCTTTTTATTAACATGGTTGAATTGGCTGCTTTAGGAGCATATTGTGTACTTCAAAAAATATACTTTGTAAACATAAAGTAAAAATTCTCAATTAAATCAAATATTACAAAATAATAATTTAAAAATTTATTTATTTAGTTTTATTATTTGAATTTTAATTTTGTATATATAAATAAATTATTTTTATTAAAATAGTTTATATATATAGTATAACATTGAAGATATTGTGGAGGTTATTAACCTTTGAATATAATGAATGCTTCTTTAGTAATTTATAAAAAAAAAAAAAATTATCATTCATCTCTAGCCACAATCCAAGTGCATAAAAAGCTCGAAGTTTCCATTATGGTTTTTGGATATCCATTGGCGTGGAATTGGCAACTGAAAACTTCCGAGCAGCTCTCTTTCTAATGGCAAATGAAACCATCCCTGAGGTAGTTTCTGAGGATGCTGTAGGCCCATCGGAAACATCAAATCGGGATAAAACTTGTCGGCTACCATTCAAATGTCTATGCTACCTTTGTGAGGCTATTAATTCAGAATCGGATTACAAAACAGGCTGTAAATAGCCAATACGCAACACGAAAAGCAAAATAATTGCTTTACACTGCATAAAATGTTAATTTTAATTTCCTAAGTCTTTTTTTATGTAATGATACCATTACAAAGTAAGATATAAAAATTTTTCAATTCTAAAAAATAAAAAACAAAAACAACTGTTATCTAAAATTTTTTTATACAGCATGGGTACCCTATTACAATTTTATACGGGTACTATTTGCCTTTCAGGGGCTCCGCAGCCAACCCAAACATATCAGGAAAACTTAAAATAATAAAAATCTTTAAAAAAATTGTTTTGATCCTTAAGTAATTTTAAGTCGGTATAAAAATGTGTTCGTCTGTCTTTTCCCATTTGTATTCTCTGAGTATGCTCCTATCTAAAAGGCGAAAAGCTACAAAAATGATTTTAGTACAAAGTTGGCAATAGTTTAGCACCGGACCTTGAGATTAAAGGCCAGTAAAATGGGGCTAAGCAGAAAATAGATAATTCGAATTTTATATGAAATCCGTGAAAAATTATGAACGAGCCACTATAACATTTAAAAATTCGGTTTTAACTAAAATGAATCTTTACAAGACAGTTTCGTTCGATATTAAAACTAAATAAAACTAGCCGTTGTTTAACCTATATACTGCAAAACAGTGCCTTGAACCATATGGGCTCGATACAATTTATATATACAAACTCGTTGCGACTGTTGATGATCCGAATCGGTCTATTGTTGCAAATCGCCCCGAAAAAAATCGTAGCATGACTTAGGCTGCAATAAAATATTTTGGTACTAAGTATAATCCAAATACATACTAACATAATATCTTAAAATGTTGGACCTGTAGCACAGTGCAACAAAATTCGGTTCTTCACCGCCTGCCACAATGATTGCAACGCGAAATGAAACTAGACTATTGGTAGAGTAAATCTGCCGAAGGGTTAGCTCTGGTTCTTGAATTTTTTGAGAAGGCGTTTGGTATAAGTCAAAAAAAAATATACTAAATGTACTTCTTAGCTAAAAAATAATTTCAGATGTCTTCGTAGAATTGTATGGCGATTCTTTTCTTAGAATCTATAAACCCTGTAACACTCATTTTCAGGGGTAATTTGTGTCCTTATTTCTAACTTCTACACAAAAGTATACTCAAATAGCACTTTAGAGGGTTAACACGTTCTACGAATATTTTCCGCATCAAATTTCACTAGGGATCTTCTAAAACTAAAAGTTCATGCAATGTATGTAAAACGCGTAATAAAGGAAAATTGTAAAGTAGCATATATTTTTATTTTTCACAAAAGTAGTGGTAATACATAGGGTAATCCTTCGGTTAACCGTTAATCGGTTAACCAATTAATTACCACACGATTAACTGGTCGGTTATTTTAAAATTAGCTATTTTCGATTAACGATTAAACCGGTTAATTTCAGTCGATTAACCGACCTAACAACATTTTTAATTTTTTGTAGTATTATAACATATTTTTTTGAGTTTTATTATTTGTTTCGTCTCATATACAAAAGGTTTGTGTTTAGAAAATATTTTTTCATACAACGAAAGTAGGTGGTTAGTGATCTTCATTTTAAATAAATGTTTGCTGGCAACAGCTTTTTGTTGTGTGTTCAGTTATTTATCATATCTTCTCATATCAATCGTTTGACAAAATTAACCGAAACAATTAGCGTTAACAATTTAAAAAAATCAAAACAGGACTCTAATGGCACAATGGAAAATTTTATACGTTTTGAGAAATCCAGGAAAATGACTGAGATGTACAGAATTAGATATTCTGTATTATGGGTTGCTTTCGATTTCTCCAACATCTACGATAACTGAAAGAGAAAGTTTTATCAAAACTAAAGAAATCGCTTAAATCCTAAAACCAAATCTTTTCTAAAAGATGATTTTATAAGATGTCCTTTAACTATTGAAATAACTAATAAAATGAGTTTATTTTTTAATAACAGTCGAACTTCCCTATAATGAGTATGCATGGGACCATAAAATTCATTTAATAGAAATTTAATTATTAAGAAATTATATTTTTTTCCATTTTTATTTAAAATAATCAGGTGACAGCCGGTTAGCCATTTTAACATTGCTTCTTAAAATCCTTAAAAAAGTAAAATCGGAGCCTTATGTGTTAAGTGCTGAACAGCTTGCCCTCTACATTTTTCAAATAACTTATATATATATACATATATATTTTTTTTTTTTTTTTGATAAAGTGCTGGGAAGAACTGCTTTGGCTCAATTTTGTTTTTGTTGTTCATTTTTCAACTTTATCAAATAATACTAACTTTTTTTAAGAGGTATGCTTCTTTTGTGTGAAACTTTATTTCACTAAGCACAGCGAATTGCTGTCAAAATTGTTTGAACTAATTCATTATATGGAGACAAAAATGCATGAAAGTCAAATTTATATTTAAAAAATTTTTTCATTGTAAAGGAAAATTTACTGTATGGGAATTCATTCTAAAGGGATCAAATTACACTTAAATTTTAATGAAAAGCTGTGTTAAAAGGGAGAGATTTTATGTTTATTATTTTTTCGTTTGCTCGTTTTAATCAATAATTGTTATGGGGTTTTTTTTTACTATTAAACTCCAAATAAATTATGAATTTTTATTTATTGAAATTGCTTATTTTATAAAAAAAATTATTAACCGGTTAACCGATCAATAACAAAACTAACCGATTATTAACCGATTAAACCAAAACCTCGGTTAATTAATCGAGCAATTAACCGATTAAAGTAAAAACCGATTAAATGAATACCCTAGTAATTAAGTCAAAACAGTGTAAAGTATTTCTGCCTTAATGGTGTTTATAAAAAAAAAAATCTAATGACATTTTTTTTTAGAAAAATTAAACTTATATTTTCATTTTATGGGGTCTTATTTTTCCTGACTAATACAATTATTACTCAAAATTAATAAACGTTAGTTTTGTTTTATTCGACCTTTTCTTTATAGAAACTCAAAGAAATAAATACTCAAGCTCTCATGTACAATCATGACGATGGTAGTAAACACTACATTACATAGACAATAAGAAAAGGAAAAACATTTTTGTGATTTTTATTAATAATTTAATTAACCCTGATGATGATATTCAAGGAATATCGAAATATTGGTTTTATTTAAATAAATAAAAATTATTTTAAAAAACTTATGACCTCGAGCTTGAGTATTTATTTCTTTGAATTACTCAAAATTTTACAAGAAATATGCTTGATATGCTCCCCAAAAAAAGCTTACTTTTCAATACCCTTTGGCGGATTTGCTCAACCAGTAGTTTCATTTCGCATTGCAACTATTGAGGCTGATTTTTTTTTTGCTGCACCGTGTAGTTTGCGAAATTGTTAGATTGACTCAGAAAGTGATACATACTAACAACTGGCTCTAGAACTTATAATTTTATGTATTACATACAGCAGTACAAACTAGGGATGCCAATCCCGAAATCTCGATTTAGGGATTAAGTGAATCCCGAATCCTGGGATTTGAATTTTTTTACCACGGGATTTGCGGGACTTAGTTAATCGAACGTTAACCGAAATCGTTAACTTAATTATTTAGTTTTTCCTTTCTTTATACAAAGAAATTCATCATGACATTCCCCCTTGAGAGCATAAGGAAAACAATATTGATCTTTAATATTTAGTTGATTATCTCCTTCAATACTCTTATTGAAACCTAAAGAATAAAGAAATTTTTATTTGAGGAGTGCTGAAAATAATTAAAGAAGAAAATTAGTTAAATATATAAATGTCTTTTGAAATGAACAAAGCAAAAAGAAAACCCAAAAGTTACGTGTCGCCTTATTTTCTAATTAAGATGAGCAAAATTTAAACTTTACTCTTCACAGGCTTAGGCGTATTAAAGTGTGTTCTGAGAGTGCGCATGGGACCTACGATAATTTTTGGAGAGATTTCACGAAATTAATTAGTGTAATTTAAAAAGTACTTAATTCTTCCACTATTGGTAGTGGGTATAAAAATTTGTTTTTGTTAAAATGAGAATTTTATGGTTAACTAAAATTTTTTTTTAAATTAATTTTGAATTCTAATTTCAATTATTAATCTTACCCCATTTAATAAAAATTTTAAAAGAATCTTACAAAGTAATCAATTACTAGTTTGTCATATTCAATTACTATATAAATAATTTTATTTATTTAGTTTGAAACAATTGAGTAAAATAAAATTTTATGTTAATTATTTTTTAATAAAATCAGTTAACACATTGCTGAAAATCGTTTGTGGTTTTTTTAATCATATTTTTAATTTAATTAATCATTAACTACGTTATAAAACTTTTATTTGTAAACTTCTTTTAAAGAAGTCCCGATTGACATCCCTAGTACAAATGCAGAATATCGTATTCACTATTGAATATATATTACTCATACGTACAGGTAATCTGAATACAAAACATGCATAACTAGTACTAAAATATTTCTCTAAAATTGATTAATTTTTATTTACTAAGGCCCAAATTTACATTCATTAGTTAATTATTAGTAAACTTAAATAATAACTATTGATTAACTAACATTTCATATTAACAGTATATTGGTTAGCTAATAAATTTATATCAGAGCAAAAGATGACAACTCTTTCGAAATACCAAATTTCGGCGTTGGTAGCAGTGTTGTTCTTAACATTTTTATTATTTCTAAAGATGAAAAATATACGGAAATATTATAGAAAACAAAAGTGATAGCGTTACTGCTAAACAAAAAGAAGATGCGTGACTGCTCTTGTGTACAATTTATAATAGTCCTTTTCCACAAAACAAAAAAAAAATATAAATAATAATAATAATTTTCAATAGAACAGCTGTTATCTAGTAGTTAACCTAGTAGTTAACCAATAACATTTGATGGTTTAACTAGAGGCTAACAAAAATTTGGATATTATATTTTTTGGATAACCCATTGCTATTAGCTAAGTTATGACTGTAAATTTGGGTATAAGTGTGACAAATACGCACATGTTACTTAAGGCCGTGCCACATACAACTTCCTCGCTTCGCGAGAAGTTTCTTACTTTGACAGAAAAGCATTAAGCAAAACGTGTATGACAAAATAAAAACTTTAACAACACTCACGCATTGTTTGTTTACTTATACAAAAAAGTTATTAGATGATTTATTGGAATTAAATTTGGCAAAAAAAATAAAAAAATATTCAGTAAAAGAAGATTATACTAGCTGATTGTCAAAGCGTTCAAAAAGATGAGAGTAACCTAACTTTTCGCTTTGCGCTTCGTTAAAAGTTCGTTATATAACATGTTTAGTATAAGTATGTATATTTTATCTAATATGTATGTTAAAGCGAAAATGTAACTCAACGCGAAGAAAAAGTTTTATCTGACATACCCTTTAGACCTATAGCTCGTGTATCCTACACGCGCACAGTTCTTTAAAATAAATTAAGACCTTAATCATGTAAAACGCAACGCCATTTATATTGAAAACAAAACAAAGTCATAAATATTTTGTAAATTTTTTGTTGCTTGTTTCAGAATTTCACATTGAAAATTTTAAAAGGGTACATGGATTTCTGTATCAAGCAACAACAAAATTACAAAATATTATGACATTATTTTTGCTTTTAATGTAATTCTTTACCGTTGCGTTGCGTTTTACATAATTACGGCCTAATATTTATATACACTCCACAATGACGGTATACTTAGATTGTCATTCCGTGTTAAACTTTCTTATTATACATCTAAGACCCCATAAAGTATATATATTCTGGCTCCTTGAGTAATTCTTAGTAGCTTGAGCCATGATCATCTGTCTGTCCGCATCTGTGCACATCACGCTTACTTTCGAAAAACTCAAAAGAAAAGAACAAATCTAGTGTCAAATTGCTTGTAGTTATCGTAAGCAGTTTGAGATTAAAATCCAGCAAAATCAATATTGTAGGATCTGAGCTATGAATCAAAATTGATAAATTTGTTATAAAGCTTACATGATAGGTGAAATAACATAAAACTTTGCACAAATTCGCTTTATACGACTGGAAATCATACTGTTAAATTTCGTAAAGATCGGTCCATAATTTACAATAGGCCCCATATGCTACTCGCGGAAACAGTTTATTACGCTAAAACCGTAATAAATAATAAAATTCACAGATTTTTAGGACTAGAAATCACACTAATAAATGTCTTGATGATCGGTACATAATTTCGTAGGCGGTCCAAAGGCCTTATATAACGCCCACACTGGGATATTAATTAAATATGCCTAAAAGCGTAGCAGATACAGATATTGCGGTGAAATTTGTTCTAACTTAGCTTCATATGGCCAGAAAAAATATCATGCAATTTTATTATATACGATCCATAATTTAACTTAGATCCCATATTAAACAGCCTTCCAAAATTCGCTGTAAATGCAAAAATTCCCTGCTGTATTAAAATTTATTCTAATATATGTTTTTTTTTAATACTAAAAATCGCTCTACAAAATTTTGGAATTATTGGTCCATAATTTAACATGGGTATAATAGAACTTCTCCTCCTGAAAATCTATTTAGTTTGGCTAAAAATATTACGAATCGTGATTGTTCAAATTTCTAAAAAGAAAAGCATACAACTTTCTGATTGTTGGTCATTAATTTAATAAACCGCAATCCTATGCTCCTTTTAGGAGCCAAAGGAAACAATATATATATACCAATTTTAATGTTGACGTTCGTTTTTATAAGGATAATTAGTAATATAGATATCATATCAAAGGGAATCAAAGATTCAGCACAGCTGAATTTGGCAATCTAACTGGTTTTTTCGACTTTTGTAGTGGTTATCATAGAAACTGTATGTCAGAATTTATAACTTTCTCATTTGTTTTTTCCTAATTCAAGAAAAATTATTTTTTAATACAAAAAATTGTTACTACAGTTACATGAGAACCCCTGTAAAGTTTTAAGTACTAATTTAATGGAAAATTGTGTATTTAATCAAAGATGTAGAGGCATTTTTTAAATTAAATAAGCCTTTGACCTTACTATAGATACATTAATAAAACTTAATACAAAAAATGACAAAGTTGTTTTGTTGATGTTTAAAATTTTTAAGTTTTACTTACAAATTTTTCCACAAAAGGGTAAAAAGGGAAACTTTTATGAAATCATATCCATTTAATGTGTTTTTTTTTTTGTTCGAGCTGTTGTTAATGTTGAGTTGTTTGAGCACATATTCCAGGTGTCAACGTTGTTACCGGGGGAATATTTTTAAATCCTTTGGTCATGTTTTTATGTCCGTAATTAAAACCAAAATGTAAACAAATTCCTGTATTAACTTTAATAATCGTCCTTAATATTAAAGCAAACTAATGCTACACCTTATGCTACTTTGTCTACAAGTATAATTTAAAATACGTTTGTTATTCTTGTAAAACAAACACGTTTGTTTTGTAGTTTTGCTAATGGAGCATCCAACAAAAAGGAAAATGTACATTGTAGAAAAACATCCGTCAGCCTCACAGAAATGGGTTAAAGCTAAAAATAAAGATTAAGATAAAAGTAAAAATTTAAACGTTTTTTAACGAAGGTTACATTTTACTGGAATGAGGGAAAATTTTCAAGTTTTGGGCAAAAACCCCTGCCTAAAGGCTAAAGTACAAATTATTGTCACTGTTAGGGTTCCCAATGGCCTGACGCTCTGCTGATTCTCATAGCATATACGATTTGTCTTTCATTTATAAAAGTTCCCGATAATTCTAAATCCATAACCAATTTATACAATAAAAAGTGATTTACCAATAAAATCAAAGTCATTTGTATCGTCTGAAAGACATAGACATACCCCTCTATTCTGCAAACCTGAATCCGAATCAATTTTTCGGTTTTAAAACGAATCCGAATATCTTGCTGTTCTCAAAACTGAATTCGCACAATTTTACTCGATTTTAAATCGAGTACATAAACCTGGTCGAAAGCAAATCGAAAGCTGTTTTTTTAAATAAAGCCTTGTCCTTCAAGTTGTGCTAAAAAAGGTCAACAAGAAAAAAGAGAGACAAAAACATGAAATACAAAAATGTACTTTGGATTTCAAGAAGAATTCTTGACAAAAAGTACAAAAAACCGAAGTTAGGAAGAACACGTAAATCAATTAGAATAGATAATCATTCATTCAAAGCAAATTTCGATCTAGCAAGGTAAACTACCATTTGGTTTAAAGATTGATGTTTTACTATTGACGTCATCTGGCTTCAATGGCGGTGTGAGTAAAACGGCAAGCCCCTCCGAAGAGATTGTGTGGTTACAATCGGAACTTGTCATGGCAACCTGTCCGTGAAAGCCTGGGTTTTATTCTCAGCGCAGTCAAGTATGAAAATTATCAATAAATTTTAATTAAGTTCATGTTGTAAAAATCCTGTCTTCATCAAAATAATTTAATGAAAATTAAATTCAATGAACTTAAGCCTAATTAAAAATATCGAAATTTGGATTAAAGTTCCAAGTCTTATTTTGCTTATTGTAAAAAAAACATTTAACGCAAGAAAATTATAAATTTAACAATAATTTTACTAACACTTACAAATTTGTTAATTTTTGCTAAATCACAAGATTTATAACTTATTATGAAAGATCCGGGCATTTTTAATAACAATATAAAATTTTCTTTGAAAAACCAAATTAACATTTAAATTTTCCTCCAGCAGTAAACAGCTGATACTTTTTTTTACTTTGACGTTTTAATGCCTTTATTCGAAAATGGCTTCGAATAATGCAAATCGTGCGATTTACAGAACACCAAATGCTTTACTATTCGGTTTTAAAAAATCACTCGTTTTCAAATCGACTCGGTTTGCAGAAAAGAGGGGATAGCCTTCAAAACCAAATCGTGATTACAAGTATGGAAATTTATTCAAGGAAACATTCGATCTAAGGTCTTCTAGTGTCCTAGTCTGACAATAAGTCAAAAATTATTACTCGTCCAAAATTTGTGTTTGTGAAAAGCATACGTTTTCTTTCCTTCATCCCAATAAAAAATTTTCTTATTCTGCATTTAAAAAGTAAGCACATATTTATGCGCTGCGCAATAAGCCATACAGAGATGCAGTAAAGTAAGTGAACGAATTCTTAATAGATTAAGAAAAAATATACGTATAATTTGATGAGCAACGGCATTCTCTTACTACGAAGCAGGCTTGTAAGGGACCATATTAAAGAATAACGGTAGCAAAAAATTCAATGTGCAAAGCTGATCGTTACATTCACTAATTTTTATATGCGCTGAATAAAGCGCTTTCTGTGTCAAGAATGTATTGCTTTAAAGTGGGAACTCGCCATATAAAATTCATATCTTCCGTAAGCGGTATGGTAAGCGAAACTTTAACGTTTCTCCGTTACAAACCTGCTTCGTTGGAAGCTTAATTTTTTATAAGGATCCTTATATTGTATTTAAAAAATTATTTTTATTTAAAGAACGCTTATTAGGGAGATTTTTAAAGAAAATAAATTTGTAGATCTTTGTTAAATTAAAAATATTTTTACGGTTAAATAAAATGATATTAAAAACAAGTTAATCTGAACAAGTAAATAGAAATTTCCGCTTGAAAGATTATCATCGGTTATAAATTAGCTGGTAGTTTGCTCATTTAATGCTAAAACCCCAAAGTTTAAATCGTAAGCTTTAGAAAACTTCCAGAAATTTAGTATTTATTAATATATCTATAGGAAGGGGGAAAATTATATTTTTCTCAAGTTTTTTCCCTAACAAATAACCCTAAGAAATAGTGAATAAAACTTTAACACATTAACCTGAATTCACTAATACTGACTGAAACAAAGAAAAAATCAAACAATCAATTGATTATTTAATTAAGCCATCATAATTTACATACTGACTTCACACTCCATACTTCATTTAAATAATTCCAAAAATAGCATTGCAAATTTGTCAACAATTTATCTAAATTAATTTTTGACACCTACAATTCTTTAACAAAAACAAACACAAAAATCATACAAACTCATCTTTCCAGGCAATAACACAAACAACAAGGATATTAACATAAATACACGTAGATTTGAAAAATCGTAACGTCTACTTAAGTAAAACAAACATGAAAACACCTTCAACATACTTAAAGATGATTATGTCATGGCAGTAAATACGCGCCTACAAATAAAGATAGTATCATGCCATGTCAAAAAGGTAAACAGTTGAGACGCGCACTTAGACAAACAATATGTGTGACTCATACACCTTTTTCTTACAATGAAAATTTACTTTGATGGTGATGATGAGGAAATGATACGATACAGTGGGAAATAAAAAGGTAAAATAGATTTGATTAAGGCTTTATAAATTTGTATGTTTTTCGATGCAAAAAACATATAAATACATATATCTACTTATTTTTAGAATAACAGCAAATGTCTTAAAATACATTTTTTTCTGGGAGCGATAAAGGAGATTTTCTTAAACCCAAAGTTTGATGGGTATTATGCGTTTGTGCTGATGTATGTACCAAATAAAAAAGTATTTGTTGTAAACTCATCTAACTATGTCCGTCCGGCTGTCTGGCTGGTTGCCTGTCCATGTAAACCTTGGGAGAAAAGTACCGGTTCTTTTTTAAACAAAAACTATTTGGTCAACACAAAACGGCGTGTTTTGGGTACTACTTGAAATGAAAACAAAGCTAACGTTGGCCCATAGTAAGAACATCTCAATGTTTTAAAAAAAATAAGGTATACAAGTGTTTTTTGCAATACCAAATATATTTTGTTTTTATAAATTTCATTTCCGAAATTTATATCACTCATTTGCTGCAACGTCGTCATAGCTCATAAAATAAAATTTTTCAACCAGTGATGCAGATTTATTCGCTATGTTTTTTCTTATATTGTGTATAAAATTCATCTTTATATTTTTTTATACTTTAACAGCTTGAAGAGAATATGTCATTATTTCTTCTAAATGTAAAGTTTAAACCAAAACCTTTTCGAAATATATTTTTTTGGAGTAATGACGACATAGCAGTAAATGAGCGTTATCATTTTATTTCGTTTGAAATTTTAACTTTTTTTTGTTATAAAATCTTGATTGTCTTAAATTTTTGCCATATTTTGCAACTTTTAAATTTTGCAACTTTTCTACTTAAGGAAGAATTCAACCAAAGTTGCTCGATATATCTTTGGACTGAAATATAGGTACAAATAGTAATACATTAGTTTAAAAAAAAAAAATTTAATATTTGCCATTAGATTTAGCTGGATTTATTTGGCCGACAGGGCTTACAATTTTTACCAAATAAATAAAATAAAATAAAATTGTGAACATTAAGATTTTAAGGTGAAATTTTAAAGAAAAAATTTATTTCCAGGTGTGTTCATTTACAGAAAATTATTGCTTATTTTCAATAATTGTTACTAGAAAGTGTTCACGTACTCAAAAAACTTTCAACAAGAGAGTGAAAAAAGAGCACAACAACTTGGGAGACAACAAATTTGTTGAAAATTTCTGATAGTAAAATTATTACTAGCAAGAATTATTCAACCACCTGTTTCATGTTTTTGTTTACAAAGCACAAATAATTTTCATAATTTTTAAATTAAAAGCTTATCAATAACACAATATAAATATTTTTCTAAAATGAAAGACCGATATTCTTGGGCAAATAGTTCAAAAGAATTGAATTTATTAAAAAATATTCTTGTATCTTTCAGCTCAATAGTGTCGATATGCCTTACTTGCTAATTTAACTTTTTTATTTTTTTGAGTAATTGGTAGAATAATTTTGTAAATTTTTAATTAACTCTCTCGTTTCAAGTTTCTGCTAGTAAAGTAAACGAACACACCTAGTAATTTTGAATAGGAAGTATTCGTTTAACTAGACTTATATGATAAGCAAAAAGCTTTTACTTTTTTAAAAATATTTTTGTTTTTAAGCGGTTTTAATACACAGGTTTTTATAAAATGAAGATATATGTATAAAAAGTTATTTTATTAATTAACGCGACTCACCAGATAATTACCTGGTACAACTAAAGGCAGTTCCCCCCAGAGGGTGGGGTATGCCATTTTAGATACTAAATGGTGGTTTAACAATAAATTACGAAAAATGTGTATAAATGTTTATACAGGATGGTTGATGAATTTTACTACATTAAAAAACTGGAGTAACTTTTTTGTAATGAGTGGAATTTATTCAATCTTTTTTTCATTTAAAAGCCCATTTAATTGTATTAAAAATATAACTAGTCTTAAAGATAATTCAATTTACATGTTCGCCCTTTGGTCAGGAGACGTGGTTGGCCAACTGAAGGTTGAATTTCCTGAAATGAGCATGTTATGAACATTTTTGTGTAATTCGACCATAATCGGCTGAGCTATGTAGACATGTTGAAAACACTCAGAGTTGAACGAAATTATATTTCGGTGTAGTTCCAAATAGGTAAATTCTCAAGCAGCGGTCTACAGTAACCGTAACGCTTTGCCCGTTTTCTTCAAAGAATTATGGCCCGACAATACATCATGAAGAAACTGCGAATTGGATGTTATTCTCTCTCATGAAGTATTTTTGGGTTGGAACCACTCCATATGCGATAATTTTCTTTGTTTACGTTGCCGTTCAGACGTTTCCTTCTGGTCAGTTTTATCATCAGCCACTCTGTTTTGACTACTTTTTCCAATAAGTCTGGGCGTATGGCGTCGATGTTGTCTTGAATGATTCAAGAGCTGCGGGTTTGTCAGTATAAACCAATGACTTAATTTAGTCCCATAAAAAGAAATCCTGAAGCGTTAAATCGTACGAGCTAGGGGGCCAGTGAACAGGGCCAGTTGCGGAAATAAAAGTGTCACCAAATTGACTTTACAATAAATTAACTGTTAAGGTCGCAAGTCTTGGTGAAATCAAATGTCGTTGATGTTTAGCTGATTTATCTTTTGGAAATCTAAATTCAGTCAGCTTGGCTCGATAGCGCTCGCTAATTGCCGTAACTGCAGCTTTTTGCTCTAAGCTGCTAAGCCGCACCAAAGTCTAATGGATGTAATGGTGATTTGTTAGCTGCTTTAGGATGCCCTGCGCTCCAAATACGGCAATTTTTCTTATTAACGTAGCTATTAAGCAATTTTGCTTATTGACAAAGCCATAAAGCTACGAAGTGCTCTATGAACTTCGGAAATAGATTTATTTTTCTTAAGTGTATTTCTCTATTTTGGAAGCGTTGTTATAGCGTCTAACTTTGAATTGCCAAACCTTATTGAACACAAATATCAACACAGTTTGACATTCGCAGTTGTCAAAGCAAAGTTATCGACATTGAAAGTTATCATGCAGCTAAAAAAACGACCGATATATTTTTGTATTCAATTTGTTTTGTACTAAAAGAACCTCTTTAAACACCACGTTAGATCTTATGCCTTCAGGTGCACACACGAGCAGGACAAGTTTAACTGCCCGTTTAAGAAGCAATCCCCTCTTAAATCAATTCCTGCTATTTTCAAAGACTGCCCTTGAGATTTATTAATTGTCAGTGCAAAACAGACTTTATTGGGGTACTGCAATCTTCTAAGCTCGGATGGGTACTGCATTACGTACGCTGTAGTTGGTATACGTGGCATATACAGCTTTAAAATTCGTACGCAGCCGGTGAATAGAATGCCCTCTATTACGTTTTTATGTATGACTTTCACGCGCAATTGGGTCTTATTGCACTGAGTGGCATCGCTTCTACTTTGACGATTAGTTTGTGAGACGGTAGACCAGCTGGGTTTAGTGTTTTTACGAACTCCACAGGATAGTGTACGGCCTCATCCTATGGACTACACTATCTACAGGTTTGTACTCATATTCTACTCCTGGTCGTTTTTAGGTGTTAGAATTGAACATTCGCAGAACCAATCCATGAATTTTCTGTGTATGTGGTGTACATCTGAATATATTGGAGTAATAACGATGTCAAGGTTAAGCACAGCTATGGGAAGATCTGGAATTGTCCCCTTGCCTTCGGTTTCAGGATATTTTCCGTTTCCAATTTTAGGGAGTATATTCGCAAATCACCCAGTGCAAACGTTACTCTTCAAGTGCTTATATTTACCTGGAGCTTGCAGGGAGCGTGAGATGTATTTGCCTCCTCAAACATTGTTGCCGCGATTCCTGATGCGACGGATAAGACAATTCCAGTCTTCTCCGGACTTTTGCTTATAGTAAAACGATAATGCAGTTTTTTTCATTGCCATCAGGTGAATCCAAAGAATATTGTTTTAATTTCTTTCTCTATATTTGGTTTATTCGTCAGTAACTCTTCATTAAACGTCATCAATTATCTCACATCATTTATGTCATAACTGATCTCCCTCAGATATTCTCGATCGCGCTTAACGAAATTAGTTGCATAACTCTTTTTTCCAATCCATATTTGCCTAAGTTTTGTCCTGCTTGCGCTAACACTGCATCCTCAATAAATTAGCAATTGTGCACTTTCTTGTATTTCTCTCTCCAGTTGCCGTTTAATGTTTTCCAAGAGTCTATATTTGTATTTGTTCCAAAAGCGCAAAGACTCAGAGAGTCCACAGAAAATAAAAATTACTGCAAACAGTTTTCACAGCTTCAGAGAATAAGCATTCATCTCAGCTTCCTCTAAAGAAGTGTCACAATGTCGGTCTTGCTCAAGCAATCAAAAAATCTTACTTGCATATTCTAAAGTCGGATGGAGTACACCATTCACAGTCGGACCTCTTACTTCATGGATCAGCAGGCATAGATGGTGTGCTATAGAGTACATTTCATTACCGTGTTCTTTTTCACTCCAGGCAAAATGTGCAAATAAACGCAGAAAAATTATTTTCCCAGAAATGAATCCTAGCTATTTATTTTTCACCCCACACAGAAAAAATTCTTCAACATTTTTCACCAATTGAACATTAATAAAAAACTTAAATCGGGTTTAATTAAAAATTTAATCAAGTAAATTAAATGTTTAATCAAGTGAATTTTAAAAGAAGTGTAACGAGTTTGAAGGGTATCGCTTTATTCGATTGGGCTCGGTGATGATGACCCGGTGAGTGAGTGAATGAATGAATAAGTCTGGTCTTGTATTTATATATATAAACATATACTTATACATATGTATATACTCCACTGTACCTAATTTTGAAATTCGTTGTTAGTAATGATAATGTTTCTGAATTACTAATAATAATAAGCTGTTTCTTTTTATCAAGAGGTTTAATTCAAAAAGAACCTGTTAACGTGTATCCTGTATCTTGATGATAAAAAAGAATGTTAACCAATTAGAGAAAGGCATTCGAAAGAATATATTAACGTAGACAACACATTTGTTATAATTGAAAACGTGTCAACATGTTGTCAGCCAAGTAAACATAAATTCATACACATAAACAGTTTTCTATGCTGCTTTGCATTATTTGCGGTACAAACATGTATTCGTTTAGTACAATGCCAGAAATTTTTTACAAATTGTAAATATTAAGATGTTATTTGATGTTTATCGAGATGTGTATGTTAAAAATCGTGCATTCTTTTGTTAATTTTTTTTTTGCTTATTGTCATAAAGGAGCAATGTGTTAAAAATAATCTGAAAGTGTTTTTAAAGGAAAAAAAACTATTGGCAGGTGTGTATTTCAGCAACATTTTTTGTAAAAGTGAATTTCCTTATTAAGTGTTTTTTTGTATCATTGAAATCAAATGAAACTAGATACGGGTCTGAAGTTATTTTCATGAAACTATTTTTAGGCAAATTGCAATTTTCATTAAACGCAGTGGCGCAAACGGTAGAACGGCAAAGAATTCTGATTATGGGAATGTCGTTATTCTCGAAACACGCGTTCAGTCAAGAATCAAATTATAAATTTTTTTTAATTAATTTCATATTGTAAATTCCTTCCCTCACTAAAAATTAAAATTTGGGAAAACAGTCAGTAGCCAGTAAAATTTCACTGTATAAATGTTTTTAATTTTTCAAGTTTCGTCTGGTTATTGTAAGGTTTTTGTTGAATAAAATCAAAAGTTGTGGACAGATTTTTATCATAGTACAAAAGTGAATTTATTTTATTTTATTCAGTTTGATATGGATTTTTGTCTGAAGCTTTATGTGCTCGGTAGTCTACAGTTTTAGCATTAGCAGAAAAGATTGATTTAAAAAAATTTTCCACAACAACAGGGTCCGAAATTTCCAGTAGATTCCTGAAAATCAATTCTAAGCAGTTTTGGCCACTAACACGTTAGAAAAATAATTTAAAGCACCCCCCAGACCCAACTTTTTAAAATCACCATCTCCTGGCCGGTAGTCTACAAATAAAGACACCATATACAATGTATGGAAATTCACATCACTCTTTTACTCAACTCAAATTTTTTTGAATACATCATGCAAAACATGTAATTTAGTATTTTACTCCTTGCTTGCTTATTGTGTATTGCGCATTTTGCAATAATTGTTATCGTAGTGATTCAAATTTATATTGTGGTGATCAGTTGACGAACAACTATTCGCATTACGCGGGAGAACTAGATTTACGCAGTACATCCCATTTAAGCCTCCATAGTAAAGTATACAAGTCTGGTTCTCAAGCGATGAAAAGTCATTCTATCCTCTCAAGAGCGAGATTTTTACAGGAAAGAGATCAAATGCAAGTCGTGCAACCAATGTAGGAGAGAATGTCGTGAAAAGGCTGGTCTTACCTTAATAATCTGTGAATTTGTTTACATCGTTGAATCTGGGTAGACATTTTATGTTCAAATATCTCGGTCTTCTTGGTACTGTTCGTCAAAACAAAACATCTGTGCAAAATGAAATGAAGGCAGACTGCAAACGAGCTGAAGAGGCTACAGTTTTTGGGTTTCTCCAATCAAAGTCGTCGTTTGTGCAAAAAAAAAGGTAAAAACAGTTGTTCTACTTTCCAGTATACATTTAACAAATACTATTATACCTGAGAAGAAAAAACCGATGGAAAAAAATGCTTTCTGTATATTCAACTAAACGCAAGACTTTGCGATGGCATTTGGCCATATTTTTTATCATGCGAAGTTAACATGTTTGATTTAGCAATCGCTCTAGCCGCATTGATTATATATTTGGAAAACAACGGCCACATTCACCAAACAGGCAAGCGGCGAAAGTTGCTACGAAGCCTTGCAAAACAGCTCGTTATGTCAGCAATTAAACAGCGCTCTGAAAATCCAAGGGATGGCCTCCAACACGCCTGGCTATTGAAATGGCACTTGGTAGTTCTCCTGTTTCTGGCACTAGTATAAACCACTTATCTGATATTTATAACGACATACAACCCATGTACCCTGATCGTTGTCTATATTGTGAAGTTGAAAAGCTTAAAGCTACATCCAAGATTTGTAGTTGGTGTAAAAACCCTGTATGTGACACACATGCCACTATATATACTTTGGGTAAATGCTGTACCATGAATGAAATTTTAACATTTTCACCTTAACTTTGTATCTTTAAATCATATATTACTAAAGATATATACATTCAAGTATAATACTGTCCGTACTAGTCTTTTTTCATCATAAGTTGTCATAGTTTTCCATGCAAATCCATATTTGCTACAAATTTGGACTCTTGACTGCCAACAAAAATTTACAATTCCGAGCACATAAAGGTTAAATATGCATGCTGTGGAAATTGATTAATGTCTGGTGGCAAATTTATATTTTTAAATACAATTATTTCAAAAAGTAATAAATGGTGCGGATAAAGGGTACGCCGTTGGAATCATCGATTATGCGGATTTGTTAGTCACGATGTCGCAGTGGCCGAGTGAGTATCTCACATTCGCTGTGAAGACATTTTTTTAAGAATAATAATTCTTACGTAATTGCTCGTCTACAACTTTCGATATTCGGCGAATACGTGATAGTCTGAATACAAATTTAATTCGTTCGTGGGTGCAGAGATTCCGCGCAACTGCTTCAGCTTTGTATGTCCCACGGCCAGGGCCCAGTCGATCTTTAAGGACTCCCGAAAACATTGAACTGGTTGATAGCAGTTTACGTTAAAGTCCGCGACTTTCAATACGGAAAAGAGCAGCCTCAGTGGGACTCCCAAGAGGCGATTATTAATGAAATTTTAAAAAAGGATCTGAAGTTCCATCCTTTTAAAAATTCAAATCATTTAAGAACTGAAAGAAAGAGACTTTGATTTACGCAAAAATTTTTGTGAAACGATGTTGGAGGTTTTCACTGTTAATCCTATTTTTTGGAGCGATGAGGCTCATTTTCACTTAAACGGCAAGGTCAATTAGCAAAACTGCCGTTACTGGTCTCCAAGAAGACGCAACCGTCGATTAAAACATCAAAAACCTTTGCACTGCCCCAGGGTAACTGTTTGTAGATAATAGGACCGTTGTTTTTCGAAAATTCTCGAGGCCAGGCGACAAATATCGGTGAAAATTATCGACGCATGCATACGGAATTCTTTTTACCAAACCTGCGTGCTTATCCATCGTACTCTTCAAACTTGGCTTCCATACACAGCCAGAGATTTGATGAATTTGGTCCGGGAAAATTTTCCCCAAAAACTGATTTGTCGATTTGGGGACACCCCATGGCCACCGAGGTCGCCCGATCTAACTCCCATGGATTTTTTTATGGGGCTACTTCAAAGAGAGGCTTTATAATGACAATTGATTGAAACAAGTTAACTGTAGCGTGTGGCTCAGAACACAAGGCTCCGTTTTGAACAGTGTGCAAAACTCGACGGAAGACATATAAATGCATACCCTTTAAAAAATGAAATCCGTATTTCCATTCTATAGTTCAATGCTCTTAATAAAACTTTGTGTCAAGTATTACGTTTTTTATTTAAGTTTGAAACTATAAATCTGCTACTTGACACCCTGTACTAACGGATTTAGCTTAAATGCAATAAATAATGAAACTAGAGAGTGTAAGTAAAATTAAAATTAAAAAAAAGAAACAAATGCTCATTATTAACTTTCCCGCTCTCAAACAAAATTATATACTACTTACTTTTTTGTTTTTATAGGTGAAATTACATGAGTTGTTTAATATGTGATAAATAAATAATTAAATTGTGATTAAAAATTAACAAAAATTATAAGATGAATGAATTAAATACTTAATTAAAAATCGATTCCATAAGTAGGTCAAAATTTCTTATGCTACTTTTTTAAATACAAAAACTGAAGTTACGTTTACTTTACTTAAACATTGAGGTATTTTTATGTGTTAATTTTTAAATTAAAAAAATTATATAACACAGAAAAAATTATCATTAGTTTTTTATTAATTAAAAAAATTGTTTAAAAAGTTTTTAAATTTAATTAATGTGATAATTGAATCAATAATTTTTTGTTGTTTTGAAATAAATTTTTAATTAAAATAATAATTAAATAACAAAAAATTTTAATTGATTTTTTTCGTTTAAAATAAAATAAAACATGTACAATTATTTTTGTTTATTAATTTATTAATACATTTTTCATTACAATATTTGTATTGCCCCAGCGTCATATGAAGTTGGCACAAATAAACTCAAAATAATAAATTAATTAACAATAGGAGATCAGTATAAGGTTTAAAAAATTTAAAAATAAAAATAAAACAGCATTTCTAAATTATTTAACAAGTCCTTTTTAAAATTCAATTTAAAAGTCGATATTCTATCAGTGCTTCTTAAATCTTGTGGTAAATTGTTAAATTCCCAAAAACCAATATATTCCATCTTCTGCTTTGTATAATTTTGTAGCATAATTGGTAAATTAAAAATAGTTTTGAGTGCTTTGTTTTGAACTCTTTGCAAGGCTTTGAGCTCAATTCTTTTACTGCTACCATATACCAACACCAAATAATTAAGTTGACTACAGATTAATGCTTGATAAAGTAAAAGTTTGGTTTGTTCATTAAACTTGTTCTTGAATCTATATATGACAGCGCATAGAGAAAGGGACCAGTAAGGTAAAGGGAAAAGTAAAAACCAACTACACAAAGCAAGAGGTAGGGACGACCTACGCGCGTTTTCAAAGTTGACCAACACGTTCCTGACGTCATGAGATGTGTCGCTTTCAAATGAGACCAATACCAACACGCTCAGTGATGGTACACCAAAGATACACGTATTTAAATCTTTAAAATGGCTCTCCTGAACAAAACCCTTAGGTCCCTTTCTATTTTGCGCGTCACATATATTTTTGATTTAAGCTTTTCTATATGTATGCTCCACGAAAGATTATTTTGTAAATGTACTCCCAAATATCTAACAGATTCACTTTCAAATAGTTCCTCGCCTATTACTATTTATGTAAGGCTTGAACCTTAAAATTTTGGTTTTTTAGTATTAATTACCAACTTGTTAATTCTCGAAGATTCAAAAATAATCGATGGATCTCTTTCCATATACGCTTTCACTAATGCTTCATGTTTGTAGAGATAAAACTAGGATGCATCAACTACATTCAAATATACTTTTCCAGAGAGACCAAGGTTCATAATATCATTCATATATATCGAAAACAACAGCGGACCCAAAACACTACCTTGAGGCACACCATGCTCCACATCACCAAGAAAACTACGACTACCATTTATTTCAACGTATTGTTTTCTATTCCTTAGATAGCCTTTAAAAAGATTTTGCTCGTTGCCGAGAATTCCATAATATTCCAGCTTCTGAAACATTATCTCATGATCTACAAGATCAAAAAGTAGTAAAAGATGCCAGCTACAGCGTGAAAACCTTGAATTGTTGTTGGGAATTGTCAAAACCTGAGCTATATTTAATGAAATCAATTAACACATTGTTTGAAATGGCAACGTTGTTTGATCATTTTTTTAATTAAAATTAAACATATCACTTATTGAAATAAAATATTAAAATTGAAAATTTTTACAATTTTTAGTAGTCAATATAATCATTTTGGTAATGAATTTTATATAAATTTCGTGATTAGAGAAAATTTTTAATTTTTTTGTGTAATACATAGAAAAATGTCCATAAATATAGAATCATACTCGTAAATACATGTATATACAAAATTAAATGTATTTTAATTATTTTATATATTAACCTAGATAATAAATTCATAAATATTATGAAACATTTAATAAAAAATATAAAATGTTATGTATAAAAACTTAAACATTTATGAAATATATATGCAAAAGCGCATGAATATTTTGAAATAATTTAAAAATCATTTTCATTTATACTAAAAACAAGTTCTTAAGTTAATGAATTAATTCATAAAAAAAACAGTATTCATACAATTTAAGAACAAACTCATAAATGCTAAGACTTATTATATTGGCAAAGTTTTTAAGAAATTTTACAAAAATACAAAATATTTCTTTATATTTACTATGAATTGTTTTCTAAAAGTGCCATATCCAAATTTTCTCAGTACTTTTTATAGTTTATGAATTTTTAAATAAATACCATGAACAAGTTTAGGAACTTTTTTTCTTTCATTAGCAAAATATTTATAAAATATTCATTAATACTATGAATAATTTTTTTTTTTTTGTGGGAATATGGGTATTTCCTGGGGTCACGAACGTACGTTCGTACGCTTTTGATGTACAAATAATATGGAAAACAAAACTTTTTCTTGGATTTTTTTGCAATTCGATAGCATTTTGGTAGCTCTATATTTAGGGCAAAAGATGGTTTTCATCGAGTTTAAGTTTTCATAATGATAGTTAGAAAAATGTGGTCGCGAACGTACTCAAAATAGAAGTCAACTTTGGCTGACAGTAGTGAAATGTAAAAATCTGCGATATGGAACGGAATATTCAAACGTGATTAATTTATTTTAAAAGTGTATTAATGTAGGTCTCTATCCAGTATTTACACAATTAAAGATCTCTATTGGTTTTTGTTTAATTGGCTTAAGTTTCTGTCGCGAACGTACGATTTTTCCATATGTTTTAACCGTTAATCGAAATTTTAATCTTCTACCTACACTTTTCCCTTCTAAATTGATTGTAATAGAGAGATTTTAAAGAAAGAGTGCAAACATAACAAATTGTTTTGCATGTAAAATAATTAAATATAAAAATGTCTTTAGAAGTAGCTTAAAACGAAAATACAGGGTGGCTGATGAATTTTGCTGCGTTAAGAAACTCAAATAACTTTTTTTTAAAGTTTATGTTATTTATTTTTTATTAATTCATTAAAAAAATAATACATTTTTATTAAAGTAATTCATTAATTTTTGAAAATAATTGAATTCAAATGGCCTCCACCCTCGGTGACACATCTACGACATCTTACCAAAAACTTATTCACTACTGCTTGGATGGTTTCAGCGGGAACTGCCTCAATTACCGTTCGAATGGATTGCTTTAAATCATCCAAATTTGTTGGGTTTCTTTTGTAAACTTCCTGTTTGCAATAACCCCACAAAAAAAAAATCGGGTGCAGTAAGGTCAGGAGACCTGGGAGGCCAACGGAATGTGGAGTTTCTTGAAATCAGCTTATTGGGGGAATTTTCTCCGCAATTCTGTCATAACAGGCGCGGCTATGTGACAAGTTGCCCCATCTTGTTAAAACCACACGGAGTTGAAAGGGATTATCTTTCAGCGTAGTTCTGGAAAGAAAAACTCTTTCAACATCTTAAAGTAACGGTCTCCACTGACCGTAACAGTAAGACCGTTTTCTTCGAAAAAGTAAGGCCCGACAATGAACCTTGATGAAACTGCACACCACACTGTGACGCGAAGTGGATGCAATTGCATCTCATGGAGAATCTGTGGGTTAGAATTACTCCATATTCGACACATCTGTTTGTTAACATTGTCGTTTAGATCAAAATGTGCCTCGTCAGACATAAAAATGCAGTTCAAGATGTTTTCATCCTCTGCCGCCATTTGAATCATCTTCTCGCAAAATTCCAAGCGAATCGGGAAGTCTTCTTATATGGAAATACGTTTAAATCTTTATTCAAAATTGTCTGCAGTAACTGTCTGCTGACACCCATTTGTGCAGATAAGCTTCTTGTCAAAACACTGAGGGTTAGATTGTATAGCAGAAGCTACAGCAGCGATAGTTTCCTGCGTCCAAACTAAGGGATCTCGATGATAAGGCATTCTTGCGACTGTGCCACGCTCGGCAAAATTATTCACGAGCTAGGAGGAGTGCCGCCAAACGTGCGGCTATATTCTCGTTGGACGGAAACTACGGACTCTAAAGCGTGAAAGTGGCGGACTATCCAAATTCTTGTTTCATTGTCCCAATTCACCATTTTCGTTAAATCTAAAGATCAATCTATAAAATAAAATAAAAATGGAACAGGTAAGTTACACAGAAAAAAGTTATTATGTTTTTTTTTGGTAGCAGCTTTCATCAGCCACACTGTATTAAATTTTTCAATTTCCAGCCCAATTTCCTCAAGTTAAACAGCTAAGATATCATAGAATACCATATATAGCATTCGATTATAAAAACATAGACTTTTCTTATAATTATAAACAATAAAACACGATGATTATCAACAGGAAATGCCCATATACGAAATATCTAGGCAAAATTAAGTCTGGTTTGAGCATAATTGTACCAAAACAATGATTTCTGGAAGAGAAAAGTTGTTTCAGTTGGATGTAGCTATATCATGTATAGACCAATTTTGCTTATTTTATGACAAATTTGAAAAATAAAGTTCACAAATTATAACAGGACTTTAAAATGTTACGATTTATGGTTCAAAATTGGGGAAAGTCTAAGATCGATATTTTAAAAACTTATTTTAAAAACGAACTTTTGGAAGAGACGGGAAAAGCGAATGCAATTTTCCTTGATTTATTGTTAACTTGTTCAAATTGGCTTTAATACCCTATATGTGGATCACCTTTAAAATATATCATTGTCCCATTTTTAAGGTATCCTCTCTTTTTTGTTCCTTTAACTTTTGTTGCAAAGAAAATTGCTTTCTTGTGATTTTTTTTTACCAACATTTATTCTTGAAACATAAAAGCATTTGATAAAAAGGGTAATAAAAAATTTTTTAAATTTGTCATTTCTTATTATGTACTTAATTACTAATAAAAAAATTTTACAAATAAAAACATTTGTAATTAGATTTACTAATTCGTTATTTTAATCATTTTATTTAGGTTACAAAAAGTTTAAGAACTTAATTTAATAGAGCTTTAACATTTTTGCAAAATGGTTTAATTAACACTTTTTTTTTAATTTTACAATAAAATTGTTAACTATTTTTAAAATTAATGGCAAAAGAAATTTTATATAAATATAATTAAATTTAAGAGCGAAATAAAATTTAAAATGTCTCAATAAGTAACATATTGTTAATACATATGTAAATAAATTATCTTGCATCAGTTCCTGACACATGAGTAAAACTTTGTTAATTTATTTGGTTTTGTGAGAGCATAAACAAACAATTAAGAAAACTAAAAACAAAACAAAAAATCTTATTTTATATGCAAATATTTATTTGTACTCTTACACAAAACAGCAAAACTTTAAAATTTTTTCCTTAGAACAAAACCAAATATGTAAAGGGTGTTTTTCTAAGCATATGAATTTTAGATACAATTATCTTTTTTATTCCATCATCTTCTTCTGCGTCCAAAAAATATCTAAATAAAAAAAAACTAGAAATGTGTTTTTTACGACAAATTTCTATTGAATAACTTTATTTTTACTGGGCCTTATTTAAATTGAGGGGCTTAACCCACAAGGGGTTTAATTGCCATGTTTTTAATTGATATTAAGTGCACATATACGCCGTGTGCTCGAAGCGAAACAGGTATTTTAACGACAACTGCTAGAATTGGTCGTCATATCTCGCTGCCCGATGTGAATTCCACTTTCATCTCTTGTGTTCTGAACTTTTTTCTCAAGAACAAAAGCTGGTTTTTTATAAGCTTCACAAGCTATTTGATTACATTACATTATATATCGTTTAAAATATTATTAATATTTTATCCTGTCTACATGCCAGTGCTGAATTTCTTGTATCGGTAAGCAAATTTGCTGCCCTAGTTATGAATTGTGAATAAGACCTATAAATATCTATAAACTATTTTAAATTTCTGTTTTATTAGTTCCGACTTTGGTTATGATTTCTTAATCACCCCTATCGTGAAAAACAACTGGAATTTTTGTTCCCATGAAATTTGTATTCCCCTCGAAGGGAAAAATGCTATCGTGAAACTCCCGTGAACAATTTTTCGCGCTATCAGTTCTCAGTAAATGTAAAAAAACAAGAAATATTAAAAAACATTAAAAAAAATTTTTTTGTTCAAAAATATACATGTATATTTTAAAGAAAAGTTAAAAAAACAAAATAAAATATATTGTATTGAAACGCTTGCAACATTGGCTTATTGCGCTTTTAGGCAGTACAAAAATTATTAAAATTCTGCCACCACATCTTTGAAAAGCTTCATAGCTCCTCAGGCAATCGACCTGTTTTTTGCATTTTGTTGAACAATATACATATAAGTTTGTGCCTCTTTTAACGGAAATTTACCATAAAATTAATTTTGTAAGCTTCAATATTCGAATTATGAGAAGAATTATTTACATAAATGTTTTGTTTCCCAGCCAAAATAAAGTGAGAAATTCAAAGGGAAAAGTGAACAAATTGCGAGGGAAAAACTTGTTCACGATAAGGGGAATTTTTTCCGCGAGCATTGTTTTCACGTTATTATTCTCCTATGAAATAATTTGGCTGACTTCCAAAACGTCAATTGCTTTGTATTAGAACAGAGCATAATGTTTCATAACGCCGCAGTACAAAATATATACAATGCAAGCCCTTCCAAAACATCACTGTTAAGTATTAGTTAGTAACGCAGTAAAACAGCAATCAGGGCATCGGTTTTAAAATTGATGCTTTGTGACATTTAACATTTCACTTGCAAACACTACATGTTTATTTTTAGCATTATCCATTGCCTCACTTACATTTCAAAACGTTTAAATAAACAAAACACATAGTTGCATTGTTTCGGCACTTTGTACATGTGCATGGTTAAAATACAGTAGTAAAACTGTATTCAAACTTTGTATTGGTACGTTTTGGAAGTCAGCCTTTTTTTCATAGGAGTTTTTCATGATCGAAAATACGTGAAAAGGGAACAAATTACGAGGGAAAAATTATTCACGATAGGGGTGAATATGTATTAATGCGTAAAAATTTGCATTTACATTTCTGTTTTTCTTTATATATTAAAAAAATCTTTCAGTTTCGTTTATTTTAGCAATTATTAAAGCTGCCAATTATTTACATACTAAATAATCTAAAAAGCACCTTTTTGGTCATTACTCATATATCTTCAATTATTAGAGTTGCCAATTTAGTCAATTAGTGGCTAGATTAAGCCATTTTTATCTCAATTTAGCTATTAGCCATTTTTAATCAGTCAATACTTATTTATATTTTTAAAGTTATTGGACCAAGAAATAATATTAACGCTGCATTAGATGTGTTTTAAGTTTGAACTTTGTTTAATTAGTTAACGCAAATGACTTCTACAACAAAATATAAATTTTATTGATCATTTGAACTTTTCCTTATGCAAAGATATTTCTTATGTCTCGTTTTTGTTACTAAAAATTTATTAATACAAACAAATTAATCTCTTATTGGCAAATTCATTCTCCTAAATAAATTTTACAAGTTCTTATAATTAATATTGATGCATTTTTTATAATAAAATCTTGCTTAGCCGTTTTTTTGCCACTATGTAGCCAATTTTTCGAAAAATTTTGCCATTTTTAATTATGAAGAGTTGGCATCACCGGCAATTATTAACATAAATTAATTTTTATGCTTAGACATGTAGTCTTAGCATAAAAATGCCAATGCTAATGTATTTTGTTCCAAATGACTTTTTTATACATAACAAAGAAACACGAAAAATCACCCATTTTTATACTCTTCACCACCATGATTAACACATTAGGGTATAATAACTTTATTATTTCTTGTGTAACAACCTTAAATTATCATCAAAACCCCATGAAGTATATATGTATATATATATATAAATATATAGTTGGGGTTCTTAAGTATCTCTAAAATGATTTATCTATCTCAAGTATAAAAAATAGGGATAAAATCTAGCAGAATCAAATCTGCAGGAAATTAGTTGTTGAACCAAATGTGTGCAAAGATCCATTAAAACTATATATTTCTATTCAAGTTACGCATTTTATTACAAACATTAAATGCTTTATAATGTTTCCTATTAATATAAATTTTGTTTCCTAAAATAAAAATCACTTTTTCTATAGAGATGTTGACAAATAAATTTTTTTTATTTATTTGTAATAATAATTAAATTAATATTAAATAATAATAATAAAAACAAAAAGATAAATAATCATAAAATTTTAATCTTAACCACATAAGTCCTTTAATAACTTTTTTTGTTTTTTAAATTTAAAACTATTTTTGTATTTGTTTTGAAGCGGGGTTTTTTTTTTTTTTTTTTTTTTTTTTTTTTTTTTTCACAAAAGCAAGCTTAGGTCTTTTCCTTTAAGGTAGTTCTGGTCGCTTTCTGGTCGCGAGTGGGTTATGTATAAAAAAAAATTATTTGTAAGTCAAGACGTCATATGCTAAATTAAAAAAAAAAAATTATTAAAAATTTAAAAAAAATCAAAAAAAAATTATTCAAGGACTGATGTGATTAAGATTACATTTTTTAGATTATTTATCTTTTTGTTTTTATTATTGTTATTTTATATTAATTTAATTATTATTACAAATAAATAAAAAAAATGTATTTGTCAACATCTCTATAAAAAAAGGATAACAGTATCGAGGGAATGAAATGCTAGTTAGGTATGTTATATACCGTCGGAAAGGTTAATTTGTCTAGTTTCTCAGCATAAGTTTTATTTTTAAGATTTTAAAAACACTTACACACAAATAGAAAAAAATTCAAAATAGTGCATATGCTAAAAATTGAAAAATCCTCGTCTTGACTTAGAAATTAATTTTTTTTATACATAACCCACTCGCGGCCAAAATAGCGACCAGAACTAGCTTAAATGAAAAGACCTAAACTTTCTTTTGAGCAAAAAAAAAAAAAAAAATTCCAAAATGTCAAATTTTGACCCCCTCTAACTCAGAAACTTTTTGACCGATCTTGTGGAAAATTAGTGTTTAAACTACTATCTAATAGGCTTACCTTGGTGAAAATTTCATTCAAATCGAAAGACATCGATTTCAATAGTCTGGTCAGTTGACATGAAATACCCCATATATAAAATAATAATATTTTATAAGATTCAGAGCAATAGAAAACACATCATCCAGAAATCACATCAACCTTTTGAGGATCGGTCCATAATTTACGATAAGTCTCATATAAAGACCTCTCCCAAAAGAAACTTTAAACCGTGACGATTACAAATACTGGTTTGATATTTGGAACACATTAGTTTTTGTGACTACAAAGAATATTAATTGTTGGTAGAGAGTATAAAAGATTCGTTTAGTGCCATACAACATTTTTCAATGTGTTGTATTTGCAAAAAAGTTAAAAAGCAAAAACTGAAAACAACTATGTATGTATCATATGGGAAAACATATAATTACTTGTATTGTTTTGAACAAAAAGTGTAACTTTATTTTAGTGCAGTACTTACTAACCGTTACATACGGTATATTTTCGTCATATGAGTTCTGTTCTTAAAATCACATAATTCTTATTTAAGTGCAGGCATGAGGACAATATGCACCACAAATTGATGTAGCGACTTTACTTTAAGTTTTGCTTATTGACAAAGTCAAAGTTATCCTATGGAAAATATAGACATACTAAGCAAAACTCTGTAAGAGGCAAAATGTAACAGGCGACAATTTAGTGAAGAAGATGTGGTAAATGGAAAATTGATCTAAAAGAAATTTGTTTGTAGAAAATCATGACATTACACCATCTGATAATAAGTGACAAAGATAATTTTTCATTATATGTCATTGTCAATAAAAAACTAAATCCTAGGGTAATCGAATATCGGCAAAATACCCTTTTGAATATCCAGTTGAATGTGGTTATTATCCAAAGGGACATTGAGCCCATTTTTTTTGAGGGCACAGTTGGCAATGCATTTGAACGCAGTAACGTAGAATGTTGGAAAATTTTCCGAGGCAAGCTTGGGCCACAGAAAATAAAAAGTATCTGATACGGGACATTTTCGATAAACGCATTATTTTTAAGAATACATAATATTAAATTAGAAAATCGTGCGATATCTTGAACAAAGTCACGGATAGCTTCTTAGAAATAGCGTGACTATACGAAGCTCAGATATGATGGCTTTTACGCAACGTGTTTATGAATTTTAGAATTTTAATTATAAAAAAAAAGCTCTTGAAAATTCAATTTTACTAAATTCTACCAAAATTTTCAAATGAAAAGTCCTATTTTTGTACAAGCCAAATTATAACATTGTTTAATTTGTTTTTGAAGAAACAATTGAATAAAATAGCCTTGTTCGGTTTCCAATATAGAATTGCACAATAACATAAAAATGTTAAAACAGGCAGACCAATAATCGTATAAAAAGATCAATGTTAATTCAAATTGCAATAAAAAGTTGTTTGGGAATAATTGGCATAGAGTTAATTTGTTTAATCCTCTTACTAGCGTTGAATTATGTTGCTATTGAGTTGTAATTAATGTATGTACATAGTGAGATAATGAAGCGAAGAGTATAATACAAAATTCACTAATTTTTAGTTATAAACCTTACAACGGCTATTTAGAAAAATAACAATGTTCTTTTTAATGATGATTGTGAGAAATGATAATTATTAAACTATGGTAATTAATTTTTAAATACGTAATAATGAGGTTAGAATTTATGTGATGATAAATGATTATTAATAGTGTTATATTAAACATAATATTATTAATGATATCATAAATAATAAATATAGTAAATAATAATTGTAATAGTAACTGAGTTGCATTGAATTTTGTTTTTAGATATTTTATTTAGGCAAATGGTTGAAGAAATTTATATTTTCTGCAACACAACGTTATTTTGCACGTCAAAACTACACGCAAAGGAGTTAATTTTCGAAAGTAATTAATGTCGTTTCTTAAAACAAGAAAATCCAAAATATAATTTCTTGATTTTAAATTATTTCGTTCGAATTTAGTAAAGCTACAGATCGTCGATAGGTAGGAGCTGGGGACTCCGGCCGTCAGTTGTGGGATAGCTGTACACTTCGGTAGTTAGACCCATCCTTACGTATGAATGCTGTCTTTTGTGGGAGGCATTGAGGCTGGCTAGTCACGGGGTCTGCCTAAGGCTCAGAGGTGTGCTTCGATCGGCATGACAGATGCGTTGAGAAGTACCCCTCAGGCGGCCCTGGATGCTATTCTACAACGTCTGCCTATAGAGTAGTATGTGATGGAAATGGCAGCTAGGAGCATTCTTAGGCTGAGGGAAAATAGAACTGGTGATTATCACCAAGGCTCGCCCGGCTCTACGTATTATTTGGGCACTAGAGTCGATTTTGAGCGTTTGCCAGAGGTAATATTGTCATCTAGGGAGAGCTGGTCAGATCGGGGCTGATTGTATAGGGGATTAGCTATTTTCACAGATGGCTCGAAGATGAAGGGCACGGGTGCGGGGGTCTCGACAGCACTGTATTTCAGGCGGAGGTTATGGGGTTCTCAGGGCGGTGGAATTTTTAGGGGCTGACATTGCATAGGGCTCGGATTTCTCTATATGCGGACAGCCAGGCGGCTCCTAGGGCCTTGATGGGCTGTAAGGTGAACTCCAGGCTAGTGGTTAATTGCAGGAGGGCTCTAGGAGAAATCTTAGGGAATTATGTTGTGAGGCACTGATGGATACAAGATCACTGCAGCATCACCGGCAACGAGATAGCTGATGAGTTGGCAAGACTGGGATCGGAAATGGAGGAACCTGACAGTTTCCACATGGTAAGGCCTCCAATGGGATTCTTCTTTGGAAGAAATAGGAAATGGGTTCTGGGCGGCACTAGTCGGTTTTGCGGTGATGGGTATCGCGGACTGTCGGTGTAAAACGGATAAGTAAATCTATCACAATAACATTATCTGACTATCTGTGGTCCTCTGGGGTAAGTGTTTTAGGTTAGAATCAATCTAATTTCACTTTCGGATTATGTCAAGTACGAATTAAGGATTAAATAAGCTTTAGGATACTTGACTAAAACGCATTTTAAGATTTCAGTTTTACTTAAGTCAATCTCATTTTCGGATTATTTTTGGGATAAAAATATAACAATATTTGAATCGAGTAAGTATTGCTTCCTTTGTTAAAAAACTTAAAATGTATTACTTGAATCGAGTAAAGGTCTCATTAGTTTTAACTTTCTGTTGTCGTTCTGTTTTGTTCCTTTCTGTAACAAATACTTTGTAATTAATTTTTCTGTGAAAGGGGTCAGCTGCTTTTAATAACATTGAAATTGTAAAAAAAAACTTTGCGTAAAAATGAATATTTTGTGTCAAAAATACATCACTTTTTAAAAAATCATTAACTAAAACCAATTTGTCTAGCTTCAAACAAAAAATTAAAATTTTTTCATTCCACAACACACTAATACATGCACACTTTGGCTGTTACTTAATGTTCATTTCTATCTTCAACAGATTTGTCCGCAACAGAATAGAACAAAAAAGGAAAAGCACCATAATTAGCGAGAAGGGCTTGTCGATATTCGTCTTGCCATTGACTTTCGTTGGCATACGTTTGTATGTGGTTAAAACATTTGTAAATTTTTTCGCTTTAAGTTTCTTTGTTATCAGCACTACAAAAGCAGATATTTTGTATAGAAAATGCGTACAATTTTACGCTTCAAAAACACGATTTTTTACTGGGTTAATATATTTAAATATGAGGAATATCTTCAATATAATCATATTAAATTTAAGTTCAATAAGTATTTTAAAAATTTAATCCTCTTTCAGTCATAAAAAAATCAATAAAAACTAAAAACAATACTTAATAATATTTTCACTAATATTAATATAATTTTATGTTAACTTTACAAAAAAATACATTTTAGATATGTACCTTGAGTTTAATGTTGTGGTATACGTACTTATATATATAGATTTTTTACTGTTAGATTATCATTACACCCTACACCTTTATAATTGGTAAATTTATTATCCGTATGTGCTGGAGTTTGGCACAAATAAAAAAGTGGGGTTTTGGAGAATAAGGCCTTCGAATATTTCACCACAAATTGTATATCGGTTTCAGACATTTGGCGGTAGGTTTAAATTAAAACTTCTAACCATTTAAGTTTTAACTACCATAAATCATAATTTATACCATAAATTAAGGAAAACTGTTGGTATGAATATGAATTTATCTTTTATATTTGCTAAAACCTCGTATTTAATTTGTAGGAAAATTCGATAGATTCTGCGTATTATGTAGTTAATCGAATTAATATTTTTGAATAGTTTTTATTTCTATTCTTTTTCAGGTAATACAAATTTAAAAGACTTGTTTAATTTCATAATACTTAACGAAAAAGAACTTGTAAAAAATTTTCAATACTATTGTATTTCCAACGATCAATTGTTACAGCACAAGAGGAAATACTGTCAACATCTTACTACTGCAGCAGGTCTCAGTGACAACATGATAAGAAGCTTGACTATCAGTTTAAGAAAACAGCCGATCATTATGTAATGAACTGCAAATAGCTGTTGCTCGACATATAAGCACTGGAGGAGCTGTAAACTATACAAGAAAGAGTACACACGGATCCATTTTAGTCTATTCGTCGACGTGGTTCTTAATTAGAAATCTATTAAAGTTTTGTTATTTCAGAGAAAAGGTAATTGATAAAAAACTAGTCTTGCGACTAGATCTTATGGCGGAAAGTGGCAGATTCTCTCGGGTTCTATTTCTTTTTATGAAGAGGATCTATCATATTAACACTGTTAATTTGAGACAATATATGCGACAGGCATTATTTAAATGGAAATTGAATATACCCATAAAGTTTATTTCAGTGACCTATTAAAAAGTGTCAAAAGGTAGGACATCGCCATGTTGAAGTGACAAGTCCCCTTCATATAAAGTGTTAGAACTCGAACCGGTCCCTACCACTTTAGAACTGCCGCGTGACATATTTGGTGTTAGTTGCCTTTTCCTTAGGGCTTATATTGTAATTAAGGAAAAATACTTTTTAACCCTGCCCTGAGGTTCTGACCAATTAGGTAAATTTTGTTTTGTTTTCGCTTTGACTTCGAAGAAGTTTTACAATTTCAATAGTCCACGTTAGCTTGTACGATATTTTTATATTTTATTACTTCTACGAAATTTTTAATTATTTTTGGAAGAAAGAGAAAAAATAAAAAAAAAAATTCAAATCTTACGTTTATGAACATTTTGCTGATTAATTGTTTCGAAAAAAATGTACAAAACAAATGGGTATAAATTTGCTGCATATAATAGAATATACTATTATATGCAGCAAGTTTACGGACTTTTGACAAAAAATTTACTTTTTTTAGGAAATAGTCAACTCTTAGTAAATAGTAAACTCTTTGAGGCGTGACTTTTTTCACAATAAGTCACATTTTGTTCACTAAAGGTGTCTTTTTTCACAAAAAGTGAAATTTTTTTTACTAAAAGTGACTATTTCATAACCAAAAAATTAACTTTTTTCAAAAGTCCGTAGACTTTTACCACATTTTTTCAAGAAAGTTAGAGTAATTATAAAAATTTAAATTTATTTTTACAAAAAGTCACTCTTTCTTTACACCAAGCCAAGAATTTTAGAAAAAAGCCTAATTTTACATGAATTTCTTCAGAAAAAGCCCTACTTTTACAAAAAGTCTTATTTTTCGCTTATTGCTTTTTTAAAAGTTTGATATATTAGTTGTATCCCATGGCGTATGCATGTCAATTAATTGGAATTAAATAATACTCATACGTAGCCAAGTAACTTGACAGATGTTTTTCTTGCAGATTTTTGTTAAAATAAAAACAGGTTAGAGTGCTATATTCGGCTGTGCAGAACCTCTGATAACCTCCACCGACAGAAGTGGGCTTTATATTGTAAATATTTATATATTATTAACTAAGCTTCACAAAAACGAACGTCAGCATAAAAATTGGTTGCGGTTTAGACCTATATTAAATTATTGACCGACAATAAGAAAGTTGTATGCGTTTCTTGTTAGAACTTTGAACTGGCTCGAGTAAAATATCATGATTCGTAACAGTTTCAGCCGAACTAAAATGATTTTAAGGAGGTTAATTTGTATTGGTCCTATGGTAAATTATGACACGAAAATACAGTGTGTCCCAAATTTTATTTATAACGAAAATCCATTAATCGATATGTTGCTACAATAATCAGATTAATGTTAAAACAAACAAAATACAAATTCTTATTAAATCTTATTAGGATACATTGTGTTGGGAAAGAAAACAAAATGCAAATAAGAAGGAAAAAAACAAACTGCAATAAATATTTTGTTTTATAAACAAGTTATACATCCAAAACAAATTTAACTTTTTTAAAAAATTATACATTCGAACATGCTCAATCACGTTTATGCTTCTTATTATCGCACTTAGGCCTAATAAATCAGTAAATAAGTAAAACTCTGTTTTTGTGCTGCCACATGTTACTTTTTCAACTACATCTAATACATGGGACATTGATTTACAACTGTTAAGTTTAAACTACATATAAATCTAAGTTTAGTTCAACTAAACCAGTGTTAAAACACTTACTGATTTATTAGCCATTAGAATTGCAGCAGATGTAGATTCTTGCAGATACAATTTTTGTTTAAGGCGAATCGTTTTTTCCTCTTAGCTCTTACGTTGAAATGCCATACCTAAATATAGGCGGAATTAGTTTGTATGTTCTGTTTTGTTATGAATCAGCTGTTTTGTTTGTTCGTTTTCCTTTTTTCGTTCTGTTCTGTTGCGGGCAAATCTAAAAAAAATTAAATTCAACGTCAAGTGCATTAGTTTGTTGTGGTATGCAAAAATTAAAATGTTTTGTTAAAAGCTAGAAAAGCTTGTTTCGATTAATAATTTGTTAAAAATTTATATATTTTTACGAAAAGTTTGTTTTCTTTTTGCAATTCCAATATATTTCTTTTATAAAACAACTGATTGATTCCTTTAACAGAAAAATGAGTTAGGAAATATTTGCTAAATAAAAGAACGACACAGAACAGTTGCCGAAAGTAGACACTAATGGGGCCTTAAAAGAGTCAACGTTGAGTCACGAACAGCAGTGTTAACTTTCGTGGTTAATAAAATCGACATAATATATATAAAAAATAAAGATAAAACCAAAATTCACCCTAAAACATCTGAATTTTTTTTTAATTTATAAAAGCACCCAACTTCACAATTAAACGTTTTGTCAGAATCAGATTTTCAATTTACAAGCTTTGCCGCCGCGCTATTTAGGTATGCTTTATACAAATTGTACGTTCATGAGCACTTGCGACAGCTATAGCTGCTAGAAATAGGGCTGTAGAGTCGTAAACAAATAGTTCTAACTCCGCCTCTGACTCCAACTGCTGAAATTTTTTAAGTCCGCATCCAACTTCGATACCTACTCTAACCTTGATGCTTATGTATATCAGACTAGTCCGTATTTGACTTTAAGCTCTTTTTTTAATGCACTAGAATTTTAAATGATAAAATTACTTAGCAAGAAAATAAATCTGTAAAAATTACAAGTCGATATTTTATATAAATAGTTATTTACATATGTAAAGTAGACAATTTTTTGAGTCGGAGTCACGAGTTTTTATGGGTACTTCGACTCCGCCGCAGGTACAAAAACTTCAACTACGACTCCACAGTCCTGGCTAGAACTGTACCAACGTAAGTCAGCTTCTTTCAAAGAGCTTTTTCTTTTCTTTTTTATGTCTCTGGTGGGAATCGACCCACAAACCCCGCACTGATTGACAAGCTTACTACCAACTAGCATACCGGGTCACCCATTCAAAAGTTATTATCAGGAGTCATATTTTATTCTTTCAAGCAATCAGTGAGATCCAAAACCATTTCTTTGGAGCTGTTAATTTTTGAGTTCAGATTATTTCACTTTTCATATCGATCCTAATTTGCAATCGCTTTGAGGTTTTGAAGGCATAAATAGCCTAAAGTAACACCGACCATCAAACCGCACCACCTGTCCATCAATATTTAAAATTTTATCACAGTATTATCAAAGTTGTTTTTGGGAATACAAATATTTATTTAAAGATTTTGTTTGTTGTGCTTAATTCCCTTTTTTAATAATTGATAAAAATACTGAAATTTATTGTTGGAGGATAAGCTGTTCCTATGCGCATTTCACTGGTTGCTTAGGCCAGATCGTCAGGAAACGTTCTCCTAAATAATTTTAGAAAAGCCAAAGCTATCAGCAAACAAAACTACAGAAGGAATGAGAATTACCTACAATACCCTCAAAAAGTTTTATTTGCAACGATATCAAAGCTTAAACAAAATACCAAACAATAAAACAGTGATGATTTTTTATCTTTTCTTACATTTATTTTATCACAGTTTTAGATCGTAAGAAGATTAACTTCCCAGTGATTCCACAAAAATCGAATAGGCCCAAATGGTCATGTACATAAGATTCGTAAGGTTTTTCTAACGTAACGGCAGGGCTAATGTTTTAAAAAAGGTAATACAGTACTTCTCGCTTATAGTCCACTAATATACTCGCACAACTTTTGTGGTCTATACGCGAGTTTGGACAATAACCGATTTTTTGTAAGCCATTTTAAAGATAATAAGTGAATCTTTGTATAATCCACATTTTGGACTATATACAAATTATTTCCTTCAATAAAACCAATTAATTTAATGCTTTTACTCATTTTTTTCTACTCTCATGAGTGAACCAAAATTTGACTTTTATTAAAATTGCCAGAAAGAAATAAAAACAAAAAAAAAAATATAAAAAGCAGACTGGACAGTAAGCGACTTTTTTGCAAAAAGTATTTGATACGCATACAAAGTGTGGCTTTTAAACAAAAAGTGGACTACCACCGAAATGGACCTAGATGGAGAACAAATAATTTCTATAAAATTCGTAAAAATCTGCAAGTGAATATTACAGTCTTTGCTTTAATCCGTTTTTTGCCTTTCAGCGGAATGGACTATAAGCAAACAGTAATGTACATATTAAAACTAGTTATTAAAATAAAAAAAGTATCAAAGGGGTAAACATATGTTGTGAATTTTTAATCGGTATCTTCGTCGCTCTTGATTTTTATTTAAATCACACATTTATATAAATTGCTGTGAATATAAAGCACTCTATTGACCAGTTTCGGAGTGTTTTTCACTTTTGTAGTGCCGGAAGAAATTTTTAAAACTAACGATTTTACTTAAATTAAGATAATTTGATGCTTTATTATTTTCAGTATGCAGCATTTGCTGCTAGTAAAAATTGAACACAACTCCATTTGGTTATCAACCATTTTATATTCGCGGCACAAAAGACTTGATTAGATTATATTTAGATCGCAATTACATCGGTATTTTCAGATATAACAAAATTTTTCTTTTCCTTTAATCCAATATATAAATTACTACAAACACGTTTGAGAAATTTTGTTTTTGTTATCTGAGTGTTAATTATTAACTTGTTGCCAAAATTTTGTTGTTGAAAACAAACTTAATAAGCTTCATATAGAAATTAATTTATATTATATTGCTGATTCACAAAAAAAACTTTAAACTATGACAGACCCAATTTAACTACAAAAGCATTATTCGTTGCGGTTTTCGGCAACGTCAGCTTTATAGCTTAGAGTAAGCTTTATATGAACGCCTATAGTAAATTGTGGACAGATCTTCACACAATTAAGGAGAATGATTTTTGTTCAAATAAAGTGAGTTTGTGCCAGACTTAATAACAAACGGTGTATTCCATCACCAATTTTTGTTACTTTGTATCACAAATTATTTTTTTTTTTTTTTGGTGCTTATTCCACATATAGATTAATAACTCTTTCCCTACTATGCCAGATTTCAATCCCAAACTGCGTAGCAAAACAAGAAACACTCTGACAACAAAGTTGTTCTTTTCTCTTTGAAAGTCGTTCGAAAGTCAGCGTGATTTTAACAGACCACTTACAAAAAATCTGGGTCCTTTGATTTAAGTTAAGTTAATTAAGTTGTTAATTGTGTATATGTTATTGTTAGTAGTAAATAAAAACAGTCTTCAAAGAATTATCATAATATTTTTTATTATTATAGAAGGATCTATAACAATTATGTGTGAAACAAAATATCAGCCAAATGCCCGCCGCGGCTTGGGTGACATACCTCCACCGAAGCCACATACCATAATGAAGGTTCAAATTGCTCATACTTTAGCTCTTGAATTGTTCTTCGCTTATTGACGTACACTTTTTCTTTTAAATCTCCCCAAAGATAGCAGTAACACGGTGTCAAATAACATGATCGTGACGGCCAATTAACATCGCTACGACGTGAAATAATACGGCCATTGAATTTGTCTCGCAAAAGAGACATTTATTTTTTGGCCGCGTGGCAACATCCTGTTGGAATCACATATATTCCAGGTCCTTATCCTTCACATCAGTGATGTTCAATTGTTGGTTACGACGACGAGTCGAGGTCGACGACTGTTCCGCCATACTATTGGGAACAACAGCAATGTTTTGCTTAGAACGAACTGGGTGAGCATGCACAGGTATTTTCATATTTCTTACAGGCCCAATTTAGTGAAATTTGCTCAAAATTCTCCCGATTCTGGACATATTTGGTCGATTGTGCTGACCAAAAAAATTACGAAGTGTCGAAATGCGTTTTGAATTGAACGCCCATTTTCGTAAAAGGCTTCAACAATCCTAACGCCTAGGCAGTATAAAAAGGACACATGTATAGCAGTTATTTTTTAACCCTCCGACGAGCGGTAACTTTTTAGTCGGTCGTTGAGCGGTAAGGTCCGTAGGGACCTTATATGAAAATGCATTGAATTTTGCTAAAATTTATATATATTTTAATTAATTTTGATGTAAATATGTTAAAATCATCGCTATTATTGTCGTCATCTGAACAATATTCATCAGCTTCTTCAATATCGATGTCGGAGTCAGCATTAGATGCTTCATTCTTCCTCATTTTCAGGGAACATAGCTAAATTGTTATTAGCAGTTTCCTGATCGCTGACACTAAGCTGTTGGAAAGCTGTTGCACGGTTTAGTGTAGTTTTCACATGCTACCAATTCATTTTTTTTTTCTTTAAAAACACGTTCGCTTATATTAAAACTCACGATGAAACTGATTTTCTTCCTACAAAAATTTGCAACGCATTCCAGATTTTTTGGCCGCCTACTTCGTTTTTTTTTTTTATTTAAAAGCATTTCAAATATTTGAAATAAGAAATTGATAATGGAACAAATTCAAATTCATATCGTCGCTTACTAAATTGTTTTTATTTTTTTTTTGCATTTCAAATATTTCATATAAGAAAATTACAATGAAACTGATATCTTACTATTAAAAGTTGCAAAAAAAAAATCAAATTTATCTGAATGCTTACTATGTTATTATTTTGAATATGCATTTTAAACATTTGTTTTAAGAAATTTAGTACATTTTTGATTCATTCATATGAAAATTCATACAAGGTCCCTACGGACATTACTGTTCAACGGCGTACTAAAAGTCTTTAAAATAAAATATAAAATATTCTGCAAATAAGAAATCTCCTGGAATTAGTATTAAAACACTAATAACACTCCAATAATAGAAGTCATGAAATATGTGGCCATTCTCCACATCCGTTTTTAAATGGCCCTTGTTTAAAAATGTAAAAAGTCCACAGGGACCTTACCGCGCGTTGGAGGGTTAAATCCAACACTTTATAAGTTATAAGGTTTTTCTAAATCCCCTCCAAAAGTAGTGGTCGTAAGGGTTTTTATATGTTTAGTTTAACCCAACTATATTTTTCTATTTATTTTTTTACTCTTGAACATATTTACATTGATTTTGAAAATATTTCGTTCAATAAATATTAATGGTATTGCATTTTCAATAACACAATTTTTTTTATTTGGCTGCAAATGGGAATATTTTTATTGGTTTAGGAAGTATTATTACTGTAAAGCAGACATAATATTGAATTTCATAAAGTACATATAAAATTTTATTGAAGAGCTTTCTTGCTTTTTTGAAAAGTATAAAAATAATTTTTATTTGCCAAAAATTTTATTAAGTTGTTTTTATATTCTCTACCGGCACGAGCGGTGAAAGGGAGTTTGTCATTCAGTGTGTAACACTATGAACAATTCGTCCAAGACCCAATAAAGTATATATGTATATTTTAGACACAAAAAAATAAATGATTTTAGTCTCAAATTGTTTTGGTGAAGATTCGGACTAGTAGTAGTAGGGAGATCGTTTATTTGACTTTTTTCCAAACACGGTTTTCGAATATTCCGAATAGTTGCTATTTAAAGAAAAAATGAAGAAAATGGTTAAGCATTCAAAAAAATATTTGGTTAACCGGTTTTAGCTCGAATAAATTAAAATACAAAGTTAATTTGAAAAAAAAAAAACAATTTACAAGTCTAAGGAACCAACGAAATACATAGGATATGACTTAGGCTGGTTTTTTGAGATATGAGTTAAACTGGGCTTAGTTAATCTGAAAACAGATTTGTGCCGCCATTACCAAGTTTTCCTTACAATTTTTGGTCTTTAATGAAAAAATAAAATAAAAAATCACATTTCGCCGGAAAAATCCGAGTTTCAGTGTACGTTAAACTAAGTTTAAACTTAATCCACATCTCAAAAGCCCGGCCTTAGAGTTTTGGAAGAACTTTGGTTTTAAGAATTATTTTTATATTATGTGAGATATTCTCCCAATTGTATTTTAAATAAGTTGTAATTTGTTGTTGTTTAAGCATGTGTACATCAGTAGACTTCAACCACATTTTTGAAAAGTTACAAACAAAACCTCTTAGCCAGGATAATATGTATATTTAAAATGATTTTATTTAAGAATTATAGAAACGAATGGCAGTAACATGAACATGTTTTTGTATGAAATATCTGTCCATTCGTCGACCACAATTTAAGACCTTCCATGACATTGTTTGATTCCTTCAATTTATTTTTTTTATAGCAATGATTCCGCCGGAATGTTGTAGTAGAATATTATTATAGTTTTATATATGCAAGAACTTTTTAAGGTGTTTTAGTGGCTTAACGATAATTCTGTCCTTGGCAACGCAATGGGCTAATGTTTCACCCAATGTTTCATTTTTGGCTTCGTATATATACCTATATACCGGCTATACCGGTATATCGGCGATACTTCACGTTTGCCGATGATATTTTACTGTCGATATGCCGATACTTTTTTATTGTTTTTTTTTTTTTTTTGAACAAATAATTTGATTTTCAATGCTTTTTTTTTGCTAAGAGAAAAAAATCAAACAGAATAATAAATTGTTTCTTTATATTCTGAAGTTGGAGGTCTGTCCGCACCACGCATTTTATGCGGGTATTTCTTGTTTGATCTTTTTTCGAGACGCATGCTTAAGTAAAAACTAATCCTACTTCGTATGCTCTCGATGCGTATGTATATGCCTTTTGCTTCGTAACTTGTCAATACAATTTTACACTAAGACTTTTTGGACTGATTTTTGTGAAAAAATCACTTCGCTACAACTTTTGGGTTACTTCGCAGAGACCATAAAATCCATAAGCAACGTCACTGCTACATTGTCTGACGATATGTTGCTAGTTAGCTGAGATGCAGAATAGTTTACAGTCCCAAAAATATGCGTTTTATGTAGTATTAGCTCTGAATGAAAGATATGAGTGTTAAGAGAATAATGAAATTTATTGTGTATTCAATTATTTACCTTCGATATAAAGCTAGAAAATTTCAAAGACAACAGATTGACAAAGCGTCTTATTGAGCTACTCAACATGACTACATTCCGAAAGTGTGGAAAACACAGTCACCTCTACACCTAGTAAAAGTGCGGATAAGTCTACAAGAACTGACCTGGGGCGTTTGTGCAAATCTCAAAAGAAAATTTGGAGAAGGATGATCGCTGTTGCTCAGCTAAAGCAGAAGTCTAGATATACCTTAGATTTTTTAAATTTTTCTAGAGATGCAGATCCGCTTGTTTGCTGGCGCAATTAAATGCTATACTCAAAATTTAAAACCATGGCGCAAAAATACTTAAGTTGTCAAATGAGTTTAGTCACATCTGAGAAACGATTTTTTACTGCAGGTCTACTTCAAAGGGAGTTGCGAAAACAAAAATCTTATAAATAACGGGTGATTCAAGTAGAGATACTTTTTTCAATAGCCTTTTTTTGACAGATCACGTGTGAGTCGTGTCATGCTGTCATGTTATTTTTGCTAAGTATTGTTTGGGATTTCATAATGGTAGGACTTATGCCTGAACACCGTTTACAAATCGTTAAATTTTATTACGAAAATTCACGTTCTGTGAAGAATGTGTTTCGTGCACTTCGCTTAACTTATGGTCAACATAATCGGCCTACTGAGCGTACTATTCGCAACACCATAACCCATTTTGAGACCCAGCATTCATTATTGGATAATATTCTACCGAAAAGGCCACGTCCAGCACGCTGTGAAGAAAATATAGCGGCCGCAGCTGAGAGTGTACACGAAGACCGTGGAGAGGCGATTCGGCGCCGTTCGCAGCAACTCGGACTGACGTATATAACGACTTGGCGCATTTTACGTCGAGATCTTAAATTGAAAGGGAACAAAATTTGTTTAGCGATGAGACCCACATCTGGATCAATGGGTATGTAAACACACAAAATTACCGCATTTGGGACGATGAGCAACCTGAAGAGATTCAAGAACTGCCACTTCATCCAGAAAAAACAACGGTTTGGTGGGGTTTGTGGCCCGGTGAAATCATCGGTCTATATTTCTTTAAAAATGATGCCGGTGCGAACGTGACCATCAATGGCGATCGTTATCGTGCCATGATAACCGACTAGTTGATGCCTGACATTGAAGCTCGTGAGTTCGGAGACATTTGGTTTCAGCAAGACGGCGCACAGTGGCGCCATTTGAGTTTTTTCGTTGCAAAAATCATATCTTTTGAACCGAATAAGACAATTGAACAGTTTAAACAGCATATGATAGATAACTGTTCAGCCTATGAAATGAGCGTTTGGAAAGGGTGCTACGCTTTGTAGGGGCCTATTTATGGGTTATCAAAGTTAAAATTAGTAGAAAAATCAATTTTATGGTAACTAAAAAAAATTATTTTTACATTTTTAGATTGTTTTTATTTTTTTTCTTAAGGGTTTTATGTTTTAAATTATTACCCAACAAATTAAAAAAAAAATTATTTTTTTTTTAAATTTATTTTTTCAATTTTCTGTAAAATATTCATCACAATTCGTAAGAGAAGGTATATCTAAAAGACTAACCATTTCTAAACTATAATTATTTTGTAACTCTATTCGTGACTTCACATACCGCAGGGAAGAAATAAGTGGATCGGAAGATGCTGCCAACATGTTGAAGAGGTCCTTATTTTGCCTTACCCTTGATGCTTTGAATGTGTTCTGCAATCTATATTTTTTATAAAATTTGTTAAGAGACTCCTGTGCTTCTTCAGAAAGCTCTCCAATTGGCAAAGACTGGTACTCAATTTTCACGATTTGATTGTCAATTCCAATGATTCTAGTTACTGCCTCATCATTTTCAAAAAATCTCCTAGAAGTGTTTCCATCGTTTGAGTTACCGTATCCGTGCTTGGGACAGTCTACTTTTAGTCCAACGTGTTTAAAAAAAGCATCCTGTATTTGCTTCTTTCTGATCTTTTCCTTATCCTTTATTGATGTATTTTCATCGAAGTTTTCCTCCTCTTGTGGTAGGGTATATGCCAGTTTTAGCAAGAATTCCATACACCTTATCCTTGCGTGCAATGGTGACATTCCATATTCGTAATTCTCCTCATTTGTAGAATCGTTTAAATTACCAAAGTTCTTCTGACAAATAATAATATAAAATCGATAAAAAAAATATAAAAATAAAACGAAAAAAGGGGTTTAAATAGGTTTTTGCTAAATTTTTACCTCCAATATAATTCTGTCTATATATATGTATATGATAACTAATTGAAATATATTATAATTAAGCAGAAAAAGATACTAATCTTAAACTCTTTACAACTAATTATATAAAATTGAGATGTCACATATTATATATGAAATAAATTGAATTGAAAAAAGTTCTTCTGACTCTTTTTGCAAATCGGGCATGACATTGTTGAGGTTGTTCCTGTCAGTTCGTTTACGACTTTTCCGTCAACCATGGTCAGGTGGAACTCGTAATTGCATTCAATATATTTTCCTTCTCCAATTTGCAGCTTTGTAGGCTTAATCTTGCTTATTTGTTCTTCAATGTCCTTCACCGCAGTCCTTATGAGTTCTGCCGATTCCCTTGCAAACTGAAACATTATTGGTCGGCAATAATGCACTGATGACGGACGTGGATTTTTCCAGTGTAGGGAATCATCCGATTTTAGCCGCAAAGGAACAACAGATGCCATAAACATATTTCCGTCCGATATTGTAGCGTCATCGGAAGATATCCTTTGCTTATAAACGCTTTGTCCGGATGATCCATCGCAGCCCCATTTGCTGATCACTGTCAACTTCTCAGGAAGAATTTTCACTTCCGTGAAAAACTTTGGTGTGGTTGACTTTCTAAACAGTTCAAATAATTTTAAATTGTTCAACGCCATGTTTTCAGTACTTAAATTGTTTAATGGTTTCAGTAATTGTTGCGCCAACTTTCAGGCGTAGACTAATCCAGGCATTATGCTTATTTTGCAATATATAGGCTTATGCTACCATGCCTAAAAATTTACCTGTTCCCTGCATACATATGGATTTAGGCTAAATAATGCAATTTTGATATTATGCACGTGTCCAAATAAGATTTGTGCCTACCTGTAGGGACCATAAGTCAATATTGTTCCTGACCATTTGTACGCCAAAGTATTGTTTATGTAAGGTACGTACCTGCTAATTTCAATGAGTAGTTTTTTTCAAACTATTAGATCAAACTACTGTCCGTCAAAACATATAAGGGATGGACGCCATACAATTTCTGCAACCATGTCTTTTTAAACTTTTTTACCTCTAGAAGCCAAACGGGCACGTACGGGCAGATAAAACTTTTTGAATTATGTAAAGAAATAATCAAAGAACAGGTTTTGCAAATATGGCAAATATAGAAAAATATAGTTTTTTTTTTATTTTCCGTCAAAGTTGAAAAATAGTGAAAAAACGGATAGTTTTTAAATATTGATTTACCAGGAGAAACACAAAGCAAACAGTTAATTTTTTTTTTATCATTATACATTTAATAAATACATCAATCAATACAAAGAAAAAATAAGGCGATTCGTTACCTATTTTTCGTGATATTACACCTTTTTCCTGTGGGGATATGTAAAGTCTAAATTTTATGCGGACAAACCCGCTGCGATTCGGGCCTTGGCGGAAAACATCAGGCGTGTCATACGCCAGTTGCCAGTCGAAATGCTCGAACGAGTCATCGAAAATTGCACTCAACGGATGGACCAACTGCGACGTAACAACGGCCAACATTTGATTATAATCTTGTAAGCTGATGTTTTTTTTTTTTTTTTTTTTTTTTTTTTTTTTTTTTTTTTTTTTTTTTTTTTTTTTTTTTTGTTTAAAAATTAATTAATTTTACCATGAACTTATTTATATACATATCGTTGTTTTGAAAATCTTATTAAATTAAATTTTAAATATTTATAATCTCTTACACTGTAATTTTGAATAATAAAGAAATAATTCTACTTGAGTCTTGTTAATTTTACCTTAAATTTTATATTCGTATTGGTATTGGTATCGGTATCGATTTCGGCGATATTTCTTCTTGAATATGGGTATCGTATCGGCAAAAAGACTTTTCGTTACATCACTAATATTAACTATTTAAAATCTTTTTTTTAAAGTTATATATCTTGATGACATATCGTACTACTTCAATAATAGTGTATTAAATCACAATTTTTTATTTCTTATTTTTTTGGAAGAAATTGATCGTGCTATTTTGTTCACTTTTTGTAATGTAAATTTTGGTTAAAAAATTCATTTTCAAATGCCTTTTTATATTTTTATATTTTGAGTTAATACAGTACTGTTGAACAAGTTTGATATAATTAAGTGGGCGCTACTTCACAAAAACCATTATTTCATATATTTTCGACTTCAAATTATCATAAAATCGTTGGCAGAATGCGGCTATTGTCATGAAATTTTTCATGAAATCTTCTGTGACTAGAAATTGTATTACAAACTTGTATAATGTTCTGTCCCTAATTTAACACTGTCTCATATTAAGCCGCCTCATCAAAATTACTTTAATATGCTTAGAATGCTTACAAGCTATGTTACTGTAATCAGAGATCCAACATAACGCCCACTTTTGGAATAATACGCCTCAAACCGTTAAGAAGAATAATACCTTCAATTCATTTGGCGCAGATTAACTTTATGTGACTATAAATTGTGGGAAGAGATTTTATAGAAATTGTTGTTCTTCTGTGTTTTTAACACATCCTTTTACAAGGATATTACAAAATGTCATGGATTAAATTTCTCTCAAAACACTCTTAGACACCTTACCTTTACGGGCAATATTTAATCAAACTTTGTCCACAATGTTTTACATCAAGTTTACCCTTTGTGCCATTACAAACACTACCAAACACAAATAGTTTATGTTTAGTTGTATATATGAATGTATGTTTACCATCCCAATACAACTTCTTTTTCAATTGCTAAATTCTTCATGGCAGCTATCTAGTTTAGGTTTAGAGAAATCACAAACTGAACTGTAGAAAACAAACAGTAAAAACCAGTGTAAAAAGAAAATTAATATGTTCTATAACCCAAAACTCGAGTACCATTTTGCTTCATTAAATGTTGAAACATTTGTATACATTTCCATTCAAATATTAGACATTTGTAAAATGTGCTGAGTGCAAAGCAAATCTAAACACAAATATCTTTTATGTTAATTTGTTTATGCAGTTTTTATATGTAGATTTCTGTACAACCAGTAACAGCCAATTCTTGTTATTGCTAAAAATTTGGACTTAAACGAATTTTTGCATTCTCTATTTATTTGCGTGTATTTTAATGACGGCTATTTATTTGCGAAATACCAAATAATTCTTATGAATTTTTAGTGTTTTTACACGCAAAGAAAAAGTGTTGAAAAAACGGTTGAAGTATGACTCATAAAGCCATACTCTTGTCCTCGCAATAGTCACAAACAAACTATTGTTGTGTTTTAAGCATTACTATTGTTATGATAATAATAATGAAACTTTCAATATAGTGGGTCTAAAAATATATTATTTAAAGAAAATTATGCAGTTATTATAGGTATTAAAATATGCAACAGTTAAGTTAAGAAGTAAATGCTTAATCAAGAATATTGTAGCACTTAACGCACAAAAGATCATCTGGGTCGCAGTACGTATGGCCTTCATCATATCTATCTAACGCTATTTTCGGGAGTGGTATTTGTTTGAGAGCTAGGGTCTTAAAAAATTCTAAGGCGAACTATGTTTTAATAAGATATTTTTGGACCACATTTTATCCTAATGCCAACATAATAATAGTTTATTGACACAAAGGACATCGGTATACTAAAAGATGGGTCCCTAGAACCGATATTTTTTGTGTTACTCACATCAGCAGAACCGCATAATACCTCCTCTACTTTTGTGGTGTGGTTTTCAAAACGAAATAAAATCACAATTTAACCTAAAAAACACATTGGAAAACTTGCTAAAATAAATAACCACAATATTAATAATGTCGAATATATTATTTTTAATTCTGACCATAATATGATTAATTTTGACAAATGTATGTAAAATTATGGTTAAGTTTGAAAATAGTATGGCTTATTCAAACATCTTATAGTTAATTTTGTCTATATTAGTTGTAAGTTTGACCATAATATTTGCACTAAATTATGGTTAACTTAAGCCGTATTATGGTCATATTTAACCATAATTTTGATTACGACCAACATAGTAGTATGTTAGAGCAACATAGTAGTATGTTGCTCTTAAATATGGTTACCTCCAACCATATTCTTTTCTGCGTGTATCTGATTGGCATTCTATTTATGCAATCCTAAACGTAAAATCTGTGTGTATTTCCCGATTTATTAGTAATGTTTTTTTTATATCAACTAAAATAGTTTTCACAAGTAAATAAATAAATATATATATATGGGGGATTTCATGTCAAGTGACCCCACTTTTAAAATCGATGTCTTTCGATTTGGATGAAATTTGCACCAAGGTTAGGCTATTGGATAGTAGTTTAAACACAAATTTTCAACAAGATCGGTCAAAAAGTTTCCGGGTTAGAGGGGGTCAAAATTTGACATATTGGTCAAACATGTCTTCTTTCTTATCCATGTAACTTTTTATCTATTAGTGTTAGAAAAAGTTGTCCCTTACAAATTAGATAGCTATTTCTTCAATCTTTCGAAAACAAATTTTTTTGTTTTTTTAATTTTTTTTTTTTAAATTTAAAACTTTTTTTATTTTTTTTAAGCGGGTACCTTTTTTTTGCTCAAAAGAAATCTTAGGTCTTTTTCTTTAAGGTAGTTGTGGTCGCTTTTTGGGCCGCGAGTTATATATAAAAAAATAATTTCTAAGTCAAGACGAGGATTTTTCAACTTTTAGCATATGCACTATTTTGATTTTTTTTCCTATTAGTGTGTAAGTGTTTCTTAAACCTTAAAAATAAAACTTATGCTGAGACACTAGATAAATTAACCATTCCGACGGTGTATAACATACCTAAATAGCATTTCATACATTTGATACTGTAATACCCATAAAATTTGTTTCGAAAGATTGAACAAATAGCTATCTATCTAACTTGTTAGGGACAAATTTTTCTAACACCAATCGATAATAAGTTACATAGATAACAAAGAACACCTGTTTGAACAAGATGTCAAATTTTTACCCCCTCTAACTCAGAAACTTTTTGACCGATCTAGTTGAAAATTTGTGTCTAAACTACTATCCAATAGGACTAACCTCGGTCCAAATTTCATCCAAATCGGAAGACATCGATTTCGAAAGTTGGGTCGCTTGACATGAAATCCCCCATATATATACATATATATATACATATATATATATGAAATGATCCATGCATGGCTGATTTCGATTCGAAATTTAGAGGAGATGGCTTGTAAAGAAAAAAACATTTTATAATCCCTGGCAAAACTTGGAAAATTTAAGTTTTAATATATTGCCCACTTTTTACTTCCTAATTTTCTAAGTATGAAAAATTTAAGGAGAAACTTGAAGAACTTAATACACTGCCGGCTTTTCACTTCTCATTATTAAATTGCTTTAGAGCGAAGCCGGGGCGGGGCGGTCAGCTAGTTAGTGGTTTTTTTACCGATTTCCAAAAATTTCAATTTTATAACTTACTTAAAATTTTTGGCTAGGTTGTTTGAGGACAATTAAATAAATATATAAAACCGTTTAACGGACCTTTTTTGCAAACAGTTCTACTCAGGTTCGACTGCGCTGGTCCCAAAAAGTATTTTGGGAATCGCTATAAAGCAAACAAGCCAATGTTTATTTTGAGGGGGCAATACAACCACTATTACAACCTGCAATAGCAATTTTAAAAGACAAATAAATCGAGCAGCACACTTAGTTTTTCATGATCAATCGAATCTCTGTTGAGCAGATTTAAAGAAATCTACTCCATTGAAGAAATTTACTAGATAAAATCGAATGTTCCAAGTTAAATTGTTTTAATTTTAAGATTAAAATGCGCCAGCCAATATTTTCTTGGTATTATAAGTGAAATGAGATACTCGTACTAAATATTACTTACCATTTGCATTTGTGAGAGTTATACAAAATTTAATTTTATAATTTTTTACTTAATGTTTATATTGACACAAATATGTACGGGCTTTTAAAAACTATTCCTAGTTGCTTTCTTTTTTCTTCGCATAAACTATAATCGTACCGACACAAAATATTACAAATGTGTCTCTTATGGCCAAATTCACCAATTATATTTAAATATCAATTAACATATAAATGTACTTTTTCATATAATCTTTTTTTCAAATGTAACATATTTATTAAACACATTGCATACATTCAAATATTTTTTTACTATGTTTATTGCAAACATTTTTTTAACATTTTTGACAGCATTGTTTTACCCAAATTATTATATTTTAATCAGGCTAAAGTTGATCAAATTTAATTTTCATTACATTATTTATAATGAAGAAGGGCGTTTACAATATGACAAAAATTTAAATTTATTGATAATTTTTCATTCTTGACTGAAGCTTGGATTGAACCCACGGACAGGTTGATTTGAGATGTTTTGATAATAACCACACTACCTCTTCAGAAATCTTTGCCGTTTAACACTCACTGCCATTGGAAAATTTGAATTTAAAGCCATAAACAGGTCAATAAAATAACCACAATACTAATTAGTGTTAAACAGCTAAGGCACAAGCTCTATTTCCTTCAAGTTGGGCTGGAAAAATTCAACGAAAAAGGAAAGACAAAAAGGAATACATAAAAAATAAATAAATTACTTCAAGAAGAATCCTTGACAAAAAGTATGAAAAAACATGTAAATCAATTAAAAAAAGATAATCTTTGCAACAACAAATTTTGAACCACCAAGAAAAATTAAATTTGGTTTAAAGATTGATGTTTGACTGTTGACTGCCAGCCGTCCTCAGTGGCGTTGTGTGTTAAACGGCAAAGATTTCTGAAGAGATAGTGTTGTTACTTTCAAAACATGTCAAATCAACCTGTCCGTGGGTTCAATCCCAGCTTTAGTCAAGAATGAAAAATTAAATCAATTTAAATTTATTTCATGTTGTAAAAACCTTTTTTGATTACAAGTAATTTAATGAAAATTAAATTTGTTGAAATTAAATTAAAATTAAATTTGATGAACTTAAGACTGATTAAAATATAACAATTTGGATTAAAAACCATAAACAGTTCAATAAAATAACCACAATGCTAATTATTAGCATTGTTTAACTATACGACTTTCTTAGGACCACACATATGCTTATAATCTTTTGCGTTTATTTATTGCACAATTAGTTACATTTAGTGAAGCTTCTTCCTGAAGAACTACCTACATGCGCTGAACTATAAGCCGTTGTAATGTTGTAATTTATATTGTGACCTTTGGCGTATTTGCGGAGCAATCAGTGCTTCAGATGCTATGAAACACATGTCGGTAGTTAATGTAGAATTTTTTTTTTTGGCTTATAAAAAATAGAATAATTAAAAATTTAAATTTTTCTTTTGGGAAACTATACAACATACATATGTAAAATAAAAGTCAAGAAGTTTGGTTGCGATATGCCGAATACTTTCGTTACTAAATGGTATAAAACATCAAAATGTGTCTCACAGACACATGTTGGTAAGATTAGGACTTAATTACCCATTCAGGGATACTTTTATTCATAACATTTATATTTTAAATTTTATTTTTTGTTACTGCATCAAGAAATGGTTAAACATTTTTTATTTATTTTAAAGCATATTATTCAATGACATATGATATATTATCAAAAAGTCTTAGAAATGCTGCGAAAATTTTTTTTCTGCCTGAGCAACCCCGGAGAGTTTTGAACTGCTTTAATATGTTGAACATATAAAAAAAATAAAACGTTTATGCACTGTGTTAATAAAAACCAAATATATCTTCAAATGTTAAACGTGTAAGTTGATAAAAAAAAATGAATGATGATAATTCAAACAAAACAACCGCCATGATTTTTACCAAAAGACAATCATATGAAAATTTTCTGTTATCAATACTTAAGCTGGATTTGGTATAAATTTTCCATTTGGATGCAAGTATGTTATTCCTCTATAAAGCCTTTATATTTTAGCTTACTAAAAAAAAGCTCCTGTTGTAGAGTTGGGATATATATATATATATATATATATATACTAGCTTAACCCGGTGCGCTTCGCTACACTGACCCCGCACATTTTTATATTGAAATTTATAGTTTACTATAATAGTAGCTTTAACCACGTTTGAAGACTCTCCCTTTAATAGTTCTTCAGTTGAGCGATATTTAATGTATGCATCCTATGGAAGTTATTTCCCCCCCTGCGCCTACCCGCTTTATTTTTATTTTCAAAAGTGTAGTATACCATAAGAGTGACTTTTAGAAAGTTTGAACATTCTCACTATTACAGTTCTTAAGATATGCGATGTTAAACATTGGCGTCCTATGGGGTATTCCTATACCCCCGCTGCTATTTTATTTCAATTCCGGGGCTCAGAAGATCCTACTACAAAAAGTTCAGCAAAATGCGTGCAGCGGCTCTTAAGATATGCGATAATTAATATTGGCATCCTATGGGGGGTACCAATTCCAATGCCCCTATCGAAAAAATAAGTAGCCTATTTTATTTTTAGGGCTCACGTGATGTTACTGTAAAAATTTCAGGAAAATCGTGCGATAATTAATATTGGCATCCTATGGGGGGTACCAATTCCCCTGCCCCTATCGAAAAAATAAGTAGCCTATTTTATTTTTAGGGCTCACGTGATGTTACTGTAAAAATTTCAGGAAAATCGTGCGATAATTAATATTGGCATCCTATGGGGGGTACCAATTCCCCTGCCCCTATCGAAAAAATAAGTAGCCTATTTTATTTTTAGGGCTCACGTGATGTTAGTGTAAAAATTTCAGGAAAATCGTGCGATAATTAATATTGGCATCCTATGGGGGGTACCAATTCCCCTGCCCCTGTCAAAAAAATAAGTAGCCTATTTTATTTTTAGGGCTCACGTGATGTTACTGTAAAAATTTCAGGAAAATCGTGCGATAATTAACATTGGCATCCTATGGGGGGTACCAATTCCCCTGCCCCTATCGAAAAAATAAGTAGCCTATTTTATTTTTAGGGCTCACGTGATGTTACTGTAAAAATTTCAGGAAAATCGGTTCAGTAGTTTCGGAGTCTATAAAGCGACAAACAAACAAACAAACAAACAAACAAACATACATAATCCATTTTTATATATATAGATATATATATAATTTATGTTTATAAAGCATTTAGTTGAATAATTCAGTGCTATCCCGCTGTTTACTTTAACGTAAAATCGTCGGAATAATAACAAAAAAGCATCACATGATATGATCACGTACAGGAAGATTCTTGTTGCTGTTGTTTATACAAATGTTGAACACCAAACCAACAACACAAAACAAAAAAAAAAAAAAGCTGGAGGGAAATCGTGCGTAACAAACAAATGCCGCTGAATGTTCACACGTTGTGCGTAAATATATGTATACATAATTTTTGCAAATTTAGGTCAATATCCTTAAACACGCAAGAATGTAGGGTTTGTCGAGATTTTGTGTATGTATTATATTTGTTTTGTTGTTTTTAAATAGGAAAGGATTTTGCAAACAAAAGAAGAAAATCAAAATATTTTCAAACAATTTTAAAATAATGATTTTATATTGGGTGGGTGAAAAATAATTTGTATACTTTTTTGAGATGGGTATTAAAAAGTCTTTTTTATGTTATAGTGATTAAATGTAGTAATACGAGTACAGTGCTCCAATAAAAACAAAAACTATATTCATTATTTGATTTTACATTAATTAAAAATGTTTTTTGTTCAATTTATTGTAAAATATTTTAATACAAGAGAAAATGTTTAAAACAACTTTTTTACCGACTTAATAATTGAATTATGTAAATATTTGTATAATTCTTTTGAGTATCTAAAAGGACTTAAGATTTTCTGTATTATTGTTTGGTTTTTTTGCACCCTGCTGTTGTTTCAATGTTTACTTTAAGTATCCACGTATGATGGTATGCTCATATATAATAGCAGTAGCAAGCTCTGTATCTACTGTCGCACAGTGGTTTGTTTAATAGGCAAAAATCGCATATGAAATTTATAATGGAATATAATTTTTTTTAAAGAAGCACTAATAGTAAATTTTAAATAGTAAGTGCACTTATTGCGATAAGACTTACTGAGATGCAGTAAGGTCAGTGAACGAATTCTTAACAATTAAAAAAAATATATAACATTTGAAGAGCCTCGACCAAGGCGAATTGAACTACAGGTGGTGTCGTAACGCCATCTGATTTTGACAGTTCGAACCAATTTGTTTTGATTTGTTAGTATTGTTATTAGGCATAGTTGGCTTTTCGAACCGCAAACACTAACAATGCAATGAAAAAAACCCTATGTTGTTTCTGTTTTTTTTTTTTGGATTATTGTAGTATCTACTAGGGTATTCATTTAATCGGACTTTTGCTTTAATCGGATTTCCGCTCGATTAATTAACCGTGGATTTGGTTAAATCGGCTAATAATCGGCTAATTTTAGTATTGATCGGATAACCGATTAATAAAGTTTTTTTTATAAATAAAGTAATTTCAATATATAAAAATGCATAAATTATTTGTTATTTGGAGCTTATTAGTAAAAAACCATATCATAAGAAACATAACAATTCTTGATTTAAAGCGATAAAAAAAAAAGTAATAAAAAAGAATAATTCATAAATATGTCATACATATTTTTTATATATAAAAAATAAACTGTGAGATTAGTTATTTCAATAGTTTAAAAATATCTTATACAATAATCTTAAGACAAATAATTTAGTTTAAGTGTCTAGGATACTTTTCTTTAGTTTTGATAAAACTTGACATTGAAAAAATTCTTTCACTTATCGTAGATGTTGGAGAAATCAAAAGCAAGCCATAATGGAGAATATCTAATTTCTCAGTCCACTTCCTGGATTTTTTTAACATATAAAATCTTCCATTACGTCATTAGAGTCCTGCTTTAATTTTTGTAAATGTTAAGCACTTCGAATTGTTTCGGTTAATTCTGTTAAAAGATTGTTTTGAGAGGATATGAGAAGAAACAACTAACTAAACGCATACGTATAAAAAGTACGTGAAACAAAAAGTTTTTGACAGCAAACACTTATTTAAAATGAAGATCGGCCTTCTTTGTTTGTATGAAAATATATTTTCTAAACACATACCTTTTGTATATGAGACGAAACAAATAATTAAAAACACAAAACACTATGTTCTAATACTACAAAAAGTTAAAAATTTTGTTACACCGGTTATCGATTAATCGATTGAAATTAATCGGTTTAATAGTTAATGTAAAATAGGCAATTTTAAATTAACCGATCAGTTAATCGGGTAGTTATTACTCTGTTAACCGATTAACGGTTAACTGAATGAATACCCTAATGCGTTGTATAAATTGTACAATTTGTGTGCACACGCACGTAATAAAAGTGAAAGTAGAAAATTCGGCGCAATTAATTTTCCTACTGCATATGTCAAGTTTCAAAAGAGATATATATTTTATGGAAAAAAAAACAACATTTTTAAAATCGTGGCAGAAAAAATACTTAAAACAACCAGAGTTTATTTGTGGCTATTATGAAGAACATAATATCGTTTTAGTAAACAATAGTTGAATCGTATTTTTTTCTGCGTGTAATTACAACTTCTCTGGATAACTTCGTTTTTCTTAAGTAACGTTAATCTTAAAATTACAGTCTTCAAATATCATAAGTTTGTTACTTATAAAATAATTAAGGTAGTTAGTTCTTTCTTTATTCGAAACAGATACGTTTTCCTATCTTTTTTTTTTGGGTAAAAAACTAATGTGTTAAGGTCGTTTTAGTAAAAAAATTATTTACTTTTTGTTTGCAAATTTCTTATGCTTTTTTTTTTTTGATCGTTAAACTTTTAACTATTTTGTTATTTTCTTAATGAAAAGTGTACATTTATAAGTTTTTAAGAACATATAGTATAAATACATAGTCTATTAAGAAATAAAAATTAGCTATGCTTAATTTTGTCTTGCCAGAAACCAACACCCATACACATACAAAACATCTACACCAGCACTTTAAAATAAATTTAAAAAAAACCGCATGAATATCATACCAAACTCTCAGTTTTTAATTGATTTTTATGCATTTAGTTAACTTAGAAGGATGCATTTCGCACTTAATCAACAAAAGAGTATTAACTCAAATTCGACACATACCTGTTCTGAAAACCACGTGATTTCAAACCACGTGCTTTTAAAATCACACGTGTGATTTTGTGGTGTTCTGAAAATCATTTAGTTTTTTAGTTTCTCGGTATACTTTCGTCAATTGAAAATTACACCAAAACACACAAATATATCACACATGAGATTTTAAAAGGCACATGTGATTTGAAATCACGTGATTTTGAAAAATGATTTTCAGAACAGGCCTGATAATATTCATATATACCCGCTGTAAAATTATCGTGCTATTTTGTCTACTATTTGATAATGAAATGGCTGGTTTTAAAATTGTTTTTCATATGCCTTCAATGTTAAATTAAAAATTGTTTTGCTTCAACTGAAAATTTTTTAATTTTGTGTTAATACCCTTTTTTTGATTAGGTGCGATTTGTGTACTTACTACCTAATGATCGTATTTTTCAAAAAAAAAAAAATGTACGAAGCTCAAAAATGTGCGTAAGCTCATATTGCTTTGCAAAGTAACAATGTCACGTATTCCTAAGCGCAGTGTGCAGACTCCCTAGAGGGAAGCGAACTGACACCAAAGTAGTCCCGTGAAAGCTCTTTGATGGTAAGGACCAGTTCACTTTATATGAATGTGACCTATCACTTTTACATGGGGTTGACCTATAACTTTTATATGGGGTTGACACCAAACAGCCACCATTTGACAAGTCACACATCTATTCTCAATGATCGTGTTTAGTATTAGTTACTACAATGAAGTATTATTTCAATAAAACAGTCTTAGAACTAATTTTAAGAACCAAATTTTAGAAAGTCCCAAAAAAAATGTGTTACACCACCGGTGAATACTGTACTGTAATTCGTTAGTTTTTTTAGCTTTTGGTTCTTCATAAACCAGTTAAAGGATTGGTTCTCCTTTCCCTGGTCATGAGTTCTTTCTTTTTGTACTTGTTCTATTTTCACAAATTCCAGGACCAGTCTGCTGGACCAATTGACACAAATTTCCCGTAGGGCTATGACAAAGTATAGTATTCCTAGTCATCTCTTTCGCAATTGATATGCAAATAAACGCAACTATCGCATTATTTAAATTAGTAATGCTTTTGCACAGTTAAAAATGACAAAGCACTTGATTTACAGTGCTTTAAAGTATAATTGCTCGATTAAGACTTTAAAGTTGCAAACAGACGTTAGAGAAGGAAGACTATTTTGTTACTTAATCGCCCAAAATGCAGCCAGCCATTTTCCAATAGATTTTCAATAAAAATATGCTTACGAATTTTTATTAAAAGTAAACTCATTAGTGAGTCTCGAATTTGTGAATTTAGTTAATATAAACTTATTTCACAAAAAAAGTAGAACTAAACAAAGTTATATCGTTTTTGTATTTCTGAATTCTGTTGACTTTTTATCAGTCGGGGTGTTGATATTAATATTGTGGTTATTTTAGTTTTTAATTATATTTTTAATTTGAGTCATTTTAGTGTCGTATTCTGTTTTTATATATAACATTAGTAGGGCAAAATACCAAAATCTAATGGCTCACATAAATATATAATTCATGTTTTAAGAATATATTTGAAATAGGTGTTTACTTGTAGTAGTTGAGGTGTTACCGCAATATAATTTCTAATTATGCCACGGTTGGAACCTTTTACTGTTACTCTTTTTTTTAGATATTCATAGAACAAATTTTCCTTTGTATGGTAGACTGCAGTCCTATCAAAAATTTTTTTTAAACCAAATAATTATTTCAATTTAAGCCCTATAACTTTAATATATTTTTGTTCATACAGTGATACGAGCGAAAAACTTAAACTTTCTTGACTGTAGAGTAAAACTTCAAAACAATCCGTTTTGAAGTTTTGCTTTTGTCCAAGTGTACATTTATCAGTTGTTTCCAATCTCAAAATATACCACTATTAAAATTAAAAAATTAATTTGTAGTACGATTTAATAAAAAAAAGCTCCAATTATTTCTAATAAAGACCCATTTCTGAAATTTTAAAGCAGGGATATCAGAGTTTATAAAAAATGAAAATAAAAAAACAAGGGAAGATTTAAAAAAAAATTACATACTCTATTTTCTGATTATGAAATGCCGCTTCAAAGTTAACCCTCTAAAATTAAGCTTCAAAACACTTTTACGTCCTAAACACAATACTAGTCAAGCTGAAAGGTAACATATGCGGAATTAAATATGGGCTGACACATAAACAGTAATAAAAAATTTTAATCACGTATTAAAAAATAAAATTTATAATATAATTGTTAAAGTACACAACTAATGCCCGTAATTTCTACATATAGATATCTAGCTGTGTATATATATCTATGGTGTCTTACCTACTGACTAAACTGTAGTGTATTTTACACCATCTATTATTGACAGTTAATTCAAAAAATAAATTTAAAAAAAAGTTGCCATATTTTAAAAGAAAATTTTAAGGAAAAAACACATAGGCAAAATTAATGTTTAAATTACCAAAATGGTTGTACCGGATAGGTTAAGATAACTGTAAGGTACGAACATGACCAGATATCTCTTTGTAGAAATAACGGGCATAAGACTTATTTTGCAACCAAAAATCTAGCCACATCGATGGGCTTTTTATATTTTGAGGCACCCTACACCTATAAAATCGACTTTATGTGTATTTTATTTAGCATCCATTTAATTCGAAAGATAAAACAGTATAGGTTACTTGTAGGGTATTAATTCGGTTAACCGTTAGTCGGTTAACCGATTAATTACTAACCGATTAAGTGATCGGTTAATTTAAAATTAAATTTTTCGATTAAATTTTCGATTAACGATTTAATTTCAGTCGATTAACCCATTAACCGACGTAACAACATTTTTAAGTTTTTGTGGTATTACAACATATTTTTTTTTTGTGTTTTTAATTATTGGTTTCGTCTCCCATAAAAAGGTATGTGTTTCAAAAATATTTTACAAACAAAGAAGGTGTCCCGTGAGCTTCATTTTAAATAAGTGCTTGCTGTTAACAGCTTTTATATTTATGTGTTTAGTTGTTTTTTACTCCCATATCTTCTCATATCAATCTTTTAGGCGAATTAATCGACCCATTTAAAAAAGTTAAAAATTAAAAAAAAAAAAAATTAAACAGGACTCTAATGGAATAATGGAAGATTTTATATGTGTAGAGGAATTCAGGAAAAGGACTAAGAAATTAGATATTCTGTAAAATAGGTTGCTTTCGATTTCTCCAACATCTACGACAAGTGAGAGAATTTTTTCCAAGTCAAGGTTAACCAAAACTAAAGGGGAGTCGCTTAAATCCTTAACATTTAACCCAAATTATTTTTCTAAAATATTATTTTTTAAGATCTCCTTAAACAATTGAAAAAACTTATAAAATTATCTCACAGCTTATCTTTTAACTAATACATAATATGTATCTATTAATTAAAAATTATGTTTTACATATTCATGAATAATATTTTCGTTTTAATTCAAGAATTGTTATGTTTGTTATGTTGTTTTTTTTTTAATAAACTGCAAATAATAGTTAATTTATGTATTTTTATTTATTGAAATTACTGAATTTATAGAAAAAACTTTCATAATCGGTTAACCGATCTATAACAAAATTAACCGACTATTATCCGATAAACCCAAAGCCTCGGTTAATTAATCAAGCGATTAACCGATTAAAGCCAAAGCCCGATTAAATGAATACCCTAGCTTCTTGGTTCGTATCCCTATTTTATAGAAATTTCTTTCCATTGTAAAGTAACTCCTATCATCTATGATTAAATTCATGGCGAGCGTGCAGCAACAAATTTTTGTAACAATGCCCGTATTAGATATATGATGGCAACTGACCGTTTTTCTAAGATAGTTAGAACAGTTTTCTTCTCATATTTGGCTTCTATTGTTTGTTATTCGTATTCCTGTACAGTTTTGTTTTTAAAACTTCATTTATTTGGCAACGCACGGTAAGATTAACTTAAATTTTAAGTTTTCGGTTCTTAATTTATGATGCCTGAATAGAATATAATCATCAAAAAAGCAAATATTAAATTTTTCGTCATCTTTCTGAACTCCAAGTCAAAAAATTTCTTATTTACAAGACAATAAATGTTTTCGAAAGTGCAGTTCATTTGGCAAATTCTGCCTTCAAGAAAGCTGGAGTTTGGTTGCATTGTATCTAATATTTTTACCGGATTGCGGTTTTCTATTTAACGGTTTTTCACTTTCGAAAACATTTATTGTCTTGTAAATAAGAAATTTTTTGACTCGGAGTTCAGAAAGATGACGAAAAATTTAATATTTGCTTTTATGATGATTATATTCTACTCAGGCATCAGAAATTAAGAACCGAAAACTTAAAATTTAAGTTTTTCCTTTGAAAAATTCAACACTCATGCGTACAAAATAAATTTTTTTTCTATCAGTTAAAAAAAATAGGAAACACAAAAAGATATTTTTTTTTAAAGTACAATATGTGTTTTGTACTTATACATTAAAAGAAACAAAAATTTGAAAAATACACAAAAACGTTTTTTTTATTATTTTTTTGAAAAATATATATCATTGGTATTCAAAACATGTTTTCAAGTGTACAAAAAAAAATTATTTTGTTTTATTTGTTCTTCAAAGTTCAAAATAATAAAGTTCTTAAAAAAACGTTTTTGAGATAAATATTTTTTGTTTTGTTTTTAGAAACTAACAATTAAAACTCAATTTGAAGTTAAAATTGTGAATTTTAATTAAAACTATAATATAAAATTGTGTTTAAAATTGCAATTGCAAAAAATCCTTAGAGATTCTTAATTATTAAAACTAGCTGCTTATGCATTAGCTGTACCCGCAACACAGGTATCTGTGGAGACAGCCTTCAGTGCTTTGCCAATTATTATGACCAAAAATAGAAGGAATTTAAGTTCTGAGCATTTATAAAATTTATTGTTGCTCAAACTCAACATCAAGGTAATTGATAAGATTACTATTTAGTTCTAGAATAATCTTTACCATGTTATAACTACTTATTATTAATTAGCTTTATATTTTTTAGTATAATTTTGTACGTATGCGTTTAAATTTTGTCAATTAAAAAAGTTCAATTTTAAGTTTTCGGTTCTTTTTTTTCATGTACAAAATAATATTGTACTGAAAAAATAAATATCTTTTTTTTTGTGTTTGCTTTTATTTTTTTAAACTGATGAAAAAAAAAAATTATTTTGTACGCATGATTTTTAAATTTTTAAAAAGAAAAAATTAAATTTTCGGTTCGTAATTTTTTGTACAAAAGAACAAAAAAAAAAATATATTTCTAAAAACCTTTTTTTTGAGAACTTTATTATTTTGAACTTAAAGAAACAATATCAAACAAAATATTTTTATATATTTTTGTTTATTGTACAATTTAAAATATTTTTCGAACATCAATGATAAATTTTTTTTTAAAAACATAAAAAAAAAGTTTTCCGGTCCTTGATTCTGTTACATATATTTTCATATATTTTTTAAGCTTTACCGTAGGAACACCATTGCACCGTATGAACGTATAGGTGTACAACGTAGATACGTTGTCAAATTAGAACGTATAATATTTTATTTAAAGACACATCTGGGGTAGACTTAAAAGCGTATCTACGTTGTACGTCGATATAGATCTAATTCTATATCATACGACGATTACGACCGTATTGTCATAGAAAAAGAAAATTAAAAATATTGAATGAAATTATTTTTGTATTTTCAAATCGAATTTTCGATAACAAAATAAAAGGATAGAAAATAAACAATAATTTGTAATAAATTTCGAATTTTGTAATATTATTTTCAAAAGAAAACAATTTACGATGGCATTGTAGGTATGTGCAGGTTGTTTTAAGCAATTTAAGGCGTTACTTCCTATGTTCATACGACGTACGAGTCAATGGTATTCCTAGCATTAGGTCACTTTTTCAATAAATTATGTAAAATATTTTTTTTTTAATAATATTTCGATTTCCGTTGGAAATTTTTTTCAGGAAATTTTTTTGTTTTAAAATAATATAAATTTAGTGGGGCGTGTAAGAAAAGATAAACACACTGTTGTATTGTTGGAATTTTGTTTAAGCTTTGATATCGTTGCAAATAAGACTTTTTGAGTGTTTGCAATTTTTATTCCCTTTGGCTCTTCAAAATTTTTTTGGGAAAAACGTTTCCTGATGATCTGACCTAAGCAAGCAGTGAAATGCGCATAGAAACAGCTTTTCCTCGAGCAATAAGTTTTCAGTTGTTTATCAAGAATAAAAATAGGGAATTAAGCACAACAAATAAATATTTTAATAAATAATTGTATTCCCAAAAACAACTTTGATAATAAAAATTATAAAATTTTTTAAAAATTAATGGAAAAATAAAAGATGGAAACATATATATTTAAAATTTCAATTAACAAACTTAAAATAAAAAAAGGAAACCTATTTTAATTTCCCTTTCCGTCAATCTATTTATTTTTATTTAACATAAATTTTCAGTCTGAGATGGCATATATCGGAACTTAATTTAATAAATAATCACAGGCAAATACCTATTTATAATTTATTAATAACATTTCCAACATATATCAATGTTTCTTAAAATCTACTGTGTTCAAAATAGATGTGTTCTCAGGATAATGATTAAAATCCCCATGGGCCGAATTATAATTCTTATATTTTTGGTCATGTTTATGTCCTGCTAATCTAGTTTTTAGTTTTGAACCAGTTATTCCCACATATATTTTCCTACATGGTTCATTATCATTGCCACCACAACGAATTTATATAAATATAAACTAAATTAGACATATCCGAAAAAATAATTATGACAAATTTATAGACACCTTCCCACTGTGCGCAGTCGTCAGTTGTTCTTGTAATTCTAAATGTACTAACACCAAGATACTTTAACTTTCAATTTATTCATACTGAAAACGTGCTTTAAATTATAAAAAGAATGTTAAGAGACACAGTCATTCTGTTATATGTGCACAATATCAACCATGTATTTCGTTGAATGGTTTTCTTCTTCAGTTTTTATAACTTCCCTTGAAGAAAGTTTCAACATAAAATGTAGACAAATACAGAACAAGTAAATATTCTGTTGTTATTTTAGAGGACCCGATTATTTTGCATACAAATATGGCATTTAAGATAATAAACTTTGCTGGGTTACGGGTTTTTTTTTTTTTTTTTGGAGCAATATATTTTCAGTAAATCATCCTAAATAACTGAGGAAATTCTACACTGAAGCATATTTACATAAGTAAGTGTTTACTAATACCTAAATTTTAGAGGATAAATGGAAATATTTTCATAAAATATTGACATTATCTGGTTTAGTCAACCAACAATAATATACTTATTTTCAAATAAAAGAAAATTTATCGTAACTCAGTTCTAATATTTTGAATTATATTTAGGGTAAAAAAATCAAATCGGTGTAAGCCTATCCATTGTTTTTATAAATTTTCATTACTATCATAATATTTATTTAAACAAAAGAAATTATTTAATATTACCAATTAAAATTTTAAATATTGATTTTAATTGGTTTTGAAAATTTAATAAAAAAAATTTTTAACTTTTTTATTGAAAAAAAAAAGAAAATTAACTAATTAATGTACGTGTAATAAAAATCATTAACAGCTGCAATTACTGTTTAACTTCGTTACCATCCGTTATAAAAAGTATGTAACAAATTGCAGTCATTAGGTAAATGAAACAGTAATTTCTTGTATTCTATTTTGGAAACAACGTTTATAAAGAGTAGACGACAACAAAATAGAATTTTGGTGTTATAATAACTAACTTCCCAATAAAAAATTTTCTTATTTTGCGAAGCACTAATGGTACATTTTAAAATGTAAGCACACATTTATGCGCTACGCAATAAGACATACGGAGATGCAGTATGGTAAGTGAACGAATTCTTAATAAATTAAAAAATAGATATATAAAATTTGAAGAGCCACGACATTCCCTTACCACGAAGCAGGTTTGTAAGGGACATATAAAAAAATAACGGTCATAAAAAATTTAGTGTGCAAACTAATCGTTACATTCACCAATTTTTATATGCGCTGAATAAAGCGCTTTCTGTGTCAAAAATGTATTGCTTCAAGGTGGCAACTCGCCATATAAAATTCATGCCTTCCGTAAGCGATATGGTAAGTGAAACTTTTACGTTTCTCCCTTACAAACCTGCTTCGTTGGAAGCTCCATTTTTTATTGGGTTGTTTAGTTAACTATTAAATTTTTATATCAAATACCGTTAGGCAAAAATAATTTTTAATGTTATATTTTAATCTATATATATATATATATATAAATTAAATTCGTTTATATAAGTTAACGTGTGCACGATAACAGAACTGCCCTAATGTTTTAATGGAATTTATTCTGCATTACAGAACACCACTAATGTTTTATTTAACTCATCAGCATTTTAGCTTTGTTCTGTGATTGGCCAATTCACCGTAAATTTTAAACTGAAAACTAATTTTATAATTGCAATGTCAACATATTTTTATATTTTTTGTTTTGCTAAATACTAATATCTTATTACAATAAGCCTCACAGTAGCTATACCTTTGTAATTGCAATATGAGCATATTTTTATGATTGGCCAATCTTAAGTAAATTTTGGAATTTCATTAAAGTGCACTGTTAGCACTAATAGCTTTAGTGTTTTTTTAAATAAAGAAAAGAAACCATTCTGTATTCAACCATCAAAGGAATCGTGTATTATTTACTTATATGTGCTTGTATTTAAAATGAAATTGGTTTATATGTGTGTTTATTTGTTCCCTATAGACTCCAAAACTACTGAACCCATTTTCCTAAAATCTTCACAGACATTTCCTGATTACACATCGCTTAACATCGATTGTAAATATTAGAAAACGTTCAACTCGGCGTGGTATATCTTATACAAATAAGTATTGAAGGATTCCCGCCAAACAACGATCGAAATTTCACCAGCAAATCGAACAAACCTTCCAGAAGATGGAAGCACCAAAAATAGCCCGCAAAATATAACACGCCACTAATCCTATGCAGGTATCAATACCAAAAAAGCACGCAAAAGAAATGATACACAGTAAACACAACATGCCAACATAGTAATAGCAATACTACCATGTATATGGCAGCACGGTAACACCACCAAATATATCACGCTCTTCGACGAGCTATTAACAGCTATAAGTATTTTGAATATAGATAGGCAATTCACAAAGTGTTCTATAGTGTCATGATTGTTTGTGACATTTTTAAAATTATTGCAAATACAACCAATATGACACAAAAGAACATTTTGTGAATTGCCTAAAAAATTATCGATTTGTATTCATTAATACAACATTGGCTTTTTCTATTTTCGTTTTCGATTTTCTTCTGCATTTACATATATCACACTAAACACTACTGTAAGGTTAGAAAAAACTTACAAATATTAGATTAATGGACCATTTGGTACATATAAACGGCTGCTGTAAAAAACACGAGTGGGATTCCCTTTTTTGTTTTTTTTTTTAATCAACACGGATTAAATAAGTTAAAGACAATTGTGGGAACCCCCTTGTTTGATTTCTTTTGTAAAGAAGCGCAAATATTTGCACTGCTTGGTTCAATTTGTGTGTTGTTTTCAAAAGTTCATGCGTGTTTTACTTACGGCATGGCAAACTTGGGCGTAGATGAAATAGGAGAACTGCTCAATGCCGAAAGTGACTCCGGTATTACAGATTCAGAAACTGGTAATAAAGCATAAAATACCGGAACAAGTTCTTCTGACAGAGATACTGAACGGGAACCCGTCACAGCTGCAGCTAGCTCTGTTTTTTATTGCTAAGAACAAAATGGTTTGGAGTGCCACTCCATTACCTATGCCTATTGGAGCTACGGCTGAGAACATTATCTCAACACCACCAGGACCAAATCGATCTGCAGTGTCCAGGTGCACTGACATGCTGTCACCTTTTTGTTGTAGAAAGAATTTTCATCGAATATACTAATAATTACCTCAGGGTTAAATTTATAGAAACTGCTGATAAAATTGTTGGTGTCCACAGCACAAAACGCAACACAAATCAATAGCTAAACATTGTATTTGCAAACATCCCTGCGGTAAATTTGTGTCAATTACTCTTAAAGCACTTATCTCGTGACCAGTGAACAACATTTTATAATTAAAAGAATTAATTGTTATAGGTGAAAACAAGACATACACTTAACTGCTGATAATGTGTTTAGAGTGTAGTTGGTCCAGAGGAAGGGTAATTGGGAAAAAACTATTCATGTGACTGGATTTTGTGCGGGCAGTGGCTGATTCTCTCTAGTTCTTTTACTTTATATGGAGGGGATCTATCATATTGACATGGTTCATCTGTGACAACATCTGCGACAGGCATTATTTTAACCGAAATTGGATGTGTCCATTTAGGTTATTTCAGTGACCTGTTACAAAGTGTTAAAAAGGTGCCAATTAACCCCCTCGTAGGACATCGCCATGTTAAAGTGACTTGTCATGTGACAAGCTTAGTGTTACTTCCCTTTCCCGTAGGGATACTTGAATGCGTACATACTATTTGCTGAAATTTAAGTTTCATCGGCTCTAGCTTATCGGAATCGCAGCAGACCAGAGTTTTTGCGTGCACTAGCACTTTCTCTGGCAATGGAGTATATGATAAAACGTACTAGATAACCTCAACAAGAGCTCTCAGCATAGTTATTGACTGAAAAACGATCACCATGCATAGTTCCAGTGGTCTTCAAATAATATTTCTAATTCAGAGGCTAGAAAAAATAAAATGCTCAATTTGCTGCAAGTTTTTTTTGCAAAACTAACGGAAATACATTTTGGTCATCATGCAATGACATTTATTGTAAAACTAACTCAGAAATACTTATTTTTTTTTAAGTAAATATAAAAAAATCAAAGAAAACCAAAGAAAATATACTATGGACCAAATGGTCCTTTAACCTAAGATTGGTAATTTTTAATTTTTCTCAGTCCTGTTTTAAGTTAGAAGCTTTAATTGTTGTATATAACATTGTTTTATAAAAAGACCACATGAGCTAAAAAAAACTAATTCAGTATATATCACAGTTCAAACATTACAAAGGAAATATTTCAAAAATTGGACCTGATGGGCTTAATCTAACAGCAGGGTTAAGCAACAAGAGGGTATTAACTCTAAATTTTTACTTCTTCATTTTTGCGAAAAAATCGACACGATATACATACATATTCATATCTATCCGCTGTAAAAAAAAATCGTGCTATTTTGTCTAAATTTGGTTTTAAATTGTTTTTCATATACTTTCAATGTAAAATTAAAAATTGCTTTGCTTCTACTAAAAATTTCTAAGTTTTGAGTTAAAAGCCTCCTGCTGATTTAGTGCGATATATAGAAAAGAATATGTGTAGCTACTTAAACGATTTTCCTGAAATTTTCTTAGATATTTTCTGATTACCCGGCGCTAAACATAGGATAAAAATATTTATAATTTTTCAAGTAGGAGTGGGAAATCCTAAAGGCCTAACCATAATATGCATGAGATCGCTTAAGTCAACTTAAGCAACTGTGCGAATACATATAAAACATATGTGTCAAACAATAATGAACTTAAAGAAACTTTTTGTAAGGTTTCTTCAAATGTCATTTGCTTTGGCAAAGTGCCAAACTCAACGCATATTCTGTACGGAATCAGCTGTTTGTGCATTGTTGAAAAAAATAAAATAAACTGAAATGGATAAAGAAAAGAAAGAATAAGGACAAATTGAAATTTAGATATTAATTTTTTAACAATGACCAATTTTTGTCTTTTTAAAACGCTGCTTGCAAATTGAATAAAACACAAAATAAATACCGGGCTGTAATATTTGGAACTTTTTAATTTGAATTACTTGCAAGAAAACAAAATATTGCACAAATATGTCACATGGATTTTAAGTTTATGTAAGTACATTATGGCCACCTAAAAGATTCTTTAATTTGCTTGTGCATTTGACAGACTTTTCGTTCATTTTTGACAGAACCTTAAGCTAACTTATGCATTTTATGGTTGGGCCTTAACAAAGGCAATATTAATTACTGTATAACTATTTGGAGAACTTTACCAAAACTTTTGTTTATACATACAAAACATCTGTCAAAAAGTGAACTGTAATAGGGAGCGTATAAGTATTTAAAAATCTGGAGATGGATAAAAGTATTAGTATCAAAATTGCTTTATTATCAATACACGTAATTAGTATTAAAAAACTTTTACTAAATATTGGTAAGCTAGTATAATGTGGCAGTCCATCATAACTGACATACTAAACCATATTATTCACTCTTAAAATTACACAAGGTAAGACTCAACCATCACACTATGCCATAATAATGTTTTTGTTGATGACGTTCGATTAGGAATATATCAAAGCAAATAAGTGCTATTAGTTTTTTGTAAAAACCAAATATCTGCTGTTTTATGGGCTGTCGAAGTTGACATTTGGATTGATTAGTTCCCGTTGTGTTACCATGTCACACCGTCTCCCAAGGGTCATATTTTACCTGGCTGCTAATATTCTCACCCAGCCACACAGTCCATTCAATAAAGGAGTGGATTCTGTTTAAATCAATATAAGAGAGACACGTTTTGTCTCCAAGGGTTCTTCGACCAAACAGTTTAAGTCTCAGATCTCCGAAGGCCGGACAATGACACAGAAGATGCTCCGTTGACCCTTCCTCCTCCTCGTCACCCCAACTTCTAAATAGTTCATTGTAAGGGAGCCCTAGCCTTTGGGCGTGCCTCCAAATGGGCCACTAGCCCGTTATAATCGCAATAAGGTTCCTGAGGTGATGTCTGGACAGCTGTTATGCCCGCCAAGTCCTTTTTTCATCTATGATGGGTCAATTTTCTCTGGTTTCCCCAGAGGGGCTAGTAAGTAATCAAAAAAAAACCCAAAATATTTTTGTAGATGTTATTGCTTTTGATAACAAATTCTAACTTAACCTAAAATAAATTAATTTTTTCATAAATATAAACTTCGCAAAAGCTTTTAATAATGTTGGCCGTGGACTGCCGTGCTTCAAATTGATGAATAGTGTCAAAAAAATAATTATTAACTAATTTTTAATATTTTTCGTCGCAATGTTTTTAGATTTTTGATTTATGTAATTTTCTTTCAGACAGCCTTAGCTTAAAATATAGCGAACTTTCTAATGTGTGGCTTTGTGAAAATAATAAAAAGGAAAAACTGATGGTGTTTACAATTTTATTATCATTCACTGATATTGATTAAAATAATGTTTCAAAACAAGATTTGACTTCGTTAAAGCAAAAGGTACGAACCTTTTGAAAAAAATTATCGTTAAGGTGGTGGCACAGGCTAACGGAAAAATTAGCGACTTTTTCAAGCAAAACCAAAACTGAGTCTGTCTGTACGGCTTATAAGCCATCATGCGTATTTTCATCGAGCCGAATTTAAAAAAAAATGTACCCCTTAGTTTTCGATATATTCTGCTTTTTTTTACTTTTTCTCACATGTTGGCAACATAAAAAAATTCAACTAATCCATAAATCAAAAACACGAGCGTGCCTGCCCATGAACAACTCTTAAATTCCAAATCTCAACCATATCGCTTCAAAACTTTTGCTGAAATTAATTTTGGCCTTAAAGTAGCTCAAATTACCTAGTGTGCAACAGGGCAAACTAAGTCTTATATATGAATTTTGCGATTGTCTGAATCATAATACCAGTACAAGAAAGCGGAATATTAGAGCAAGTTTTTACTTGTCAACGCAGCACAATGATAGATTTGAAATTTTTTTTTTTTACTCTTAGCTTAAAAATTTAGATGTCTGGCCTCCATTAGCACACAGAGTCAAACTATGTGACGGACCAAGTTTAGTTCTTAACCAATAAATTGTTAGATCTGCGACAAAGTTACTGTAACTACGTGATCTACCAAGGATATACACTAATAGCCAGTACAGTGCCAATGTGCATATATTACTCCTTTGGGGGCTACTGGTTTCCATAAGCTTCCGTTTCAAGCATTTATAACTAATTTCATACGTTACGAGGAAATCATGGTTCGGCCTGTTTTCTTTTATACCCACCACCAAAATGATGGAGGTACATATTGCGCTTGCCACTTCACAGTAAACACTTCCAAATTATCACCGGTTACCCTCCTATATATATATATATGTATGTATGCATATATAAATGTGTATATATATTGATGTTATGAATTCTTGTGAAATATAAAGACGATTTGGCGATATCCGTCAGATTGTTTGTAAAAACATTTGACGTGAATTTTTTTCATGTAAGAGATTCAATTGGTGTTTAAAATGTATAAAATTGACTTATAATTAAGCCTTGACTTGTACAAATAAATGTCCATCCGGTATATGACCTTTGCATGATAACGATCTTAGAATACTTTATATATGCAAAAAATGTTTGGTACTAAAAATTTACGCAAAATTTGCTGCGCTATTTGCATTGTTAAGTATTTATCTAAAAAATATTTCGACTTTACTGTATCGCTTGTGCTTTATTGGCAAGGAGTATCACTGATTCGGCATGGCGAAATATCTACTTCTGGACAGATGTAAGTCATATAGATGGTGCGAGGATTTGTTTGTAAATAAAAACATTCTATCTAAAATGATTTTTGTTTTAGAAAAACGAAAAGAATCTAATATTGACCTTAGCCAATATTTAGTGACATCATGCGCACTCACAAAATAACGTAAATTAATTTATTTAAACATTCGCAGGAGAGTGAAATTCAATAATGCAAGTAAATGGCTGTTAAATTGCTGAAATACAATTACTGGCATGCTCTTAATTATATTCCGCTTAAAAGGTACAACAGAAAAAAAACTGAAGTAGTTGATGTAAAGAATTACCGACAGTTAAAATGACAATAAGATTTTTTCAATTACGTGAAACGTGTGATGTGAGCGAATTTGCCGGTAAAATTATACTAATTGAATTCAACGCTGAGCTACTTAACAGCAAGATATAAATACCCAAGTTGTTTTCATTTGATGGTTATATAGAATAAATCACTTTAATTTTTTTATTAACATGTTTTTATATTTTTAAACAAAATTAATATTTGATAAATTTGATTAATACAGCATGGTACTCCAAGTAATCTAATCTCAAAATTAACGTCTTATACAAAAAAGTTCAAGTTCATATTAGTTTACCAATACATTAAGGCTTAATGATTAAGTCCATATACTTTTATTGTCAACTAGTATAAACTTTAGCTTTTTTTTTGCATAAGGGAGTAAAGCGATAAGGTCTAATTGAGTTCTAGCAAAATGTTTAAATATACTGTATAAATAAATGTATATCTGTGTTCTATTATAATTTTCATATTCCTCAAATAAGAAAAAGGGACTAATAAAAAAAACAAATTGTTGGTAGCGTTAAAAAATGTTAAAACAATCGACATTTTAACACTAAGTGAACATTAATAAAAAATGCAAAATACTTTCTTCCACAAATGGTGAAAGATTTAATTTATTGTTTCAATTGAACCTGAAACTACGGCGGCTTCCCATAAGCCCCCATGTGAGGTGCTGAGGTGGGTATAAACCTCCATTCAAATTCTACTTCTAGTACTTTACTACAGCCCAGAAAATTTCTGCTATTATCAGTAACTACCGTTTTGGGTAGGCCTCGCATCCCAACGAAACGACTAAATGCAGTTTCAAATGTATGGCTTTTGTGCTAAAACAAACGAAAACGCTAACATAACCTTTAATATGGGGTGATTTTCTTAGGGAAGACGTCTTTAACTCGAATGGGCCCGCAAAATAATTACCTGTTATTTGAAAAGAAAGAGAAATATAATATCTTTTTGCAGATAAGGTAGCCATTATTTGAGGACATTGATGATCCAGGTTTGGCAATTACGAATTATCTTCTTCCCCGAGGTTTGAATCTGAATATGTAAAATTCGGTCTGTACCCTTTCATACATTTGGATGAATTCAGCATGACCGAAAAATGTATCTAATGATGTTTTCTTTTCTACAAAAAAACACCACATTGTTAAAAGGTACATACATGTATAAAATGTCTTGCCGACCCTGTAATAATGCAATTTTTTAATTGACGAGCACAAGCAGCTGACAAAAATATTGTTCTTTAAAATTTAAAAAAATATGTACATAAATTAAAAAGTTTGCTCTTCAAAATATAAAAGAAAATATACATAAAATTTGTTAACAGATTGATATTAAATAAATAAACAAAATGAATGACGAAATTCCAATTTCTTTAGTTTGTATTTCATAAAATATGTAAACGAGAAAATATCTTTGCCAGATTGCTGATTTATTAACACCAAGCTTTTCAGATTTCTTGTTTTAACATTTTTTTTCAAAAATAATCTTATAACACCCAATCCACTTAAATTGTATATTACTGACAACCTATCATTAATAATGTTATGCTTTCTTATGTTTTTACTATTAATGCCCGTAATTTCTACAAATAGATATCTAGCTGTGTATATATATCTATTGTGTGACGTATTTTAAAACCTATTTCTTACCTACGGGGAGAAGTGTAGTGTGTTTTAAATCATCGATTTTCGATAGTTAATTCACGTGGGCCAATTTAACGTTGAAATTGACAAAAAAAGTGTTACTGGATAAGTAAAGATAACTGTTAGGTACGAACACGACCAGATATCTGTTAGTAGAAATTACGGGCATAAATAATAGAAAAAAAAAACTATTACAATTAAAATTATAATATATATTTTATTCGACCTTTATTATTTATAGTATAATTAAATTATCGAGCTTTTTATATAAAAAACTTTAAATGTTTATTTTATCCAATATTTCGGCACTTCGTTGAGTGCCTTCATCAGAAATTTTCAACGACGGCGGCAAAAAACAATTGTCGGCCATACCAAAAAATGTAAAGTGCGACTTTAATGTTTGTTGATGAACAAATTGCTTTGAAATCATTCGTATATTTTTAAAAAATGTTAAAAGCAAAATAATTAAACAATGAAAAAATCTGCCAAAAACATAATACTTATCTGTTCCGTGTTAATATTCACTGCATCCTACTTTTAATTTATTTTTTAGTGTTAAAAATTTTTCTCACCCCGTTTTTACGAGTGAGTTAAGTTGACAGTTCAAAGCGGGAACTTTCTCACAAAAATTTTATAGACACACTTTTTCAGTACATTGGCGAGAAATTTCCTTACGTGACAGTTTTTGCTCGCCAACAATGTTACAGACGCAGTTAAGTGAGAAAAACAGCTGTTTGTTTCAATTTATGGCATTTTTGTTTAATTTCCCGCATTTCAATCGAAAAGTTTCTCACCGTGGGAGTTACAGAACATGGGCACTGATAAGAGGCGATTTTTTCCCAACTTAGTCTGGTAACCCTATATGTAAACAGAAGCTATCTTTTTACAGGCATTATCAACACTGTCGATTTATACGGGGCGTGAAGTGCAATGCCTTATACCGTTAGTAAGGGTGCGTTTTTTAGAATAAAACAAGCCACCCTTTTAGAGAGCGAAGCATTTTTAAGAAACAAACACCAAATTTAATTTTTTTAAATAAAATGTCACATTTTTTGTAGAAAAGCAAATACCATAAGTAATAAATTTTAATTTGACATATTTTAAAGTTTCCGGGGAGTAAAATTGGGCAACGTTCGTTATATGGCAGTGACGATTCAGACTTCCTTCCATTCGCTCTTAAAATATTGTCTTAATCTACAAAGCGATTCAACGGTTAAAAATTACTTTTGTTCAAAATACTTTGGTTGTTTGACAAACATCGATATTCCTCCGAATAAAATGTTTCTGAGCCAGAGTGATGAGTACTAATTTAACGTATTTAATCTTCTTTTGCGTTAAGTCATACTGAGTCTGGTAAACTGGGCTTGATCTGACTTTAGTAAATACATTTCTTAAATAATCGAGGAACATAACTTAAAACTCGTAGAGCTTTGCTGTATGATGAGAATCTATCTAAAATATCATCTTGTTCGATTTCAACATGCAACGTATGAGTTTCTTTAGGAGTTTAAATAGCTTTTAAATTGTTTCGTTTAGGCCATACCGATGGAGGTTTAAGTAACCATGGAGCGCCATGCCACCGGTTCACTGTATCATGAGGGTGGCCAAAAATGGTAAACGTCAATGTTAGAATTTGAAGGATTTTTCAAACACTCTGGTTAGATGATATCTAAAATATCTTCTTAAAATGTTTACAAATTTTAAAGTTATAGTGGTTCAAAGTTAAGGTTTGTGTACAGCACATGAAATTTATGGGAAAATCCCAAATTTGACGTTCATTTATAATACTAAGAATTTAAGTATTTTAATGTAACGGCTACCAAAATTTTTAACAGGTTTGTAAGGTATGCTTCTAGTTATAATAACAACACTGTTTTTGTTTACAAATGTTTTTCATATGTCAGACACCGTTAGAAAAAAGATAGTAGTGAGTCATTGTCAAGATTTTTCAGCAACCGTGAACTTTCGTAGAGAATTTAAAAGAAAGTAGAAACACCACTTCTCCTGTTTTTTTTTTTTTGAATTTTGTAGCTACAAGTATGTATTTTAATATATTTAAAGTTAAGCTGCCCGATATTGCCCGAATTCTTTTTGTGATTGTTTTTTAGTGTCAACCTCGTTGAGGATTCATACTATTTTTCAACTGTGGCTAGAGATAAAGCAAAACAGACCCTGCGATGTTATGCGTCATGTTAAAGATTTTGTAGACCATCATTTTAAACGAGTTATATAAGAAAGGGAACAACAGAAAATAAGGCTTACCCTTTTACAATTTTTTAACAATTGGTTTAATATCATCGCATGAGAGATCGATTTGAAACTTAGCTGAGTGACTGGCTAGATAGCGAATTATTTGGTGAATATAATTTGTTGAAAAAAACAAATTTGAAAATGTGGTAACTAGTGATGAATTTATGTTTGTTACTTCTTTCGTTCCTTTACGCTTGTTGAATTGGGCAGATGATCAAGCAGTTTGGGAAAATGATAAACATTCATGTTGGAGGCTATGTAGACCACTTAATTATTCTTACAAAGGAGAATCCAATATAATTCAATCAGTAAGTGATAGCATAAATTCAGAAATTGAAAGTCTAGATACATATAATTCAAAAAACCAAAATCTTAACGTTCATTTTAAAATGTAGTTGACGATGAGAGATGGTGCAATTTAAAATGTATTAAGTGGAAACAGTAGAAGTTCAACTTGTGCTTTATTTCGAGCTAAGTCATCTGAACTGAACAGCTTATCGATTTTCGAAAGGCCTGTGAATGAGCAGTGCTATCAGTATGGATTGTCGACAATACATGCATGGATCAAATGTTTTTAATGCATTTTGCATATTTCTTACAAACAGCATATAAAGAATTGAAAAGTGGTAGGAAAATAAAATAAAGATCAGGCTGCGGAGCAAAAGATAAGTTTTAAAGCAAAATTTAAGAGTGAAATGGGTCTTATAGTTGATAAGGTTAAGATGGGGTATGGCACAACGAATAATGTCAATACTGCAATGCGCTTCTTTTCTAATGTGGAACTTTCAGCTAAGATTACTAATATAGATGTTAGGTTAATAAAAAAATTTCCATTATTTTAAGAACACTTTTAAGTTGTCATTATATAAATATATCAAGTTTGGAAAATCTTTTAAAAGATACTGCACATTTTTATTTCGAATTATATTCTTGGTACCATATGCCTTCAACTGTACACAAAATTTTAGTTCATGGAATATTTTATTAAATACTAGCTGACCTGGTCCGCGTCTGGTAATACAAGTGTTGTATTACCAGACGATTTAAATTGCTCTTTAAACGAAATTTACGGCCTTTAAATAAAAATCCATGAAATACCTATCATAAAGTTTTTTTACAGAATAACTCACATATGGTGTAGATTAGGTTCAATGAAAAAAGAAACACATGTATTTAAGGCAAATTGGAAATTATATTTATTGATTACTTCATCTTAAGGCTAGCGGATAGACAATGTTTTTTGTTTTTTTATTTGGTGTAAAATTTTTTGGGGTGCCAACTCGGGAGCAAGCCACATACAATTGTCCGTGTGAAAAACATGAATTTTCCAAAATTAAGCCAGCAATAGTCAATGATTAATCCTCAAAATAAAATTGATTTTATTTCACGACCGCATTCTCTGGCAAAATTTCATGTCAAACTGCATGTAAAACATCGTTCATCCCCAGTTCTGTTTCATCATTATAATATTATAAATTAAAATGTTGTTCATATACATATGTTTGATTTACATTTGATTTGAAAATACATATGGTTGTATGTATGTATATATATGCTGTGAATCTTACGAAAAAAGTGAGCGTAAAAGTTTGCGGGGCAACATTTTCTTTCCGCAAAACCTAAGTTAGACCATGGCGATCATTTTAAAGAAAAAATCGGTCAAGACGTTCTCCAGTTATGCGCTTAATAGAAAAAGTGGGCGTAAAAGTAGGCGTGGTAAATTTTTCCTTCGATAAAAACTTAAAGTTGATTAATACGAACATTTGAAAGAAAAATTAGTCAACTCGATGGAGCCGTTTTCTGATTTTAGGTAAATCGAAAAAAGTGGGCGGGGCAAAATTTTCTTTCCGTAAAAACCTATGTTGGACAATGGCGATCATTTTAAAATCGGTCAAGCCGTTCTCAAGTTATGGATTTTTCCACGCCCCTCCGCCACCAGAAGGAAAATCAGACTTCACAGTGTCACCCGCCTGAATATTCTATAGATTCCCTGAAAATTTCATCAAAATCGGCCCAGCCGTTTTGGAGTCCATACGTTACATACACACATACATACATACACACATCCTATTTTATATATATAGATAGAAGATGTATTCTACCATTTCCATTGGAATGTTATTAGAAGAAGCAATAGAATAAAGTCATACAATTATAAGAAATGCAAGATTAAGACATGAGAGAAAATAAGTAGGATTGCCTCAATGAGAGACCTCATAAATTATCTTATTCTGCAGTCAGAGCCATCAATATCGATGCATAGTCAGAAAATACTTTTAAGAAAAAGTATTTAGTTGAAAAAAAAAGATTTTACGACATAAAAACAGCGAATGAATCATTGGTAGAATCAGAAAGTGATTACAGTGATAATTGTTGTTATACTTTGATTGCATGTAATATTTATATATATTTTATGTATGTATGTTAAATAAATAAAATTTATGTTTCTAAATTTCTTTTTACTGAGCGGCAAGAACTGAAGTACTATATTATTTTTTGTAAGCTTTTGCTCCTGTTTATTTGATCACTAATTTACAAATTATAATGATTTTTTAATTTAAGTTGTGTGGGAGGTGGGCGTGGCGCTTGTCTGATTTTTTCGAAAATTGGAAATATGTAACAAAAATAAATAAATATATTCACATGCAAGCACTCGCTTTTTAAATTTAGGTGGGCGTGGCACTTGTAAAATTTTCTCGAAATTTCCCATAAATGCTTCTTTTCTTAAGAAAAACATTCATGCCAAATTTCACCTCCCTATGAAATCGTGACACATTGCGTTGTGAGCTGTTGGTGAGTTCGCGGCGTTTGCATCCGTGTGTCCCAAGATCAGCAGTATTATAATGAGTCAGAATATATCGCAATTTTGCTTTAGGGATAGTGCGATGACTTAACGCTTTTCTAGTTGCGACGTAGGTTTTCCATGTTGATGGCGATTTAAAAAGCCAACCAAGGACAATCGAAGAATCTGTCAATATAATTATCTCTGTCTCTTTGAAGTTTAAACGGTGCACGAACAGTAGTGCTTACTTTCTTGTTTAATAAAACGCACATAATTGAAATAAAAAAAAATAGCGGCCAACTTCACTATAAAACGCGCTGTCAAAATCGGATTTTCTATTGCAAAGCATTGACACCGCGCTATTTAGGGATACTTCATGCAAATTGTATGGACATACCAATTTATTACAACTAGAAAACGATTGTCACTTTTGTTTAGGTACGGGGATAAGGGCTTGTTAACTTTTAGAATATGAAAATTTCTCTTTTTTTAACATGTTGTCTCAAAAAAGACTAGCTTGTAATCTACAAGCTAATATTTTATATTTTACATCACAGTAAACAAAGACCTAGAAAACTGAATTCTTAGTTAAGTGGCAATAATTCAAACTAGCTTATTAAATAATCATGAAATTAACTCGTTTCAGTTTTCATTTATGGGAAAATAAAATTCTGTCGAAAATTAATTTAATTTTTCTTTAGAAACAAGTTATTACTGAGCAACTGCTTAGTAAACAAAATTCTCTTTAAAAAGTTTTTAGTGTTATCTTTGTATAGAAAGTATAAAAGAAAAAATTAAACCCTTAAAATTTAAGACCTTTCTTCTGCTTCAAAAATTTTAATATTTATTACTTTAGTCACTGTTTAACAACCCATAAGCCTAAACTTAGAAAAAGTGTAATCATTCATATTTATTTTTTTGACATTAACTGCCACTCAGCAAAATTATGGTAAACTTCTTTTTTAGTAATATGTAAAAATATAATAAACTTAACTGAAAATGCAAATCATTTTTCCTAATCTACTTTTTCTACAATAAAAAGAAGATTTGTGCAAATTGCTTTAAATGCACAAAATATTGCTGAAATAAAATAATGAAATATTAATCTAATTTTCTTTTTATAATATTTAATGTTTACACATGATATGAACTCTTTTTGAAATCCCCTTTTTATGGTTATACAGCAATATGGTCTTTTTCCTTGTACACCGCATTAGTGTTATTGGCTTTTGTTGACTTTAAGACAACATAAGCCCGTGTAATCCGGTGGCAAACAAGTGCGGCAAAAAGTGAAAATAATAATCTCATAACTTAATCATATTTAACTAAGCTTACATATGGGCTCTTTATTGATTGAGATTTTAATTTATTATGTTTATTTTACATGGGCAGTATTTTGTGTTTAAGCAAAAATTGTACTATTTTAGTTTAGAAAATTAAAATTTAATTATGCTGCACTAATTAATTTTTGGGATGGTTTTTATACTCTTCACAACAAGACCAATATTGATGTTAGACTCTATAAACTATATGTATTCTGGGTTCGAAGTTGATTTCACGATATCCGTCTAATCGTGACGATGATAAAAAGGGTTTTCGGAACACTCCAGCTCTGAAAGGGACCAGGCTATTATATATTTATATCACCTATAGTCTTGGATATGTAGCTGTTACAATTTAGCCAAATCGTTTCCCAAATGGCTAATATATGAGCCAATAACACGACTGCCTTTAACATAAACCAATAAACCTCGTAATTTTACCCATAAACTTTTACTTTTTGAAGTCTACTTACTGAAATTTCATTTTTTACTTTTATCTTAAAAAAATTGGGTAGGCTACTAGTTAAAATTAAAAATCTGTTTATAAATTGTTTAACCCTTATCCAGTAGTTTGGGCCCAAATTCGCCAAACAGTTTTTATTGCTTACTATTTACTAGTCAATAATTTTTTTTTAATTTTTGTAAATTTGTTTATTAGTATGTTATATAAAATATTTAATTTCTGAGCCGTTGCGTAATGACTGTACCAAAAAAGTAAACACAGGTCAAAATCAATACAAAATATTTAAACAAATGTACAGCAAATAATAAGATTTTTTGTAAAAATTATTCCAAAACTTGAATTACATGTATTGATGAATTAACAAATGTATTCACTTTCTGTATTGAGCAAAATTTAACCACAACCGTCTTATTTTTTTTAAGTGGCCATATTATACACCGAAATTGTCTCTAATCACCAAATTCATAGAATCAAGCAACAATTTGTTGATTTTGCACCTTTTACCAAACTGATTGATTATATTGATTACTAAAAATTTCAAAAATTTAAAATTGTGCATATTTTTTTTTCAGTAAATGATATTTTTTATTTTAATAAAAAAAAACTATCAAAAAACTTTGCCATTTCAAACAATGTGCTAATTGATTTAATATACTATAGCTCATGTTTTACAATTCCCAACAACCACTCTTCTAGTTTAAGTTATTTGATTTTAAACTGAAAACATCAATTAAGATTTTTTGTTAATTAATTAATATTTTTTTAAATATTATATTTCAATATATTTTTATTAAGCTTTAGGTCACTCTTTTATAAAAATATATTGAAATATAATATTTAACTGAAAAAAGGTCGAAATAATAGGAATATAATTAATTAATATTTTTTTTAAAAAATTTATTTTAAAACAACTAATATGTTAATTAAATCAAAATTATATTTTGAATTTTGTTTCAAATAAAAAAAAATTATAACATTAATTAAATTGAAATACTTTTTAAACAAATTTTTTAATTGATAAAAAACTACTGATAATTTTTTTCTGTTTATGAGCTAGGGGGGCCAAATTCGGCACAGAAATTTCCTTAATACTAAGAGTATTAGATATTAAAAATGAGACAAATCGGTCAATTATTTCACATGGTCCCTATACAAGTGTGCTCTCAAATTTTGCATATTGGCATAATATGTTCCATACAAAAGATGCTATATTTAATGAATTTTGAGATGTGAAATAAAGCCACTTCTTCATTGCCGCCTCGACCAGAAAACATGGGACCAACAAGCAGACGAAAACTTTCTTTAAATTTTGGGCTTTTTTTTATACCAACCCCACAAAAGTGGAGAGGGTATTATGCATTTGTGCAAATGGTCGTAACACCTTAAAATATTGGTTCTAGACCCATCTTTAAGTATACCGATCGACTTTCTGAGTCGATATTACGATGTCCGTTCGGCTGGCTGGCTGGCAGGCTGGCAGGCTAGATGGCTCGCTGATTGACTGGCTGACTGGTCGGCCTTCCATCTAAACCTTGTGCCCAAATTACAGGTCCCAATTTTAGAGATAATTCGATCAAACTTGGTGAAAAGTTGTTTGTAATTGGCACAAGGACCAACTCTATTAAAAATGGGCTGAATCGGTTCATAATTCCACATATCCCTTATAGAAGCTTCTTCCCGGTATAGGGTATTTGTGCTCGTAAGCCCTCTTATTATGTTTTTATCTGACATCAGCTTTGTCAGAAATCTATGCCGGGAAGAAACCGGCAGGGGCAGTGCACTATTGACGGAATCATTAGCCGGCTGAAGTTAATATTTTACAAAACCGATGTATGTGTGATCAGTTCACCATTGAATAGAAATTATTATAATATCCTAAATTGTTTTTTTTCGAATTTAAAGAAAAAAAATGTTAAGATGGGTGACGTCTTTTATGGCTTAAATAAATATTTTTGTGGAGTCAGCACGCTATTTTGAAACCGAGAACTACTTTGGTTTCTGCAATAACTATGCAAAAAAAAACAGAGATAATATTAGAAGCAAATTACATGTACGTTTGTGACCAACTATTATAAACCTTATGTAAAACAGCAATTTTGACAGACATGCACAATTACATGTGACTTGAAAAGTTGAGAAGTCAGGTGTAAAAAACATGTCGTGTACATGCACCTTTAGTAATACATATATGGAAGATTTCATGACAAGTGACCCAACTTTTGAAATCGATGTCTTCCGATTTGGATGAAATTTGTACCAAGGTTAGTCCTATTTGAAAGTCCAATTTCTGAGTTGTACGGGGTCAAAATTTGATATTTTCGCCAAACAGGTGTTTTTTTCTCATCCATGTTACTTATTATCTTTTGGTGTTAACATAATTTGTCCCAAACAAATTAGATAGCTATTTCTTGAATCTTTCGAAAAAATTTTTTTTGGTTTTTTTTTTTAATTTTTTTTTTAAATTTAAAACTTTTTTTATTTTTTTTAAGCGTGTACTTTTTTTTAAGGTAGTTCTGGTCGCTTTTTGGGCCGCGAATGGGATATGTACAAAACAAAATTATTTCTAAGTCAAGACGAGGATTATTCAATTTTTAGCGTGTGCACTATTTTGAATTTTTTTCTATTTGTGTATAAGTTTTTCTTAGATCTTAAAAATAAAACGAATGCTGAGAAACTAGACACATTAACCTTTCCGACGGTATATAACATACCTAACTAGCATTTCATAGCATCGATACTGTAATACCCACAATATGTTAACTCAGGAATAAAATCACTTTTTTTCTATAGAAATGTTGACAAATTAAATTTTTTTTAATTATTTTTTATTAGATCTGCGTTTAACGTGGAAATGGCATATAGAAAGAATCGAAAAACTTCAAAGGCGCCAAAATAAACTACTTCGAATAATCACACAAGGATCTCAATGTGCCATTAGTAAAAACTATGATAACGAAATATGCAGTAAAACATTTAAAAAGGCTGGAACTGCATCCAAATCCATTAGCTCGAAATATTTTAAATTATGGCGGCCACACTCGCTTAAGGAGAATAGACACTGCAGCACTCACCCAATCAGATAAGCGATAAACACCTACATATGTGAACAGAAACCGTGATGACCAAATCTTTTTTGTCTGACATTGGCAGGGCATAAAGTAAATATAAGAATAAGATTTGATTAATTATTGTTAGTTCATGTTTTATAATGAAGATTCAATAAATAAATACTGAAAAAAAAAATTTGTAATAATAATTAAATAAAAACAAAAAGATAAATAATCTAAAAAAATTTAATCTAAATCACATAAGATCCTTTTATATCATAACTATTTTTACACTTAATTTATTTTAGCTAATGAAGTGTTTAAGTTTTGCAAATTTTCAGGTACCCAAATCGGACATCGATTTTAAAAAATGGGTCACTTGACATGAATCCCCCATATGTAATTGTAAATTACACTATGCTAGTTGAAAAAACAGACAAGCCGGGCACATGGCGTTTTAACATAATTCGGGTATCTGAATCCAGTGGTGCCCGCGGTTTTTTAAGATTGGCTCTGGTTTTCGAGATATACCGTTATTTCGAAAATGGAGGAGGTTGCACAACATATATTCGCGTAACTCAAAAACGGTTTAGTCTATTGCAATTACTTAAAAAACCGAAACTCCGCAATAAAATTTCATTTAAGAAAAACAAAACTTTTTTTCTCATATGAGTTGTCGTTATTGAATCATAATTTTTTTTTTTGAAAAAAAAATTAATTTTTTTATCAAAATTTCGAAATTTTTGTTTTTAAAAAATGCAGCTAAGCTTCTAATTTTTCGCAGACATATAAAAAACGAAGCTGCAAACAAAACAAGCCATAAATGATTAAAATCTGTTAGCACCTTTTGATTTTATTCACAAAAATCGACAAATTTTAATTAATTTAAGAATTTCATAAAACGCAATATTTGTATGTGCGCCCCCCTAAGAAGTGGAGATAAGGGGCAAGTATGTCTCAAGAAAATGTTAAGGACAAAAAATTAATTGAGGTCGGTCATACATTATATACCACTAGGGGCGACTTCTGGGAATTTATGGGATAAAAAAATTTCATCTTTTCTGAAAAAATCAAAAGTTGTAGACAGTGTTTTATACGTTTTATACGCGTAGAACCCTAGTCTTTAATTTTACACCTGCAGCGCCTGAGACGGGCCAAATGTATGACCAGCGCAACTTTATTGTTCATTCCCATCATTTATTTCTAAGGCCTAGGATTCACTCCTAGGGGGATAAAATGTATGACCGACCTCCAATGTTTGTTGTTCTTAACATTTTCTTAAAACATAGTTGCCATATATCTCCAGCCCTTAGATGCGTCAAATGTATGACCAACCCCACTTTATTTTTCATCTCAATCATTTATTTCTAACATACCCACCCGCTATCTCCATTCCTTAAGGGGGATTCCATACAAAATGTTCAATGCAGACTAGAAATATATAAAGTCTCATAAATGCCCAGGAGTCGCCCCTAGGGAGATAAAATGTATGACTGACCTCCATTAGTTTTTTGTTCTTAACATTTTCTCAAATTATACTTTTCTTTATCACCATCCCTTATGGGGGCTCCCATACAAATATTGCGTTTTTTGAAATTCTTAAATTATTTAAAATTTGTCGACTTTTGTGAATAAAATCAAAAGTTGCAAACAGATTTTTATCATTTATGGCTTGTTTTGTTTGGAATTTCGTTTTTTATACGTCTGCAAAATCAAGAATCATAGCTGCATTTTCCAATTTTTTATGAATTTTTAAAAAACAAAAATTTTGAAATTTTGTTAAAAAAATTAATTTTTTTCCAAAAAAAAAAATTATGTTTCTAAAATGACTCCGGATATTAGAAAGGAGTTTTACTTTTCTTAAAGGAAATTTTAAGTTTTTTCAGTAAGCTAAAGCCTTTTTGAGTTACGCGAACGTATGTTGTGCAACCTCCTCCATTTTCGAAATAACGGTATATCTCGACCAGAGCCAATCTTAAAAAACCGCGGGCACCACTGGATTCAGCGTACCCGAATTATGTTAAAACGCCAGGTGCCCAGCTTGTCCCGAAAAAAAGTGTCAATTTCTTGTACAGTGTTATTGGCAAAAATCATAAAAATACATTATATATTTAATTTTTTTTAAATGTTGAAGGTGTTTTTTTTTACACTTACATAGATAAGGAATAATTAGTCTATTACTCGTCAATGTAATTTTTTAATGCGCCAAAAAAAAAAACATTGGCGGGTAATGGGTTAAAATAATTTACAATTTCATACAAATTAAAAAAATGTTCAAAGATTTGGAATAATTAATGACTTCAATAAGATAACAAATATAGCCGATTTTACATTAGTCTTGAGTATTTCATCATATAAATTCATAAAATAGAAAGAATTTTTTGTGATGTAGATACCAAGTAAGGGTTGAACAATATGTCATAAAATTTCCTTATAAAAAGTGATTAATTTTAGAGAGGTTGATAAATATCTAAGTCTAAGCTTGTGCTGAATTTTCACTCTAAACTGCCGAGCAGCACAGTAAATTATCTGACAAGAAACTCATACTTTTATCTGCAGTCGTTACATAATCAGATTATTGTTAACTGAATATTTCTTAGTGGTATGCTGGAAATGACAAATAAAGTATGCCCTCATTCACTACTAGTGTTGGAGAATATAATATGTTACGGGCTTAAAATGTATTAGGTGTAGGAAGAATCAAGACAAAATATGTTTTGTCAAAATTGTTTAAAGCCCAACGAAATATACGTTATTATTTTTAAAATTTGTTTAAAATTTTTGCTAAACAAAATATAAAAATAAATATAATACAAATAAATATTTTATCGTTTTGTTTTATTTTTTCAAAACTAATAATTTGACAAGACTAAGATGCTAAAGACAGACACACGTATTAACACCTGTTTTCCCACAATGTTCAACACTAATAATAATGCTTAAATCGGAAATATTTTTATAAAAAGCGGGGCACCCGGAGGGTTAACCTGACTCGAGTATGCTGAATCCAGTAGTGGAAACAGTTTTTAAGTCAGATCATATTTAAAGAATAATTAAGTTTGAATATTATGGTTAAACGTACCTAAGAACGCATTTTACCTCAGAACGCATTTTTCCCTAGCTTTCTACAATATATTTATTTTTAAGCCGATTGCAAAAATATTTTAATGATTTATTATTGATTGAAAGTTAGGTTTGCCCGCCGCGTACCCTGCTTGATGAGTTTTTGAACTAGTTAAGTGTTTTGAAAAACGTTTAACAGCTGACTCAAAAGAAAAGCATACAGCAATTTTTTGTACAAATAGTGAGTTTACAGAAAAAATTAAAAATTGTCTCTAACACCAAATTTATACGAAATTCATAGAATCAGGCAAACAATTTGTTGATTACTAAAAATTTTAAAAATTGAAAATTGTGATTTTTTTTATTAAATAATATTTTTAATTTTATTTAAAAAAATGTTTTTTTAAATTTTTGCCACTTCAAACAATGTGGTAATTGATTCAATTAAATATAGCTCAGAGTTTGACAATTCCCAACAACAGTTCTACAAGTTCAAATTATTTTATTTTAAACGAAAAAAATCAATTAAGATTTTTTGTTATTTAATTAAAAATTTATTTCAATACAACTAAAATTATAATTAAATCAAAATTATATTTTAAGTGTTCTTTCAACTTAAACAATAGTTGATTTAATTATCACATGACTTAAATTGAAATACTTTTTGAACAATTTTTTTAATCGATAAAAAACTACTGATAATTTTTTCTGTGTATATTGGGCATTTAACTGGTTTTAACAATTGTGTTTTTTTATAAAAGATTATTTTAGCAAGGTTTTAATTGCCAAGAATTATTTTGTAAATCAAGAATTTTTTTTATTGAATGCAAAAAATGTTGCAAATTTTAATCTGGCAAGCCTACGGTGGCACCTACACAAATAAAACACATAAAAATCGCTTTCGCGTAATAAGCAAATAGTGTTGGTGTTGTGATAAAATTTAGCAAAAAATAATATTTTTAATAGCCAAAAATTACCATTACGCCTATATCGACTGACTTCTTCCTTACATAGAAGCTAATTAAAAGATACAGTGCGGCCAAAAAAATTTTGTATAAATCTTAACCACAATATGTGATTCTGTATTTAGGTAAATAATTGCGTATACGTATGTACCAAATAGAGTCCACCTCCGCAGGTGATGTGGGGTTTTTCTGCATTTACTTTCTAACGTGTTTTCTTAAGTCAAAGTGAGAAATATATATTGCTTTAAATTAAAAAAATTCAATAACAATCCCATTTTTGAGGTGTCCTTCTGTGGGGCATCAACCTTTTAATCGGAAACATTTTAAGACTGCTTTGCGTCAAATTTGACGACAAATAATCGGGCCATTTACAAATGCAATAATCATGGTTCCTACTGTTTAAAAGAAAAGTTAAAGAATCGAAGAGCTTTTACCTTAATCGTTATTATATCAGATGGAATAATAGTTTGGTGTAGAGTGATTTGAAGTGCTTGTGTTATTGGTCTTGATAATGTAGGATTTGGCACACTTACTATAATTTTTATAATATGATATCTCCTTGAATGTACGCATTAATGTAAATTGCAATATTAATATTTTTAGTGTAATTTTTCTTTTTAAAAAATGTGATAATAAAACGAACACGTTAGCAAATAGGTAGCCATTAAGCAACATTTATACCGCAAACTCGTTAAAGTGAACATATTTTTAAATTACAGAAAACAAATGTCAACATGTCTACAATTATACATTTGAAAGTCAAAGAAAGTGTTTCTTCTTGTACTTCATTAATTAACCTTTTTATTCAAGTCAACCAACATTTATTAACTTTATCATTGTTGTAATCAATGCAAACAAAACAACAGGGGTTATGAAGCTGCCAGTATAAGAAATGTTTTTCTTTCTTGGTTCTAAGGATATTATTGACATATTATTTTAAGTATTCTATTTATTCAGAGAAAACATCAACACAAAAACTAAATAAGAAAAAAAAACATGTTGACGAAAAATAATTTGTTAAACAACAAACAATTTTTTGTGAAGATTGTGCTTTTCATTAACGCGTGAGCTAATTTATCTTTTTTATACCCTCCACCACCACAAAAGCCGTATGACGGGTATCTTAAGATTGGCATTGCTGGTGTACTTATATATATGTATATATTTACATATATATATATATATATATATATTAGACAGGTCCTTATTTGTATGTTTTTGAATTTGTATCACGGCAAGCACTAAAAACATTTCATTTGTTCTCAAAAAACCACACAAAATATTTGAGCACGATAGGACAATTTTTAGCTGTGCCTCAAAGCACTCTTTATTTTCACTTGGATTGATTTGCAATTATTGAGTCACATAATTCTTATGGTCTTTTATTTAGTCGTTAATGAAACAGCGACGATCGTGCATGTTTAGTGGATGCCTAAATATTTTTGTCCACGTTTATACTAATACAACTGCAATACAATTTTATCCATATTACAAGTATTTAAAGGTGTCAGTTAGTACCCTGCATTTCGTTAATGCACAAGTGGTAACATGACCTAAGTGTAGAGAAATGAAGCAAATAAGTGTTTGCAGTGCTCAGAAAAAAGTTAAGCGTGTGCTATGATTAGTATAAGACCACTTAAATGAAATTAAATTAAATGATTTTTTTTCTTACATTAACTTCTTCCATATTTCGATTTCTCTTATAAGCAAATCCGGGCAAAAATAACCAAAACGATGGCATCCAAAAGATTTCGATCGGATGATGATATTATGTTAATTGGCGCAATTGATCATCAAATTACTGGCGCTAAATTACCATCAAGAAAACAAGTGCTACAAGTATTATTTTATAATGTACGAATAGTTGGGTTAAATTTAAGAGAAAGTGATAGATTGGTTGTTGCTGAGGTTAGTACATTTTGGCAAAAAGCAAGAATTCCAACACACCTCGAAAAACTGGAAAAATTAAACAATGAGTGGAGATCTATCGAAAAACTGAAACTCAAAACAAGGTCGGAACTGAATTTCAAGAGAAATTGAATGATTTATTCGATATCGTACACGCAGACGCATTCGAATTAATAAAAATACAAGAGGACAAAGAGTTTTTATTAAACAACGAGAAAAAGGAAGACCAGGTTGTATGATAGGAACAGATAAAATTGTCACGCAAAAAGAAAAGCGAAAAGCAATACAGAAAGAACAAGAAAACCAGCGTAAAATAAAAGAAGATAAACGAAAAGGGTTATATGAACAACAGACTCAAAGAGGTATACAATTATTTTTTACTAAAATTCAAATTTTTAAAAATATGATAAATATTGCTACAGACTCAAAGAGGTATACAATTATTTTTTACTAAAATTCAAATTTTTAAAAATATGATAAATATTGCTATACAACAGGTATGATTGACTATGACGACATAAACGATATTGAAGTTGTAGCATTACCGTCAGCAGAAAATGTAAAAGTGAATGAATGTAGCAAAACCCCACCAGGCATATCAAGAGGTAGAACTGACTTTTTTACACCAAGATTGTTTCAACTTTGGATAAGTGGAGAATCTCTGATGGTGCGTTAGGCCATCATATCGAAGATCTTATACTAAATCGTTCATCAATTCGACGCATGCGTCAGAATCATCGTGCAACAACAGCATAAAACATTGTAGCAAACTTTGATGTAAGTAATTTAATATGTGTCTCCGTGCTTGTCTCTTGCTTTTCTTTCGGATCGTTTTTTATATTCTATTTGCTTTTGCAAGTTTAATTTCTTATTTCCAGATTCCACGAAGTTTTGTCTTGCACTGGGGTGGTACAATGTTACCAGAAATTTGTCAATCATTATCTCATCTCAAGGTATCGATAAATTACTTGGCATTCCAAAGTTAAAATCATCGAGTGGAAAAGAAATATCAGAAGCCGTGTTTAATTCAGTAAAAGAATATAAAATCCTTGATGAAGTTCAAATTGTTTGCTTCGACACAACTGCACATAAAACGGGTGTAGTAAATGGTGCTGCATCTCTGCTTGAAGGAAAACTAGGGCGTGATTTATTATATTTTCCATGCAGATACCATATTTACTAGTTGTTACTCCGAAAAGTATTCGAAACTAGAGTTGCTACAACAGCCGCACCAGAAGTACTAATTTTTAATCGATTTAGCAAACACTGGATTAATATTGAAAAGACAAATCACAAAAGTTGCTTAGAAGATGAACACGTTGTTAAAGTATTAAATGCTGAAGAACGTGAAGTAATCTTAAATTACTGTCTTGTTAATTTGAAGCAAACTCATAGTAGACGCGATAACAAAGAATTATTACAATTAGTTATTAGTTTTCTTGGTGGTACGGTGCCGAATTTTAACACCTTTCGAGTACCTGGTGCAACTTCTCATGCTACGCTCAAGCATCTCAAATTTGTCAAAACTAATCTGTAGTAAACGATGCTGCTGAAAGAGGTGCCAAATTCATTACAGATTATAATAATAAATTAATACACAATGAAGAAGAGAAACAATTCCTTTTTCAAGTGGTCAAAGAATATAATATGAATTATCCCACTTTTAAAAAGACTTCACTATTACACTAAATTTATATTAATATGTAATTCATAGAAATATTTTATTTAAATGTTCATTTTTTAAATAATTTTTAATAAAATATTAAAAAAATAAATTTTTTTTGTATTATTTCTAATAATAAATACAAATAGTTGCTTGAGGCACGGCTAAAAATTATCCAATCGTGGTAAACATTTTTTTTGTGCTTTTTAATACTAAATGAAATATTTTTAGCGCTTGCCCCGATATAAATTCGAGAAAATAAATTTCTTCATATATATAAGGACCGGTCTAATATATATATATCTTTTAAGATCTTTTAAGGATCATAGGGACAGCATAAATCTGTGCCTTTGAGGTCTGTTCGCTGCTAGTGCTTTAAACTCTCAGCTTCTATTTATTCTTAACAGTGCCAAGTGTGAGATGGTCTACCCCTTCTACGACTACCTTGTGGATTCCATTTAATGGACCTTCTTGTGATGGCCTCGTTTGGTCTTCACAAGGCATGCCCAATCCAGCTCCACGTTCTTCTTAAGATTTCAATATTTATTGAGGTTTGTTGCGTTTCTGTCCATAGTCTTTCATTTAATATAGTTTGCGGCCAGACAATTCTTAAGATTCTGCGCAGGCAGCGATTAATAAAAACTTGAAAGGGTATTATTCCAGATGCGGCTGCATTCCAAGATTCTCATCCGTAGCGCAGTACAAACTAGATGCAGGAGTTAAATATTTGGATTATTGTTTTTCTGGATATTTGTGGAAAGCGCCAGATGAGATTTACGAGACCAAAGGAAATATTACCAGAATTTATGCGATTTGTAACATCGTCGCTGGAGCCTCCAGTCGCTGTTAGTAGGCTGCTCAAGTAGCAAAGTTTGGCAACATCTTCTATTTCAACTCCATTTATTGAGAAAGGTTTATTAGTCGCCTTGGTTTTGGCTATATTTCTCTTAATGCCGGATTTAGCTGCATCATTTTGAACGGACTTAATCCTTGCTGCAATGTCATTGCAGTTGTGGCATAGTAAGCAGATGTCTTCAGCGTAACCGCGATCCTCCAACCTTCTGTTAAATCCCCACGATATTCCTTTTTTCTCTCGGCTTGCTCTTGTCATGGTACCGTCCAAGGCTACGTTAAATAGTAAAGGCGACAGCACGATACCTGGTCTAACTAACGCAACCTTCGTGCAGTACGCATGCAGTTAGCATTTTCGTAAACAGCTTGAATAATAGATTTAATAGAAATCTATAAAAGTCAGATATCAAGGACACCCTCACACTACGGATTGTTACATTATAATCTAGAGACGGTTCACATGATCAATGCAGGACTTTTAGGACGAAAACAAGCCTGTTCACTTCAGAGTACAGGATCGAATGACGTTAGACGTTTGTTTAATGTTTTCGATATAACTTTGTTCGCTATGTTTAGAAATGTGGTACCACGCCAGTTCTTACATTGAGATAAATCTCTCTTCTTTGGGATGTTGATGATTAGTCCTTCCTTAAGTTCATCTTATAGTTGGTTCGTTCTCCCAAATTCCTCGATAATTGTTCCAAGTACTGCCATCAGTAGTTTGTGGGATATTTTATCTGTAACTGGGTACTTGTTGTTCTTTATGGACATTATAGATTCTATGAGTACAGGTGTTTCCCATTTCTTATAATGTGATGAGCGCAGTTGAAATAAACGTGCCGTGAGGTTTTTTCTTATTTTTTCCCCATGCTTATACCGAAAGCTCTACGCTTTCGAACCCGCAACCCCCGCACTGATAGACTAGCTCACTACCAACTAGCCTACCGGGGCTTAATTGTATTTGATAACATTGTAGAGTACTGTTCAACCCACAAACCCATATGACCCTTCCCTGATGTTACAAGCTGTGTATAGATCCTTAGTCCGGTACGCTGTTTATCATTATGTATTGATTTTTACATTCTTTTCAATGCTTTGGTTAATTGATTTAAACGTTATTTTTTCCTTGAGAATCTTTGCCGCATTTAATAATGCCTTTGATTCTCTTCTTTGTAAAATTAGGTTCCATATATCGGCCGATATCCACTTTAAATTTTCTTTAAACATATATGGTCTTTAGCAGCATCTATATAACATTTTTTTATACATGGTGAGGCGTATTTGGGGTTTGATTGGGGTTTGATTGCAGGTTTCGTAGGGAGTTTTTCAGTGACTAAGAATAATTGTGTGGTATAGTCGAATCACGTAAATTTTCTAATATTGAACGTACGGTGGACTCCGGTTTATTTCTTTACGAACGTATTGTAGCTATATTAGGTGATGGATGATCAGTGCAACAGTCGTTTATTACGAACATCAAACAGCGATCCTCACCATATTCGGATGATAGATATCAGGGAATTAATATGACCATTAGTAGTGTGTACCAAAAAAAAAATATTATTTTATGCCCCACCTTTTTATGAAAGCTTATAGTGTGAAGTATTTTTGTGATTTTTTCAGATTTTTCGGAAGAGGTTTAGAGGTCGTTAAAATCGAATTTAACCCAAAAATCGGGTTTTCTCAACTTTTTTGAATTTTGCTGATTACTCGGCCCATTAGCACGATTTTCTTTGTTACTAAGTCAATTTTTTTAAAGAAAACTTCTCAAACCTTACTTCTCTGTGCAGATATTAAAAGTTTCGGTAATTTTTTTTGCTCATTTGGATCCCTTTAATCACAGTTTTTTGTAAATTTAGCATAAATTTAAAAAATAAAGCTTTGTAACTTTTAAAATTTGTATTGAAGTTAAAAAAACTAATGATTCAGTTTAAAAGGTGGATAAATTCTGAGTCATTCCAAAAATGGCATACCTGTACCTTTTTTTTGGGACACACTAATGACCATGTTAATTATTTGGCACTTGAATCAAGCATTTGTACTGTACTATTAACACCGCCTCGGCTTTATTTAATTGCGGATAGATGGTTTTTCTTTTCAGTGTATGACCAAAAATTGTGATAATCATGGCAGAGGATATCAAGGATTGGCAAATACTGATCTTATATTCTAGATCCCTTTGAGTAGAAAAGTTGGTTTTAAGCTGTCCGTGTCTCCATTTGACCGTTTATATGTAAGAATATTTAAATGGGTTTTGTCAGAACCAACATAGGATAGGGACCACATTGACATACTTTTATATCACATCTAGCCCATAAAAAGTTGCTATTAAAATTCAGACAGATCGGGCCACAAACTGCTGAGATATGAGCAAAAGGCCACGACTACCTCTAATCTTTACTTATTAGGCTACCAAGTTTACTCTTTTGAATACAAATAACTATTTTTTATTCCGATACTAATAGCGTCCATACCACATGAGCTAGGAAGAATGACTTTTAGTTGAGGCCTTCAAAGATTGGCTTTGCGTGGAGTTTCGCTTTTCCGCTGAAAATATAAGTTTGGGGATCATGTGTGACCGCTGGCAGGGAGATCCTGGGGGACGGATCATGTCTAGAGGCTGTTGCTACTCAACAGATGATGCCAGCAGGGGAGGTAAGATAGCTTCGGCTCCTTAGCAAGGGCTGTATAATCTTGCCGGATTATGCACTAAAATTGCAACATTTGTGTGCTAGTTGCTCTAACACAAACGAATTATTTGTCACCCAGTCGTTAAGATCCACAAAGAAATAAGGCCACATGGCATGTGATCGTGTTAATCTTTTGCACATCTGACCACTAAACAAGTTCCATACATAATTTAGGGTTTTGGTACAATAGGGTCCATACACCGAAAAAAATCAATCCAGCCATACGTAAATCAAGCCAAAGCAATGCCAATAGTACGGTTAGTAAGGATTTCCTAAAATCTAGTGCAGAATGCCTGATTCAAGTACGTATTATTCAAGTGCCCCGTACTTAAAATAATCCGAAAACGGTATTGGTTCAGGTAAAATTGAGATACAAATTTATATCAAACTGTGCTTTATTCAAGAATTTCTAAGTTGGTTTAATCTCGAATTTATACTTGAAATAATCTGGAAGTGAGATTGATTCTAACCTAAAAACTTAACCCTAGAGAACCCAGAAAGAAAGAGAGAATATTATTATTGTTTACTAACCCGTTTACACAGATGTTTGTTTCACCCTTCTGTTGTATTGCCCTCCTTGTTTACATAAGAACTCACAATTATTAGACACCAGCAGCATACCCGATATGGTTTTATGTATTTAACTAAATAATTTTAGAAAATAGAATTCAGAAGTGTAAACCTCTTGTTTTTCTTTTTAAATATGAAAATAATGTAAGATTTTTCTTCTTGTAGTGTTTCTTCATAAAACAAGCAAATCGGTTTTGCCATTGTTTGAAAATAAACCGAACATTATTTAGCGTACGGTACACAAACCCACAATCGATATCTATTGTTGTAGTGTTTCTGTATGAGTAAACTACCCAGCGGCAAAAAGAAGGCCTTCTAGAAGGCCTTTTTACTCCTTCTTTTGGATGTGCAAGGCCTGCTCGCTTTATTCCATACTCATATCTTTATAAGGCCATCCGCTCTCGCTTCTTTCGCCAGAGATTCTGAATGGCATTCAAGGTAATGGCTCTTAGATGGGGGTTCTAGAAAATGGTGACCTTATACCGGGATCTAAATTCTTTGGCTTTAGCTTTGGTAAAAAAAAAATTTCAATCGTAATCCTTATCTTTTCCCTTCTCATAGAAACACATTCGAATGTGTTTCTTATCCTTTATACAGAATAACAAATGCCTTCTATGATTCATTCTTTAGCAGTTAGATTAGAATGGTAATTGAATTAAAAATTAAGTCTAAGCAGGCCTTCAATATGGCCTGAAGCAAGAAGGTTTTCTGAGTTTGTAATATTATGTAGTGTTCTTTTTTTATTATAAAACAGAACTGTTTTAGTGGTTCTGTAGACATAAATTATATTATAATGTTCTGTAGTGTTTTTTTTCATATTGATAAAGGAATGAGCAAACGAAAAATTTTAGCAACGCTTCGTACTAGTATTGTCGTTGGCGATTTGCACGTCCACAGCACGAGAAGCCTATGCATTTGTATTGTGTACATGTTTTGTTTTAGTAAAAAAATTTTATTGGTCTCTTTTTTTTTTTTTTTTTTTTTTTTTTTTGTTAAAAAAAATATTTATTTAGTTTTTGTAAAATATTTTTGTTGTCTCTACCAGCCAAAATAGTGCTGAGAACGAGTGAAATGAAAGAACATTATTATGCCGAAGCCAACCCAACGAACTTTGTGATTCTTTACGAAAATCAGAACGAAATGAACTTTTCTCATCTTTATGTTCGGTTGGATTAGTACAGTATATTTATTGTGTACGAAGATGACAAACATATAAACGATTTGTAAGGTATTTACTACACAAACACTAGTAGCGTTTGTGTTTTCCACAATTCTACCGTACAGAACACAAAAGTACAGTATATAATATTTATTTTCGAACTCTGGTTTTTACCTACTTTTGTAGTGTTTTCGTTTTTCCTATAACAAATTTTTACAAGCACACACGTATGCACGCATATAGAATGCATTGGTTTTCGAAAGTAGTTTAGGATTTAGGATTGTTTGAGGTATTTTTTTTTTTGTTTTCTTCGTTGTTTTTTTTCTGTGTACAAAACAAACTAAGTTTATAAAATTGTTTTAATTTAATAAATAAGCGTAATAGACCGATTAGTTCATCTAGCGCTCGTACAAATATACGTCCGTATATAAAATTTTGGCATTATATGAGCTAGCGACCAATTGGCATTTTAATGATGAAGGGCATCTAAGTTTCGGCACAACTTTGTAATTTGCAATTTTGATTGTGTGTGTGTTTGCTTATCATTTGCACTCAATAAATTAATTAATACAAACAAATAAATATTTCTCTAGACATGGAAATGAATAAAAATAAACTGATATACAAATCACATTCGTTTAGAAATTAATATCAAAACAAAATTTATTAACTATATATAAATTTTTTACTTAAACTTAATTATTTTTCAAGTTTATTATTGTTTTACATAATGAGATAAATAGATAATTTAAGACTATTTATTTAATAAAATAATTTAAAGCTATATTAATACTTAAGATTGAAGTTGAGTTTTTATTTATCTAAAGCTTATAGTTTTGTATTAAGTATATAAAACACAAATGCTCTTTTCGTATTTCAAAACACCAAAACTGCATTATGTTCGCGTTGAAGTGCATTAGATATTGGAGAAGTACTAGAACAGCATAAGACTAATAATATGTTTTTGCTTTGTTTATTTTAGTTTTTAATGGAAAATGAAATGTATAAGAAAGAAAAACTTTCGTAAATTTTTAATAAGATTTCAGTGTTTTCTGTTTAACAAAAAAAAAAAAAAAAAAATATATATGTATAAAGTTTTTAATGTACTAAAAAAAGAATGCTAATGTATTGGAGTAAGTCAAATTTCTTATTTTGTTTTACGAAAAGTCAAAAAGTTTAATACCCTACAGAATTTTGCGGATAAATGATTTTTTTTAAAGCAAATGTATTCTGTATTTTTTTTTAATAATTCTTTTTAGTCTGTAAATAATATTAAATTTCTTAAATCAGCCTTACCCATGCTTAAGAGCTATAGAAGGACATTAAATAGTCCTTAATTAGATAATAAAAATATGGTAATTTGCCCGTGTTGGATTTAAAATATTTCGTGTTACTCAATGAAGTTTTGATTTCTTATTAGGGTATTTAACCGTTAATCGGATTTATTACTACACGATTCGGTTAATTTAAAATTGGCTATTTTCGACTAACGACTAAACCGGTTAATTTGAGTCGATTAACCGATTAACCGACGTAATAAAATTTGTAACTTTTTGTAGTATTATAACATATTTGTTGGTGTTTTTAATTATTTATTTCGTCTCATATACAAAAGGTAGGTGTTTAGAAAATATTTTTTCATACAAAAAAAAAGAAGGTGTTCAGTAATCTTAATATAAAATATGTGTTTGCTGTCAACAACTTTTTCTTTTACGTACTTTTATTATTTATGTGTTTAGCTATTTGTTTCTTCACATATTTCCTCATAACAATCTTTAAACATAATTAACCGAAGCAATTAGAAGTGTAGAAATTATAAAAAATTAAAACAGGACTCCAATGGCACAATGAAAGATTTTATATGGTTAGAGAAACCCAGGAAAAAGACTGAGAAATTAGATATTCTGTATTATGAGTAGCTTTCGATTTCTCCAACATCAACGATAAGGGAAAGAAATTTTTCAAAGTCAAGTTTTATCCAAACTAAAGAAAAGAATCGCTTAAATCCTAAATATTTAAGCCAAATTATGTTTCTAAAAAATTATTGATTTAGGTCTCCTTAAACTATAATAACTAAAAAAATTATTTCAGAGTTTATATTTAATTAAAACATAATATTTATGTATTAATTTAAAAAATATATATTACATATCTATGAATTATTATTTTTTCTGTTCGTTTTAGTTCAAGAATTGTATATCGTTACCTAAAATGCAAAAGGCCCTAACTAACATTTTGAAAATTTTACAGGAGAAGCAAAAATCTATTTAATATGATAAATTGATAAATTGCATCAAACTGTTTTGAATTAATTTTTCTACTATTTTTTTTTGTAAAATCTATCAGTTGTTTTGACCATAAACACAGTTGCATAGTATACAAACTGTTAGTTAGGACTTTTAGTGTTTATCATATAATCTTCTGTAGATAGGGCCGTTTGTTTTTTGGGAATAAAATCACTAATTTTGGTCGAAAGATTCCAATATTGTTTGTTTATGTTGATACAGTACATCAGAATTAATGAAAAAGTCGATATTTTCTTTTTGGTTAGCTAGGCCCTTTTGGGTTTTAGGTAACGATATGTAACAAAGTTATTGTTTTTTTACTAATAAACTCCAAATAATAAATAATTTATGCCATTTTTTTTTAAAGTACTTAATTTATTAAAAAGTTTATTAATCGGTTAACCGATCAATTACAAAATTACCGATTAAAATAAAACCTCGGTTAATTAATCTGGCGATTAGCCGATTAAAGCTAAGTCCCGATTAAATGAATACCCTATTTCTTATATTATACCCTACACCAAAATGTGTAGAAATGGTATCATGCTGTTTTGGTAGAATGGTAGTCTTAATTGGGAATGGCTTTTAACCATTATGTGCTTGAAATCGAAAACTTACGTGGGCGTTCGGAATACTACATTTGTAGTAATATTTTTTTTTGTACTACTTTATCCCTTTAAACAGGATATAAAATGGTATAATAATTTTCATTTGATTTTATTTTTATTAAAATTTGAATAAAACAATTTTAAAACCTTAAGTTTTATTTATTTAGCAGCATTTTCCAAATACGTTAGTTGTGGAATGTGCATCGCACACCGGTTTCTTACACCAGCTGCAGATCTTTCGCGTGTTTTTGCGCTTTCCCATTACACATGCCTGACATCGTACAGGATGCATCGGTAGCTTATCATCAGATGTATCGGGAAATTGAGTAATTATTGAAGTCGAAGAAATTAAATTTGGGAAGTGCCTTAGTGCCATTTCGACAGTGAGGCGAATTGGAATGTAGCCTTTTACCCTTGGAATCTCTGACCACTGTTCAATTACTGGCATAAACAGCAGTTTTGGCAAACTTTGCAAGAACTTTCTGCATTTGTCTGTCTGCTCGATATGACTATTATTTTCTAAGTAGATGATTTTATATATATATACAGCTAAGGCGGATATATCGAACAAATTAAAAAACACTGCCAGTGGGCAGCGCAATGTATTACGTATGGTAGAATATGAAGACAGCATTTTGTCCATTGCATCAACGTCTCCTTTGCATGCGTTATAGTCAAGTATATACTGTGGCTTGTATTTTTCTAGTTGTACTTGACAATACTACAACTGCCTTTCCGCTTTTTGGAACATAAGATGACAGTGCAAACTTTGACTCCAAAAAAACAAAAACTGATGAATATTCTGTTTTTTTCTGGCGAACTGTGCCTTTAGTTAATAAATAATAGTAGCAAATTATTGTTCTTTCGGTTTTTTCCCAGTTAGAATCCAACTTTTTACGACATTATCTCCAACCGTTGTAGATCGAATTACATTAGAGGTCTTTCCTGCGTAAATTTTTCTTTTGAGGGGATAAAATGATTTTGCATCGCAATCAAACCAAACTTTAACACCATATTTCGTAGGCGTTGACGGTATATATTGGGTAAATTTGGTTCGCCTGTTATTTCTCCACATGGCTTATAATATCTGCGAATAGTTTGATCTATTTAGTTCCAAATGGTTTAGATATGTAGGTGCTGCTTTATCTCGTCGAGCCGCTTTAGTACGCTGGCTATAAAAAAGAATAAATTGAAGTATTTTGTTTAAATCTAGATGTTTGACATTGCTGCTCGGTATGAACCTTCTGAGCTCCATAACACATCTATTTCCTCGTCGTTTGATTTGTTTACACCAGCCAAAAAAAAATGCCAATAGAAGCACTCAATTCAATATTCGTAACCTTAGTCCACACTTTTTTTTTGCTTTTGCGTTTTTGTTATTCCAAATTCGAAATGCTGTCTCTGCTTTTTCATTAGTATCAAGTACAATTTGTTCGAGCATCGCTGCAGTGAATATAAAATCAAATACGGCGGACTCAGTTATTCCTTTAGTGGCTCGGGATGGACCTATATTGGTATCACGGAACACGCTATGAGCATTTTTTCGAATTACTTGACTGGGTAAATTAGAAAAAACACAAAATAATGTAGAATAAAAAAAGTAACGTATGCTTCGCCTTTGCTCTATTGTTTTTTTTTGATGAATTGGTATTACTTTGGTGCGCTATCAGCATACATGTGATGCAAAGAATTTTTTTCTCATCAACGTGTGCGCAAAAAAATAAGCGCAAACGCAATAAGCAAAATTTAGGTTTCTTTGCATACAAATCATATAGCGACTACAAATGTAAACTACCGACCACGAGTTGTTCATTTTAAATAACATCGCTCTGGCCCCTCAGAAATAATTATATTTACATGACTAACGTTTAAAATTGCTTAAAAAAAATATTTTAGGAATTTACAACAAAATTCAAATTGTTTTACTGACGCTTTAAATTCTTATTCGCTAATTAAATCAAAATTACTACAAATGTAGAGCACATAAGCTTAAAAATGCTGAGAATCGAGAATTTTAAATTAATCCCGAGATCTTGATTTTAGTATTCCTGAATTTAATAAATGTTAGCGTTTTATACAAAAAGGGGTACACGATAAATAACCTTAAAGCATTAAATTTTAAACTTATATTATATCGTCGAATAACCCATAAAATAACTTAAAACGGAGTCCTTTTCGGCTATAAATATTTGCCCAAATAAAGGGTGATTCAAGTAGAGATACTTTTTTCAATGACCTTTTTTTGACAGATCACGTGTGAGTCGTGTCATGCTGTCATGTTATTTTTGTTAAGTATTATTTGGCATTTCATAATGGAAAGACTTACGCCTGAACAACGTTTACAAATCGTTCAACTTTATTACGAAAATTCACCTTCTGTGAGGAATGTGTTTCGTGCACTTCGGTCAACTTATGGTCAACATAATCGGCCTACTGAGCGTACTATTCGCAACACCATCAGCCATTTTGAGACCCAGCATTCATTATTGTATAATATTCGACCGAATAAACCACGTCCAGCACGCTGTGAAGAAAATATAGCGGCCGTAGTTGAGAGTGTACACGAAGACCGTGGAGAATCGATTTGGCGCCGTTCGCAGCAACTCGGACCGTTATCGTGCCATGATAACCAACTACTTGATGCCTGAAATTGAAGCTCGTGATCTCGGCGACATTTGGTTTCAGCAAGATGGCGCCAATTCCCACACATCGCATCAATCAATGGATTTATTGAGAGAACACTTCGGTGAGCACATAATTTCACGTTTTGGGACGGTCGATTGGCCACCAAGATCATGTGATATTACACCGTTAGACTTTTTCCTGAGGGGATATGTAAAGTCTTAAGTTTGGAGGAAAACATCACGCGAGTTAACTGTTTGGGGAGAAACAGTTTTTAAATAAAACAAAATATATAAGTATTTGTTTTCTGACGTTCTTTAGAACGTCTTATTTATTTTAAATGAATCTTAAGACTAAATTTTTAAATTAAAATAATTTTGTATTTGTAAAAAAGCTAAACTATGGGAATAGAAAATTGTAATATTATATTTATTTTAAGCGTTTAATATTACTGTCTGGAAAAAATGTGGGAACATAAAATATAAATGTAATATGATGTTGGTTCCCTACACTTCTACCAGCCAATACTATTAGACAAAGGAGTGAATATGTAACTCCTCCACCCCTTGTTTGAAATACTCCTGGATTTCATTATACTTGATTTTTCTTATGGTTTTTAAATAATTGTTTTTGTAATTTATCAATATAAAATAGATTTTAAACTTTAAGTGTTATTATAATTTTTATTTTGTCAATATTCCATTGTAAATATACTGCATTTTTCCAGTTTATTTTATTTTTATAAAAATTTTATCTTAAATTTAAATTATTAGATTTTTATTATGACTTATATTTTTTTAATATTTCTCCTACTTCATTTGAACCTGATAATTCGGCTCTGCTACCTCTAGTTGCAACATTTTCTTTAATGGTTACCTTTACATTATTTCTTTTAATAAGGCAATACAAAACTACAGATATCACAACGATTATAATTACTAGCGTTGCACTTATACCATAAGAAACTGTTTTATGAAATTTAAGCTCCTCAATTTGCTTAATGTTCTCAAAATGCTCTGTTATGATATTAGTAAATTTTGGGTTAACATTTGATATACTTAAATTCTCAAACTTATTAAAGTTTGGATAAAAATATTTTTCTTTTATTATAAATTTTTTGTTGGAAAATGTTTGGTTGCGAATTGTTATACTACAATTATTAAAATTTATAAAAAAGTTTCCTTCCAATTTAAATTTTCTATCATCACAATCTTGATTCACCTTTTCGAAAAAAACATTCTTTACAATAATTGTTTCCTCGTCAAGACTTAATATAGATGTAATGTTATTAAAATTAAATTTACACGTATTATAATAAGTACAATGATTAGTTATTTTCAATTTCCTTAAAGGTACGTTATCTTGGTATGTAAAAGTTTTGTTGTCAATTTCGACTATGTATTCGTCATTTGCGTCTATTTCAATTTTGTTTTTGTTTGGAATAGCGGTAATCGTTTTTAAATCAGTTTTAATGTAATTGTCAGGAATTAGTACCGCGATAATCAAAGAATGATCACTATAAGTCATTATGCCTACTTTCAACATCCTAAGCTTATAAAAATCAATTTCAAACTTCTCTATTTCTTGTGTAGTAAACATACTTGGATGTATAATATTACTTTTTGCTGAAACTACATTATCCTGAATCTGATCTATTTTATGTTCTAAGGTTTTAAGTTTTGTAAGTTGGTCTAAGTAAATTATCTCCTTCACTATTTCATTATTCGTGTTCTTTATCTTCTGCAAAAATATGCTTATTTCCTTTCTATCGTTTTCCACCGCAGTTTTCAGACGATGCAGTGATTTGTTCATCGATAGCAGAAGCATCAGTGATATTGTCTGAAAATTTGAATGGTCTTTTAATGTTTGATACATGAACATTTTCTAAAGGTTTTTTAATAAACTTTGGTTGTTCTTTATGCCTTAAGCTTTTATAATTTTTTATAAAGCCTACGTTCCTATTTTCTACATAGTTTTCACGATATTTATTTCTTTTTTGAACTATTTTGAATTTAGCATTTTTTAGTCTCTCTTTTATAATGCTATGATCAATCAATTTATTTTGAACATCTAAAGGACTGCATTTTATTGTGCTATGATAATTACTATTGTAGAATTTTATTGCTTTAAGAATTTGGGAATTTATTGGGAGTTTTTCTTCCAAATTAAAAACTCTGATTTTTTCTGTGACTGTATTGTTGAATCTTTCAATATCCGAATTACCGGTATGGCTGTTTGGTTTTGTAAAATGATATTGGATTCCCTCTTGATCAAGGTAGTCCCTTACATTCGCATTATTGAATTCATTATCTAAAACAAATTTAGTAATCTTACCTTTGATGGCTAAAAATGCTCGAATTTTACCAACTAGGGTTTGACTGTTTCTGTCGTGTAAATGGAATGAAATTACATGTTTTGAGAATTTGTCGATAAAAATTATAAATGAATGTTTACTGTTTACGTAAGTATCGACGTGAATTATTTCATTCGTGGTGGAAGGGGTTTCAGTTATTTTGAATTTTGGTTTTATTGGGTTTCTATCGTATTTAGCCCCGGAACAAGTTTCGCAATTATTTATTACTTTTTGTACGAATTCTTTCAAATTAGGGTTGTATATTTTGTGTTTAATTTTTTCGTAAGTTGGAATTATGCCAGCATGGCCCGTTTCGAATTTGTGAAACAATGCTATTTGTTTTTTTAGGTCGTTTTCCTCAACAATATCTTTGGCAAATTTAGAACACTTAACAAATTTAAAGTTCTTTTTGTCAGGAAATTCTTCTATCAACTTCAGTTGAACCTTGTAATATTCGTGATCATTCAATTTGGAAAATATTCCTATTTTTCCTTTAGCAACCTCCCTTCTTAAAATATTTGAAATATTTTTATTCGCGATGTCGTTTCTGTCTATGTAAATTCGTTTTTTACCAAAAATTGTTTCAGTGACTACCTCCTTAACATCTAGTATTATAATTTGAGTTTTAAAACGATTAACCACCGTATCTAATATTGGAACACTATCGCCTAGATCTTCCTCTTGAGAGTGTATGGTCTCACCGTCTTCTGACTGATCAACCAACAAAATTTTCAAAGTAGTAAGTACTTTGTTACAATGGTTTTTAAAGTTCTGAACAGAGCATATAGAAAAAAATGGATCATTCTTTGCCCATTCTATAATATAAATGCCATTATTGTTAGCTCTTTTTTGTAACCTTAAAAGCATTTCACCGAAGTTTGATGTTTCGTTAACTAAGTCAATACTTACAATACTTTCAAATTTGTTATACATTCTGATCTTGATGTTTGTAACATCTTCAGTTTTATAAAAGATTTCTGATTGAATTCTTGAAACTTTCTCATTAAACTCTCGTAAACTTTCGATTGAGTTTTCATCCAGAGAATGATCAGTGTGTACCAACAATGAATCTTGATCCCTATTATCGTTTGTATCTTCGGAGTCATTTTCTGTTATGTAATTAATTTCATTAGTGTCAGAATTAATACGACTCAAGAAATCGGCAACTTTGTTTAGTTCACCTTTTATATAATTGATTTTCATATTATATTCTCCCAATTGAACCAACCATCTTTGAAGACGTGGGTTGATGTCCTTACCCGTATATTTTACTTGTAACCACTTCAATGGTTCATGATCACACTCAAGATCAAACTCTCTTCCATAGATATATGGTCGGAAGTATTTAACGCCCCATACTATCGCCAACAATTCCTTTTCAATTGTTGAGTAGTTTGTTTCGTTTACATTCAGAGTTCGAGAGGCATATGCAATTGGGTGGCCTTCTTGTGAAAGAACGGCGGCAATTGCGAAATTGCTTGCGTCAGTGGTTATCTTGAATCTTTTGGAAAAGATTGGATATCTTAGGATTGGTGCATTGGTGACGATTTCTTTTAATTTTTCAAAAGCCAAAATGTAATTGGGATCAAATATATTAATTTTTCCATTTTTCCTAAGCGCTTTTGTTAAAGGGGTTGCGATTTTCGCGTAATTTTTAATAAATTTTCTGTAGAAACCTGTCATTCCCAGGAATGATTTGATTTGTTTGGTCGTTTGAGGAAGTTGCAGGTTTTGTATTATTTTAATTTTCTCGGGATTCGGTTTAATGCCTTTATTGGTCAGTAAATGACCTAGAAATTGCGTTTCTTTCTTCAGAAAGTCGCATTTATCTATCTGGATTTTTAATTTGGCTTTTCTTATGGCCTCGAAAATTGATTTTAAAGAATTTTTATGTTCTTCTAGAGACGTGCTAAAAACCAAAATGTCATCCATATAGACAACACATGTTTTATTAATTTGCTCACGCAGAATTGAATTCATCAGCCTTTGAAAGGTTGATGGCGCATTTTTCAAGCCGAAGGGCATACGAATAAACTCGTAGTGTCCGAAAGGCGTTGAAAATGCTGTTTTCTTGCGATCTTCTTCTCTTACCAAAATTTGGTGGAAACCTTTGGCAAGGTCTAAGGTTGTAAAATATTGGGATTTTCCCAATTTATCCAGAATACCGTTTAGATTTGGTATGGGAAATTTATCATCGACTGTATTCTCATTAAGCTTTCTGTAGTCAATGACAATTCTCCATTTTTTTATTCCCGAATTATCTTGCTTTTTCGGTACGACCCATAAGGGGCTATTATAAGGAGAATTACTTTCCCTTATAATATTTTGTCTGAGCATGTCTTTGATTTGCCTTTGGATTTCACTTTCGTGAACTTGGGGGTATCTATATATTTTTGAATAAAGAGGTCTATCAATGTTAGTAATTATTTGGTGTTCTATCTCAGTTGTTGCCGAAAGGTTGTCTCCCTCGACATAAAATAAGTCCGTGAAATCCCTAAGCAAACGTATCATTGTATTTTTTTCGTCTTCGTTTAAATGACTAAAATCGAGCTTATCTAAAACATGTTTTCTTGAGATAGGTTCCAATGCACATATGTTAACAGTATGGAGTGGATGGTTTATTTTCTCAAAAAGGAATTTATTACCTAAAATATTCACATAACCATGCTCATCATCTATTACAGCCTTGAGTGGTATCAGAAAATTTTGACCCATTATAGCGTCGTATCTATCATTTCTAAAATCTACTATTTTCCAACTAAGTGTTCCCTTACATTGAAATTCCTTGGGGAAAGGTGTAACCACATGAAAACATATTTCATTAAACCCATTGATAGTTCGATATTTAATTGGGGTTTCCAGTTTCTGTTCTGGGTAATTTTCAATCAATATATTTTTCTTAACAATACTAGTTGTTGATCCGGTGTCTATAAGGCACCTGACCTTTTGCTTTCCCAATGAAATAACTATTATGGGCAGTGTTGATTTTGAGGCTGCATCAGAAAATTTATTTCATTTTCCCTATAAAGGTTGCCTATTTCCATTGGTTCGTCCGTGGACTGATTATTACGACTGTCAGTACGACTAGTCCTTGTTTGATTGCTATATCTATCTTTATTCGGGTTGTACTCTTGTCTGTTTTCATGGCTTTGCCTTCTGTTACTAGTTTGTGTAGTTAAATTATTGTAGTTAGTTGGTTTATAATTATGTCGGGTTTGATAATTTCTATTTGTGTGTTCTGAGCTAAAAATATTTTGGTTATTTGCATGATAGGTTTGTTGTGTTCGGTTAGAATTTTGTGAGCTTAAATTATTGTAATTTTTTGTGCTATAATTTTGTCGTATTTGGTGGTTTTGGTTTTTGTTAATGATTGAAACTCCTTGGTTGTATCCCTTAGTCCTATGGTTGAAAGCAATGGCTCTTGTATCGTCCAATAATTTAAGTCTTGTGTATTTAAGAATAATGTCGGTCAAAGTCTCATGTTCTCCTATGTGTGCCCTAATAGGTCCGTCTATTTTTTCTAGCAAAATATCTACCAGATCCCTGTCGACATTTTCTGGCCTATATATAGTTGGTTTGAATTGATCCCCTAAATATATGTCGTTTATTTCGAATTTAGCTTTTTCAAATATATTAAATAATTCATTTAGATTCCTTACTTTTATTGTACGGCAGTAATTGAAGATTTCCGCATAGGTCCTTCTCGGTCTGTACTCTTGTAGAATCCTTGCTTTAATTTCCTCCCAGGAGGCATTGTTTGGTAGTTCTCTCACCCTTTTACCAGCATTTCCGAGAACTTTTTCGTTTGCCACAATCCTAATGCAGAATTGAGCCAGAGTTTCATTGTTCCTGCAGAGAGCAAGATTTGCCTCAACGGCATGTATAAATGCTCTTGGGCTATGCCTTTCGTCAAGAGGCTTTAGACGCCGGAACTGTTCAATGACGTCCTTGGCCGTCATATTAAATCCGAACTCATCGTTCAGAGGATATTGTTGTGGGGGTAGCTGTTGTTGTTGTGTTTGTTGTAGATTAAGTTCTTGTAATTGTTGACGCTGTTGCTCTTCTTGTTGAGCTTGTTCTAGTTGTTGCTGTTGTATTTGTTCCTGTTGTTGTTCTTGCAACTGCTGTTGCATTTGCAGCTGTTGTTCTTGCAACTGCTGTTGCTGCTGGAGGATTTTTTGTTCTTGCAACCGCAGGACCGCCTCTAATTCAGCGATCTTTTCCTGCATTGCCCGGTCGGCTTGCTGTAGATCCCTGTTTACATCGAATCTACTCATCTTTTCACAGTATCTTTTAACAAATATCACTTTGTTGTTTTTAGTTTGAACAATTCAAATTTTTTATAAAAAAAATATGTTTATTTATTTTTCCTTAAAAAAATCACTTTGTTGTTTTTAGTTTGAACAATTCAAACGTTTTATAAAAAAAATATGTTTATTTATTTTTCCTTAAAAAATTTTCTTTCTTTTCACAAATATTTTTAGAGTTCTCTTTCTAATTTTTTTTTTTGTTTGTATAAATAAGGATTTAACACTTTACTTTTTCTCAAAATTATTAAATATGGGTTTCTTTCTTCTCACAAATATATATTCTTTTAAAGTTCTCTTTCTAATTTTTTGTTAATTTAAAAAAAAGGTTTAACACTTAATTTTTTCCAAAATTATTAAATATGGTTCGCGAAACCGACTGCGCCAGTTAACTGTTTGGGGAGAAACAGTTTTTAAATAAAACAAAATATATAAGTATTTGTTTTCTGACGTTCTTTAGAACGTCTTATTTATTTTAAATGAATCTTAAGACTAAATTTTTAAATTAAAATAATTTTGTATTTGTAAAAAAGCTAAACTATGGGAATAGAAAATTGTAATATTATATTTATTTTAAGCGTTTAATATTACTGTCTGGAAAAAATGTGGGAACATAAAATATAAATGTAATATGATGTTGGTTCCCTACACTTCTACCAGCCAATACTATTAGACAAAGGAGTGAATATGTAACTCGCGTGTCATTCGCCAGTTACCAATCGAAATGCCCGAACGAGTCATCGAAAATTTGACTCAACGGATAGACCATCTGCGACGTAGCAACGGCCAACATTCGATAGACATAATCTTCAAAAAATAAATTCCAAAGAATGTTTTTTCAAATGATAATAAACATTCCCCATTAAATTTGAATTTTCTGTGTTTTTTTCTTTAAAAAAGTAGGGAACCTCGAAACTATTAAATATTTTATAGGTAAACGCAGCTTCGCCAGTAAGCAAAGCTACCTTTCGACAAACGTCTTAAAAATATTTTTGCCGAGATTTACCTCTAGGTCAAAAACTGTGACCGTGAGAGTGGCAATAAGGAGCCAGAGTTTGTATTCTTTATAGAGTGTCTAATAATTATTTTAAAGAGTTACAAAAGTAATCAGCCTTTTAACGATTCTCGATGTCGAAAACAACTCTGTAGTAGATTAAAGTAACACACAACCTGTGTTCTTTAATCTGCTACAAAATTCGACTTACGTTGTTACCGACATCGAGAACCGTAATAAGGTTGAATGTATTCTTTTTTTTTATTTTTAAACAGCACTTATCGACTTAAAGATATAATTAAAAAAATATTATTTATTTTTTGATTATATGTAGAGTATCCAATTATTTGACTTTTGGTTTTGTTCGAGTAAGGAAGTAATTGATTTTTTTATTTTAATTTTGCTCGATTAATAAAATAAGAGTTTTCATATGTTCGAATAACTCGAATAACTCAAATAATTCAAATCATTTTATCAAATGGGAAAAATATACATGTCTATTTGATTTGATACTTTCTTTATATTAATAAACAGAAAAAAACAATAAAAAAAATACAGTGAAACAATCAAATAACAATTCACTTATACAACGCATACAATTCTAAAACTTTTAAATAAAATAAATAATTTAAAAATCAAAAACCCTACTGCAAAACATACAGTTTTTAAGGCGCTAAAGAAACAGGATTAAGGTAAAAATAAAACTATAAGCAAATTAAATACTACTTTGGTTGAACAGACTAGAAAATTATCTCAGTGCCAGAGTTTAATACATGCATTAGGTTCAGCAGCAATCGGGGTCCATTACTCTTATATCAGTGTATAATTAGCAATTATGTCCCGCATGCTATAATCAATACGGAAATTCAACATAGGCCTTCATCTCATATTTTTATAAATTATTTTAAAATTAAATAAATAAAAAGTAATCAAGCTCGAGGCCAGTGTTCTGTTTTGTAAATAAATATTGCTTTTTATTTAATTCCAATATTTCGATCTTCGTTGAAGATCATCATCACGGATTTTTTCAGTGAATTTTTATTAATACAAAAAGTTAAAAATATATTGTGAACGTATCAACATCTAAAATAACACTCCTGTGTTTTTATTTATTTAAAATTGGAAAGGTCGAATAATAATAAATTTTATTATATTAAAATTATTTAATTTATCCCAGATATGCCGACCGTACTACATGTAGTACACTTGTTATGTTCAGGTTTCGGCGTTTAATGTGCTTTTAATTTACTAATCTGCTTGTTGTTGTGCTACAAAATATAACGATCACCAAAGCATGCTTTGATAAGTTTTGTCTAGGGTAATTGCTTATGTGTATTTTTTCGATCAGAGATTTCCGTTTTCTAAAATTGGCAAAAGTGTGAAGCTGTCCCGTAATCGGTGAGAAAAAATTTAATATGCATATTTTATTGTTGTTGTATTTCTATGTTTTTTTTAATTATAATAGTTGTAAAAACGAATACGTAGCAAAAGTATATGTGAAAAATTAAATTATATGTGATTTTAGGTGACGTACATGTTGACGTACTACATGTAGTACGTTCGGCATTAGTGTGCAGAAATTGTGAATACAAATACTTGGTTTTTTTTTCCAGATTTTTAACATTTAATGAGATCATAAATGCCTTAAAAGAAAGTGATGAAGAGTTTTTGCAAAATTCTTACGACATCGCAATTGTGCCCACTCAACTACGAACAACTACGTCACAGATGAAGATTCTGGATAAGAAGATGTAGTGAATATTGAAAACTTACCACCCCTATAATTAAATTCTGAGGCTGAACTTTTTCGAAATTCATACTCTATTGATTCGGACAGTGAATATGACATTCCACTTTCGTTATTGCAACAGGCCAAGAAACGTAAATGCATGAAGTCGTCAAAAAAATGGGTTAACCATGATCTGGTAGAAACGGAGCCTATTGTTGCAAAAAAGAGAAAGGGTGGTATGACTATCGTAAAATGTTTACCAACAATATAATTGTATGTTCTATGCAGTAAACGTTGCATAAAGCGTCCATCCAGTTGAACCTTAAAAAAATATTTTACGTTGGTCTGGTAAAGAGAAAAAGCGTATGTATGTAGATTCAACAACCACGCTTTATTCATGAATATAATCGCTACATTGGTGGCGTTGAACGAGCAGATGAAAATATCAGCTTGTACCGTGTATCTATTCGAGCTAAAAAATGGTATTTTCCAATATTCACACACCTCATTGATCTTGCAGAGCACAATGCGTGGCAACTGCATATAGGAGGTAAAGTGGACCATTTATCTTTTCGTCGGCGCATTGCTAACATCTACTTATGGGAAACCCATCAGGATCATCATGCGACATCAGATTTGATCGAAAAGATCATTTACTTACTGAGAACACACTCCTAGCCGATAGAAAATGCAAACAGCTAAGTTGTAATCATTGCCACAATTAGACCACTACACGCTGCTTATGTGTGATGTGCCGCTCCATGTAAAGTCTAATGTGGAGTACCACACATTTGTTTTTCTTTACTTCTATACACAAAAGTTGCTGAATAATAAACGACTTGAATGAAATCAAAAGAAAATACTGTCTTTTGCTTTCATATGTTCCGAGCGTACTACATGTAGGTCGGACTCAAAATCCAAGTTAAAATATATTTTTTTTTTATTCTTTGCTCAGTTTTGTAATATAATATGTTAGAATAAAGTTATTTTGGAAAACTACGAAAATTGTTATTTTAGATTTTTTCATCGCTGCATTTTTATGAGAGGTCTTGCCTATTTAAACAAAATTATTATTCGTAATTAAATTTAACTACTTTATTATTCCTGAAAATCAAATAAAATAAACACCGTATTTTTCTTAATTTTAAGAGAATTTCTGATTAAGATAAGAACTGAAAGTATGAAGAAACTTTTTAGACTGGATCGTTTTCAAAGTTTGTTCGATTTCAATTTCACTCATATGTATTACCGATTTACCGAACATGGCTGATAACTTTATTCTTCTTCATTTCAATTCTTTTTTTATTCATTTTCTCTATAGGTTTGGATAATTTTTTTCTTTCACGTACATATGTATTACTATTTTCCGCCAACAACCCGTGATTTTGTTTTCATCTACCTATCGAAGCACACTTCGGTTTTTAAGACAAATCTAACAATATCTAAAATGTCAAAATTCATCCAGCTGTTAGGATGGTAAGAGGTAATAAAGAAATTGAAGGTCGCGTAAAAAGATGTAAAAAGCCCAAAATCTGACAATGCATGGTTTACATATTTACAAATGCTGATGAATTTTTTTTACAATGAACAACAAACTCTAAAATTGCTATTTTAAAACGAAAATTCTTACGTTAGGAATTATTAGTTAGTCGTTTATTACATGATTTGTCTCACACACAGCCACATATAAAAAGGGAATAAAATATGTTCAGAAGTGCGAGTAATACAATAGATACAGAATATAAGAACATGTTATATATTTAGTTGTTATGTTTTTTATTAGTTAGAAATCTACAAAAAAAAAAAATATTTTTATATCAAAAAAATAGAATTTTTTAAGAAATTAATTTTAATCGATTAATTGACACAAATTGTTCGAGTTATTCGTTATTTGAAATTGGCTATTTTAACTATACGATGACATAATTGTAAAAAATTTTTTCGATTAATCGAACAACGATTAATTGAGTGGATACTCTAATTATATGTGATGCAAAAAACAAAGATTAAATATATTTAAGGCAACTAATCCAAAGTTAAGTTTTGTAATTTAAATGTCAACTTGAAATATCTAATGTTAAATGTTTATGTTTCTATTAGTAAGAAAACTATACAATGATGTTTGTGCTTAACAAAAAAAAAAAAAAAAAAAAAAAAAAAAAAAAAAAAAAAATTTTATACTGTTTGTGTTTGGAATTTAGATAAACATGTTATGCCAAAATTAAAATAACGTAGAAGGGTTTAAAAATAATCAGATATAAAATAATTTACATTTTAAATTTATAAATTAATATTATGTAAAGAGCTACTTCTCTCTGTAATTTTTGAGCACCAAATGCATCCCCCAGAAGTGAAATGAGAAAGTTACGCGAACAGAAATCGATATATAAAATTTGTGTACACAGCCAATCTCTTTCAAATGTCAGACTTATTAGGGGAGATGGCGCACCAAATGTCAAGAAAGGAATTGATGTCTCCTGAGCGTAACTAGCGATGCTATGGGGACCGATCTCAGACGATATAATCTCGATATCAGGCGGTATAAACTCTGCACGGAGGAAATTCTGTTGCAAACGCGATGATTTTAACAAAATGAAACCACTTCATACACAGCTCGCACAACTTTTGTTATCCTGTGCGTAATTTTTCGATGATAGAATAATATTGCTTTTTTTGTAATTTAGCTGGCTAACGCGCTTGTTTGATTTAACATCTCTACATTACGTTAAAGGTAGCGTATATGAGAATAAGCTAATAACAATCAAACCGCTAAAGGCCAACATCCGAAAAGTTGAGGGGCGCTGGAACATAAAATTCTAAGAAAAGTTATGCAATACTCTTTAAAGGACACGTCAGATTAAAGCCAAGATTGATTTCATTTGAAATATATTTTTAAAACATACTGTGAGTATGTTAACAAATTATAAACCATAATACAAATTCAATAAAAAAAAAACTTAATTATTAAATAAACCATAACGTTGCTTAACGATACCTTTAATACATTAAATTAATTCGCAATTTACCCACGATTGAATATTTAATTTAAATTTATCTAAATTGACTTATGTGTTTGTGTTTGTCCTGGTGAACCTTTTTGCACACTGTAATTCCCACTTCACATACATATACATATATTGACAACCTGGGTCAAGTGTTACGCTAGAGATTGAGGTAAAGAAATGTGTAACTCCTTTACTACCCTTTACATTTATACATTTCAATGTAAACACAAGCACGACGAACATTCACATATTTGTTTAAGAAGGCAACTTTATTCTCGTAAGCATAACAAAAAATTTCTACAAACAATTTTTTAAGGTGAAATAAATTCCAAAAAAAAAAAAAAAAATTTAAATGGAAATAATACAGCAACGCAAAAACTGAGGTAAAATAAAGTTGTATATTTGCAGATTTAAAATTTTTTGTTTTATCTTCTTAAAACCAGACCAGGGCTGTCAACTAAGCTAAAAGAAATTTAAAAATCACAAAAAAACTGATAATGGATAGCTACAGAGAAGAAAATGTAAATATGTATGTATATTTATTTCATGTGGAAATTTGGTGTTCTTGTTTTTTTTTAATTTATTGTTCTTGGCTCCCCTTAACGGACAGAAGTTTTGATGCAGAACATGATATCTGTTGTTATTTTGGACAAATTGAGTTACCATGGAAAGGCTTATACAAGTCAAAATAGTTGTAAAACATGATTTTTAAATTTTATTTTGATTCACTTTAACAATTTTAAAAGCAATCACATTGTTCATTACGTGATTTGCGTTTGTTATATTTTAACATTGACAAAAGTAGAAGCGTGAAAAAATCCAGACACAGAATTTTCACAAACTTTTTTTAAATTCTTGAAAACTTTCCGATTACTTCGCAATGTATTTTCACGGTAAACTGTTATTTTAAAAATTTTTAATTAACTTAAATTATTATTTAAAATGCTTTTAATTGGCGGCAATAATTAAATTAGTGTGCCAAAATTACAATTTTTAGAAGGTTTAAAAATTGAGGCGGACCAAAAAATTTTATAAATGTAATATATAACGGTAAAGAAAAATTATAATTATTAATTTCCATCAAATTATTTTTATGAAGAAAATAATTTTACAACATGAAATTAATAAAAAGGTATTGGTAATTTTTCATTCTTGACAGCTGGAAATTGAACCCAGGTTTTCACAGACAGGTTGCCATACCACACAATCTCCTCTAAGGGGTTTGCCGTCATGAATGAAAAATTATCAATTAATTTTAATTAATTTCATGTTGTAAAATTCTTTTCTACATAAAAATAATTTATTGAACTTTAGCCTAAATAAAATATTAAAAATTTGAATTAAAAACCATAAACAGTTCAATAAAATAACCACAAAACTAATTGTTATATATTTGGAGGATTCTCAGGGTGTACTATCAAGTCATATCGTCATAATTTCCTAAATAATATTTTACAATTACTTGAAAAAAAAAATATTGTTGTGTTTTAAACAAAATAAACATTTGAATGCTGTGTTCATTGATCCATTATAACTGTACTGCCCACAGCAGTCATATATATTTTTTTAAGACATATGACTTTAGAACTTTATGACTACCTTGTGAATCGCCGAATTATATCTTATTTTTATGTTATGTATAAAAACTTATTAAATCTATTTTTTTACATTAATTAATTCATTTATTAATGATGTACTTATAACTCCCAACCTTCATTTATGATTAAAACACTGAAATTTATTGTTGTTTGAAAGGTAGTTTCTATGCGCATTTCGCTGGTTGCTTAGGCCAGCTCGTCAGGAAACTTTTTCCAAATACTTTAGAAAAGCTAAAAATATTATACAGGTATGACCATAAAGTGAAAAAGAATTTTTAACACTCAGCTCTTACTTGTAACAATATCAAAGCTTCAACAAAGCCACAACAATAAACAGTGAATTTTTCTTTCTTACATTCCCCTACAATTGGCTGGTTTTTTTCCAACACGAATTGTTGTTGTAAGAGGATAGAAAGAAAAGAACAAAATTAAAAAACAAATTGCTTAATAAAGCAGCTTGCCATTTCAGTTTTTTATTTGCCGGGCACATGCAAATTTATTATCAAAAATTATTTTCGGGAATGAAATATTTCTTATTAATTAATTCATTTATTAATGATGTGCTAATAATCCTAATCTTTATTTATGATTAAAAACACTGAAATTTATTGTTGTGGGATTTTTTTTTCTTTATTTTTTTTTCCTTCAGCTTAATTTTTAAAATGTCGAAGTTTGGCTTAGATATGTGGAGATCCATAACAAAACGCAATAATTGCACTTTTTAAGTTACTTATTTTTTTACTGAATACTATTCTACTATCGCTCATTTGCTACAATATCGTCATACCTCAAACAAATTAGTTTAACAGAAACCGATTGAAAGATTTTAAATTTATACACATCATAATTAAAAAAGAAAATTTTATCATTTCCTCAACAGTTGAGTATAAAATAATTAACACTTCATAAAAAACCTTATTTACCCATGTTTGCAGAATGCTTATTTTTTGTACAGACATTACAAAAAGCCTTGAAATTAAACATTTTGTATATATATACAAAAAAAAATAGCTGTGCATATACTTCAGAAAAATTCATTGACTAGTTTTGCAATTAATAAGCAAAAAAAAAACTGTTTTGGCAATTTTGACCCATGAAAACAGGATAAAGGCCCAAAATGAAAACAGGATAAAGGCCCAACTAGAATACTAATTAATTTATTTTGAAATGAGTGGGCCTAACACTCCCAAATTTTGTATGCTGTAAGAAGATGATTTACTTCTGCTGTGTTTAATTGTGGTTTTACGGCGTTGCTGGAAAATTGCTTTAATTGGTTTTGTACTCGTCGAAGGTTAGGATTAACGTGACTTTTTTTCAATTTTGTGAGCAAATATTGCAAATGTTGTTACTCCAAACAATAGTGGCAACAATGACCAGCTAACGAGAAAATACAAAAAAAGAAAACAAAAGTAGTATGTGCAGATCGTGCCCAATGTCAAAATCAAAATGTGATATATGCGAAAACCCCATATGCGGAGAGCACATGGAATTTGGTTTAATATAGTTTTATAAGACTACAAACACCACTTAACTTTCTAAAGATCGGTCGATAAATTACACTGCGCTAGAATTTGACACTTTTTTTGAGACAAGCTGGGCACCTAGTGTTATATTTGTGTGGTTGAAATTCTGCAGCACTTAAGATGCCCCGAGATATGTCAATTGTATGACTAACCCCACTTTATTTTTCATCTCCATCATTTATTTCTAACATAACTACCCGCTATCTCCATTCCTTAAGGGGGTTCCCATACAACATTTTCTATACAGACTAGAAATAAATTGAAGAAAGAGTCGCATAACTGCCAAGAAGTCGTCCATACGGGGATAAAATGTATGACTTCCATTAGTTTTTTGTTCTTAACATTTTCCCAAAAACATTTTTGTTGCACTTTTTTTTACAATTTTTCGTTTTTTGTGAATAAAATCAAAAGTTGTAAGGCAATTTGAATCATCTATGACTTATTTGGCTTGCAACCTTGTTTTTAATATGTGCAAAAATTATAAGCATAGATGCGCTTTCCAATTTTTTATGGGTTTTTACATAACAAAAATTTTGAAATTTTGCTAAAAAAAACTATATATTTTTGCCAAAAAAAAAAATAATATGTTTCTAAAACGATTCCGCATATGGGGAAAAAAACTTTTATTAACCGTAGAAAGCATAACCGGGTACCCGTGTGTCCACTAGCAACTTGAAACGTTTATAGCTGCAAAACCAAGACGAATAGAGTATTGAAACTTTGGATCTAGGAAAATCAAGTCTCTTTCAGTCGTTTTATTGAAATTCGGTTTAGCGGTTCCATAACTATAAGTTTTCAAAGATGACACCTACGCAAACACATATCCGGGGTACCCGTGTACCCAATAGTTTTTATACGAAAAAATTAGCATATAAGAGGCTGTTAAAAGTACTTTATAATCAAATATGTTAAATTATCTAATTAATTTTTCTTTTTTACAATGTTTAATCATAAATATTTTTTTTGTGAAGGTAAAAATTACAATGGGGTGAAAATTTGCCCCGGCTATGTGTTTGCGTGGTATTTTGTGGTTGTTTGTCTACTGTATGTATATTGATGTATACCTTGGCATCATTTTTTGTTGCAGCTTGCAGTTTGCAGCTTGTCCGTTTTTTTTTTAACTATCACAGTGTTACCATTGGATTTTAATCAGCCTAAAACCGCATCGAGTAATGTTTTATGAGTTAAAGTTAAACTATTTAGTTTTATAAGACAGGAAATCACACCACCGAATAAAAAGCTTACTATTGAAATGGAACACTTAATAATTTTTTTTTTAACTTCAACTTTAAAATGCTCTAACTTTTTCACCCCATACAAAACAATGCACCTGAACTGAATTCAAAATATGCAAGAGTTCCTTCTAAACTCCCTTAAGCAACGCCAATGTGCCTTCAAAAATCTGCTTGTTATTTTTTATATAGCACTTTTGTTCTAATAAAAACCTTATTTTTCGCTACAAAAATTATTTCATAAACCACATTTGATTGTTCTAAAAAGTTTTATATTCCAAATTTAAGTTTTCCAAATATCTATTTTAATTACTTATTAAATTTACATTAATTAAGCGGTATAATATTTAAATAAACATTTTACAAAATCTTTAATAAAAATGATTTAATATAACAGTCAAGCCAATAGTAATAAAATTGCGTTTAACGTATTTAATATTTCCTAATTATCAATAAATCAAATTAGTCTTAAAGTTGTGCACTAAAAATAATGCAAAATATTAATTAATATTTGTGCAATATTCCATACACCTTATTTTCTACTTTATTGTTATAAAATATTTTTGCATTAAAGTGGCAATAAATAACAACAAATTCAAGAAATATTCATCCCAGTAGCACCAGCAGCGTGTAAAAACTGTTAAAATAATATTGATTTTACATAACAAGTTTGGAAAATAAAAAATTTCAATATACCACACCAAAATAGTTGAGAGGGTATTATGTGCATTTGTGCTGATGTTTGTAACACCCTGAAATATTGATACTAGACCCACCTTTAACCCTAGTTAGATAACCTTATTTTTGGCACTGAAAATATAACGATTCGTCTGAAAGACGTATGCTAGCCCATATCCTTTAAAGGATATCACCGAAAATTATCTTGATACATTTTTTGTTGAAATCATTTATTTACTCAATTTCTCTTTAAATAAAATCATTTTTAAACAGAAAATAATAATAAAAATAATATTAAAAATTAAAGACAATAAGCCTTAAAAAGTATCACAATTTAAAGTGTTTTTTATAAAGGACTTCAGTTCGGCTCTTAAAACTAAAATACATTTTTTCTTTGTGCTTTGTTTAGATAATAATATCTGTTTTAACTTAAATTAACAAAAAAAAAATTAATTCATGGAAGATTTACAAAATAAACTCTTGTGGTCGCCACATACAGGTGGACCGCTTTAAACACATACCATTTTTAATTAAAAATATCAGAAATCACAGTATTTTTTTGATTTAGGCTACTACTACAAGCAGCGTTTATTTCATTTGGTAAATCATTTTGAATGTTACTGCGCAAAGTTTTTGATAAAGTACGAATTTCTTGCCTTTTTTGTGGTCCATTGAACAATTTCCGAAATTATTTCGGTAGTAAAAAAAAATATCGAAGAATTAAATTGGTTCGTACAGTGATTTACATTCCCGAGTTGGTCCTCTTGCCGTTCGAACTATATATATTGACGAAATTCGGTCAGCGCTTTCACCCTTTGTTGTAGACTCACAGTGCTTACTTTTCCGTCTTATAGTGCGTCAAGATACAGTAATAACTCGGCTATCGAAAGCAGTAGTAAAATTATCAAGTTCTCGCAGATTTTCCTTAATCGGTGGTATATTCTCATCAGGTTCAAGAATATCAACAAGTTCATCCCCTACATAATTTTGAACATTATCCTCTATTAATTCATCTTCCGCACATTTCCAGTGAATCTAATGAGTCCAATACGCTTTTCAAAAGAGCAGCAATTTCTGCGTCGCCCAAACCACGCTTACAAGAAACTTTTAACCCTAGGATTCTCGGTACCTTTTTACCATAGGTAGGTAGGTAGGTAGAAAGGCTGGTGTGAAGTCTCCTTCACACCCTCACCCAGAGACCAATATGGTCCATTGTGATGCCTTGTTTAGAGAGAAATAGCTGAAAAAGAAGGTGAAGAGAAGCAGCAAAAGCATTAGAAAAGATATTTATAGATAAGAAAAGGAAGATCTGACCAAACCCGAAAGAAAAGCCTCACTCAACACAACACCAATCCGCCCTATGTGCGGTTAGCTCCCAGTCTCCTGCTGCGCAGCCAGGCCATCCTCATTACGAATCCTATTAGACTCTCGAGCCCACAGCCCGGGATGTCCCCTAATTCGCCTGGGAATCTGCTGCCCAGCCACCTCAGCCTGCTGCACTGTAACCTGGGACAGCGGCACAAAATGTGTTCAACCGTCTCCAGCTCCTCCGGGTCCTCACACAACCCAAACATATCCGACACGTCGGATCCCAACCTCATCGCCATCCTGCCTATCATGCAATGACCCGTGATGATTCCTATTATGGTCCTCACGCAGACCCTACTTCTGCCCAGCAACAACTCCGAGTCGGACTTCCTAAGCACCGGCCACAGCGTCCGTGATACCCGGCAGTCCGTTCAGTTCCCCCAGGCCCTATTGGTCGCGTCCAGAATCCATTCCCTAATCTTTCCAAAGAAGAAGCCTATTGGAGGCCTAACCGCCTCCATATGATTAGGATCCTCCATCTCTGAGCCCTGTCTCGACAACTCATCAGCAATCTCGTTGCCGTTTATGTTGCAGTGACAAGGCACCCAGCACAATCTCAACATATACTCTCCTAAGGTTCCCTCCAGAGCCCTCCTGCAACCGTCAACTAGCTTGGAGTTCATGTAACAGCCCCTTACGGCCATAAGGGCCGCCTGGCTGTCTACGTATATAGTGACCTCCGAGCCCCTATCAATGTTGTCCCTCATCAGTTCCACGGCCCTCAAGACCCCCAGAACCTCCGCCTGAAAAACACTGCAGTCGTCAGGAAGCCTATATGACATTCTGATGTCCAGATCCTCAATGTAGACTCCCGCACCCGTGCCTCTCATCTTCGAGCCGTCAGTGAAAATAGCAAATCCACTAAATAATCTGCTCCTACCTGACCAACTCTCCCTAGAAGGTGTTACCACCTCCGGCAACCGTCCGAAATCCAGCCTGGTGTCCACGAAATCCGTGGAGCCGGGTGATCCCAGGCAGTAACCCCCAGCTTCGATCTCACCTAAGATCCGTGAGTGACCCTGCGTGAAATTCCTAATCAATCCTAGTTCCCTCAGTCTAAGAATGCTTCTGGCTGCCATTCCCATAACATACTGCTCAATGTGCAGAAGATGTAGAATGACATCCAGTGCAGCTTGAGGAGTACTTCTCATGGCACCTGTCATGCCGATTGAAGCACACCTCTGAGCTTTAGACAGAAGGTTCCTTCGACTAGCCACTCTCAATGACTCCCACCAAACACAGCATCCATACGTAAGAATGGGTCTAACCACCGAAGTGTACAGCCATCCCACTACTGACGGCCGGAGTCCCCAGCTCCTACCTATCGATGATCTGCAAGCATAGTAGGCATTGAGGCCTCTCTTAAGTCTCTCCTGAGTATTCCTTCCCCACGACAGCTTGCTGTCCAGAAAAACTCCTAGATACTTAGCGCTATCAGATAGTCTAAGCTCTACTCCTCCTAGTACCGGCAGCCTAAAATTCTCTACACTGTACCTCCTAGTAAAAAGAACCAACTCGGTCTTCTCCGGATTAACTCCCAATCCCTTATCACTCGCCCATGCTGACAGTTCGCCCAGCGCCCCTTAGATGACTTCGCTTATTGTCGGCAGAAACTTGCCCGATACCAATTTTTTTAACATAAAGTTCTCTTCTTGGTCTAGCCAATTAAATAAAAAGTAAATAAATATATTTCTTATTGAACGTATGCTGATTACTTTAGATTATACAAATTTATTATATAATTTTATTATTTCATTATTTTATTCCATATGCAAGTCATCGAAAATGTAGTCTTTAATTTCGCACATTGCTATTTCGCATCTACCACAGCTGAAACGAGTTTTGCGTTAGGTTTTTTTAGTTAAATTGAACTAAGCGCATAATGGGCCGAAGTTTTCTGATTTGATTCAAACTTCATTCATTCGAGTTAGAACACTTCATTTTAATATTTCGTCCTATTTGAAATATCTTTCAAGGAAAAGAAAAATTATGTCTGGCTAGACCAATAGGGTCACTTCATAGACTTTTACATAAAAATGGAATTTAACCCCACTTATTTGCTCCAATCGAATCCAAAATTATTCCTTAAAAATAAAATTTTTACATAAAAATGTCAGCAGCTTTTGTTTTTTTTTTAAATTGATGTTCCAAGGCGAATTCTTACATTATTTTGAAAACGGATACAACACTGTAAAATACTTTAACATTGTGTCAAAATAGTACAACACTATATTAATCAATTCAAACAAACATATTATTATGTTTTAATTTTAAATTGTGTGTTTTGAAATATAATATTTAAAAAACGTTTTAAATTTCATAATTCTAAGTGAAAATTATAGAATTTAAGAAAGTTTTCCCAGAACCACCAGAACGGTATACCATTCTGACACATGGTTAGTTATCAGCTGCTGCTTACGTAGCAAGCCAAGATCACCTTGTATGAATTCGCTTTGGTGATGTGCAATAAAAAAAACTTGACATTTTTTAATCAGTTAAAAATTTTTTTTTTTTATTAATGTTTGTGATATGTATATATATATTTTTTGATTAAATTAAATAAAGCACATTTTAAACTAAAAGCCAAAAAAAAATTTTTTGTCGATTCGTTTTACTTTCACCAACCCCTTACTACTCTCATTAAAAACAAATAAAAACATGTCGATGTTAATTGCAGAACACCAAAAATGCTGAAATAATAAATTTTCGAGTGAATTCGAATTCTAGAACACACCTGAATAAGATGATTTATTCCAGAAAGAAGTTCACAGAAAAAAAATCAAAATTTTCTCTAATCACCAACTTTATACCAAATTCATAATATCAAGCAAACAAGTTGTTGATTTTGCTCCTATTACCAAAATGATTATATTGATTACTAAAAATTGTAAAATTGTGAATATTTTTTTTTTCAATAAATGATATTTTTAATTTAATTAAAAAATGCAAAAAACTTTGCCAATTCAAACAATGTGTTAATTTATTTTATTAAATATTGACAATTCCCAACAACAATTCTACAAATTTAAATTATTTTATTTTAAACGAAAAAGTCAATTAATATTTTTTGATAGTTAATTAATATTTAAATTAAAAATTTATTTCAAAGAAACTTAAATATTAATTAAATCAAAATTATATTTTGAATTTTCTTTCAACTAAAAAACTAATTGATTCAATTATCATATTAATTAAATTTAAATAATTTTTAAACCATTTTTTAATTGATAAAAACTGTTTTCTGTGTTTGTATGGAGGCTATGTGAAATTATGGACCGATTCTTATTATTTTCAGTGATTGTCTTTATGATTTAAAACCTATATACAAAACTTCATCAAATTACCTTCAAAATTTCGACCTGTACTTTTCGCAAAAGGTTACATGGACCGTCAACGGACGGAGGAGTATCGATTCAGAAAGTGATTCTGAGTCGATGTATTTATTTTATATGAAAATATAACATCATAAATATAAATTAAGAGTAGTGCAATTTTTGGCAGTCCGGCCAGGGCTGGACATTTGTAATAAGAATTTTTATTAGTGAAAAGAAAAGTCAGTTAATTCATCTCAAAGAAATGATAATACTTCGTGGGTATTTTTTTATCTTAATTGCGCCAAAAAAGGATGAATTGTTGCATTGTAGCAATAAACTTTCGATTGTACCAAATTTGGTACAATTGAACCATTAAACCCATCAGTGATTCTAGAGGATACAGCTAAAGAAAAGGGGATAACTTCTAATTGGTTGTACCGATTTTCTTTAAACAAAGCTAAGAACACTCTCTATCGCCACCTTTCAAACAAACAAAATAAAATCAAAATCGGTCCAGCCGTATTGAATCTTCGATGGAACGGACAGATACCAAAATACACTTAAATATACACATATGAACACTATAAACTTGTAACATCCCTGTTTTTTTGGGCGAGGCTAAAAATGATTGAAGAAATTCTATAGCTAACGAATTTTAGTTGCTTTATATAAGAAATTTTTGTTTGTGTAAAATTTTTATTTAAAATATTTAAAATATTTCTTTCTGATATTTATCGTTTAAGAATTTGAATTTTTTCATCATGATGGATTTTTATATTTGTTCAACAAAACTCATTTAATTTCTTGAGGACGTGACAAAAAGTGTAATTTTCTCTGAAAATGCCAACATTGAGCTCCAACAAATAAAAAAGCAACTTTATCAATGTCGATACTTTAAATCAGACAAATCAGATTAATAATGCTCAAAATTACAATAATAAAATCAAATTTTAAGATTCTTTTTTTTATGGTTGCGAAAGAAAAAAAACAGCACTTTAAAAGTTTCAGGATTTTTAAAGAACTGTTTAAGGTATTATATGAAAAAAATTAGCCGAAAAATATAGGTTTTTGACCAATTCAATTTTTAAAATTTGATATTGTACAGATGTTGCAAAAGTATAAAAAAAGTATTCTCTTTAAAATGACATCTTCGTATGTAAAGTAATTTTTGAGATATTGAAAAAACAAGCTCAACACATTCGGCTAATTCGGCGAAATTAAGATTTTGAACATGAAACTTTTTTTTAATAATTGATAAAAATACTGAAATTTATTGTTGGAGGATAAGCTGTTCCTATGCGCATTTCACTGGTTGCTTAGGCCAGATCATCAGGAAACGTTCTCCTAAATAATTTTAGAAAAGCCAAAGCTATCAGCAAACAAGACTATTTGCTTATGGATTTTGTGGTCTCTTTGAAGTAACCAAAAATTTGAAGCGAAATGATTTTTATTTTTCTAAAAATTAGCAGAAAATTCTTAATACGTACAAGATTTATCAATGAGGGAACGTTTTAACATTATGATGCAAGGAAAAACGGCTGATGCTGCAGGACCACAACAAGCGTTCAATGCGTTTATTCATCAGTCCAAAAAGTCGTACTGTAAACTTGTATTGACAAGTTACACAGCAAATGCACAAAATGCATATACGTATCGAACACATGAAATAGTATTACTTTCTACTTTAGCCTGCGTGGTGTGGACCGAGTTCCAGAAATAAAAGAAACAATTTATTATTTTGTTTGATTTTTTGGCAACTAGTTGTTATGCAAAAAAAGCATTGAAAATTAAACTATTTGTTCAAAAAAAACTATAACGAAAAGTATCGGCTTATAGACAGTAAAATATCGCCGATACCGATATATCGGCAAACGTGATGTGTCGCCTAAATATCGGCATCGGTATCGTTATTTGTTACATCCTTTATACGAGTACATATTTTACTTATATAATGAAAGAAACCTTATCGACAAATTTCATTCAAATCGAAAGGGTCGGGTCCCACAGTTGGTAATGATAAAACCAATTTTTTAAAAAATAATCATGTGGTTGACTCATCACTGCAAACCCAATGTACATATATCAATATGATCTTTGTGCATGACATCAAATTTTTTGTGTTCTGTATTATAAAAATATATTCACTGCATCGTTACTCATAGTGAAGAACATCATATAGCCTGGTTGTGCTGACTCTATTTTCTGTCTAGTTATTTGTTGGTCCTTCTTAATGCTCTCGTTTGTTGACAAAAAAAAAAAAAAAAAAAAAAAAAAAAAACGATGTTCATGGAAAAATATAATAAAACTCTTAAATAACTTTGTAATGTGTTAAAATGTAATTATTGACATATATTTAATTACATTTAATTTTAACATTTTGTCACTATATATTAAAAACTCTTTCAAAAAATAAATAATGGATGTTAAAAACGAAAAATTAAGTTTGGGCTTAAATTTATGTCTATCGCCTCGAATAAAAAGTTTAAACGTTCATTTTATTTAAGTGCATGTATGTTTATTTAGGTATTATGTGTAAATGAATATGTACTTAAATGATAAACAAATACACAATTTATTTGTTGCTTCACTACATGTGAATATGGAGCATTTAAAAACTTTCATATTAAAATAGTATATTTTCAATTAAACAAGTTTTTTGGTAAAATAAAGCTACATCTATTCTAATATAAAAAAGAGATAATGTTTGTAGGAGATAATCTTCGTAGCCACTGAACCGATCTTTATGAAACTTTTACAGTATATTATTGATAGTCTGGGATGTCCTTTAGGCTATAAATTTTCATAAAGTTTAAAATTGGCGGAGCACCTACCACACAAAGACACTATTGATTAATGTATGATTGTCAGTACACAACGTCTAACAAAATCTATGTGGGATTGGATAAGTGGTGGGCGTGGTACAAAATATATTTCTTTATATCTGGAGAAGGGTGAGAAAAAATATCCAAATGCGGTGGACACAACTATGTATTCAATATACAACCTCTATAAAAAAATGGGCGGAGCAGTGGGCGCGACATCTCCCATACAAACACATAGATTTCTGTATATTTAGAGAACGGCAAGGGTTAAAGTTTCCAAATTTGGTACAAATATCTTGGTTATACGAGTACACAACATCAGTCAAAATTTGGCGAGATTAGATAAGGGGGATGGCACAAAATAGAATTCTATATATCTGCAGAACTGTGAGTGCAAAATTGATCAAATAATTGGGCTTTTATGCTCTTCATTTTTAAAAAGCGCCGGAACATCAGCCTGTAAATTTTTAAAGTAATATATGTTTTTTTGGGCAATTACAAACAATTTCATTTTACTTTTTAACGATAAACAACACTACAATGCAAGATGAATTTTCAATACCATGTTTCTGTTAAAATCGGCTGTTAGTCCAAAAGTGACTTATTCTTTTACTCTCATTTATCATTACTAAGGCGCCTTAAGCTACGGTCACACTTATAAACTATTTGACCAAATAAACATAACCACTACTTTTGTTTAAAGTTAGTGAGATTTGATATTGTCTTAATATAATATAACTAGCTGATCGCCCCTGCTTCGCTCGGAAGCAATTTAGTAATTAGAAATGAAAAGGAGGCAGTGTGTTTAGTTCTTCGAGTTTATCCTTAAAATTTTTCATACTTAGAAAAATATTAAATATTTAACGTTTCCTCTTAAATTAGCTTATGCTTAGAAAAAATGATAAGTGAATAGTAGGCATTAAAAAACTTTAATATGCCGAGTTTAACCAAAATGTTTTTATTTTACAAACCATCTCCTACAAATTTCGAATCGAGCCCAGTTGATGAGTTAAGAAGATAATAAATATTATAGGCAATAGTTCCTTCCACACGCAGAGAAAAAACATGTTTAAAAATGATCACCTGCAACAAAACAATTTTTAAAGAAATATTTTAAACATATTATAATTAATTTAACCATATTATTGTCACCGAGAACCATATTATTGTTAAATGGGTCCTCCATCAAGAAGCCACAAGCATATTATGGTTGTCTTTAAACATGTTTTGGTTATATATGACAAAAATTTGTTTCTAAATTAACAATAGTATTTTCCTCTTTTTCAAGAGCAACATGCTATGGTTGAAAACCAATTATACTATTATAAGTGTTAAACTTATTTTAGTTATTATTAACTAAAACATGCTTGGTGGCTTCTTGATCGAGGACAAATTTAACCATAATATGTTTGTCGGTGACTAAAGTATGATTAAATTAAACATAATATGCTAAAAATTTTTCTTTTAAAATAGTTTTGTTGGAGGTGACCATATATAAACATATTTTTTTTCTTGGTGCAGATGTTACACTATTTGCTTGCCAGATTCCAATAAAATCGGTTGGTAAGTTAAGAAGATATGGGAAGGGAGAGCTTTTACCTGTTTTGCCCTATTTTACACCCTCTAGCGATATGAAACATACCTTACAACCTTATCTCATACCTAACAAATACACATACAAAATTTCAAAATAATTCGTCAAGCCGTTTCAAAGGAGTTCAATTACAAACACCGTGACACGAGAATAGAGATAAAACTAATTCTACTGCTACACATAGCAAAATCCTAGTTTTTGTGAGATGTAGTATTATAAATAGTATTAAAAATAAATATTGTAATTAGCGGAAATTATATTTAAGTTTGCCTATTGCTCACGTTTTTTTTTTTTTTGTCAAATATATGCCAAGTGTGGCCGTAGCCTTAGTAAAAAAAACAAAGGTGTGTAACACATAAGAATATTGGTCCTATGAAATTGGTAAAGATAACTGTTAGGTACGAAGATAAGAACATATATATTTTTGTAGAAATTACGGGCACTAGACTTTTACTATACCGATTTTCACAAAATAGTTTTCTTAATCGACCATACGATATCCGACCGTCTGGCTGGCTGTCCATGTTTACCTTATGTGCAAAATGCAAATCGCTATTTTGGAGATACTTTTATGAAACTTTGTACGTACATTTTGATTGTCATTGGGACGAAGCTCCATACAAACTGCTTTCCGGAATAGAGTCTTTTTGTTCGTACGCTATTTTATAAAATTGGTTATACATTAAATTTGGCCCAAAGATATTTTATTGCAACCTAAATTATTGCGCCTAAATTCTATTGGAATCGCTCTATATTTGACCATAGCTTCCATACAAATACCACTTCAGAAAATAGCTTTTAATGCCACAACTTTCCTAGGGATGTTGGTATTTTGTGCTGGTATATCCATAATTGACTATAGGTCCAAAATAAACCCCTTCCTTAAAATCATCTTAAGTCGAAAAAATCTCATATAAATGTATATATCAAATAATATTCGGCAAAAATAATTCTTATATGAAGCGTAACAATATACAACATATAATTTTTTTTCCGTTCCATGATAGTGTAGGTTATAACTTAGTCGTGCTTGACCAACTCTACTTTCTTCTTTGATTGTTTTTTTATTTTCTCTATATAATTGAAAGTAGAGTAGAATAGTCACAAAGTTGTTAATTTTATAGATATAAAATTGTTTCGCTTTAAATTAAAATCACTTTTTTGTATTGTATAGAAATAAATTTAATTAAATAACAAAATAACTTAAATTTGTAACGGCTTAAAAGCTTTTACAAATAAATTATGCAATCTTTAAATAATATGTTAACTTTCTTTAATATGCAGTATATTTGTTGAACAAAACTTTTAAGCATTGTAACTCTTTGGCCTAAAAAATAAATTATAAATTATTTCCTTTTTAAAAGTCTTACAACGCTTTGATACAAAAAAAAATTTACTTCATTCAACAAATGTAAATTCAACAGTATCATTTGTAGTAAATTTAAAATGTGCTTAAACAAATTTTTAATTTAAATTATAAATGTAACAAAAATGAAAAAGAAAATAATCTACCGCACAAAAACATTTCTCATGTAACATTTTGCACATGTAAAAATTTATGTGTTCTTACATTCTTTGAGCATCTTTATATAACATGAATGTAAACTAGGGTTTCCACTTGGGAAGCATTTTCCGGGATTTCTTTTTTATATATTTTTGAAATTCTTCGGAGTTTCAGAATATAAATTTTCGGCAAATTTCCTAACATTTGTTTTAATTTTGAAGGCAATTAATGGTACTAACTGCCACTTTATCGACATAGTCGGAAAGGTCATTCCAGAATAATGACTTATTACTATTTAAGGAGCTAATTAATGGACTTAAATATTAAAGTATACTATAACTAATAAAAAAGTTTAAACAACTTTCAGACGAGAATGTATTATTCGATTTAATATTCGTTATATTGCACTAAGTACACCTGAACTTTGGTATATGTTCTTGGAGGTCTCGACATTTTAGGCTCATAGCTCCTCAATGCCTTGACCTAGGACAGTAGTTGAGGTGTCAATCATCGAAGATTTGTACCATCTTCCTAGATCCGGAGTTTCAAAAGCAAAAATCCTTAAGCGGCTTAGGCGGTACATAACTAGGAGATACATACTGGCCACACCTGTATCCGGGTATAAGGACTAGGGTTAAGTCATTATCGTCATCAACTTCACGGAATATGCTGAAATGAAAAAATATTTGAAACTAGTACTGAGTTAGCTAATTGGAGAAAATGTGCTTATAACGTATTGATGAACGATGGGCTTTTGTTTCTGATATTTTGATAACACTATTTTGATAATGAAGTGATAGAGCTTATTGCATCGCGGAGCACAACATTGTACAAGGTAATCTTTTCTGATATACATATAGCACTGATGTATCTAAGAGACATTAAGAAATAGTAAAACTAGGCAATCGTCCTCTAGAATTTACGAAGAAGGCTGGAGAAAAAATGGTCATCACCCCCAAAATATATAATGCGAAGTTAGATGTGCTATCTGCTCACATCAAATTATTACGTCATGTGACAAGTGCCTGAAAAAGGTATTTTTGTACATACGACTTCTAAGCGCCCATTGTACTAAACTAAGTGCACCTCTTTAAACTCAACTTTAAAATATTTTTTTGCTTTTTTTTCTTTTGTAGTATTTTAGGATAAGTGTTTTAAATGATTTATAGTTTTGATTTTTGAAATAATGGGTTAATCATTAAAAGTCATCTGAGAAGACTCATTAAGCTGATTTTGGCGCAAAAAATTTTAGCACAAAAAGATTGCTGGGATGGGGCTCAATTAAAATAAGTAGCCATCAACAAAAATGTTAACGAATGATAAATTGTACAGTAAATTTTTTTATAAAACTATTTGATTCCAAAGAACTTCACATCATTTATTTCATATCAAAATTTACTTATTTCTACGAAAAATATTTTCCACTAATTTATTAGACAAGCTGTGAGTTAAAAAGTGATTTAATTAAACTTGTAATGTGAACGCCAAATTAGCTGTTAATAGTTGTAATGCTAAAACCAAGTTTTAACTTTAGCTGTGAGAGATTTAACTGATTTATAATGAAGCATAGTTTCCGAAGAGGAGATATTTTAGAAAAATAATACGATGATGAAAAATATATAAGACTTAGCAGAGCCGAATATAGCACTTTCACTTTTCTTTCAGATTATATAATATACAAAAGGGTAATTTTTTACACTAAGTATGAAAAATGATGTCTCTTAAATGACCACCGTTTTCAGCTTCGCACTGATGGGCTCTTTTTAGAGCATTTTCCATAACATCTTTCAAAACTTGTGGCTGTGGCGTTCGAATTTCTGCAACAATGTTTGCCTTGAGTTCAAGGATTGTCTCTGGCTTGTTCACATACACTCGCTCTTTCAAATAACCCAAATGAAAATAGTCGGGTGCTGTCAAATCTGGCGATCGCGCTGGCTAAATAATTTCCGAATTTCTGGAAATTATTCGCCCTCCAAAAATTTGTCTTAAAAGTGCCATTGTGTCTCGGGCAGTATGGGCAGTGGCTCCGTCCTGCTGAAACCACATACCAGGTCTGTTTTCAAGAGCAGGGCGTAAAAACTTTTCTATAATAAACCGATACCGCTCTCCATTTACGGTTACAGCACTTCCATCTTCATTCTCGAAGAAGTAAGGCCCAATGACATTTTCAGATGTGATCCCACACCATACTGTACACCTGATGGGGTGCAATTGGCGTTGATGAACGGCTCTTGAATTTTGAGAACCCCAGAACCTACAGTTCTGCTTATTAACAAAGCCATTCAAATGAAAATGATGTTATGGAAAATGCTCTAAAAAGAGCCCATCAGTGCGAAGCTGAAAACGGTGGTCATTTAAGAGACATCATTTTTCATACTTAGTGAAAAAAAATTTCCCTTTTGTATATTATATAATCTGAAAGAAAAAATAAAAAAAAATTAATAAACGAAAAAGTTATTAAACTTTTACACCCCTTGGTTTCTTTTGGCCCACCCGTATGTTGACGGGGGTAAGTAACAACCTCAGATACAAGAATATTTGGTAAAAATTAGCACACACCTATTAGGGAGATCGATTATTCGACTTTTTTAAAAACCCGATATTCGAATATTCTGAATAGTTGCTATTTAAAGTAACCGGTTTTTGTTACGCATTTTCAAAATAACCTAGTTCAAATATTATATTAATATTAATTCAAAAATTTAATAAGTTTTTGTAATAAAGCCAAAAAACTATTTCCCAATAAAATCCAAAAAAAAAAAAAGAAACACCAGAAAATGGATCAAACTATAGGCTTATTTAAAATAATTTTTATTATCTACTGAAGTTGCTTTGTAAAAAAATAATTGTATAATGTAATTTAAAAACTGTTAAATGATGTTAGATCTAAATAAACGTTTTGCAAAAAGAAATAAAAAAATTATAGGAATTTATTAAATTATTTTTTTAAATATTTTAGTAAAGTATTATTTGTCATTTCTTTAGAACTACTTCGAACGGAGTTAAGTTTTATTTGGGGTACATTAATATTAAGCATGCGGACTAATCAAAGGTGATTAATTGGTCGTGACGTGGAAGAACCTTTGCTTATCATTTAAGGGCATTTAAGGCACCTAGCTTTGTCTTTTTAATATAAAAATATATATAATATTTAGGCCACTTTCTCACAAATTACTATTTACTTTTTAACTGAACCCTTTTTTTGTAGTAATTCAAATTGTTATTGTTGTTTTCAACAAGAACACACGCTTTTATAAGCGATTTGAATTTACATTGTTCGTAAGGTTTTTTTACTTTTGTTACATTTTGTTTTGACATTCTTCATAAAAGTTTAAGTTTTCCCAATATTCAATCAGAAATATACTAAAATTACGGGTACATTTTACACATTATTAATATAACCGGTTAATTATACCAAAATTACCGGTGTATTCGATATTCGAAAAATGTACATTTTAAAATAACCGGCTTGGGTGAAACTAAAATAACCGGTTAAAACCAGTCGAATAATAGCCGTTCGATCTCCCTAATATCCATGCCTTTTCAGGGATAACAAACTATAAACCCTAGAGCATCCATAAATTTTTCAGTAATGCAACTTAGTAAACAGAAAATACGTTCACATACGCATTCACTACCGTACTTAGCCACATATTTACATGTTTACAAACGATGTTATCCTTGAAACTTTTCAACACATACTTATGCATTCAAACTCTAAAGAATATTCTCTTTTATTTTATGAATATAGAAGACATACTTTGTAGTTTGTTTTTTCTCTTAAGATTGAGCAATTTGTATTTAATAGAAAGTTGTTTCAAAATTGACTGCTCATATTAAACTTTCAGCATTAAAACTCAAAACTCATGTTAATCGAAATGGACCATTCATCGATGTTTAGCACAACGTTGGCTTAAAAAGTACCACAGCTTCCTAATAAGCTTCACTGATAGAAATCCGTTTCTCTCTGCCAAACATCTAATGACAATGTTTAAATCAAAAAAAAAAAAAAAAAAAAAAAATCCATGACTCCAACATATTTTTTGAGCATCCTAATAAATATTCGTGTTGTTCAAAGTGTGTACCTATTTTTACTTATGCGTGCCATTTTTTTCTTTATCTTTGCAGGAATGTTGTATTCAAATAACTACTTGTATTGCTTAAAGCATTTAAGCAAAATGACAAGAAATGTTTCTGCTTATAATATTTATTCATTTGCAAAGAGAAAGGGAAATAAATGTAGACAAAATGTCTGCGGTTTTCACGTTTACATGTTACATGCAATCTATTAAGCATGCTTAAAATATTCTTAAGATTTGCAAATACCTTGCTTGAAATTTATATAAATTGCATGTAATTAGACTTCCTATATGTTCGTAGAAATATTAAATTAAAAAATTAAAACTAAAAGCGTAAGTGAGGAAATGCAACATATTTTGCAAACAAATCAAAAGGGTAATATTAATTCTAGGTTGAATTTAACTTAATCTTTTGCAATGTGTAATTTTTCAAATGTATACGAGATGAATACAAAAAAATAAAGTATAGTAAGCCAGACGATATGATTAGGGATGGGCAAATTGAAAAAATATATGGATATATATCGTATCGATATTTTTAAGAGTATCGATATTTATTTTTTAAAAATATCGATATTTCGATGTATGAAATTATTACTAAATTTAAAAACTTAAAATACTTATGTCAATACATATTTACATATGTACAAACATATTGCATGTAATTCCATTCTAACATTTTATTGTTTCTTTTAATTTCAATTTTACTGCCTGTCGCTCGATTTCGAACGAAACTTTCATTCGCTTAACTTTTATTTAAAACAAAAAGCAATTTTGAAATTTAGTTTTTAAGGTAAGTTATGCGAACGAAGTTTTCATTTAAAATCGAGGGACCGGCAGTTAATTCTACAATAAAAAAATCAAAAAAAGTAAAGCATACAAAATAATTTTTATTTCTTCGCCATATGAAATCTTACAAAAAAAAAAAAATTAATTAGGATTATATAATGCCGGATTATATACTGCCGGTAAACGAATTTTGTGACACATGCTATGCAATTAAGATGTGTAATATTTTATTTTTAATATATAAAAATATGCTCAAATGAAAAAAAACACAATAGTTTTTTATTATTACCATTCCAACTTTCATGAGTCTATTGCTGCTAATTAGCCATAACTAAGGCGATTCTTTGTATAATTCTGGGAACTCTTTTCAGAATATTTTTTCCGCGCTTAATTTTTTGTTGTCATCTCTTAAAAACCCGAGACAAAACTGAACGATTATGATGCAATTCTTAAAAAACAACAGTATTGTAAGCAGTTGAGAAACGGTTAAGATGTTGAATTTTAATATTGAGATCTTAAAAATATCGAATTCGATAGTCGTAGATAAATATCGATGTATCGATATATGGGTATTTTTAATATCGGCGATATATATCGATTATAAATTTTTTAAATATCGATATATTGATATATCGATATTTATTGTCCATCCCTAGACATGATACTTTATATGAGGTGTGTTTATTTACAGAAAATTATTGCTTATTTACAATAATTGTTATTATTAAGCAGTGGGACCAGATCTTACAAATTTTTTCAGCTTAATCTGGCATAAGACGTGACCAAAAAATGCTCCGATCCCTGCAAAATTAATACGATTTTATTTCTATGCTATACAAAATTATTTAGATCATTTTATTTCTTATCGTTGAAGAAAAGTTGAAGTTTTAAAATGTTTATTTTTTCAGCAGTTTAGAGCAAAAAACTTGTTCAAACATTTACACTATAGAATTTTTATCTATATACAAAGTGAAATTTAATTGTATTTTAATATTATATATATAATATCGAAGTGCATATAATTTGTGCAGTCAACATGATGATGACATTTCTAATATTCCTTTTCTTAACATAAGAAGAGAAGCCAAGTGGAAAATTTAACAGTGAGGAATTTTTTTTTTTTTTAAACATAAGAATTATCCATTTTCATACGAAATTTCATTTTCGATACAACTATTTTTAATAAAAATTTATTATAATTTATAAAAAAAATTAAGTCAAATCAATTAAACTAGATATTCGTAAAAATTTTTGAAATAATGCTTAAAAAGCTAAAAATATTTTATAAAAATTTGTATTTTGCAGCTAAATACAAATTTTTAATGCTAAATTGAGGTGCAAAAATGCTAAAATGGCCACACTGCTAGTAAGTGATCACGTCAGTGTTGCCAGGGGAAGAATCAAAAAAGTTACGCTGCTCTTTCAAAAAAGTTACGTTTTTCGTCAAAAGTTACATTTTGAAATATTCCTTGAATAAATATTAAATTTATATGATTTAGATAAAATAAATATTTTTATTTTATATTTCAGTAATAACAAAAAGACAACAAATTCATCAATTTAACAAAAACATAACTTAGAATAAAAAAAGAGATACGCGTATGGAAACGTAAATTTAAAAATAAGACATATACAGGTACAAATTTGAGAGACAAAAAATTTTTTTAAAATTCCTGATAGCTAAATTTTTACTAGCAAGAATTATTCCACCACCTGTTTCATGCTCTTGTTTACAAAAGAAAAATAATTTTTATATTAAAAGTTTTTCAATGAAATGGGATATTTATTTTTCTAAAATTTAAGAACAATATTCTTGCGCAAATAGTTTAAATCAATTAAATTAATTAAGAAATAATATCGTATCTTCCAGCTGAATATTTTCAATATACCTAATTTGCTAGTTTTTGCTGATAAAAATTTCATTTACTTAAAATTTTGAGAAAGAGTTTGTTAATTTAAAATTTAATCTCTCATCGCAAGTTTCTGCTAGTTAACTGAATTAACACGCCTATGCATTACGTGATTTCAGTAATGGAACGTCTAAAGAAAAAACTATTATTAATTAATAATATTAATCTTCTAGCTAACACAAAATAATTTGTTAAAGATTTCGTTCGATCTATCAACATCTTCGGAAGTTTGGATTATATTTGCAATTAATAAGTAGAGTTTTTCGCAACACGCTACCGTATTTTTTTATCTAACAGATTTTTATTTTTTTCTTCACAATAGTTTTTTTTTCAATTGTTCCATACTACTCCTTCTTTTTATTTGAAATTATTTAATTTGTATTACTTACAAAGAGTCAGATTGTCTACAATGTCACGCGAACGAGAATACCTTACTAATGCAGAATTGCAAGACATCACCTATACAAAGGGTAGGTCTGTTGAGACGGCTCTTCACTCATTAGTTGGAACTATTGAGAGATCACTCGAATTTAAGGAGTGTGCTCTGGTGGCCTTTCTCCACATTGAAGGGGCCTTTAACAATGTCAACCCGGATTCTATTGTTGCATCTATGAGGAGTCTGGAGGTTGATGACGGCATATGTAGACTTGTGGATAATCTACTCAGGAATAGGGTCATCTGTTCCACGATAGGTGCGACCAGCGTTCAGAGACTGGTTAACAGGGGTACTCCCCAAGGGGGAGTACTATCCCCACTATTGTGGAACCTGACTATGAACACCATGTTGACGAAAATGGATGACATGAGGATTAAAACTGTGGCGTACGCTGACGATGTTGCAGTGGCCATCACGGGGAAGCATTTGAACATAATGTATCAGTGTATGAAGGATGCATTAAGGGTACTTAGCACCTGGAGCGTATCACGCGGCTTGGGTGTTAATCCGTCTAAGACGGAACTGGTACTCTTCACGAGGAAGTATAGGACTGAGGTCATGAGACTTCCGAGGCTAAATGGGACTGAACTTAGGTTAGTATCTGGGCGTAATCATGGACAGTAAACTGTCGGGGGGGCTGAACATCCGGACGAGGATGGAAAAGGCAATTGTTGCTATGTATGCGTGTAGAGGTGCAATCGGCAAGAACTGGGGCATGGGCCCGAGGTGTGTCAATTGGATCTTTGAGGCTGTAGTAAAGCCCACTCTGTATTACGGTGTTGTCGTATGGTGGACTGCGCTGGACAAGGGCAGGTACCGTGCGATGCTTCAGAAGGTTCACAGACTGGTCGCATTGATGATCACAGGATCCATGCGCTCCACTCCCACCAGGGCGGTGTTTACTATGCTAAACTGGCTGCCGGTGGACATCACGGCCAGGCATATGGCTCTTTGTTCGGCGATACGGTTGAACGCGACACACAGCTGGTCGAACCGTGACTATGGGTACTCCAGTATAATGGGATACTCGATTGTCCCTGAAGGAGTGGACTACTGCACCCCGGAGCCTTTCTTTGGCGCGAGGTATGCGACACATATAGCGCACGAAAGTGCGCTGTCGGTTATGGGTACCTTCCATGAACCAGCCCTGGAGGTATACACTGATGGTTCAAGGAAGGGGGAAAGAGTTGGCGGAGGTTTCTACATAGAGGAACTGGGCGTTAAAGCTTCCTTTCGTCTGCCGGATGGATGTAGTGTCCTGCTGGCGGCAATCTCGTCTATAAAGCGGGCAGCCAACTGGCTAAAGTATTATCGCGTATCGGGAGATATACGTATATTTACTGATAACAAGGCTGCCATTGCCTCTTTTGTGGGTGTCTCTACGACATCTAGGTTGACTGTGGAATGTCGGATGTCTTTGAATGAGATTGCTGAACATTCAGAATTAACGCTTATATGGATACCAGGGCACTCAAACTGCCCGGGAAACCAGGTAGCAGATGAGCTGGCCAAGGAAGGTGGTCGAATGGATGAAACATTCATTGATCAATTCATTGGCCTTCCAATGGCTCACTGTAAGTCACTCATGCGGCGCGAGAACTATAGAAATGCGCAAGAGGGATGGACCCGTGAGTCCACCTGCTCCACATCCAGGGCACTTTGTCCTGGATATGATGAACGGAGAACCAAATCTCTACTTAGGTTCAATAGGAACCAAATCAGGACCGTGGTGTCGGTCATAACTGGACACTGGCCTGTTGGGACTCATGCTAGAAGAATGGGTCTGGTATTCAATGACTACTGTAGAAGTTGTCATGATGAGGAGGAAGAGGAAACTGTGATTCACTTTCTCTGTCAATGCCCTGGGCTACGGGGCATTAGGGAAAAATATCTGGGAGAACCGGTGTTTTCCTGTTTGGAGGATTTATCAAAAATAGAACTAAGATTGCTTCTTCTCTTCATTAGGAAGACGAATTGGCTCAACCTTGCAGTGATGCCATCTGAATAACTGCTCTTCGGGATAGGCATTGGCGCTGGGTATCACAAAGGGACCGCTAAAGGACCTAAGTGAGCTGTCTCTCGATGGCTGCCAATGGAACCTAACCTAACCTAAGTCATCACCGATAATTGAAGCGATGTTGAACAGATGAAGCGGACACGATTGAAATTTCTATTTGGTTGCCATTAATACTACCAGCGATTCCGATACGTGGAAAACCAATCCGCTTCGGATATTAGCAATGGGCGCTTTGCTCGATAAATGGCTACATCGGCCAGCTTATCTAATATTCAGGTGCATTTAAAATAAGAGTTTGGGACTCGGTGCATCCGTCATAGTGGAACTATTATACAATGAGCATACTATGCAGCACTCCTTCCACTTTGACATTTTTTAGCTCCAATTACCTGATGTACTTGTTGCGAGAGAGAGAGAGTGAGGGAGGGAGGGGACTCTGTGCAACTGGCACTGTTCGACCTAATCGTATTATGCGCCCCTTTTAAAACTGGGTGAAGAGCCTTGAAAAAGCACGATACCGACTATGCAATATGGTAATTCGGTGGATGGATAACTTTAAAGTTGCTATCCCAACTAATTACGAGAAAAACGATATTATTGTAACAGTGTAACGGTATAGCAAGGAGAAAAAGATTAAAAGTTGGTGTTCAATAGACCCTCGTCTTCAACGATTACAACAGGCGCATTTGGGCGACGTGTGTTCACACGACAATAGGGTTGCAAATTACCGTATCGGCATTCATGGCAAAAAGTAGTAGGGGCTGTTCTGGGTCCAATGTTTGAATAACGCTCTTCTCAATGACAAAAACGAAGAACTGAATAATTCCATATTAAATTTATTTTCAAATAAGTACTGGAAACTAAAAAAATACCGGTTTTACTTAAATGTACTTTCTGAAATGGTTTACCTGTAGCTATTTTGAAACAGTTATTTCCTAAATATGTACTTTCAACAATATCAATAACTAAAAAAATTGTACCGAACAAAAATACTCGTCAAAAATATGTTAAGAACTATAAAATTAAGAAAATCCAACAAATAAATAAATTGCTATCTGACACTTTTTAAACATCAAATCACCAAAATTATGCACCTTACCGCCTTAAAATTGGCAAAAAATTCAGCCAGTGGAAGAACGTTGTAAGTCAATAACAAAATTAGTTTGAAATGGTTTTGCAACATAGAATAACGTTTAAAAAGCCTTTTGCATAAAAGTTTTTATTATCATTAATTTTAATAATCTAAAAAAAAATTAAAAATAAATAATCCTGCCTGTTGAAAGCTTTTTTTTGCTCTTCTAAAAAATAATTATTTTGTAACTTAAAACGTTATTCGCGACTGTGCTTCAATTTATGAAACATCATATGATGCACCATTTAACAGTTTCTTTAATTGTTGTAACTCATTGCACTCCAAATATCCACTACATTAAACGTCAGTTTGGGTGCCCCGGTAGGCTAGTTGGTAGTGAGCTAGTCTATCAGTGCGGGGGTTGCGGGTATGATTACCACCAGAGACTCCGGTCTCCTCCAGACAAGAAGGCCAATTATGAGGCCAATTTTTGAATTTCGAAGTTTTTGTTATATCTTAAATAAAAAACATTTTCTCAGCTAATCTTTACTTTTCTTACTTAGCATTTACACATCGTTACCTTAATATAAAAAGGCCCCAACTCATCAAAAACACTTTTTACAGGAGAAGGAAAAAACTTAATAAAAGCTGAAATAATATAGCTACACAACCATTGTCAAAAAACATCTTTATTAAAATTAAACGAGGAATTCAGATTGAAATTCATAATATGTATTTCTTTTGAAAAATTGTGTGTATGAGTGAGGCCTTTTTTTCTTTAGAAAAATTGTGTGTATGAGTTAGGGCTTTTTGTATTCTGCTTATATCTTCTTTATTTTTAATCTAATTTGCTTGAAATTTTAATAGAATGTGTATTAGCAACCATTCTACAATAATCAATAAAAAAACGGATTTCCAAAAATAATGAGTTGGGGCCTTTTTATATTAAGGTAACGACATGCTCCTTTAAGTTCGAATAAAAGCAAATTTTGCATACGAGTCGAAATTTGTCACTTGCACGCCATCAAATGTCAAAACGATAGACAATATTACCCTGTTCAAAATTTAAGGAACATTTACTGGATTTTTTTCAAATTATAATTAAGGTTTAAACTTGGAAAATATATTTTCATCGTTAATTTCTTAAAACGCGCATTAAAAAAGCAAGTTTTTGTTAATTGTAGAGCATTATTACTATTAAAATAATGCTAATATAAATAAATGAAAACCATATCCCAAAAATGTCCCTTTATGCTGAGTTTGGTGACTTTTCTTCTTCTTTTTTTGTACTTCTTTTTTAAATTGAGAAGTAAACAAATTTTCTCAAGTTGACGATTCAACGACATTTGGAAAATGAACTATCAGTGGTATGTGTAAACAGAAAATCAAATGGCATGAGATTCCACTACTTCGAAAATTTTTTCGTTGATAATATGTAAACACCAGTACCTACCAGTACACTACTTGCAACTGTAATCGTGGTGATATTCACGATACACAACATTTTTTAGTGTTTTTTTTTTTTTGTTGGCGTAAATTTCGAGACGGCTTCATTTGAATAAAATAAGGTTAACACCGTTAAATAGACATCTTTCTATTACTTTAGCCAATACAAAAAATGTGTTAATCGGCTAAAAATTTATTGCGTTATAGGCCTCAAAATTTAAAAAAAAATGTTATCTGAAAAATGTTATTGTTAGACCTTTTGTCAAAAATTATAACTATAAATTGTTCCATTAACGGCCACTGTCACCAAGCTCAGTTAAAACTAACTATTACTCTAACTTTCAGTTAACAATATGTTTTTAACAGCTATAACTGATAGTTGTTGTAACTGTACTTGGTGCAATTGGCCGTATGATGGAAAAATGTACTTAGTAAATTTTTTCGGGCTTCATTTCAATGATAATTTTGCAACGATCACATGATGCATAACATTTTTAAACTTAGATGAAAATCAAGAAAGTTATAAGTTTATTAAGTGAAAAAGCCGATTTTTTCACAAATAAATTTTTTAAATTCAGTTTCAAGCATGTGTGTGAAAAGGTAGCAAGGTAGTTATGGAAGTAAAATTTTGACACTAGGGGCTAGTATAAACTTTGACATTAGCGTAGAAATTTTTGGATATTTTATTTCACCATAGAACTTTGCTACCACACACAGCCAAAGCATAATTTTTATTTTTTTTTTTTTTTTTTGTTAAAATAAATTTTGTATGGGAAATAATATGGGCTTTCTTCAATTAAGGGCGTAAAACCTTCTTAGATTTTGTCAAATCTCCAAATCTATAACAAAATAATTTTTTACGTGCATGCTTAAAAGAAACAATTATGAAAAGTTTCCATATTAATTAAGCAAATTCAAATAAAATTCATAATATTACTTCTACTTCCAGCCCTGATATAGGGCTTAAAAATATGTCGAAGAAAGTAAAAAAAAACTAAAGTTTTTGTATATACGAGTAATTTAGGTAAATGTAACCTTCTAGAATAATTCAAAATTTATTGGATAAATTTTAGTTTCCTTCACACACAAATGCTTTATCCTATTTAACAATCACGATCAATAGAGGGGAAATATGCTGATGATTTAAACATTTTCTTGAAAATAAAAACAGTGAATGATGGGCTTAATATCAATCGGATTACACATTTGCGCAATCCTCTTCTAATATCATTTTGAATTGATGGCAATTTATTGAAAACAGTTAATGAGGTAATTGATTCGGGTATACTATTTGATACGAAATTAAGTTTCGTTCCCCATTTGGAGTCATTAATTCCAAAAACATATTGAGAATTGGCCTTTATTAAGAGCAATTCTTTTGACTTTTCTCATTCTCGTACCTTAAAAATTTCGTTCACTGCTCTAATTAGGACAAAACTTAAATATGGTGCAGTAGTTTGGAGCCCTTAGGTTAGAGTGCATATTTGGTCGGGCCGATTTGCAGAGACGCAAAAAAGCGCCCAAGTGACAAGGAAAATCGATTTCTAGGGAAGAAACTTTGCACAAGGATGAAAAAAATCGCACTGTGACCCATTTCAAGTGTGCAAATCGAGTCTAAATGTATGACCGACCCCCACTAACTTTGGAGGGCCGACCCACCCTTGTCACTTGGGCAATTTTTAAATCGACCCTAGTGTACATATTCGTTATCTATTTTTTAACGAAAACTCTACAAGGACACCAGCTGTCAAATTACTTGGTTACGTATGAGTATTATTTTATTCCAATTTATTAACATGCATACGCCCTGTGGTACAACTAATAAATCAAACTTTTAAAAAAGCAATAACCGAAAAATAAGACTTTTTGTAGAAAATGATGTATAATTAGGATTTTTTTCTAGTCACTAAAATTGACTATTTCCTAAAATAAGTAACTTTTACAAAAATCCGTAAGTCTCAATTTACACGTTTCATCTTTTGATGCTCAACTTTTTTTCAATTCACTTATGAAGATGACATTATGTTCACACGCAGCAGCCGGTTTATATTTTTATTACTTCAAAACAACAAAACTTTTATTCAAAGCGAACAAAAGAGAAAAAGAAAAGAAAAAAATTTTCATGCAGCCATTGTTGTGCATATACCTACGAATGAGAACACAAAGCGTACTGCCCAAGTACAGGTATCTCCGTACCAACCCCTTTTCTTCTTACTTCCCTCTCCTAAAAACTCAAGAGTTGAGCATCAAAAGATGAAACGTGTGAATGTAGACTAAGCTTTCACCACATTTTTTCAATAAAGTTAGAGTAATTATAAAAATATTTTTTTTTTACAAAAATTCACTTTATTCTACAACAAGCCAAGAATTTTATAAAAAAGCCTAATTTGACATGACTTTCTCCAGAAAAAGCCCTACTTTTACATAACGTCTTATTTGTTCGCTTATTGTTTTTTTAAAAGTTTGATTTATTAGTTGTACCACATGGCGTATGTATGTTAATAAATTGGAATTAAATAATACTCATACGTAACCAAGTAACTTGACAGATCTTTTCCTTGCAGATTTTTCTTAAAAAAAAAATAGATAACAAATATGTATACTAGGGTGGGCCGATTTAAAAATCGCACAAGTGACAATTTCAAAATTTGACCTTTGGGACAACAGAATTCATTTTAGAGGTATGATTCCTTGGGCAAAGTTTCTTATTTTGATCCATAGAATACGATTTTCCTTGTCACTTGGGCGATTTTTTTATCGACCCGCGCTAGTGCATATATATAGCTTAGAAAAAATACAAAGAAACTTCGTGTGTTTTGCTTTAAGAAATATTAAATTTTCTTATCCCTTGCCACGTTATACTGAACGTAGTTTGCTTTAGGACTTGAAATTTTGGACTTGCGTCGTAAAATGTTTTTATTATCATTTATTTTTGATTTATTTCATGCAAATATTGATTGCTCTGATCTTCTGGCTAAAATTGCTTTTCACGTTCCCTGCAGAAATCTTCGTCTTCATAATATGTTTTTTATTCAGCTACATCATCCTTATTTCGTACTTAATAGTTCATTATAATCTATTCACTAAAGTATCGCATAATTTAAATGTGGAATTTAGTACTTCGAAACATAATTTTAAGTGTTTTTTTTTATAGTATGAATAGTATTTAAATATAATTTTTTAATTTCTATTTGAAAAAAGTATTAAAATCTCGTAATAATACTTAAATAATTTTAAATGATATTTTGAATTAAATAATTTAAGTTCTCCAAATAGTCTGGAAGCAACAATGTTCTATAGTTAAACTAATTACATTAATATTTAATTAATTAATTATTAAATAAATAAATAATTAAAAAAAAATAAATAAAGGAATTCGTAGATGCACGCACTAAAAAGGGCCTACTATTTAGATATTTCTCATTTTTATTGATAGTCATGCAAAGAGTTTTTATGTTTAACAGTTTCATTCAAGTTCACATGATAGTAAAAATATCTTGATCTTTTACTAAAAAGTAGTTGGTATAACATTAGGACTTTTTCATTTGAATTGAATGGACTTTTAATATAATAACTCAAGTTAAAACAAATAAACGATATTAGCAAAAAATCACTTTTGACATTTAAAACTTTTTTTTTTTTATTTTATTTACTTGTTTCAAATGAATTCTTAATATATTTTTTCCCAAGTCAATAACAGATTGCATTTGAATTACAAATAGTTAAATAAGTTTTTCTATTAAATTTTTTTTTTTTGAGCTTTTGTAGTTAATGCATAGTTTACTTACTTTGGTAAACAAACATAACAAATAAATAAATTTAAACTTGACAGATTATTTTGAGATTTTACTATTATATTTAAGTATGTGTACATAAAGTTGTATACAATACCCAGAACTTTTTACCTTTTTCAGAAAAGTTGTTTATATTGTTGTTTACATAAAAAACATAAAAGTATGTTGTCAAATATGATGGAAAACTGTTATGCCAGTAAACTTACACACAGATGTACATTAGAGGGGTCCAAAAAATTAAACTGAACTCTAAAGTCAGTAAATGGGCTAATTTAATTCCTTTGTATATAAAAACATTTAAAACGAAGTTTGGTTCCGATTGGATTAAGAAAAGTCGAGGCGGAAAACGGTTGAAAATTAAAAAAGGGAATACAAGTCACTTTTAAAGTTTTTGTCAAATTTTTTTAAATGTCGTAAAATATTTATTTTAAATGATAGATTAATTGAAAAGCAGATACAATTATGTTTTCAAAAAAGTATAAAAACCCAAGATCGATTAAGAACTAATGTCCCTGACCACTAACGTCCCAATTATTACTTGACCGAAAAATTCGACCACACACCTTAAAGATTTCTGAATTGGATATCTGTTACATAAAGTATTTATTTAAAAGACTTTAGGTTTGGAGATATTGAAAAATGTTTTTTTTGGTCGGCGTTAACCTGTTTTCAGGAGATGCCAAAAAAAGAAAATTTTTTCCGGTGTTTTTCAAATCGCTAATTTCAAACTTTTAAAAAAATTTCAGCAAGAAAATCAAAAAAGTAAAGATTTCCACACCAGGGGCTTATTTCAAACACCTCAGAGAATAAAAATAAAATATTTTAGTAGTATCCCCCCGTTATCTTGGGGAGAGCAACAATTTGTTTTTTAAGGCTTTCAATGAAAATGATTCTTTTGCACAGAATTAATTAATAGCTTAAAGTTTATTTATTTTTATTAAGTTTCAATTAATGTAATACAGAACTTTATGACACAAGCTACAAGGACTACGTTCAATAAATTTGGTCAATATCGATTCACGATCAAGGTCATACAAGGGAGAGGTAAATGAAATTGATGAGATATGAATATACTCCACGATATATATTCATATCTTAATGAAAGTTGACTAAACTATTTTCTGTCAATATTTCAAAAGAAAATATTAGAAATTAGAAAAATGGCATTAAAAGCGTAGCTGCATTCAGATGTAAGCATAATAAAAGTAAAAATTTGTAATTATAAATAGAAAAAATACAGTTTAACTGCCTTTCAGAATATAGTCCCTGCAGCTTGTGTCACAAAACTTTGACTATCATTACCTGGATCTTAATAAAAATAGATGAACTTTACCTTGTTGGACAATTTTAAGCAAAAAAAAAGCATTTTCCTCGAAATAATTAAAAATCAAATACTTGCCCTACCCAAGTGAAGTGGGGGATATTTCTTAATTTTTTTTTTTTCATTTTCTTAGATGTATTTAATTGCTTGTTATGTGTTAAATGTTTTTCGATTTTGTCGAAGAGCATTTTTTATAATTTTTAATTGGAGATTTGAAAAACACCCCTTTAAAAATTTTGTCCTTTTTTTGTCCGTTCTGAGACATTTCTGAGGTGTCCTTTTTTGTCCGTTCTGAGGATATTTCTGAGGTGTCCTGTTTTGTCCGTTCTGAGGACAGTTTAAGGCCATAAAAAACTTTTTCCATACCTCACAATTTTGAGTCTTTTGAATAAAAAATTATATTGGAGAAATCAATTTCAAAAATCTTTAAGGTCTGTGCTCGAATTTCTCGGTCAAACCATAATTGTCACATTAGTGGTATGGGGCATTATTTATTACTGGGCTAGTTCGTAACCGAAACATATTTGTATCTTCATTTCGATTAATTTATCATCTAAAATACAACTTTTACGACATTTTAAAAATTTGATAAAAACTAAAACAAGTGACTTTTCGCCTTATATTTATTCACTATTCAAATTTTCAATCGACTTCCAGCTCGACTTTTCTTTATCCAATCGGCCACTCATTCACTTTGAAAAATGCCCATACCAACTTGGACCACTCTAGTGTGGATGTGTGAAATTGTTGTACAGTATTACGAAAGTCAACATTTTGTAAAAATGTTCTTATTTTTTTCTCTTAATAGTTTATGTATGTATTTTTGAAGTGAGTAGGCGGCATATGTTGCTATTTTAACAATATTTTATGTATAAAAACTTGTGTCCATGTGTAAATGTGTTTGTAAGAGAGAAACCCCTAAAAGAAACTGGGTGCAAGTGTTTCCAAGTCACCAGTTTTGTCGAGTGGTATGGTGACTTTTTGTCGACTATGACAACGAAGTTCCGACACTGTTAAAATAGTCTTTAATACAAAAAAAAAAAATTCTCAACAACGTAGAACTATAATTCCTGTAAAAGTTGAAGGAATAACAAAAAAGAGTTATGAATTTTTATTTTTTATTGTTAATTTTTTTAATAAAATAATTATATGTTAAAAAATGTAGACTAGATTAACTGCAATGTACTAGTGATCCTCTGGTTCCAATACCTATATTTGGTTCAAAAGAACTACCTTATGAATAGTACCAACGCCAGTAGTAGATATTAGGGAAGTAACGATGCGGCTTTTTGTCGATACGATAACGATACTGATACTCAAACAAAAATATCGCCGATGTCGATAACAAATTTCTTAATAAAGCAGTTGCCGGGCACATGCAAATTTATTATATAAAATAATTTTCGGGAATACAAAATTTATTATTAATAAATTCCCAATTTGTATTTTATTGTTGAGGGAAAGTTAGTTTTTAAGAGCATTGTTTTGTTTAAATAAATTTTTATAAAGAGCACCCCCCAAAATGATGGATGGACCCTTCTAAAGCAGAGCCATCCAAAGATTTATTTTTTGTTAAAGATTATTTTTAAATATATTTTTGGTTCAATTTTCTTGGTTTTACGGTTCAGCAATAACTATTAGTTAAAGGAACATGAAACATAATAAAACTGCCACAAAAGAATTACGGCACTGATTTTTCTTCATTTATTTTAATATTTTATGACCCAGTAGTTATTAAAATTTTGAGGAGATATATATAACATTATACAGGGTGGCATGTAAGTAACGTCATGATTTATTTCATTAATTACTTTTTCTTTTTAATTTTACTTAACGTTGATGAATTATAAAATTTAAATTATAGTTTGGAAATATGTATGTCCACATAAGGTTTTGAAAATAATATCGTTCAAATGGTGCCCATTGTTTGCTTTGACCGGACGCACAGTGGAAGAAATGGACAATCTAGCTCAGATTAATTAAAATTTCAAAATTAATTTTGGCGCCAAAATAGTTTTGTTATCGATTAATAATACATTAGATAGATCATCGACTTTTTCAATTTTGCTTTGCTCTAAATATTCGTGCAGCTGTAAAGCTTCAAACGCAACATATGTTGCACCAGCTACAGCTAAAAGTTTTCAAGTAGGTTTTAATAACCATCTGAAAGTTCTAATAAAATTCAATGTAGTGACAGTAAAATTCTATTTAGTCCTTATTATTAAAGTTCAAGGTATGTATTACATAAAAAAAAATTTCAAGTTTTAGATTTGTTAATGTTTATAGTGCTAGTAAGAAATATAATGTTGACCAATAGATTTCTCCTATTGTAGAGTTAAACTTCTGTGATTCGACTGGATTCGTTCTTATATTTGTTTTTAAAATTAATATAAAGTTGTGTGATGTGAAATGTCCAAACTGGGATGCAACTTTTCGCAATTTTTTGATAAATTAATTGTTTTAGGTAGAATGTCATTGTCCAAGCGAGCGTTATTTTTGGTTTGGTGTGAGGAAGATGGCGCTTCAAAAAAATTTCTACTGTGGAATCCTATGTTTATGACATAATAGAAAGGATCAAATATAATAATGGTCAACGCATTGATATTTCTAAAAGGGTTAAAAATATCACCTCAAAAATAAGTATAAAATGCAGAGAAAGCCACCGAGTTTGGAGGGTATTTGAGAAAAATAATTAGGTCTGGTTAGATGGTGAACTTTTATTTGTGGACCCAACTCCAAGTATTGGCCGACCCGAAGTAAGCTTTACCGACCGTCAGGAAAAAAAAGGAAAAAGTACTCATGTCTGCGGCGAGCACTAGTTCATACAAGACTGGCAAGAGAAATGCTTCGATTTTCGTATCTATGTTGAACTCAGCTGAAAATTTGCCAACAATATTGAAATCTGCCGTTGAATCCGATAACAAAGAACTTATTAACTACACAGCAGAGAAAGCTTTAGCCGTATATATTAATGGCAGTTAAACAAAAAAGGTTGACATGGACTTGCAGATTGGCATTAAAAGGAGAAATGCAAATATATTTCCCACCAATGATATTCTACAGTCTACGAAAAAAAAACTGTGCTATCGCCTACGGAATTCCAATTCAAAAATTACAAGTTCCCAGTTGTGATAAAGGAATTTCGATAAAAAAAAAACTGAGATACAAACCAAACTGAGAAAGCAAATGACTACACTAGTTCACTTAGTAATATTTTCACCGTTATTTTTCGCCAATGGCTTTTCGATATGAAATCAATAGGGATGCCTTTCAGCTGTATGCATACCGAGCAGCAATTTTTTTGTTGATTTGTAATTATGGTTTTATATGCCTTCGCCTGTCCATAAAATTCTGAATTTTTTGATGTCAGAAGAAGCTCACGAGGCCAGAAATAAAGACCTGAGAAAACTTCGACTACATATGATGTAAGTCGAAAAAATTTACGGAAACAAACAATGGAAGACTTGGCATATACCAGATTTGTTTCTTCAGATCCTTTCATTACCATGCTATCGAACGGTCCAGTGCCCTCTTCAAAAAAGGCTGAGCTATTAGATAATGATTGTATCAGTCTTCTTTTCAAAGCAGATGAAGAAAGCAATGTGTAAGATGATACCTCATCAGATACTGAGTAAAGCACTTTTATATTAAAACTAGCTGTTTGGTCCCGGCATTGCTCGAGATTTTCTTTATAACAATAAAAAATTAAATCCTGGAGAATTTCGCCAATAACTTGACCCCAGCGCTCTCTACTTATTTTGGTTTAATAAATATATTTGCTGAATTTCAGCCAAATCGTATCATTAAAAAAAAAATTACATCACGACAACAGCGGCCCCTATCGGGATTAAACGTAAGATAAATCTAGCTCCCAACAAAGATAATTTATTGTCCAAGTTTTGTGTCAATCGGTCCAGCGGTTCTTTAGTTTTAGGAGGACATACACGGCACAAACGTTTTTATATACATATGTATATAGATTAAAAGCTGCCAAACATTTTTAGCTTATACGAAAAATTCACTAAAAAATTCATTAATTTGTGTTTATTGTATTCTTATCTATATAAAAAAAAAAATTCCGAATTAAAATATCAGCTTCATTTCTGAAGTTATTAATACATCTCCGCAAGATTGGACATTTCTCCTACTGTGGGACGTGCTCTTTCCAGAGCCTTTCCCATTACTTTTCTTAGAATTTCAGATCCCAGCGCCCTCTCTTCCTCTAGGATATTCGCCCTTAGCTGTTCTTGGCTCATTGCCATACACTTTACCCTTTTGGTAATCCCAAAGAAAAATTTGGGAGTCGTGAAATCAGGCGAATGCTGTGGTCCAAAAAAATCAGGAAAACCTGATATTATTCGACCGCCAACAATTTCTCGCAGGAGAGCCATATTTGGGCAAGCTGTATAAGGTGTGGCTTCATTTGATTGGAGCCACAATTCTTCAATAATTATTAATTATTCAATAATTGCCCGGTTTTGAGTGCCATTCACATTTGCTGCACTTTGTTCGTCGTTTTCGAGAAAATATGGTACAAAAATAAATGTGTGCATCCAAGTGGCTACATTTGATATTTAGCAATTTTTCTTGGATTTTGGTGCCACATATTCTGCAATTTTGTTTATTCACGTAACGTTTGAAGTGAAAAATACCCCATCCCCCCCCCCCCCCAACCCATCGCTCATTACTCGGTATGAGCTTTGCTTCTAGATAATCGACTTTTATGACTTGAGTTTTTCCATAGTAAATTTCCAAAATTTTTCAAACTTAATTCTAAAAAAAAGAAAACCTAAACCAAAAATTTATTCACTTAAGAACTCATATAGTTGCTTATAAGCCACCCTGTACTTAAGCTCATTTATACAAAAGTTTTTCGGTTAAGTACGTTGAATATAAGAATACATTTAATCAAGTTCCAAACAGAGACGTTTTAGCAATAAAACTATCATTTATACTTTTTATTAATATTTAATCCTTTAATAACACAAACGGATTTACAAAAGTTTATTTAAAAAGCTCCCGCCTTTTATTTGTATTACTTAAAAAAAAGACGCAATTCTTTATTGAAAGCGTTTCTACAATTTGATTGCCACATCAGAAACTTATTCAAAGTCAAATCCCTTTTCAATTACATTTTTCTTCGTTTCTTAACACCTACAATTTTATTTCTTTGGGATTTTATATGATGGTACATGAGAAATACAAACATAAATTATTTTTTATACTGAAACACTTAAAGAAAATAATGTATAAATTAAGATATACAGCTTAAAAAATTTCAGGTGAATAGCAAATTCTAGAAAAGTTTCCTATAAACAGTAAACTTTTAGAAAACTCCCTTCGTATAAATAGAAATTAATTAAAAAAAATCAAATCATTAAACAATTTCCGATAAAAAGCAAACTTGCTTAAACATCCAAAATAGCACATTTTTAACATTTTTTTGATATATTCTTATTCAGTATTCAGATATGCACCTTAATTGAGTTTTGCGCAATAAATGCCATTATTGAGCTCAATTATCCATATATAATTTCAATTTAGTTAATGTTCAATTTATACGAAAATGTCATAATATTGAGTAAAATTAAAATGCCACACTGTAGCAAGTGTGTTTAGTGAGCAATACACAACTCACTAAACAAAGTGCCAACTAAAATGCCAACAAAACTAAAGGTCCATCCATAAGGTCTGCGCTAGAAGCTAGATATTTATTCCTTAAAAGCTGTTTACATTTTGCTTATACATGTACATTTTTGTTTAGGTTTTTGGTTTTTTGCCACACATACATGCATACAGAACACGTTTTTTCCTTTTTCACACTATCAAACGCTAACCCAACAAACATGAAGTCATACCTTTGATATGAAATAACCTTATCATTTGACGGCAAACACAATTCTCAAACCTTTTTCAATTGTTTGATTAAACAATTGAATTCAAATTGATAAAGATTTGAATATAAACATTTGATATAAAATGTTTTAGCAATTTGAAATCAAATTGTTATCAAATGTTATTCTCAAATCAATAATAAACAATAACAATAACAATTAAGAAACTCCATTACAATTAAATTACATGGTACTTGAAGTGAATTCACCTTTAGAAACTCTTAATTTCACGTGAAAAATATTAATTATTTGTGAGTTAAAAAAAAATTATAAGGTGTCAGAATGTGAAAAAATTAACGGGAAAGTGAAGAAAATATAAGTTTATTGTAAGAATGCGGTGCTACGCCAGGATAATCCGTAACAAAAGAAGCCAAGTATTTCGTCTTTCCAAGAACTTAAGGACAGAAAGAATTTTATATTATCGTTAAGCTATGGTGCCGAATGTTTTGCGGACAGTTTATTTAAATAAGTAATAAGTTTAAATTAAAAAAAAAACAATATTTTTCATTTATGGTCGACATTGTTAAAATCCACATTTGAAAAACATTTGAGAATGGCTTTTGAATGCAAGTTGAAAAGAAATGCATTTCTCAATTTGAAAATAATTTCCCCTTTTTGTTGAGAATGTTATGATTGTTAAATCATTACCAAAGGTTTGTCGTTTGATTTCAAATAATTATCAATTGGAAATCAAACCTCCGTGTTTGTTGGGAATTGAGTTAACTAAATTATGTATGTGTGAACAGAAAGATAATTTTGTCATTAAACCGAATATTAACTCAATAAAAAATGTTTATTTGAGAACCATATTATAAATATTTCTTGCAACCAACAAATTTTCTATAAAAAGCGAACTTGCAAAAAATTTCCAATTAACGGAAATTTTCAAAAATATACATTTATAAGCGACTTTAATTAAAAATGGTTAATAAATAGCAACTCTTTGAAAATTTTTAATAATAGAATAATATTGGAAAAGTTTATAAAAAATTTGATATAAAAAAAAAATGTTCGAAATTTTCTTAAATTTATCCTAATTTCGGAAAACTTGCAATTAATAGCAAATTTTTAAAAATAGACCTGCAAAAAAATTTCAAAAATAGCAAATTTTGGAGAAATTATCTGACAAATAGCAAACTTTAAAAAAATATCCAACAAAAAGTAACTTTTTGAGAGTTTTCTATAAATAGAAAATTTTCGAAATTTTTTCTATATATAGCATAGTTCTGGAAAACTTTATAAAAGTTTTAAAAAAATTGCCTTTAAATATCATATTTTCGAAAATTTCTTGTGAGGGACCTCTTGCAGTAAGTCGCAGTTTTATTGGTGAGGGGGTAGAAAGGAATATCATGTTCTCTTCCACTCTCACCAATGAACTCAGACATTCTGAAAGAAAACTTTAATAATGTGAGCCCAGACAATGTACCAAGCTTTTAAAATATTTTCTGTAAGCAACTACGTTGCGGAAAGTTTTCTATAAATAGTAAACTTGCCAAAAAACTTTCAATAAAAATAAAAATTTTCAAAAATGTTGTCCAATAAGTAGCAAATTTAAAGATTTCCTAAAAACAAATTTCTAACACTTTTCTCAAAATGACAATATTTTCTGTGTACTTGTTACTACAATAAAATACATATTCCTTGTAAATATTTTATTTTTATTTTTTATTTCTTTTGAGTTTTGTTAGATAAAGAACTATAAAGAACTTATATACCTCGACCAAACAATAAAATACATATGTATATGTAAATTAAAATAAAAAAAAAACAAGTGCCGTAACGAATCTATAACACCCACCACCATTAGCTTGCATTAAGGTGGCATATATCCATGAAATTTTTTGGTGTTATTTCACTTTTTAATCGCAATGTCCACTTTTTAAAAACAAATAGAAATAACAATTTACTTTTAAATAGTTTTTCTTGTTGTTTAATATTAACCTTTTTAAAATAGGTGGAGCAAATTTTGAAATGTTTGCATGGCATGGTTTTTTTTGGGCCATCTACAGTGTGTCTTAAGTAAATTGCTTTCTTTAACATCCTCTGTCTGCATATGTAAACATTATACTAAATTAAGAAGCTTTTAATAGCGAAGCAGGAATTGGGATTCTATCACAATTTTTTATTTTGTTCAATCTTTCGTTCCAGAGCTTGGCAATAATGGAGCCAACATTTAATTGATTATAACACACCAAAAAGTGTCATAATATCCATATACATTCTGACATTATAGGGTGATGATTGCTTCGATGTGTTACAAAAGTATAGACAAAATCAATATGCTGCTCATATCTTTGATTATGGGTATAATAAAAAAAGGAAATCCATTTATTCCATTTTAAGTATATTTTATTTTGCATTTTTTGTAACACGACGAATGGTTTACTGAGAGGTCACATGGTTGAATACGGTAAAAATCTTTTTTATGACAAGTTATTTGTAGGGATTATTTTTTTTTAACTTAACCCCTAGGATTATGAATTAAAAATTAAGATTATTATTGTAAAACATGTCGGCTGTCTGTCTGGCTGCCTGTCTCATTATTTCTTTCAATATTTTTAATATAGTTTAATAAAATGTGACACAAATTTCCTCTTGGAATACAGCTCCCATAAACCTTTTATTCATTTTAATATTAAGATTAAATTAGGCCCATGAAATTGCTATTACAACCTAAGCTTTGTCAAAATCAACAAATTTCTGTCTTTAATTAAGCTCAAATAGCTTTTAATAACCTTTATGTCATGAGAAAATTATGTAGTTGTTAGCTCAGAAATAACCAGTTACGTCCAGGATATCCATGCTTTTGAAAATTAATTTAACTCAAAACACACAATGCAATAAACTTTTATCGGACATATTTTGGTTTAAGTGGTTATTTCCTACAGGGAATTATGACCATCGAAAAAAATTCCACAAATATTACCATAAAATTCATTCAATGACTCTTGAAAATCATTGTGTCTTACCCAGAATTGTTTGATGGTATGGCACAGTTGATAACATAAAATGATTTTTTTTAAGAATGCAAAATAATTTTTGGGAACACAAAATTTATTTTTATTATTACCCATTTTTATTTTTGATAAAAGGTGAATGTAAAAGTGTTACAATTTTTCTGTTAAGCATTTATTAAAAAAATATTTATATATATATTCAGAGAAACCATGTATTTCTGGCATATTTGTGACGACTGTCATACTCTTCCGAGAGAAGCGTACGAATAAATACATTTTTGATTTTCATGTAAAAGATTTATTTTTCGTTAAAAACATCTAATTAACTATATAAATGCCATTTCCAATTTTAATACAAAAAATTCTTGTTATAAAAAAAATTTTTTGTCTTGCAAAAATGCGAATATGCGAAGTTTTTTTTGAAACATAACAACAACTATGTAGAAAATAATCTCGCACTGACTCTTGCACCTCGCACTATCCATGAGCAAGTGCGAAAATCAGTGCAACTTCTTACTTAAAAATTATGTTCAAGGTCGGTTGCATGACGTTGCCATACAAATATATCCTTTTTATCTAAAAAATAAACAATCATAAACGGACCTTTTTTTTAATTCTATCAAAATGAACGCTCCAAAAAATAAAACAAAACTAAATTCAAGAAATGGAAAAAAACATGGACAGATTGCGAAATTCAAAATATTATATATTATTTAGCAGACAGTCAAAAATAAACTCTATTAAAAGATGGCTTCTGTTATTTTGCGTCTGCATTTATGCAATTGTTGCTAAAATGTATGCTCACTTCAACTAGTGCAAAACTTCGCATTTCGCATTTTTGCAACACTAAATATTGTGACGTGAATTACCCTAATATTTATCCCGCATTTTCATTCTTTGCATTTTAGCAAGTGTTAATTTACGAAAAAATTTGAATACGGGTTTTCATATTTCAGTATTCCAGAAGAAAAGCATTGAGCTATTTAGATAATGCATCAAACTTATGCGACAATTTTTAATGGTCCCTCCCACTATATATTTATATATTATATTATTTATATGATATACTAATTTTACCCAGTGCAGTAAATATTAAAAATTAAAATTAATGCATTGCTTATAAAGTTGTTGTACCTAGTTTGAATACTCTTACTGTTATCATTCATTCACCAGTTACAACGAAATCGATATGGTATTTGTTTTGAAGTTGCCCCGCCTTTGTCGACAATAAGGCGCACTTTTTTACAAATATTGTTCATTTACAACCAAGGTTTGTGTTCCAAATTTGTAGATTGTAGCTGTGTCCGTTCCAGAAATTTTGTTTGTGCCACGCCCACTTCTCCAATACCGTACATTTTTTACAGATGATGCCTGTATGTTGAATGTCATTCTTATTGTACCAAATTTAGGCAATTTTACACTAACCTATCTTCGGATATACGGACTCTGCCTCTATTTTCTGCCACGCCCACTTATCTAATTGCACCCACATTTTGTCGGATGTTGTGTATTGATAACGAAGATGTTTGTGACTATTTTGGAAACGTTGGCTCTTGCCGTATTCCAGAAATAAGGATACCTATAATGTGTTTGTATGGGAGATGCCACGACCACCATTCCACTCCTGCCCATTTTTTTGGAGAGGTTGTGTATTGAGAACAAAGTTATGTGCACCAAATTTGCTCGTACCGTTCTTTAGATATAAATGAATCTATTTTGTGCCACGCCCACTAATACAATCCCGCCCAAATTTTGTTAGATGTTGTCCATTGATAGCCAAGGTACTTGTTATAAATTTGGAAAATTAAGCTCTTTCCGTTCTCCAGAAATACGGAAATTTATATTGTCTTTGTATGGGAGGTGCCACGGCCACTTAAAATTTTAAAAACTAGCCTATAGATCCTTCTGGACCATCAGTAATATACTGTTAAAGTTTCATGAAGATCGGTTCAAACAAACAAACAAGCAAATCAACATACATACATTCATTTTTTTTATATAAGTTAACACATAACACATTGCAAATGCAATACACGAGCCGCAAATGCAATACACGATCCGCAGCATTCCAGAGGTGAACTATTACGAGAACAAGTGAATCGCGTAAGCACTTTGGTTTAGCCTGGTACTTGATCAGTTATGTGATAATATTTTAGTTTTGGTTTGGTTTTGAGTTTAAATAAAGAAAGTCGTGTTGTGAATAACATATTTAAATTTTCAGTTTTTTCAAGTGTTGTGGTACTTTTACAAGTTTTGCTATGATTTTATTTTATCTTGAGTTAATATTAATCATTTACATATATTAATAAATTAAAGAATTATGTTAGTTAATCAATCTTTAAGAATATAGTAAACAAAATTTAAAGAATATCGTAAATAAAGTACGATTAACTCAAAGTGCTATTCAAATTCAGTAAAACTTAGTTATTAAAATTTTCGTCAACAAAAAACATGTGTTTGCGGATTTTTCACAGCTTCCTGGATAAGAACCCTATAGGGCAAATTCAAGGTGAAATTTTGAGGATAAATTCCGTGTGGAAAAAAACGAAGTACCCTCAAAGATTTTCAGTATAGCAAGCAATTTGCACATGCGGTAGAATAGCACTTATTTCTATTTTTAAATAACCATAATCTTCCTGCCAGTATTGCAGAATAACGTGGTATAGTGAGAATACTGTAGTTTACGTACCTACGCAAACAATTCCGCCAAATTGCCCAAAAGTACGCCATATGGGGTTTTGTAAAAAAAAGATTCTAAAGGCAAAAATCCTCAATCAATAACGAAAACGGATTCAATGGGAAGCGGAGTAGTATAAGAAAAATGACAGCAGATAACACAATAAAGGCCCTAATGGAATGAATTCCAGGAAAAAAAATAAAAAAAATTGTTAAAACCAACTGAAGACTTAACAAACTTTTATGCAATAGCACCTCAGCAATATTTTCTGTAATTTCACTCAGAGAGCGGCTAATTCTTTTTAATAACTTAAATTTTTATCCCGAAATTTATTTTTTTTTTATTTGCGGTAGCTAGATGCACTGCTTTCATTTATTTCTTAGTTTGTACCTTGTTTCTATATCAAAATAAAAAATCGCTCTTTTTTCTCAATATTATAACGAAAAAGGATTTGTTAAGTAAAAGTAATATAAAGGGTACTTCAACTAAAATGCACGATTTAATTATGAGTCACACCTTAGCCTAAATTGTTTGCCCAACTTACATAATTTGACATTTATTTTTTTAAGTGTTCGACAAATTTAACCATGGAGAGGTTATTTTGGTCAGCAGTATCGACCTCGGTGGATTCGTAAACAAGCAGAATTGCCGCATTTGGCAAATGAGATTGTACGAGTAATTGTTGAAAGGCCGATGCATCCACAAAGAGTTACTGTTTGGTTTATGGGCTGACTTCTTCGAAAATGAGTTCTGCCAAGCAGTTACCGTGAATGGTGTTCGCTATCGCGAGACGATAACGAACTTCTTGTTACTAGAAATTGAGGGGATGGACCTTGATGATATATGGCTCCAACAGGATGGTGCCTCTTGCCACACAGGCAACTAAAAATGGCTCTTTTACGAGAGTAATTCAATGAATATGAAATTTCACGGTGTGGCGATGTTAATTGGCCGCCATAAACATTCATATTATCACATTCATATACTCGTTCCGCCACGAGTATATGAATTTATACCGTTGGCCATCTTTCTTTGGGGATATTGAAAAGAAAAATCTTACGTCAATAAGCCAAGAACACTTCAAAAACTAAAGGCTGAGATAATTCGACACATTAGCGACATTGAACCACAGTTATATCTCAGAGTCATTGAAAATATGGACCATCGGATAAAGGTATACCACCGCAGCCGCGGCTAGCATTTGGCCGATATTTTATTTCACACATAATTGTCATTCTGTCTGTCGCGGTCGTTGAAGATAGACGTGTTTTCTAAACTCGGCATACGGTTTTTTTTTTTTTTTGAACAAATAAAGTATAAAAAAAGTAAATACAAGAAAAAGAAAAAAAAAAAAAATTACATGTATGTACATACATACATAAACACACATTTTTTCATTATCGGTGTTGATAAACAATAACAAATAAGAAGAGCACAACTGTAAACAGTAAAAGAAAAAAAAAAAAACTCTTATGAGTGCAAACAGTAGAAATGCATATATCACAGTGAGTGTTAGCGAAAAAAATACAGAAATAAAAAAAAGAATCGATGATAGCAAATACCTAACGGCTAAACCTATTACTCGTACGCGATCCCTCTCGCCGTCTGTATTTAATAACACGGTTGATACAATAACAAATACAAAACCTGCTAGCGTTGCCTCAACAGCAAAAACAATTTTATTAAGTGATGTAAATATTAACCCCCAATCAGGCATAATAGAAAACTCAGTATCACCTTCGGTGTCTAATAATACGGTTGATATTAATACAATAAAAAATATAAAACCTGCAAGCGGTGCCTCAGCGGCAAAAACGATTTCAATAAGTGATGAAAATATTACCCTCAAATCAGGCATGATGGAAAACTCAGCTCCACAAGTAAAAAGTGGTCAAAAGCCTCAAGTACAAGTTGGTATGGACAGGTACATAACAGTGCTTAAACGGGGTCGCAGCCCTACCTCTGCAGCAGTTGCTTCGGCCTCAAAAGTACCATCTTTTGATAAAATAAATTCTCAAAATCGATTTGCAATTCTGGAGGATGAATCCTCTGAAGCACCAAACGTCATAAAATCGTCCAAGCCTCCCCCGATATATCTTAGGGAGCAAAACTCAAATGAGCTCATAAAGAGTTTGATATCGGTGATAGGTGAAAATTCGTTTTACGTAGCTGCTATCATAGTATAAACGAGACAAAAATACAAGTCAATAATGAGAATGATTTTCGCAAAATTATAAACAAATTTGAAGTACTTAAAAAAAACTTTTATACATACCAACTGAAAAGCAGTAAAGGTCTCCAGGTAGTGATTAAGGGAATTGACTCATGTGTGGACCCAGAAGAGGTAAAAACATTCCTCGAAGAAAAAGGCTTCAAAATAAAACATGTAGTAAATATAAAAAATAGAGAAAAAAACCCCCAACCACTTTTTCGAGTGGAGTTTGAACCCGGCGACGTAAAGCCTAAAAAAAATGAAACGCAACCTATTTACAATTTGAAATATATTCTCTATAGAAGAGTAACTATAGAAGAGCCACACAAAAGATATGGTCCCGTTCAGTGTTTAAACTGTCAAGAATATGGTCATACTAAGGCATATTGCTATTTACCCCCTGTTTGCGTAGTATGTGGTGAATTACATGGTACAGATCAGTGTTTAAACTGTCAAGAATATGGTCATACTAAGGCATATTGCTATTTACCCCCTGTTTGCGTAGTATGTGGTGAATTACATGGTACAGATCTTTGCGATAAGCCTAAAACCGACCCCAACGTAAAAAAATGTAGCAACTGTGGCGGTAATCACACTGCCAATTATAGAGGATGCCCTGTATATACCATCGTCAAGCAGTCAGTTGGACCGAAAACTAATCCCCCTCAAATGCAGGTAACAAATCAAGTAAGCACTGGTGACATTCAGGCCCCGCAGCCTAGTAATAACAGAACCTCTTATGCTAACGTCGTAAAATCAAACCATGCGCCAACGCAAGGTGCTGCGCCAAGTAATGATGAAACTCCAGTTTCAAATTTAAGTCGTCTAGAAAAAACCATGGAAACATTAGTGCAAACAGTAACAAATTTTACGAACACAATGGGTAATATGATGCAGGAAATTCTTAGAATGCAATCGATGTTATTGCAATCTGTACTTAACAAGCCATGAACTGTTTAAAAATCTGTTTTTGGAACGCGAACGGCATCCGCCAACATAAAAATGAACTAGAATACTTTCTTAAAAGTAAACAAATTGATGTAATGATGGTTTCTGAAACTCATTTGACCTCAAGAAATACGTTTAACATCAATGGTTATATACTATATGATACCAAGGACCCTCGAGATAGAGCTTGTGGTGGTTCTGCCATTTTGATAAAAAATCGAGTCAAACACTACCTAATGTGTGATCATCGTGAGGATTATCTCCAAGCAACGAACATTTGTGTTGAAGAGCTGAATCGTAGCATTGTAATCTCATCTTTATACTCTCCACCTAGATTTTCAATATCAGAAAGCCAATATTGTGAATATTATAAATCACTAGGACCCTGTTTCCTGGCCGCTGGCGATTATAACGCTAAACATACCTTCTGGGGGTCACGACTAATAACACCAAAGGGTCGTGTTTTGTTTAATACAATCTCTAAAATGAATTTAAATGTTGTCGCGAGCGGCCAACCAACATATTGGCCTGCTGACCCGCAAAAAATTCCAGATGTCATCGATTTTGGCGTGGTTAAAAACATCCCCACAGAAACGATTCACGTTGAAGCTTCCCTAGAATTATCTTCCGACCACACACCTACAATTGTTACTATAATGAACCCCAATAGAATTGTATCTCCGACTGGTTACCTAGCGACGTCAGCCACACAAATAAATTGGTTAAAATATAAAAAATATCTCAGTGCCCATTGCACAGAAAATATTCCGCTCAGTACACCGGAGTATGTAGATCGCTCTATTGATAATTTTGACAGTTTTCTGAAACTAGCTGTTCAACATTCCAATATTGCCCCCAAAAAAACAAAAACTATTAAAATATATTCCACAGATGTCGAGCGTCTCTTGTCTGAAAAAAGGAGGGCACGAAGAGAGTGGCAATTGCACAGATCTCCTCAACTTAAGAACTTGCTAAAAGAGTGTACAAAAAGATTAAGAAAGTTATTGCAGACTCAGAAAACGGCTTCTCTGGAAAAATATCTTAAGGAACTTGATGCAACTCCACAATCGGACTACTCATTATGGCGTGCAGCTAGAAACCTCAAAAGGCCAGTTGTCTCTAAACCACCATTAAGAAACTTGAATGGAAGTTGGGCAAGAAATGATGTTGAAAAAAGAAATCTGTTTGTAAGTCACTTGAAAAACGTATTTACACCTAATATATCTCACAATATTGCGGTCGATTTACCACCTGTTGCTGCTAGAGCAGTTATTCCCCTAAGATTTGAGATGAGAGAAATCGAAAAGGTTATATGTGACTTAAACACTAAGAAGGCACCTGGCATTGATAAGATCAGCAATAAAATGCTATTAGAGCTACCTCGCGTAGCAAAGAAAATTATTCTTTTTATTTTTAATGCTATTTTACGCCTTGAATACTTTCCTCAAAAATGGAAGGTTTCCTTAGTTACCATGATACCAAAGCCAGGTAAAGATCATACGAAAGTTGAGTCTTATAGGCCTATTAGCTTATTATCAAATATGTCAAAGCTATTTGAGAAATTATTAGTTTCAAAGTTAACACCGATTTTAAGTGAAAATAGATGTATTCCAAACCATCAATTCGGATTTAGAAGAAAACACAGCACAATTGAACAAACTCATCGAATAGTAAATGTCATAAGAAAAACATTTGAAGAAAAAAAATATTGCTCAGCACTCTTCATCGATGTTTCGCAAGCTTTTGACAAAGTCTGGCATGAAGGCTTATTACACAAATTGAAGCAAAATTTACCAGCAAACACACACAAACTGTTAGAAAGCTACTTAGTCGGTCGTCAATTTATTATTAAAGAAGGAAATTCCTTAAGTTCACCTCAGCCGATTGGCGCTGGAGTCCCACAGGGCAGCATCCTGGGCCCTCTATTATACTTAATTTATACTTCGGACATGCCAACAAACAACTACACCCAAACTTCAACATTTGCAGACGACACAGCTTTTCTAAGCGTCCACGAAAACCGTTATGAAGCATCTCGTTACCTACAGCATCATATATTTCAACTAGAAATATGGCTAAGACAATGGAGGATAATGGTCAATGAGCAAAAATGCGTACATATAACATTCACCCTGCGCCGGGAATCTTGCCCCCCTATTACAATCAATAATCAAATTATTCCTCAACATTCGCATGTAAAATATCTCGGTATACATCTGGATCGGCGATTAACGTGGAAATGCCATATAGAGGCAAAATTAACTCAAATGAAACTAAAAGCCATCCAAATTCATTGGCTTATTGGAAGAAATTCTGTTCTTAGACTCGATTGCAAGCTTCTACTTTACAACTCTATCTTAAAGCCTATCTGGTGCTACGGTATTCAACTATGGGGCACTGCCTCGGCCTCTAATATCGAAAAAATTCAAAGGCGCCAAAATAAACTTCTTCGTATAATCACAGCCGCCCCCTGGTATGTTAAAAACTCAAACATTCATAAGGATCTCAACGTGCCATTAGTAAAAACTATGATTACAAAATATGCAGTAAAATATTTAAAAAGACTTGAACAACACCCAAATCCTTTAGCTCGAAATATTTTAAATCATGGCGGCCACACTCGCTTAAGGAGAAGAGACACTGCAGCACTTACCCAACTAGATGAGAGATAAACACCTATATAAGTGAACAGAACCCGTGATGAAGAAAATTTTTGTCTGGCACTGGCAGGACATAAATAAAGTATTAGGTTAAGATTTGATAAATTATTGTTAGTTCATATTAAATATATGAAGATTCAATAAATAAATAACGAAAAAAAAAAAATAATTGTCATAGATTTTTCTATCGTAACAAGAAATATTATGATAATTTATTATTGAGATATTAAGATCGTGCGTTTTGGTTGGACCGCCCTTTATTAAGATAATTCTCTGTAACATTTTGGTTTTATTTGCAATTAATATCGTGGGTTTTGGTTGGACCACCCTTTATGTAAATCGAAATACTATTATGTTTTCAGTTGGAGTGTGATTCGCCAAGAAGTTCTCCTTTGGATGCAAACTGACATTACATTTGTTGCAAACCAGATTAGAGTTCTTATGAGAATAGGTGCAACTAGTTTGGTTTTCCTTGTGCTATACTATATGCCTTGCCCATCAAATCACATGTATATATAAGGTTCTTTTAAGAGATTCTAGTACTCTTTTTACAATCACTCTTCTATATAATAACCCGCTATATTCTTCCTTCATTTCTATTCAATGAAAAATGAGCGGAAAAGCACTTTTTACCTGTAATTATTGTTGGGGTTAGCCCCAACATCAACTCCGCCCATGTTTTCATTATTCTTTTCGCGTAGCTTTGGTTGATGTATTGTAGTTTACTTTTTGACTTTTTGCGAATAGCAAGAAACGGGTAAATATGGAAGATCTTTAACATTGTTTGAGGCTATTGGAACAATTAACAATGTCTTTCCACAAAGTACGACTGAACTCACGACAGTGGTTGCGTACTCAACAAACCACGATCCTTAAGTGGGAAACAGAAAAGTCGCTGTAGTACAACGTTACGAATAGGGCTGCTAGCTGCAAACATTTTAAAATTGCAGTTTCAAAGTAGTGTTAATAGAATACGTAGTTGTAGTAGTCGTTGCAGTTTAAGTTGAAGCGCAAAGTTTGAAAATTTGAACTTTGTCGCGCCACAGAGCGTTCGTCAGCTTCAGCTACTACTACAACTACTTTTTTATGTTCCAGGCCTTAGACATTTTATTGTTACAGAGGACCGTATTTTCCTAGTCAGTTTTCTATTATTATTCCAACTGCTTTGATATTTCGTAACTTCAGCTTTTCTAGCAGATTTATTGACGTAAAAAATTGTTAAAATATATTTTGAATGGAACGTTTGGAGATCTGTCTTCTAATACATCGACGAATTGAACAACAATACTAGCACCCAGTCCTAAGTGCTTACATTTGTCATTCCAGGGAGTGGAAGCGCCTTGATAATGCTCAAACCATAACATATGTAAAAGCGCTATCAAATTGGCTTGCCGCGGGGAAACTTATTAGTGTCGAGATGCCAAAAATATGATCTTCATCGCCACAGGCCTTGCCTGTAGTATCAGCATTAGCGTTTTCGGGGGTTCGATGTAAATAATGCCAATAGCCTCTTCGAAATATCGTTGAGCTTTAATGCCTTTGGGTAGGACTTACTGCATAAACAACGCATAAATGATAAGTAATGAAAATTATGAAAATAGGATATACCTGCTACCTAAAAAAACTGAACGGTAACGCCAAGGGGGTAAAATAGAGCTTGAAATAATTTTACCATTAAGTTTAGTTGTTATAAAAAACAGAAAATGCTCAAATGTTTTCGTGCGAATTTTTATTTCGATGATTACTTTTAAAGTATTGTAGCCTAAGTAAAAGTCCCGCGGACCTTCAGGTATCCGTAGCAGCTTTCCGATGGGTCCCCAAAAGAAAGTATGAAAAGCGTGTTTGAAAAAACTCCCTTAAACTTTTAAATAAAATTTGCAAATATGTATATACCTACACCGAATAAAAATTAAGGGCTTATTTTTTTAGTACAGTGTTAATTAAAGTTAAGATTTTTATGTACTTTTTTTATTTTTAGTGCTGAATTAGCTTTTTGTATAACCAAATTTGGTGTTTGGTTAAAAATTTATAATTTTAGTTTGGTTAAAACGCTTACAAATAACTGGTATTACAATGAATTTTGAATCAATTCATTTTCTTAAACTGAAAGTGTGACTACAATGAAATGTGATGATCGGTCTTTGATTTACGATAGGATCTACATAAATCCCCCACAAAAAAAAAAACATTTTCATACGCCAAAAACCATCATATGTTATGATATTTTTTTCGAAATTTGGTTCAAATTAGCTTTGTATGAATTGAAATAATACCATTAACTTTCGCAATTTTATCGTCAAATTTTGTTAAGATTTGCATATATTTTAACACAGGTCGCATATAAACTTTACTCACAAAAACTTTTTATTATTGGCAAAGGGTATTTATTAACCATCTCAGATCTATTATTTGGTTGCTTTTAAAAAAACTCACACCCTCAATATTCCTTTGATATTATAAAAATGCTTTAACCCTAGGATTACCGTCTTGGTCTGACCAGAAGACCAAATTTGTGTTTTGCTAGCAATATTTTGCGAATATAACAAATATGTGCTGAATCGAATGAAACTCGTTTGGACTCTATTGGAGTTAATGAAAGGGGTGAAATTCCATTTTTATGTAAAAGTCTATGAAATTACCCACTTGGCCTGGCCTGACCAAATTTTTTTTTTTGCTTGCAATTTATTTCAAATTAAAAAAACAGAAACGTGAATTCTATAAATGATATGTTCTGAATCGAATGAATCAAGTTTGAATCAAATCAGTACACTACGGCTATTTATGTGCTTAGTTTAATTTCGGCTGTGGTAGATGTGAAAAAGAAATGTCTGAAATTAAGAACCTCATTTTGGATGACTTGATTGTGGAATAAAATAATGAATTAATAAATTCGTATAATATACATTTATAAGCATACGTTCAATAAAAATATATTTATTTACATTTCATTTAATTGGGATTTTTAGCTGTTATAATTGTGGTCTGGCAAGACCAAGAGGATAACTTAGTGGTAAAAAGTTACCGAGAATCCTTGGGTTAAAAGACATTTAGTAAGATATGGTGAACATTTTGCGACAGCCATTTTCGTAGCTTTTAACACATTAACAAAAATAATAGAAGATTGAACAGAATTCGCAGAGACATATATCGAAAGTCTTAATTTGTGCTTTTAAAAAATATAAAAAGTACGTACAAAAATTTGTTCTAATGTAAAAATTAATTGTGGTTTATTTAAAACCAAAATATGTATGTATATACCCAGCACAAAAATTTACTTAAATTTTACCAGGGATTCAAAAATATTTTGAAGTGAGCAGACATATTTTTAATTTGTGTCTAAAAAATATACATATACATGTACAATATACATACTTACATTTAAAAATCGAAAAAAAAAATCGATTCAAAATGAGAAACTTTGCCCAAGGAATTTTGATGTTCCTAATTTTGACCGAAAAGTAAAATTTAAAAAAATCCCACTTCGACCCATTTAAAGTGCCCCAATCGAGTCTAAATGTATGACCGACCCCCACTTACTTTGAAGGGCCGACCCACCCTTGTCACTTGGGCGATCTTTAAATCGATTCGCCCTATTGTACATATTTGTTACAAATTTTTTTTTTAAAAAAATCTCCAAGGAAAACATCTGCCAAGTTACATGGTTACGTATAAGTATTATTTAATTCCAGTTCATTAACATGTATACGCCATGTGGTACAACTAATAAATCAAACTTTTTAAAAAGCAATAAGCGAACAAATAAGTTATGTAAAAGTAGGGCTTTTTCTGAAGAAAGTCATGTAAAATTAGGCTTTTTTTCTAAAATTATTGGCTTGTTGTAGAAGGGAGTGACTTTTTTTCCTATTCAATGTCTAAAATTTTACTTCAGACACAAAAGAGATATTCCGTACGCTACCTTGAGCAAACAAAAAATCGTTTGACTATTAAATTATTCATGCAGCCAACTTGACAAAACTATTTATGCAGAGGCTCATATTTTTGGGGCTAATTTCACGTCCAATTGTCAGAATTGAGTCCCAAAATCATGTGTTGTACTGTGTAATGAAGAAAATAAGTGATCTAAGTTCTATCCTAGATAAATCCTTCAAGCAGGTAAACACCGGCTACCCCAGGTATTTTCCCCTGATGACCCGTATCCCAGGACATTGACAAATAAAGTGTAGCCCAGTTTCCACTTCCTCCTCATTATGACAACTTTTACAGTAGTCATTGAATTCCAGACCCATTCTCCTAGCATGAGTCCCCACAGGTCAGTGCCCAGTTACAACTAATACGACTGGACTAATTTGGTCCCTATTAAGCTTAAGTAGAGAGTAAGTTCTCCGTTTATCATAGCCAGATCACAGTGCCCTGGATATGGAGTAGGTGGACTCACAAGCTCATCCCATCTGCACAATTCTATGAAACTCGCGCTTGATAAGAGACTTACAATGAGTCATTGGAAGGCCAACGAATTGATCAATGAATGTGTCATCCCTGCGACTACCTCGTTTGCCCAGCTCACCTGCTATCTGGTTGCCCGGGTAGCCCGAGTGCCCTGGTATCCATATTAACGTAACCCTTCAATGCTTCGCAATCTCATTCAAGGATATCTGACATTCTGCAGTTGACAAAGATGTCGTGAAAATATCAGTAAATATACGTATATCTCTCGATATGCGAGAAACTTGTTTTGTCCGGCAGACAAAAGGAAAAAGGTGCGTTTAGGACCAATATTTAAAGGTGTACCAAACATCAGCGCAAATTCAATTGCGGTGTGGGTATAATGAGTGTTCATACGATTGTTATGTGTCAGACAATAATGTTGTCCTAGAAAAGATTGACAATGTTTTTTCTGCGAACGTTGCCTAAAGAAATTGCGCATTCACACGGTTGTAAGACATTTTAAGCGCAGTTTACTGATAATATTATTAGAACTGACAACCGTCTGTATGGAGCTTAAGTTCAAATCGTAGCTCAGACAAACTCTACCGAAATATCTCTATTTACAAAATGGGTTCTCAAAAGTAAAATAAATTTGCATGCAATTGGAGATATCTCTTGTAAAAGAATAAGTAATTGCTGTTGAAAAATAAAAAGTGTTTTAATATACATTTCTTGGTATGAGAAGTTTTGGCGGGTAATAAGGAGATATTTGTATAGTTTCTTTAATATAAATCTAACTTTAGAAATGTAAAGACTTCTAGGTAAAAATCACTTTATTATTTAAAAACAAATTTCTTAAGGAGAGTTTGTTCCAAATTAATAATATAGTAAAAATATGTTTATGCTATTTTGCAAGAGTTGTTACATTAACAGTTGAGCACGGTAATAATAAGTTGAAAGAAATCGATAATTTAAGTCTCCTATAAAAAGTGTTCGCTAAAAAAATATTTATTTATATCCGATTTTTGTTTAAATAGTGATTTACTGAGCTACACATATAGAAAACACATTTTCCGATATGATTAGCTCCAACAAAACTATTTCTAACGAAGTATTTTTAAACATTTTATGGAAAATATATGATCCATGATTTTTCACCCATAACATGTTGCTCTTAAAAAAGGGGAACCAACCAATTACAATCCACGAAGTTAAGTACAATTTGGCTAAAGACTGATGTTTGACTAATTACTGCCAGCGGTCAAACTGCAAAATTTCTGAAGAGATAGTGTGGTTACTATCGAAACATTTCAAATCAATGGGCTCGATCCCAGCTTCAGTCAAGAATGAAAATTATCAATTAAGTTTAATTAATTTCATGTTGTAAATTCCTTTCTTCATTAAAAATAATTTAAAGAAAATTAAATTTGATGAACTTAAGCCTGATTAAAATATAAAAATTTGAATAATAAAACATTCACATTCCAATAAAATAACCACAATACTAATTATTAGAAAATGTTAGGCAACTATAATATGGTTAACCTAAAAGTAATATGTTTAAGCATTTTTCTTTAAAAATAGTTTTGCGTGTATTAACAAAATTATTGAAATTTTTTTTCATATAATTTTATTTAGGCAAAATACAATGTGCAAACATATAACGTTTGGTAAGAAAACCTTTTTATTGCATTTAATTAAATCAATGTCTGCATAAATAACGAACAAATCCTAACAATTTACTTTTACAATCAATTGTATTAGAATTACATCTTCCCCGTTAATCTAAATAGAACTAAGAAGGCAAAACGTTTTTACAAAGAAACCACACGAAAAAACCAAGAATTTCCTTAAATAACTTAAAACGACAGTAACTTTATGTTGGCTTAAGGAAAACTTATGGCAAGATTTTCATATAAATAAACAAATGGAAATGTTGCGAATAGTATTCCTGTTTATTTAGTAGATTGAAAATAATTTCGCTTGTTTAAGTAACGTTTATTGAAATAGAAGTAGGGTTTTCCTGACTTAGAAAAGCAGGAAAATATTTTGAATTTTCCGGAATCCTGGGAGTTCCCGTTATCTTAAGAAAAACAAATAGTTGTATAGTTTTTGAGAAATCTTAAAATTTTTTAATGTTTAGGTACCTGTTTAAATTTATACTCCTTACCTTTAAAGTTTTGATATAGAACCTAAGACGGACAACTTCGAAACTCAGCGATCATACAATGCAAATGAAAATATGTACATAAAATTTCACACAATATTTTCAATATTTCATTTAGCAATGCGGAGTTGTCTATTTTTGGCTGCATTTAGAGTCTGCATTCATTCGGGTAGTTTATCCATTCTTGAATATTTCTTAGTCAATACAAATCACTTCTTCCTGTTGGACATTTGGCCTTCGATATTGCTTTTAACAGCTTGCTGTCTAAAGTTTGTCATGCCCTTAAGATTCGACTTTGCTTCTTTTATTAATTCCTTTTCGTCAGTATTCAATTTCCGAGGTATTTCATCAATACAACCCCATCTATATCTATATATATATCAAACGGCTCTAGTCTCTTGTCGTCAGCCACTTTTAGTATCCATGTTTCTGGTGCATATAAAAGCATGGACCAACTATGACCTATAATATAATTGCCGCCTCAATGCCTATATTGTGGCTAGTTAAGACTTTATTGTATTTGAAGGAGGCGTTTCTGGCCATTTCTATGCCACAATTAATGAATGTTTAACTAGTTACAAAAAAATTATATAACTACCCAAAATGGGTCGAATTTGTGTCGAAAATAAATTGAATTTGAAAAAATATCGATATCGCTTTGCACAAAATATTAACATAAAGCGTATTTTTTCGATAATATAAATAACTGATTTTTTAAATATCATTGCATACGCAGAAAAAACATATATATTTCGTTATGATTACTTTCAACAAAAATATTTTTAACGAAAAATTGTTGAACATATTATGACTACTTTAACCATATTGTTCTTAACGGCAACTATATTATGGCTATAATAGTCTTCTATCAAGAAGCCACAAAAATATATAATGGTTGCCTCCAAACACACTGTGAATATTATATGGCGAGTTCCTAATTTGAAGCAATACATTTTTGACACAGAAAGCGCTTTATTCAGTGCATATTAAAATTGGTGAATGTTACGATCAGCTTTGCACACTAAATTTTTTGTTACCGTTATTCTTTTATATGCTCCCTTACAATCCTGCTTAGTAGTAATGGAATGCCGTGGCTCTTTAAATTTTCTATATTTTTTTTTAATTAATTAAGAATTCATTCACTTACCTTACTGCATGTCAGTATGTCTTATTGTGAAGTACATAAATGTTCCTGTAGGAACATTTTATTGTTATTGTAAAGCGATACAATCGTTAGCAGGGACATGTTCGGAGGCAATAATAGTATGGTTGCGTTATAAGTGAGATGAAGATTTTAAATTAATTGCAAATGTTACGTATATATCGACTAACTTCTTCTTTGCTAAATATATACAAAAGTGAAAACATTTTTCTGATTTTCTTAACTCTTACCTAAATTATTTCCCGGGAAAACCGCATTATATTTCTGGGAAAACGGAAATTGAATTCAACAAAATTTCTCGGGAAAAATACATAGGATACAAATAAGAGTAAATAAAAATGAATTTGTTGTTTTACTTTTACGGTTCGTATTTATATAAGAGGGAAGCCAAGTGTGTCAGGTGTTAAGAACTAGATAAAGTTTGTTGCGTGACATAGAGGGTTCAACTTGGTTCAACTATTAATTATAAGATTTTGTAAACTTGGTATTTATTAGGGTATTCATTTATTCAGGCTTTTGCTTGAATCGGTTAATCGCTCGATTAATTAACCGAGGATTTGGTTAATTTTGTTACTGATCGGTTAAATCGATTAATAAAGTTTTTTTTTTAATATACAAAATTCTCATTCCCGAAAATAATTTTTGATAATAAATTTGCATGTGCCCGGCAAATAAAAAACTGAAATGGCAAGCTACTTTATTTAGCAACTTGTTTTTTTTTAATTTTGTTTTTTTCTATCCTCTTACAACTACAATTCGTGTTGGAAAAAACCCAACCAATTGTAGGGGAATGTAAGATAGAAAAAATTCACTATTTATTGTTGTGTCTTTACTGAAGCTTTGATATTGTTACAAGTAAGAGCTGAGTGTTTAAAATTCTTATTCACTTTATGGTCTTACTTGTATAATATTTTTAGCTTTTCTAAAGTATTTTGAAAAAGTTTCCTGACGAGCTGGCCTAAGCAACCAGCGAAATGCGCATAGAAACTAGCTTTCCCACAACAATAAATTTCAGTGTTTTTTATCATAAATTGGGATTATTAGCACATCATTAATAAATGAATTAATTAATAAATATCTCATTCCCGAAAATAATTTTTGATAATTAATTATTTATTGTTTGTAGTTTATTATTAAAAAAAATAGCATTGTGTACATAACAATTCCTAAACCAAAACGACCAAACGAAAAATAATATCAGGCCTGTTCTGAAAATCACTTTTATTCAAATGACGTGATTTCAAATCACATTGTGATATTTTTGTGTTTAATTTTTTATATGTTTTGGTGTGATTTAAAATAGCTGAAAGCATACCGAAAAACATAAAAGCGCAATGATTTTCAGAACACTAGAAAATCACACGTGTGATTTTAAAAGCACGTGATTTGAAATCACGTCATTTTCAGAAGAAGCCTGTATGTAAACATATTTTTTAATAAGAACATAAATAATATGTATTCATTCAAAGCTGAGCATCGAGATAATTTACTAGTTATATTAATAGTTTAAAGAGATCTTAGGAAAAATTCTTATAGAAAAATAATTTTGTTTAAATGTTTAGGACTTGTGCGAGTTTTTTCTTTGGTTTTGATAAAACTTGACTTGGAAAAATGTCTTACACTTATCGTTGATGTTGGAGAAATCGAAAGCAAACCATAATACAGAATACCTAATTCCTCAGTTCTTTTCCTGAATTTCTCGAAACGCATAAAATCTTCCATTATGCCATTAGAGTCCTGTTTTAATTTTTTTAATTTTTAACTAATTGTTACAGTTAATCCTGTGAAAAGATTGATATGAGAAGATATGAGAAGAAACAAATAACTAAACACATACATAAAAAAATGACGTGAAACAAAAAGCTGTTGGCAGCAAACACTTTTTTAAAAAGGAAGATCTGTGAACACCTTCTTTGTTTGTATGAAAAAATATTTTCTTAACACATTCCTTTTGTATATGAGACGAAACAAATAGTTTAAAATAGAAAAAAATATGTTATAATACTACAAAAAATTAAAAATTTTGTTACATCGGTTATTCGACTGAAATTAACCGGCTTAATCCTTAATCGAAAATTGCCAATTTTAAATTAACCGTAATATACCTCCTTTACCGGAGGTATTTTACCTTCGTAATTTCAACAATATTAATGTAAGACACTATAAACTATATAAATATGTATATATTAGACATTACGATGTCCGCCTATCCGTGTGTATGTTTAAATGTATTTTCCGAAGATCTCAGAAACGTTGGGCACTAGATTGTTGCATATTTCTGTGTTATACACCCAGAGAAAAAACATGTTTATATATGGTCACCTCCAACAAAACAATTTTTTTTTAAAGAAAAATGTTAATCATATTATGTTTAATTTAATCATACTTTTATCACCAACAAACACTTTATGGTCAAATGTGTCCTCCATCAAGAAGCCACAACCATATTATGGTTGTCTCCAAACATGTTTTGGTTAATAATAACTAAAATATACTTAACACTTATAATAGCATGGTTGGTTTTCAACTATAGCATGTTGCTCTTGGAAAAGAGGAAAATACTATTGTTTATTTAAAAGCAAATTATTGTCATATTTAACCAAAATATGTTTAAAGACAACCATAATATGGTTGTGGCTTCTTGATGGAGGCACAATTTAACACTAATTTTGTTGTCGGTGACAATAATATGGTTAAAATTAACATAATATGTTTAAAATTTTTCTTTAAAAATAGTTTTGTTGGAGGTGACCATTTTTAAACATATTTTTTCTCTGCGTGTATAAACTCCGTTAAAGTTGGCAACTGAAACTCAGCCAAATCGCTCCATTAATGATATGAGCAAAAAACCACGAGCCATAATTCCCTTATTGTTGTTATACCCTTCAACATACATAGATGGTAAGTAAGAGTATACAGTCTTTTTTATATCCTCCAACACCACTAGTAAATGAGAGTAAACTAGGTTTGTCATTCCGTGTGAAACTTTTTTACTTTACATCTAAGACCCCCCTAAAGTATATATATTTTAGCTACTTGAGTAATTCTAATTCGATTAAGTCATACCCGTCTGTCTATCGGTCTGTCCGTCTGTTGAAAACACACTCACTTTCGAAGAACTCAAAAGAAAAGAACAAACTTGGTGTCAAATAGCTTGAAGTTATCCTAAGCAGTTTAATATTGAAATTCAGCAAAATCGGTTCATTACGATCAGAGCCAGCGCTGAGGCGTTGTCAAAAAGAAGAACTAACTCCGACTCAAAACGCTTAAATTTTTTAAGTGCGACTCCGACTCCGACTCCGATTCACGACTTCGACTCCGGCTCCTACTCTTACCTTGATGCTAAATGTATATGAGACTGATACTTATTTGGTTTTAAGCTCTTTGGTATTTCAATCCCAAACCCCGTAAGATAACTAGAAGTAAATTTTACTTATTTGACGAATTATTTTTACCAGTACGGTTCCCAGCTTGTTACAATTTTCCACTAACAGAAAAAAATTTCTGTGGGGAAACAAATTTCCGCAAAAAGAAAAAAGCAAAAAATTGTATTTAACAGAGTTGAATTGATCTATTTTGAGCAATGATCTCAAAAGTATAAAACAAATCGTTTAATAGTACCTAAATATTGAAGTTTCGCAAATGTTATAATGCTAATTTTTATGCAATTAAGTTTGTTTATTTAATTACTCAATTATTAATTTTTTTTTTTTGCCAACTTGCTTTTAGGCGCTGAAGCTCAAAATTGTAAAATTGTTATGAGTTGTGAGCAAATAAAATAAAAAAAATAAAAAAAAAAAAATACGAGCTCTTACTTCGAAAGACGGCAATCCCTATTGAATTAAGCGTAGTCGAGTTAGCTTTACTGGTTGGGTGACCAGCTTGTTAAAAAAACTGTTAGATTCGTGCACAGTGTAATCTTTACATATGAATTGGGCAATTACATGCATATACATGTGTATGTTTAAAAGTATCCTCTAATTTTTGAATATCGCAAATAAAATAAGAAAAATAATAATTTGCAATTTTCTAGTTCCGAACATAAATTTTGTATGTATCTTATGTTTTGGTTTACGCTATATGTTTAATTCTTGATCCGAAAAAGTATTTTGTACTAAACTTCGTTTTAAGCAAATTTGATTTACCTGCACTTTGTTTGGTTCCAATAGATGACGCAGATCATGTCAGCTGCTCATTTAACATAACCTAACCAAACAATGAAATAAGTTGGTGTTGTCGATTGATTGGCAAAAGCAATGAATGAAGCTAAAGCGAGTGTATTTAGCTCGTTCTCTAACAACTCAATGTCATGTCAATTATATGCTGGTATACATATAAATCTCTCTAGAATCGCTTTAAGACAAAGAACTCTAAAGCAAAGGCATAGAGAACTTCCTTGCAGTCTTATGAATATATATATTTTGCCTGGTCTATGATTCCCAATGCATCCCGAATAGAATACACTATCGAAACTTTGTCTGTATGTAATGGAGTCCAAGGTATCAAATTCACGCTCTTGGAAGACTGTGCGTTCTAACATGTTTATGCATCCATCTGTTTTACAGCTATTAAAGGAAAGAGAAATGTCCACTTACACCAATTTCAGCAAGATACATATGTTTTTCCACACGCAAACAATTTTCAGTAATTGTTTGAAAAGTATTTCAATTTAATTAATGTGATAATTGAATCAATTATTTTTTAGTTGAAAAAAAAAATTAAAAATATAATTTTGATTTCAATTACACTTTAGTTGTTTTGAAATAAACTTTTAATTAAAATATTAATTAAATAACAGAAACTTTTAATTGATTTTTCTTTTAAAATAAAATAATTTAAACTTGTAGAATTTTTGTAGGGAATTGTCAAAACAATATATTATAGGGTCAATTAACACATTGTTTGAAATGGAAAAGTTTTTTTTAATTAAAATTAAATTAGCATTTATTAAAATATAAAAATCACAATTTTCAATTTTAGTAATAGATGCAAAATCAACAAATTGTCTGCTTGATTCTATAAATTTGTTGATTCAAAGCAATTTTTAGTTTTTTCCGTGCAAAATATTCCTGTATTTTTTCAGTTATTCCTTATTGTGTTTAACTTACTTCTTTTATATTCAATTCTAATATTATTTAAAAAAGATTTACGTGAAAGTTGATACATTGAGATTTCTTACGTTGCTATTTGTAGTGCTCAATATAACTTTAACCTCAATAAATCCCTCAGAGAATATTATTAAATTTTTCTGTTTGTCTTATTTTTATAACCCATTTTTTCATATCACATATTGCATTATACGGCCATCGAACAAAAAAATGCAATTACTTAAATTCAATACCCTCAAAACAAACCGCAGACACAAAATAAACACAACATTTACATAGTAACAATGCAATCAACAACCACTTGACTGAATGATGCATATGATATTGCAACAACAACAACAATAGTGGAACTCTTTTAGCAGCGAACGGAAATGGCAGCAGAAGCAGACAGCATTTTGCTGCAGATGCTTAACTTCAACGAATGAAATATACGACAATAATGGATACAACGTCAAAAAAAAAACTTAACCCACACAAAATACGCAAAATGCAAATAATGTGAGGAAAAAATCGCTTTAAAAAGCACGCAAATAATAGCAGTATTGTATTCGTATGTAGGTGAAGATTTGTTGCAAGAATTTTATAAATTTGTTTTTCGATTTAAGCTTGTTGTGCATGTAGTGGTTAATTTGGTTTATTTTAGATACTATAGACCTGTATTTTTTTAAGAATTTTTATACCTACTATATATCTACTTATGTCTATAAGAGTAGTTTTAAAAGTTTAGTTTTTAAACCTAAAATATTATGCAGTTTCTATCAAAAAAATATTGAATTAAAAATCTTTTTTTTATAAATACTGAAGAATTCTACTTAAATGAAGTGGTTTTGTTTTAAAATATACTTAAAGCACATCCGAATTTTTTAGCGATATTGAAATCAAATAAAATTAAGAAAGGATATAAAATAAATATCGGTGGGGTTTTGTAACAAATTTGCATATCCAAAAAAGAGAACCACTAGATTTTTAATATAAATCAAAGGCTTCACAGGAACTAAAAATAAGGCATATTTTCTGATATCATTTTAGTTTAGTTTTGTTTTATTTATACAGCCCTTTTCTTTACAATAAAAGAACAATAAACAATATAAATAGTATCAAGAACAATTAAGACTATAACATATTATCTTAATAATATCATTAAAAACCCAGCTCCATGCTGATTCTTTAAATAGTTGAATTATTACAATAAAAAAAAAACTTATGTATAGATATGCATATGTATATATTCGTCTCTTAACTGAAAAAAAAAGAAAGCTCGAAGACAGTGGCAATTGCACATATCCTCTCAACTTAAGAATTTAATAAGCGAGTGCACAAAAAGGCTAATAAAGTTACTATAATCTTAGAGCATCCTTTGAAAAATATCTTAAAGAGCTTGATACAACTACGCAATCAGGCTACTCATTATGTCGTGCAGCTAGAAATCTTAATAGACTAGTTATCATTAAACCACCATTAAGAAACTTTAATGGAAGTTGGGCACAAAATTATATAGAAAAAGGAAATTTTTTGTTAGTCATTTGAAAACCGTATTTACCCCTCCTTAAGAAAAGCCTTTGAAGCTTAAATTATACATAAATTGAAGCTAAACTTACCAGTAAACACACACAAGCTGTTAGAAAGCTAGTTAGTCGGCCGAAAGTTTTTTATTAAAGAAGGTGCCTTTTTAAGTTCTCCTCAGCCAATTGATGCTGGAGCCTCTCAGGGAAGCATCCTGGGCCCACTTTTGTACTTAATATATACCTCAGACATGCCAATAAGCAACCACACCCTAACTTGAACATTGCTTTCCTTAGCATACATGAAAACAGTCAAGGAGCATCTCGATACTTACAGGATCATATATTTCAACTATAACTGTGGTTAAAACAATTTAGGATAAAAAATATAACATTTACCTTGCGTCGGGAGTCATCACCCCCTGTTAAAATCAAAAATCAAATAATACCTCAACATTCGCATGTAAAATACCTCGGTATACATTTAAATCGGCATTTAACGTGGAAATGGCATATAGAAGTAAAATTAACTCAAATGAAACTAAAAGCAATTCAAATTAATCTTAGTCTCGATATTAAACTTCTACTTTACAACTCTATCTTAAAGCCAATCTGATGCTACGGTATTTAGTTATGAGGCACTGCCTCGGCCTCGTATATCGAAAAAATTCAAGGGCGCCAAAATAAACTTCTTTGAATAATCACAGCTGCTCCCTGTATGTCAAAAACTTAAATATTCCCAAGGATCTCAATGTGCCATTAGTAAAAACTATTATTACGAAGTATGCATTAAAAATTTAAGAAGGCTTGAGTCGCACCCAAATCCACAAGCTCGAAATATTTTAAATGACAGCGGCCAATCCAGATTAAGAATAAGAAATATTGCAGGACTTATCCGACGAGAAGAGCGCAAAACATCTACATATGTGAAGAGGAACCGTGAGGAGCCGTCTGGCATTGGCAGGAAAAAAATAGAGTATTTGTATAAGATTTGATTAATTATTGTTAGTTCATTTTTAATATATGAATATGCAATAAATAAATAATGGAAAATAAAAGATATGCATATTATGCTCTTGCTCCCGAAGCATATTGTGAGAGTAATTCTCATTAATAAACTTAATACTAATTAACAAAAAAGATTAAAAAAAGAAATATACGTAAAAAAACAAAAACAAACATTAAAAATTTGTATAAAGTGGAGGACATTTATTAATATATATATTATAATTAATAGGCTCTTCATTAATAAAGCCTATAGGTGTTAAATAATTTATATTAGACCCACTAAATTTTTGTTGATAGATGAAAGAATTTTTAATAAATTCATTGTCATGAGACAAAAGTCTTGTAATAAATTTTATTAAAATATCACAAGCATATAACCCAATTGGATTAACTTTAGAATGATTATAAATAAAAAAGATTCGAATATCGCTTACAATTTGACTCAAAATTTTTCCCCAAATAAAGTCTTAAAACTTTCCTTTAAAAGATTTTCATTTCCTTGATTATTAACTTTCCTTTAAAACATTTCCATTTCCTTGATTATTAAAAGAAATACTAAACCAAATTGGAAATCCATATAGAAAGAGCGGTCTTAATCTAGTCTTATACAGCAACAATTTTGTTCTCTTAGGCAAATTTTTATAATACATTTATCTGGAAAATGAGTCCAATATTTTATACGCTCTCTTCAAAACGATTTTCGCATGAATATTAAACTTTAATAGCTTATTAAAATTAATTCCAAGATGCTTAATACTATCTTTAAAGGGAATTTAGACATCATTTAGAAATAACTTAAGATTGTTACTCCCTGGAACAACAAAACTCTTACTTTTTCAAGACGCATTGCGAATACAAACTGCTTCACACTTAGATGCATTTCCTATGGGAAAGGGAACTAACACCAAACTTGTCACGTAATAGTTCTAAAGTGGTAGGGACCGCTTCTAGTTCTAACACTTAATATGAAGAGGACTTGTCACTTTAACAGGGCGATGTCCTAGGAGGGGGTTAATTGGCACTTTTTCGGCACTTTGTAACAGGTCACAGAAATAAGCTTAATGGACACACTTAATTTCCGTTAATATAATTATACCTGTCGCAGAAAATATGACAACAATTTCATAATTTTTCAAGGAATTTTAAACGATTTAATTAAAATTATTTTAACTTTTGGTGACCATTCTTATATTATCCAAGACGGACACCTTACCAAGGAGCCAAAAATATATCATTTACCTCCTCCTAGGCCAACACCATGTTAAACCCTTCATATAAAGTAATATAACCAGAAGGAATTAGCCACTAACCGCACAAAATCCAGTGACATGAATAGTTTTGTGAATAGTATGGACTTACTACACTTTAAACACATTATCAACAGTTAAGTGATATGTCTTGTTTTCACCTATCACGAATGATAATATTATGTACACTGGTCTCGGCATAAGTGCTTTAAGACAAATTGACACAATATTCCCGCAGGGTTAATTCTAACTCACCACTTATCATAGAAATATTTAACTAACCTTAAATGATGCGAAAATTTTTAACTAGCCTCAAATGATGCGAGAAAAAAAGCCGGGAATCATCAGCATACAATAAACTTAAATAATTGGATGCTCTATGAGGAAAGTCATACGAAAAAATGTTGTATAGAAGTGGAGCTAATACAGAACCTTGTGGAACGCCACACTTAATATTTTGAAGATCTGATAACTAATTATTATTTATGCAAATGCAAAATTTTCTATCTGATAAAAAAAACTTTGCAAAACCTTAACAATAGAAGTTTTGAATCCAATTTCAATCATCTTAAATAATATACCATCGTGAAACGCATGATCAACAGCCTTTTCTACATATAATGATATTGCAACTGTATAGTAGTGTGTCCCAAAAAAAAAAAATTCATCCAATTGGAAAAATGGCATACAAACAATTCATCTAAATATCTAACATTAAAACAAATCCGAGGCATAACTGGCAAGCACATTACAATATTTTTATTTTCACAAAATGGGTACAAAACTTAAAAAGGGTATAACTTTGGAACAGTAAGAGCAAATTCAATTATTTTTCTTTTTTGCAGTGACTCAGAATTTATCCACCTTTTAAACTGAATCATTAGTTTTTTTAACTTCAATATAAATTTTAAAAGTTACAAAGCATTATTTTTCAAATTTATGCTAAATTTACAAAAAAAGTAATTAAGTGGACCCAAATGAGCAAAAAAATAACCAAAACTTTTAATATCTGCACAGAGAAGTAAAGTTTGAGAAGTTTTCTTTAAAAAAATTGACTTAGTAACAAAGAAAATCGTGCTAATGGGCCGAGTAATCAGCAAAACTCAAAAATGTCGAGAAAACCTGATTTTTGGGTTAAATTTGATTTTAGCGACTTCTAAACCTCTTCCGAAAAATCTGAAAAAAATCACAAAAATACTTCACACTATAAGCTTTCAAAAAAAAGGTGGGGCATAAAATATTGTTTTTTTTTGGGAAACACTACTGTATAGTAACGTCTTCGTAAGTTATCACTGTGAAACATAGATAAAACATCAACTGTTGAATGAACCCTTTTAAAACCAAATTTAAATCGGGAATATAATTTCCAATTAGTCCCAAATCCATTTTCTTGCCAATAATTTTCTCAAACAATTTACCTAAATTTGAAATTAACGAAATAAGTCGTAAATTATTAATACCAGTATTGTTTGCCTTTTTTGGAATTGGTATAATTTTCGAAATTTTTCATTGAGTTGGAAAATACGAGTTATTCAAACATTTATTGAATAATTATCGTTAAATATTCAAAAGCCTTCATTGAAAGTTTTCTTAGAATAAAATTCGAAATATTATTTAAAACATAAGATTTTTTATTATTAATAACTTTACATGTTTCTACCAACAAGTCTATAGAAGAGAGATCTAAAATTTTTTCATTATAAACGGAAGAAAAATGATTTGTAAAATAATGTTTTAAAAACTGGAAAATTTAATACTGAGTTATCAATAATTTCAGTAATTTAAGAAATATTTTAACCTGGGGTTGTTCTTTTAATTTTTAAAGAATCATCTTCTAAAATTATTCCATCAACTGAAATATTTAAAAGTTGTATTTTCTTCTTAAAACCTATTAAATTATAAATATTTTGGAGGGCTTAACCCTTATGTGAATGGCAAGGTACCTGATCACCTTTGGCATTTTCAACATAATTTCTTTTTAAATAAACGGATGGTCCACATATTTAAAACTTCTTGAAAACTCCTGAACTTCTTGAATACTGAATGGCCTGATGTAGGCCAGAGCATCAGGAAACGTTCTCCTTTTCATTCCTGACTGAGCTGAGAATTGAACCCAGGTTTTCACGGATAGGTTAATTGATTTACAAATTTCTCTTTACTTTTGTTTTTCGTACTTTTTGTCAAGAATTCTTCTTGAAATCCAAAGTAAATTTTTGGTTTTTCATGCTTTTTTGTCTTTTTTTTCTCGTTGACATTTTCATCAGCACAACTTGAAGGACAAATGAAAACATAGAGCTCGTGCCATAGCTGTTTGACAATTAGTATTGTGGTTATTTTATTGACTGTTTATGGTTTTTAAATTTAAATTTTTTTAAATTTAATTTTTATTAAATTATTTTTACGAAGAAAGGAATTTTACAACAAGAAATTAATTAAAATTTATTGATAATTTTTCATTCTTGACTGAGCTGAGAATTGGACCCAGGTTTTGACGAATCGGTTGCTCTGACATGTTTCGATTGTTACCACACCACAATTTAATTTAACGAACAATAGCCTGAATAAAATATTAAAAATTTGGATTAATAACACATTTTTCTATTTAAGCGGAAAATATTTTTGGTATATGTAAAAAAACAAAAAAAAAATTGTACACATTAAAATGAAAAAAAAAAACAACAACAGGGGCTTTAATGCCAAAAATAAATAATTCGAGGCTTTTAGCTCATATCACAGTCATTTATGGACCGATCTAATGACCTAGATTATATATACCTGGTATGGTCTTAGATCAATATTGAAAAAATTGCAATCGGAAAGACAAACTTATATACATATTTATATCCCCAACACCTGTCGTGAAAGTTTAAAATATTGAAATTAATATCTACTGAAACTTTTTATTTCTTTTGGCCTAGCCTGTATGTTAACCCAAATTTCTGTGGCCATAGTAGTCATTATGGCTCCTCTTCAGAAAGTAAACTTTAGTTGAAAAATGTCGTTACGTTATGCCACAATAATTCCTTGTCCCGCAAGCTCGACAATTGCCTTAAGCCCAATATGGGATCTATTTGCGCTTATACTTAAGAAAACTGCTTTTTATCGTATTAATATCGCCATCGCCAATTATTAAAAATTATCTGTCAATAAACAAATATTTTAGTACAGGTCTATCTATAACTTACTGAAGATCCTTAACTATGTCTCTTCTTCTTTGTAAAATCACTATACTATTCTTTTTGCTTTTTTTATAAGCATGTGAAATATTAATCCCGAATTGCAAATATTAATAAATTATATTACTAACCTCGTACTGAATTTGTAATATATATTTAAATCCATACATTCATGTATATTCGCCAAAGTATCAATTGAATTTTTTTTTTCACTGTGGATCCATAAAGTAATTGTGTATGTGCAAAAAACACCCCAAAGTCGACTCTTTAAAACCGTTGATAGATCACTTGTTTTTGTTGTTTTGATGGCTGTTAGCTTTAGTTTAGTTTGCATGTCTGCTTGACTGGTAGAAAGAACGTTTGTCGGTCGCTAAGTGGGTTAGATGATTTGTTGTTTGGTTAATAGTGTGCTCTCTAGATAGTAACATTACACTTTATTTTGGTTTTATTTATGTAAATTTATGCTGAGATTGTATATTTTCCACTATGTTTGTTTGATAAACATCCTTGAATGTTAAATGGTGTGTTATTAATTTGGTATTTGATTTATAAACACAAAACTAAATATGTGTATGACAAAAAACTCTACAAACACGTACACGAACTCATAAATTTTGTACTGTGTATATTTTATTTTCCATACAAAAGGCAAAAATATTATTTAATAAATTATTATTTTGCATTATTTAAATAATAATAGAACTGTGTTTGTGATAGCTGAATAAATCAAAATTAAAAATGATATTTTGTTTGAAAATCTTTAATCTCATTAGAAATTTAATTAATGAGCAAGCGTATGATTTATATTTAATTATATTTTGGGTATTTATGACTACATACATCATACGCATAGATATTTACAATAACTCTTAAATTTAAGTAAAAATTGAAAAACTAAGTATAATTTAAAAAGCAAATTTTATATATGGCAATTTGTGAGTGGAAAAAATAAGTTTATTGCAAAAAATGTATATAATTTTTTTAATCAATATATATATATTTGACACGGAAAATCCGTTCAGGGCCTTTATTACAACTTACGAATAGTTAGTTCTAGGAAAGTTTAGGATAAATGGCTTATTTGGTTATTGCAAGTTAACATTAACCTTAAAAGTGACTTATAAGCTAACAGCAGATTTATCCTCATGGTAACTTTACAAGTAAACTTTAAGAATTTGAAACTGCCTTATTTTCTGATGAAGATATGATAACTTCCATGGCAGTTATATGTAAAATTGAATTATTCTGATTATAACCTATCAATTTATTTTTTTTTTTTTTTTGGAAAAAAAGACAACTTAACTTAATAAACAAAACAATTTATTATGAAAACAATAAAGAGAACAAACAAATTTACGTCTGCTTTCAATTAAAAAAATAAACAAAAGTAAGCTGTTGCCACAACGTATTTTAAACAACCAAAAGTTGTCGGTATCTACTGCAATGTTGCCACTAAATATGAGCGATATTTCTCTACCTGTAACTGAAAAATCACTGTAGCTGAAAAATTAAGAATCACAGTTGTGACTTACTTTGTCAAGTATCAGGTACTTGCTAAGTCGTTCTTTTCGTTTTTTTGTTACATACATAAATTCATGATATGTCACTGTTTATGTGGGTAATAGGGTTTTTTGAATGCAATGACGAATAAGATTGCTGTTCCTTTTTTTCTCTCTTCTACCTTATTAGTATTTCTTTTTAAAGACAAAGTTTATTTTTTCAAGTTTGTATGTATATGCAAGTGAACAGACGACCATTTATGTTGCCTTCTTTCCCCAACAAACCATAGAGATTTAGAAACAGGTTATAACAACCTTACCAAAGCTTTCATAATCTTGTAATAAGTTATCTCTAAATTGTTGTGGCTTGTTGGGTCTTTGTCAAACTCCATATAAAAAAAGCTCCGCAGAAAAACACATACGATTGTTTTGCATTTTCGGTAAACAATTTCGAAGCTCTTACAAATTGTGATAGCTCATTGTGCATATGGCTTGGTTGCAATTAAAAAAAACCGTGATCACAATCACAGATTTAAGAAGCAGTGATTTTTAAACCACTTTCACTAATCGCGATTTCCTTAAAAAACGGGATTGCTCGTCTCTATTTACAACTGTAAATAAATTACATTTTCCATTTTATCGGACAGTTGTAATAATGAAGAAAACTTGACGGTCACTTTATCGTTCACGATAGCAATTGTTCACGTTAACTATAAGGAAATTTATGATTAGGTTGTAATAATAGCCTTGCATTTGTTCTTTAATTTTAAAGTTTTTAAGACCTACATATTTTCCTAGGAGAAAGAAAATTTTGCTTTTGGTCCTTAAATAGATTCCCTAAGTTTTCAGTAAGTATCAAGTCAAATTCAAATTATTGTTATTAGGGATGAATTTTATCTGAATTGCGATTTTTGTATGGACTTCGAATAACATTTCAATTTTTATAATATGGATATGAAGCAGTGATATTACACACTTTTTCAAAAGTCCTTACGCAGCCCGAAAAAATTCCCTATTTTTCCCTGCGCGTTAAAAGAGTTGTTTTTAAAAATTAAACCATTTGTATTAATGTATATACATTTTATTAAAAGTTGTCCCCAGCTAGTATTTGGGTGATCATTTTTTATAAAAATCTCCTAAATGATTCTTATCAGATCACTGTTGATGATTGGAAACTGATTTATTACTTGAGCGATTGAAAATGGAGTCATATATGATTCAAAGATATTTTCAAATAATAATTTTTAAATATTTTGAACTGTTGCTCCTTTGTCACGCTAAATTAAAAAAAAAAACAATAGAAACTTTCGCATCAAATACAGAAAATAAGGTTGTTTCAAATATGTTATCAAAATCCATAATGGAGCAGCGTTTATCGGAGTAAACATTAAAAACATGACGATTAAAAATATTTTAAATATGTTAAAAAAAAATTATATATTTTGTGATTGAAAAACTTTAATTTAGCATTTCAGTATTTTATTTAGGATTTTTATAAAATGTTTTCAGCTTATTTAGCTTTAACTAAACTTTTTTTTTATAAATTGTATTAAATTTTGACTACAAACAGTTGCACTCAAGAAAAAATTTCTTATAAAAGGTGATTAGTTTTTAACTTAAGAAACGTCTTACCTGGTTTGTAAAAAAAAATAACATTCAGGGCATCTTAGAAATGCCTTAATAATGTTGATTATAACAATTTTGTAATAATTTAATTAAATGATCTCCATAGTGTCAATGTTTGGGCATTTCATGTAAATCCAAAGAAATATCTCAAACAAATTTGTGCTGTAAACTGCTGAAAAAATAATAATTTTGAAATTTTAGCTTTTTTCAAACTGTAAGAAATAAACTGGTCTAAAATTTCTTTTAATAATTTCTTTTAAATCAGAGCAAAGCAAAGAAATTAAATCGCTTGTAATTTGCTCACAGCAGAGGTTTTGCAGGCCGCCTAATCTTGTTAAAATATTTCCAATTTTTTTAAATTTTGTTTAAAATGAGTTCCTAAAATTTTTGTAGCTTTTAATACAATTTTATACTGTAAATAAATTGTTAGCAAAAATCTGTCCGATTGCAAACAATATTGATTCAATTAAAAAAAGAATTAACAAAAAGCTATACATTATTTAATTACCTCAGGAAAAAAACGGGAGAACCTGTTACATAAGCTGATATCTTGGTGAGATACTTCTACAACACAACGAAAGACGCTTATATTAATCTTATAGGAAATCGTTTAAAATGTGTGTTAATTTTATCTAATGAGTCTTCAGAAAGCATGTCAAGAATCGTATGAGACTCATGTTAAATGCTCAGCCGTATAATTAAGCTACTTAAATAGAGCGTAAAATGTCATGTTAGAACTTCATTCAACTTATACGAAACAAATCTTTAGATCGTGAACTCAACACCACCCAGTTGAAAAATCTTATTCGACAAATCCTTTTTTCGGAATATTCAAGCTTAAAAAAAATTATCTTATTTAGGTCACTCAGTAACTGTTATATGACTCATACAGAGAGTCGCAAAAGTTCATTCGATGATGGTTTGACGATAGATAAATAAAGTGTAGCATTGTTGTTATGGCACTCTTGAAATAATTGTTTAAAGATTGTTTTAGGAATTTTTAAATTAGGATTTTTTAAGATAACAAGAAAATAATCTAAGCACTAAAAAATTGTATTTATATATTTTTAAGTATACTCTGGGTAGAATTAGTAATATTAATAGAATGTTTCATAGCGAAGCGATTGAGATCCACGGCCTATATATCCAAATTTTATAATAAGTAATAAATCAAATTCAATTTTCAGTATTGCGAAATATTTTTAAAATTTGTTTAAGGAAAATTAAAAACAAGGTCTGGATTCTGAGTTTCGGGAACGAAGACGGTCTAACTTTAGCAATATCTTACATAAGAAAGAAATAACTTTAATATGATATAGGAAAAAAATCTGAAATCAAACGTGCTGGTTCCGATTATATGTTTGATTTTCCTACTCTAACTAAATATGATCACATATCGCACACTAAGCCATAAGCAGGCACAACTCAACATTTATCAAAATCGTTTTTTTTTTTTTTTTTTTTTTTTTTTTTTGTTTGAAATGAAACAAAAATGCCACAAATTGAAACAAACAACTGTTTTTCTCACTTAACTGCTTCTGTAGCATTTTTGGCGAGTAATTGCTATCACGTAAGGAAATTACTCTCCAACTTACAGAAACAGTGTGTCTGAAAAATGTTTGTGAGAAAGTTCCCACTTTAAACTGTCAAATAAACTCACATATCAAATAGTCGTGAGTAAAAATGTAAACATTAAATATTATAATAGAAATGAAAAATGAATAATATCACGGAAGAGGCAATCATTTTGTACTTGTCAGATTATTTTATTGTTTAATTATTTTGTTTTTAACATTATTAAAAAATATACGAATGTGTCCCAAGTTTTATTTTAACAGGAAACATTAAAGCCGCACTTTATACGATTGTATTTTCGCCGCCGTCATTACATTGTTCAATTTAAGTAAATTTTGGTCGCCGTCAACGATATGTTTGACTGGCAACATCTGCAATTTCATATCGGCTTCGAGTGGAATATTATTACATTTATAACGTAACGACGTAATCTCTTTTGATAGTTTTCGACAAGAGTTACAGACACAATTTTTTCTCACTTTTCGAGAAACCATGGAATATATTGTTTCACATCTTTTCGATGTGAGAAGTTCTGACCAAAGTTACGGAACATGGGTACAGTTCACAAATCAAATCTATAACAACCAAGGAAATTTCGTTTGCGTCACTGTCTTCTTTAACTTTTCTTCTTCAGCATTTGTAAAACTCAATTTGATTAAACAAATGCCATCGTGTGTTTGAACCAAGTTTTCTGCCTCTGCTAAACATTTTTGAATTTTCAGTTGTGCCTTTTTGTGATTAAGTGTGCGATATGTACATATTAATATTTGTCGATCAAAATGTTTTTGACCCCCGATCTCTTGAAGTTACAAACACTTTTAATAAATTTTATATATATCACACTTGTTCAACAAGAGTGTATGAACTCAACATTTTTATTTGTTCACTCTTTGGAAAAAATCGACGCGTAATATTTGCATCTAACCGCTGTAAAAATATCGTGCTACTTTGTCTACTTTTTGGTCATGAAACGGTTGTTTTAAGAATTCTTTTTCATATGCCGTTAATGTTAACTTAAAAATTGTTTTGCTTCTACTGTAAATTTTGAAATTTTGAGTTAATACACTATTGTTGAACAAGTGCTAGATATGTTATTTAAGGACCCTGGAGACTGTCAAATAAGCCCATCAATCAGTGCATATGTGTTAGCGTCGTTTATTTCTGGCTTTTCGGAGACGTACAAATAAACACGATAAACAACAATTGTATATTGTAAAAAAACAAAATTATTATATTTTTCATGAAAACAAACACAAAGCAAATACAATATTTTTGTCAAACAACAGCTATCAAATAATCAGCCATTAAATAAAAAAATCAAAACTTTTTGATTTTCATTAAGCATTGCCGACAACGCGTATGTGTAGCCGAGAAAGAACAACGTGTTTATTGATGTGTTTATTTGATAGTCTTCAGGGCGCTTTATACTTATTTAAAAACTAATAATATCACTTCTTTTATATTCTCTTAAATATAGGCAAGTTTGATCAATAAAATTTTTCAATAATCAAATAAAAATAATATTAATGAACTCATGAATTTTGAATATGTTTTCATTTTGTTTCAATGAGAAATATCTTCCATGTAAAAATTATATTTTCTGTTGGAACTCATTGTTATATCTGTATACTTTTAAACCCTAAGATTATCGGTAACTTTTTACCATTAAGTTCTCCTCTTGGTCTGGCAGGACCACAATTAGAACAGCAAAAAAAAATCCAATTATATGAAAAGGAAATAAATATATTTTTTATTGAACGTATGATCATTACTTTAGATTATACGAATTTATTATATAATTTTATTATTTGTATTATTTTATTTTTTTTGCATCTACGACAGCTAAAACGAGTTTTGCGTTTGGTTTTTGAAGTAAGATTGAAATAAGAGCATAATGGACCTCACTTTTCTGATTTGATTAAAACTTGTTTCATTCGAATCAGAACATATTATTTATAGAATTCACGTTTCTGTTTTTTTGATATTTTGTTCTTTTTGAAAGATATTGCAATTAAAAAAAAAAATTTGGTCTGGCGAGACCAAGAGGGTAACTTAATAGACTTTAACATATTAATGGAACTTAACCCCACTAATTTGCTCCAATCGAATCCAAATTAGTTTCATTCGATTCAGAACATATCATTTATAGAACTCACGTCCCTATTTTTTTGATTGTTTGTTATATTCGAAATATATTGCAAGCAAAACACAAATTTTTATTTATTTATTTATTTTATTTTATTATATATTCAATTCCTGTACAACAAGATTTAATCTTATATTTAAAGTACAGGAAAGCGGTTTCATAAATTACATTAAGAGATCATCACATTCAATTGAATTAAATTAAATTAAATTAAACTATAACTTATTTATATATTATGATAACAGTTATCCACTGCGGTGTAAAGTATTTAAATAAGAAGTTCTTAAAACTACTTGCGTTGCTATTAAGACAATTCCATAGACGTGACGCATGTATAAAAAAATTCTGTTCACATACAAGAAGGCTATGCAAGGGAATTATAATTCTTTTACCTCTAAGTGATCTGGCAAACCTAATTTTATCGCTAAGATATCGTGGAGTCTCCGAATAGATAAGTTTATGTAATAGTAAGAGTACACGAATATTTAAAAGATTGTCAAATGAAACGCCGTATAGTTTTAAAGAGGCATGTGACACATGATCATATCTACCAAGGCCAAACGCATATCTTACAATATTATTATATAAAACATTTAGCTTCCTTCTACTAATGGAATCGCAATTTGCAAAAAGTTCAGAACCATACATTAAACCTGGAAGAAGATACGATATTGCAATCATTAATCTAACATTTAAAGGAGTATAGTATTGTGTCGACCAAAGGCACCTTAACTTTATATAAGTTTGACCAGCAAGTGTGTTGACATGATTTGTCCAAGTAAAACTATAATTAAAAATTAGCCCAAGGTTTTTGGCAGCATTCACAGAATTGAACCTTGAGGTACACCTATAGATAAACGTAATGAAGAAGATTGCACATTGTTTGATTGGACAAATTGCGAACGAGGAAAATAAAAGCCGTATTGATGTTTCTGAAAAGATAAAAAAGTGCACAAGTTTCATGGAAAGCATACTGTGGTCAACCGTGTCAAAGGCTTTTGAATTATCAAGAAGAACTAGGAAATTTAGCTTGCCATCATCCAGTTCACGCCGTATATTTTCAGACGCATCCAGTAGTGCAGAAACACAATTGTTTATCAGACAACAAATTATTGGCACTGATATATGATGACATTTGTAGATAAAGAATTTTCTCCAGTACTTTAGACAAGTAGCAAAGAATAGCTATTGGCCTGAATTCAGAATCAGTTTTTGGTATTGGTACTATTTTGCAGATTTTTCATTAAAAAATCATCCAATTTTGCTGAATTTGATTCTAAGAGTTCTGGCAACACTGTTCCACACATGTATCTGTTATTTTCTTTTTTGGTCAAAAGTTTTTTCTTTTGCACTTTTACATATGTGGTGAATACAAGTTACAATTAAACTTTATGAACGAATAAATCAGTTACAGAAAAAGACCTTATGTAATTACTTGGATATTATTTGAACAAGTAAATATGAGGAAACTATTTCTGAAATACTTAATATAAATCAATTCATATTAAACTGTATGTATATTCATGCAAATTTTAAACAAAAATTTAATTCACATAATTTTTGTAAGAACGTTTTTATTAAATTGTGTCGCCCTCCATATTTAGACTATCTATAGTAAAATAGAATAGAACCTATTTAATATGCTTTGGTATATATAGTTTATATATTTTTACATTTCTTATTATAAATCCACTAAAAGCCACATTAAGTTATAATCATTTCGTGGTATTTATAGTAGAAAAATGTTTTATTGTAATGGTAGACCTTTTTTTTAATAACTGCAACCAGAAAATCATGATTGCAATATCATTGTTTTTCAACTCAACGCCACTTTTGCCGCAGAATGTTTTCTATAACAGCTATATTATAGACATGTATGACATATATTAGAAAGGCTCCAAAAAATGTGATCAAATTAAAACTTTTTTTAAAAAAAGGTTAATATTTATTAACTTTCCGCAGATAAAATTTATGCTATGAGTACTTTCAGCAGGCTTGAATGTTGTTGGGTAGATATGAGTTTAAAATTACACATTTAAAAAAAAATATATATATATATATATATATATATATATTTAAAGTATCTATGTAAAAGCGAATTGGCGTGGAATGTTTAGTCAGGTTTATAAACAAGAATAAGTCGCTGGGTGCTTAATCCCGATAATAGAAAGCAATTCGTAACCTTATTCATGGATTTTTGCCACGGAATGTTATTGCGCTCATGAAATTATTTTTTTCCATTTTCTCCTCGAATCACGTGGTAGTCTGCTATCAACCGCTATCAAACACAAACTCAATGATGCAGATTATTTATTGTTGCTAGGTGTCAACTGGTAGATGCCTGTTGATGGGAGAAGTGTTGCTTTTTCCGTTAAAAGGGGAGAAACTCAAAAAGTCATGGACTCGTACATGGTCACAATTCATACCTAGTTTCTTATAATTATACGATATATTCTTTCAAAAGTAAAAAAAAATATTAAATTTGTAACAGAATTTAAATAATAGTCTTTATAATTTGATTGTTATAATGTGGTTATTAAATGAGTTGAAGGTATCCCTGATTTTGAAACATTTTTTGTAATAAAATATTTGTTTATTGAATTGACCTTTTTAACCGCCAATTTAAAATAACTGTAAAAGCATTAGTTTTCAAATATAATTGCATAATATTTCTAAATATTTACAATAATTAGTATTGTGGTTATTTTATTGAACTGTTAATAGTTTTTAATCCAAACTTAGATATTTTTAATTAGGCTTAAGTTCACTGAATTTAATTTTCATTAAATTATTTTTATGAAGACAAGAATTTTACAACATGAAATTAATTAATATTTTATTGATAAATTTTCATTCTTGACTGCGCTGAGATTTGAATACAGGCTTTCACGGACAGGTTGCCCAGACTAGCTTCGATTGTAACCCCACAATCTCTTCAGACGGTTTGCCGTCTTTACTCTCTCGGCTATTGAAGCCGGATGATGTAATAGTCAAATATCAATCTTTAAATCAAATGGTGTTTCACCTTGATAGATCGAAATTTGCTTTTGAATGAATGATTATCTATTTTAATTGATTTACATGTTCTTCCTAACTTCTGTTTTTTCGTACTTTTTGTCAAGAATTCTTCTTGAAATCCAAAGTACATTTTTGTTTTTCATGTTTTTGTCTTTCTTTTTTCTTGTTGACCTTTTTCAGCACAACTTGAAGGACAAATGTAAACATAGCTCGTGCCTTAGCTATTAACAATAATTAGTATTGTTTTTAATTAATTTCATGTTGTAAAATTCCTGTCTTCTTAAAAATAATTTAATGAACTTAAGCATAATTAAAAATATCTACCCAAGTGATCATACATATATTCCATCAGACCCAAGAAGACAATCATCTACCCTGGACTTCTTTTTAACAAGGACCCAAAATAACTATTATCTTCATTTCCAAAATCGAAATAATTGCCCGTTTTGAGGAATATTTTTAAAAATTGGTTAATAATTATTAATAACGACTTAAAAAGCAATTAATTGCATATAACGATTAATATCCAATTAATATTTTTATTTATTGCTTTGAAATAGTTATGCATAACAAAAAAAGTATTTGTTATGGATAATTATTATTTTCCAATTTATATTTTAAAAATTGGTTTTTAATAGTTAATAATAAATTTTTACAAGTAATAATTAAAATTTTGCTATTTTTTATGAAAAATTCTTAAATAAAAAAATCTGTATGAAACGGAACAAAAACAAAAAAGCTTAATCAGAGTTCTTTTAAGTGAAGAACCAATATTAAAACAGTTGTTACTTTTTATTCATATTTTCATTATAAATACAATTGCTTTAAAAAAATGAATTCGTTAGTAAAAAATAAATTTAGTCAAAAAACTGTTTACTTCAAACTGTCATATTTTTTTCATACGACAGGGCTTGTTAATAACCCAATTATAATCGCGCATTTTACAATATTGATCAAAACGTGTACATTTATAATTATTAATTATTAATATAACTATTACGAATAATTATTATATCACTGTCTTTCGAGTAACTATTATCGAAATAATCTATAAATAAAAATCAAGAAATAAGAGTTATTTGAAACAAATATTTTTTTTCTTATCAACAAATAATTATCATGCAATAAAAAAAATAAAAATTGAAAAACCGAATAACAGTTACAATGTAATACTTATTCCTTAACTAATTCCCGATAAAACTTATAACAGTTAAGACCTTGCTTTTTAACCGATTTAGCAAACAGTCTTACGCCAGTTTCCGTCATCAATGATCTCGGTTCCGACCACCTTCCTATTCATGTTTCCCTTAATAGTGAATTCAGATCTGTACAAAAAACATTTTATGACTTTAAGAAAGCAAATTGGTCACGATACGCTTCATTTATCTAAAGAAATTTAACAGTTTCAGATGAAAGCGACTACTACAATCATGAGCAAGTAGATTCTATGATAGAAACCCTTAGTAACACAATATCAAACGCTGTTAACTATAGTGTCCCAAAGAAAATTTTTACAGCCAAAACTCAACCACTTCCAATGTACATTAAACATTTAATACAAATAAGGAATGTGTATAGAAGAAACTGGAAACGGTTTAGAGACATAGATGATCATTTTCAAATGAAAATGTTTAATTTTCGCATTTCGGAAGAAATTCAAAAATGTAAAAATAATTCTTGGAATAAAAAATTATCTACATTAGACAAAGGTTCAACACCATTCTGGAACATATCGAAAATTCTAAAAAAGAAATCTTCAAACATTCCAATTTTAAAATACAATAATACAAGATACAGCACACAGCAAGAGAAGTGCGAAATACTATCTCAAACATTTCGTCTAAATCACACAATTTCTGAAAATCTTAGTGATCAGATAACTATCACAGATGTAAATAACGCTCTTACTAATCTCTTTTCCACCAGCGATGTTGCTCATAGTGATATATGTATATCAACAGATAAAATATCATCGATTTTGAAGAATCTTAAACCTAGAAAATCACCTGGTACAGATGGAATCACAAACAAATGTTTAAAAGCTCTACCTAAAAAAAGAATAAAATATTTAACACAAATTATTAATTATTGTTTAAAGCTACAATATTTTCCCAAAACATGCAAGCACTCAAAAATTGTTCCAATACGGAAGCCAAGTAAACCACCTGACTGCCCTCTTTCTTATAGACCCATAAGTCTTCTGTCATCGTAAAGCAAGATACTTGAGAAAGTAATTAAGGAAAAAATCTTAAATTTTATTGATGCTGGAAGAATATTACCGTCTCATCAATTTGGGTTCCGAAAGGAACATAATACAGTTCAACCATTAGTTAGAATAAGAAACTTAGTGACATCAAACTTTAATACCGGGAAATCCACTGGTATGATCTTATTGGACAAAAAAGCAGCTTTTGATTCTGTGTGGCATAATGGTCTTATTTACAAAATGATAAAATTAAATTTCCCAGTACATATTATAAAAATAATACACAGCTTTCTTTCAGAACGATTTTTTAATGTTTATATTGGATCCAGCTACTCCACTCAAAAAGAAATAACTGCTGGTTGTCCCCAGGGTTCCTACCTCTCACCAATATTATATAATATTTACACAGCAGATTTTCCAACTCTTGATGGTTGTGTCACCTCTATTTTCGCCGACGACACCGCGTTGCTTAGCTCGGGTGTAATTGCGACAGATGTAGTATGTAATTTATAAACTGCACTTATCGATGTTCATTCCCATTTTACAAAATGGAAAATTTTAGTAAATCCAGAAAAAACTGAAGCAATGTATTTTTCCCGTAGACGTAAACAATGTTTTCTTCCTCAACAACCTATAACTTTCAACCAGAGACTTATAAACTGGGTAACAAGATTGCTATATCCATTAATAAACCGAAATTCTAAACTTACAGCCTGTTCAACGATTTCGAACGTTAACGTTCGCATAGAAAATAACATTTAAAACAAAAACAAATTTTAAAATTATGTTGCTGTTTTAAATGTAATTTTCTATGCGAACGTTAACGTTCGAAATCGATGAACTCATTTTTAATATTGAAAACAAGAGCCTTATATTGAAAGCTGTTTTTCATACCATATTGTTTTACGCTGCTCCAGTTTGGTCCACATCAGCTCAGTGTCATACAAAGAAACTGCAGATAATGCAAAACAAACTATTAAAGATGATACACAATTTGCCTTGGCATCACTCGACGACTTCACACTCTAGCAAACGTTGAACTAGTAAATAACAAAATCCAAAGGCTGACATTAAACTTTAAGACTAGATGTCTCAATTCGGAATTTGTTCATATCAATGAGCTAGGCTCAACTTAATTTTACCTTTAAACTTTTATTTTAATTAAAATGATCATAAAGGTTTTTTTGAAAATTTTTACCTTTTATCTTATATTAGCTGAAATCAAAAGCATTATAATAATTTGTTATTTATATTTTTAGTAGAAAAGGAAATTAGAAGTCCTAAACTCTTTATGAAAATTGTTAAGAAATTACATTGAATACCAAATAAAGAATAAATGAATGAAATGAAAAATATCTAAATCTGGTCTAAATATTTACGTTATTTTATGATCATAATATTTTGCTAAAATTTAAGATTTTGCGAATTTTAATTGTACTCAGCCTAAGTTCTATCATTTTCCATTGTGAAACGCAAAAACTAAAATTTTCGAATTGCTTTCATCATTATCTAGAATTCAGTATTGTAAATTGCACTATCCTAATGTTTAGGATTGTATTCAAAGGATATTGGTTTTTTTTTCATTTAGAATTTCATGTGTTGTCTATTCTATTGCTGTTTTCTCTTTTTTATTGTCATCAACTTTTTTTATATTATTGAAGAGGACTGAAAATCTTGCACAATTTATGAACGACAAGTAGGTGAATTTTAGTTTTTATGCTGGCTCACGGAGAAAATTATGTTTTAGAGCATAAACTCCTTTTAAAATGTTCATTAGAATATATACAAATTTTTTATATTATATGAATTTTTATTATAAACAAAACCTTAAATATATTTTCAATTGAATTCTACTAGTTAGAAAATGTTCTTTAAATATATATAGAAATTAAATGCTGCATTTGTTAATTTATATAATCAACCTTTCTTTTAACCTTTATGTCAACAGATGAATAATTATACTTACGTCAACAGGAAGCATACCCGGGTATGCAAGAACATTTTATATGGGAATTCACATGTTTTGTTGTTTTTTGTTTTATTTGTATTTTTTTTTTGTGTTTCTCCCACTTTGATTTGTTTTAGTGCAGGAATGCTAAAAATAGCGGTAGTTTTAGCAGACTTATAAAACCCTATATATTATGAAATAAACTTGCAATATTACTTTATTTTAATTTTTTCATATACATACCCGGGTATGGTAGGGATGAAAAAAAGCCGATGTACATGGTCTGGTTTGTCCAATTTTGTTCAAACCTTAGAATTAGTTAGAAAACACTTCTAGTGGGTATATCATGAAATTTAAAAGCGATATGAAAGCCACTTTCAGAGATACAGCGTTATTAATATTCAAAACATACCCGGGTATGCAGTTGTTGACGTAAGGGATAGGAATTAAAAAATGACCACATCCATGGTCTGCTTAGTCCAATTTTATTCAAACATCAGAATATGTTAGAAAACACTGCAAGTGAGGATATCATGAAATTTCAGAGCAATATAAAAGTCACTTTCAGACATACAGCGTTTTTAAAATTCAAAACATACCCAGGTATGTAGCTGTTGACATAAAGGTTAAACACACATACCCATACATATACACGCACACAAACAGACAAAATTTTCCGCTAATGAAACACGTATTGTGCTAGTGACTTTGATAGATTTTAATTAAAGCTGAACAAAATGCGAAACAAAGTATGAACAAAACTGTCGAAAATCAAACTTTGACGTAAAAACACAATACTAAGGAAATAAATATGAAGGTCTAACTTAGACTTCTACATCTTAATTGTATAGGAATAATACAAAAGTGCAACCGAAAATGAAAAACTGGGAGTAAACTGAAGAAAACGTTGTGGTCGTGAAATAGTTTTGGTATCAGAAAGGAATTCATTATAAATAGAAGAATACAGAAAATCAAACAAAGATGTATTTTGAATTATGCTAGAGAAAAAGGTGTCCTGTTAGGCTAGTTGGTAGTGTGCTAGACTGTTAGAGCGAGTATTTTGTTGTTTCACTACTGCGGGCTGGAGGTCTAAGTAACTATTTCTCGGTTAATAAAGTTGGAATTTAATTTCTTATTGAATTTAAAAGTCTTATTAAAAAAATAAAATAGAGAAAATATTTATGCAACTTTAATTATTCAACCTTAATGCGTTGAATTTTTAATTTTTATACCCTTCACCACGAGTTGGTATACTGAGTTTGTCATTCCATGTGAAGCTTTTTTAACCCTCTATAACTCAAAATCTTTAAATTATATATTTTGAGATATACTATATATATACTATATATTAAAAAAAAATATGCATATACAACATTTTTTTTTATTTTGCGAATTTAATCTATGAGCTAAAATTCAGTTATGTATTTTATAAAGCTTTTTTGTAATATTTCTATTCCTTACATTTTTAGGAATGACTTTATACACTTGCAAAAAAAAAATAAAATGTTGAATACAATAAAATAGCTTATGAAAAGAAATAATTCCCAAATTCTATTTGTTAAAATATGCATATATTTATATATTTAAATTTTTTTTAAACAGTGGCAATTTCCTAAAACTCTAGTGTAGCTTTCAGGCAACAACAGTGGAAAACAAATGTAACAAGGTTATGAAAAAAATTAACGAAAAAATTGAGAGCATTTCATATTTATTGTTATTCAATCAGACAACACGAGTGAAATCTCTTTAAAGAGTTTTTTTTCAATTTAGGAGGCTTTTTCAAAATTGACTATCCCACATTTGACAGAACTAATTTTTTTTTTTTTTTGGTAACATTGAAATGAAAACTTAGCGAAAATAAAATTGCACCAAAACTCTATAATTACACCAGAAAAGAAGAATTAAAAGCATTATTTCGTCAAAAGTAAATTATTCCAGTTCAAAATTACATTTCTTAAAAATAGTTTTCTCAAATTGGGCAAAATTACAAAAGGTCGAATAGTCAAGTTTTTAATAGAACCTCCTCAAATCTGTTATGCATTTCTCATACGAGATACATCTAGTGGTAAGCGTGTCCGACTTGATGGCAGACTGCTTGCGGAGACAAGTGTTGCGATGGTCTTCTATTCTAAAAGTCGAAGTGTAAGGGTGGGTAAAGCCCCCTACAAACAAAGAGGTTCGCTAGCTCCTAAGCGAAAATTTCTTGATAACTCTATGACCTTGATCGGTAGCTTTTTCTATATGCATACGATTTTACAAAGCTACCAAAAGTTAGAGATTGTAAGGTGTTAACTTAAATATATAAAATAATACCCTAATAAATTTGCTAGTGGATGTAAAAATACGTTCCCTTTTCACTGAGTGTAGCCCACAAGACATAAACACTAAATTTCATTTTCTACGCAAATAATTCTTAAATATTAAATGTCTTTTAACATTTACCTTAAAGATTGTTACATAAAAAAAGCACCGTTTATTTTTAATTAATTATTTATTTTTAAACATTTTCACTTTTTAAAATTATGAAAACCAGCTTATGCTTTTTTGTACTAACCGTATAGAACAGAGTATACAGTTTATATTACCTACTGCTATGGAAATCACTGAGAGATGACCACTTGGTTGCCTGTATTCACTGTTGTCAATTTGGCATTTTTTATGCTAGATCTAGCATTTTTTAAACTCTTTTAGCATGAAGAAAACGCTTCCAGCATATAGCTCTTTTTCAGCATTTTTCCCAAATTATTTAGCATTTTTTTTAGAATTTTTTAGTTGAAGTGATGAATTTTTATTTTTTCCATTAATTTATAGCTTTTTACTATGTATTAAAATATTAATACTGTTTTTTTTTCAGATATAAAATGATAATATATTTTTTAGTATGCTTATAATGGGTAGATTCAATTCACTGTGGAAATAGAAAAGAATAATGAACTACCTTATTTGGATGCAGTAATAAGACGAGACGGAGAATCACTTAAACTAGATTGGTATCAAAAGCCCACTTCATCTAATAGGATAATAAATATTTATTCCAAACACCCCAGACGAGTTGTAATAAATACAGCGACGAACTTTATTAAAAGAGTATTAGATATAAGCGACGAAATTTTTCATAGAGATAATATAAAGAAAATTACCAATATTCTGGAGAAAATGAATATCCGAAGAACATCATAAAGGATCTAATTAACCATGTTAATTTTACAAGAAAATTATCGACGAACAATGATAAACCTCAGAAAATTTACAAATCCATAACATATATGTATAGCAGGATTATCTGAGAGAATTAAGAAGACAAACATTTATGACAATGATAAGTATGAACTTGCTATGAAGAGTCATAACTCACTTGGAAAGTTGTTTAGTAAAACTAAAGACAAATTAAATAAGGATGACAGATCAAACCTAATATATAAGATAAACTGTAATGGTAATGGTTCACAGTTGTGCAACAAAACATATGTGGGCACAACAAAGACTAAATTAAAGACTAGAATCTCATCACACAAATCAGACCTGAAAATCAAAGACAAGCCATTAGAACAAAAAACTGCACTTGCTGCCCACTGTGCAATAAGTGGTCATAAACCAGACTATGAGAAAGTTAGAATACTGCAGGAAGAGAACAATTATAAAAAGAGATTTACGTTGGAAATGTTACATATAATAAATGTTCCAACAAACACACAACTTAATTATAAGATAGACACAGACAATTGTTCTCAATTATATCGACACATATTTAATAAACATAATAAGAAATGACAACTAGTTGATTAGTTGTGTTCAACGTTTTAGGTTTGTAAAGAAAGACGCGGTAAAAGAGATTAACCCTTTATGTACGTAATATTTAAATTATAACTTGTATTGTTGTAAAATTCAAGAAAATTATTGTTTTTAGATTTCTTGAAAATGGTTAACGAAGTTAACCAAAATATCGGAAAAAATAAATTGTTAAAATAAAATAAGCCAAAAAAAAAAAATTGGTTTTTATTTATATTTTATCGTCACAAAACCTTAAGCCGAAACAAATAAATAATCACATTTTTAGTATTTTAAATTTAAATTGTGAACGTTATGGAATTTAATTGTTTTAACCAAGTTAACTTTTAAATGTGATTCAAAATAAATTTTTTATAACTGCACAATTTTTTTTATATTAACTAAAGATCAATTTTTGCATCTATTTTGTTTTATTTTTAATGATAAAAAATGATGTGATTTTATTCCCTCTACCACTTGTGGTGAACGAGGGAGGGATATACTTAGTTTGTCATTGTGAAACTTTTTTTATATCTATCTAAGACCCTTGATCATTACGCGAATATTAGTCGATTTAGTGATGTCCGCCTGCCCGTCCAAAGCAGTTTGGAACTGAAATCTACCTGAAATCAATTTAGTAGAAAAAAAAATGATTAACCCAAATGTGGAACCACCTCCCTAAAAAATTATTTTTTTTTAAAAATTAAAAGTGATGACAGAATGTACCGATTCTCATTAAAGTTTGGTCAAATACGTTTAATATGACTGGAAATCGCTCTAAAATTATATGAAGATGGTTCCCATTTACCATAGGGCCCATGTAAAGCATCCTTCGTAAAATCATTTAAAAAAGTATTAAATTCTAATAAAATTGCTTTACTGTATTGAGATTCGGTTTAGGTTAAGTTTTTTTTTAATATTTTTGATGAGCGATCTATAATTTACGATCGGTTCAACATAAAATCTGCTCCTGAAAATCACTGTTATGATCCTAATACTGTTTCTGAAACAAATTAGAACATTTTTTTTCACTTAGGCAACGAATTATACTGCTGTGAGGTCAGGTTTTATGAAGATTCGATTATAATTTATAAAACACTAGCTTAACCCGGTGCGCTTCGCTACACTGGCATCCTATGGGAGGTATTTACCCCCCTGCGCCTACCCGCTTTATTTTTATTTTCAAAAGTGTAGTATACCATAAGAGTGACTTTTAGAAAGTTTGAACATTCTCACTATTACAGTTCTTAAGATATGCGATGTTAAACATTGGCGTCCTATGGGGTATTCCTATACCCCCGCTGCTATTTTATTTCAATTCCGGGGCTCAGAAGATCCTACTACAAGTTCAGCAAAATGCGTGCAGCGGCTCTTAAGATATGCGATAATTAATATTGGCATCCTATGGGGGGTACCAATTCCCCTGCCCCTATCGAAAAAATAAGTAGCCTATTTTATTTTTAGGGCTCACGTGATGTTACTGTAAAAATTTTAGGAAAATCGGTTCAGTATAATATTGGCATCCTATGGGGGATACCAATTCCCCTGCCCCTATCGAAAAAATAAGTAGCCTATTTTATTTTTAGGGCTCACGTGATGTTACTGTAAAAATTTCAGGAAAATCGGTTCAGTATAATATTGGCATCCTATGGGGGGTACCAATTCCCCTGCCCCTATCGAAAAAATAAGTAGCCTATTTTATTTTTAGGGCTCACGTGATGTTACTGTAAAAATTTCAGGAAAATCGATTCAGTAGTTTCGGAGTCTATAAAGCGACAAACATACAAACATACAAACATACAAACACACATAATTTCATTTTTATATATATAGATACATAAAGACCACTCCTGAATTATTCGAACTCACTGTGAAGGGTATTAAAGATTCCGCATGGCCGAATTAAGCACTCTTACTTCTTTATATATGTTATTTCCCAATTTAATTGTAAAATACTATAAAGTACTAACGGCCAATTTCACCAAGTTCAGTTATTAAGAAAACTAAAAAAAAAAGACCGGCAAACACGAGTTTTGGCAAAAAATAGACTTGAGTGACCTCTATACCTCTTCCGAAAAATCTCAAAAAAATCTCAAAAATACTTTTTCCTATACGCTTTTAAATTATGCTTTAGCCCCAAAACAATTTTTTTTTGGAACACACTAACGAGGATATGTATTTATTTAATGTTAAAAAAATATCGCACTTGATCATAAAGAGGGTATTAACTCAAAATCTAAAAATTCTCAGTAGAGCAGAACAGCTTTTCGTTTTATATTAAAGGCATATGAAATTTAGTGACGATTTTTGAGTTAATAGCTTTTTTTTTGATTAAGTAAGTACGATATATGTATATTAAAAAGTTGACATAAATTTAAATTAAATATATATTTTTTTACATTTATTTATTTTACGTATATATTTTAAAATAGTTGATTAGGATTCCTTAATGAAAAAATACATTTGTATATATAACATTAATTTCTAATCTCAATGTTTATAACAAAGCCTTTTAGATATTTTCCATTTATATTTATTTTGTTGATGAATTTTGTTATTACAACCTCTCTATAGAGTATATTTTTTATAAATACATGATTATCATATAATAAATGACCCTGATCGGTAGAGTCTACTATTCAAAAAATGCAATAAACACAATATAACCATATTAATAATGTAACAATAGCATTACAATTATTCATAAAAAATTTAAGAAATCAACGGTAACATTTAAAAACAATAACTCTGCCAAAAAGAAAACAAATATTTAAAATTGTCTTTCTCTTTTTTATTTCTTATTTTCTACTGTTCGCAAAGTTGCCATATCTTAAGGTCTATCATTTCTTGCAAGCTTTTTGAGAAGCAAAAAGGGGCAAAAAAATTTTTTTTTTTATATAAAAAAAGTTTTTCGGGAACTCAAGAAGCTCACATAAATTTAGTTAATATTTGTAAAAAATTAATCTTCACTTAGTTTAGTTCATTTCAAAATACAAGATTTTAATACGTGATATAAATGAATGAATAAAATTTTTATTTGTATATTTTATATATATTTATAAGTTCATACAAATGTATATTTTTTATCGGGTGTGTTCTAGAATCTAAACTCACTGGAAAGTGCATTACCTCAGCATATTTGGATTTTTACAATTTACAACCACATGTTCTTTTTCGTTTTTAATTAGATTAGTAAGACGAATCGACTTTTATTCTTATATGTGATAACATATTTAGCAAAAGCAAAAAATTTAGATTTTTAGTTTAAAATATTCTTCATACAATTTAATCAAAAAAATATATATTTTCACACCAATTTTAATACAATAAAGCTTTTTTTAACTTATCTAACAATTTCAAGTTGTACAAATTCTATTTTTTAATATAATAATTATACAGTTGATAAAAAGCTGTTTTAAAAATTTTTGACTTAAAACATTTTTTTTTTTTCGAACAAAAACTTCGAATACGCAAAACATTCAGACTTGAGAAAACCAATTTATGAATTATGCGGATCCTTATTCATGTCGAAACCAAGAACACACCTGTATATTACATTTTCGAATAAATAGAAACAAAACACATTCTGAGTAAGTTATTTCCTTTAACGATTGGTAAAAAAAGTTTTTTTTGGTCGAAAAAGTTTTTTTTTTTTCAGAGATCAAAAGATTTTTAAAAATAAAATATGACAACACTGACCGTTCTTCAATTTAAGGCATAGCAGAAAACTCTGCATGTTGTTTTTCCTTTTACTATGTAAAGGCAAAAACAAAGCATACTGATTCTGTTACGTGTTGAAATTCTTTTTTGGCCACACGTACACCAGATGTACCTTGTATACTTCTGCCAAAACATATCTTTTGACTGATGTATCATTTGTTAAAACCCAATCTATAGTGTTGGCGTAAAAGGGAGCAAAAGAAATCGTCTTGCCTATTAATATATGTATATTACAGTGGGTCAATTTTTTTCTCGAACAAGCGGTTGTCAAAATCGAAATCAACGACGAATTCTAAGAAGGTTTGCCTAATAAGCCATGGGTCTAAAATCAAAATCGAGCTTCCCATTTTTAAAGACAAACTTTTCTTTTCGTATTTTATATTTTTTTTAATGTGTTAAAATAAGGATTAAAAAAAACTTACTGTGCTACCTATCTTTTTTTTTTGTTAAAATATGCTTACATCTTATAGAGTCTTCTAAGAATCTTGACAAAAACGATTATGTTTGGGCTTGTTCGAAAGGAAATTTTGATGTTAAGGTTAAGTTTAAATAAGCTTTTAATAAAAATTTACATTAAATCATGGGAAAAAGCAAAACTTATCATTAAATGTTACACGAAAAAATAAAATTTAAAATTAACTAGTGACCTATAACTAATTAAAAAGTAACACAGCTTCTTTTACACATGCAGTCGCTTGTTTATTCGCCACATTTAAGTTAGTTTGACTATTTGTAATATAATTAATTTTCGAGTATGTTATATCAATTGGTTTTTCTGCTGCTAATGACATTACATTATCAAGTCACACGGAATCAAATTAACTGCATATGTCAGGTCCGAATCTTAGTGCTTTTGGTTTGCCAAGTGACTAACACGAATTAAAGTTGCCCAGTCTCCGAGATGTTTTAAAATATTTTTTTTTCTGAGTGATCGGTCTAAAGATTAAAATAAAATGTTTTCATACGCATCATTTACTCCACAAGTAGCGGATAAATGAATAGCTTCACCCAAAGATGATTAAAGAATCTCATATCGTGGTTATGCGAGAACCTAAACCGAGCTTTTGGGCCATTTAGTACTCAATGCTGAGGACGCTGGTACAAAACATATACAGCTGTATGACTTCTTTGTAAAAAAAGAACTTAGATTTTTCCGATCTGGTTGGTCACGGTTGAAAGTCGAAACGCAACACATACGATAAACAGTAGGGATATAACCATTTGCATTTTTTTGCATATATCAAAAAGGACCTATCATAGTGAGATAATGCATAACATTTTCGCGAGCGTTCAAAAAGGTTCGGCACCGATCGCGAAGTTTTGGCTTATAATTTTTTTCAGTTTTACAGGAAATCCATAATTCTAACGTCGAAAGCCATGCTGGTCTTTGCATTTCGTGTTTTTTTTTATGAAATGGCGATTCCTTGCATTCCAAAAAAAGAAACCAAAAAAACGGTACAAGGGAAGGATACCCACCATAAAAATTTATATTACAATTTATGCGACAAAAATATAACGTAAAAATACATACTGCCTATTTCACTAAATGCGAACGAACGCTTTCGTTCGCACAAATACATGTAAAACAAAAACAAATTCTCAAAAATTCTCAAAAATTTGTTTTTGTTTTACATGTATTTGTGCGAACGAAAGCGTTCGTTCGCATTTAGTGAAATAGGCAGATATATTTTTATTAATATTAACTTCTTAGATGTTCCCACAAATATTTTTTGGGGAAGGACTCCTACTAAAAAAAAATCAATAGTCAAACTAAAAAACAAACAATTTTATGTAATGTTATTGTACGTTTTCTCCGCGTTACAACAATAATGTATAAGTTATTTAATTAAGCTTGTTTTAATTTTTTTACTTTGTAATAAAAATTTTTTTTGTGAAGATAACCATATAACCTGCTTTTGCGGTAGATGAAAGTAATAAAATTTTGAGATTTTGAAAACATCGTAAGATTGTTTGTTTTAATTTTTATGGGCGGACAGGTCGGACTTAACATAAATGCATTCCAAATTTTGGATCATTTTGAATACATTTGCTTCTAACTGAGCTACCTTATCAAGGGCGGCAAGCGTTTTTTAAACATGAAAATTCTATTTCAAATACATTTTCAATAAGACAAATCGACATAGCGATTTGTCAAATAGGATTTTCCAGCCGGGTGGTGTCGAATTCGTGTTCTAAATCTTTTTTTCGTATAAACTTTATGCAAATGACAAGTTTTGACAAATAAAAAACGCTTGCCGCTCTTATTTAGGTACCACAGTAGGTTTTTTTTATCCTTATTTTAACCCTTTAAAAAAAATATATAATATACGAAAAGAAAAGTTTGTCTTTAAAAATGGGAAGCTCGATATTGATTTCAGACTCATGGTTTCTTGGGCAAACCTTCTTAGAATTCGTTGTAGATTACAATTTTGACAACCGCTTATTGACTTTTATTTAATACATACGAATTGACCCACTCTAATGTAATACATATGTATAGTATCAAATTTCAATAAAACTTATAAATCTAATATCTGCTCAAAATATTCATAGAAATATGCACTCAATCAAATCTTCCGTCTACAAGAGATGACACTTAAAACTCAAATCATGAATACAGCACTATTTATCAGCCAATTTTTATGTTCATGGCATGTCAAATAAAAATATGAAATATCAACATTTTATTATGCTGTCGCATCATAAATGGTAGATTGTTAGGTTTTTTATTGCTGTTATTTCAACAAATGCATATAAATTTTTACAACTTTATATTAAAGGAAAAGTTATATAAATATAACAATGACTTTGTTGCTTAGCAATATGACACAACTGATCAATTCGATTTTATTAGCAACAATAATTTTAGTTGACTTGTAAATTGGGTAATTTTTTAATTTTATTATTGTGAGCTGAAATATATGCAGGGACTATTATTCAGCAATCTTCAGGCCCAACCATAATGTGCTTTAAGTTGGCTTCAGCAAATGGGCGAATACATGTTAATCATATGAGGCAAACCATATTGAACTTAAGGAAACGTTTTGTGAAGTTTTATGAAATTGTCATTTGTTTAAGCAAAGTGCAAAACTGATCGCACATTCCGTATGGAATCAAATTTTTTTTATTCTGTTTTTGTTTTTTTAAATAAATTTGAGAGACTTTTTGTAAATGTTTGACAGTAAGTTAAGCAAGGCTATGCATATTATGGTTGGGCCTTTAGTCTTTTGGACTAAATGCATGGACGAAGAAACTACTTATAATTTTTATCGATTAGCTCTGTATAACAGACCTCCATAATTTTCTTCTTTATATGCTGATTTAAAATTTATTTATTTTAAATAGATATTGGGAATTATTTCTTTTCATAAGCAACTTTATTAAATTCAACATTTTTAATTTTTCGAATTTATTCCATGAGTTAAATTTCAGTTAAATATTTTTATAAAGCTTTTTGTAATAGTTCTTTTCCTTAATTTTTTTACGAATGACTTTTATACACTACCAGACTATTATCTTGTATCTTCTTATTACATTTTACCTTAGCTTTCCGTTGGATAGCAATGAAGTATATTGTATGTACAGAAAAATTTACAATTATTAGACACCAGCAGAATGTAATGCATTTTCTGGCCCGCTACGGCCTTCGTCAGCATTCTTTGTGTCACACTGGATAGTGAAACTTTATAAATTTAATGTAATTAACTCAACTATCTTAACAAATAGATATTGGGAATTATTTCTTTTCATAAGCAACTTTATTAAATACATAACTTTAAAAAATTAAAAATGTTGAACTAATTTTTTGTTTTTTTTAAACAACCATAAAAAATTTTTAATTTTAACATTCATTTTCAGATTGCTCGCACAACTGATTATGTAGTAGTGTGTTCCCTTAATTGTACGTTGTTTAAATTCGGACTATTATATTTTAGATACGTCAAAATACAAATGTAACTGTGTTGCATAAAAAACAAGCATACATTTTTTAAAAAGTAACACCAAAAACGCATACTTGTAGGTTATCCCAGAGCTAATCATAACATTTTCAGTATTTAACCAATATTTGTATTGGTTTTAAATGAGGTAATATAATTTCCTTACCACAAACTGTATAAATTTTCAATGGTACACGCTATTTAATTAACACCAGTGGCCAATCATTGATCCGCCAAAACAAAATGATGCTGGCAGGTTAAGATTTGTATAATAGTCCTTTGTTCTGAATATTATCTCAATATCTAACTTTGCATGAAATTTTTTCGCCTTAAATGATGTTGAGGATGTAGTTTAAATGGGACTGGTAGTTAGTTCTAGCCCCACCAGCACAAAATTTATATGACATGGTAGCTTCTATAGAATTTTTCGTCGCCAACTTTTATAAAAAAGCTATGACATTAAAACTTATATTTGAGAGTGGTATTTGTATGAAGGCTATGGTCAAAATGGAGCTATGACCATACAGTTTTCAACTGTAATAGGGAGTGCAATAAAATAATATTGCGCCGAATTTAATCTAAACACTAACAGTCGTATTCATAACAAAAAGTTAGCCACAGTTTGTACACTACGTACAACGAGCTGCTTACTAGAATACCGATTAAGCATAGCAGCTTGCAAGCATAGAGTTTATTAATGACAAATTTTATCCGTCTGCTAACTTTAAATAAATCAACTCTGAATATTAATAATGCCACATTAGAATACTCAAAAATGCAACACGTTTTGCTTTAATCATCGCTGGTTTTGTCATTTCATTTCATTTTTTTTTTTTATTTATTTTATATAAAAATTTGAAATGTTTTTAAATTAAAATATTTTTAAAAATGGACTCTTAACTAAAAAAAAAACAGTGTAAAAAAACAAACTAAATCATTCAACATAAAACGGCTGTTTATCACAAGTTGGCAAACGTCTGGCAGCTTGTTGATAAGAGTTTAGCAAATCGTTAGCCAGAGTTTTGTAAGTGTATTATGAATAAACTTTGTGCTAACTTCATGCCAAATTTTCGTTATGAATGCGGCTGTAAGTTTGTATAAGGGAACGGTGTTATAATTTACCGATTCGCATCAATTTATTTTTTAATATTGTGTGAAACCTTATTGCACTTAAGAAAAATTTTTGTTAACCCAATAAAAATAACGTTTCCAACGAAGCAGGTTTGTAACGGAGAAACGTAAAAGTTTCACTTACCATATCGCTTACAGGACTTTTATATGGCGAGTTCTCACTTTGAAGCAATATATTTTTGACACAGAAAGCACTTTGTTCAGCGCGTATAAAAGTTGTTGAATGTAACGATTAGCTTTGCACACTACATTTTTTGTTACCTTTATTCTTTTATATGCGCCCTTACAAACCTGCTTCGTAGTAAGGGAATGTCGTGGCTCTTCAAATTTTATACATATTTTTTTTTTAAATTTGTTAAGAATTCGTTTTCTTACCTAACTGCATCTCTGTATGTCTTATTACCTAACGCTTAAATGTGTGTTACTTTTTAAAATGTACCATAAGAGCTTCCAAAATAAGAAAATTGTTTATTGGGAAGTTATATGAAACCGTATTGTGCTTAAGCAAAGTGCGAAACTGCAAGCACATTCCATATGGAATAAGATGTGTTCTCATTTGTTTTTTTAAATGCATATGTCAGGTTTTTTTTATATTTATTTTTGACAGTAGCTTAATCCAGCTCATGCATATTAAAGTTGGGCTTTAACATTTTCATTAAAAAGTTTGTTAAGTTTTCAATAAATATTTTATTCTTAATATTTTGCGCTTTTTAGTTTATGCCAGCTATGTCGGTTTAACTTGTCGGAAAAGCTTTACATCGCACAACACAGAACGAAAAATTCCTGGGCTATCTCTCTCCATAAGAGCATTAAAGTTCTTTTTTAGTTTTCTTTAACATTTTTAAATAATACAATTATTTAGTAAGCGTTGAGTTTAAAAAAACTTAGCCAGGTATAATTTCTTTTAGTTTCTATCAAAAATGAAATTCAAGTTGAGAGAAAAGGACTGATATATTCTATTTTGTAATTGCTTCAGATTGACTCGAATTCAATTGTAAATAAAACAAATCATTTTTATTTGATTTATTATTTCTTTGCAAGAGCTGCTGGAAAGCTCTTTGTGGTGTTAAGCAAAGAATTGGTTTATTATTTAAAATAGAACCTTATGTATAGTACTTAATTGCTAATTAAGCAAATTTATAAACAGTGGAAGACATAGCAAGAGACAGAATACTTTGGTTAGATTTGCTATATGCGACACAACGATCGGTATACAACACTAGGAGTGATGACTGTTCAATAATGCTTACAGTGGATGTTATGTCAGTTTGCATTCTCAGTTTTGCTTACTGTAATCATCACAGTCGCTGTACAATGCAAATAGTACTGAACGTTATGTAATATGTTATTCTTTTATATTTAAACGACCAAAAATATTCTTGTCGGTAATAACGCGAGTAATGAATGCTACGCATGCTACACAATTCTTTTGTTGAAAACATTTGCTAACTAGCATTTCGGAAAAAGTTGCAAAATATACATATGTATATTACATATGTATATTTTTAATGCAAAAAGCATGAAAAACTTGCCCTGTTTATAAGTAGTAAGTAAAAGTATTTTGATACCCTCCCCCAAAAGTAAAACTATGCCAGGAGTGAGATTAAAGATCTATAAATTCCGGCTTTAGGCGTATTTAAATCTGTAAAAAAAACACTTTATAATTAATTTTGGATTTCACGTGATTGACTTAAAAAATCATGATTTGTTTCAATTGAGTGCTTGATGCAACGTCAATATTTGGCTGCTTTTCATTCAATTAGCCAATTCGCTCAAGCAGCCATTGTTTAATGTAACGAGCAAGCAATGCTTACACTGCCAATGAAAGTTTGCTGATTTACTCTTATAGCAGAAGGCATTTATCTTCTATTTAATTGACATTTGTTTGTGTAGCATCTGCTAATGCAAAATATTTAAAGTCATTTAAAAGCCTTACAATGGTGCATTTACAAACATTCGCCATTAGAAGGGTTTTGCTAGACAATTTCACTATGAACTTTAATTTCGATTTTCTCAAAAGACAATATTTTGACATTGACAGTGAAATTTGGACCACATTTCACAATAATATCATTATTCATTACTGCTTCAGTCGCATTGAGCATTTTTCGAGAATTGGCAGGATTGTTCTAGATTTCCATACCAAACTGCTAAGGATAACTTCAAACAATTTTCTACCAATGTTGTTGCTTTCTTTTGAGTCGTTCGAAAATAAGCGTGATTGCAACAGACGGACAATCGGAAAGAGAGTAATTCTAGGTATCAGAATTAAAAATTTTGTGGGTATAAGAGTTGTTTAATATTAAAAAAAAAAACAAGAATGAAGGTTAAGTCGGTCAAACCCGAACATAAAGGGTGGTTAGATTTTAAGGGTCGATGTTGATTTTGAATAAAACACAATTTATTTAAGAACCTATTGTCATTTCTTTTTATAATGATAATATTAGTATGGTTCAATTATGTATGGAACAAAATATTAACCAAATGACCACCGCGACCTCGGCGGCACACCTCCATCCGATGGTACAAATTTTCGATGATGCTAAGGCATAATTGAGGTTGTATGCCGTTAATGTGCCAAATTATCTCATCCTTAAGCTATTGAATTTTTGCTGGCTTATCGACGTAAACCTTTTCTTTCAAATAACCCCAAAGAAAGAAATCCAACGATGTCAAATTACATGATCTTGGCAGCCAATTGACATCGCCACCACGTGAGATAACACAGCCATTGATTTTGTCGCGCAAAAGAGCCATTGTTTCGTTAGCTGTGTGACAAGTGGCACCGTCCTGTTGAAACCACATATCGTCCACATCCATATCTTCCAATTCGGGCCATACAAAGTTCGTTTCATCTCACGATAGCGAACACCATTCACAGTAACTACCTGACCGGCCTCATTTTGGAAAAAATACCGATGATTCCGCCAGCCCATAAACCGCACCAAACAGTCACTCTTTGTGGGTGGATTGGTTTTTTGACAATCACTCTTAGATTATCATTCGCCCAAATGCGGCAATTCTGCTTATTGACGAATCCACTGAGGTGAAAATGTGCCTCATAACTGAAGATGATTTTCTTCGAAAATTTACGATATGCATTTTGATTTGAAAGCCTATTTTCATAATAAGCCTGAATAAGTTTAACGCGTTGCTCGATTGTGTATCTTTCTGAAATTGAGAAATGTCAAATCAAATGCAGAAAAAAACTGGACGTTTTGGTGGGGTTCACATTCAATATCGGCCCTTAAAATTCAACCTCCCATTATAATACACTACAGCGCAGTATTTAGAAACAATTTTCGAGAATGTACATTGGGACCCACGGCCAATTATGGACCCTCCAAAAAATATGTTATGAGGATAAAATTAATGCAGCTGTTCTTTGTTCACAATAGTATATAGATATCAACATCTTGATGAGATTTTTACGTCTTAAAGCGATTGCAGAGAGGGGGTTTACATGGGTCCTATGGTCAATGTTGGAGCATAAAAATTTGTCATGCTACTAGCAATTATATTAATGCAAATTATGGCTTTAAAAGATATTTCGGGCTATTTAGCTATTTAGTGTTCGAATGGGAGCTATGGTCAAATATCAATCGATTCCAATCACGTTTGATGAAATGATTTTGATTGCAACCAAATTTAATCCAAATACCAACATTATAAGTTTTAATGGCACAAGGATACTCTTCTGGAAAGAAGGTTGTATGAGGGTTTTGTGAAATTATAGACCGATTCTTACCATTTTCTTGGTCTTTGTTACCATGAGAACCTATCTACCTAATTTCGTTAAATTAACTCCAAAATTGTAGAATTGTACTTTGCGAAAAAGGTTTACATGGACAGCCAGCACACCAGTCGGACGAACATCGCACTGTAGGTAATCTGACCCGAAATTTTGGCCAAAAATAATTTTTTGCACTAACAATAATAATGTTTTTGTTAACAACGTTCGATTATTAATATATCAAAGCAAATAACTGCACATTAGGTTTTTGTAAAATACTAATATCAGCTGATTTATGGGCTGTCAAAGTGGACATGTTCAAGCAACATGCACAGTGCAGCACTTAAAGTGTTATTTTGTTATAAATTAAAAAGTTGTTTATCAACTGTTAAACAAAAAGGAGGAAATCGTGCATAATATGCAGATAGGTATTATAGTTATTTAAAAAAAAAACCAAAATATTTTGGTGGACGTTATTGCTTTTGTTCATAAAAGGTATAATTCTAACTTAACTTAAATAAATTACTTTTTCCATATAATATATAAACTTTGCTTAAACTTTTGATAATCTTAGCCGTAAACTGCCGTATTTTCATTGATGAAAAGTGTTAGTAAAAGGATTCTAAATAAATTTTTTTGTTATTTTTACGTTTTAAATTTATATAAGCCTTTGATAAAGTTAATCACAAACATCTGCTTAAAAAATTGGATAAAATGGGTTTCGATAATACTTATTTAAGCTGGTTAAAGTCATATCTGTTATACAGAACGCAGTCCGTTAAATTTAATTCTGCAAATTCAAGAAATATATTGGTAAAATCCGGTGTTCCGCAGGGAAGTCACCTGGGCCCAATTTTATTTCTACTTTTCATCAACGATTTGCCTGAAGCAATAAATTATTCTAATATACTGATGTTCGCAGACGATGTTAAAATATTTGTAAGCCTCAAACATTCACCAGATCATAGTTATCTCCAAAAGGACTTGGATAATTTTTATAATTGGTGTAACATTAATTTAATGGAACTTAACCTGAAAAAATGCAAGCACATGACTTTTTCGAGAAGACGTGACGCCCTTGGTTTGTGACTATTATATCAGTGGTCATAAACTGGAATCAGTAAGCGTTATTATAGATCTTGGTGTTTTGTTGGATGGAAAATTAAACTTTGTAGAACATATCACGATGGATGTTAATAAAGCTCGAGGAATCTTGGCTTTCATCAAACGATGGGCAAAAGAATTTAAGAACCCCTTTATCACCAAAAGATTATTCACGACACTTGTAAGACCGATTTTAGAGTATGGCTCAATTGTATGGGACCCCTACTATAACGTTCACATTACATTTATAGAATCTGTTCAGAAACCGTTTTTACTCTTTTTTTTAAGAGATGTTTATCGAGGATATTCTGCGCTTCCATCATATTCATCACGACTTACTTTGATTCGACTGCCAACATTAAAAAGCCGAAGAATTATGCTTAACGTTTCATTTCTTGTAAATCTTTTAAACGGAAATGTTTTATCAGATTTTCTTTTAAGTAAAATATATTTGAATGTTCCTCAACGCACATTACGATTCAATCACCCACTATATGTTAAAACTTTTCGAACAAACTACGAGATGGCAGATCCGTTTAGAAAATTATGTTGTTGTTTTAATGAAATGTTTAACTTTAACTTAACTTAAGTTTGAACATGTAACTGCAGTTATATTAAGAAAAATTGTTAAATTTAGTATTTAGTCTGTAAGGAGTGTATCCATAGACTCAATTAAATAAATAAATAAATAATTTTCTTTCAGACAGACTCAGCTGGCTGGGTTTATGAAAACAATAAAAAGAAAAGAACTGATGCTGTTTACAATTAAATTTTCAGTGAAATTGATTTAGATAATGGTTTAAAACTAAATTTGGCTACGTTAGCAAAAGGTACAAACTTTTTGTGAAAATTTATCGTTAAGGTCGCACAAGGCTCACAGAAAAATTAACGACTTTGTGTAAGCCATTTTGTTAGCCACCTAGAGTTTTTTCATCCACATTTCAAGTTCCAAGTTTCATATCGGTCCAAAACTTTTACTGTAAATAATTTTGGCCTAAAAAGTAGCTAATATAACCCAGTGTGAGTCGATCGGTATACTAAGAGGTGGGTCAAGCAGCAATATTTTAAGGTGTTACACACATCAGAACAAACGCATAATACCCTCTCCACTATTGTTGTTTGTTTATAAAACGAAATAAATTGCTGAAATTATTTTACTTACACTTACTTCGTGTCACACCATTCTGTCTGTCGCGGTCGTTGAAGATAGACGTGTTTTCTAAACTCGGCATACGGTTTATTTTTTTTTTGAACAAATAAAGTATAAAAAAAGTAAATACAAGAAAAAGAAAAAAAAATTACATGTATGTACTTACATACATAAACACACATTTTTTCATTCTCGGTGTTGATAAACAATAACAAATAAGAAGAGCACAACTGTAAACAGTAAAAGAAAAAAAAAAAACTCTTATGAGTGCAAACAGTAGAAATGCATATATCACAGTGAGTGTTAGCGAAAAAAATACAGAAATAAAAAAAAGAATCGATGATAGCAAATACCTAACGGCTAAACCTATTACTCGTACGCGATCCCTCTCGCCGTCTGTATTTAATAACACGGTTGATACAATAACAAATACAAAACCTGCTAGCGTTGCCTCAACAGCAAAAACAATTTTAATAAGTAATGTAAATATTAACCCCCAATCAGGCATAATAGAAAACTCAGTATCACCTTCGGTGTCTAATAATACGGTTGATATTAATACAATAAAAAATATAAAACCTGCAAGCGGTGCCTCAGCGGCAAAAACGATTTTAATAAGTGATGAAAATATTACCCTCAAATCAGGCATGATGGAAAACTCAGCTCCACAAGTAAAAAGTGGTCAAAAGTTTCAAGTACAAGTTGGTATGGATAGGTACATAACAGTGCTTAAACGGGGTCGCAGCCCTACCTCTGCAGCAGTTGCTTCGGCCTCAAAAGTACCATCTTTTGATAAAATAAATTCTCAAAATCGATTTGCAATTCTGGAGGATGAATCCTCTGAAGCACCAAACGTCATAAAATCGTCCAAGCCTCCCCCGATATATCTTAGGGAGCAAAACTCAAATGAGCTCATAAAGAGTTTGATATCGGTGATAGGTGAAAATTCGTTTTACGTAGCTGCTATCAAGCATGGTAGTATAAACGAGACAAAAATACAAGTCAATAATGAGAATGATTTTCGCAAAATTATAAACAAATTTGAAGTACTTAAAAAAAACTTTTATACACACCAACTGAAAAGCAGCAAAGGTCTCCAGGTAGTGATTAAGGGAATTGACTCATGTGTGGACCCAGAAGAGGTAAAAACATTCCTCGAAGAAAAAGGCTTCAAAATAAAACATGTAGTAAATATAAAAAATAGAGAAAAAACCCCCAACCACTTTTTCGAGTGGAGTTTGAACCCGGCGACGTAAAGCTTAAAAAAAATGAAACGCACCCTATTTACAATTTGAAATATATTCTCTATAGAAGAGTAACTATAGAAGAGCCACACAAAAGAAATGGTCCCGTTCAGTGTTTAAACTGTCAAGAATATGGTCATACTAAGGCATATTGCTATTTACCCCCTGTTTGCGTAGTATGTGGTGAATTACATGGTACAGATCTTTGCGATAAGTCTAAAACCGACCCCAACGTAAAAAAATGTAGCAACTGTGGCGGTAATCACACTGCCAATTATATAATTATCGTCAAGCAGTCAGTTGGACCGAAAACTAATCCCCCTCAAATGCAGGTAGCAAATCAAGTAAGCACTGGTGACATTCAGGCCCCGCAGCCTAGTAATAACAGAACCTCTTATGCTAACGTCGTAAAATCAAACCATGCGCCAACGCAAGGTGCTGCGCCAAGTAATGATGAAACTCCAGTTTCAAATTTAAGTCGTCTAGAAAAAACCATGGAAACATTAGTGCAAACAGTAACTAATTTTACGAACACAATGGGTAATATGATGCAGGAAATTCTTAGAATGCAATCGATGTTATTGCAATCTGTACTTAACAAGCCATGAACTGTTTAAAAATCTGTTTTTGGAACGCGAACGGCATCCGCCAACATAAAAATTAATTAGAATACTTTCTTAAAAATAAACAAATTGATGTCATGATGGTTTCTGAAACTCATTTGACCTCAAGAAATACGTTTAACATCAATGGTTATATACTATATGATACCAAGGACCCTCGAGATAGAGCTTGTGGTGGTTCTGCCATTTTGATAAAAAATCGAGTCAAACACTACCTAATGTGTGATCATCGTGAGGATTATCTCCAAGCAACGAACATTTGTGTTGAAGAGCTGAATCGTAGCATTGTAATCTCATCTTTATACTCTCCACCTAGATTTTCAATATCAGAAAGCCAATATTGTGAATATTATAAATCACTAGGACCCTGTTTCCTGGCCGCTGGCGATTATAACGCTAAACATACCTTCTGGGGGTCACGACTAATAACACCAAAGGGTCGTGTTTTGTTTAATACAATCTCTAAAATGAATTTAAATGTTGTCGCGAGCGGCCAACCAACATATTGGCCTGCTGACCCGCAAAAAATTCCAGATGTCATCGATTTTGGCGTGGTTAAAAACATCCCCACAGAAACGATTCATGTTGAAGCTTCCCTAGAATTATCTTCCGACCACACACCTACAATTGTTACTATAATGAACCCCAATAGAATTGTATCTCCGACTGGTTACCTAGCGACGTCAGCCACACAAATAAATTGGTTAAAATATAAAAAATATCTCAGTGCCCATTGCACAGAAAATATTCCGCTCAGTACACCGGAGTATGTAGATCGCTCTATTGATAATTTTGACAGTTTTCTGAAACTAGCTGTTCAACATTCCAATATTGCCCCCAAAAAAACAAAAACTATTAAAATATATTCCACAGATGTCGAGCGTCTCTTGTCTGAAAAAAGGAGGGCACGAAGAGAGTGGCAATTGCACAGATCTCCTCAACTTAAGAACTTGCTAAAAGAGTTTACAAAAAGATTAAGAAAGTTATTGCAGACTCAGAAAACGGCTTCTCTGGAAAAATATCTTAAGGAACTTGATGCAACTCCACAATCGGACTACTCATTATGGCGTGCAGCTAGAAACCTCAAAAGGTCAGTTGTCTCTAAACCACCATTAAGAAACTTGAATGGAAGTTGGGCAAGAAATGATGTTGAAAAAAGAAATCTGTTTGTAAGTCACTTGAAAAACGTATTTACACCTAATATATCTCACAATATTGCGGTCGATTTACCACCTGTTGCTGCTAGAGCAGCTATTCCCCTAAGATTTGAGATGAGAGAAATCGAAAAGGTTATATGTGACTTAAACACTAAGAAGGCACCTGGCATTGATAAGATCAGCAATAAAATGCTATTAGAGCTACCTCGCGTAGCAAAGAAAATTATTCTTTTTATTTTTAATGCTATTTTACGCCTTGAATACTTTCCTCAAAAATGGAAGGTTTCCTTAGTTACCATGATACCAAAGCCAGGTAAAGATCATACGAAAGTTGAGTCTTATAGGCCTATTAGCTTATTATCAAATATGTCAAAGCTATTTGAGAAATTATTAGTTTCAAAATTAACACCGATTTTAAGTGAAAATAGATGTATTCCAAACCATCAATTCGGATTTAGAAGAAAACACAGCACAATTGAACAAACTCATCGAATAGTAAATGTCATAAGAAAAACATTTGAAGAAAAAAAATATTGCTCAGCACTCTTCATCGATGTTTCGCAAGCTTTTGACAAAGTCTGGCATGAAGGCTTATTACACAAATTGAAGCAAAATTTACCAGCAAACACACACAAACTGTTAGAAAGCTACTTAGTCGGTCGTCAATTTATAATTAAAGAAGGAAATTTATTAAGTTCACCTCAGCCGATTGGCGCTGGAGTCCCACAGGGCAGCATCCTGGGCCCTCTATTATACTTAATTTATACTTCGGACATGCCAACAAACAACTACACCCAAACTTCAACATTTGCAGACGACACAGCTTTTCTAAGCGTCCACGAAAACCGTTATGAAGCATCTCGTTACCTACAGCATCATATATTTCAACTAGAAATATGGCTAAGACAATGGAGGATAATGGTCAATGAGCAAAAATGCGTACATATAACATTCACCCTGCGCCGGGAATCTTGCCCCCCTATTACAATCAATAATCAAATTATTCCTCAACATTCGCATGTAAAATATCTCGGTATACATCTGGATCGGCGATTAACGTGGAAATGCCATATAGAGGCAAAATTAACTCAAATGAAACTAAAAGCCATCCAAATTCATTGGCTTATTGGAAGAAATTCTGTTCTTAGACTCGATTGCAAGCTTCTACTTTACAACTCTATCTTAAAGCCTATCTGGTGCTACGGTATTCAACTATGGGGCACTGCCTCGGCCTCTAATATCGAAAAAATTCAAAGGCGCCAAAATAAACTTCTTCGTATAATCACAGCCGCCCCCTGGTATGTTAAAAACTCAAACATTCATAAGGATCTCAACGTGCCATTAGTAAAAACTATGATTACAAAATATGCAGTAAAATATTTAAAAAGACTTGAACAACACCCAAATCCTTTAGCTCGAAATATTTTAAATCATGGCGGCCACACTCGCTTAAGGAGAAGAGACACTGCAGCACTTACCCAACTAGATGAGAGATAAACACCTATATAAGTGAACAGAACCCGTGATGAAGAAAATTTTTGTCTGGCACTGGCAGGACATAAATAAAGTATTAGGTTAAGATTTGATAAATTATTGTTAGTTCATATTAAATATATGAAGATTCAATAAATAAATAACGAAAAAAAAAAAAAAAAAAAAAACACTTACTTCGTAACTAAATAATAAATGATAACAAAAGAAAATAGTACAAAATCCAAAAAAAATTATATTCTTATATTACTATTATTTAGCGATGGTAATCTGCTATGATTTTATGACATTTTAATGTGTGGCAATAAACATAAAATTATATGTATGAATTATATGTGGTCTTCCAAACTTAACATTAATGCCCAATTTAACCTCTGAAGCTTAAAATGTACATTATTATTATTTTATGTTGACATGTCTAGATCCCAATAAAATGATTTTGGCATCTTTTGATACACATTTTGTATTGTCTTTTTATTAACAAACACAATTAAGAACACATAAATTTTTCTTTTTTTTTTGGTAAAACAAATGGAATAGCCTATAAAATTTTTTACAGTACAAATGATACATGTAAAACGCTGAACATACCGTAAATTTGTCCCTTAAGTTTTTGTTCGGGTTGGTGTGGTGGATTATAAAAGCTTTTGCTGATGTTTATTAATTCAAGCAATACCGGCTGACCTTTTTTAAGTGGCTAATTAATTTAGAATCGCTGTTTCAGTCAATTTGAGTAAATCCGTCAGTGTAGCTTAATATTTTATTCATGTACAGTTTGTTGTTTCAGAAGTTGTTAAATACAATTTGGCATATATTATATGCTCAGGTAAATAACAAAGTTTAAAGTTGTAGTGAATTAAATAAGTCTATACTGAATAAGTGTGACTATATTTTCATTTATGGTTTTTTGATAAACGTTTTTCAATGGTTTTACTATCTGAATGAAAGAGCGGGAAAGAATTTTTTTTTTGTTTAAAGGAAAATTACGTCGTTTTTGAAAATGAATTTTTTTGGACTGTTTTTAAAGTTTGTTGATCTTAACGAAACAAAGGAGGAATATTATTTTTATAGTTAGAGCGTTATAGTAAAGCCCCTAAACTAACGATAAAAAACCTAAATCATTAAAATCGAAGTGCTAAAACCAGTTTTATATGCATCCAAAAATGGTGTTGCGAAAACGCAACGGCGGTACAAAATGGGTTAATAGTTGCAAAATAAATCAACTAGACTTCATAAAAATTACTCGCGAAAATAAGATTTGTTGCTCAAAAATCCTTTGACCAGGTAATAACATACCTACTCTATGTTAGTAAGATACAATTTCTACATCTTTAGATAACACTCACAGCAACAATTGGTATTATGAAAACTTTCAACATATCCTAATGTCAGTAATAACCAGATTAGATCGGCTTCAGGTAAACAATTTCAGTACTGAAATTCTGTAATTTTTTAACGACAAAAATTTGTCTTTAAGTAGTCAAAATTCGTTAGTAAACGACAATTGTCGTTAAAGGCCGTGTCAGATACAACTTTGTCGCTTTGCGTGACGTTTCTACCTTCGGCAGAAAAACGCAAGGCAAAAGGTGTATGCCACAATGAAAACTTTGACAACACTCACGCATTGTTTGTTTACTTATAAAAGCGGTTAGTAATTTGTACAATTAATTATTTGTTATAAAAATAAAAGTTAAAAACTTAATTAGGCGGTTTTTTGGAATTGAATTTGGCAAAACAATTAAAAAACAAAAGAAAATTATACTAGCCAATTGTCAAAGCGCGCAAAAAGATGAGAGTTGGCTAACTTTTTGCTTCGCTCCGCTTTGAAAGTACTTTATGTGACATGTTTCGTATAAGTATGTATATTTAATCTTAGATGTCAAAGCGAATCGGTAACGCAACGCGAAGCAAAAGTTTTATCTAACATGGCCTTAAGAGCTATTCTGTAGTGACTTTTAACAATTTGAGTCGGTAAATAATATCGGTAGCTAACAACAAAAAAAAGTTGTTAAAAATTACTATAATAAATGTATTGTTAACTGTTTAAAAATATATAGTAAATAAGACAATTTTAAATACAAAAAAGTAAGAGAGTAAAGTCGACCCTACAGCACATTACTTGGCACCCAAGGGCGCTCATGTTTCAACCAAAAAGAGTTTAAGATTAGCATAAGAGATATTTGTGCGAAATATTATCAAAATATGTACTTCTTTTACTATGATAACTGCTATGAGATTACAAAGAAGCTATTATTAGAGTACTTATTATAAGCTATTTTCGGGAGTGTATTTGTAAGAGAGCTGTGGCCAAACATGGACCGGTTCTAATAAAATTTGTTCTGCTGTCTTTTGGGCCTAATTAAACCTAATTAAAAGGTTTATTCCTGAAAGGAGTTTGCATGTGGGCTACGTAAAATTAAGAACCGGTTTTCACCACTTTGAATAGGCTTCGACCTTGTCATCATAAACACATATGTGACAAATTTGATCAAATTATTTCCAAAATTGCGACCTGTACTTTGCGCACAAGGTTTACTTGGACAGACAACCAGCCAGCCGGATGGAAGGACGAATTTCGTTAGATCGATTCTGAATTCTTAGTCAATCGGTATACTAAAAGGTGGGTCAAAAACCTTTATTTAAATGAGTTACATATATTTGCATAAACACACACTATCCTCTCCACATACAGTAGTGTGGTTATAAAATGTAAAAGCAAAATGTTGTGCCAGATTAGCGCTGGCACCTCGAACTTTTTCCCTATATATTAGGGTATTCATTTAATCGGGCTTTTGCTCTAATCGGTTAATCGCTCGATTAATTAACCGAGGTGTTGGTTTAATCGGTTAATAATCGGTTAATAATCGGTTAATAATCGGTTAATTTTGTTATTGATCGGTTAACCTATTAATAAAGTTTTTTTTATAAATTAAGTAATTTCAATATATAAAAACCAATAACATAACAAACATAACAATTCTTGAACTATAACGAACAAACAAAATAATAATTTATAAATATGTAATACATATTTTTTTAAAAAATAAACTACAAGATAATTTTATAAGTTATTTCAATAGTTTAAGAAGATCTTATAATATAATCTTTTATACAAATAATTTGGTTAAAATGTTTAGAATTTAATCGCTTATTTTCTTTAGTTTTGATAAAACTTTACTTTGAAAATATTCTTTCATTAATCGTAGATGTTGGAGAAATCAAAAGGAATCCTTAATACAGAATATTTTATTTCTCAGCCCTCTTCCTGGATTTTTGTAAACATATAAAATCTTCCTTTATGTCATTAGAGTCCTGGGGGCTATTCTCTTTTGCAATGCGAATACAATTTCGATGCGAAAGCTAAATACTTACTTGGTACTCGCTATCACTTTGCAAAATTGTTTGAAAATTAAGCAAAACTGAAAATAAAAATTAAAGATGGCGCAGATTGACAGTAATAAAATGTCAAAATATGTAAAAAAAAATTGGAAAATGGTAAATTGAAATAAAATAAATAGTGATGGTTTCAGAAAAGAAAAAACTTAAGAAATGCGAAGGACATATGCGCAAACGCATTAAAGTGTACCAATCACTAGATTTGCTACAATTTTCTTTCACATCGCAATAGAGAGAAGCCCTTGTTTTATTTTTAAAAATTTTTTAACACTTCTAATTGTTTCGGTTAATTCCGTTAAAAGATTGATATGAGAAGATATGAGAAGAAACAAAAAACTTAACGAATACATATAAAAAGTACGTGAAACAAAAAGCTGTTGACAGCAAATACTTTTTTAAAATACAGATCACTGAACACCTTCACTGTTTGTATGAAAAAATATTTTCTAAACACATTTTGTATATGAGCCGAAACAAATAATTAAAAACACAAAAAATATGTTATAATCAGTGTTTAAATTGCTTGCTTTAAAATAGCAACAGTCGCACATTTTTGCTTTGTTTACATTTTTTGCAGCAAATTAAAAAACTGTGTGTCTAAGTGTTTACTTAACTCTTTGATAACGAGTCAGCAAAAGCTGAGAACATAAACATGGTGAGAATAAATAAATTATTTACTCTCACTTTTTCTGCGTTTGCTTTTGCTTTTTGCTTTTACTGTGTTCTTTTTCTTAAGTTAAGTTAAGCAATTACAAAAACATTAAAAATAGTCAAGCATTTTTAAACACTGGTTATAATACTACGAAACGTTAAAAATGTTGATGCATCGGTTAATCGGTTAATCGACTGAAATTAACCGGTTTAATCGTTAATCGAAAAAAGGCAATTTTAAATTAACCGATCAGTTAATCGGGTAGTAATTAATCGGTTAACCGATTAACGGTTAACCGAATGAATACCCTACTATATATAAAAAGATTTGAAACTAACTTATTTGTTAGGAAATATAATCAATATTTACACGATTTCATTCATGTTTTATTTAAAAAAAAAATACAAGCAAATTTATTTTATATTTTTTATTAATTCTAAAAAATCTCAACTTTGACGTTTTTACATTTTTACCGATATTTGTCGTTAATATTTCTTAACGAATATATTTGCTAATCGAAAATAGAGAATAACAAATTCATTTAAGTTGCCGAAATTTAGTTAGTTCTGAGGTTAGTTTGTGTTTGTGTTGTGCAACAATTATAATTTGTTAAACTGTAAACTGAAATAAATATAGCTATTTTGGCGTAACAACAGATAAAAGGCAAAGAATTCAAAATCTTGAAATTAATGCCTTAAGAGAATATTACATGAAACGTGAAGTTATACCTGAAATCAGTAGAAACAGCAGTACTTGTAAAGAAGATAATTAGTTTATTGATCTTGCTAACGGGGACACTGCTCTACAAAGGATTTCAAATTTGGAGTGAGTGTTTGTCAGCTTCCTAAATGATAATATAAAGGAGCTTACCATTTTAGATAGGTATTTATAAATAAAAAGCGTTTTTTTACAATTTAACACCTGTTTGAGCTTTTCAGGAACAGATAAAACGTTTTTTAAGCCAGTTTCATCAATTCTTCAAGAAAACGCTGCTTGTCTGGTGCTAAATAGTAACCGTTCAGTTTTCTGAATTTTTCAAAAAATAAGTTTCGATTCACTCACCAGCGGTGAAACCACACCAAACGGTGAGTTATTCTGGATATAATAGAGTCTGTAGGTTCTGTTGTGCATTTGTCTCAACCCATATGTGGCAATTTTGTTTATTAACATATATGAGCTCCAATCGAAGACGGATTTTCAAAGTAAAATAGTATAATTTGGTAACGTTTTTCTATCTTCAATCTATTCATAACGAGTTTCCAGTACTTACAGATTCCATAAATGGCAAAAAGTGAGCGCAGTATAACCGTTCGTATGACAGATAACACCTTCGTAACTTCTTATATATCTCACTTGTTTAACAATAGTGTATTAACACAAAATATTTATTTATTTCCTTTTTGAAAAAAAAAACCGACAAGTTATATTCATATATAACCGCTCTAAAAATATCGTGCTATTTTGTCTACTTTTTTGGTAATAAAACGGTTTGTTTAAAAATACTTTTTCATATACCTTTAATATTAAATACACTGTGCAAAAAATTGACACTTTTTTTCGGGACAAGCTGGGCACCTGGCATTTTAACATAATTCGGGTACGCTGAATCCAGTGGTGCCCGCGGTTTTTTAAGATTGGCTCTGGTTTTCGAGATATACCGTTATTTTGAAAATGGAGGAGGTTGCACAACATATGTTCGCGTAACTCAAAAACGCTTCAGCTTACTGGAAAACTTATAAAACCGAAATTTCCTTTAAGAAAAGTTAAACTTCTTTCTAATATCCGCAGTCATTTTAGAAACATAATTTTTTTTTTGGAAAAAAAATTTATTTTTTTAACCAAATTTCAAAATTTTTGTTTTTTAAAAATTCATAAAAAATTGGAAAATGCAGCTATGATTCGTCTTTTTTGCAGACGTATAAAAAACGAAACTCCAAACAAAACAAGCCATAAATGATTAAAATCTGTTTGCAACTTTATCTTAAAACATAGTTGCCATATATCTCCAGCCCTTAGGGGGGCTCCCATACAAATATGGTCGTTTAATGAAATTCTTAAATTTGGCCCCTGCAGCGCCTAGGATGCCCCTAGATGACCATCCCCATTCCTTAAGGGGGTTCCATACAAAATGTTCAATGCAGACTAGAAATATATTGAAGAAAAAGTCTCATAAATAACCAGGAGTCGCCCCTAGGGGGATGAAATGTATGATTGACCTCCATTAGTTTTTTGTTCTTAACATTTTCTCAAATTATACCATCTTTATCACCATCCCTTAGGGATATAAATATTGCGTTTTTTGAAATTCTTAAATTAATTAAAATTTGTCGACTCTTGTGAATAAAATCAAAAGTTGCAAACAGATTTTAATCATTTATGGCTTGTTTAGTTTGCAGCTTTGTTTTTTATATTTCGAAATTTTGATAAAAAAAATTAATTTTGTTTTCCAAAAAAAAAAAAATTATGATTCAATAACGACTACTCATATAAGAAAAAAAGTGTTATTTTTATATGAAATTTTATTGCGGAATTTCGTTTTTTTAGTAATTGCAATAAACGAAACCGTTTTTGAGTTACGCGAATATATATTGTGCAGCCTCCTCTATTTTCGAAATAAAGGTATATCTCGAAAACCAGAGCCAATCTTAAAAAACCGCGGGCACCACTGGATACAGCGTACCCAAATTATGTTAAAACGATATGTGCCCGGCTTGTCTGTTTTTTCAACTAGCATAGTTTTTTAATAAATAATTTTAGCATGTATTTTGCTTAAACCTAATTACTTTTTTCTTTTTCAAAAATTCATATTTACTACCAAAATCTAAAATCTTTCTAATACATAAGTAACTCTAATTTACGCCGAATTGTCATCGAAAAATTTACAGACCTTAGTTTTTTAGTTTTTTTTTTAATTCACACGCTTAAAGACTTCTTTATTTTAGAACTAGTAAAAAAGAAACTTTATTTTTGTGATCCATGAGGTATACAATTTACGTATAAGCTTTTTCCTTAAGTTAGCTTTTAGTTAAAGACTAAAATCTAACCAAAAAGTTAATCAAAGCAAATATTGACAAAAATTTCTTTTATGTAAAAGCAAACAACAACAATAATTTAAAGTCACTTTCATTACTTTTGGAGACCGTTGAGCACATTTTGTGCCACTGTCCCAGGCTACAGGGCAGCAGGCTGAGGTGGCTGGGCAGCAGATTCCTAGGCGAATTAGGGGATGTCCCGGGCTGTGGACTCGAGAGTCTGATAGGATTCGTAATGGGGATGGCCTGCTGCGCAGCAGGAGACTGGGAGCTAGCCGCACACAGGGCGGATTTGTGTTGTGTTGAGTGAGGTTTTCTCTCGGGTTTGGTCCGATCTTCTTTTCTTATATATCTTCTCTATCTTTTCTAATGCTTTCGCTGTTTATTTCACCTACTTTCCAGCTATCTATTTCTAAACAAGGCATCACAATGGACCATATTGGTCGCTGGGTAAAGGAGACTTCACAACAGCCTTTCTACCTACCTACCTTCATTACTATAGAATAATGTTATGAAAATTTTCCGCGCTACCACAAAATTTATCAAACAGAGCTTTAAGTTACAGTAAACTGTTGCTTTAAGATGTAACGGTAGTTAGATAATGGTACCCTAGCTGCCATTATAAAGTTTATAGATATTCAAATCGGAAAATTAATGAAAACGACGTCGGAAATTTAGGATTTTGTTCGTATAACAGCAACAAAATGAAACCTGAGTACTACTAATTTGCTTTGTTTTGAATTGCCATCATAAAACCGCAAAACATTGTTATTTACGTAATAAGCTTAATATTTAAAGGGCCATTATAACTTGCCGTTAGTTAAAGTCAGGCTTTTATCTCGCGTATAAAGAGTTTTGCACTATTACAACACTATTACAATTAAATTTAAACTGCAGTGAGCAATGTTCATCCAAGTTCATCCTACCGAGTAGGTTAAATTAAAGTTGAAATAATAAATAACTTGTTATACATCCGACAAAATCCTACCCTTAACTAACGGCAAGTTATAATAATGTCCCCAAATAGAAAGAAAGACACTCGGGATAAATTAAGCTTTTTATACTTAATTTGAGTACGAGTCGTACTCAAAAATTCAAGTACGAATAACACTAAAACGTACTCACAACAATCCCAAATGGGATAACTTTCGAAAATCATTCCCGGAATTTCTTAAAGTAAGTATAAAATTCTTAAGCCAAGTACAAAAAAGATTGAACTTTTCGTTTGTACTGCCACTCTGAGAGTAAAATTTCAAATTTAGCGTTTTAATCTCATATAACTTATTCAAATTTGTTTTAGGCACCACAACAACACCACACAAGAAGCTAAAAAACGATTAGCTTGTTGTGTTGAGAAACAACAAAAACAACAGAACTAGAAGAAAACACATTATTTTCATTTTTAAATCTTAATCAATAAACTTTAAAAAATAAAATTGTCTTGCCTTCAATTTCTCACTTCTCATTTAGTTTATATTCTTAGCTAAATATGTACATTAAGTTTTTAAAGTAAAAATCATATCTGGCATGATGGTGGTGTTTTATAATTGGAACTTTTTAAGGTGTGAAACAGGTTAGTAAATTAATTATAATAATATTCTTCTTCTAATTTCAGTTTTGATTTATTTAAAGTACGAATTTGGGATTAAATCAACTTTATAACACTTGACTTAAGTATATTTTGCGATTGATTCAATCTCAGTTTTACTTAAATCAATCTCATTTTCGGATTATTTAAAGTGGATAACTTGAGTATTTCGCGATTGAATAATCCGTACTTGAATCAATCTTTCTGTACTTGATTCAAGAAAATCCGTACTCACCGTACTATTGATACCGCTTCGGATTGATTTGAGTACGGATGGATTGATTTTTCTTTTGAGTGTAGTGATTGCAGTAATACAAATATCCTTTCGCTAAAAAAAACCACACACAATAAGCTTATTTGATAAAATTTGCAAATATTGCTTTGGTATTAAAAATTGAATAGTCTGCGTAGTCCACCTACTACTTTAACATTCTCCCACATAATGTATTTTCCTGAGTTTAAGTTTAAGCATTATTAATGTCCTAACCAATTTTTTTTGCATTTTGTTTATTACTTCACATGGGCAAGGATAAATTTACTTGCTTGAATTACTTTTGTAGTTAAAATCGATTGAGTTTATCATCTTGTCCTATACAAATATACTCCTAAGGTTATGGTTAAGTTGCAGAAATTTGGCTGCAAAATTTTTCATATAAAAAGTTCTTTGGTATTCGAAATGGATGAGACTAGACCATGTCAAATGTTTCGGCACATTAAAGGCGTGAGCTAGGTCGGCGAAATATTGCCAAAATAATTCCCTGTAAAACAGTTTAATCAAATCGGCTTTTATCTGACCAATCCACTGTTGAAATGCACTTCGGAATAATGTCTTTGGCACTATAAAGTATTCTTCAGTTAAGTCGTCAAAAATTAGCCATATTTTTTTAAAATTATTTTAACAAATTAATAAGACAAGGCTACTAACAAATGTCCTTTAAAATAAAAGAGTGATAATGAGCGTGGCTTAGTATATTTTATAAGTAGCAATTTAACGTTGCAATTCTTATTGATAAACTTATCGCATTTTCTTCTTTGAATCAGCTGCGGCATTCACACAATACTTGCCTTGTTGCTGAAATATTTATTTTTTATGTATGTAATACACACGTATGCGTGCGTATTTTACATTATGAATGAGAAAACAAAACGCATACGACAAGTTCATCAAGCTGGGTACTCATTTCTTTTCCTCTCGTCTCTCTCGCCAATAAAGTAGCAAGCTGATCAAAAAGACTTGCATCGTATGAATTGGGTGGGACTAACAAATTTCAGTTCCACTTTCTTCTCTTCTGCGATCCACCATGCAAAGAAATAGTTAAAGAATATATTGTTTTATTTGCAAGTTGATACAGAAAGACCGATTTGGCTTATTTAAATGCTAATGTAAAAATTAAAAGCCTTAAAGCTCAACTATAATGTGCATAATCTGAGTTATAGCCTTTTTCCACTTGTCAGCATCTACCATCAATTTGCGAAGCTGTTGAAATTTTCCCATAAGATATGCATAGAGCTTAAAATCAACATCTTTACAAGATGCTCCTATCTCATTGTATTCCATTCTACATCTCCCTATTATTTTAGTGTCATCACAAGAAAAGTAGCAGTAAATTATATCATTATTGTGGCATCTCTGGTAAAATGTGTTTTGAAAGCAGCGTCAAGTTTTTCCTTTTATGCAAACCTTTTTTAGTTTAACTTTCTTTTTATATTATTAAACAAAATGAGTTCCAAATACATTTTGATGTTTTCTTTTAAAATTTTGGTACTTTTGTAGAAATAAAGTATTTGAAAAAAAGTTTTTTTTTCAGAAACGGTGACATTTTTGATTGATAGCAGGTAGATCTTAGATGTTTCAAGTGTGAATGCCTGTTTCGCATTTTTAACATCTTCCATGCGTTACTCAGAAGTGTATGCAAGTGTACAAATACATGTAAAATATATGTGTAAAGCCATATTGAACTTAAGAAAACGTTTTGTTAAATTTTATTATACTGTCATTTACATAAAACAAAGTGTGAAAGAGATCGCACATTCCCTAAGGAATCAGATGTTTTTTGATTTTGTTTTTTTTAATGCATTGGAGAGGCTTTTCGTTAATTTTTGGTTATAGCTTAAGTTAGCTCATGCATTTTATAGTTGGGCCTTTATTTATATTTTCTAAATTCTTATTATGACATCTTGTTTATTTTGAAAACCTAATAATGTACAATATTAACTTCTGATAAACGTTTTTGTGTTAGGATACCAATTTTTTTTATTAAAAGTACAAAATGACATTTATTCCTTTAGAGATGTGTCTTCCTGGAATTAAAATCCAATCCTTTAATGATATCAAATAAAATCATGTGGATTTTATTCTGTTCAATATATTTATCAAAAAGAAATGATTGCAATATAAGCACTGACCAATCGAAACCCTAGAAAAATGTTATTTATTGAAAGTGACGTACTGGTAGCAATTTATAGAAAACTATTTTGAAAATAAACGACAAACTAAAAAAAAATTATGCAAATCTCATATAGCCTGGCACACATATGGAATTCAAATATATGCAGAGCTTTGTACAAATATTCCATTTGGCCTAGAATATACACAACAGCTTACGGCTCATGCTGCCAAACGCACGATGGAATTCAAATAGAAAGTATGTGAAGTTTTTTTTTTCGATAGTAAAAGTAGTAAAAGTAAAAGGGCTTAATATTTGGTTATTATGAATTCAGAAGTACTCTAATAATGAAATATCACTTGACGTTTTCTTTAAAAAAGGCTGTCAATTTTATTTTACGAAATTAAAAAAATAGGGTTGCAGATTTGGATAGATCCCGTAATAATTAAATTGTTCGTAAAAATATTCTTGCCTACGATTCTTAAATACCATGTAGGGTACAATGGAAAAAAGTCCTTCAAGCGTGACCATATGCTACCCTAAACCACAGTATTTACAGACACATTTCAAGAATGTACCAAGCTCGGAATCAATGAGCATCCATGCCCCCCGCAAATAAAAAGTTAAGTTTCATATCAAATCTGGGTCCACCAGCACGTGCCTCAGTAGTTGCTATAGAAGTTATTATCGTTAAATCTTATATCAATACCAACATTTCTAGGGCAGTTATGACATTAAGAGCTATTCCCGGGAGTGTTATTTGTATGGGAGCTATGGTCATATACAGGGAAACCAGAAATATGCTCTAAGCAAGGCGTTTTATGCGCATTAAATATGCAGTAAAAACTCGAAAATATACCTTGAAAATTGATAAAATATGCCCAAAACTATCAAAAATTGCTAATTGGAAAACAAAATATTAATCAATTTAAAAACATTTGCTTTAAAAAAAAAAATCCTAAATTATAATGGGTGAAGCCAGACACCACAATATTTACAGACGAACTTTCAATATTTTACAATTTGGAAACTATGGGCAGTCATGGGCTCCCAAAAACAAAGTTATAGTATGAGATTAAAATTCATAAAAGAGTTATTTGTGGCGGATATTTAGCCTTATTGCTGTTGTCTTTGTCGTAAATGACGCAGTCATATATGATAACGACAACCACAATAAGGCTGATTATCTAGATATTAACATGTATATGAGATTTTTGTCTTTAATGGATTTCAGAAACGGTTGCTAAATTGTCTATTAACGTTAAAATTTAAAAAGAAGTTAAAGCTATTTATAGATGGGAGCTTTGGGCAAATGTGAGCCGATTCGATATTAATTTAATTGCAGTTAAATATTTTTGCGGCGAATTTAATTTAAATACCAACATAATTAGATGGATTACGGACACAAAAAGTATAATAAAAAAGAAGTTTTTATGGGTAAAATGTGAAATTATAGACCGATTCTCTCCAATTAAATAAACTTCGTCCTTAGAACAAATTAAATGTATTTACCAAATTTGAAAAAATTATCAACAAAATTACAATTTTACTTTGCGCACAAAGTTAACATGGACATACAACTAGCCAGACGGGCAAATGTTCAGCGTTAGATCACTTTAAACAGTGATTCTGAGTTGGTCGGTATACTAAAAGATTGGTCCAAGTTTCTTTGTATTGCATTGCCAAAAACGTATATACATAATTGCTTTTTACTCCCTTGTTGCTTATATAAATATAAAATTTTAAAGCTTAGAAGTTTAAAATAACATTTGTCTTAAATGACAACCTGCTTTGGCTCACAATTTTTAAGAAAAATTAAATGTAGATGGCGAAATTGAGGCAACACGTTGATTATACAGATAAATAATTTAACACAGAAAAACCAGAATTTGGAAAACAAATTTAGTTGCTGCGAAAGCGCTTTCTTGTAAACATCTGCAAATATTTAATATGTATCAAAACGTGCCTCAAAAAGGCAAAATATGTGCTGTAAGCTCAAAAATGCTTAGAAAATGTTCTTTTAACTAAATTGTGCAAAAATATGTTGTGAGGGGTAAAATATGCAAAAATATACTCATACAAATCGATGCAAAAATTTGAAACAAGCTCTAAAACGGATAAATATATTGTTTCTGCCTTCATTGGTCGCACAAAGAACAAAATGCAATTGCATATTTATGGTTTCCCTGGTCATATATTAAGGAATTCCAAATAAATTTGTAAGATGATGAAGACTGTAATAGAATATTTTTTGGATGATTTGCTGCCACAAAGCCTCTATTGCGGAAAGAAGTTTGAATTGGAGCTATGTTGAACAATAGATTGAATATCCCCATGTTCAATAGAACTTAGGGATGGACAATAAATATCGATATATCAAAATATCGCTATATATAAAAAAATTATAATTGACGACAATCGAATGAATTCGATATTTTTAATATTTCTTTATAATAAAAAGAGAACACATTTCAGTTTTGTTTCGGTTTTTTAAGAGATTACAAATAAACAAATAGGCGCGGTAAACATATTCTGGAAAGGGTTCCCAGAATTATGCAAAGAATCTCCTTAATAATGGCGTATTAGCAGCAATATACTCATGAAAGTTGGAATGACATTAATAAAAAAAAACATTTTTTTTTATTTCAGCATGTTCTTATATGCTGTTTTGACAGCATATACTATTTGCTAAACCTTTTTATAACCACCTACAGATATTCATATTTTAAAGATTTGCATGCTTTTAATGAAAGAAAAATAGAAAACAGCGAATAGATACAACAGAAATAAGAACTTTATTAGATAAAAGTGAGCAAAAATTAACTGGTGTACGCATTGATCTAGTGCGCAATTACCCCTCCCATCGGTGATCATGCGGTACACATTTCATCCATAAAGAAAAACTACACATGATCCCCCAGCAAAACTAACCTAATCTACCGTATGTCCAGAAATTAGAACTCAAATCGACTTGAATTTCATAGTAATAGTAAAATTTATTAAAAGAAACCAAAATTTAACGATAGATAAATTAAATTGTTTAATTTCAAGAAAAAAAATCTTAATCACTAACACAGAAAAAAGTGTTTTATCAATTAAAAAAATGGTTTAAAAAGTATTTTAATTTAATTAATGTGATAATTGAATCAATAATTTTTTTAGCTGAAAAAATTTAAAAATTTAATTTTGATTTAATCAACATTTTAGTTGTTTTGAAATAAATTTTCAATTAAAATTTTAATTATATCGAGCCTTTGGTGCAATACCGTAGTAAGTCAAAAAATCGCGAACTGAGAAAAATGCATTTGAAGTTTTGAATCACCTTTTTGATAGTATTTTCGTTTACTAAAGTTATTTTTTTACAAGTTTTTTAATAAAGAGGAATGTTTTATAATTAAATTAGGTAAAAAATTACTAAAAATATGAAATATTTATTTATATTAAAGTATTTTGTATCAACCTATCAAAATATACCGAACCTTAGGTCTATTCTCTATTATTCTTCTTTTCTTCTCTTTTTTCTCTTTTTACTTTTTTCTCCTCTACTGAAGGGATTCACAATGGACCTCATTGGTCTCCGAGTGGAGTTGCGCCCTTGGGCGCATAACCCTTCTTAACCTAACCTAACCTAACCTATCAATAATGTATCGTTATTGTCACAAAATTAACGACAAAATTATGAATTAATTCGGAATATATCGATATAGCAAATAAAGCATAAGAAGAAATGATAACTAATTTTTTTTCAACAATGATGAATTGTGAAATAATACGAACAAGTAAAAAAGAACACAAATTATGCAGTTGTGTTTTTGTTGCCTTATTGTTTTTTCACAATTTGTTTTCTGTTTGTAAGTTAAAGGAAATATTTCATTATTGCAAATAAATCTTTTTGGACAAAGCTAGAGGCAATAAAGCCATTTTTAGCTGTAAAATCTGAACAGTTAGAGATAGAACCATAATCTTTTTTTCTTCAGATAGATATATCCCCAAAGATCATTACTGCATACCCAGTTCAAAAAATTCAAATTTTGAGTTACTACGGTCTTGCACCAAAGGCTCAATATAACAAAAAATCTTAATTGACTTTTTTCGTTTAAAATAAAATAATTTAAACATGTAGAATTGTTGTTGGGAATTGTCAATATTTATTTAAATAAATTAACACATTGTTTAAAATTTCAAAGTTTTTTGATCATTTTTTTAATTAAAATTAAAAATATCATTTATTGAAAATATTTTTTCAAAATTTTAAAATTTTTAGTAATCAATATAATCATTTTGGTAATAGGTGCAAAATCAACAACTTGTTTCCTTGATTTTATGAATTTAGAACAAATTTGGTGATAGGAGAAATTTAATAATTTTTTCTGTGAATAAACAAAATTAATAAGAATAATATAAATGGGTTAATATTATATGAGCAAAAATCAAAGTGAAAATTTATTATTTTAATATTAAAAATAACATATTGCACAGTTTACTTGTAAAGTATGTGTCACAAGTTTCGTTTACCGGTAGTATGTAATCCGGCATTATATAATCCCAATTAATTTTTATTTTAGATCTCATATGGCGAATAAATAAAAATTTTTTTGTATTATTTACTTTTTTTGAATTTTTTTTTTTATTGTAGAATTAACTGCCGGTCCCTCGATTGCAAAAGAAAACTACGTTCGCATAGCTTACCTTAATAACTAAATTTTAAAGTTGATTTTTGTTTTAAATAAAAGTTTAGCGAATTAAAGTTTCGTTCGAAATCGAGGAATTTGAAATTGAAAGAAACAATAAAAAGTTAGAATGTAATTACATGTAATATGTTTGTACATATGTAAATATGTATTGACATAGGTATATTAAGGTTTTAAATTTGGTAATAATTTCACCTTAATACGTTCGACACATCGATAAAACGATATTTTTAATTAATAAATATCGTTACTCTTAAAAAATATCGATACGATATATATCGATATTTTTTTCAATTTGCCCATCCCTAATAGAACTGGTCGCTATACAATTATAATATTTGAAGCAAATTTCGTCAAATCATCTCCAAATTTTCAAACTGTATTTTGCCAGAAAAAAATATTTCTGAATCGCTCGTTACACTAAAAGGATGGTATAAGACTAATATTTTACTGCTTGTTTTTAGAGCATGAGCGCAAAACAAGTTCGTTTAACTTACATTTAAAACTGAAACTAAATTTGTTTTAAATGAAAGGGCTGGTGTTCTTAAAACAAGCAGTTAATGTGTTACACATAGCAGTGCAAACGCATAATACCCTCATAACCTACATACATTTATGTATGTTGGTATATGTTCGGGTATATTGAAATGAACATCAGTGCGTATGATTAATGCAAAAGTTTTACACAACGTATGAGAGATATAGAAATTGAAAAAAAAGAAAAAAAAATTCGTTTTAAAGAATAAATCCTATAGTTAATATAAATACGCATGGACATACGTATGTCCGTATGCTAAAATAGTTAAATCATATTCTTTAATATATGAAAGCTATAAAGATCATTTTTTAAGAAAATTTGTATCTCAATTTTCTTGGTAAAAATAAAAATTTTTAATTAAAACATACAATCTCCGAAGTAAAAAAAATTCTTGTAATCCTTTTGATGTAATTTCTTAATGTGGTATGGGGCATGTTTAAATGTCACACAAACTTACTTACAAAGGAAATTCATTAAAGTCCTGTGTGCATATGAGAGATATTTGCAGAAAAACGGCATACATAAGGCATAAATTAAATTTTATGTTTACAAAAAAGATGTTATGTAAAATGGTACTAAAAGCTTTGAAAAGCAAAAATGATATCACTCATTTACCTTAATTGTTTTATTATCCGAAAAATTTTTAGTAAAACCGTATTTAATTTTTATCAAAAATAAAAAATATTTAACATATCGTTTTAACACAAAACAAGTCACATGTTCTGAAAAACCTACGATATTAACCTTATTAAGATTCTTGCGAGACTGAAATGGGTCATTGTTAAAAAGGGTGTTTTTAAAGTGTCATAGAACTTTAAGTTAGTAACCCTTTATAGCGACACGTTACCACTTGTTGCTGGGGTACCCTCAACTAGGTCCAGAGTCGGCTCGTAAACCAATAAAACACACCACGTCTTCGTTAACGTTATAAGCAATTCTTTACTGCATTAAGGCTGAGTTATTCTAACGTTGATTGTATGCATATTTTGTAAATGTGCATAGACAAAACAATGTTTTGTAACAATTTAACGCCTATTATATATTTGTCATTTCTATTGTGTGCCCATATACATCTAAGCATATGTTTATTTGTATATATCAAAATATATTGTATTGTAAGTAGTTTTGTCAAAAGTCCATATACTGAAAAAGTACCAAAAAAAAGAGCGAAAACATCCGCGTTCAATTTAACATAGAAGCAACCCATCACTGTTTTACAAATGCCACGTAACAACGGTATGAATGCTATTTCGGTACATTACACTTCGGTAAGCTTTTGCGTTCCTTTTTATATACACGTTCCTTTTCATATACAAAGTTTTCATAAAAACAGCTGATTGCAGTACAGATAAGGTAAAGCAACGTTCACCAAACTGAGCTGTTATCTTAACACCATTTACACAGTCGTTAACCATAGCCGTCAGCGGGAGCACGAAGGAGATTTAAGCCCGTGCACGGTTTACCCATACACGTACCCTCTCACGTCACCCAATAATAATGCGCACTTGCCCGGAAACTAGCATGCAGTACCCAGACTTCTTCTCCTGCTCTAGCTCGCTAATGTCACGCTAAGTCCCATTAAAAATGTTACCGCACCTTCTTAAGTGCTTTTTATCTTGGGCCTACCAGGATCTGATGATTTAAGTGCTACTAAAAATGTGAACGAATCTTCCTAAGCTCCTCTTAATTCACGTAGGTCACCTAACCGACTGACTCGCATTAGTCAATGTTCTGCCTTTTATACTGTTTTCCTGTGTATACTGTCAAACACACACAAACACTCATACTGCCACTTCACATCATACCACACAACTGGTATTGTTACGTGTTATATTTTTGAGTGGTAGACTTGTAAACTGACAACCATGTGGCGTGGCCAACCTACTGTCGCTTAAATTGAAACTTGCAAACTACTAAAACTTATTGACCATGCATTAACTTAGGTTCAAATTTAATTCAATGGCAATTTTAAAGTTTGATTAGCAAATAATACAATTCATTCGCTAAAATAGTAATATTGACTATAACTGGTTCCGTGGCGAGCAAAACAAGACCGGTTGACTTGTTTTGTTATTTAACTGGCGGCCATTTTGTCAGCTGTCAAGTGATTTATGTTAGGTTTGGTTTGGCATTTTCACACGAATAGGCTGACGCCTGAACACCGCTTGCGAATTGGGCCCAAAACATGATTGCCGTTGATCCCGATTCTTATAAGCGAAATTTGTTTACCGATGAAGCTCATTTCTGTTAAAATGGATGCGACAATAAACAAAACTGCCATATTTGGAGTAATGATAATTCTCAAGTGTATGTAGAGACACCGTTACATTCAGAAAAATTGGCTTTTCGGTGTACTTTGTGGGCTGGTGGAATTATTGGTCCGTAGCTCTTTAAAAACGATTTTGGTCAAAACTTTACAGTCAAGGGAGACCTTTATAGAGCAATTATTACTGACTTTTTTGTTCATCAATTGAACAACCATGATGTGCAGGAGCTTTGGCGCAACATGCCACACGGCTCTTGCTACGACTGATTTGTTGAAGGAAACGTTTGGTTACCGTTTAGTTTCACGTTCGGACCCATGAACTGCCGTCCAAGATCGTGCTATTTGGAGCCGCTGGACTATTTTCTATGGCGATATGTGAAGTCGCTTTTTTGCGCAGCACACTGAGGCTAAGAGCCGGCTTTTCGCGGATCATTTCATGTCTTCTCAACAACAATAGTATGCACACTAAATTTGATGTTTGAAACTCTTAGAACAAACTTCATATTCCAACAAAATCTCAGAGGAGTACGGGTACCCCCATACAAAAAGATTAATATTTTTCTTATATCTGAAGAGCTACAATAGGGAGGCACACTTAATTTGATGTGGGTAAATCTTAGAACAAACTTCATGTTACAACAAGATATTGGAGGAGTAAGATTGGGGATACGGGTACCCCCACACAAAAACATGTATTTTTCTTGATACGGGTACCCCCATACAAAAACATGTATTTTTCTTGATCACGATTGAACACTTGGAGGGCAAGATTCGCCGCGTTATTGCCGATATACTCAATGTTGGAAAAAGTAATCAAAAATTGGACCTTCATAGTAGACAAATTCGGAGCCAGACGTGGCGGTCATATGCCAGAATAAGGTAAATTTCATGTAAATTTCAAAAATTAATCTTTGTTTTCTTCAATTTCAAAGTTCTATACGTCTATAAAGAACATCCTTTATAAAAACAAATCGCGTAGTACCAGTTACTATAACGGATCATTGTTTATCAAAATTCCAACGATTTAGCGATAGTTTTTTTTATTACCATTTATCATATTGCGTTTATTTCTGTATACTGTATACGTGTGCTTTTATGCGATATGAATAATGTGACTTAATTGATATATAAGAACGTTCTATAAAACTGTGGCGGTGCGCAAAATTACCCCAGGAAATATGGCACCGAAAAGAAAATGAGAAATTGCCCAAAATTTTAAATGAGTCTTAAATCACGTTGGGGTGATTTTGCATTTAAAGTGAAATGAAAAATTACCCACATATTAAGGAACGAAAAATGGCCCAAAAAAAAAATCATAATTTTTAATTAAGGGCTATTTGTATTTACTAATATATAATGCAAATATTATGAAATGAAAAATTACCCCAAAAAATTCTATAAAATTTTATATATAAGTTTCTAAAGAGGTGTTTGGTATGACGGTATTTGTTATAACACAGAGAATAAAATCCTTGTGCTCAGGCGAAGTCCGGCTATGCAGTGAAACTGAAGTTAGCGAAGCCAGTGGTCGTTATACTATAGAGGAAGAAATCATTTCATCCGGAGAAAGGCTGTATAATTATTCGGGGTATAAATTTTTTTTTTTTTTTAAATAAAAATTCGGGACTTTGAAATGTTGGATTTTAAGCTTGAAATTTTTATATTTAACTTTTAAGGGTAAAATTTCATTAAACATTTTGAGTGATTTTTCATAATGAAGAACTACCCCAAATTTAGGGTAATATTTCATTGCACTTTTAGGGTATTTTTAATTTTTTAGGGTAATTTGTTCATTAAAATAATTGGGTTCATATTGCATTATGAAAAATAGCCCCATTTTTGGGACCAATTTTCATTTTATTTTTGGGGCCAAATTTTGCAGCGCATAAAACTGTTTGATAATGTACAATATTGGAATTGTGGTAATATTAGGTTCTTTTTTTTAATGTATTGTACAAAGAACTACTTTTAAATATGTGTAACGGTAGAGTAAATTTTTTTTAACTTAAAACATTTTAAATTTATATTTTATACAAAAAAAGTCAAGCAATTAAGAAAGAATAATCTGGCAATTCTAACCATGCAATGCCCTACCGTATTAATTTGTCCCTATTTGAAACCTTTGTGGCAATTGTGGAGCTTAATGGCATACCTTAGTATAACTCACATTTCAAGAGAGCAATTTAGGAAATAGGTTTTATTTTCATTAGCACGAAAGCCATCGGTGAGAATCGCTCCATTAACACCTGTCCAAATGTCTCCCAATAGTAAATATTTTTTATTATTTAAAAAAAATCACGATATAAAATTTTGTTAGATTCAATCTTTGTTTTTTTTATTTTTTATTGCCGCTATATGGACTTAGTCCCGAAAATAAGGTAAAGTGTCATGTGATATTAATAATTATTGGTGATTGGAATGAATATCTCTTCTATAAAAAACTTTGTTTCTTAACCCAAAATGTCTTATTAATGTAAATTTTGATAGAATGTTTCTCTAAAAAATTCTTTTATGTATGTTTAAATTTTTAAACAGGGTTTTCGTTGGTAGGTTGATTATTTTACGAACGAATCAATGTAAATTACTTGTCGTGTGAGGTTTCATGTGGACAGTGTAGCCTGGCAATAATTTTTAAAAGCATAAAATGTGTTTCTTGTTAAACCTGGTACTCCGTTCATCATTTCACGTGAGATGCTGTTAACCCTTTCACGTCGATAAGGAAACCAGGGTTATTTTTTAATATCCCACGGATTTTTTTTATGGATTATTACACAAATTAAAATAAAATTGCAAACAAATAAATATCTGGTCGTAAGATTTTGTGGAATTTTTTGGAAAATATTTTTCCCAATGGACGACAACGGGGAAAAACTACTTCAGTTTATTGATTTTATATGAATGATTTTACAACAAAAAAAAAAAAAAAAAATTGATTTAAAAATACAAAACTAATTATGGTATTCTGCAAAGCAATTCCTTTTGCTTGTAAAGCAGAGATGGACATTGCATATAGCCCAAATGATATGCGTTCTATTTCCTACAAGTTTCTTTGCGAAATTTATACATCTCTTTATCTTGTTCGCCTTTTGCATATTGTGCGCTGGTAAGTAACGTTTTGTGCTAACCTAAGCCTTCGAGCCTTCCCGTTAAGCATGTCTTACTCTCTGCCTTGATGTAAAATCACTTATCGAATTTCGTGCTACTATATACTTGTCGATACACCAAACTGGTCAAAAGTGATCCCACAACTCCTTTTTGTTTATGTCGATACCACCCACATATTTATTATAGTTTGCGATCACTTTGGAACAAAATATGTCTACTTTCTCAGCATAGCCGGAATGTCTCCTCTTTACGAAAGTCGTTTGTTCTGGTGATATACAATTGGATAGCATGTTCTTCATCTAGGCGAAATTCATCTTCCCCATCACTATTATACGCCACTAGCAACTGTAATATCTAATTTTTGCCTAAATGGAACTCCCTATACCTTTTGCTTGTCATTGCTAAAATTTAAAATTAATTATGTGAAGATGTAAAAAACGCAATATCAATAGACAAATAAGAGTAAATTTTCACTTTTGGTCCATAGGAAAAAATATTTTCCATAAAGTAAATGTACAAAATTTAAGCACTATTATTATTTTTTCTTATTATTTATCATTTCTCTTTACTCACCACGTAATATTTATCACTTATAAAACTAAGAAACGTAACTTTATCCTCGACAAAACGAGCCAAATTTAAACAACCTAACAGTTTTTTTTTATTTTTATATACAATAAATCATCGCTGTTGTATGACATAAAGTTGTCAAAATATATATGTATCTAAAAAAAATTTCTTAATAAAATACCCAATTCAAATTTTGTGAAAAATTTTTCCCATTGACGTGAAAGGGTTAAAACTAATATGAAAGAAAACTTATGCGTAATAACTATGAAATAACGTAGATAGAATTTTACATTGTTAAGTTTGTGAAAAAGTTAAGAAATGTTTCTGGCAAAATTTTTGCACAACTGCGAAATAAAGTACGCTGCACTTATTTCCCGTGGAATTTTAAGCAAATTTAAAAAAAATGTAAACTGATTATTAAATGAAAAAAGAAGAAAGGAAGAACAGTTTTTGATCCATATTTACACAGAAACAATTTAATATTGTCTCTAATCACCAAATTCATAGAATCAACCAAACAACTTATTGATTTAGCACCTATTACCAAAATGATTATATTGATCACTAAAAATTTTAAACATTACAAATTGTGAATATTTTTTTTTCAGAAAACTAAATTTTTAATTTTAATTAAAAACACGATCAAAAAACTTTGCCGTTTCAAAAAATGTGTTGATTTAATTTAATATAGCTCAGGTTTTGACAATTCCCAACAACAATTTTACAAGTTTAAATTATTTTATTTTAAACGAAAAAATCAATTAAGATTTTTTGTTCTTTAATTAAGAATTTATTTTAAAATCATTTTAGAATTATATATTTAATTTTCTTTCAGCTAAAAAAAATTGATGCAATTATCAGATTAATTTAAATATTAATTTAAATATTATAAATTTAAATATTTTTTAAACAATTTTTTTAATTAATAAAAACAACTGATAATTGTTTCAGTGAACTTTCTTTTTATTTAATTTCTTGTTGCGAAAAATTCTTTTTAGTTAAACACTTGTGGGCGTTATTAACATACACCAAACTATGTCGCACACTTTGAAAGAATAAAACGTCAAATTATGCAAACTCGTGAGATACTTGACATTGATACATGTAAAATTTTTCAAATAAAATAATAAATATTGCTCAAAGTTTTTTTTCACAAATTTTAAAAATAATGAGTATTTGAGGAAAAGACTACTTATTTTTCTACTAAAAAAAGTACTTATTTTTGTTCGCGATGTCCCAAAGGTAATCCTTTATAATTAGGTCAGTTACAACCTAAAAAATAATTCTGTGATTTTATACTTTAAAGTTTTATAAGAATATGTAGTTACCAAAAGAGACAAGAAATAAGTTCTTTCAAATTAACTTTCAAAAAGGTTAAAATACACTAATTAAAATTGCTCTGAAATCTTATGGAATTTTTGTTGAAAAAGTGTACACAATAATACATTTTTTTGAACAGATTACTAGTCTTTAGCAGAAAAATAATGACAACTTGAGGAAAAGACTATTTATTTTTCTACAAGAAAAAGTACTTATTTTTGTTCGCGATGACCCAAAAATAATCCTTTATAATTTGGCCAGTTACAATCTAAAAAATAATACCTTTATTTTTTACTTAAAATTTTACACACAATAATAAATTTTTTTGAAATGTAAGAAAATATTTAATAAAGAGTGCTTTTGCTGCATAAAATCATTTAAAAATCATAACAATGTATATATTAATAAATTTAAAAATACGGGCCTGTCACAAAAATCCATATCGATCGAAAGTGCTATTAATTCCGAGAAAGCTTCTTTAGAAAACAAAAACCGATAAATTTTCTCGGAATGAAATCACTTTACATTTTTCAATCGAAAAAAGTTATTGTTTTGGTTTGCACAATATTGCCACATTTAACCTCAAAATAACAAAATTTTAATTTGTCGGAATTACGAAAATCGATCCAAATCTGAAGAAGGCAAAACAAAATCGATCGAAATGAAAATACGGATTCAAAACCATTCCGAACAATTTCTGTGGCAGGCCTTATTACGTTCTTCCAAAAAACATCGTTTACATAAGATCGATATTACTACTAGTTTTGTAATAACAAAAATATATTGTGGGGGTAATTTTCTATATATACATACATTTGATTGATTTAAGATTTTCCATGTATTTAACATCGAAATTATTCTTAAAATTTTATAATATTACCGTATATCTAACAAATATTAATGGAATGTATTGCAAATTAATTCAAATAATTCTTGAAAATCATATAATAATAACTTATTTTAATCATTATATTAAATTATTCTTTTGTTATGTATAATTATGACTTATTTAAGATATAACAAAAAAAGTTATTATTTAGTTAATAACTAATAATGCAACAAGTGGCGAATACAGCTACAAAGTAATGAATTCAGGTTATTAAAAGTAGCATTGTTAGTAAAGTTTTTGCTGGGATGTTTTTGTGTGTTACAATTTTACATCGGCTTACTTGATTTTTTGGTGATGGGTATCATAGATTGTTCATAAAATGGCCTTCTTTCTAAATCTTCATTGTCTCTCACTATGTAATTAAGTAGATAACTCATTCAATTAAGTTTATTAAATTTCATTTACTTATTTCTTGTTTGAAATTCTTGTTTGGAATTCTTAAATCGTTTAAAACAATTGGTCTTACCTAACGGTTAATAACTTTTATTGCACAAAACTTTTCTCCAACTTTGTATTCACTATAGCCAAAAAAACAGCATAATATGTGTAGATATAGATTTGTAAATAAAGTACGAATTAAAAAACAGGCTGTGGGAAAAATCGCCCAAAGAAAAATGGCCCAAAAAAAGAAATGAAAAATCGCCCAAATGAAGAATCGCCCAACAGAACATGAAAAATGACCCAAAAAGTTATATATGAAATTTTGCCCAAAAGAAACGAAAAAGGGCACAAAAGAAAAATGAAAAATGACCCAAAAAGCAAAAACGAATTTTTTCCCGGTGGCATGTTATAACGTCCAGTGTCATAGTGTCCATGGACGTTATGACACTCCAAAAAGTGTCATAGTGTCCATGGACACTGCGCTAACTAAAGCTTCTCTGCACAGCCGGCCTTCGGCCGGGCGCAAGGATTTTCTCCTCTATGGTATAACAAACACCGGCTTCGCTAACTAAAGCTTCTCTGCATAGTCGGCTTTCATTTGGAAACAAGGCAGATTTTAGAAGCTTTACTTAGCGAAGCCGGTGTTTGTTATACCATAGAGGAGAAAATCCTTGCGCCCGGCCAAAGGCCGGCTGTGCAGAGAAGCTTTAGTTAGCGAAGCCGGTATTTGTTATACCATAGAGGAGAAAATCCTTGCGCCCGGCCGAAGGCCGGCTGTGCAGAGAAGCTTTAGTAAGCGAAGCCGGTGTTTGTTATACCATAGAGGAGAAAATCATAATGAAAAATCACCCAAATTTAAAAAACGAAAAAATCACCCAACAATAACGAAAAATAGCCCAAAAATTTTAGGTCACTTTTCATATGAATTTAGGCCCAATTTTACATGGAATTTTTTTGGGCGATTTTTCATTTCTTTTTTTTGGGCCATTTTTCTTTGGGCGATTTTTCCCACAGCCTAAAAAACAAGTCATATCAAGCTTTTGGGGTGCCCCGGTAGGCTAGCTGGTAGTGAGATAGTCTATCAGTACCGGGTTTACGGGTTCGATTCCCGCCAGAGACTCTGGTCTCCTGCAGACAAGCGAAGAGCTTCGCGGGATTAGCGGAGGAATAAAAAAAAAAATATTTATATAAAAAAAATTTACCTTTAGCATTAAAACCAGACCTGTTTTATTAAGTTGGGTTAGCGTTGCCTATTTTGCAAGTTTTTTGAGATGCAAAAAAGTTTTAATATTAAGAGCTTGTTTATGCCATTAAATGATGTTCCTATATATTTTCTATGACCTTTATAATTGCAACAGTAATTAATTGTGTTTACTCCTTCCTACCTAAAAGATCCCAGCTAAATTTTTTTAGGTGCTGAAGTATCTTTAAAGCTATGTTCACATTATGTGTATTTGTCATGTGGAATGTCACTTTTTTACACATATGTGACGCGCAAAAGAGAAAGGGACCTAAGGGTTTTGTTCAGGAGAGCCATTTTAAAGATTTAAATACGCGACACATCTCATGACGTAGGTCGTCCCTACCTCTTGTTTTGTGTAGTTGGTTTTTACTGTTCCCTCTACCTTACTGGTCCCTTTCTCTATGCGCTGTCACTTATGCTATTTCATGTTTATGTCAAAATTTGAGTAATACATAAGGTTTATCATTTCCATGTTTAAATGTTGCTATGTAAATTTCATTTGACATAACCTATCAAGAAAAACAATCTTAAAACAGATGAGTGGTTACATGTAAAAAAATTAATAATTATTTGTGTATTTTTTATGTTTTTATTATTTATTTACTATTATTATTTATATTTGATAAAAATTTAAATTAATTTACGCCGCCGCAAACAATTTTGTTAATACGAACCAGCTGATGTCAGATGCTTTTTCACCAGAAAATAGAACTCGTTCTAAATCAAAAATGTACACAGAGAAATAACACATGATAGTGTTTGGAGGTATTCAGACGATATGTACAAATTTAACATGTGAAAAAGTGACAATCCACACCACAAATACACATAATGTGAACATAGCTTACAGCTAGATTCATATACATAAGTTATCTGATGGTGATGAAATTTCCTTAAGAGTTCATTGTTTAAAGTTTTATATTGGAATTTGTAGAATTCGGTTTAATAATGACTTTCTTAATCACGTTAAAGTTTTAGCACCCCTTAGGTTTTTAATAAGTATTTCTTTCCTTGAAAACTAATTTATTGGGTAAAAGGAAAAAATTAGCTTTATTTACTTTTTTCCATATTTTTCAACAAAATTAATTCCAAAAAATATTTGTGTATGTATTTTTGAGTTTAATTTATTTCTCAATTTTTATTTTTGATATATACACTGAAACTCATTGTTGAGGGAAAGCTAGTTTTTTATGTGCATTTTACTGGTTGTTTAGGCCAGATCATCAGGAAACTTTATTCTAAAGACTATAGAAAAGCTAAAAATTTACAAATAAAACTGTAAAGCTAAAAAGAATATTAAACACTCAGGTTTTACTTGTTACAATTAGTGATATTACGAATATCTATTTTTAATGTTCGCGAAAACGAATACGTATATCTGCGGCAATATTCGTCGAATACGAATACGAATATCCAATTTGAAATTAAATGCCACACGATATTTAAAATTTAACCAAAAAATCCCCCATTCCCGTCCTTAACAATAAACAAAAAAAAAAAAACTGGCACGCTACTAAATTAAATTACAAAGTTCGCACCTTAATTCCACTACTGAACATTTTTAAGGTATAATAGGGTATAATGTGGAGCCCAAGTGTTTACTGAATTTTATTAAGGCTACAAATAAAGCAAATTATTCTGCACGGTAAGAGATTTTATACTTCACCTGAAGTCATTAAGATAACTCCAAGGAACTGTTTGCATACTTATCAGTGCGACCAGATCATAAATTTGCTTACAGCTAAATCTTGCACTTGAAAAGGCCAGAAAACATTTTAAAGATTTTTGCTAACAATTTATTGAGAGTACTAATTTTTTTTTTTAAAGCTACATACATTTTAGGAAATCATTTTGAACAAAATTTAAAAAAATTGGAAATATTTTAACAAATTTAGGCGGTCTGCAACACCCCTGATGTAAGCAAATTACAAGCGATTTTATTTCTTTGCTTTGCTCTGATTTAAAAGATTCTATAAAAAGAAATTTTAGACCAGTGTATTTCTTACACTTTGAGAAAAGATAAAAATTTAAAAATTATTATTTTTTTCAGCAGTTTACAGCACAAATTTGTTTGAGATATTTCGTTGGATTAACATGAAATGCCCAAACATTTACACTATGGAATTTTTATCTTGGGATCATTTAATTAAATTTTTACAAAATTGTTATAGTCAACATGATTAGGGCTTTTCTAAGAATGTAATTTTTTTTTTACAAAACAGGTAAGTTAAAACTAATCCAATTTTATAAGAAATTTCACTTTGAGTGTAACTGTTTGTAGTCAAAATTTAAAAAGGTATATAAAAAAAAGTTCAGATAAAGCTGAAAAAGCTGAAAACATTTTATAAAAATCCTAAAAAATACCGAAATGCTTAAAAAAAGTTTTGCTGCTAAATCAAAATTTTGAATGATAAATTTAATTGCAAAAATTCTAAAATTGTCTTACTGATACTCATACTTAAATACTTTTAAATTTCGTTTTTCTCGCTCGTAATGCGCTTTTACTTAGTAATTTGCCGACCTATTTCGATGGTTTTTCACAAATTTTATTTATTTTGCCTAAAATTTGTTCTCGCAGGGTTTAGTAATGGATATCAAACTGCTTAGCTTCCCACTTCTATTTATTGTATAATAAGCAGAACGAAAAGATCTCTTCAATTTTTCTTATATATTAAATGGGTATGAACCGCCGTGAACGCATTTCTAACTTGTGTAATAAGATCGGAATTATCTTGATAATTAATTGACCCATTCCAGTTGTCGATAATTTTCGTATGATTATTGGATAATTGCTGCAAATGATAGTTTATCTGGGAATCATTAAAATCAACTTGAGTCATTTTCATAAATCCTTTTAGTGGCGGTACAATGTTTACTTGTTTTATACTTTACTAAAATTTTACTTGGCTTATACTACTACGTATATGAATGTCGTAAAACAGGCGAATATTCGGAATTTCGAATACGAATACGAATATTCGTAACATCACTAGTAACAATATCCAAGCTTAAACAAAACAACCACAATAAACAGTGAGTTTATCTTTTCTCATATTCACCCACAATTGGCTGGCTTTTTTCCGATTCGAATTGTAGTTATAAGTGAGTAAAAGGAAAAAAACAAATTCTTAATAAAACAACTTGCTAGTTCAGTTTTTTTTTGCACGGGCACATACATATAAATTTATTATCAAAAGTAATTTTTGGGGAATTCCGAATTTATAATTAAAGGATTTCTCCATGACGTGCTAAATTCCCAATTTAGATTTTTGATAAATACACTTAAATTTATTGTTGAGGGAAACAATAAACAATTTTTTCGTACGCAACTTTTCATTAACTAAAACGATTGTCATATTTTTAAGTCGCTGTTAACCAAACATTACTTATATTTTAATAGGTAGAAGGAGAAAATAATGTCTATTATTTAGGACTTAAGTGGATAAATTATCGTAAGTGGCCATCACAGTACAAGTTTTGTTTACGTTTTTCGAACAAAAGTTGTGTTCAATTATTTTTAATTTTGTTTTTCCACATGGTTTTCTAGTTCATGGTCTACTTTAATGGCATTTTCTCAACACATAAAATACATTTGGCTATATTGTTATATTAGAAAAGTTTTCCTACAAATAGAAACTTTTTTCTGGCACAAAACGAGAAAAAATTATTCATTAAATCAATATTGAAACTAAACTTAAATCAAACAATTCAACATTTAAAAATACCAACGAAATAATAAAACAAAAATGAAAAAAACTTGCTCGTAAAATTGGTTTTTTTTCGTTTGTTTCCTCATAAAAATGAAATAATTTTTAAAGTGATTTATGTATTTTGCACATATTTTTTTTAAATTATAACCTTAACTTAAAAAAGGAAAATTTTCGCACCTTCGAAATTGTAAACGGGGGTCCAAATCAAAATTGTTTAAGCACCATCCAGACTGTAACTGCTTTTTCTAACCTAAAGCTGCTCTGTTGATTTATAGTTGTGCCCTTTTGCTAGTCACTAAATGTTGATGTCATAAAACAAAGTCATAAAATATGAAACAAAATAAATTTCCTGGAAATAAAATATTAAAAAAGTCTGTCAGAAAATATATCATTGCAACATTTTAAGTGTAATTCTGTACAACTAATGCTAAAAATTATTTTTTTGGTTTAGCTAGCAAAAAGGAAGTGCTTAAGATTTGGAATTTTTAGAACAAAAGGATTTTGAAAATTAATCTCTATACGTGTTAATAAACTTTTAAAAAACTAAGAATTCTATATTCAGTTGAAAGAACCTCCGCAAACAATTTAACGTTTCGGTAGTGGACTTTATATTGGATTTGTGATAAATTATAAGCCAATCTTAACACAATGGTATCAAAAAAACACAACAAAGTTAAATTGAAATTAAATTTGTAGAATTATTAGAGAAGAAGAAATAAAATATTTTATTGTAAGCTAAATGAGGAGTTGGGAGCCACCAAAAACTTACATCAGTCGGGCGGGGTTTCTGGTCCTCTTCAGTTCGATTATGTTCTATATACTTTGGTCAAAGAAAAAATTTATTACAGACTCATATTTACTAAGCGATGCTTTTCCAAAGGAAATACTGATTTTACGTTCTATTATAAACAAGGCACAACAACAACAAAAAGGTGCCTCGTTGGCCAGATAAAAATAAGTAATTAAAATTTATCATTACATATTCATATAAAGAAATTTAAAAAGAGATCCAGGTGTAACGGAGCCCTTGGCCTATATTTATCCTACCCAGCCTTAATCTTGAGGGCTAAAACTCTGTTATTAGACCCCAAATTTATCACCTACTTTGTCATAACCTCACCATAAGAAAACTTACTGGTTATTTAAGAACTGATTTTGTTTATTTAAGATAATTCAGATCATTAAATATATAATAATCATCCCCTAAGAGGATATTACAAAACTATTAAAAAAATATGTATAAAAAAATACATCAAGATTAAAGGTTTCCCTTTTTTCCAAAATGAATTGAGTATTAATTTAGTAATAACTTAATTAGCCTACATTATACTAATAAGAAGTTCATAATAGCACAAGAGATCAAGGTTTTTGTTCTTTAAGAACTGAATATTGTTTTTAAGGTTGTTTGGGACATTGAATCCAAATCTGCACTTAGTTTTTCTTCTATCAGCTCGACTTGTTATGTCCAAAATAATGGCACTTTCGCTACATATATTGGAATAACTTGAAAGCTGTTCGCCATATTCAGTTAAAAAAACATATTCAAAATTCGTCAACAGTATAAATCTATAATCCGTGCTTACATCGGTTTTAAATTGTCCCAGTGATTTCTAAAATATCGTTGTCGTTTTGAAAAAAAAAGAAAAAAAAACAAATTTTTGTCCGTTAAAAATTCTTAAAAAATAAAAATGTAACATAAGTCACAGTTTTGGTCTTAAATCATTTAGTTAAATATATTTCAGGGACCATAACAGTTATAAGTGATATCGAAAAAGTTATTTTATAAAAGTTATTTTGTGAATTAAAAAACAAAATTCCATCTAAAACTGTTATTTTTCAACGCAAAAATAAATAGTCGAAACAAACTCTTAAAAAAAGAGTCTATTTCACTGTCATAAAATAAAACTCTTTTGAGGAGTTTTCCTTCGCCGTCATAAAATAAAACTCATTTGAGGAGTTTAATTTTGCCGTCATCAAATTAAACTTAGTTGAGGAGTCTTATTTTTTCTGTCGGAAAATAAAACTCATTTCAGTTTTATTTTACCCTTCAGAATCAAATTTGCATATTCAAACAATTTATTTTGCATTAAGTTAATTGAAGAAAAAAACCTAATTTTCTTTCATCAAATAATTGTGAAAATTTGTTTTTGATATATAAAAATATTTTCAAAGAAATAAATTTTCAATTAAAAGCCCTCAGCAGAATGGTCCAATATTTTTTTCTTCATCATTTACTTTGAAAATCTGATGTATTTAACTCAATAATTTTAACAAATAGAATTTGGGAATTTGTGTTCCTTTTTGTGAATAATGTTATGTTTTAGTCAACATAAACTCTAGAAAAGATTTTAATTTTATGACTGCAAAATGAGTTTTATTTAAGACGTAAAAAATAAAACTCCCGAAATGAGTTTTATTTTAGCCGGGAGAAATAACACTCTCTTTGTGAGAGTTTTATTCGACCTCTTGTCTTTACGTTGAAAAATAACTCTTAGCTGCGGAGTTGAGATAATTTTTTTAAGATCACAGATTCTGAAAGAGCTCGTCAATGCGAATCTATCTGTATATGAGTATATGTATAATAAGGTTTCTACGCCAAATTTACCCAAAAAGCCATTAAAATCACCCAAAAGCCATTAAAATGTCATAAAAGCCATTAAAATTACCCAAAAGCCATTAAAATTTTTCCAAAGCCATTAAAAAGCCATTAAAATTATCCAAAAGCCATAAAAATGTCATAAAATTTTAAAAAAGGTAAAATTAGGGGGGAAATTCCTGAACACGTGTTAAAGTATGTCAAATGAACACGTGTTAAAAAAGGTCAAATTTTTTAAAAAAAAAAATGTTAAAGTATGTCAAATGAACACGTGTTAAATTTTATAGGAAAGCAATGCACAAGTGGTGGGTGCATTGTTGAAGCCTTTCTTTTGTTGTGATCGATAGACAGACATAGAGATATGTAGATAGATACACAGACAGACCTTGAGGAAGAAATTGGAAAAATATTTTTGTGTGTGTTTTGTGGAAGACAGACATACTGTGTACTTGTCAATGCACTTGTTGAAGCCTTTCTTTTGTTGTGATCGATAGACGGACCTTGATTTTGAAAAAAAAATTTGTAGACAATTTTTTCAAAGCGCTGATATTAAAATTAATAATTTATGGGGTGTGAGATGATAAGGGTATTGTATTGTATTGAGGTGTGTCTTGAATATAGATAGATAGATACACAGACAGACCTTGAGGAAGAAATTGGAAAAATATTTTTTTTTTTATTTTTGTGTGTGTTTTGTGGAAGACAGACATACTGTGTACTTGTCGATGCAATTGATTTTGAAAAAAAATTTTTGTGGACAATTTTTCAAAGCGCTGATATTAAAATTAATAATTTATGGGGTGTGAGATGATAAGGGTATTGTATTAGAGTGTGTCTTGAATATAGATAGATAGATACACAGACAGACCTTGAGGAAGAAATTGGAAAAATATTTTTTTTATTTTTTGTGTGTGTTTTGTGGATTGTTGGGAGAAAACACATTTCTGATAAAAGTCCTTTTTTTTGTTGTGTGTGTGTTTATGGGTAACCAGATGGAGGGTTGTTGTTATTTTGTTTGTTTGGGTGATCGACGAAAATATTATTGGATGGATAGACAGACATACAGACAGACTAGCTTCGTAACAGCAAATGGTTTTTCAATTTTATTTGGGGTTGAAGAATAAATTCAAAGTATCTATAAATTATGATTTTATTTAGTTATTAAAAAAAAAAAATTGTATAGATGCAATTGGTGTTTCTATTTTTTTATTTTGGAGTGGATAGGGAAATATGAAACCATTCTTGAAAATTTTTTTAAAAAATTTCAAAAACAAAGTGTTGGGTGCATTGTTGAAGCCTTTCTTTTGTTGTGATCGATAGACAGACAGCCAGACAGACATATAGATATGTAGATAGATAGACATACAGACCTTGTAGAAGCAATTGAAAAATATTGTTGATAAGACTTCCTTTTTTTTTTATTTATATTTATTAAATAAAAAATAAATAAAAATCTAAAAAAAGTTTTACGATATATTGTTAATATGTTTATTCTTAGTGATGGATAATAAGTACATAAGTTTACCCCCTAAACTATAAAAAGTTTTCCCCCTGTAACCATCTCATTCTTGGTTAAGTATATAAATACTGTGAAATTTGGTTTTGCTATTAGTTCACCTACACCCAATCGGTTACGGCTGGTACGTTCCCATTCACTAACCAACCGAACGTCTTTTCTCTTATCGACATTTTCCATGGTTAAAAAATATTGGTTGAAAAAAAATTATATGGAGCCTATTACAGATTTAATTTTGAAATGTAATTTTTAAATAAAATATAAGCAAAACTATAAAGATAACATGCTTTTATATATATTTTATATCAGTTTTGTTAGAGACAATGCCGCAGCAAGATAGTTTTATAATCGTTGATCTGCAAGGATTTTATATTGCAAATAAATTATATGCAAAAGAAGTCTGCATTTCAGTCTCTGATTTCGAAAGTCAAACTTTTCTCATTGAATCACCATTAAAATATTCAGAATTAACTAATAAGGATAGGATAACAAATAAATGGTTATATAATCACTTGCATGGATTATATTGGGATACTGGAGAGTCTACACTGAAAGAGTTAATAGAATACTTAATATCAGTTATGAAAAAAAGAAAAGAAGAAGAAGAATATCCTGTTGTATATGTTAAAGGAACTGAAAAAGTTAGATGGTTAAAAGAACTACTTAGAGGAGAAATAGAAATATATATATTTAATTTAGATTATTGGAATTGTCCGAATATAAAAACTTTATATAAAAATAATTCTAATATAAATAATTGTAAAAATCATAATAATATCAATCAAATATGTGCTGAAAAGAATGTAATTTTACTTAGAAATTTTCTAAATTTATATCTAAATAAAGAAAACCTTATTAATCAATAAAACATTTGAAGTTAATAATTTTATTTTTAGTTAATCCTTAGTCTTTATACAGAGTACATTACTTTTACTATTTTAAATATTTTTCTTCATACTTATCACATATTTTGCTACAGTTCTTTCGTGTAATTCGTATGATTTTGGTTTAGTTAGTGTGATTTGTTTTGCTTTGTTGCTGTTTGATGTAAATTCCGTACTCTTTACACTTCATATTAGCTCGTTTATATCACACTAATAACAATTAATTTGCAATTGTGTGTTTTTATTTATTTTTTGTTATATATGTTTTGCACAACATAGCATTTGATTCGTTAGCAAAGAGTGAGCAACAATCAGTATTTAAAAAAACAAAACGAATGTCTTGAAACGGCTTTTAAATGCATTTGTACAGAGGTTTAATACATACATATTATTATGAAAAATTTTTATTCACAATACTTTAACATTTCTCGATGTCAAACACTTTATGAACAACATTTGTTAGCATTTAAGTTTTTTAATCTTTATGAACGTATTTTAATTTTAAATCTGAAAAACTGAAAAAAAGAAATATCTAATTATATTTTCAAAAATAAAACACAATTTTTTTATTTTTTATTATTTTTTTATTTTTATAAGTTCTGTAAAAATCTGAAAAAAAGAAATTCCTAATAAAATTTTTTAAAAAATAAAACTCAATTTTTTTATTTTTTTATTATTTTTTATTTTTATAAGTTCTGTAAAAATCTGAAAAATAGAAATTCCTAATAATATTTTTTTTAAAAAAATAAAACACATTTTTTTTTTATTATTTTTATTTTATATGTCCTCATCATCATCATCATCATCATCATCATCATCATCATCATCATCACTTCCCATTTCACTATTGGAAGTGAGATCGAATTGCATAGAACATAGTATATTAGGCGGGGGAACTTTATCTATTATATAACACTCCCCCACCTTTTTGATCATATGTGCACTAGTTATATTCTGTCGGTAGTGAGGACACGATATCCTTTTCCAACTTCTTGCACAACTAAGGCATAAATAGTGGGTACAGGCAAGGAATATTAGCTCCTTTCCATTCAAATGGTGTAAACAAATATCACATTTGAACCGTCTTTTGTATAGAACTTCTAACGGAGAATCGGGAGTTCGATGACTCTTCTCCTGCCTTTTTACAAACTGCAGCATTTTTCTTTCTAACTTCTCCTTCTTTTGCTGCAGTTTTTTCACCTTCACATCTATAATCTTCTGCTTTTCAGTATAACGGACCCATTTTCCGTATATCCTATCAACATCGTTCAAACGTTCCGTAAACATAGCCGAAAACCTTCCCTCTATTATTGTAGGTGGCGCTGGTGTGATTGTAGGTGGCGCTGGTGTTGTTGATGATGCTGGTAAAGGAAGGTGTTGGGATAGTGATGGTGGTGGTGGTGGTGGTGTTGGTGATGATAATAGTTGTTGTCCATTAACTGGAAACAACTGTGTTTCCTCATCATCATCAATTATGAACATGGTAACGTTTTGGTTCGACATTTTTTTTTTGTTTTGTTTTGGTGATTTAAGAATTTGTAATCAACAAATATTTATTCTAACTACTCTATTTATATTAAAAAAAAAAAAAAATCTTTTTTTTTCATTACCTAATTCAAAACAAAAAAAGAAAGGTTTTCAACAATATTTTCCAATAGCTTCTATAAGATCTATATGTCTATCTATCTATCTCTATATCTGTCTCTCTTTTCTACCCACAACAAATATTTTTGTATGGAAATCAACTCATATTCCTCGGCTGTACCCCATTATTTATGTCTTGGTTGTGTAAGAGGGTGGAAAAATGCTTATTGAGATAAAAAACTAATTGTAGTGAGTTTGTCAAAACACATCACAACTACATAAAAAATAATGTGTAGAGTGTCTATTATAACACAACTATCCAACAATAACAATACTAAGAACAATATAAAATTCATAATTTAATTTTTCTGCAACATGGAACAGCTTGACACCTCTTTAAGTGTGACCACACATAAGACAATGTTTTATGTGTACAAGCAAAAGGCATTGCACTTGAAAATATGTCAACGCAAGCGATTTGACTAAAAAATATTAGATTCGAAATATTATGAGGAATAATATTCCAAAACATAATGTGTAAATGCAAGCAGACAGAAAATAAGCCAATGCACTTGAAATAAAGTAATAAGCAATATAGAAAATAGTTTAAAATAAGAAATTGAATGAAAATTGTATTGTCTTGGTTGTGTAAGAGGGTGGAAAAATGCTTATTGAGATAAAAAAACTAATTGTAGTGAGTTTGTCAAAACACATCACAACTACATAAAAAATAATGTGTAGAGTGTCTATTATAACACAACTATCCAACAATAACAATACTAAGAACAATATAAAATTCATAATTTAATTTTTCTGCAACATGGAACAGCTTGACACCTCTTTAAGTGTGACCACACATAAGACAATGTTTTATGTGTACAAGCAAAAGGCATTGCACTTGAAAATATGTCAACGCAAGCGATTTGACTAAAAAATATTAGATTCGAAATATTATGAGGAATAATATTCCAAAACATAATGTGTAAATGCAAGCAGACAGAAAATAAGCCAATGCACTTGAAATAAAGTAATAAGCAATATAGAAAATAGTTTAAAATAAGAAAGTAGTGTGTTTATACCAGTTCTCCATCACTTTTTCCATACAAAAAGTTGGAGCATGCCTACGCTACGTCGGCATTTAAGTAAATCGATAGATACGCTACAAAAAAGCTTTAATCGAACACTAAAAGGTATGTTTTCAATCTGGCAACTCTGTTTTTTATTTTCTGTTTATCTTAGTCATAAGCCAAAACCTTAATCGTTAATTTCTTATGGTTGTCTGTTTGTCTAAGACATAAACCATTAGCTTTTTCATATGTTTTAGGAGTATACTTGTTTGCAATCTGTCAATTCTGTTTATCTTAGTCATAAACCAAAATCTCTATTCTATAAGAATTTTGATCTAACAGCATTGATTAATGGTGAAACTTTTCAGTCCGGCAATTCTGTTTTTATTTTCTGTTTATCTAAGTCATAAGCCAAAACCTTTTTCGCTAATTTCTTATGGTTGTCTGTTTATCTAAGACATAAACCATTAGCTTTTTCATATGTTTTAGGAGTATACTTGTTTGCAATCTGTCAATTCTGTTTATCTTAGTCATAAACCAAAAGCTATATTCTATAAGAATTTTGATCTAACAGCATTGATAAATGATGAAACTTTTCAGTCCGGCAATTCTGTTTTTATTTTCTGGTTATGTCAGTCGTAAACACAAAGCTCTATTCTATAAGAATTTTGATCTAACAGCATTGATTAATGGTGAAACTTTTCAGTCCGACAATTCTGTTTTTATTTTCTGTTTATCTAAGTCATAAGCCAAAAGTTTTATTCTATTCTATAAGAATTCTGATCTAACAGCACTGATTAGCAAAGTAAAGCTTTTCCATCTGCTAGTTCCCATTTGATGTCCTATGACCGTCTGTTTATCTAAGTCATAAGCCACAAGCTCTATTCCATAGGTTTTTTTATTTTTTTTATTCATATATTCATATGTTTATCGAAGTCATAGGCCGCGAGCTGTGCTTTATATGTATGTAAGTATATATTTATAAATTTTTAGATAGACAAACATACATGGAGAGCTTGATGAAGGGATGTTGTTTTGCTTGTTGTAATGATCGAGTGTCTATGAAACAAAAAAAAAAAAAAAAAAAAAAAATATTTATTGTGGGTAGATAGATAGATAGACAGACAGACAGACAGCCATAGACATAGATAGACATACAGATCTTGTAGAAGCAATTAGAAAATATTTCTGTTAAGGCTTTTTTTTTTCTATCTATAAATTATGATTTTATTTAGTTATTAAAAAAAAATTGTATAGATGCAATTGGTGTTTCTATTTTATTTGGAGTGGATAGGAAAATATGAAACCATTCTTGAAAATTTTTTTAAAAAATTTCAAAAACAAAGTAATAAAAAAAAAAAGTCGTTAAATTTTATAGGATAGCAATAAGATGTAATTGGTGTTTCTATTTTATTTGGAGTGGATAGGGAAATGTGAAACCATTGTTGATAATTCAATTTTTTTATTTTGAATTATGTGAAGAAAAAATTTTGTAGAACCAATTGAAAAATATTTTTGATAAGGCTTTTTTTTTTTTGAATTAGGTGATGAAAAAAAAATTATTGGATGGACAGAAAAAAGGGGGGAAAAATAACTAATTAAATTATGAATTTATTAAGTTATTAAAAATAGACAGACAGACAGACAGACAGACAGCTATAGAGATAGATAGATAGACATACAGACCTTGTAGAAGCAATTGAAAAATATTGTTTATAAGACTTCCTTTTTTTTTTTTTATTTATATTTATTAAATAAAAAATAATTAAAAATCTAAAAAAGTTTTTACGATATATTGTTAATATGTTTATTTTTAGTGATGGACAATAAGTACATAAGTTTACCCCCTAAACTACAAAAAGTTTTCCCCCTGTAACCATCTCATTCTTGGTTAAGTATATAAATTCTGTGAATTATCTATAAATGTTATCACTCTTGTTTTAAACATTCAACTGTTCAGTTAATTGTGCTCCGTAAAAAAAAAAAGAAAAATGTCAAACTTTAATTGTGAAACTTGTGGAAAAGTTTATTCTAAAAAATTTAATTTAAATCGTCATATTAGATTACATCATGATAGTCCATACACATCTATAAAGTGTACAACTTGTAATTTACGATTTGCAAGTCGTAAAGAACTCCTTACACATACACATTCCAGAAAGCATAAAGAGAATGTGAGGGAATCTTTTAATTATTGCAGTACATGTAAGGAACATATCTCAAAAACAAGGTGGCATTATCATCTAAGAACTAATATTCACAAAATAAAGAACGCTACTCAAATTGATAATAATTTATTCTGTATGAACTCATCATTTAACAACCGTATGAAAACTTATGTTTTGCAAAATAAAGATGAAGAAAATCTTGTTCCTGAAAATTTTTTAAAAGAGAATAAATCACAGATAATTACATTAATAAAAGATTCAATACAAGAACATCTTAATATAAAATTAAATTTCGAACTATTTTGTGAGTATATGCTAGTCAAAGGGGCAGACGACTCATGTACTGTAGACCTTAAATCTCATCAAACAAAAATGATTATTTTTAATTCATCGCTGACAATAGAGGACATTGAACAATGTTATATAGATCAATGTGATATTCTTATAAGGAAAATGAGTGAGTTTCAGGAACGTGATAGTGGATGGACATTAATAAGAATTAAATTCCTTGAAATTAATATAAACAAATATAAATGCATAAAAGGCTCTCAATATATTCCTCTTCCACAACAAATTAAAATAAAACACGCTTGCATTAACGTACAGAATCACGATGAATACTGCTTTAAATGGGCTATTATTTCAGCACTATATCCACTCGCTCATGCTAATACAAATAGATGTTCAGCATATAAAATAAATAATATTGAAGATGATGTAATCATAATGGATAATGGAATTCTTTTAAACTTTAAGAATCTTAGTTTCCCTCTGGCTGTTAATAAAATTAGCGAGTTTGAAATTAATAATCCACAAATAAGTATAAATGTGTTTGGATTAGAGGATAATAATAATATCGTTGGTCCATATTACTTTACTCAAGAAGAAAAGTTAAACCATATTAACTTGCTGCTTCTAGAAGATGATAACAGATTCCATTACATATGGATTAAAAATATTTCAAGGTATGTTACTATAGAAATTAAATTTATCAAAAAAAAAAAAAAAAAGAACAAATAATTCTACTTATTGCTATTTTTTTTTTTTTTTTTATAATTACAGATTGTTAGGTAGTCAATTAACAAAAGATGGACATGAAATATATGTATGCAATATCTGTTTAATACATTTTCACAAGGAGACATCGTTGGAACAACATAAGAAGGAATGTAACAAAATGGTTACTAAAATGCCGGATATAAATAGCAATTTAGTTAGCTTTAAAAATTTTAAAAAGCAAATGGATGTGCCTTTTGTAGTGTACGCTGATTTTGAATGTATTTTAGAATCAGTAAATGTACAGAATTCAAGCAAAGTAAGATCTATACAAAAACATATTCCATTTGCTTATAGCTATTATATTAAATGCTCGTTTGACGCTAGTTTAGATATATTTAGAGTTTATAGTGGTGATAACTCGCCAAATCATTTTTTTAATAGTTTAGTTAAGGATATTTTAGATATTTATAGGAATTATTTAGGCATAGTTAATATAATGAATTCCTTAACAGAACTTGAGCAGAAGAGACAGAAAGAACACACAATCTGTCATATTTGTAACAAATTTTTATCTTTTGAAAATCGAGTAGCTGATCATTGTCATTTAACAGGAAAGTATAGAGGTCCTGCTCACAACAAATGTAATTTAGAATATCAGATTGCAAATTTCATCCCAATCTTTTTTCATAATCTATCGGCATATGATAGTCATTTGTTTATACGAGAACTATCATCTATTGAAGGTGATATAAATATAATTCCGTTAAATAAAGAATTATATATATCCATTTCAAAGAGGATTTCGGTTAATGAAAAAGATACTATTGAATTGCGTTTTCTCGACTCAATTCGATTCATGCCATCTAGTTTAGAGAAACTAGCAAGTTATTTAACCGATGATGATTTAAATATTGTAAAATCAATTTATATGAGTGATCAGGAATTTAGTTTAATGAGACGTAAAGGTGTTTTTCCATATGACTATCTAGATTCTGTTAATCGTCTTCAGGAGACACAACTTCCACCCCGTTCAGTTTTCTTCAATAAACTTTCTAATGAGTCGTGTAGTGAGGATGAATATAGACATGCTGAACAAGTTTGGAATACGTTTCAGTGTAAAACATTAATGGACTATTTACTTTTATATCTAAAAGTAGACGTTCTTTTACTATGTGACATTTTTGAAAGTTTCAGAAAAGTTTGTAAAAACATTTATAATTTAGATCCCTGTCAATATTATACCACCCCTGGTCTATCTTGGGATGCAATGTTGAAAACGACAAACATTGAGTTGGAATTGTTAACCGACATTAATATGTATAACTTTGTTGTGCGGGGTGTTAGGGGAGGTATTGTACAATGCAGTAAACGACATTCTATTGCTAACAATAAATATATAAGTGATTATAACTCTAACAAGGAATCAAATTATCTAATGTATTTAGATGTTAATAATTTATACGGCTATGCAATGTCACAATATCTTCCCTATAAAAATTTTAAATGGATGGAAAATATTGATAATTTTGATGTCACTAATATAAAAGACGACTCTCCATTAGGTTATATACTAGAAGTAGATTTGGAATATCCATCCACGTTACACGACTTTCATAATGATTTACCATTTTGTGTGGAAAACAAAAAAATTGAAATAATGAAACAGACAAAACTAATAGCAGATTTAAATAATAAAACTAACTATGTAATACACTACCGTACATTGCAGCAATGTATTCAACATGGATTAATTCTTAAAAAAATTCATAGAGTTCTTGAATTTAATCAATCAGATTGGCTAAAGATATATATTGATTTGAATAATCATCATAGGACTTTAGCTAAAAACTCTTTTGAACAAAATTTTTTTAAACTTTTAAATAATGCTGTCTATGGAAAGACTATGGAAAATGTTGACAAGAGAAAGGACATTAAAATAGTGTGCGAATGGGAGAACAGACGTAAACGGTTAGGAGCTAGAGCTTTAATAGCTAAACATAATTTCCATAGCGCACTTAAAATTAATGACAATATGATGGCTATTGAATTGAGAAGAGTAAGTACTGTATATAACAAACCAATTTATATTGGGTTTTCCGTTTTAGAACTATCAAAATGGAAAATGTATAATTTTCATTATGATTACATGAAACCCAAATATCTTGGTAATATTCGTTTAAACTATATGGATACGGATTCCTTCATATATGATATTAAAACAGATGATCTATACAGAGATATTAAAAATGATATAAATACTCATTTTGATACATCTGCATATCCGATAGATAATGTCTACAATATCCCACTTCTTAATAAAAAAGTTTTAGGGATGATGAAGGATGAGTGTAATGGAAAAATTATTAAGGAATTCATTGGATTAAGGGCTAAAATGTATTCAGTGAAAATTGATAGGGTAGGTCAGGAAATTAAAAAAATTAAGGGTGTTAAGCATTGTGTAACTAGTAAATTAAGTATAAATGACTTTAGAAAATGTCTATTAGAAAAGAAATTATATTATGATTCAATGTATATATTTAGATCTAAGGCTCATCAAATATATACTCAACATATAAATAAGTTAACTTTAAGCTATTCAGATGATAAGAGATTTATTAGAGATAATGGTGTTGATACATATGCATGGGGTCATTTTAGAATAAATAACTATCCTGAACTTATGGAAGAGGATAATGACAATCTTCTCAACGTAAATATAGATTTTTAATTAATTTTATGTTTTTTAAATGATAAGATAAATTGTAAATTTAGATAATAAGAAAAAAAATGTAAAATAGAAAAAATTATGAAGGAAATCAAACGTTAAAATGTTATTTTTATTTCAAACCATATTTATTAAATATAAATTGTAAACACAAGTGATCACAATTAAATGTATTTGTATATGGGGTAATGGGAGTTTTGCGCTTATGTGGGAGAAATTGTTTTAGTTAGCTGTTTAGCTGTTTAGCTGTTTTTAAAAGCTGTTTAGCTGTTTTAAAAAGCTGTTTAGCTGTTTTAAAAAGCTGTTTAGCTGTTTTTAAAAGCTGTTTAGCTGTTTTAAAAAGCTGTTTAGCTGTTTTTAAAAGCTGTTTAGCTGTTTTAAAAAGCTGTTTAGCTGTTTTAAAAAGCTGTTTAGCTGTTTTAAAAAGCTGTTTAGCTATTTAAGGAATCTGTTTCGTTAAAAGTATACAACGAGATATTTGAAGAGCTAAAGTTGGTGATGGAATAAGATTATAATTATAATTATAGCTCTGATATGAATTCTTAATCATAAACAAATACATGTAAAACACCAATTGCTCTAAAACAGTCTGTACTTATGCCTGTCTATATATCTATCCATACAATTTCTTATTTTAAACTATTTTCTATATTGCTTATTACTTTATTTCAAGTGTATTGGCTTACTTTCTGTCTGCTTGCATTTACACATTATGTTTTGGAATATTATTCCTCATAATATTTCGAATCTAATATTTTTTAGTCAAATCGCTTGCGTTGACATATTTTCAAGTGCAATGCCTTTTGCTTGTACACATAAACATTGTCTTATGTGTGGTCACACTTAAAGAGGTGTCAAGCGGTTCCATGTTGCAGAAAAATTAAATTATGAATTTTTATTGTTCTTAGTATTGTTATTGTTGGATAGTTGTGTTATAATAGACACTCTACACATTATTTTTTATGTAGTTGTGATGTGTTTTGACAAACTCACTACAATTAGTTTTTTATCTCAATAAGCATTTTTCCACCCTCTTACACAACCAAGACATAAGTAATGGGGTACAGCCGAGGAATATGAGTTGATTTCCATACAAAAATATTTGTTGTGGGTAGAAAAGAGAGACAGATATAGAGATAGATAGATAGACATATAGATCTTATAGAAGCTATTGGAAAATATTGTTGAAAACCTTTCTTTTTTTGTTTTGAATTAGGTAATGAAAAAAAAAGATTTTTTTTTTTAATATAAATAGAGTAGTTAGAATAAATATTTGTTCATTACAAATTCTTAAATCACCAAAACAAAACAAAAAAAAATGTCAAACCAAAACGTTACCATGTTCATAATTGATGATGATGAGGAAACACAGTTGTTTCCAGTTAATGGACAACAACTATTATCATCACCAACACCACCACCACCACCACCACCATCACTATCCCAACACCTTCCTTTACCAGCATCATCAACAACACCAGCGCCACCTACAATCACACCAGCGCCACCTACAATAATAGAGGGAAGGTTTTCGGCTATGTTTACGGAACGTTTGAACGATGTTGATAGGATATACGGAAAATGGATCCGTTATACTGAAAAGCAGAAGGCAATAGATGCGAAGGTGAAAAAACTGCAGCAAAAGAAGGAGAAGTTAGAAAGAAAAATGCTGCAGTTTGTAAAAAGGCAGGAGAAGAGCCATCGAACTCCCGATTCTCCGTTAGAAGTTCTATACAAAAGACGGTTCAAATGTGATATTTGTTTACACCATTTGAATGGAAAGGAGCTAATATTCCTTGCCTGTACCCACTATTTATGCCTTGGTTGTGCAAGAAGTTGGAAAAGGATATCGTGTCCTCACTGCCGACAGAATATAACTAGTGCACATATGATCAAATAGGTGGGTACAGGCAAGGAATATTAGCTCCTTTCCATTCAAATGGTGTAAACAAATATCACATTTGAACCGTCTTTTGTATAGAACTTCTAACGGAGAATCGGGAGTTCGATGGCTCTTCTCCTGCCTTTTTACAAACTGCAGCATTTTTCTTTCTAACTTCTCCTTCTTTTGCTGCAGTTTTTTCACCTTCGCATCTATTGCCTTCTGCTTTTCAGTATAACGGATCCATTTTCCGTATATCCTATCAACATCGTTCAAACGTTCCGTAAACATAGCCGAAAACCTTCCCTCTATTATTGTAGGTGGCGCTGGTGTGATTGTAGGTGGCGCTGGTGTTGTTGATGATGCTGGTAAAGGAAGGTGTTGGGATAGTGATGGTGGTGGTGGTGGTGGTGGTGTTGGTGATGATAATAGTTGTTGTCCATTAACTGGAAACAACTGTGTTTCCTCATCATCATCAATTATGAACATGGTAACGTTTTGGTTTGACATTTTTTTTTTGTTTTGTTTTGGTGATTTAAGAATTTGTAATGAACAAATATTTATTCTAACTACTCTATTTATATTAAAAAAAAAAATCTTTTTTTTTCATTACCTAATTCAAAACAAAAAAAGAAAGGTTTTCAACAATATTTTCCAATAGCTTCTATAAGATCTATATGTCTATCTATCTATCTCTATATCTGTCTCTCTTTTCTACCCACAACAAATATTTTTGTATGGAAATCAACTCATATTCCTCGGCTGTACCCCATTACTTATGTCTTGGTTGTGTAAGAGGGTGGAAAAATGCTTATTGAGATAAAAAACTAATTGTAGTGAGTTTGTCAAAACACATCACAACTACATAAAAAATAATGTGTAGAGTGTCTATTATAACACAACTATCCAACAATAACAATACTAAGAACAATAAAAATTCATAATTTAATTTTTCTGCAACATGGAACCGCTTGACACCTCTTTAAGTGTGACCACACATAAGACAATGTTTATGTGTACAAGCAAAAGGCATTGCACTTGAAAATATGTCAACGCAAGCGATTTGACTAAAAAATATTAGATTCGAAATATTATGAGGAATAATATTCCAAAACATAATGTGTAAATGCAAGCAGACAGAAAGTAAGCCAATACACTTGAAATAAAGTAATAAGCAATATAGAAAATAGTTTAAAATAAGAAATTGTATGGATAGATATATAGACAGGCATAAGTACAGACTGTTTTAGAGCAATTGGTGTTTTACATGTATTTGTTTATGATTAAGAATTCATATCAGAGCTATAATTATAATTATAATCTTATTCCATCACCAACTTTAGCTCTTCAAATATCTCGTTGTATACTTTTAACGAAACAGATTCCTTAAATAGCTAAACAGCTTTTTAAAACAGCTAAACAGCTTTTTAAAACAGCTAAACAGCTTTTTAAAACAGCTAAACAGCTTTTAAAAACAGCTAAACAGCTTTTTAAAACAGCTAAACAGCTTTTAAAAACAGCTAAACAGCTTTTTAAAACAGCTAAACAGCTTTTTAAAACAGCTAAACAGCTTTTAAAAACAGCTAAACAGCTAAACAGCTAACTAAAACAATTTCTCCCACATAAGCGCAAAACTCCCATTACCCCATATACAAATACATTTAATTGTGATCACTTGTGTTTACAATTTATATTTAATAAATATGGTTTGAAATAAAAATAACATTTTAACGTTTGATTTCCTTCATAATTTTTTCTATTTTACATTTTTTTTCTTATTATCTAAATTTACAATTTATCTTATCATTTAAAAAACATAAAATTAATTAAAAATCTATATTTACGTTGAGAAGATTGTCATTATCCTCTTCCATAAGTTCAGGATAGTTATTTATTCTAAAATGACCCCATGCATATGTATCAACACCATTATCTCTAATAAATCTCTTATCATCTGAATAGCTTAAAGTTAACTTATTTATATGTTGAGTATATATTTGATGAGCCTTAGATCTAAATATATACATTGAATCATAATATAATTTCTTTTCTAATAGACATTTTCTAAAGTCATTTATACTTAATTTACTAGTTACACAATGCTTAACACCCTTAATTTTTTTAATTTCCTGACCTACCCTATCAATTTTCACTGAATACATTTTAGCCCTTAATCCAATGAATTCCTTAATAATTTTTCCATTACACTCATCCTTCATCATCCCTAAAACTTTTTTATTAAGAAGTGGGATATTGTAGACATTATCTATCGGATATGCAGATGTATCAAAATGAGTATTTATATCATTTTTAATATCTCTGTATAGATCATCTGTTTTAATATCATATATGAAGGAATCCGTATCCATATAGTTTAAACGAATATTACCAAGATATTTGGGTTTCATGTAATCATAATGAAAATTATACATTTTCCATTTTGATAGTTCTAAAACGGAAAACCCAATATAAATTGGTTTGTTATATACAGTACTTACTCTTCTCAATTCAATAGCCATCATATTGTCATTAATTTTAAGTGCGCTATGGAAATTATGTTTAGCTATTAAAGCTCTAGCTCCTAACCGTTTACGTCTGTTCTCCCATTCGCACACTATTTTAATGTCCTTTCTCTTGTCAACATTTTCCATAGTCTTTCCATAGACAGCATTATTTAAAAGTTTAAAAAAATTTTGTTCAAAAGAGTTTTTAGCTAAAGTCCTATGATGATTATTCAAATCAATATATATCTTTAGCCAATCTGATTGATTAAATTCAAGAACTCTATGAATTTTTTTAAGAATTAATCCATGTTGAATACATTGCTGCAATGTACGGTAGTGTATTACATAGTTAGTTTTATTATTTAAATCTGCTATTAGTTTTGTCTGTTTCATTATTTCAATTTTTTTGTTTTCCACACAAAATGGTAAATCATTATGAAAGTCGTGTAACGTGGATGGATATTCCAAATCTACTTCTAGTATATAACCTAATGGAGAGTCGTCTTTTATATTAGTGACATCAAAATTATCAATATTTTCCATCCATTTAAAATTTTTATAGGGAAGATATTGTGACATTGCATAGCCGTATAAATTATTAACATCTAAATACATTAGATAATTTGATTCCTTGTTAGAGTTATAATCACTTATATATTTATTGTTAGCAATAGAATGTCGTTTACTGCATTGTACAATACCTCCCCTAACACCCCGCACAACAAAGTTATACATATTAATGTCGGTTAACAATTCCAACTCAATGTTTGTCGTTTTCAACATTGCATCCCAAGATAGACCAGGGGTGGTATAATATTGACAGGGATCTAAATTATAAATGTTTTTACAAACTTTTCTGAAACTTTCAAAAATGTCACATAGTAAAAGAACGTCTACTTTTAGATATAAAAGTAAATAGTCCATTAATGTTTTACACTGAAACGTATTCCAAACTTGTTCAGCATGTCTATATTCATCCTCACTACACGACTCATTAGAAAGTTTATTGAAGAAAACTGAACGGGGTGGAAGTTGTGTCTCCTGAAGACGATTAACAGAATCTAGATAGTCATATGGAAAAACACCTTTACGTCTCATTAAACTAAATTCCTGATCACTCATATAAATTGATTTTACAATATTTAAATCATCATCGGTTAAATAACTTGCTAGTTTCTCTAAACTAGATGGCATGAATCGAATTGAGTCGAGAAAACGCAATTCAATAGTATCTTTTTCATTAACCGAAATCCTCTTTGAAATGGATATATATAATTCTTTATTTAACGGAATTATATTTATATCACCTTCAATAGATGATAGTTCTCGTATAAACAAATGACTATCATATGCCGATAGATTATGAAAAAAGATTGGGATGAAATTTGCAATCTGATATTCTAAATTACATTTGTTGTGAGCAGGACCTCTATACTTTCCTGTTAAATGACAATGATCAGCTACTCGATTTTCAAAAGATAAAAATTTGTTACAAATATGACAGATTGTGTGTTCTTTCTGTCTCTTCTGCTCAAGTTCTGTTAAGGAATTCATTATATTAACTATGCCTAAATAATTCCTATAAATATCTAAAATATCCTTAACTAAACTATTAAAAAAATGATTTGGCGAGTTATCACCACTATAAACTCTAAATATATCTAAACTAGCGTCAAACGAGCATTTAATATAATAGCTATAAGCAAATGGAATATGTTTTTGTATAGATCTTACTTTGCTTGAATTCTGTACATTTACTGATTCTAAAATACATTCAAAATCAGCGTACACTACAAAAGGCACATCCATTTGCTTTTTAAAATTTTTAAAGCTAACTAAATTGCTATTTATATCCGGCATTTTAGTAACCATTTTGTTACATTCCTTCTTATGTTGTTCCAACGATGTCTCCTTGTGAAAATGTATTAAACAGATATTGCATACATATATTTCATGTCCATCTTTTGTTAATTGACTACCTAACAATCTGTAATTATAAAAAAAAAAAAAAAAAATAGCAATAAGTAGAATTATTTGTTCTTTTTTTTTTTTTTTTTGATAAATTTAATTTCTATAGTAACATACCTTGAAATATTTTTAATCCATATGTAATGGAATCTGTTATCATCTTCTAGAAGCAGCAAGTTAATATGGTTTAACTTTTCTTCTTGAGTAAAGTAATATGGACCAACGATATTATTATTATCCTCTAATCCAAACACATTTATACTTATTTGTGGATTATTAATTTCAAACTCGCTAATTTTATTAACAGCCAGAGGGAAACTAAGATTCTTAAAGTTTAAAAGAATTCCATTATCCATTATGATTACATCATCTTCAATATTATTTATTTTATATGCTGAACATCTATTTGTATTAGCATGAGCGAGTGGATATAGTGCTGAAATAATAGCCCATTTAAAGCAGTATTCATCGTGATTCTGTACGTTAATGCAAGCGTGTTTTATTTTAATTTGTTGTGGAAGAGGAATATATTGAGAGCCTTTTATGCATTTATATTTGTTTATATTAATTTCAAGGAATTTAATTCTTATTAATGTCCATCCACTATCACGTTCCTGAAACTCACTCATTTTCCTTATAAGAATATCACATTGATCTATATAACATTGTTCAATGTCCTCTATTGTCAGCGATGAATTAAAAATAATCATTTTTGTTTGATGAGATTTAAGGTCTACAGTACATGAGTCGTCTGCCCCTTTGACTAGCATATACTCACAAAATAGTTCGAAATTTAATTTTATATTAAGATGTTCTTGTATTGAATCTTTTATTAATGTAATTATCTGTGATTTATTCTCTTTTAAAAAATTTTCAGGAACAAGATTTTCTTCATCTTTATTTTGCAAAACATAAGTTTTCATACGGTTGTTAAATGATGAGTTCATACAGAATAAATTATTATCAATTTGAGTAGCGTTCTTTATTTTGTGAATATTAGTTCTTAGATGATAATGCCACCTTGTTTTTGAGATATGTTCCTTACATGTACTGCAATAATTAAAAGATTCCCTCACATTCTCTTTATGCTTTCTGGAATGTGTATGTGTAAGGAGTTCTTTACGACTTGCAAATCGTAAATTACAAGTTGTACACTTTATAGATGTGTATGGACTATCATGATGTAATCTAATATGACGATTTAAATTAAATTTTTTAGAATAAACTTTTCCACAAGTTTCACAATTAAAGTTTGACATTTTTCTTTTTTTTTTTACGGAGCACAATTAACTGAACAGTTGAATGTTTAAAACAAGAGTGATAACATTTATAGATAATTCACAGAATTTATATACTTAACCAAGAATGAGATGGTTACAGGGGGAAAACTTTTTGTAGTTTAGGGGGTAAACTTATGTACTTATTGTCCATCACTAAAAATAAACATATTAACAATATATCGTAAAAACTTTTTTAGATTTTTAATTATTTTTTATTTAATAAATATAAATAAAAAAAAAAAAAGGAAGTCTTATAAACAATATTTTTCAATTGCTTCTACAAGGTCTGTATGTCTATCTATCTATCTCTATAGCTGTCTGTCTGTCTGTCTGTCTGTCTATTTTTAATAACTTAATAAATTCATAATTTAATTAGTTATTTTTCCCCCCTTTTTTCTGTCCATCCAATAATTTTTTTTTCATCACCTAATTCAAAAAAAAAAAAGCCTTATCAAAAATATTTTTCAATTGGTTCTACAAAATTTTTTCTTCACATAATTCAAAATAAAAAAATTGAATTATCAACAATGGTTTCACATTTCCCTATCCACTCCAAATAAAATAGAAACACCAATTACATCTTATTGCTATCCTATAAAATTTAACGACTTTTTTTTTTTATTACTTTGTTTTTGAAATTTTTTAAAAAAATTTTCAAGAATGGTTTCATATTTTCCTATCCACTCCAAATAAAATAGAAACACCAATTGCATCTATACAATTTTTTTTTAATAACTAAATAAAATCATAATTTATAGATAGAAAAAAAAAAGCCTTAACAGAAATATTTTCTAATTGCTTCTACAAGATCTGTATGTCTATCTATGTCTATGGCTGTCTGTCTGTCTGTCTATCTATCTATCTACCCACAATAAATATTTTTTTTTTTTTTTTTTTTTTTGTTTCATAGACACTCGATCATTACAACAAGCAAAACAACATCCCTTCATCAAGCTCTCCATGTATGTTTGTCTATCTAAAAATTTATAAATATATACTTACATACATATAAAGCACAGCTCGCGGCCTATGACTTCGATAAACATATGAATATATGAATAAAAAAAATAAAAAAACCTATGGAATAGAGCTTGTGGCTTATGACTTAGATAAACAGACGGTCATAGGACATCAAATGGGAACTAGCAGATGGAAAAGCTTTACTTTGCTAATCAGTGCTGTTAGATCAGAATTCTTATAGAATAGAATAAAACTTTTGGCTTATGACTTAGATAAACAGAAAATAAAAACAGAATTGTCGGACTGAAAAGTTTCACCATTAATCAATGCTGTTAGATCAAAATTCTTATAGAATAGAGCTTTGTGTTTACGACTGACATAACCAGAAAATAAAAACAGAATTGCCGGACTGAAAAGTTTCATCATTTATCAATGCTGTTAGATCAAAATTCTTATAGAATATAGCTTTTGGTTTATGACTAAGATAAACAGAATTGACAGATTGCAAACAAGTATACTCCTAAAACATATGAAAAAGCTAATGGTTTATGTCTTAGATAAACAGACAACCATAAGAAATTAGCGAAAAAGGTTTTGGCTTATGACTTAGATAAACAGAAAATAAAAACAGAATTGCCGGACTGAAAAGTTTCACCATTAATCAATGCTGTTAGATCAAAATTCTTATAGAATAGAGATTTTGGTTTATGACTAAGATAAACAGAATTGACAGATTGCAAACAAGTATACTCCTAAAACATATGAAAAAGCTAATGGTTTATGTCTTAGACAAACAGACAACCATAAGAAATTAACGATTAAGGTTTTGGCTTATGACTAAGATAAACAGAAAATAAAAAACAGAGTTGCCAGATTGAAAACATACCTTTTAGTGTTCGATTAAAGCTTTTTTGTAGCGTATCTATCGATTTACTTAAATGCCGACGTAGCGTAGGCATGCTCCAACTTTTTGTATGGAAAAAGTGATGGAGAACTGGTATAAACACACTACTTAAGAAATTGAATGAAAATTGTGTTAAAACACTGATCAATTAAAATCTAGTGTTTTGACTCAATAAACCTCATCGTAATACTAAAGTAAGATCACTACAAAAACGAGATTGTAAATAGTGTATAATTTATGATAAACCTTTCTTTTGGTTTTGAATTAGGTGATGAAAAATTATTGTATGGATAGATATATAGACAGGCATAAGTACAGACTGTTTTAGAGCAATTGGTGTTTTACATGTATTTGTTTATGATTAAGAATTCATATCAGAGCTATAATTATAATTATAATCTTATTCCATCACCAACTTTAGATCTTCGAATATCTCGTTGTATACTTTTAACGAAACAGATTCCTTAAATAGCTAAACAGCTTTTTAAAACAGCTTTTAAAAACAGCTAAACAGCTTTTAAAAACAGCTAAACAGCTTTTTAAAACAGCTAAACAGCTTTTAAAAACAGCTAAACAGCTTTTTAAAACAGCTAAACAGCTTTTAAAAACAGCTAAACAGCTTTTTAAAACAGCTAAACAGCTTTTTAAAACAGCTAAACAGCTTTTTAAAACAGCTAAACAGCTAATTAAAACAATTTCTCCCACATTAGCGCAAAACTCCCATTACCCCATATACAAATACATTTAATTGTGATCACTTGTGTTTACAATTATATTTAATAAATATGGTTTGAAATAAAAATAACATTTTAACTTTTGATTTCCTTCATAATTTTTTCTATTTTACATTTTTTTTTTCTTATTATCTAAATTTACAATTTATCTTATCATTTTAAAAACATAAAATTAATTAAAAATCTATATTTACGTTGAGAAGATTGTCATTATCCTCTTCCATAAGTTCAGGATAGTTATTTATTCTAAAATGGCCCCCATGCATATGTATCAACACCATTATCTCTAATAAATCTCTTATCATCTGAATAGCTTAAAGTTAACTTATTTATATGTTGAGTATATATTTGATGAGCCTTAGATCTAAATATATACATTGAATCATAATATAATTTCTTTTCTAATAGACATTTTCTAAAGTCCCGTTTACGTCTGTTCTCCCATTCGCACACTATTTTAATGTCCTTTCTCTTGTCAACATTTTCCATAGTCTTTCCATAGACAGCATTATTTAAAAGTTTAAAAAAATTTTATTCAAAAGAGTTTTTAGCTTAAGTCCGATGATGATTATTCAAATCAATATATATCTTTAGCCAATCTGATTGATTAAATTCAAGAACTCTATGAATTTTTTTTTAGAATTAATCCATGTTGAATACATTGCTGCAATGTACGGTAGTCTATTACATAGTTAGTTTTATTATTTAAATCTGCTATTAGTTTTGTCTGTTTCATTATTTCATTTTTTTTTTGTTTTTCCACACAAAATGGTAAATCATTATGAAAGTCATGTAACGCGGATGGATATTCCAAATCTACTTCTAGTATATAACCTAATGGAGAATCGTCTTTTATATTAGTGACATCAAAATTATCAATATTTTCCATCCATTTAAAATTTTTATAGGGAAGATATTGTGACATTGCATAGCCGTATAAATTATTAACATCTAAATACATTAGATAATGTTGATTCCTTGTTAGAGTTATAATCATTTATATATTTATTGTTAGCAATAGAATGTCGTTTACTGCATTGTACAATACCTACCCTTAAGGTTTTCTTTATTTAGATATAAATTTAGAAAATTTCTAAGTAAAATTACATTCTTTTCAGCACATATTTGATTGATATTATTATTATGATTTTTTACAAATATTTATATTAGAATTATTTTTATATAAAGTTTTTATATTCGGACAATTCCAATAATCTAAATTAATTATGCATATATTACTTGAAATTATTAATTTAGCCTTTTCGGTAAAAACAGTTGATTATACAAGATTCTCATCATTTTTATTACATATTAGAATCAATTCATGTTTTGCATTCAATAATATTATTGTTATAGTCTTCAGCGAATCCCAACAACAATTTAAGTGGTACATAAAAATTAAAATAGCCACTTACGAGATCAATATCATTAATTTTATTCCGTCGAGCATTTTACATTCCATTTCTATCTATCTATTGATTATAATAAAACCAATTTTTAATAGTACTTGATGTTCCTAAAAGTCTCGTTTGATCAATTTCAACACCATTTACTTCGTAACGGATTTCATCAAATGTATGTGCTGCAGAAGATACTAATTTTGTATTGCTATCATCTTTATCCTTCTACATATATAAAACTTTTCCGACGGTAAATCATACAAGTCTGGATTTTGTATTGTAATACGAATTTTATCGTTATTATTGTAAGATTGTAAATGTGGGGTATACGTACGGTAGGCCTTTTAATTTTATTTGCATCGGACAAAGGTTTATCCAGAACATCTATTATTGAACTCATGGTTTCTTCAATTTTAAATTTAATGATTTTAGAAATTCTTTATTTGATTGCGTTAAGTTGATATTTTTTTTTTTTTTTTAATGAATTCTATGAATTTAATTTATTTTTCAATATTTTGTTAGCAGAAGAAGAAGAAGAAGAACGTAAAACTTCAATATTTTGTTAGCAGAAGAAGAAGAAGAACGTAAAACTTTGTTTTTAGGTTATATAATTCTTGTAAATAGTCATTATTTTATTGGTTTTTAATGAATTCTATGAATTTAATTTTTTTTTTCAATATTTTGTTAGCAGGAGAAGAAGAAGAAGAACGTAAAACTTTGTTTTTAGATATATTATTCTTGTAAATTGGCAAATAAATGAGATTCCGAGGAATCTCATTTATTTGCCAGTCAAATAAATGAGAATCTCATTTATTTGCCAATTTACAAGAATAATATATCTAAAAACAAAGTTTTACGTTCTTCTTCTTCTTCTCCTGCTAACAAAATATTGAAAAAAAAAATTAAATTCATAGAATTCATTAAAAACCAATAAAATAATGACTATTTACAAGAATTATATAACCTAAAAACAAAGTTTTACGTTCTTCTTCTTCTTCTGCTAACAAAATATTGAAGTTTTACGTTCTTCTTCTTCTTCTTCTGCTAACAAAATATTGAAAAATAAATTAAATTCATAGAATTCATTAAAAAAAAAAAAAAAATATCAACTTAACGCAATCAAATAAAGAATTTCTAAAATCATTAAATTTAAAATTGAAGAAACCATGAGTTCAATAATAGATGTTCTGGATAAACCTTTGTCCGATGCAAATAAAATTAAAAGGCCTACCGTACGTATACCCCACATTTACAATCTTACAATAATAACGATAAAATTCGTATTACAATACAAAATCCAGACTTGTATGATTTACCGTCGGAAAAGTTTTATATATGTAGAAGGATAAAGATGATAGCAATACAAAATTAGTATCTTCTGCAGCACATACATTTGATGAAATCCGTTACGAAGTAAATGGTGTTGAAATTGATCAAACGAGACTTTTAGGAACATCAAGTACTATTAAAAATTGGTTTTATTATAATCAATAGATATATAGAAATGGAATTTAAAATGCTCGACGGAATAAAATTAATGATATTGATCTCGTAAGTGGCTATTTTAATTTTTATGTACCACTTAAATTGTTGTTGGGATTCGCTGAAGACTATAACAATAATATTATTGAATGCAAAACATGAATTGATTCTAATATGTAATAAAAATGATGAGAATCTTGTATAATCAACTGTTTTTACCGAAAAGGCTAAATTAATAATTTCAAGTAATATATGCATAATTAATTTAGATTATTGGAATTGTCCGAATATAAAAACTTTATATAAAAATAATTCTAATATAAATATTTGTAAAAAATCATAATAATAATATCAATCAAATATGTGCTGAAAAGAATGTAATTTTACTTAGAAATTTTCTAAATTTATATCTAAATAAAGAAAACCTTAAGGGTAGGTATTGTACAATGCAGTAAACGACATTCTATTGCTAACAATAAATATATAAATGATTATAACTCTAACAAGGAATCAACATTATCTAATGTATTTAGATGTTAATAATTTATACGGCTATGCAATGTCACAATATCTTCCCTATAAAAATTTTAAATGGATGGAAAATATTGATAATTTTGATGTCACTAATATAAAAGACGATTCTCCATTAGGTTATATACTAGAAGTAGATTTGGAATATCCATCCGCGTTACATGACTTTCATAATGATTTACCATTTTGTGTGGAAAAACAAAAAAAAAATGAAATAATGAAACAGACAAAACTAATAGCAGATTTAAATAATAAAACTAACTATGTAATAGACTACCGTACATTGCAGCAATGTATTCAACATGGATTAATTCTAAAAAAAAATTCATAGAGTTCTTGAATTTAATCAATCAGATTGGCTAAAGATATATATTGATTTGAATAATCATCATCGGACTTAAGCTAAAAACTCTTTTGAATAAAATTTTTTTAAACTTTTAAATAATGCTGTCTATGGAAAGACTATGGAAAATGTTGACAAGAGAAAGGACATTAAAATAGTGTGCGAATGGGAGAACAGACGTAAACGGGACTTTAGAAAATGTCTATTAGAAAAGAAATTATATTATGATTCAATGTATATATTTAGATCTAAGGCTCATCAAATATATACTCAACATATAAATAAGTTAACTTTAAGCTATTCAGATGATAAGAGATTTATTAGAGATAATGGTGTTGATACATATGCATGGGGGCCATTTTAGAATAAATAACTATCCTGAACTTATGGAAGAGGATAATGACAATCTTCTCAACGTAAATATAGATTTTTAATTAATTTTATGTTTTTAAAATGATAAGATAAATTGTAAATTTAGATAATAAGAAAAAAAAAATGTAAAATAGAAAAAATTATGAAGGAAATCAAAAGTTAAAATGTTATTTTTATTTCAAACCATATTTATTAAATATAATTGTAAACACAAGTGATCACAATTAAATGTATTTGTATATGGGGTAATGGGAGTTTTGCGCTAATGTGGGAGAAATTGTTTTAATTAGCTGTTTAGCTGTTTTAAAAAGCTGTTTAGCTGTTTTAAAAAGCTGTTTAGCTGTTTTAAAAAGCTGTTTAGCTGTTTTTAAAAGCTGTTTAGCTGTTTTAAAAAGCTGTTTAGCTGTTTTTAAAAGCTGTTTAGCTGTTTTAAAAAGCTGTTTAGCTGTTTTTAAAAGCTGTTTAGCTGTTTTTAAAAGCTGTTTTAAAAAGCTGTTTAGCTATTTAAGGAATCTGTTTCGTTAAAAGTATACAACGAGATATTCGAAGATCTAAAGTTGGTGATGGAATAAGATTATAATTATAATTATAGCTCTGATATGAATTCTTAATCATAAACAAATACATGTAAAACACCAATTGCTCTAAAACAGTCTGTACTTATGCCTGTCTATATATCTATCCATACAATAATTTTTCATCACCTAATTCAAAACCAAAAGAAAGGTTTATCATAAATTATACACTATTTACAATCTCGTTTTTGTAGTGATCTTACTTTAGTATTACGATGAGGTTTATTGAGTCAAAACACTAGATTTTAATTGATCAGTGTTTTAACACAATTTTCATTCAATTTCTTATTTTAAACTATTTTCTATATTGCTTATTACTTTATTTCAAGTGCATTGGCTTATTTTCTGTCTGCTTGCATTTACACATTATGTTTTGGAATATTATTCCTCATAATATTTCGAATCTAATATTTTTTAGTCAAATCGCTTGCGTTGACATATTTTCAAGTGCAATGCCTTTTGCTTGTACACATAAAACATTGTCTTATGTGTGGTCACACTTAAAGAGGTGTCAAGCTGTTCCATGTTGCAGAAAAATTAAATTATGAATTTTATATTGTTCTTAGTATTGTTATTGTTGGATAGTTGTGTTATAATAGACACTCTACACATTATTTTTTATGTAGTTGTGATGTGTTTTGACAAACTCACTACAATTAGTTTTTTTATCTCAATAAGCATTTTTCCACCCTCTTACACAACCAAGACAATACAATTTTCATTCAATTTCTTATTTTAAACTATTTTCTATATTGCTTATTACTTTATTTCAAGTGCATTGGCTTATTTTCTGTCTGCTTGCATTTACACATTATGTTTTGGAATATTATTCCTCATAATATTTCGAATCTAATATTTTTTAGTCAAATCGCTTGCGTTGACATATTTTCAAGTGCAATGCCTTTTGCTTGTACACATAAAACATTGTCTTATGTGTGGTCACACTTAAAGAGGTGTCAAGCTGTTCCATGTTGCAGAAAAATTAAATTATGAATTTTATATTGTTCTTAGTATTGTTATTGTTGGATAGTTGTGTTATAATAGACACTCTACACATTATTTTTTATGTAGTTGTGATGTGTTTTGACAAACTCACTACAATTAGTTTTTTATCTCAATAAGCATTTTTCCACCCTCTTACACAACCAAGACATAAATAATGGGGTACAGCCGAGGAATATGAGTTGATTTCCATACAAAAATATTTGTTGTGGGTAGAAAAGAGAGACAGATATAGAGATAGATAGATAGACATATAGATCTTATAGAAGCTATTGGAAAATATTGTTGAAAACCTTTCTTTTTTTGTTTTGAATTAGGTAATGAAAAAAAAAGATTTTTTTTTTTTTTTAATATAAATAGAGTAGTTAGAATAAATATTTGTTGATTACAAATTCTTAAATCACCAAAACAAAACAAAAAAAAAATGTCGAACCAAAACGTTACCATGTTCATAATTGATGATGATGAGGAAACACAGTTGTTTCCAGTTAATGGACAACAACTATTATCATCACCAACACCACCACCACCACCACCATCACTATCCCAACACCTTCCTTTACCAGCATCATCAACAACACCAGCGCCACCTACAATCACACCAGCGCCACCTACAATAATAGAGGGAAGGTTTTCGGCTATGTTTACGGAACGTTTGAACGATGTTGATAGGATATACGGAAAATGGGTCCGTTATACTGAAAAGCAGAAGATTATAGATGTGAAGGTGAAAAAACTGCAGCAAAAGAAGGAGAAGTTAGAAAGAAAAATGCTGCAGTTTGTAAAAAGGCAGGAGAAGAGTCATCGAACTCCCGATTCTCCGTTAGAAGTTCTATACAAAAGACGGTTCAAATGTGATATTTGTTTACACCATTTGAATGGAAAGGAGCTAATATTCCTTGCCTGTACCCACTATTTATGCCTTAGTTGTGCAAGAAGTTGGAAAAGGATATCGTGTCCTCACTACCGACAGAATATAACTAGTGCACATATGATCAAAAAGGTGGGGGAGTGTTATATAATAGATAAAGTTCCCCCGCCTAATATACTATGTTCTATGCAATTCGATCTCACTTCCAATAGTGAAATGGGAAGTGATGATGATGATGATGATGATGATGATGATGATGATGATGATGAGGACATATAAAATAAAAATAATAAAAAAAAAATGTGTTTTATTTTTTTAAAAAAAATATTATTAGGAATTTCTATTTTTCAGATTTTTACAGAACTTATAAAAATAAAAAATAATAAAAAAATAAAAAAATTGAGTTTTATTTTTTAAAAAATTTTATTAGGAATTTCTTTTTTTCAGATTTTTACAGAACTTATAAAAATAAAAAAATAATAAAAAATAAAAAAATTGTGTTTTATTTTTGAAAATATAATTAGATATTTCTTTTTTTCAGTTTTTCAGATTTAAAATTAAAATACGTTCATAAAGATTAAAAAACTTAAATGCTAACAAATGTTGTTCATAAAGTGTTTGACATCGAGAAATGTTAAAGTATTGTGAATAAAAATTTTTCATAATAATATGTATGTATTAAACCTCTGTACAAATGCATTTAAAAGCCGTTTCAAGACATTCGTTTTGTTTTTTTAAATACTGATTGTTGCTCACTCTTTGCTAACGAATCAAATGCTATGTTGTGCAAAACATATATAACAAAAAATAAATAAAAACACACAATTGCAAATTAATTGTTATTAGTGTGATATAAACGAGCTAATATGAAGTGTAAAGAGTACGGAATTTACATCAAACAGCAACAAAGCAAAACAAATCACACTAACTAAACCAAAATCATACGAATTACACGAAAGAACTGTAGCAAAATATGTGATAAGTATGAAGAAAAATATTTAAAATAGTAAAAGTAATGTACTCTGTATAAAGACTAAGGATTAACTAAAAATAAAATTATTAACTTCAAATGTTTTATTGATTAATAAGGTTTTCTTTATTTAGATATAAATTTAGAAAATTTCTAAGTAAAATTACATTCTTTTCAGCACATATTTGATTGATATTATTATGATTTTTACAATTATTTATATTAGAATTATTTTTATATAAAGTTTTTATATTCGGACAATTCCAATAATCTAAATTAAATATATATATTTCTATTTCTCCTCTAAGTAGTTCTTTTAACCATCTAACTTTTTCAGTTCCTTTAACATATACAACAGGATATTCTTCTTCTTCTTTTCTTTTTTTCATAACTGATATTAAGTATTCTATTAACTCTTTCAGTGTAGACTCTCCAGTATCCCAATATAATCCATGCAAGTGATTATATAACCATTTATTTGTTATCCTATCCTTATTAGTTAATTCTGAATATTTTAATGGTGATTCAATGAGAAAAGTTTGACTTTCGAAATCAGAGACTGAAATGCAGACTTCTTTTGCATATAATTTATTTGCAATATAAAATCCTTGCAGATCAACGATTATAAAACTATCTTGCTGCGGCATTGTCTCTAACAAAACTGATATAAAATATATATAAAAGCATGTTATCTTTATAGTTTTGCTTATATTTTATTTAAAAATTACATTTCAAAATTAAATCTGTAATAGGCTCCATATAATTTTTTTTCAACCAATATTTTTTAACCATGGAAAATGTCGATAAGAGAAAAGACGTTCGGTTGGTTAGTGAATGGGAACGTACCAGCCGTAACCGATTGGGTGTAGGTGAACTAATAGCAAAACCAAATTTCACAGTATTTATATACTTAACCAAGAATGAGATGGTTACAGGGGGAAAACTTTTTATAGTTTAGGGGGTAAACTTATGTACTTATTATCCATCACTAAGAATAAACATATTAACAATATATCGTAAAACTTTTTTTAGATTTTTATTTATTTTTTATTTAATAAATATAAATAAAAAAAAAAGGAAGTCTTATCAACAATATTTTTCAATTGCTTCTACAAGGTCTGTATGTCTATCTATCTACATATCTATATGTCTGTCTGGCTGTCTGTCTATCGATCACAACAAAAGAAAGGCTTCAACAATGCACCCAACACTTTGTTTTTGAAATTTTTTAAAAAAATTTTCAAGAATGGTTTCATATTTCCCTATCCACTCCAAAATAAAAAAATAGAAACACCAATTGCATCTATACAATTTTTTTTTTTTAATAACTAAATAAAATCATAATTTATAGATACTTTGAATTTATTCTTCAACCCCAAATAAAATTGAAAAACCATTTGCTGTTACGAAGCTAGTCTGTCTGTATGTCTGTCTATCCATCCAATAATATTTTCGTCGATCACCCAAACAAACAAAATAACAACAACCCTCCATCTGGTTACCCATAAACACACACACACACACACACACACACACACACACACACACACACACACACACACACACACACACACACACACACACACAACAAAAGAAAGGCTTCAACAATCCACAAAAACACACAAAAAATAAAAAAAAAAAATATTTTTCCAATTTCTTCCTCAAGGTCTGTCTGTGTATCTATCTATCTATATTCAAGACACACCTCAATACAATACAATACCCTTATCATCTCACACCCCATAAATTATTAATTTTAATATCAGCGCTTTGAAAAATTGTCCACAAAAATTTTTTTTCAAAATCAATTGCATCGACAAGTACACAGTATGTCTGTCTTCCACAAAACACACACAAAAATAAAAAAAAAAATATTTTTCCAATTTCTTCCTCAAGGTCTGTCTGTGTATCTATCTATCTATATTCAAGACACACCTCAATACAATACAATACCCTTATCATCTCACACCCCATAAATTATTAATTTTAATATCAGCGCTTTGAAAAAATTGTCTACAAATTTTTTTTTCAAAATCAAGGTCCGTCTATCGATCACAACAAAAGAAAGGCTTCAACAAGTGCATTGACAAGTACACAGTATGTCTGTCTTCCACAAAACACACACAAAAATATTTTTCCAATTTCTTCCTCAAGGTCTGTCTGTGTATCTATCTACATATCTCTATGTCTGTCTATCGATCACAACAAAAGAAAGGCTTCAACAATGCACCCACCACTTGTGCATTGCTTTCCTATAAAATTTAACACGTGTTCATTTGACATACTTTAACATTTTTTTTTTTAAAAATTTGACCTTTTTTAACACGTGTTCATTTGACATACTTTAACACGTGTTCAGGAATTTCCCCCCTAATTTTACCTTTTTTAAAATTTTATGACATTTTAATGGCTTTTGGATAATTTTAATGGCTTTTTAATGGCTTTGGAAAAATTTTAATGGCTTTTGGGTAATTTTAATGGCTTTTATGACATTTTAATGGCTTTTGGGTGATTTTAATGGCTTTTTGGGTAAATTTGGCGTAGAAACCTTATTATACATATACTTATATGACTGTATATGTCTCCGTTGACTATAATGTGAAGAGTTTTTAAGTAAAAATTTATAAATATCGATAACTGTTATTTACGGACCCTGATATATTTCGAATAAAATGAGTTTGATGTCATTGTTATTGGTACTCAAATTTTGATTTTATTCACAATTTATTGAGAAAATAAATTGATAAAAACGGGATTTCCATACAAAAATTTAATTTTTAAATAAATGTGTGTGTAATTGCTTCTGTTCTATTTATGGACGTTTTTTCTTCAGTTAAAAATTAGGCACTTAATTGTGAATAAAAGCGAAAAGCTGTCATCAATTTTTATGACCTGTGTCTTATTTTGTTTATAGGTTATGGCAATTTACGTCAAAGTAATAGGACTTGCATGATTTTTAATTTAATTTTTTTTTTTACGTATACAATTATTTATCAGCCATTTTTAGCTGAGTTTAAAAAATTTGAATCTAAGTAACATCTTTAAAAGGAAAAACCAATTTTCAAAATCGCTTAATGAAAAAAAGTTAATGTGTTGTTTCCAGGTGACAGACAACGGATTGTGTAGGAAAATTTATATGAAAAGCACTCAAAAAACTGAGTGGTTTTCATATAAATTTTACTACACAATCCATTGCCTGTCACCTGGAAACAGCACATAAGTTATGATTTTTTAAACATTTAATTTTTGAAAAAAAGTAAAAAAAAAAACGATTAGTAGCTGTAACTTAAAAATGCGAGCTGATGGAGATAACGGATATTAGATCAGCGACCTAAAATTAATAAAAAAAAAATTGCTTCAAACTTCCAATCAATACAAAAGAGTTCAATTTTGCTCCCTTGTGTAGTGTCGCACAAGTCAACCAATGAAATTGGTATGTTAATAACTACTTAAATAAAACTGAATAATTGGTGCACAAATAACGGATTGCGCAAAATAACATTCAAGAAATCTTCATTCGAATTTAATTAATTACGTACTTAATTTAATCGAAAAACTTTTGGAAATTAATTTTTCTTAAACAAACGTCAAAAAAAAAGCTTGAGGCACAACAAATAATTTGTTTTGTGTGTGTCGCTTAAGTTTTTTATTTTTAGGGTTCATGCAATCATGTTTGATCGAATATTGTTTATAAAATTTATTTTATTTATTTATTAGTTAATATGTTATTGCTTAAAACAAAATATTTATTACTTCAAAATAATGAGATTCGATACTGTAAAATGCTGCCGCTGCTGTTGTTGTTCAGTAAGGCCTCGATGAATACTCTGCTAACGACTTTACCAAATCAAGTTTGAATTAAAAAAAGGAATTTAAATATTTGCTTGTGTATACCAGAGCTGTAAATAAATGATTCATTTTTGAATAAATTCGCGAATCATTTTAATAGAATTGATTTTGAATTAAAACAAATAAATTAAAAAAAAAAATTCAATTCATTTGAATTGAATTAATTTTGTAAGTAAATCTTCAGTAAGCATCATTGCCGTTTTGTTATTCAACTGATATTTTATGTAAAAGACAGCAAACATTACTCACGCTTTGTATGTCACCTGCACTGATAGAAAAGGCGTTATAGCGATGATATATTTTGACATCAGTTATATGACCAGTGTCTTCGTTTTTGACCTCATGGCACTTTACATCACTGCGATGTCAGTCCAAATATACTTGGCCAAATTGTCATTAGGGTCATAAATTTAAATTATGTCATCAATGGGATGCTACATTGGCATCACAGAAATGACGAATCGGAGTCGGTTTTATAAAGCATGTCATCAGTGCGATGACAATGTGAAATAATGTTAATAATATATAATGACATGATATATTATGTCATCGCACTGATGACAGTTTGTCATTACACTGATGAAATTTTTTCATTGCACTGGTGACAGCTTGTCATTGCACTGATGACAGTTTGTCATCACACTGATGGCATGTTACATTATGTCATCGCACTGTTGTTAGTTTGTCATTGCACTGATTACAGTTTATCATCGCACTGATGACAGTTTGTCATCGCACTGATGACAGTATTTAATCGCACTGATAACAGTTTGTCTGCACTGATGTCAGAATACAGTGAACACAAAATGTGGCGTAGAATTGATGTCACTGAAGTCATAGCATAGATGACGCATAAAATATGACAAAAGTTTAGGATGACGATCGCCATTGGATTGATGTCACTTTTTGCCTCATTGATGTCATTTGTTATAACATTGATGTCACAATTCTGATGGTAGAGCATCATCAATATGAATACGTATTTTTCTATAAGTGTAGTATAGTCCAAATACAAAAAATTCTAAGATTTGAAATTTCCATGATATACTGAAATTGTCAGGTAGCGGCAGAATAGGAAATTAATTATTAGGTATCGGCGAAAATCCTATAAAAATGGGAAAATTGTGTTTATTGGTTAAAGAAACTTAAATTTTTATTTTTATCAAATAGCGAGAAAATATTATTAAAGTTGTGTTTAACAGTAATTTTTTGTTTGAATAATCTCATATTTGTATATTGTTGAAAATATCTTTTTTTTCAAAAATTTTCAATAGAATTTGAAAGATTCTAGCAACTTAAAATTTCAACATAACATTTTTTTGCGGTCAAAGTCGTAATTCTTACTACTTTTACCACAATTGGAAAAATGTGTTTACTTTTTGTACTGAAAACTTCCAGCTGTATTTAAAAAAATAGTAAATTGTAGCAAGTGAAAGAACAGGAGAAATTTCCATTTTTCATCCCCATAGATCTGCTCTTGAATTTGATTGATTGCAACTCATTTTTGATTTCATTCATTTGAATTGCAATTCATTGTTCTAATTCATTTGAATTAATTCGAAATCAATTCAATACAAACGAATTTGAAATGAGTTACAGTTCATTTTAACAAATTCATTTGAACTGGAAACGAATTGCAAATCATTCTACAAATTCATTTGGATTGGAAACGAATTGAAATTAATTTCTGCCTAATAGGTTTGAATATATTAAAATTTTAGTCAATTCTTTTTTGTTGTGAAAAGAATTAATTAAAAATTTAGCTAGTTCGTAAGGAATTAAAATAAAAAAAGAATGATTTATTTACAGCTCTGGTGTATACTTTTGATATTTTAAGTTAAGTTCGATGCACTTATAAAAGCAACAGATAATGCTCGCGTTTGTTTTGCAAATGTTTCACAAAATATTTTTTATAACCGAAAAAATTCAAACAAGGGGATATATAGATAATAAAGGGTGATTCATCGTGAGGATTGATTTTCAATAAGCTTTTTGTTACAGATCACGCGTGACTCATACCAAGCTCAAGTCATCATGGAAAGACTCACACCACAACAGCGTCTCCAAATTGTTTCATGTAGTGAAGTAAATATAGCAGATGTAGCTGAGAGTGTACGCGAAGACAGTGACGAATCGATTTGGCATGTTAACGTATTATGTACTTCCTAAAATTCAAGCGCATGGTCTCGCTGAGATCTGGTTTCAACCAGACGGCGCTACGAACGATACAGCGCGTGAAACAATGCCCTTGTTGAGAAATTATTGTGATGAGCACTTAATTTCACGTTTTACTACTGTTAATTGGCCACCAGATCGTGCGATATAACACCTTTGGACTATTATAACTATATATAAAGTCTGAGGTCTTCGGAATAAGCCAGTTACGATTGATGCTTTAAAGCCAACATTACTTGTACTATTCGCGAAATACCAATCGCCATGCTCAAACAAGTCACCCAAAATTGGACCTTCCGAATGGACCACCTCAGACGTAGTTATGACCAACATTTACATGATATAATTTTCAAAGAGTCGATGCCATTAATTGTTCATTTAAGCGATAATAAAAATTTCATGTTTACTTTCTAATTTATGTGCTTTATTTTACATTATAAATCAAACCTAACGATGGATCACCCGATATGAGATTAAGAAAAATTATTAGGTCTATTCATGGTTATATAAAATTAAACATTAATTATTTTTGTAATTATTCAATTTAAGAATAATTAACTCTTTATTATATAATATGCACTCAAATTCAAAAACACGTATCAGATATTATATTGTTATTGTTCTTTAGGTTATTTAGTTTGCAGCTGGGGTTACATCGAGATATGTAACGATTTGGAGCAAGTCGTTTTTTGTTTTAGATTAAAGAGAACAGAAGTTTTGTAACTTTAATATAAATATTACAAAAACGACACTGTCGATTACGACAACCGTAATAACGCTGAATGTTTAAATTTAAATTTACTTCTACCTAAGCTTACAAACTTGATTGACAATAGGTAGCGTTTAAGGCATACAAATTTAATTTTATATGGGCTTTATATGGGACCTTTAGCAAATATTAGAATGCTCACCATTAAAGTTGACGGTATAATTGCTAGATAATAAGAATGCTTTTGTGCCAAATATCATGATCATATTTATATTTGCCACTAACTTTATGCTCATTTTTGCATTTTATAAAAATTTTGATTTACCATTCAACTAAGTATATATATCCTTCTCCTGTCAACTTTTTTCTAAAATTGATATTAAAGATTTATTAATGCCACCTTGTTCATTTCATGTAACATTTTTGAACAATCATTGTAGTAGTTTACAATGATTAAATATTAAGGTTAAAATTTCAGTCTTGTGTTTTGTTATGAAGATTTTTTTACACAAATAAAATCTTATTGTCTTCTAAAAAAAAAATGTGCATCTCAATGCATTGTGCAGGAATTAGAAAAGCTGCTGGAATTACACCCAACAATAACATTCAATGTTTTCAGTTTGTCAGCAAAAGGACTGATCTAAGAAATAAAAGAAATTTCATACAATTTACTCCTTTTTTTATCCCAAAATAAAGCTGAAGCGTAATTCGACAGACAGAAGAAAATTGCTAAGAATAAAGAATGGAAATAAAAGAGTTTTTATGTTAAAATAAAACAATACGACCATAGTTTTTGATATCATATTGTATTGTTGGTAGGATATAAAATGTGTACAAAAGTAACAAAAGAATTCAATTATACTCCCTTCTGAACGTTGTACAGTATGCAGATATTTTGTAAAAAACCCTCTTTTAATTATTTAAAATTTGTTTCTATGAAATATAAAATATTATAATAATACTAAAAAATATTTTTTACAAAATAAGAGGAAAACATCTGTCATATTTTCTCGAATTGTTAAAAGTGGCATTACCCAGCAAAAACTTTGCTTACAAAATAAGCAGAAAAATAATGAGAATTTGACGGAAAGACTACTTACTTTTCTACTAGAAAAAGTTCTTATTTTTGTTCGCGATGTCCCAAAAGTTATCCTTTATAATTTGGCCAATTAAAACATAAAAAATAATACATATCTTTTATACTTAAAAGTTTTATAAAAATATGAAATTACAAAAAGAGACAACAAATAAGTAGTTAAAATTAACTTTCAAAAAGGTTAAAAGACACCAATAAACATTGCTCTTATATGCATGTGAAATCTTATGGAATTTTTGTTGAAAAAATGTAGGCAATAATAAATTTTTCGAAATGTAAGAAAACATTTAATAAAGAGTTTTTTGGCTGGACAAAATCATTTATAGCTCTAACACTGTAATAGCATGGGGGATTCACAAGGTAGTCATAAAGTTGTAAAGTGATATATATTTAAATAATTACAAGAAATTTATATGACTGCTGAAGACAACCGCTTATAATTTAGATTTTTACTGTAGAGTTATGACGAATCAATGAACACAGCATTAAAATTTTTATTTTGTTTGATACACAACAATATTTTTTTAAACAATTGTAAAATATTATTTAGGACATTATAACGATATGACATGATATGGAACTTTCTTTAACTTATCGCTTACTTTAGGTTAAAGTAAAGTTGTCATAATGGAACACTTTTTATATGGTCGATAAAAACCTATCTTAAGCAATCGGTGAGTTATGAAAACGGACCAAAGTCTTTTTTCCTAAAGAGCGGAAGCTTACGATTAGATGCAGTCATACATTTTGACACCAAAATCGTTATTTTTTATTGAGTCATGCGTGTTTATCATGGACGGACACACGAGTATGGCTAAGTGGACAAAGAATTACTTAAGGGCGTAGAATATATGTATACACTTAACCCTTAAACAGGTCTGTACAAAGTTTTTTAATATGAGCATGTGTATAAATTTATTGTTTTGTGGTTTAGAGACCAATCCGTTCACGACCTTAAGCGAACACAATGAGCACAAAATCGCATCAAGTAGGTCTGCACAGACTTGCTTTTGATTTCGAAGGGTTTGATGACAAAATGTTTGGCAAACACATCGCGCTATGTCCGTACTTACCAAATAAGAAAAAAAATTTGACCTATCTCGACTAAAATTCTATAACATCTATATCTATAACAGAGCCATCGACTTATCGCAGCCATGTCAGAAGCCATTTTACGCTTTAGACTTTCCAAGAGTCTGGAAAGGACCAGAAGGTTCGCGTACGCACGTGCGAACGGTCGTGGCGGGCTTGGCATTATTCGTTATTTATGATACCCCCGGTGGCTTTGAGGGTTCATAATAAAGATATTTCGAAAACTTACAGATTTTGAGAGATCTGTACAATCTCTTGAGATCGCGGCTGACTAGTGAGCCTATAAGGTACCAAAAGAATCAGGAGCGCCCGCTGAGTTGCCACCAGACTGACTATTGGTTTTGGCCGCCGAGGGTATGCTACTTGCGAAAAATGCTTTTTTGAAGATTGTCTTTGCGGGGTGCCTCTATTGAAAAGATACTTTCAGGGATCACTTGGTGGTTGTGGTTTACTACCCAAAGTCGCGGGAAGAGTGAGCCAGAAAATCCCACTCTAGTGATGATTCTTCAGTAAATAGTTCAGACTAGGGGAGAAATCATAACTTTAAAATAACTTAAAAAATCCAACTTTTAAAGTGTTTAATATTTGCGGCCTATCTACTGCAATTACAACATTCGTGTGCTAGTTGTTCTCACACTCAGGGTTCGGCCAACTTTTTTAATTATTACCTTTTTAGAGATTCCTCTTATTTAAAATGTAAAACTTTTCAATATATGAAAAGTATATAAGAACATAACAATTTGTGATATAGAAACCCTTAATATTAAAAACTTCGAGCATATCGGCCTTCAGCTTTTTCACGCACGTTCTAAGTTTTATTGGTATGTGGAAAACAATAACAATGCTATATATATAGGGCATTAGCCGTAATCTTCCATTGTGCATAGTAGTGAAATATTCTCTTATTGCATATTCTTTGTAAATGTGTTTGCTTGTTTTTAATAATTTTCATTTAAGAAAAATTGAGAGATACTTTAGACCTCCTTATGTTTCTAGTAGAGGCGCAGATCTACTTGTCCGGTGCAATTAGATGTTAAATAGCGTAGAAATACATAAGTTTTCAAATGTGAGGGACTATTCTCCACTGCAGGTCTGGTTCAAAGGATTTGCGAAATCGTCTGTCTCCGCAAAAGTTGATAATACTTTATGTTTTACCCAAAAATCTTATTTATTTAAATTTTAAGTATTAATAATCCTTTACACGTTTATTTTTTTTTTTTTTTGTAAATTTTACTATTAAGTGAAATAAAATTCGTTGTTTTTTAATTTTTTTTTAATATCAATTTAAAATATTTACAATATCATCCGCTGTTATTTTGATTAAAAAAAATACTTTCTTGAGTTTTGTTAATTTTAACTTGAACTAAATTTAATATGCGTATCGGTATCGCCGATATTTTCTTTTGAGTAGCGGTATCGTATCGGCAAAACAGCGTAGCATATCGTTCTATGCCTAAACAAAACTTCTGTTGAGAGTTTTTTCTTGAGAAGTCCAAAATAGATCAGAAGATATTATTCAGAAAAAGATATTCTTCAGTTTTGAAATTCAAAATTGTATTTAGTTTTGGAAAAACTTGTAACAATTATAAATAAATTACTTGGTTATACCATTTCAAATATTTTCAAATCATTACAGGTGCGTACTGAAAAAACTAAACAGTTGTAACAAACACGTTTTGCATAACTTTTTGTTTTATTGTAACAAATTCAATACATATTGTCAAGAAGTAAATATCAATGCAAATAAATTGATTGTATTACATGACATTGACATGAATACATGTATCTAAAATGTGTATATCGCAAGTACACTAGGGATATAACTTTTGTCATTATTTGCTATTACCAAAATATGCCTGGTCATGTATAGTCATTGTGAAAAGATGAATAATTGCGCCTTTACTTTTTCTCGATCGATAAAAAAGGTTCAGCACCAAATGCGATGAAGCTTGGAACTACGATTTTGTTATCATCTTTTTAAAATCTAATTTTTCACATTAACCGCACAATATTTTTTTGCATTTTTAATCTTATATAAAAAAAATCTTAAATATCTTATGAAGAAAGCCTATTAGACCCATTTGATACTTACACTTACAAAAAAGTCTCTAATGGCAATTTATTTATTTTTCTACTAACTTTTTCTCAAGCTGCCTGTTTGTAGAACGCGAGCGCAAAAGTGACTCGCTTAACATAAACAAAATTTCAAAATTTGTTTTTGTTTTAAATTTAAAAATTTCAAATTTGGTTTTTTTTTAAATGTTAGTTAAACGAGTCACTTTTGCGCTCGCGTTCTACAAATAGGCAGGTAAGAGTTTCTTAAACAATAACGCGATTTGCTAGTACTTTTCGTGTATTAAAAATTAAAGGAAAGAAATATTTTCATTACATTAAAAATTTTAAATTTACTGCATACTGAAAATTTTTTCAGTAATCAGTAAACTTTTACCCCCATATTCATAAAAAATATTTTAGGATTAATAAAACTTTTATTAATCAAAAATATTTTTTATAAATATGATGGTTACTGTTTACAGAAAAGTATAATGCAGTATGCCCATGTGTGACAGCAGTGCAGCACAAGATTTGTTTATTAATCAAAAATATTTTTTATAAATATGATGGTTACTGTTTACAGAAAAGTATAATGCAGTATGCCCATGTGTGACAGCAGTGCAGCACAAGATTTGTTTCCGCTACGCAAATCAACGCAAACGCTAAACCGTACCCACTTTTCGCCGACCGGTGATTATAATCACCAGAACTCATACTCTTTTTTTTTCTTTGTTGCAATGGTTTTTTCCTGGCAGTTACTTAATTTCTTTATTGCATGTCAGTTGACTTGCTGCGGCGAAAAATGGGTTGAAGCTTATATCTTGTAAAACCTAGTTCCTACTTTTCTTTTATTAATAATGCTGTGTTGTTTTAAAATTGTTAAAAAAATATGTTGGAAGGTTTTAGAAATCGCATTCGGTGCGAAAGCTTTTTGTTTATATTTAACTGACCTAAGATATCGGTTTTGTATTATCAGTACTATATTTCCCATAGCGAAGTGCCTGTAATTTTTAGTCAAACAAAAGTTATATCCCTAATGTACACATAGGTGAATGTAAATGAATCATAGAATAAATAACAACTAAGATTATTTAAATCAAGTATGCACAAGTACGAAAATAAAAACATTTATTTATACATACACTAGTCGGCATAAGTATTTTGACGAAATAAAAATCGTGCATTTTTACGTTTGATTTTTAAACAACTTTGTTAAAAATTCTTGTTTATTTTTTTTCCTTTTTATTTATAACTTACAATATAGCATTACAATTTGTAACAAGAATTTGTAACAAAGCCGTTTAAAAATCAAACGTAAAAATGCACGATTTTTAATTCGTCAAAATACTTATGCCGACTAGTGTTTGTATATACTTAGTACATGCGAATGTTCCAACGAATTCAAAGTTGTACTAAAACAAAATGAATGTATTATTTGCATTTAAGTCAATACGCTCACTCGTCTATCAATTGGCATTACAATAGCTTACAATTTTATGTGTAAATCAGATGCTAAATGTTAAGCGTACATTTGATATCTAAAGGATAAAAAGATTTACCATATAATCAATGACGTATGTTTTATATAGTGACTTTCAACAGAATATTTAACACCTCAATGCTGGTGCACATGTGTTCGTTTTTAGGTGAATGTTTTCGTATGAATCAGTACAATATGTGTGTATATTACTGTACTTACATAATGATAGATAAGTTAAGGAATCAAAGGATTCAATTGTGTAAAAAGGTGATTTAGAATGAGTGTGTGCGTATGAGATATTATATACACACATTAAAGTTAGCATACACACGTTTATATTTAAATGGGGTTTTTTTTGCTTTAAATAAAGAATAATGTAAATAAAAACAAATATAGTGTACGTTTTGTGGTTTCTTTTGTAATTTTTGAAAGTATATGTGTCTTATGGATATCTAAAAGCATTATGACAACAACATTTTTATAAAGAAATCTTATTTGCAAATTTGAAATCGGGCGCAAAGAGCAATAACTTATTTTAAGAAAAAAGGGGACTAAAGCGAAGGGGGTAAGAATTTGTGTTCACTTATACAAGGTGGTGCAAAAGTTTTCAGCCGATGTTCTCTGACTGCAATTTTTTTTTGTTTTCAAAAATTACACATCTTTGTTTTGCTCAGTAGGAACAATTATATCAGCCGATTGGCCGGTGCCAACACTGATGACCATACGAATAATGGCATTCTCCATCACTCTTGCCAATACTCCTGGCGATTCCTGACAGACATTCTCTTTGAGGACTTCAAGAGTCTCGAGCTAGTTGACATACACTTATGACTTCAGGAACCCATGCAAGCATAAGTCGAAAACCGTTAAATCCGGCAATCTGAACGGCAACCCGTTCAAACCTCCGAGACTAGAGATTGGGGGGAGTATAGTGCTTCATTTTTCATTAACGTGTATTTTGTATATATTAAATTCACAAATGTTAAAGCAAAACCATTTCCACAAATTATAGCATCTTTCGGTAGGGTGATGACTTTTGTGCCTTCTCGTAATACCACGAAATTCGTTAGTCTTAAGACAAATTAATAAATATATATTTTTTTTTTTTTTTTTTTTTGAAAACTCATAACAAACTGGACCATTTTAAGCGAGAAATAAAGAAGGAACAGTCGAACCACCATAAATGAATACAGAGATTACGAATAAATCTGAGATTAGTGGAGAGTGTAGTATGCGTTTTTGCTAATGTTTGTAACGCCTTAAAATATTGGTCCTAGACTCACTTTTTAGAATACCGATTACCTTAGAATCACTTTTTAAATTAATCTAACGATGTCCGACCGGCTGGCTATCTATGTAAACCTATCTATGTAAATTTGAGAGATAATTAGCTTAAAATAAGTTACATTGGTCCTAACCGCAAGGACCAAGCCTGAGAATTTCTCCATAATTTATCAAAGCCCCCATACAAGCTTATTTCCGCAATAGAGTCTATATGCCCTTAAACCATTTAAGTATGGTGGTATTAAGACAACATTTGGTCCAAAATTATTTTATTACCATCTTAATAATCCTAGTAAATTTTATTGGGAACGGTCGATATTTGACCATAGCGGCCATAAAAATACTACTCGCGGAAATAGCTTTTATTATTGCATTTTCGGGAGTTATGAGTGTTAGCAATGACAAAAGAATCCATAGTCTTTATGATTACACTATTTAAATGGAGATTTTTAAGGGAACTGTGGTCTTTTATGCAAATACCACGATTATATTTTTTTCAAAAGATTTTTTCTTACTAACTTTCTTATTTTTGGTATACGAAAGTTTGTAGACAGGTCTTATTTTTAATAACATACACGGTAATTATTTAACTGAATTTTACCTTTTCACGAAAATGTTGGATTACGGCTTGTTGCTTATGTCTCCCAAAAAGACCATCGCCATCATATGATTTACTTATTTGATTTAAACTATGTTTGCATAGCCTGTTAAGAAAATTTTTGATGTCAAAATATTAATTTTCACTTATTTTGATTTGTCTTTGGACCATTAAATGGTTATTTAGGCCCCAATCATGTAAAACGCATTGCAACGCCAAAGAATTACATTGAAAGCAAGAACACAATCATAAATATTTTCTAATTTTGTTGTTGCTTTCTACAGAAATTCACATTGGGTTTAAAAATTTCAAACGCTGAAAACGTTGAAAATTTTAAATTTGTACATGAATTACAAAATATTTTTGGCGTAATAACTACAGCTTTTAGGATATCGCTGTTCAGCACTAAAAAACATTGCCTAAAAAATATTTGCGGATTTTGTTCCAACATTCAATTTTAAATACAATGATAGAAAAGTCGTCAAAACGCTGATGTATTTTGACATCAGTACTATGACACGTGTCTTCGTTTTTGACCCCATGACACTTTACATCACTGTGATGTCAGCCTTAACAGTCTTTGAGTCATTGTAATTGGACCTTAAGTCGAATTAAGAGAATATCGTTATTTGCTTACCCGTTGCACATGTTTGTTTCACTTATATTATATCCCGCACTTTGTTAACAGAAGAACTCTCAAGACACCAGCAGCATGCCCGTAATTATTCTACCTTAAAAATTTTATGAATTTATATAAATAATTAAAAAAATAGAATATGGGAATATTTGCTTTTTATTTTAATTTTTAAACATTAAAATAATGTTAATAATATTTTATGACATGATATATTATGTCATCGCATTGATGACAGTTTGTTATCGCACTGATGACAGTTTGTCATCGCACTGATGACAGTTTTTCATCACATACATGCATGATATATTATGTCATCGCACTGATGACATGGTATATATGACTTTTTGTCTATACTGATGTCAAAATACATCAGCGCTATGACGCCTTTTCTATCAGTGTACACAAAATGTGGCGTCGAATTGATGTCACTGTAGTCATAGCGAAGATGACGCATAAAATATGACAACATTTTAGGAACACGTTTCTCATTGGATTGATGTCACTTTTTGCCTAATTGATGCCATTTGTAATAACATTGATGTCACAATTCTGATGTGAGAGCATCATCAATATGAAAACGTATTTTTCTATGAGTGTACTGAAAAATATTACTTTCATTTCATCATGTCTTACAATTAATGCTAAGAGATGCTGAAAAATTTTGTGTTAATAAGTCTATAATAGCCTCAAAAAACCAAAATACGGACTGGTTGGCAGGAATCATATGGTTGGCTTGCTTGGCTTTTCATCCATTCCTCTAGGAAGATACTCTTAGAATACAGTAATAAATTCCATATAAGCTTTCTCAAGTTTTTAATGATATCTGCTAAATTGTTAGTTATCCTTTATTGCTACAAATATACCCAAATAGCAACATCACAGTGCAATATAAATGACATAATACAGAACTAAACATTTTACAATTATTTGTCAAATTACTTTCGTCCTCTTTGGCTTATAGTTGACCGTAATTTATTTATTGTCAAATGGCATTATCAATCATTTCCTATATATGTTTGAATTTACATTAAAATCTGCACCTTTCATATACTTCACTAAGTTTTTCGGTCACCGGTTAACAATTAATGAAGCGCTATTAAAATTTTTGTTCAATTGTCCTCTTTTTTTTTGTTACATTTTGCCCTGGTTTTCAAATAAACCAATTAAGCATGCAAATGAAAGACCACAGAGAAATGAAAACTCAAATATTACAGATTTTAGATGAAAAATTGTATGCAGAGATAAAACTGTAAAGGCTTTAAAAAAGATTGTTGCAATATATTTTTTCTCGATAATGTTTTACTTTTTGTTTTTTTTTTTTAATATAATTTTAATTAGAAAACGAGTTTTCAATTTTTCTTATTGCATTTCTTGAAGAAAATTAAAAACAAGTCCAAAAGTAAATAATTAAATATGTGAATTGAAACGTGCAAGGCATAAGAATGATTAAAATGAGCATTTAAATGCTTTAGGTTTCTTTAGTATTTTAAGGAACATTTAATGGATTTTAATTTAATTAAAGAGCCTTCATATTGCAGATAATATAAAGAGGTTTGCTGCTTATTCAATATATACAACTTAGACACTAGATAAACTAGATCACTCATGTTTTAAGTGCTTTTCATAGAAATTTTACTACACAATCAATTGTCTGTCACCTGAAAACAGCACATTTATTATTTTTAAAACATTAGCCACTAAGAAATATTAGTTTCATTGGAGAATTAAGTAATTAAATAAATAAAAAAAATTGGGCGGGACTCCAGGCATCCTGGAAATATGATTTGTTTTTCCCTCTTTTCCGGGAATCCAAAAAGTGCGGGAAAATAAACTCTAATATATACTCTTTCCACCTGTAGAGAAGGGTATACAAATGTGCGAATAAGAGGCGGTTTACCAATTGGTTTAATTAAATGTATAAAATTATTTAGTTAATTTTTTTATATTTTTATTTGACAGGTTAAGAACCTATTAAATATATTTTTTTTTTTTTTTTGTTAAGCTGAAGATAATTCAAAATTTCAATGCGGTGATGTCTGTAACATATAAAAATATTGAGTACACAGTACTTGCAATTTTGTACGCAAAGTACAGGTCACAATTTATATTATATTTAATAAACTTTGGTCCAAAAATTTCTTGTTGCAACATAAATAATATTTTTTTCATTATTTATTTATTGAATCTTCATATATTATACATATACTAACAATAACGCTGACCAACACACAAAAAAAATAAAAATTTTCTGTCAACTGATTCTTGTGGAGGGGACCAAAAAAAGAAATACGTGTATCGGAGTTTTAAAAGTTTACATCTGAAACTCAAGTTGAAAATCGTTGGATATTTAGGTTTTTGGTAAAAATTGTCTTCAGAAGAATAATTCAGAACATTATAAGCAAAATTTTGTTGGTATACATTAACCCTCTCACTCCTCTGGAAATTGGTTCTTTTCGCAATTTTTTTGAAAATAACCAAAAATTACCCTTATAACAGGGATGGATGTATGTAGTTAAAATATTCAGCGAAAATATTTATCATCAAATTTTATTATATGTGTCAAACAAACTTAAGACGAAAATTTAACCAGAAATAAGCAAAAACTTTAAAGTTTATTTAATGGTTAATTACAGACTTATGTCAACATGGCGATAAAATATCTCAGAAAGATTATTTAACAACAAAACCAAAAGCAAATGAAAAACAAAAGTAAAAATATTCTGCTCTTAACTCTACCGTTAAACTGTACACAAGTTTCGCATCTTAAAAAAACGCAGTCTACTTTCAAAGTAAAATTTGAGTGATTTAATAATAAATAAAAATTTTGCTAAAAATATCATAGACAATTTTAAGGATTTAGAAAATGACTAATTGTTCCCAAAAGTACGACCCGTTTTCTTACGCAAAGTGGAAGACATCTATAAAATGTATTTTGAATTGGAAGTTGTACCCGATGAACTGAACTGATGGATGCCTAAGCATTGCTGTCGAAATTGTTACAATGGATTAATGACAAATATTTTCGTAAAATATTTCAATGATATTTGATTTTAAAACAAATTTACAACAAGACCAATTTCCAGAAGAGTTAGAGGGTTATGTATTTCAACAAAATGTTGCTTGCAATGTTCTGAATAAGTTTTACCACACAAGGTTGCAACCTTAAATAGGCCGTAAAATAAGATTCAGATGTAATCTTCTTCTAGACCCCTCTATAAGAATCAGTTGGCAGAATATTGTTATTTTGAAAAAAAAAATTAATTTTGTGGTACAGTGTAATTAATCAAACCTTGTTCTAATACGTTATTTTGTGTCATGCCAGAACTGGACGAATATTGACAGTTTCTGTTCACATATGTAAGTTATTAGCGTTCTTTTAATCGGATGAGTATTCCAGTATCTCTTCTCCTAAAACATCTTACCATATTTTTTTTTAAAAAAATTTTGCTACGATAACTACTAGTCGTGGAAAGTTTTGTAGTGGTAGGTCCAGTATGGAACATAGTTACCAAATAATCTCCTCTCCAAAATCGCTTTAAGAAGAAGAATATATCTCACATAGCTGTTGGTATTATTAGGGTATTCATTTAATTGGGCTTTTGCTTTAATCGGTTAATAATCGGTTAATTTTGTTATTGATCGGCTAACCGATTAATAATGTTTTTTTATAAATTAAGTAATTTCAATAAATAAAAATGCAAAAATTATTTATTATTTCGAGTTTATTAGTAAAAAAATAGCATAACAAATATAACAATTCTTGAACTAAAGCGAGCAACCAAAAAAAAATTCATAAATTAATACATAAATCTTTAATTTCTATTTATTTAAGCTTATGGTCTAGTTTATAAAATAAAAACTAGACCATAAGCTTAAATAAATAGAAATTAAAAATAATATAATGGATGGTCGAATAATTTATAATAATTAATACATAAATAATTTGTAGCAATAAAAAAATTAACTGTAGGATAATATTATTAGTTATTTCAATATTTTAAGGGCCCATTAAAAATTAATCTTTTTGAAAAATAATTTGGTTTAAATGTTTAGAAGTTAAGCAATTCTTTTCTTTAGTTTTGATAAAACTGGTCTTGGAAAAATTCTTTCACTTATCGTTGATGTTGGAGAAATCGAAAGCAACCCATCATACAGACTATCTAATTTCTCAGTCCTTTTCCTGGATTTCTCTAAACGTACACAATCTGACATTATGGCATTATTGTCATGTTTTTATTTTTTAAAATTTTTAGCATTTCTAATTGTTTCGTTCAATTCTGTCAAAATATTGATATGAATAGTATGTGAAACAAAAAGCTATTGGCAGCAAACACTTAAAATGAAGATCACTGAACACCTGTGTTTGTATGAAAAAATAATTTCTAAACACATACCTTTTGTATATGAGACAAAACACATAATTAAAAACACAAAAAAATGTGTTTTAATATAGGGTGGCTACTGAATGCTCATTAAATTGCTTTAAAAATAATTAAATTAGTCTTAAAGATAATTGACTTAAAGTGCCCGCCGCACAGTGGCGCCCGTAGAGCAAGCGAGGTTGCAAAAATCAAAATTTTCATGAGTGCCGACGAAGTTTTGAATAAACCCATGTTACAGGAAACTTTTCAACGATTTCAAATATGCCACTCTTAATAATATCACATTTTTAGTTTAGAAGATATAACCGTTCAAAGTTGACCGACTTTCGGTTTTCAAAAAAACACACAATTTTTAGTCAATTTGTTGCGATTTCAGGTGTAATATCACGAAAAATAGGTAACGAATCGCCTTATTTTTTATTTGTATTGATTGATGTATTTATTAAATGTATAATGATAAAAAAAAATTAACTGTTTGCTTTGTGTTTCTCCTGGTAAATCACTATTTAAAAACTATCCGTTTTTTCACTATTTTTCAACTTTGACGGAAAATAAAAAAAAACTATATTTTTCTATATTTGCCATATTTGCAAAACCTGTTCTTTGATTATTTCTTTACATAATGCAAAAGGTTTTATCTGCCCGTACGTGCCCGTTTGGCTTCTAGAGGTAAAAAAGTTTAAAAAGACATGGTTGCAGAAATTGTATGGCGTCCATTCCTTATATGTTTTGACTGACAGTAGTTTGATCTAATAGTTTGAAAAAAACTACTCATTGAAATTAGCAGGTACGTACCTCACATAAACAATACTTTGGCGTACAAATGGTCAGGAACAATATTGACTTATGGTCCCTACAGGTAGGCACAAATCTTATTTGGACACGTGCATAATATCAAAATTGCATTATTCAGCCTAAATCCATATGTATGCAGGGAAGAGGTAAATTTTTAGGCATGGTAGCAAAAGCCTATATATATTGCAAAATAAGCATAATGCCTGGATTAGTCTACGCCTGAAAGTTGGCGCAACAATTACTGAAACCATTAAACAATTTAAGTACTGAAAACATGGCGTTGAACAATTTAAAATTATTTGAACTGCTTAGAAAGTCAACCACACCAAAGTTTTTCACGGAAGTGAAAATTCTTCCTGAGAAGTTGACATTAATCAGCAAATGGGGCTGCGATGGATCATCCGGACAAAGCGTTTATAAGCAAAGCATATCTTCCGATGACGCTACAATATCGGACGGAAATATGGTTATGGCATCTGTTGTTCCTTTACGTCTAAAATCGGATGATTCCCTACACTGGAAAAATCCACGTCCGTCATCAGTGCATTATTGCCGACCAATAATGTATCAGTTTGCAAGGGAACCGGCAGAACTCATAACGACTACGGTAAAGGACATTGAAGAACAAATAAGCAAGATTAAGCCTACAAAGCTGCAAATTGGAGAAGGAAAATATATTGAATGCAATTACGAGTTCCACCTGACCATGGTTGACGGAAAAGTCGTAAACGAACTGACAGGAACAACCTCAACAATGTCATGCCCGATTTGCAAAAAAAGTCAGAAGAACTTTTTTCAATTAAATTCAATTTATTTCATATATAATATGTTACATCTCAATTTTATATAATTAGTTGTAAAGAGTTTAAGATTAGTATCTTTTTCTGCTTTATTACAACATATTTCAATTAGTTATCAAATACATATATATAGACAGAATTATATTGGAGGTAAAAATTTAGCAAAACCCTATTTAAACCCCTTTTTTCGTTTCATTTTTATATATTTTTTATCGATTTTATATTATTATTTGTCAGAAGAACTTTGGTAATTTAAACGATTCTACAAATGAGGAGAATTACGAATATGGAATGTCACCATTGCACGCAAGGATAAGGTGTATGGAATTCTTGCTAAAACTGGTATATACCCTACCACAAGAGGAGGAAAACTTCGATGAAAATACATCAATAAAGGATAAGGAAAAGATCAGAAAGAAGCAAATACAGGATGCTTTTTTTAAACAAGTTGGACTAAAAGTAGACTGTCCCAAGCACGGATACGGTAACTCAAACGATGGAAACACTTCTAGGAGATTTTTTGAAAATGATGAGGCAGTAACTAGAATCATTGGAATTGGCAATCAAATCGTGAAAAGATTGGGAACGATCTTGGGTGTTGTAAACTGCAAAGAAAATGTCAATTCTACAAAATATGGAGAATATGCGTCGAAAACTGCATCTCTTTTAGCAGAAATGTATCCACAGAAGAAGTTGACCCCGACCGTCCATAAAATATTGGCGCATGGCAAAGATATAATTGAGTACCAGTCTTTGCCAATTGGAGAGCTTTCTGAAGAAGCACAGGAGTCTCTTAACAAATTTTATAAAAAAATATAGATTGCAGAACACATTCAAAGCATCAAGGGTAAGGCAAAATGAGGACCTCTTCAACATGTTGGCAGCATCTTCCGATCCACTTATTTCTTCCCTGCGGCATGTGAAGTCACGAATAGAGTTACAAAATAATTATAGTTTAGAAATGGTTAGTCTTTTATATATACCTTCTCTTACGAATTGTGATGAATATTTTACAGAAAATTGAAAAAATAAATTTAAAAAAAAAAATAATTTTTTTTTAATTTATTGGGTAATAATTTAAAACATAAAACCTTTAAGAAAAAAAATAAAAACAATCTAAAAATGTAAAAATAATTTTTTTTAGTTACCATAAAATTGATTTTTCTACTAATTTTAACTTTGATAACCCATAAGTAGGCCCCTACAAAGCGTAGCACCCTTTCCAAACGCTCATTTCATAGGCTGAACAGTTATCTATCATATGCTGTTTAAACTGTTCAATTATCTTATTCGGTTCAAAAGATATGATTTTTGCAACGAAAAAACTCAAATGGCGCCACTGTGCGCCGTTAGGTCAGGCGACCTGAGAGGGCAACGGAAGGTTGAGTTTCTTTAAATGAGCCCGTTAGGAAATTTTGTGCGTAATTCGCCCATAATCGGATAAGCAATGTGTGCAGTTGCACCATCTTGTTGATACAGATTTAGAGTGGAAATAAATCCTTTTCAGCGTAGTTCCGGATAGAAAAAGTAACGGTCTCCAGTAGCAGTAATGATGTGTCCGTTTTATTCAATGAAGTATAGCCCGACAATACAGCGTGAAGAAACTGCACACCCCACTGTGACGGGAACGGGATGCAATTCCCTCCTATTCAGTATTTTTGAGTTGGAACCACACCATAAGTGACAATTTTGTTTGTTTACGTTGCCGTTCAGGTCAAGTTTTCTTTTGGTAGCTTTCATCAGCTACACTGTACCACAAAAAATTAAAAATTTTGTTACTTCGGTTAATCGACTGAAATTAACCGGTTTAATCGTAAATCGAAAAAAGCCAATTTTCAATTAACCAACAGGAAATCGGGTAGTAATTAATCGGTTCACCGATTAACGGTTAACCGAATGAATACCCTAGAATTTAAAAAATATTGGGCACAACGAACTCTTATATAAATCTAAAGCTCAAGACATAATTTTTTTTCGGGCTCATGATCGGCCATGGCTGCCAAATATGGTACACTCTCAACAATTTGTCTGTATTTTCTGTGGTGTAGGGTATCAAATGGACGGGTTTAACCGACTTTACTTCTTTACTTGTTTGGTTATAATTAACTACGGATAAATAATATCACTAAAAAGTAAAAATTCATTACAAATCATTCTTCCGTACATGTAAAATTTCATTAAATTTGTTTGGAATCGGTTAAGGTTTGACAATAGCTTCTATATATCGGTTCATCTAATTAATTGATGTCCAGCCCATACCACAATTATGGAATTGAATGTACAAACATTCTTCACACGCATTCTTACGCTCTTTCATTTAGTCCACGAGAGTAAACAATGCAGTCGTCAGGTATCAAGCGACGAGTGCACATTACGGGTATAACCAAAAAAAATACCTATCACGACGGGGTGGCCACTGATGTATATATCAAGAAAACAGATTTTTGAGATCAATTTAGATAAAAAAAACCTCCCCCCTAAACCGTTTTTTCTAAAAGCTTCCAAAAAATAATAATATTTGAATTTTTATTTTTAAAATACCACAAAAATCACACACAAAAATCAACGAGTATATGGGATAGAGAACCTCTCTGTCTTAGCAAAACTGCAAACAAATGAAAATAAAAGTAAGCAATTGGGATTGTGAGGTTTGTTCCATTTTGTTCAAACAAAAAAGAGTTTCCGTGTTATTTTAACATACTTTTAACTGTTTGGATGTAGTATAATTGGAGGTATAAGTCTTATTTGTGAAATAGCATAAAAATATAAATGAATGGTTTGTGTTTTTTACAATAAGGATATTGTATTTTTAGTAAACAAAAAAAAAAAAAAAATCCAAATACTAAACTTCAAAGTGATTTGGGGGGGAACTTTTTTAACGCCCGCGAAAAAGTGACCCCACTTTTCATCATAGATTTTCATGGTCTATATGGCATGGATAGGTATTTTTTGATAATTTAAAAAATTGTTCAAAAGTTATACCCCTAGTGCACATGCGTCGGATGCTTACATATTTCTTATATTTATTTAAGAATACTTGTCTCTCTATTCACTAATACTAATATAAAGCAACACAGCAGTTTACATTTTGGACATCACTGATCTAGTTGGATAATCGATTATTTTCCAAAGGAGTAAGGCGAAAAAATAAAACAAGGAGAAATAACACACCAATTTGTATCATTTCCAGTAAATGTGGGGAATATTTAAGCAAACTGTAGCACTCAAGTATTACTGATTGAGTTGGATAAAACATTTTAAATTCTACTTAAACCTTTTTTAAAAAATGGTTTTCTACATTAAATAATTTTTACTTAACTACTAAAAGTTTAACCCATGTATGACAAATATAATCAAAATATACATATACTCATATGGTGAGCAAGCAGATGATTGTATTAAGTCTTTCTTAAACAAATAAAGCCATAAAACGATTGCTCGGGATCATAATGTAGTTTCACATAAGCATATTATGGTCAAATATTTAAGACATATTTTTAAACTTTATTTTTGACACGTTTGACTCTAGACTAGAGTTTTTTTCCGGACTTTTCCATTTCCTAGGAAAGCGGGATTTATTTTTCAATTTCTTCTTAAATCCCGGGAATTCCCGCTCAATACAAAGCCCATGCAGAATATTTTTTAATTTTATTGAATAAAGTACAAATAACAATTCCTGAGCTCTATGGAATAAGTTTATAAATGCACTTAACTTTCTAAACTTTTGTCAACTTGAGATCTTTACGTTCAAAAGTACACATGGGCAAAGTTTTAACTATTTTGTAAGAATTTTGAGGAAGTTTGACATAAGGACTATTAAGGAATAAAAACTAAAAAACATTATGTAATACCTGCACAGAAAAAAGGGTTTTATCAATTAAAAAAATTAATTAAAAATTATTTTAATTTAATTAATGTGATAATTGAATCAATTATTTTTTTAGTTGAAAGAAAATTAAAAATTTATTTTTGATGTAATTAACATTTTTGTTGTTTTGAAATAAATTTTCAAAAAACCTTAATTGACTTTTTTCGTTTAAAATAAAATAATTTAAACATGTAATATTGTTGTTGGGAATTGTCAATATTTATTTAAATAAATTAACAGATTGTTCGAAATGGCAAAGTTTTTTGATCACTTTTTTAATTATAACTTAAAATATCATTTATTGAAAATATTTTTTCAAAAGTTTAAAATTTTTAGTAATTTGGTGATTGGAGAAATTTAATAATTTTTTCTGTGTGGACACTTTCAATTTTTTCACCATTTCCTTCAAAAATTTAAAATTTTAATTTTTTGAAGCAAGTGGGAACAACTTTTTTTTCGTTTTTATAAAGAAAAATTGTGTACATGTTCACTTGTTTTCTTTCAATAATTCGAAATTTTATGGCATCAAATATTAATATCGCTTTATTTATCGGATATGAATTTACTTTTTTTCTAGACATAAATTACATATTAACACTTATATCAGCAGTAAAGTTGTCATCATTAATTAAAAAAATTAACGGGAATTTCCGCACAAATTGCTTGGTATTTTTTCGGCGAAAAATGTGCGGGATTACAGGATTTTTGTCCCTGGAAATCCCGTAATAAAGCACTACTCTAGACTCTTCCAGAATCTTTTGTATCTTCCTGTTACATGTTTTATTTAAAGTTATGCTTTGGTTGACAATAAAGTAAATTGTATTACGTTTTCTGGGTATATTATAATTTAAGTAAACATTATTGAAATATATAAATTTCCTCTGCCTCTTAATATAATGCTGTGGAAAAGCTCAATAGTAGATGTATTATTTTTTTATTTTTCATTGTATGTATTTTTTGTTTGATTGTGGTCAAGAACCATAGGAAACTTTCTTAGTAAATAACAGCTTTTTATGGCAAAAAAAAAAGCTTAACTGTTTTAGATATAAATATAAATATATATTATTTGCAGTATATTAAAGAACATTATATTCTCCAACCATTTTCACAAAAATATGACCATCAAATTAAAATTGTTAGATAGAAAAGACAAAGATATTTAATTGAATGCTATGTTAATAAAATAATGGATCCATCTTACCTTTTTGTATTGAAACAAAAAAAAAAATTATATTAAAAGCACCTGTGCCAAATTTGATTGTTCTAATTCATTCTTTGTTAGCGGCATAACATATTATTTATTATAAAGTGATTGTAGCAATATTTAAAAATGAAACCAGAACTTTTAAGGACGTTATGTCATTTAAAGCAATTTTCCGGAATGGTATTTGTGTTGGTGCTATTGTCAAATATGGAACGATTCCAACTAGATGTCCAATGCTGATTTAGGTTGCAATATAATATGTTTAGAACATATTTAATCTTAATAATTAGATGGTTTATGGACATTACGATTTTGTTTCTTAAAGATGTTTGTATGAGGGCAACGTGAAATTATAGACAGATTTTCACTATTTTCAACAGGCTTCGTACTTATGAGAACTTTACTAATGATGTTTTCTTTTTTACAAAAAAGATGATATTTTATTTAAAAAAGATGTTATTTTATTTAAAAAATTTAGTGTGTGATTCTTTAGTGACCTGTAAAATAGGCCACTTCTGTTTATATATGGGGCTACCAGAAAAAGTTCGGAAAAAATCGCTTCGCGAATCAGGGCAGAAAAAATGTTAAGCTTTAAAAGTTATTTCTTCTATTATTTTATAGAGAGTCATAAGAAAGCATTACATTACACTACATAGTAATGTTAAATTTTAAAGAATAAACTTTTTGTCAGCTGTTAAAAACCGGGCATTATGTTCTCGTCAAATAACAAATATCATTATTACAGGGTTGGTAAAACATTTTATACATGCACCTTTTAACAAGGTGGTTTTTTTTATTATAAATACCATAAATTTCATAAGTCATCTCTTAAATTGAGATTAATTTGCACAGAATATTGATAGGGACGAACGAAAGAATGCACGAACCTCGCTAGATCGATTCAGAAAGTAATTCTGAGTCGATTAGAGTACTTAAAGGGCAATTATCAATAATTTTTAGTGTAACACACATCTGTAAAATCGCGAAACACAATCCCCACATATTATTGTGTAAGATATAAATATGATTTTAATTCCATGTTTTGTAACGTTTTGTTTTAATAGTTAAGTTAAATTAAATTAAATTAATTTGTTCCTCTTATTTATATTTACCAAATTTATTTAAAAAAGTGTTTTGGCTTAACACGGAGTAAAACAACTTCGGCCTTTGAATTATTTATTTCTTTCGCATTCAGAAATTCCAATTTTAAACACAGGATTTAAGTACAGATATATTTCATAGATAGTCTTTTAGTTCTTCTCTGGCCTAACGGGAATTTTTAGAAAAGTTTTCTCCGTTTTTAATTATTTTGTATAGTTCTGAATCACTTATTTTAGGGGTAAATTTTTGCAGTTATAACCTCAATTGTTTCCATTAGTTACTTTCATCTTGCCTTGTTGATTTTAAAATTTCTAGCTAAAATTTGTTTATTTGAGTCATCGCAAAATTTCGTCTCAGCTTAAAGAGAGTCCCTTTAATACACTCACGTTAACTTTAAAATGCGTTTAAAAATATCAAGTGGCTTTTAATAGTAATATTTTTTTGTCAATAACGACTTTGAAAATACCATTAAAATTTTTATTGTGTCGATGTCGATTTTAATAACATAGGTGATTATTAAACGTAAGCTCTTTGAAAGTAATCAGACTTATTTAAAGTATAATTTAATGATTTAAGAGCCTTTTTTAGGATACAAATTTATTACTTCTTGATTAAGCTACATCGTTCCATCCATCAGGTATTGCTGTGCATATAAAACTCATGAGTGTTGTTACAGTTGTTATTAAATATTCTCTCTTACAAACCGTAGTCAGGAAATGCCTTGGGTGCCCTGGTAGGCTATCTGGTAGTGGAGTAGTCTATCAGTGCAGGGATTGCGGTTTCGATTCCCAACTCTGGTTTCCAGCAAACGAGCGGAGAGCTTCGCCGGTAATCAAAAAGTATTACAACCAGTAGTGGTGGATAAGGGTATACTCAGTTTGTCTTTCCATGTGAAAATTGTTTCATATGCATCACAGATCCAATAAAGTATTGTATATATGTATATTTTTGGTCGTTGAGTAATTCTTAATAAATTTTGCCATTTCGGCTGTTCGTCTCTTTGAAACACGCTTACTTCCGAAAGACTCAACAGAAAATGTTTGGTGTCAAATTGTTTTTAGGCTGTAAACCCAGCACAACCGTTTCAGCAGGAATGGAGTTATATACCCAAATGTGCAACAATCACTCCTAAAAATTTATATTTCTTAAAAAAAAACTTATATAAATTAAGAGCGGAATGCACTGATTGCCAGAAAAATTTGCACAAATTCATTTTATTCTATCAAAAATAATATTACTAAACTTCGTGGAGATCGACCAATATTAACCAAAGGCCCGATAAAAAGCCCCCTTAGAAAACATTTATGTGCGCTTACGGCCTTAACGAATAAGGATGTTGCAGGAAAATTTGGTCTATCATACTTCCCAAGACTTCAAATCATTCCACCAAATTTCGTTAAAATCGACCCATAATTTTCCACCGGCGCATTATTTTAATATGCTTACACGCGTATAGATATTGTGGTGAAATTCGGTCTAATTAAGTTTTATTTAGCTAGAGAAAAAAAAAACAATGGCATAATCGATTCATAATTTAGCATAGGTGCAAAGCGGCTTTACAAAAAGTAATTTCAAATACAGATTGGTTCATAATTTAAAGATTCCATATAAAGCACAACCCTAATATATTCAAACTCTCGGTGAAGGGTAAACTTGTTTTTTTTTATACCCTCCACCACCACTAGTGTTGAATGAGGGTATACTATGCTTGTCATTTCCTGTGAAACTTTTTTATTATACATCTAAGACCCCATAAAGAGTATATATTCTGGCTTCTTGAGTAATTCTAAGTCGATTAAGCCATGCCCGTCTGTCTGTCCTTCTGTTCGTCTGTTGAATACACGATCACTTTCGAAAAACGCAAAAGAGAAGAATAAATTACTTGTAGTTATCCTAAGCAGTTTGGGATTGAAAGCCAGCTACATCGGTCAAGTAGGATCAGAACTATGTATCAAAATTTGTAACCACCACCCTAAAAAAATTGATAACTTTGATACAAAAACTAATATAAATGGTGGAATAATACACAGAATGACATAAAATTTTGCACGAATTCGCTTTATACGACTGCAAATCATACTGTAAATCAGAAGATCGGTCCATAATTCACACTAGGCCCCATATAAACCCTACTTCTGGAAAAGAGTTTAGTACGCCTAAACCGTATTCAATAATGCTATCTTAATTAAATTCGGTACGGTACAGTTTTGTAGGGCTTAAAATTACACTGCTGAATTTCGTCAAGATCGGTCCATAATTAACCCTAGACCCAATATATACCCTACTCCCGGAAAACAGCTTAGTACGCTTAAAACCGTAATTAATAACACTATCATACTAAAATTTGGTTCGTCACTGTTTTGTAGGTCATGAAATCACACTGTAAAAGTTTTTGCAGATCGGTCCATAATTTACACTAGGCCCCATATAAACCCTACTCCCGGAAAACCGTTTAGTACGCCTTAAACCGTAATAATTAATGCTATCATAATTAAATTCGGTACGTCACAGTTTCATAGGGCGAGAAATCACACTGCCAAGTTTTGTGAAGATCGGTCCATAATTTACTCTAGGCCCCATATAAAGCCTACTCCCGGAAAGCAGTTTATTGCGCTTAAACCAAAAAAAAAGCCCACCTTGGGAAAATAATTAGAGATATAGATATTGCGGTAAAATTTCTTCCAACTTAGATTCATATGGCCAGAAAAAATATCATGCAATTTCGCAAAAATTCACTGTTAAAGCTAAAACTAATTACACTGCTGTATTGAAATTTATTCTAATTTATTTTTTGTTATACCAGAAATCAGTCTTCCGAATGTTGGAATGATTGGTCCATAATTAAACATAGGTCCGATACAAATTACCCTCCTAAAAATAATTTTAGTTCGGCTAAAACTGTTACAAATCATGATATTTTACTCAAGCCAGTTCAAAGTTCTAACAAGAAACGCCTAAATCTTTCTTATTGTCTTTCAATAACTTAATATAGGTCTAAACCCCAACCAATTTTAATGCTGACGTTGGTTTTAGTTATTAATATATATGTACGTATTTATCATATAGAGCCCACTCCTGTCGGTGGAGGGTATCAAAGATTCGGCACAGCCGAATATAGCACTCTAACTTGTTTATAAATAAACATTTTTAGAAATTAGTTTGCTGGCACTACTGCAAATCTTACATTTTAACAAAGCTTACATTTTAAAATGTACCATTTGTGCTTCGCAAAATAAATTTTTTTTATTTTATTTATGCATGTTCTGTAATTTACAGAATAATATTATGTACTATAGGATTTAAGTTGGAAAATTATTGCTTACGCTTGTAAAAACTTACAAGAAAACTTCCACAAAGCTTTTTTTAAAATGCAAGAAAGCTTATTGACATTGTGCTAGAAAGCTTAAATTGTTTAAGGGGATAAAAATCTTTATAGCTTTTTCAAAAAAAGCTTGCGGTGAAATAGACAAATGATTCAATATTATAACAAAAGATAGCGCTACTTGAACATTTCTGCCGGCAATTGGTTTTTTTTATACACAACAAGTAAAAGTGCTTCATTCAGCTCTGCCGAATCTTATATACCCTTCAACAGAGCATCAGATCGTCCAAAATCTTAAATTCAGTATTACACTGGTATTTTAACTACTAGTATTACACTAAGTTTATTTCAGATGGAAGTGGAAAAGTCAAGTTTGTTGATTATAGAAGGACTTAAGAATGTAGTGCTTTATAAGTATGAATCGTGGTTTTTTGTTCGTATTTTTATGGACCGATCTGGCTTAACTTCAGTAGCAAACTATTCCGCAATATATGTGCTATTAATATGTAAGACCCTTGAAGAACCCCTCTCCATCTTATTTGGAGTTTTCGGAAAAACCATTTCAACATACACAAGGAAAGACAAGCTCACCGACGAAAAAGCGGGTATAGTTACACGTAGAATACACATATATGTGTATGTATATTATATATACCCTTTAGGGTATAATATCCATATTAGAGAAATTTCAGAGGTAAGGGAAAACTTATGCAAAAACGAACTTATTTATGCCCTTTCCACCTGTGGTGAAGGGTATTAAAATATGTAAAAGGCAGAAACCCATTGTTTACATTTTGTTGTCATTTGTAACTTTTTTTGTATGTTAAAAGAAATAGTACGAAAAAACACTTAAGGAGTAAACTTTAAAAGTGTTAAATGGTTTGGAAAGCAAGTAATTGTAAATGTTTATGTCTCTTTTAGTCATTTTAAATAAAAGAAATAGTTTTAACGAGTTTAAAGGAAAATGGCTAAACACTACTTGAAAATACGAGTAAACAACGAAATATTATATACAACTTTTCCGGCGATAAGAAATTAATGTGAAAACTAGAAGGTTATATTATATTTACATACACAGGTACCTCAAGGAAAAGCCAAAAGATAACTGTACAAACAATATTTTCAATTTATATTTATTTTTAATTTGGTAATAACCATAAATTTATAAATTTTGTTAAAAAAAAACGATATTACAAATTTATAGCAATTAAGAAAATATGCATATCTATGCACGCTCTTCCCAGTATCGAATTTTCCAAAAGGGGATAATTACATGTTTTTACACTAAAATGAATGTGAGTGTTTTTCATGCTGTCTTTCATTTTTCTGTATAAGTACGCTCTTGAAGGAAACTTTAACATTTTGGCTTTGATATTAGGAAAAACTTTTTCCTTACATATTTCATATATTTCTGAAACGATTTTTTTGTGGTTGCCATTAACTTTGCAACGTTCTTATCTTTAAATGGATGTGTAAGAAATAAGTTGATAACAATTTGTTTTAAATAGTCAAGTTTTAAATATGAAAGAGTTTTTATAAATTTGTAATGGGTCTTTAATTTTAATGGTTTAATTACACAGTGATACAACAAAAACAGTGATACAGTGATAAAAATTTAAGAAAAAATGTTTGCAAGGGTTGGCATTAAACCATTTTTTTTAAAACATTTGTAGGTGTTTTATTCTTTAATTTGTTTTTTTTAACTCATTTAGAAAATATTTATTAATTTTTTATTTGCTTGTTTTATAACCCAATGCAAAGTTTTAATCTTATATTAAAGTATTGGATAAAATGTATTAATAATCATGTTAAAAAAAAGAAGTAATTTCCATACGGCACATTTAATAACATAGATATAATACATAATTATAGGAAACAAATAAGATAAACAATTAATTAAAAAAAAAATATTATCTGTCTTTAAAATATTCAAAAATTCAAGTTTTAAAATGCATTGCGGTGCTGATTGTTTGGATTTGTAGAGGTAATCGATTCCAAATTCTAATAGCGTTTATAAAACATTGTTGATTCGATATTTGACACTTGTATCTTAAGGTAAGTTTACACGGTAATACAATGTATTAAGACATGTCAACGACTGATGAAAAATAAAAAAATCTTATCATGTAAAAGCAAAATGCAATAATGCACGTAGTTTTTACAAATAGATATCTAGCTGTGTATATATATCTATGGTGTAACGAATTTTTCATAATTTTAACACGTATGTCCTACCTACTGGTTAAACTGTAGTGTATTTTACTCCATCGATTTTTGACAGTTAATTCAAAAAGTTATTAAAAAATATAAACGTTGCCATATTTTAAAAGAAAACTTTAAGGACAAAACATGTAAGCAAAATTAACATTGAAATTACCAAAAATAGTTTTACCGGATAGGTAAAGATAACTATTAGGTATGAACACGACCTGATATCTCTTTGTAGAAATTACGGGTATGAATAAGAGAGAATACGGAAACAAAATTTGACAAGCGGTCGGTAAATGTTCATAGTCTAAACCATTTTAGAAACTTATGTGTTTTCAGCACACCAGAGGTGTATACAAATACAAAAACACCCCAAATCAACTCAGGAAATGTTCATGTTGTTTTTGTAAATATGGTAAAACAGTTACCAATGCCTATCCAATAGGTCTGCGTAAGAAGCGAGATGTTTATTTTGCTTTTTCCCTTTGGTTGTCAAAAGTTGTTTACATTTTGCTTATACATGTGTATTTTTGTGTACATTTTTTGTTTTTTTGCCACACAAAACACGTTTTTCCTTTTGTTTTTCTATGTAGTAGTAAGTTTTTTACAACCGCAAGGAATTTTACACAAACAATATGCATGTTGTTTTTTGCATTGTTGTAGCGGTAAGCAGACCTATTGGAAGGGCCTTGACTGTAGCCACTTGCTTTTTTGTAAATACAACAGATATTTATTTTTTTTTTATTATTATCTTAAACACGGGCCAGTAAGGTAAAGGGAACAGTTAAAGCCAACTACACAAAACAAGAAGTAGGGACGACCTACGCGCGTTTTCAAGGTTGACCAGCACGTTCCTGACGTCATGAGATGTGTCGCTTTCAAATGAGGCCAATACCAACACGCTCAGTGACCAAAGATACACGTATTTAAATCTTTAAAATGGCTCTCCTGAACAAAACCCTTAGGTCCCTTTCTATTTTGCGCGTCACATATATTGATTCTACAAGGTCGTAATACATTGTCTTACCGTGCAAACTAGCGTTTAGCTGTTAAAAACGTTTGCTTATTTGTTAAACAGCAGAAGAACTTCGTCTTTATTTTGACCAAAAAACTACATTTATGAAATTTAAGACGTTTAATTTTATTAGAATCGATTAAGAACCGTATAATACAAAAAATCTACTTAAAAACCTTTTAACACCTATCAACAATTTGCGAAGATGTTAAAAATATCCAATAGGAAATACTTCCTATCTCAATGTTTTCCATTCGACATCTTCCGATTATTTTTGTGGCATCACTAGAAAAGTGCCAATAAATTGTATTATAATTTTGGCAACACTTACAAAATGGCAATCGTTTTCAAAGTAGCGTTACCATTTGTCAAGTTTTTTCTTTTTTCAAGTCTTTATTTGTTTAACTTATTTTATATTATTAAACGAAATCAGTTCCAAATCGATGCCTTACTTTGTCAGCCTCGTATCTTAAAAAAATACGGTTTTGACTTTTTCATTTCAAACGATTGCTAGTTTTGTGTTCTATTACTGCAAAAACTTATTATTTCAATAATTTATTGATATTTACAGAATTGAGACAAAGTATTGAAATAATAAGTTGTTGCAGTAATAGAACACAAAAAAAAAAAACAATCGTTTTATATGAAAAAGTCCAACCCGTATTTTTTTAAGATACGAGGTTAAGGAAGCAAGGCATCGAAATACATTTTGGTGTTTTATTTTACAATTTTGCCTTTTTTGTAGAAAAAATATTATTTTAAATAAAACAATTTTTTCCAGAAATGGTGACTTCTTTGACGACATGTTTTACATTTTCAAGAACTTCCATCCGTTCCTTCGAAATTCAACTGCACAAAGGGTGTAAGATTTGTACAGACGGTTGGGAGATCTTACAATATTGTACCGACAATATAATGCCAAAAAAAAATTGCCTCCAAAAGTAAATTGTCTCTTTAGACGCTTGCAAGAAAACCTTCCAATTTATTTGACAGACAATTGTCGGACAATCAATTTATCTGCCAACGAAAATTGTCAGTTCACACAGTTGTCAGATAATTTTATGGAGATATCTGTTGCTTTACATTAGTACAATTCATAAGCCCTGTCGTATGGCTTACGGTAAATAAAAATACGATTTTTGCTTATGCACTTGTGAATAGACAAATTTGTTGTATCGTTATTTTATGTAAATGTCGAAAATTGAACATGTCAATTCAATGTAAATAAATTGTCAATTCACTTTGAGTAAAGTATTTAAGAAGATTCACATTTTTTTTTTACCAAATAATAGAAAAAAAAAAAAAAAATATGGAAAGTCAAACTAAAAAAGAAAACGCTGCTAGAATTTTACACTTTTTTAGGAGCGGGCACCTAGCATTTTAGCCTTATTCGGGTACGCTGAATCCAGGGGTGCTAAGCATTTTTCAAGCCTAGTTCTTGTTTTTTGAGATATACCGCCATTTTGAAAATGGAGGAAGTTGCTCGCGAATCTGAAAAACGGCTTAGCTGTAGAGCCCAAATTAAAGAATTTCATCCACACAAATATGGCTAGACAGGTCATATGTAAGGCCAAATCCCCTTTATTTTTCATCTCCATCATTTATTTCTAACATAATTACCCCCTATCACCATTTCTTAAGGGGGCTCCCATACACAATTTTCATTATAGACTATCATTATATAGAAGAAATAGCCCCATAACTGCAAAGGAGTCGCCCTAAGGGGAGAAAATAATTAAGCCAGGAATGGAAGTTTTAATTTGGGCTGAAATAGTATTCAATATCAATTGATAAGAAATTTTAAATAAAATTGCTAAGAAATTCAATTGATATAAATTAAACATATATTATTTATTAAGAAGTATTAAATTTGTGGTGCTAGGTATTACATTCTAATTAACATCCAGGACTACCACAACGGTGTTAGCACATGATTCTAAAATAGCAAAAACTTATAATTTTTAAATTCGATTTAATTTACGCAAACACAAATTTAAATACCCATTTTTATTACACGACATATGCTGGCCGTGTGTGTACCCAAATCGCTTTTAATTTCTTTATCTATTAGATAGCTAAGGGGACGCCTTATGGCCAATTTTCAGGATAGTATTTAAATCTATATTATGTTAATTTTCATATAAACTTAGGTCGTATTTCAATACAGATTGATTTTTTTAAGTTTAATTTGAAAAGTCTTATTTAATTAAGATAAAGGTATGGTAGCACCGCTAAAAACATAAAAAATATCATAAAAAGTTTATTTATTTAGAAGGTGGACTCAAAAAATATCTGATTGGTATTAATTTGCTTGATGTTGTTTGAATGTTAAAATATAAAGGTCACCTTGCTCAGTAAATATGTACAATGTAAACTTAAGTTTAATTAAATTTATCATATCGGTGAATTGAGTTTCATTTTAGTATTCATATTTAGTATTTTTGTATTTAAAACGGTTTTAGACATAAATGTGTTTTAATATCAATTCATTTGTCTATTTAGAACAGGTTGCCATTTTCTGTTTTTTGCATTGCTCTCTATTTGGAATCACTTTCTCCAAGCATTTTCTTACATAGAAAAAACCTTAATATTCCCTTTATGATAGCTTAATGCAAAACCCAAAATATTTTATTGTTTTAATTATTTCCAGGTAAATCAATGTCTACCTTTCAAAACTACGCAAGTTGGATCAATTATCTGGCATGTGCTAGAATTTTTCTTCTTTATAAATTTTTTTTTTTGGGTATTTAACCCCCTGCGACTGACGTGCTTGTCTAACAGACACAAATGAAAGAAAAACGGGATTTTCGCCGTTCCTTTTCAAGCATTAATCAAAACGTCAATAAAATTATTTCGAATTTTATATCTTCTATTATTTATGTTTTGATGGGTCGCTCTGATACAAAAATAAAATATTTTCACTGATCTAAGATAACATCATCTGGAACTTTTAAAAGCTGCGAAGAGCAGATTCTGAGCTTTAAATCCAATAATTTTACATATCCATGTTAGAATGTCTGGTTCAATGCACTAAATAAATTAAGTTGTATATTTTTATAAAACCATTAAAATGATCTCATATTTTCTATACTGGTTAGCTCAGGTGTGAACTAAACCTAGTTTAAAACTTTTTCAAAAAAATAGGAAATTATTACTTTTTTTTGTTTTTGTATGGAACTTCTTTGGGTCCATTTTGTGCCATGCCATTTAATATTGTTTAAAATTATATAACATTAATCTTTAATAAAGAATAATTTCAGAGGGTTTACAAAACAGTACTACCACATCATTTAAATTGTTTTTATAAAGTCACGTAAGTAGCAGAGGGTTAAAATACCCATTAGACATGAACAGGTTAAAGTAAATTATATATTTGAAAGAATAAATGGCCATATAACTTTTTATAGAAAAAGATAAACTTATACCCATACCACATTACTGGAGAGTGTATTATGGATTTGTGCTGATGTGTATAGCACATAAAAGTAAAATAATATTTCTCTCAAAAATGTCTGATACATATTTATCGATTTTTGCAAGTACCCATGTTCATAAATTTATGATTGTTGATGAACAATATAGACGACGAATAAATCATTAGCTGTATGAGCTTTACACCGCTCTGAACATTGTAAGACGCGTAAAGATACAACGATTGCGCTGGCTGGGACACATCGGAAAGATGAAAGCAGTTATTTCAGAATGAAAGACATTCCAGAATTTATATGAATATATAAGAAAAAAACAGTAAACGGGGCAGACCTTTCCTGGTGAATAAAACTGGAGACAAGTGAAGACAAAATATCGAACGCATGGAGAACATTTTTTAATCAGGCAGAGACCAACAACAGGTTGTAGTGCCATCTAAGTAAGTAATAAAGTTTCTTTTGCCAAACCCATTAAAAGTTTACAGCGTTTTAACTAAAAGTGCGAAAAAGCTGGTTTTCTATATATTTTCCATATAGGTACCCGGGTACCTTTCCGCGCAATATAAGGTGGTTTTAGACGCGCACATAAGGTTTAAAAAATCTTCTAAGACGATTTCTGTTGCAATATAATATTTTTGAGCCAAATCTAATTAAACTACAAACATAATAATTAGATAGTTGATGGACAAGAAGACTATTCCGGAAAGAAGTTTGAATGGGGGCTATGTGAAAATATTTCCAGATTCTCATCATTTTCAATAGGCTTCGTTCTTATGACAAGTGAAACAAATGTACTAAATTTTATCAAACTATTTTCAAAATTGCGACATGTACTTTGCGCAAAATAACATCGACAGATCGTTACAGAAGGTGATTCTCAGCTGATAGATATACCAAAAGGTGGATCCAGGACCTAAGTTAATCAAATATAATGGTAGAACGCAGAGAATTATGATGATGGGAATGTGGTTATTCTCAAAACATGTAAATTCGACCCGAGTTCAATCCCGTGTTCAGTCAAGAATTGTCAAAAAAGTGTTCATTCATTTCATGTTGTAAATTCCTTCCTTAAAAAAATATAATTTAATGCAAATTAAATTTGATGAAATTAAGCCTAATTAAAATATCAAAAACTTCAATTAAAAATAAATTAATTTTTTCTGTCAAAAATGTCTAATACATATTTATCGATTTTTGCAAGTACCCATGTTGCGGTGCGGGTACCACAAGCAATTTTCGTTTTCCTGGGGATGGCTTTACTTTTGAAATGCTTGCTTTGTATATTATAATACCTGTTTGCAAGATTTTTCCTTCGTGTTATTTCAAGGCTGATTAAATTCTTCTACCACCTCGAAATTATAACTCCCTGCTTGCACTTCGTCGCCATATTTTTTTTGCCTTGATCTTTCTGCAGATGCAATCAATATCTTTGCTTTGTCCTAGTTTATACCTAGACCACTTTAAGCTGAATCCTTCTCCATCTCCTCATAGGCTTTTGTCTTAACTGTTGCCTTTTATACCAAATTTTTTTTCACTTAAAGGTGGACAAATTACACGGTAAATTGTTCCGTTTTCTGGAACTCTTGTGGTAGTAAATGGTTGTAGGATGATAGTTCCAAATCTCACTTCTAACAACTGTTCACTAATTTGACAGAAATTCTCTGATCAGACAAAAGAAACATATGTCTCTCCTATTAACAAGCATTTCATTTGCACTGAAATTCAATTTCTTTTGTTTTTATTATTTATTGAATATTTGTTTTCTTTATGTTCCTGTTTCCCTTTTTCATAATTATATTGTTAACGTTGTTATTTTATATATGAAGACTATCATTAGTTTATGCAGATCTACTCATAAATGCCAAATTTCCAAAATTAAGATAAGACAGATTTAGAACCGTGAATGTGTTTCTGATTTTTGTGTTAAGCCTTAAAGACCCATTTTTTTCTGTAAAAGACTGAAAAACGTTAAGAAAAATGGTCACATCTACCACCTCAAGCGAGTTTCCTAGACAAAAAAGTCTTATCTGACACTTACTACGATTAACATTCACATTGACCAATATTATAAGCTCTTAAGACTTTTTTCTTTAGTATTTAGGTTTTTTTGGATAGTATGACTTTTTTTTTTTGTGTGCAATACCACGCATAAATTCTTGCAAACACCGACATGTACGAATAACTTTAAGAATGCAGAGAATTTTGTTCTTGGATTTTCAAATATCATATCAGAGTAATACAGAGAAAAAAATAGTAAAATTAAAAAGGTCGATTATTCGTATCGTACCGACAGCTCAATTCCAATACATGCTAAAGCTTAAAAGTGATTTTTGCAGAAAAAGATTTCAGAGTTTACGGGTGATACAACATCCAGTTGTATGCTAAGCAGGCGCGGATTCTGGGGGGGGGGAAAGATATTTCCCCCCCCCCCCCTAAATTATAAAAATATGTTTTGCTTATTTCGATAATACACGAATTTCCGAATGTACAAAATTTTTGGAAATCCCCTCAAGTTTTTTTTTTTGTTTTTTTATAGAATCTCTAATCAAATTTTCCATAAGTATCCAAGTATTTATCCTAATAGTTATTTATTATATATTTCCAACGAAATATCTAGTTTACTGTATTTAAATACATATTATTCTACATTCAATTCCAGCAAGTGCCATCTATTTCCGAAAAATAAACGTTTGGGTTGAATATGCGAGCGGTTGAGTTATTAATAAGCTTTAGTATATGCAATATCTTTATTTGTGCTATGATAATTATTTACTATATACATTTGAATATAACCGTTTTTCGTATCATATTTTCATAATAGTAGGATTTGAATTGGAATTTTATATACATTGCCATTCTACCTTCCCATATACACATATGAATATATGTATTGGTCTAGTAAAAGATCACCAAAGAAGAATTATAAAACTGTCAAATTTCAAGTGCATTAATAAGAAAAGTTCTTTGATATACAAAAATACATAAAAATTAGTGAAACAGTGGTGAGTCCGTAATTTTTTTTTTAATACAATGTACCTATATAAGTATATATCATTACCTTCAGTCGAAAAGGATGTAGTCCAATGTATAAATTTTATAGGAGAGAGAAAAAACTTTCTAAGGTCTTTAGTTCTGAATATATTTTAAGTCTGTAAATCCAGTTTTGCTTTATTGATGACTCTTTATTGGCTTGCAAACCAACTAAAAATAATAAATTTATGTTTTACATAGCTTTTTGTGACTTATCACCTTTTCTATTTTATATTTTATACTTTTAATGTACATTTTAGCATGTCAATTTGCAAAAAATAAAATATACTATAAAATTATTTTATTTATTTCAATGTTGACTATTAACAAATATAAACAAATTTTTTTTAAATTTTCACATTTCAATGGAATTTTTGGAATTACATCTTTAGCATTTGGATATACATATCGTTGCAAAGCAAGAATTAGAAAAAAATATTTGTATTTTTTCTGCAATTGATGTATTTTTGTTAACTCTATTGAACTGCATCAAAAACTTAATTTTCAAAAATTGTGGCATTAGCACATTTACTACTGAAGGTATAGTATGTATGTATGTGCAGCCAAAATTATTTTTGTCTTTCCATAGTTATAAGCTTTAAAATTCCTTTCTAAATAAAAATAATTTAAATAAAAAAATTAGCTGTAATCAACTTAAACCAGAATAATTATATATGTATCTTTAGATTAAAACCCAAACAGTTCGACTTAAATTCATTATTTAATTTTAAAATTAGTGAAGCATATACCTACTTCCAAAATTTTGTTAACAATTGCATATGTTTTTTTTTTTTGGTCGAAAAATTGGTCAAACAATTTAGTATGATGTAGTCAAATAAATTGTTTCAAATAAAAAAAAACATTAAAAATAAATAAAATTATTTTTATAGCCAAAACGTTATTTAAAAAGATTAATTTATTTTATTTATTGAACTGATCTTATACTCTATTTTACCTTATTTTTGAGTTTTTTTTAAATATAATATAAACATATCGTTTTTAATAAACTTTTAAAAACAAATTTTTTACTTGTTTTGTACCATAAAAAATTTCACCCCCCTAAGGCTCAAGCTGGATCCGCGCTAAGGCTCGGTTAAGCCGATCAACACCAAAATTGTACAGAATTTGTGTTGAACAATACTCAATTCAAAAACATGCTAAGTCGACTCAAGATTTTTTTTGGGAATTGAAATGTCGGTATGAAATAAAAATTAACGTTGTGCATTAGAGCAAGCCAGCCTGCTTCAGTTCATACAAAAATACATTCATCCATACACACATTTTGCAACTGCAGGACAGAAGATTTATTTTGAAGACTGTTGCTGTTTTTTTGGTTTTGAGTGTTTCTGTGTTTCTTAATTTTAATTAAATATTTATAAATTTTTATTTGTGTAACTATAAGTCATAGGTTATTCATGTTATATGATAATAAAAACAGAAAATGGATCGAAAAAATTGTTGCACTTATTAAAAATTAAGGACTGCCACCTTCCTAAAAAAATAGAATGGAAGTTAACCGCAGAAAAGAAACCAATAAAGAATATTCTGATAATGAGCCATCATTTACACCACAAAAAGCACAATCGCAAAATTTTACATTACCAAAAAATTTTGCTATACCATCGCTATCATCTCCTGATCAAAACATTCCGTCAACGACACCATTGCCTTATATTGAACAAAATATAATTATAATTGAAGAACCTGCCTCACCACTTTCATCAGAATCTTAATGCATAGGTTTAGCTGACAAAAAATGGCCTGACTAAGAAAATAAGTAATTAAACAATACCTCCAAATTTTGAACTTTTGTGTTCAAGTTGGGTTTCTTAAGATTTTTTTAAGTGACTATACTAGGCAAAAAAGTCATAAGTCCATTTTCTCTACTTTATCATCAAAATTTCCCCCGTCTTTTACGGTAATAAAATCGAATCAAATAATAAATTTTCAAATCATTTTTGATATTTTTCAAAAATATTAAGTTTTAAGACACGAAAGATAAAAAAAAAACATAAAAGCTAAATATCTCAAAGATACGAAAATGGAGATGTGACTTTCTTTCTTTCTTTCTTTCCCCCGTCTTTTACGGTAATAAAATCGAATTAAATAATAAATTTTCAAATCATTTTTGATATTTTTCAAAAATATTAAGTTTTAAGACACGAAAGATAAAAACAAAACATAAAAGCTAAATATCTCAAAGATACGAAAATGGAGATGTGACTTTCTTTCTTAGGAGGTCAGTACTAACAACCTCACAAAGTTTACTAACAATGACCGCATTCGCATAAAAAACACGTATATATGACCGAATACCTTGGTGCGCATTAAAGGGTGTTAAGGGTAAATTGGTCTCTAACGCAAATGACAAAAAATAGCTAGACGGCTAAGAAGTTACAGATATTGCAGAATTTCAATTTAAAAATTTGGTTGAAACGCCAAAAGTACTTGTTGCACACATAAGGGTTAAAATCAGTCTATATTTGACCATAGCTCCCACGCAACTCCCACTCCGGAAAATAGTTTACAGTGCAATAACTTCCTTATAAATATTGGTAGTATGGTGTGGGGTATAAACATTAATTTTAATAGAAACGACCTCCTTTTTAACAAAATGTTTATTATTACTTTCATTCAAAGTATTGAATTTCTTTTAAAATACCCCTACTAACAACCGCATTGTTAAATACCTCGAAATTAAGTCATGCAAATTGTTTAACTAATTTAAATGCGTTTATGATAATTACGTATGAAAGCATTAAAAAAGATTTATCGGAGACAAACAAAATAAATTCTTGCTAACAAAACAACGGAAAATCCTTTCAACTGTTTTGTAAATAATACAATTCTACATATGAGCTAGAGGAGAAGAAGTAATAAAATATATTAGCATATGTGCTTGTGAAATATTTTAGAATATAAATGCATTATAACGCTTAAAATAAGCAATATAATAAAGACATTTGTTTGTGGCAGTAATAAATTGTATTTAAGGCATTAAATAATGGTAATTATTTAAAAAAAACAACAAAATAAAAATCCATTACTTTAATAAAACAGTTCCCACGTGAGGGTTCTCAGATCCTCGGGGTACGTGACAGATTTTTAAAGGGAAGGAAAATAAAAAAAATTAATTTTCAAATTTAAAAACTTTTCACTTGATATTAAAAAATTAAAAAATATAGAACTTTTTTATCGTTAAATCTTTCAAAGTCACACAGAAACAAGAACATTTTTGCTTGAAGGATTTTATACTTGATTTTGATGAATATTTCTGCAAACTTTTAAAAACAAAGCAACGTTTGAAGGTTCACCGAAAATAATTTAGTTTCAATGGGTCTGTAAAGCAAAAAACGGTGGGAACCACTGCTTTTAGATATGAAGAGGTATTTGCAAATATACAAATCATATACGTAATTATAATCTACATAATATGTAGACATCTTATGTTTCAGTTAAGATAAAAGATTTACTGTTACTGGAAAAAAATTTTCTATTTGTTATATTTTTAAAAGATTTCAAAGCGTAATGGAATTTGATTGTATCCTCTCTTTTATAAGTCCGTACTATAAGCAGAAGTATCGGTTTAATTTAAATTATTTTTCATTAGTTAATTTGATAAAATTTTTTCGTTTAGTTAAAAATATATGTATGGAGTGGCTATTAATAAGGCTCTCTAGTATTGTTACTACAGGCTTTATCGTTTATCTGTATGCATTTCATAATTTTCCAGTTTTTTTGTGCTTTTAAACGATAAATACATTTCTTAAAAGTTACTTATATCTCTGTCAAAAAGGAAAAAGTGCTTTAGTTTACTTAAGCTTAATTAAAGTTCATTGCATCTTCGATATATCCACGTTCAAAAGTACATATGACCACAGTGTTAATTAGTTTGCACGATATAACGGAAAGTTATAGCCAAATTACTTTTTGTTTATATTTTTTCAATGTTCAATAACATTTGGAATAAAAACTTAGGTTCGGTTTCGATCTGTGACATTAGCAACATTTTGTAATAAGCCCTTATAAATCTATATTAGAATTGAAGTAAATTTTTAAAAATCAACTTTAAAGTTTAAAATTGCCCTACAAAATTAAAAAAAATAGACCAAAGCATTTTTTCCTTATTGCCACAGATATTTACATACAGTGGGTAATGAAACTCGGTTAATTTTATTAGCATAATAAGTAGAACCCATGTTTAATTATAATTCAGCAAAAAAGGTTTATTAAAATTTTATTTTATGATATGATGCAAGATTTTTATAGCATCCCTAAAAAAATTCGGCGGCGTATAAGCGTTACATACAATATCTGGTTTCATATATCAATTATTTTACCATATTAAATTTAGTTATCTAAATATATTTGAGATTCAGGGACGAAGTCGGTATGGAGGCTATGTGAGATTACGTACCGATCCATGCCATTTTCAATATAATTCACCCTTGTAACAATTAGAGTCTATTTACCAAATACGATTAAATTGTCTCTAAAATTGAGGCCTGTTTTTTCGCTCAAGGTTTAAATGGACAGACAACTAACCATCCAGGCGGTCGCACGAACATTGTTAGATCGCTTCGGATCTAGAGCCAATGGGTATAAAATGTTATCAACAAATAAAACTATATAGCCTATTCTGTACCACCCTGTATTACAATATTTTTAAAAACTCAAAGATGTATCATATAAAAGCTTGAAATGTTCTCTAAAATATGTTTTAATAAAAATTGTAATATTGACCAAATTTTAAGATAACGGCAATTAAGAAAAATTCAGTTAAGAAATATTAATTTTTGATATTGACTCTAAATGGGTTAAAAAATCCGATTGCTTTGTTAAGATTGGAAAGTCATGTTGTTAAATTTCCAGTGATACCTACATTGTTAAGATCCAGTTCATACCTAGATATATATTGCTAAAATATTTTGGAACTTTGACGACCTTGGCCTTTCCAAATAGAGGCGATGGCGCTAAAAAACGTCTTCATTATAGAACTTGTTTTAGAAATACCAAAACGCCGTTTACATAAATATGAATTTTGTGTATAGACAAGTTAATATTCTAAATTTATGGATATGTTCTTTTTATTTTTACAAAATTTTTTTTAAGCACTAATCTGTTTTACTTTATTTATTATAAAGACAACACTTTTTTCATTTTGTAGCGACAAAAAAACAAGAGGGGAAGGCGGAACGTTTTCTTCCGCGAAGCTTTTACGCTGATAAGCCATACCTAAAAAAGACCATCAGAGTTCTGTCACAAAGAGTAGTGTTAACTTTCGTGCGTACCAAAACCCTCATAAAAAAAAATAAAAAGTGGAATTAAAATAGCTAATTTGTTATTAGTTATTATCAAACGATAAAAACAGGGTTGGCAAAACAACAAATATAGCAACCTGCTTATTTTACCACGCTGTCAAAATCGGATTTTCCAATTGCAAAGCGTTAATTGGAAACGCCGCGCTATTTAGGAATACTTCATACAAATTGTATGGGCATGAGGATTTTTAACAGCTAGAAAACGCCTTCCGCTCTTGTTTAGGTATGGCTGTAAGTCGGCTACAGCAACAAAAGAACTCGTGTAGCTTTGTTGATGTCAAAATAATGATCTTCGTATAAACTTGTATGGTTTTTTTAGACAGATTGTAGTCGGCTGTTGTCTTAATGTTTAATGTATAAGTTTTGATTCTATAAGTTCTTTTCAGACGTATATTGAAAATAGCATTTTAACCCATCTGCCTAATAGGAATTTAAAAACCCAAAAATAAGGACAATAAAAAAATTCTAGCAAAGGCTGATTTGTATTTAAGAGTATACAGTAATCAACCTGGAAAAATCAAAACATTAAAATTTTGGATTTTTTCAATATCCAACAGCCCATAACGAGTTCCAAATATGACTATTTTTTCCATATCGCAAAAAGTTTATTTTTGCGTAAATAAGAGCGTATTTTTACTTTTAAAATTTACTTGAAGAAAATTAAAAGTTTTTGTTATTTTATAATAATGGCGGCCAACACCATTGTGGCAGTCCTGAATTGAAATTAGCCAAACAGTTCCAGTATTCGTATTGGGTATTGAACAACGATAACGTGTGGGAAGTAGGGTTGCCCTTATCCATATAGCGAATTTTTTTGCAGATTTTTTTCATTCTTACCCGACCCAGTTTGGTGAATTTTGGTAAAAAAAATTATTTATAAATTTTTATTAATTAAAATTTTAGGTAAATCGGTTGATGTTAAGAAGCCCGCTCATATTTAGAGAAAACCAAAAAATTTTAGTTTCTTGGCTCATAACTTCAAAACTTTTAATTTCACAAAAAATGTTTATTACATGTTTTTATTTTTATTAAAAATGTATACACAATATTATATATCCAGAAAATTAATATTTTTTTGTTTTTTTTTCAATATTTATTTATTTAATCTGGAAACTGGTTCACTATTGATGGAATAATTAGTCGGCTGAAGTTAATATTTTACAATACCGATATACCATTAAATAGAAATTATGTACATATATACATATATAAATAAAACGTTATATAAAACGTTTCATTATTATATTCTTAATTGGTATATTCGCATTTAAAGTCTAAAAACTAGGGTATTTATTTAATCGTCGTTTTGCTCTAATCGGTTAATCGCTCGTTTAATTAACCGAGGTTTTGGTTTAATCGGTTAATAATTAGTTAATTTTTTTATTGATCGGTTAACCGATTAATAAAGTTTTTTTTATAAATTAAGTAATTTCAATGAAAACAAATACATAAATTATTCATTATTTGGAGATTATCAGTAAAAACGCAATAACATAACAAACATAAAAATTCTTGAACTAAAACGTGCAAACAAAAAATAATTCATATATATGTAATATTTATTTTTTTAATTGACACATATTTTGTATTAATTAAAAAATAGACTGTGATTTAATTTTATTATTTTATTAGTTATTTCAATAGTGTAAGGAGAACATAAAAAATAAAATTTTATCCAAAAAATTTCGTTTAAATGCATGTGATTTAAGCGATTCCTTTTTTTAGTTCTGATAAAACTTGACTTGATAAATTCTTTCATTTAACATAGATGTTGAAGAAATCGAAAGCAACCCATAATACAGAATATCTTATTTCGCAGTCATTTTCTTGGATTTATCTAAACATATAAAATCTTCCATTATGTAATTAGAATCCTGTTTTAATTTTTAAAATTTTTAATAGTTCTAATTGTTTCGGTTAATTTTGTTAAAATATTGATATGCGAAGAAGCAAAAAACAAAAGATATACATATAAAAAGTACGTGAAACAAAAAGCTGTTGACAGCAAACACTTATTTAAAATGAAGATCACTGAACACCTTCTTTGTTTGTATAAAAATTTTCTATTTATTTTCTAAACACATACCTTTTGTATATGAGACGAACCCAAATAATTTAAAACACAAAAAAATATATTATAATACTACAAAAAATTAAAAATTTCGCTTCAACGTTTAATCGACCGAAATTAACCGGTTTAATCGTTTATCAAAACTAGCCAATTTTAAATTAACCGATCAGTTATCCGGGTAGTAATTAAACGCAATAGAAAAATATGTTACCTTATGTTAGGATATCGGCAACAATACAATCAGTTAATAAAAATGCAACCCAAAAATTAATTACAAATTATAAAAAAAAAAACAGATCAAAATCTTCCGACGGTACCAACTGCTAACAGTCTTTCAGTTGGCGATGCCAATGGTGATGATTTGATTGCTTTCTCTAGCAATTAGAGTAATTTTACAACCATGCAAAGGGGGATCAGACCCTCATCAAGTAGTGATTCCGATACTATGTAATGTTTCACTTTGATATTTTTTAATTTTTGTCTCTACGCCATTATTCATTGAAATTGAGAAAATTCCAACTTAAAATGAGAATTTAATTTTGAAATTGAAAAAATTCCAATTAAAATTGAGAATATCAATTTAAAATTGAGAAAATTCCAATTGAAATTGAGAATATCAATTTTAAATTGAGAAAATTCCAATTGAAATTGGGAAATTTTAATTTGAAATTGAGAAAATTCAGAATGAAATTGAGAAATTTTAATTTAAAATTGAGAAAAATCCAAATGAAATTGAGAAATTTTAATTTTAAATTGATAAAACTTAATTATATGATTTTTATTATATTCATAAAACAAACATAAGGATGAAGAAATGAAAGTAAATACAAATCGCAGTATTATTGACCAACAGGCATATCTTCCAGATCCAGAGCAGATTGATAAAACGTTGTAGTATGTTGTATGGCATAGTATGCACTGCAATCTCCAGTAGTTATACATGTCTTAGTAACCTTAACCAACTCTTCTAAAAAGGCAAGCCTCTGCTCTTACATTCGGGGAAATTACGTTCGGTACATTCATCTTTGTTTTCGCCATACCTTTTATATTTGACCAAATAATTTGAATGGGATTAACCCTTATGTGATTGACAAAAAAACTACTTATTTTGTACGACAAGGTACCCGGCTACCTTCATACAAATCTTATGAAAAATTAACCATTTTGCAATTTTGGATCATGCTAAATGCTAATTTACGCCAAAGTTACAGGCGCGGTGAGTGTTTAACTGCAGATGAGCATTTATACGGATATCGTGAACGTACTCGTTTTACTCAAAATATGCCGGCAAAGCCTGAAAAGTATGGGATAAAAATATTTTGGGCTCGTGATGCTTCGAACACCTTCCCCTTACATGGCCAATTGTATACTGGTAAGCAGAAATTGAGCGCATGATAAATGTGGGAGATAGGACTGTCTTAGATATTGTTAGTCCATATAAGAAATCAGGAAGGAATGTCACAACCGATAATTTGTTTACATCTCTTTAACTGACAAAAGCATTAAATTCGTGGAATCTCACATCCGTTGGAACAGTGATACAAAATAAACATTGCATACCCGCTAATATGCAGACACATAAATACAGGTAAGTTTATTATTACATATTCATTTGGCAAAGTCTTACTTGATAGAACTTATTCACGTTCATAATTATAGTTTAGACAATTATTTTCTACAAATTTTGTATTTCGTAAAGAGGCGTCGTTGTGCACTTACGTGCCAAAACAAAACAAAAAAGGAAAGCTGTAATAATGTTATCAACCATGCATTTTACCCCGTTAGTCCAAAGCACTTTGACTGCTTAGCCCGAAAATCCTAAGGTGATGGCAAAATCACTCATACGAACAGCAATAAATATTATACTTGGAAAAGATTTTGATACTTCTGAACATCCAGGTACCTCAAATGTGCAAAGAGGTAAAAGTGACCATATCGCAGTAGCAGGAAGTTGCAAACTTTGTTCGAAACTTTGTCTGAAGCAAAGCAAAACTCGCAAAACTTGTAGCAATAGATCTCTACCTTGTCCAGTATGCACAAAATATTTACAGGACGATCAACCTAAATAAATTTGTAATCATACATTAATATGTACATAAATGATATATTCACATGAATATAAATATGAACATATGTATGTATACATTTTTTTTTTCTTTTTTTTTGCGAACATGTTAATATGTAATTGAATTTTTATTACTTTTTGTCAATATAATTTACAATAAAAACAATTTCCAGAGCATTTTTCTAGAATCGCATAAAGGTACCTGGGTGCCTTGTCGAACAGTTAAGGTTGTATGAAGACTGTTCACATGCTACGCCTATCTGAATTTATTAATTTTTTTCAAAGCTCCGAAAATTAATAAAATATCGAAAGTTAGGAGCTCTCAAGAAGTTTCAAATACTATGGTTGCCAATTTCTACAAAAAAATTTATTTCAAAACGCAAAAGGTACCCGGGTACCTTGTCAGTCACATAAGGGTTAAGCACCGGTGAATATGGGCTCAATCGCTGGAGTGTAGCTGGAGAGTATGATGAAAACAATGATGAAGGTACCAAACGTTATTCCCCCAATTTAGTAGAAGAGCAGAGACTTTACTTTTTAGAAGAGGTGATTAAGGCTTCTAAGACATGTATAATTACTGGAGATTGCAGTACATACTACGGCATACAACATACTAGAACGGTTTACCAATCTGCTCTGGATCTGAAAGATATGCCTGTTGGTCATTAATACTGCGATTTGTATTTATTTTAATTTTTTCCATCAAAATGTTTGTTATGTAAGTTCGTTGTATGAATATTAAAAAAAATTATATAATTCAATTTTATAAATTAAAATTTCTCAATTTCATTTGGAATTTTCTTTATTTCAAATTAAAATTTCCCAATTTCATTTGAAATTTTCTCAATTTTAATGATGAAACAGAACTGGGGCTGAACGATATTTTTAATACAGTTTCACATAAAATTATGCCAGAGAATGCGGTCGAGAAATAAAATTAATTTTATTTTGAAAACGTTTTTCCTCATGCTCTCACATAGAGACAATTTTCATTCAATTTCATACATTTTGTAAACAAAGAAAAAAAGAACAAATGAAAATGAATGAAATGAGAGAAAATTTGCAGTTACGGTCGACGTTTTAATTATGGACTTAAGAATTATTGCCTGAAGTTGAAGACTCAATTCTGTTTCATCATTAAAATTGAAATTCTCAATTTCATTTGGAATTTTCTCAATTTCAAATTGATATTCTCAATTTCAATTGGAATTTTCTCAATTTCAAATTGATATTCTCAATTTCAATTGGAATCTTCTCAATTTCAAATTGATATTCTCAATTTCAGTTGGAATTTTCTCAATTTCAAATTTAAATTCTCATTTTCATTTGGAATTTTCTCAATTTCATCTGGAATTTTCTCATTTTCAATGAAAAATGGTGTAGTTAGTTGTTTAATAAATGTATGTACTCGTATGTATTAACCCGCTTCAATAAACTTGTAATAATTTATTATCTGAATTATCACAATTAACTGCAATATTTTAATTTTTTTTACCAAAAGCTGTTTTAATTAACACTATTCCTTTCATATTTTATTTTTAATTTTCACCACTTTCTCAATTAAAATCTCTTAGTTAAATGAAGCTTGCGAAAATTTCTAGAAAGAAAATGGCATAGAAAAGCTGTTTATGGTCTCCCAAAATATGCTATGTTTGTATGTATAAAATTGAGAAAAAAGCTTTTAAAAAAGTCAAAAAGAATGATCATAAAAAACACAGAACAAATGCGGTATTTTCATATGTATTTAAAAAAAAAACCAACAATATACATATGTTTGTCATAACAAGTACGTTTTTGTATTTTTAAGTTGATGATTTAAATAAAAAAAGAATTAAAAGAAAAAAAATAATAAAAATTACCACTGTTAATATCTTTATGGCGATGTGGGTATAACATTTATGTCATTTTTTATACCACGTTTAAGTTAAAGTATTTTTTTAATAAAAAAAGAAGTTAACTACATACATACATACATGCAACTAGAAACATACTTACATATACATATGTAGATACATTTTTCACAAAAATTGATATATCAATTAATCATTTTCACTTTCTAAAAATGTTCTTAGTTATTTATTTTCACTTTAAAAAAATATTTTTAATTCTTTTTCTTTTTTACACAATAAACTGCAATGAATATTTGCATACTTTTAATTAAATGTATCTCTTTTATATGTAAGTAAAACTAGTTTAAAGCGTTTAAAGGAACTACACACTACTATGATTGCAAGTATAATTTTGCTTCAAGAATGTCAAAACTATTACGGTGTAGCAAACATTTTGGTTATTTTAGTTTTACTAATACCATCATAATTAATGGTTTATGAATCGGAATCCTGAAATACTAATGTTCAAAATTTTAAAATAATCAATACAAAAATTATATTTTCCAAGCCAGTTTACATAAAAATACTTTAATTGTTGTTACCATGTCCGACGATGTTCTATTAATTAATTGTAGATATCATTTTGCAATCACATTTTTTCTTTGCGTGAATTAGTTTAAATCTATTTTTTTAACTTAACAAAATCGTTCTTACATTAATTATTTATTTTTCTACTTTTATAAAACTGGTATAACCAGATAAATGTATTTTTTTTTTTTTTATATTAAATAAATTAATGGTTTTTGGTAAATTTTTTTATTTTATGACTTTTTTATGCGATTTTGGTCTTATGTTTAAGCCAAGATTTGGAGTTATGCGGTTTTTTTTTGCGGAACGAATCATCAATTCTGTGTGAAAATGGAGACTTTCTTATGCAGATTTCCTTTATGCGGGTTTTTTTTGGACGCGGCGGTTAAAAAGGCCTGAGTGTATATAAGTGTAACTCGTATATTAATATATTATAATATTATATATTCTCATATATTCTCAAAAAAAAAAAAAACATCAAATCAAGAAATATATAACATCAAAGCCTGTTGGGAATTTTAAATGTCCCATCACAGAAGTGGGAAGATGTATTTTTCCATCCAAACAATTTCTATGGACCCCCAGGTACATATTTACTTAAAAATGAAGTTAAAATCGTATGAGCGGATCTTTGGGCAATCATCAATGGGTTAATTAAATAAAAATTACCCCGCGTGGCAAATAAGTTCGAACGTTTGGACATATAGGCCCTAATCATGTACAACGCAGCGCAACGCCACAGAACTAACGCAACGCCAAAGAATAACATTGAAAGCACAAACAATGTCATAAATATTTTGTAATTTTGTTGTTGCTTTCTACAGAAATTCACATTGCGTCTTAAAATTTCAAACGCTCCATTGCACTATAGGAAATTTCCCCTTTTTTTTGGCCAAAAGTACTTAATTTTTTTCTTGGAGTTTTTGATTTTTTTTTTCACTATGTACTTAAAAACATACTAAAAAAAGCATCCCCGAAGAATAAAGCATCAATGATGCTTTACCGTTATTTTATAAATGCAAAAACATGAGGTTTGTTTATTAAACAAAACGAGGAAGTTACTATATTAAATTAGACGTGTATTTAAGTTTAAAGTTTTTATTCAAAAAATTCATGTAAAAAAAGTGAAAAATGAACAATAATGCTAAAAGTGAGTACTTTTATAGTAGTTAAAAAGATATTCAACTTTTTTTTTAATTTGGTTAAATCGAAGGAAAGAAAAAGACCTTGATGTTATATACCGTAATAATAAATTGCAACTTCACTAAGCTCCGAAAAAAAATGATAAAAAGTGATAGATATAACACTTACGCATTTCGATAGAGCCATAAGTTGTCATCCATTCGCAATTTATTTCAGCTGCATATACTTGCATATGTCTTAAAAAAAGCGTATTTTTCCAGGTAACTTCAGCGTACCAAATGCAGACTTACGCGTGACAAACTTTTTTCCCCGTGACGGTGCGTGACTAAAAATTTATTAGCTTAAGGAGGAACACTTCCAAAAAGCGAATCTAAAAAATCATTTAGTTTGGCCCACTCGTTTGGCTAAAAATTAGTTTTGGCCAAAAAAAAGGGAAAATTTCCTATAGTGCATTGCTTGTGTCGTTGAAAATTTTAAAACGGTACATGAATTTCTGTTGAAAGCAACAACAAAATTACAAAATATTTATGACATTGTTTGTGCTTTCAATGTTATTGTTTGGCGTTGCGCTGCGTTGTACATGATTAGGGCCATAGTATTTGTTCTCGCACTCAAAGCGGGGAGCTCGTGGATTCAGAATTTATCAAAACACTTTTTGGTAACAGTGGGATCCCTAAACACTTTTCTAGTTTTTCGGCAAGTAAATGGGGATTTGAATTCTTTGTTAGTAACAGCAAAACCATATGTATGTATTCGAAATGGTTTTAATAAAACTCTATGTAGACGTGTACATATTTGCATATTTTTTTTGAACTAAACTAAAATATTTTATTTGTGTTTATTACTAAAAGTCTACTTTTTACAATTGTTAAATGTTACATCGTAATATACATACAAAACATAATCTCTTATTCGCAGTTTAAAGTTTAAAACGTGAAAAACAAACTTTAATATCAATATAACAGTTTTAATTGATAATTACCCGATCGCTATACACTTCTACAAACTTAATTAAATTAAAATTTTTGCTGAACGTATTAATTCACGTAATAAGCCAATAACAATGTCAAGATAGCAACTATGCCAACATTAGCATAATTATGACCAGCACTACCGGCTACATAAATACCAGATGAGTCTGCAATTAGCGCTGACGATCTTATATTACTGTAATACCCAGGCAATTTCATTATATCAGGTTGACTATAGGGACTTAGAGGTGCGAGAGGGACAGATCCTTCTGGTATTACTAAGGGTGTTGTTGCCTGTAATGGTGCTAAGGCCACGCCTCCTTCTAAGGTTGACAATTGCTCAGGTATTGTTGCAGCAGATGTAGCAGGCGATGAAGCTGTAGTGGAAGTAGTGTCTGTAGTAGGAGCAGCGGATACTGGAGCTGGAGTTGAAAGCTCTGGCGGAGGAGCTGGATAGCAGGCAATTTTTTCAACTTCAATGGTTTTAGTGCTATCATTTGGATCAATTTCTGGTACTTTAACGGGTACACAAATTATTCCTCCCGGAGCAGCTGGCTGTTCAGCGGGTACTGCACTAGGTGCAGGTGGTTGATCAGTGGGTGCTGGTATTGCTGGTTGAGGTGCTACTGGGTTTTCTGCCATTAAAGATGTAGCCGCGGCTCCTGCTGGCTTGCCTGGTACAGAAGCCCCAGCATTATTAGCAGAATTTGTATTTTCCATATTGTAGGGGTAGATTGGTGCTAAGTGAGCGGGTTGTTCTGCAGCAGGTGCTGGAGGAGCATAAGAAGGTGCAGGTGCTGCAGGTACTGGAGCATATGAAGGTCCTGGTGGAGCAGGATTTGTTGGTTGTGCTGCACCTGTGTTAATCACAGTAGTACCTCCACCAACATCAGTAGTTGTTACTGAACCAGGAGGCCCATTATTAATTATTATTATTTTATCATCATTTTCTTGCCTATTGCTACCACCACCACCATAACCGCCTCCACCACTATAAGAAGGAGCATGATCTACAACCCTGGTGTGTGTGGGCGTTAAAGCATGGCCAAGCAGACCTCCAGCTAAACCACCAGCAATTAAACCACTTCCTGAAATTGATTAGAAAATTGTCATGTAAAAAGGAAGTAACGATTTAAAGAACTATTTTACGTACCAAACCCTAGACCTGAAGAAGACTTCTGTGGCTGTTGTATAAACGTTGCTCCAGCTGGTATAGCGGATCCGACAGGCAAGAACGTTGCTCCAGCTGGTAAAGCTGCTGGTGAAGGATAATATGCTGGAGCAGCAGCTACTGGATGTGATGGATAATATGTAGCACCTGCAGGTAAGTGACCGGGGCTATGATAAGAGGCTCCAGCAGGGTAACCTCCACTTACTGGTGAGGAGGGATAATAAGAAGCACCGGGTGGCAACTGCCCTGGCGAGTGGTAAGTAGCACCCGCAGGAACATGACCAGCGGGATGATATGTCGCTCCAGCGGGTATGTGGCCAGAAGGATGATATGTTGCCCCAGCTGGTAGTGACGAGTGATATGTAGCTCCAGCCGGCAACTGTTGTTTGGGATAACTAGACTGAACATTATGTGCATTGGTAGCAGTTATAGGAGTATGATAACTACCACTTCCGAAACTTCCGCCGGTAGAATTAAAACGATTACGATTATAGCTTGACTGTTGATTATTATAATTAGTAGCTGCTACAGGTCTACTAGCAGCATTAGATGGCGATTGGTATTTGGGAGGCGGTGAATAGTTAGGATTATATGCTGGTGGTTTTTCATTAACATTGGTCCTGGCACCACCAGCCGGATTTGTAGCCGAATAAGCTGGTGGAGGGCCTTGTTTGGGAGGCACATTCCATCCTATAGGAGTATTACTTGGTCCGGCTGCTGATGCATGAGTATTACTTTGAGAATTGGTATAGGTATTACTAGCTGGTCGAGGAGCACTCAATGTATTTGCACTACTGGGACGTCTATTTGCTTGTTGATTATAACCAGCATAACTTAACGAAGATAATCCAGTATGTGACAAAGACGGGTTCGGTTGATTTGAGGAGCTATGACTTGAGGAACTGTGGCTTGTATAGCTATGACCACTACTTGGTTTATTGTATGAAGTACGCCTAACACTTGAAGAAGACGAAGAAGATGAGCGCCGACCACTATTTGAACTGTATATTCGTTTAGCTTGCACATTTCCATCTGTGATAATGGAAAACAAGACAATTGCCACTAGTAGGTAGTTATATCTGTTGTTTTTACCCATTGTGGTATGGGCTTAACTAGCTGTAATTGAAGAATTAAATGTGAAATGGACATTAAATTTAATTTACACTTTTAAGATATTACTTAAATTACTGTCAGATCGTTAGATGTTAAATGTCAAATTAAACTACTTACATAAAATTTATCTTATCCGGTCGTCAGTTATTTAAAAATTTTATTGTAAGAAATAGTTTAATAAGAGAATTCATATTAAAAAAAATTAGTTTGCAAATAAGGTGGATTAAATTTGCCTTATTTCTGATTAAGTATACAATTTTTCAGTGAAAGTTTATTTAAAAAATGGTGTTTTGCTTTTTTTAAAGTTTGCATTTAACTAAAATTTTATGTAAGAACAAAACCATTAACAAACGAAAAACTAGCCACCAAAATGTCGATATTTCTTTACACCTTATAGAACCATAGATGATTTTAAGGACCAGTTTGTTAAACCTGCTGCTAGGTTTGTATCAATTTCGCTTTTCTTTTCACTATGAGTTAGTTTTTTTAATTTCGTTTTTCCTTTCACTATGAGTTCCGACCGGTGTAACATGTCAATCTAAAGCGTTAGCTAATGTATTATTATTCATTTTATTACTGCAACGAATATTCGAATACATTAAAGTGCGTTTAAATAAGGCAAAAGCTGCATTCGGCATGGTCCCATCTATTTGGAGATCTTAGCAAATATCCACAACAACTAAGCTACGCATTTGCACGTTCGCAAAGTCTATCCTGTTTTACGGTTGCGAAATCGCCGCGCGCCATAGGCCCATATTAATAAATTATCTTTCAGATTTAGGCATTGAGAGTGTACTATAAAAGCTCTTAACCGTCACCTAACATAGCTATTTAACGCTTATCTTACCAACAAATGTCCATGATATATACTTTGAAGTTTAATTCAGTGTAGTAATGAAAATATTCGGCATATCGTAACCAAACATCTTGACTTTTATATTACATATCGCACTTGTTCAACAATAGTGTATTTAATCAATATTTTTTTTCATTTTTTTGAAAACCGTTGTAAAAATATCTTGCTATTTTGTTTACTTTTCGGTAATGAAACTGCTGGCTTAAAAATGATTTTTCAAATGCCATTAATGCAAAATTAATAATTGTTTTGCTTTTACTGAACATTTTTAAACTTTGAGTTAATACAGAATTGTTGAAAAATGCGATATGTTTTGTATAGTTTAACAAAAAAAAAAAAAAGCCTTTAAATTCATAATTATTCTATTTTTTATAAGTCAAAACAAAAAAATGTAAAATAAACTACCGATATATGTCCCATAGACACTGAAGCTCTTGTTGCTCTCCAAATACGCCAAATATCATAAAAGAAATTACATATCAGTGCATGCAGGAAGTTTCTCAGGAAGAAGCTTCACCAAATGTAACTAATTGTGCAACAAATAAACGCAAATGATGCAAATACTTTTGTATGTAGACAATGTGTTTAATTAAAATGTTTCCCTAAATTTACTTATTTTTAATTAATTAAAGCTTTTTTCTTAACATTTTCTCGTATGTGTCTTAGAGACACATGTTGGTAGAATTTGTAATATTTTATATCGGCATGATTAGGGTTAATGTTATAGTATATAAAACATGATTTGTTATATTATCTCTCTTAAAAATATGACTATTAACGGGATTTGTTATTAATTATAGTCATTTTTTCCATGTAGTATTCAATAATGTTATCTAGGTCATACAAGCATATAGTCTACAACAAATAATTCTGTACACCGTGCGTATCTTGTCTTAGAGAGGGCCGAACTTGGCCACTCGACTGCTAGCTAGCTCATCATTTCCTCTCGTAGTCATACTCCTAGCAATATCTTCTAGTCAAAGAAAATATTTGTTGTTCTGTTGTTAACAGTTATTTTTTCGTGTTCATGACTTTTGCTTTGCTTAAAATTTTTACTTTAAATTAATTAATGCGCTCTTCCATTCTTGGTATATTTCTCAGTTTTTTAACATGAGACACAAGTTTGCTGAATATGTGATAAAAACATAAAACTTGTCTCTCTTGAGTATACCAATGGATTAAGGATTACCTTAAAGTCTTCAAGTTATGACAAAGGAACTGAAGTATTTCTTTGATCGCTTGCGATTTTCTAAATCACCAAAAGGTAAATTGTTGATTCAATTTAGATATCGTAGCCACGCCTCTGAATTTCAGTTCTTTATTCTAAGCATCAATATTTGGCATCAGCTCTTTGATAAGTTGAAGATTATTAGGAATGTAATGAAGTTCATAAAATTACTTAAAGAACATCTTTCGTAAATTTTAATAATAATATAGCAATATTCTATAAACAATTTTAAATTTATGTAATATTTTAATTTTTGTTTCTTTTTCTTAAATCTCAAAACAAATTAATTATTTTTAGGTTTGTTTATTTGTTTTAATTTAATTTTCATTAGTTTTAATTTTTCATTATTTTATTTCATAATTATTATTTTTATTTGATTGAATCAATGTATGTTTTAACTTGTCAGTTTCTAATACTGTAATTTATAAGATATTATGTCTTCTTGTATTAGAAAATCATATTTAAAAAAAAAAAAAAAAATACAAATAGAAAAACCAAGTCGATGCGAGTTCATGTTTGGCGACGAAATAAAGCTTATTAAAGTGGGTCATAATCATAACCCAATCGACTTATTGGTTTTAAAGTTAACTGTTTTGCTCATACAATTCCTACATAATAATCACAATTATAAATTTGGCTATAAGTTAGCTCAGGTGTGAACTAAACCTAGTTTAAAACTTTTTCAAAAAAATAGGAAATTATTACTTTTTTTTGTTTTTGTATGGAACTTCTTTGGGTCCATTTTGTGCCATGCCATTTAATATTGTTTAAAATTATATAACATTAATCTTTAATAAAGAATAATTTCAGAGGGTTTACAAAACAGTACTACCACATCATTTAAATTGTTTTTATAAAGTCACGTAAGTAGCAGAGGGTTAAAATACCCATTAGACATGAACAGGTTAAAGTAAATTATATATTTGAAAGAATAAATGGCCATATAACTTTTTATAGAAAAAGATAAACTTATACCCATACCACATTACTGGAGAGTGTATTATGGATTTGTGCTGATGTGTATAGCACATAAAAGTAAAATAATATTTCTCTCAAAAATGTCTGATACATATTTATCGATTTTTGCAAGTACCCATGTTCATAAATTTATGATTGTTGATGAACAATATAGACGACGAATAAATCATTAGCTGTATGAGCTTTACACCGCTCTGAACATTGTAAGACGCGTAAAGATACAACGATTGCGCTGGCTGGGACACATCGGAAAGATGAAAGCAGTTATTTCAGAATGAAAGACATTCCAGAATTTATATGAATATATAAGAAAAAAACAGTAAACGGGGCAGACCTTTCCTGGTGAATAAAACTGGAGACAAGTGAAGACAAAATATCGAACGCATGGAGAACATTTTTTAATCAGGCAGAGACCAACAACAGGTTGTAGTGCCATCTAAGTAAGTAATAAAGTTTCTTTTGCCAAACCCATTAAAAGTTTACAGCGTTTTAACTAAAAGTGCGAAAAAGCTGGTTTTCTATATATTTTCCATATAGGTACCCGGGTACCTTTCCGCGCAATATAAGGTGGTTTTAGACGCGCACATAAGGTTTAAAAAATCTTCTAAGACGATTTCTGTTGCAATATAATATTTTTGAGCCAAATCTAATTAAACTACAAACATAATAATTAGATAGTTGATGGACAAGAAGACTATTCCGGAAAGAAGTTTGAATGGGGGCTATGTGAAAATATTTCCAGATTCTCATCATTTTCAATAGGCTTCGTTCTTATGACAAGTGAAACAAATGTACTAAATTTTATCAAACTATTTTCAAAATTGCGACATGTACTTTGCGCAAAATAACATCGACAGATCGTTACAGAAGGTGATTCTCAGCTGATAGATATACCAAAAGGTGGATCCAGGACCTAAGTTAATCAAATATAATGGTAGAACGCAGAGAATTATGATGATGGGAATGTGGTTATTCTCAAAACATGTAAATTCGACCCGAGTTCAATCCCGTGTTCAGTCAAGAATTGTCAAAAAAGTGTTCATTCATTTCATGTTGTAAATTCCTTCCTTAAAAAAATATAATTTAATGCAAATTAAATTTGATGAAATTAAGCCTAATTAAAATATCAAAAACTTCAATTAAAAATAAATTAATTTTTTCTGTCAAAAATGTCTAATACATATTTATCGATTTTTGCAAGTACCCATGTTGCGGTGCGGGTACCACAAGCAATTTTCGTTTTCCTGGGGATGGCTTTACTTTTGAAATGCTTGCTTTGTATATTATAATACCTGTTTGCAAGATTTTTCCTTCGTGTTATTTCAAGGCTGATTAAATTCTTCTACCACCTCGAAATTATAACTCCCTGCTTGCACTTCGTCGCCATATTTTTTTTGCCTTGATCTTTCTGCAGATGCAATCAATATCTTTGCTTTGTCCTAGTTTATACCTAGACCACTTTAAGCTGAATCCTTCTCCATCTCCTCATAGGCTTTTGTCTTAACTGTTGCCTTTTATACCAAATTTTTTTTCACTTAAAGGTGGACAAATTACACGGTAAATTGTTCCGTTTTCTGGAACTCTTGTGGTAGTAAATGGTTGTAGGATGATAGTTCCAAATCTCACTTCTAACAACTGTTCACTAATTTGACAGAAATTCTCTGATCAGACAAAAGAAACATATGTCTCTCCTATTAACAAGCATTTCATTTGCACTGAAATTCAATTTCTTTTGTTTTTATTATTTATTGAATATTTGTTTTCTTTATGTTCCTGTTTCCCTTTTTCATAATTATATTGTTAACGTTGTTATTTTATATATGAAGACTATCATTAGTTTATGCAGATCTACTCATAAATGCCAAATTTCCAAAATTAAGATAAGACAGATTTAGAACCGTGAATGTGTTTCTGATTTTTGTGTTAAGCCTTAAAGACCCATTTTTTTCTGTAAAAGACTGAAAAACGTTAAGAAAAATGGTCACATCTACCACCTCAAGCGAGTTTCCTAGACAAAAAAGTCTTATCTGACACTTACTACGATTAACATTCACATTGACCAATATTATAAGCTCTTAAGACTTTTTTCTTTAGTATTTAGGTTTTTTTGGATAGTATGACTTTTTTTTTTTGTGTGCAATACCACGCATAAATTCTTGCAAACACCGACATGTACGAATAACTTTAAGAATGCAGAGAATTTTGTTCTTGGATTTTCAAATATCATATCAGAGTAATACAGAGAAAAAAATAGTAAAATTAAAAAGGTCGATTATTCGTATCGTACCGACAGCTCAATTCCAATACATGCTAAAGCTTAAAAGTGATTTTTGCAGAAAAAGATTTCAGAGTTTACGGGTGATACAACATCCAGTTGTATGCTAAGCAGGCGCGGATTCTGGGGGGGGGGAAAGATATTTCCCCCCCCCCCCCTAAATTATAAAAATATGTTTTGCTTATTTCGATAATACACGAATTTCCGAATGTACAAAATTTTTGGAAATCCCCTCAAGTTTTTTTTTTTGTTTTTTTATAGAATCTCTAATCAAATTTTCCATAAGTATCCAAGTATTTATCCTAATAGTTATTTATTATATATTTCCAACGAAATATCTAGTTTACTGTATTTAAATACATATTATTCTACATTCAATTCCAGCAAGTGCCATCTATTTCCGAAAAATAAACGTTTGGGTTGAATATGCGAGCGGTTGAGTTATTAATAAGCTTTAGTATATGCAATATCTTTATTTGTGCTATGATAATTATTTACTATATACATTTGAATATAACCGTTTTTCGTATCATATTTTCATAATAGTAGGATTTGAATTGGAATTTTATATACATTGCCATTCTACCTTCCCATATACACATATGAATATATGTATTGGTCTAGTAAAAGATCACCAAAGAAGAATTATAAAACTGTCAAATTTCAAGTGCATTAATAAGAAAAGTTCTTTGATATACAAAAATACATAAAAATTAGTGAAACAGTGGTGAGTCCGTAATTTTTTTTTTAATACAATGTACCTATATAAGTATATATCATTACCTTCAGTCGAAAAGGATGTAGTCCAATGTATAAATTTTATAGGAGAGAGAAAAAACTTTCTAAGGTCTTTAGTTCTGAATATATTTTAAGTCTGTAAATCCAGTTTTGCTTTATTGATGACTCTTTATTGGCTTGCAAACCAACTAAAAATAATAAATTTATGTTTTACATAGCTTTTTGTGACTTATCACCTTTTCTATTTTATATTTTATACTTTTAATGTACATTTTAGCATGTCAATTTGCAAAAAATAAAATATACTATAAAATTATTTTATTTATTTCAATGTTGACTATTAACAAATATAAACAAATTTTTTTTAAATTTTCACATTTCAATGGAATTTTTGGAATTACATCTTTAGCATTTGGATATACATATCGTTGCAAAGCAAGAATTAGAAAAAAATATTTGTATTTTTTCTGCAATTGATGTATTTTTGTTAACTCTATTGAACTGCATCAAAAACTTAATTTTCAAAAATTGTGGCATTAGCACATTTACTACTGAAGGTATAGTATGTATGTATGTGCAGCCAAAATTATTTTTGTCTTTCCATAGTTATAAGCTTTAAAATTCCTTTCTAAATAAAAATAATTTAAATAAAAAAATTAGCTGTAATCAACTTAAACCAGAATAATTATATATGTATCTTTAGATTAAAACCCAAACAGTTCGACTTAAATTCATTATTTAATTTTAAAATTAGTGAAGCATATACCTACTTCCAAAATTTTGTTAACAATTGCATATGTTTTTTTTTTTTGGTCGAAAAATTGGTCAAACAATTTAGTATGATGTAGTCAAATAAATTGTTTCAAATAAAAAAAAACATTAAAAATAAATAAAATTATTTTTATAGCCAAAACGTTATTTAAAAAGATTAATTTATTTTATTTATTGAACTGATCTTATACTCTATTTTACCTTATTTTTGAGTTTTTTTTAAATATAATATAAACATATCGTTTTTAATAAACTTTTAAAAACAAATTTTTTACTTGTTTTGTACCATAAAAAATTTCACCCCCCTAAGGCTCAAGCTGGATCCGCGCTAAGGCTCGGTTAAGCCGATCAACACCAAAATTGTACAGAATTTGTGTTGAACAATACTCAATTCAAAAACATGCTAAGTCGACTCAAGATTTTTTTTGGGAATTGAAATGTCGGTATGAAATAAAAATTAACGTTGTGCATTAGAGCAAGCCAGCCTGCTTCAGTTCATACAAAAATACATTCATCCATACACACATTTTGCAACTGCAGGACAGAAGATTTATTTTGAAGACTGTTGCTGTTTTTTTGGTTTTGAGTGTTTCTGTGTTTCTTAATTTTAATTAAATATTTATAAATTTTTATTTGTGTAACTATAAGTCATAGGTTATTCATGTTATATGATAATAAAAACAGAAAATGGATCGAAAAAATTGTTGCACTTATTAAAAATTAAGGACTGCCACCTTCCTAAAAAAATAGAATGGAAGTTAACCGCAGAAAAGAAACCAATAAAGAATATTCTGATAATGAGCCATCATTTACACCACAAAAAGCACAATCGCAAAATTTTACATTACCAAAAAATTTTGCTATACCATCGCTATCATCTCCTGATCAAAACATTCCGTCAACGACACCATTGCCTTATATTGAACAAAATATAATTATAATTGAAGAACCTGCCTCACCACTTTCATCAGAATCTTAATGCATAGGTTTAGCTGACAAAAAATGGCCTGACTAAGAAAATAAGTAATTAAACAATACCTCCAAATTTTGAACTTTTGTGTTCAAGTTGGGTTTCTTAAGATTTTTTTAAGTGACTATACTAGGCAAAAAAGTCATAAGTCCATTTTCTCTACTTTATCATCAAAATTTCCCCCGTCTTTTACGGTAATAAAATCGAATCAAATAATAAATTTTCAAATCATTTTTGATATTTTTCAAAAATATTAAGTTTTAAGACACGAAAGATAAAAAAAAAACATAAAAGCTAAATATCTCAAAGATACGAAAATGGAGATGTGACTTTCTTTCTTTCTTTCTTTCCCCCGTCTTTTACGGTAATAAAATCGAATTAAATAATAAATTTTCAAATCATTTTTGATATTTTTCAAAAATATTAAGTTTTAAGACACGAAAGATAAAAACAAAACATAAAAGCTAAATATCTCAAAGATACGAAAATGGAGATGTGACTTTCTTTCTTAGGAGGTCAGTACTAACAACCTCACAAAGTTTACTAACAATGACCGCATTCGCATAAAAAACACGTATATATGACCGAATACCTTGGTGCGCATTAAAGGGTGTTAAGGGTAAATTGGTCTCTAACGCAAATGACAAAAAATAGCTAGACGGCTAAGAAGTTACAGATATTGCAGAATTTCAATTTAAAAATTTGGTTGAAACGCCAAAAGTACTTGTTGCACACATAAGGGTTAAAATCAGTCTATATTTGACCATAGCTCCCACGCAACTCCCACTCCGGAAAATAGTTTACAGTGCAATAACTTCCTTATAAATATTGGTAGTATGGTGTGGGGTATAAACATTAATTTTAATAGAAACGACCTCCTTTTTAACAAAATGTTTATTATTACTTTCATTCAAAGTATTGAATTTCTTTTAAAATACCCCTACTAACAACCGCATTGTTAAATACCTCGAAATTAAGTCATGCAAATTGTTTAACTAATTTAAATGCGTTTATGATAATTACGTATGAAAGCATTAAAAAAGATTTATCGGAGACAAACAAAATAAATTCTTGCTAACAAAACAACGGAAAATCCTTTCAACTGTTTTGTAAATAATACAATTCTACATATGAGCTAGAGGAGAAGAAGTAATAAAATATATTAGCATATGTGCTTGTGAAATATTTTAGAATATAAATGCATTATAACGCTTAAAATAAGCAATATAATAAAGACATTTGTTTGTGGCAGTAATAAATTGTATTTAAGGCATTAAATAATGGTAATTATTTAAAAAAAACAACAAAATAAAAATCCATTACTTTAATAAAACAGTTCCCACGTGAGGGTTCTCAGATCCTCGGGGTACGTGACAGATTTTTAAAGGGAAGGAAAATAAAAAAAATTAATTTTCAAATTTAAAAACTTTTCACTTGATATTAAAAAATTAAAAAATATAGAACTTTTTTATCGTTAAATCTTTCAAAGTCACACAGAAACAAGAACATTTTTGCTTGAAGGATTTTATACTTGATTTTGATGAATATTTCTGCAAACTTTTAAAAACAAAGCAACGTTTGAAGGTTCACCGAAAATAATTTAGTTTCAATGGGTCTGTAAAGCAAAAAACGGTGGGAACCACTGCTTTTAGATATGAAGAGGTATTTGCAAATATACAAATCATATACGTAATTATAATCTACATAATATGTAGACATCTTATGTTTCAGTTAAGATAAAAGATTTACTGTTACTGGAAAAAAATTTTCTATTTGTTATATTTTTAAAAGATTTCAAAGCGTAATGGAATTTGATTGTATCCTCTCTTTTATAAGTCCGTACTATAAGCAGAAGTATCGGTTTAATTTAAATTATTTTTCATTAGTTAATTTGATAAAATTTTTTCGTTTAGTTAAAAATATATGTATGGAGTGGCTATTAATAAGGCTCTCTAGTATTGTTACTACAGGCTTTATCGTTTATCTGTATGCATTTCATAATTTTCCAGTTTTTTTGTGCTTTTAAACGATAAATACATTTCTTAAAAGTTACTTATATCTCTGTCAAAAAGGAAAAAGTGCTTTAGTTTACTTAAGCTTAATTAAAGTTCATTGCATCTTCGATATATCCACGTTCAAAAGTACATATGACCACAGTGTTAATTAGTTTGCACGATATAACGGAAAGTTATAGCCAAATTACTTTTTGTTTATATTTTTTCAATGTTCAATAACATTTGGAATAAAAACTTAGGTTCGGTTTCGATCTGTGACATTAGCAACATTTTGTAATAAGCCCTTATAAATCTATATTAGAATTGAAGTAAATTTTTAAAAATCAACTTTAAAGTTTAAAATTGCCCTACAAAATTAAAAAAAATAGACCAAAGCATTTTTTCCTTATTGCCACAGATATTTACATACAGTGGGTAATGAAACTCGGTTAATTTTATTAGCATAATAAGTAGAACCCATGTTTAATTATAATTCAGCAAAAAAGGTTTATTAAAATTTTATTTTATGATATGATGCAAGATTTTTATAGCATCCCTAAAAAAATTCGGCGGCGTATAAGCGTTACATACAATATCTGGTTTCATATATCAATTATTTTACCATATTAAATTTAGTTATCTAAATATATTTGAGATTCAGGGACGAAGTCGGTATGGAGGCTATGTGAGATTACGTACCGATCCATGCCATTTTCAATATAATTCACCCTTGTAACAATTAGAGTCTATTTACCAAATACGATTAAATTGTCTCTAAAATTGAGGCCTGTTTTTTCGCTCAAGGTTTAAATGGACAGACAACTAACCATCCAGGCGGTCGCACGAACATTGTTAGATCGCTTCGGATCTAGAGCCAATGGGTATAAAATGTTATCAACAAATAAAACTATATAGCCTATTCTGTACCACCCTGTATTACAATATTTTTAAAAACTCAAAGATGTATCATATAAAAGCTTGAAATGTTCTCTAAAATATGTTTTAATAAAAATTGTAATATTGACCAAATTTTAAGATAACGGCAATTAAGAAAAATTCAGTTAAGAAATATTAATTTTTGATATTGACTCTAAATGGGTTAAAAAATCCGATTGCTTTGTTAAGATTGGAAAGTCATGTTGTTAAATTTCCAGTGATACCTACATTGTTAAGATCCAGTTCATACCTAGATATATATTGCTAAAATATTTTGGAACTTTGACGACCTTGGCCTTTCCAAATAGAGGCGATGGCGCTAAAAAACGTCTTCATTATAGAACTTGTTTTAGAAATACCAAAACGCCGTTTACATAAATATGAATTTTGTGTATAGACAAGTTAATATTCTAAATTTATGGATATGTTCTTTTTATTTTTACAAAATTTTTTTTAAGCACTAATCTGTTTTACTTTATTTATTATAAAGACAACACTTTTTTCATTTTGTAGCGACAAAAAAACAAGAGGGGAAGGCGGAACGTTTTCTTCCGCGAAGCTTTTACGCTGATAAGCCATACCTAAAAAAGACCATCAGAGTTCTGTCACAAAGAGTAGTGTTAACTTTCGTGCGTACCAAAACCCTCATAAAAAAAAATAAAAAGTGGAATTAAAATAGCTAATTTGTTATTAGTTATTATCAAACGATAAAAACAGGGTTGGCAAAACAACAAATATAGCAACCTGCTTATTTTACCACGCTGTCAAAATCGGATTTTCCAATTGCAAAGCGTTAATTGGAAACGCCGCGCTATTTAGGAATACTTCATACAAATTGTATGGGCATGAGGATTTTTAACAGCTAGAAAACGCCTTCCGCTCTTGTTTAGGTATGGCTGTAAGTCGGCTACAGCAACAAAAGAACTCGTGTAGCTTTGTTGATGTCAAAATAATGATCTTCGTATAAACTTGTATGGTTTTTTTAGACAGATTGTAGTCGGCTGTTGTCTTAATGTTTAATGTATAAGTTTTGATTCTATAAGTTCTTTTCAGACGTATATTGAAAATAGCATTTTAACCCATCTGCCTAATAGGAATTTAAAAACCCAAAAATAAGGACAATAAAAAAATTCTAGCAAAGGCTGATTTGTATTTAAGAGTATACAGTAATCAACCTGGAAAAATCAAAACATTAAAATTTTGGATTTTTTCAATATCCAACAGCCCATAACGAGTTCCAAATATGACTATTTTTTCCATATCGCAAAAAGTTTATTTTTGCGTAAATAAGAGCGTATTTTTACTTTTAAAATTTACTTGAAGAAAATTAAAAGTTTTTGTTATTTTATAATAATGGCGGCCAACACCATTGTGGCAGTCCTGAATTGAAATTAGCCAAACAGTTCCAGTATTCGTATTGGGTATTGAACAACGATAACGTGTGGGAAGTAGGGTTGCCCTTATCCATATAGCGAATTTTTTTGCAGATTTTTTTCATTCTTACCCGACCCAGTTTGGTGAATTTTGGTAAAAAAAATTATTTATAAATTTTTATTAATTAAAATTTTAGGTAAATCGGTTGATGTTAAGAAGCCCGCTCATATTTAGAGAAAACCAAAAAATTTTAGTTTCTTGGCTCATAACTTCAAAACTTTTAATTTCACAAAAAATGTTTATTACATGTTTTTATTTTTATTAAAAATGTATACACAATATTATATATCCAGAAAATTAATATTTTTTTGTTTTTTTTTCAATATTTATTTATTTAATCTGGAAACTGGTTCACTATTGATGGAATAATTAGTCGGCTGAAGTTAATATTTTACAATACCGATATACCATTAAATAGAAATTATGTACATATATACATATATAAATAAAACGTTATATAAAACGTTTCATTATTATATTCTTAATTGGTATATTCGCATTTAAAGTCTAAAAACTAGGGTATTTATTTAATCGTCGTTTTGCTCTAATCGGTTAATCGCTCGTTTAATTAACCGAGGTTTTGGTTTAATCGGTTAATAATTAGTTAATTTTTTTATTGATCGGTTAACCGATTAATAAAGTTTTTTTTATAAATTAAGTAATTTCAATGAAAACAAATACATAAATTATTCATTATTTGGAGATTATCAGTAAAAACGCAATAACATAACAAACATAAAAATTCTTGAACTAAAACGTGCAAACAAAAAATAATTCATATATATGTAATATTTATTTTTTTAATTGACACATATTTTGTATTAATTAAAAAATAGACTGTGATTTAATTTTATTATTTTATTAGTTATTTCAATAGTGTAAGGAGAACATAAAAAATAAAATTTTATCCAAAAAATTTCGTTTAAATGCATGTGATTTAAGCGATTCCTTTTTTTAGTTCTGATAAAACTTGACTTGATAAATTCTTTCATTTAACATAGATGTTGAAGAAATCGAAAGCAACCCATAATACAGAATATCTTATTTCGCAGTCATTTTCTTGGATTTATCTAAACATATAAAATCTTCCATTATGTAATTAGAATCCTGTTTTAATTTTTAAAATTTTTAATAGTTCTAATTGTTTCGGTTAATTTTGTTAAAATATTGATATGCGAAGAAGCAAAAAACAAAAGATATACATATAAAAAGTACGTGAAACAAAAAGCTGTTGACAGCAAACACTTATTTAAAATGAAGATCACTGAACACCTTCTTTGTTTGTATAAAAATTTTCTATTTATTTTCTAAACACATACCTTTTGTATATGAGACGAACCCAAATAATTTAAAACACAAAAAAATATATTATAATACTACAAAAAATTAAAAATTTCGCTTCAACGTTTAATCGACCGAAATTAACCGGTTTAATCGTTTATCAAAACTAGCCAATTTTAAATTAACCGATCAGTTATCCGGGTAGTAATTAAACGCAATAGAAAAATATGTTACCTTATGTTAGGATATCGGCAACAATACAATCAGTTAATAAAAATGCAACCCAAAAATTAATTACAAATTATAAAAAAAAAAACAGATCAAAATCTTCCGACGGTACCAACTGCTAACAGTCTTTCAGTTGGCGATGCCAATGGTGATGATTTGATTGCTTTCTCTAGCAATTAGAGTAATTTTACAACCATGCAAAGGGGGATCAGACCCTCATCAAGTAGTGATTCCGATACTATGTAATGTTTCACTTTGATATTTTTTAATTTTTGTCTCTACGCCATTATTCATTGAAATTGAGAAAATTCCAACTTAAAATGAGAATTTAATTTTGAAATTGAAAAAATTCCAATTAAAATTGAGAATATCAATTTAAAATTGAGAAAATTCCAATTGAAATTGAGAATATCAATTTTAAATTGAGAAAATTCCAATTGAAATTGGGAAATTTTAATTTGAAATTGAGAAAATTCAGAATGAAATTGAGAAATTTTAATTTAAAATTGAGAAAAATCCAAATGAAATTGAGAAATTTTAATTTTAAATTGATAAAACTTAATTATATGATTTTTATTATATTCATAAAACAAACATAAGGATGAAGAAATGAAAGTAAATACAAATCGCAGTATTATTGACCAACAGGCATATCTTCCAGATCCAGAGCAGATTGATAAAACGTTGTAGTATGTTGTATGGCATAGTATGCACTGCAATCTCCAGTAGTTATACATGTCTTAGTAACCTTAACCAACTCTTCTAAAAAGGCAAGCCTCTGCTCTTACATTCGGGGAAATTACGTTCGGTACATTCATCTTTGTTTTCGCCATACCTTTTATATTTGACCAAATAATTTGAATGGGATTAACCCTTATGTGATTGACAAAAAAACTACTTATTTTGTACGACAAGGTACCCGGCTACCTTCATACAAATCTTATGAAAAATTAACCATTTTGCAATTTTGGATCATGCTAAATGCTAATTTACGCCAAAGTTACAGGCGCGGTGAGTGTTTAACTGCAGATGAGCATTTATACGGATATCGTGAACGTACTCGTTTTACTCAAAATATGCCGGCAAAGCCTGAAAAGTATGGGATAAAAATATTTTGGGCTCGTGATGCTTCGAACACCTTCCCCTTACATGGCCAATTGTATACTGGTAAGCAGAAATTGAGCGCATGATAAATGTGGGAGATAGGACTGTCTTAGATATTGTTAGTCCATATAAGAAATCAGGAAGGAATGTCACAACCGATAATTTGTTTACATCTCTTTAACTGACAAAAGCATTAAATTCGTGGAATCTCACATCCGTTGGAACAGTGATACAAAATAAACATTGCATACCCGCTAATATGCAGACACATAAATACAGGTAAGTTTATTATTACATATTCATTTGGCAAAGTCTTACTTGATAGAACTTATTCACGTTCATAATTATAGTTTAGACAATTATTTTCTACAAATTTTGTATTTCGTAAAGAGGCGTCGTTGTGCACTTACGTGCCAAAACAAAACAAAAAAGGAAAGCTGTAATAATGTTATCAACCATGCATTTTACCCCGTTAGTCCAAAGCACTTTGACTGCTTAGCCCGAAAATCCTAAGGTGATGGCAAAATCACTCATACGAACAGCAATAAATATTATACTTGGAAAAGATTTTGATACTTCTGAACATCCAGGTACCTCAAATGTGCAAAGAGGTAAAAGTGACCATATCGCAGTAGCAGGAAGTTGCAAACTTTGTTCGAAACTTTGTCTGAAGCAAAGCAAAACTCGCAAAACTTGTAGCAATAGATCTCTACCTTGTCCAGTATGCACAAAATATTTACAGGACGATCAACCTAAATAAATTTGTAATCATACATTAATATGTACATAAATGATATATTCACATGAATATAAATATGAACATATGTATGTATACATTTTTTTTTTCTTTTTTTTTGCGAACATGTTAATATGTAATTGAATTTTTATTACTTTTTGTCAATATAATTTACAATAAAAACAATTTCCAGAGCATTTTTCTAGAATCGCATAAAGGTACCTGGGTGCCTTGTCGAACAGTTAAGGTTGTATGAAGACTGTTCACATGCTACGCCTATCTGAATTTATTAATTTTTTTCAAAGCTCCGAAAATTAATAAAATATCGAAAGTTAGGAGCTCTCAAGAAGTTTCAAATACTATGGTTGCCAATTTCTACAAAAAAATTTATTTCAAAACGCAAAAGGTACCCGGGTACCTTGTCAGTCACATAAGGGTTAAGCACCGGTGAATATGGGCTCAATCGCTGGAGTGTAGCTGGAGAGTATGATGAAAACAATGATGAAGGTACCAAACGTTATTCCCCCAATTTAGTAGAAGAGCAGAGACTTTACTTTTTAGAAGAGGTGATTAAGGCTTCTAAGACATGTATAATTACTGGAGATTGCAGTACATACTACGGCATACAACATACTAGAACGGTTTACCAATCTGCTCTGGATCTGAAAGATATGCCTGTTGGTCATTAATACTGCGATTTGTATTTATTTTAATTTTTTCCATCAAAATGTTTGTTATGTAAGTTCGTTGTATGAATATTAAAAAAAATTATATAATTCAATTTTATAAATTAAAATTTCTCAATTTCATTTGGAATTTTCTTTATTTCAAATTAAAATTTCCCAATTTCATTTGAAATTTTCTCAATTTTAATGATGAAACAGAACTGGGGCTGAACGATATTTTTAATACAGTTTCACATAAAATTATGCCAGAGAATGCGGTCGAGAAATAAAATTAATTTTATTTTGAAAACGTTTTTCCTCATGCTCTCACATAGAGACAATTTTCATTCAATTTCATACATTTTGTAAACAAAGAAAAAAAGAACAAATGAAAATGAATGAAATGAGAGAAAATTTGCAGTTACGGTCGACGTTTTAATTATGGACTTAAGAATTATTGCCTGAAGTTGAAGACTCAATTCTGTTTCATCATTAAAATTGAAATTCTCAATTTCATTTGGAATTTTCTCAATTTCAAATTGATATTCTCAATTTCAATTGGAATTTTCTCAATTTCAAATTGATATTCTCAATTTCAATTGGAATCTTCTCAATTTCAAATTGATATTCTCAATTTCAGTTGGAATTTTCTCAATTTCAAATTTAAATTCTCATTTTCATTTGGAATTTTCTCAATTTCATCTGGAATTTTCTCATTTTCAATGAAAAATGGTGTAGTTAGTTGTTTAATAAATGTATGTACTCGTATGTATTAACCCGCTTCAATAAACTTGTAATAATTTATTATCTGAATTATCACAATTAACTGCAATATTTTAATTTTTTTTACCAAAAGCTGTTTTAATTAACACTATTCCTTTCATATTTTATTTTTAATTTTCACCACTTTCTCAATTAAAATCTCTTAGTTAAATGAAGCTTGCGAAAATTTCTAGAAAGAAAATGGCATAGAAAAGCTGTTTATGGTCTCCCAAAATATGCTATGTTTGTATGTATAAAATTGAGAAAAAAGCTTTTAAAAAAGTCAAAAAGAATGATCATAAAAAACACAGAACAAATGCGGTATTTTCATATGTATTTAAAAAAAAAACCAACAATATACATATGTTTGTCATAACAAGTACGTTTTTGTATTTTTAAGTTGATGATTTAAATAAAAAAAGAATTAAAAGAAAAAAAATAATAAAAATTACCACTGTTAATATCTTTATGGCGATGTGGGTATAACATTTATGTCATTTTTTATACCACGTTTAAGTTAAAGTATTTTTTTAATAAAAAAAGAAGTTAACTACATACATACATACATGCAACTAGAAACATACTTACATATACATATGTAGATACATTTTTCACAAAAATTGATATATCAATTAATCATTTTCACTTTCTAAAAATGTTCTTAGTTATTTATTTTCACTTTAAAAAAATATTTTTAATTCTTTTTCTTTTTTACACAATAAACTGCAATGAATATTTGCATACTTTTAATTAAATGTATCTCTTTTATATGTAAGTAAAACTAGTTTAAAGCGTTTAAAGGAACTACACACTACTATGATTGCAAGTATAATTTTGCTTCAAGAATGTCAAAACTATTACGGTGTAGCAAACATTTTGGTTATTTTAGTTTTACTAATACCATCATAATTAATGGTTTATGAATCGGAATCCTGAAATACTAATGTTCAAAATTTTAAAATAATCAATACAAAAATTATATTTTCCAAGCCAGTTTACATAAAAATACTTTAATTGTTGTTACCATGTCCGACGATGTTCTATTAATTAATTGTAGATATCATTTTGCAATCACATTTTTTCTTTGCGTGAATTAGTTTAAATCTATTTTTTTAACTTAACAAAATCGTTCTTACATTAATTATTTATTTTTCTACTTTTATAAAACTGGTATAACCAGATAAATGTATTTTTTTTTTTTTTATATTAAATAAATTAATGGTTTTTGGTAAATTTTTTTATTTTATGACTTTTTTATGCGATTTTGGTCTTATGTTTAAGCCAAGATTTGGAGTTATGCGGTTTTTTTTTGCGGAACGAATCATCAATTCTGTGTGAAAATGGAGACTTTCTTATGCAGATTTCCTTTATGCGGGTTTTTTTTGGACGCGGCGGTTAAAAAGGCCTGAGTGTATATAAGTGTAACTCGTATATTAATATATTATAATATTATATATTCTCATATATTCTCAAAAAAAAAAAAAACATCAAATCAAGAAATATATAACATCAAAGCCTGTTGGGAATTTTAAATGTCCCATCACAGAAGTGGGAAGATGTATTTTTCCATCCAAACAATTTCTATGGACCCCCAGGTACATATTTACTTAAAAATGAAGTTAAAATCGTATGAGCGGATCTTTGGGCAATCATCAATGGGTTAATTAAATAAAAATTACCCCGCGTGGCAAATAAGTTCGAACGTTTGGACATATAGGCCCTAATCATGTACAACGCAGCGCAACGCCACAGAACTAACGCAACGCCAAAGAATAACATTGAAAGCACAAACAATGTCATAAATATTTTGTAATTTTGTTGTTGCTTTCTACAGAAATTCACATTGCGTCTTAAAATTTCAAACGCTCCATTGCACTATAGGAAATTTCCCCTTTTTTTTGGCCAAAAGTACTTAATTTTTTTCTTGGAGTTTTTGATTTTTTTTTTCACTATGTACTTAAAAACATACTAAAAAAAGCATCCCCGAAGAATAAAGCATCAATGATGCTTTACCGTTATTTTATAAATGCAAAAACATGAGGTTTGTTTATTAAACAAAACGAGGAAGTTACTATATTAAATTAGACGTGTATTTAAGTTTAAAGTTTTTATTCAAAAAATTCATGTAAAAAAAGTGAAAAATGAACAATAATGCTAAAAGTGAGTACTTTTATAGTAGTTAAAAAGATATTCAACTTTTTTTTTAATTTGGTTAAATCGAAGGAAAGAAAAAGACCTTGATGTTATATACCGTAATAATAAATTGCAACTTCACTAAGCTCCGAAAAAAAATGATAAAAAGTGATAGATATAACACTTACGCATTTCGATAGAGCCATAAGTTGTCATCCATTCGCAATTTATTTCAGCTGCATATACTTGCATATGTCTTAAAAAAAGCGTATTTTTCCAGGTAACTTCAGCGTACCAAATGCAGACTTACGCGTGACAAACTTTTTTCCCCGTGACGGTGCGTGACTAAAAATTTATTAGCTTAAGGAGGAACACTTCCAAAAAGCGAATCTAAAAAATCATTTAGTTTGGCCCACTCGTTTGGCTAAAAATTAGTTTTGGCCAAAAAAAAGGGAAAATTTCCTATAGTGCATTGCTTGTGTCGTTGAAAATTTTAAAACGGTACATGAATTTCTGTTGAAAGCAACAACAAAATTACAAAATATTTATGACATTGTTTGTGCTTTCAATGTTATTGTTTGGCGTTGCGCTGCGTTGTACATGATTAGGGCCATAGTATTTGTTCTCGCACTCAAAGCGGGGAGCTCGTGGATTCAGAATTTATCAAAACACTTTTTGGTAACAGTGGGATCCCTAAACACTTTTCTAGTTTTTCGGCAAGTAAATGGGGATTTGAATTCTTTGTTAGTAACAGCAAAACCATATGTATGTATTCGAAATGGTTTTAATAAAACTCTATGTAGACGTGTACATATTTGCATATTTTTTTTGAACTAAACTAAAATATTTTATTTGTGTTTATTACTAAAAGTCTACTTTTTACAATTGTTAAATGTTACATCGTAATATACATACAAAACATAATCTCTTATTCGCAGTTTAAAGTTTAAAACGTGAAAAACAAACTTTAATATCAATATAACAGTTTTAATTGATAATTACCCGATCGCTATACACTTCTACAAACTTAATTAAATTAAAATTTTTGCTGAACGTATTAATTCACGTAATAAGCCAATAACAATGTCAAGATAGCAACTATGCCAACATTAGCATAATTATGACCAGCACTACCGGCTACATAAATACCAGATGAGTCTGCAATTAGCGCTGACGATCTTATATTACTGTAATACCCAGGCAATTTCATTATATCAGGTTGACTATAGGGACTTAGAGGTGCGAGAGGGACAGATCCTTCTGGTATTACTAAGGGTGTTGTTGCCTGTAATGGTGCTAAGGCCACGCCTCCTTCTAAGGTTGACAATTGCTCAGGTATTGTTGCAGCAGATGTAGCAGGCGATGAAGCTGTAGTGGAAGTAGTGTCTGTAGTAGGAGCAGCGGATACTGGAGCTGGAGTTGAAAGCTCTGGCGGAGGAGCTGGATAGCAGGCAATTTTTTCAACTTCAATGGTTTTAGTGCTATCATTTGGATCAATTTCTGGTACTTTAACGGGTACACAAATTATTCCTCCCGGAGCAGCTGGCTGTTCAGCGGGTACTGCACTAGGTGCAGGTGGTTGATCAGTGGGTGCTGGTATTGCTGGTTGAGGTGCTACTGGGTTTTCTGCCATTAAAGATGTAGCCGCGGCTCCTGCTGGCTTGCCTGGTACAGAAGCCCCAGCATTATTAGCAGAATTTGTATTTTCCATATTGTAGGGGTAGATTGGTGCTAAGTGAGCGGGTTGTTCTGCAGCAGGTGCTGGAGGAGCATAAGAAGGTGCAGGTGCTGCAGGTACTGGAGCATATGAAGGTCCTGGTGGAGCAGGATTTGTTGGTTGTGCTGCACCTGTGTTAATCACAGTAGTACCTCCACCAACATCAGTAGTTGTTACTGAACCAGGAGGCCCATTATTAATTATTATTATTTTATCATCATTTTCTTGCCTATTGCTACCACCACCACCATAACCGCCTCCACCACTATAAGAAGGAGCATGATCTACAACCCTGGTGTGTGTGGGCGTTAAAGCATGGCCAAGCAGACCTCCAGCTAAACCACCAGCAATTAAACCACTTCCTGAAATTGATTAGAAAATTGTCATGTAAAAAGGAAGTAACGATTTAAAGAACTATTTTACGTACCAAACCCTAGACCTGAAGAAGACTTCTGTGGCTGTTGTATAAACGTTGCTCCAGCTGGTATAGCGGATCCGACAGGCAAGAACGTTGCTCCAGCTGGTAAAGCTGCTGGTGAAGGATAATATGCTGGAGCAGCAGCTACTGGATGTGATGGATAATATGTAGCACCTGCAGGTAAGTGACCGGGGCTATGATAAGAGGCTCCAGCAGGGTAACCTCCACTTACTGGTGAGGAGGGATAATAAGAAGCACCGGGTGGCAACTGCCCTGGCGAGTGGTAAGTAGCACCCGCAGGAACATGACCAGCGGGATGATATGTCGCTCCAGCGGGTATGTGGCCAGAAGGATGATATGTTGCCCCAGCTGGTAGTGACGAGTGATATGTAGCTCCAGCCGGCAACTGTTGTTTGGGATAACTAGACTGAACATTATGTGCATTGGTAGCAGTTATAGGAGTATGATAACTACCACTTCCGAAACTTCCGCCGGTAGAATTAAAACGATTACGATTATAGCTTGACTGTTGATTATTATAATTAGTAGCTGCTACAGGTCTACTAGCAGCATTAGATGGCGATTGGTATTTGGGAGGCGGTGAATAGTTAGGATTATATGCTGGTGGTTTTTCATTAACATTGGTCCTGGCACCACCAGCCGGATTTGTAGCCGAATAAGCTGGTGGAGGGCCTTGTTTGGGAGGCACATTCCATCCTATAGGAGTATTACTTGGTCCGGCTGCTGATGCATGAGTATTACTTTGAGAATTGGTATAGGTATTACTAGCTGGTCGAGGAGCACTCAATGTATTTGCACTACTGGGACGTCTATTTGCTTGTTGATTATAACCAGCATAACTTAACGAAGATAATCCAGTATGTGACAAAGACGGGTTCGGTTGATTTGAGGAGCTATGACTTGAGGAACTGTGGCTTGTATAGCTATGACCACTACTTGGTTTATTGTATGAAGTACGCCTAACACTTGAAGAAGACGAAGAAGATGAGCGCCGACCACTATTTGAACTGTATATTCGTTTAGCTTGCACATTTCCATCTGTGATAATGGAAAACAAGACAATTGCCACTAGTAGGTAGTTATATCTGTTGTTTTTACCCATTGTGGTATGGGCTTAACTAGCTGTAATTGAAGAATTAAATGTGAAATGGACATTAAATTTAATTTACACTTTTAAGATATTACTTAAATTACTGTCAGATCGTTAGATGTTAAATGTCAAATTAAACTACTTACATAAAATTTATCTTATCCGGTCGTCAGTTATTTAAAAATTTTATTGTAAGAAATAGTTTAATAAGAGAATTCATATTAAAAAAAATTAGTTTGCAAATAAGGTGGATTAAATTTGCCTTATTTCTGATTAAGTATACAATTTTTCAGTGAAAGTTTATTTAAAAAATGGTGTTTTGCTTTTTTTAAAGTTTGCATTTAACTAAAATTTTATGTAAGAACAAAACCATTAACAAACGAAAAACTAGCCACCAAAATGTCGATATTTCTTTACACCTTATAGAACCATAGATGATTTTAAGGACCAGTTTGTTAAACCTGCTGCTAGGTTTGTATCAATTTCGCTTTTCTTTTCACTATGAGTTAGTTTTTTTAATTTCGTTTTTCCTTTCACTATGAGTTCCGACCGGTGTAACATGTCAATCTAAAGCGTTAGCTAATGTATTATTATTCATTTTATTACTGCAACGAATATTCGAATACATTAAAGTGCGTTTAAATAAGGCAAAAGCTGCATTCGGCATGGTCCCATCTATTTGGAGATCTTAGCAAATATCCACAACAACTAAGCTACGCATTTGCACGTTCGCAAAGTCTATCCTGTTTTACGGTTGCGAAATCGCCGCGCGCCATAGGCCCATATTAATAAATTATCTTTCAGATTTAGGCATTGAGAGTGTACTATAAAAGCTCTTAACCGTCACCTAACATAGCTATTTAACGCTTATCTTACCAACAAATGTCCATGATATATACTTTGAAGTTTAATTCAGTGTAGTAATGAAAATATTCGGCATATCGTAACCAAACATCTTGACTTTTATATTACATATCGCACTTGTTCAACAATAGTGTATTTAATCAATATTTTTTTTCATTTTTTTGAAAACCGTTGTAAAAATATCTTGCTATTTTGTTTACTTTTCGGTAATGAAACTGCTGGCTTAAAAATGATTTTTCAAATGCCATTAATGCAAAATTAATAATTGTTTTGCTTTTACTGAACATTTTTAAACTTTGAGTTAATACAGAATTGTTGAAAAATGCGATATGTTTTGTATAGTTTAACAAAAAAAAAAAAAAGCCTTTAAATTCATAATTATTCTATTTTTTATAAGTCAAAACAAAAAAATGTAAAATAAACTACCGATATATGTCCCATAGACACTGAAGCTCTTGTTGCTCTCCAAATACGCCAAATATCATAAAAGAAATTACATATCAGTGCATGCAGGAAGTTTCTCAGGAAGAAGCTTCACCAAATGTAACTAATTGTGCAACAAATAAACGCAAATGATGCAAATACTTTTGTATGTAGACAATGTGTTTAATTAAAATGTTTCCCTAAATTTACTTATTTTTAATTAATTAAAGCTTTTTTCTTAACATTTTCTCGTATGTGTCTTAGAGACACATGTTGGTAGAATTTGTAATATTTTATATCGGCATGATTAGGGTTAATGTTATAGTATATAAAACATGATTTGTTATATTATCTCTCTTAAAAATATGACTATTAACGGGATTTGTTATTAATTATAGTCATTTTTTCCATGTAGTATTCAATAATGTTATCTAGGTCATACAAGCATATAGTCTACAACAAATAATTCTGTACACCGTGCGTATCTTGTCTTAGAGAGGGCCGAACTTGGCCACTCGACTGCTAGCTAGCTCATCATTTCCTCTCGTAGTCATACTCCTAGCAATATCTTCTAGTCAAAGAAAATATTTGTTGTTCTGTTGTTAACAGTTATTTTTTCGTGTTCATGACTTTTGCTTTGCTTAAAATTTTTACTTTAAATTAATTAATGCGCTCTTCCATTCTTGGTATATTTCTCAGTTTTTTAACATGAGACACAAGTTTGCTGAATATGTGATAAAAACATAAAACTTGTCTCTCTTGAGTATACCAATGGATTAAGGATTACCTTAAAGTCTTCAAGTTATGACAAAGGAACTGAAGTATTTCTTTGATCGCTTGCGATTTTCTAAATCACCAAAAGGTAAATTGTTGATTCAATTTAGATATCGTAGCCACGCCTCTGAATTTCAGTTCTTTATTCTAAGCATCAATATTTGGCATCAGCTCTTTGATAAGTTGAAGATTATTAGGAATGTAATGAAGTTCATAAAATTACTTAAAGAACATCTTTCGTAAATTTTAATAATAATATAGCAATATTCTATAAACAATTTTAAATTTATGTAATATTTTAATTTTTGTTTCTTTTTCTTAAATCTCAAAACAAATTAATTATTTTTAGGTTTGTTTATTTGTTTTAATTTAATTTTCATTAGTTTTAATTTTTCATTATTTTATTTCATAATTATTATTTTTATTTGATTGAATCAATGTATGTTTTAACTTGTCAGTTTCTAATACTGTAATTTATAAGATATTATGTCTTCTTGTATTAGAAAATCATATTTAAAAAAAAAAAAAAAAATACAAATAGAAAAACCAAGTCGATGCGAGTTCATGTTTGGCGACGAAATAAAGCTTATTAAAGTGGGTCATAATCATAACCCAATCGACTTATTGGTTTTAAAGTTAACTGTTTTGCTCATACAATTCCTACATAATAATCACAATTATAAATTTGGCTATAAAAAGTAAATTCCAAACGAAATCGCATCACAAGATTGTGTGGTGATAGATCCATTGGGGCGTTGTCATACGTCCTAAGCACATACTGGTTCAGCGATATTATTTACTACTAATAAATGTCTATTGAAGCTTATTGTGGTCAGTCTCATATTAGAACTTTCTCCGAAATATAACTTTTTCTGCAAAAATTCTTAAAAAATTGTTGGTATCCAAATAAAATTCAGCATTACTGACATCTATATATCTGTGGTCACAAGCAATAACCGCCTAAGTCGAATTAGTTTTCGAGAAACGGCACTTTATATTTATAAAAGCGTTTCTGAAAAAATTAATTGCATTAGAAGAAATGTTATTCAGAATCAAAGATTATTATAGCAAACGTTGTATTATGTGCTGTTTCCAGGTGACAGGCAATGGATTGTGTAGTAAAATTTATATGAAAACCATTAATTTTTTTGAGTGCTTTTCATATAAATTTTCCTATACAATCAGTTGTCTGTCACCTGGAAACAACACATTAATTTGGAAAAAATTAATAAAAACAAACTAGGGTATTCATTAAATCGAGCTTTTGCTTTAATCGGTTAATCGCTCGATTAATTAACCGAGGTTTTGGTTTAATCGGTTAATAAACATTTAATTATTTTATTGATCGGTTAACCGATTAAAAACTTTTTTTTATAAATTAGGTAATTTCAATATAAAATGCATTAATTATTTGTTATTTGGAGTTCTAGTTGTTTCGGTTAATTCTGTTAAAAGATTGATATGAGATGAAACAAAAAACTAAGCGCATGGATATAAAAACTACGTGAAACAAAAAGCTTTTGACAGCAAACACTTATTTAATATTAAGATCACTAAACACCTTCTTTGGTTGTATAAAAAAATATTTTTTAAACACATACCTTTTGTATGTAAGACGAAACAATTAATTAAAAACCAAAAAATTATATAAAAGTACTAAAAAAAGTTAAAAATTTTGTTACATCGGTTAATCGACTGAAATTAATCGGTTTAATCGTTAATCGAAAATAAGCAACTTTAAATTAACCTATCAGTTAGTCTGGTAGTAATTAATCGGTTAGCCGATTAACGGTCAACCGAATGAATACCCTTATATAATCTAAATTCTTTCTTAAGTAGACTTAGCTGGTTATTGCTTGTGACCACAGATATGAAGGTCAAATAATTTTCAGTAAATCTCTGCGCAGGGGTTTTATAATGGTTTCGGACACTGTTTGAACTGCAACAAATCTAATAAAAAATTAAGTGCATCTTATATTATTTCGCAGTTGTAAACAAATGTTGCCATTAACATTTCGCAACTTTTCACAAAATGAAGAGAGTACGGCTCTATCAACATAATTTCGTAGAAATTCCGCACACGTTTCTTTCATATGAGTTTTGACTGCATTTCACTTTAAATGTTTAACAGAGTACGAGGCTTATCTCATGGCTTTGCAAAACTTAACGTTTTAATAAGTTATAAGTATACTACATTGTTTTGCTAAGGCAAGCAAAAATCCTATTTTGTTTAACTGTTTTTTAAAAAAAAGTGTTTAAGTTTTGTAATTTTCCAAAGAGAGAAGACAATAAAAATTTAATTTTATATTTTTTTTGTTACCACTACACGAGTATAAAATAAAAACTACAAAGAAGAAAAAAGACAATTAAACTTTAATTTAATTTTATTTTTTGTTACCACTGCACGAGTATAAAATAAAAACTACAAAAACCGATTAGCTGTTGATTAAAATTCCGTACGAAATATTATGAGCTGCACTTGTTTCAAACATAAAAGAAAAATGTTGCTTACTTTTTGAATTTCCGTTAAAATTGGACCTATAAACATAAAATTAAACATGCAAGTTCCCAAGTGAATGAAAATCTGTAAGAGTGGTTTTTTCGTACTTTTTCGAACTGTATTGTTTGCCAACAGGTACTTATTGAATTTTTGTTAGTATTGCAGCAACAAACATAAAATTAAACAAGCAAAGCGTTGAATGAGCATCTGTTAGAGGCAATTTTTGGTACTTTTTTGTACTTTATTTTGTGCTTTTATTGTTGTTCGTTAAATAAAAAAGAGAACAGGTGTCTGGTACTATTTCGAAATTCGGCTCTTTTAAGAAGTATAAGTGTAAATCGTGAATTTTGGTTTTTTTGTCCCCAATCTACCGTTTAAATCAATGCACATAGAAATAAAAATTATATAAAATTCGTAACTTATCTAAAAAATGCCATGTGAAAATTTTGTACTTTTTCTGAATTCGAACGTTTAAGGGGTAAAAATCGTACGTAATTTTGTTACTTTTTCCAAGATATTTTTTCTTCATCTATTTATTTTCATCGCACAGCCTAAACGCCTGAAGCTTAAAAGTTGACATTTGGACCTGAGGCAGGACTTTCACCAAATCGATCACGCTGACCTCATATCTGTTAAGCTAAAGGAGATACAAAAAAATTGAATACCTATTATTGTTTATTAAAAATAAGCGGACAGGTGTCTAGCACTTTTTTGAAATAAGGAGTAAACGGGTAAAACCTGTATTTTTAAAAACTTTTTTGCTATGCCATCTATCTTTTAAACCAATAAACATTAAAATAAAAAATATATCACATTCGTAACTTATCTAAAAAATACAAATACAAATTTGATGCGTTTCGAAATTCGAATGTTTAAGGGGTGAAAATCGTACCTAATTCCGTTATTTTTTTTTTTAAACCTTTTTCTTCATCTACCTATCCATATATATAAAATTGTAACGTTACTGCCTGATTCATCATCGCACGACCTAAACGCCTGAAGTAAAATGCTGAAATTTGCCCGCGAGGTTGGCCTCTCGCGAAATCGATTACCTATGATGGGACTTTTGGAAATTTTTATGGTTAAAGGGTTAAAAAGGTTAAAGCGGGAAATTCCCTAACCTGATGCTCATTAAAATAATAAGCGGTTAGGTGTCTGGTACTTTTTTGAAATTAGACCCTTTTGGGGAGTAAACCTGTATTTTAAAACTTTTTTGCCACGCCATCTATCTATTAAACCAATAAACATTGATATAAAAAAATAACACATTCGTAGCGTATCTAAAAAATACAAATAAAAATTTTCGAAATATGAACGTTTAGATGTACAAATCGTCCCTTTACAAAGTAGCAGGTTTAAACCTAGAAACATAAACTTTGGCGTAAAAATATGTCCACATAAGAAAAAAGGGCGCTAACGAAGTAGCGGGTTAAATGCTAGTATTAAATAAAATTTTTAAATTAAGGGTAAAAGTGTTAAACAAAGTTGATATTTTAAGGGAAAATATGTGTTACTATGCACTGTATATCTATAAAAAGAAAAAAAAATATTTCACTTACAAAAAAGGAGAAAAAATCGCAAAATTAGACGAGTTTGAAACAGTTGCACAAAAAGTCGCAGAGGGTCAAAAAGGCTGCAAATCGCAACTAAAGTCGCACAACGGTAACGTTTATCTGGGGTAAGTGTTAAGTTTAGAATCAATCTAATCTCACTTTCAGATCATTTCAAGTACGAATTTGGGATTTAACCATCTTAGAAAATCTTGGATCAAGAACTATTTCAGATAAGATTGTATCTCACTTTTACTTAAGTCAATCCTGTTTTTGGGTTACTTTAAATACGGGGCACTTGGATAATGCTTATTTGAAGCAAACATAATGTACTCGATTTAAGGAAATCCTACCTTAACGTACTGTTGACACCATTTCGGCACGATTTAAATACTGATGGACTGATTTTTCTTTTCACTTAGAGCCATTAATGCCAATGCCTACCAATATCAACTCATTCGACATATTAATATACATGTAAATATATCGCTTACTTAATCATAAATAGGCACAACACAAAATTCACAAATGAAAACTAGCTTCAAAAACATGGCAATTGTTTTAACAATTTGAGTCTTTGAGTCGATCTAACGATGTCCATCCGGCTGGCTGGCTGTGCATGTAAACCTTCTGTCTTTTACAGCTCGTAATTTTGAAGAAAATTTGACGAAGTTATATAGATTACTTCATATAGCCCCCATACAAGCATCATCGGAATAGAGTTCTTGTAATCATAAACCATTTTATTACGTTGCAATCTTAATCATCTTACCAAATATTATTGGAGTCTGTCGATATTTCACCATCGCTTCCATGTAAATACTTCCCCCGAAACTTACTTTTAATGCCATAACTTCCTTATAAATATTGGTATTGACATTGGCGACAGTAACTTTGACCAAAGCTACTATGTCGTGTGAACATTTTATGTATATAGGTCCAGAGCTGAACACAGGTCCTATGTAAGCCCGCTACTTAAAATCGCCCTGTGACCAAAAAAAATATCATATAGATGAAGTTATCTGAATAATATTCGGTATAAAAAACTTTCACATGAATCTTAACCTCATAATATAATTTTGTTCTGGCGGATACATTATAGCACATGGGTCCCAAATGCGGTACACTTTTGAAAATGAATCTCTTAATTCTGTGCTGTAGGGTTTCATATAGCCGGGCTTGGCCGCTATGATTTCTTACTTGTTTTATAAATATTATCATTTATATTTTTTTCCAAAATCATTATTCGTAATGTTTTTGTTTATTTCTTCTTAAAAAAATGTTCCAAACAATTTTTCTACTTTTACCATATTGATATATAATTCACCTATATATAAGTATACTATAAGTCACCTAAAATGCAAAAGGGTGTAACAACAACAAAAAATCCAAATCGAGTTTTTAAATGATTTTTGTTCCTTTTATTAAACTACCCAGCAAAAACTTGGTAATGACTTGGAATTACTGCACAACTAACTTTTCAATGACAACTTCATACCATCTGCATTACATAGAAGTAGTTTAGTAATGACTGACATATAATCTGATACATAAGCACTGGTTTATTAGCTGATTAACGAAATTTATAATTAATTCATAATAAAATGCATTTGAGGCTTTATTTATTCAAATCTAATGCAAATTGATTTTTAATACATATTTGTTCTTACAGTTTTTTTTTTATTTCTTATAAATAAAAAACTATTAGAGATAGATTTGAATACACAGAAAAAAATAAAAATTTTCTCTTAGTACCAAGTTTATACCAAATTCATAATATTGTGTGGTTGATTTTGCTCCTATTATCAAAATGATTAAATTGATTACTAAAAATTGTAAAATTTTGAATATTTTTTTTTAGTAAATCATATTTTTAATTTTAATTAAAAAAATTATCAAAAAACTTTGCCATTTGAAACAATGTGTTAATAAATTTTATTACATATTGACAATTCCCAACAACAATTCTACAAGTTTAAATTATTTTTTTTTTAACGAAAAAGTCAATTAATATTTTTTGATATATAATTAATATTTTAATTAAAAATTTATTTCAAAACAACTTAAATATTAAATAAATCAAAATTTATTTTTAGTTTTCTTTCAACTAAAAAAATAATTGAATCAATTATCATATTAATTAAATTTAAATACTTTTCGACCCATTTTTTCAATTGATAAAAACATTCTTCTGTGTATGAAAAGTTTAAATAATTAATTGATGTCCTAAATGCACGGTATTCAAATTTTGCATTAGAAAGTAAATTAAATTAATAACACAATTTGTGTGACAAATTCAGTTTTATTGATACCAATGTGAAGTACCTATTTGTAAGCGTAGGTGGTAAGTACTTGTCCCCAATGACATCACCGTGTTAAAATAATGAGTTAAAATGCCAATGTATAAGTAGTGAAGAGTAGGTATAATAGCTTTTTAACTCATTACTTTTCAATGTAAGTTTTTGCTGGGTAAATGTTCATAAAAAATGTTAGATCCATGCAATCAAAAATGGCGACTTTATTAAAGCAATTCAAACGCCAAGAACACCTTGTTGTTATTGATTTTGTAAAGTTTTTTGCTTCTCCTGTAAAAAAACAAAAAGTGTTGTTACACCCTTTTGCATTTTTAGTGACGATATACATATCTATGAAGTATAAATTATTTATAATAGAGATACGAACATTTTTTAAAATTGTGTTATATATTAAATTTTTAAAGAAATATAATTATAATTAAAGAAAAAGTTTCTTATCAAAAAAATAAAAAAAAAAATAAATAAATAACTTGACACTTGTTGAACTTTACTACAGATAGATCAATTAAAATTATTCTTGGAATTCGATGTACGACAGAAACAAATAAATATTTATTTTGAAAACAACATCATGTTCACTGAAGTGCAAAATGTGCTAGTTATTTCCTACATACGATTAAATACGTATGATTGTTTACATGTATTTGAGTAGTGTTACTGAGTAACATAAGTTTCTGGTAAATTTTAAGTATGAGTCATTCTTAAATAACTAGTTGAAATCAAAATAAGTTTATAAATAATTTTTTTTTTACAAAAATTGTTTATATGTTTCACAAACCTTTAATGCCGCTTTTGAATTTACACATTTAAATCTATCATAATAAAAAATTAGGTTATGTATGAGTCTCAAAATAATTCAGTATAAAGATTTCTTGTATTTTATAAAGATTAGTTTTAAGTACTAAAAACGTTTTTAGCCAACTTAATTTAAGCAACATCACAACATATAAACTAATATTTGTTACCAATTTTTTAGCAACTAATCCTTAACTGAACTTGTACATATATAAAAATACTTCTGCACGCAGAGAAAAAACATTTTTAAAAATGGTCACCTCCAACAAAACTATTTTTAAAGAAATTTTTTTAACATATTAACCATATTATTGTCACCGACAACCACATTATTGTTAAATTGGTCCTCAATCAAGAGGCCACAACCATATTATGGTTGTCTTTAAACATGTTTTGGTTAAATATAACAATAATTTGTTTTTAGATTAACAATAGTATTTCCCTCTTTGCCAAGAGCAACATGCTATGGTTGAAAACCAACCATGCTATTATAAGTATTAAGCATATTTTAGTTATTATTAAACAAAACATGATTGGAGGCAACCATAATATGGTTGTGGCTACTTGATGGAGCACATATTCAACAATAATATGTTTGTCGGTGACAAAAGTATGATTAAATTAAACATAATATGTTTAAAATTATTCTTTTAAAATAGTTTTGTTGAAGGTGACCATATATAAACATATTTTTCTATGGGTGTGGAAATACCCTTTAACACCATAAATATTTAAATGATAATCGTACAGATATAAATATTTTAAAATAATATTTGAGATAGAATTTTTAGTTTACTAACTTTACCCAGTGCGCTCCGCTTACCTCACTTGTGAGTGAGTTCGGCCTGAGGGAGGGACCATCCCTAGCTACTGAGCAGACACTGATAGCCCATTTCCAAAAGCTGTGTGCTGATTGCTCTAATAGTCAGGGGCGGTTGGTAAGCGCATTATTTTCTTCCCATTGAATAAGATCTAACATAAATTAAGGACATATATCAGGTGCTTATGTAATTCTGTTTACATTTGTACCCCCGCAACATCATATTAAAAGCGGCATTAAATATCCCCCCAATATTTAACGAATTCGGTGTTTATTATACCATAGAGGAGAAAATCCTTGCGCCCAAAACTGTTTGCATTATAAATTTAAAAATGAAATGATCCCCCAAACATATATTGGGACTTTATTTCATAATAATGTTTTGATTAAATAAATTAAAAAATTAAAAAAAATTTAAAAATTAAATAGCACCCCAAACAAAATAAAATAGACCCCCAAAAATCGTTGTTGTTTTCTGCACAAACTTTTGGCGCGTTATTCATTATTTTAATTTCTTCTAAGGTCATATTTTCAGGGATTATTTCACGCCCCCATGTTAAGACCACAAGAGGAAAACTTTATTTTATTTACATCAAAGCTCAATATTATCTCTTGTTGAATATCATTTGCTTGAAATTGCTTACAACACAGCAAACAAATAAAACAATTTTGCATATTTTTAAAGCAGAAATTATTTTTAAATAACAAATTTATTTTATTTTGTTTATTATTATATAATACCGGTTTACATTCATAAATAAAAAGATGTTTTTATAGATTTATACATGCATATATGTATATAATCTTTTTTTAATGTTTTGCAATTTTTAAATATACCGTACATTTGACAATTAAAAATTGTTTGAATTAAGGGATAGATAATCCAAAATATGTCTTTCCTTTACTACCACGACTTGAATTCGTTATTTAGTTTGTACTATCAAGAAATATTTATAAAGTACCACAAAAAAAATATACATTGCGGGCCCCTAAATAATTTTCAGGCGTCTTGGTCCTGACCGTTTGACTGTGCTGTCTTTAAATTTTGCATAAATTTCTTCCATATGCCTAGAAATTTAGTTTCAAGTTTTACATTAGCGTAAGGGCATGCTACACGTTCAATATTGAATATATTGTGATATTTGGACCGCTATTCATTCTACTTCTTTATGTCTACAGCCACCTACCCGGGTATGTTTTTCATATCCGATTTGATATATTTTCGTCACCTGGAGAGCTATTGACTTAAAATCTTGCATATACTCCTAAAATATGGTTTTTCAATATTTAAAAAAACATAATAAGAAAAACCTTTTTTTTAAACATCTACAAGCAATTTATGAGAATCACACCTTAACCATACAACCGGCATACCTGGATAAGCACAGAACAAATAAACAATATTTTGTATGTATGTTAAATTAAATTTTAATTTAATTTTGTAGTTTTATTAACATTACAAAATTGCATCTGTTTATAAAAATAGACTAGACATACAGATATTCATTAGTATTTATAGTTTTTTTTACAAAATTGTTTTATTTAGCTTGAGCATTTATGGCAAAAGGTTACACAGAAAAAAGTGTTTTATCAATTAAAAAAATGGTTTAAAAAGTATTTAAATTTAATAAATGTGATAATTGAATCAATTACTTTTTTAGTTGAAAAAAAATTAAACATTTAATTTTGATTTAATTAACATATTAGTTGTTTTGAAATAAATGTTTCAGGTAAAATTTTTATTAAATAACAAAAAGTCGTAATTGACTTTTTTCGTTTAAAATAAAATAATTTAAACATGTAGAATTGTTGTTGGGAATTGTCAATATTTCTTTAAATAAATTAACACATTGTTTGAAATGGCAAAGTTTTTTGATCACTTTTTTAATTAAAATTAAAAATAATCATTTTGGTAATAGGTGCAAAATCAACAACTTGTTTGCTTGATATTATGAATTTAGAACAAATTTGGTGATTGGAGAAATTTAATAATTTTTTCTGTGTACATTCCGCGAGTGATGCACACAAGCCGGTTTTGGCATTCTATGCAGGCGTTTCGTGTACATCTCCTCTTAACATATAGCATGAAAAAACAGTAAACAGTTGGTCGATCTGAGCAAATTCACTTCCAAACTACACGACTAAACCGGCTACGGTTGTATATTTAACGAAAAAATTTTGGTTGTAGGTTACATGGATTGATGGATCACATAAAATAAGGTTCTTATAGGACATGGATCCATACTGGATCCCGGTAAATATATATTGAACGTGAAACAACGCTCTAATGTATGCCGCAGAAAACAATACTTCCAAATTTTGTGATTATCACTTTAATTTAGAAAAAGCGTATCTAACACATAACATTTTTTAAAGTTCTAAGACTATGCATAAACCTTTTAATATATTTTTAAACCTCCACCACCATTAGGGGTAAATAAGGGTATACTGAGTGTGTCATGCCGCGTGAGACCTTTTTATTATTCACCTAATACCCTATAAAGTGTATATATTCTGGCACCTTAAGTTATTCTAAGCCGATTTAGCCATGTACGTCTGTTGAAAACACGCTCACTTTCGAAAGACTTAAAAGAAAAGAATACACTTTGTTCCAAATTACCCTAAGCAGTTTGAGATTGAAATCGAGCGAAATCGGTTCAGTAGAATCAGAGCTATGAATCAAAATGTGGAACCACCACCCTAAAAATTTGATAATTTTGTTACAAAATCTACAATAAATGGTGGAATAATGCTCGGAATGATATACAATTTTGCACAAATTTGTTTTATACGACTGTTAATCACACCGGCAAATTTCGTGACGATCAGTCCATAATTTTTCCTAGGCCCCATATAAAGCCTTCTCCAGAAAGCAGGTAAGTACGCCTAAAACCGTAATAAGCAATGCTATCGCAATAAAATGTAGTACGTCACAGTTTTATAGCCAGTTTTGTACAATATATCATATTATACAATTATTCATACATTAATTATACAATGGATCATACTGCCAAATTTCATAAAGATTGGTCCATAATTTACCTGAGGCTCCTGGAAAACAGTTAAGAACGCCTTAACCCATGATTAATTAAACTAAATACTTCACGGTTTTATATGACAAGGAATCACATCGGTGAGTTTCGTGAAGATAGGTCCATAATTTACTCTAGGCCCCATTTAAGCCCTTCTCTCGAAAAAAAAGTTTAGTATGCCTAAAATCGTAACAAATAATACAATGATAAAAAAAATTGGCTCTTCCCATTTTCGCAGAACTGGAAATCACACTGTCAGATTTCGTGAAGATCAGTCCATAATTTACTATAAGCCCCATATAAACCCAACTCCCGGGAAAGAGTTTTGTACGCCTAAGAACGTATTATATAATGATATCATCATAAAATTTAGTAAGGCACAGTTTTATGGGATTGGAAATCACACTGGTAAATTTCGTTAAGAACGGTCCATAATTTAATCAAGGCCACACGAAAAGCCTACTCTCGGAAAACAGTTTTGTACGCCCAAAATCGTTGTAAATAATGCTATCATAATAAAATTTAATACTTCACAGTTTTATAGGACAAAAAATCACACTTATAAACTTCGTGATATTCGGTCCATAATTTACCATAGGACCCATATAAAGCCCACTCTAGGAAATTAATTTAATAAGCCTAAAACCGTAGCAGATATAGATATTTCGGTAACATTTTTTCCAACTTAGCTTGACATGGCCATAGAAAATCTTAGGCATTTTGAGGCATCCTTCTGAAATTCACTGTAAACGCTTAAACTAATTTCACTGCTATATTGAAATTTTTTTCTAATTTATGTTTTTGATTCACGAAAATAACTCTACAGAATTTGATTGATATTGGACCACGGGTCCAATATAAATGCCTTTCCTGAAAATAGTTTTCGTTCGGCTAAAACTGTTACGAATCATGATATTTTATTCAAACTAGTTTAAATTTCTAAAAAGAAAGGCATAAAACTTTCCTTCTGTCGATTAACAATTTAATATAGATCTAAACTGCAAACATCCTTTTTTATAAAGAGTAATTAATAATATAAATATATCATATAAAGCCCACTCCTGAAATATTCGAAATTTCGGTGGAGGGTATCAAAGATTCGGCACAGCCAAATATAGCACTCTAACTTGTTTTTTTTTATCAACTTTTATGTCTCAAACTTCAAAATACTTTATATTCTCTAAATAAAGCTAACAATACACTCTCATACAACAAAAACCTTGAAAAAACATCTTACACTTTTGTGATGTTCGACCCATAACTTACCATAGTACCTATATAAAACCCACTCCCGGAATGCACTTTAATATTCCCAAAACTTAAATTTATTAGAATAATGACATGAAATTAGGAACACATTTGTTAAACATAAAACATTTTAACCATCCAACTCTACAACGTATGGGTATTTTAATAAAACAGTGACTCAACGGATAAAAGTATCTCTTAATTCAGTTGGTAAATTTATATTAAAAAGATTTGCAACGTTCGATATCAATATTAGTCCCAATGCCAATGTCGTAGCAAAACATTTGTAGATCCCATATAAAGTCCACTTTCAATATACATTGGTTAATGATCTGAGAAGGGTAACGAATATTCGGCACAACAGAAGTTTTACTTTATTTGCTTTAAAACGCAATTACAATTTAATTTAAGACTAAACAATTTTTACAAAAAACATGCGAGTATGGTAATGTTAGATACAACAAGTTTTTTTTAAATTTATATAGAAGCTTGTATTTTTATTATTTTCGATAATTTTTATTATGTGTATGGAATTTATTTCTATTATTTCTATGTATTCATTTATTTGAAAAGGTCACGAATATGCAGGCTTGCTGTCTTAATCGTTGTTCAAAAGAGTAAATAAACACTAACACAAACTGTAATTGATTTATAAAGAGATTTTGGATTTGATATTTTACCGTCTACTTATCTCTTCTCAACTTGTTGCTGTTTTTTTTTTGTTGTTTATTATTTGTTTCTTGAATTAATTTTTTGTTTTTTTTTTAATTAAATTAATTTATTCACTTTGTTTTTTTTTTACTGGTGTTGCTTGTTCAACGTTTCTCAATACACTAAACTGCTTTGTAGTTTGTTGACTGGGTTTTGTTTTTTTTTTCAGTATTGAGTTTGCATTTTGTATAATGTGCTTTTTTATGGTCTTTTTTGTATAAATCATAGAGATCTGTTGTGTATTTTAGTGATGTACAAATTTTATATGCTGGTTATGGGTAGTTGGTGACGGATAAAAACGTGAATGGCAAATAATAAAGCATATCGTTAATTGAAAGTTACATTAATTTTTTAAAGAAAAGTGAACTAATTTCGAAGAAAATTTTATTTACGATAAGGATGATTAAGTTTTAAATATTTAAATACATACATAAACATATGTATATTTAGATACAAACTCGCCATGTGGTATAAAAAAATACGACAAATCAATTGTCACATTGAAGTCCACGTAAAAATACCCATATTTATTTTATTAAATATGGATATTTTTGCATGACATCGGATCAATAAAACTCTCGTCATAATTTTAATAGATATTCTGTAAGTCGATGTCACATCAATTCGACGACAACATCACCTTGACGTTTGTTTGGTATTTTGTAAGAATGTTTTCACGGTTTCGACTAGCTATCGAAAATCTGATTATCGCTATCGAAAATTATCCCTAAATTTATTTGAAGTAATTTTGACTTTATAAATATATTAATTTAATATTTCCCAAAAAAAAAAAAAAAAAAAAAAATTATAATAACAATAATAATAGAAATATGCGCTAAACAAGTGTTTTAAATGCATTTTATATGGAGTAAAACTTAAATTTTATCTTACGCTCGGTTTTACACATGTTTGGATTTTCACATTCGTAACGCATGAATCTTGCCAGATTGTGTAATACAATTAATTCGAAAAAAAATTTTGTTTTAATTAAATATTATATTATACACATATATAACTTTAAAATAAAATATGAATTTATACGAGTACATATGCATTATATTTATATTTATTACATACAAATTAACATATTTTGAACTATCAAAAATTTCTAAAAAGTATTTGTTTTAGGGTGGGTCGATGTAGCAATCGATATTATGCCAACGATTTTTCGATAATTTTTGCCATGAGAATAAAAAAGTACCCTACCTATCCAAGGTAAAATTGTACGCTTAAAACGATGACGATATAATTATTTTTTTTTAAAAAACTGATATCACCATCGCCTTTAACGTGCGAATTTTTTAGAAATTAGCTATTTGATGCCGGAGAAAATACATAAAAATTGGTTTGGAGCCTTAGAAATAACAAAAAAGACTTAATATTCAAAAAAGTTTTTAAAAAAAAAAAATCGTCTAAAAACCCAAAAAAAAAACATTTATTTTTTTCGAGAAAATTATATCGCCATCGTTTAAAGTATAGCTTGGATAGGATATATTTAAAATATTTTAAGTCGGCGAATTGTTTTTTAACATACCTATTTAAAAAAAAACCTTAAAAATTAACGCGTAAAAAATTTTTCCGACAAAAACTCGTCGAAAACTTAAAAAAAACCTTTTTTGAAAAAACTGCTATTGCCATTTAATAAAAATGAAGTCAGCCGATGTGTTTTATTACCTACTAAAAAAAACCTTAAAAATAAAAGTTGAGAAAAAGTCAAAAAATTTAAATTTGGGTGACTCGAAAAGGATTGTTTTGACCAGTCTTACTTAGATTTGTTTCCTCATCCTAAAGCTATCGAAAAATCGATGGCATAATATCGACAAAGGTTTGTCCTTACAAATCGGCTTACCCTAATGATTATAATATGCATTACTCTTTAATTTATAATAAGAAGGAGTTCAATAAAATAAAAGTATTAGTCTTATGGCTATACTTAGCAATGGAAACATGCAAGGTACATTTACACGCGGTAGATTCATTTGGGAGAGTATTAAAAACATATGTTGAATTGTCATCCATAAAACAAAATGAATTTAACATATGAATTAAACATGCACATATTTTGGCTCATACATACGAATTTGACAATTGGGCTTATGTCTGTCCGCTAATGAGAATATTGCTGGCACCTTGCACACTTTGAACAATAAAAATCGTTTAACAATTTTCAAGCACCGTTGCTTTTCAAGCAAATACAATAGGCCGCCAGTGCCACAATGTCCAAAATACTGCAAAGAACACCAAAAGTCTATCTTTTTGTGGATAGTTTTGTTGTAAAATGAAGTGAACTTCGCCAACAGGATTGCCTGAGGTTTTGTCGGCTCGCCTTCATAGTATTTTTAGTAATGGACAGTTAAAAGTAAATTGACACATTTATTATATTATTTTTTTGGCACAAAATGGCACAGCCCAGCTGCAATTTAAAAATGATCGTAATGGAATGAAAACAATGACGATCATAGGAATAGGAAGTTTGGAAGCGTCTTGCCAAGCAATCTATCATCTGTATCTAATTTGTTCGCTGTGAAATCTTCCTTATTTTTTGGTTTTGTATCAACGTTAGCGGTTCGGTTTGATTTTTTTGATACCAGTATGTTTTACTAATGATTATGAATGCAATATTTAATATACAGAATCTATTAAACACCTCAATCGGAATAGAGTCTTGTACCATGGGCCCAACTCCAAAATACATATAATTTTGAAGCAGCATATAGACAGGAAAAACTAAGAATTGACTCTTATCACCAAATTCATAGAATGAAGCAAGCAACTTGTTGATTTTCCACCAATTACCAAAATTATTTTATAGATTACTAAAAATAACGATTGTGATTTTTAATTGAACTGTTGGTTTTTTATTTAAGGTTTTTAATATTTTAATTGACTTAAGTTCATCAAATTTAATTTTCATAAAATTATTTTTATTGAAGGAAGGAGTTTACAACATGAAATGATTTAAAACCTTTTTTTTATAATTCTTGACTGAACCGGGGATTTAACTCGGGTCAAATTTCCATGTTTCGAGAATTACCACATTGTCATCATCAGAATTCTTTGCGTTCTACCGTTTGCGCCATTGCGGCGCCTGCCAGTCTATAGTCAAACATCAATCTTTAACCAATTGTATTGGTAGGTCGAAATTTGCTGTAGTTGATTATAATTTTTTTTTTTTTGTTTACATGTTTTTTCCTTTCTTCTTGATTTTTGGTACTTTTTGTCAAGACTTAGTCTTGAAAACTGAAGTACATTTGTTTACTAAAAATTTTAACCTTGTGAATATTTTTTCAATATATTATATATATTAATTTAGTTAAATATAGCTCGGGTTTTGACAATTCGCAACAAAAATTCTCTAAGTTTAACTTATTTTATTCTAAGCAAAAAAATCAATTAAGATTTTTAGTTATTTAATTAATATTTTAATTAAAAATTTATTTCATTTATTTTTAATTTCTTTTCAACTAAAAAAAATATTTGATTTAATTATAACATTAATTAAATTCTTTTTAAACAATTTCTTAATTTATAAAAAACTACTGATAATTTTATCTGTGGACCAACATTTAGGTGCATCCTATTCCATTTCATTCCATTTTTATCATAGAAATAATCATCGGCTGAGTTTTGTTGACCAGTTTGTATATATAGTTCTTCCTTATCATTCTCAGAATCACACAACCCATTCAGTTTTACGGCTTAATTATTTTTAGTATCGGATGAGTCGGTTTTATTTGGAACGTAATCTACATTATCATTCTATTCAGCTATTAATGGTTGAAGTTCGTAAAGTTCAGAGCAGCTTTCTCATGTTCTAAGACATTAGTCTCCGATATTCGAATGTAAAAATGCGATTTACTTGGGTTACTAGTTAGTGTGTTTATTGGTTTTTCCCAAATTGAGTACTAGATGGAGAGACTGGTTTTTGTGTTTAATAGATTTAAATAAATAATGATAGATAACAAAAAATAATTAAAAACAGCAAGAAAAAATTTAAAAACCGCATCTTTAATTCAAAATATATATGAGTCTGGTCAGATCCATGTGCTACAAATATGATGTGTGCAGAAAAATTTTCGAATAATTTTCCTTCCATATCCTTTCCAGGACAGTTCAAATTGAAGAAGGCCTGGCCAGACTGACTGAGTAAGACGAATGGGTAATATTTAAATAATAAGTCTGAATCACAATTTTTGCTATTTTATAATTTTGCATATTTTATCGTTAACACATTTTTTGTCATATAATGTTTAAGAGTGCATAATAATTCTAATTTTTTGTTATTTTTTGATTTTTTGCTTTCATTCATCACTCAAACAAAAAAAAATAATTTTTTAAATTGGGGATAAAAATTTACTTATTTTATTACTTCTTTTAAGGCGATTTGTAAAATCACAGTTCAACGTCTATCTACTCTATTATTTTTAATGATGTTACAAGATGTTTTTGTGTTTGATAAAAATTTTTAAATTGGTGTCACAATTGGGCACACAACCTCCAATTGGTTCCAGAATGAAAAATTGCATGGCATGAAATTTCTCGAGAACTTTTTTTAAACAGACGAATTCTTAACATAAATTTTTTTCCGATTTAATTTCGTGTTGTTAATAGTATCTTGTTCGAAAATTAAAATTCGATGTATATAGTTTTTAATTCTTTGTTCACCCACTAAAAATTAAGTTTACCATTGAAAAATGTTATGTTTGTAAATAAAAGTAATGTAACCTCGCTTTAACTTCTATGTCATATTGACCCTGAAAGGGTCAACAAACTTTTTTAAAAAAAATCTAGCGAAACGATTTTTAAAGTAAAAAATTAACAAAAAAATTTTTAATTACGCATTTTATTAAAACATAAAACTAAATAAAGCATAAAATATAAAAGTTTTTTTTCCTCTTTCAAAATTTGATATGAATTTTTGATCATTTTTGTGTTTTAAAATTTATTATTTTTTTAAAGCTTTCGTCATCAGCTAACGTTGTTGAAAATAAGAGCGTAGTGTGAATACACATAAAAAATTTATATGATAAAGTGTAACTGAGAAAATATGTATTTTCTACATACTTAAAAGAATGCTGCAAAAATGTACTATTGACTAAAATAAGCAACAAAAAAAAAAAAAAAATTCTGCAAGGGCTGAAATATTCAAAAAGATTCTCTAACAAATGGATGATTAAGCTCTAAAATGGATAATATTTATATTGGATTTGCTTCTTTGGTTTTCTTGGTTATAATATTATATTCTAAAATATCTAGAAACACAAACTTATTCAAATTCAGGCTTAAGAGCATTTTTTTTTTGAAAACTTCTGGTAAATATATTGTTGAATTTAAAATGCACCATATCTATTTGTTCGTGAATTTTTTTTTATGAAAAACCATAATATCCCTTGATATAATGAATAGAAATATTAAACCAACTCTTATGTCCGTAATTTCTACAAATAGAAATCAAGCTGTATATAGAAATCTATTGTGTAAATACTGCCAGTTTTAGAAGAAAACATAAGGTAAAAACACGTAGTCCAAAAAGACGTTAAAAAAGTTAAAGATAACTGTTAGGTTCGAAGACGTGACCAGATATCTTTTTGTAAAAATTACGGGCATTACCCAAGAAAATCTATTACTTAGCAGCACTATTTCTGTGTTTTTCCTAAAAAATACAATACATACATAACTGTGTAGTACATGTACCTTTATATATTCGTAACATACATACACAGAAAAGATTTTAAATTGTCTCTTATCACCAAATTCATAGATTCAAGCAAACAATTTGATGATTTTGAACCAAAATTATTATATTGATCACTAAAAATTTTAAAAATTTACTGCCAGGCCCACAATGTCGACAAGAACATTTCTGTCGTATATTTATATTGGAAAGAAAAACAAATTTTAGTTTTTTATTATTGTTTTCAATATAAAAATGCGAAAGAAATGTTCTTGTCGACATTGTGGGCCTGGCAGTTAAAGTTCTGATTTTTTTTTTCAATAAATGTTACTTTAATTTTAATTAAAAAATGATCAAAAAAACGTTGTCGTTGCAAACAATGTGTTAATTGATTTAATTAAATACAGCTCAGGTTTTGACAATTCCCAACAACAATTCTACAAGTGCATATTACTTTATTTTAAACGAAAAAATTAATCAAGATCTTTTGTTATTTAATTAATATTTTAATTAAAAAATTTATTTCAAAACAATTTTAATGTTAATTAAATCAAAATTATATTTTTAATTTTCTTTCAACTAAACAAATAATTGTTTCAATGACTACATTTATTAAATAAACATACTTGTTTAACAATTTTTTTTTAATTGATAAAAAAAAACCAATGATAATCGTTTCTGTGTAGTATTTCATAGACAAACTTTAGGCTTTTGTATATTGATAATAATTTATTTTCTTTATTTTCTTCTATTCCTATATAATTTTTATGACGTTAAAACTTTTTAATTATATTGTTTTGTTTGATGTGCTTTGCAAAAAACCCAATCATCTTCATTAATTTAAAAATTACGTAAAATATAAGCCATTTGCTGAACATTTAAAATATAAATATGGGATAACGATCATAATATATATATTTCTTAATTTAAAAAAGTGTTTTGCGCATGTGAAATATCTAAGATATCATTAATCCTAATGCTTTTAATTACTTATGACATTTTCGCTTATTTAATCATGAATACAAATTCGCAAAGGATTTGTTACAAATATTCACTGTAATTATTTCATGCGATACGGGTTAAAATATAAGGTAAATTATTCCATCCGTACTTAGATGAAGCGGTGTCAATAGTAGGGTAAGTAAGGATTTCCTTAAATCCATTTCAGAATTTTTAAATACGGATTATTCTAGTGCCTCGTACTTAAAATAAACCGAACACGGGATAGACTACCTAGGTCAAATTCAAAATTTTTCTTGATTCAATAATTTTATAAAAAACGAAGTAGTAAACAAACAAGCCATAACAAGCTGTTAACAACTTTTGATTTTATTCGCAAAGACGAAAAATTTAAATTAATTTAAGAATTTCATAAAACGCAATATTTGTATGGGAGCCCCCCTACGAATTGGGTTAAAGGGCAAGTATGTCTCGAGAAAATGTTAGGGACAAAAAACTAATTGAGGTCAGTCAAACTTTATATCCCACTAGTGGCGACTCATGCGCATATATGGGACTTTTTCTTCAATATATTTCTAGTCTGTACTGAACATTTTGTATGGGAGCCCCTCTAAGGAATATAGATAACGCGTAGGTATTTTAGAAACAAATGATTGAGATGAAAAATAAAGCGGGGTTGGTCATATATTTGACCCATCTAGGGGCATCCTAGGCACTGCAGTGGACAAGTTTAAGAATTTTAAAAAAGCCCCAATATTTGTATGGGAGCCCCTTAAGGTGTGGTGATAAGGGGCAAGTATGTTTCGAGAAAATGTAAGGGACAAAAAACTAATTGAGATCGGTCATATATTTTATTCCCCTATGGGAGACTCCTTAGCAACTATCGGGCTCTTTCTGCAATATATTTCTAGTCTGTATTGAAAGTTTTGTATAGAAGCCCCCTTAAGAAATGGATATAGCTGGTAGGTATGTTAGAAATAAATGACGGTGATGAAAAATGAAGTGGGATTGGTCATACATTAAAGGCAATTTTATTACAGAATCTCGGTTTTATTATTTATTTCAATAAACTAAATCGTTTCTATTTACGCGAATATATACATTGTATACAGCCTACCTGATTTTATTAAAACGCCAAGTTCTTGGCTTGTCTAAAAAAATGAATTAGATTCTTGTAATTAAGTAAATCTTAGTCTAATTGCCAAATTGAAGTTTACGGTAACTTTAAGAACTTTATGTTCAAAAGTACCCATGGTCAAAGTTTTAATTATTTTGTACAATTTTTCATATTTTTTTTTTTTTTTGCAATGTTTAAAAATCTATAAGTCAGTAAACATATAAACCATCTATAAACGCATAAGATTGTGCGTTCAAACTATACAATACAGACCATAAGAATTTGACAACATTTGTCGAAGTGATGCCGCATGTTATTTTTCAACTACATATAATACATGGGACACTGATTCACAGTTATTGAGTTTAAACTACTTACAAATTTCAGTTTAGTTCAACTAAGCCAGTGTATTAGCACTCACAGATTTCTTAGCCATTAAAAAAAAACCTTGGTTGGAATTATTGTTGTTATTGGTGTTTTTTGTTTTTGTTTTTTTATTGGCGGTCATCGTCTTAAGCGGTACATTCCTCTTGATGTCATAAATCCCATCCCACACCCAGAGAAAAACTATATTTAAATGGTCATCTCCAACAAAACTATGTTTTAAGAAAATTGTAAGCATATTATGGTTAATTTTTTATGATTATCACCGACAACCATATTATGGTTAAATGTGTCCTCCATCAAGAAGGCACAACCATATTATGGTTACCTCCAAGCCTGTTTTCTTCAATAATAACTAAACTATGTTTAACATTTATAATAGTATGGTTGGTTTTCAACCATAGCATGTTGCTCTTGGAGAAGAGGAAAATACAATTGTTAATTTAAAAACAAATTATTGTCATATTTGGCCATAACATGTTTAGAGGCAACCATAATATGGTTGGTGCTTCTTGGTGGAGGACTAATTAAACAATAATATGGTTGTTGGTGACAATAATATGATTAAAGTAAAACATAATATGTTTAAAATTTTGTCTAAAAATAGTTTTGTTGGAGGTGACCATATTTAAACATGTTTTTTCTCTGCGTGCACACACTTAGGTCCACATTTTCACAACTTACCTATTGTTCAAGGTAGGGTTTCTAAGATGTCGAATTTGATGGTTTGGAGTACTATCTATGGTGCTGAGCAGAACCAGTACCTGTCCACTGTGGGACAAGGTCAAACGGTAGGTAGTTACATAAGTCATAGCCACACTGTTCAAGGTAGGATTTTATCGGGCGTATAAAAATTGTTCCATTATTACGACTTCGCTTTAACCTACCAGGTTGGATGAACATTTCTTTAACTTATCGCTTACTTTAGGTTAATTTAAGTTGTGAATAGTGGGCGTGGCACCTCCCATGCAAAGACTTTATATATATCTGTAAGTCCAGAGGACAGCAATGACTAAAGTTTCAAAATTAGATACGAGCATTGGTTATCAGTATATTAATATTAATAAATTAATATATGTATTCACTGCATCAAACAAAATTTGGGCAGGATTGAAGAAGTGGGAGTGGCACCTCCTATACAAATACATATGTGTTTATGTGGAGAATTGAAACCGTAAATCATTCCAAATTTGGTACATGACGTCTGGATAAGTCTGCGAGATTGGATACGTGGGCGTGGAACAAATTAGATTTCTTTATATCTGGCGAATGATAGAGGAAAACCTGTCCAAATTTGGTACACAAAGCTGGGTTGTCAATACACCAAATCCTTAAAATGTGGCTGTTATTGGATAAGTGGCCGTCGCACCTTCCAAACAAGGAGAATATGGGTGGCAGAAAATATTAAGTTAGTTACATCTGTCAAAAAGTGGACTTATGTGGTAAGAGGTCTGACGCCTTTCATATAAAGACAATATAGATATATGTACCGGAGAACGGTTACAGTAAAACTTTTTATAAAACATTTCATAGTTCTTCAAATAAAATTAATAGAAATAGAAAACATACAAATGGTAGTTATATTCTCGTAGCAAAACTCCTAGTAATAATACAGATAATTAGCATAACAGTATTAAGCTATAGTAACACTTAATGTATGTTTGACCAAATAAGCATAACCTCCACTTTTGTCAAGAGTTGGTGAGATTTAACATGGTCGTGCTTTCACAAAATGAAACTAAATAAACTGCTAGACATTGCAGAGAACTGTTGCTTGTGCGATTTGGTATTATAATCAAAAAAAGTATTGTAAATTAAGGAAATTATATATAAGGTTGCCAGTAGGTCACGTTTTTTTTCGTCAACTATTTTCCAAGTTTCTTTTTTCCCCATTATCATCGAAAAATTTAACATGTTTTATTCGTCTGTACTTATTAATTTAAGAAAATTTCATACTAAAGTTTTGATTCTATAGTTTACAAGAAATTTATAATATTTTATTATACCATACACTAATACTTAAAAAAAACGTTAGATTAACAAACCTTAATCAAAATACATACTATTGTAATAGAACTTAATAAATTTTTCTTTCAAAATATAATTAACGTCATTATTTCAACGTACCTAATGACCAATATTTTGCCTAACATATTGCCATTGCTTTTAATGTATTCTTAAATCAAGTCAAACACGTTCGTTGAGTTAGACAAACGTTGCTAAATTACTTTTTTAAGTACGAAGTATTCAATGTTCCGTTATTATGAAACAATTTCTTCGTGTATTTTATTTGTTATTGAAAAATCTTAAGAAAAAAACTATCTGCTAAATTCAGGTTTTATAAATTTGGTCAAAGAAATTAGTACTTTATTCATATTAGGGTTATCGATACTAAATTTAAGAATAACATAATCATTGAAATTCAAACTTTTTTTCTTAATTCTAAGTACTGAATTAATTAAAGTTTTAGTTTCAGTATTTTATACTTATATATATTTATTTTTAAATATAAGACTACTAAAAATGTTATAATTTTAACATCTAGAGAATATATACATACATACGAGTATATTAATATCAAAACTTTTCAAATAACGTATAATAATTACAGAAATTACTAAAATGTCTATTTGTGTACTTTAAGAAGTTCAGAAACAAAATATAAAAATATAGTTCATTAACGAAAATCCCCTAAAAAATTGTGTACAATATTTTAATAAAATAAGTTTCATGAAAACACCGAAATTTAAGATTTTAAATTAACTCAGATACAATTAAACACGTTTTTATGCACCTATTTTGTAAAATTTTGTATATGTAAGTTTTATACCCACACCACAATAGTTGATGGGGTATTATGCTATCTTCATGCTGATGTGTGTATCACCTAAAATAAATGGTCCTTGACTCACCTTCTAGTACTCCGATCGATTTTTAAGTCGATCTAACGATAACCTTCCGCAAACCTTTTGCGCAAAGTTTAGGGCGGAATTTTGAAGATAGTTTTCTAAAATTTTGTACATTTCTTTTAATAGTCACAAAAAAGACATAATTCCACAAAGGCTCCATACAAACTTCTTTCCGATATCGAGTCTTTGTGCTTATAGTTCATCCTATTATATTGGTATTTTCACTTAATTTGGCTTAGACACATCGGCATCGGACCATATTTGACCATAGCTCCCATATATATACCACTCCCTAAAAAAAGCTTTTGATGCCGCAATTCCCTAATAAATCTGTTGCAAAAAGGAATAAGTGCCCATGAACAAAAAAAAATACAAACCTGTCATGATAAGTTTTTATTGTTTTTTGAAAATGTTTCGACAGTAATAAGATCAGGGAAGCATTTTCGAAAAATACTTAAGGCTTTGTGGGATAGTGTATAACGACCTTAAGCGGCATTTATTTATTTAAAAACAAGTAAATTGATTGTCAATTTTTTTATTAAACACTTTGTAGGCATACAAATGTTATTTTACCATTACAAACATTATTATAAATTTTTTGACAGCTGATTTGCATATACGACTTATTTAGGATCACACATTTAGCATATTTTGCGTGTACTTGTTGCACAATTAGATACATTTAGTTAAGCTTCTTCATATGTTTAATGCAAGTCAAAAAGATATGCCAAATATTTCCGTTGAAATTAAACAGACACATGTTGGTAAAATTAGGGTCAAGATCTTCCGATCTGTGACGTAAGTAGGATTACGGAATAAAAAGTTAAAATACTTTAACCGAAGAGAAGTGATGATTTTATTAGAAGAAAAATATTTTTCAAAACACCCCTTTAAATTTTAAAATGGCCTTCCTACAAAACTAAAAAATTAGACTTAATCTATGTTCACACCTATCAAATATTTGAAGTCCTACACGCAACCACTAGTTTTATTAAAAAAAATTTTTGCTTTTGCAAAACGTTTGCTGGATCAAGTATCATTTAACTGTTTCTGAATTGAATTCTAAAATTATCTTCTTACAAATGAAGATAAGGAGGTCAATAAAAATTTTTAAAACTAAAGCTTACGTTTGACCTATATGCTTTTTAACCCTTTTTTTTTTTTTTGATTTTTTTCGTCAAATATTTGTTAGGTCTGAACATACCTTTAAGCACTTTTTCTTATTTTCGCGATGCTAATATACAATTTGAAGACGATAAGTTCTGTAATAGCTCTTATATCTCGGCAAAATGTTGTGCAAGTAGTTCCGGAACAGACCATGGAACGCATATAAGCCCCCTCACTGAAATCCCCATAACTGAAAAAATCTCAAATAGATGTACATACTAGATAAATTCCACTTAAAGATCCCTTATATGAATCTTTACCTCATATTATAAAATTGTTTGCACTGTCTATTCTACCCATTGGTCCTGTATAGGGCACATTTAAAAAAAAAAATTTAAATATGTACTGTGGTGTTGGGTAGCATATGGTAGTTTATTTATACGCCTTTTTTTTGTTTTTGTTTAATTTTTCTTTTTTTTTTTTTTTTGTATTAATTTTTCTGCAATCTTTATATACCGCACAAAAACAGGGTTGACTGTGAATAGAGTAGATATTTCTTTGAAAAAATTATGCAAATTAAATATATTTTAACATTTATTTTTATGAGCTTATAGAAAAAATTTTACAATTACATATTTTAATTGCAAATCAATTTTTATAAAGTAATTGCTATGAGTATACTGTTTTGCCGATGTCGACAAAATTTGTAGAAGGTAAACAATCCAATTATTATATTATAGCAATCTATTAATCTAATTTTACTATATTTTACCATACAAACCATACAAAAATGTATAAAATTGGATAAATATTTTTTTACTTATCTTTTACTTGTAAGATTTGATGCACATTTTATTTTACAACTATATTTTTAACTAACCTATTTAACTTGATTTAAGTCCCAAATTTCTAGCAATAACTATAACTTTTGCCATGAAGTGTGTAGAAAATTAGGGTCTTACTATTAAGAAGACTAAGAATTTGACAACCAGCCAAAATATGTTCATATTTACCTGTGTAGGATTTTTGAAGAATATATTGATATCCTTAATTTTTTAATTAATTTTAAGGATATTCTTTAATACAAATGAATTTGCAATCTTTCTAATAGATTTAATATACCTGAAAAGGAAAAAATAAATTAGAAACTCTTTAGTAGCAGCAACTATGGGCATAAATATACATTAATACAGAAAAAATAAATAGTTAATTGATGTACATACATTAATTTTTTAAATTAGTTTTTTGTTTGCTGCATTAAATTTTTTTTTAATCAAAGCACATACATTTTAATAGGCTGTGTATTTCTAGTTTATGCCATGCATTTTTTAATTGACTAAAATTGTCAGGCATGACTCGAAGATACAAATCCGTTTATTATTTCTGTAGAAAGCAACAACAAAAGGGCCTTAGTTGCCGAACAGAATTGTTTAATTAAAGTCGATTTTATTTTTTGTTGTAAGATAATAATTTAATTTAGCTGTACCGCCATTCTGTAACTTTTTGAATTTAACTTCCGATATTATTAAGTAACGATAAATCTCGGTAACTTAAACGAATTTGTTATTCTCTATTTTAAATAAACAAATATTTTCGTTAAGAATTATAAACGACAAATATCGGTAAAAATGTAAGAACGTCAAAGTGGAAATTTTTTAAAATTAATAAAAAATAAATTTGTTTGTATTTTTTTTAATAAAACATGAATGAATTCGCGTAAATATTGATTATATTTCCTAAGAAATATGTAAGTTTTAAATCTTTTTATACAAAGGGCAAAAGCTCGAGTCGCACGCGCCAATCTGGCACAACATTTTGCTTTTACTTTTTATACCCACACTACTGTATGTGGAGAAGATATTGTGTGCTTATGCAAATATATGCAACTCATTTAAATAAATTTGACCCACCTTTTAGTATACCTCTAACCAGGTTCGTCCTTCCATCTGGCTGGCTGTTTGTCTGTCCAAGTTAACCTTGTGCGCAAAGTACAGGTTGCAATCTTGGAAATAATTTATCAAGTTTGACACCTACATATATGTTTATTATCACAAGGTCGAAGCCTATTGCAATTAACCATCTAATTTTATAATTATTTATGTTTAATTAGGTCCAAAAACATTTTGTGGACACCTAAATCCGAAGAACAAATTTTATAAGAATCGGTCCCGAAAATAGCTTATAATAAGTAACCTTTTTAATAGCTTCTATGTTATTTCGTAGTAGTATTCATAGTAAAAAAAGTTGATATTTAGATAATATTTGGCACAAAAATATCTTATGTTAATCTTAACCTCACAACATACTCTTTTTCGCGGAAACATGATCGTCCATTGGTGCCAAGTATGGTCGACTATACTTTCTTACTTTTTTTTTATTAATAATTGGTTTCAACATTTTTTTATTTTTCGAAGTTATTCTATGAGCTAAATTTCAGTTATGTATATTATAAAGCTTTTTCGTAATAGTTCTATTCTTTAAATTTTTAGGAATGACTTTATACACTACCATACTATTATCTTGTATCTTCCTGTTACATTTTACCATAGCTATCCGTTGGATAGCAATGAAGTATATTGTATGTACAGAAAAGTTTACAATTATTAGACACCAGCACCCGCTACGGCCTTCGTCAGCATTCTTTGTGTCACACTGGATAGTGATACTTTATAAATTGAATTTATTTAACTCAACTATTTTTCGAATAGAATCTGGAAATTATTTATTTTCAAAAGCTACTCGAAAAATAAAAAATGTTGAATATAATAAAGTAGCTTTTGAAAAGAAATAGTTCCCAGATTCTAAAAATTGGTTTCTTTATTATATATTTATAAAAAGTTAACAATACATTTATTATCGTTATTTTTTAACAACAACTTTTTTTTGTCGTTAACTACCAATATTATTTACCGACAAAACTTGTAAAAATTTAACTTACGAATTTTGACTACTTTACGACAAATTGTTATCGTCAAAAAGATACATAATTTCAGTACTGATGAAGTGAATAGTTCGCGATAGATAGTGTTTTCGAAATGCTCTTAAGTCAAGAGTTATTTTTTTACTAGTATTTTGTTTTTTTTTTTTTACATTGATTGGAAATTAACAAATATCTGTGTAAATAAAACTAGACAACAAGGAGCAGTAGCAATTAAAATATACCTGTTGTTGCTAGTACTGCTACCGTTACACTTTTTAGAAATACTGGTAGTAGTAAGAGAAAACTAAAATATTTCGAGTAGCAGAGATTTTAGCTTTCTTTTTTTTCTTCAATAGTAACAATCAAGAAATAGTAGTGATAGTAATATTCTGGAAATAAAAGCCTATAACTGCCAGAAAAAGCAGTAGAGACAGGTTATTTTTTTAGCAATAATAAATAATGTTGCAATAAGGTAGCATATTGATGAACAATACACAATAACAAACATATTATTTTTATTGCAAAAATATTAGGAATCTCGACTTAATAACGAACGTCTGATACCGACAAAACTTGTTAATATGACAATAACAACATACAAAAATTTATTTTTATCCAGAATCAGCAGTAATGATGATTTTGTTATTTATCACTTTATTGCTACATAAAAATCCACTTTTATTCTACCTTAAGTACTACCATTTCTTAATAGTAAAAATTAGGAAAATATATGTACAACAAATCAAGATGTAGCAAATAATTAAATTTGCTCCTTTTATAGCTTATGTTTTATTATTATGTGTTTACCATTCAGCAATAGCTATAATAAAGAGGTATTTTCTAAGAATTTTAATGCTATTGCTAAAAGTAAATGTAGCATTATAAACCCCTGAAAAATATGCCCCTATCGATTAAGTTAAATATCGATTATTGTAAGGTTTAATTTTTTGTCAATTTTATTTATTATTATTAATAGTTTCCTTATACTATCACATAAGTCTTAAGTATTTTGAAAAAATATAAGCCTTTCAGATAAGTTCTTATTGTTTTTAAAAATTTTCAAACAATAATTAGATCAGGGAATCATTTTCGAAAAATACTTAAGACTTGTTGGGAAAGTGTGTAACGGCCTTAAACGGTATACTAGACAAAACGGATTGTCGTTTTGTGTCAGTAAAATGACAAAATCTACATCGCTTTAATAGTCGTTTTAATAAATTGACTTTATTTTTATTAACATTACAATAGCCATTGTCCATTTGAATTATCAAGGCGCTTTATACTTAAATACACTTTACTACTTGAATGTCCAGTAAAAGACATATTTATTTGTAAAAATTTAAGTTATTTTCGTTTTTCTGTATAATATTATATTTAATTTTTAATATAATTTTTTTTTTTTTTTTTTTTTTTTTTTTTTTTTTGTAGTGATTAATATTTATTATGAATAAAGGCTTAAATATATATATAAGTACAAAATCATAAGTTATTGAAAACTGAGAAAAACCGATTTTTAACAATAAAAACAAATTTTTAGAAAAGAGGTTGACTGATTGGCGACCGTTGACTGATTGGCATTAGGGTAATGTATTTTCCATTAATTAAAGCTTAGCTAAAAAATATTATATGTATATATAAACATACCCAGCTACTATTTATGGCTTTATTACAAACAGAAATCTAGCTGTATATAAAAATCTATGGTAAAAGTGCTGCCATATTTTAAAAGAAGACTTAAGGTAAAAACACGAAGGCAAATATATGTTGAAATAGGTAAAGATACCTGTAAGGTACGAACATTCATCTTTTGTAGAAGTTACGGGCATTAGCCAGTAAAATATACAGAATGCTAACTAAGGTCGTCGCTGGCTGGAAAGCAAGTTAAATGCCGTCTACTTTTCTGTCAATTGAAGGATATCTTCTATATATATAAAATAGGATGTGTGTATGTATGTATGTGTGTATGTAACGTATGGACTCTAAAACGGCTGGGCCGATTTTGATGAAATTTTCAGGGAATCTTCAGAATATTCAGCCGGGTGACACTGTGAAGTCTGATTTCTGATTTTCGGTCTGGGGACAGAGGGGCGTGGCAAAATCCATATCTTGAGAACGGCTTGACCGATTTGAACGATTTTTTCTTTAAAATTATCGCCATGGTCCAACTTAAGTTTTTACGGAAAATTTTGCCCCGCCCACTTTTACGCCCACTTTTTTCGATTTACCTAAAATCAGAAAACGGCTCCATCGAGTTGACTAATTTTTCTTTCAAATGTTCGTATTAATCAACTTTAAGTTTTCATCGAAAGAAACATTTACCACGCCTACTTTTACGCCCACTTTTTCTATTAAGCGCATAACTGGAGAACGGCTTGACCGATTTGGACGATTTTTTCTTTAAAATGATCGCCATGGTCTAATCGAGGCAACAATCATCGGTGACAGATTCAAAGGCGAAGACGTACTTATTCCACGAATTCCGATGATTTCCAACGATTTACCATTTGACTTCATGCGGCTCCAATTCCCTTTGCGTCTTGCGTTTGCTATTACCATCAACAAAGCACAAGGCCAATCATTGACTATTGCTGGCTAAATTTTGGGAAATTCATGTTTTTCACACGGCCAGTTGTATGTGGCTTGCTCCCGAGTTGGCACCCCAAAAAATTTATACGTTTTTACACCAAATAAAAAAACAAAAAACATTGTCTATCCGCTAGCCTTCAAATGAAGCAATCAATAAATATAATTTCCAATTTGCCTTAAATACATGTGTTTCTTTTTTCATTGAACCCATATCTACACCATATGTAAGTTATTCTGTAAAAAAACTTTATGATAGGTATTTCATGGATTTTTATTTAAAGGCCGTAAATTTCGTTTAAAGATCAATTTAAATCGTCTGGTAATACAACACTAATGTTTGCTTAGGGCCAGCAACGCGGACCGGGTCAGCTAGTTGCTAATAAAATTAGAACAAAACATGTAATAGGAGTAAGAAAATTGGAAAAATGGCTGAAAAATAAATACCCATAATATTGGTAACATTGACCCATACTATAGTTATTCTGACTATGATTGCTTTTAAAAAAAATTTTAAAATGTTGACAATATTATTGTAAGTTTTGACCATAACATGGCTTATTCTGTCCGTACTATAATTAACTTTTACCAAAATATGGTAAATTTTGACTAAGTTATGGTTACCTTCATCCAAATGATGGGTAATTTTACTCATGTTATGGTCATATTTTAACATAATATAGCTATCTAAAAAAATTAACATAGTTTAAATCCAACCATAATAAAGTCTTAGAATATGGTAACTTCCAACCATATATTTTTTCTGCGTGTAGTATACACAACCACATTTAGAATAACATTGATCTATTTAGTGCTATTCTCAATTTTAAAACGTATTTTTGAAAATATCTTCAAATTATACAATAAATCTAAGAAAAGATGATTACAAATGAAGGGCTTATTGTTAAAACATAATTAGCCACCCACATTATTTTTTTTGTGGCACATGATGTTTTGACCATAAGCCCTTGAAATAAAATCGCTTAAAATATGATTTTGAGGAACGTCTATATATTGCATTGCATGAATTGTGAAAATGGAATAATAATTAAATTTTATTAATTTGATTGTGATAAAAATTAAGTTCTTTTCATAAATAAATTTCATTAAAAAAAGTATAGAAAAAATCAGTGTTCCATTATATCTCCAGCGATTTCAACTGGTTTTGATTTCATGTCCTTTTGGGGTGTTGGTGGTGCTGGAGCTGGATAACATATTGTTCTTTCATTTTGCACTTGATCACCATTTTCCGTTTTCTCATTGAATAACATCGGAACACAAATTACACCATATGGCGGTAGTGCAGGTGGTTCGGTGGTACTCACAGCTATTGGCGTGGTAATACTTTTTGCTTCAGTGCTACTGGCTATTGAAGTAATTGTACTTTGACCTTTAGCTATTGCAGAAGTGGTGCTTTTAGCTTCATTGCTACTAAAACTTTCCGTTGTGGTTGCAAAGTCCCATAGATGTGCACTGTAAAGTTTTTCTGTGGGTGATTGTTGTGATTTATCATTTATAATGATAAGTTGTGAGGAATTATTTGATTTTGCGGCATTATCAACTGTTGGCGGATTATCTCTATACACATGAGTTACATGATAATGTGGTGAGGGAAAGCCCATAGTTAAAAGGCGACCGGTTAAATAACCCGTTAGAAAATCACCAAATTCTGGAAAATAAATTTGAATAAATAAATAACTTTATAATATGCAGGTATTTAATTAACATACCAGCTCCTCTGGGCGGAGCTTGAGCTACATAAATAGCATTTGCTGGCAAAGAGGCAGTGTTTTGATAAAATGATCCGCCAGTCGGTAGGGGTGGCGTATTATATCCATTGTAATAGTTATTACCCTTGATATTTTTTTGAAATTTATCACTATTCGATTTTTTATTATCATGCCAAGCTTTGGTTATAGGTGTATGTACCGGTGAACTACTGACAATACGCCTTGAACTTCCACCACCAGTCGAAGGTTTTTTATATTTACGCCAACTGCCAAAGAGCCCACCAAAAGAACCGCCACGCCTACCACCACGTGCCTCACACAGTGACAGCACGACAATCGTTAAGATTAATATATTTACAAAAACATTTTCACACTTCATATCACCGAATTATTTTATTTATGTATTTAAATTGATGCTTAGTTTTTCAAAGAAATTTTCGTAGCAGAATAAATTTAATTTTTTATTTCCTTTGTAAAGAGCTTTCTTAGTAGACCTTACACTATTTCAGCGATCATTCCTCTTTGCTGTCTTTATATATAATGAACAACGTAATGACACTTCAAATTCAATTCTTTCGTCTAGAGGCCATTTAACTTAAATGAAATCATTTTTTACTTTGTCATACTTACTGCACCAGAAATACGATATAATTAAATTTATCAAAAGAAATTTAAGTCAAGATGGTGAGATTGATCCATATGTGAATAATAACTGAAATCATGTAACACCCTATAATTTATTACATACTTGAATTTTATTATACATTTTACTTATTAAAAAAAAAAAAAGATAGCGTCAGTTATAGATGATATTCTAGAAAAAGGTAATATTATTGAAACTTTCTTACGCACAGTGGAATATTTTGGAAAAAATGGAACTATTTCTGTATTTTGTAAACGGTTATTCAGATTGGATAAACATTTCAGATGGCAATTAATATTCTTGATTTTAGCCCGACTTAAATTTTTTTTATAGATTATCTCCTATAACCTAGAAACTATGCGACTTTGAAAACTGAAACTTGCTATATTTTACCCTCCTCTGTCTTGTATTTTGCAAATAATTCTGGATCATTTTTAATTTTTGCAATACTCTAGGTGTTCTATTATTGAAATCTATGGCGACCATCCTTATGTGTGTATGGACCCAAAGTCCAAAACTTAAATTCGAATTCAAATCATTAATTGTCACGTGACATTTAAGTCTAATACAGTTTTGTAAGCCATATTTAACTATAGGATTACTGCCTTGGTCTGGCCAGACCTAATTTGGGGGTTCCTTTTAATATTTTTTTAATATAATGAAAAATCAGAAAACCAAGGACGTGAATTCTATAAATGATATGTGCTGAATCGAATGAAACTAATTTGGATTCGATTGGAGCAAATTAGTGGGGACACATTCCGTTTTAATGTAAAAGTCTATGAAATTACCCTATTTGGGCTGGCCAGACCAATTTCTTTCAAAAAGGACAAAATATCAAACAAACAACAACGTGAATTCTATAAATGATATGTTCTGAATTGAATGAATCATGTTTTAATCAAATCAGAAAACTACAGCCTATTATGCACTTAAATTGAACAATTTAACTACAAAAATCAAACACAAAAATCTGCTGTGGTAGATGCGAAAAGGCAACGTGCGAAATTAAAGCCTACATTTTCGATGACTAGCATGTCGACTTAACTAATAAAATATTAGAATTATTAATTAAAAGAAAAAAAATAATTAGCATACGTTGAATAAAAATATATATTTAATTTCTTTTTGCTTAATCGGATTTTTAGCTGTTCTAATTGTGGCCTGGCCAGACCAAGAGGAGAACTTAGTGGTTAAAAGTTACGGAGAATCCTAGGGTTAAGTCTCAAAGATAAGACTTTTAATCTTAAAATTTCTTGACCCAAAATTTTAAACTTTTTTACTTTGCCAGATCGAAATTAGCAAAAAGCGTGTGCTTTAAAAGTAAAAGCTGGATTTCTCTTGTCATTCAGTTAAATTAACAAAAAAAAAAAATATATATTATTAATTCTCTTTACCACGTCATATAATTTGAAAAAGCCATTAATTTAATTAAAAATTCAAATACATGTTTCTTGAAAATATTACAATCCTACAATTAAAAATAATGTTCTTATCAATAAAAGTCTAAAAGGCCTTTTTTAGTCTTTCGATTAATATTAAATAACAAACACAAAAAAGAAAGTTTTGTATATTTATTTTTGTTTAACAACTGTAACGCTGGGTTTTTGAGATCTCACCTCAGTTAAGTTATTCTTAAAACAGATTTCTGCAGCCATTACTTAGTTTGAAAATATTGACGGAAAAACTTAGTTTTGCTTAAAATGTTTTTCTTGTATGATATAATAAAAAACTCACATTAAGCCGGGAACATCTGAGTTTCATAGTTAACCTTCATGCCCAATATTAGTCGTTTTAAATAAACCAAAAATCAAAATTGTTCTTTAAGGAATTTAAGGAATTAGGTTTACCGCTGGTTCTATAGAATGGATTTTTCGAGTTATTAGTCGATTCAACTAACATTGGGCATAACACATAAAATAACATAAGGCATGCAGGGTTAAACTAATGTTTTTTTCTTTTCTACAAAAAATGTGACAATTTATTTAATTTTTGCAATTTGGTGTTCGTTTCTAAAAAATGCTTCGCTCTCTGAAAGGGTGGCTTGTTTTAATCTAAAAAATGCACCCCTACTTATGGCATAATGCGTTGCACTTTACGCCCCGATTAAATCTACAGTGTTGATAATGCCCTGTAAAAAGATGGCTTCTGTTTATATATGGGGCTACCAGACCAAGTTGGGAAAAAATCGCCGCTAATTAGGACAGAAAAAAATTTAAAATTTTAATAGTTATTTGAAGAATTGAGTGTAGCCTGTGACACAGCTGTCAATTCAAACAAGTTTTGACACGAAGTTTTTTTGAACAACTTGAAAGTGATTTATTGAACGTGTGGCTCCAAGAGGATTAAAAATATTTTTTTGCATTTGTTTCAATAATAAGTAAAAATTAACGGATTACTGCATTATTTCAGTAATCAGTAAAAATTTAATGGTTACTGATTTTTTTTTCATTGAGAAGTACGCCCATGTATCACTAAACATGACTGTTTTTTTTAAATTCCAACGGACACATACATTTGGTTTGTTTATTTGACTTAAAACTTTAAAAAATTATACATTTAATAGAAAAACCATATATGTATTGTTATTCGATTAACCGTTATAAATTCTACGATTAATCTTTTAATCGAAGTCAGCAGTTTTAAATTAATCGAACAATTAATTGTGTAAAATTTTACGATTAATCGAGCAAGACTTAGTCGACTGAACACCCTAGTCAAAATAGATTGAAAAAAAAAACTGTTGTTTATCTATAAAACAATTATTATTTATTATTTTCTAGACATTTAACAAGAATTTCGGAGTGTTTTGGACAAATTAGCTGTTTGCATTGTGGGCAGCTCTTACGAGTTTTACATCTTTTTTTTTATGTTTTGTTTAGTCCCGATTCTCGCGTTGCAAGTCTTATTGATCAGCTTGCATATTTATTGTGGAGCGATACGAGGGGAAAAGGAACAAGTAGTCAGCTTGATGTACTTTTCATATGTATGTATATGTTTTGTTTTCTCATTCATAATGTAAAAAGTGCACACATGTTTGTGTACTTCATACATAAAAAAGTTTCAGTCATAAGACTCGCATCGTATGAACGCCGAACATAGTTCAAAGAAGAACCTATGTTAAGCTTATCAAAAAGACTTGCATTGTACTCTTTTTCTTGCTTTATCAACATTAGCTGATGAAATAGAATTTTTTGTGATAGCTGCTACGGAATGACCTACAAAACGTTCACTGGCAATTTTAGGAGTATTGTGACGCATTACTTGAGAATTTGTCATGCTTAGATATTTTATTCATAAAAAGACGTTTAATTTATAGTGCCAACACAGAAAAAATTAATAATTTTCTCCAAACAACAAATTTATACCAAATTCATAATATCAAATACCAATGTGATTATTTATATTGATTACTAAAAATTGTAAAATTGTGAATATTTTTTTTCAATAAATGATATGCTTAATTTTAATTAAAAAAATGTTCAAAAAACTTTGCCATTTCAAACAATGTGTTAATTTATTTAATTAAATATTGGCAATTCCCAACAACAATTCTACATGTTTAAATTATTTTATTTTAAATGAAAAAAGTCAATTACGACTTTTTGTTATTTAATAAAAATTTTACCTGAAACATTTATTTCAAAACAACTAATATGTTAATTAAATCAAAATTAAATTTTTAATTTTCTTTCAACTAAAAAAATAATTGATTCAATTATCACATTAATTAAATTCAAATACTTTTTAAACCACTTTTTTAATTGATAAAACACTTGTTTCTGTGAACTACGATACATAAGAGCACATCGTTACTTTTCATGAAAGCCAAAAACTTTCGAGTATAGTTCTAGTGATTTATTTGCTGCCATTATACTTAGGATGCATACTTTATTTTTTTATTTTACCAACAACAGTAAGATTCCAAGACAGCAAGTGCTTTGCTGCCATGGGATCCATGCAGATATTTCTTTCACATCCGCGGTATGGAGATATAAGTGCTTGTACACCTCTCTTCCCCTGATTCTTTTTTTTTATTATACCCTGCAAAGATTTTGATATCATACTTTGCCGGATTTGAGGATGAATATTGAGTAAATCCTGTACGCCCTTGATAAGTATTTATTCTAAACTGAGAAAATTTGATTACCAAATAGTGTATATATAAGAAATTTTAATATTTTATATAGATTTTTATAATCAATAACAATAGTTACTTAACACAGAAAAATTATTAAATTTCTCCTATCACCAAATTTGTTCTAAATTCATAATATCAAGCAAACAAGTTGTTGATTTTGCACCTATTACCAAAATGATTATATTGATTACTAAAAATTTTTAAATTTTGAAAAAATATTTTCAATAAATGATATTTTTAATTTTAATTAGAAAAGTGATCAAAAAACTTTGAAATTTTAAACAATGTATTAATTTATTTAAATAAATATTGACAATTCCCAACAACAGTTCTACATGTTTAAATTATTTTATTTTAAACGAAAAAAGTCAATTAAGATTTTTTGTAATTTAATTAAAATTTTAATTGAAAATTTTTTCAAAACAACTAAAATGTTAATTAAAACAAAATTAAATTTTTAAATTTTTTCAGCTAAAAAAATTATTGATTCAATTATCTATCACATTTATTAAATTTAAATACTTTTTAAACCATTTTTTTAATTGATAAAACACTTTTTTCTGTGTAAGAAAATATATTTAATTCATTTTCTTTCCAAAAAATATTAATCATTTGAACAGTGCAGTATTTGGGTACCCGGGTACCCCAGGTGCTAAATAGTGTAGATGAAGTTGGGTATTAAAATGAATTATGATTGGGTATTTAACAACCGCATTTCAACAACCACATGGACAGACATAAGTCGTTAAAGCATCTCCTACAAAATCAATTTTGCTGGATTTCTATCCCAAATATTTAACGAAAACTAAACACAATTTAGTATTAAAATTATTATTTTCTACATAGTCGTTTGGTTGTGACTATCTTTTAAACAGACCGATATCAAGATTCCGGACAGGCAGACAAGGCTAAACCATCTTACGAGTGTAATTACTTAAGTACCCCTAATATGGATGTAATATCCATATGTTAATGTTTCAAACGTAATGACTAAACTAATATACATACCTTTTTCAGCACTCGTTGCGGTGGAGTGTATAATATTTTGAAATTTTATTAAATTAAAGTTAATAGGAAGAAATTTATGTTACTTACGTTATAAATCTCTTTTTTTATTTTTCACTGTTTCAATTGTATTGCAATAGGAACAACAAGTAAGAAAGTTCTGTTGGAGCAAGCCGACCATAAGATACTGTAAACGACAAATAATTTATGTGGACCTATAGTCAGTTATAAACATACACTAACAAAAAAGGCTGCATTGATATTGTCTTACATTCAAGTTATTCTCTATCATTATGCGAAGACGGTTTTGTGTTGATGGTAAGGCCAATGAAAGAATGACACTCAACTAAATAAAATTTGTTATAGTAGCTTCGACTTATATAAACGATATTTATCATAAATTTTTTTCCAATACTAACTCTATTATTGTGTTGGGGTTGACAATAATAACAATTTCTCCTTAAAATAGCACTTCCGCTAGGGGAGAGGTAACGATAATTTTAATTATAATAACTCGATTGAAGTTATTATAATTAATGCGTGTTCTGCAAAATAAAAGAAATTATATGTAGAGTAGTTGCTTTAATCTAAACCTTATAATGTAGGGAACTGATATGCTCACCTTTAATTGTAACTGATTAAATTAAAGAAGTATACCATTGAGTGGATTCATTTTTTTCTCACCTTCACAAATTTATTTCCAGAGTTCAAAAAGTAGTGTGATTGACAAGAGTTCAAAATGATAATTGTTCGTTAGAAGTATGTTTTGAATTCCATTGTACTTTGCTTTTATAGAATTGAAGCAATAAAAGAAAGCTGCGAAATAAATTTCTCCAATAAGTGCTTAATTTAAATGTTGTTAATTCATACATTGTTTTATAGTAGTCCCAATAAGCAATTTTGCTGGAATTGAAGTGTAATTCCAAGCCTTGAATAATACTTAAATTACACTGGAATTCAATAGCATACTCCAACACAATGGATACTGCAAATCCAGTCGAACATAACAATGTAAATACTAGGGAAGTAACGAATACCGATATATCGACGATACTTCAGACTTTCCGATATATCAGTGTCGGCGATATTTTACTTTCGATACGACGATACTTTTTACATTTTTTTTTAGAGTTTTTGATCAAACAATTTAATTTACTATGCTTATGAAATTCTTTTGTTAAAATTCTTAGCCGCTTAGCTTTGCACCATACCACTGGGGTATGTAGTATATTTCAGACAAAAAATATTTTTTTGTTTTTAAACATTAATGGAATTTTAGAGCTAACACTTCAAATTTCGATCACAATGTATAGTCTTCTTTGACTGCATGATAGACGGATTTTTATCGCATCGCTCATATAAAAATTCTGGTAAAAAATTTTTTTGATAAAAATGTAGCAATTAAAATTACTAATTTTGACAAGCTGCCGATTTTTTTTAAAAGATTTAAGAGATTGAAGCGCTTTAACAAAAAGTGGTATAAATGCTCACAAGTAAGAACTATGAGCTTAACAACCATGTTGGCTATATTTCTTTTTTTAGCACCTTTTCAGTGATCCATATTATTAAAAATATAAAACTTTTCAATGTGTGGAAAGCACACACAGAAAAAATTATTAAATTTCTCCATTTACCAAATTTATACCAAATTTATAATATCAAGCAAACAATTTGTTGATTTTTCACCTATTACCAAAATGATTATATTGATTACTAAAAATTGTAATTATTTTTTTTTCAATAAATGATATGTTTAATATTAACTACAAAAATTATCAAAAAACTTTGCCATTTCAAGCAATGTGTTAATTTATTTAAGGCCCTTATCATGTAAAACCCAACGCAACGCCAAAGAATAACATTGAAAGCAGATACAATGTCATAAATATTTTGTAATTTTGATGTTGCTTTCTACTGTTGTTTATGTTTTCCCCCAATTTCTTTTCTGTTTGTGCCTTTTTTATTAGATTATTTATTAAATATGTCGGATAGCTGTTTTTTTATTAGTATGTCCCTTAATTTGAATACGCAGATGATGTGGTTCTGTTAAGCAACAAACAGACCGATATGAAAACCCTTATAACATCTCTTACAACTGGATCAATGAAAGTAGGTCTGAAGGCAAACATATCAAAGACGAAGGCAATGAGAGTTAACACAACAAATTCCGATAAATTCGCAGTTAACGCTCAAGAAATCGATGATGTTACCAGTTTTGAATATCTTGGCAGCATAATTAGCACAGATGGCGGGACGTTGCTAGATGTACAAAACAGATTAAAAAAAGCCAAGGGCAGTTTTGCAATGTTAAGCAAGGTATGGAGATCCAACACAATCACCAATTCAACGAAAATTCGTATATTTGACTCATGTGTTAAATCTACACTGTTGTTCGGTTGCGAAACCTGGTTCCTAACCGAAGCACTCAGCAGGAAGTTGCAAACGTTCATCAATAGATGTTTACGCAATATCCTAAGAATTTGGTGGCCGCAAACTGTGTCAAACGAGGATTTACTTAATAGAACCAGACAACTACCAATTAAAAACGAAATACAGAAACGTAAATATGGTTGGCTGGGGCACACTCTCAGAAAAGGAATTGATGAAACTAGAAAATCATTTAACCAGTTGCGGTACATAGCTAGGAATAGAACGGAATGGAGAAGTTTTGTAAAAAATATTTATTTGTGACTAGACTAAGTTCGAATTTCATGATTAATTTGTCAATATTTTTGGATTTAAATTTGTTATCGCTCAATTTTAAAGCCGTTGTTATTAAATTAAGTGCAGTATTTATTTTTTGACTTTTTGGATTTGTAGAGTGATAATTTATAAGACAACCCGAGGCAATAGTTTTCGAATACCAATCCGTTATTATAATTTTGTTTTATTGTGGTAGTTATTAAATATTTTTAAAATTAGTTTTTCGTCCTTTCTTTTAATAATCGCAAATAAATCGTCCACAAATTTTAAAATTAGTTTTATATTTACATCTTCCTTTTCAAGATAAGTGGTAAATTGTTCTAATAGTGTATCTAGAACGATATCAGCCATTGTTGGAGATAATGGATTACCCATGGGCATTCCGTAAGTTTGGTTATAGTAGGTGTCGCCATATATAAAATAATTGTTGTCGTTAAGACAGAACTGTAGTATTTAAAGAAATTGAGCTCTTGGTATTGTGGTGTGATTTTTCAAAATATTCCATTGTGACATTATGTTATTTATTGCCAAGTGGATTGGTATGTTCGTAAATAGGGATACGACGTCCAGGGCAATAAGGATTTCGTCGTCTTCTAAAGTAATATTTTCGAATTTTCCCTTAAGTTCTAATGAGTTTTTTATATTATATTTTTCTAATATAATATTTCTTTAAATGTGTCCAATATATTTTGACAGGCTGTAGCATGGAACCTCTATCGAGGATGAAATTGGGCGGAGTGGCATATCAGGCTTGTGGATCTTCGGGAGTCCGTATAGTCTGGGTGCTGTGGCTGAATCGGATGCTAGTTTCAATTTTTCGTATCTTGTTATGTGTTCCTCTTTGTACAAATCCATGACTATTTTGTTGGTTTTACGTTGTAATTTTTGTGTCGGATCTGATCGTATGGTTTTGTACGTTGTTTTATCCTCTAAAAGTTTGGTCATTCCTGATTTATAGTCTTCCTTGTACATAATTACCGTTTTATTACCTTTATCTGATTTGGTTATTACGATTACATCTTTGTGTTTTTACAAAATTCGTTTCGTATCTTCAAAAATGTTTAAAATTTATTTTTCCTTTAGATTGTTTTTTGATTTTCTTTTAAACGTGAGTATTCTGTTGGCAATTTTTGATCTGATTATGTCGTTTTGCCTGTCGTCACACAGAGTTTGAACCCACTGTTCTAAATCGGCTATAAGGTTTATTGATGAAAAGTTTTTATTATTAAGATTTTCTGTTATTTAATTAAAATTTTAATTGAAAAATGTATTTCAAAACAACTAATATGTTAATTAAATCAAAATTACATTTAAAATTTTTTTTTTCAACTAAGAAAATAATTTATTCAATTATCACATTAATTAAATTTAAATGCTTTTTAAACCATCTTTTTAATTGAAAAACACTTTTTTCTGTGCATAAAAATAAAAAAGAATATGAAATAGTAACAGTTATTATTGAAAACATCAAGCAAATCTCCAAAAATATATAAAGCGTTTACACAGCGGCTTTCCGCTACTTCACCTTAGTACTAAGGATTTTGAGATCTTACTTAATGATGATATGTTATACCAAAACTTGAAGTACATAGGGCAGAAAGATTTAAGTTTCCAAATGAGATCTGAGGCATCTAAAAGACTATTTTCGATTGCAGGTCTGGTTGAAACGGATTTGTGAAATCTAGTATTTCTGCAAAAGCTTTTTTATATATATTTTGTAATTGTGTATTTCAGCAATTCGAATCTAAGTATACATATATATTCTTGATCCTTATTAGAAGAGGAGTAAATTCAACCACGCCCGCTTATTCTTCCGTAAGTTTGTCTGTCTAAATGGGGTTTCGCCATATGATGGGGGCTAGATTGTTAAATATTAATATCACATATAGTTCGGAATGGTTTGATAGACTGTCCGAAAATGCCATAGATATGAATAAAATACAAACATAATTTAAATGTACATATACAAGTATATGTACATACATATGTAAATTATAATTTGTTTTTGGAGACTTCGTTTCGATTGATTTTATGGCAGCACCACAGCTCAAGATGCATTTACACTAAGGATATTGATGGTTCCATTTTTTCGAAAGTTTAAAATCCTTCTCCCTTCCAGCACATGGAAATATGTATGTATTTACAAATATATGTTCACAAATATTTTGTATGTCTCGGTTGGGACTATTAAGAGAAGAGAATAGTAACATGTTCTCTTTCCCTCGTACCAATAAATTCAGGCTTTCTGAAGGAACATGTTCATAGTGTGATCCCAGACTACACGAGTGCCCTGTAGAATTTACTGCATTATTGCAAAATTGTAATTAAAGTCTTAACTTGTTAAATTTACTATTTTTTGTAAATGATAGAGCATTAATATTTTTAAGATAATGCATATATAAATAAAAGTTAACCAGTTCCCCTAAAAATATGCCTATATGATGAACCCGGTAACTTTACTTTTTTGGTACTTTTTTAACCCTAGGATTACCGTATTTTTCTGGCCAGACCAAATTTGTGTTTTGCTTGCAATATTTTTCGCATGTAACAAAAAATCAAAAAAAAAAAAAATAACGTGAATTCTATAACTGATATGTTCTGAATCAATTGAAACTAATTCGGATTCGATTGGAGCAAATAAGTGAGGTTAAATTCCATTTCTATGTTAAAGTCTACGAAGTTACTCTCTTGGTCTGGCCAGACCAAAAATTTTTTTTAATTGCAATATCTTTCAAAAAGAACAAAATATCAAAAAAACAGAAACGTGAATTCTATAAATGATATGGTCTGAATCGAATGAAAGAAGTTTGAATCAAATCAGCAAGCTACGGCTAATTATGCGCTCAGTTCAATCTAACTTAAAAAACCAAACGCAAAACTCGTTTTAGCTGTGGAAGAAAATAATGAAATAATAAAATTATATCATAAATTTGTATAATCTAAAATAATAATCATACGTTCAATAAAAAATACATTTATTTCCTTTTCATTTAATTGGATTTTTTAGCTGTTCTTATTGTGGTCTGGCCAGACCAAGAGGAGAACTAAATGGTAAAAAGTTACCGAGAATCCTAGGGTTAATTTGAGAAGTAAACAAATTTTCTCAAGTTTACGTTTCAACGACATTTTGAAAATGAACTCATAGTGTCATGTGTAAACAGAAAAAGCAAATGGCATGAGATTCGACTATTTCAAACAATTTTTCGTTGATTATACGCATATTACAGCGGCATGCCACTTTTTGTATGTGTAAAGGCAGCGTAAGCGATTTATGAAAGCAATTTTTGGGACCATATCTAAAAACATTGATCTAAAAATAATTGACCGAATCTCAACCTTTTTTTTAGACTTTATCCATATGATAAAAGAATATTATCTTTTTAATTTTACTTATTATCCATTAAACTAATTAGCGCGCAATCACTCGACCAGCCAGAGATCAAATTCCGAGTTAATTTAAAGTTCGGCCTTGACTTATCAACACACATCTATGATGATGTAGGGTAAAATAAATCCTCCTTAACATTCTCTGTATGAATAGTATAAAATATAGTATAAAATTCTTCTTATATTTTACTGGCTTTTTTGTGTGTCTACAACAAAATGCTAATTGATTTATTTAAATTAATATGTTGACAGGAACAGTTCCATTTAATATATATTGTGAGAAAGTTTATAATTTTTTAGTATAGTAAATAATATAATGGAATTTTTTACGAATGTATTTATTATGACAATGCCAACAGTTAAAGAGCAAAGTTTTATGTAATTTCTTTTACTTTATCTCTTATAAGTCGCGGTTAAATTTTTTGTGCAGAATCAATAATATTGTCATATTGGGTTAAAGCATGTTTTTTTTTTTAATGGTAATGAAGTTTTATGTAAAAGATAAATACACATAATCTAAAAAGAACTTTTTAATTTTGCGGAATTTGAATGTACCGGAGAACGCCAAGACATGATGAAAATTTTAAAACAGAAAACTTATTTTGAAATTATAATGTTTAAATAATTAAAAAATTAAGTATTCTTTTAAAGATTTAACTAGAATTTCTGTATCCTACACGGCCGAAGGTTAAGAATCACTTTCTGAATTGAATCGAAAATTCCATCCATTTAAGCATCATTGACAAAAAACATTTCACAATTTTAAACTAATTGGAAACAAAGATGGTCCAACCCGACCATGTGAATCTCTATACCACCTAAGTAAATTGTGGTGATCTATATATGAGCCGTTTATTTTGAAAGTGGCATAAGTCACTTTGTTTTTAAGTCGAGATATTTAAGAGTTTGCGTTTTAATACGTTTAAAAATATGGATGCTAACTTTCGAGAAGATTTACTTGTATTTGTTATATTATAATCTTGTTAATTATAATCTTCTCGAAAGTTAGCATCCATATTTTTAAACGTATTAAAACGCAAACTCTTAAATATCTCGACTTAAAAACAAAGTGACTTATGCCACTTTCAAAATAAACGGCTCATATATAAAAGTGAATGCATGTTTGTATACATATATATATTTGTGCCTTATAGGAGGCCAAGCCACTTGACCGATCATCTTGAAATATTCACAGAATATACCTGTGACCCTGGAAGAGACATTAGGTTATGTAAAGTTGAGATTGGACAAAAGGGCGATGCCACGCCCATACAACCCAAAATTTAAAATCGTTATATCTTAGGCATTTTTTGGCATAGATGATGATAAGCTCCATGAAAAAATAGGGCGGAGGCACGCCCCTTTATAGAAAAAGTAAAAACCACCATATCTAATAAACTACTGAACCGATCGTCATCAAATTCTCACAGTAGGCTGTTGTTATGAATTAATGAGCCCTAGGCTATGTAAAGTTGTGGTTGGACAAAGGGGCGGTGGCACGCCTAATCAAATCAACATTTATAATCCTCTTATCTTCGATACTGTTTCACGTATGTAGGTATTGGGATAAGTAAGATAGCTGCAGGGGAAGTGCTACCCCCCATAGGACGCTAATGTTTAATATCGCATATCGTAAGAACTGTTATAGTGAGAATGTTCAAACTTGGTATTAGTCACTCTTATGGAAAACTACACCTTTAAAAATGCAAATGATTACTCGGCGCTTAACTTAGGCTATTAATATCTTTTAATCAAGCAGGCGTGGCAACAACCATACAATAAAAATATGAATAGCCTTATATCTGGAAGACGGTTACAATAAGAGTTTTCCAATATCAAACAAATAACTTCGTTATCGATACACATCTGCCAAAAAGTCGGCTGGATTTGACAAGCGGGCGTGGCACCTCACACACAATTGCAATAAAGATTTCTACGTATTTTAAGTACTGTAATAGTGAAAGTAATCCAATTTTGTTTAGATAATAATCCAGAACATATTTCAACAGGTAGTTTTAATCGGAAAAGTAGGAACGGCACCTCCCATACGAAGACACTTGAATTTTCTGTATATCATCTGTTGAACGGTTACTAAAAAATCATTCAAATTTAGTCCAAGATGCTTTACTTTTTAAAAAAATTTTATTTCGATGGGGGTAGCAAAGCGCACCGGGTTAAGCTAGTTCTATAATAATAAAGAGTTATTTGTCTTGAATTTTTTTATAATAAAAACGATACTATAATATTTTAATTAAAATTATAAAAGATATCTGCTCCAGTTAATTTTGTATCGATACCGATATTTTTAAGAAATTAAAGCATTTTAGAGATCGTTATTGGTATTCAAGAGATATCGAGTATTTGTAATGAAATTTTTAAATGACCATTTTGTTTTTAAGATGTGAACAGTTTTCAATTTTAAAGTGATTTCCGAAAATGGTAAGTTACGGACAGATTAATTGAATTTACAACGAAATTATTTATGTATTTATGAGCAGAAAGAAAAAAATTGTACTACATATAGGTTCTTCCTACTTACTTTAAGTACGAGTCATAATCAAAAATTTAAGTACGATTTTAACAAGTATTTAAAGTAATCCAAAATGGAAAACCAATATAAAGTAGGTAGAAACAACAACCACTCTATAAAAGAAGGTAAAAACCGATTGCTTGTAAGTGTAGAAACAACAACAACATTACAAGAGGAAAAATATATATTATTACCATGTTTAAAAAGCAAAATAAAAAGCTAAAATTCACATATTCAATTTGTTAAAATTCCTTAGTTTAAAACATCCAATTTTCAAAGTAGAATGATTATGAAAACAAAATCAAGCATGCTGCTGGCTTATATAAACAAAGGGCGGGAACACAACAAAAGTGAAACAAACATAACAAGTACGTAAATAAATAATATTATCTCTGTATTTGGTTCTCTCGCAGCAGGATAACCTTTGAGAATTTTGGAAAAGTAAGTTTTTTTTCAAAAAAAACGTCTCAAACTATTTTTTATCATTTTTATAAAACAAAGAAACACAACTTACAAAACAAAAAGGAATTAACAATTCAAACAATACAAATGATGATAAGAGATCAATAAAGTTAATGCCTTCATTAAAAAAAAACTTAAAATATAAATGTCAATCATCATAGATTGACATGAAAATTCAAAGAATACGATGCAAAACAAGGCGAATGCAATACGGTTCAGTAGTTAAATTGGTGTTGATAAAAAATAATCAGCTGATCGATCTAATGAGGTTTTCATATTCCAATTAAATATTTATGTATATATATAATATCAATTAATCTTTATTTGGTATATAAACTAAAAATCTTTTTTTGTATAGGTCAATATAAAATTTGATAGGTAGATTTTTATAATTAAATTTTCATGTATATTAAATAAAATTTTTAAATTAAGGGTAAAAGTGTTAAACAAAATTGATATTTTAAGGGAAAATATGTGTTACTATGCACTGTATATCTATAAAAAGAAAAAAAAATATTTCACTTACAAAAAAGGAGAAAAAATCGCAAAATTAGACGAGTTTGAAACAGTTGCACAAAAAGTCGCAGAGGGTCAAAAAGGGTACAAATCGCAACTAAAGTCGCACAACGGTATCGTTTATCTGGGGTAAGTGTTAAGTTTAGAATCAATCTAATCTCACTTTCAGATCATTTCAAGTACGAATTTGGGATTTAACCATCTTAGAAAATCTTGGATCATGAACTATTTCAGATAAGATTGTATCTCACTTTTACTTAAGTCAATCCTGTTTTTGGGTTACTTTAAATACGGGGCACTTGGATAATGCTTATTTGAAGCAAACATTCTGTACTCGATTTAAGGAAATCCTACCTTAACGTACTGTTGACACCATTTCGGCACGATTTAAATACTGATGGACTGATTTTTCTTTTCACTTAGACCCATTAATGCCAATGCCTACCAATATCAACTCATTCGACATATTAATATACATGTAAATATATCGCTTACTTAATCATAAATAGGTACAACACAAAATTCACAAATGTAAACTAGCTTCAAAAACATGGCAATTTTTTTAACAAATTGAGTTTCACAAATGTTAAAGAAGACAGTGACGCAAACGACACTTTCTTGATCGCTATAGATTTGATTTGTGAACTGGCTGATGAAAAAAGAGGATTTTGATAAATTTTGAGTTGTGCCTGTTTACGATTTAGTCTGCGATATGTATATTATTAGTAAATTTTTTTCCTGTATTATTATTTCTTGGCAAATCATATTAAATCGATTTTCAAGAGTGATTAGCTTTGGTACACTTGTCAAATATTGACTCGATTAATATATTTAAAAGAGAAGTTACAGCTTAAAATCTACATCTGATACGAAATTTTTTCGAATTTAATTTTAGAATTTTGCAGTGTTAGCTTTATAATATACAAAAACTTCTATATCAACCCTCGAACACCATATTTAACTACAAAAAAACTCAGAAAATTTTATGTAACTCTCAATTGCGAAAATCATATTCGTTGTAATAAATTTAGGAAAAAATGCACAAAGAACTTTTATATAGGTGCCTATTGTGAACTTAATTCGATTTTCGACAGCAGTCGAATTAGTTGATCGAACGAATTTTCATTTGGTATTAGGTCTGTCTGCGTACACATATTTTGCATAATTTTGTACAAAATGTCGCAAAATCTTGCAAAATGTTGTCTGCGTACTCCAAATCTCTTACAGCGAGAGAGCCAAAAAGAGAATTTTTTGACAGTTGAAAGTTAGAGAACTTGCAAAATGTTACTGGAGAAATTTCCTCTGGTAAGATTTTGCAACTAGTTTGAACAGCTGTTTTTATATACTGTTTGAATGAAAGAGTTTACGTGTGCCAAGATAGCGTCGACGAAATAGCGTCGAATTTGAGAATTTAAAAACCGGGAAACCAAAATACCCAAATAATGGAGATTTACAGTATATGAACAAAAAGTTAGCGTCGAATTTAGGAATTTAAAAAGGGGAAGTAAAAATATATTTATATTTTTAATAAAAATACAAAAAATATTTACCACATTCTTTTGCACGTTATAAACTGTATATTTTCTGAAAGTAAATAGTTTTCTGGACAAAATGACCGATGCGTGCAAAAAATATATAGTTTATACCGTGCAAAAGCCTGTGGTTCATTGCATAAATCAGTAAAGATCTTTACTGACCATTTTGGATGACCCAGATTTCTCGGAAACTGTCCGAACGATTTTTTGCACGCATCGCTCATTTTGTCCAGAAAACTATTTACTTTCAGAAAATATACAGTTTATAACGTGCAAAAGCCTGTGGGCCTAAGTCTTGTTTACCGACGCAGCTCCAAATAAAAAAAAAGTACCTAGGGTGATAGAAAATGGAAAAATAAGAAGAAAAAATTAAATAAGAAAGTTGGCGCAAACGCTTAGTTTTCGAGTTATGGGCGTTTTAAGTTTTTATATAAATATGTGATTTTGCAGTACATTTCCAAATGTATATGGCTAATATTGGTATCATTGCAAAGCGTTTCACTAGATCTTTCTGGACATACAGAATTTATTTTAATATTTCTAGTTTATTAAGAAGTGGGACGAGTTTGCAAAATACAAAAGTTTTTTAGTAAGCATAAAAACAAATTTATTAATTTTTTCTAATTCTTTAATGTATGTATATACTACATACTAATTTATTTAAGAATTTTAATTAAAATACAAGTAAAACCTTCTTTATGTTTATGTTATACTAATGTGGCAAAGTCCGTCTATGCAGAGAATCTTTAGTTAGCGAAGCCGGTATTAGTTATACCATAGGGGTGAAAATATTTGCGCCCGGCCGAAGGCCGGCTATGCTAGGAAGCTTTAGTAAGCGAAACCGGTGTTTATTATTCCATAGAGAAGAACATCCTTGCGTCCTGCCAAAGGCTGGCTATGCAAAGAATTTTTTTTTGCGATGCTAGTGTTTGTTGTTTTATAAAATTTGTATTACACTTTTATTTAAATAAACTACATTCTTTCCTAGTGCACTTCCGTAACATTTCGACGTAAGATGAAAAAAACTGTAATGTGATCTAAAGAGTTTAATATTTTGATGAAAACATATTTATATGAAAACTTTAAACGTCCATAACTCGAAAACTAAGCGTTTGCGCCAACTTATTTATTTAATTTTTTTTTCCATTTTCCATCACCCTGGGTACTTTTTTTTTTTATTTGCAGCTGCGTCGGTAAACTAGATTTGTTCCTATATTTGTACTTCCCTATTTTAAATTCCTAAATTCGACGCTAACTTTTTGTTTATACTGCATTATTTGGGTATTTTGGTTTCCCGGTTTTTAAATTCCCAAATTGGACGCTATTTCTTCAACGCTATCTTGGCTCACGTTTGTTATTTCAATTGTTTACACACCGATCAGCTGTTTTCTTGCAAGATTTCACTGGATACTGTCTGCGTACTTTTTGAGATATTCTCAGCCGAAAGAGTAAAATTTGTCTTACTCTCCCAAAAAAATTTACTGAGTATTTGCTACTGGAAAAGTACCCAGACAGACCTATTATGGCACACATTCGATAAAGAAGTACTATTGTGATTTAGTTTATTCACAGTAGTACATATTCAATCAGCTGTCACTTTAAATAAAAAAATTCTGTTAACAAATTTAAAAAATAAAACTAATATAAATCATGACGACGGAATTATAGTACGATGATTCATATGATGAAGATGAACGCTTACTGGAACTGGCCTGTACCTGTAGCCTGAACTTTTGTAAAAATTTCTTTTGCCAACAAAGGATTTTGTTCCATAAGGGAAACAAGCTTTTTTAACTACCGATTACTTCTGTCGACTTTAGACTTGCATAAAATAACCAAAAATAATTAAGAATGTGGAATTTGCACACTAAAACTAATAAACTAACAAAAACTTAAAATTTCACCAATTTTTTTATTTTTTTATATTTTTATTTTCGTTGAAAAATTCGATGCTCAACGAAATTTTCGACAGTACTGCCAACTCATAATAAAAAATTAACATTCGATAGTCGATGTTCGATAGCCAGCAAAAATCGTTTATCGAATGTAAATCATAATAGGGGCCATAAATTCCAAAAGATTAAAAAAGATCACTGTGTTTAGGGCCATTCTTATGTTTTTTATATTGTTATTTCTATACCCTTTGGATTTCATTCTAAAGAAAAAGGAGCAGAAATAGCACGGTACAATTTCATCACATTCCATACTGTAATTCTTGTACTATACCTCATGTACTGAGACCATAATAAACTGATTTTGCCTCCCATAAGGTCCACTTTCGTTAGCGATATTGAGTCACTTACCGTATTTATGACTCATTAGAATGAATAAAAAAATTAAATAAAAAAACTTTGTATTAAAAGCGCAGCTTACAAAACTTACACGGTCCTAATAAATCATTTCGAGCTAAATACAAAATAAACAAAACTCTTACTAATGAAAAAATGTACTTAAATCAAAAAAATTTCATAAACTTAATAGTACTATTTTGTATACGAGTAAAAATCTAATAGCGCCACATCAGAAAAATAAAATCTAGTTTCGTCATTTATTAAGAGCAGAAGCAAAGTGGAAAATCCATAAAGCTCGTAATTAAAATTTTAGAAATTTAAAACAAATTCCATAATTTGAAGTGCAATGTATAAGAAATTAATTTACGCAATTTTGGTAGTTGCACTTATAATAGTTGCAACAACAGAAGCGAAAGGTGGCAGGAGAAGCAGTAGAAAAGGTGGCAGTAGAAGTTCCTTTTCTAGCAGCAGCAGCTTACGAAAGAGTAGTACTAATAGTGAAAATAGCAGCTTACGAAAGAGTAGTACTAATAGTGATAATAGTGGATTAAGCAGAATATATAAAAGTCGACAAACTACTGGCGGAGTGTTTAATGGATTCTTTCACCACTTTCCTTATCGCTTCAGTTACCGACCTATTTATACAAATAGGGGTTATACCGATTTAAATGACGAAGGTACGTATTTATATTTATGTTATTTATCCTAAAAAGAGCTGTTAATTGTATTAGACATAATACAGGTTCACAACCTATACCATACAAAGAAGAAGAAGATAAAAACAAAGGTCAGTGGAATTAAGGAAAAAAATTTATAAAAAATAAAAACCTTTTTTTTAGATAAAGAAAGTTATGCAGTAGGATATGCCATCAGCAGATCTCTAAGTTATGATTTTTACTCTGTTTTCAATGTGATACATGATATTTCAAAGTATCTGGAAAATATAAAAACTAATAAAAAAGGTATAATAACAACAACGACTGAAATTCCAGTGGATTCACGTAGTTTTAATCCAACTAATGAGGCAATATCTAATTCGGACTATGAAGTTCATTACAATACATATGTTCGACCATTAAATATAAGCATATACGAAAAATTTTTTAATGTTTATAAACACGATCAAAAACTTTTAAATATTTTAAACGGGTTTACAAGAGATGAACCAAAGGTCGATACAACAAATACATTGACAGAAAACCCAATTAAATCAAATGAAGATTTAACAAATTATTACACTTAAATTTTAAACTAGTGGAATAGTTGTGGTTATAAATATAGCACAAAATTTTAGAAAAATGCACTTTAAAGATTTTTTCATTACGTTATTAATGCATAAGTTTTCTCGAAAGGACTGTCGAAATTTTTTCTTTTTCTATCGAAATGGTAAAAAAGATAAAATGAAATAGAGCGCAGCACATGGGTAAATATATAATTGAGCAAAAACCATTGTTTATTTAATATTATTTGTGACAACTGTTCTCTTTCGTGATCCAAAAATTGGATCACGAAAAAACGGGGACCGCAAATAACATCTAACCAGAAAATTTTAGCTCTAAAATTCTCTATATTACTTCAACGGAGACCTTAAGTTTCATATATCAATATATTCGTTTCGAAGGGCTCTTTTAATAAGTGTGCCGGATGCGGTTATAAAATAAATCACTTTTGAGGACTTTTATTTTTTTCGTTTAAAATAAAACTCCTTAATTTTTTTTCCTCAATAAATAAAACCACTTTTTGAAGTTTTGTATATTCCTTCTAAAATAAAACTCACTTCGCCATCATAAAATAAAAGCCCTTTGAGGAGTTAAATCTTTTACTTTAAAAATGAAACTAATTTTGTTAATTTTCTTCATTGTTTTGACGATTTACCAATTGTAATGATCTGAACAGAGGAAGGCTTTGGGTGTCAATTAGGGTATTCATTCGGTTAACCGTTAATCGGTTAATCGGGAAAAATAGAACTCATTTTGAAAGTTTTAGGGCCAGCTTTTGGCAGATTAAAACAAATGTAAAATAATTGTCATTAAATTATTGTTCGTAGCGTAAAAGAGAAGACGCGAAAATTTTTTATTGTGTTAAAAAATATTGTATTTTTAACTATTTATCTATATATATGTAAATGAATATATGTATGTTTATTTGTTTGTTTTTACCTAATAGCCGCCTAAACTGCTGAACCGAACTTAATGAAACTTTTACGGTATATAAGTGATGGTCTGGAAGGATTTATAGGCTATATGTTTATTGAAATTTTGGGTGGGCGTAGCACCTCCTATACAAAGACAGTATAAATTTCCGTATATCTGGAGAACGGAAAGACCTTAAGCCTCCAAATTTAATAGAAGCATTTTATATATTAATACACAACATCTGACAATGACAACATCTGGGCATCTGGGCACTGGAGAAGTGGGCGTGGCACCTCCCATACAAAGACATTAAAGATTTATGTATATCTAAAAAATGGTAAGAGCCAATGGGTACAAATTAAGTAAAAACATCTTTACTATCAATACATAACATCCGACAAAGTGTGAGTGGGGTTAGAAAGGTGGGAGTAGCAACTCCCACACAAAGAGTTTGTAGATATCTATATAAAAATTTCCAAATTTGGTACAAGCATCTTGGTAGGCAATACACAACATACGATAATATTTTGGCAGGGTTAAAGATGTGGGCGTGGCATAACATAGATTTAATTATATCTAGAGAACGTTAAGAGAAAAATTGCCTAAATTGGGTACACATAGTGGGTCTATCGATACGCAACATCTGTAAAAAAGGTGGGGTTGAATTACTGAGCGTGATACCCTTCATACAAAGGCAAAAAAGATTTCAGTATATCGAGAGAACAGTAATAAAAAGTTTTCAACATTGCAACAGATAGATTGGTGATCAGTACGCAACATCAGTCAAAAAGTGGACGTGATTAGATACGTGAGCGTGACTCAAAACAGAGTCCCGTATATTTGAAGAGCAGTAACTGTAAAATTGTTTAATATAGTAACAAATAGAATGGTTATCAATATGCAGACAGCATCTGTAAAAAATGTGAGAGATTGGAAAAGTGATCGTGGATGAAACTAGATTTCTGTATGTCTAGAGAATGGCCACAGCTACAACTTACAATAAATGAATCTGTAAAAAATATATCTGTAAAAGCCCCACTGTCTTATTCACAGTAAAAAATAAAAATGTTCTCTAATCACCAAATTTATTCCAAATTCATAATATCATAATAATAACCCATTACCAAAATGATTATATTAATTGCTAAAAATTTTTTTTCAATAAATGATATTTTTAATATTAATTTAAAAACTTTGCCATTTCAAACAATGTGTTCATTTATTTAATTAAATATTGACAATTTCCAAGAACAACTCTACAAGTTTTAATTATTTTATTTTAAACGAAAAAATCAATTCATATTTTTTTTGATATTTAATAAATATTTTAATTAAAAATTTATTTCCAAATAACTAAAATGTTAATTAAGTCAATATTATATTTTTTATTTTTTTTTTCAACTAAAAAATAATTGATTCAATTATCACATTGATTAAATTTAAAAACTTTTTAAGCCATTTTTTTAATTGATAAAAAACTTTCTTCGGTATTGTATGCATAGGTGGGATCACTTCAATAAAAATACAATATAGATTTCTTTGCAACTGGGGAATGGTAACAGTAAGAGTATTCCAACTTGGTACAAATAACTTCATAAATAATGCACGAGATCTGTATTGAAAAAAATTAAATTTTTTATATTAATGAGGGTAACGAAGCGCACAGGAAAAAGGGAATAATTTATGTAAAGAGGTGGAGTATTTAATAAGACTTGTTGATAAAAACAAGGACAGCATTGAATGCTTGGTCAATCGGAGGTTTTCAACTAACTTTTCCTCATTAAATAAATTAAAAAGATTTGGACCTGTTGTTATTGCTCTTAGTTTATAATAATTGTAGTAATTAACATATTTTAAAATTTTCCTTATCATTTAAAAAAGTCCATTTTATAATTTTCTACAATAGCTGTTACTTGTGTACTTTGGTAAGTAATACTCCCTTGTATCAGCTGTATGTACTTTGTAAACTCCTGTCGCAAGTTTAAGGCGCTAACTTTGGGCGCTTAAACTAGCAAGCAAATTGAAATAATCGACTACCCAAAAACGACTTTCAAAGATTTATTAAAACTGAATTGCTGATGTTCAAGTCAAACCTGTCTCTTATTTGACCTTTTATTCCTCAACAGATTTTTATTTTGACGGAAAATATAAAACTTCTCAAATGAGTCTAATTTTATGACGGCTAAATAACACTCTCTTTTTAAGAATATAATTCGACCTATTATTTTTACGTTGAAAAAAAACAGTTTTAGAAGGATTTTTTTTAAATCACAATATAACTGTTATTAAAGAAGTTTTTTGATATCACTTATAATTATTACGGTCCCTGAAAAGATAAAATCTAAAAACATAAAAAAAATAAATTAAAATAAAAAATATTTTAATAATATTTTTTGAATATTTTTATTCAAAATATGTATTTACAAGTTTTGTGTTTATTTTATTCAACTGTTTATGGTTTTTAATCCAAATTTTATTTTATATTTTAATAAGGCTTAAGTTCATCAAATTTAATTTTCATTAAAAAATTTAATTTTTATTAAAATTTAATTCTTATTAATATTAAATTTTCATTAAAATTTAATTCTCATTAAAATTTAACTTTCATTAAACATGGGGCCAAAGGCGGTAACTTCATGGATTAATTAGAAAAAAAAAGTTCAGTACCGTGCAAACTAAAAGGACTCCCTTAAAGTGTAAACATTCTTCATCAAGAGCAGGGGTCCAGATAATTTTGATAAAAAATCGAAATATTTTGAAAAAATAAAAGACAATCGGCAAAAAATCCGCAAATTAAAAATATCTCTTTAAAGAACAATAAAACATTTTTTTTTTATTAACACAAAAAATAACAAAACAGAATAATTCAACACTAATTTACATATAACCCATATATCTTTTAATCTTTAATTAAAAAATTTTATTCCCAAAAACAACTTTGATAATAAAAAAAATGTTTGCAAGTGCACGTGCACAAAAAACTGAACTGGCAAATTGTTTTTATTTTGATTTCTTGCGAAAACAATGAAAGCAATTTGTTTTTGTTTTTAATTTGTTTTTTCTCTACTCACTTACAACTACAATTAATGTTTGGAGAATTCCAACTAATTGTAGTGAGGAATGTAAGAAAAGAAAGAAGCTTTGATATCGTTGCAAATAAGACTTTTTGAGTTGCAAATAAGACTTGTTGAGTGTATGTAAGTAATTCCGTGAAAACTTAAAGGAATGAATGAAATGCGGATAGGAACAGCTTATCCTCCAACAATATATTTGAGTATTTTTATAAATTATTAAAAAAAGGGAATTAAGCACAACAAACAAAATCTTTTTATAAGCCATATACAAATATTAAATTAATAAAAAAAAGGATATTTTTATAAATAAATTATAGTTAATTTAAAAAAATTTTGTACAAAATGGTTTTTGTTGTTGAAAATTTTTCCAACATTTTATTTAAACAAATATTTTATAGATACATATTTCAGTTTAAAAGTTTAATTAAATCCATTTAAATATCAACATCAAAACAGTTTACATTATTGAATTTTAAGCAATCTTTAGAAAAGAGAATTACTTGAAAGGATTCATTTTCCAGGGACTGACTTGGGTAAAAATTCTTTCCACATTTGCGGAAGAATGTGGAAGGACCATAATTTGTAGTACAAGCTTTGACAACACTGGTAATCCATCCGTAGAATCCCCACGTTTTAAGTCTGAAATTGTTTGCCAAGAAGTTTGCAAATTTACTTCAATTGCTTCTAAATTTTCCTAAAAGTTTAAAAATTTTAACTCTCAAAATTCAGGGTCTAACTCTTTCAGAATTTCCATAAGAGAAATATTTTCCCTTAAAATAACTTTGTTAAGCTTAATCAAATTTAAAGTTTTATAAGATTTTTATTCAAAATCAAACCAATATTTGATTTGAAAGTTCTGTATAAAAATTATTACAGTTAATTTCGCTTTTGTTGAGTTTTGATTTTAATAGTAACTCATTAGCCAATAAGCCCAAATAAAGTTCAAAAAATTCTTTGTGTTGATAAATTACGTAATTTTATTTTTATAATCGTTTTTTATAAAATTAATTAAAAGAGTTTTAAAAAGACTTTCCATTTGGTTGTTTAGGTTATGACAAGTGATCCAAAGTTACCAAATATTTATAAATTAAGCCTATTACTCTGTTCCAATTTGCGAAAAATTTGACAAGTATCAATGTTACCTGTCTCGCGAGTTTACATAATTTGACGTTTTTAGTCTATCAAAGTATGCGACATTGTTTTGCGTATGTTAACAGAACCCACATGTATTTTACTAAGAAGTATTTTTTAAATAAAAAATTAAAGTATATATGAAAAACTGTTACCGGTTGTATTATTTATGTTTTTTCGTTCTCATTTAATATTCAGTGTAAACTTTTTTTCATTTGCTATAAATTTCACGTGAAATAAGTGCAGCTTATATCAGTTCGCAGTTGTAAAAAAATATTGCCAGAAACATTTCGCAACTTTTTCACAAATTGAACAGAGTACAACCGTATCAACATAATTTCATAGAAATCCCGCACAAGTTTTTTTCATGTGAGTTTTGACAGCATTTCATGTGAAATGTTGAACAGAGTACCAGGCTTTACACGTTAACAAGCAAAGTTACCGTAATTTAAGTGTTTATAAAAAAATCGGTATTTTTGGAGCAAAAATCGGAAAATCGGCACTTTGCTAATTTTAAGGCAAAAAATCGGCAAAATGCCGATAAATCGGGAAATATGGCAAGCCTGATCATAAGACAATAAGAATCAAATATGTAACGGTACTTTTGTAGTGACGGGTTAAGATTAAACATTGTGAGAGAAGAGAAAAAATAGGCAAACAAATCTGAAAACTTTGCGTAATTAAATCCTGTTTACTATAAATAATTGAATCGTTTATTTCAGAAACCCGTCAAGTGCCCTTGTTTAAATCATCGGACAACTAAAAAAATCATCCAAATTTTTAAATTAATAAACGTTTTCTGCACTAAACGGAAATTGCAAAACAATATACAATCCTTTAAAAGACCAAACAGTTGACGCTTTCCTGCATAAGAGGATGTGACTAAAGTAGGCCATTCATAATCTATAATAATAAACTTTTTGTAAAAATGTCAGTTGAAGGGTTTCTGAAATAAGCGATTCAATTTTGGAAAAGTAAAAAAACCTAGCCATCAAGTTCAGGTATTTATTCAAATGTTTTGCTTAAATTTCGAAAAAAAAAAATAATTATTTATGGAAGTTCTTTTATTTTCTAAGTTTATATGGGAAATGCAAAAAAATGGATTTCTGAATTTAAGTGGACATTAATTTTTTAATTGAGCTCAATTAAGCAGAAATTTTAACTTTATTTTAAAGGTTGAACAAATGAGCGTTGTTTTAGAAAAAGTAAAGTCTTGTTTATTAATTAATAAATATTTTTTGTATGGGGGTACCAGTCTCCCCGTCCTTTAGCTCCAAAATGTTGTTGGAACATGCCGTTAACATAGATATAAGCAGAATTACATATAAGCAAAATAATTATTTTTTTTTGTATAGGGTACTTTTTTCCCCCATCATATACAAATAAGATTTTTTTGGAATATGCAGTTTATTCTAAGAGTTACATGCATCAAATTTATTGTGATTTAGAATCACAACAACTTGCTATTAACTTTCATCTAAATCATAACTCAAAACTTCCAAATGATGACCTTGTAAAGATTTAAACAGTCGTTTACCATTTAAATGAAACTTTTCTAAAATACGGCAGATTAGATAAAAATCGTTCCATCTGAACTTTCAAATGATGATAGTCTTTTAAAGATTCGATCACTCAATGGCTATTAAAATTGCAATGATTCCCTATTACGGAAAACCTATTAGATTTGGGTTAAAAAATTAGGCTCTAAACAAGAGTAAAGGATATATGTATGCTTCAATTTGATATTTTCAGGAGTAAAAACACTATAATACTCAGTAAGTTGGTAGAGTTGGCAAAATAGATCGCGAATTAGACAGCGTAAGTAGTGGTAGTCAGTTTTTGCATACTAATTGGATGCTTCAGTTGTAAATGGATTGTTATTAATAAAAAGAAACTCCTACCCAAATATTGGCATTGTTCCAATCTGATTATATATAGCTTCCTCGTACTTTGATATGTACGGCATACCCTCTTAAGAGGGCTTCAACGTTTAAAATGTAAACACTAATTATGATGGAAACAGACTATTAAAAATTTTTGCGTCAAAAATTCTGGCTTTCTTTGTTGCAAATGTAAAAGACCTAAATCCAAAACAATGTTGTTTCACCGAGTGACAACATTGCTAATGTCCCCTATAAGACACACTCCTCAAAACCAGCATTATAAATTTGTTATTAAAAAATTTTGAAATTTTTAATAACAAAGGATCAAGCATTTTGTTTTTAGACTTTCCAGGAAACCTTGAAAAACAAGAGGAAAAGTTGGGTTTAATCGCCACTGGAAGAGATTTCAAAAAGAACATGTATATGTTCTATATTCGGCTCCACCTATCGTTTGAAACGTTACACCAAGAGTTAGACTGTTTCAGCATTGACCTTTAGATGGTACTTATAAGTTATGATTTAAGCTTTATAAAAGCAGATTCGTTGGGATTTTAGGCGTACTAAAGCCAATTCTAAAAGTACGCTTAATATGGGACCTTTAGTAAATTATAAATTTATTATCACAAGGTTTTGCGGCTTTCTTTCATGTCATACAAAACTAAATTTGAACTAAGCTTATATATAGTCGGCAAAGGCAAAACAGTTAAAAACACTTTCCTCCTCTGTTTGAACAACGACTAGAACAAAAAGTACACCATTTTAAAGGCATTTTATTGCAGAAGTGTACAATTTATATTTTATTAAAATCGTTTCAATACTTTTGGAGTCATAAGTATTCAAATTTGCTACTAACACGTATGCAAAACACAAAAACCAATAATTAGTTTTTTTCCCATTAGACAAAGTTGTTTCTATCAACTAAAAAAATAGGGTGATGATCGACATTTTTCCGAAGCCGGTTTTCATATATTTCGACTATATAAATCGACAAAGGTGAACCAGTTAAGAACACTTTTCTCTGTTATTTGTCAACCGAACATTAATGGGGAGAAAAGAGTATCAGAATGGGGAAACATATTTATATAAAAATTTATGGTGTAACATAATTATATAAAAATTTATGAATTTCGAATGTTGGGAAAACACTAGTGTAAATTTTTATTTTTTTTTCATGTAGTTTTTATTTGCAATCTATTTTTCAATAATAAGCAAATTAATTAAAAATAAATAATCACATGCGTTGTAACCTACATTAAGGTTAAAACATATTTACATTAGTGCTTTTTACTCTGGGTACAATTATAAGTATGCAATTGTTTATATGTATACAATTTTGTTTTCTATATCTACATACATATTTACAGTAACTATTTTAAATATTTAGCATAGATGGGCACTTTGCAGTACCAGTACTTCTTCAGTATTTTTTTTTACTGGTACTGCACTTGAATTTTCATTACCAGTATATTTTTACTGATTACTGAAAAAAAAATCAGTACTCAGTAAATTTTACTGATTACTGGAAAAAAACCAGTATTCAGTAAATTTTACTGATTACTGAAAAAAAATCAGTAATCATTAAATTTTACTGATTACTGATAAGAATGCAGTATCGGGAGGTTTTTACTACCTATACATACAAAAAAAAAAAAAAAAAAAAACAAGAATTATAAAACTGTAAGAATTTTCGTACTCAATAAACGTTAATAAAACGAAATTCCAATATGCATAAAAAACAAAAGAACAGATGAACGGACCTAATGTACATTCCTTTGTAATTAAAAAAATTATGGACTATACAATATTTATCAGTTAATATAAATATGTGAATCAACCTGTGCTGTTAAATTAACAGTGTTAATTACATGATTAATTGTAAAAGTTGTTGCTAAACAAGTTGTGTATTATAGAGGTTAGAAATTCTTTCCGCCAATATTTGGAATTTTGTATTTAAATTTATTAAATATTGAAAAAAAGAGTGAAATTTCTGATTTTAATAGTGATGATTCGGTAAATGATCCGGATTATGTGTGCGAAGAGAATACACCTAGTTCTTCAAATTTTTTAAGTGAAACTTCAACTGACACCCATGATTTATTAAAAGACGAAGAACTAATGGGAGTCAATAAAATTCTTTTTAGCGAGGAATTTTTTAAAGTTGTTGAGAAGGTAAATAACATACATATAACTTAACTTAACCATGTAAATATTTTGCACAAATGTTAAGTTAAATTAACTTTAACTAACATTAAATTAACAATTGTGCAAAATATTCACAAGGTCGTCTTAGCCTAGTGGTTGACACTCGGGACTCTCATCCCTGAGGCCACATGTTCGAATCCCCGTTCAGTCGGCATTAGTTAAGAGATTCGAAAAATATTTTCTGATCCTGCCTGATACTTGGGATGCCATTATTGCCGCAATAACAATACCGGAAATAAAGCTAAGGTTTCTAAAACCATTTTTAAAAACGGCAACGGGGAAAACAGAAGAAGAGGTTAAGGAAATTTTTAATACATATGTTGTAAAATATGGAAAAATACCCACACTTGAAAGCCGTGCTTTTCCTCAAAGACCGCAAAAATCATTTTTAGATTTTGGAGAGGAAAGTAATGGTAACGTTTTGCATCTTATTTTCCATTAAATTTTTGTATTTACTATTCACATGCTTATCTTCTTTTCTTAAACAGATGCGGGCATAACTATTAATTCAGGTGACTTGGCAAACTATCTCCAGGAAACAATTTTTTACCCGGCCGAACAAGACACTAGCATAAATTGTCTGCATAATCACAGTGCTATTAAAAACGTGTTTTTGAAATACAATACTCCTTTGCCTTCGTCTGCTCCTGTAGAAAGATTGTTTTCTTTCGCTGGGATTGTGAATCGTTCCAGAAGACAAAAACTCAGTGATACAAATTTTGAAATGCTTGTATTAAGAAAAGCCAATAATATATAAAATCTTTTATCTTTATTCAAAAAATTTTCCTATTTACAAATATTTCTTGTGCTAAACCCGCAAAGCTTTGAGCTTGTCAAAAAAAAAAAAAAAAAAAAAAAATACGTAATCGTGACTCAATTTTCAGTAATCAGTAAAATTTACTGATAACTGAAATTTTTTCAGTATTCAGTAAAATCAGTAAAATTTACTGAATACTATAATAAATGAATAAATAATAGCAACGATAGCACTTGTAATTCTTAACAAAAAAATTCATTTATTCGAAAGATCGTTGAATGGCAATAACTTTTGAAAATGATTTCGGACCTATAATTTTGGGCTAGTTTTTCTAGCATTGCTGTCACGAACAAAGGCGTAAATTTTTGCTGGTGTATTAGCATAAGCCAGCGCAGCGGCTTCTAGAATCCCCACAGGAAATGATCGAGAGGTATCAAATCGCACGGCTTTTAAGGCCGATTAACATGCCCATTTCTCAAATACAGCTTATCACCAAATTTTGATTTCAATAGCATTCTGGTTGTGGGTGAACGTAGCGCCTGTGGAAACCACATCAATGCCACTCATATAATCAAATGAAAAAATCATTGATCTTGGCGCTACAACGATCTTTTTCGATTGCAGCGCAAGCTCCGGCTGGATGTAATGGAGTATGTATGATCTTTTGTAGAATGTTCGTACTCGATATGCGGCAATCTTGTTTATTAACAAACCTGTTAAGCTGATCATGAGCCTTATCGCCATACACAATTTTGCCACTATAATTTGCGCGAATCGATGACGGCTTTACAAAGTAAATTTTGTATAATTTGGTAGCGTTGCGCAACCGTGAATCTATTCATTATGATTTGCCAAAGTTATCATAAGTGGGCTTTTCCACGCAAAATTACCATTCGTACGGAAAACGAATGTTGCCTATTTTTAATACCAAAAAGAAAATTACAATTATGTAGAAATAGAAATCAGTAAGATTTTTTATTTTTATAAATTTTGCAACACTTTGAAATGGGCATAAACTGAAAACACTTTTTTGCCTCTTTGAACGTTCCACGTTTATTTTGTGTTTTTTCTGTTAATCCTTTTCTCAGAATTATTAAAAATCATTATATCTGAGAATAATATACTCTTTGTTGAAGTTTCGACTCTGTATGTTATGTAATAAGAGTTTTATGGATTAATTTAAAAATTCAAGATTTCGGTCGCACCCGTCGCAGTAAAAGTTTAAAAAAGAAAATAAAATTGTTCCTTTACAATAATTAGTATTGTGGTTATTTTGTTGAACTATTCATGGTTTTTAATCCAAATTTTTACTATTTTTAATTAGGCTTAAGTTCATTAAATTTAATTTTCATTAAATTATTTTTTTTTTTTTTTTTTTTTTTTTATGAAGAAAGGAATTTTTACAACATTGAAGATTAATTAAAATTGTTATTGATGATTTTCATTCTTGACTGACCTGGGATTCGAAGCCAGGCTGGCTGGCGTGTGATTCGAACCCAGGCGGCTGGTTACCCTGACATGTTTCGACCTCAACCACTACGTCTTCTCAAAGGGATTTGCCGTCTTACACTCGCAGCCATCGAAGACTGCTGACGTCAGTAGTCAAACATCAATCCTTAAACCAAATTGTATTTTAACCTTTGGTAGATCGAAATTTGCTTATTGAATGATTATCCATTTTTAATTGATCTCACATGTTTTCCTTACTTCTGTTTTTTCCGTACTTTTGTCAAGAATTCTTCTTGAAGTCCAAAGTACATTTTTTTGTTTATCATGTTTTTTGTCTTTCTTTTTTCTTGTTGACATTTTTCAGCACAACTTGAAGGACAAATGAACACATAGAGCTTGTGCCTTAGCTTTAACAATAATTAGTATTGTGGTTATTTTGTTGAACTATTCATGGTTTTAATCCAAATTTTTACTATTTTTAATTAGGCTTAAGTTCATTAAATTTAATTTTCATTAAATTATTTTTTTATGAAGAAAGGAATTTTTACAACATGGAAGATTAATTAAAATTGTTATTGATAATTTTCATTCTTGACTGACCTGGGATTCGAAGCCAGGCTGGCTGGCGTGTGATTCGAACCCAGGCGGCTGGTTACCCTGACATGTTTCGACCTCAACCACTAGGTCTTCTCAAAGGGATTTGCCGTCTTTACCTAATTAATGCTTGATACTTTCCAACAATAACAGTGTTATGGCTAATAAAGCGATTAATGTTTAAACGCTGGTTTAGTTGAACTACTAAATGTATATTCAGTTTAAACTCAAGAGCTGTAAATCAGTGTCCCATGTACAATATGTAGGTTAAAAATAACATGTGGCAGCAGTGCGATAAATGTTATCAAATTCATATGGTTTGTATTGGTAGTTTAAACGCCCAATTTTATACGTTTAGAGGTGGTTTATATGTTTTGCTTAATTATAGATTTGTTGGTTTAAACACATTTTAAACAAAAAAGATAGAGTAACTTGCTCGGATTTATAAGCCGTTACTGATATTAATAATGTAATGATATTTTGAGAACCACCTTTTAAATATCCGAGTATTTAATTGTAGGAAATAGTTGGTCACAACCTTCACACCAAGGATAACTCCTATTATGTCAAACTAGAAAACTAGTGAAGAAGAATAAACTTAAAGAAAATAAAGAACAATATGAACTGTAGTTGGCTTAAGAAAGAGAAAGGGACAGATAAGGAAAAAAGTGCTATGATTTATTATAAATCATTGGAAGAAAAAGAAAAAACGAAAGTGGATGACAAATTTTTAGAGTTGTGAATACTTCTAAGATTGGTAGTTTTTAATCACAGTGTTCATTAAAAAAAGCATTCACTTAAATTAAACGAAACCTTCTTCGAAGTCCCTCAAAAAAAAAAAAAATTCTGTTAGATATTAAGCAACTCTTCAGAGAGGTGTCTATACTAAGCCCAATAAGTATAATTACAGTGGGTCACATTGAAAAAATTGTATGCATTTGTATGAGGGATGATATTAGTCGACAAGCATCAGGAATGAACGACATAAAACTTGTAGAAAAAAATACTTCAGCTGGCAGTCATGAAAAATACTAAAAATATTCTTAAACATGACAGTTGGCGAATGCTTAAACTTATTTAAAGAAAAAATCTAACAATTAAAATTTGTAAATCTCTGTTTTATAAATATCGCCTGCCGCGAACGAAGCTGTACTGCAATAGGTTTTTGCTAAAAATGTTACGATATTTTTCCAAGCCGAAATCAAAAATGTTCATTTTAATCATCCAATCACAAGCTACAGTTTTTACAGCATGCATCTGGGTAAGACATTCATATTCCCATACTGTTATCAGCGATGATTTGACCCATAACAAACACAATGTTCTGATTTTCTTGAGTTTTTGACATTTATTTAAAAAAGTGAGCGGAGTATAACCATTCGTTTGACAGCTAACCCTTTCGTAATTTCTATCGGACTTAAAAAATAGCCTTTGTCTAGCAGTAGATACGTCATAAATCTTTTACAGATACCGGGTTCAGCGTGTCTAGCCTTAATTTGAATAGGCTATTTAAAAATATTTTAAACAAAAAGAAATAATGTAAACAAAGTTTTTTGAACAGAAGAATAGAGTCTCATTAAAAAATAAAAACAAAGAATGATCTGTAGCAGCTTTAAATATTTCAAATTCATATGATTGTAAGAAAGTATACACATACTATAATATATTTTTTTTAAATGTTCTTATCTCTGTTGTTCAGTATTAATTACTCGCAAGCATTTAACATTATTTTAGTAGGAAAATCCAAAGTAAAAAATAATCATTTTGCAAAAACACAGCAAATTGAAAAGGTCGCTATTAAATTTTTTACTCAAAGGAATTAAAATACGTAAAATACAAAAAAATTTATACAATGTATAAGAAATATGTTTTTATTTTTCTGGCAATTACACTAATGATTCTTCCTCCAATGGAAGCTAAGGGTGGCAGGGGTGGAGGTGGAGGTGGGCGAGGAGGAAGAAGTAGTAGCAGAAGTTCCAGTGGAAGAAGGGGTAGTAGCAGCAGTATTAGTAGTGGTCATTCAGGTCATCATACAAGTGGCGGCTGGTTTCACGGTTTCTTTCACACACCGCACCATTACACATACTCACCGATCCATATAACCAGAAGTAGTTCAAGTTCATATCATGCACCGAAAGAAGAGACAACTAGTGTGAAAAAAGGTATGTAAATGTGTCTGTAAACTATATTGCCTTCAACAATTGCACCTAAATCAATGTTTTTATTTCAATATATCTATGAAGATACTGACACCTATGCAGTGGGCTATGCTATTAGCAGATCTCTAAGCAGCGATTTTTTCTCTATTTTTAATGTGGTGCATGATATTTCAAACATTCCAGAGAAAATAAAAAACAAAGAGCTTCTACCATCCACAACAACCCAAGGCCCTGTATCAACGTATAATTTGAATCAAATAATAAGCAATCCTTACGAAAGATCTAATCCAACTTACGATTATGATACGAAATCTTTTTTTCATGATGATGACAGTCTCTATGGAATGACGACTACTGAAAAGAATGAAGATTACAACAAGGATATGCCTCCTTATATGGAAGACATTTTTTCACGTTTTTTTAATAACGAATATAGATCAGTTGGTGACGAAATTCTCCATGGAATGATGGCTACGGAAAAGAATTTAGATTACAGCAAAGACGTTCTTCTAAATGCTGAAGACGTTTTTCCACATTTGTATAATAACGACTATAAACCAGTAGAAACAGAGAGCATTACAAAAGATGAGTTATTGGAAATTTCAACCGACCCGAACGATGAAGTATAGCTAAGTATAGATTTATTTGCTAAAATAACTTGTGCTGAAATATTCAACAATAAATTGTAAGTCTAAAATTAAAATTAATTTTTGTATTTTAAGCATAAAAATAAATGGATACACTTAAAATTTAAAGAAAATAAGTCATAAAATCCCAGTAAAAACTTTGCTTACCAAATAAGCAGAAAAATAAACTTGAGGAAAAGACTACTTTTTTCTACTAGAAAAAGTACTTATTTTTGTTGGCGATATCCCAAACGTAATCCTTTATAATTTGGCCAGTTACAACCTAAAAAATAATACCTTTATTTTATACTTAAAAGTTTTATAAGAATATGTAGTTACCAAAAGAGACAAGAAATAATTACTTTCAAATTAACTTTCAAAAAGGTTAAAACACACTAATTAAAATTGCTCCAAATTCTTATGGAATTTTTGTTGAAAAAGTGAACACAATAATAAATTTTTTTGACATGTAAGAAAATATTTAATAAAGAGTGCTTTTGCTGCACAAAGTCATTTATAGCTCTCACAATGTGTGTATTAATAAATGTTAATATACGGGCCTGTCACAGAAATCAATTTCGATCGAAAGTGTTGTTAAATTCAACAAAGCTTCTTTAGAAAACGAAAACCGATAAATTTTATCGGAATGAAATCACTTTTATTTTTCGATCTAAAAAAGTTTTTGCTTCTTTAGGAAACGAAAACCGACCAATTTTATCGGAATGAAATCACTTTTAATTTTTCGATCTAAAAAAGTTTTTGTTTTGGTTGCACAACATTGCCACATTTATCTTAAAAATGACAAAATTAAAATTTATCGGAATTACGAAAATCGATCAAAGTCTGAAGAAGGTTAAACCAAATCGATCGAAATGAAAATACGGATTCAAAACCATTCCGAACAATTTCTGGGACAGGCCTGATTATGTTCTTCCAGACAACATCGTTTACATAAGATCCATATCACTACTAGTATTCTAATAACAAAAAAATGTTGTGGGGGTAATTTTGGAACATATTTATATACATATACAATATATTTGCATAGATTTTATTGATTTTTGGATTTTTCATGTATTTCACATCGAAATTATTCTTAAAATGTTATAATATTACCGTATATCTAACAAATATTAGTGGAATATATTGCAAATTGATTCAAATAATTCTTTAAACTCATAATTAAATAACTTATTTAAATCATTATATTAAATTATTCTTTTGTTATGTATAATTATGACTTATTTAAGATATAATAAGAAAGTTATTATTTAGTATACGAGTATAACTAATAATGCAAAAAGTGGCGAATACAGCTGCAAAGTAATGAGTTCAGGAAGTCTTTAAAAGTAGCATTGTAAGTTTAGTTTTTACCGGGGTATAACAAACTAGTCAGTCAACTTTGTGTTTTTTTCGAATTTCTCTAACATTAACTTGCTTGTCTTGTATACAAATGTCAGCTGCTAAACACAAAGCAAAAGTAGTTTTGCAATACACATAGCAAACAACTATATCAATTTGAGAATATTATTTTGTCGTTGGACTTCAAACAATTTCGGAAAATCAGTTACAGAAAACATTCCCAAAATATGCTATTGATAGTAAATTGTTCGTCAAGTTTTACAGAGAAAGGCCAACAAAACAAAAAAGGTAAACCAAAAATAAAATGTTACAGAAATTATAGTAATCAAAAAATAATTTTTGAAAAAATTACGAAAAAAAACAGAAGTGAGAAAGAAACATAAATAAGCTGAAAATAGAAAATTACAGAAAATTTCGACCCACAAAAAAAAATGCTACAACTGCAATCAACTCTGATGATGAGAATGTGGTTATTCGCGAAACATGTAAGTTTGGCCTGAGTTCAACTCCTCGTTCAGTCAAGAGCAAAAATTATCTAAACATCCTTCCCCAGTAAAAACTTCGCCAACAAAGTAATGTCTTGAGTAATCAGAAAAAAGCAAAAAGACCACTTACAATTCTACTGAAAGAAACAATGAATTTTACTAGGCATGTCTAAAAATGAACGCATTCACATTTAACTGAATGTTACTTGAAAAGTATGGCATTACTTTTATACGTACATGCAGCCGATAAGTAAGTAGTTATCAAATGTCCAAAAAATAAAAAAAAACTTTCATACTTGTCAAAATATCATTTTCTTAAAAATATATTTAATTTTAATTTTTTTTTTAATCTCGTTTTTAAATTATTATCTACATGTAAGTGATTATTTCATTCAGTATAATAATGAAATACATATAATACGGTATAAGAAGTTGTTATGTAATTGCTGCTACGTAACGGAACAAGTAGCGAAGAAAGCTACTTAATAATGAGTGAAACAAGCTATTCATTTTGAAAAAGTAAGCGCAGTTTTTACTGGGTACTTCATTAAAATAATTTAGTGAAAATTAAATTTGCTGGCCCTAAGCAAACATTAGTGTTGTATTACATGACGATTTAAATTGATCTTTAACCGAAATTTACGTCCTTTAATTAAAAATCCATGAAATACCTATCATAAAGTTTTTTTACAGAATAACTTACATATGGTGTAGATAAAATACATATGGTTGTATGTATGTATATATATGCTGTGAATCTTACGAAAAAAGTGAGCGTAAAAGTGGGCAGGGCAACATTTTCTTTCCGCAAAACCTAAGTTAGACCATGGCGATCATTTTAAAGAAAAAATCGTCCAAATCGGTCAAGCCGTTCTCCAGTTATGCGCTTAATATAAAAAGTGGGCGTAAAAGTAGGCGTGGTAAATTTTTCTTTTGATGAAAACTTAAAGTTGATTAATAGGAACATTTGAAAGAAAAATTAGTCAACTCGATGGAGCCGTTTTCTGATTTTAGGTAAATCGAATAAAGTGGGCGTAAAAGTGGGCGGGGCAAAATTTTCTTTCCGTAAAAACCTAAGTTGGACCATGGCGATCATTTTAAAGAAATCGGTCAAGCCGTTCTCAAGTTATGGATTTTGCCACGCCCCTCCGCCCCCAGACCGAAAATCAGAAATCAGACTTCACAGTGTCACCCGCCTGAATATTCTGAAGATTCCCTGAAAATTTCATCAAAATCGGCCCAGCCGTTTTGGAGTCCATACGTTACATACACACATACATACATACATACACACATCCTATTTTATATACATATATATATATATATATATATATATATATATATACCCTGCAAACAATTTCGATCGAAAAATAATCTAAATAGTTTCCCCATTTAGCAAAAACCTATCGCTTTTGCTATTCAATTCTTATTGATGTAGTTACATCGTTCGGGAAGAAGTGTCCCACTATGGTAATATTTACTTTAAGAATCCACTTAGTGTTTATATTATATGACGAATTAGAGCGCTTTGGAAGTTTAATATCAATTAAATTTAGTAGTATCGCTGTTGGCTCCAAAAAGTACTCTTTTGAAGTTAAATTTTTTCTTATTGTTCTTTATAATAAAAAGTGGGTCATTTTGCTGTTTATCTTTGTTTGATTTTGTAAGGGAAATCTAAGTAAAATATAAAAAATGAGCTTAAAGTCTACGTTACATTTAATCAAAATAGCTGTTAATGTTTTAAAGTTAAGAACCTAATGTGGACAAATTTTGTTAAAGAAAACTACACAAAATCACAAATTTGTTCAAACACTAACTTTGTAAACTTTCATCATATTATAACTAGCATATCTTTTTATTGCAAATTTTTATTTACAAATTTTCTTCACTCGAAGTTATTGTTAATCTTTACTAGAAAAATTTAACAAAAACACTAATTTTCACACTAAAATTTTTAAAGTCATTAAATAAACAGACAGTTTAAAAAAATCACTAATATCCTTTAAAAAAAGATAATTATCAAATTATTACTTTTAATTTAATTTTCATTTGCTCTAAAAAAAAATATGCATGAGAAATTATTAAAACTTTAACCAATTTAACAGAAGAATAAGTTTGGGGAGTTTTGTGCACTCATTTATACGTGAACATTTTTTTTTCGGTAACATTTGGATTCCGCGGAGTCCCAATTTTAAGTACAATACTATAACTATTTCTATTTTAAAATATTAAAAATGTCACTCTATTTAACATAATTTTATATATTAATATTATTTTACACGCACGTAGCACCGATCACATGGCAACTTAAATACACACTGTGCTCTTTTACGTATTTTGCTTTTGTAATATTCACTATTAAACAGCAAATCGTTGCGAAGAAGTCAATATAATATGTGAAATATTCAATTGTGCCATTGTTGCAGTTGTATAACTGTTACAATTATCTGAACAACTCACTAAAGTGACGAAAAAGTATAATTTAAGAACTCATAATGCGATTCTACCGTATTTTGTTGTTGTTTAATTCCGAAAAATCTACTGTTTAACTACCAAATGTGACGAAGTAGTTAAAATTCGTAGACAATCGAAAAATACTCTACCAATTGCTTGGAGGGTATAGATTTTCCGAAAAGTTACAGTTCATATGTTAACTGAAAACTTCGAGAAATTTGTCTATTTATGGAAAATTTCAGGAAAGTTTGCTTTTTATTAAAGATGTAAGTGTATTAATTAGCTTGGATAATGATACTTTGAAAATAAAAATTTTAGCTCATACTACTGACCTTTTAGATTTTAGATGACGACATTTATTTTTCGATATTTTTTATATGAATGTATTTTTTTAATACGCAGAATTAAGCAGAAAACTAACCAAAATTATTTAAAATCTAATTTTTCTTTATATCATAGCATTAATTTGGAGCATTTAAAATTAAATAGCTTTTGTATTTAATATGTTCTTACAAAACTATAAATGCTTAGCACTTAAAATTAAAACAAAATGTGAAGTGAATAAATATGTTAAGTTTTTAATAGTTATTTATTAGTGCTACATAATCTCTTAATCAAAATTTCTTATTACTTATTTTTGTTTTCGAGTTCAACTTTAAATGGTACGTTATGAAAACCGAAAAGAAAAGAAGATCCTTTCGTTAAACAATAGCAACGCAAAAAGTTCTCTATCAAATAAATAAATTAATTATTCTTCAAATACCACAATGAAAAGGAAGATTATTTTTGCGTCTTGTGTTCTTTCACTTAGTATATTAGTTTCAACTATAGTAGCTAAAATAAGAAGTTCCAGAAGTAGTTCTTGAAGTAATTGACAGGGTGGTCCAAATAAGACCTAGTGATGTTAAACACGTATAGCTCTTGTAATAACGTTTTTTTTTAAATAATTTATTTTTATATGTTAAATACATTTTATGGAAATTTAACGTGACTATGTGTGAAATATGACATCAGACAAATGACCACCATTTTGCCCGATACAGGCATTGGATGTTTTTAGCGCATTTTGCATTACACGACGTAATGTTTCTGGTTGCAGGCGCCGTATTTCGTCTCGAATATTCTGCTTGAGTTGTCCAAGTGTCTGTGGTTTGTTAACATACACTTTGTCTTTTAAATAACCAAAAAAAAAAAATCGGGCGCTGTTAAATCTGGTGAACGAAGATGCCAAGGGAAATCTGAATTTTTTTGAAATTATGCGTTGACCAAAAATTTCACGCAGCATGTCCATAGTTTGCCTAGCAGTATGCGCAGTGGCTCCATCTTGTTGAAACCACAAATTAGGATGTTGCTCCACCAATGGCCGCAAAAAGTTGTCGATCATTGTTCTGTAAGAAGCCCCGGTGACCGTTTCTGGCGTTTCATCCTCATTCTCAAAGAAATATGGGCCGATGATTTTTGTGGCCATAACACCGCACCAAAAAGTGCATCTGATTGGGTGTGTGTAGTCGTTGTTGGGGGTCTTGCGGTAGAATATGTTGCACAATTTGAACTTTGTATGGATACATCTTAAGATCCAATTTTAAAATTCTCTGTAATGTTGTTCTAGGTATACCAAATTGGCCGGAACGGCGCACACTGGTTCATATTTTGAGAAGGCGGCCAAAACTATTTTTTTTTATGTTCTCCGATTTTGAAATTTTTTTATTCATGTGAAAGTAAATACTAGTGAACCTCGGGAGCCAAAAAATTTCAACCCTATTTCAACTATTTCATTGAGAACAGGGTGGTCCCAAATGGACTTTCTCAGTATTTGGTTATAGTTTTGAATTTCTGAGTAAACTTTTGAAGTTGAAATGCTCATAACTTTTTTGTTTTTCAAGATTTTTTGACAGAATAAGTTTTGTGTATTAGTTTATCTTATTAGCTATACGTGGTTTAAAGCATTAAACTCTGCGACCTGTAGAACTATTTAATTTTCTTTTTTTTTTTAATGTCAAAATTTCCCGGAAATTTCCTATTTTATAGAACGTAAGTCCTGCCCGTCAAAACGCGTCAAAAAAAATCTATACTCTCTTGTAGTCCAGAATCTAACCTACATTTCTATACCCCATTGTACACACATCTGGATACGATCTTGCGAACTACAGCAATTTCTGTGACCCAAGGTAAGATATTCGGTTCAAAAAATAAGTCCTGCAAGGAAACATTACTGAAATTAAAGAAGGTGAATCTTAAAAAATTTTCGACAAATAAAGCAGTTCAGGCCACATAAATTATCTAGCACGTCAGGTTATCAATTAATTTTGAGAAGGTAAAGGTATTGCCATTGTTATAAACTTATTGTGGGTGAACGGATGCTGCAAAACGAATAGACGACATAAATAGACTAACACGTTAGATTTTTGAGTAAGTTAAAAGGTTAAACATTAGTAAATAGCCGCAACATAAACTACATAGTTTAATTACCTGAAAATTGCAACTTAATTTAAAAAAATGGAAGAGCAGTTATATTTTACGTGAAAATTACCTACATGTTACCTGTTAATTTATTGCCGGTATGTTATCTTTTTAAAAAGTGTGAACACAGGGGTTTTTTTTATGTTTCAAAGAAATGTTAATAAAAGATTAAATTTGTATTTAAAAAAGGGATTTTATGTTTCCAAGAAGTGGTTACAAAAGATCATTTAAAAAAACTTCTATCAAGAGTATAAAAATGCATGCATTCATAATTTTACCTTCATTATTGTTTAAACAATGGCTAAGTTCAGTTATAAAGTTCTCGCAGATATATATTTTCAACAGAAAGATGAAAAAGATTTTGTGTTACACACAAAATAAATAATGAAAAAAATGAATAATCCATTCTTTAAATTATGCAACGAACAAGAAATCAAAATTCATAAGATAAAAATTAAAAATTTTTTATTTACATTAAGAAAACGGTACCTTAAATGTTCTAGAAACAAGAAAACGTTTTACTTACGCAACGAAAAATGGCTAACAAATGATCTGATTTTTAAGAAGCTGTCAATAACCGCGGAAACTGGAAAAGTGGGTCGGCCCGCAAAACAAATTGACAATTGCAGTGAAAGATCACGGAGACGCAAGCTTGCAAATATCAATGAAGAAATTTCTCATAGTATGATATAATAAATTGTTTATAGATTATAATTTGTTTTTGATTTAAGTATATATTTGTATTAATATATAAAAATAAAATACACATACATCTCAAACCAAAAATAAAAGTTGAATTACCTAAAATGTTATCGATAGCCAAGAATGCTATTTGGGCATTTTTCAAAATATTCCTTTGCAGTTTTATCCTAATAACAACTCGTCTCGTCCCAAAAAAGCCAACCTTTGGCCCCTGTGAATATTGGGACTAAAAAATTTACAGGGGCCAAATATTGGCATTTTCTGACAGGATCTAAGTTCGACAATAAAAAATAAGTATCAGTTGAGAGAAATAATGATAAATTATAAATAAATTCATATTTGAAATATTCAACACCGAAACTCAACAAAAAAATGAAAATGCATAAACTCCCCATAACTTTTGCTCCTATCAGTCGAATTTTACGTTTTATAGCGCAAATTAAAGCCTAATATCGCACCTATCGAGCGAAAAAAATCGCATAAAAAAATACCGATCCAGTCAAAAGTTATGGAATTTTGACCGCCTTCTCGTAAAATTTCCCACTGTGCGGCGGCGAGTTTAGACAGATGGATCATTTGCAACACTCTGCTGCACAGCTTCCACGTTGTCTTCAGTACGAATATTTCGATGAGCACCTCATCCTGGACGGTCGGCAACTGAACCCAGTTCCTCAAAACGGCGAACTAAACCTGTAACCATGGAAGATGTGGGCGCTGATCTTACGTTAAAAAAACGGCGATAATTTCGCTGCGTCAGAACAATTGATCGTTGAGAAGAATAATAAAAATAGATAATTTTAATACGTTGTTGTTGACTGTATGTATTTATTTTAAATTTCCAAGAGTTTAGTTATAATCTGCAAAAAGAAAAAAAAATTATGTTAAAAATTAAAAAAGTTATTTGTGCTTCACATCAGCTGGTCTTATTTGGGCCACCCGTTAGTTCTAGGTTAACTTTTCATAAAGTTTAGATATAGTTCTAAGTTTTGCACTACCACGGTAATTTTCAATATCAGATCTAGTGCTAGGAGTAAACAATGGAACAATAAACGATTCTTTTACAATGTTCGGAAAATACCCAAATTTAGTTCATGTATTAAACAACAATGCGTTGTACGATTCACCGGCCAATAGACCACAAAAGGATGGGCTCTTAAGGAAAAACGTGTAATACGAACAAAGGTATGGGTCTCGGGAACCAAGTCTTTAATTTCATCAGAACACATCCCGTTTTAGTAACGATAAAATTGGCAAATACAACCAACGTTGCGACGGTGCTCAAGGGAGTCAATAGAATTGGATACCCTACTGTCGCGAATGAGAACCTTCGCCCTCTCCTGCACGCGGTCGAGAAGCTCCAAAATATACTTTGAAGCACCGGGCCACACATGAGAGTTGTTTTCCATAAGCGGTCGGATAAAGGTGGTATAAATAATAAGAAGATCAGATGAAGTGAAGTATATCTTACACCGTTTCAAAAAACCGAGGCACTTGTTCTGTCCATCGGACATCACATTGTATCCTCATGCCCAGAACATCAAGAGATTATGTTTCCTCAATAATTATACCACCCATATATACAGATGAGGCACCTTGATCCGTCGCACGTTTATTCGTCAGAATGCAACATTGGGTCTTTGGTGCATTAAACTCGACCATATTCGTACGACCCCATTCTGAGATTATGTCTACGTCTCGGCCAAACGTATCATTCATGTTCCGCCTCATAGCACCAACATCGGACACGCTTGGTCCGTAATCAATTGAATACGAATGGCAAAGGTCATCTGCAAAAGAATAGATAGGGTTGGAAGTTTGACATAAGAAGTCGTTTAGAAAAATAATAAATAGAGTAGGAGAAAGAAAGGAGCCTTGAGGCACTCCTGAATGAATGTTGAACTCGTTTCATGAAACCCTGAGAAAGCTTGATACGAATCGAGAGAAATTATTACCGACAGCAAATGCAACAAGTTTAGACAAGAGTGCAGACTCTGTCAAACGCCTTGGAAATATCTAAAGCAATTACCTTACTTTCGCCAAAATGGTGAATGGAACGACACCATTTTACTGATAACATGGCCAGTAGGTCTCCAGTAGAACGACCTATAGGAAAGCCATACTGGCGGTCGCTTGATAGGTAATTTGACTCTAAAAATTTTACAAGATGGTGACTTACCATACTCTCCATGACTTTGGAAAATGCCGAACAAATTGCAATTGGGCAGTAATTTGCAGGGTTATTAGCCACTCCTTTGTTAGGAACTGGCTTACATTAGCAACTTTCTAGCAGATGGGAAATCCCCTGGCATGGTATTCCAAGGTGGGCCAGATTCGGGTTTCATTCTTTACTTTGGGATACATAAATCCATAAAAGCATAACGTATAGCACATCAAATATGTGATCAAAATGTGTATTTGTTTCAGAGGGATATGATAAAATACTATTCCAGTTTACATTTACAATTATTTCTGTTAGTGCATGGTAGTTTGTTTAAGTGCAAAAATGTTTCATGAATGGCAGACGGTGGCCAATTGTATTCCGATGGGAGATATATAGTTAACTCAATAGCAGGATAAAATCGATCTTCAGGAATAGTTACAGGGATTGCGCGCTTAACAAAACAGTCATTTCTATCTGTTACCAAATTAAATCACGAATTTTTGAAAAATCATTCTTTACTCCATTTATTTGAAAAAGACCCATGTCTTATAAGATGTTGGTAAAATCCTTTGAACTGTCACTTAGTTTAACCGGAGCATAATATTTATCCTCAGGCACACATTTCCAAGACAATAAAGGCAAATTAAAGTCATCCATAGCTTTAAGGATATCAGTTTCATTAAAAAATTGAGCGATATATTCAATAGCTTCGCCGTGTTGAATATAAAGAGACTGCGGGGATGATGGGGGAATATTCGAACATGTTACTATGCATTTTTATGCTTCAGCTTGATAACAACAGCGATGAATTCAATATCAAACGATGAATTAATATTTATACGTTCAGAATGTGGAATAACATGAATAAATTTAAGTCTAATGTTCACAAGCACTACTCCCTCTTTCCTCCTTCCAAAAACCTATTTTCCTAGTTCCAACACTATGCATTGCATGTGTAGGGGTCATCCCCTGAGTGCTGGTCCTAACCAAAAAAAAAATGCAATTGGTAACCACAATAAAAACACCACCACTATAAGTTCCTCGATCACGTCAAAAATGCAGCAATATTTATTGTGTTCTTGTGCGGCAATAAAAGTGGACAATACGCGCCAATATTTATTTAACATACATAATTTTAAAAAAAGGAACATTTTGACAAAATATTTTTAAAACAATTTATTTCATATTTTTAAACACTTCGTACATTACATAATATTTTAACTTAAAACTCCAAGTTTATCTTCATTTGCATTTTTACTTCTCGGTACTTCAGTAGATAAACTTACTATTTTACTGCCTAGTCCATCATATTGTTTGTAGTCTTGATTCTTATTTTGCACTTCAGTATTCAGCAAGTTTGGACTGTTGGTAGTACTTGGAATTGGGGTTGTTGTTCTTCTTCGTCTAAGCTTTCGGCGAATTGTAGCATTTGTCATTTTTGTTGTACTTGTAGGTTGATTCAGACTACTGCAATTTTCAGCTTGATTCTCATTTGATGTAACGGCATCACTTAAGCAAGGACTATTTGTAGTTAAAGGGGTTGATGTTGTTGTCGTAGTTGTTCTATGTCTAAGTCTGTGACTGCGTTGTGCTGCAGCTGCTCCTGCCACATAGCCTGCTATGAAATTATCTAAGAAATAACGATTTAGATGAGTATTTTATAATAAATATACTAGAGTTACCAGTCTCTACAGATTGTGTTTTTTGTGGCTGTATATTGCTACTCAGAATAGGTTGATTACTATTATTGGAAATATCTGTAAAATAATTGGTTGAATTACTGATTTGTTTAAAATATTGGTTATCACTTTATTTACTACCACTTGTATTGCTGTTGATTTTCTTGTGATTGGCTTTATTTTTTTGTGTTATACGAGGTCTGCTGGGAGTTTTACGTGCGTCGGCATATGCTGCACAAAGAAATCCAAATAAAAGTGCTCTTAATAACCATTTCAACTTCATTATTTTGTTTTACTTTTTTTTTATTAATTATGTGTGATCTTGGTATTGTTTAAAAACAAATGAACTGCGCTCCCAAATTTTTTATTAATTTATATTAAAAATGTTAACTTTTTTCCAATTCCGACTAAAAAAAATGCTAATAATTTAAAAAAATATTATATAAGTATAAAAATAAAAGCATTTACAGGAATTTAAATAATGAAAAGAACATATCTCAATTTATCAACAAGAGCGTATTAACTTGAAATTTTGATTTTTTACTTTTTTGAAAAAATCGACACGTAATATTCGTATCTATGCGCTATAAAAATAGGAATTTTCTCTACTTTTGGTTAACAAAACGGTTAGTTTAAAAAATATTTTTCTTATGCCTTTAAGCCTGCTGTTTGTTTTGCGTTTTGTGCTGTACGCATCAACCATTTCATCAGCAGTTTCTACAACCTTAACCCTGACGTACTTATTAGTATTTTCGATGGTAATTCTTTCTATTGGAGGAGGGAAAAATAACAAAAAAGCTGACAGCATGTCAGTGCATCTGGATACTGCAAATGGAGTTGGTCCTGGTTGTGTTAAAATTATATTCTCAGCCGTAGGCTCCAATAAGCTTTGGTAATGGAGTGGCACTCCAAACCATTTTGTTGTTAGCAATAAAAAACGACTCAACAGAGCTAGCTGCAGCTAGGATGGATTCCCCTTCAGTAGCTGTTTTAGAAGAACATGTTTCGCTATTTTCTGATTTATGTATAATCGATTTCCGAATCTGAAATATCGGAACCACTTTCTGCATTGAGCAGTTCTCGTATCTCCTCTTCGCTTAAGTTTGCCATTTCGTAAGTAAAACAAGTATGAACTTATGAAAACAACATACAAATTGAAGCAAGCAGTGCAAATATTTGTGCTTCTGTACAACAAAAATCAACAAAGGGGGATCCCACAATTGTCTTTTACATATTGAATCTGTGTTGATTGAAAAATAAACAAGAAAAGGGGAATCTTACACTTGGGTTTACATAAGATGTTTGTATGGATCAAATGGTCCATTATCCTAACATTCGAAAGTTTTTTCTAACCTAACAGCAGGGTTAATATTAAATTCAAAAAGTTCTTGATTCTACTGAAAATTTTTAAACTACGAGTTAATACCATCTAGTTGATCATCTGCGATATGTTCTTATGTATGCGTATATTTTTATTTTGCTTTTTAAAACTTTTAAAAGGTTAACATTTGCTTTTGTCTAACAATTCATACAGGTTTTTAAACAATAAAATTGACGGAGTTTATTAAGAAACGTGTTTAATTTTACGAAATAATATACATATTTGTTTTTAGTCTAATTTACCAGAACTAATACTGTCTTGATTACACTAATAAACAGCAAAATAAATCTCCTTTTGCAATAACTCGTTTTTGCATAGTTTAAGCACTCTTGTCGCAAAAATCGTACGATCAGCTTTTGAAATATTTCAGCCATTACATTTTTACTCAGAATTCTGTTTTTAGAGACCTTCCTCTTAATTCCGGAGAAAACGTTAATAAAAAACTGAATGTTATTATATACATATATTATAAATTTGATGGAAGTAAAGATTCATTTGAGTAGAATGACGTTTGAAAATATTAAAGGTTTTTTTTACTTACTGCAAAAAAATAAAAAAATTAAATTTTGTCACTTTAATTATTTATAATTTGGCTAATGGTTTTGATTGATCTTTAATTGTACTATACTCAAGTCTTTATCGACAAAGATTTTATATTAAAATATCCTAATGAAAAATTTACTTGTTTTGCGAAGCACTTATTGAAAAATTTACAAAGTAAGAGCACATTTATGCGCTACGCAATAAACCATTTAGAGATGCGTTAAGGTGAGTAAACAAATTCTTAATAAAATAAAAAAAAAGAAAACATTGAAGAGCCACGACATACCCGTACTACGAAGCAGGTTTGCAAGGGAGCATATTAAAGAATAACGGTAACAAAAAAAAAAAAAAAAAAAAGTGTGTAAAGCTGATCGTAACATTCAACAATTTTTATGAATAAAGAGCTTTCGCTGTCAAAATTGTATTGCTTTATAGTGGGAACTCGCCATATAAAATTCATGTCATCCATAAGCGATATGGTAAGCGAAACTTTTACGTTTCTCCCTTACAAACCTGCTTAGTTGGATGCTCTATATTTTATCGGCATGAGCAGAGCTCTGAAATCTTAAATAAATGATAGGCTGACTTCCAAAACGTACCAATACAAAGTTTGTATACAGTCTTACTACTGTGTTTTAACCATGTACATTAGGGTGGCAGCGAAACGTACGGAGCAATTTTTTTGTATTAATATTGATGTCTCCCGGGCGGAATAATGTGCCACATGGTCTAAAATTGATGTCGAAAAAATTTCAGCCAAATCGGATAACTTTAACCCGTGCCCCTTTGAGGTCAAAGTTCAAATTTTTTTTTTTTTTTTTTTCATTATTTATTTATTGAATCTTCATATATTAAATATGAACTAACAATAATTAATCAAATCTTATACTAATACTTTATTTTTGTCCTGCCAATGCTAGACGAAAATTTTTCTCCTCACTGTTTCTGTTCACATATGTAGATGTTTAGCGGTCTTCCCTTCGGATGAGTCCTGCGGTATCTCTTCTCCTTAATCTAGAGTGTCCACTGTCATTTAAAATATTTCGAGCAAGTGGATTTGGGTGCGACTCAAGCCTTTTTAAATATTTTGCTGCGTACTTCGTTATAATAGTTTTTACTAATGGCACATTGAGATCCTTGTGAATATTAGAGTTTTTAACATACCAGGGAGCGGCTGTGATTATTCGAAGAAGTTTATTTTGGCGCCTTTGAATTTTTTCGATATTTGAGGCCGAGGCAGTGCCCCATAGCTGAATACCGTAGCACCAGATTGGCTTCAATATAGAGTTATAAAGTAGAAGTTTGCAGTCGAGGCTAAGAACAGAATTTCTTCCAATAAGCCAATATATTTGAATTGCTTTTAGTTTCATTTGTGTTAGTTTTGCTTCTATATGGCATTTCCATGTCAAACGCCGATCTAGATGAATACCGAGATATTTTACATGCGATTGCTGGGGCACTAATTGATTATTGATTTTAATAGGGGGACATGACTCCCGACGCAAGGTAAATGTTATATGTACGCATTTTTGCTCATTGACCTTTATCCTCCATTGTTTTAACCACTTTTCCAGTTCAAATATATGATCCTGCAAGTAACGGGATGCTTCATGACAGTTTTCGTGTACGCTTATAAAAGCTGTATCATCAGCAAATGTTGAAGCTAGGGTGTGGTTGTTTGTTGGCATGTCTGAGGTATATATAAGGTATAAGAGTGGGCCCATGATGCTTCCCTGAGGGACTCCAGCGTTAATTGGCTGAGGAGAACTTATAAAATCACATTCTTTAATAATAAACTTTCGGCCGACTAAGTAGCTTTCTAACAGCTTGTGTGTGTTTACTGGTAAGTTTAGCTTCAATTTATGTAATAACCCTTCATGCCAGACTTTATCAAAAGCTTGGGAAACATCGATGAAGAGGGCGGAACAATATTTTTTTTCTTCAAAGGCTTTTCTTATGGCGTTTACTATACGATGGGTTTGTTCGATTGTGCTATGTTCTCTTCTAAAGCCGAATTGATGGTTAGGAATACATCTATTTACATTTAAAATTGGGGCTAATTTTGACACTAACAGCTTCTCAAACAGCTTTGATATATTAGACAATAAGCTAATAGGTCTATATGACTCAACTTTTGTAGGATCCTTTCCTGGCTTAGGTATCATTGTAACTAAGGATACTTTCCATTCTTGTGGGTAGTATTCAAGGCGTAAAATGGCATTAAAAATTAAAAGAATAATTTTCTTTGCTATGCTGGGTAGCTCTAAAAGCATTTTGTTGCTGATCTTATCAAAACCAGGGGCTTTCTTGGGGTTTAAATTATTAATAGCCTTTTCGATTTCTTTTATCTCAAATCTAAGTGGAACAGCAGCTCTAACAGCAACTGGTGGCAACTCGACTACAATATCGGGAGATGTATGCGGGGTAAATACGTTTTTCAAATGATTAACAAAAAGATTTCCTTTTTCTTCATCATTTCGTGCCCAACTTCCATTTAAGTTTCTTAATGGTGGTTTAGTGATAACTGGTCTTTTAAGATTTCTAGCTGCACGCCATAATGAGTAGTCTGATTGAGTAGTTGCATCAAGTTCCTTAAGATATTTTTCCAGGGAAGCCGTTTTCTGAGACTGCAGTAACTTTCTTAGCCTTCTTGTGCACTCTTTTAGTAAATTCTTAAGTTGAGGGGATCTATGCAATTGCCATTCTCTTCGAGCTCTCCTTTTTTCAGTCAAGAGACGCTCAACATCTGCAGAATATATTTTACTATTTTTGGTTTTTTTGAGGGTTATACTAGAATGTTGAACAGCTAGTTTCAGATAACTGTCAAAATTTACAATAGAAATATCCACATTCTCCGGTGTACTAAGCGAAATATTTTCAGTGCAGTGGGTACTGAGATATTTTTTATATTTTAACCAATTTATTTGAGTGGCTGACGACACTAAGTTATCAGACGGAGATACAATTCGATTAGGATTTGTTATTGTAAGAATTGTAGGTGTGTGATCAGAAGATAATTCTAAGGAAGCTTCAACATAAATCGTTTCTGCGGGGATGTTTTTAACCACTCCAAAATCGATAACATCTGGAACTTTTTGCTGATCAGTAGGCCAATATGTTGGTTGTCCGCTCGCGACCACATTTAGATCCATTTTACAAATTGTGTTAAACAAAACACGACCCTTAGGTGTAATAAGTCGTGAACCCCAGAAAGTGTGTTTAGCGTTATAATCGCCAGCTGCCAGGAAGCAAGGTCCTAACGATTTGAAATATTTATGATATTGGCTTTCTGATATAGAAAATCTAGGTGGGGAGTATAATGATGAAATTACTATGTTTCGATTTAATTCCTCAACGCAAATGTTCGTTGCTTGGAGAAAGTCTTCACGATGATCACTCATTAAGTAGTGTTTTACTCGGTTCTTTATCAAAATGGCAGAACCGCCACAAGCTCTGTCTCGAGGGTCCTTGGTATCATATAATATATAACCATTGATTTTAAACGTATTTCTTGAGGTCAGATGAGTTTCAGAAACCATCATAACATCAATTTGTTTATTTTTAAGGAAGTATTCTAGTTCATTTTTGTGTTGGCGGATGCCGTTTGCGTTCCAAAAGCAAATTTTTAAACAGTTCATGGCTTGTTTAGTACAGCTTGCAATAACATCGATTGCATTCTTAACATTTCTTGCATCATGTTACCCATTGTGTTAGTAAAATTGTTAACTGTTTGCACTAATGTTTCCATAGTTTTTTCTAGCCGAGTTAAATTAGAAATGGGAATTTCGTCGTTATTTGGTACATCACCTTGCAGTTGCATAGGATTAGATTTTAATACATTAGCGTACGAGGTTCTGTTATTATTTGGCTGAGGCATCTGGACGCCGTACGTGTTTGCTTGATTAGTTGCCTGCGTTTGAGGGGGATTAAGTTTCTGTCCAACAGAACGCTTGACAATCGAATATACCGGGCATCCTCTATAGTTGGCAGTGTGGTTGCCACCACAGTTGCTACATTTTTTTACATTAGGGTCATTTTTGGACTTATCGCACCGGACGGTACCATGTAATTCTCCACATACGACGCAAACAGGGGGTAAATGGCAGTATGCCCTAGTATGACCAAATTCTTGGCAGTTTAAACACTGAACGGGCCCATTTCTTTTGTGCGGCTCCTCTATCGTGATTTTTCTGTACAGAATGTATTTTAAACTGTAAATGGGATGCGTTTCATTTTTTTTAGCTTAACATCGCCGGGCTCTAACTCCACTCGAAATAGAGGTTGGGGATTTTTTTCTTTATTTTTAATATTTGTAACATTTTTTATTTTGAAGCCTTTTTCTTCTAAAAATGTTTTTATTTCGTCGGGGTCCACGCATGAGTCAATGCCCTTAATCACAACTTGAAGACCTTTACTGCTTTTCAGTTGGTACGTATAGAAGCTTTTTTTAAGTGCTTCAAACTTATTAATTATTTTACGGAAATCATTCTCATGATTAATCTGTATTTTTGTCTCGTTTATATTTCCACGCTTGATTGCAGCAACGTAAAACGAATTTTCACCTATCACCGAGATTAAACTTTTTATAAGCTCACTTGAGTTTTGCTCTCTAAGATATATCGGGGGTGGCTTCGACGATTTTATGACGTTAGGTGCTTCAGAAGATTCATCCTCCAGAATTGCAAAACGATTTTGTGAATTTATTCTATCAAAAGATGGAACTTTAGAGGCCGAGGCTACAGCTGAAGAGGCTGGGCTGCGACCCCGTTTGAGAACTGTTATATACCTGTCCATACCAACTTGCACTTGTGGTTTTTGAAAATTTTTTACTTGTGTGTTTTCCGTTGCGTCTGTGTTTGAGTTCATGGTATCATTTCCTACTAGGAATGTCTTTTCAATGGTAACACTTGATGGTTTTGCCGTTAGGTTGTTGCTATTGTTTTCTGTTGTAATGTTTATTTCCACATTGCTTTCGCTAGCATGAGTATCATTTATTTTTGTTGTTGTTTCATTGATATTACTCATATAGAGTTGTTTTTGTTTTTTTCACCGTTTTTTTTTTTTTTTTATTTTTAATTTTTGTTAACTGTGCTCTTTTTATTATGTATAATGTTGTTACACCGAGATAATAAAAGAAAAAAGAATAAATATTTTTTTTGCACAGATTATTTGTAAGTATGTATGTGCGTACATACATACATATGTAGGTACATATATTTTTTTACTTGTATTTTTTTTCCTTAATATTTTTTTTTTATTTTTTTTTATTGTTCACTTTTATATTGAGCGTCCAAATTCGCTTGTTAAACTGATATTATTAACTAATTTATGTTAAAAAAAAAAGAACCGTATGCGGAGTTAAAAGAAACACGTCTTTTCTCATCGAGCACGACCGAGAGATTGAAAAATGAAAAAAAAAAATTTGCCATACAAGCAAAAAATTTTTTTTCCGATTTTTTTTTTTATTTTTTAATATTAGTAAGCTTTATTAGCTTATTAACAACAAAAAATTTCATTTCGATCGGACAAGATTTTCAGTTTCAAAAGTGACGCTGAAAAAAAATTTTCAGGCTTGTTAGGGGCTTACTCTAAAAAATTTCCAAAAAATATTATAATTAATTCCAGGAACTCTTTGTAATCATTTTGCGGGAAGTCTTCCATAATTTTTTTATTTGCAAAACTTAAAATTTCAGCACATTCTTTAAATTTCCGAGACGATATTTTTTCGAAATATGGGGAATTTAGTTCGTCTAATATTTTCAGGTGGCGTTATTTTAACAATTAGCTTGAACTGATATTAAAAGGTATAAGGGTATAAAAAACTCATAAAATACTTGACTGCAATAACTAATAAAATTTTCAATATTCGTCAACTAGTGAATTTAATTAGAAATGTATCAAAGAAAACAGGTCATATAGACTTTAAGTTAACAGAAGGGTTAATGTTTTCACTGTTTTTTTAAGTTTTAGTATTACAATTTTTTTTTTACCAATTTAGAGTTTAAGAAAATGAGTCATTTTAACCCCCTAGAGCACAAATGGGTTAATTTATCTAAAATATTTTCAGATTATAATTTAGCTTACTTGGAACACTAAGCACGTTAGCGAGAAAAAAAATTATTTCGATCGGACAAGATTTCCTGTTACAAAAGTGGTCTTGAAAAAAAAAATTGAGACTGTCTTGAAGACATACTCTTAAAAAAAATTTTTTTTTTTTAGTTTTTAAAAGTTTAAAAAATAGCTTTTGTTTGTTTCTCTTGATAATACATATTCCAAATCTATCATTTTTTTCTTTCTGGGACATTGTAATCATGCTCTTAAATAGGGCCAAAAACTGCATTTTTCCAGTTTTTTACCCCAATTTAGAACAAAAATGCGGTGTCGAAAAAAAAATTTTAAAAAAAATTTAAAAAACCTGGTATTAAGAGCAACAAAAAATCTTTAATGTGTGCTTATCAAAACTCAAAAAAAATTTTTTTTTTTAAATTTTTTAGAGTAAGCCCCTAACAAGCCTCAAATTTTTTATTCGGAGTCACTTTAGAAACTGAAAATCTTGTCCGATCGAAATGAGATTTTTTTAATAAGCTAATAAAGCAAAAAAAAAGAAAAAAAAAACCAAATTTTTTTTTTTGCTTGTATGGAAATTTTTTTTTTTATCATTTGAACTTTGACCTCAAAGGGGCACGGGTTAAAGTTATCCGATTTGGCTGAAATTTTTTCCACATCAGTTTTAGACCATGTGGCACAATATTCCGCCTGGGAGATGTTGAAAATCCAAAGTTGAAATTTAGTTGCCACCCTAATGTACATGTACAAAGTGCCGAAACAATGCAACTATGTGTTTTATTTATTTAAACGTTTTGAAATGTAAGTGATGCAATGGATAATATTATAATTAGCATGTAGTGTTTGCAAATGAAATGTTAAATGTCACATAGTGTAGTGTAAGAGGGGTGGCAGGATCGCCATGTAGTGTATGAGGGGTGGCAGGATCGCCATGTAGGGTTTTGTGTTGTCGTGTGAGCGTGTTTTTCTAATGTGTATTGGTCCCTATAGCCCTTATTTTGTTTAAATAGCTGTTAGGGTACCAGCTGATTTGTAAGGCGTTCAAAGGAACTGCCGAATTTAGTTGAGTCTTTAAATTAAAACCAGGCAAGTTGTTGCCGAATTAAGTTATTAATTTTAAGTCTAATTTATTTTCAATTTACTGGTGCTTATATACTATACATGAGATTTTAACTTAACCGTTCTAACTAAGTTTAATTATTTACATCTTTATGTTTGTCTTTGTCAGTCATATGGAGATATCAATATATCGTAACAATAACAAACTCTCTTGCCAATCAGAATGTTGCAAGTTGGAATGCACTCAATTCTCACTCAATGAAATGTCATTCACTTACATTCCGATTGTCGTCATTTGTTTATACCGTTATTTGATACTTAAAATACCCTACTCTATATAAGTTGGTAAGTGTTGGTTTAAGAGTAGTTTAAGGGTATGCGGTGGCGACTTACGAGGTACACTACAATAGCATCAATTTTAAAACCGATGTCCTGATTGCTGTTTTACTGCGTTACTAATACTTAACAGTGATGTTTTGGAAGAGTTTGCATTGTATATATTTTGTACGGCGCACAGTGGCGCCCGTAGAGCAAGCGAGGTTGCAAAAATCAAAATTTTCATGAGTGCCGACGAAGTTTTGAATAAACCCATGTTATAGGAAACTTTTCAACGATTTCAAATATGCCACTCTTAATAATATCACATTTTTAGTTTAGAAGATATAACCGTTCAAAGTTGACCGACTTTCGGTTTTCAAAAAAACACACAATTTTTAGTCAATTTGTTGCGATTTCAGGTGTAATATCACGAAAAATAGGTAACGAATCGCCTTATTTTTTATTTGTATTGATTGATGTATTTATTGAATGTATAATGATAAAAAAAAATTAACTGTTTGCTTTGTGTTTCTCCTGGTAAATCACTATTTAAAAACTATCCGTTTTTTCACTATTTTTCAACTTTGACGGAAAATAAAAAAAAACTATATTTTTCTATATTTGCCATACGTGCAAAACCTGTTCTTTGATTATTTCTTTACATAATTCAAAAGGTTTTATCTGCCCGTACGTGCCCGTTTGGCTTCTAGAGGTAAAAAAGTTCAAAAAGACATGGTTGCAGAAATTGTATGGCGTCCATCCCTTATATGTTTTGACTGACAGTAGTTTGATCTAATAGTTTGAAAAAAACTACTCATTGAAATTAGCAGGTACGTACCTCACATAAACAATACTTTGGCGTACAAATGGTCAGGAACAATATTGACTTATGGTCCCTACAGGTAGGCACAAATCTTATTTGGACACGTGCATAATATCAAAATTGCATTATTTAGCCTAAATCCATATGTATGCAGGGAACAGGTAAATTTTTAGGCATGGTAGCATAAGCCTATATATTGCAAAATAAGCATAATGCCTGGATTAGTCTACGCCTGAAAGTTGGCGCAACAATTACTGAAACCATTAAACAATTTAAGTACTGAAAACATGGCGTTGAACAATTTAAAATTATTTGAACTGTTTAGAAAGTCAACCACACCAAAGTTTTTCACGGAAGTGAAAATTCTTCCTGAGAAGTTGACATTGATCAGCAAATGGGGCTGCGATGGATCATCCGGACAAAGCGTTTATAAGCAAAGGATATCTTTCGATGACGCTACAATATCGGACGGAAATATGTTTATGGCATCTGTTGTTCCTTTGCGGCTAAAATCGGATGATTCCCTACACTGGAAAAATCCACGTCCGTCATCAGTGCATTATTGCCGACCAATAATGTTTCAGTTTGCAAGGGAATCGGCAGAACTCATAAGGACTACGGTGAAGGACATTGAAGAACAAATAAGCAAGATTAAGCCTACAAAGCTGCAAATTGGAGAAGGAAAATATATTGAATGCAATTACGAGTTCCATCTGACCATGGTTGACGGAAAAGTCGTAAACGAACTGACAGGAACAACCTCAACAATGTCATGCCCGATTTGCAAATAGAGTCAGAAGAACTTTTTTCAATTCAATTCAATTTATTTCATATATAATATGTTACATCTCAATTTTATATAATTAGTTGTAAAGAGTTTAAGATTAGTATATTTTTCTGCTTAATTATAATATATTTCAATTAGTTTTCATAGACAGAATTATATTGGAGGTAAAAATTTAGCAAAACCTATCTAAACCCCTTTTTTCGTATTATTTTTATATTTTTTTTATCGATTTTATATTATTATTTGTCAGAAGAACTTTGGTAATTTAAACGATTCTACAAATGAGGAGAATTACGAATATGGAATGTCACCATTGCACGCAAGGATAAGGTGTATGGAATTCTTGCTAAAACTGGCATATACCCTACCACAAGAGGAGGAAAACTTCGATGAAAATACATCAATAAAGGATAAGGAAAAGATCAGAAAGAAGCAAATACAGGATGGTTTTTTTGAAACAAGTTGGACTAAAAGTAGACTGTCTCAAGCACGGATACGGTAACTCTAACGATGGAAACACTTCTAGGAGATTTTTTGAAAATGATGAGGCAGTAACTAGAATCATTGGAATTGACAATCAAATCGTGAAAAGATTGGGAACGATCTTGGATGTTTTAAACTGCAAAGAAAATGTCAATTCTACAAAATATGGAGAATATGCGTCGAAAACTGCATCTCTTTTAGCAGAAATGTATCCACAGAAGAAGTTGACCCCGACCGTCCATAAAATATTGGCGCATGGCAAAGATATAATTGAGTACCAGCCTTTGCCAATTGGAGAGCTTTCTGAAGAAGCACAGGAGTCTCTTAACAAATTTTATAAAAAATATAGATTGCAGAACACATTCAAAGCATCAAGGGTAAGGCAAAATAAGGACCTCTTCAACATGTTGGCAGCATCTTCCGATCCACTTATTTCTTCCCTGCGGCATGTGAAGTCACGAATAGAGTTACAAAATAATTATAGTTTAGAAATTGTTAGTCTTTTAGATATACCTTCTCTTACGAATTGTGATGAATATTTTACAGAAAATTGAAAAAATAAATTTAAAAAAATAAATAATTTTATTTTTTAATTTGTTGGGTAATAATTTAAAACATAAAACCCTTAAGAAAAAAAATAAAAACAATCTAAAAATGTAAAAATAATTTTTTTTAGTTACCATAAAATTGATTTTTCTACTAATTTTAACTTTGATAACCCATAAGTAGGCCCCTACAAAGCGTAGCACCCTTTCCAAACGCTCATTTCATAGGCTGAACAGTTATCTATCATATGCTGTTTAAACTGTTCAATTATCTTATTCGGTTCAAAAGATATGATTTTTGCAACGAAAAAACTCAAATGGCGCCACTGTGCGGCGGCTTTATGGAACATTATGCTCTGTTCTAATACAAAGCAATTGACGTTTTGGAAGTCGGCCATATATTGCAAGATACTTTCAAAAGTTCAAATTTATAGAGCAGTGTTGTTTAAGGAGTTAATAAACTTAGATTTGATTTTATATTTATTTAAAAATTAATATTTATGAAAAAGAAAAAAATCCCACATTCTAAATAAGAAAATATTTCAAATATTTTTTTTAGATTTTTAGACTTTTAGAGGGTATACCACCACCACCAGTGGTGAATGAGGGTATACTAAGTTTGTAATTCCGTGTGAAACTTTTTTATTATGCGTCTAAGACCCCATAAATAATATATATTCTGGCTCCTTGAGTAATTATAAGTCGAGTTAGCCATCTCTGTCTGTCTGTCCGCCTGTCTGTCTGTTGAAAACACCCTCACTTTCGAAAAAACGCAAAAAAAAGAACAAACTTGTACTCAAATAATTTTTTTCTTGCAATATTACGTTCTATAATCGAAGAAGCAACGCAGAGTTACCAAGGAAAAACTTTTTGGAATTTGGTAATAGGTAGTAGTAGTTATTTCATACATAACCTGGTAAGTAGTTTTCATTACTATTGTCATTATTCTGAAAACCTCAATAAGTAGTTACAAGTAATGACCTCAGTAAGTACTTATTACTACTATTATTTTCACTCCTGAATATTTGCTTACTAATAATCAGCTCAATAACTACTCATTAGTTGTGTTGTTTTCAGTACTGAATATTTACTTTCTAGTAACAAGCTCAATAATAACTACTTATTATGTCTTTTAACTTTTAAAATTTATAATTTTTTTAAATTTTATAATTTTCAATAATATTTTGCTTAATCGTATAACTGAATGGATAGACAACCACAAAATATTGAATGAATACCAGGCCGGATTCAGGAAAAATTATTCAACAATAGATAATATATTCAATCTAGTAAATATTGTAAATCTAAATAAAATAAATAAGAAAAATACATATGCTTTCTTCGTGGATTTTTCATGCGCTTTTGATACAATTCCAAGAAATTGCCTTTTTTATAAACTGTCTTGTCTGGGACTATCCACTAAAATTATAAGAATTTTACAAGCTGCGTATGAAAAAAACGAATGTAGAATTTGGGACGGCAATTCATTTTCTGATCCTTTTGAAGTTAAAGTTGGTGTTAAACAGGGATGTTTATTAAGTCCCATCTTATTTTCACTATTTGTAAATGATTTGGCTGATGTGTTACCTGGTGGTGTTGTCGTGGCTGACATAAATATAAAAATTTTACTTTATGCAGACGATATCGTTATTTTATCTGACTCTGCGGCTGGATTACAGAAAATGATTAATGCGCTTTATATTTACTGCTCAACCTGGAGCTTAAAAGCTAACCTTAACAAATCAAAAGTTGTTGTTTTTCGCTCTGGCGCAAGAATTTCTTCCAATTTAAATTGGCACTTTGGTGAAGAAAAAGTAGAAATTGTTAACAGTTACAAATATCTCGGTGTTGACATTACCTATAACTTGTCTTTTAAAAAACATTTAAATAATAAATTAGCTGCCGCAAAATTAGCAATAAATTCAACTTGGTCCAAATATATTAATCATCCACATATATCTAAAAACAACAAACTTCAAATATTTCATGCAGCTTCGAGGTCTATAATGTTTTACGCCGCCCAAGTTTGGGGATTTAAGAAATATGACGATGTAGAAAAGTTATTTAGATTTTTTATAAAAAAAATGCTTTATCTACCAATGTCAACGCCAAATTACATGCTGTACTTGGAAACCGAGCTAGACTCCTTATACATTTCAGCTTTAAAATTGCATTTTGAATACATAAACAAAGTTTTGAATCTAAATCATCACAGATTACCGAGAATTTTAGCTCAGGAGGTAATAGAAAAAAAGGTCTTCTGGGCGGAAGAGTGGTCTCTCTTATGTCAAAAAATTGGTTTTTCACCTGATAATCCTAACATTCCGCTAAGTTCTTATGGGAAGGAAATTTTAGATCTTTTGAAAATAAAAGAACATGAAGATTATATAACAAAAGCTACAAGTTCCGAACACCATGATCTGTACGCACAGTTGAATTACAATGATATTCCAGCACTAACAACAAATTTTTCGGCACGTAAAACCAGCCTAATAATAAAAGCAAGAGGTGGATTACTTAACTTAAATGGTAGACCCTTCAGAAATAATTCAGATATCACATGCACAATGTGTAATCTAAACTTAACTGAAAACACCTTCCACTTTATTGGAGTGTGTCCAGTATACAAGGAATTCAGAATTAAATATTTTGGTAAAGCCCAAATTAATATTGATGAAGTTATATGCATACTAAATGGCTCAAACTTTAACTACTTGTATAATTATTTAGAAGTTTGTATAAAATATCGAAAATTGTTAAGTAATGAATTTGAATAATAAAATTGAAAAACATGAATAATATGTAAACATGTGTAAATATGTAAATAAAATTAAGAAACTAATGTAAATTGTATAATAAACGCTAGTATAGTGCCAATCTGGCTCACAACATTAATGTTATGCCAAATGTAGATAGTAAAAAATATTGTAAATACTATGAATGAAATATTGTAAATTACCTGAAATTGTACATACAAATTTTTTTTACTTAAATCTATTAATAAATAATAATAATAATAATAATTGGCTTGAATCAAAAATATTCGAAGAATTTATTTTAAGCAATTAAGGTATTATAAAAATTTTAGAATTATGTCTGTTACTATATCAGTAGATCTGTCCGACTCTTTGAATAAGTATAGTGGATTTACTTTATTAACTTAAGCGTCAAACCATATACATATATAAATCGGAAAAGGCAAAACAGTTAATGTCCACTGAATTAAACACAAATTAAACAGTTTTAAAGATATTTAGTATATTCTGTAGGTAAACAATATTGACTTACAGAAGAGGATTTTTGTGCCTCCCATATGTAAGAAATAACTTCATATTTTTAAACTCACTAACAGTCGAAAAATAACTAGTTACAATTTAATATACTGGCAGCTAAATAATAGCTTGTTATTTTTTGGCTTCTAACAAGCACATTGTAATTACTTACAAATCAACTTACCGGTAGTTAAGTAATATATAGATATTTTTTGACTTCTAGTAAGTGTATAGTAAGTACTGAATTCTGTGGACAACTCGAACAAAAATAAGTAGTTATTCAGCCGAAAAATAAGTAGTGTTTATTTTTCTCCAACATTACTTGCTACCTTACCAGATAAGTAAAGTTTTTGCTGGGTACTTATCATCATATTATATGATGAGAATTCAAAAATGTATCTCACTACCAGTAAGCTTACCAGGGCACCCTGATAAAATAAACACTCCGCATAGATGTTTAAAATTCTATAAAAATTTCCTCAATCCCATACACACATTTCTTGGTATTTAAAGGTTTGGGGCAATTTAAACGAATAAAATATACTTTATTTAATGCAAACTCCCTTATGCATTTGTTCATGTCTATTAAAATACAATATCAACTCATTAATCTAAAAATTTTATTGAATAGATGTAATTAATTTGGCAGTTTCGCATATTTAGTTTCGTGTTTAATGTTCAAAACCAATTGCATTTAGGTGTATGCCACTTAAAACTGGTGAGCTTGTGTGTGCAATCACGTTGTCACAGTTAATTGTTGGATTTTTCACTTGATTATTATTTAGCATGCATCATTTGAGCATGGATTTTTTGTAGTTGTAGTAGGAGCTGCAGTAGTTGTTCTGCGTCTACGTGAGCGACGAGCTGTAGCCGATCCCGCTACATAACCTGCTATGAAATCATAAAAAATTTTAAGGGTTAACCTTTTCCAATTAGCAAAAAAAATTATTTAACTAATAAATATATACCATTTCCCGATGACTTTGTTTCTTCGTGCTGCGCATTTGTATTACCAGCAGGGTGATTAGTATTATGGGCACTATCTGTATTTAGAGAAGCGCCATTTTCAATATTCGTATTATGAGATTTTTTATTGAATTTGCTCCTATGAGAAATGTGATTATCACTGCCAACTTTATGATGTCCACTTTCACTATGATGTCTACCAATTCTGTGTGTATTTGTAGATCTATGAGATGTTTTATGGCTCCTAGAAGATGACCTACGACGAGCTTCGACGCATGATGTACTTGCAATTGCTATAACAAGCGCAATTAACAACAACAATTTTAAGTTCATTTAATTTTTTCTTAATAAACTTAGAAAACAAGACTTGATCTGCAGAATGAATATAAGAACTAAAATAATCTTATTTAAAATGAATACTATATAATACAATTTAAAAAATTTTTTGTTTTGTTTAAATATTGATAAGAATTTGTACTTATTTTAGTAGATAATAAATAAATAAATATAATTTTAATCAGAGGGCGAAAAGCATTCCATGTTATAAAACACAATATGGGAAAATCCCAGAAACTGTCCACCAACCGAAAATTTTTCTTATTAATCTAATAAAATCTTTTTTAATGTAATATCGGACTAGATGTAAAATTTCAGAAATATAAAAAAAGAATGTATTTTGATGATCATACATACAAAAATTATAACCAAATCTTACCCTACATCAGATCTCTTAATTTTATGCTAGAAATTAAAATTTTTTTAGGTGTTCATAAAAATACTTTAGTGTTAATATAGATGGTCCGATTGAAAGGTATATTTTTATTCACTCAATTCTCTTAAATTTTGGTATAAAATTATTTTGTTTACTATTTCAGGTCCGAGGGTTGTAACATTCGTCAGGAAAAATATGGTTTTTTTTATATTGTGAGTAGAATGAATTTTTTTTTTCAAGTCGTCTATAATGTTATTTCAATTTGTTTATCCCCTTTTAACTAAATAAAAAATTTAAATTCGACAATAAGAAAATAAAAAAAAATTTTGCGTATTAAATTCTGTAGCGTGCATTCCGATTTTATTTCTTCCAAAAATTGTATTAAAACCCGATTCAATAGTTATTTTCTTTTCTTCTATCTTCGCTTCTTATTACTTTTCTTTAGAGTTAGAGCTGTTGTGAAGTGAAATATTTGGCAGGTTTTTGCCAAAATTTTATATAAATAGCCTTTATGTTTTAAATGTAAGCATATAGATATACTATAAGCCAGTAAGAAAGTATAGTATGACACCCTATGGGCAATCATAGATCCGCTACAACAAAATTATGTTTTTAGCTTAAGATTCATATAAGAGTCCGTTATATTATATTATATTATTTAGATAAATAAATGTATCAGTATGAATTTTCTCGACTTTTATGGCTAACAAATCAGTGAATGTTTAAACACAGCTTAAACTCAACAGCTGTAAACAGTGCCCCATATATAATTTGTAGTTTAAAAAATAATAATGCGGAAGCCCAACGATAATTGTTGTCAAATTCATACGGTCTGTATTAGAAGTTTAAACACCAGTTTCATGCGTATAGAGATGGCTTATATTTTTACTGATTTAAAGATTTGCTAGCTTAAACACATTTTAAACCAAAAAGAGAGCTTAACTTGGACTAATTTATAAGCCCTAAGAAATTTTAGGGAGGGGGTTTATCTGACATATTTGGTAAATTCAAGACCCAGCAGCACAACATATTGGAATAACATAGTAGCTATCGTAAAAGTGTTGTCGCCATATTTTTATTACAAACAGTTATAAGGAAATTAGAGTATTTAAATACTCTTTTCCGAAAAGCATCTTGCATGGAGGCTATGTGAAATTATCCAGTGATTGTCACCATTTTCAATAGGCATGGATCTTATGACAATGTAAACGCAAATACTAAATTTCATTTAGTTATATCCCAAATTGCAACTTGTACTTTGCGCACAAGGTTTACATGGACATCCAGCCATCAAAATATAAAATTCTTTAATAAACAAATTTACATTCATTGATAAATGCATTTATAAATAAAAAAATTTGTATTTAAAAATGTTAATATAACCAAATATAATAATTTATTTGTTAAACTAAATACAATTGTGTTTCTTTATATGTTAGTGGAAAAAATGTAACGACCGTTGCGTAGCGTGCGTCGCAATGGGTTCACGGCATTTGATAAAAACCTACAAATTTTTTTGACTGCAAATAACTTATTTTTTAATTCTCTTATGTTCATTATTCTTTTAGGGATGAGATTTTGTGTATTTTATTATGCGAAATTCGCTAAAAAATAAGTAAGCAAAAACAGTTCATCTTTAAAAGGTACTTCCACTTTTTGTAGCATGCGTCACAAAACTCTATGATCAATTACTTCGCAACAAATACCAATTAAGAAATTAAAATATATGCCATTCGATAGTAAACAGTAATGTCACTAAGCACTATGTATAAGATGATGCTTTCTCTTTTTAAAGATCAAAAAATGTTTATATATTAATCAGAAAACGCTTACGAATGTAGCACTAGTCACGCAGGATTTGCCCATATGGAATGATATGTATATGTCATAGGCATTACCGAAACCTTAATAATCATTACCAAAAATGAACAGTTTTTGAAGAAGGACTTAATACAAGATCTGTTATTAACCCATTCCTGCCTAAGTGGTATTTATGTACCCAAAAAAAGGCAGTAAGCAAATACTAGCAAAGATCAGGTAAGAGCTAATTGCTGCAACTTCCATTTTTATCTAAAATTAGACCTTGATTAACCTGGAAAAAAGTTAAACAGTAAAATTTTAAAGTTTTGGCATTTAGTTATCGTATAGGGAACATTAAAGTTTCTTCTATGTAACTTAAAATGCCTACACAATCTAAAAAGCTTTGGACGTTCACTTGGCAATGTATCAATTATCTTCTTACAAACACAGTTTAGTAAGTCAATAGAAATTGTTAAAAATAAAACCAAAGTTTGATCAAATTACTGGTCATGCTATTTTCGAAATTTTTCATCAAATATTTGTTAGGTCTGAACATACCTTTACAAGATTTGCACGGAATAAAATCACAAGTCCTTTAGTTTGTCAAAATCCAGAAATCCTTGTCTATAGCCGAGTAAATGCTCGTATGGACCATAATTTTATCTTCTTTCCGATATAATCTTAAATTCTGAACCCACTTTTTAAAATAATTTTTTTTAAATAAAACTGCTCAGAATTAGAATATTAATCTGAATTTTTGTTTGTTCGATGCAATCCCTAGATTTACCAAAAAAAAAAAAAAAAAAAAAAAGAAAAAATGTATATATCAAACACCAAAGCTTGTTGGGTATTAAAGTACCCATGCTCTCAAGAGTGGGAAGAGGAAAATTTTTTTTAACCAAGTTTCCCAGATGATGATTTTAGCTCTTAACTGCGTTTAGTCTGAAGTAAAGTCAATTATATCCAATAATGGCAATCTCGTATGTTGGGTAATTGTTTTTCACAAATTAAACTTTATTAGACTTTAAAAAAGTACAATTGTACGAATGTGGCGAATATTGTATTAAATATCTGTGGTTTTCATGGGCAACCGCGTATGTAAATTTCTTTCGATTTTGAGATGTAGATGCTATATTACTTAATTTTAAACGCTCTTTACATGGCTCATAAATTTTTTGTGGATATGAAATATGGACCAGTTCCGGGTTTTTAAAGTAATGACCAATTTCAAAAAGTTCAAGACCTAGCCTATAGTTTAAGATATAGTGTTTTTTATGCTCTCCTGAAAAATTTATTTTAAGACAAACGCGGTTTCCCATGAAGACCCCAGATATGTTCTTTAAAGCAAAGTTAATAAATAACTAATTTATTTTATAATAAAAACGAACTAAATAATCTTATTTTGTCGATAACTTAAAAATTTTAAGATGTAATCAAAATTATAAAAAATTACAATATGATCAAGTTCAATGTCGCGAATGGCACATAGTCGAGAGATTAAAAAAAAAAAACAAACATATAAAATATAAATATCGGAAAAGTGGTTTAAGTTTACTATATTGATTCTCATCCTAAACTTTCATTTTTTTATTTCGTTTTATGTTACTGCAGTCTCATAAAACGGCTTCCCTGGAAAAATATCTTAAGGTACTTGATGCAACTCCACAATCAGACTACTCATTATGGCGTGCAGCTAGAAATCTCAATAGACCAGTTATATCTAAGCCACCATTAAGAAACTTGAATGGAAGTTGGGCAAGAGATGACATTTAAAAAGCAAATCTGTTTGTTCATCATCTGAAAAACGTATTTAACCTTAATACATCTCACGATATAGCACTCGATTTACCACCTGCAAATGTTAGAGCAACTATTCCCCTAAGATTCGAGTTAAGAGAAATCGAAAAGGTTATTTCTAATTTAAACGCCAAGAAGGCTCCCGGTATTGCTCAGTAATAGAATTCTTTTGGAGCTACCAAGTATAGCAAAAAATTATTCTTATTATTTTCAATGCTATTTTACGCCTTTAATACTACCCTCAAGAATGGAAGGTCTCCTTAGTAACCATGATACCAAAGCCAGGAAAGGATCACATAAAAGTTGAGTCATTATCTAATATTTCAAAGCTATTTGAGAAACTTCTAGTGTCAAAATCAACGCCGATTTTAAATGAAAATAGATGTATTCCAAACCATCAATTCGGTTTTAGAAGAAAGCACAGCACAATTGAACAAACTCATCGAATGGTAAATGTCATAAGAAAAGTCTTTGAAGAAAAAAAATATTGCTCAGCACTCTTCATCGATGTGTCTCAAGCTTTTGATAAAGTCTGGCATGAAGGTTTACTACTGAAATTGCAGCAAAGCTTACCAGCAAACATACACAAGCTGTTAGAAAGCTACTTAGTCGGTCGTCAATTTATTATAAAAGAAGGCGATTTTTTCAGTTCTCCTCAGCCAGTTAACGCTGGAGTCCCACAAGGTAGCATCCTGGGTCCTCTATTATACTTAATTTATACTTCGGACTGTCCAACAAACAGCTACACCCAAACCTCAACATTTGCGGACGACACAGCTTTTCTAAGCATACACGCAAAATGTTAAGAAACATCTCGTTACTTACAGAATCATATATTTGAACTAGAAAGGTGGTTAAAAAAATGGAGGATAAAGATCAATGAGCAAAAATGTGCACATATAACATTCATATTGCGTCGGGAAACATGCCCCCCTATTAAAATAAATAATCAAATAATACCCCAGCACTCGCATGTAAAATACCTCGGTATACATCTAAATCGACGTTTAACGTGGAACTGGCACATAGAAGCAAAACTAACTCAAATGAAACTAAAAGCAATTCAAATTAATTGGCTTATTGGAAGAAATTCTGTTCTTAGTTTCGATTGCAAACTTCTTCTTTACAGATCTATCTTAAAGCCAATTTGGTGCTACGGTTAAAGCCAATTTGGTCTTCAGTTATGGGGCACTGCCTCGGCTTCTAACATCGAAAAAATTGAAAGGCGCCAAAATCAACTTCTTCGAATAATCACATCCGCCCCCTGGTACGTTAAAAACTCAAATATCCACAAGGATCTCAAAGTGCCATTAGTAAAAACTATGATAACGAAATATGCAGTAAAATATTTAAAAAGACTGGTACTGCACCCAAATCCATTATGTGAACAGAAACCGTATTGCTAAATCTTTTTTGTCTGGCACTGGCAGGACATAAAGCAAATATTAGGACAGCAGTTATTTTTGGATTTATTTTTTTGGAGCAAAAATAACATTTATTTTCTGATATTTGTTTTTTCGAGCAAAAATAAAAGTTATTTTCTAAAGAAATGTAGGTGTTATAAAAACTTAGTTGACTTTAGATATATATATTATAATGTGCACAAGAAATCGCCCCAATGAATACACTAAACTGGCGGCATGAAATAACCCGCCACGATATAACCGCCCAAAAATTAGTACCGAGGGGTTTATTTAAATTTGTTGGGGTATTTATTTTTTTTTTTTAATCATTACGAAATAAGCCCCTATATATTTTTGGGGGGCCTATTTGATTTTCTTCAATTTGTAACGAAAACTTATTTGGCCGCAAGGATTTCCTCCGCTATGGTTTCACAAACACCGGCTTCGGTAACTAAAGTTGATCTGCATAGCCAGCCTCGGCCAATGGTTTGGCAAGCACCAGCTTCGCTAACTAATGCTCCTTATTTCGACCTTGTGCCTGACCGAATGCCGAATGTCCGTTGTCCATGTGAAGCGCCGGATGATCAGCAAATTACTGTAAAATTTTAGGAAAATCGGGTCGGTAGCCCAGGAGTCAAAACGGAGTTAACAAATATAAAAACACGTGCTTTTTAATTAGAGAATATTTTACGTTGACCATTGACAGAAAACATGTTAACGTGTATGAAATTATAGCAAATTTGTTTTATTAGGAATACAAATTGTAACGAACATTTTAAGAAGAATTAGTCCATAATAGTTTACAGACTTTATATAAAAAGAATTACCGTAAAAAGCTCAAATGTTTCTAATTTGTTTACGAATATGTGTCCGAATATATTCTAACGGCCTTATTCATAAAACATAAAACAGGTTTATAAGATGTTTATGGTATGAATTTTATATGAAAATTTGTTTATGAAATCTTTTGTAAACCTGTATTAAATTTTTTGAATAAGGTGGTTAATCAATATATTCTTAGTCATAGTGAATGGCATCAATTAAAGGGATGCATGAACAACTTCATTCATAAACATATTGAAATATTTATTCGGTGACACTCCTGTTCGAATAAAATTGAGATTACTGAATAAACTGTTGTTCTATTTATGCTACTAGTTTGTTTCATATTTGATTGTGCTTTATTGACGCACAATAATGAAATTGCCCCAATAAAATATTCTGAAATCAAACGATTGCCCTGTTGATACAAATTTAATTGCCGCTAGTTGGAACAAAGCGAAATGAGTACAATAATTGCCGCAGCAGAGTCACACGATTTTTCTTACTTGTGTTAACTGCGAAAACAGCTGTTGTGGTAGCGTTTTTATTTGTTTGAAAGTTCTAGTTGGCTTGTTCATTAAAAAAAAAAAGAAAATTGTATCATATATTCAAACAAAGTTTTGTTGAATAGTTTTATTTGAAATTTTTTAAGTAAAATATATGAAATTCCAAAAATTAAACAAAGTAAAATTCTATTTTAAATATATAAAGAAATAGAGAATATTTATATTCAAAAATAAATTCGCTTTAAAGAATTTCAATACATTTTGCTCAGTTTTCCTGTATATATTCTGTTATTAAAATTCGGGAATACAATATTTATTACCAATTTATTTGTTAATGACTTGCTAAATTCCCAATATTTGTTTTTGATAAAATAAATTTTTATTTTTGATTTATTCCTACTAAAAGAAACACACAAAAGTAAATTTATTAAATAAGGCAAATATTGGTGCGTATTTTGTTGTTTAATTGCCGCACAAGAAGCCAATAAATATTGGTTCATTTTATTGGTAAAAGTTAGCACAATATTGCCCTTGATTGGTACATTGGGGTATTAATAAGTGTGAAAATGGGTGCATTGCGGCAATCGTTTGATCCCAGCTAAAGACGTTGTTCAATTAAACGGGTTTTGTCACAAGCTATTTTGTTTCAGAGTTCTCGCTCTCATCTCATCTCATCTCATTTTTGTTATTAATACTCAATAGCAATGTTGCCACTTTAGTAATACATGTTATTTTTCCTCTTTTAAGTTCTTTTTACAATAATATTTGTAAATTGTAAAGCATTTTGGATTTTCATATTGCTGAATAATGTTAGTGCATGTTATTGAGAATGAAGTTATATTTATTAAAAATTTTAAAATTATCATTAAAACAATTAATGTACATTGCAAACAAAAGCCATGGTAGAATAACACAAGGTATAGTCATTAGAAAGTTTGTTCTACATTTTACAACCCATGTAATGTCAAAATTTTTTGTTTAAAAAAATTCTTGATATAAAAATTTTGTAGTACCAAATTTTAATCAAAAATCAATTTATATAAAAAACTGAGTTGCAATGTCTAAAAAGTGCAAAATATCTTAAAATTTTAATATTTGCAATTGAGTAATGTTCCGCTATGAGCCTACCTGGTACTTATTATACTATGACAAATATAATTTTTTTTAATATTAATGTACTTCCTAATCTTGTTGCATTTACCCTTCATGGTTATTTTTGTTTGTTTTATATTTCTTAAATGTTTTTGTTTTCCTCATCTGGCAACACTGACTTTTAAATCATAATGTTTTTCCTCAAATTTATTCGAGATTTATTCACTTGTCGTTCTGTTTCAGGGTTGTTAGTGTACATTTTCTTTTGTATCGAGTGCTGATTGCTAGTTATTCATCTTACTGAATACAATCGGAGCAAATATATAATAGTTATAATGAAGGTTGCATGAACATCATTGTTATGTTTCATGCAGATGCTTAGTTACAATGATTCAGCTGTCGAATATAACATTGAAATCTTTATTTAGTTTAATTTAATTATTTTGCCCCCCAAATTTAATGTAGTTCCTTGCTTCTTGTCTTGTTTTTTGCCCCCCAAATTTAATGTAGTTCCTTGTTTTTTTTATTTTGTTTTTTAAAAAGCAGTACATTAAATCCGTCAGCTTAAGAGGCTTCAGGGCACAATCATAATTATGACATTTTATTGTATCATGTTGGGCGAGATAAATATTCATTGTTAAATGGCAGTTTCATCAATATATCCACAAACTGCCTGTTACTAAATCTCGGAATTAATTTATTTGGCTTATCCGTAAACGATTTTGGTTTTCTTAATATACCGGCGAAGACATTATTTTCAGTTGGCGGCGCCTCTCAAAATATATGCAAAGCTGGGAGTCAGCTGATTGTATTTATCTATATTGCAAAAAAAAAAATAAATAAATAAATGGCTGATGAGGGTAAGTTAACTTTGCGACCGAATGAGTCATTGAGAGAACATAATTTCTTTAATCTGCAGTTTTTCATTGTGAAAAAGATAAGCGTCTAATGAGAAAATGGCCATAAGAGTTTAATATTTAACCTGAAAATAAATGTTGGATTTTTTCAAGAAAAAAAATTAAATATAAACAAACTAAATCGATTTTTTTTTTATTTAAAAAAAAATTTCCAAACTGCATTTTCTCAAATAAATATCAAAGAAATAAATATAACCATTGGCCATATTTTTTAAATAGTTCTTGCCACAAAATTAACGTTCAGATATTTTTCATTTGTTCACAAAACTAGAACCATAACAGCCATGAGTTATAGGGAAAAAATAATTAATATTTTATACGTACGATTGGTAAAAACAAGAGTAGGCAAAAATAAGAAAATATTAAAAAAAAAAATTGTAACACCCGTCGTGTAATGAACACAAAAATACAAAGAAAAATACAAAAAAAAATAAAAATTGTTGGTTCTAACCATAGGCAACTCACGCTCAAACGCTGCCAACATCTTCCGCATCAGCCATACAGTTTCTAGGTTTGTAAAAAAAAAGATTCTTGTTAACGAAGAATTGTTGGTGGTCTAATGGCATCAGAGGGTGAGCCAGAGTTTGCTATTGCTTTATTTTTATTTTTATGCTTATAAAGGTTAGCTAGACGGTTGGGCTGGCTGTTTCGCTGCTTGAGTGATGACAAATTACATTTGTCAGATTTATGACCAATTATGAGAGTGTGATATTTCACAGAATAAACCATCATCACCATCACCTTTAAGTGAGGTTTAAATTTAAGGCTTGCATTTGTTATTGTTTCTATGACAGCCAGTGAATGGATGTAGCAAACAAATTTCAAGTACAAAGGGAAAAGTGAATGCGACATTAAGATCAAAACAATAAGTGTACATGTAGTGCTAACTAAGAAAATTGGCATTATACGTTTGCTTTTTTGTTAGAAGTTACTTTGGTCGTTTGTTTTTTGTTTATATTTACAGTAGAACATGGTAAAACAAATAAAACGAGCACGAGGAGAACGATACTCTTAGTTTGTTATATTCCAGAACGAAAAAGTTTCAAGATAAAACACATTTCATAAGGCTTATTTTTTTTTAAATTGCATAAAGATCATAAAACTAAAGTAGACAATAACTTAAATTCGAAAATAAGTTTTTTTATTTGTATCTTTAAAAGGTTTCGTTAAAGAAGATATTTGGGTAAAATAGTTGTTAGGGAACAACAACTTAACTGTGACTGTTTTAAACATAGTAATAAAATTATTAATTAAAGTCAAAGTGCCATTTTGAACAACTTTTTCAAGGAAAGCCTGTGTCGAGTGTTGGCTTTCTAATGATAAATCGTTGCCGGTTTATCAACATTAACCAGAGATTTAACGTTGTTTATTTCTTATGCTAATTCCGCAAAGCTTTAAGCTTGCCTGCAGGCGGTAATCGAACTCGCAACCCCCGCAATGATATAATAGCTCACAACCAGCGTTCCCCCACAAAAAGTATTCCAAGGGTGTCAAATCGCACTAACGAGGTGGTTAATTCACAGGTCAATTTCTTAAGATTAGTTGGTCACCAACAAAATCAACAAAGGGATGCTTTCACGCGCTTTGTTGGAACCATTTTCCTTCCAAATAACTCGCAATCACGTTTTCCTGTAGCGTTCGCCATTCACAGTAATGTTAGCACCGGTCTCGGATTCAATGACAAATGGGCGGAAGACGCTGCGGCATGTAAACCCCACTAAGCAAGGACTTTTTCGGGATATAATGGAGTCTCATAAGGATTGTGCTGTCTTCAAAAACGACAATACTGCCTGCTTTCTTACCCGTTAGGCCAGAAATGAGCCTCTTCACTGAATATGATTTGACAATAAAAATCTGGTTCAACTTTCAGTTGATTCATTCATTTATTTACCGAACACACGTACAATTGATGGTCCGCTGGCTTTTGTTCTTGCACCTCAATCTTACCCCCAAAAATTTTCAAGGAGTGGACGGGCAAATCCCTGTTGCTAAGAATGGCGTCAGATCGATAAATTTGAGTCCTCTGTCACACTGACGTCTACGGCTGCTATATCTTCTGCTGCACGCACTGGGCTCGTTTTTGATAAATATTATTCAAAATATTATGTGGACATAAGTCAATCCATAGTATTGCGTATTTAATGCTCAGATGGATGATAAACAAGAGGAAATTCTGTATACATTTGGTGAACAGAGAACAAATTTCCACGTTTTGTAAAATCTGTTTTAGTGTAAGTCTCTGCTGTTGTTTAACAGACTTGCTTTATTCTTTTTGTGCTTATAAGAAATAATAGAAAAATATAATTCTGCTGTCGTTAGTATGCTAGCGTGAGTAGTCAGGCAGTTACTGCCTGTTTTTCGATTACGAACAAACATTTCCGGTTGCTTAGTGTGTACTCAAAATAAAACAGAATTTAAAATTATTTTTTTTATGTTTGAAATGCAAGTAACGCGAACGAAGCTTAGTTTTTGTTCGAAATCGATGAATACCCCTTAAGAGATAAAACTGAACTTAGCGTAATTGGGGTATGCTTTGTGACCTAAGTATTTACGTATAATCTAAATTACAAACATCAGAAATGTTTGAATCCGGCCTTCTTGTAAACGCTGTGGCTCCATCTGTCTCAAGAGTTTTTTTTAACACGATGCGGTATTGTGCAGCACCGAAACTGGCACCTTTAACTGTATTATCGACTACATTCTCAAAGAAAAATCGACCAATAATAACCTTTCAATTATTTTTCGAAAGAATGTGTAATGTTTTCTCATGTAACAATTTCATTGAAAAGGCACTTCGTCCCTCATTGTCAAATTCTGTATTCTATCATGATTTTCTTGACCGTTTTTTTAAAATAATATGGTAGTGTTTCAGTTAATTTTTTATTAATATTTAACTGTGGAGGTGAAATTTTGGGACATACTTAATGACGTGGTGGTAAATTTAACCCCTCTACATTTTGAATTACAAAAAATAAAGAAACCAAAAATTATTTTCATTTGTTCAAACAAGACAGGTTATTTACTTCACAAGCCTTTGTTTTTAATATAAAAAAGCAATTTATCAAAAACTTATCAAAAAATATGAATTTAAAAAAAAAAACAAAAACGTAAAGGGTATTTTTTCTTAACCATATGTATACACTTAAAGATGTAAAAGAGATCAAGAAAAAAAGTTTAGGTGCATCCCATACACATTGGCTTACTTTATTGCAGGCAAATTCGCAAGAGCTAAAGCTTCCACCTTTGTTCGAAATATCTTGGTTGTCAATACACAATATCTGAAAAAACCTGGATGGGAGAAGTGGGCGTGGCACCTCTCATACTCTGACCTAATAGATATCTCTATATCTGAAGAATGAGAGTAAAATTTTCGCAATTAGGTACAATCATCTTGATTAGCAATACACAACATCCCACAAAATGTGGGTGGGATTTGAGAATTGGGAGTGGCAAAATATAATTTGTTTTGTATCTAATGAACCGTAAGAGACAAATTGTCCATATTTGGTACACACAGCTGGGTTAGCAATAAACAGCCCCGGGTGGGATTGAAGAAGTGGGTGTGGCACCTCCCATATAAAGATATTATAGATTTCTGTATAAATGGAGAATGGTAACAGTTAGAGTATTCAAACTTGGTAGAAACAGCTTCATAAACACTGCACGAGACCTGTATTTAATAAAATGTTCTTATTGTTAATGAGGGTAGCAAAGCGCACTGAGTTAATGAGCTTGTGTAAAATAAAATAATATTTTTAAATAAAAAAAATATTATTTTTTACCAACAAGAAAACGGACGAGTAGTAAAAATAATTCCATGATAATATTACGGTAGTTTGGATGTGGGGTAAATTTTTTTCTACTAAATACTTTCGCTGACGCTGACTTGTTGTTAAAATATTTTCAAAGAAAAAATTACGTAAATGATGACGAGAGGTAATTTTTACACCAGCATGTCAGTAGCTCCGCTCGTGCTTAGTCGACTTCAGCCAAAACACAAGTGAATAACACCGATCATGATATGAGAAGAAACTGCGAAAATGTAATTGATAGAGCGCAATGGAGGAGAGTATTTTAAAAAAATATAAGGAGAGGGTAAAATTTACCACCACCTCCACAGTTAAAGGTTAACCTTTGCTTTCCATTTGCAACAATCTAAAAATAATTTCAAAAAAAATCATATAAAAATAATGAAATTAGGACGATTTTAGCAATTCAATTCTTTTATGCCAAAATTTATAAAGTGATGATTATTCTCATATGATTCTTTTCTTTTTTAACAAATAACTTGAGCTTGTCATACAACTCAACGCAAATAATTTCCTTATTCTTAATAAATCTTAGTCCTATGTGATTACCCTGCATTTAGTTCAATACGACAATGATTATTTGCAAATTACCTTCTATAAGGACTCTGTGAGATATAGCGGGTGAAACTCGGCAATTTGTTGAAATATCTCAACACAACGGCTGTCTTCGGCTACTTCCGTATTGCCCTGGGTCACGCTTGATTCGGGATTCCTATCCTTAAATAGTTGCCTGGTGTCAAAACGGAGTCACTGTCGACTCTACTTGCAGAACGCATAGTTCTGGGCGTGCTACCACGATAAAAAACAACAACCTTACTTTATTGCTTTATTTGTACCCTATTGTGTATATAAATAGCCAAAGATCGGCAAAACTACTACACCATGAACTTTCATTTTGCAATGGCTTAAAGATCTTTTTTATAAAAAAAAGACGAAATCTGTCGTTGATTAAAACTATTTTATTTTCTTTTCAAAAGAGATTTGAAAAATGTTCTACCACCTTAGCATTACACTAGAAGTCGTTTGACAACACTGCCTACTTTGATTATTATTCTCACTTAAGTTAAAAAAATATTTCAATGTATGTGTTCGTCGATCTCTGTTTTAAGTTTTGATCCTTGAAGTGTATTTAAAATTCGGCATTGTCAAAAAAACACAATGCCTTATTTTTTGAGCAAAATAAAAAAACCACATTATGTGTTCATACCTTATTTAAAACGCTAATATTGTGAAAATAGCTGAAATTGCTTTTATTACATGCGTAATAACACTTCAATTAATGTGCATTTATTTTTTTTTTGTAAACAATTTCATGTCCTTTAGAATGAAGGAAATGTAAAAAAATAATAATAAATGTGTTTGTAACCTTTCTGAGTTATTGTAGGCATTAATACACCCACACAAACATACTCACACACTCACACAATAATATTCGTGTATTTATTTCACTTACACACTTACCTACATAGATTTTTTTTTCTATTATTTTTAAGATTTATTTGTATTTCTTTTAACAATTTTTTATAGGTTTTCTTCTTAATCCTCTAAGTTATGGCTTCATCTTAAAATCACCGAAGAAAAAAAAATAAAACATTAAGCAGAAATTTGTTCTTAATTTAAAACAAACCTAAATTAACTTTATTATAACTTTAGCTTTACCAAACCGTAAGACTTGCTCATTTCTGAAATATTTTAAGGAACATTTATGTAGAATAACATGTACATAACCTGAACTCTTGCACATTTCCTTTCGCACTGGTATACTTAATTTTTTATTATTGTAATTATATTTTCATTTTGTTTCCTATCTAGTACATCATTTTGACATTCTGTTATTTTTTTTTTATTTTATTTGTGGTTTTAGGGTTTATTATATGCATTGCTGTCACAATACATTTATATTACCAGCTTCGATGGTGAATACACATTGTCACCTTAAATGCAAAAGGGCGTAACAACAAAAAAAAAAAAAAAAAAATCGAAATCGAGTTTTTAATTGTTTTCTGTGCTTTTTATTACACTACATGTTCACAACTAATGGCGACTTAATTAAAGAAATTCAAACGCCAAGTACACCTTGTTGTCAATAATGTTATAAAGTTTTTGCTTGTCCTGTGAAAAAATATAAAAAGTGTTATAACGCCCTTTTGCATTTTAGCTGACGCTATGTTTATGTATATACGAAGAATTTAAGACAATTGTAGCTATATATTTTAAATAGACAGTGACAACTCAAAGTTAAAAAAGTTTTGAAATTCAATGCTTGGTTTTTTATAGAGGATACAATTTAATCATTTATTTCGAAAAGAGCTCAGGTACAAATTTTTCTAAATTTAGTTTTTTTTGCTGTTTTGAAGATTAGAGACTTCTGCCATAGCGGTGAAAAAGGTGGCTTTTTAAAATGAATTTCGAAAAGGGCTCATCTCCATATTTATTTGGAATATTTTATATGTGTGTTTTAGTCAGCAAATGAAAAACTATTTAGAATTTCTACAGTGAAAGGTTAGTTTTGACTTTGTATTCCATTTATTATAAAAAATTATTTTTGATCTTGACATTATTAACCCTGCTACTACGTTAGGGTCTTTTGATGACCCAAATCGTATTTAACATTACCGTATTTCTAACTGGTGGAATATATTTGAAAGTTCTTACTACTCAGTGCATCAATTGTTGAAATATATTTAATACAATTAGTTTTATCACCATTATAGGCTTAGACAATTTTTTATTGCAAGTGTTTACACATCTCATGTTCGGGTCATTTGATGACCCTCTATCATTTTTGTAGAACGAATAAGTAATATATAATATAATATGTCTATATTATATGTTTTATGCATTTGTCTTTTACCTCTTTGGTGTTTTACATGACAACAAAACCAACAAAATAAGAATGACCGAACAAAACGTCCAAAAAATAACGATCAGAACAAAGCTCCTAATCGCACATTTTATGAGCAATGGACTCAAAACTTGCAAAACTGTGCTAATATAACGACTGACGAACAGCTTATTCCGTTCCGAGGTAGATGTCCTTTCAAAGTATACATTCCAAGTAAACCTGGGAAATATGGCATGAAAGCGTGGATAGCAGCGGATTTTGACACCTCGTTTTGCTTAAAGTTTCAAATTTACTTGGGCAAAGTGGGAGACAATGCTTAAAGGAACCAAGGCGAACGGGTTGTTTTAGACTTAGTGTCTTCATACCGTGGACGAAATGTGACTACCGATAATTTTTTTACGAGTTATAATCTTGCATTAGAACTGCTAAAGCAAAAAATTACTTTTGTTGGCACAGTGAGGAAAAACAAACGTTTTTTGCCGGTTCATGCAACAACACAAGAATTGCGTAAGCTTCCAATAAACTGCACAAAAGGCGCCTATTTTTAGAGCAACTCGGTGAAGTTTTAGCTCAAGAACATATCAAGAGGCGTAGTCGGCTTCCTCGCGCAGAAGCCTCTGCATCATTGTCTCCAACACGACAATGCGCTAGTGAACGGAAAAGGTGCAAAATTTGCCCGTCGAAAAAGGCAAAAAAAGACCTTTACTGAGTGCATAACTTGCAAAAAACCTGTTTGTCCGTCACACCGACACACAATCACTCTAACGATGACATATTGCATTGATCACAAGCCTTTAAAATATTTTTGAAATGTACAAATTTGAATTTTTTTCTCAATAAAAAAATGTTGGGTCAAAATATGACCCGAACATAGCATGTGTATTTTTTTTCTAACATAGTAACAGGGTTAAAAAAATCTGAATACTGAACACCGTTTCAAGAGAAAATTTAACATATTAACTCAATTTTTGTTTATTTTTATTTTGAAAATGTGTGAGTGCAGCTGTTCAGAGTATAATTATATATGCAGATTGTCGATTTCCAAAATGTTTATGAAGATATTCTACAATGGCCAGCCGAAATGTATTCGCAGGCACATATAGAAAGAAGACGATTTATAATTCATATGCTTATCATGATAAAATATTTTCGTTTTCGTTTGATGAATGTATATTTTTTTATTTTTAATATAAATAAATAGATAAAAATGTACTGAAATGTTCTTATAATAAAGAGCTTTCGTTAAAAATATTGTTTACTTTTATTTAAATTTTAGAGTTCTTAAAGGAATCTTAAAAGGGGCTAGTTAATCTTATCTTGAAATGCAAAATATATTTTTAAGCGTTATATATTATTTGAGTATTTGTGTTCCTCTATAAATAACTATATTGCTACTAAAACCACAAAAATCCAAAAATAATTTTCGGGCTCATCTCCGGAAACTGCAGTGACCATTTTCCCCTTCCAATATTACTTAAAATATTTTTTTGTTTTTACTATTATTACATAAACAAAAGCTTAACATTTTAGGAGAGAAGCTCTGCTTCGAAAACTCTAATGGTTAAAGAGTTATTCAGTATTTTTTTTGTCTCCTGAACACTTTGTATTTTTATACCTGAGCCCTTTTCAAATGATTCAATTTAAAATTATTTAATTTAAAAGGCGTCTTTTAAATTTTTCCCACTATAATCATTAATTAATGAAAAGAGTTACATATTTCTGGGGAACTGTTGCAGATAAAGCATTTTTGGCAGCATCCATTTGATTCATTTGAGACACAACTTCTACACACAAATCTTCTTCATTTACCCTTAGAAACCAAAGAGGTGTATGACATCTCATTTTAACTATTATTTTCTGTGAAATAATAGTTCTAATAAGGGTCCAACTGTATTCAAACCCCGTTAAAATTCATTTGGTTTAGTTTCAGGTCCTTAAAGATTTTGCTTGTTCACAGCAGTTTTTATCATCATCTCTAATTCAATACATGGTTGCAATTAGGGAAGTAACGAATATCGATATATCGTTTTTTCGATAGATCGATATTGGCGATATTCTACTATCGATGCAACTATATTTTTGAAATATTTTTTGATTTATATAAACACACAGTCTTATTTTCAATGCCAGCTTTTTCTAAAATGAAAATTAAATTTTCAATACATTTTCAATTCAACAAACTGACATAGCGGTATATCAAATCAAAAAAAAAAGCCGGGTTGTGTATATAACACTGTGTCACAAACTTTCAACAAAGTCGTGAGCAAATGAATCTGACTAATACATATGTAAAATTGTACGCTGAATCCGAATATGAAGTCAGAATGGTAGAACAGTTTTCGAGATATTGCAAAATTACCGTTTTTTGCATTTTTAAAAGAGATGATGTCACTTTAATAAAAATATCTTCGAAAATATTCAATGAATGTTTTATTTGTTTTTTTTTTTTGTTAAAAGATAACAAAATTACCAAAATAACCACAAGTCGTTTGTAAATATTGGTCAAGAAATGACTGACGTACAGTGGACCAAATTTAAAATTTCACAAAAATTTTAGTGATTTTTTGGAATTTAGCTTTTTTCAACATCTTTTTTTTTAAACCAAACAATGCATTTTCTTAAGTATTATCACTTATTACGTTAGTTTAAAGTTACAGTAGATTAATTGAATTATCCCTCTTTTCGATTTTTATCAAATAAAAAAAAAAAAAAAACAGAACAGTAAATGTACAAAGTAACAATTAATATTAAAAATGGCTTAAAACTGTTGAATGGTTTTGCCTATTGTGATTATTTTCTGTCTCTCGCACAAGGAACCAATAATAGTCGCCCAACATCGCCTCATCATACGCCCCTTGATACCGACGCTCCAATTCTTGTATTTATTGCTGAAAGCGCTCACCATGCTTGTCACTTTCATCGCCAAGGTTGTTTGGAAAGAAATTTAAGTGGGAATGCAGAAGGAATATTTTTAAAGACATATTTGCTCCTTCTTAAGTAGGATATACAAATGAATATTAATTTAATTCAGGTATATGAGGAGTTGGTTTTGTGAATGAGTTTACATCTGCATATTGAACAGACTTATGACGTCCATTTTGCTTTACCTTGGCTAAGCAAAAATAACAGTCAACGTCGTAGTTCGTAGGATTACGCCAAATTGCAGAATAATCAAATGGCATATACCGACTGCGGTATAGGAAATAAACATAAGATTCTGAAGGCAAATTTTTTAAACATAAAATTAAGAAATGCATACTAACTTTGCGCCCGACATTTACATTAGAGATGAGCGATCCCGTGATTTTTAAAGATCATCGTGATTAGTGAACGTCATTTAAAAATCACTGCTCCTTTAAACTGTTATTGTGATCACGGTTTATTAGTTTTCTGTTCTTTTATAGCAATTGCGGCCAAGATATATGTACAATGCGCGAGCTTTCGAAAGAGCTTTGGTAATTAATTTGCAAAGAAATAACAACAAATTGTAAGAGCTTTCAAATCTGTTTCAAAACTTGCATATACATAACAGTAACAGTGATTGAATCACAAGAAAAGAAATTTCGCTCATCTCTAATCCACATAGTTAAATGAGCTTTGCATGAATTGCATAAATTATTTGGGGTTCAAGATTTCGAAATATTTTCCGGATTGTCTTTAAAATACAGCCAAAATGCATTTTGTAATTGCCCCACAATCATAACAAAACTTTTTGGATTATTCTTGCAGATAAAGACACGTTTTGCACTATGCATTTTGTTCTTGTTAGATCGAATTCTACGTTACAAGAAAATCAAAACGTTTACCAAATAATTTGCAATTATAAGCTGTCCATAAAAACAATGTCAGCAAAAAGAGAATGTCGTCAAAAAGCTTTTTACTCTTTTCCATTCTTAGAAATATTTTCTCGCGCATTATTTTTATTAACATAAGCATTTTTTAGTGATATTTTTAAAAAAATTCAATGTTTCTAATATTTACAGCGTTCGTTTTTCAAATTCTGCGTTTTTACTTCCTTTGCGTCTTTGATTCGATAAAAAGCGAAAAGTGGGTTTATTCACTAAATCTTCTGTAGGTTTGTCATTTTTGCACAGAAATTAGTCTCGCAAAATGTTCGTATCAAAATAAACTAATGTCCCATGTAATAAAACATTAAACTTTTCATTTGTTTGGTTAAAAAAAATAACTTCAAAACAACAAAATTGCAAAAATTCTAAAATATTTCATAAATTTTCAAATTTTGTCCACTGTAACTCTGTCATATCTCGACTAATGTTTACAAGCGACCCGTGGTTATTTTAGTGATTTTATTGTCTTTCATTAAAACCAATTACATACATAATCCGTCTAAATTTTTTGAAAATATTTGCATTTAAGTGGCAACATCGTTTTTAAAAACACAAAAAACGGTTTTTTGGAATATCTCGAAAATGTTCTACTTTTGACAGTTCGGGCTTCATATTCGGATTCAGCGGACAATTATACATAAAGATTAGGTATCAGATTCATTTGGAAAAAAATATATATATAAGCTGTATACATTTTTTTTGGAGTTTTTAGATAATGAAGGACTTAACTACTGATAAGTTTAAAATTAGGAAAAGATTTTTAATTGCTACCTTTTTAGTAATCCCTTTTATTAAAAATTTTAAACTTTTCAATAAGTGGAAAGCACATAAAAAAAAGTTATGGAATAGCAAAAGTCATTATTGAAAATATCGAGCAAATCTCAAACAAAAGTTTAAAACGTCAATACAACGGCATTCAGCTACTTGACCCACAAAGTTATAGGATTTTTGCCGCTTAATTTTATTAGCTTCCATTAAAAAAGAATTAAGAGTTATCTTAGATCTCCTAATATTTCCAGAGACGCAGATCCGCTTGTTAACTGGAGCAATGACATGTTATACCGAAACTTGAAGAAAATAGCTCAAAAATATTTATATTTTTAGAATATTTCTATCGCATCTGAGAGACTAAATTCCATAGGAGGTCTGGTTCTACTGAATTTGCAAAATCGTATAGCTCCGCAAAAAATGATAATGCTTCGTTTTTCAAACCCAATTCTTATTAATATCAGTTTAAAGTATTAATAATCTCTTACACGGTTTTTTTATAAAAAAAAAAAAAAACAATTTATTTTTTATTAATTTTACCATTGAAATTTAATTCGCGGTTTTTTAAATACTATTTATATCAATATAATATATAACGATGTTATTTATATAATAAATTATAATAAATAAATTAATTGCTTGAGGTTTGTTAATTTAAACTTGAATTCAAATTGAATATGCCTATCGCAATTGGTATCGCCGATATTTCTTTTTGAGTATCGGTATCGTGTCGGTAAAAAGGCATATAGTTACATCCCTAATTTCAATATATATTATATAGGTTAAAAAAAAAAACAAAAAAACTTCAATAAAAGTGCATACAAAAGATAAAAGTTTTGTAGAAAAATAATCTCCACAATTGTATAGTCTATGACTGAGAAATACAAACTGTCTGGCTACATCGTTGAAGTTTTATTTTATTTCTTTGTTTTAGGCCACAAGATCTCATGTTAAAGTATTCCTGACTTAAAATTTCCAGTTGCTTGAAATCCTACTCACATAAACAAATACATACATACCTTGCAAATATGTTTCTGTAAATTTTTGTGAAATTTTTCATGTTTTATTTTTGTCTATTTATCTAAGTGTTTTTACATTTTCTTGCCTTGTTGTCTGATGAAAAGTTATTGCAAAATTGCATATTCAGTCAGACATGTAGCTTTTGTTTTATCTCTTTTTATTAAGGTGTGAAAAGAGGGTCATTTACATTGTATTGTTGTATTAGGGAACACTTGAAATTTTATGTTTTTTCCATAATTGCTCTGTCTCCCATTAAGGGGAGACAAAAGCTAGGAACAAACATAATAAATTCTTATTCTGGTTTTAGGTTGAAGTAAACACTTTTCTAGAGCTAGAGGATAAAAAAAACTTAAGCATTTGAGAATATTTTTATGCACCAGAACCATTTTCACAATTGTATTTATAAACATGTTTAAATTTAAGTAATGCATAGTTATATTAGAGCTACGTTTTGCTATGACTCAGCCTTACTTTTTATATTTTAGATTTTTTTTTTTTTTTGTTATGTGCCAAAATTTTTTTTTTATAAATGGTTATTGATATAAGTTAAAAAAATCGTCCAAAATTATTTTACTCAAAAAACTGAGTGATTTTCATATAAATTTTACTAAATTCATTTAACAAATAGAATCTGTGACTTCAGTTCTCATGGTGAGTAGCATTTATTTTAAATTTTCATATTAATTCGAATGTGTATTCTAAGTTAAACTACAATTTATAAAACTTTTATACATTAATTGTTTCTGTTTCCTTTAATATTTTCCAGGAATATCGGATAGTGCAAAGAAAATATTCCTGGAAAATATTGAAGGAATAAGACTGTTAGAGTATGAAGGCTTGATGAATTGTAATTTGACTTAGAATCAGTGATGTTATAGGCCTTTTTAAAAAATCCCTACGCAGGCCGAAAAAATCCCTATTTTTCCCTACGCGCCCAAAAAATTGTTCCAACAAAAATCCATACAACTTTTAAATGATAATATATTAATGCAAATAAAACCCTTGCTGATTTCTTAACATCCGTACAGTTGTTTTAAATGATTTTCGGTGCACTGGAATATACAATCGTCTTGTAAAGAAGAGCCGACAATGCAAACTGATTATACAATTTTATGACTAACGATATGTTAAGACCTAACAAATATTTCACGATCCAGAAAAAAAGCGTTACCAGGAAATTAATCAAATTAAAGCTTTATTTTTAACAAATTCTATTGATTTGCTAAGCTTTATTTTTAAGACCCTTATCTGTATTAAAATGTGGTAGTAATAAATCAAAGATAGCTAATATCGACTAAAGGGAGAAAATTTAATTTTCTTTCAAATTGTCCATTTTGGTGACTTTACTCCAAATGTTGCTGATGCTATTTTGATGTTATTCTTGTAAGAGTTTCACAAATTCACCTCAAAATCAAAGGTGAAAAGGGTGCAAGCATTCATCTAAAGAAATTTAACAATTTGTTATGTTGCCGTATCAAAAATGTTATAAGTATTATGTCACAAATCGAAAAGGATTGCCAAATGTATACAGTTTTGCCACATTTTTGAAAAGTCCCTACATTTTGTGGACTTAAAAAATATCTGTCCTTCTTTTCCTACGGCCATTTTTTTTAGAAGAAAATCCTTACGAATAGGGACTTTTTTGAATCGAGGGATGTAAAAATTACCTCAATTTACACGATTTTAATTTTTTTAATATTTTTACGTTTTTCTCAGAAAACATATCCTGCACAAATATCAAAAATAGTTACTTCGTTTAAGGACTATGAAGCTTTTACGCATAAAGCTTCTACACTTCAAGCTCTTTCACATCATTTAAAATTAACGTTTATTTCCAAACGTGTATTTTCGTAAAAAGTTAGTTTGCTTTTTTCCGCACACACACACAAGAAGCATAAATTTATCGTTCATTTGAACACCGGTTATAAGCACTTTACAGTTTTATGCATCAAACTGATATGCATATTAGCGGGTTTTTATAAACACATTTTTCGTTTAAAAGTACCAAAATCGGGGAAATTATTAAATTCTTATAAGCAATAAATATTGTAGTACAATAAGTGTTCAAGAACAGAACAAAGGTGTGTATCGCTGAACTATTTTTAATTAGAAATATAAAAATATTAGTGAAGTTATTTTTTTTTCAAAATTCGAATGGTATAATTTTGTTTAAATTTTTTTTCCTTGTCGAAAAATATTAACAAAAACCAGGCGAAAAGTAATAATTGTAGAAACCAAAACACATAGTAACAATAGTTTCTTAATTTTTTTCCATTCGATCATGGCTGATACATCACAAAAATCGATTAACGCGTTTCGCTTTATTGACAATTATGTGAAGTGAATATTTTATGATTCTAAGAATTAAAAAAATTAAGTAATAAGCAAAATGTTATTTTATTTTTATGATTGCGGTAGCAAACTAATAAACGCCATTAAATGTACGTGGACGATGAATTGGAGTTCTTGTTCCTTTATGACACCTAATCAGTTCACGGTCAAATAAAGGGAAAAAAGGAAAGTGCACTTTTTCTATTGATGTGTGCATCTCCGTTGGTTACCTGTAACCCACAGAAATTCCACCCACTTATATGAGTTCCCAATATTTGGAAAGTTGTAAAAAATTCGAAACGATTTTCTATGAACCTTAGTTTTAAAAGGTTGAATCAGGTACATATGCCTTCTTAACAGATGGGTCCATTCGTAAGTACCTGCCAGTAAAATTTTGGATAGTACTTTTTATAGGTACTTCAGTTAAAAAGTACAAAGTATATGTAAGGGTTGATTTACCCAGTTCTTGTCATTCAACAAGTTTGTTAAAGTGAATATCGACAAAAAAATAAAAGTGCCTTGAACATTTGATCCGTGAACACGAAATAAGTTCAATTTTGTTCCGTTGTGTTATTTATTGAAAACTGTGTTAATTTGATATATACGTCAAAATTGCCCAATGGCTACGTCAAGAAGTAAGTGTAACATCAATCCTAACTATTTTTGTAACATATGTGACGAATACACGTTTATAGAAAGTAGAAAAAGTGTGTCAGAGTGCATTAAACAAGTGTATTTCAACTACTGCGGATTTCGCTTTATTTAAAACTTCAACGATATCTCTGAAACTACTGGGAAAATTTAAAAACAATGTTAGCACGGCTTAAAAATAAAATTGTTTGCAAATCTTGGTTTTTTTTTTAAGTTAATATGGTGCACCGTTTTCAAGTTATTGCAATATATGTCCCAAAAAGTCGAGCTGACAGAAACAAATGAGTGCAGATTTGAATTCAGCATCCCAAACAGTGCTGCCACGACTAACAACATTTTTACAACCAAAATTTTTGAAAAAGTTAGCGAATGTGAAAAAAAATAACCAAATTAGAAATGCCTTTTGTTTATTGAAAAATAAAAGGATAATATTAATTACAAATTAAGAAAACAAAACAAGAAATGCAATTCTTGTAAATATTAAGCAAATAACGAGAAACTTAAATTAAAAGTTTTTATTTATTTGAGACCTTTTTCATAAGAAATACTTTTATTTTCTAATGTCCATACAAAATTCTGTATACTTATTGAATATATCGTTTACAATAAACGAAATTTGTAAAAATACTGCCAAACAACATTAAACAAATATAAAAAAGATTAGAATTGAAATTTTTAAATTCACGTCATTTTCTTACAGTAAATTTTATAAATTCTAAAATTATAGGTTATATATATCAATTTATTTTTGAAAAATTTTTAATATTCCTACATATCGCACTTGTTCCTCGAAACAGAGTCAACTTGAAATTTTAAATTTTCAGTAGAGACAAAAAACTTTTTTTTATATATATTTTTTTATTACAAATGGGGATAAAGCTGCATTTTTTTAGGCAAAATACTAGAGAAATAGATCTAAGATTTTTACAGTGGGTAGATATGGCCACTTTTTATCGTTTTCTTGCAAAAAATGAATATTGAAAAATTTTGAGTTGACGCTGTTTCGAGGAACAAGTGCGATATGTGTATTTCAATATGTTCAAATATACTACTGGAATTAATGTGAACAAAGAACATTTTACTTCTATTCAAGTTTTTAGAAATAATTAAACTTTTGTGTACTTTTCTAAAATCGATTTCGCCTGATATTATGCACTTTCTACTTTAAATACCACTTATCTTTACTACTCTTATGGCCGTTTTCTGATTAGATGATTATCTTTTTCCCAACGAAAAACTGCACATTAAAGAAATTTGGTTTTCTCAATGCCTCATTTGCTTCTATTCTGTCGCAAAGCTGACCGGCACTCTTCTGCTAATTATTTATTTTCCGTACAGAACGGACAGTTTTTCGGTCTAATACATTTATGTGGGCATTAAGTAACAGGCAGTTTGTCGATACATTGAGAAAATAGCCATTAAATTTAGGAAATACTACTCTCATTTAATCAATAGTTGAAAATCTCCATCGATTAAAACTTCATTTGATATCAATTTCAGAACATGGCCGTTTCTAATTCAAAAATCACATTTGGTGTTTTTTTTTCTTAACAAAAATATATAGTAGCTGTTTTCAAAGGATTGTTTGTTTTCGTCCGAAACAAATAATGAGAAAATCGTTGTTCAAAGCACACATTATTCGAAGTGGTAAATAATTCCCTTCAAATCGAAATACGCGATGCAAGTGTATCAAAAAACACATATTCATGCGTATTTTATATTTTAGAAAAAAAGTATCCAAAATGAAAAAAATATTCACATCTCCACATTGAGAAAAAAAACTACCAATTTTGGTTAGAAATAACCAACAATGGCAGCTCTGGTCCCAAGTAACCTTAAAAATAACATTAAGTTCTTAATCAACAAAAACCTTGTTCCCTTGTGTTATTTTTATAGATGAAAGAAAATTAAAAATTTAATTTGGTTTTAATTAACATTTTATTTGTTTTGAAATAAATCTTTAATTAAAATATTAATTAAATAACAAAAAATTTTGATTGATTTTTTCGTTTGAAATAAAATAATTCAAACTTGTAGAATTGTTGTTGGGAATTGTCAAAACTTGAGCTACACGCAAAGAAAAAAACATGGTTGTGGTAAACATATTCTAAGAGCAACATGTTATAATAAGATTCATGATTGTAGTCAACATATTGCGATTATTATTGAACAATATCAAATATATTCGTAATAAAACATTATAGTATTTATCCCTTAATCCTATTTTTTTATTACATCCTATTAAAATTTAACGTAATCGTATTATTATTATGTTAATCATAATAATATGTAGATTAAATCTAAAACCGAAAAATATTTTTAATATATATTTATGCTTATTTATTTACGTAAAACTAGTACAGATATTTGAAATCATATTTTTGTCGTTGGTCGCAATTAGTTAACAATTATTTTATAGAACTTTCTTTCTATTTCTCTAAAATAACACAAAACAATGGTCAATATTTTTGCACAATTTCGAAACCATATTAAAAGTTTTTAGCATTGATATTTTATTTTGTGACACTTTACAATTGCTTTTAATGTACCTACAATTTCTGTATTTTTTAATTTCTTTGTACTTGCGTTTTTTAATGGGTATTTTTTTAAATTTTTTTAACCACTGAGTAACAAATAATTCGACAGGCATATGTAAAACAGACGACACAATTGATGCAAAATTATTTTACAAATGGCGATAACAAAATATTATTAGAGTAAAGATATTTTGTTTGCATCTTAAACAAGTTCTGAGTACACGTACAGACAGTTATCATGTTATGGCTATTAAATATCAAAATGTTGTGCCGGGAGCAAGCACTTTAACCCTCAATGTTACTTATCTTTCACAAAACCTGATAATATTTATTAATCAAAACATTATAGTTTTAATTATTAATTTGACTTATATATTTTTTTCTCTTATGAATGGTTGGTTTAAAGTCTCAAATAATCTTAACTTAAAGTATCATTATATGGTTGTGAGGAATATAATATGTTTTCAAAGTTATCATTATTTAGTTGTTATAAAAATTATTATTTTTCAGTGAACCATACTTAAATTTATAAGTGCGATAAACATTAACATGGTTACAGTAACTAATATATTGTTGATATTAAATTAAAATAATAAATTTTGAGAACGACAACAAAATATTGTTACAGTAAACATTGCCGTAACCATATATGTATATTTAATTAAATCAATTAAAACATTGTTTAATATGGCAAACTTTTTTGATCATTTCTAAATTAAAAATATCATTCATTGAAAACTAAATGTTTAGAATTTAAAATTTTTAATAGTTAATCAATATAATCATTTTGGAATTTTTTGCTTGATTCTATGAATTTGGTGATAAGAGACAATTTTGAACTTTTTCTAAAAACAAAATCATCTTCGCAAATCTTAAAGCTAATGAAAAAATTCTGGCATGCCAGCTGAGGGGTATTTTTATCCTCTGCTCATGGTTAAAGAGCATGTGATGGTATTCGAGCAACCTCAAAAGAATCCAGTGCTCTCATCACGATCGCATCTTAGATGCGACTGCTTGATTCCATTGGGAAAAGAATTATTGTTAAGAAACTAAAATTGTTTTTAGAAGCAAACTTGTCGATGAAAGACTCAAATTGAAAACTTTTTCTGCCTCTACTCAATGCGATTTCTTTCCAAAGACCAAAAAAGAACACAGTAGGTAATAAATAAGGAGGATGAACGACTGGGTATTTGCAAATTTACAAAACTCAAACACTTTATTATTTACAAAACATTTATTTTGATAGATATCCCACTCGTTTCCCACTAAGCGACCAAAAAAAAATGGCCATTTTTAAAAAAAATTCAAAGAAGTGTTTGTTTTTACAAAAGCAAAGTCAAAAATACTTTTTTTTTGTTTTTTTCGAAAGATTGTAGAAATAGCTATCAGAGCTCTTTGGGACAAATTTGCTAAGAACAAAAGGTAATAACAAGGCCCGGATTTGTATGCAAATACATATTTGTTGTCGTTAGTCTGAGATCAACATTAACTAAATATCTTTGCTAATCATGAAACTTTAAGTAAAATGGCATCGATTTGTTAGTGCCTATTTTTGCATATTTTGCTTTAAATGTATTATTTGCTGGCATTGCATATTTTGCAAAACAAAACTTTATTTTGCGAGCACCGTGTTGCAGAAGAAATAAGAGGCAACTGCCATGGTATTGATTTATTAATTTCTTATGGGAAAACTATTTTGCAAAGCACCGAAATTCCCATTTATTTCTTCCAACTCAGCCTATAACAACCAGTTGGGGAATGTGGTTGAAAGCAGTAATGTACTTTGCGGAAACCAATTCAAGGATGTGGTGGAAGGATTCAACGATGGTAATGCAGTTTCACTAAAAATTTAAAAATTTATCAAATAAAAATGATGCATTTTTCTCTTAGACATTTGTGAAATTAGAGAAATAGAATAGTCAATTGAGAAAGCAGATTAAATTAATTGATAATGCCATATATAAAATGTATGCAGTGGAGGGTAAATTAAGTAAACCAATTAGTACCAAGCTTAAACATGCTTTTAGAAAAATTAAGGATTCAAAACAATAAAACAAACTGCTGGCATATTTTATTTAATTTTTTAGTGGAAAATTAAACGAACTTCCGTCGCGTTGATTTGTCATTTTCCATCTTTAAAAGCTTTTTTGGACCAAGCTGCCTTAACTTAACATTTAAAAATATTACAAAAAAATTTTATGTATTTATATAAACAAAATGTTTTCTTATTGTTCTTAATTTATATTATATTTAGGTTCAAATATATTGTATTTAACAAGGGACTTGATTTACATGATTATTTTTTTTTGCTTTTAGGTTTTCTTTATATTTCTGTGCTTCACTTTATTTTAACTTCAACTTTTGTATTTATTGTACCTTATTTTCGTTTATGAGACAGAATTTGTACGTTTTTATGTTATTTTTGTTTTGTTTGATGTTGAAAGCGAACCAGACCTAAACGTCAAGTTTCTTTCTGCATTCCATTTGACATTTCTCAATTTCAGACTTACTCAATTTGAACCGTGGAAAGATATACAATCGAGCAACGCGTTAAAGTTATTAAGGCTTATTATGAAAATGGGCGTTCAAATCAAAATGCATATCGTCAATTTTCGAAGAAAATCATCTTCAGTGATGAGGCACATTTTCACCTCAGTGGATTCGTCAATAGTGATTGTCGATAAACCAATGCACCCACAAAGACTGACTGTTTGGTGCGGTCTATGGGCTGGCGGCATCATCAGGCGGTATTTTTTTTTCAAAATGAGGCCGGTCAGGCAGTTACTGTCTACCGATATCGAACTTTTTATGGCCCTAATTGGAAGATATGGATGTGGACGATATGTGGTTTCACTAGCACGGTGCCACATGCCACATAGCTAACGAAACAATGGCTCTTTTGCGCGACAAATTCAATGGCTTTGACACCGTTGGACTTCTTTCTTTGGGGTTATTGGAAAGAAAAGGTGTACGTCGATAAGCCAGCAACAATTCAAGAGCTAAGGGATGAGATAATGCGGCACATTAACGGCATATAACCTCAATTATGCCTCAGCGTCATCGAAAATTTGGACCGTAGGATGGAGGTGTGCCGCCGAGGTCTCAGCTGCCATTTGGCCGATATTTTGTTTGATACATAATTGAACCATACCAGTAGTATCATAATAAAAAAAACGATAATAATTTCCTAAATAATTTGTGTTTTATTCAAAATCAACATCGGCCCTTAAAATTTAACCATTAATGTTTTTTTTAATCATTAATAAATGTGTTCAAAACATTTTAGTGCGTATTTTTCCAATTTTTAGCATATATTTTTCTATTTTTATTTATGTTTTATGTGCATAAAACGCGATTTGAAATGCATAAAAATCAGGGCCTTGGTAATAAGTTACATGGATGAGAAAAAAACATCTGTTTGGCCAATATGTCAAATTTTTACACTCTATAACTCAGAGTGTTCCTGTCCGATATTGTTGAAAAATTGTGTCCAAGATGCTATCCAATAGGACTTATCCCGATCGGAAGAAATCGTAAAAAAGTACAAAGCTTGCTTAGTTCTAAAAATGGGATAAATCAATCCATTCTTAACAAAAAAGTTTGTATAATACTTCACCAATTTCCCATTCAAATTATTTGCCAGAATTATATTGCAACTTTTTAAGAACCATCTTTTAGAAATTTTAATTTCCTAATAGTTAAATATTTATCTCAGAAATATTTGTTTTTTTATTAAAACTAATGGTGATCGATATCACGGGTTCGGCAGGGCAAATGCAACATTCTCAGTTGTTGTTAAAAAACAGCTCTTAAAGTGTTATATAAAAAACCAGTTTATTAATGGAAGATAAGAATTCAATCAAAATTATTCATGGAATATTCTTACAAAATTTGTTTTAAAATTGTGAGATTTTTACAGGAATTAAATCAGAATACATTAAATTCAAACTATTATTAAAATAATCTAAATTTGAAATTATCACTTAAATACCAGATTTTATAGAAAAATAAACAGGAAGACTTTTCAGTTTACCTGTTTATTGAAAGTTTCGAAATTATCCAGAACCCCAAATAGAGTATACGGAATTAATTTTAACTATTTTACTCCTCTTAAGCTTCTGTAGAGGCTTCAGGAAAATTTTCTTTCATTTGAGTAAATTTTGTCTGACAAAAATTTCCAATTGTATTCCCCTTACCAAACTTTTTAACCGAATTAGGAACTCACAATACTATCTTGCTTACATACACTTGCCGCAATAAGCTAACAACTCAAACAAAAGAATACAAAATTTTGCTCCATATCTTATTGTGTATGTGTTATTTTTGTATTCCATATGAACTTTTGTGTGTTTGTGTATTCGAATGGGAAGTAAATCTGTGTTAAATCACTTGTATGTGCAACTTTAGTTTCTGCAAGTGGTATTGTTTAAGCATAAAAAGCTAAGAACAAAACCAGAAAAACTAAAACAACAACAAAAAATATTTATCAAGAGAATGCCATGTTGTATTATATAATAGTGGCAAACGGATCTAGACAAACGGCAAATGCGCCTTCAGAGTAAGATTTATTGCATTTTAAATTCAGCGGCAGCCATGTCTTTCAATGCATTTAGAAGCAAAAATCTACTCTAGTTTATCCTAATATTTATTTTGGGTCTTTTCCTCTCCACAATTTCTCTTTTTGCAGATATCAGTATTTGTTATAATTCCATTCATTTCCTGGTAAGAATTTTTTTAGCATTTAATGATAAATGTTTTTTGTTTAATATAACAAATACAATGACAAAAAAAATATTTTGTCGTTGTGTAGGACTTTAGAAATCTAAGAAAAAAATATTATTTCTAAAAATGTTTAAGGAAATTTATAACTGCTTTTTGTAAAAATAAAATAATAATAAGTTGGTTCTATTAGACTTACACAATATCAGTTACTTTTCTGTCCTTGGGGTTCCACATTCCTTGACTTTTCTCTGCATTCAAATAAATGCTCTACCAATATTAATGTTCTGACCAGTCTTTATAACTCACAAAAAAATCGTCGAGATATTAAATATTGTTTTAATTTTTATTATATGGCAGTAGACGCGGCAAACGTTGTTCCGCCATATATATTTTTTCTAGTGAATATTTTGGTGGTTCAATAAAAAATATCGAATGTATTTTAAGTGTGTGTGGATTGGATATATGACAGCAAAAGGAGGATGCCACTGAAGACGATGACCGCAGATAAAAGAAAATAAAAAAACTCCAACCATTTATTTTTTCAATTCAAAGTATTTCATAAACCTTATAGACATATGCATTGGTTGATCTCTTAAAAGTTAAATGTAAAGTAAAAAAGTTAAAACATTTCTTTTTATATCCTAAAATAGGATTTTTCTTTTTCCTTTTTAAGGATAAAATCAATAAAATTCAAACAACATCAATATCAAGTTTAGAAAGCAATTAAGTGAAAAATATTTTTTGTAAGTCCGTATTTTTTGTAAGTCCGCAAACACAAATAAACTCGATGGTTTGCCCACGCGCGAGCTTTCCATGTATAATTGTCCGTGTGAAAAACATGGTGTACCCTAATTTAAGACGCAAACAGATATCGTTTAAGCTGGCGACTTATTGATTGTTATTGCGAATACCAATATAATGGAAAATTAAACGCGTTTGAATTCAATTGGCACGTCTGTGCGAATCATTGAAATTTGTTGCAGCAACATTTTTTCGAAAGTTTACCATCAATGTTTTAATGACCAATTGCGTACTATTATACAGCCGTTGTGGGTACAAATATCTAAAAAAAAGTAACCAGAAATCCAACATTCAGTCGGAAAGTGTGATGACGTGCCTTGCAAATACCGATCTATTGGGTAATTTTTAGCTTCTTTGGTATCACAAACTGTATCGATCGATTTGTATGACACGAAGTTGGCTGCAACGACTGCTGTATCTTGAAGCTTAAATCATTGACATCCACATTTTTTCTGCCAAAAGAATCTTTCTGCCAGCCACGTATGATATTTGTATTGTATTCTAACATCAAAAAATATGCGGTAAATGAGAGCATTTTGGGAATCAACAACTGTGCAGAAATTAGCAAACATTTTATGCATCCAGTATTTTCATAGACAACAACTTTTCCATCGCCGATATTTAACAACTGGTGTATTTTTTGATGCCAATAAAAAAAAATTCGAAAAAAAAGGTTTTGCCAAGGAAATTTAAGAAAATTATATAGATAAGGATCCCCTAATGAACTAGCGGCACGAAATATACTTTGCGACCTATTCTCACACTTACATAATATACATAAACAATTTTATAGAAATCGCCAATATAATGGAAAATTTAACGCGTTTGAATTCAATTGGTACGTCTGTGCGATTTATTGAAATTTGTAGCAGCAACATTTTTTTGAAAGTTTAACATCAATACAGCCATTGTGGGTACGAATATCGAAGAAAAATAACCGGAAATCCAACATTCAGTCGGAAAGTGTGATGACATGCCTTGTAAATCCAGATCTATTGGATAATTTTTAGCTTCTTTGGTATCACAAACTGTATCGATCGATTTGTGTGACACGAAGTTGGCTGACAACGACTGCTGTATCTTAAAGAAGCTTAAATCATTGACATTGAAATAAGCAGACATTTTATGCATCCAGTATTTTCATAGACAACAACTGATGTATTTTTTGATGCCAATAAAAAAAATTCGAAAAAAAGTTTTTGCCAAAGAAATGGAAGGAAATTATATAGATAAGGACACCCTAATGAACTTTGCGACCTATTCTCACACTTACATAATATACATAAACAATTTTATAAAAATCGGTAGAGCCGTTTCGTTCTGTTTAAAATTATTTGGATATTGCTCATACAAAAAAAAAAACACTAAAATCGTGATTAAAAATGGGACGGTAAGGTTAGGAGTGTGAAAATGTAATATTTTGATGCCAACTAAAGACAAAATGCGAAAAAAGAAATCTTATGCCCTAGCGCTATGAAATATACTCTACGGTTGAGCTGTTTCGAAGGAGTTTAACAACAAACATCATGACTCGAGAATTTTATTTATCGATGGTTTAATATAAAAAGTCATACATTAATTTTTTTTATTATTAAATGGATTTTTTTGTTTATTTTGGTAGAGAAGTGCCAAATAAACGTTTCTATATAGAATTTTAGGTGGCTATCATATAAAAATTGTTGCATTTTATATCTTAAATTTTACGAATTTTATTAAGTTTCTTTTTTCCTTTGTAAACAAACAGAAACTCGAGTTACGCCTTTTTAATATTTAGCCATCGATTTATAGATTGGATTTCGCACTTAACCAGCAAGAGGGTGTTAAATCAAAATTTAAAAGTTTTCAGTTGAAGAAAAATAATTTTTAATTTAACATTGAAGGCATATGCAAAATAATTTTTAAGCAAAATTATTTTTCATATGACTTATAGACAAAAAGCACGATATTTTTACAGCAGGTTGATATGAATATAACGGGTCGATTTTTTTCGATAAAGTGAAAAAATTAAAACTTTGTGTTTATACCCTCTTATTGATTACGTGTGATTTGTATTAAATAATATTACCCCCCCCCCCCCCCTCCCCCTAATAAATGAAAATTTAGAAATAAGAGAAGGCTGTGCATAATCTTTGATACCCTCCACCGATAGTAAGAATATTTCCAAGGTGGGATTTGTATGGAATCTATTATGAACCGATCTTTATAAAAACTGATATCGCAGTATTTAACCCCTCTGCGGCTTTAGGAATATTCCAAAAGGACATTTTCGGGAATGAGGCATATGGTAAAGTATTGAACGCTTTTCACAAAATTTGGACGTGTATTTTCCAGTGTCAAAAAACTAAGACCAATCGAGTTTTACTACAATAAGATTATTTGTTATGGTTTTGGACGTATAAAAGTGTTTTCTGAGAATTGATTTAATATGGGGCCTTTTGCTACTGAGTCAACTGTGCTGGAGCAGAACTGCTACCACAATTGTTCTTTTGTGTGAAGTCATTCGGAACTGAACGTGATTTCAACAGATGTATAAGGCTTAATCTACTGAGAATTAATCATGTAACCAGAATTCATATTTTTTGGGGCCTTAGGTCAATATAAGAATAGTTTCATATAGAGTGAAAAATTATTTTCTAACAAAAAAATTTTACATTATATACATTTTTGAAATGTTGCCTGTAATCAGTCGTGTTAAACATGTTCTACAACTTTAACCGAACAAAATTGTCTGCTTTTATTTACATTTTTTACGTTTTACCGTTAATGTACTTCACTAGCGATTTTGAAAACTATTTAAGCGGTTTTCGCCCCGAAGTACGTGTACAAAATTTTAAACGATTAGAATATACATAAAATTTTCCGCCGAAATAGAAACGATTTACTTCAAAATGAAATACACCAACAAGGAATATTTAGAGCTGAAATTGCTTGACTCCGACACCAGGACAGTACGAACACTTTAAATAAAAGTGAGGGAAAAATATGCAACATATTTCTATGTTATGCATGCAACATATTTACAACAGAAATCTAATATTTTTCCCACAGTTGTACTTTTTTTACAAACGAAAACAAAAATGTTAAACTTGTAACAAAAATGCAACATATTGCTCAGAAAAGAAATTAAACCACTAATCAAAAATAAAATCAGGGGGCTAATTATGGCAGTCGTGATCGAACACTTCCTCTATTCGAAAACAATTTTATTTCTACTCTGCCGATCGATACTAAACGCATCAAAGTTATTTTTTCAAGGCTTAAAAAATTAAAAGAAATGCTTTACAACACTGAAAAACTAATTCCGATTCATTGACTTGTCGACTAAAAGAATTAGTCATAAAATATCTTTCGAATCCAGAAAGTATTCAATCACAACTGCCAGAATTAGCCCCCCGTTTTAATTAAAAATTAAACCATGTATATTTATCGTTTACTTATATCTATCTACAACAATATTACAGAATCATTGTCAATTAAAAAAATATTTAATTGATAATATTAATTTATACACTGGTGCAAATTTAATTAATTTTTAAATTAATATCACAAATTTTTTAATTGCAATCAAATTTAATTTTTTTCTGTGTATACCAACCTTCAATACTAGTGGCGAAGGGAAAAAATTAATACATGTAATTACAAAACTTATTCGGTTTTAAACAAATGTTTATGTGTTTAAATGTTTTTAAAAGCTGCCTTAGTGCGATTTTTTTTTACAAAAAATTAAAATCTTGAAAAGAAAAACTTCTTTCTTCTGGTTTATTTAACTGAGATTAATTTATGATAATAGAGCTTATATGAAAACTGTGATTCATTCACACCTATCTGGAAAAAAATTTCCATCGAAATTTGTCTTCTTAAAAAATGTATGAGGAAAAAACAAAATTTCGAAGCAAAAACTGTTCCCTTTTACGCCCGATTAAAAACTTGCCACCACAATATTATAAGAGATGGCATAAACTTAAGTCATCGCTTTTTATTTATTTGCTCCGATTTTTATTAGATATTTGCATATTCAACGATTTAAGATGGAAAGAGTCCCGAGGGGGGTTTCTTCAGGGGCTACATAAAATAACCAAATTTTACCGTTTCGAGAGAGGTAGATCTTGGTCCAAAAAAGCGATAGTTCGAAATTTCATTTAAATCGTCCTTCCAAATAGCAAACTGTTTTTTGATATATGTACAGAAAAAAATTAAAAATGTTTTTAATCACCAAATTCATAGAATCAAGCAAACAATTTGTTGATTCTGCACCTAATACCAAAATGATTATATTGATTACTAAAAACTAAAAAAATTTTAAATTTAGTTTTTTTTCCATTAAATAATGATTTTAATTTTAAATAAAAAAATATCAAAAACCTTTGCCATTTAAAATAATGTGTTAATTGATTTAATATATTTTGACAATTCCCAACAAAAATTATACGCCTTTATATTATTTTATTTTAAGCGAAAAATTTAGTAAATGTTTTTTGTTTTTAATTAATTTTTTAATTAAAAATTTATTTAAAAACAACTAATATGTTAATTAAATCAAAATTATATTTTTTATTTTTTTTTTCAACTAAAATATAATGGACTCAATCATCACATTAATTTTATTGAAATACTTTTCTACCAATTTTTTTAATTGATAAAAAACTACTGAAAATTTTTTCTGTGTAGCGAACCTTAATAAACTAAAAATTTCATTCTGTTATAAATTCCTTCTTTTATAATATCAACATGAGTGTAGGATGTCGCACGGCTTTTCAAGTATTCCTTTTATTGAAACTATACCTATAGAGCTCCAATTGTTAAAATAGGAAGGATTAATTACACTCTGCAAGAAATTGCCACTTTTTTTTCGTGTCAAGCTGGGCACCTAGCGTTTTAACATAATTCGGGTACGCTGAATCCAGTGGTGCCCGCGGTTTTTTAAGATTGGCTCTGGTTTTCGAGATATACCGTTATTTCGAAAATGGAGGAGGTTGCACAACATATGCTCGCGTAACTCAAAAACCCGTTAGCCAAACTTAAAAAACTTAAAAAAATTTCGCAATAAAATTTCCTTTAAGAAAAGTAAAACTTCTTTCTAATATTCGTAGTCGTTTTAGAAACATAATTTTTTTTTTTGGAAAAAAAAATTATTTTTTTAACAAAATTTCGAAATTTTTGTTTTTTAAAAATTCATAAAAACTTGGAAAATGCAGCTAGGCTCCTAATTTTTTGCAGATATATAAAATTGCAAACAAAACAAGCCATAAATGATTAAAATCTGTTTGCAACTTTTGATTTTATTCACAAAAGTCGACAAATTTTAATTAATTTAAGAATTTCATAAAACGCAATATTTGTATGGGAGCCCCCCCTAAGGGATGGTGATAAAGGGAAAGTATAATTTGAGAAAATGTTAAGAACAAAAAACTAATGGAGGTCAGTCATACATTTTGTCCCCCTAGGGACGACACCTGGGCATTTATGGGACTTTTTCTTCAATATATTTCTGCATTGTCTGCATTGAACATTTTGTATGGAAGCCCCCTTAAGGAATGGTGATAGCGGGTGGGTATGTTAGAAATAAATGATTGAGATGAAAAATAAAGTGGGGTTGGTCATACATTTGACCCATCTAGGGGCATCCTAGGCGCTGCAGCGACCAAATTTAAGAATTTTATTAAACGGCCATATGTATGGGAGCCCCCTAAGGGGTGGAGATATATGGCAACTATGTTTTAAGAAAATGTTAAGAACAAAAAACATTGGAGGTCGGTCATACATTTTATTCCCTTAGGAGTGAATCCTAGGCCTTAGAAATAAATGATGGGAATGAAAAATAAAGTTGCGCTGGTCATACTTTTGGCCCGTCTAGGGGTATCTCAGGCGCTGCAGGTGCAAAATTTAAGGCTAGGGTTCTACGCGTATAAAAAACAAAGTTCCAAACAAAATAAGCTATAAGTGATTAAAGTCTGTCTACAATTTTTGATTTTTTCAGAAAAGATGAAATTTTTTTATTTTTTTTTAGAAATTTATTCTTCTTCCTCCTGCAGATTCCAAAAAATATCCCCTAATAGCGAATCAAGTTGTTTGCCGCTATACCAGTGTTCGAGCCTGGCTGTTACTTGGTGAAATCTCTCGGCATGTTCATCAGACTCGGCTGGTGATTGTTCATTAAATTTTTCGGCATGGTAATGCAAAAAATTTATTTTTAATGACATTCTAACGTTTAAGTTTTTAAATGCGGTTAGAATACTTTTGATTAAAATTCGCCAGTTTTCAGACCGATGATTTCCTAATACATTTTCTATTACTGATTTCACACAATTCCAGGCCAATAGCTCGATATCATTCAGTTCAACCTCAAATTGATGGTCCTTCATAAGACGACGAATGTCCGGTCCATTAAGAATTCCTGTAAAAAAAAACATTATGATATGAAATATAAATCTAATTAAATAAAGTAGTTAGAGTTCATACCTTCTTTTACTTGCATGCCGCTTAATCGTGGAAAAATTCGGCGCGATTCGGTAAACACCATCTGGGTTTAATGCTTTTATAGAATTTTTTAATCGGTAACTGTAGATTTTCCAAAATTCCTACCGCAAAGTGAAAGTGTGGTAATAATGCATGCATATTTCTTTAGAATATCATAAATTTGAATATTTGTTCTTTTGTTTTGTATTGTAAATGGCACAAAAACCGCATTTAAAAAATTTTACGTCAAAATGTCATTGAAAATAAATTTTCTGCATTGGCACATTCTTCATATATACATAATGTTTAATAAAGAATTTAATAATTAAAAAAAATCCCATGAAATGCTCCATATAAATTATATTCTTCATATATATTGAAGAAAAAGTCCCATAAATTCCCAGAAGTCGCCCCTAGTGGTATATAATGTATGACCGACCTCAATTAATTTTTTGTCCTTAACATTTTCTCGAGACATACTTGCCCCTTATCTCCACTTCTTAGGGGGCTCCCAGACAAATATTGAGTTTTATGAAATTCTTAAATTAATAAAAATTCGTCGACTTTTGTGAATAAAATCAAAAGTTGCTAACAGAATCATTTATGGCTTGTTTTGTTTGCAGCTTCGTTTTTTATATGTCTGCAAAAAATTAAAAGCCTAGCTGCATTTTTTAATTTTTTATGAATTTTTAAAAAACAAAAATTTTGAAATTTTTCCAAAAAAAAATTATGATTCAATAACGACTACACATATTAGAAAAAAAGTTTTACTTTTCTTAAATGAAATTTTATTGGGGAATTTCGTTTTTTTTAGTAATTTCAATAAAGTAAACCGTTTTTGAGTGACGCGAATATATGTTGTGCAACCTCCTCCATTTTCGAAATAACGGTATATCTCGAAAACCAGAGCCAATCTTAAAAAACCGCGGGCACCACTGGAGTCAGCGTACCCGAGTTATCTTAAAACGCCATGTGCCCGGCTTGTCTGTTTTTTCAACTAGCATAGTGCTATCATTGAGAGGGTAGTCTATCATTGCGGGTTCCATTACCGCCTGAGACTTTGGCCGGTTTTACTACAACAAGCTGTAAATTACTATTATTTGGTAAATTAAGATCCATTGTTCTAATAACTAATAATCCCTGGATCTAGCTAATATCTAACATTTATAGGCCAACTAGTTTAGAAGTCCACTATTTAGAAGTTCTCCCTTTATAAATGTTTCATTGAGTCATATTATCATTGAAAGTTTAAAGTTTCTTTACATTTCCTTTTTAAAAAGGTGAGCAAAGACCTAGAACCTAAGACTTTATGCAAAATGATTGACTTATTGAGGCCAAAACTTCTAGTATTAACGTTATTAATCTTTTTATGATTTTTAAATCTTAAAATTTGGAATTTATCCAAAATTATCGAAAATTACTATAAAAATTTATTTCACTTAATGTATTTTGCCATCTGCAAGCATTAACAACTAATATTTTATCAATAATAATAATAATGGTTGTATTTTTGTAAATAGCATGATAAAAAAAATATCTGAAAAGAAAACTATTTCAATAATTATACGCTTACAAAAGCATCTTGCAGATAAAAGATGACTTAGCTTATTTTTTCTGTATTTCGTCTTAAAGAAATTGCTGAACATTTACAATTCATGCAATTTCTTTTGATATAAATATGTATATACAATTTTGCTCTATATTTATGTTAAATATCTAAAAATATCTCTTAATGGTATTTTATGCTTTTAATTTTCTTTTTTTGTTGGAAAATGACTAAGCTTAAAAGACTAAATCTTTAGTGGCAAAATGGTATTTTATAAATATCAACTCTATTGTTGTAAATGTCGTTTGTAAGAAATGAATTTGTGTTAAGTCATTTAGTGTACTTATTACCAAATTTATGGTGTTTCAATGAATGCATTTAGATAATTGTAATTATTGTTTTCTTTTGTTTTACGAATATTCTAAAACACTAATTTTTGATGAACATTAGTTGTTTGAAGTAAATGAGTGTCATTAGTTCTGATAAAACGTAAGTATTGTTAAATATTTTTTAGCTTTCTTTTTCATCATTTGCAAAACTGCTTTGGGCGGTAATTACGTCTCGCGTCTTTGTTGTTATTACTTAAAGGCAATCTTTTTTTTTCTGCTTTTCGTGCGTTTTACGTTTCTTCTCGCATTGGCTAATGGTTTGGCATCGGATAACTGAACAAGACAAACAAGGTAAAAATGTGAGGTTAAAAACGATTGCTTATGGTTAATGGAACCGAGAAATAAATTAATCGCGGAGGGATGAAAAGGTTGAAATTTAAAAATTTTCACAAGAGTTGCTACATCGGCATGCCGCAAAAAAAGTAAATTTCGAAAATCGTCCTCTAGGGCGTAAAATTAGGTAAAGGGATGAATAAAAGGAACAGTTCGATCCACCCCATTTAAACTGCACAATTTTAAGTTTATTTATCTTTTGGCTTCAACAACCACCAGGAAAATTCGTACTATTGGTATGTACTTCTTATTAATATTTCTTTTTAAATATTTTTGCGGTCCTAAATTAAAAATTGTTGTTTGCATAACTTTCTTTAACTACGGTGGCATCTCAAAATAAAAGTACATTGTGGTCAGTGATGCCAGTAGTAGGGAATTAACCTTTTTTGTTGGGATTTTTTCAGAAAATTTAAGTCGAAGGGGAAAAAGGACAGATGTTTTATTTCAAGGCAAATGTATGGAATTTTCAAAATATTGTAAAAATACGTAAATATTCCTAATATTTTTATATAAAAATTTAAACTGTTCATATACAAGAGCATTAAAGTACTAATGTAGTATATTTCAACAGAAACCCTATACTATGAGCCCTACCAGCCTGGCAATCTTCAACAAGTGCAAAAATCATGTATCGCAGTTGCGAACTTTTCACTTATTTTTGATATTTGCGTTCGAACTCACATTCGCTAAAATGTATGGTAATATTAACAGAGAATATTTAATGAATGAAATTTCTACATAACGGAGAAAAAACAATCACACCTACTTAACTGATAGAAATAAAATCATACAATTTGGAATTTTTAAAAAAATTTAATGAATTCTTTGAAGGATGTGGAAGAATATATTGTTAAAAGGAAATTTTTTTTTATATTTTTGTTTAGAGGAACTGAAGTAAATATTAATTCTAAAGAGCCTTCCGTCCTATTTGGTATCGAGTTTGCTAAAAAATATTAGATAATTATATTAAAAAAATTATTTAAAATAAGTATTCTTAAAAAACGATTTTTGTCCTATCTTTTAGATAGGACAAAAGATGAGGACATGAAAATCAAACACGCAGTTTCACTTAGTTTTGACAATAGATTGAAGAATATATAGTTAATAGCGTTTCTGCTAAAAAGAAAAAAATGTTATATGTCACACAGTTTTTATTTTTATTAGGCCAGCTCCCTGCCTAATTATATGCAGAGTGTGTGTGGGTGTTTTATGGCGTTTTCTTTTCAACAAAAAAAAAAAAAAAATAACACCTTGTTAAAAGGTACATATATAAAATGTCTTGCCGACCCTGTAATAATGCAATTTTTTATTTGACGAGAACAAAACACAAAACCTGTTTTTAACAGCTGACAAAAAGTTTGTTCTTCAAAATATAAATAAAAATATACATAAACCAAAATTTGTTAATAGATTGATATTAAATAAATAAATAAATGAACAAAATGAATGACGAAATTTCTTTAGATTGTTTTTTATAAAATATGTAAAAAAGAAAATACCCTTGCCAGATTGCTGATTTATTAACACCAAGTTTTTCCGATTTCTTGATTTGACGTTTTTTTTTCAAAAACAATTTTATAACACCGAATCCAATTAAATTTTATATCACTGACAACCTTTGATTTTCAATGTAATGTTTCAATGCTTTCTTATGTTTTTACTATTCAATAATAGAAAAGATAACTATAAAATTTTAAATTTTTTCTGTCCTGATTAGAGGCGATTTTTTTCCCAACTTCGTCTGGTAACCATATATATAAACAGAAGCCACATTTTTACAGGGCATTATCAACACTGTCGATTTATACCAGCGACAGTCTGTCCACATTGACTGGCTTTAGTGTAAACAGCAACCAATTGGTATTTTATATCCGTCCCGTATAGTGCAATAATGTGATTATAGCATCGTACATATTTATTTTTGCTTTTGCTTATTGTTAATAAATACTTTTGTAATAAATGGCATTGCAAGCTAAAAACAATAAATTTTTAACGTAGGGAATAGTGTAGGGATAATTTTTTTGGTTGTAGGGAAAAAAGTAATTATTTTTAGACACGTAGGGATTTTTTTGAAATTTCTATTGGAATCACTAATTGTGGTAGTCTGGGGGTAATAATGGGTAAAAATAAATTTAAAAAAATGCATATTTTTTTATACGTCACTACCCAATAAAAAATTGTCCTTTTTGGCGAAGCCCTAATGGTACATTTTAAAAAGTAAGCACACACTTATGCGCTACACAATTAGACATACAGAGATGCAGTAAGGTAATTGAACGAATTATTAATAAATTTAAAAAATGTATAACATTTAAAGAGCCACGACGATGCTGGTTTGTAAGGCAGCGGATAAAAGAATAACGGTATCAAAAAATTCAGTGTGCAAAGCTGATTGTTACATTCAACAATCAAAAATGTATTGCTTTAAAATAGAAACTCGCCATATAAAATTCAGGTCTTCCGTAAGCGGTATTGTAAGCGAAACTTTTACATTTCTCTCTTTCAATCCTGCTTCGTCGGAAGCTGCATTTTTTATTGGGTATTTCTTTAGTTTTGTTGCTAACCTTCTTCCTCATTTTCTTGTTATCATCTTCTTCCCACTCAAAATTTTAGTAAGGGGATTTGATGTTTGTTGTGTTTTCATTGAATAAGTTCTTAAAAAGTGATAAAATTGATAATGGTCGGTCCACATTTTACACAGACAGATGCATATAAATAATATTCGGTACAAACAAATCTTATTCTAATTTTCGCCTTATAACATAAGTTTGTTTTGGCGGGTCAATGATGGCCCTCCGATTGGTTCAAAATACGGACCCTAAGTTCGGACACTCGAAAATTAGCTTGTTAATTCTGTGATGTAGGCAATCATATAGACAGGTTGTACCGACAGTTCTACAGTTCTGAAATTGAAAGTCTAGGAGAAAACTCTTTATGTTGTTGTTCTTTATTTCTTTGTAAACACGCATGTAAGTTTTTCTTTGCAGTAGTAATTAAAACGATGTATATTTTAATAAAACAGATCCTGAATAAGTCAACTGTTGCAAAATTGATGAAGGGTATTTAAGATTCGCCACAAGAGAATAAAGCATTCTTACTTGTTATATGGATGGTTCCGAGCTGAAGCGACCCAAGTAAAAAAAAAAAAAAATTCGAAAATATTTTGAATTTAAGTAAGTGAACTCCCATTAATTTCTGGAGCCATTGACTTGGATTTATTACTGTCACCTTTGGGACGATACACGTTTTGATTTAGTTCGATATAGAACTGCGGAGAATTTGGCACCAGTTTGTAAAGACATATTTATATGTATTATGTGTATTTTATAATTTGGTTAGGTTCAGCTATTAGTCCTACATATTTTTTTTATTAAATAATAATTGCCGTATTCATAAAAAATAAAATAGATTTCACACGTATTTTAAAACTAAATTTCATTACAAATTTTCCTTAAAATAGATTTCATATCCAATTTAGTTTTTTATGAATACGGCAGTAAATATATAAAAGTTTTAGACAAAGTACTTCCTATTTTAAGTTGGTAGGTATCCCTTCGCAATAAGTTCAGACGTAAAATTTTTTATTGAAAGCCACAAGTTTTAGCTTTAACTTTTAAATTAAAATATTCATAACTAATAAATTGAAAAAAAATTATACGAAACACATTAAGTCAGCTTCCAGACTGGCAATTTTTGTTGCAGCAATTCTTGAGATTATTGGCGAGTGGGGTAAGGAGATTACAAAGGTGTACTCAGTTTCATGAAGGGTACGTTCGTAAATACATCACTGCGCTGCATTGATGATTTAAAATGTTTAATTATATTTATCAATGAAGTAGATGTGGACCAAAAAATTGTCAAATACCCCACAAAAATAATAGTCACACAATAAAAAAAATTATAATTACTCTTTTACCGGCATTAAATAAAGTTTTCAGTGATGCATTTACGAACGCACTCGTACTCTGCAATTATGTTTTTTTTTGTTATTCTCAAACTTTCTAACTTATAGTTGGCTGTAGGTGTATTTGTATTTTTATATAAAATATAAAAAGGAGAAGAGGACAGACAAGATAAAAATAAAATAAACTGCAGAAGTATAATTACATAATCTGGACACAAATGCAATTTCAAAGAATTTTTAAAAATTGCAGCAACACAAATTTCAAGTGTACGATGACTTAACAGTAACATCAAATTGTTGCGTTTCTAAGCCCTTAGCCTTCAATCTTCTGTTTTATTAAATATTTGTGCGCGACATGTCGCATAGTGTGAAATAAGTATCAGCTCATTATTCGTGAAAAATATTCAAGACTAAAGAAAGTGCACGAAATTTGCTTAAAATAAAAACATTTAAATGTATTTTATGGTTCTTCAAGAAAATTTCATAATTTAAAGTGTAGTTACACCTTAAACTAGAGTCTTAAATTGTTTTAACAGCTAAAAATTATTAATCTTAAATTTAATATATGTAACAAGCTTGACTATTTTATCTTTTTTCATTACACACATCTCTCATTTACTTCAATACTGATATAATTCAAAAAGTTAAAGTTTGTAGTAGAGCCTATAATCACTTAAAATAATGTCGTTCTTGCACAAAATATATCGTTTATTCTGAAAAACTTTTAGTTCTTACTTTATTACGACCCCTTTCAAAACTGAAATGTGTAAGTTCTATAATACAAAAAAGCAGAATAACGGCCAATTTATAACACAAGCGGTACATTTTCAACGACTTAGTAGGATTTTTTTACACAATATAACTGATGATATTGCGTAGGTTTCTGCATATTTAGCTGAAAAATCGAGCTTTTTGAGTACTTATACAAACTTGTAAATACTTAATTAATCAATCATATGCAAATTAAATTGTGATGACAAACGTAAGTTGGAACTAGCATTTTTTTGTAAGGAAATCGTACTTAATGTACTTAATGGTTGCCTGAACTATCAAGCGTTAAACAACACACTTGTTCATACTCGCAATAAATAATTTAAATGAACAGGGAAGAGAAATCTTTTAAAATATAGAGGACCTTTGAGGAACACTGATGAAAGCTTGATATATAGATCGCTTAAATGGTTGAAATAAAACGAGAAATAGTTGATAAACACAATGAAAATAATAAGCACGATACAGATATTTAAAATTTGTATAAATGTCCGTAAATTTAGTAGTATATGTGCAAAAGTTTATCGCTTTGAGATTGTGTCTAATAAAAGTTTTATATTTTTGTCTTCATATGGCCTCTACAAAGCATCTCCATCTTACACGATTTGTTGCAGTTCTTAAACTCAAAAACCATGTGAAAAATGTTTCATCTTCTGCCAGGGATCGAACCTGAGGTACTTGGTTCTGTAGGCAAGCACTTTAAATATAGACGCTCGTATTTGCGCCATATCCTCATACAAAAGCACTTTCTTTGTGGCCTTTACCATGACCAAATCTTTTATCAATGCTCACGCTTTTGAGGAAGCTCTATATAACAATTTATTTTTAAAACAATAACTTTGTTTGTTTGTGGTTAGGTATCTGGCTGTAGCTTATCCTGGATGGCCGTTTTCCCGGCAAAAGTTTTTTTCTGAAGGGAAATTTATATTATATTTTTTTTTTGTCGCAGGGCGATCGTAACAGAATTTCAAAGATCCAAAATACATACAATTTGTAGGATCTTTGATATAAAACTATATTTCAATGTATTACCAACATAATGATTAAAATATCTTTACGTGGAAATTTACTGAGAAATATCTATCTTTATAATGATTTTATACGTTATTAATATTAAACGTTTTAATTGAATTGCAAAAAAAAAAAAAAAAAAAAAACAAAACACAAGAGGGCATATTTATTTTAACATTCTTAATTATACGACGATTTTGTAACGTCCGTCGATCTTTTCAGAGCACGATTGAGCTCGCTGTAGAGAAAAAAGGATTATAGAATTTATAATGAGTATTCGCGGGACGTACTCAGTTCAACACGAACCCAGGTCACGCGCGGGCACATTATTAGTAGTTCCGCAAAGTTCCTGGACTACACACGTGGTCAACGCGACCAATTACGATGGTTATTTTACTATGATGATTATTACACCGGAATTGAGGACACAATTTGTTCTTAGACGATTCCTCAGAACAGAGGAAGGACCCGTAAGCATAAAATAGGGTTTGTTCCTCCTGGTCCAAAAGGAATGGCCAGACAAAAGACTGCTATTCAAGATTGCATGTCACTTTTCGTTGTGATAAGAAGTATTTTTGTTTTTGTTTACCATTTATAAAAAAGAAAAGTTTTGCTGTTATATAAAGAAAAAAAGCTATTTCAATTTGAAAATCGATTAAAACTACTGTTGTCTCGTTTAGATGCGCGTCCACTGCAGGGTTAAAGAGAAGCCACAATAATAATGTCTGGTACATTTAGCCTCATAATTAGAAGCTACAAAAATGTTTTATTTTTACTTTCATTGCTGTTATTTCTATCAGACTCGGTATATCGAATCTCTAGGCCACAAATCTAGATTGACAATTTTAAATCTACCTCATCAACAGATGGGTCACTGCAATAACCATTTTGTAATCTTGTACCAAATATTTTGACGATCTGCGAATTTTACGCTTAAACTTGAACAATTAGATACAACTATAATGAAAGAAAGTGCGTTAGCAAGTGAAAGGTTAGGTTAGGTTAATAATAATTATGCGCCTAGAGGCACACCTCCACTCTGAGATTATGCAGTCCATTGTGAATCCCATCAAGGAAGAAGAAGCAGAAAGAGAGTAGTAAAGAAGAAAGCAGTTGGCAGATAGATCTAAGATAGAAAGTAGATACTACATAGAACAAGAACTCCCTCTACATTCCCTATTTACCTGAAACCGTCCTATTTCCCTGAAAAATCCCAGCAGATCGACTGGATTACATCCAGAAATATACCCCAGATCGTCGTGAAATATATCTCCTAGCCATTTCTGACCGACACCCTGCATTCTAGATCAGTGGCACAGTACATGCTCAATGGCAATGTCTCATTTACTCTTTAAAGATCTAACAGAACAATGACCCGTCTAGAACCCTATAAGTGTTCTCGGACCACTCCTATCCAATCGTAATAGAACCCTGGTTGCCCCTGCGTACAATCCTCATAACGCCCTAGACACCATGCAATCCGTTCTATGTATCCAGGACCGGTTAACGGCATCAGCAATTTTTCCAGTATCAACCCATAGTAGTGACAGAAGTGAAGTTTTACCCCACACAGAATATAAAAATTTTGCTGGGTCTTGAAAAATGTTTCGCACATAAAACGAAAACTTTTATTCACCAACTGTATTAGAAAATTTATGCAACTAATTTAAATTGTGTAATAAAAATAGATCTTTGCCCCAATAGGAAAACAATTGTCCACTGTGGAAAAAGGGGGACAAATCAGTTTTTAACTTTCTGATTGATACTTAAAAACTTATTTTGCCACGATGTGCACTGCACTCTTCGTACAAGTATGTTTATCATTCATGCGTGATTAATACAATACCCTTGAACAAAAATGTTAATGACTTTTTTCATGTATATTTGCACGTACATGCAAGTGTATGTGTGTAAATTAAATAACTCAACGCACAAATATCTGAATGTAAGTATCGCAACTCATTTACATACTGATACTGATGTGATTATATGAATATATTTTTTATTTTCATATACGATAGATAAAATATATATGAAGACAGGAGGCAAATAATTGCAAACACAGGTGCAATAGACAGTATTTTAAATGAAATTTATTTAATGATTAATTTGAACAAAAAACAGCAAAACATGTTTTCCATTAAATTGCAATTAAAGATTTAAGTAGGTTAAATAAAACTTAACAGATTTTTCGCGAATTGCAATACAATGTTATTTAAGTTGATATAAATATATAGATATGGCTGCTGAAAACCCCGCAATTTTTTAATTCTTTAATATATAAATTTTATTTAGAAGATTTCTTTAAAGAAAATGTGTATGCAAATGAGTAAAATACTTTCTTGCTCAATTGTATACAGATATTTTTCGACTATAGAAAAATCTACACAACTTACAAAAATATAATGAATGGATATAAAGGGGTGGCATTATGTAGAATCTAAAGTAAATGAGTAGGAAAGTATAGTCGGTTATACCCAACGATATGGTACCGTAAGCCCACAAAAACAATTTTAAGATTGTACCTTATTTAAGGTTTAAGGCATGTACTATATTACGTCAAATTATTAAATATCACTCCGAGACCATACTACACCCAGAGAAAAAATATGTTTAAATTTGGTCGCCTCCAACTAAACTATTTTGAAAGAGAATTGCAAACATATTATGTTTAATTTAACCATATTAGTGTCACCGACAAACATATTATTGTTAAATTAGTCCTCCATCAAGAAGGCACAACCATATTATGGTTGCCTCCGAACATCTTTTGGTTAGTAATAACTAAAATATGCTTAACATTTATAATAGCATGGTTGATTTTCAACCAAAGCATGTTGCTCTTAGAAAAAAAGGAAAATACTATTGTTAATTTAAAAACAAATTATTGTCATATTTAACCATAACATGTTAAGAGGCAACCATAATATGGTTGTGGCTTATTGATGGAGGACTAATTTAACAATTATATGTTTGTCGGTGACAATAATATGGTTAAATTTAAACATAATATGTTTAAAATTTTGTCTAAAAATAGTTTTGTTGGAGGTGACCATATTTAAACATATTTTTTCTCTGCGTGTACGGCATTTGATATCAATTTAAATTTCCATTTTCATCTAGATCGATATCGAATTCGCCTTCTGCACTTTCAGCAAATGCTGTACATGGACATATCGTCACGTATATCACAAAATTCCTTTTTGCGAAATTTAGTTATAAAGCCTTTTACTCTGTTCCAATTTGTAAAAATGTTCAGCCACACCTATTATTTCATACGAAACATGTATCAATTTTACCTATGTTACCAATGTTACCGAGTTTGCACAGTTTGACGTTTTTAATATTTTAAAGTATGCGAATTTGTTTTCCGTTTGTAAACAAAACCCACATGTATTTTACTAAAAAGTATTTTTGTAAATAAAAAAATAAATAAAAGCCGGTTAAACACATTATATTTTATATATACAATATTTTAAATATATGTTTTACCGTTCTCATTTAATATTAAGTTTAACTGCCAGTTCATGGATTTCGAACGTTAACGTTCGCATAGAAAATAACATTTAAAACAAAAACAAATTTTAAAATTTTGTTGCTGTTTTAAATGTTATATTCTATGCGAACGTTAACGTTCGAAATCGTTGAACAGGCAGTAAACTTTTTTCATTTGCTTAAAATTCCACGTGAAATAAGTGCAGCTTATATTATTTCGCATTTGTAAAAAAATTTTGTCAGAAAAATTTCGTAACTTTTTTATAATTTAAACAATTATATCAACATAATTTCATAGAAATTCCGCACAAGTTTTTTTCATATGAGTTTTGAGAGCATTTCAAGTGAAATATTGAACATGTTCAACATTTTATAGAAAAAAAAAACTTACGTAAAAAGAAGTCCAATATTATTGTCAGATATTGTGCTTAAAGTTCTTTATCGATTTATGAAAAAATACCCAAAGTCATAAAAAAAACTGGTTTAATTATAATTTGTTGTATATGCCACTATTTGGGAAATACTTTTTACTTTATGGCACAAACGTGAAAATAAGCTGATAAAATCCGCTCTAGATTTTTATTTCCAAAATTATTTTAACGCACTATGCGTGAAGTACGCAGGCTGTTATAATTAGTGAGCAACTTTTTACTCACGTGCATGCGCGTTATCGATACGGAATAGGAGCCCAGCTCTAGTAAGTACATTAAACCTTTTTGAAAAAAATCTTAGTGCAACCACAAAGAAAAATATTTATAAAGATGAAAATAGAGATATTAAATGTTTATACGCTTATGTTCCACAAAGTGGTGTGAAATTCTTTTCGTATTTATTTATTAATTTCGTAAATAATACATTCAGCTAAATTTTCAGAACGAAAATCGCAATTGATCAACCAAATTTTTATTTATCTCATTTTTGGAAAAAATCCACACGAAATATTCATATCTACCAGCTGTAAAACTATGATGCTATTTTGCCTAATATTTGGTAACGAAAGGGTTGGTTAAAAATGCAATATATTAGTGGCCCAATGTTCCTTGTAATAATTTTCGGAAAAAATATACATACCTATCTACATATTGTAGTTTTTTCAATTGTACAGGCCAACGAAATCAAGTACTTTGAAGACTTCTAAACCAATTTACCTTCGTTTCTTGTTGTTTTAGATGCTGAAATCGAATCTAGGAGTAAAGTGATATATATAACTGCAGAAAGATTGGTCATATACAGCGTAACTGCAAAGTACCGAGAAAACGTTGACGATCTTTTCCGCCGCAAAAAAATTACAAAAGATTTAGGCCCTTATCATGCAAAATGCAGCGCAACGAAAAATAATTGCATTAAAAGCACAAACGATGTCATATATATTTTTTATTTTGTTGTTGCTTTTTATAGAAATCCACATTGCGTTTTAAAATTTCAAACGCTGCATATCTTCTGGCGTTGAAAATTTTAAAACGGTGCATGAATTTCTGAAGAAAGCAACAAAAAAATTACAAAATATTCATGACATTATTTGTGCTTTTAATGTTATTCTTTGGCGTTGCGTTTTACATGGTAAGGGCCTTACTAATAAGGCATCACGGGAGACGCCTTTAAGTATGGATGGAGCGCTACCTATCACTTCTGAGGACTCGACGAAAATTAAATAGTACAAGAGAGCAATAGAAGTATTACAACGCGTGGCTACATCGATGCTAAAAACCGCATTTTGATTATCGACACTAGTGCAGGCTTTTCGATTAAAATGCGTGATTTTATAAGGGCAGCAGTGAAGGCTTGCGAACAGCTACAGAAGACCTGCTGTATATTGCAAATCACCTGCTGTATATTGCAAATCACGTGTGGAGTTAAGAACTGCCAACTTTTCCGCTTTTCATGAACTTGTTGCGGCTTACATCCTATACGAAGTAATCATTTGCGCAAATTCTATGATTCTTCAAAACATTAGTTCGGATATGAGAAAACAAATCATGTATTGGCGAGATGTTGAACAATTGGATATGGAAGTGAGGCTCGTGTACGACAGCTTCTCGCTTGAAATCGTCAGAAATCATCACCTCACAGAAAAATTGGAAAACGTGAAAAAGCGGGTGGTAATTTAAGACGGCTTAGTAAATTTGGGGCTAAGCGTTCTAAGAATACTGAAAGAAAAGAATGCATCAGTACAGACTGGATAACGGCGCAAAGAAGTAATCCCATATTGGCTAAGATTATGAGGGCCAAGAAGGTTAAACACCCCACAATTGAATAAATAGCATCAGAGAGTGCAATGGTTAAAGCGTATGGGGTACAGTAAAAGAGTCTTCGAATGGCAAATGGCTGCCTATACCGTATGTAGGAGGGCAACGATGACAAGGCAGTGAAAAATCTTACGGCTGTACCGTTTTCTATGCGAAGTGGTGGGAAAAATTCATGATAGCGCAGATCGATAGATCTGTTAAATTTACCACAGGAAACGAAAAAATTCAAGGATCAATTTTAAAACATTATCAAGCAGCAGGATTAATTGCAGGGAAGCAACGAAATTGGGGACTAGAAGAGAAAACTTGAAACAAGATTTTGCATGACCGAAATGCTACCTAAACTCTATAAAAAACAATATTGAAAATTTAGTTTTATCCAGACAATAAAAAATAGATCCAAAACGACGAACCAAATCCCAAAAACGTATGGAAAACCAGCCAGATCAACACCAAAGTCGAATATCCATTGCGGCATGGGATTAGAAGTGTTCAGTATATTACGAGCTACTGAAATTGGACTAAACGAATACAGGAGACTTATACCGATTACAAATGATTTGTTGCAAAGGAGCATAAGCAAAAACTGCCTGGTATATGCGATCAGACATTGATCTGTAATACAGTTCTTAGGAGGTTTAGCCTGAACCGCCTTTTAGTCTAGGCCTTATCCCGCCTGAAAACCATTTGCTCTTACTTTATTATGCTTTACTTCAGAACACGGTATCTGAAATCGGCTTAATTAGTTCTTGGCTCAAACAAAGGAGCAATTATTTCGACAAAGTAATCCAACCAGCTGTTGTACCAATGTTCCACATTATGTTCACGCAAATACCGGATTTTAAAGTTCAGAATCCAATAAAAATAAATTCTTGTGGCCAAAATTATATTCTACTCCTTAAGATTGTATAGGAATTAGCAAACCAAATATTGAAGAAAATAAAATTTGGAAAAAGATATTTTGTTTGCAACTTTACTAAAGCTCTTAATTTTCTATAAAATTGTTTGGTAAATGTATTTTTTCATTTTTTAATAAAAAAAAAATAAATAGACCTTCCCTCCATAAATGTGAATTGAGCTTATTTTTTTATTTCTTACTTTTAAGAAAAGAGACACGAAAACCCGTTCTAACTTAGTTAAACTTATAAATATGGCGTAGAAAAATAAAACTAAAAGAAGAATCAGTGTATAATGCATAAGAAATGAGGAAAAAAATTAAAAACATCTTTTAGTAGATTGTATACAAAGATTATCTTAGTGATGCTTCTGCAACTTTAGCATTCAAAATATTTAGTGATTTTAACTTGTGCATTTTTTCTCATTCGTCCTTCGTTTCCAAACAAACATTTTTTTTCAATGGATGAGTGTGTGTGTGTGTTGGTTTCTTATTTTTCTTGGCTTTAAATTAAATTGCAAAAATTGTTTGTTATAATGCCGCTTCACTTTTAGTAAGCCACTTTAGCTGAAATAGAGAACAAAAACAATTGAAATATTTTGTTTATTATATATATTTTTATAAATTAAAAAAAATGAAGTGAAGTGAAATGCAGGAAACGAAACACAAGATAGAATATAGTAAAATTTGTCTGTTTACAATTTGCAGTATAAACTCTCCTCTTTATATTCAACATATTTTTAATTTATTTTGTTCTCTCGGTGCAGTACTTGATTAAGTTTTTCTTTAAATAAAAACTTCTTATTTTTTCTTTTCGAATACGACTATTACTCTATAATATCCTACCGAAAAAATTCGCATTCTTCGAGATTTTGTTGGGAAAAGTGTGTATGTATGAATGTATGTGTGTATCTTTTTAAGTTGATTTTAATGGATGCAGTTTTTTTTTGTTTTTGCTAAAAGAAAATCTAATTGCATTAAAATGTTGAAGAGCTATTCAAATGAGTTGCAATAATATTTAATCAATTAAAAGCAGATTTACAAATATAAACTTCTCCTATTCGCTGTTTATTTAAATTTAAGGAAATAATTAAAAAAAATTTTTTTGTTCTTAGATAATCAAAACGAATTTGTATAGACTATTTTAAAGTATGTATGCTCTATTAATTGATTTTAATACAAATGAAAAAATTTTTTGTACAGAAGCTTAACATATACTTACATAGCTATGCATCTTTTTTTGAAATTCCCTGAAAGGGAATTTGTAATCCGGTTAAAAATTCCAGTTTTAGAAATTTTAAGAAGTTTTTTTTACGAACTCTTAACAAATTTAAAAACTGTTTGTCAGTTAAGCCTATAGTACACGGCATGTAAAAAGACACATGCGCATGTGGTTCTGACGTAATTTTGACGTCAATGCAAAGCCACAATAAACATTGCGTGTTGTGTGATGACGTCAAAATTACGTCAGAACCACATGCGCATGTGTCTTTTAACATGCCGTGTACTATAGGCTTTACTGAAATATTTTGGTAAAAACATTTTACAATAATCCCATAATAAAGAAAAAAAGTGTGGTCTCTTTGTCCTTCCGATCTTCTGAAGCCGCATATCTTCTACGAATATGTGAAATTTATAAACATCGAACCAGCGTTTTAAAAGTGTTTTTTTTTTCTTTTTTTTTTAGCAGTACAAATAAGTTTTCGTTGTTTGCAACCAGACACCTTTACTTTTTACTTTCCGCTGAAAAAGACATGGTAAAAGTACACAGAAAAAAGTGTTTTATCCATTAAAAAATGGTTTAAATAATGTGATAATTGAATCAATTATTTTTTTAGTTGAAAAAAAAATTAAAAATTTAATTTTGATTTAATTAACATATTAGTTGTTTTTAAATAAATTTTCAATTAAAATTTTAACTAAATAACAAAAAATCTTAATTGACTTTTTTCGTTTAAAATAAAATAATTTTAACATGTAGAATTGTTGTTGGGAATTGTCAATATTTATTTAAATAAATTAACACATTGTTTGAAATGGCAAAGTTTTTTGATAATTTTTTTAATTAAAATAAAAAATATCATTTATTGAAAAAAAATATTCACAATTTTTAATAATCAATATAATCCTTTTGGTAATAGGTGCAAAATCAACAAATTGTTTGTATGATATTATGATTTTGTTATAAATTTGGTGATTGGAGAAATTAAATAATTTTTACTGTGTATGGTTAAGAAAATACAATTATTGTTTTATGGCCGCAATGGACACAGAAAATTATTGTTATTTATAATGTTACTTTTATCATGGTGATCATTTTTATTAAACCAAAATATAGGAAATAAACATCTTACTTGCTTTTTAACTGCCCCGTCCACAAACATATATTTATATTGAACTCAAAAACAAAATTTCAGTCGTCTGTCTGTCCATCTGTCCGTCTGTTGAAAACACGCTCACTTTCGAAAAACGCAAAAGAAAAGAACAAACTTGGTCTCAAATTGCTTGTATCCTACAAAGTGTCGGATTGAAATCTAGCAACATCGGTTAAGTTGGACTATAACTATGAATCGAAATGTGGAACCACCACCCTAACAAAATTGATAATTTTGAATGATAAACAATACACGGAATGATATAAAATATTGCACGAATTCGCTTTATACAACTGCAAATCATACTGTTAAATTTCGTGAAGATCAGTCCATAATTGACCATAAGTCCCATATAAACCCTACTCCCGGAAAACAGTTTAGTACGCCTAAAACAGTAATAAATAATACTATCATAATTAAATTCGGTACGGTACAGTTAGTAGAACTAGAAATCACACTGCTTAATTTCGTGAAGATGGGTCCATAATTAACCCTAGACCCCATATAAACCCTACTCTCGAAAAATATTTAAGTACGCCTAAAACCATAATAAATACCGCTAGCATACTAAAATGTGGTACGTCACAGTTTTATAGGACCAGAAATCACACTGAACATTTTTTGAAGATCGGTCCATAATTTACACTAGGCCCCATATACACCCTACTCCCGGAAAAGAGTTTAGTACGCCTAAAACCGTAATAAATAATACTATCATAATTAAATTCGGTACGGTACAGTTAGTAGAACTAGAAATCACACTGCTTAATTTCGTGAAGATGGGTTCAGAATTAACCCTATACCCCATATAAACCCTACTCCCGGAAAATAGTTTAGTACGCCTAAAACCGTAATCAATAATGCTATCATAATTAAATTCGGTACGTCACGGTTTTAAAGGACGAGAAATCACACTGTAAAATTTCGCGGTGATCGGTCTATAATTTAACCTAGGCCCAAAATAAACCCTACTATCGTAAAACAGTGCCTAAAACCAAATAAAGCCCACTTTGGGAAAATAATTAAATTCGCCAAAAACCATAACAGATATTGCGGTAAAATTTCTTCCAACTTATATTCATATGGCGAGAAAAAAATATCATGCAATTTTGTGAAATTCATTGTTAACGCTAAAATTAATTACACTGCTGTATTGAAATTTATTCTAATTTATTTCTTGTAATTCCAGAAATCAGTCTTCAGAATTTTTGGATGATTGGTCCATAATTTACCATACGTCCAATACAAATTACCCTCCTAAAAATCATTTTGGTTCGGCTTAAGCTGTTACGAATCATAATATTTTACTCTAGCCAGTTCAAAGTTCTAACAAGAATCGCATAAACCTTTGTTATTGTCGGTCAATAGTTAAATATAGGTCTAAACCACAACCAATTTTAATTCTGACGTTCGTTTTTGTGAATATTAATTAATAATATATATGTATTTATCATATAGAGCCCACTCCTATCGGTGGAGGGTATCAAAGATTCGGCACAGCCGAATATAGCACTCTAACTTGTTTAACTTTAAAATTAATTATTTTTATTTCGTTGGTGTCGCAAAGATCTTTTATGAGCCAAAAGTACTTACTCCTTAGATAAAAATGGGCATAAAACAAGATTTTTTACAATTGTTTAAGTTATGAATTCCTGAAATACTTCCAAAAGAACCATTGTGCAGGTGTTACTAATGAGAAAATGGGAATGTATTTGTTTCAGTTATTTTATTAACTACTTGAGGTCTGCTTTGAATAACTCAATTGTTTGTTTGCCTTTACTCAAAGTGCACAACATTTAATCAAATATTAAACACTCAACAATATAAGAAGAGAGTTAACCATATATTAAAATAAGAGCGAATGAATTGAATAAAACATTTGTTTACTGTAAATGAATTTGCAATGCATTCATAAATAACAAAACATTGCAATGATCCGTTATAGAGAACAATTTTACAGAAAATATTCGAATAATTTTTGAATTATTTAATGTGCTTATATTTATTTGAGTACATTTTGACATAATATGTGTGTAAGCTTGTAGCTGCTTTTATTTATAAGAGTTAAGCTTACGCATACATTCATAATATGTACATATGTACAGAAAAAATAAAAAAATAAAACTAATAATTTTACATTTAAATTATATTTGAATATTTAACTCATTTGACTTGGGTTGATTGTTTTTGCTTGTGTTCATCTTTGAGTATTTTTACATTTGTTCCGTTATTATTGGATGCTCGAGAAATTGTAGTTAAAAAACAAATGAGTGTGTTGAAATTGCTTTTTATTCATTCTTTCAGACTTCTGTTAAATACTGTACAAATACAGAAACTAATTTAATTCCGAGGCTATAACCATGGGAGGTAAGTTAGACAGTCATCAAACTCCATTTCTTCTAAAAATATTTCAGACAATTTTTATTTATGCAATATTTAACTTGATTGTTGAATACACAAACATGTATACAGTTAGCCATAATCGCTGTGGTGAGGTGCTAAAAGAGAAATGCATTTTATCGTTGGATTTTTTCACTTGTTGCGAGACGGAAAATGTATTGAGAAGACTCTTAAGACGTTAGCAGTGAGTGCAATTGTAGAGTGATGTCAAGAAGAAGTTCTTGCTCTACAATACAAAATATACATTGCTTCGACAATACCAGACTATATAATCATTTTCCCATTTATATATGTATACATATATCTTTACTTAACAAATCCATTTTTGTTATACCGAGTCCTATTTGCGATTATATCGTAAGCGACAAAAGGCAAATTTAACAGGAGAAGGGTTTTTATATTTTTTTTTATATTTGTATTTAGATGCGCTTTTTCAACGCAACGGTAAAAGTTTAACGTCCATTTGTGTGCCATTGTAACGAGTACATACTTAGAATTAAGGTATGTACATATTTTGCCTCTGTGCTTTTTAAATGTCACCTGATTCCAGTAAAACTATAGATTTAAGAAAAAAAAAGTTATAAAATAAATAATGTTTAAATAGCTATAAGGACTTACTATGTGCGGTTTCCACAACACAAGTAATTGCACATTTAGTAAAAAAAAAAATTAAAAAAAACTGAATGCTTTTCAAATTAATTTTATCACTTGTGTTGTGGAAACCGCACATTAAGTTCCAAAATCAAAATTGTAGTTAAAAAAAAAAAACAAATTTCCTGATGAATCAAAGCCTATTCGACAGTATGTATATTAAATAAATTTTAGGATTATTTTTAATTGTTAAATGTTAACACTATCTAAGCGCATTCGGTTGTAAGTTCTGTTTGTGCAGAAGGCAAAAAACTGGGAAATTAATGCCCGCTCAAGTGTTATAGCTTCTTGATCGCAAACACTCCAAAAAAGTGCACTAGGCCCTTAGAAACCTATCAAATATAAGAATACCAAATATTTTTCTGATTATGTTAAATAATTTTTTTTTTAAATGATTATATAATATTTTACAAATATTCCTCAAAATAGGGGATTAAGTACAATAAAAACCACACCAAGATTCTTCATATGTATCAAACTTGTCAGGTTTAAAAATTGATCATATTAATCCATTATATTTTCTGGGCCTCATACCGGATGAGCATTTTGCAATTTTTAATGTAATATGTTAGGTGTTTTTTAATGCAATGCCTTATTGTGATAAAAATACTAAAAGCCCACATAAAATCGGTGACTGCCTTACTTTTGTACTGTCAGATAAGGCATATAATTCTGCAATCTTTAATTCCGGTGCTAAATACTAGAAGTAAATCAGTGTTTATTCGTTTTTGAAAATTACATTTATCCTTTATTTTTTCAAATAGATATTGGGAATTATTTCTTTTTCATAAGCAATTTTATTATATTCAACATTTTTCATTTTTCGAATTTATTCTATGAGTTAAATTTCAGTTATGTATTTTATAAAGCTTTTTTGTAATAGCTCTATTCCTTAAATTTTTTTAGAAATTACTTTATACACTACCAGACTATTATATTGTATTTTCTTGTTACATTTCATAGAATAAATTCGAAAAATGAAAAATGTTGAATATAATAAAATTGCTTATGAAAAAGAAATAATTCCCAATATCTATTTGTTAAAATAGTTGAGTTAAATACATTCAATTTATAAAGTATCACTATCCAGTGTGACACAAAGAATGCTGATTACATTCTGCTGGTGTCTAATAATTGTAAATTTTTCTGTACATAAATATACTTCATTGCTATCCAACGGAAAGCTAAGGTAAAATGTAACAAGAAAATACAATATAATAGTCTGGTAGTATATAAAGTCATTTCTAAAAAATTTAAGGAATAGAGCTATTACAAAAAAGCTTTATAAAATACATAACTGAAATTTAACTCATAGAATAAATTCGAAAAATGAAAAATGTTGAATGTAATAAAATTCCTTTATTTTTTCGATAAAAAATAAAAAATTTTAACCAATAACAATGCCGAATATGGCATTGTTTTTGGTTTTTTTTGATTTGTTACGATCAATTTAAGATAACCTTATCGGAATACGCTCCCACTCGGGAATACAAAAATTTAACTCTTTTCGTTCCTAAGCTTTAAAGATGCGTACTTCTTGCCAAAAAGATTGGAAAACGTTGGAGTTAATAAGCCTTAAGGAATCATGTTAATATAAATTGTTTAAGAGTAAAGCATGTATTTGGCAAAAAACTGTGAGAACTTATTTATACCAGCAAGAGCCATAATACATTTGATCTTAGATTTTGGGCACTATTGGCATAAAATTATTTAAATTATAAAAATAAATTAAGTTGAAGTCGATAAATCTGTGGCAATAAAAAAGAGCTGAAGTCTATTTTGTTAGATTTATTGGAGAGAAATTTTAAACTTAAAGATTTGAAAATTTACTTCAATTCCAAAATCATTGAATTTTTATTTCAAAGGATATTGCACATTAAAAAAAAAACAGAAAGTTATTTGTACGAAATTAACCAGTAAAAACTTGGCCTACAAAAAAATGTTTTGAGTAATCAGTAGAGATTGGCAAATTAAAAAAATATATCGATATATATCCTATAGATATTTTTTAAGAGTACCGATATTTATTAGTTAAAAATATCGATATATCGATGTATCGAACGTATTAAGATGAAATTATTACCAAATTCAAAAACTTAATATACTTAATATAATATGTTTGTGCCTATTTACAAATGCACAAACATATTACATGTAATTCCATTTTACCATTTTATTGTTTCTTTTAATTTCAAATTTACGCCCTGTCCCTCCAATTCGAACAAAACTTTCATTCGCTTAACTTTTTTTAAAACAAGAACTAATTTTAAAATTTATATTTTAAGGTATGTTAGACGAACGAAGTAAAGAATACCAAAAAATTTATTGGGATTATATACTGCCGGTAAACGAAACTTGTGACACATACTATATAAGTAAAATGTGCCATATTTTATTTTTAATATATAAGAACATGCTCAAATAAAAAAAAAAACAAAATATTTTTTTTATTAACGTTCCAACTTTCTTTAGTCTATTGATGCTAATACGCCATAATTAAGGTGATTTTTTGCATAATTTTAGGAACCCTTTCCAGAATATTTTTTCCGCGCTTATTTTTTTTGTTGTCATCTCTTAAAAAAACAAGAAAAAATTGAATTGTGTTTAATTATGAAAATATACAATGGAAAGCGCCTTTATTTTCTTAATAAAGGTTTTAAAGAAAAAAACACAGAAAATTCAAATTTAATGGCGAATGTTTATTATCATTTAAAAGAACATTCTTTGGAATTTAGTTGTTTTCTATCAAATGTTGGCCGTTACTACGTCGCAGATGGTCCATCCATTGAGTCCAATTTTCGATGACTCGTTCGAGCATTTCGACTGGTAACTGGCGAATGACACGCGTGTTGTTTTCCTCCAAGGCCTGAATCGAAGCGGGTTTGTCCGCATTAACTTTAGACTTTACATATCCCCACAAGAAAAGGTCTAACGGTGTGATATCACACGATCTTGGTGGCCAATCGACCGGCCAAAAAGGTAAAATTAGGTACTCACCGAAGTGTTCTCTCATTAAATCCATTGATTGATGCAATGTGTGGGAAGTGGCGCCGTCTTGCTGAAACCAAATGTCACCTAGATCACAAGCTTCAATTTCAGGCATCAAAAAGTGCGTTATAATGGCACGATTTCGGTCGCCATTGACGATTACGTTCGCACCGGCAACATTTTTAAAGAAATATGGCCCGATGATGCCACCGGCCCACAAACCACACCAAACCGTTGTTTTTCTGGATGAAGTGGCAGTTCTTGAATCTCTTCAGGTTGCTCTTCGTCTTAAAGGCGGCAATTTTGTTTGTTTACATACCGATTGAGCCAGAAATGGGACTCATTGGCGAACAAAATTTGCCTCAAAAACATCGGATCTTCTTGGAACTTTTCAAGAGCCCATAGAATGAAGCGATTTCACTTGGCAAGGTCGAGCGGCTTCAGTTGCAGCATAAGCTATATTTTGTACGCTTTCAATTTAAGATCTCCACGTAAAATACGCCAAGTCATTCCATACGTCAGTCCGAGTTGCTGCGAACGGCGCCGAATCGACTCTCCAAGGTCTTCGTGTACACTCTCAGCTACGGCCGCTAAATTTTCTTCACAGCGTGCTGGACGTAATCTATTCGGTCGAATATTATCCAATAATGAATGCTGGATCTCAAAATGGGTGCTGGTGTTGCGAATAGTACGCTCAGTAGGCCGATTATATTGACCATAAGTTGAGCGAAGTGCATGAAACACATTCCTCACAGAGCGTGAATTTTCGTAATAAAGTTGAACGATTTGTAAACGTTGTTCAGGCGTTAGTCTTTCCATTATGAAATGCCAAACAATGCTATTCAAAAATAACATGACAGCATGGCACAACTCACACGTGCTCTTTAAAAAAAAGACTATTGAAAAAAGTATCTCTACTTGAATCACCCATTATTAATTAAAAACATATGATGCAATTCTTAAAGAACAACAGTATTGTAAGCGGTTGAGCAACGGTTAAATGTTGAATTTTATTATAAAGAGATCTTAAAAATATAGAGTTCGATAGTCGTAGATAAATATCGATGTATAGATTTATGGGTTTTTTTAATATCGGCGATATACATATATCGATTATAATGTTTTTAAATATCGATATTTTGATATATCGATATTTATTGCCCATTCATAGTAATCAGGAAAAACAAAAAGACTACTTACAACTCTACTGAAAGAACCAATGAATTTTACAAGGGAGGTCCCAAAATGAACGGATTCAAAAGTTAGTCATTATTTTTAATCTACATACATCTGGAAAAGAGGTTGTTAAAGCTGTAGAAGAAATATACTAAATAATGAATGAAAGAAGCTATTCATTTGAAAAAGAAAGCGAAGTTTTGCTTTTACTGGGTATTAAAACAATGACCATGGGTACTTTTGAACATGAAGATCTTAAAGGTGCTAAATCTCAAATTTTGCTTAATTCAACTTAAGCTTTTTTTTCTTTTAGCCAAAGAAATAACAAAATTTTGAACACTAAATTTATTTTTAAAACCCTAAAATCTTTTGAAATCAAATTTGTGCCTTAAGTAATATGCAGAGCGCATGTATTCTGTTAGATGGGAAAAATTCCATTAATGTAGGTCTTCTTTAATGATCTTTCATAAGAATATGTAGTCCTCCATTTGAAAGTCATTCAAAAAATATTTGTAATCTTTATTTTATAGCATAAAAATGCTAAAGGTAAATTATGCTGACAAAAAGTTGCATTAATTGAAAAGTTTACTCTTTTGCAATAACCAACAAAAATCTCTGCCATATTTACTTTGAATTTAAAATCGGGTTTATACGTTTATATCATCATCATATTTTTTTTTATTTTTTTTTTTTTTTTGCTTTTCACTATCTACTACTTGTAAGTGGGTCTTATGCAGCGAACATGTTTGTATTTATTGATGTATGTGTGGTCTTTTAGTTTGGCATAAAATATTTTATCATCATCAGAATGCTGTAAACTTGGCATTTATCCACACGCAAATCCTTCATATGCATACATATACATGTAAGATAGCACATACATACTTACCGAGTTACGTTGAATTTATAAAGTTATTCGAGTGGTAGTAAACAATCTGACACTGTAATATTTATGCAGTATGTGTAAAAAAAAGTCGGAAGAAGTTTTAAGAACTGATCCTGGGGAAAAGACGATAACAAAATATAAAAAACAAGTTAGAGTGCTATATTCGATTGTGCCGAATCTTGGATAGCCTCTACCAACAGTTAGAATATTTCAGAAGTTGGCTATAAATTGGCTGCAACTTAGACCTATGTTAAATGACACTATGCAACACAGAAAATGCAAACTCCTTCTCTCCAATATAATCCGAACGGCAGCTAAGCAAAAAGCAAAATGCAAATTGGGTTCCTCGTGAAATTCCACACGAGAAATTTTTTGCACTCGATGACTAAAAAAGTGTTGCACAGTGTTATTTTACGACCGTCATAAAGTTCTATGTATTTTCTTCTAAAACTTTAAATTTTTCTTTTAATTTATAAAACTTTTTTCGAACTAATTTGAATAAAATGTCACGACTTGCAGCAGTTAGGATATCGTGCGACTGACACTTTGAGGGAGAACAGACTATCATCATGTCCTCTTAAAGACTCTAAATCTCTTGGAAAGGAAGAACGTGGTTCGTTTGATTACCGGTTCGACACAAATGCTGAAATACTTATCGTAAAATGGAATGACAACAAGTGTGTGACAATAGCTACCATTTTTGATGCAATAGAACCTATCAATAAAGCAAGCAGGTGGGATCGAAAGGCTAAAGAAAAAAAGAACATACCACAACCGCTTTTGCTGAAAAATTATAATATTTACATGGGTGGAGTGGACTGGTTGGTGGGTAAATAAGCAACAAATATTAGAGCCACGAAATGCTACTGGCCTCTATTTATAAGATGCATAGATATGGCTATGGTGAACTCATGGATTGTTTATAAGCTAGTAAACCAAAATAGCATTAATTTGCTAGAGTACAAAAGATCTGTCGCCGTCCCTTACTTGAAGATGACTCAAAAGCCGTCTGTCGGCAAACCGAGAACGTCTTCTTCGAAAGTTTTTTCAGATGTTAGATATGATAACAAAGGACATTTTATGAAAAAACGAGAGAAACAGCGTAGATGCCAGGGACAAAACTGTATATCAAAACCACTTTCATTTTGCGCCAAATGTGATGTGACACTTTGCAAAGACTATTTTATCCCATATCATGCAAAATAACCGGCGCTTTATTTGAATAAAACAATAAATTTATTTTGGTTTCATATCACCTATGATACCTCTAAGTCCCAGCGTCCTATTTAAAGGACAGGCAATATTTTCCATATTTTTTAAAAAAAAAAAAAAAAAAATTTTAAATTCTTGTGTTATTTTACTTTAATTGAAAACATTTTACCAAAATAAAAACAAATTTTTTCATTTTTTAAAAGTTGGGCGCTAACTGGTTAAGTGGGCCCTATGGTAAGTTATGGATAGACTTTTACGAAATTTGGTAGTGTTATTTCTTTTGTTCTAAAAGTATGACCAAAAACATTTAACTGCAATGACATTATTCTTTACGGTTTTAGACGTACTAAAGTGTTTTTCAAGAGTGGGCTCTATATAGGGCATTTAGCCAATTAATGATAACTAGAACCAATTTGACATCAATATTGTTCTTTTCTTTTAAGTTGTTTGAAAATGGGCGAGTTTTCAACAGACGGGCAGACAAACGGACATGGCTCAATTGATTTAGAATTGCTCATGGATTAGAGTTTATATACTTTATAGGGTCTTAGATGAGTATCTAAAAAGTTTCACACAGAATGACAAACTTAGTATACCTTCGTTCTTATAAAAAACTAACGACAGTGAGTTGGATAATAATGTTATTAACGGCCTGTTTTTAGAAAATGAAAATAAAATTTCGTGTAAGAAATAATATTGAAACCAACAATAAAATACGAAAATTAATTTTTGTTTTCAATATAGAGCCATGTGACATAGTACAATTCCGTTCGGAACCAAAGATAATATATTTGTTTGTTCATAGAAAGTATATTTTGATAGCTATTTGGCCTTTAAGATATAGAAAACTCCCATTCTGCTCACTAAAAAAAATTGTTTCATTCCGCAAATTTTTATCGTAATTTTCTGAAGCACCAAAATACACAATGAATTTCGTTTCCGAACGGAATTGTACTCTGTGACATGGCTTATATTTTCTCACACGAAATTTGTTTTCTTTTTCTGAAAAAGGCAGTAAGTGTTTGAAGTATTCAGAAATTATAATGAATTGATTCCGAATAGTTATAATATGCATATTTTTATGTTCTATAAATAAAATTTTTTAACACCTTATCTACATGTGTAATTTAACCATGTAAATATTATTTCGTTACACTGTCTACAAGTAAAAATATTGAAAAGCAAGCTTAAAGTAAAAAATGAATGTTTTGTTTAGCTTTGGAGTACAAAAAGAATAAAGTTAAAGCAAAACTGCATGCGTGATGATTTTCTTAATATTTGAAGTAGTATAAATGCATTTTTGCGAAGCAAAAAGGGAAAACCACAACACCACACAATATGCAAATTTTACAACGTCATGCACAAATCCAAGTACATAAATATGCACACTGATATATTAACGTATATATACATATGTGTATATTAACATGTATTAGAAAAATTGTTACTCTTTTGTTTAACATCCCCTTCAATTGAGAACTTTTCAGCTCAATGGGCGTGGTTGTAAACAGTTTTTTCTTGTAGCATTGTAATGTTTTTTTAACTGTTAAAGCAATAAATTTTCATCTAAAGTTTTTGTTGTTCATCTGTTAAAAGGAAATTTTATATATTGAAATATTTAAAACGAACGAGAAATAAATTTAAGATAAACTGGAGGATCTTATGCAACAAAATATAAATTTTAAAATACAAATTTCCTTTTCTATGGATCTTACTATATAAAGAAAAGTTTATTTCCAACAAATGAGCTTTAAAAAGATGTTCTAAGATTATTTAAAAAATGTTTTCTTTCCGCGATTTAATTGTCCCCTGTAGTTATATGATGCGATAATCATTGGGTGTGTAATTTCAAACTGTGGACTCACATTTTTAAAACATCATTTGTGCCTTTAGTAACTTAGATGTAAAACATTTGTCCTATATTCTAACTTAGTGACTAAAAAAAATAGGTGGAAACAACAAAGTATTTTTGTTTAAAAAATTTTTAATTTTGTGATAATGAAGCATTCAACAAAAAAAAATTCTTACTTTCTTCAATTTTGCAAAAATGCAGCGGAAGAACAAATATTTCTCACCAAAATTTATTATTAATTTTATCCATCGATTCAAACTTTTTATGGTTTATATTTAAATATATTTGAATATAAAATTAATATACAAGGAAAATCATCTCGAGCGGCTTAAAAAGCAATTTAAAAACATTTGGAGGAAGCGATTAGAAATTAATCTATTATGGCGACCCAAAATGCAAATAATCGCATGTGAATACAACTGATTCAATTGGGAGGAGCCATGGCCAAAAACAACCTTGAATATGCGACCTACATTTAGCTGTAATATTCCATTATGGGTCGGCTACATGTTACAATACTTGTAAATTACTATTTGGAAAAGAAGGGATGGAAAGTTTTTCGTCAACCACCTTTTAGTCCAGACTTGTAATTATTTTAATCGATGCGAGACGCTCTTACTTGAATTTTCTTTAGTTCAGAGCAACGTATCACCATTTGGATTTCGAATTGATTCTTGAACCTCCTAACAAATGAATAGTTCTATTAACGCCGAATCCCCCCTTTTGCAAAAAAAAAAGAAAAAAATGGATGATGCAGTAAACCGTAAAATTTGCCAAAAATGAGAAAAATGGTTCACTTGCCATTATTCGCATTATTTAGTAATTCGCATTTGTAAATTGCATTTGTAAATATAGCCACAAAAGTGAGTAACATTAAGTAACTCACATTGTCACAGTCGCTATATAATTGACCTTTATGTTTTAGATTTATTATCAATGTATTTAATTGGTAAAGTTGATGGGTGAGTTTTGATTACCATCTGGAAACATGACTCCAACATAACATAACTTAGATCAAAAACCCTGGCACCAATTACTTTTACCCCTCCACGAATTTGGTCCAGAATAACAAATTTTTAGATTCTAAAGCAGACTTGGGTCTTTTCCAAGAACCTACCCAAAGATTTTGGCACACAAAGCACTTATCCTTTATCAAAACCCGGCGACAATTATCATCCTACTTTGGAAATTAAATTTGTTTGTTCAAGTCTGACAAGCTGTAAATTCGAATGTCAATGAGGATGGTTTTTAAGTTTTGAAATGCTGACACTAAAAGGTTCATTTACTGACTCGCTACTAAAAACTCGTTTATTTTTTATCCACTCAATAATTTGCCATCCAAAAAAATTGATTCTATTTGCGGACAGTTTTATGATGATTTATTAAATTTTTTTAAGAGAATATACACCAACTAAATTAAATTAACTTCCTAGTTAAAAAAATTTTTAAAAAATAAGTACCTTAAGATATATAAAATGTCATCTCCATCAAAAAAATAAAATGGTTTCAACCCCTTCAAACAACCCAACCAAGAACCTGAGCACCCTTTCCCGTCAAAAAGAGGAAAACATCATGGCAACGGACAGGAACCCACCACAACATGAGAATAAAAAATGTAGGAAACAAAGATAACCAAGCTTCCCACCACTATACCAAATAAACTGATGGCGTTGTTAATAGGCAACGATACATGGCAGCCCGCTACAGCAGATCGTTCATCTACTTAGCTGAAACAACAACCAATTAACAAAACTCATACAATGCAAAATAACAATACTAAATGGATCGATAATCCAAGAACTAGAAGAGTGAGATCTTATATGGGAAGACGCGAGAAGAACTGCAACAAATTGTGTACGATGGAGATGCTTTGTGGAAGCCATTCGATCTCAAAGGAGGTAATGCTGGAAACAAATCCATTTATCCGATTACCAGAATCCTTACGTATTACAATTCCTACATGACCTTAGATGAGCACGTTCAACTTCTACTAATCTTTTGGAATGTAAAACTCCAGTGATACCCGTATACTATTCTGACACGCAAACTGATTCCATCTATGCAGATTTCAATAAAGCGTTTGGTAGAGTAAATCATAACCTTCTTCTGTACAAGTTTGATGCAATTGGACTCACAAAAATACTTCTTAAAAGGATGTCCACATATCTGAAGGACAGATATCAGTGCATATTGTTCGCAATTGTAATTGTAAAACTTTACTTTTTCCATCCGGAGTCCCTCAAAGTCACTTTGGTCCAGTAACATTACTATTATTCATTCCAGAAAGGAGTTTTCTTTCATATAAACCATCTTATTGTGCTGGTATTTCGATTGAACTTGGCCCAGAAATATTTTATTCCAACCTTAATCATTTAACCGAGTTTTTAATGGAATCTGACTTTATTTGACAAAGCTGCCAAAAAAATACCGTCCCACAATACAGCTTTTAATGCCTTACATTATATATATTGGTATTGACATAAAATTTGGTGATGATAAATTCAATGTCATGACATGTAGCTCCAGGGTTGACCATAGGTCCCATACAAACCCTATCCAACAAATCTTATTCAGTTGTAGATATCTATATAATCCCTAAGGGAAAGGGAACTAACACCAAACTTCTCACGTTATAGCTCTAAAGTGGTTGGGACCGGTTCTTGTTCTAACACTTTATATGAGGGGACTTGTCAGTTTAACATAGCGATGTCCTAGGAGGGGTTAAATTTACACCTTTTTAACACTTGGTAACAGGTCACAGAAATAACCTTAATCAACATATTCAATTTTGGTTATTAAAGTTATATATGTCACAGAAAATTTTACAACAAATACATTTTTTTTAAGTAAAAATCATTTTAATTTTTGGTGACCATTGTTATATTATCCAAGACAAGACAGGTTCGTTTGCCTTCATTATGTGACCCATCACAAAGAGCCAAGAATTTATCAGTTCCCTACATTCTAGGCTAACGCCATGTTAATATGATGAATCCCCTTCATATAAAGTAATAGAACGAGTAAGAATCAGCCAATACCTGCACAAAATCCAATCACATGAATAATTTTATGCCAATAACCTTTTCTCCGGACTAATTGCACTTGAAACACATGACCACCTGTTAAGGGATATGTCTTGTTCTCACCTATCACAACTCGTTCCTTTTTGTTATAATATTGTGTACACTAGTCGCGGGATAAGTGTTTTAAGACCAATTGAGATAAATTTCCCGCAGGGTTATTCAGCACAAATAGCTCGTATAAGTACATGAATCTTAAACTAATAACATAATTTTGTTGTTATGGTATTTAATTAAACCCATCAAATATATATTGCTACAATATGCTTAAACATCATTCAACCCTAATAGCATTTTCAAAAAAAGCGAACTTTTTGTGAATTTCTTAATAAAATTCAAATAAAATCGATATTATTTTTCAAACCTTTTATTTGTGATTGCTGGGAATGTGGGGAGTAGTTATTTCATACTAACACAATGATACAAATTTTACTAACGCATTCTCATCACTTATGTTTTTCTTGACAAGCCAGTTTCTTAAAATTCTTAAAATGATGAAATATCGAAAATATTTCATCAAAATAACCATACGAATTCGAAATCCTGTTGTACATCTGCCTGTGAATACATTTCGGTCGGCCATTGCAAAATGTCTTCATAAACATTTTGAAAATCGGCAATCTGGATTTTATTATCCTTCGAACAGCTGGATGCACTCGTTTTAAAAATGATGTTACACAACAATTTTGTATATATTAAAATATTGCTCCAGAAACGATGTTCACCGTTCAGATTTTTATAATAATGGCAAACCAAAAATAATTTTTCATAACAAATTGACCACATATTCAAAACAAACCTCTCACTGTAAAAGTTTGGTATGCAAGGTTGTTTTCCGGTACTAACTAAAACACACGTATCAAATATTCTAAATAAATATGGAGATGATTGAGACCTTTTCGAAATTAATTTTAAAAATCCACCCGTTTTTCACCGCTACTGAAAGGATATATAAGCTCTTCATTCGCACAGTATATTAGTCTATATGTGAATGTCCAAAAAAAAGAGCAAAAAATTAAATTTCTAAAAATTTGTACATGAGCCAGCAAGATATATAAGTGTCATTGGAGAATTAATTAAATAAATAAGCATTTGAATAAAATTCTTGATATAACACATAAAAAGAGGTATAAGATCTTAGTTGTTACCTCTGACTTTCCACTAATATCTTAAAGTTAACATATCACAGATAAGCAAGGATTTCATTTGAATCTAAACAAATTTTTTATTAAAATATATTTATATTATTAACCGTTATTACACAGAAAAAAACTATCAGTAGTTTTTTGTCAATTAAGATAATTGTTTAAAAAGTATTTCAATTTAATTAATATGATAACTGAATCGATTATTTTTTACGTGTTTTAGTTGTTTTGAAATAAATTCTAATTAAAATATGAATTAAATAACAAAATAAATTTTACGCATGCACTTTCGAAATATTTCTATTTATTTTCAATTAGCAGGAAAATACAACAATATAGCAGGTTAAAATAATGCGTCCATTTTACGTTTGATTATCTGTACCACAGGTCTTGATATGATTATCTTTCTAGGGTTAAGAACTTTTTGAAAATGTAAATATTTTTTTAGCACGTTCTTAATAATTCATCATATTGTTAAAAGGAGTTATATAAAGTTAAGCATGTAAAGATGTAGGATGAAACTTCACAGATGTTAAATTTTTTGGAACGAACCATTATTCCGTCGAGGTCATGTTTAACTACAATTTTATGTTTTAAATTTGTTAGAAAAACTTTTTTATTTAAAGTACCAGCTTATATAAACGTACTACTGTCAAAGAACGCAATCATAATAGCACTTTTTTAATCGAATGTGCGCCATAATACCAAATGAAAATTCTTTAGATCAGCTAACTCGACTACTGTCGAAAATCGAATTAGTTCGTAATAGGCAACATACATTTTGGTTGAGCTAATTAATATTTGTACAGTACACCTATCCCTCTATTAACATGGTAGATACGTTCCTGAAACAATCGTGTAAATCGAAATGAAAAATGTTTGTATGAGAGATCGTTTAAATCGACAAAAATACCCAAATACGAATAAATTTAAAATTAGTTTAGAAAAATCATTTATTCTAAAGTAAATTAAATTCGGTTTGTCTGCATTGAAGACTTGACTAAAAGTATATGAATTGGCAACAATAAGTTCAGGATATTTTTCGCGATCTTCTTTAATTTTAATTTTAGATTATGTTTGGAATGTCTTTGCTTTAATTTTTAAAACCAATACCATTCGTGTCAATTGGGATTCGCTATTGAGTTTCCAGATCAGTAATGTCACTTGTTTCCAGCGTTGTCATATTTTTCTTTTCCAAAATCTGTTAATTTATAAAAAAAACTTTTTTTTACAATTCATTAAAAAAAATCACTAGAACTGCAAGTGCTTATTTCTATTTATTAAAAAACATAACATTAATAATAAACATACATATTTATGAACTTAAAATAGTTAATCCATTTGTTTTATATCACGTATTAAGTCCTTATAGTTTTAAATGAGTTAAACTGAGTCATTTGTTTTTACAAATTATAAAAATTGTAATATGTTAGTTTCTTAAATGTCAGAAAATTGTTTTTTCTGGAAAAACACTTAAAACTTTTTTGAATTTCGAATACTTGCAAAATAAAATAAATCTTACGATAACTCTTCATGACAACACTGCTTGTGTTTCTTAAAATATTAATATTTTCTTCGCCTGGTTTTTTTAATTTTTTTTTTTTTTTTTTGAAATGGGGAAAAAATTTTAAACATAATTATAACATCCGAATTTTACTAAAACCAGCATCATATTATTTTTATATTTCTAATTAAAAATAGTTCTACGATACACACTTTTGTTCTGTTCTTGAACACATATTGTACTACAGTATTTATCGCTCATAAGTATTTCATAATTTGCCCGTTTGTGGTACTTTTAAACGAGAAATTAATTTACAAAAACTCATATGAATAGTTCAAAGCTTTATCAATATTTAGCAAATTTAGTTTTGATGAAACAACTTTTTTGCGTTTTCTTTTATTGTACTTGACTCAAGTTTAAAGCGATGCTTATATGAGAATTTTTTTTATGCAATTTATATAAATTGTATTATGTACATTGGGATGCATAAATGCGGGAGTTGCAAATAAGCAAATGCTCATACACTGAACAATTTCGGCTATTTTAAATAGCAAACTGTAATTGCACAATTTTGGATGCATAAAAGTGTACAAAGCTAATAATCGGTGTGCAAATAAGCGGTAAATATTATATTGATTTTATTATGCTTCTTGTGCAGGCATCAGAAATTAAGAACCGAAAACTTAAAATTTAAGTTTTTCATTTGAAGAGTTCAAAGCTCATGCGTACAATATGTGTTTTGAACATGAAAAGAAACAAAAAAACAAAAATTTGAAAAATACACAAAAACTTTTTTTATTATTATTTTTTTTTGATGAAAAAAAAAAAATTATTTTGTTTTATTTGTTCTTCAAAGTTCAAAATAATAATGTTCTTAGAAAAAACGTTTTTGAGAGAAATATTTTTTTTTTTGTTTTTAGAAACTAACAATAAAAACTCTATTTGAAGTTAAAATTGTTAATTTTAATTAAAATTATAATATAAAATTGTGTTTAAAATTGCAATTGCAAAAAATCTTTAGAGATTCTTAATTATCAAAACTAGCTGCTGTTGCATTAGCTGTACCCGCAACACAGGTATCTGTGGAAAGAGCCTTCAGTGCTTTGCCAATTATTATGACCAAAAATAGATGGAATTAAAGTTCTGAGCATGTAGAAAATTTATTGTTGCTTAAACTCAACATCAAGCTAATTGATAAAATTACTATTTAGTTCTAGGATAATCTTTATCATGTTATACCTACTTATTATTAATTAGGTTTATATTTTTTACTATAATTTTGTACGTATGAGTTAAAATTTTGTCAATTAAAAATATTCAATTTTAAGTTTTCGGTTCTTTTTTTTTCATGTACAAAATAATATTGTACTGAAAAAATAAATATCTTTTTTTTTTTGTTTGCTTATATTTTTTTAAACTGATGAAAAAAAATTATTTTGTACGCATGATTTTTAAATTGTTAAAAAGAAAAAATTAAGTTTGCGGTTCGTATTTTTTTTGTACAAAAGTACAAACAAAAATATTTTTCTAAAAACCTTTTTTTTGAGAACTTTATTATTTTGAACTTAAAGAAACAATATTAAACAAAATATTTTTATCTATTTTTGGTTATTGTACAATTTAAAATATTTTTCGAACACCAATGAAATTTAAAAAACAAAAAAAAAAAAACGTTTTCCGGTCCTTGTTCTTGTGTGTGTGGAAAAAAGGAAACTTCGTTTTTATATTAAACTAGCTTAACCCGGTGCGCTTCGCTACACTGGCATCCTATGGGAGGTATTTCCCCCCCTGCGCCTACCCGCTTTATTTTTATTTTCAAAAGTGTAGTATACCATAAGAGTGACTTTTAGAAAGTTTGAACATTCTCACTATTACAGTTCTTAAGATATGCGATGTTAAACATTGGCGTCCTATTGGGTATTCCTATACTCCCGCTGCTATTTTATTTCAATTTCGGGGCTCAGAAGATCCTACTACAAAAAGTTCAGCAAAATGCGTGCAGCGGCTCTTAAGATATGCGATAATTAATATTGGCATCCTATGGGGGGTACCAATTCCCCTGCCCCTATCGAAAAAATAAGTAGCCTATTTTATTTTTAGGGCTCACGTGATGTTACTGTAAAAATTTCAGGAAAATCGGTTCAGTATAATATTGGCATCCTATGGGGGTACCAATTCCCCTGCCCCTATCGAAAAAATAAGTAGCCTATTTTATTTTTAGGGCTCACGTGATGTTACTGTAAAAATTTCAGGAAAATCGGTTCAGTATAATATTGGCATCCTATGGGGGGTACCAATTCCCCTGCCCCTATCGAAAAAATAAGTAGCCTATTTTATTTTTAGGGCTCACGTGATGTTACTGTAAAAATTTCAGGAAAATCGGTTCAGTAGTTTCGGAGTCTATAAAGCGACAAACATACAAACATACAAACATACAAACACACATAATTTCATTTTTATATATATAGATGCTAGTGGTGAAATTACGTTTGAAAATACACGTTAATTTATAATGTGTAAAAGCTTGATATGTAGAAAGAAGCTTTAGGTGTAGAAGCTTCATAATTCTTAAAAACCGTGCAAAATTGAAATCGTGCAAAAAATATCGCATATATCAAGGGATAGGTGTAATTAGAAATGTATACATACTTCCGTATAGTTTTTAGCTATCAGTATAAAATTTGTTTTTATAATCATGTTATTGTTATTTACTCCTTTTTATTCCTGAGAGGAGGCCACATCATATACATAAAAACATAAAAATTGTTGACAGAAAAACAAAATAATTTGTACACAAAGCTCGATAACTCTCAATCTAGAAAAAAAGTATAAAAAATAAATATTTGAAAACCATTTCTTGTATTAGTTTCATTAATGTTTTAAAATCAGGACTTTAATATTTTAATATGCCTTAAGATTAATATAAATTTAACAAAGAACTCAAAATAATTAGATATATGTACATATTTTTGGTTTTTATTAATTTATGGCATTAATCATAATTTACTTAAAAATAACAGCTCTTACATAATGCTCTTCAGAATATTTTCATTCACATAATCACATACCTACATACTTTTGTTATGTATTTACTGTAGCAAGTATCTGAAAGTTGTTTTTTTTTCATTTTGCTACCATCTGCTCCTTACTATACCAAACTTTAACATGTTAGAAGTTTCAAATATTTACAACACTTGTAACTCAAATGCTTATTAATGTATTATAATACCATACGTCCTTACAAAGTACACAAACATGGATTGACACACACTATTACACATACACGTATACATGATGCATCCTTTTGTGCATGCATGCATTCAAGTACTTACTACATAATTCTGTTTTTCTTCTGCTGCTACATAAATACCTATACCATACATTTTTTTTGGTAATTGTGCATTATCTTCTTTAAGTGTGTTTCGAAATGCCTCAGGTATAGAAAACAGGAAGAGAAGGAGTAAGTGCAGCAACATAAAATATATAGCGCAATTTTTCATTATATATGTGGCAAATTATTTCCTTCTTGTGAAGAATGAACAAAAATTAAATAAATGAAAAAAGTTTCGTACTGAAATGTGCTTTAGCAAACATTTCGGCTGCTTTGAATAGGGAAGAGATAAGTAATGAAAAAATGTTAAATTAGTTTTGTATACATTTAGGCCCAAATTTACAGTCATTACCCTTAAGGAAATCTGGGTGCAAGTGTCTCCAAGTTATCAGTTTTGTTTACTATTTTGGTCACTTTTTGGCGACATTGTCTTTACTTTTATATTTGCCTTTAATATGAAAAAAAAATTGTCAACAACAACTTATATATAATTCGTCGCCAAAGGCTTTGTGCCGACAACTGAGCGATAATGCGATAATATTTTTTTTTATAATTAGTTTTTTTTTAGCTATTTTATAAAATAATTATATGTAAAAAATTATGCAATTTTCAATTCGACATCTACTTTAAAAATTACTAAAAGTGTATAGTAGATTAACTAACATGTACTTTAGATTCTCTGGTCTAAATATCTACATATTGTCCCAAAAGAACTACGTAGTCAATAGTACTACCGTCAGTAGTAAATTTCCAATGACACGTTCATGTTAAGTCTATAGAAAATAGCATTGCCTGGCGTATAAAAGGGAAATAGTACTGATGACTGTATCAATACTCAATCAGTACATTTTCACTAGTAAACTGAAATGATGACTATTGGTTAACTAATATTTCATAACTGCAGTATATTGGTTTAACTAAAATTTTTTATCAGGGCACAAAATGGAAACTTTATCAAAATACCAAACTTCAATGTTGGTAGCAGTGTTCTTCTTTACATGTATTATTGATTCTGCACGGAAAAGAAAGGTCAATGGAAGTTAATATCGATAGATATGCAAATTACAATAATTCATTCCTGCGGAAAAAGCTTCCCGCAATCATTTTTAGCATCTCTGTTTTAATAATTTCAGAGCTGATATTGTGTCAACTGTTGGTAGAAAAATAATAATTTAAAACATGTTGTTAACATTTTGGAGGGTAATAAATTTATGTAAAATATACAAACGTAGAAAATATAATATTAGAATATTTTTACAATTTCAAAGTACAATAGCATTTTTTTAAAATAGCACTGATGACGATTGCTTAGACGTTCGGCTACAAAGAAGAGTTTTGCAATAAAAATCTGAAGAAATTTAGGCATTAAATACTTTGTTTAATTTTTCACAGCTTTCAAAGGAATTTTCGCTATAGAAGCTCGCTTAAGCAAAATGATACTAAAAATAGCGTTAAACACTGGCATATTTCAAGGGTATCCCGAAACCATTTAGAATCAATGCCAAATCTTAAAAAAATTGGGGTTTTTCTGCTATGCACGTTGGCTAAAACTCCAAGTAATATCTTGATTTAATTTCATTAAGTCAATCACTTGCTTCTAATTGCAATTTGTCTGTATTTTATCTATTTTATTCCCATAATAATTTTTGTTTAATTATTTTCGAAGAAAAAATTACGTAAATGATGACGAGTGGTAATTTTTACACCAGCATGTCCATAGCTCCGCTCAAGCTATGTCGTGCTCAGCCAAAACACTGGTGAATAACAACGATTACGATATAAGAAGATACTAAGAAAATTAAATTGATAGAGCGCCATGGAAGAGAGTATTAAAAAAAAAATTAAGGAGAGGGTAAAATTGACCAGCACCCTTTAAAGGCTAAATAATGAAACAAACATTTTTTTTTTAATTTTATGTTTCTTCTTATATTATCATTCCTTTCGCTAGCTTCTCGTTGAAAAGTTTTTTCGTAAGCAAAATAGCGAAAAATATCTATATTGCGGTATCAATAATATGGCAATGCTGCAATGGTGGTGATGATACCGCAACTACGGAAGGATTCCGCACAACTGGAATGAATAATTGCAAATTTTGCTTTCGAACAAAACATTTTTTTTCCGCAATCAACCCGATCAACCCAATCATTTTCAATGGAAGCGCTATTGTCTAACTAGTAGTTTACTATTAACATGTTATAGTTAAACTAATTAACAAAAAGCTGGAAATGATATTTTAATGTGGTATTTTTGAATCCGCATGAAAAAGAAACTTGAACGAAAATAAATATCGGTCAATATGCAAATTCCAATTAATCATTCCAGCGGTATAAGCTTTTTAACATCTCTGTTGTAATAATTTATAAGTAAATAGTGTGTCAACTGTTGGTAAAAAAAACACATTTAAAACAAATTGTTGAAATTTTTGAGAGTTATAATTTTTTAAAGAGATAAAATTATGTAAAATATACAAACGCAGAAAATGTATAATTGGAATATGGATACAATTGAATTTATTGAAGACAGCACTGACGAGGATTGCTTAGATATTCGGTTAAAAGGAACATTTTTATAATATAATTCAAAAGATATCTAACACATGAAAGATAGGGATTAAGTTGAAATAAAAAATCCAATACTTGTTAAAGGCGTGAAATAATTTGTATAATTTTTCACAGCTTTCAAAAGAATTTTCGCATAAATACGGCAGCATTATATATTTTGTTTGACCTAGAATATGCAAGTTCAGGGAGCAGTCGACAAGGAGCTCTTTCTGCCAAAAATAAACTTTCTGCCTGTTTGAGGTTTTTTCAAGACGTGAGTTAAAAAAATACAAGAAGAATGTCTGTTTTCGCTACCCAAATTTTACTAAAAACACCGTTACCTTATATTTACCACTGTCATCTATTAAGGGTGGCCCGAAACCATTTAGAATCAATGCTAAATCTTCCCAAAGTTTTTTAGTTCTGCTGCGGTCTGGATTTTCATTAAATCAAAAACTGCTTCTAATTGCAATTCGCTTGTATATTTATCTCTTTTATTCTTGCAATAAAATGTTTTTATAAAAGAGCTAAACTAAATTTTCTTCTTTTTAAATATTATATTTCTTACATTTTTATTCCTTCCGTTAGCTTATCGCTGTAAAATTTTAACGTAAGCAAAATGGCGAAAAATATCTATATTGCGGTTTTAATAATATGTCAATACCGAAATGTAAGAGATTATACCGCAACTGCGGTATGATACCGCACAAGCGGAATGAAAAAGTGCAAATTTTGCTTCCGCACAAAAATTGCCTTCCGCAATCGAATAACAGAATCAATTATACCACCCAATGACTGTTAATTTTGGCCTTAATGTTTAAACAGAACTGCGCCGAGGCCACATTTTTCATACAATTTTACATAAAAATTTGTCGTAGAAAGTCGTCGTGAAATAAAATCTATTTTATTTTGAGAACTTTTTTTTTCTTATGCTTTCACATATAGAGACTCATGCTACCATACTTTTCATACATTCATACAAAACAAAATAAAAAATTAAAACAATAAAATGAGAAAGAATTTGAAGCTACTGCCGACGTTTTAATTATGGGCTTGTGAACTTTTGCCTAAAGTTGCAGACTCAGTTCTGTTTTAACACTTACTTGGTGTTAATTTAATGATAACAACCAATTTAAATATCTAGTCCCCAAAAGTAACTGAAGCGAAGCTTTTCGCTTGTCTGCAGGAGACCAGAGTCACATACAAAATAAAGGAAATCATTTACGCTCTGGAAGGAATGTCATATCAATGAAATCTCTAGAACTTAAGAAAATAATTGTGGCTACCCCCAGTGTACACCACTTTTTGTTTTTAATATAAACCGCCGCTTAAAGCCCGTAGATATGTAAATCTTTGTTTATAACTTAATTTGCCGACTTCTTAGTCCGCCGACTTCTTAATCCGACATTAACCATTGGTCGACACTTATGCTATAAACTCACCATAAGATTGAAATTTTAATTTCTTTTATTTTAATTTTGAGTTTTTATGACCGGAGTACAAATAACGGCGCAGTGTACATAAAACTAAAGGGCGGTATTCAGAAGCGTGGCAAAAAATTTAAAAAAAAAAATTTTCTGGAATCTTTGTCAACTCAACTTTATTTTTCGAACCACTTTAATGTACATTAGAGCGTACCGAGCAAATAGAAAAAAGTGTGCCGTACAGAGAAAACTAATATATGTATAATGAAAAACTTAAAAAGGCGACTTCGAAAAACCGCCTTGCAAAAATACTTTATATTAGGGGTTTTTTTTTGAGGCATGGTGTAATGTACATATCTATAAGATATTTGGCATAAATCAGTCTTTTATAAATTTTAACCCCATAACATAATTTTGTTCTTTCTATGGCCACCAAACAGATTACAGTCTCCGAAATTTGCCTCTTAATACTGTGGTCGTCGAGCTTGACCGCCTTTAGTTTCTTAGATTTTTCTTAATAAAGTGTTTTCATACAAACTATTGTGATTGCTGATCTTTTTTTGCGAAAAAACAGTTATTACAGATTGTTTTATTTTTGCATTCTAAAATACTTTGTTTCTTAAAAAGGGCTGATTTTTTGAAAACGAAGTTGATTCTTGGTGAAATAAATAATGATCCCAAGTGTCCATCATTTTCTTTTTAAGCCCTTCAATTAAACAAATAAATTCGATTTTATTTTCTTATACAGGAAATCAATTATTGACACAAATTTAATTTTGATAAGTTTATAAGTTTTCAGATATATAACTAAACTAGAAATATTTTTAATTCAGTGATATGTTTTAAGCAGATAAACGAATTTTTGTAGGTATTAAGTTTACCCTTATCCAGTATTCATGGGTCAAAATTGCTCAAACAGTTTTATTGTTTATTATTTTCAAAACTAGTCAATGAAAACTCTCCTTCCAACGAAAATCTGTCCCCAAATAAATAGAGCAATCAAAGATTTGGTTACAAATCTCATCGTCTGATCACACCGACCAAATGGCACAACGAATAATAAATACATATCCTAACCTATTATGAGGATTTGAGGAAAGACTAAGACTTGGAGAAGCTTCTAATATCTTTTACAATATCCTTATTTTATATATAATTTAATACCGATTAATTAAGCATTCTATATAATCACCATTATTCATTTGCCTCACAGTATACATTTAATATACAAAATACTGTTTGTCAAGTTTAACATTTAAAATGAGTGTGTGCAAAAAAGTTTATTTTTTTAAAAGTCTGCTATTCTTGCATTTAAATAAGATAAATTATAGTTTGGCAGACTAAATGAAGTTTAAAAGACTAAAAGAATGATGGATTTTCATTATAAATTAAACTCACAATTATGTATGTGAAATCCTTTATTAAGGAACTAAAAGTACGTTTTTTTAACTCTTATACAAAATAATGTTCATTCAAATATTTATTTCTTTAATTTAACAAACGACTGCTAAAATTTACCATTCAAAACTATACATATGTTATACATTATTCAAGTTGTAAAGCAATTAAGGCGAATGAGTTCTAAAAAGGTTGCTCATACGCAGTGGTATCCATAAGAAACGAAAACCTTTACAAACAATTTAGAATAATTTGATGCGGAAAGTTCGTGCTGGATAATCTTCAAATGCGCTGAAATTTGGGGAAATAAAAAAAAACTATTTTTGTTTATCTAGCTATTCGAATTATTTTCTATCTGCCCCAAGAACCCTCACACTGTTGAAGTATAGAAAAAATATTGGCCCATAATCATAGACATAAACAGAGTATACTTTAAGAGTTCTAAAGTAAACTTTTATTAATAATGTGCTTTTGACCTACTATAGAGAAAAAACCCCCTTATTCGTTAAAACCGATTTGAATTTTAAATGAATCATAAGTTGTTTTTAACTAATTTAATAACACTTCATTCTCATCTGCTGTTTATGTTAAGAAATAGGCACAACAACTTATATCAAATAAATACATACTTAAAACTGTGCAAGTTGAAACAGACAAGCCCGGCATCTGACATTTTAACCTAATTCGGGCACGTGGAATTTAGTGGTCCTAACCGTTTTTTTAGGTTAGCCCTTGATTTCGAGATATAACGTTATTTCGAAAATGAAGCAGGTTGCACAACATATATTCGTGTAACTCAAAAATCGTTTAGTTCATTGAAATAACAAAAAAAAAAAAAACTGAAATTCTGCAATAAAAATGTCTTTAAGCAAAGGTTGACATTTATTTTAGAAACATAATTTTTTTTTTTTTTTTTTGGACAAACAAAATATTTTTTTAGCCACATTTTAAAATTTTCTTCCAGAAATATAAAAAATAAAGTTGCAAACAAAACAAGCCATAAATGATTAATATCTGTTAGCAACTTTTCATTTTATTCAGAATTTTTTTTTTTTATTTTATGCCGGCGCGCTGCAGGGCCCAAATTAATCACTTTTAACAAACCTACCCGCTATCTCCATTCCTCATGGGGGCTCCATACAAAATGTTCAATATATAATATACAGACTAGAAATATATTGAAGAAAAAGTCTCATAAATGCCCAAGACTCGAATTATAATGTATGATCGACCTCAATTAATTTTTTTGTCCTCAACATTTTCTCGCGGCATGCTTGCCCTTTATCTCCAATTCAGAGCGGGGCTCCCATACAGATATTGCGTTTTATAAAATTCTTAAATTAATTAAAATGTTTCGTCGTTTGTGAATAAAATCAAAAGTTGTTAACAGATATTAATCATGTATGGCTTGTTGTGTTTGTTTTGCATGCAATATTTTTTTATACTGTGTTATTATTTTTTGTAATAAAAATTACAAAGAATTCATACAAAATAAAATTTATTAAATTTTTATGAAGCTTGCTCTGTAAATAAAAAACTAAAAATGTATCAATGCATGCACATTTTTTCTAATACATATTTGCGTTATGCGCGACTAGCTACTGCTGAGAGGGATTGTCAGAAAGTCGAGTTACTTAGCAGACTTTGGAAGAAACCATAGTTGAATTGCTAAGTACAATTAGATTTTGTGTAGATTACATCAAAATCTAGTCACGAAGTACGGGAAATCTAGCCAAAAACTACTACATTTTGCTCGAAATCTTGTTAGTACTATTTTGCGTTGCAATGTAAAGGCTTACAAAGTGAATGTTGTATTTAAAATTTCCTTAATATGCTTTTGTTAAATTAAAAAGTTGTTTAAAGATGTATGTATGTCCATAAGTTAACACTGAATTTTCTTAATATATGAAAAAGTATTAAAATAAAAATTAAGACATTAATTAAAATAATCATGGCATAAGACATTCAACTTATTTTATTTAAAAACCAAAACCGTGTAAAGACCAAAATTATTTTCTTAATGTCAAATAATATAGAAAAGTAAATAAATAGTTTTGTCCGATTTTAAAAAAATTATTTAATAGTGGTTAAGTTATTGTACAAAAGGTACTAAAATTTAGTTATTTCCCCCGGCTGCTAATGTTTATGTATCAGTAAAGAACTATTTTCAATACACCCTCGGTCGTTTGGAACAAAGGATACCAATCGGGACTGGTTTTCGCAAATCCCGGGATTCGGGATATCAAAAAATCAAATGCCAGGATTTCGGAATTTTTTGGTATATCGGGTTATAAAGTTTAAGTTGGCCACCCTGCATTTAATTTACTCAGAGAGTTCTTAAAAAATTATTATATCGATTGTCAAATAGTATGCATTTTGCCATAATTATTATTATTATATTGGGCACGTTCATAAGGCGTAACTGTTGTGAAACCGTTTAGTGTTTGTCTTAGAAACGCATAGTTGAGCACTTGCGCTCAACATAACAGTTGGGTATTTGAGGCCATTTATTTTGCATTATACTCATAATGCCGTTTCTAAGACGAAAATGTTCGGCTCAACAGTTGTCAACAGTTTTCTAGCAGTTGAGCTCAACAGCTACGTCTTATGAACGTACCCATTGAAAATATTATTACAATAATTAAAATTTTAAAACATGTTAAAACTCGAGTGTTAAAACTTGCAGAATAAAAAAACAATACAAAAGAGTGCAAGCATGAAGTAATACAAGCTCTTGCAGTGAGACAAGCTCTTGGGGCACTAGACGCGTAAATGTATTAATTGTGGTATTGTGTTTTTTGTTTGTTTCGTTAGAATTACTTTTACAGCATAGCTCGTTTGATATTTCGTAGCTTGAACAACAAAGTTGATCTCATTTGGGACTATATCTAATATGAATTAAATGTCTTGTATTTTTAAGCAAATTAAAGACACTAAAAACAGTGTATTCAACTGCAGCATTTCAGAATGGATATATCGATATATTTATAGAAATACTTGCAAGATTACCAAACGAATAGTTACCAATTGAATTCTTATAACAATTTAACTCGATCCATAAGTAATTCATACGTTCAATGTTTTTCCATTCGCATGGTTGAAAATTTCTAAGAAAGTTATCAAAATTTGCATAAAACGCTACAAAAAATTACACTAATATATTGAAATTTGGTGTAATTAAGGTTTGTTAATACCAAACATCACTCTACCGAATTTTCTTTATGATTGATCCCACATAAAAACCCCATCCTTAAAACCACTTTTTTAAACCGTTTATTAAAACAGATTCATATACATCCCTACTAACACTAAACTTGTCACGTGACATGTCGCTTTAACATAGCGGTGTCCCACGAGGGGGTTAATTGGAACCTTTTTTACACTTAACTGCAAGAACCTTCCAATTTCGGTTAAAATAATGCCTGTCGCAGATATTTTCCCAAATGAGCTATGTCAATATGATAGATCCCCTTCATATAAAGTAAAAGAACTAGAGAGAATCAGCCACTACCCGCACAAAATCCAGTCACATGAATAGTTGTGTGTCAATTACCTTTCCTCTGGACCAACTACACTCTAAGCACATTATCACCAGTTAAGTGATATGTCTTGTTTACCTATCACAATTCGTTCCTTTTAATTATAAAATTTTGTTCACTGGTCACGGGATAAGTGCTTTAAGAGCAATTGACACAAATTTTCCACAGGGATATTTTAACCAGGGCTGTGTAGTCGGAGTTGAGGTTTTTGTGTACCGGTGTCGGAGTCACCGGAGACACCGGCTCGCGACTCCGACTCCAAAATTATTCGGCATAAAATATTTAAAAACATTTTCTAAGATTTTCCAAAATAAAAATTCTTCGAAATTGGCGATTCAATATTTCAAATATCGATTTTAAATTTTTAAATAATCATTTACTTGCTATATAAAACCATTTAAAAGGTATTGCATATAAAACAAGTTAGAGTGCTATAAGCTGCTATGTCGAAACTTTGATACCCTCCACCGACAATTAGAACATATGAGAGCTATAAATTATTAATTAATCTTTATAAAAACGGACGTCAGTTTAAAAATTGGTTCCGGTTTAAACCAATTGGCCGACAATCATACAATGTTATGCTTTTATTTCTAGCAATTTCAAGACAGTAGTCAAATATGTTTTACCGTTAAAAGTGCTTTTCAAAAGGCTGGCTAATATGGGATCTATGATAAATATGGACCGATAATCAGAAAATTGCATGATATTATTTCTGGCCATTTACACCAAAATTGGACCAAATTTTACCACAATTTCTGTATTCGCTACGGCTTTAGGCGTATTTAAATAATTTCCCAGAGTGAGCATTATATTGGACATTATATGGTAAACTAGACCCCGGGTTTAAGGAAATTTTATAGTGGGATTTCTAGTCCTATAAGTCTTTGACGTAGTACCAAATTGTATTACAATAGCATTATTTATTACGTTTTTTAACATACTAAACTATTTTCCGAGAGAAGGTTTTATATGCGGCGTAGGGTAAATTATGGACCGATCTGCAAATTTTGCAGCTTGATTTCTGGTCCTATAAAGCAGGCACGTAACAAATTTTATTATGATAGCATTATTTATTTCGGTTTAAGGCGTACTAAACAATTTTCTGGGAGTAGGATTTATATGGGCTCTATGGTAAATTAGGGAAAGATCTTTACGAAATTTTAGTGTGATTTCTAGTCCTATAAAACTATGAGGATGCACATTTTAATTTGATAGCGATATTTAATACGGTTTTAGGTGTACAGTATGATTTATAGTCATATAGAACGATTATGTGCAAAATATGTTTTCTAAATTTTTAAGGATGGGGGTTCGACAGTTTGATTCATAAAACTGATCCTACTGATCGGATTTTGCTAAATTTTAAAAACCCAAGCTGCCTAAGGTAACTACAAGCAATTTGACACCAAGTTCTTTTCTTTTGAGTCCTTCGAAAGGGAGCTTGTTTCAACAGATGGTCAGACGGATATGGCTAAATCGGCTTAGAATTACTCACGAAACCAGAGTATATATACGTCTTAGATGCATAATAAAAAAGTTTCACATGGAATGACAAACTCAGTATACCCTCATTCACCACTAGTGAACACACCAAGGAACACACATTAAACATATCGCACTGGTTCCTCTAAAGAGAGTCAACTAATAATTTTTTAATTTTCAACTTATGCAAGAAATCGATGTACAGTGGTCATATCTACCCACTGTAAGAATCTTTAATCATTTCCTCTGGTATTTTGTCAAAAAAAAAAAAAAAAAAAAAAAAAAAAAAAATGCGATATAAGAGTACATATAAAAAGAAAACAGTTTTTTGTCGCTACTGAAGATTTATAAATTTTGAGTTAACCCCCTTTGTAGGAAGCAGTGCGATATGTCTGTTGTATTACGGCGTTTTTTGTAAATTTTAGAGAAGACAGGACTAAAAAAAATAACACACAGATTACACATGAAACCAATTACACACGGGCTACGCATAAGTAAGAGTGTAATTGTATATGGATTCGCAACACTGCTATCGAGGTATAAGAATGCTTCAGGTGGTATATAACGGAATTGTCGGCTTTTGATAATGAATTCCTCATAAGCATAATAAGGTGCCATAATGAGATTATTATAGCAGAAATTTGTTCTTCACATGATATAATTTCTTATTAATTTCTAAATAAAATTAACTATTCTGCTTACTTTCTTGCTTGAAACGTATTTTATATAATTACTATTTGAAGATCTATGTAGACTCATGCAAGCTGTTATGAACTTCCTTTAGAGCACTCTAAACTGTTCCATATATTATGGTTAAATATTGAACCATGTTTGGCAACAATATGTTAAGATTATTATATTCACTTTTAGTTTTATATCTTTTGAATAAAACAACTTCCTTTCTTTGAACCATCCTGAAAATGACTTTCATATGGCTAAAACTGATACAAACCATATAACTTTATTCAAATTAGGTCAAATTAAGTAAAGCTAGAAATTAATTCATTAAATCGAAACAGATTTGAATACTGTGATGTCAGTTTTTCTTAAGATTGGATCATAGCTTATATATCGATATAAATGAACCCAATGACCCGCAAAGCCGTACAAAACACTATTTCTGGTTTTTTATTTTTAAAATTATGATATGTGCTTTATACACAAAGTCTACATAGACATACAGCCAGCCATCTATTAAGTCTGCTAAGTAGCAAACCAGCTATAAGGACACCGGTATACCTACTGAGAAAATTATTCAGATAGATACGCTTATTAAAAGGCAAGAATAGAACCAGTGCTGTTATGCGTTACAAATTTTAGCACAAACACAAGTCAATTATTCTAATGATGGTGGATGGTATAAATAACTCTGTGTACAATATTAATTACCGAAGAAATTTGTTTTCCAAGCTCAGAACTTGATCGTAATTTTAAACAAATTTTAAAGCCAATTTTTATCTTATAATTTACTTAATATTACCTTTGTTATGAAAACTAGCTAAAATACACATATGATTATTTGGAAGGTAGATTATTCTTAATATGTAAAAGCATTTTGGTCTCATTTCGTATTATCATTTACGGACTAGGTAACACGTTGCTATTTTACTAATTGTAAACACAAAATAAAAAAAAATAATAATATTTTGCCAGTTGTTTCTTTTTTCTAGCCTGGGTTGCTTTCTATGCCCTTAAATTTAGCCACGGAAAGATAATATTATAAAGATATGTGGCAAAGAACACCTTTTGAAATACAAAGCTTTATTTTTACTAAGAGTCCTCTTCCTTAACAACAAATGAAAAGACAAATATACCTTTACTCTTAAGGCCCCTTTCGTCTTAATAACTGATGGAGATTTCACATGGAGTTTTTATCGAATGTCCAGGAATTATTTTGAAATGTTGCAAGTAATATAAGACATTCAATATAGAATTCAATTTTTGAATACGATGTTTTTTATTATTATGAAGAGTTTTCATTCAAGACTTGAAGTGAAAAAAATAATCAAAGTACAAACATTAACAGCCTTCCATGAGTTCTGATATATGAATCTAGTTGTACGTCTGCCACTAAATAACAAAATTCCATGAAAGTTGATTGTTATCAAAGATTGTTTAAAAGGCACATTTCAAATTGCAATTATAAGTTATGTAATTAAAATTATGGTGGAAATCTTATTAACCCTTTGCGACTGACGTGGTTGTCTAACAGACACTAATGAAAGAAAAAACGATTTTCTCTGTTCTTTTTCAAACATAAGCTCTCAGGCATTCAGTACCTTCTTAATACGTTTTCATGAGTGCGTTGGCGTGGCGAACGCGATCAAATAGAGCGTACGCTCAATAGTTTTGTAGTGTCTCCTAAACAACACGTCAGTAAAATTCTTTCAATAATTTATATCTCTTACTATTTTTCTTTTTATGGGTCGCTCTAATATAAAACAAATTCTTCATTGTTCTAAAAGGACATCATATGGAACTTATAAAAGCCGTGAAGAGCAGATTCTGAGCTTTGGATCAAACAATTTGACATATCCATGTTACAATGTCTGATTCAATGCACTAGATAAAATCAGTTGTATCTTTTTATTTAAATATTAAAATTTTCTAATATTTTCTATACTGGTTAGTTTATACTGAAATAAATTTTCAATTAAAATTTTAATTAAATAACAAAAAATTTTAAATGACTTTTTTCGTTTAAAATATAATAATTTAAACATATAGAATTGTTGTTGGGAATTGTCAATATTTATTTAAATAAATTAACATATTGTTTAGAAATGGCAAAGTTTTTTGATCACTTCTTTAATTAAAATTAAAAATATCATTAATTGAAAATATTTTTCAAAATTTTAAAATTTTTAGTAATCAATGTAATAATTTTGGTAATAGGGGCAAAATCAACAACTTGTTTGCTTGATATTATGAATTTGGAATAAATTTGGTGATTGGAAAAATTTAATAATATTTTCTGTGGCATGAATCTAAAATAAAAAATAATTTCAGAAGGTTTATAGAACAGAACTTGGAAAATATAATCCTTCAAAATAGTGTCTAGCGTACTACCACGTCATTGGAATTGTTATTACAAAGTCACGTCAGTCGCAGAGGGTTAATCTTATTAATGATTTAGTTCTTCAATAACAAACTTTATATTTTATTCTTTGAGTTAATAAGCAGTTTTAATTTATAGTTATCCTAATATCAAAATACAAAAGAATTTCTTTACCAGCTGAAATATTATTTTGCTGCTTATTTGCTTTCACCCCAAACAAAATATTTTATTTTTGGCGTCAATAAACTTTTGTTTTATAATAAACTCTTACACTCTGGAGTTTGGAGCGACATTTGTTTTGCTTACGGCTGCTGTATTTCTAGTATATACATATAAGCTATTCGCACAATGTTTATTTTCTTTACTTAATTTTTCTACCGTGGCCAATTTATAAGTGAAAATTTAAGTATTTACATAAACAAAATATCTGTCTTCTTATGTATGTGAAGTATTTGCTACTGCGTTTATATGGATACCTGTAAATACATGTGCATAAGAACTTGCGTCCATGTGTGTGTATATAAAACAGTTTGTGCGAGTAAAAACCCTTAAATCTCTGATGATGGATGTGACACACTGTGTAACGCCATTTGTCAGCAGGTGTACTGAAATAAACTTAAACAAACATACGAACACAACTTGAGAATAGATGGAGAGTTTTAAGATGTTTAACTTGTCTTCTTCTTTTGTATATCGTGCTTACCCTAGTTAAGCTTCTATTTTTTTCCGTATTTTTCGTTTCAAAAACGAAGAAAAAATAGAAACAAACTTTGATATTCGCACGTACTATTACAAACCGGCATCCTAGTTGTCATAGGAAGCAGTAGTTGAAAGCTTAAAAATAAAAAACTTTTATAATTTATTCTCTAGTTTTAGTGAACACACCATTTTATATATACTTATACTGGAAAAGAATAAACTATTTTGATAGAAAACTTTAAAATTTGTGTATTTTTTACAAAAAAAAAAAAAAAAATGTTTCATGTAATTTCCAATGCTGTTACAAGTAAAATAAAAATTTTTGATAACTATTTTTAAAAAAAAATTTTTGTAATTCGAGGCTTTTAATCACATAACCTTTAGTATCATAGTTTAAGAAAAACTGTTCCATATTTAATAAATGCCAATTATAAACTTTACGTCCTGGACATATGCCAAGTTTTCTGGGGAAACTCTGATGATTAAAAAGTTATCTAAAATTTGTTTTATTTGAGTTTGTAAAAGGTATTTTGCAGCTTACTGTAAATGCCAATGCATGTGTGGACAAATTATTGAGAGTGGCACACGCTTAACCATAAATATGTTGTAATGTCAAGATTCATATAAGAGTTCTTTATTCCAAATATTATCTACACTCAAAAAAAATCATGCTCGATTATACTATTTACAAAATTTAACACTAATATTTTTTAATTTTACGAAAGTAGCGAATTCTTTCGTAGTCCTATATTTCGTAAATATTACAAAATTGTTACTGTTTTACAAAATTTTTTCGAACTATTGAAACTGATTTGTTTCAAATTTATTTTGTAAAATAAAAGAAAATTTGCTGTATTTTACGAAACAATTTTGTAAATAAATTTTATTTTCGTTAAATAAGGCATGATGTAATAGTTTTATTTTTTTTATTTTTTATAAACAAATAAGAAAAGAGGAAAGAAAATAAAGAGTAAAAGTACAATAATGGAAAAAGTAGTGGAAGATAAATATCGGACCAAAAAGACAAAAATCTTACCAAGCAAAATATCTCTACATATACTGCCTAGATATCTTAGCCTACAGTTCTGCAGCCTAGGACAGTAATGCAGTACGTGCTACTAACCCCTGGGGAGTTAGATGCAGTTGAGTCCTTACACAACCTGCATAGATCCAACAAGTCAGAAGGAACTATCACCGCCATACTGCATATCATGCAGTGGCGGGTGAAAATACCTATTATGATCCTAACGCAGATCCTACTACTGCACAGCAGAGAATCCGAATTGGCCCTCCATAGCACTGGTCACAGCATCTGCGATGTTCTACAGTCTTTTCTGTTAACCCAGGACTGATTAGTCCCATTCAGTACCCATTCCCTAATCTTCCAAAAATAAAAAAAAAATGGGTGCTATCGGCTAAGTGGGTATGTCACCTCTTATACAAATTAAAAATAGACCAGCAACAGTAAAGAGTAGCAAACCAGTCAGCGAAATACCCTGACGTTGTCTGCAGCAGACATTTCATGAATATATCGGACTTTATTCTGAGAGACTTCGTTCAGATTTCTGCCAGACATTGAATATATGTACTGTCTGGCCGCTTTCTGATCGATTTCGCATGGATATATAGGAGGAAATTTGTATACCAATACGTCTAATAGATTTTGAACGGAACTCATATAGATTTGTCTAACGGAGCAAATTTTTTTTTTTACAAAAATTACAATTCTCATTAAGTTGAAAATAATTTTAATTTTATTTTATTATAAAAAAATGGTAATTTCTACCTATATACATTTATTTTGCAATAAAATTATAGCCTTCAAAGTTTTTTTTTTAATATAGATATATATCTCTCGAATTGTATTAAGCTAGATTTACACGATTGAAATTTTCTTCTCGTGTAAACAGCAATATTTCAATAATTTTGTTGTTTACACAAGTTTGAAACATTTTGAAGAGCAATTTTGAAGAAAATTTCGATCGTGTAAATCTAGCTTTAGACTCAAAAAAAAAAAAAAAAAAACTAATGGACACGGAAATATCTTATTTTTTTCTCTTGCAAGTTTTCAATAAACACATTAAATTTGACCTAGAATCCTTTACTAAAATAACGTGGAACAGTCCTAAGAATCGCAAGGTAATGTGAAATATCTTTTAACTAAAAATTATTTCTTCATGCAACTTTTACATATTTGTTATTTATATACTACTCCAGAACAAGAAACTGTTCCGTGCATGACATCGCCAAAAGCCATTCAATTTATGTATGTATATATGCATATGTATGTTTGTACCAAAGTAAAACGTCTGTGTTTTTATAGAAAAAAAAATTTAAAAAAACAATTTATAAAAGTATTGTTTAACTTTCGATCACATTTCTACAAGACATACCTAAGATTTATGTAAGAAATCTGTGCGTTTAGTCGATCAGCTATCAGGAAACAATAATAATGTCGGTTAGCATTTCCGAATTTCCCATACCTTTTTCATTAGATTTCTGACAGATATCAATCAGAAATGACGGCAAAAAACCAATAATTTCCCCCGTCATGTCTGCCAGAATTCGTGTCAACCACTCCATACATGCCGACTCTTTGGTCGACGTTTCTCTTAGATATGTAGAAGACGTCGTGCTATTTTGCTGGCTGGGAAAGCACACCAGCCTAACTTCGTACATTTGCATATATAACATTTTGATCTTTCGCACCAGTGTGAAAGGTAAATAAGAATCAGCAAAGCCAAAAGAAGCATTCTTACTTGCAATTAGATAAGTATATACAAAATTTTATTATTGTGTTTTATTGGTGAATTTCTAGGAATGGTGGACACAAAAATTAAAAAAAATTTTGGATTTGAAGTATAAAAGAAAATGTTGATATTTTTAAATCAATAAAAGTATGTCAATACTTGCAGAGCGTTTTGATTTTTTATTTATTAATTTTCTTGTGTCGACTTTATCAACTTTAAACATTCATTTAATAAGATGTATTTTTTGGAACAATTGTTTATTTATATAATAATGATTGTATGCACTTTGTATATGACCATATCGAGAACCAATTTTAATATTTATTAATTAAATCCAATAAAATCTAACATATGTAATATAGTGAACGAACTAACATTTACATTTATTCTTACTAGTTTTTTCCTTAATAGTTAATGTTCTTAGCTTCACTTGCCTTTGCCGTTCGTATGAATGTTAAGGTGGTGTTATTTCTTTATTTTCCAAAACGATTTTCCAAAAACGATAGGCAGTCTTATGAGAAAAAACACTTTTGTATCAGGTTAGGATAAAAAAAAAATTTGGCAAAATTTTCAGTTGGATTGTTTAAAGTTGTCATGCCGCACGTTTTTTAAGAACGAACTTAGTGGAAATGGATAGAATATGGCTCGTTTATACTCAGGATTCGATCCTATGGAGCCAACATTTATGATCAGCACCCATTTTTAAGAACGAACTTAGTGGAAATGGATAGAACATGGCTCGTTTCTACTCAGGATTCGATCCTATGGAGCCAACATTTATGATCAGCACCCATTATTTCTATGTTCCAAATATTTCTCTTAAACAAACTAACCCTTTATCTTTAAACCTTAAGGGGTTCCCATACAAAACAAAGTTTTCACGAAAATGTACAAAAAAAAAAAAAAAAAAAAAAACAATGGAATTACACTTAGTATTATAGCTTTGAATATAATTCGGATCATAGAACTAAATTAGTTTTTAGTTTTCAGTTACTGCAGCCATTAAATGGATTGCGTTTGAGTTTGATATCGTGCGTTTATACAAGTAGAAACGCTCCATTCATTTATACATTTCTGTGTTCCTCTTTTTACAACTTTCGAGTAGAGCATCAATTTCTAATTCTGTACTACCACCGCAACCATTGCATGACGATTTGGTAGATGAAGTGAATTGCTCTGTAACTGAATACATATTGAATACAAATGCTAAAATTGCTCGTCTTCTACAATACACATAACTTAAACGTTGTTATGCTATTAGTTTCAGTAGTCGCTCGTAATCGCCGTTGTTCTTTTGCCTTTGCTCGTTCCAATTTTCTTTTTTCAATAACAACAAGAGCCATGTCAAGGCCAATCGTGTTGCCTGGACGGGTTGTTTTCCTACACGCAACAACATCTCACTATCCTTCTCTATTGTTATTGCTGTGAACGCAATAACATGGACAATATCAAAGAGATCGTTTCATTATTGCCAGGTTATGTTTTACTTGTGCCACTTATAATATAATAAACAATAGTATTGTATAATGGATGGTGCACTTAAGAACTTATTTTTTAAGGGAAATGTTGAGTCCAACAGCTGCGCAATATCATATTCAATCTAAAAAATATTGTGCTATTTTATTAAAACAGACTAACAAAAAAAACTAATAAAATAAATATACAAAAAAATTGTTTACATTATAGCGCAGTGTTTGCTAGCTAAAGGAATGTTTTCGCCTTTTTTCATATGTGCACAAACGGGTCTTCAACAATCTAAATTCCCATGTTTCTGGTAAAAATATTTTGGTTCTACCAACCGATTTTTGGTAAATTTTCGTTAAATCTAAGTTTTTTGTGTGGAGACCTTCTAAAGGGCTAGTTTGTTCTAGAGAAATATTGACGATATAAGAATAATAGGGGTTGCTTATACCTTATTCCTCCCTAGGGCCGACTGCTGATAAGTTCAGAGCTTTTTTTTTATCCATATTTCCCCAATTTTGTTTCAACGAACTTTAACCGATCGAGCTCAAATTTTTGTAAGAGTTTTTTTTTTTTTTTTTTGTCTATTAATAATATTCTTGTTTCTTCTAACTTTTTCTATTAAATATTATATTTAAATGTATTTTTCAAGCTTTAGGTCACTTTTTTTAGTTAAAATATTTTATTTATCAATATTTCGATCTCCATTGGAAATCGTTTTTAGGAATTTTTTAAAATAATTTAAAATTACAAAATTATTTATGACAAAAAATGGAAAAATAAAAGATGGAAAATAAATTTAAAATTTCAATTAACAAACTTAAAATAACAAGAGGAAACCAAACATGTTTTTAAAAAATATTCAAAGCCTTAGAACTATTTTAGTTTCCCTTTCCGTCGATCTATTTTTTTTTTATTTAATATTATTCAATCTACATAATTTGTTATTATTTGTGGTTAAATTGTCAATTTTCCTAAATATGTATCTAATAATTTCTGCATCACAATTTCAGCAACTATTGGAGATGCTGAGGAACCCATAGGTTACCCCTTTTTCTGTTCATATATTTTTTTATCAAATTGAATATATATATTATCTACTATACAGAACTTTATAATTCTCAAAAATAAATTTTTATTAATACTCGTATTAGTTAACCCTGAAATTTTGTTTGAAAATTTAACATATCAGATTAATGAAATACTAATATTACTTGATGTTGTTTCATTATTTCCTAATATTCCAGTTGATTTGGCAATTAGAATTATAGAAGAAAACTGACCTAAAATTTCAGGGTTAACAAATATTAATAAGGGTTTATGTTTAAGAATTATAACGTTCTGTATAGTAGATAATAGATATTTTCAATTTGATAAAAAAAGGGGTAACCTATGGGTTCTCCAGCATCTCTAACAGTTGCTGATATTGTGATAGAGAAATAATTAGATACAGGTTTAGGAAAATTGACAATTTAACTCGAGATAATAACAAAATATGTAGATGACTTATTTGTTATAGCTAATGAGAGCGAGGTAGAAATCCTGTTATAAAAGTTTAATTTATTTAATCAGAATACCAAGTTCACTATTGAAAGGGAATGGAATTATTCAATTCCATATTTAGATAAATTGGTGATAAGGAAAGGAAATAGATTCTTGATAGATTGCTATCAAAAACCAACCTCATCAGGTAGATTTTTAAATTATTATTCAAAACATCCGAAGAGAATTATCATTAACACAGCCAGGAATCTAATAGATAGAATACTAACAATACACTACATATGAAAAATAAGGAAATTATTGGAAATATTTTGAAGAATAATAGTGTCCAAACTACGTTTGTACACATAAATTATTAAACATTTTTTATATTTACTATTAACTAATTTTGATATTAATGAAAATTAACATCAGCTATAATTGAATTTCTTGCATTTGGTAGTACTTAAGTCATTAATTATTATAATTTATTGAATTGAATTTCTTTCAGTGTATTTTTAGTACTCGCTGAAATTATGAATTGTCAGATTTATCCAACCTTCGGTTTTACCAAAATCCGAGGTTGCCTTAGTTTAGAAACTCGATGTATTTTTTAATTGCCTATCGTCGCTTGAACTTGCCAGTTAGTGTACTTGTGAATTCGCGCCTAACTACTTACCTTATTACCATAAAGGCTGAGTTACAACCTTTAACATACTTACCATTTGTAAACCAATATTTGGAAACACTTCTTAAGTATACAATAAAGTATCTGAACCCATTGAACGTCATACCTGTTTACTTATTCCTCGGATACCCTAAAAAAGGTGAGCAATATTGATCTCGAACGCTGTGACCCAATAAGGAAAAATTTCTCACTCGTATTATTCGTGGAGTAATCATAATTTAATTGCTACTAAAGATTTATACCTCTTCTTAAACCACCAAAAGAAAGAGAAATCAAAACAATTACTAAAATATATGGCAATATATTCAATAGTTTTCCTAACAAACTTATTTGCAAATTGGTAACGCAATACGATATAAGAAGATCTTATCATATTAATGAAATTGGAATTGGAAATTGGGACCAAAAATTTAAAAAACATTAACTTATCTATCTGCGCTTTCGGAAAAAGTAGAAAATTCGAATATGTATGACAAAGGGAAATACGGAGTGGTACATAAGTTGAATAATAAATTTTGGAGACTATTCACAAAAATTAAGGATAGATTACAAAAGTCTGATATGTCTAATTTAGTTTATGAAATTCATTGTGGAGGAAATGATAATGAACAATATACGAAAATATATGTAGGAACAACTGGGGCAAAACTGGAAAAACTAGATTAGCACGACATAAGCATGACCAAAAATATAGGAATTATAATTCGGCCCATGGAACGGCATTTTCAACACATTTATTAATCACTACCCTGATTTTTTGAACACATCTATTTTAAACACAGAAAATTTTAAGAAACGTAGATATATGTTAGAAATGTTGCAGATTAATAATGTTCCATTTGAGAAAAGGATTATTTTTAAAAAAGATACTGAAGGCTTAGCTCAGATTCATAGACATGTATTGAATAAATATAAATAGGTGATGGAAGGGAAAATTATAAATAGGTATTTGTCTGTGATTATTTATAAAATTTAGTTCAGATTGAAAATATATATTAAATAAAAATAAATAGATTGACGGAAAGGGAAATTAAAATAGGTGTTAGGCTTTGAATATTTTTTAAAAGTTTGTTAAGTAAAATTTTAAATTTATTTTTCCATCTTTTATTTTTCCATTTATTGTCAAAAATAAATTTGTAATTTTATATTCTTTTAAAAAATTCCTAAAGAAGATTTCTAATGGAAGCCGAAATATTGATAAAAAAAAAATATTTCCATTAATTTAATAAAAAAAAGTGACCTGAAACTTGAAAAATATTTTTTTTTGTCCTAACCGCATACAAAATTTTTTGCAACAATTTAATTTTCAATTTTATACCATTTAAAAAATTTTTTTCTCACGTTGCTACATGCACCGTGATAATGTAAACATAAATTATATAATAAAATTAGACAGTTAAAAAAACGTAAATCACTTATTTATTTTCTATATATAAAACAATTTTTTGTAGAAATTTAAGTGTTCAAGATCTTGTTCAAAATACCATAAGAACATTATCATTAATTTTTATTTAACCCTAAAATGTCCTCCATGGCCAGACCATTTTTGACTTTCATAAGCAATATCGTTTTTTGTAGCAAAATTATTAAGAAACGACGTTAATGAATTCTACAACTAAGTTGTCCTAGATCGAAAAATTAAATTTGGAATCATTTGGATCATATTTGGGGCACGAAAACCCTCCCTCAAGAAAAGGTTCGCTAAGTGCACCTTATGGTCTGGCAGGACCACATATTAATTTTCGGATAATTGCTTTTGCACTGAAAAAGTTTACTTTGCTAATTCTGCTTTGTCGACGTATTTGCGGTGTACCAGCAAACTTCATTTGATTCGGCATTACTGTGGCGGGATCTGCTGCGTGGATGTTAGGAAAACTTCGTTTACAACTCAGCCACCTTTCGGACAAGTAAGCCGATCTGTTGTTCTAGCAGATACGTTTTGTAGTATAGAAACTGCATTGACGTTTGGTGAATCGCTTGCCTCAAATATTTCGTTTGCGAGTATAGCTTATTTGTCAAGCGGTTCACTAATTTTTTAAATACGATACGCACATTTGGTGGTAGACGGCTCATCCAGACATATTTCAGAATGTTGTCGTTCATTTCGTTGCCGGTTAAATTTCTCATTTCGCGCAGAAATTCTGTTAGACGCATACTGCCAAGATTTAAGTCCTGTAAAAGCTTTTGTATGCGTTTCTGCTGGAGTATTGTGCATGTTATATTTCAGGGTTGCACTTTTAGCTCATATAAAATCCTAACTCGCAATCCGAGCATGTGCAAGCAGTACCGTGACCGTCAAGTTCAACTTATTCCCGTTCGTTGTGCGTTATTTGTAAAACCAGAACCAAACCTCAGAAAAACTCGTTTTAGATGCGGTAACTGTAAAAAAGCTGTGTGCCTTTAACTTGAAATAGAGACAAAAACGTATATTTAGAATGATGGTTTAACCGAATAAGTTCAATATTTGACAATTAAATTAAAATAATTACATAATAAGACTGATTTATTTTAAATAAGCACAAAATATGTCCAAATGTGCACTTAGTGGCACTAAGTTTATAGAACATCGAAGGGTTATAGACTATATGTTTTAAGTTTGTTACTACGTATGCAAACAAAGAAATATTTAGCAAGGACACCGTAAAGTATATATAAATATATCATATTTCCTAAACAAATAAGAATTTATATACTTTTTATATATCCTTATATCTGACAACCTTATAACCCTCACCAGAAAATGTTTAACAATTTATACTTGAGATTACAAGCGTACAAAGTCACTCTGCAAACTTTCAAAAAGTCCTTTAATAATATCCAAAAAATTTTAAAGATAGTTACATATAAAAATTCTGTTATTATAATGTGAATACTAGTTGATAGATAAATATCCCTGAAATAAAATAAAAAATATTTGCTTTAAAATATTTACCCAAAAATAGAAATATGTATAATAAGTGTTTTTAAAAACTTGTATATTTTATGTAAAATTTTTTTTTTAGCAAAATTAATTCATAGCTTTTTTTCATCTACACAAAGAAAAGAGTCAAATGAAAAGATTTTTATTATTCATATAAGTAACTGAAACTGTAAAATCCGACAAATCCGTATTTAAGGCACTATTCTGAACTCCAAACGCGAATAAGGCTTCAAAGCATCGGTCTTCCACCCCGGATAGGACGAGAACCGTGTGAACATTTATCCTTTTTTGAGGCTCCACTGGTATTTAGTTTTAATATCTTATTACTTACTATTAGGTCTACATAAGGCAGATTTTAAAGGTTAATATAAATGTATGTACTAGTAATGTTAAGAATATGAATTTTTATATTCCCGAATATCTGCGCCAATATTCGACGAATACCAATACGCCTATCCAATTTGAAATTAAGCGTAACTCGATATTTCAAATTTAATTTTAAAAAAATCTCCCATTTGCGTCGATAACAGCAAATTGAAAAAAAAACCTGTCCCAATACAAAGTGTATTATGAATTTCCGGTGATTGAATTAGAAATTATCAACTTTGCCCTTGAATGTCGCTGCTTTTTACTAGCTTTTTTTAACTTTAGCCAGGCAATATTTATTGACACCACAACGTGTGTTCCGAGCGAGTATAACTATGTTTAGTTATGCGGTATGTTAAACAGTATGTGTAAGAAAAATTAATGCAGAAAGTAACAACATGGCAATTAATTAACTAATTGAAATAAATTGTTCGAGTTATTCGTTTTTTGAAATTGGCTACTTAAATGTTCGATCAAAGTATATATCAGTCTTTTATTGCAACATAGTCATATCTCATAAAATCAAACTAGGCAAAATGGGATTAGAGTTTTAAAAATATACCTTTACATACAGATTTAATTAAATATATTTTGCTCTATATTCGGTTCAGTTTGAGATAGTATCCTAATTTTTTTTACATATAAAGAAGGCATAAATGAGTCCTTTTGCTTAAGTAACTTAACATTTTTGATTTTTTGAGATATGACTATGTTGCAATAAAGGAGTGATATAACATTATGAGTTCCGAAGATGATTTAACGAGGTCCGTCTGTCCTTGTGTATGTTCAAATGGGTTTCCTATGACTCCAGATATGATAGGGACTAGGCTGTTAAATATTTATGTTACATTTTACAATTTTTTAGACATAACAAACACATTCATGATTTGCCGCATAAATAGAGAAATGTGTATTAAACGAACAACCGTACTCAATTAAAGTTCGTATATAATTTTAATGCTTTTTTGGCAATGTGCGTTAGTGGTTATTTATGTTACTTTCTGTTCTTATCGCACCATTTATTTCCAATTTATTGTTAAAGACCATAAAGTACTAAAGGCCAATTTCACGAAGTTCAGTTATAACTAAGTTTCAGCCATAACTGCCAAAACACATCTGGGTGATTTACAATGTTGTCATAAAGTTGTAAAGTCATATGTCTTAAAATAATTACAAGAAATATATATGACTGATGTGGGCAACCGCTTATAATTTACATTGCTACTGTACAGATATGACTAATCAAGGAACACAGCAATAACATTTTTATTTTGTTTGAAACACAACAATATTTTATTTAAGCAATTGTAAAGTATTTTTTAGGACATTATGACGATATGACTTTATAGGACACCTTGTAAATCATCCAATTGTTAAAAGAAAGTTAAAGTAATAGTTAGTTTTAAATGAACTAGGCCGTAATTTATGTTATTTTATTCCATGCTAATTATTTTCAAATAAATGTCAAATAAAATCGTTTTTCTTTTAATTTTTATATGTTTAATATTTTTTTAGCAATTTTTTAAGCATTTTTTTTTTAAATTTTTTTTTCATAAAAATCTACCATTTTTCAATCATTAAGTTTTGACTACACTGGTAAGGAAGAATATTAAAGAAAAACGGTAATAAAAAAACTATTTGCGTAAAGCTGATCGTTACATTCACCAATTTTTATATGCGCTAAATAAAGCGCTTCTGTATCAAAAATGTATTGCTTCAAGTGTTAACTCGCCATATAAAATTAATGTCTTCTGTAAGAATTATGGTAAGCAAAAAGAATCTAACCCCCATATAAATTAAAAATTTTTTAGGTTTTTACCAGGCTTATGAAAAGAATTTTCTAAAATTTGTTTAATAAACCTTTTTTATCCAAAAATATTTTTTATGAATATGGGAGTAATTTTATATTTTTCTACAATGCAAAAAATTTTTTTTAAATTTTTAAACAAATTTCGATTCGCTGTCGAATGCCAAAATCCATCTTTCCATACGTCACAAGATGTTATTCGATACGAGGCCTATTTCGAACACAAATGAGATGATTTGGCCCCTGTTATGAATCATCTTAGGATCCGTCTGTGTAGGATACATTGCGGTAGGGATTTACCAACCAACTTCCTGATTGTTTTTGCCATTCTTACTACTGGTATTGATATAACGATTAATTTCCTCTAATTTATACCTTAAACATCTATATATTTATCTATATTAGGTAGTAGATGCCAATAAATAACACATCACAAGTAATTGCCAATATTTCCGGAAAACTGCCATAGTAAATTGTAAATTCATAAAAGTACCAGTAAATGTGTTAGTTTATACATAAACATACTCAAATATACATGAAACCTATCAATTTGGTTATGCGATTATTAGAGCTTGTGGATATAAACCATTAATGGCTGATTTTGTAATATGATTTAGAATTTTGGTTTTAATTTATTTCCCATTGTTCTCGCTCAAAACAAATTTTTATGAATCACAAATTCGTGCGGAAGAATTGCAGGTATAATTTATCAATAGATAAGTGTAAGCGAATGAGTTTGCTAATTTCGAACAATTAATTTTATGTGTGTGCTTTATTGCTTGCTAATAGATTTATAATATTTTGTATTCCTCCCCCAGTTTTGTTTAATATTTGCAGTTTTTAATTGGTTTTCCATAATTTAATTTCCTGTTTGCACTAACGGTGAGTGACTATTGTTGCTATTGATATTGAATATTATTTTGTTAATTACAAATACTAAATCTAAAGCCAATTACAAATACTCTAAATTATCAAATGATGAGAATAAATGTGTTTAGAAAACATTAAAGCACAAAAATGAAATACACTTGTCATATAACAAAAGTTTCAATTTAAGTGTCTAGACATGGATGAATATAAACTGTTCTTAGTATTTTATAATGGTTATACAAATTTATGTAGGGGTAGTTTTTCTATCTCTTATATGTTTTGTTAATATTTCTGACTCTCTTATAAGGAAAAAGCTTTTGTAGATTATTCACCACTATCGAAAATACAGCGAAACAAGAGAAAACTCTTATAATATTTAAGACATATTCAGCTATTGATAAAAGCTTTTGCTTTGAAAAAAAAACTGGAGCAATTATAATAGAAGATGTTTAGGCTTTTAATATTATTTGTTAACAAATATGAATGAATTATTAATATAATTTAATAATAGAATATATATGATTTTCTTATAAGTTATGAAAATTAAATAAGAGCATTTAAATTTTATAGTTAAAGTTGGTATAATTAAAGCTTAAAGAAGACTAAGGGTGACTGACCTAACATTCTTGTGTGTAAAGCATTTCAAAATTTCCTAAACATACGAATCCAATTATCGTCAAAATGTAAAGTTATAACCATTTCTTAAAAAATTATCTCCACAACTAGTGGTGAATTATGTTCCTAATTCCATGAGTAACACCAAGTATTCTTCGTCTAAAAGCTCATAAAATATACATGTTTTGTGTGTTTAGGGGTTTTTAGTCGATTAAGCCATGCCAGTCTGTCCGTCTGTTGACAAAACGCCCGCATGTAAGCAACTCAACGGAAAAGAAAACTTTTGGTTTCATATTGTGCTCAGTTTCCTGAGCTGTTCGAACTTTAATATGACTAAAATTTCGAAACAAATAACACATTGTAATTGAATTTGATCCGATAAAGTTTAAATTGGTTCAATTCTTAAAATGCTGTAAAGTTCGGCTTAGAACTTACCATGGTTCCATAAAAAACCCACCCCCGAAATACACTCTAATACGCCTAAGACTGTAACAATTAAAAATAAGAAGTAAATCTATTTATTTAACATTTGAAAAACGTATTTACCATAAATATGTCTCACGATATATCAGTCGAGTTATCACTTGCTGATGTTAGAGCAGCTATTCCCCTTATATTTAAGATAAGATAAATCGAAAAGGCTATTTGTGATTTAAGCGCCAAGAAATCTTCTGGTATTTATAAAATCAGTAACAAAATACTTTTAAAGCTACATCGCATATTAAAAAAATTATTCTTTTAGTTTTTAATTCTGCTTTACGTCTTGAATATTACCCTCAAGAATGGAAGGTGTCCATAGTTTTCATGTCACCAAAACCAGAAAAATATCGTACAAAATTTGAGCCATATAGGCCTATTAGGTTGTTATATATTTAGAAACTGTTTGAGAAAGTGTTAGTGTCCAAATTAACCCTGATTTAAAATAAAATTTATTATTAAATAAGACGTTTTTATAGGTTCTCCTCAGCTAATGGACGCGCGATTCCCACCAGGCAGCATCCTGGGCCTTCTTTTATACCTAATATATTTTTCGGACATGCGACCCAACAACTACACCTAAACTTCAACATTTGCTGATGATACAGCTTTTGTAAGCGTATGCAAAAACCGTCATGAAATTTCATGACATATTCAACTAGAAATATGGTCAAACCCATGGAGGATAATGGCCAATGAATAAAAATGCGTATATATAAAATTCACCTTGTGCCGGGAATCATGTCTCTTCTTAAAAACAATAATCAAAAAATATCTCAACATTCGCATGTAAAAGATCGCGGTATGCATCTAGATCGGCGTTTAACGTGGAAATGCCATGTAGAGCAATTCCAATTAATTTGCTGACTGGAATAAATTCGGTCCTTAAGCTCGATTGCAAACTTTTACTTTACAACTCAAACTTAAAGCCAATTAGGTACTACGGTATTCAGTTATGTTGTACAGCCTCGGCAAAAAAAAAATCTAGGGCGCCAAAATAAACTTCTTCAAATAATCACAGCTTCCCTCTGGTATGTTAATAACTAATATATTACAAGGATCATAATGTGCCATTAGTTAAAACTATGATAACGAAATGTGCAGTTTAATACCCAAAAAGGCTTGAGTTGCACCTAAATCCACTTTCTCGAAATATTTTAAACGACGGCAGGCCTCATCCAATTTGAAGAGCGCTAAACACCTACAAATGTGAACAGAAATATTGATGGGGAAAATTTTCGTCAAGCACTGGTAAAACAATAAATAAAGTATGAGAATGAAATTATTAATTATTTCTAGTTCATTTTGAATATATGAATATTTAATTAATAAATAATGAGGAATAACATTTCATAGAAAACTCGTTTCATATTCCTTTAATGAGCCTTTTTTATGATAAACCAGTAAAGATTGATTACACTATGCAAAGAATGGGAAATTTTTCCCCCCCCCTAAATAACCACTATATTTTACCGCTATATTTTACCTTGCTGCAAAAGTCATCATTATCTCAAATTCTATTGTAAGGTTTTTTTTAAAAATCTTTTTTCTAATAACTGAGATTTTTGAAGAGGCTGCTCCATACATCCTGTCGTAACTTTGGAACGACGTACTCCCTTTTGTTATACAATCCTTCAGTCAGCCATGTGTTTTCGAGTTATTGAGGCACAAGTGGAAAAATTTATTTAATTATAACATTTTTTAAATCAAAAAATTCATAAAAAACTTAAATCAGCAAATACCTTCCAGTTTAATGGTGTTTTCTTTTCTACAAAAAAAAATACCACCTTGTTAAAAGGTACATGTATGAAATGTCTTGCCGACCCTGTAATACCGCATTTTTTTTATTTGAAGAGAACAAAACACAGAATTGAACCGCCCTGTTTTTAACAGCTGACAAAAAATTTGTTCTTCAAAATATAAAAAAAACATAAACCAAAATTTGTTAATTATTAATATTAAATAATTACAAATATGAACAAAATTAACGACGAAATTCCCACTTCTTTAGTTTGTTTTTTATAAAATATGTAAACAAGAAAATACCTTCGCCAGATTGCTGATTTATAGCCTATTTCCGATTATAAAATAGTTTTTGAAAAAAAAAACGTCAAATCAAGCAATATGAAAAACTTGGTGTAAATAATAGCATTTTTCCAAAAACAAAGTCTAAAAATTTGTTTTTCTTTTTAAGGTAGTTATACGAAAGAAAGAATTCTTTCGCACATTGGAAGAATGCTATTATTTACACCAAGTTTTTCATATTGCTTGATTTGACGTTTTTTTTCAAAAACTATTTTATAACACCGAATCCACTTAAATTTTATATCTTTCTTATGTTTTTATTTTTTTTATTTATTAGTATACTATCATCATTACAATTAAAAATATAACAAATATTCATATATACATTGTTTGAGTATTTACTAAAAAGTATTGCAACAAAAATTAAACTTTTTTTTTTGGGGCATATAAAATACATATTTTATAAATTAAATTATTTACAAAATAAGGAAAAAAGATAGATAAAAACCTTTTAAAATATCTTTCTTATGTTTTTACTATTAAATAATAGAAAAAATAACTATTGAAATTTAAAATTTTTACTGTACCGATTAGAGGCGATTTTTTTTCCCAACTTCGTCTGATAACCCTATATATAAACAGAAGCCATCTTTTTACAGGGCATTATCAACTCTGTCTATTTTTACGGGGCGTAAAGTGCAATGCCTTATGCCATTTGTAAGGGTGCATTTTTTAGAATAAAACAAGCCGCCCTTTTAGAGAGCGAAGCATTTTAAGAAATTAACACCAAATTGCATTTTTTTAAATAAAATGTCTCATTTTTTGTAGAAAAGAAAACACTATAAGTCCTTAATCGTAAAGTTGCATCTTTTAGAAATAAAAAAATTTTAGTTCATGAAAATGGATAATTGGATAAATTATTCCCGATAAAGTGAAAGTACTTTGTTTTGGCAATTTTTACCGCAAATTTGTGTAGAGCAACATGGTTAGCTAATGCCCAGAGGGAAATTTGTGTCAACTGCTCCAAATGACTGCCCCTGGGATTTATAAACATAGAAAATGTACAAATAAAAAAGAACTCATGACCAGTGAATGAAGAACCAATCATTAAACTGGTATATGAAGAACCAAAAAGTAGAAAAAGTAAGGAATTACTGTACAGTAGAGCGACTCAAAAAAAAAAGTGATTTTGTTACCCCTCTGAAAATAAAGGTTGATATGTTTTATGATGATTCCCAAAATATTTTGGTTCTAACGTTGACAATCCGTGAGCTGGACCAATTCTAAAAAAGGTCTTTTTTCAGTTTTTCGAATTTTTTGGTACTTTGCTCCAAGACGACATAAATAAAATTTGTTATCATCGAAAAGGGTTTTTGAAGCAGCATCCAATGGTATATAAAACTTTACCACTTGCGACCTATATATTGAGATATTTAACTAAATACATATTTTCGTTTCGGATTTTCATACAAATTCTACGTATTTTTTTATTAATTTTATATTTTTTTATTGTATTTTTCACATTTTGATAAATTAAAAAATGAAAAAGTTGTATACCCATATTGCCTATATATGTATATGAAAAAAACATAAAATATATCTCGATTTTCGCGGTTTATGTGAATAATTACAAAAATATATAAATTAACATTATTTTAAAACAGATTCAATTTGAAAAGCAGAGCATTACTTCCACATATGAATTTAGCTTAATATCTCAATTAGTAGGCCGCAAGCGGTCAAGTTTTATATACCATTGGATGCTGCTTCAAAAACTCTTTTTAATGATATGAAATTTTATTTATGTCGTCTTGGAGCAAAGTACAAAAAAATTCGAAAAACTAAAAAAATACCTTTTTTAAAAATGGTCCAGCTCACGGATGGTCAACGCTAGAACCAAAATATTTTGGGAATCATCATAAAATATATCAACCTTTATTTTCAGAGGGGTAACTACAACACTTTTTTCGGCTCCATACAACTTGAGTCGGTCTTCTGTACAGTATTTACCGGTTCTGTGACATATTTTTTGGGACCTTCTTAAATTTGGTTCCTAAATTTAGTTCTAGGACTTGTTTTATTGAAATAATAATACATTGTATTAAAATAATACTCCATTTTAGTACTTACACTAAACACGTTAGGTGTCAATTGACCCCCTATAATGACAAACCCATGTAAAAGTGATAGGTCCCATTCATATAAAGTGTTAGAACTAGAACCGGTCTCTACCTTCAGAGACCTATCACGGGACTACTTTTGTATCAGTTGGCTTCCCTCTAGGGTGTTTACAACATGTTGTTAATAATTATTAAGAAGCCACCATTCCACGCACTATTACCTAAATAAGACCGGAAATGTTCGAAAAAGTGGTGCAACATTGGACCCTGAATATTTCAATTAATCTAACACCATTGCTCCCATATTTTGACATTTTCTGCAGCCGCCAAGCTTTCGCTGTTTTTGAAGTATTTATCAATAATGAAGACACGTTGTGCTATCGTGTAACACTCCATTTTTACTAACCCTTAACCGTCAGTCGTCGAATTTTTTTTTTCGGTTGCCAACAATTTAGGGGACAAATTATGATAAATTCAAATTTTGCGTTAATTTTGGGACACCCTTTATATGTATATGGAACCGAATTTCTTTTGCAATTTCTTCTATTAAAGCTGTTATAGAACATAACTTTTTTTAATTATTTTTTTTTTTTTTATAAATATGCAGTTTTTTTTTTATTATTTTGCTTTGTATTCCTTAAATTTTAATTTATTTACAATTCAAGACGTTTGTTTCTGTTTTATAAAACATACTAATGAACATATTTATATATCGCTCAGCTGCTGCAAAGTCGTCATAACTCAAAAAATTATGCAGAATTTTTTTCTTTATATTCTGTATAAAATTAATATTTATATTTTGCAAGGACCGGAAAACGTTTTTTTATATGTTTTTTAAAAAATATTTATCATTGGTGTTTGCAAAATATTTTAAATTGTACAATAACCAAAAATAGGTAAAAATATTTTGTTTGATATTGTTTCTTTAAATTCAAAATAATAAAGTTCTCAAAAAAAAAGGTTCTTAGAAAAATATTTTTTCTTGTACTTTTGTACAAAAAATTACGAACCGAAAATTTAATTTTTTCTTTTTAAAAATTTAAAATTCATGCGTACAAAATAATTTTTTTTTCATCAGTTTAAAAATATAAGAGCAAACACAAAAAAAAGATATTTATTTTTTCAGTACAATATTATTTTGTACATGAAAAGAAAAAAATGAACCGAAAACTTAAAATTTAACTTTTTTAATTGACAAAATTTAAACTCATACGTACAAAATTATAGTAAAAAATATAAAGCTAATTAATAATAAGTAGGTATAAAATGATAAAGATTATCCTAGAACTAAATAGTAATTTTATCAATTAGTTTGATGTTGAGTTTGAGCAACAATAAAATTTCTAAATGCTCAGAACTTAAATTCCTTCTATTTTTGGTCATAATAATTGGCAAAGAACTGAAGGCTGTCTCCACAGATACCTGTATTGCGGGTACAGCTAATGCATAAGCAGCTTGTTTTGATAATAAAGGATCTCTAAAGCTTTTGTTTTTTCAGAATTCCAATATATTAGCACTAAAAGGCAGCTTTTCCTCGTGTTGCGGTTTTTCTAATGAGTCCTGCACAGACGAACAATTCCGGTTTGCTACATTTAGTAAATTCATTTCCAATTTACGGTAACGTTTTACATTACTATCTGTTGTTGACACGCATTTGCTTGCTCTGTCTTCGCCTAAGTTATTGTCGCTTATCTCGCCAGTCATTTTTAATTTATTGTAAATTGTAAGTATATGAAACTGAAAAACATATATACATATGTTTATTTATATTGTTTTATGAAGTTTGGAAACCAATGCATTTATGCATATAGTACATAAAGTTATAAAAATACTTACAATTACTGTTTTTTTTACTCCCATTTAGGTAAGCTGATCCTTTGTAATTAAATCTTTGATCCATATACAAAGCAGCTAAAAATGCTTTATTATCAACCAGAGTTTCTTTTATTTTCTTTAAAGATTCTTGTAATGAAGATTCTGAAACGCTTCATTGTCAAAAACGCGGAATGGCATATGCATTTCTGTTACCGCTTTTACCACTGATTTAACAAATTCACTTCTGTTCATGTTTAGGGAAACTTGTTGACGTTTTAGTTTTTTTTTTTTGCAGTAGCGAATTTGAAGATTCACCTTCTTCCGTAACGATATGCCCACTGTGTAATGAGGAATAATGGCGCTTGACATTTCCCATATGAGCCTTAAGTTCTTTATTACACAACAAGTAATTTCCTGTATTTTTCTCACCCAGCTCTAAGTAACACTTCATAAAGTAACGTTTTTCACGACCCATTTATGCACACAGTTTAGTATTACGTATTATTAACCCTTAGAGTACGAAGCCTAATTTTTGACATAAAGTACGGAGTGGGGTCACTAAGGTCCCCCACAGAAAAATGGGATTATATAGTATAAAGGTTTGCATATTTGTATAGAAAAGATTATTATAAAAGTAAAAAAGGATTATTTTATTAATTTTTATTCATTTATTTTTAAAAATCGCATCAAAAGTATTATTCTCAAATAATTTTCCTATTCAAATATTTGATGTTTTGACCTAAAATAAACTTAAAATTACTATTAACAAACACCAACTAAGGAATTCAATTCTTTTCTCAACAATAAAAAAATACAAAATAAAATAAATATAATAATTCAACACCTATAACATAAATATAATTATCCCTTGCATCAGACTTATATCACTAGAATTGATAATATGTTTTTGACAAACGATTTTCTTTTCTTAAGGTCTATGTTCGTTGCAAGCTCTTTTGGCTTCTTCGTTAGTATGAAGACATATTTTTTTCAATATCGCTTGCAGCTCGCATATAACTAGTTACTCCTGGAGTAACATTTACAACAAGCCCGGCCAGAATTAGCGGTGAAACATTCTGTGTTCGATGAAAAAGCAATACTATCTTTACTAATATCAATATCAGGGAGAATGTCTTCCGCTTGCTCTTCTACTTCTTCAATCTCGTCTTCTGTTTCGCTACCTCCACTTGCATAAATATTAGGTACAAAATTAGAGTTGTCACTGTCGCAATCTGCATCTGCATCAATAGGACCCTCTTCACTGTCATTTAAATAATGTTCTATCTGCCGTTGGGAAAGTTTTTTTATATTCTTTTCCATTTTTGGTCCTAAAAAAACAAAGAAAATTTGTAACGTAAAGTACGAAGTGGGGTAAATTGGATCCCCCAAGCGAATAACTTACCTTCTAATTACGAACTGATTAATATTTTTATGCCACTTATAAGTTTTTGTATACTATTGAAAATAAAACTCGACTACCGAAAACGAAAAAGATAGAAAGAAATTATTTTCGAAGTTATTAAAGAAAAAGTAGCATTGGGGTACCTAAAGTCCCCCACTCCGTACTCTAAGGGTTAAAAAAACTTTTTTGAATTTCAATTAAAATTCACAATTTTTACTTCAAAATTTATTTTTTTTTTTGTTAGTTTCTAAAAACAAAAAAAAAAATATTTTTCTCATAAACGTTTTTTTTTAAAAACTTTATTATTTTGAACTTTAAAGAACAAATCATACAAAATAATTTTTATTTTTTTTTTTTGTACAGTTGAAAACATTTTTTGGAACACCAATGATAAATATTTATAAAAAAAACGTTTTTGTGTATTTTTCAAATTTTTAATTTTTGTTTTTTTTTCTTTTCATGTACAAAACACATATTGTACTTTAAAAATAAATGCCTTTTTTGTGTTTCCTATTTTTTTTTTAACTGATAGAAAAAAAATTTATTTTGTACGCATGAGTTTTGAATTTTTCAAATGAAAAACTTAAATTTTAAGTTTTCGGTTCTTAATTTCTAATGCCTGATATTTTGTATACTTTAACGGTTTGATGATAATGTCTTGTTATTTTTTCTAAGTGCTGCGAGCAAATTAAAGACTCTTAGCAAGTTTATTTTGAAATGTATTTTTCGAGTTATGACGATGTTGCAGCAAAATTGTATGTACAAAGCTTTTCAATATATATACTTATAGATATTGAGTGCATACATTTATATATGTATTATAATCACACATAAATATAAATTTATAGGCGTATGAATTTTAGACATATTGTTAGTATTTGCATTCGCAAAAATTTAATTTTCAAAAATTTAATATTCACCATTATCTGAAACAAAAACAAAATTTATAAAGAAATTTTTTTAAATGACTTTCCTAGTCTAAACAAAGTCTGATATATGTATGTATTATATTTAAAATTATTTAAATTTATATTTTTATTTGTTATCTTATATTTAATTTTCGATCCTATTTACAGTAAAATTAATACAAGTTCCAAGAGTTTATGTAATCTTTAAGAATTGTACACAAAAACGCAATTAAATTAATTTTTTCTGAATAATCCTGACTTCTTATTAAAATTAATTATACTCTCATATTATTAGATAGTTTTAGTTGATTTTCTCTAATTACTTAAGTTAAATGCTTTTTAAAAGGCAAAAATAAATGAAGGTAAATTAAACTGTTCCTGCTGAGCATAATTTCTATTGGTTTAATGATATTCAAGTTTTTGTGCAAAAAATTTATATGAGTTTTAATACCAATACATCTAAGCAAAATTAGATATTTACTTTTATGTATGTGTGTATATGTGTAGTTTATTTTTGTGTACATTTGCATATGCGTTTGTATTAGGAACACTGGTTTATGGATGACTTCTAGCATAGGCAAACACAATTAGAATCAGCCTGCAAACAAATAAGAATATACAGAGACCCAAATATATCACTACCTACAAAAGAAAGAATCTGCATGTTAAAGTTTTGTTCTACAAAAGTACTTTTATATGTATATGTATTAACTAACATAGTACAAATATGCACAGTGGATTACATCGTTCGAAAAAATCTTGAAAAGTTCGAAGATACAATGAAAAGTCTTTTTAATCTGGAAACTAGACGCCAACCGTTTACGAACAATACATATGGAAAGATTACATATTTTTTCAGAAAAAGGCAAGTTTTAAGCTGAGCCAATATTTATGCAACTTACAAAAAATGGCTGAATAAAATCAGCAAAGACAAATAAATATCAAAATTTATAAAAAGTTTTGGATTATCCCTCTTTTTGATTACACAGCTGAGAAAAAGATCATTGTGGGACGACAGAAATCATGGAAAACGAGAAAGTGGATAAAAATTGCATAGTTTAGGAATATTGAAAATGATCCATCATAAGAGCCACAAGTAGTCGCTATTAACAAATATTAATTAACATTGTTGTCAAAAGCAACATATCCGAGTATAGCTCAATTCCAAAACATACTAAGTCAAAAATGTGAGTTTTGCAGGGGAAGCAGTTGTCTGCTACGTACTTTTTTGTGGATTGTAATAAATATTTTTAACGTAGCCTGCGAATAAATTTAATAATTTGGCGTTATAATAAAAATAAGTCGGCGACATATATGCAGCAAAAATAACGAATTATTATTAAGAAATTATGTAAAAGAAAAACACGCATAATAGTCACAAGCAGAAACAATACATTCCTTGTTCTGCAAATGTGGGAATATACGTGGTAATCAATGCATAACACTGCGGAACAGCCATTTTGCGGCCTGGAACTTTGTGTAATTTTTTTTACTAATTTGAGGTCGCTGATTCCAAATCTAACCTTCATTTTTCTCTATCAGCTCCAGTTTTAGAGATATACCGTTATGTCCAAAATTAAGGCACTTTCAGCACATATATTGAAATAACATGAAAATGGTGCATCATATTCCCTTAAGAAAAAAAACCGAAATTCGCTAACAATATTATAAATTTAAGAAAAAAACATTTTTTTTGTTCTTTAAAAATTCATAAAAAATAAATGTGCAACAAAAGTCACAGTTTGGGTCTAAAAGCATTTAGTTCAACATATTTCGAATGAAATGAGCTTTATTTCATTGCAATCGGTGCACAACTTTTGATTGTGTTCACAATTTACCAAATTGATAAAAATTGCGATTTCCATAAAAAAACGTATTTTAATGTGTATGTGTGAACAAAAAAAAAAAAAAAAAAAAAAAAATAAACATTAAAATATGTTTTTTTTATGGATAAATTGTGAATACAATCAAAAGTTGTGCACCGATTGCAATGAAATAAAGCTAATTTCATTCGAAATATGTTGAACTAAATCTTTTCAGATCCAAACTGTGACTTTTGTTGCACATTTATTTTTTATGAATTTTTAAAGAACAAAAAAATTTTCTTTCTATCCGACTGTCAGGGTTATGTGTTTGTGCGGATATTGTATGTTTGTTAGTTTCTTTATAAGCTCGTATCTTGCAAACGGCTAGAACGATTCCGATATCTGAGGTATCGTCATATCCATCTTAGAAGACCAAGAGTACATATAAAGGTATATTTACACGCAAAGAAAAAACAAGGTTGTCTTAAACATATTCTAAGAGCAACATACTATGCCAAGATTCATGATTGTAGTCAACATATTACGATTATTATTGAATCAAATTATGACCGAATATATTTGTAATATGTTATCATAATATTTTTCCCTTAATCCTAGTTTGTTTTTCTTACATCCTATTATATTTTAATGTAATCTAATTATTATCATGTTAATCATAATAAGTTAACAAGTAGTCATATTATTATCATGTTAATCATAATAATATGTAGATTAAATCTAAAACCGAAAAATATTTTTCAAATATATTTATGCTTATTTACTTACTGTTAACCTTAAAAAAACGTAAAACTGTTACAGATATTTCACATCATATTGGGATGCAACTTTAAACATAATATTTTTAACCTATTTTTGTCGTAGGTCGCAATTATTTAATAGAATTTTCCTTCTTTTTCTTTAAAATAACACAAAACAATGGTCAATATTTGTGAATCACTTTCAAACAATAGTAAATTTTTTTTTAGCATTGATATTTTATTTTGTGACACTTTACAATTTTTTTTAATGTACCTACAATCTCTATATTTTTTAATTTCCTTAAATTTGGTTTTTTTAATGGGTATTTTTTTTTTTTAATTTTTTGTCACTGAATCACAAATAACACTGTGGAACAAATTCAGGAAGGGGTTGTTAATGGTCCCGACATATGGAAACTAATGAGTCGTCAAGATTTTGACCAAGTTCTGACAGACCGAGAATTAAATGCATGGCTCGCATTGAAAGCAGTCATTAAAGGACTTTTGGGTAAAGAACGGAAAGACAACTACAGGCAATCTGATGTAAACATCTTGGCAGCTTTCAATGAAATTGGGGTTAATATGTCGTACAAAATTCATCTCTTGCATTAGCATCTTGATCAACTCGCTCACCAGTTGCCAACTGAATCGGATGAGCAAGGCGAAAGTCATCACCAAACTGCGCTTCCATTTGAAATAAGGTAACTATAGAGTGTGCATATTTTGAATTCCTAGATTTTTCTAATATCTTTGTCAGAGTGCACAATTTAAACATGTGAACGATTGAAAACTATTTTCGTTTCAGGTACAGAGGAAAGAAATCTCCACATGGAATACTCGCTGAAATTTGTTGGTGGTATATAAGCACCTTGGAGGAAGAGGATGACAAGGAAAAAGGGGAAGAAGGGGAAGACATAGATGAAATACCAGAATATCTGTTGGACGAAATTATCGACCTTCTCTGATGATGATGGCGATGACCAAGATATAAGGGAGAGCAGTGATGTTGATACACAGCCGCCTGCTAAACGGCAACTGGCCAAATGATTAATTTAATTTATTTAATTTTTTAACTTAAAACTTTTCCTAACTAACATTTCAAAATTATATTTTATCCATATTTTTATAATTTCTTTATCAATGTTTCTTCAAAACCAACACTGAACAAAATTGGTAGATAAAAAATGAGAAGTAAATTAATATTAAGCTGGAAAACGCACGTTTTGTATTATGATTGTTTTCTTTTTAAATGAAATTTATTGAAGAACCTGCGAAGCATATTAAAGATTTAACAGAAAGCAAAAAAGACTTAGTTTTGTGGAAATTATTTTCAAAAAGCATGAAAAACAAATAATTTTTCCAACATTTTGCTTCATAAGTACCACAAAAATATTCTAAATCAATTTTTTTAAAAATTTTAATTGTTGCACAGGTCTCTTGCAATAGTTTGGCCTTTACAGATTTAAAAAATATTAATTAGTCGACGAGTTATAGGCAAAAAAACATATAAACAATATGCTGAAAATCGGCAAAGGTCGATTAAAAAAAATTCTAACTAACTTAAACAAACGCCGCGATACGGGTCTTCTAATTTAGGCTCTATTTTCACCCCTCACTCTCAGAATCGAACTAACTTTGGCTAACCTGAATTTGTTCCACAGTGTAATTCGATAGGCATATGTAAAAAAAATGACACAACTGATGCAAATTTATTTTACAAATAGCGATAACAAAACATGATTAAAGTAAAGATATTTTTACATGTATAGAAAGTTATCATGTTATGGCTATTCATTATCATTAAATTTATGTGAGGAATATAATATGTTTTCAAAGTTATCATTATTTAGTTGTTATAAAAATGATTATTTTTCAGTGATCCATACTTAAATATAATTGCGATAAACATTTAAATGGTTACAGTAGCTTTAATATTGTTTATATTAAATAAAATGTTACAAAAAATTGTTACAAAAAACTTAGTGTAGTTGCCGTAACCATGACCAACCATATTTTTTCTCTGCGTGTAGTTAAGCAGGTGTGATACAATTGCAATTTATAAAACGGTATAAAATCAATGGGTTCCACAAGTTAAAGTTAATGCGGGTATTTAACTTTGATTTTTAGCTTAAAATATAAATATAGCCTGTTAAATTGAACAACAATTTACTTTGTTTTATATTTTCAATCTTGTTTCGGTCAAAATTGGTTAAATTGTTGGTAAAACTGTTTTTATTTTTTTGTTTTTATAGCTTTCAACTATTAACCACACTTTGGTTTGAAGTTAAGATCATTTTGACCTACTGTTCAAAATTGCCAGAAGGCAAGTCGATTTGGGATTTAAGAAAATATATGCCCATGTGAAATGCTTAAATATCCCAGCAAAAAGTAACCTTGGTTTAGAAGCAATAAATTTAATTATTGCATTCTTGCTGTTATCTAACTGAGCCGACAAAAATGTTTAGCTTACCAAAATTAATTATGGAAGGCAATCAGTTACTAAAAAATTCAGTGGTTTCTGAAGCAGTATTTAAATGGTAAAATGTCACTGCTTCACATATGTATATTAGGGGTATAACCAAAAAAAATACCTATCACGACGGGGTGGCCACTGATGTATATATCAAGAAAACATTTTTTTGAGATCAATTTGGATAAAAAACCTCCCCCCCAAACCGTTTTTTCTAAAAGCTTCCAAAAAATAATAATATTTGAATTTTTATTTTTTAAATACCATACATATAGTCATGTACTATATATTAACTTCAGATACTAAAAATTATCGTTGTTGAAGGAAATAAATTTTAAGTTCAAAGTGCGAATTGTTCTGCAATATTGTATTTTTAATAAACAAAAATATCCAAATACTGAACTTCAAAGTGATTTGGGGGGGAACTTTTTTAACGCCCGCGAAAAAGTGACCCCACTTTTCATCATAGACTTTCATGGTCTATATGGCATGGATAGGTATTTTTTGATAATTTAAAAAATTGTTTAAAAGTTATACCCCTAATGTATATGCTTTAAATGATATTATTTGCATATATGGGTGTTAGTATATAATTAAACTGATAGTGAAACATAACCATACATATATAGTCTACAAACATACATATATGAGAGAGAGAACTTTGGAAAACATTTGTAAAGTTAAAGAGAGAGAATTGCTTCTCTGATGCAGTAACGTAAGCCAAAGGCATGAAAATGTACATAAAAGTTAAAAGAAAAATACTTTTTCAATATGTACAAGCGCTACGCGAAAGCTGTAAAGTAAGTCAGATTAAAAAAAATTAATGGCGAACCTAAAAAGAGAAATAATTTATGGATATGAGACGCTCTAAAGCTATAAAAGATGTAACAATTACATCAAATGATCCATCAACTTGTATTAATGTGATGAAATACAAAAAAAGTATTGAAGAAAAACAGGTATGAACGTTTAAACAAACTATTAAAAAAAGTATGTACAGATACAGACATATTTATATTTCAGAAAAAAAGACGTTAATTTAAAACAAGAAATTAAAGAATTAAAGGAAGTGGTTTTTGGTCAAAACGAAATAATGGTTGACTTATTATCAGAAATACATGTTCCGGTAAAATCCAACTTATCAACGGATACTATTACCACAAAATACTTGGACAAATTTCCAATTAAATCTACGGTATACTTGAAGACATCAAAATAGATATTTCGCCAGATACTCTAGACGCATTAGTAAGTACAAATTAAAAATGTATTAGTGTCTATTATTTCTAAATATTACAACATTTGTTTTAATTTCTTTTGAAATATTTTTATAAGCTTTATCTTCTCCTTTTTTTAATTTAAGTTAAGCACCATTAAAAATTGTTGGAAAGGATGGTATTAAGAAAAAACTAACATCGATTTTTGATCCAAGTCTCATAATTGAATTTAACGTTAAAGGAAGGCAAAACAAAAAGCGTTCAAAAATAATGAATCCTGTATAAAGTTAGTATTTTCAAAATTTTAATTGTATCATATTAACATTTTTGTTATTGTTTGCAGAATCCGTTTATAAGGAAAAAATGTTAACAAAAAAATACTTTTTAGCCGAAATAAGAAAAGCCATACGCTTAAGCAAAAATCGGCATTATAAAGTTAAAGAAAAAAGGCACAACATTCTTTTCTTACTGATGACCATAGTAATTCCTCCAGTAATGTAGAAAATAGAACTACATATTCAAATTCAAAAGGAACAACATTAACTTACATTGAATTGTAATTATTTTTGATACAAAATATAATAATATGATAATTTATTTCGTGGTTATAACATAACAAAAATTATTTTGCGTATGATATAATCGTCCATATATTAAAAAAAAATTATCTACCTATAAGTTTAAATATTGCATGTTAAGTATGTAAAAACTAATAATTATAGAATTAAAATGTTTTATTTGTCTTTTCCTTTTTGTCTATTCGCAGAAATTTTTTATTTAATTAAAAATAAAATGGTACACACATATGTATGTATATAAAAAACAATGCTATAAAATCTGTTAAATTCCTTTTTAACAAAAAAATTTAATTATGATTATAATGCATTTTGGATGCCATTTACATTTAGCATATGAGTAGTCATTATTTTTTAATATTAATGAAGGCATTGATATTAAATTTCTTAACAGACATGATTACTTTTATTATACACAGAAAAAATTATTAAATTTCACCAATCACCCAATTTATACCAAATTCATAATATCAAGCAAACAATTTGTTGATTTTGCACCTATTAACAAAATGATTATATTGATTACTAAAAATTGTAAATATGTGAATATTTTTTTTCAATAAATGAAATTTTTAATTTTAATTAAAAATATGATTAAAAAACTTTGGTATTTCATTCAATGTGTTAATTTATTTAAATAAATATTGACAATGCCCAACAACAATTCTACATATTTAAATTATTTTATTTTCAACGAAAAAAATCAATTGAGATTTTTTGTTAATTAATTAATATTTAAATTCAAAATTTATTTCAAAACAACTATGTTAATTAAATCAAAATTAAATATTTAATTTTCTTTCAATTGAAAAAATAATTGATTCAATTATCACAATCATTAAATTTAAATACTTTTTGAACCATTTTTTTAATTGATAAAACACTTTTTTCTATGTATTGAGTCATATAAAATGCGCTTAAAATATGACTTCAAGGATGCACTTATTTGTGCTGCAACAAAAGTGCTAAGTTTCATTTCTGAATTAAGGTCATATTAAAAATGTGAAAGAGGAACTTCATACAAAAATCATGTAATATTTCATGGAATACGGAAGCGCTATCCTATCAAATACTGCCTCACAAAGCTGCTTCTATGCAAGCAGTATTTTTTGCTGGGTATTTAAAAGTACTCGATTAAATGTGGAGAATAATCTAAAATTCATATACACAAATCTTACAGACACACAAAATCTACTTGCTTGTGTATGAAATGTTAAATAGTGTAATTACAGAGGAGATTATTAAACAACCACACACACGAACACCTATGCTTTTGTACGTATACACACATATATTTTATAGAGCTTTGATTTAAGGTGAAAATTAGAAAATAAACTTTTGTTAAATAATAAAGTAATGCGGGTGAGTACATATATACAGATATATTTCTAAGCCAAAAATGTATCTTCTATAATATATCTCCAATGCACAAATAAGATTATTCGTAACCATGTTCGTTTATAAGTACAAAGGCAGCAAAAGATATTGCAAGTTTAATGATGTAGCAATACTTAATTTCATTTTAAATTGTATTTACTAAATGTTTGGTTAATACTATAAATGTATCCTGTTGATGCTTGTATTGTATGGTAAATAATTACTAATTTTTATTTTAAATTGAATTTATTTAAATGTATTACAAACAAGTCTGAAAATTTGTAATTGTAATGAGATTAAAAACTTAATGTGTACTTTATAGTAATATAGTTTAAAGTTAGTTTATAAGTTTTGTGATTTTGATATTTAAAATCAATAATTTGTTAACCCTCACCCAGTACTGTCAAAACACGCCAAAGCTTTTTGTTATTAGTTTTTGACAATAAAATATACATTTTTTAAATTATTAAAAATATTTTGTAAAAATGGTGAAAAATAAATTTGTTCCGAGTCGTTAAAATTCGCAAAAAAATCGCCATGGCATATATTTGTTTGATTCTTATTTAACCCTTATGTGTGTGGACAGGTACCTGTGTACCTATTGCGTTTTCAAATCGAAATTTTTTATATAAGATTTTAGTCTACAATTCTACAATTTCATGAGAACTCCTAACTTTTTGTTATTATTATATTTTCATAGGTGTTTATATACAATATCAGTTGGGGGGGGGGGGGGGGGGCGTGGCATATCAATTTGCTTTTTTCACCCTGTAACGACTTTGGGAATTATATTGTAGGCAAATTTGGTTCCTTTTTCCCAGTTTGGCCAGCACTGTGTGTCAATAGTAATTCTATTACGATTACGATAATTATGTACCAGCTACTCGAGTAGTCGAGTATTTTATATGTACAAATACGACCTTTGTACTAAATCGATTTTACTTCCTTTCTATTTCAAAAAACATCGTGTTCTGAGTTCTGAGTCTTTGCTCCAATAAATTACCTAACTATTTTGTAAAAATTTTGACTTCTAGTCCCATAGTATATAAATACTACAATCATTCTAAATAATTGGATTGTGGAATACTTAAGTACGATTGTTAGTAAAATAATTCAGGTAAGAAGTCAAAAAAAAAATTTTATTTAATATGAAATAATGAGGAAATCTATTACTTAGTTTTTACCAAAGACCAGAGTTCACAATAAAAGTATGGTCCAAAACCATTATATTTATTATATTCGGGCTTAAATTGGATCTTCTTTTATACCTCACAACCTGGGATAGGAATATATTTACGGTAATCCCATATCACCCGGGAAGTGACGTCAGTATTCTAACGAGGTGAAGTTTTATACGCAAACGTTTAATAATATTTCAATCCCATTAACCATTTTTCCTTGGATCTACTTTCAATTCATATACATATACAATAACATTATCTACGAAAACTAAATTAATTAAAAAAAAAAAAAAAAAAAAAAAAATGGAACAAATTATAATTTACTTTAGAAATTAATCATTCCCCTAACCTAATATTATACGTACATTATCATATAGATCTTAATATATATATATATTTACAAAATACCTCATTTCTTATAACCACTAGTTGTATATCACTATTAAATTACTCATCTTTTTTTATTCCTAAAAACATATTCATTCATTATTAATTTTCATTCATTCTTTAAATTTCACAATAACATTAATTGGTACATTTTGAATTTATCTCTTACTTTATCACTATATCTCTTTATGACAAATTCTTAATATTGGCACATTACATTGGTCTCTCTTTTTCCTATGTTAATCATATAGCTACCAATTTTTTTTTAATAAGCAAAAAGAAAAAAAAAATTGATCAGTGTTAGTAATCGTCTGTCCGTGATGATACTCTTACCTTACCAATTGTAAAAATTTATTTAATTGTGAAATTTTGGAAGAATTCAAACTATTTAAGAATATAATAATTAATAATTATCTGAATTTACAGTGATGATAAGAAGACAGGTTAAAATATAAAAAGAAACTAGTGAAAGACAAAGTGGAAACAAGTGAAAAAAAAACACAAGCTAATGCTAATGCAAAATACAAAAAAATAAAATTATAATTAACAGCCCACAGCTCTAACGAACGTGTCATCATCAAAGGCCTTTCATGATCAACATCGTCTGGAACTGCAGCCAAGAAAAATTAAATTGTAAGTTTTGAAAAAAAAAAACCAAAAAAACAAATTTAAATTATTAGCTTGCCTTTTTCTTTTCCCTTTATATTTCTCGTTACACACATCATTATAATTTTATGTTCTCTTTTCGATTCTTTTTCTCCGGCGAATTCAGCCAAGATCAAAACCTTTTGAATTTTAATTCTTTTTGTTTTGATTACTTGTTCTTCTTATTTAACTAAAGTTCAATGACTACATAATGATTTTAAAATTGTTATATACTTAGTTTCATTAATAACATCTAACCCTCAACTACCCTCTAAAAAAAACAAAGAAATCGAATTAACGTTAATAACTTGGATGAAAGAGCAAATTATATGGTTTTATTTCATTATAAGCATAAATTTAGTAATTAATTTAATTAAATATTTTTAAATCATGAATTTCTAAAATAAATAAAATATATAGAGAAATGTTATACGAAATGCTATGCGGTTGATTAATTGAAGATTTTTTTTTTGAAGGGACAATTTATTTAACTGTCGAGCACGAAATTGTCGTAGGCGTTTTTTTTTTTCTAGACAATGGGAGGGAACAATGTGCTTCGAGTCAAAACACCTGACTGAATAGGTTCAACAAGTGATTGTTTTTATAATAACTACTGGCATTTATTTATATAGGCATGATGAACATTTTCTATTTGTTATGCAAAATAGTGACTCTAAATTCTTAAAACCCCGCCAGACTGAAGATAGCCGGAAGACAAAACTAGCATGCCTACTGAATTTAGTTTCACAGTATCATCTAATATTATATGCGTAACATAGAATGGCGCCCAACGTAACGTATACTGAAATAATTGAAAAGTCCATCTTAGTAGTTTTGAGGATATCGAAGTCTCAGTTTTAGTAAATTATTTTTTTTTAATCTGCAAGTTCGATATTTTCCGTATTACTTAATAATGAGTGTACATTTAATATTAATAATTCCGTTTAGTTCATAACTAAAACTTTGAAAATTTTAGTCCATATTTAATATATGCAATAGTTGTTAAATACTGCTGCACAATTTTCGTGTTTTAAGTGTTTACAGAACTAATCGAGTCTTTATATATATACATATGTATTATTTACATACATACATATATGTATCCTTTACGATCTTGATCTGTACATATTATATTAATTTTGTAAAATATGCGATCAAGATCATACGTTTGCCAGACTTATGATATGCATAGATCGTAAACTTTGCACGTAAGATTGTTTACTGATCTTTAATTGATTATACCGCATTGGTTATTTCGTATCAACATTTCTCTATAATTGCTGATAACATTTCATATCTCCTTTAGCCCTTACAAAAATACATATACATATGCCAACCCTATTTTTCTCATACATTATTAATTTTAAAAGTATGTTAACTAGATTTTCCAAACAAAATACAAAATCACCAAACCAAACAACGTCTAGATCTACTTCAGTTCGCGGTCGCGGTAGAACCCCTGTTAAAAAGCCTTCTTCAAATATTAGTACTACCCCTTTTCAGCCTAGATCAAGCTTGACCAGAACACCCGAAAAGGCTCCCAAACATACAACACCATTAAACGTAGAATCACAAAATCAATCGGTTTTAGATTCTTCTAATCGTAATTTGTTGGAACTTTCATGCACCGATTTGCGCTTTGACAGCGAGTCTATACCTGATTCAATTGATTGTAATTTTAATACCGAAATGAGTTCCGAGGATACTTTAGGTCCATCACATTTACCGCCATCTGATGGTAAAAACGTTTCGGGTCAAAGACCACCAGTTAATATATCCCAGACCATACGACCACAGTCCGCAGCAGCGGAAAATTTTGATCAGTCTCAACACCCTATGGGTTATCAACTCCAATCTACTTCGTTTTATACAAGCGGACAAACGGATATTAATCAAATTGTAGACATGCTGCAAAGGACAATTACTGAAACTCAAGAAGAATTTAGGCGAGAACTGACGTCAATAAAGGGCACTATAGATAACATATGCGTTACTCCAAATTCTCCGACACATAATTCTGAACGTGTGAATGTCATGTCATCAGAAGGCAATCAGAATAATACCACACAGAATGGTAATAACACTACTCAAAACCCACCTGTCCATTTTAAGGAGTGGAAAGTTATATTTGATGGTGTAGGTAGTGTTTCCGATTTTCTTTTTAAGATTGACACCCTTTGCTTACGGAACAAATGCTCTCATCAGCAGTTATTAGATAATTTCCATATTTTTCTCTCTGGAAGAGCTGAGACTTGGTATTGGTTTTTTATCAAACAAAACCCTACAGCAAACTATCCTTTCTTAAAATTCTCGATTACCAAGGAATTTGGAACGCTTGAAAAAGATCATGACGTTGTAATTAGAATGTCTTTGAAAAAGCAAGGTCCTCGGGAATCGTACGATGAATTCCATTCTGCAATTGTTGCCATGAATTCTCGTTTAGGTAACCCTATGACTGACACCCAACTAATTGATATTTTGAAAAAGAATTTAAATCCGGGATTAAGATATATCTTATTTAACTCCAATCACACAAATTTAGAGGATTTTCGTGAGGCAGCCCGTAAGGCTGAAAAGCTTTTATGGGAAAATAAAAATCAATATCCCTTATTGCCTAGTCAACGGCACGTAAATGAAATCAAGTTAGATGAGGGGATAAATAAAAGCGATAACGACCCTCAAATCGAAGCCCTTCAATTAAAACGTAAAACTGATTACTCCAGAATACTTTGCTGGAATTGTACTTCTTATGGACATTCATATATATATTGTCCAGAAGAAGAGCGTAATTTATTCTGCTTCAAGTGCGGTGAGAAGGGCGTTACAACCCCTAAATGTCCAAATAAGCATATGGAAAACAGCAAACCGAGCGAGTTTACAATCGGGGATACTCGTTCGGGTTATTAAGTCCCGAAATTATACCATCCAATAGTAATAATTTTAAAACAAAACCGATCTCCAACAGAATCTTAAAGTGTAGGCGTCGATTTAAACTTCGTAAACATTTTCGAAAAATAATTGCGTCGGTTCACTTATGCGATAGCGACGACGATAGGCCTTATGCCAAAATTAAAATATTTGATGACACCATAATTGGGTTATTGGACTCTGGGGCTAGTGTGTCCGTTTTGGGTAGAAATAGCGTGGAATTTCTTGATAAACATGCAGTCCATATTAAACCTCTCAATTATACAATTTCGACAGCCGACGGATCCCGCCAGAGTATCATAGGGTATGTTTGTATACCGGTAACATACAAAAATGTGTGCAAACAAATAAATTTTTATACCGTGCCCTCACTTAAACAAACCGCTTACCTGGGTTTGAACTTTTTGAAGGAGTTTGCCTTAGCACCAGAAGTAATACCATGCGTTAACGAGATACAATTAGATGACACGAATTTTCACAAGCTAAATTATGAACAGAAATTAGAGCTCGAAAAGGTTATTTTAGAGTTTCCTTCCTTTTCGAAACTTGGGCTTGGAAGTACTCCGCTACTGGAGCATATTATAGATACCGGCGATGCTACGCCCATAAAGTCCAAGCACTTCCCAATGTCACCACCACGTCAGGCAGAGGCTTATGCCGAAATTGATAGGCTCTTAAGTTTAAACGTAATAGAAGAATCTAACTCCCCATGGTGTAGTCCAGTTGTTTTGGTGAGAAAACCGGGCAACAAGATTCGACTTTGCCTGGATTCACGTAAAGTAAATGCGGTAACTAGGAAGGACTCATATCCATTGCCCCATATAGGAGGTTTACTTTCTCGTTTAAAAGATACCCATTTTATAAGTGGAATTGATCTAAAGGATGCATTCCTTCAGATCAAGCTTTCGCAAGATTCAAGGGAAAAAACCGCTTTTGCAGTTCCTGGTAAACCCTTATATCAGTACCGCGTAATGCCCTTCGGCCTTTGCTACGGACCACAAACAATGAGCCGACTGATGGATAAGGTCATTCCATCCAGGTTAAGGGAAAACGTATTTATCTACTTGGATGACCTGTTGGTGTGCAATGCTAATTTCGAAACCCATATTGACACGTTAAGGCAAGTTGCTAGGTGTTTAAAGCAAGCTAATCTTACGATAAATATAGAGAAAAGCAAATTTTGCCAACGAGAAATTAACTACCTTGGTTATAAAATAGGTCACAGTTGTCTTAAAGTGAATGACGAAAAAGTTGACGCTATTAGGAATTTTCCCCTCCCTAAAACACCTAGGCAAGTAAGGCGATTTATAGGAATGTGTAATTGGTACCGATGTTTTATTAGAAATTTTGCCGAAATGTCTGGTCCTCTTACGGATTGTTTAAAAAAATCGCTTAAGCCATTTAAATTATCTGATGAAGCAATAGATTCCTTTAGCAAATTGAAAGACGCACTTTCTACAGCTCCTGTTCTGGCACAACCAGACTTTTCACGGGAATTTATAATTCAGTGTGATGCGTCCAAAATTGGGATAGAAGGTGTACTTTTTCAAAGGGATGACCATGGTCAAGAACATCCAATCGCTTTTGTGTCACAGAAATTAAATCGCTGTCAGAAAAACTATACTGTGACAGAGCTGGAATGCATGGCAGCAGTTATATGTGTGAAAAAATTTAGGCCATATATCGAAGGACTTCCATTTAGGATAATAACTGACCATGCAAGCCTTCGCTGGCTTATGAACCAGAAGGACCTAAATGGAAGACTGGCGAGGTGGAGTTTGAAATTACAAGGGTTCGATTTTAAAATCGAGCACCGAAAAGGTTCATTGAATATCGTACCAGATGCCCTTTCTAGGTTTGATATTGACTCTCTGAATATTTCTGAAAATATAGCTGATATAGACCTAAATTGCCCGGATTTTAAATGTGATGAGTATCGATCTATAATCGAGACTGTTTCTAAAAACAGCAGCTCCTTGCCAGACATTTATTTATTTATTTATTAGAGTTTTTAAGCCCTTATGGGCCAATAAACCAGAAAAATATAACAAGTGGCATATAAATATAACTTAAATTAATAATTGTCCTATTAAAATTTTCATTTTGGATAACAAAATTACTATCTAAAAAGAAAGAAAATAATTATTTAATATCTGAAACCCCCCATTGCACATAAGTTGAAAGCAATCAAATATAATAGAGTGTAAACTGATTGACAACAAAATGAAGAAGTTATATTGTAAAAAAGGAAATATACATAGAAAAAGGTTTTTAAATGGCAAATTTTTTTTTGATAATTTTTTTTTATTATTAAAATTAAAATATCATTTATTGAAATATTCAAAATTTCACAATTTTAAGTTATCAATATAATAATTTTGGTAATAAGTGCAAAATCAACAACTATATTATGATATTATGAATTTGTTATAAGTTTGGTGATTAGAGAAAATTTTTAAATTTGTCTGTGTATATATATGTATGTATTATACATATCTAAAGAAAGGAAATTTCACAACTGTTTTAAAATCAAATTTTTAAACTTATTAAAGGAATATGAAAATTTTCGCTCTGAATAAGGAATTAAAGAGTTCCATAAACCAATAGATTTTACTACAAACGATCGTTTCATTATAAGTGTATCATATCTTGGAGTAACCAGAACATGAGTTCTTGAAGAAGTACCGAATAAGTACCTACGTCTCAGATATGGTGGGCAATCAGTCCTAATTACCTTATACAACATAAGCAAAATTCTCATGTTAACAAAATCTGGAAAGCTACAGCCAATGAGCGATATTATGTATGATGTTATATGGGCTCTATATTTAAGCCCATAAACATATCTCACCATCCTTCTAAAGCAATGTTCCAGTCTATCCAGGTTGTGCTGCGAAGTACCAGTATATATTTCCATTCCATAAAGGAAAATAGGCATGCAGACAGAAAAAACCAATTTTTTTTTTACACTAACTGGTAGATAACAACCTAGTGCATATAAGCGTTTTAGTGAAAAAGATATCGAAGCAATGATATGACTAATTTGAACATCAAAACTTAAATGACTATCAAGGTATATGCCAAGCGACTTAACATATGATACAAACTCAACAGGGCTTCCTGCCAAGGAGAAGTTAATATTTGTTCGTGAGTTATTGGAAAACAAAACAGCTCTTGTTTTAACCGGATTAAGATTTAAAAAATTTAGTTCAGACCAGTCTGAAATACGTTGCAAATCTTTATTTACATTCAAGGATAAATAATTAACACCGTTTCCATTATCAGACGCAACAAGCTGTATATCATCGGCATAAGCAAAACATGTACAAAAATTTATTTGTGAGAAAATATCATTAACATACATCATAAAAAGTAGCGGGCCAAGTATTGAACCCTGCGGTATGCCCCTATAAGTTTTCAAAGTCGAAGATTTTATACCCTGCACTTCAGTAAAGAGACAATATAAGTAAGAGACAATATAATTTACAAACGAGTCAAATTTAGAAATGGCGCAGAAGATGAAGAGGATTCGCTTTGGCGAATTTGGCTACCTAAAAGTCTTATACAAGTTGCTATAGAGAAATCGCATAATATTGACTCGTGTCATGGTGGATATGCAAAAACTCTTAAACGTGTGCGAGAAAAGTTCTATTGGCCTTCCATGGCAAAAGATGTAAGAATGTTTGTAGATAGTTGCGATATTTGTAAGACAATAAAGCCACCAAATATATCATTAAAACCAATGATGGGTAATGCTTTTAGCACAGCTAGACCATTTCAAAGGATCTACTGTGATTTTCTTGGTCCCTATCCACGCTCCAAATATCAAAACACAGTGCCATTTATTTCTCTAGACCATTTAACAAAATTCCTGTTTTTAAAACCTCTTCGTTCTGCTACTTCCGAAAATGTAATAAGATACCTTCAAAACGAATTGTTTCCAACTTATGGGGTTCCTCAATTTATCATCAGCGATAATGGAAAACAATTTGTGGCAAAAGATTTTCAAGAGTTTTTGCGTAAATATGGCGTTAAGCATATAAAAACAGGACTTTATTCACCTCAAGCAAACGCAGCGGAGCGTTCTAATAGAGAAATCATATCAAAAATTCGATATTTTTGAAAAACGATAAAGACCACCGCAACTGGGATCGCCAAATACCATCAATTTTGTCAGCTCTTCGCAGCGACTATCATACCTCGATTCAATGTTCCCCATATTACGCTTTATTTGGACAAAATATGGTTCAACACGGCTCGTCTTACGCACTGTTAGAAAAACTAGGATGTCTTCAAGACGACATAGGTTTTCAGGAAAACACTGACAAACTAAACAGGATAAGGGCAAGAATATTAAAAAATATGGAACAGGCTCAGAGCGACGCGTCCAAGGCTATAAATGCAAAATTTTTAGAAAAGTTTATAAAGTGCAGGATTAAAAGAAAATTAGGGAATGCTTTATATGAAGTTGAGGACGAGAACGGTAAAAAAGTGGGGAAATATCATGCGTCGGATTTACGCCCATGATTGCCCGGCTTGTGGGTCGTGCCACGCTTAGTTTTGTATCAATGTAAAGTCTCCCTATTCGCTTCTGCGTTATCGTCTTAAAGCGAAGCAGGTTTATAACGACTTTGGGAATTATATTGTAGGCAAATTTGGTTCCTTTTTCCCAGTTTGGCCAGCACTGTGTGTCAATAGTAATTCTATTACGATTACGATAATTATGTACCAGCTACTCGAGTAGTCGAGTATTTTATATGTACAAATACGACCTTTGTACTAAATCGATTTTACTTCCTTTCTATTTCAAAAAACATCGTGTTCTGAGTTCTGAGTCTTTGCTCCAATAAATTACCTAACTATTTTGTAAAAATTTTGACTTCTAGTCCCATAGTATATAAATACTACAATCATTCTAAATAATTGGATTGTGGAATACTTAAGTACGATTGTTAGTAAAATAATTCAGGTAAGAAGTCAAAAAAAAAATTTTATTTAATATGAAATAATGAGGAAATCTATTACTTAGTTTTTACCAAAGACCAGAGTTCACAATAAAAGTATGGTCCAAAACCATTATATTTATTATATTCGGGCTTAAATTGGATCTTCTTTTATACCTCACAACCTGGGATAGGAATATATTTACGGTAATCCCATATCACCCGGGAAGTGACGTCAGTATTCTAACGAGGTGAAGTTTTATACGCAAACGTTTAATAATATTTCAATCCCATTAACCATTTTTCCTTGGATCTACTTTCAATTCATATACATATACAATAACATTATCTACGAAAACTAAATTAATTAAAAAAAAAAAAAAAAAAAAAAAAATGGAACAAATTATAATTTACTTTAGAAATTAATCATTCCCCTAACCTAATATTATACGTACATTATCATATAGATCTTAATATATATATATATTTACAAAATACCTCATTTCTTATAACCACTAGTTGTATATCACTATTAAATTACTCATCTTTTTTTATTCCTAAAAACATATTCATTCATTATTAATTTTCATTCATTCTTTAAATTTCACAATAACATTAATTGGTACATTTTGAATTTATCTCTTACTTTATCACTATATCTCTTTATGACAAATTCTTAATATTGGCACATTACATTGGTCTCTCTTTTTCCTATGTTAATCATATAGCTACCAATTTTTTTTTAATAAGCAAAAAGAAAAAAAAAATTGATCAGTGTTAGTAATCGTCTGTCCGTGATGATACTCTTACCTTACCAATTGTAAAAATTTATTTAATTGTGAAATTTTGGAAGAATTCAAACTATTTAAGAATATAATAATTAATAATTATCTGAATTTACAGTGATGATAAGAAGACAGGTTAAAATATAAAAAGAAACTAGTGAAAGACAAAGTGGAAACAAGTGAAAAAAAAACACAAGCTAATGCTAATGCAAAATACAAAAAAATAAAATTATAATTAACAGCCCACAGCTCTAACGAACGTGTCATCATCAAAGGCCTTTCATGATCAACATCGTCTGGAACTGCAGCCAAGAAAAATTAAATTGTAAGTTTTGAAAAAAAAAAAACCAAAAAAACAAATTTAAATTATTAGCTTGCCTTTTTCTTTTCCCTTTATATTTCTCGTTACACACATCATTATAATTTTATGTTCTCTTTTCGATTCTTTTTCTCCGGCGAATTCAGCCAAGATCAAAACCTTTTGAATTTTAATTCTTTTTGTTTTGATTACTTGTTCTTCTTATTTAACTAAAGTTCAATGACTACATAATGATTTTAAAATTGTTATATACTTAGTTTCATTAATAACATCTAACCCTCAACTACCCTCTAAAAAAAACAAAGAAATCGAATTAACGTTAATAACTTGGATGAAAGAGCAAATTATATGGTTTTATTTCATTATAAGCATAAATTTCGTAATTAATTTAATTAAATATTTTTAAATCATGAATTTCTAAAATAAATAAAATATATAGAGAAATGTTATACGAAATGCTATGCGGTTGATTAATTGAAGATTTTTTTTTTTGAAGGGACAATTTATTTAACTGTCGAGCACGAAATTGTCGTAGGCGTTTTTTTTCTAGACAATGGGAGGGAACAATGTGCTTCGAGTCAAAACACCTGACTGAATAGGTTCAACAAGTGATTGTTTTTATAATAACTACTGGCATTTATTTATATAGGCATGATGAACATTTTCTATTTGTTATGCAAAATAGTGACTCTAAATTCTTAAAACCCCGCCAGACTGAAGATAGCCGGAAGACAAAACTAGCATGCCTACTGAATTTAGTTTCACAGTATCATCTGTTATTATATGCGTAACAACCCTTAATAGGGTGAATAGGTACCTGGGTACCTGTATACGTTTTATATGAAGGCACATGAAAAAAATTAATTAGTTGCTTTATTAACGTGTGATAATCTAGCAGAAAAAGTTGCGAAATTCAGCAAAAGTTGCTAAATTCAGCAAAAAACTTGCTGAGTTTAGCAATTTTTTTTGCTAATGTTAGCAACTTTTTCTGCAAAGATCCTCCCAGCAAAAAAGTTGCTGATATTACAAATTTTTTTTTTTTGTGTAGGATTTTAAAAAATATATGAAAAGGGGAAAACCAGAGTAAAATTCTAATATTATATCATTAACCATCGATTTTTTGTACAATACAAGACAAAAAATTAGATTTCTCATACAATTTGCATGAAGGTACCCAGGTACCTATCCACCCTATAGAAGGTGTTTTTTTTCCACACACATAAGGGTTAAAACAAAGTACAAATGATGAGTAAAAACCAAAAGCTGCAATGGTTGCTATAAAATAGTTCATAGTAGTCTACTTAATACAGTAAAAAGTGGTTAGTATTAGACAAATATTGGATATTCATTTATATGTAGTTGTCATTATATTATATATCTAAAATGCTATTCTTCGCCAAGACATTCATACTTGTCATCTCTTTTTGGAATACATTGTATGCACCCAGAAAAAAAATATGTTTAAATATGGTCACTAGACTGGCCATAGCGTTATATAGAAAAAATTAAAAATGTTAAATCCAAAAGTTTTCGCACTGAAAAATATGAGGTTGGAGATAACAATAATAATGCATATTTTTTTTTTTTTTTTTTTTAATTCCGAGTACCTCCGGGTTGAGCCCAAACTTTTATTACATTACCCATTTGTCACTATTTTTGGACAATTTTGGAGTACCCGGAGGTACTCGGAATTAAAAAAAAAAAAAAAAAAAATATGCATAATTATTGTTATCTCCAACCTCATATTTTTCAGTGCGAAAACTTTTGGATTTAACATTTTTAATTTTTTCTATATAACGCTATGGCCAGTCTAATGGTCACCTCCAACAAAACTATTTTGAAAGAAAAATTTTAAACATATTATGTTTAATTTAATCATACTTTTGTCACCGACAAACATATTGTGGTTAAATTTGTCCTCCATCAAGAAACAACAACCATATTATGTTTGCCTCCAAACATGTTTTGGTAAATAATAAATAAAGTATGCCTAACACTTATAATAGCATGGTTTCTTTTCAACCATAGCATGTTGCTCTTGCAAAAGAGGAAAATACTATTGTTAATTTAAAAACAAATTATTGTCATATTTAACCAAATCATGTTTAAAGACAACTATTATATGGTTGTGGCTTCTTGATAGAGGACCAATTTAACAATAATATGGTTGTCGGTGACAATAATGTGGTTAAATTAAACATAATATGTTTAATTATTTTGTTTAAAAATAGTTTTGTTGCAGGTGACCATTTTTAAACATATTTTTTCTCTGCGTGTGGATATTAAATTTATTCAACAAATCTTTCGAAGGTACAAAGGAAGTGCAACATGGGATATTTGCATCCACAAAATATATCATTTATAACTCGTAATAACGCATCATGGAGTTATTATTGCATACTAATAAGTGGAGTTTATCATCAAAAATACTCTTGCAATACAGGCATTACTTCTAAATTAGAATTGCATGTTCTTCAAAATGGTGCATACCTGCCGTATGCTTATAGCTATTACCTTTTGCCCAGAACTTATTTAATTTAGATTGAATATTATTAGTAAAATAATCTTTCCAAGCAACAAGCGGTAATTGTATCCATTAGTGTATTAGGATTCATAAAAATCTTTAAAATATCCTTGTGATAATAAATTGCCACATTTTATAACGAAAATTTTTTTTCGAAAACTTTAAATATATTCATTAGACTGTCTCACTTTTAATTTTTTTCGAAATTCCTTCATGAACATCGATTTTCTTAATCTACTATAAAAACCAAGAATTTTGGTGAATACCACTTAAATATTGATGAACGGGAAGTGGTCTCTCAAATCGTTTTCCATGTTTTTAGGCAAAATTCCTTTTTTCCATAAAATTCAAAAATCTTGCTTTAGTAATTTGCCTCAAACTCAAGCAGTTCTGAAAGGATTAATTTAATTAAAGTCATCGAGCATTTTCACAAAACGCATCCAAACTCCAACAAAAGTACAATTTTAGCAAATTTGAAAAAATAAAAAACCAACATCAATATCTTCTTACTATATAATAATCTTATAATATTGTATGTATGTATAATGTATTTATAATAATATATTTACTGTATAATAATGTATTTATGAAATTGAATCAAATTTACAAATACACAACTTTAGTCATTTTTTATTTTATCTAAAACACGCAAAAGTGAAAAAAAAAATGTTAAGTTCGTATATGAAAATCTGAATTTGTAATGCTATGACTAAAAAACCATCGAACAAAATGGCAATGTTGCTTTAAGAAACATTTTGAAAATTTAATAAGCTTTCTAATGGCTGTAATTAGGTTCAAATCCGTTCAGAACTGCTTGAGTTTGAGGCAAATTACTAAAGCAAGATTTTTTTTTTTATTTTTTGAGAAACCACTTCCCGTTCATCAATATTTAAGTGGTATTCACCAAAATTCTTGGTTTTTATAGTAGATTAAGAAAATCGATGTTCATGATGGAATTTCAAAAAAGGTATGAAAACTGAGACGGTCTCATATTCATGTTTTCAATAATTATATATATTAATTCTTTTTAGAGCATCTTTAAATATTAAAAAAAAAAACTAAATTTTGTCGAAGATTTTCAATATCTTCATCAGCCATTTCAAAGTTGTTATAATTAATATAATTGTAAATAAGTTATGTCAATAAATAGATGTAAATTCATATCCGGTAAGTAAGGCAGTGTTTATGTTTGATGCTCTGAAATTTTGAAAGAATAAAAATTTACAGAATTATAAATTTTTTAAACACCCAATATTGTCTTATTAGAACGAAAAAAGTTGTTCCCACTTTTAATAGTTTTTTAAGTTTTTATTCCTTAATATTCCTAGTGTCACAGATCGAAAGTAAACTTAAGTTTTTCTACCAAATTTTACTGCACATTAATAAAGATACCGAAAAAGACATTTTGCTATAACTTCCTCAAAAATCTTTAAAACTAACCGAAATTTTGCCCATGTGTACTTTTGAACCTCACGATCTCCAAGTGCCATTAATCACTTCTTCCTTGTTTGCTAAACTTATTTTATAGATCTCTGGAATTATTATTTGTTTAAGTAAATTGAATTATATAATATTTTGTATGGATTTGTATTGAGCAGTATTTCCCAATAAATTGAAAAATAAATCCCGCCTTCCTGGGAAATGAACAATTCCGGGAAAAGAAAAACTCTGCTCATGACTTATAGATTCAATATAAATCCTACTTCTTAAATACTTGAGCTCTCGGTGAAGAGTTTTAAAGATTCCGCACAACTAAATAATTAATAATTATAATTAATAATTAATTTTTGCCACAATGCCTAATTATTTTGAAATTTAAATTGGAAAATAATCTTCATGATTTTTTATCTATTTATTTTGTATTGAATTTTAAAAGGGAAAGGAAAGAATTTTTAATAAATTTTTGATTATTATTGAGCTAATTATTTTTTTTACCCAGTTATTGACAAAAAATAAATATATATACCAAATATTGATAAGTAGATTAGAGAAAATAGTAAAAAATGCAGTTTTACACTGTGCCGAATTTTTGGTATTCTCTACTTAGCAGGGCTGTGGAGTCGTCCGAAATTTTTTTAATTCGACTCCGACTCCGACTCACGACTCCGACTCTAACTCTAACCGTGATGCGAAGTGAATGAGACGTAAAATTATTTCTCTTTTGTGTAGAAACATCCTTACTAAACGAATTATGGGAATCTCTGAGTAATGTGCATAATAAAAACATGAGTGTTATGGTAGGAATTAAAGGCAGGCCGATAAAGATGTTTCTACATAAAAGAGAAATAATTTTACGTCACAATTTTTCTAATACATACTAGTATTTATGCGCTATAGCAACACTTATTCTGTACAATGTTGAAAATATTGCTTTTTTTATGTTTTATTGAATTTGCCAACAACGTTTTAAAAAGAAAAAATTAGTGATTGTTGTACTTTTTAATAAAAAATGGATACAAAATTAAAATATGTAAAATTCCTCTCTTTCTATATTCCTGTTTTTCTTTATCCATTTCAATTGTACGGAATGTGCGTTCAGTTTGGCACTTTGCTTAAGCAAATGACATTTGACGAAACTTAACGAACAGTTTCATTAAGTACATTATAATTGGTCACATATGTTTTATATGTATTCGCACAATGGCTTAAGTTGATTTAAGCGGCTTAATGCATATTATGATTGTGCCTTAAGTTTTGCTAATGTAATTTAGACTTTTTCCCGCACGTATAAAAAATATACCTAAATATACTTAAATAGTAAAGTACTTGAATCAACAATTTCTCATAAAATAAATTAAGATCTACTTATTCATATTGATCTGCAAAATATTGCATCGCCAATTTCGAAGAATTTTTATATTGGAAAATATTAGAAATTTTTTTAAATTTTTTATGCCGAAAAATTTTGGAGTCGGAGTCGCGCGTTTTTTTGGGTACTGCGACTCTTATTCCGACTCCGGTACATAAACCTCAACTCCGACTTCGACTCCGACTCTACAGCCCTGCTACTTAGAATAAGATTTTTTGGGAGTTGACTTTAAATGGGATCTGTAATAAATAATGAGCCTATGTTCATAAAGTCTGTCACAATAAAAATGCTAGTGTTTTCTAAATTTCGTGGGAGTACTATCATTCATTAAAGTATTAGGCTCGTTTAATAAAACTGTGTTGCACCATTCTAAATATCATTATTTGATAAGTGTTTTCGCTTATAAAAGAGTTTTCTATGTATCTTATTTATAAGCGGCCTATTGTAAATTATACTGATAACGATCTTTATATAATTTGGTTTTGTGATTTATAATCTAATAAGAATTAATTGCACCAAATGTTATTACAATATATTTTGATTGCTTATGGTTTAGGCTAAAGTGATTTTCGGAAGCAAACTTCATATAGAACCAGTGATTCAATTAACAAGAAAGTTAGATGTATTGCTTTTAGTCATATAATACTATGTTTTGTAAGATTTTATAACAGAACGAACCTACATACCAAAGCTGAGTTTGTGTGATGTAAAAATTGTTTTACTGGAATAACAAACCATTTGGATACATAAAAAAGTCTTTAATGAGGTTTGTGTCCCTACCACTTTTTCTAATAACCGATTGTACTTGGCTTTAATCCAAAACTACTTAAAAGAACAAAAACTGGAACTAGACACTTTAAATTTGACATACAAATTATTCGTATACATCAGGGACCGCAACGGATATAAGTGATTTAAAAAAAGTTTATTTATAAGAGTTATTTTGTAAATTAAAAAAAATTCCATCCAAAATAGTTAAACGTTAAAATAAAAAGGCCGCTAATTATTGTTAACAGCTAAGGCACGAGCTATATGTTTACATTTGTCCTTCAAGTTGTGCTGAAAAGGGTCAACAAGAAAAAGAAAGACAAAAACATGAAAAACAAGAAAATGTTCTTTGGATTTCAAGAAGAATTCTTGGCAAAAAGTACGAAAAACAGAAGTAAGGAAGATCATGTAAATCAATTAAATAGATAATCATTCATTTAAAGCAAATTTCGATCTACCAAGGTAAAATACCATTTGGTTTATAGATTGATGTTTGACTATTGACGTCATCCGTCTTCAATGTAGGTGGCTGTTAAACGGCAAAACCCTCCGAAGAGATTGTGTGGTTACAATCGAAACTAGTCAGGGCAACCTGTCCGTGAAAGCCTGGGCTCAATTCTCAGCTCAGTCAAGAATGAAAAATTATCAATAAATTTTAATTAATTTTCATGTTGTAAAATTCCTTTCTTCATAAAAATCATTTAATGAAAATTAAATTCAATGAACTTAAGCCTAAATTAAATAACGAAATTTGGATTAAAAGTTGCAATAAACTCTTAAAAAAGAGTTTTAACCATCATAAATAAAACTCTTTCGAGGACTTTTATTTTTTCCGTCAGAAAACAAAACTTATTTCAGTTTTATTTTTTCAGCCGTAATTAAATTTTGCATATTCAAGTAATTTATTTTGCATTTTGTTTATTGAAAAGCAAAATCGGATTTTTTCAACAAATAATAATGATAATTAAATAAATTTGTTTTTGACATTTAAAAATATTTTCAAAGTATTAATAGCAGACACCAGCAGAATAACCGCAAATGTGTTTCGTCCTTGTTTACCTTGAAAACTTGATGTATTTAACTCAAACAATTTAAAAAAATATAATTTGGGAATTTTTGTTACTTTTTGTGAATTATGTTACGTTTTAATCAACATAAACTCTGCAAAAGAGTTTAATTTTATGACGGCGAAATGAGTTTTATTTAAGTCGGAAAAAAAACTCCTTAAATGAGTTTTATTTTAGACGGAAAGAATAATACTCCTCAATTTAGTTTTATCTTAGGCGGAAATAATAAAACTCTCATTTTAAGAGTTTTATTCGACCTTTAATTTTTAAGTTGAAAAAAAAATCTTAACTGTGGACTCGGCATCGTTTTGCTAAGATCACCATAGATTCTGAAAGAGTTTGTCAATACGTTTATATTGGCATATGATAGTTAGGTGGTTCGGTGACTTTAACATGAAGAGTTTTGAGGTTTGAATTGTCTGTATAACTGTTATTTATGGTCCCTGGTATTTATTAAGGCATTCGGAATGTGGCTGTGCTTTTGATTACAGAATTATACAAAATAAAAAGAGCATGAATTAATCGAGTTAGAATTACTTAAGGACACATAATATATCTATGTACTTTAGGGAGTCATAAATAACACTTCTGGTGCTTCAAATGGTAAGGGTCCTTATTCATATCTATGTTGTTGGAGAATATTTGAAGCTAATTGTGCTTATGGGGGAAACAGTTTTGTTTTTTTTTTAAATTATATTGAAATTATGTGTGATTATTTATTTTTTTCGGCTTAAGGTCTTGAAACGATAAAAAAGGTATAAATAAAAACCAATTCTTTTATTTTAACAATTTATTTTCTCCGATATTTCGGTTAACTTCGTTAACCATTTTCAAGGAATCTAAAAACAAGTAATTTTCTTTATTTTACAACAATACAAAGTTATAATTTAAATATTACGTACATAAGGGGTTAATCTGTTTTACCGCGTCTTTTTTCACAAGCCTAAAACGTTGAACAAAACTAATCAACTCAAAACTAATCATTTCTTATTATGTTTATTAATTATGTGTCGATATATTTGAACGCAATTGTCTATCTTATAATTAAGTCGTGTGTTTGTTGGAACATTTATTATATGTAACATTTCCAATGTAAATCTCTTTTTATAATTGTTCTCTTCCTGCAGTATTCTAACTTTCTCAAGTCTGGTTTGTGATCACTTATTGCACAGTGGACCGCAAGTGCAGCTTTTTGTTCTAATTGTTTGTCTTTGTTTTTCAGGTATGATTTGTGTGATGAAATTCTAATCTTTGTTGTAGCTACATATGTTTTGTTGCACAACTGTGGACCATTACAGTTAATCTTATATATTAGGTTTGATCTGTCATCCTTATTCAATTTGTCTTTAGTTTTACTAAACACTGAAATTTTAAAAAATTATAAATATATTAATCAAAAAAGCTTTTTTATTCGAAATAATGCATTACCATTTTTAGATGATTTTAGGCTTACGGACTGTTCTTTACGAAGCCCGCTTAGCCCAATTTACACTATACGATTTTTGTCGTTGCGACTTTTACCTAATAGGTGAGAGGGAAGAGAGGAATTAATAGGGGTACACAGGCGAGTGTACTCTTCGATTCGTTTTGTTTATTTATTCGTTGTGTCAAAATATATGTACACATAAGGAGTTGTAACGATAAAAATCGTACAATGTAAACATTAGACCGACTTCAAAGAAGAAACGAAAATAATCGCAACGACAAAAATCGTATAATGTAAATTGGAACTTATTCAAACATTGCTGGCTACATGTTGGCCTTTATTGCGTTGCTTGTTTATCGGCATGAACCATGAACTTCACGTAGCCTCACAGAAAATAATTTCATAAGTCCATTTCTCGAAATCCACTTATTTGCTAATTTCGATTTTAATAAGTCGATGGTTGCAGTCGCCGTATGGTACTTATCCTGATGATACCATATTATTACATTGACCGTTTCGCGAGCTCTGGTATAATTTTTAAAGAAAAAAGGTCCGATGATGCCACTAGCGTGTTAACCGCCCCCAAACTGTTTTTTAATGCAATAAAGTTTGTAGGGTGTGTTGTGGATTGTTCACACTCTGTATGTTGACATTTTTATTATTAATCCATAAATAAGCCTCATCGCTACACAGTTTTGTGATCAATCGATGACGGATTTTTAAAAAAAAATTTAGAAAACCTGGTAGAGATGTTCAAGCGTGAATCATTTTACGATTTTTTGCCCCTGTAAACTGATCATAAAAGTCAAAAAGTAAGAGCAGAATGACAGTTCTGTCAGTTCTGTTAGACTTAAGAAAACATCCTTTATACAATAAATATTTATTTTGAATAAAAACCTTTGACGGCTGCATGTCAATTGCAAAAAAATTTTAAGCAATAGTTTTAAGATTTGTCATTTTACATCTTTCATTTTGCAATTTTCGGGCTATTTCCGAAAACGCATCATCCCGACAGGTATTAAAAAACAAACGATAATTCTTAAATTTAAACACTTACTTGACTATATCAACATATAAAACTTTTCAAGCGAAAACAGATAATTTTTTGTAAGCGTTGGTTGTGCACAAAATATTGTACATATGAATCTCCATTTATTAATGTTGCCGTTTAAGTAGCAGTTATGGTAACTAAATCGCATTTCCTTTTTTAACAGTTGCTATTGTCATTGGTATTGCTTTTTTTCTTTGCTTTTTATTATATTCTGTGTTGTTTCTACATATTTTTTTATATCCAGGCATGCAGCTATGGCAGCATATTCAACATAATATTTCTTGCACACAGAATGGTTTTATTAAATGTTAAACATATACAGTTGTTTCAGGAGTAATGTAAGCAAAATGTATGTGTGTATGTGTTGCTTTAAAGAAAAATAAAATAAAAATAGAAAATAATAAAGCAATACAAATTTTGAAGAAAAGAAATTGTTATGCTCAAGCAAGCAGTTAAAGAGACCAAAAAACCCAGTTAACAAACACAAGAAATATAAAAAAAAAACGTCACAATACTGATTTTGCTGTGTGGTATTACGCGTATGAATTTAAATAACTTGAATTTTTCAAAATTGTTTTCAAATTTTAAAAGTTTAGTATGATTAGTTGTTGAATGCAGGACTGGGGTCAAATTTGTTATTACACATATTCTTAATAACAAATTTTCGAAGAGGGTATTATGTATTTCTACGGAATCTTGTAAAAGATAAAAATATTTGTCCTAGACCCATCTCTCGACTCATCGAATAATTTAGAGCGCTCCGAACCTATGGTGGGCCAAATAAAGGTCACAACTTTGAAAACAACGAAGTCTAATATCAACTAGGCTCCAAACAAATGTCCATAAAGCATTTTTTTCACAATATTAATAAATGTTTATATATTATTTATTTTTTTTTTGTAAAATTTAGCCCAAAAATGTTTTAATTAAACCAACATAAATCACATAAGCATACCTTAAATGCAAATAATGAGCCCAGGAGTGGAGTTTTATTAGCAAATAGGGAGATCAAACGGTTATTATTCGACCGGTTTTAACCGGTTATTTTAGCTTTGCCCAAGTCGGTTATTTTAAAATGCCCATTTTTCGAATATCGAATAAACCGGTTATTTTGGTATAATAAACCGGTTATTTTAGTAATGTGTAATTTATTCTCCTTACTCTTGTTGTAAATGTACCCGTAATTTAAGTATTTTCTAATTAAATATTGGCCAAACTTAAACTTTTTATGAACAATGTCAAAACAAACTGTAACAAAGGTCAAAAAACATAATGAACACTGTAAATACAAACACTGTAAATACAAAAAAAAAACTATTCAAAATACTACAAAAAAGTGTGCAGTTAAAAAGTAAATAGTTATTTGTGCATGAGTATTCTAAATATGTTTTTATATAAAGGATCTCTCTATATATTTTTCGAACGCGATTAAAAAGACAAAGTTAGGTGCTTAAAGTGCCCTAAAATGATAAGTAACAAAGGTTCTTCCATGTCACGACTTATAAATCACCTTTAATTAGTATACATGCTTGACATTAATGTGATCCAAATGAAACTTAACATCGTTCGAAGTAGTTCTAAGGAGACGACAAATAATACTTTACTAAAATACGATGCAAAAAATGAATCATTGGGCGAAATATTAGCCCGTTGTGTTGCCGAGGACGTAATGGCCGTTAAGGCACTAAAAATTCTTAAGTAGTTCTAGCATCTCTTCATGCTGAAAACTACAATATAACGGTGGAATCAACGATATGGAAAGAATTAAAACACCAAGAACTACAAAACAAAATTGAAGAAGTCAAACAATATCATGGAATGTTTTAAATTGTAGTCGACGAATTGACAAATATTTTACACAAAAAGAATGTTCAGTTCACTATTCGTTTCTATATTGCTGAAAAAAAATAATTTGAAATATATAATCCTGGCTAAGAGGTTTTGTTTGCAACTTTTGAAAAATATGGTTGATTTATATAGATAGCTTAACCACCAACAAATTAAAACTCATTCAAAATAAATTTTAGAGAATAGGTATTTTAAATAATAACTTTATAAAATTCCTATAATTCATTTGCTTTTGCAAAACGGTTGTGTAGATCAAATATCATTCAACAGTTTCTAAATTACATTATACAAATATCTTCTTACAAATAAAGTTTAGTAAATCAATAAAAAAATTGTTGAAAATTTAGCTAAATTTGATCAATTTACTGGTCCCACTTTTCTTGGATTTTATCGTAAAATATTTGTTAGGTCTGATCTAAGTCATATCTATGAATTTTGTTGGTTCATTACCTTTGCAAATTGTTTTGTTTTTATTCAAATTAACGTTTTATTTTAAAAACTTATTTGATTTTTGTGTTTTTAAGTATTCGAATTAAAACCGGTTAACCGGTTATTTAAAAATTGCTTAACCGAAATCCGGGGTTTTTAAAATAGCAACTATTCGTAATATTCGAAAACAGGTTATTGAAAAAAGTCGAATAATCGATCTCCCTATTAGCAAAGGTTAATTTTAGATACTTAAACATAAAAAAGGATATAAACTGCAATGTAACAACTACCGCGGAATTATAATGCACAGCATTGAAAATAAACTTCTAACATATATAATCGAAAGATTTTTCAAAAGATATAGTAGAAGACTATCAAGCAGGCTTTAAATCGGGCAAATCAATTGTTGGCCAAATATTCGTAATCCAACAGGTACTGGAATAGGGCTCTTAGTTCAGTACAAACACACCACGTCTCTACATTGAATATAAGCAAGATTTTGATAGTTTCAGTAAAGCGTATATAAATGCTATAGCGTGAAACAACTTAGAGTCCCAGTGAAGGTAATAATATTGGTAAGCATAACTGCGGTAAGGTATAGAATAAACTTTCCAAGCCCTTTCAAATTAACACCGGAGTAGGGCAAGGCGATATATTATCAACTGAATAATTTATAAAAGTCGTGCAGCGAATTGTAAGGAACGCATCGCTGGTATCGGTAGGCACTCTATGGAATTCGAGTTACCGTTTAATGTGATTGACACCTGATTTGAAGATTGGTTAACTGTTTAAGAATTTCATAGAATAAATAAGGCAGCAAACGAAGCATTAATGAGGACAAACCGACGATAATGCTTGATAAAAGCAAAGTTCGAGCTACAAATATGGATTAATATTTGTAACTTCGAAGATGTTGAGAATTTTTAAAAATAAGGCTCCCTGATTTAAGTGCACTTAATTTACAAAAAAAAAACATGATTAAGACCAGGAGTTTTTCCGTTATTGAAAAAATTTCATGTTGTTTAATTTCCTATGCTTATGCATAACATCACAAGAATCAAAAACCATCCACACACAAAATTAAATTTTTTAAATTTTAGTGGGAGTCTGTTAACATGCAGCTTTTTTGACTGTAAATTCAAATTTTGCACTATTTGAATTGAGAGCAGATTTGATGTATTCAATCGCCGTTAGTTATTGTGAAAAAATTTGCAATACCTCAAAATTTTTTTTAATGCTGTGAAAAAAATACCAACCATCACTAAAGCTTGTAAAAAATAGTGCAAACTAATGTATTTGCAGTTTTAGTTAATGATAGTGCAATGCTGATTTAAATCAATATTTAGTGCACTGCCCACAACTATGAAGTTCACCTAGAAAAAAACATTTTTCAATATTGTCAACTCTTACAAAACTATTTTTAACGAAAATAATTGAATAAATTATGACTAACTTAACCATATTATTGTCATCGGCAACCACGATTATGGTTAAATTAGTCTTTCATATTTTGGTTGTCTCCGAACATGTTATGTTAATAATAACAAAAATATGTTTAACACATATAATAGCATGATTTTTCAAACATAGCTTGTTACTTTTAGAACATAGGAACATACTTTTGTTTATTTAAATACAAATTAAGATTTTTCTGCTTATTTAACGTTTGTGAGAATAAAAATAGTTTTGTGAAAAATTTTGGGTTACTTCGAAGAGGCTACAAAATCCATAAGCAAATCAACTGCTACTTTTTCTAACGCTTTTGCGCTTGTTAACAGTTTTCGGACACTATTACAAAATATAATAAATGAATCAATGGATATGGAAAATAGTTCAGAGTCCCAAACATATGCAGTAGCATTAGCTTGGAATGAAAGATTTGAGAGTTTACAGAATAATGAAACATATTGCTTATCTACAATTCCTGACTATCGATAAAAAGCTCGAATATTTAAAAAATCATTAACTTCTATAGAAGCAACGTTTTATTGCGCTGCTTGACATTACTCTTCATTTTGAAAAAGTTCTGATATGTTTACCAGAACATGCCTTTGGAGCATTAAAAAAGAAAATAGAGGGACAATCCGAGGAGAATGAACCTCTCTCTTTCCATAGATATGGTTATACTAAAAAATAAATCGAAATACAACACTTTACATTTTTAGAGTCGCAAATTCGATTTTTTCTGGCGCAATGACATGTTACAGCAAAATGTAAGGAAAATAGCGCAGCAATATAAAAGCTATCAAATGAGTTCTATAGAATCTGAGAAACTTTTTTCACTGCAGGTCTGTTTCAAACGAACTTTCGAGAAAACTTTTTTTATAAAAAGGTCTTGTTAATAGTTTTTTTTTTTTTTTTTTTTAATAAAACACTTGCATAATAAAAAAAATTATCTTACATGAGTTTTGTTAATTTTCACTTGAATTCAAATTCAATATTCACATTGGCATCGCCAATATTTCTTTGTGGGTATGGCTATCGTATCGGCAAAGAGAAAAGAAGATTTTATATAACTTTTTTTTATGTACATTTTATAGCTTTAAGTAGTGGTATAAATTGCGTATACTTTATTAGGATTTATCAATGTAATAAAAATAACAGAAGATGGATTAATAATATTTCGTTTTAATGTGCTAAATTCCCAATTCGTACTCTTGATAAATGCACACATATATGTACGTATGTATGTACTTATACATACTCTGTGCATGTGTTTATGTCAAAGAAGGAGAAAGGCCAAATCTTAAACACTTAAAATTCTATTATCAACAATAGAGAAAGAGAAAAAGAGATTTGCTAGTAAATTATTTGTGTGGTTAAGCATGTAGGATTTGATAAATTGCAGCTTATGTGATGCGCTAAGCTGCAATATATTTTTGTGTGGCCCTAACAAAAGAATGTAAACTTATATCCTGGTCGTTTATTCTTTTTGTAAAAGTAAAAAAACCTTAATTTAAATAATATACGTATTTGATTAAGAAATTACCGTTTTCTTCGTTATTTTACTAACCTTTAGTACAAAAAAAAACGAACTGGGATTAAATAATAAATTCTCTTTTTGAACGAGCCCCAAAATTACTTTATTAGTAACACTGTGTCATTGTTATAAGTAACCCTTCCAAATAAGTCTCGGATTGGAGTAACTCTTAATTATTAACGGGCATTGATGATTCTTTCTACTTATTTTGCATATTCAACTCACACTTAGTGAGAGTGCAAAATTATTGCAATCACTTTCTTGCTGTTGCGTAATGAATTAACAATTAGCAGCCCCACTAAACATGAGGAATAGTGGTGTTAACAAATGTTGTACTAAAAATAAAATAAGTAAGACTGCTTTATTCGGCTATTTCGAATCTTATATACCCTTCACATTGGTGCGATAATGATAAGGAATGAGCGGATAGATACCAAGCCCTATCAAATCAAATAAAGAAGTCTGCCAGGAAGAATAAAAGGCAATGGTTAGATTGTCAGGCCTGGCTGTCCGAAGACGACGCAGGATTTGGAGATATCAAAAAATTATAATAATATATTAATATAAATAACAAGCTGTATATCAGAAAAATTAACTCATAGAAATTCTTTCATCAAGAATTCATAACAAAGAAAATGATTCTTTTTATTTTAATGCTATTTTCAGCCTTGAATACTACCCTCAAGAATGGAAGGCTTCCTTAGTAACCATTATACCAAAGCCAGGAAAGGATCAGACAAAAGTTGAGTCATACATTCTTACTACACAAGGCAACAAAATATAAAAAATTTAAAGGCTTTAAAAACCACTATACAATTTTAATGTATTGCGGTTTCAGTAGAACAAATATGGGTCAAATTTTAAATTCAATGGAGAGGTTATTTTTAAAATATTTTTAAGTAAAATTATAAAATATTTTAGATATTTCTCCACAAAATTAATGATAACTCAAAGAGGGTTAGTCCGATATTATTAAAATGAACTTAGAAAAATTGATATGTTACTAATTTTTCTCAGTAGTTTCGAAGGTATAATAGAAAATTAAAGCAAAAAATATATTTTTAACGTGAAAATAGCAAATTTTTTTATTAAAAGATTTTGTTTGTTGTGCTTAATTCCCTTTTTAAATAATTGATAAAAAATACTGAAATTTATTGTTGGAGGATAAGCTGTTCCTATGCGCATTTCACTGGTTGCTTAGGCCAGATCATCAGGAAACGTTCACCAGTGAAATGCGCATAGGAACAGCTTATCCTCCAACAATAAATTTCAGTATTTTTTATCTATTATTTAAAAAGGGAATTAAGCACAACAAACAAAATCTTTTAATAAATAATAGTATTCCCACAAACAACTTTGATAATAAATTTTTTTTGTATTAAAAAAATCATGAAAAATCGAAAACGGCAAATTTAGATCGATTGATTTATCGCAAAGCCACATGTAATAGCAACAAAATGAGATATCGATCATAGAGATCGATTGGTTATTCTCGAATTTATTCACATTTAAGTGAATTCGTTCACTTTCACAAAATTTTAGTTTTTGTTTGATATATGTACATCAAATTGAGTAGTCAAGGTTCTTCTTTGGATTTATTGAATTTTGAAAACATTTTCCCCATGCTATGTACAAATTTTCACATCGAAAATGCATTACATAGTAACATTCGCGTATTTTTTGGCCTACAATACTGGTTCTATTCTTTGGAAAAACATTTGAATTGGATGAGTTTAAATGTATTGAACAGTAGAAAATTTATATATTATTATTAAAATAAGAAAATAAATAATTATTATAAACTATAAACTCTGGAATGTTCTTTTATTCGATTTTCTCCTATTGTTAAACAACGAAGTGTAACTCTGAATATTCCAGCAAAAATCAGCCATCATGTGTGCATCCAAGCGACCCTGATACCGTTCCTCCATTGTCCGGATTTCTTGGTGGAATCGGTCGCCCTGTTCCTCACTCAAGTCTCCTAGATTTTCAGGAAAACGATCTAAGTGAATCTGTAGGTAGTGAACTTTGATGCTCATGTTACATCCAAGATTCTGGAAGTGAGTTAACATCTCTTCAACTTGCGCAACGTATTTATCACCCTTGTTATTGCCTAAGAAATTTTGAATAACCCATACAAACGAATTCCATGCATTCTTCTCAATTTCTGACATTGAACTGCGAAAATCCGTATTTTTTTTACCAATTGGCGAATTTGTGGGCCGTTAAATTTGCCTGCTTTCCGCTTTTTCATACTCAGATTGGGAAACATCCTTGAAATACACTGGAAACATTCACTAACTTTGTTATGCTCTTTAACATATTGTTTCATCAGACCAAGTTTAATGTGAAGAGTTGGTCATATGATACGATCTCGGGGCACTAGAGCCACATTTATAACATTTGGCATACCTGGAACCAGTGTTTCCCTAGTAGGCCATTGTTTTCTCTTCCAATGTTCTGCCTTAGCTCTGCTGTCCCATAAACACAACTATAAAGCAAGGATATTTGGTAAAGCCGCTTTACAGAACTAAGAAGAAATCTTAAGATCAACACCAATTACCCAGTTATGTTCATCATACATTATCTTCTTCATGACCAATGCAATTGCAGAGTATTCTTCTTTTACTTTGGTTAATTGTGCGAACAGCAAGGAGTGAAATTTATTTCCATTATTCAAAAGGACACACTTCAAGCTGCATTTTGATGACTTGATAAATAAGCGCCATTCGCTTGAATCGTTTTTCTGTAAGCCCATGGTAGTCATTAAACCAGAAATATCTGTGCAGTACAAAAAATCATCCTCATCAACAAAATAATGAAGCCTTCTTATCGAGTACGGTAATACGAAACCTTAGTTTCTTTTGTTATGAGATCTGATTCCTTCATCCGGAACGCAAGTTATTCAGAAGATCTTTTTGACAATTCATGGTCTCTAATTACATCATTAAGCTGGTCGTGAGTCCATGCTCTCGGCGAGAAATGTTTATGTGGGATGAACTCGTTATTTTCTGATGTAGATGGTAGTACTGGATCTGAACTATTTGATTGGTAACACATACTTGAGGTTGAGTGTACTGATGAAGATGAAAGTAGCTGACTACAGCTTGGACTCCGGTTTTGAGCATATTTAATTTATTGTGAATGTAGAACTGCAAGTGTAAGCCCATCAGCAGACCTTGTGGGGTAAGACCATCGCATATGGTTTCCTAACCGGTTTTTCCATGGAGATCTTGTAAATACGGATACTATAATTTGGGATAACCCTTTGTGTTGGCGCAGTTTTTGTGTGCTGCAAAATTTTATGTTATTCCCAAGAAACATAAAAAACATTAAGAAATGTTATGTTTCGGTAAACGGAAAAAATAAAAAAAAGCAACTTAGTCAGTAGTAAATTTATTATTAAAGAAGGCGACTTTTTAAATTCTCCTTAGCCAATTGACACTGGAGTCCCACAAGTCAGCATCCTGGGCCCTCTATATTAGTTTATTTATACTTCGGACATGCAACCAAACAACTACACCCAAACTTCAACATTTGCGAATGATACAGCTTTTTAAAGCGTACACGAAAACTATCATGAAGCATCTCGTTTCTTGCAGGATCATATATTTGAACTGGAAAAATGGTTAAAACAATGGAGAATAAAGGTCAACGAGCAAAAATGCGTACATATAACTTCACATTGCGTCAGGAAAAATGCACCCCTATTAATATCAATAATCAAATAATACCTCAACACTCGCATGTAAAATACCACGGTATACATCTAGATCGGCCTTTAACCTGGAAATAAAATAAAGTATTAGGATAAGATTTGATTAATAATTGTTAGTTCATATTTAAAATATGAAGGTTCAATAAATAAATACTGAAAAAACTATTCTTAAAATAAATGAACTAAACTCAAGCAACGCATCAGTTTTTGTTTTGGTTATGTAGGATTGAAGGCGATTTCGAAAGTTGCATATCTTTAAGGAATATATGACTTTAATCATCCAGCGAGCCCGATTAAAGGCTCAGATGAAGCAATTATTAGTAGTATTCACCTGGTTGCATGCCTTTAAGCTGGTCCTTTCCCTTTGCTGAAGTGTAATGAAATTTTTATTATTTATACCTCATACCTCTATTTATTGTACCATTGGGTTACAATAAAAATTGTTTAGAATCTACCCAGCTTTAAGACTGCAACACTAGTTTTTATACCTTTAAAAGAAATTTTAGCAGTTATAAACCGTTTTTTACAGAATTTATTCAAATGTAGCCAAAAATTTAATATATGGTAGCTTCATGCGTATAAATTTACAAAAGCGGCTCAAAACGCCCATTTTGAATAAAAACTCGACTCGGCATCCTCTAAGCCTTTTCAGAAAAGTCTGAAAAAAAGTCTCAAATATTTTTTGGCGCAACTAATGCACAATTACATGTGACTTTAAAGTTGACAAGTCAGATGTAAAAAGTATGTCGTAAATACTGACCTTGAATTGAATAGACTTTTTAAATGCTTTTCATTAGCTTCACTTCGGAAAATCAAATCTTGTAACGTTAATTAAACCGCCTTTTACTCAATGTAAATGGATGAAACTTTGCAGGCATACATATTCCCGATGACAATACACGAACACATGGGCGTAGCCAGGATGAAATCTAGGGGGGGAGGTAAAATTTTTTTTTGTAAAATGCTTTTTTTACCCGCCTTTTACTCAATGGATCTTTAAGGGCTGTGTGAGATTTTTTCCACTTTGATTTAAAAGTTTATGTTGTTTGAAATGTTCTTATTTTTTTACTTTTAGTCGATTTTTTTAGTATTCATATTCATTTTGTGTTCACAACTGGTCAATATATTAAGGTTAAGAAAAGCGTTTCTTAAAAATGTTTTTTTTTTATTTTATTACAAATAACCTTTTATTAAATTTAATATAATAGAATTGCAACTGAAAAGCACGCAGTATCTTTTTCACAGTTAAATCGTTTTGATTTCAAAGGCCAATAGATAGATATATATTGGTATTTCTTTTTAATTTTAATTTACTTTTATTTTGAAAAATAATAGCGTCTAATTAGTAAACTACAAAATGTTTTCAATATACATTTGTATATGTATGTTTTCCTTAATTATTCAAACCTTTTTTAAATAATACAAATTTATTTAAAATTAATTTAGCAAAAACTGTGCTACATGTTTAATCGTGTTTCAACATTCTTATTTGGACGGATATTAGTTATACTATGCTAAATTTCAATATTTTTGAGTTCAATATAAAATAAATATAATTCATATCAAACAATCTACTTCCTACAATATTTGATAATTAATACTTTTGTGATAAAATTTCAGTTCCGTATATTATAAATAGAAAACATTTAAATTAATTACTGAAAAATTGCCAACATTTTAATTATTTTATATATTTTTTTTTAAATACCAAAACACATATCCTCATATTACGAACTCATAATAGAAAATTATAAGCCAATTTTGTTTGTTGTATAAAAAAGCAACAACGCAGAGTATGGTAACTAAAATTTTACTGCATTTATTTAAACAGCGTACACCAGCCATAATGACACAACAAAAACAGACAAAACCAAATGTTAAAGTTATTATTTTTTTTTAAGAATAAATAAATACCTAACTGTACATATCTATACGTATGTATGGTAGTATAAAAGTAATATAAATATAAATTTTATGACAGAGTTTATGGTGACAGAAGTTGACTCTACTTGCCTTAAAATCCTAAATGGTTTTTAAGCCAAGTTTGCGTGGAAGAATTCAATTTTCTCAAAGATCGATTGTTGATCTTAAAGATTTATTGATGTCAAAATATTTCAGAATTAATTTGTTTGTACTGTTACTCCGAAATGGCTAGCGCAATATATCTATGACGGTATTAATATGGGCATAATAGAAAAACATACTAGATAAATTTTGACACCGGGAATAACAAACCTTCCTAACAGCCGTACCTAAACAAAAGCGGCACGCGTTCCATACAATAGTAAAGTTGTCTGCTTTTTTTTATTTATTTATTTATTTAATTTTCCCGTCTATAGATTAAAAATCCTTACAGACATAAGTGCTTAAATTATAGTACATATAATAAATATAGAATAATGATATTAACTAATTTGAATTTTAATAAACAATAATTTTTCCTTTTAAGGCATCATTACTATCAGAAAAGTCAATTATATTATATAGATTATTAAATTTCAAGCAAATTTGACGAAAGGAGTCGTTGTTAGCGTAAACTGAACGGTAATACGTTAAATTTAACGGCTGAAAATTTCGTGTAGGTCTCACTGGAACAGTAAAGTTAATTTTGCTTAACAAGTAACCGGAATCGACATCAACGCGTATTAGACCCAGTAAAAACGAAATACTAAGCATTGTTCTTCGGCTTTTTAACGTCGGTAACTTAATAAGACCAAGTCTGCTTTCATATGAAGGTAGTGCAAGCGAATTCCATCCAAGACCTCTTAAACAAAATAAATGGAACTGTTTCTGTACAGATTAAATGCTGTTGATCTACACGCAGAGAAAAAATATAGTTGGGCATGGTTACGGCAACGACACTAAATTTATTGTAACAATATATTGTTGTCGTACACAAAATATTGTTATTTTTATTTAATATCAACAATGTTATAGTTACTGTAAACATGTCCATGTTTATCGCAATTATAAATTTAAGTATGGTTCACTGAAAAATAGTCATTTTTATAACAACTAAATAATGATAACTTCGAAAACATTTTATATTCCTCACAACCATTTAATGATATTTAACAGCCATTACATAATAACTTTCTATACTTGTACTCATAATATGCTTAAGATGCAAACAAAATATCTTTACTCTAATAATATTTTGTTATCGCCATTTGTAAAATAATTTTGCATCAGTTGTGTCGTTTGTATTACATTTGCTTATCGAATTATTTGTTATATAAAAAACCTAGTTTAAAGAAATTATAGGTACATTAAAAAAAAATTATAAAAAGTGTCACAAAATAAAATATCAATGCTAAAAAATGTTGACCATTGTTTTGTGTTAGTTAAGAGAAAAATAATGAAAATTCTATAAAATAATTTATAAATAATTGCGACCTACGACAAAAATAGGTTAAAAATATTATGTTTAAAGTTGCATTATATTATGATGTGAAATATCTGTAACAGTTTAACGTTAAGAATGTCAGTAAGTAAATAAGCATAGCGATAAATTAAAAATATTTTTCGGTTTGTGATTTATTCTACATATTATTATGATTAACATGATAATAATATGATTACTTCTGAACTTATTATGATTGACATGATAATAATATGATTACATTTAATGATAATATGATGTAATAAAAACAGTTATGATTAAGGGAAAAATATTATGATGTAATATTACGAATATATTTGGTCATAATATGATTCAATATTAATCGTAATATGTTGAGTACAATCATGAATCTTATTATAATATGTTGCTCTTAGAATATGTTTACCACAACCATATTTTTTCTTTGCGTGTATATATTAAAGTATGGATCCCATTCAATTGATCTATATTCCAGGATAGGGCGAACCAGAGACGTATATAGGTGTTAAGTGACATATGGATCAGAAAATTCTTTTGACCAACGTTTCAAAAACCAAGAACTCCATTAACTTTATTGACCATTAATGAAATGTGATCACAGTATTTTAGTTTGTGATCCAATAAAATACCGAGATCACCAATAGTGTGATCTCTATCCAGTAATGTTCCATTTAGAAAATAGCTAGTGTCAAGTTTAAAAGAGCGGAAAAATGACACGTGCTTACATTTTTTTATATTTAAATCTAATAAGTTATAATTACATCATTGAGAGAAAAGTTCAATGACAGACCACAAAATGGATTGATCAATAATATCGTTAAAATAATTAAAAATTTTGACATCATCAGCAAACATGAGTATGTTAGAGTGCTGAACAACCGATGGCAGATCGTTAATAAATAATGTAAATAAAATAGGACCAAGATGACTTCCCTGAGGCACACCAGAGAGAACATCAATGAGTTTTGATGTAGCATTCTTAAAGTTTACTTGTTGGGTTCTATCTAAAATATATGATTTTAGCCAATGTACTGCGTTGTTGCTAAATCCCATACGTAATAGCTTGTAAAGTAAAATATCGTGGTTAACTTTATCAAATGCTAAAATCCGTGTAAATAACGTCTGTTTGTTTATTATTAAAAAAACCTTCATTTACAATAGTTGTTTATTGTAAAATGTTAGTAGCAGTGGAACGCGATTTCCTGAAGCCATGTTGACAAGGTGATAAAAGGGAAGAGATTTGATGATATAAACTATCAGTTAATATTTTTTCTAAAAGTTTGGGAATCGCATTCAGCTTTGCAATTCCTCTATAATTCGATATTTCCAGTTTACTTCCACTTTTAAACAACGGAGTAATATAAGATTTTTTCCATTCAGGTGGTAAGGAACCAAGTTCAGTAGATTTATTGAAGATAATTGTAAGAGGAACATATAAGGACTCTGCACAATTTTTTAAAATACAGTTAGGTATACCATCCGAGCCAGGATTAAGAGAGCACCGCAGAGACTTTAAATTTAATAGTACTGTTTCAGTGTCAATAAATGAGAAGTTGATACATGTAGAATGAGGTATGTTATAGGTATCAGAAGTTTGACTATCAAATGACTTTTTTGAATACGTGGTTGCAAAAAAATCAGCAAATAGGTTGCTAATAGAAGCATCATCATCAGCACTCCGAGATCCAAATTTCAAATAATTAGGATACGCACTTGCACGACGCTTACTGTTGATAAAATTGTAGAACGATCTAGGGTTGGTTTTCATTTTAATTTTCATACGATTTAAATAGCCTTTATACGCTAGTTGGCTAGCCCTGTTGTAATAAGATCGTATAATGCAATAATTCGTGAAATCAACAGATGAGCCAGATAGCCTATATTTTTTAAAAAGTTGGGTTTTTCTATTTTTCAATTTAGATAAATAAGGACCATTTTTACTTATAGTTTGTGGGTTTTATTAAGAAATTAATGTTCACGTTACTGTTGATGATACAACGTTGATTCTCTTGTTAAGATTTGCCGTATTAGCGTAAAAGCCAAGCGGTAGAAAACGATCTGCCTTCCGCTCTAGTTTAGGTAAGGCTGTAGTAATTTACTTACGGTCGTTATTACATTTTGCTTTTAGCTAAAGTTTGGATTTTGTACCACGTATATAAAGTTTTTCACTATTTCAACTATGCTTTTAAAGTAAGCTGTAAATGTTAAAGGCAAGTTCAGCCTAACGGGAAGGCTAAAATTAAGTTGATATAATAATCAACGTCCGACAAAATGCTACTTTTAACTAACGGCAGGTTGTAATAATGGCCCTTGATGTGTTTAACTCATATAACAAATTGTTAACTTAACAAATGAAGACAATTGGAAAAACAAACGGAGGATATAGTACAGATTCGATTGTATTACCAACGGATAGTAAGACCCTTATTAATTTTGGTAACCAATATTTTTTTAAACCTCAAAAAATTGTGAAAATAAGTGAACCATTAAGAAACATTTTTGGCCAACAGCTTATTCGGACTTTGTATTACCGCATATTTTTATAGCAATACATTTTTTTTTATAGGGACTTCTGAATTTTGACTAACAACTTTTAGCAAAGTTGTAGAAACCGTAAAGCTGAACAAGTCTTGTGTACATATCAATGCAATCTGAACTCTTCTAGGTAATTTAAATATCTCATAAAGATCATATGATCAAGTCCAAATTTCTCTGTTGTGCTGTATTATTAACTTCGTTTATTTCAAGTATCTTTAAAACTCAATTTGTGTTAGAAAAACCACAACGCATCATTATCATCATCAGATAAAAATATTGTTTATACTTATAAGCTTAAAATCGGGTTTAAGTCGATTTTTTGTTGTTAGCTGCCTGGATGTGTACCTAAGAAAAAAAATAAAAACTAGTTGCAGAGTACATGACAATATACACAAATCTAAAAGTTAGGGACTGTTTTACTCATGGCTGACAGACTTGGGGACATATTCCCAAAGTTGGGGATTTCATGCGAGCAAAAAAGACAAAGAAAATCATTTGGTATTTAAAAAAAATTCGGGGATTTTTTGGGGATTTCAAACATTTTTAGGCCCTAGTCATGTTAAACGCAACGCAACGCCAAAGAATTACATTGAAAGCACAAGCAATGTCAGAAATATTTTGTAATTTGTTGCTGCTTTCTACAGAAATTCATGTTCCGTTTTAAAATTTTTAACGCCATACGCTATGGAGCGTTCGAAATTTTAAAACGCAAGGTGAATTTCATTAGGAAGCAACAACAATATTACAAAATATTTATGACATTGCTTGTGCTTTCAATGTAATTCTTTGTCGTTGCGTTGTGTTTTACATGATTAGGGCCTTTTAATATAATTCCCTTTTTTATTATTAACGCTAGTAATTCTTTGTTTTGTATATAAAATATCAAAAAAAAAAAGGTACCAAAACTTTTATTTTACTCTTATCCACAATTTAAACGGTGGTAAGAATTCCTTTTTTTTTTTTTGGTGAATTTGTAAAAAATATTGTTCTGCTTATAATTCCTCTCTGGAATCGCAGAGCGAGTATTTTCAACAATGATAAAAATATTCAATGTAAATATACAAAATATCTTAAATATATCTTACTCACTTTAACTAATAATATTAAATAAAAAAAAACTTTTTTATTAAAAATTTTTATTTGGGGATTTTTGGGGATTTCTTATTATAATTTTTCTTATTATTTTCAATATTTATTGTTGACCTGTGTCGATTATCTATGTTGTTGTTTGGCTTAAGGTCATAAAAAAATTTTAAATAAAATTTTTTTTTATATAAAATTTTTATTTCAATTTTTATATTTTTAATTTTGTTTTTTTTTTTGTTCATCCGATATTTCGACTAGGGATTGCTGTTCGATTTAAACCGAACTCGAAACCGCGGTTTTTCATGCCTAAAACCCGTAACCGAAAACCGACAAAAAAAACCTCGGTTTTCTGCTATTACTCCAAAAGATATTTATGCTCAAAGAAATTGCAAATTGTAGATAACACTCGTCATGATTTGAGTATTGTTTAGGCATGAGAACCCTACACATTTTGCAGGGCATGAAAACCCTACATGGGTCGCAATAGCGAGTATATTTACTCGTCGTTTTTTTCCTTTTAAAATCAGCAGGCAGTTGAATACTTCTTTTTATTGTAAAACAGGCAGTGGAGTTCTTTCAACGTGAATTGAATTGGTGGTGTTGTTCTTAGTTGGTTTTGCAAGGAATTAGATTCTTATTAACAAAAACGACAAGAAATTTTTTTATTGTTATAAAATAAAACTCATTAACTGAATAAAATAATATAAAACTGAATTTGATTTACATGTGAAGCGTGTTTTTCTTGAAGAAAAAAGTCAAACGTAAGGAGTTTACAAAGAAAAAGGCAGCAGCTAAAATACTTAATTGGTCGAGCGGAAAAATAATCTTCCAAGAAAATATACGCCAAATAGTGCAAGCGAGCAGCTTTATCTCAGCCGTTGAATTACCAGCAACTTGATACCAGCCCCCACTCAACTAGATACCAGCCCCCACAGGTAGTACCATCCAGTATTCTCTCTACAGCCATTTTTTACCCCCGTGTACCCATACAAGTATTAAGTTAACTTAATCACTCCTAACAAGTTATTGTTTCACCAATATATCCGTAGTTGGAAAATACCAAAAGGGCATAACCCATGTGCCTAGCAAGTGACTTGTAACAGTTTTGGATAAACTACTTAAACCCATTGGCAGCCTTAACCATGTTAGGTGCTGCACCGGTTAAAAATAGAAGGATCTTTTCTCGAAATCTTAATATATGAATTAACATCAAAATATGCCACAATATGCAAAAACAAATCGATGCCATTTTAACACAATTTTAATGATTCGGAAAGATAATTGGTCGACTTCTTTCTTAGACTTTCGACAAAAAACATGCATTTTCATGGAGCGGCAGGCTTATTAATTATAATTGTGATAATTATAATTGTAATTACCAATAAACTTTGGCAGCATATTAAACCTTATTTACTTATTTTATTATACTAATTTTACGTCAGAAATGTCTGAACTAAAATCGGGAGTTTGGATACATTTCAAATTATCAGAGCACTAGTCAAACACAACAATATACAAGATATGTAAGTAAAACCGAAAAGCGAACCGAAACCGACCGGTTTTAATAATTTTAAAACCGAAACCGCGGTTTTACATTTTTACGGTTTTTAGCAAACTTTAATTTCGACCATACATCGATGGTCATCTTCAGGGTATTTAAAATACTGTTAAAATTAAAAAACTACAAGCAAGTTGATACGTGCAAATAGCTAAAACAATATGCCGATATAGCATTTTTGCTCTCGCTTCTGATCGCTTTCATGCCAAACCTCTTATATCAGAGAGACATTTGTGTCGGCGCGTTTCTGATCGCTTTTATGCCAAACCTCTTATATCGGAGAGACATTTGTGTCGAAGAGTTCTGTAATCTCGTAAATTAATAAATTTATTAATTTTTAATGAACAACTGAAACAATTCTGAAAAAACGTTACAAAAATTGCAATAAATTCATCATGCCATCTACATTTAATTTACGGGATGTTCTATACAAACTTTTGCAAGCCACGACAACATTTATAAATCTGTATGTAAATGTGCAATGCGAGTGGAACAAAAACAACAACTAAATTTCAAATAGAACATGGCTTACACATTATATAATAACTTAACAATAATAATAATAATAACAGAACATGAGCAAAAACAACAGCAGCGACTATAAACTAACTATGTTGTATAAAACAACATGTTAATAAAGTAACACTTGTACTAAGAGCATAAACAATTTGGTTTTGGCGGAAATATCAACAAATAACTAAGGGCATATACATATATTTATTTTTGTGTTTCTTTTTTTCTATGGCTTTTTCTTCCCACCACTTAGTTGGAGAAGACAGGTGGTGGTTGGTTTCACTGCTGTGGTAACTGTTGTCAATTTGTTGGATACGGCATTTGTTGGATACAAACGTATGCAAAATAGATTGTATGAATGTAATTTTGTTAAGCAGGTAGGTTTATGGTTTGAGCACAGTATGCATCATATAAAATATGACTGTACTGCATGAATAAACATGTAAAAAAAGGTAGTACACGCAGAAAAATTCTTCAAAATATAGGGAATAATATAATCGTTTTATAATGCCAAACATTTTTAATATTGAAAGATTAAAGGTGATGAAAACTGAATTGAAATGATCTTTTGCATTTTAGGCAATGCAAAATAATCCGGGAACATGCTTTAAGTTTTGTACTACCTTAGCGCACAGTGGACAAAATGCCAAACCTTGTTCAAAATTAGTCGAATAGTGTGGTGTGTAGGAAAAATGATTTATATTGCATTTGCAATAAGCAAGGTCCCAACGTATTTACCAGTACCACTTATTTTGTGTTTATTGCAAAACATAGATCCTTGTGTTAATCCAAAGTTGTCTTCAAATAAGTTGTGCATACACACTATCTGTTTCAGAAGATTTTTCTAACAACAGTTGAGAGCTCATTTTTTCAATTGTTTTTCATATAAATTTCAGTGTATGTTTTAATTAATGTTTGAATACGTTACGTTTTTATTAAGTTGTTCATTAAACATTTTTGTAGAATACAAGTAAGTTATGGTTAGAGGTAACCATATTCTAAAAACAATATTATATGGTTGGGATCAACAACACTCTTGTTTGGTCAAAATTAACCAATGGTTAAAATAATTTATAATTGAGTCCCTGTGCTTCTTAAATGAACGAGGGGAACTAACATATAATTTGGTCAACATCCACGATAGTATGGTCAAAATTAACACATTTGGTCAATATCAACCATATGTTGTATTTATTAAAGTAATTTTTTAATGTTTGTTTTAGTAAATTTTTGGGACATTTTTATAAAATTTACTGCATTTAACCCATCTTGTACCACTACCCGAAATCGTTAGTATATTTACATGAGTTTTAGTTTGCAAGCTCCTGATCACGAAAATCAAAGTAAGAAAAAAATCGGGTGACCGTATTGTTCGTAGTGGACTGTTGCGAAAACGCAACGTTGGCTAATTACATGCAAATCACATTTGAGGTAAAAGTTAGTATATTGTTCTATGGTAGCAAAAGATTCATTTGATTTTTTCATATTAAAATAAAATAAAATTTTTATTTATTATAGAAATGTTTTATACACTATTTTAGTGGGATTTTTAAAAGCACTTTATTACATTTTTTGCGTTGGTAATTGTCTCGAGTTATCAAAATAACGTGCTTATGAACATTAGCAAGGCGTATATGTTGTAAAATTTCCAATTCGTTTACCTCTAAATCAACTATATGACTTTCCTCGTTAAGTTTTTCTTATAATAGCAGCAATTAGGTAGCTATTATAACTTTAAACGGTATTTGCGACATTTGATTGCTAGGTTTTAACATTTTCAAAGCTTTTACAGTTGTACTATTGATTGCATTCGTCCATTAGGGATACCACCACTTTTTTCCACGAACAGAATAATAAGGTACTGAGTAATCGTGTAAAGCTACGCATAACATATCATTATTGTAATAATTTTAAAGATAAAAAAAATCTGGACTAGCAGCAACAAAATTTGAAATTTCGGTAACTTTTGAATTATTCTGCCAACGAGAAACGAATAACATATTAATTTTTTTCGATACAATGGTCATAGTCATGCTTTTTAAGCAAGCCACCAGTACCTGAACTGAACTGATTCCAACTAATATAAAGCTACAAAAGTTCCTAAGCCAAAGTTATTGTCGTATTGTGAAAGAAATTGAGAAAAGTGATTTGCATGCAATAAGCCATTGTTGCGTTTTCGCAACAGTGAATTTAATAAGACTATACTGAAAAAGTGGGACTTTATTTTCATTTATGGTTTTTTGATAAACGTTTTTCAATGGTCACTATCTGAATGAAAGAGCGGAAAAAAATTTTTTTTTGTTTAAAAGTAAATTACGTCGTTTTTGAAAAGGCATTTTTTTGGTCTGTTTTAAAAGTTTGTTGATCTTAATTGAACAAAGGAGGACTATTATTTTTATAGTTAGAACGTTATAGTAAAGCCCCTTAACTAACAAAAAAAAAAACTAAATCATTAAAATCGAAGTGCTAAAACCAGTTTTATATGCATCCAAAAATGGTGTTGCGAAAACGCAACGGCGGTACAAAATGGGTTAATTTGTTTTCTAGTCCGTGACGACCTTCATCAGCATTCTTTCGGTTTTACTGGTTTGTTATACATACTTCGTAAATTTTATGTGTTTAACCCATTTTTTGCCGACGGAAGGTTATAACCACCGGCAATCTTGATGTTTTTTTTTTTGAGTTTTTTAAAATCTTATATCGTTATCATATTGTCAGTTCTCTTGGTGCAGCGGAAAATGTGTTAAATCCACAATTGATTAATATATAGAGCAATTCCATATGAAAACGATCAAAATTGGCAAATTTTTGGACGACCCCTCTCCGATTTTAAAATAAATAGTCTCAATCGATTGCCCAGCAAAAAATAATGTAGCTACATATTTTTTTTTTTTTTATAGTGACTGGTTTAGTGGTGGTGTACACCACTGTCATGTGACAAAATTGAAGAATTCTTCATAAGGGACCTCATTGAAAGTTGTTTTAAAAAAAACTACTAAAGCGATCGCAACGAGTGATAGCTCGTTGGAAAGGTATTGAATCAGGCTTTAATTGAAAAATAAAATTTTCCTAATTTTTCTTAGAAATTTACCTTTAAATTTTCCCAAGAAAATTAAATTTTCCGATTTTCCACAGAAGCTCCTAAATTTTCCGGCTAATTTTTTTTTGGATTCCTCATAATTTTTGCTTTAAGAATCAGCAATAAAAAAATGGGCCCCGACTCCTTGTTTGGACAGGAGAAGAGCATTTAAGAGACCACCTTGTTAAAAATACATTTTAAAAATTATTTTACAGTTAAAAATACATTTATGAAGAAAAAATCTTTCTTATTTTGCTGCTTATACTTAATTACAATATTTATTAAAAATTTCAATTGTCTTGGCATCATTATAAAATTAAAGTAACTTTAAATTTAGCACGTCGGCAGACGAAGAGTACCGCTTTACATTAATTGACATATCAGAAATATTTGGTATGAAGCAATGAAACTTTTGCGTTCCAGTTATAGTTTTGACATTATTATATCTGTTTTGAATTCGTCGCTCCATGGCATCGTGTTCTTTTTGAGTGCATAAAACTGTGTTAATGGCAATTTCCTTGCTTTGAATCCACGAAAACAAATGTTGTACATTTAAGAATTAAATTAAAAATTTTTTTTATTCTTGTACTGAGAAGCCGCGCCGTCTGAGAAAAACGTTACTTTGTCGATTGCATCGAATTTTGATCTTAAGAATTCAAACAGTTTCATTTGAAATAAATAAACGGACACATAATTATGAGCTAAACTCTCCGCGACAACAACAAGGCTTACGGTCTGTAGTTCGTTATCTTCGTTTTTGAAATAAATGCAAAAAGGATGCACCGTGCACTGGTCGTTTGCCCAGTGATAAGCCTGAATTTCATCCTGAACGAGAAAAGTGTAATTCTCGGCAAAGTCGCTTATCACAATGAATTCATTTTGGGCTAATTTCTCCTTACTTTCCTTTAGAAATTTCGATTGCATCTCGGATATGAAATGGTACGCCTTCAGTTCATTCAACTTGAATCCGAATTCCTCGATGAATTCCGGAATCTGCTTTACCACGGTCTCAAGGGAACATCTGCCGCTGCTAATTATCCACTGTTTGAAATGCACCTCCTGAATTAACAGCTGTTCAAACTTTTCCGCCAAATATTGCTCTAGCTCGTCAATCTTCGGACAATTGTCGCATTTGGACAGATGACAATTTTCCGTGGGGTATGCGCACAACGACTTCGACAGGAGGTCCCTATATGTTTCAATTTCACCGTGAAATACTTTCAATTTCTTGCATGGAAAGAAAATTAATTTGATGTTTTGATGAAACATGCAAACGCAGACTGAATGCGTTCCGTGCCTGTCTAATGCCAGCACGCATTCTTTTGGTCGTAGGATGGCAAACTTAGAAAATCCCACTTTTTCTGCTGGGTATTTCTCATTGAACTGATGGTATGCTTCGGATAGATTACATAATAATAATCTGCGCTGCTTGTGTACTTTTTCTCCATCTTCACGTGTGATAACATAGTCACGTGTACCTGGGCAGGCGCGGCTGTTGTCATCATTGCAGTAAAAATCTTGAATCAATTTCACCGTTGCTTCGCTGAGGGTCCTTGAGCCAAATTTCTTGGTGGGAGTCGCCAATATGCCTTTCTGTCGAACTAATTCTTTGCTTCTTCTCGCGATGTAAAAAGATGTTTGAAACTGTTCAGAAATCTTGCGTATAGACCATGATTGAGGCAGCACAGATAAAATGAGATATTTCTCCGGAAAAGTGGTTGCTAAATTGAATTTTCTTTTCAACTGCTCAATCATTTGTTTGCCGTCATCAACGTCATCTGCTTGACTGCATTCGTTATCAGAGCCTTCATCAAATATTGTCGCGATTGCACTCATAACCTTGCCTTTTTTCTCTTTCCTGTATGTTTCACTTCGCAACTTTCTTTTTCTAATAGGCGTTTCACCTAAAGTGGTAATAGCCTCATTCAAAGGACTCACAGACATATTGACCATCGGAATGTCTGCCTCACTATCAGATGAAATATTTTGTTCACTTGTCATTTCACTCTCGGATTGTGGCTGCATTTGTTTCAATGCATTTGCTTGTTGAGACAAATCGATTTTACCGTATTGTATATTTAATTCATTCATGTATCGCTTCGAAACACCAGTTGATTTTAATACTTTTATCTTTTTCGAACGATGTCCACTCTTGTTAAACGGATTGCAGCAAAATTTATTCATTTTGCTTTAAATTGTCTTTACTTTACAAAAAAAAAAACACTTTAACACTTTCACGTTTAGTATTCAACTGAAATTTGACTCAGAGTGTGTGAAGTATTTATATTTATTTTTTGGTAAAAAGTAGGTAAAAAAATAAGCGATATTTGCTTTTCTTTAATAGGAAAATTTGCGTGAACTACTGGTCATAAAATGTTTTTTAAAAGGGACTTAATTGGTTACTGCCAATAAGCCGACCACAGGTCATAAAATGTTTTGCAAATTTTTTAAATTACCAGGTAATAAATATTTCGCCATATTTATGGAAAATCCGTGTTTTATGACTTGTTTCTGCACGTGTCATTTTAGGCGAAATATTTATTACCTGGTAATTTAAAAAATTTACAAAACATTTTATGACCTGTAGCCTCAGTCGGGTTTGGTGTGCCATTACATGCCACTGCTGCTATTATCCATGGATTTATGGCCGATCTTGTGAAGGCAGGCAGACCATATTCACTACACACTCAACTTGGGGCTCTTAAAAAAAAAATTGATTTTTTCTTCATAAATGTATTTTTAACTGTAAAATAATTTTTAAAATGTATTTTTAACAAGGTGGTCTCTTAAATGCTCTTCTCCTGTCCAAACAAGGAGTCGGGGCCCATTTTTTTATTGCTGATTCTTAAAGCAAAAATTATGAGGAATCCAAAAAAAAAAAATTAGCCGGAAAATTTAGGAGCTTCTGTGGAAAATCGGAAAATTTAATTTTCTTGGGAAAATTTAAAGGTAAATTTCTAAGAAAAACTAGGAAAATTTTATTTTTCAATTAAAGCCTGATTCAATACCTTTCCAACGAGCTATCACTCGTTGCGATCGCTTTAGTAGTAAAACACAGTAAAAAACAACTTTCAATGAGGTCCCTTATGAAGAATTCTTCAATTTTGTCACATGACAGTGGTGTACACCACCACTAAACCAGTCACTATAAAAAAAAAAAAATATGTAGGTACATTATTTTTTGCTGGGCAATCGATTGAGACTATTTATTTTAAAATCGGAGAGGGGTCGTCCAAAAGGTGATCGCTTTCATATGGAATTGCTCTATAACAAAATGTATCAGTATTGCACGGAAAATATTCCGCTCTATTGTTAATTTTGACGGGTTGCCAGAAGCTTTGGGAGAAAAAATCATTATTTTCATAAAATTATCAAAATTAAATATTGAAGAGAAAAGTCAACAAATTCTTTATATATTAAACCTTATATTACAAAACGAAAATAAATACATTCATACATATATAACTACCGCACTTATACAAAAATAAATAGGCCTAAACTGTGCATATAGTTAAATTTTCGATACAAATGTTTCTTAAAATACATTTCAAATTCATTTTAGTTTTTTTATGAATAAGATCATATAAAAATCCATTTTAAAGTTTCATTGAAAGTAATAGAGCCGAACTTTACAATAGATGTAACTCATTAATCTTAACCCTTATATAACTTAGAAAGCTTTCTATTCTAAGATTAGTGATCTATTTATGTATTAATTTTGGGCAAGAAAATATTACTTTGGGAGCTATGAAGCACATACATCATATGAAAGCTTGAAGGATCTTTATTTAATGTTATACTATTTTTGATACCATTATATTGATATAATTTTGGGATGCTTGCATTTTTTTAATACTCATTGTAAAAATATGGTTTTCCGAAATAAGTTATTAATGGGTTACTTATTAAAACAATTTTTTGTACGCCATTAAAGAGATAACCTAATGCACACGCAGAGAAAAAATATGTTTAAAAATGGTCACCTCCAACAAAACTATTTTTAGACAAAATTTTAAACATAATATGTTTAAAGTTAACCATATTATTGTGACCAACAACCATATTATTGTTTAATTAGTCCTCCATCAAGAAGCCACAACCATATTATGGTTGCCTCTAAACATGTTATGGTTAAATATGACAATAATTTGTTTTAAATTTAACAATAGTATTTTTCTCTTTTCCAAGAGCAACAAGCTATGGTTGAAAACCAACCAAGGGTGCACTTTCAACTTATGTATACTTCAAATTCGATCATAAACATGGAACATGTTATACAATGAATTAATTTTTAAACTTTAAAGCTCCATAGCTTCTTGAGTTCCATTAGTTTCGCCTATTTGAATTTCCTTTAGTATTGGACCTAGAATCATAAAATTCAACATTAAATGTCCTGAGTAGACAAGAATCTATAAGAGGGATATTTTTTGTACTTTTACGTTTTTTAACTGGTACCTCTTTTTAATTTTCGTTATTATTGGATCTACAAATATAAAATTAAGCATGCAATGCCCTGAGTGAATGAGCATCTGTAAGAGACGCTTCGTGGTACTTTTTGTGCTTTACCTGGTACTTTTTGAATTGCTGTTAATATTGGACCTAGAAACATAAAATTAAACATGCAAGTTCCTGAGTGAATGAGAATTTGTAAGGGGGATTTTTGGATGCTTTTCTTTCTCTAAGTGATACTTTTTTTAATTAAAGTAGTACTATTTTAATTTTTGTCCCCCATCTATCGTTTAGGTCAATGCACATAGAAATAAAAATTATATAAAATTTGTAACTTATCTCTGGTCTCCTGCAGACAAGCGAAAAGCTTCGCGGGATTTAGTGTAGGAATAATAAAAAAAAAAAAAAAAAAAAAAAATTCAAGTGCAAATTTGGTACTTTTTCAAAATCGAACGTTTAAGGGGTGAAAATCGTACCTAATTTTGTTACTTTTTCCAAGATATTTTTGCTCCATCTATTTATCTTTCATTGCACAGCTAAACGCCTGAAGATTAAAAGTTGACATATGTTCCGGAGGCAGGCCTCTCGCCAAATGGCTCACGCTTACCTCATATCTGCTTATTTGTGATACCTATGCTAATGGAGATAAAAAAACGGAATACTTATTGTTGTTCAATAGAAAAAAGGCGGTAAAAACGGAAATTTACTAACCTCATATCTGCTAAGCTAAAAGAGATATACACAATCTTAATACTTATTATTGTTCATTAAAAAAATAAGCGGACAGGTGGGTAGCACTTTTTTGAAGTAAGTAGTAAACGAATAAAACCTGTATTTTGAAACTTTTTTGTTACGCCATTTATCTTTTAAACCAATAAACATAGAAAAAAAATTGTATCACATTCGTAACTCATCTAAAATATACAAATACAAGAATGGTATATTTTCGAAATTCGATCCCTAAAGGGGTGAAAATCGTTCCGAATTTTGTTACTTTTTTTTAAAATAGTTTTCTTCAGCTTCCTATATAGTATTAAATTGTAACGTTACTGACTGCTTAATTATTACTTATCCTAAACTCCAGAAGCTAAAAAGTTTACATTTGGACCAGAGGCTGGGTTGTCGCCAAATCGATCCCGCTAAACTCATATGTCGCTAAAAAAGACACCAAAAAAATGTTGTACTTATTGTTGTTCAATAAAAAAATTAACGGACAGGTGCCTGATACTTTTTTGAAACTCAGGCTTTTTGGGGAGTAAACGGGTAAAACCTGTATTTAAAAACGGGTAAAACATGTATTTTAAAACGTCCTTGCTACGCCATCTATCTATTAAACCAATAAACATTGAAAAAAAGTATGACATTCGTAACGTATCTAAAAAATACAAATAAAAATTTGGTATATATTTGAAATTCGAAAATTTAAGAGGTGAAAATCGTACCTGTGACAAAGTAGCGGGTTAAAAATTAAGAAACATAATTTTTGGCGTAAAAATATGTCCACGATAGAAAAGGAGACGCTAACGAAGTAGTGGGTTAAATGCTAGTATTAATATATAACAACTTAGCACCAATCATATCTGAAGGTTAAGAAAAGCCCATTTCGTCAGACAAACTGACGGAAGAATAAGTGGGCATCGTTTAATTTACTCCGCTTCTCATAAGGAGCCAGAATATATTTGTATACTAAGATCATAATTGTTGAATAATATAATAACATATATAAAAACATTTGCAGAAATAGTAGATTTCGCAAATCCGTTTGAACCAGACCTGCAGTGAAAAAAAGTCTCTCAGATGCGACAGATTTGATTTGAAAGCTGAAATACTTCTGCGTTATTTTCTTCAAGATTAGGTAAAACGTGTTATTGCGCCCGTAAACAAGCGGATCTGCGACGCTAGAAATGTTACGAGATCGAAGGTATCTTCCAACTCTTCTTAAGTGAAAGTTATTTGAAAAAAAGCAGAAAACATGCAAATACCTACAAGATTTAGCAATGAGAGAACAATGGGAAATTTCGGCAAAAATCCTATAACTTTGTTATTTCTGTTTGTAATGCAATAATACATAGACTTAGATGAAGTAGCTGAAGGCCGCTGTATTAATTTTTTAATTTTTTGTTTAAGATTTGCTCGATGTTTTTAATAATAACTGTTACTATACTATTAATTTTTTTAATGTGCTTTCCACAGTTTTAAGTTTTAAATAATATGAAATACTGTAAAGATGATAAATAAGAAACTTGGTTGTGGAACTCATCGCACTTACTTGTGAGCTTTTATACCACTATATGTAAAAACCATTCAACATCTAAAAACTTCCAAATAAAATCGGCAGCATGCCAAACTTTGTCCTTTTTATTGTTATATTTTTTAGAAAATTTTATTTATTTACCAGAAGTTTTCTATGAGCGATGCGATCAAATGAATGATCAAAAAAAATGTGGTTGACTTAAAAAATGTCAGTTTTCAAGGACCGAAGACAAAGTTTATTTATATGACAAATATTAAAAATTAGACCACCACGCTTTCGTTGTTAAAAAAAAAACCAAATAATTGTATTACAAACATGTAACGAAATATGCTAAATTTCCGGCGCTCATGCAGTCAAAGAAGGCTATTCATTGTGATTGAAATTAAGAGTATTAGCCTTAATATTTTTACAATAATTTTTTTCAAAATCAAAAAAAAAAAAAAAAATAGGTTTTGACCGCAATATACTAAATACCTCTGCGCCTAAATGCAAAGCAAGAGAACTAAATTTTTCTGTTATATTATGATCTGCTTTTAAATGCGTAAAAGGCATTTTTTTTAGTTATATAATTTTTTTTTGGCTGTGTTTGACTAAATATTTGGTATTATGAGAACCTTCCTCTAATAGAATTAAAAAAAATGATGTTAAGATTTGCTGAAAAGCCAATTTGTAACAATTTTTTTTTTATTTGGAATAAATCCGAACTTTTCAAAAGAAGTATTTTGGAAAAAATATATATTATTTATTTTTTTTTTTTTTTATTTAAAAAGCTAGCAAAATCTGATAAAGTAAAAAATTGACCAAGATCGCAATCAATGTTTTCTGATTGGTCTTATTATGATTATTTGTTATTATTATTTGTTAAAATTTTTTTACCATTATTTTTGTTTTTTGTTGTATTTGAAAGGCAAAATTTCGTTTACGATGGCAATTTTTTGCACTTTTTTGCTATGTACTGTACAGATAATTCAATCAGCTGATTCCTTACTTTTACATATATTTTGAGAGGTGTTGCCAACGGAAAACAGTGTTTTTGTCGGTATATTAAGAAAGCCAAATTCTTTAACGAACAGTTTAACGGTCAAATGAAATTATGTCGACAGTTTATCTATGCATTGAGAAAATGTCCATTATTATTTAAACACAAAAAAATAAATGAAATATGAAAAAAGCGCGTTTCTTATTATTTTCTAAGATTTGTTTATAAGCTTCAACTTTGATTATTGGTATCATAACGGTTATACATTATTTTTTGTATGGCCACTACACTTTGCGACTTGTAGTACAATTTTATCAAGTCATACAACCAATTATTACGTGAGAGGTGTGGTTGGTTTTATGTTGCATAAAAATCAAAAGAATTGGATTTTTAATCCACTGGTATATTGAACTTTATTGTACATCAAGGCGAAACGTGCAGGGACCGCATTGTAACAAATTGTTTTGTTTTGATGTTTTTTAGTTCTTATAGTAATGATTACAAAAGCAAAAAAAAAAAAAAAAAAGGAATGTAAGAAAAATTTGTTTGTGGCCTAAGTGAGCACATAACATTTTTTCTGCGTGCATATAACCTCTTAAGGGTGTTGAATACCAAAAGCCCTATTAATAACATTGCACATTTTTCGCCACATTCCCGTTGATCGGTGTTGAAGATAATAACGAAATAAAATTCTAAGTAACTAATAGAAAAAACATCGAAAAAAAGAGTAAGAGTGCTGGTAATTGTAATCACCGGTCAAATAAGTGGGTTATTAGCTTAAACTTATTATAATTAGATTGAAGATGTCATTACATTTAAGGGAAGATACAATTTCATGATAAACGCAAGAAAGAATAGAACTAACATGCTACAATTGTATCCCTTCCGCTGGACGAGGCAAAATAAGTTTATATGGGCATTTTGTTAACCCATTTCGAGATTTATGAATGCAGAGTCGAACAAATGCAACTTTTCTTATTTGGATAATTCTATTGTACTTTTTGTTTTATAAAAGTTCTTAAATAGAGACACTGTTCATTAACTCTTTAAAATCTTTCTGAGGGTACAAAGAGTCAATAAAATGCATAGTAAAGTATGTGATTGCAAATAAGTGTAATTTCTTTGTATTACGAGTGTTGCCACTATGTGGGTAATTACCGAAATTGAGTGTAATTTTTACTGTCGAGGGTAGAGCGTGGGTAATTTCTTGTAGGTGTAGACAGGGTTGCATTTTAAATTCATTCGTATTAAAACAAGTAATAGCATAATAATTAGATTTTAGTGATCAACTTTATACAATTTCATGTATTGTTGGTCCAACAAATTCACAGTCTTCTCAAGGGTTCCAAATTGTAATCTTTCGTCAAGCGAAAGCTTGTTAATGAGGAGCGCCAGATGAACTATTAAATTTCGGTAAATATGAACTTCATAATATTTTAAAAAAAGCATTCATACTAAACAAAATAACATGGGGGAAGATATATTGCCTTGTAATATTGGCAATAAAAGTAATGAATTTTATTTGGAATCTGTTTCTGAGTCGATCTTAAAATATCCGTCCGTCCACTTGGCGGTCCTGTTAACCTTATGCGAAAAGAACCGGATACAATTTTGAAAATAATTTGAGTAGAATTGGTACATAAGTCTATTGAAAATTGTGAGAATCGGTCCATCAATTCCCTTATTTCTCTTACAAACTTCTTTCCGTAATAGAGATATTGACAATTTCCAATTTCCAAAAGATATTGACAATTTACAATTCTACAAGTTTATATTATTTTATTTTAAACGAAAAAAGTCAATTATGATTTTTTGTTAATTAATTAATATTTAAATTCAAAATTTATTTTAAAACAACTAATGTGTTAATTAAATCAAAACTAAATTTTTAATTTTTTTTCAACTAAAAAAATAATTGATTCAATTATCACATTAATTAAATTTAAATACTTTTTAAACCATTTTTTTAATTGATAAAACACTTTTTTCTGTGTACCTACATCCGATTGAATTTTATGGAGGATTTAAGTTTATTATTTATCGTTTTCTTGTTAAATATTATTTTGTCTAAAAAAACACCTTCAACAAAGAAAAAAATTCTGTATATTTTCATTAAATAATCAGTACGGGTGATTTTTTCACCCGAATTGAATTTTATGGATGATTTTCATGTATTGTTCATTGTTTTCTTATTAAATATTATTTGGTTGAATAATTTTTTAGGTTTCTAAAAAATAAAAAACACCTTCAATAAAAGAAAAAACCCTGTATATTTCTATTACATCATCAGTATGTATATTTTTCACACGAAGAACTTTCCTTGAGTTTAAATATTTTTTATAAAATTATTTGTTATATTTTATTTGATATATCTTCATGCGCTACTGTGGCTTTCTCAGGGAAAATTCAAAATGTTAAATTCTTGATAAATTACAAATGTATATCAGTTTATAAAAGTAACTGATTAAAAGATATGTATATGAAAAGCCATTTGTTATTTTTCTCTTAAATTTAAGAAGCGCTAGTTTGAAGAAAGAGTCACATATACATATATCGTCGGTCACAACAACTCTTAACACGAAAAAAAATCGAATGGGGGTTTTTGAAACCAAAAGACTGTGTTTGTCCTTCTGCATGTTGTTTACTTTACACCATCTTACATTAAATATCTCCTACTAATTTTGGTTTTTTTTTTATTTACTTTCAACACGTTTTAGTAACGGAGTAATAACGTTTTTTTTTGTCTCCTGAAAGTTACAAAAAAAGATGTTAAGAGTTGTCAACCTGTGACCGGCGATGTATAGATTAAAATATTTATTTTTGCAGTAACTTTCAAGTCATCGAAATTCGGCCACCGGGCGAACTTAGTACATTAAATACTTCTGATTATTAGAAAACAATTTAACTAAGCTCATTTCGTAAAAAGAAAAACAGAAACAACATAAATATAATGATGGCAAAAAACGTCTCGTGCGACAGGTCATATGCGAACATAAATTAAACTAACAAAAAAAAAATTATAAATCCTTTTTGGGTAAAATCAGAACCATTTTTAAGAGACATTAGTGCATAACATTCTAAAATTAGCCGCATTAAAATACTGCCTCATGATTCGCTGAAATCGGCATTTGAATTATATTATTTGTTTATATTATTATTTTTTTTTTTTTAATTGTCTTGAAAACGAAAAAATTTATTAAAAAAAGGAACAAAAGGACCAGCTAAGTTAAATCTATTGTCAAAATATAAATTCGTTTTATTTAGTTTTTCCCGGTCACGTTCGTCATGATGGAAATACCCATATGTTTTTAAGACTTACTTTTAGCTTTTGAAATAATACATTAGTGTCTTTGTCTTCACTTGAGCAACAAACGATTTTCGTAAATAAGTCTATATGGGGCTTATGATTTATTAACAATCTCTTTCGACAAAATTTGGTGAAGTTGTTTGAAGAAATATTTTTTGTCTTTTTTAATTCTAATACATATATGTTTGTCATAGTTGGGGGTAGTGCACTAATTTTGCAGTTTTAACTCACAGTAAGTGATAGTGCAAAATTATTGCAATAATTTTATTGAGGTGAAGTGATGAATTGAAAATTAGCAGCCTCAATAAACAATAAACAACAACATAGCCTCAATAAACGTTATTGATAGTGATGTTAAAAAATTTTGCACTAAAAAAAAATAGTTTGATTTCATATAAAGCACTCATCAGTCTATTGCAACTAGGGTTTTCTTCATTATAGCCATTGATCCTTCACACACTAGCCTATTTTTTAAGCCGCACAATTTTTGTTCTTTCCGTCACATACGGGATTATTTCATCTGGAATAAAATGTATACGTGTACACAGCTTTGTATGTATTATTGCTTTTTGCATTTATTTGTTTACGAAAATGTGCATGTATTGGTTTTATGCTACTTGTGCGGTGTTGAATTATTCTCTTCACCTCGCTTGCCCACAAGCAGTCATTTTGTGCTGGCATAATTGTTCTAGTGTATGAAGGGCCATTGACAAAATTTCCTGTTCTTTAATTTTCTTTGCCTTTGCATATCATCATAAGGATGAAAAACCATGCACATTAGACCGACTCAAGTTGTATGAAGCCGAAAAAAGTGTTTTAGTTACCCCTATGAAAATAAAGGTTGATATGTTTTATGATGATTCCCAAAATATTTTGGTTCTTGCGTTGACCATCCGTGAGCTGGACCATTTTTAAAAAAATTCTTTTTTTTAGTTTTTTGAATTTTTTGTACTTTGCTCCAAGACGACATAAATAAAATTTATTATCATCGCAAAAGGTTTTTGAAGCATAGAGGCTACAATTAAGTTAATGTGTAAAATTTATTATTAAATTATCTTTAAAATGTTGACCAGTTCATTGATCAAAGCAATTGAAACGGATGACAAACGGACATCGTCAAATCGCAGTCAGTAATTAACTGTAAATATATTAGTATGTGAAAGATAATTTAAGGATAGTTTTTGCATGTTACAAATGCCACTAAAATTTTTACGACATCGAAGCAAATTTCGTTTTCCCGCCTGATTCAAAAAATAATGATTTTAAGTGATTTTTAAGTCGACAATACTTTTTTGGCACGCTAGACCAAACAGTTGGTTCACTGTGTAGCTTGTGGATGGTCGGTTTCTGTATATAAACCAATTTTAGTTTTATGCTCAAAATAAACGAGTGGTTTCTTATTTTGATTTTTCTGTTGAATTGTTCAGGAATAAAATAATTACTTCAAACAAATTTATTCAGAAATTTACATGCATATGTCAATAGAAATTTATTGTTAATATATATTTTTACATAAATGGATTTTGTGTAAATGCATGTAAAAGTTTATTACAGAAGAAACCAACATATTGATGTTTATTTTTTTAAATTATGCTCATGTTTTTATTTCGATATATTTATTCGTAGCAATATATGTACATATAAAAAAGTATGTAAATAATAATATAACCAAATAACCAAATCGTAATGTAATTAGCACTAGGACTGTTAAAAGGGTGACAATTTAGTTCCATGCCTTAATATCTGTTGCAAAAAGGGAAAAAGGCTTAAGTTGATGTTGGTGCTATGAGGCACCATATACACAGTCACTTTATAGATCAACATTGAAACAAATTCTATTGATACTTTGGCGCATAAACATATGTTCATGACTATATATATGTATGTATTTAAGTATATGTTAAAAATTCAGTGTTAGGAGTTTGGGATAGCGAGAAGATGAGCTGTTTCGGACCTACAGTAAGTTATAGGTAGACCTGTACTGTAATTTGGGACGATTCAAGAGGGTGGTTTAATTATTGAGGAACTAGAACCTCCTGATGTGTTGGGCACGAAAATATAACGTGATGTCCGATGGACAAAACATTTATTCAATGTGTCGAAAGAAGCATGCAAGTGCTTCGGTTTTTTTTTAAGTGGCGTAAGAGACTCCACTGTTCTCCATACTATTTATACCACCTATATCCGACCGAGAATGGAGTACAACTCTTGTGTGAAAAGTCTATTTTGGAGCTTCTCGACCGAGTGCAAGAAAGGGCCAAGATTATCATTATTGACGGTAGGATATTTAAATCTATTGGCTCCCTTGAGTACCGTCGCAACGTGGGGTTGTATTTCCCTGTTTTATTGTTATCTGTTATCTGGCTTCGATCCCATCGACATCCCATTCTTTTGTGGTCGATTGGTTCGTGGTTCGTACAAGGCATTAAAGGAAAATCTCGATCTTTGGCGAACTGTTCGTATCTGGTATGACCTCTTATTTTCAACATGAATACGTTTAAATCGAATGTAAACAAGTGCTGCTCCATCACATAACTTATTTCCCTAGTTCCAAAACAAAACAATGCATCAATAGGGGTCATCCCCTGTGTACTGGTCCTAAAAAATAAACATTAGTTAATGGTACCTTTAATATATGTCTTCACGTTCAAAAGTACACATGGGCCAAATTTCAATTATTTTGTACGATTTTCAAGGAAGTTATAGTTAACTGACTTTTTTTCTTATCATTTTTCAATCTTCAATAATATTTGGAATAAAAACTTAACTGCCTGTTCAACGATTTTGAACGTTTACGTTCGCATAGAAAATAACATTTTAAACAAAAATAAATTTTAAAATTTTGTTGCTATTTTAAATGTAATTTGCTATGCGAACGTTAGCGTTCGAAATCAATAAACTGGCAGTAAGTTCGGTTAAGATCTGGGATATTAGCATTATTTAGAAATAAAACGTTAAAAAAACTATAATCGCAGAGATGTGATAATTATATTATTTTATTTTAAAACATTACTTTTTAAGTGTGATCATTTTCTCTGTAACTTTTTTATATTCATCGAAGACTCCATAAAGGTTATATATTCTGGGTGCTCGATTAATTCTAAATCGATTTAGCCATGTCCATCTGCCCGTCTGTTTAAAACATTCTCACTTTCGAACAACTCAAAAGAAAGTATCAATATTGATAAAGAATTGCCTCTAGTTCTACCAAGCAGTCTGGGATTGGAATCCAGCAAAATCAGTTTAGTAGGATAAAAGCTATGAATCCAAATGAGAAACCATCTTTAAAATAAATAATTTTTCTAGAAAGACTTAAGATTGGTATAAGATGTTCCACATATTCATTTTATAAGACTAACCTTTAACTGTGGAGGTGGTTGTCAATTTTACCCTCTCCTTAAATTTTTTTTAAAATGCTTTCTTCCATTGCGCTCTTTAAATTTAATTCCCTTAGTATCTTCTCATACCGTGACCGTTGTTATTCACTTGTGTTTTGGCTGAGCTCGACTTAGCACGAGCAGAGCTACGGACATGCTGATGTAAAAATTATCACTTGTCATCATTTATGTAATTATTTCTTAAAAAATATTTTACCACCACGTCAGTTAGCGTGAGTACGAGGGCTTATCAATAAGTCCATGACTTTTTGAATGAAACACAGTTTTTTTTACAAAAAAAAAATTATTTTCCAACATAATCTCCTTTAAGCTCAATACACTTAGTCCAACGTTTCTCTAATTTGTGTATCCCTTCCAAAAAATACGATTTTTCGAGGTCCATAAAATGGGCATTTGTTTGACCAATAATTTCATTGTTGGAGCTAAATCTCTTTCCACCGAGCCATTTCTTTAGGTTCGGAAAAAGGAAATAGTCACTGGGGGCTAAATGAGGTACCAATTCGTAGCCCAATTCATGTAATTTTTCCATTTAAACTGCGCACGTGTGCACCCGTGCATTACCTTAATGAAAAATAACTTTTTTTCTTGCCCATATGGGGTCGTCTTTTTAAAATCCTCGCCGTTTATTGTTTTTCCCTTTTGAAGGTAATCGATGTGGATTATCCCGCGTGCATCCCAAAAAACTGCTGCCATCACCTAATTGGCCGACAAACTTACCTTGTCCTTCTCAGGAGCCGGTTCATCCGGAGAAACCCATTGTTTAGACTGCTTGGTCTCCGGAGTGTTGTAATGGATCCATATTTCACCCACAGTTACAAAACCGCGCTAAAACTCATTCGAATTGCTGTTAAACAGCTCCAAACAATCCTTTGAAGGAATCACACGATTATGTTTATGGTCAATTGAGAGCAAACCCAGCTCGTCATTAAAAAACAAAACCATACCGCCATATGAAATGCCTATGGCATCAACAATCTCACGCACTTTTACTCTTCGATCGGCGACCACAACGAAAGTCAGTAAACCACTTTTTTACCATTGAAATCGATGGTGCAAAGTCCCTATTGTATTTATCAAGCTTTTCCTTGGTTTGATTGACGGTTTTTTTTTCGCAAAAAATAATGTTTAATGAGCACTCGAAATTCACTTTTTTCCATTTTTAAAAAAATCCACGAGGTTGTATGTTTTTAACAGCTGTTAAACTCAAAGTAAATGACGGAACTTGCTCAAAACTTGAAAGTAGTGTATTAACAGGTGGTACTTTATGGGAGCAGTGTTGCATTTCATATAACTACAAGGGAAGTTCGAAAAATCACGGACTTATTGATCCACCCTCGTATTTAGTAGAAAAAAATTTACCCCACATCAAAATTAAAGTTATATGTTCATGGAATTGTTTTTCCCATTCCTCCGTTTTCTTGTTGGCAAAAAATATACTACATAATACAAGCTTAACTAAGCGCGCTTTGCTACCCTAATTAAAAGAAAATAAGTAAATTTTATTATATACAGGTCTCGTGCATCGTTTAGGAAGCTGTTGTACCAAGCTTAAATACCTTTAGTGTTACCATTTTCCAGCTATACAGAAATCTATATTCTCTTTGTATGGAAGGTGCCACACCCACTTCTTCAATCCCGCCCATTTTTGTGCTACACCCACTTCTTCAATCCCGCCCATTTTTGTAGAGGGGTTGCTTATTGATAACCCAATTGTATACCAAATACGGACAATTTTTCTCTTACCGTTTATTAGATACAAAAAATTATTTTGTGGCACGCTCAATACTCTAATCCTACCCACATTTTGTCGGATGTTGTGTATTGCAACCAAGACGCTGGTACCCAATTGCGAAACTTTGCCATTCTTCGCATATACAGAAATCTGTAAGGTCTCCCGCCCAGATTTTGGTCGATGTTGTGTATTGATAAACAAGATATTTCGGCCAAAGTTGGATGCTTCAGCTCTAGCCGATTTGTCTGCAATGTAGTAAGCCAATGTGTATGGGATGCAGATTTTGATGAGTAAAAAACCTCCAAAAGGTTAACCTGTAGTTTCTACACCTAATTATTTTTTTCATGATCTTTTTATATCTTAAACTGTATACATTTGGATGTGAAAAATACCCTTTAAGTTCATGTTTTTTTAAATTCATATTTGTTTTTTTTTTTTTTTTTTTTTTGATAAGTTTTTGATATATTGTTTTTTATATTACAAAAAAGGTTTGTGAAGTAAGTCATCTGTTTTGTTTAAACAAATAAAAATAGTTTTTGGTTTCTTTATTTTTTGTGATTAAAAATGTAATACCTTATTTTTCAAAAACAAATAATTATAAAACAATATTTTTTACTAAATTTTTTTTAGTAAAGTTTATAAAGGTAAAATTTACCACCACGTCCTTAAGTATGTCCCCAAATTTCACCTCCACAGTTAAGGGCTTAAAATCATACTTTTTTGTAAATATCGGGTCAAAATTAACTGTAGGCCCCATATTAAGCACACTCTGGAAAACACTTTAGTACGTCAAAAATCATAACGAATAATTATTTTGAAACAAAATTAAGTTTATCATAGTTTTATAAGATTAAAATGACTCCGTTAAATTTCGTGAAGATCGGATTTACCATATACTCCATACAAAGCGTCCTTCCGAAAAGCAATCTAATACGCATAAAATGCTAAGAACTTTGTGTTACTGTATTTGAATTTTCTCTTATTTAGGTTGTTTGAATTATTTACATCACTCTACTGATTTTGTTATGTACGATCCATTATTTGCAATAGGCCTAATATTAAGTTCCCTCCCCCCCCCCCCCCGCATATCACTGAATATCATATGCTATTTTATTTAAATTAGATCAAATTAAGGCCCAAATTGTGAAAAACGCAACGTAACGGCAAAAATTACATTGAAAGCAAAAACAAAGCCGAAAATATTTTATAATGGAAAGGCTTAAAATTTTGAATTTTTAAAAAACGTAAATAAAATAGTTTTTCTTGCAAAAACGCTTCTTAAGAAAAAAAAAAAATTATGTCATATTCATGTTCAGCATCCCCCATTTAGTTTAGAAAACATCTAATTTTTGTTTATGGCAAATTTGTGAACTAGTGTAATTAAAAGATACCATAGAAATCCCACTGCTGACATATTCGGTGAAGGGTATCGAAGTCTTGTCACAGCCGAATATAGCGCTTTTACTTGTTTCAAACAAAAACTAATGGCTGTTCGGGCATCCAGGTATGTGTTTGCACAGGTATCAACTTTAGAGCTTATATTTAGATATAAGTATTGCCACTTTGTGGGTACTACCCGAATTTGGTGTAATTTTTATTATGGTGGGTAAAGCGTGGATAATTTCTTTGAGTTGTACACCAGGTTTAATTTGAAATACTTTAATTTTAAAACAAATAATTGGGTGATTCACAAGTCATATAGTCCTAATGTCCTAAATAATTTTTTACAATTGATTAAAAAAAAATTGTTGTGTTAAACTTTTAATGTAGTGTTCATTGATTCGTCATAAATGTTCAGCAGAAATCTTAATTATAATCGGTTGCCCACATCAGTCATAAATATGTCTTGAAATTTTTTAAGACATGTGGTTTCACAACTTTAGGACTACTTTGTGAATCCCCCAAATAAGTATAAGGATTTCATTTTAGTGATAAAATTCATACCATTTAAGATATTGTTGATCTAGACTGTCCCTGTTTATTGGAAAAAAAAATATATCCATAGTTTATGAAGCAACAGATTGATAGTAATTGGCGCCAGATCGACCATTAGATTTCGAGAAATATTAGCGCTATAGTGATTTAGAACCCAAAGTTAAGTGAAAAAAGAAGGTATTTATACCAAAAAAAAAACAACTCCCCTTCTGGAGGCAGATATTTTTCCAATATTACAAAAAGTAATGAATTTTGTGTTTGCTTTAACATTTAAAATGCTTAAGTTAAGAACATTTGTTAAACTGATTTGTGAAACAGACTGCCGTCTGAAACCATTATAGGAATTTCATTTTGAACCTTCCCTAGATATACGGAAGTATAACTTATTATTTTAAGTTTTTATTTAATATTTATTAATTTATTTGAGGTTTTAATTGTTATTTTTGTTAATTTTTTTGAATTACTATATGGATCTTAATAATACGACTAATATTAATCTTATTTAAGTGAAGAGGGTACTATGAGTTCGTGCTGATACATGAAATATATACAAATATTTGTTGCAGAAAATCGATTGACTTAGAATCAGTATCTGGATCGTTCGTCCTGCTGGCTGGTTGTCTGTCCATGAAGACCTTCTTGTCGTAATTTTTAAGATAATTTAATGAAATTTAGTTCATACGTTTTTTGAAAATTTTGGGAATCGGTACGGTGCATAGTTACACATATCGAACTTTTTTTCTAGCAGAGTTTTTGCGCCCATAAACCATCTTATTATGTTGGTATTTTAACAACATTTGGCCCAAACACATAATATATATTATTGCAACCTAAATTTTATTACGAAATTAGTTTTGGAATTAGTCCATATTTGACCATGGCTCCCATAAAAATACCACTCATGAAAATAGCATGAAAATTTTCTATTAATAAAAAAAAAACAGCTTCTATGCCCTGACAAAATTTTGTGCTAATAGGTAAAACATTAAACATTTGTCATATATAAATCCTCTCCATTAAATTACTTTAGGAAAATAAATATAAAATAAATGTAGTCACCTAGATAATATTCGCCGTACAGAATTCTTATATTACTTATTAGTCGTGAGCTCATAACATAACTTTATTTTTGTAGGTCCATAATTGCATATACCGAAGGAATAATCTTAAAAAATGTTCTGTAAGTATTATGGTGTATTGTATCAAATGTTCGGAATTGACCGACTATGTACTTTCTATTTTATTCGTTTTTCTAAAAGCTTTTTTTTATAATTAAGCATCAATTTGATATCAGGTGTAATTTCATTTAAATTGCGTAATTTTACGTCATCTCAAGTGTACATTTGAGTTTTTCTGGTGATAACACTGAAAGACACTGCTGAGCTGAATTTAATAAATAAGCAATAAAACAACACAAAAACCTTTTAGTTTCGAGGTGAGAAGTTTCAATACTCTATCAGCATTGGTTTTGCAATTACAAACACTCGGCTACCCGGTTACGCATTTTAGGGCTAACAATTTAACTTTTTGTATTGTTTATAGACACTAAGGGAATTTCAAATAATTTCCAAAAACAATTAAACATTTTTCATTAAAATAAATCCAAGACAATCTTAGCCTGGAAATTCCCAGTGTCACCTATAGGTGATGATGATTAGCGATTTGCTCTAGCATGTCTATGCAATTATTTTAAACAAACATTTATTACTTAAACAAAGGTAATACCCTAAGGTATTTGTCAGTTTTTTTCTACATAAACTGTGAAATTTTTTTATTTTTTTTCACATATTTACATACTTATGTATATGTACACATGCATATATAGTTACTAAGATTATATTTTGCTAAAATTGGATTATTTTGCTTAAGATTGAAATTGAATGAAATAATGGAAATACTTGAGGCTGGAGATGACCCTGGCGCATTTAGACTGTACCCTCTTGTGGATGGAGAGATAACCCATGGAGAGGCGGAGGCGAAAATTAAGCTAACTGCGATCACCTTCTAAGCCGAATGTGAAAAATTTTCAATAAATTATGCCCAGTGTCACCTGTAAGTGAAACCTTTATAAAATCGGAATTAGGAATATTTTTTAATTCTAAACTTGACGTTTATATTATTTAGAAAGAAAAATCTGGTTTGTTCTCAGTACTCAAGGTTTGGGAATTGCCGGGTTAATGTCTTAAAGAATTTTGTTTGTTTCTTAAATTTTTTTCTGAAGTGACGCAAAAAAACTTTACTTTTCGTTTTACTTTTTTTCTCCAAAATGAATTCTTATTTTTTATATATTTCTTATTTCTATTATATCCTTTTCTCTTGGTTTTTCACTCATATAAATAAAAAAAATTTAGAATAAAATGTTCTTGACACTTTTAATTGAATTTATTACTATCGATGTAATCGAAAACCTTTTTGCCAAAAATTTTCTCTACTGAAATGGCAGTGGAAAGTAAAATAGTAAATTTAATTTGTTAAAGTTATTGGATAAAGTTTGTTTTTCTTGCCGAACATTTTTACACCCACTTTAAATGGAACGATGGGATGGATGTGTTGCCAGATATTTTAACATTCAAGCTAACTTAGATTTAAAATTAAATCAGATTAAAAATAAAAAATAAATGAAATATTTTCTGTTTAAAGTTGTAAAGAACATTTTATATAATTTCAAAATAATTATGCATCTAAAATTTCAGGCAATACTTCCCTTTTTGAAATAAATTTAAAGACAAAACTCTTTAGAAAGTTTAAATAGGACAAATAATATGAAAAAAGAATAATAAAATATTTATTAAAAATTTTTAAAATAAATTTAGTATTTTTCAAAATTACTACTTAAACTTTGTCATATTAAACAACTTCAAATACTACAATCGGCTATGTCAACTTTCTGACACCTTTTGACTTTTGGAAGTGGCTTTTGTGTATATGGGACCTATTGCCAATTATGTGCTATAATGCATAGAGTAAATGGAAGTGTAATATTTTGTCGCCAAAACTAAACTGCATGCAATTTTGGAACACTATTATTCGTAATGATTTAACATGTATTGAAGTTTTTTTTTAAGTGGTATAATTAATTTTTTTCTCTTGTGTGTGCTTTACATTTTTGTATTATTATTATTTATTTATTTTTTAATGATTTTCTAATACAATAAGATACATTATCTTTTAATTAAAGTATAAGAATCAGTGATGTTAGTTTTAGCATATGTACGTGTCCTAATATATAAACTAAATCAGCAAATAAAAGATAAAAAGATCAATAATTACAATTAACAGAAAAGATAATTAAAATGACAGAAATATTTTAATTTTAAAATTAAGTTAATTTTTTGGAATGCTGACAAGAAAAAAAATCACTTATTTCTTTCACAAACTGGCGCAGTTTTTTGTCTTTGAAATTGTGGAATTCTTACATAAATCTTCTTTTTTGATGAATTGTATTGGAATGAGCTTTAATCAGTCCAAAGCACTTTTCTCCAAAACTAAACTGGCTTTTGGAAATGCGCATTAGCAAAAGCTAAACGCTTAAGTTTGTTGTGTTTTGATATGTATGGAATATCTCTTGTTTTGTAAGTCTTAAAACATGCATCTCTTAAACGGCGCCGAATTGTCCGCTCACTAATTGAAGTACTGCTTGACTTATTCCATTAATCTGCGGCATCTTTAGGTTTTAAGTGAACGTCTTTTTTACATTTTTACAAGATGATTCGGTCTTCACTTAGAGTTGTTTTGCGTTTTGCGCCAGATCGCGGTAAATTTTGTACATCGTTTTTGTTTTTAAATTTGTTTTTTTGATAATTATTATAATAAACAGTTTGACGCGACAAATTGAACTCGTTAGCTATGTCTATTACATTGAAGCCGGTATTGAGTTTTGCTACTATTGAGGCTATACCAATATTAGTTAACTCGTTTTCCCCATATTTTCAAATCACTGATGAATCAAAATTAAAAGTAAAGACACAATAATGAATTAGAATAATTTTAATTGACCTTCAATTTCAAAGAACACGCAAGAAAACTGATATGAAGTCCATGTTAAAATACGTATGCCGAAGCGAAAGTAACTGCCTACTATGATTCTCATCGGCAGTTTGAGAGTGCACAAAACAATGGAAAAAATATTTTACAGAGCTAACGGTATCTTACGCACTTGAACAAAAAAAAACGCCAATTGACAAGAGGACAATTTGTCAAAATAATTGTGCCGACGACTATAGATTTTATAGAAAGTATTTTGAAATTTAGTTACGTTGGTTGATTTTTGTAAAAATACAGGAAGTTGGTTCCAGAGACAGATTGAATATATAAAAAATGGTTTCTCAGACGATGCATCACGATTTCGAAGCTGGACTAGGCTGTTTACTTTCGAGGACCTCATATAATCTAGACGTTCAAATAGATAGTTTAATTGTGTTTTCGTTAGAACTTTGTGTAAGAACAAAAGGTTTTTAAATTTTAGATAGTCTTCGAAGCTTACAAAGTGATAAATTTTTTTTAGACTATAGATATAGCGTACAATGTTATTAATGTCGTTTTAAGCCTCATAAAGTCTTTTAAGTTACATCCAGAAAACATCTCCGATGCATAAAGAAGAGTAGGTAGAAGATACGTTTTTGCCAGTATCAGTCTTACTTTACGTAGCGCATGATACTGCACAGTCCACAAATTTCGCAGCATACTGTACACTCTATCACATGCCTGGCTTATGTGGTTAGACCAAATAAGTGTGCTGTTAAAGACAACTCCAAGACTTATAGCCGAGTTAACTACTTCAATTGAAATAGGGCGATATGCTTTATATGCCTTAGGTAAGGGAATGATTTTGGCTATTTTCAATTAATTTGGAAAAACGCTTGCGGTGATAACTGTATTAAATAAATGTATTATAAATTGTATTATCCAGGGAAGAATACGTTTAATAAACGTGGGATTTATGTAATCCACGCCAACTGCGGTAGATAAAACCTTTCTAAATCCTTCAGCAACATCTTAGGGTGTAAAACGTTGACAATTAGACCCTCCAGTAGGCATATTCAGTGGTTGCAGATTGTCGTAAAAAGCGGAATGAGCTAACGGCATAGATATTTATGATTGATTGATTAAATATTTTAACATCAACATCAGATGCACGGCTACTTATATTATTAATGTCAATATTGCATATTATTGGCCAAGTTTTTTTTGGTATTAGCTGCACGTTTCTTCAGTTTGGACGTATTCTATTATCATGGACGTATTATATTTTTTATTATTATAGTTCTCATAGGAACATGTTTATCAAATATTTTCGTAATTAGCCCATTGAGAAATACAATTTGTTTGTAAGTTGATGTTAGGTAGTAAATTTGATTCCATGGAGTATTTAAACTATCTGCTTCTTACGAAAGTTGTACGTTTGCGAGGAGTTATTATGTTTAAGCTCCTTTTATATATCATAAATTTATCTGGTTTAAATAACAAACTTCAAAGACAAAACTAAATTGGAACACTTTTCATAACAATATTAATATTCGTTACGGTTGTATTAAAGTGTTTTTCGAGAATGGGCTTTACTTAGGACGTACTGTAAATTATGGGCCGATTTTTAAACCAGTCTTATAAAACTATCGCAGAATAAATTTTATTACAATAGCATTATACGCTGCGGATTAAGGCATACTTAAGTGTTTTCTGAGACTGAACTTAATCTGACCCCGATTGCATATTAAGGAGCGATCTTCACAAAATTTTGTGGTGTGATTTCTAATCTTATTAAGCTATGATCAAACAAATTAAGATATAATTTCATTATTCATAATGGTTTTAGGAGAACTAATGAGTTTACCGAGAGTGCGACTTATATGGAGCCTTTGATGATTAACAATCCATCTTCATGAACTTTTGTTGTATGATTACCACTGATATAAAACGAATTTGTTCAAAATTTATTGAAACCGGTGCATTCCGCCCCCAATTAAAGTTGGTTTTATTTCAACAGAAATATACATTTTGTATTGTAAATTTTTTCACATTAGGGTCTATACTCAAGGATCCAGAAACTATATGCTTTATGTGGTATTATACGAATATTAAAAAAGATTCACACGAAATGACAATCGCTAGTGAAATTTTAATACAGTGATTTTTTTTTGGTATATCGTTTAAAGACTTATATTCCAGACTGTATTAATGTATATACAATAAAACCATTAACTCTTTAATAATTTATTGAAATTTATTCGACCATCCATTATCCTGAAGATGTTGCACAAGCGAGTAATAAAAATTTGATAATTACTAAAACTTAATATATCTTTTTTAAAAAATAATTGACCATAAGCTCGAAATAAATAGAAATAATAATAAATTGTTTTAGCCAAACTGACATAAAGAAAATATGGCAATTACTGTTAAACAAATTATAAACGTACGAGTTGACTTTTGGTTTGGTTCTAATAAGGATATAAGCGATTTTTAAATGTTAATATAATATTGCTCAATTAGTCGAATAAGAGTTCAAAATAATTTGCAAAACTTGTGTAAACCGCGAAATTCAAATAATTTTATCCAATTGCAGACACATACAAGAGTACTTGATTTAATACCTTTATTAAGGTAATTCATGTCACAAGTTGCACACTTGGGAAAAAGCAAACAAAAAAACTTAACAAGAACCACATAGACAATTATTTTTGTACAACTAAACAACTTATTAGCGTACAACTAATTGACCAAGTGGTTGTTGTTATGTTTTTGCTTTTTCGCAAGGGTGCAACTTGTGACGTGAATTACCTTATTATATTAATAATATAATAATAATCTATTTGTTCTACGTACATACTTATGTATATAGTTCTACAATTTTTAAATGAAATAAATAAATTTGGGTACAGACTATGAAAGTTTTGTTTCAGAAAGTCTAAAGCTACGGGCATACTTGGCAAATATTTGACGAAAAAACAGAACCAACAGGAAACCTAGAATATAAGTTTCTTTAATTCCAATGTTTATTTTAATTATAATTATAATGTTAATTAATTATTAACAAATTTTTTATTTGGTAATATATTTAATAAGTGTGACCGTAGCTTAAGTTTATTGGTAAGGGGGAAGATAATATGCTATTTCACTCTTCCCTCTAACATAGAAAAAAATTATGACAAACTAATTGTCATACTATATAACAATTAACTTTTAAATTGAAAAGGCACCAACCAACAACCGAATTTGAAAATTTAAAAAATTATTTTCTTAATCCAAATCGTTAAAATGTAAAAATTATTTTTAACAATGTGTTTGTTAAAGCTTCGTTCACAATAGGCAGCAACATTTTCACTGGTGTTCATAATAGAGCAACAACTTTTTTTTGCAACCACACATATTTTCAGTTCAGAAACCGTTTGCAAATTTTTCCCAGAACAAAATTACGTATTTATTATTATTTTTTAAAACATTTTGTTAAAACTTTCATTCAAAAGTAAATAAAATTTCCATTTCATACATATTGTTGCTGAAGTAGAAGTAGACTCAACTTTTTAAAAAAACTTTAGTTACATTTATGTTCAAAAAATTAAAGGAAAATATATGAAATACTTTGGGAAGAAATAAGATAGAAAAAAAAACGAAATTGTTACTAGCATTGTGTACGAGGCTTAATTAAGCCTCGGTTTCCTAATTAAAAATGTGTGTGGTTATGAAAAAATATTTTTCTCTATTATGAGTATTAGTGAAAATGTTACTGCCTATTGTTAACGAAGCTTTATTTTGAATAACATATTTGTGGATAATTATATAAAAAATTTTGTTGCGAGTTTGTCACACAGGATTGTTCTGAAAATCACATGTTTGGAAATCACGTGATTTCAAATCACATTTGCTTTTTAAAATCAGACGTGTGATATGGCAGTGTTCCGTTTTTGTGTTTTTTTTTTTTGGGTTATTTTCAATTGTTGAAAGCAAACCGAGAAACACAAAACCGGCGTGATTTGCAGAGCACCACAAGAAAGCATGTGATTTAAATACCATGTAAAAATTTACGAAACATTAAATACGAGGGCGGATCAACAAGTCCGTGACTTTTTGAATGAAACACAGTTTTTTTTACAAAAAAAAAGAAATTTATTTTTCAACATAATCTCCTTTTAGCTCAATACACTTAGTCCATTGTTTCTCCAATTTGTATATCACTTCCAAAAAAATAGGATTTTTCGAGGTCCATAAAAAAGGCAATTAATTGTCTTTCACTTTTTTCCACTTTTAAAAAAAATCCACGAGGTTGTTTTGAACATCTGTTAAACGCAAAGTAAATGACGGAACTTGCTCAAAACATGACAGTAGTCTATTAACAGGTGGTACTTGATGGGAGCAGTGTTGTATTTCATATTACTACGAGCGGAATTCGAAAAGTCACTTATAAATCCGCCCTCGTAATGTATTTACTTACCTTGTAGAATAATTAAATTTCTCAATAATTCCTCAAATTTTAAAAATCAAGTGCTTTAAATATTGCTAGAATCCAACTTTAATTTATGCCATTTTTTTAAATAAAATTCTAGTTCAAATAAAAAAAATGCTTAAAACTATTTTCTGTAGTTTTGTATTGCTTAAGCTACCAACTAAATAATTGTGAAAAAAAATTTGAAAATATTTCCGATATCTGAAAGGAACCATTAATGTGCTTAGTGGAAATACATCTTAAACCGTGGTGATACCTACATAAGTTAATATACGTTTATGTACGTATGTGGTAACACTACTGCGGTTTAAGCCGCAGAGGCGTTAAGGGGTCGTCTTGAGGTGCTGTATACTCTGGAAAAATCGGGATTGGATTCGTCAAAAATCTAAAATTAGCAAGTACTGCTGTAAGTCCTTTCGACAACTACTTCGGTTTAACAGACTATAAAATTTTTTAAAAGCCAAAGCTAAGTAGCAAGCCGTACTTTTTTTATTTTGATTTATAATTTGCAATTGTATTCCGCCTGCTAAGCTTAATCTTTAAGTCTACAACCACCTACCCGGGTATGTTTTTAATATTCAATTTGTTATATCTTCGTCACCAGGTGAGCAATCGACTTGAAATTTTGAATATGCTCCTTAAATATTCAGCCCTATTATATAAGACAAGTTGACGGCACCGAAAAAGTATTTGTTGTTTTTAAGTCGTTATTGACAATAACAGATTACTATTGACAGTCTTTGGTGTTTTCTAAAGCGCTTTTAAGTCGACGTTGGGTAGAATTGTCTCTGTTTTAGTCGACAGTAAAAAATTAAAAAGGAGTTATGGGCACAAATTTCATCAGTAAGTTAAATGCGAAAATTGCAAAAATTCGTAAAAATTTGCTAAAATATCAAACATTTTTTATTTGCGACGAAAAAGCGACAAGGCTACCCGAAAATTGTTAAAATTCGGAAAAGTTTGCTAAATAAGCGAAACTTTGAGAACATTTTTAATTTGCGACGATTGCCTCAAAGAACAACGAGGCTACGCAAAAATTGTAAAATTTCGAAAATTCGCGAAAATGTTCTTCGAAAATTCGCGAAATCGTTAGGACACAAAATAATAATAAAACTTATAGCAAAAAATCGGTTATATTGCGAACAATGCAGAAATTCGTGAAAAAATGCAAAATCCGAGGCAACCTCTAAAATGCATTTAAGTTCTCTAAATCGGTTAAAAAAAAACTAAATGTCGGAAAATAGACTAAAACGCGTTGAAAAAAATTACAATTCGGAGTTTCTTTTGTCAGATTTTCGGCAACTAGCCGACATCGACACAACATTGTTTGAAATACCAAATAAACGTCGACTTACAAAATAGGGGCGATGGTTTTTTAAAAGCTTTTATTTAACTTGCAAAATATGTATGTTTGTTCGGGTGAGATCTTAAAACTCATTTTTAAAGCAGATATGTTCAGCCGATTCAGCTGAAATTTTGTATACACGTTCAGTTTGGATGACAATTCGTGGTTAACTGTGTGGCGTAATTCTTTATATAACATTACGGCCCACACAAGATGTCGGACTAGTATTTTTAGAGCCCTCCTACAATATGGGTATCAAATGAAATGACTTGCTGAAAATAAGTCGAAAAATAAAGTGACGTCACTCTAAATCCAATATGGTTGACTACTAAAGCTTGAAATCCAATTTCAAAGCAGATATCTTCAACCGATTGAGTTTAAATTTATATACACATTTAGTTTGGATGACAATACATGGTAAGCTGTGTGACTTAATTCTTATTCCAATATGGTAGAACACCTAAAATGGCGGACTAATTATTTTAATGCATTCCTACAATATAGATGTTAAATGAAAGGGCTCGCTGAGAATAAATCGAAAAATAAAGTGGCGTCACTCTTAACCTAATTTGGCAGACTAAGGTTTTAACACTTGCATACAATATAAGGGATCAGATGAAATGAATTACTATAAATACTAGGGAGATCGAACGGTTATTATTCGACCGGTTTTAACCGGTTATTTTAGCTTTGCCCAAGTCGGATATTTTAAAATGCCCATTTTTCGAATTTCGAATAAACCGGTTATTTTGGTATAATAAACCGGTTATTTTAGTAATGTGTAACTTATATACATTTTCCTTACTCTTGTTGTAGATGTACCCGTAATTTAAGTGTTTTCTAATTGAATATTGGCCAAACTTAAACTTTTTATGAAGAATGTCAAAACAAAATGTAACAAAGGGCAAAAAACATTATGAACTCTGTAAATACAAATCGCTTATAAAAGCGTGTATTCTTGTAGGAAAAAAAACAAAAACTATTCAAAATTCTACAAAAACGTGTGCTGTTAAAAAGTAAATAGTAATTTGTGCAAGAGTGTTCTAAATATTAATTATATTTTTACTTAAAGGTTATCTCTAGATATTTTTCGAACGCGATTAATAAGACAAAGATAGTTGCATGAAGTGCCCTAAAATGATAAGTTACAAAGGTTCTTCCATGTCACTTATTAATCACCTTTAATTAGTATATATGCTTGACATTAATGTGAAATGAAACTTAACTACATTCGAAGTAATTCTAAGGAGACGACAAATAATACTTTACTAAAATGCTCTGCAAAAAAATAATCATTGGGTAAAATATAAGCCGTGGACGAAATGCCCTTTAAGGCACTAAAAACTCTTAAGTAGTTCTAGAATCTCTTCATGCTGAAAACTACAACATTACGGCGGAATCAGTTGTATTTATTAAAACACCAACAACTTAAAAACAAAATTGAAAAAATCAAACACTGCATGGAATGTTTTAAATTGTAGTCGACAAATTGACAAATATTTTACACAAAAAGAATGTTAAGCTCACTATTCGTTTCTATAATGCTGAAACAAAATAATTTGAAATAGATAATCCTTGCTAAGAGGTTTTGTTTGCAACTTTTGAAAAATATGGTTGATTTATATAGATAACTTAACCACCATCAAATTAAAACTCATTCAAAATAAATTTGAGAAAATATTTCAAAAAATAACTTTATAAAATTCCTATAATTTATTTTCTTTTGCAAAACGTTTCTCTAGATCAAATATCATTCAACAGTTTCAAAATTGCATTATACAAATATCTTCTTAAAAATATAGTTTAGTAAATCAGTAAAAAATTGTCGAAAATTTAGCTAAAGTTTGATTAATTTACTGGTCCCACTTTTCTTCGATTTTATCCTAAAATATTTGTAACGTCTGATCTATGTCATATCTATGTATTTTGTTGGTTCCTTACATTTGAAATTGTTTTGTTTTTATTCAAATTAACGTTTTATTTAAAAACTAATTTGATTTTTGTGTTTTTAAGTATTCGAATTAAAACCGGTGAACCGGTTATTTAAAGATTGCTTAACCGAAAACCGGGTTTTTTAAAATAGCAACTATTCGTAATATTCGAAAACCGGTTATTGAAAAAAGTCGAATAATCGATCTCCCTAATAAATTCCACACCCACATCTAAATAGAAACTAAAATATGTTCAAAAGTATGTGTATTAAAAATAAATGCAGAATATAATTTAGTCTTAAGTTAGAAAAAAAAAAATGTTTGAAATGATAAAGTAAAATTTTCTAAGAAATTAATTTTAATCTTTTATTGCTAAATGATATAAATGGTTTGAGGTTTCGTGTTGTTATTCTAAATAAGCTACTTCAATTATTCGATCAAATAATGGCAAAACAGTTCCTCGAATAATCGAACAACAATTATTCCCGTGGATCCCCTAAAACGTTCATACCGAAATTATGCATGTAGAAAAAAAAATTCATTATAATATTTTAAGCGACTACCAAGATGAATATAATACTTCAAAAGATAGTTGTGATATAAAAAAGGAGTAAAAACGAAAAGAAACAAAAAATAAAAATATTCGAGAACGACATCATTACATCATTTGTCAGCGAATGTCGAAAGTTTTATATGAACTCATACACTTCGTTAAACTTAAAATATTTTGATATTTTTCTTAACGATGTCGTCTTTTCATACTTTTTTATGACATATTTAAAGTCATTTAAGAAATTTATGCAGATAAAGTAATTACCACATTTATAGCTAAAAAAAGAATATTGGGAAAAGATTAAGTTTTTCTTAAGAATTTATAAAGAAATTTGTACATTTAAATGAAAACAAATTTCGTAAAATTTATTGGAATTTTGTAGAGAAAAAATTTTAATTTAATAAAAAAATATTTAAAAACTGCTATTTACACTCACTGTCAGTTATAACAACTGTGTCCATCCGTTTTGTATTATACAGAACAGTACGGTTTTAAAGTTTTGTTAATTATTTTTTTAAGTAAAAACACCAAGAAGTTTTGTATATTAATTAACTGAATTGTATGTAATAAAATAAGCAGTAAAAAAATGTAGTCCTTATTTACATGACTTTAAAATTTTTTTTTGCTTTCTTAAAATTTCAAAATTTTTTTAAATGCGAAATGAAAAATGTATAAAATATGATCACTTTTTTTTTAAAGCAAGGCGCTTAATAAGTTGAACTCGTCATTCTCTTAATTTTTTTGTGTTTCAGAAAATTTTCAATTGTCACAATATTTAAAGCCATTCAATGATGCTAAGCGTAGTGGAAAAACGTTTTGAGTGACATCGTGATTTTGGATATGCAACGTTTTTCCACTAACAAAAATCGTAAACAGTTAATCTACCGTAACTTAAAATTGAAATTTCTTGATTTGTTGCATTCAAGTTTTTGTTGTCATTCTAAAAAATAAAAAAAATAAATAAATAAAAAATAATAATAATCTTTTTTTTCTCTCCTGAAAAATAATTATTTTGTCACTTACATATTGTATCCACCTGACCCTAGAAAGGCCCTGCCCTATTACTGTAGTAAATAAAACCAAAAGGAAACGTATCCAAAAGTATACGCAACACATAAAAATTCACCTGACAAAAAAATTAGTTATCCAAAATGAAATAATTATCTAATTCAATTTGTTATTGTTTTAAATGTAAGGGTTTGTTATTAATATAAATATATTTAAGCCCGACTTCAAAAAAGAAGTAAGGTTTCAATTCGGTTGTATGTTGTTTTTTTTAATGTTTGTTACCGCATAACTCCGTAATTTTTGAACCGATTTTTTTGCATTTTCATAGGGCGTGTCAACAGATTGTACTTACAAAAAGATTTGGAAATCAGATGGACAATTTGTCTGACCGGAAATTTTATTTTTAAGGTTCTTCATAATTTATAAGCCAATTTTCAGAACTCGTACTTACTTTTAATATGATTTGCTAGCAGGTCGTAAATGTGAACAAATTTTGAGGCATCTTTGGAGGTTGCACATTTGGTTTTTTTTTTAAATGTTTGCATTTTTTTTTATTTTGGCGGTTTTTCTGCGGTTTTTTTTTTCTTCTCTACGGGTTGAAACCCATAAACAGATTTTTTATGTTTTTTTAAACTTTTAGGAAATTTCTCATTTTTATTAAAATTTTTTAAGCCTTCGCGAATTGCGTGTTTTAGGTAAACCAAATCTTAATAAGCCGATTATGGGATTAATGATATAACAAATATTATTTATTGTTTATTTAGATTGCCTCTCAATCGAATATACTTCCATGTTATTGTGATTGGTGTCTTCCAGTTACACTTACATAAGGTTGTGCCTTGGCAGTATAACAAAATGCTTCTAATGTAAATGTAATAAGCATTCTGAAGTCTATTGCTTAATTTTAAATTTATTTAAAAAAAAGTATTTTACTTTTATTAGACACTGATGTCAACATGCACAAATTATTACAACAAAAACAAATAAAAAAAATTAAATATGTAACTATTTTTGATATTATAATAGCTTATATAAGTATTCAACACGGCTAAAAAGAAAAGTTTGACTAAAAAATTTTTTGTAAATAAGCCTTTTGAACCGGCGGCGACTTCAACTCAAAATTTAAATTCGGCGGCGGCTTAGAGGCGACTCTGATCTGCACGACTTGGGAGTGTGTCTATGATAATTGTGTGGTTGTCAAAAGCAGGGTTTCGAACAACTGCTAATAGCAGTCAAAATTTGCTAAAAATGTCATTTATTTTCAGTAACATGCTGAAAAAAAAGAACTGTATTTTATTTTCATCCACGCTCATACTTAAAACAGTTGAACTATGTGCACAGTTACTGAAAAAATAGTAACACAATTCATTTTTTTTCAGCAGTCAAAAGAATCAGCAGCAGACTCCCTCCATTTTAAACACACAGACTGCTGAACTTGCGACTGAAAACCAGAAGCTGCTGTGTTTACAGTTGACGTAAACTCTTTTTTTTAGTTTACTAAACAACGTAGCTAGAAACTGGCAGTTCGACTATACAGTAACGTAAACACAAACTGGTTTGTTGAATGAATTGAGTAATGTTAAGTTGAAAACACATTTGTTTTGTTATTTAAATCAAATAAAAGAAAGGAGAAAAACAATTATTTATAGAACGAAACAAATAATTTGTAATATTTCGAATGCCAATTACAATACATACTTTTTATTTAAAAATATTAATTTTTGTTTTATAAATTTTATGTAAAATTAAAACACTATTTTTTAACTTGATAATAATTCAGTGAAAATGTCAACCATTAAAACACATTAAACATAATAGAAAATAAGATTTTCTATAGTAAAAATAGTAAATATAAAAATTTTTCCTGTTACTTTAAAATATAATATTTTTCTTTTTTTATTTTTATTAATTGAACAATATTATATTGTACAAACTTAAACTATAATAAACACTTGTAAACAATATTAATTTTTACACATTTATTAAAAAGTCTCAAAAGCAAGGTCGCGAGTATTATTATTAGAATGGATTAGATTTTGATTTTCAGAAATAGGTTTTGATTTTGAACTTCAAATGATGAAGATAAATATTATATTTAATTTAAGAATGTTATGAACTAATTGTTTAAAAACATTAGATTTATATGGCAATTGTTAAAAACTATGGTCGAAAAGTAAAAAAGCCAAAAACAGATTATTCATCTAGCCACCAATTTTTTTTGGTTTTAGAACATTGTAAACTACGAACTACTGTATTGGAGAATACTTGTGTCGTAACGTACATTATAATTATTTGTTTCATTGCAATTTACCGCTTTTATACTGGCCCGTCTATAATTCTGATATAAGACTATTATGCCATTTTTATTTTGTACAACCCCTATACTACATATACATATGCAAATGCATCAGTTTGAAAAAATCCTTTTTGCAATGTCCTATCTATATATATAAAATTGTAACGTTACTGACTGACTCACTGACTGATTCATCATCGCACAGCCTAAACGCCTGAAGCTAAAAACTAGAAATTTGGACCAGGGGTTGGTCTCTCCCCAAATCGATCCACTAAGACGGGATTTTTGGAAATTCGAATGTTTAGGGGGTAAAAAAGGGCAAAATCGGGTAAATTCGGTAACCTTATATCTCTAAAACTAAAAGAGATACAAAAAAAAGAATTTAGTGCTTTTCGCTGTTTTTTAGAAAAATAAGCGGACAGGTGTCTGGTACTTTTTGGAAATGCAGCTCTTTAACGGAGTAAACGGGTAAAATCTGTATTTTGGTACTTTTTTGTCACCCCATCTATCTTTTAAACTAATAAACATAGAAATAAGGGTTATATCACATTTGAAACTTATCTAAAAAATCCAAATACAAATTTTGTACTTTTTCGATATTCGGAAGTTTAGGGGGTAAAAACCGTTACTATTTTTGGTACTTTTTTACAAATCATTTTTTTTATTCATTGATATATACGTATTAAACTATGGGCTCCTACTACAATATTGAAATTTTTTATGCTTCAATGGGGAGAAAAAAGTCCCAAAAAGTGGAAATATGGTTTTTGGTTCCACAACTGACAATTTTTCTAATTATCGTTAATATTGGACCTAGAAACATGAACTTCAACATGCAATGTCCTGAGTGGATAAGAACCTCTGAGGGTACTGTTTGGTATTTTTTTGATCTTCAACTGGTACTTTTTTAATTTCCGTTAGTATTAGACCTAGAAACAATTAACTAAACATGCAAAGTCCTGAGTGAATAAGAATTTGTTAGAAGGATCTTTTTGGTACTTTTTCGTTATTTAACTGGTACTTTTTTAATTTTCGTTAATATTGGACCTATAAACATAAAATTAAACATGCAAGTTCCCAAGTGAATGAGAATCTGTAGGAGTGGTTTTTTGGTACTTTTTCGTACTGTATTGTTTGCCAACAGGTACTTATTGAATTTTTGTTAGTATTGCAGCTACAAACATAAAATTAAACAAGCAAAGCGTTGAATGAGCATCTGTAAAACCTGAATTTTGGTTCTTTTTTGTCCCCCATCTACCGTTTAAGTCAATGCACATAGAAATAAAAATTATATAAAATTCGTAACTTATCTAAAAAATGCCAAGTGAAAATTTTGTACTTTTTCTGAACTCGAACGTTTAAGGGGTAAAAATCGTACGTAATTTTGTTACTTTTTCCAAGATATTGTTTCTTCATTTATTTATTTTCATCGCACAGCCTAAACGCCTGAAGCTAAAGAAATGACATTTGGACCTGAGGCAGACCTCTCGCTAAATCGATCACGCTGACCTCATATCTGCTAAGCTAAAGGAGATACAAAAATATTTAATACTTATTGTTGTTCAATAGAAAAAAAGGCGGTAAAAACGGAAATTCGCTAACCTCATATCGGCTAAACTAAAAGGGATACAAAAAAATTGAATACCTATTATTGTTCATTAAAAATAAGCGGACATGTGTCTAGCACTTTTTTGAAATAAGGAGTAAACGGGTAAAACCTGTACTAGCATTTAACCCGCTACTTCGTTAGCGCCCCTTTTTCTTTCGTGGACATATTTGTACGCCAAAGCTTATGTTTCTAGGCTGAAACCCGCTACTTTGTAAAGGGACTATTTTTACCTCTAAACGTTGTATTTCAAAAATTTTTATTTGTATTTTTTAGATACGTTACAAATGTGATATTTTTTTACTTAAATGTTTATTGGTTTAATAAATAGCAAAAAAGTTTTAAAATACAGGTTTACTGCCCAAAAGGGTCTAATTTCAAAAAAGTACCAGACACCTAACCGCTTATTATTTTAATGAACATCAGGTTAGGGAATTTCCCGTTTTAACCTTTTTTACCCTCTAACCATAAAAATTTCAAAAACTCCCATCATAGGTAATCGGTTTCGCGAGAGGCCAGCCTCCCGGGCAAATTTCAGCATTTTAGTTCAGGCGTTTAGGTCGTGCAATGATGAATCAGGCAGTAACTTTACAATTTTATATTGTATAGGTAGATGAAGAAAAACGTTTTGAAAACAATAACAGAATTAGGTACGATTTTCACCCCTTAAACGTTCGAATTTCGAAACTCATCAAATTTGTATTTGTATTTTTTAGATAAATTACGAATGTGATATATTTTTTATTTTAATGTTTATTGGTTTAAAAGATAGATGGCATAGCAAAAAAGTTTTTAAAAATACAGGTTTTACCCGTTTACTCCTTATTTCAAAAAAGTGCTAGACACCTGTCCGCTTATTTTTAATGAACAATAATAGGTATTCAATTTTTTTGTATCCCTTTTAGTTTAGCCGATATGAGGTTAGCGAATTTCCGTTTTTACCGCCTTTTTTTCTATTGAACAACAATAAGTATTAAATATTTTTGTATCTCCTTTAGCTTAGCAGATATGAGGTCAGCGTGATCGATTTAGCGAGAGGCCTGCCTCAGGTCCAAATGTCAACTCTTTAGCTTCAGGCGTTTAGGCTGTGCGATGAAAATAAATAAATGAAGAAACAATATCTTGGAAAAAGTAACAAAATTACGTACGATTTTTACCCCTTAAACGTTCGAGTTCAGAAAAAGTACAAAATTTTCACTTGGCATTTTTTAGATAAGTTACGAATTTTATATAATTTTTATTTCTATGTGCATTGACTTAAACGGTAGATGGGGGACAAAAAAGAACCAAAATTCAGGTTTTACAGATGCTCATTCAACGCTTTGCTTGTTTAATTTTATGTTTGTAGCTGCAATACTAACAAAAATTCAATAAGTACCTGTTGGCAAACAATACAGTACGAAAAAGTACCAAAAAACCACTCCTACAGATTCTCATTCACTTGGGAACTTGCATGTTTAATTTTATGTTTATAGGTCCAATATTAACGAAAATTAAAAAAGTACCAGTTAAATAACGAAAAAGTACCAAAAAGATCCTTCTAACAAATTCTTATTCACTCAGGACTTTGCATGTTTAGTTAATTGTTTCTAGGTCTAATACTAACGGAAATTAAAAAAGTACCAGTTGAAGATCAAAAAAATACCAAAAAGTACCCTCAGAGGTTCTTATCCACTCAGGACATTGCATGTTGAAGTTCATGTTTCTAGGTCCAATATTAACGATAATTAGAAAAATTGTCAGTTGTGGAACCAAAAACCATATTTCCACTTTTTGGGACTTTTTTCTCCCCATTGAAGCATAAAAAATTTCAATATTGTAGTAGGAGCCCATAGTTTAATACGTATATATCAATGAATAAAAAAAATGATTTGTAAAAAAGTACCAAAAATAGTAACGGTTTTTACCCCCTAAACTTCCGAATATCGAAAAAGTACAAAATTTGTATTTGGATTTTTTAGATAAGTTTCAAATGTGATATAACCCTTATTTCTATGTTTATTAGTTTAAAAGATAGATGGGGTGACAAAAAAGTACCAAAATACAGATTTTACCCGTTTACTCCGTTAAAGAGCTGCATTTCCAAAAAGTACCAGACACCTGTCCGCTTATTTTTCTAAAAAACAGCGAAAAGCACTAAATTTTTTTTTTTGTATCTCTTTTAGTTTTAGAGATATAAGGTTACCGAATTTACCCGATTTTGCCCTTTTTTACCCCCTAAACATTCGAATTTCCAAAAATCCCGTCTTAGTGGATCGATTTGGGGAGAGACCAACCCCTGGTCCAAATTTCTAGTTTTTAGCTTCAGGCGTTTAGGCTGTGCGATGATGAATCAGTCAGTGAGTCAGTCAGTAACGTTACAATTTTATATATATAGATAGGACATTGCAAAAAGGATTTTTTCAAACTGATGCATTTGCATATGTATATGTAGTATAGGGGTTGTACAAAATAAAAATGGCATAATAGTCTTATATCAGAATTATAGACGGGCCAGTATAAAAGCGGTAAATTGCAATGAAACAAATAATTATAATGTACGTTACGACACAAGTATTCTCCAATACAGTAGTTCGTAGTTTACAATGTTCTAAAACCAAAAAAAATTGGTGGCTAGATGAATAATCTGTTTTTGGCTTTTTTACTTTTCGACCATAGTTTTTAACAATTGCCATATAAATCTAATGTTTTTAAACAATTAGTTCATAACATTCTTAAATTAAATATAATATTTATCTTCATCATTTGAAGTTCAAAATCAAAACCTATTTCTGAAAATCAAAATCTAATCCATTCTAATAATAATACTCGCGACCTTGCTTTTGAGACTTTTTAATAAATGTGTAAAAATTAATATTGTTTACAAGTGTTTATTATAGTTTAAGTTTGTACAATATAATATTGTTCAATTAATAAAAATAAAAAAAGAAAAATATTATATTTTAAAGTAACAGGAAAAATTTTTATATTTACTATTTTTACTATAGAAAATCTTATTTTCTATTATGTTTAATGTGTTTTAATGGTTGACATTTTCACTGAATTATTATCAAGTTAAAAAATAGTGTTTTAATTTTACATAAAATTTATAAAACAAAAATTAATATTTTTAAATAAAAAGTATGTATTGTAATTGGCATTCGAAATATTACAAATTATTTGTTTCGTTCTATAAATAATTGTTTTTCTCCTTTCTTTTATTTGATTTAAATAACAAAACAAATGTGTTTTCAACTTAACATTACTCAATTCATTCAACAAACCAGTTTGTGTTTACGTTACTGTATAGTCGAACTGCCAGTTTCTAGCTACGTTGTTTAGTAAACTAAAAAAAAGAGTTTACGTCAACTGTAAACACAGCAGCTTCTGGTTTTCAGTCGTAAGTTCAGCAGTCTGTGTGTTTAAAATGGAGGGAGTCTGCTGCTGATTCTTTTGACTGCTGAAAAAAAATGAATTGTGTTACTATTTTTTCAGTAACTGTGCGCACACAGTTCAACTGTTTTAAATATGAATGGTGATGAAAAATGATGGTTCGAACTATTTTCAGTATAGTTGCATGTGTAAAAATACAAACTGGCGACTGCATTTTAAACACTGGTCAAAAGTTTATACGCTAATGTCAAAATTTGTACTAGCCCCCTGGGCTAGTGAAATTTTATTCACCTTAACAGTGTCAAAATTTTACTTTCATGAGTACTTTGCTACCGTTTCACAGACGCCCAAAGTATCAAAAACAAAGCTTCAAATAAGTATTTGAAATACTGCCCAACTCTGAAGGTAGTTATTAAAAAACCCATATGTATAATACCCATTACAGAGGCATTGTCAGAATTTAAACTTAAGGAGGAGTAAGATTTATTAATTTATGTTAGTTTATATTTAAATAAACAAATTCATAACTACAAAGAAAACTATAAAATATTTGATTTTAGTATAAAAGCTGGTGGGTTCATATAAAATATCTTACAAACACAAATAAAGGAAGTAAAAATTAACACAAAATAAGTTGCTTCAAAAAATAAAAAAAAAATAAATAAAAAAAACATCTAATTCTATAAAACTTTATAAACAGTACACAATTTCCCGAGGGTTCTTGTCTCTTCATTCAGTCTTCAATTTAGTCTCTAGTAACCTCTCCCAAAATACACTAATACTACACTTTTGAGTGATTGTGAGTATTTAGCAAATATGTCACCCAAAACAAACATAACTTTAAATTCTTGTTTAACGTTGTTAATGCTGCTGCTGTTTGTATTGTTGATGATAATAATGATGATGTTGATGATAACAACGACAACTATAATTTTGTAACTGTTGTAGTTGGTGGTAATAAAAAAAAAAAAAAAATATGACAAACGTTCATTTTGCTCGTAAAGTTTCGTATAAAGTTTCACAAATTAAATATTTGTTTGATTGAAGTTAATGTACTTTTACACATATTTTATGTACCCAACTAACTACTTAGTTTTATTTTTCTTTCTCTCTCTCTCTTATTTAGCTTTTTATTTCTTTTGCTTGTTTTACCAATTATTTACATTAGTCTTTTAATGTTTTAGTATTTTTATCTTGCACTCATCAAGCCAATGTTATTATATGACAGGACATTTGCAAATTAACCTTTTAGGAGGCTGCGAAGAAGATATATGTACCCAGAAAAAATTATTAAATTTCTCCAATCACCAAATTTATTCCAAATTTATAATATCAAGCAAACAAGTTGTTGATTTTGCACCTTTTACAAAAATGATTATATTGATTACTTACAATTTTAAAATTTTGAAAAATAATTTGACTTTTAATTAAAAAAGTGATCAAGAAACTTTGCCTTTTCAAGCAATGTGTTAATTTATTTAAATAAATATTGGAAATTCCCAACAACAATTCTGCATGTTTAAATTATTTTATTTTAAACAAAAAAAGTCAATTAAGATTTTTTGTTTTTCAATTACAATTTTAATTGAAAATTTATTTTAAATTAAATCAAAATTAAATTTTAAATTTTCTTTCAACTAAAAAATAATATATTAAACTATCTCATTAATTAAATTTAAATACTTTTTAAACCATTTTTTCAATTGATAAAACACTTTTTTTCTGTGTAATAGGGGTTTGAAAAATTTTTTTGCTGTGGTTTTTTTGCCATCGTTTTAAAAGTTTCTAGCAGGTAAAAAAAACTCTACCACAAAATCAGCTCCATATTTTGATCCTACTGGACGAAAAGTAGGTTAAAATAAAGGTAAACTAAGAATTAATTCAGAGAGGTTATTATTATCGATAGTACTAGTTTTTTGAAATAACTATACACTATTTAATAAAAAAATTGTTTTTAAAAAAACAAAAATATTAGTAGGGCATTTACATTACATCGAAATCTAGTAGATTTCATCTTCCTCCAAATCTAGTTCGTTTACATTATACTTGTTTGACATTAGCGAGATTTGGTTTTCACAACAAAACTGCCGACTGAAAGTTTTTTGTGTAACACATACTTACATATGTATAAAGAAATAGGCATTTAAAAATTTGCATTACATTTTCTTTATAATCAACTTAATTTATTTTGTCAATATTATTTGTCATTTGCATTTTTTTTACTATTTTACAAAATTTTTGAATTTTTTTTAACAATTTTAACAAGCAGCTATTATTGTTTTTGTTTTGTATTTTGTTTAAATGTCATTTTTTTTCTTGTGCAGGGAAGTAGTTTTTAGTGCTATATGGGGAAAAACATAGTTGCATCAATAAGTACTACTAGATAGTGTAAATTGGCTATAAAGAGAAAAATTATATCTGTGGACTTTTGACAAAACAACCTCTTTCAAAAACTAAAATTTTACACGAGAACGAAAAAACTGTTAAAATGTCTAACAACTTTGATTTTGAAATATTTGGTGAAAAGGTGAAAGTGTAGTAATTAATTTAAATACTAAATTGAAGTGAAGATATAAATAATTCTATTCTAATGCCAACAGATTTTCGGAAAAATTAAGAATAAAAAGATAGGATGTTTTGTCGAAATTGTTTTCAACAAAAAAATTAACTTAGATTACACAAGTCGTTTAGTCAAAATTAATTTTCTCTATAAACCATTTAAAAATTTATCTTGTCTCAAGCAAGTTACATATTTTCTAAATTTCAGTTTTGATAAAACAACTTCTTTGAAGAGAAGTTGTTTTGTTAAAAAAAAAATGTATATATCCAAAAAAATATTATATATAATTTAGATGTTTTGTCAAAAGGATATAACAATTTTATTTCTTGCATTTTAGAAAATTTTTAAACTCTTTCAGAGAAGATATATTATCAAATATTTTTTCCCAAATATAATGAAAGAATTTGATTTGCCAAGAACTGTAGATTTTTAACCAAATGGCGTAGAAATGCAAGGATTACACCAAAAGAATTTATATTTAATATAAAAATCTTGCAAAAATGTCTTATTTCGAGAGAAGTTGTTTTGTCAAAAGTCCACAGATATGTATATTAGGGTTTGACTTTTTAAATTGCTTCAATAAGATTTTTCAAATTTACATGTCCTGACTAAAATTGTCATAAAAAAAATTAAGAAACGCTAACTTCGTTGTTAAATAAACGAAGTTGAAATTAATATAAAAAAAAGTAATTATAAAATTTTACCTTTGTCCACATTTTAAAAGACTGAAGAGTGTTTTCTAAGGTATTGGGTAAGAGGGGAGTTAACAATTTATTTTCTCTTTCGCAAGACCATTTGCACCAAAAAATGAACACCACTACACTGTAGGGATGCCAATCGGAACTGAGTTTTGAAAATCCCGGGATTCGGGATCTTGAAATCCCGATCCCGAAATCGCGGGATCCACAAAATCCCGGGATTTCGGGATTTTTCGGGATCAATGTGTTGCCTTAAAATGCTACTTTTTTTAATAAACAACACTTTTTAAATATTTAAAAGGTTTTATATACGTAACATAAGTTTTTAAAAATTAAAACAACAAAACAATTTATTTTATACATATGTTTATAACACTGTCCTCACCCATGATCAAACTGATTAGATTCTGAAAAAAGCTTAAAAAAATATACGTATCTCTTAGTTTTTCTAAACCAATTCATTTCGGCTTTTTGACAGTAATTCAATTTTTAATGTGAATTAAGTTGGGACGACATTAATACACTGCAAAGTGTAGTCCCTCATCGATCTCGATAGCTGAGTTAAAAACTGTAACACTATGTCGACTGCAGTGCAGTACACCTTCAGGGTGCGGGCGAGATATATTATCAATAATTTAAGTACGTTTGAAATTTATTTTAAAACAAAATGTTTATACAAATGTTTCTTAAAACAGATTTCAAGTTTAAATAATTTATTTATGAATACGTCAAATAGTTGTTATTTATAAAAAAAATTATTTTATTTACCGTATGTTTTTTAAGCAAATTTTGTATTATTACTGGCCCCGAAGGAATATGAGCTATTTCATCAATATTACGACTTAATTGTTATAATTATATCAACTTTTTTCTTTAGTTTCTGAATAAAACTTTAATTGGATCGTTAATAATATTTATTTTTTGCTTGATATATAACAATTATTTCTCTATATTTTGCATAAAAATAATCATTTTTATTTTGGAATTATGTCTTAAGCCAAAGCTGAACTTGCTAAACGTAATTGTAATAAAGGCTTGAGATGTGAGTCTGCAAATTTCGTTTCTACTTAAAATAATGGTTTTTATTAAGCAAGATACAAAAATACAGAAATAGTCGTCTTATATCAAGCAAAAATTTAAAATTTTAAATACCCGCTGTGTTCCAAAAACAAAAATTAAACTCAAAAATAAGAATTATTTGCAATAAAAACATAACTCAAATATAATTTTTAATAATTTTTTTTATATAGTATAAAAATTCAATAAAAACGAACACTTTTGTACATAAAAGTTGATATGTTAAAAATCCCGGGACGCATAAAAAAAAATCCCGGGATTCGGGACTTATCAATCCCGGGATTTCGGGATTCGGGATTTCCCGTTTGGCATCCCTACTACACTGTTATATAAATAATATTTCTTTGAGTTTTTAGAAATTGCATTTGGTGGGCAGGGGTTTTCTGCCAAATTTTGCTGGCACGATTTCTGTTACTTATTTAGTATTACTTCTCCTATTCTTTCATACTAGATTTCTTTCACTAATTAAGGCGTCACATTGGACTCTGGGTGAGGGTGTGAAGTTTACTTCGCACCAGTCTTTATATTCTAACCTAATTTAGTATCGGTATTACATGGTGATATTATAAATTTTGTAAAAAATTTGTTGATACCATAATGTATATACACATACGAAAGTCGAATAGGCCATCAAAAAGTATGAAGAAATAAGTTTTTACTTCTTCGCTGGCGTTAAAAAATTTACGCATCAACAGCGATGAGGTCTTAAAGTTGTATTTGTATGCACTGTGATGGTGTTGCAATTTATTTAAATAAACTACGTATATTGGTGGCTATTCTCGAAAGTTACATGGAAAACAAAAACAAAACTGCATAACTGTACAAAATTTGTTTTTTTATTTAACAACATTTTTTTTGTATTGATTTAGAAAATGAATCTTGTGCGTGAAGTTTCTTTTTCATTGCCTACCTACTACTATTCGAAAAAATTGGCTATGGCCATAATATATACAAATGCATATACAAATATATTTGCATTAGGATGCTCCAAAAATTAAGTTTAACCAGTCACCCCCTAGGATTAAAGATTATCGAAAAACAGTTCAGAAATATTTCTTTTTTTTTTGTGCCCCGCCTGTGGATATCGCCATTTTAGTTTTTTGTACACTCTATCGCCATTTGTAGTACAATCATTACATATAGCAAAACGTTATTTATGGCTTGTCTTTGGCCTAATATCTACCTTTGGCGACTATTTAATCCGACATCGAAATCTGGGCGCCACTTATGCCATATCGAATTCTTCCCCCCTTATGTTAATTTTTTTAAACGTGGCAAGAAAGCCCTTCTAAAACTTGGCCCATCTAGCTTTAAATGTACTTACTTTAATGACACGCTTCAAATTGGGCCACTTTTTTATTTTTTACATTAAAAAAAAAAAAAAAAAAAAAAAAAAAAAAAAAAAAAAACCCCCCTTAGAATGACAAGAAGTTTCTAGACCTGCAATGAAGGTTCTACAACTGTAAATTTTTTATGTTCGCCACGCCACAAAAACCGACACTTCTTGTTTTTTATATTTACCGCCATTTCAGGTTTTTTTTACAATAATTTAAATTAGTAGAAAAATGCAATAAGCCCACAAGAATATTTTTTTTTTATTTATAAGCTGATATCTTCTGTTAGAAGAGCAATCAATAAAATTACCCTGAAATTATTAAACTCAATGTACGAAAATATCCCATTTATGGAGCACTTAAAAAAATTTTTAAAATATTTCCAAAACATTTAGTTATCAAAACAAAAATTATTTAATGGTTGTTGGTTCCATTATAATATTTTAGCTATTGGAAGACTTACAGCCAGGCCCCCGATGTTGACCGACAACTTAAGCTAGCGACAACAATTCACTCATTATCGTTCTCTTAAGCGGCTCATTAACTATCGGTCGACCGGTTTTACGTATCTAAGGTAATTCATTTACTTATTGTCAAATGACTGTAATGCCACATCATCAATTGCATAATTAAAACGCTTGTTTGAAAACAAAAAATCGACAAAACATATAAATTAAGCCAAAAAATAGAACTGTGACTACAACCAAATCGGAATAGGAAACAAAGGAGTAAACAAAAAACAAATAAAGCAGTAAACAAAAAATATAGAATAGAATTTTATAAAAACATATATAATTTTATAAGTGGTTGTGTTTTAAAAAAAATATATTAATAAAAAAAAAATATTTACTGCCGTATTCATAAAAAACTAAATTGGATATGAAATCTATTTTAAGGAAAATTTGTATGGAAATTTAGTTTTAAAATACGTTTGAAATCTATTTTATTTTTTATGAATACGGCAGTAAGTGTTTGTGTGTAAATAAAATTTTGATAAATATTTTAACAAAATGCCTATGTCGATAACTACAACACAGGTGACTAATTATGGCATTTTGGGTCGCATTATATTTCTTAGTGGGCCCCAAATTTGTATGAAAACTGTTACATTATCAGTCGCTTGCATTATCGGTCTACTTGTCGTGCTGAAAATTGTTAGAACACCGCAAATCAGCTGTTTGTCGTTGAAAATGCAAGCGAACGATAGTGGTCGCCATCGGGGGCCAGGCCGTTAATGTAAAATGTTAGCATTCGAAATATCTTAATTTTCAATTATCACAAACGCACGCCAATTTTGTAAAAATTATTTGAATCTGACCACTCACTGCCAATAAAGAAAGTTACTTAAAACTTCACTTTAGCATTTAGTGAAGTAGAGTTTTATGTTATTTCTCCCGATACAAAACATGATTGTGAAGAATAGAGTTCGGCTTTTGAACTAGTCCTCATAAGTCAATTGCAGCCCTCTGTGCGACGTTCAACGACTTTCACTTTTTCCATATAAATTACATGTCAAAATTTTTTTCGTGTTTTGCAAATAAAACTACTAAAAAAACTATTTTTTATAATTCTGTAGGGAATATTCTTATAGGAATATACTTCACAAAAAACACCTTTTATATGATTTTATTATTTTGCAAACTTAAAGGCTAAAATATAAGAATTTAAATACTAACCCTCTTATGCAAAAAAAGTTAAAGTTAACATTAGTTAACCGATACATTAAGCCAATTACTTTTTGCTGGGCTTAATGTATTGGTTAACTAATGTGAACTTTAAATAATTTTTTTTTTGCATAAGGTTATTTTTTGAGTAATCGGAAACTACTTGTAACAAATATGGTTTTTTGTTCATAATTTTTGCTAGTATCCAAAATCTGATAACTTTTTAGTAGTTTTATTTGCAAAATACGAAAAACCAAGTTTCACATGTAATTTATAAGGGGCTTGTCTTGTAGGAAAGCTTTTTTATGACTACAAGGAAAAAATAATATTTGTTTGTGTAGAACGCTAATATGTATTTAGTTATGTTGGTGAAACTTATTTGTTAAAAAAATTTTAGTTCGCGGGCAAGCTTAATATGGAGCTGATTTATAAAGCCATTACTAAAAAATGTTATCAGATAAACATGTAAGAAATTACAGTAGGCCCAGGCCAACCAACAGAAGCCAACAGGATGATTTTGAAGAATTAAAGTTTTTTTGCTTAAAGCTGGATGATATTTTAGCGAGTTTTATATTGTTATCAATATTTTTACAAAGAAGTCTACAAGAGACTTTGGTCAACTCGGAACTTAGAGCCACAACAATTTGTCACATCATGAGGCCAAATTTGAACTCGATTTTTCTTCTAGGGGTTCCTTATAAATATGAACCGATTCATTGCAACAAAACAATTTGTACACTTTCAGCTAAATACTGACATAATTAGGTGCTTACGTTACATTTCGGGAATAAATATTTTTAATAAGCCTTGTTCTTTACCCCAAAGAAGCTTATATACCAAATTTTATCAGTATCATAATGTTCAACATTGGGCCAGAATACATAAATTTTATATATAAAGAGCCAGTCCGATTGAGGAACGGGCGTGCATGTTCAGATCGATTCAAAAAGTAATTCTCTCATATAAAAGAGGTTTAGTAAGCCCATTTTTATGCGTTCCAAATTTCAAATCCTAATTCATGATTGTTGCTTAAAACAAATCTTTTTTCTATCAAAATTATGTTATGCATAAACTTTTTTTCCTGTATAAAAGTTGAAGTTACGAATGATATTGTGGCCAATTTTTAGATAATATTTAAAATTTATTTTTTTAATGGGTTAATGAAATCTTAGAACATGCCTAAAGTGGTGCAAATGAAGAATACAGGACAATTGTGTATTTAACTAAACTGAAACAAACAGAAGGTATTGCTTACAAATGGGTAAGGAGTTTAATTCTTTTTGTATTATTTTGTTGAAAAAGCAAATTAAGGAAGATAAATTTAAAATAAACAAATGAAAACTGGACAGATAATAAACTGTTATGTGAAAAATATATAATTTTTCTTTCTAAAAATTAAAAAAATAAATTAAATATAATAAATTTGCATAAATTTTGAACAAAAATCCTTTTCAACAGCAGATTATCTCCACTTTTTCAATTTGCAGCACATTAAAAAAATTTTTTTTTTAAATTCCTCCAAAAAGGAAAAATGTTCCGTAAATTTCTTTAAAAAGCAAAAATATCAAAAAACTTCTACAACAATATTGTACCAAAATTAATGAAAAAAATCTTACAAATAGCGAATTTTCATATAATAGGCAAATTTTCGCAGAAATATCATTAAAAAAATTGCTAATATTTCACACAATTTTTTTATAAATTGAAAATATTTGGAAGATTTTCTTTTAGATAGAAAGATTACTTTAAACTTTGTGTAACTAGAACACATTTGCAAAATTATAAAAAAAAAAAATAGCCAAATTTTTAAAACTGTCCAATTTTTGTAAATGTCCCTTAAAAAGCAAGTAACACAAGTCTGCAGAGCAAATTTTAAAAAAAAAATATATGGAATATACAGACTTAAAAACGCTAAATGTAAATCCGTTTTAAGTTTATTTTTGCTCTTACTAATATTTCTCCTGGAATAAGGCGGTTGCGCTAAAACATTTTATCATAACTTGAGAACGATTTGTCCGATTTAGGTCAATTTTCTGCTAATGATTTGGAATTTATGTAAAGATAGATTACGTATGATAGAATCAATCTGTAAACAGATTTATATGCACCACGCTAAAGTTAATTAAAATCACATAACAAAGTTCTTGCTACCGACTTTTTTGGTATTTTGCCGACCATTGCTAATTTTAATTTCCTATAAATAGCAAGTTTTCAGAAAATATCGTTAAAAGAGCAAAACTTCCTCAAAAAAGTTAATTTTCAAAAAATTTCCTATAAAATTCAGAAAATTTTCTATAAATAGCAAATTTTCAGTAAATTTTCTATTAATAGCAAATTTTCAGTTTTTTCACTCAATAGCAAATTATCAGAAAATTTCATATAAATAACACCTTATCTGAAAATTTCATATAAATACGAGTAGCATATTACCAAAAAATTTCATATAAATAGCAAATTATCAAAAAATTTCCTATAAATAGAAAATTATCAAAAAACTTCCTATGAGTTGTAGATTATCGGAAAATTTCCTATAAATAGCTAATTTTCAGAAAATTCCCTATAAATAGTTAATTTTCAGAAAATTTCATATAAATAAAATATTATCAGAAAATTTCCGACAAATAGCAAATAATAAAAAAATTTTAGAAAAATAACAAATTTTCAGTGAACTTCCTGTAAATAGAAAATTATCAGTAAATTTCCTATAAATAGTCATTTTCAGAAAATTCCCTATAAATAGTTAATTTTCAGAAAATTTCATATAAATAAAATATTATCAGAAAATTTCCGACAAATAGCAAATAATAAAAAAATTTTAGAAAAATAACAAATTTTCAGTGAACTTCCTGTAAATAGCAAATTATCAGTAAATTTCCTATAAATAGTCATTTTCAGAAAATTCCCTATAAATAGCCTATTTTCAGAAAATTCCCTACAAATAGCCTATTTTCAGAAAATTTCCTATAAATAGCAAATTTTCAGTATATTTCTACTAAATAGCAAATTATACGCAAATTTCATATTATTAGCAAATTTTCAGTAAATGTCCACTAAATACCATATTATCAGAAAATTTCATATAAATAGGAAATTATCAGAAAATATTACATAAATAAAAAATTATCTAAACAATTTCGACAAATAGAAAATTTTCAGTAAATTTCCTATAAATACCCAATTTTCAGTAAATTTCCTATAGATAGCAAATTTCCAGAAAATTACGTATAAATAGCATATTTTTAAAAAATTTCCTGTTTATAGAGAATTTTATATAAAAGTAAATTTTCTTTTGATAGCAAATTTAAAGTTTTTTAAACTAAGTTTTTTTTACAAATTTTCTGCAAATATTTTTTTTAAATGTCATTTAATCTCTTGTTTGTATATTTTTAGTCATATTATTTTCATATTATTTTCCTTTTATGTTGTGGAAACAAATATTTATTATTCTTTTTTTTTGCACTTTTCTGAAATAAAATATGTATGTTTTACAATTTTGCCAAAATAAACTGTACAATTGACACAAAGTTTAGTATTTTTTTTATAATTTAACTTGGTATGTATGAATATATTTATTCTTCTTTTAATTTTATGATGATTCTTTATAAATTTAACATTCTTATCAAACTAGTTACTGTATGTGCAAGTTAGAGTTTAGATGGGATTTTTTTTTTTTTTTTTTTTGGTTAAGACTTTTATTGAAATGAATGTTGAAAAGTTTCGTGCAATGCTGTGCATAAATAGATTGATGTGGTGGTAAGGTACTTAATATAAGTACTTACATTTATTTTTAGAATTTTTTAAAAAATATATCTTAAACTTTATAACAGGCCTATTGTAAGTTACTTTCTGGTCATCACAAAATTTCATGATGTTACTTCTAGTCATATTAAACTAAATTCGACCAAGTTTTAGTAAAATTAATATGTATAATATTATATTTTTCGAGTGCGGCCTTTGTATTTTATCTTGGTAAAATTATGGACCGATCTTATAGAATTATATTGGACCAATGTTAATAACATACCTTTACGTGAACATTATTGTTATGACTGTTTAAATGTTTTTGCAAAAATTAAATTGTACATGCCATAGCCTAAATGTCCATTAAAAATTAAAAACAAACGCCATCTCTTTTTTACGCTGCTTTAAAAAAAGTTCCCGCACTGAACGATTAGAAATTTGTTCTATTTTTTTATTTATTTAATTTAAGTCTATATATGTCCATAGACCATATTCCTTACAGACTATCTTAGTGTAGTAAAATAATATTTTTTTTTTATATTTAGATTTAAGCAAAGAAAGAAAAATTAGAATTAACATTATTGATTTAAAAATAATATGATATTGCTTTTTATGATGTTAATGTTTAGAGAATAGTCGATAAAGTTATACATTTCATTTAAACAGCTGCATAAGTTTCTTAGTGGATCTGACATAGCAAAGTTAGTTCGGTATGTCCTGACATATAGAGGATTGAATAAACGAAATAAGCGCTGAGGAATAATAAAAGTTACGTTACTTAATAAAAATTCAGAATGTGTGCTACCATTTATAAGACTGAACATAAAAGATATATTAAGCATCATTCTAAGGCTTTTAAAAGCTGGTAAATTATTTTCAGCTAGTCTTATTGAGTATGAAGGTAGTAGCAGGCGTCCTCTATAATTATTTCTTAAGCAGAAAATAAGAAATTATTTTTGAACTGATTCGATATGATCATTGTGGATATTATAGATTGGGTCCCAAATAATGCTGCCATATTCTAAAACTGGTCTAACGAGCGAAGTAAAAAGCCATTTTGTGGTTAAGGGATCATTAAATTCATTTGCCCATCTTTTTATAAAAGCCAGAACACTGAGTGATTTATTTACAGTCATCGTTATATGTTGAATAAAATTATTAAAATAAAATAAACTTTGAAATTCAACATTGTCACAACTTTAAATTGCTAAAGTAAATCGTAGCTCTTTTGAGAAATTTAATGGCAACTTTTTGTATTTTTTAGATTTAACAGAAGAACTACTCTAATGTATTAATAAAAAAATAGATGTGAATGGTTTTTCTGCAAAAATTACCAGCAAACACGTTGTTTTATCACTTATTTAATATTGGCTTTCACGTGGTGATAAGTACATTTTTTGTAAAAATGAGTCATAATCCTCTAGGCATCTAGGGACCCATGTACCTTTGGTGTTTATTATTATACTGAAGATGATAACCTGCATATCTGAAACTTCTTGAGAACCACTATCTTCCAAAAAAATATAGTAGTTTTGCAGCCGCACAGCCACAATTTTTTATTTATGTTATTTGCGTGAGACCAAAATTCCTGGTGCTTGTACGTGGTTTTTATGTGAATGCGGTCATTGTATGTATCTTGTTTTAGTTGTTAGAAGATCTGCATAAATTAATAAAAGTCTTCATATAAAAAGTATAAATGTAAATTTCGGGAAAGAGAAACATATGTTACAACTAAAGCTTAGTAAGTAATAAAAAAAAGAAATAATATTTTAGCGCAGATCTTTCGAGTGGCTTGAACACATTGCAAGACTAATGTTGTAAAATATATCTGTTAAACAAAAGAATTATCCACTTTTCAACTTCAAAAGTTAAGTTAACAACACACATTGAGCTATAGTTTCGATGAAACTTTTATTTCATTATAATACCTGGACCTTGCCATTACGTACGAAATAAAATGTCTAGATAGGTTCCAGCTGTCGATTCTTTTGAGGTAGTGTCGACCACGTCTTCGCGCATTTTGGGTGTTATCTCCTCGATAACTTGACGAATGTTGGTTTTCAAATGCTCTAACGTCAGGGGATTATTCGTGTAGACACGGTCTTAAACACGGCCCCACAAAAAAGTCTGACGGCGTCAAATGGTATGATCTTGGTAGCCAATCGACGTCGCAAAATCATGAAATTATACGTTCTGGAAACTTTCTAGGTAATAAGGCCAATAAGGTAATGTGGCTCGTGGCATCGTCTGGTTGAAACCACAAATCGTTCAGTTAATAATCTTAAATTTCAGGTCAAATGATGAAGCGTGAGATAGGCCCAATTGCTTAGAACGTCGTCAAATTGGCAAGCCCGAAATATCGTCTTACTTTCACTAAAATAAGCAATATTTTCTGTAGTGCACCCTATGATTAGACCTGTGTATCCTCAACAAATATAGAGGATATAATGCGGGTATCGTCAACCGCATTAATTGCGCACGAATACTCTTTGCCCTCCTACGTCCTATCTGGATGGTTTTCCATGTTTGCAGAAAAACGAAAAAAGCTAATTTAACTCCAACTTGAATGAAACTATATTGCATGGATGGGAAACAGGAAATTCAGCTCACCACGCCATTAACGCACTTAAAGTTTTTGTCAACAGATGTCTGAGGAGGATTTTAAAAAAATTTGGCCAAGTATTGTCTCAAATAAGGAACTGTGCACAGCCATGAATTAAGTTCCTATATGCACTGAAATATTGAAACGTATGTGCAATTAGCTTCGTCACACACTACGTGAACACCGAAATGACCTAACACGAACAGACATAAGGTCTAATTCCAAGGGAAGCATAGGAAGTATCAATGACAAGTAATGTAATAATAGATCTTAATGAAATCCATTTGTTATGACCCTATGCTCCAATTTGGAAAGGCGACGTCATCATGAAAGTAAGTAGCGTAATTAATAATCCTAAAAGAGTTCAATTAATTACAATTTGATTTTGTGAGAGCGTTTTTTTTTTTCATTTAAACGTGATTATTGGAAGGGGTTATATGGCACCGTATCATGCTTAAAAATTGGTTAATAGTCATATAAAATGAGTTTATACAAAATCTTCTGACAAAAGCTACATTTAGTTATCGATTTAACATAAAATTTAAAACTTTAGTATATGCAAAGGTTGGTGGAGTATAGTAGAATTATTGTAAGTACAAATATATGATACCCTTTATTTATTTATATTACAATCTTTATTTCCGTTAAAGTACCAAATTTAGGTACTATTCAATGCTATATTAGCATTCCTGTTAAATAACATAAAGCAGCACGAGAATTATACCACTTTCTACTTAACATAGAAATTTATTGTAATGTTATGTTCAAAATTCAAATGTTCTACACTATCATACTATCAACTTATACTAATAGCTGTTCCAAAGTACAAGACCAACAAAAGCATCTAAGTACGTACAACCAGCACCACTAGTAACAACAAAAGAAATGGTGACACTTATTTTACACTGTAAATGAGGTCAAATTTGTCAAATAAAGTTTAACAAAAAGAAAAAAAAAGAACGAAAAACATTCAAATGCTGCTGATAATAAAATGATAAATGGTTAAAGAAATGTAAAGACACAAACAGAGTTCCAAACTTTTGTTACAAAAAATCATTACAATAAAAAAAAAACATTATCAAATTCTGCAGATGACTTTAAAAGAAGAAGTTATATTAGAAACAAAGCAATTTATTGAATTAGAATTAGGGAGACAAAGTTGGAAATTTAATTTTATTTTATAACTAAATAAAGCAATCCTTTAAGCCTTTTTTGTTTTATTTAATAGAAATTCTCATTTGATTTGTACGACTAATCATTAAAATGATGTTAAGTTTATCAAACCTTTTTTTTTAAAGAGATATTGTATATAAATGTGTTACTATTGATATCTTTTATTTGTTATGAACAAATTATTTAAGGATACTGTGTTTAAAAAAGGGTTGCAAACACGCGCCATGTATTTTACTTTGGTAACCAGAAATTGAGTTGGGGTAGATAAAATAACATTTACTAATCTGTGATTATAAAAAGGTCTAGTCGGTCGAATCTCAAAGATATTATCCATGGAAAATATTATTTTATTATATTATTATTCATATTTCAATGTTATTTTTATCCATTAACCGTTAGATATCCTTTCATATGCAATATCTGTTTTTGGAGCAAAAGTATTTAGAAACGAAGGCTATGAATTTTACATGTCAGTTGTGCTTATTCTAATAGAATAAATTTAGAACCATTTGGATTACATTAAGGGCACGAAAAACTCCCACAAGTTCATCTCTTAGTATGGCTTGACCACTGGTTACTTTTTTGATTCATTGAACTGACAAAGTTGGCTTTTGTAATTCTTTTAAAGTGTCTTTTGCTGGAGGAGATGTTTTGCTATTAGATTGTTGTTGTTTTGGAGCTCTTTTTTGCTCTCTCGCCCAATTTTTTGTTGCACGGAAACTGCATTAACGTGTGGTGAATCGCTTACCTTAAATATTTTTTCAGCGAGTATAGATAATTTGCCAAGCGGATCACTACTTATTGAAATTAAGATACGAACATCTGATTTCAGTCGGCTCATCCAGACAGAGTTGAGAAAGTTGTCTTTGATTTCTTTGTCGGCTAAATCTCGCATCTCGCGAAGCATTTGTGTTGGATGCAAGTCATCAAGTTCCAAATACTGTAAGCGCTTCTTTATGCGTTTCTGCACCGAGGCAGCATAATGTTCATATGTCGTACATGATATCCATAGGTGAATTCAGCACAATATTACTGATTTTGTATTCGGTGAACTCCGCGTCGTTTCGGTGTGTTGAACCGATTGTATGGGAACGAATGTTATTCATTACGGTTTCAGGCGTAGTTAAGTATTTTCCTAGAGTGGGCTTTTAAGGCCTGTGGTAAATTATTCGCTAAACCTATGGTAACATTACAAACTTTCTTTTACTAGAATAACATTATTCATTACGTATTAGGCGTTGCGAAGTGTTTTTCGAAAGTGGGATTTATATGGTAAACTATGGATCCGTCTTTAAAAAATTTCATAGTATAACTCCTAGTCTAATATGCAAACCGAATATTTGCAAAATTTTATGAGAATCGGTGCATTTCGTCACTAAATTGTGAGAGTTTTTTTTACAAAAAGATCAACTTTTTAGTGAGATTGTTCCACAATTGGGTTCATAACACTTTTCTTACTGAACTGATTATGCTGGACTTATATGCCAAAGTGCTTATGAGAACTATGAACAAATTGACACTTAAATTGTTCGTTTATGTTGTGTCTTTCGAAAATGAGCGTGTTATCAATAGATGGACAGACAGGCGTGGCCTTTTCGATTTATAATTACTCAGTAAACCAGAATTTGTATACTTTGTACAGCCTAATATGAATATTAAAAAAGTTTCACACGGAATGTCAACCCTAGTATTCACCACTTGTGGCGAAGGGTATAACAATAAAGAGCCAAGTGTTATTTTATATAGGGAGTTATGTTAATTATGGATCGAGCATCACGAAAATTGGTAGTATAATTTGAACACAAAGGCCCCTATTGTGAGTTACATTCGATAAACGATTTTCGCTGGCTGGATATTATGAGTTGGCAGCACTGTCGAAAATTTCGTTGTGCTTCGAATTTTTCAACGAAAACAAATTTGCTTTCGACGGTGTAAATAATTTAAAAAAAAATTGTTGAAAATGTAAGTTTTTGTTAATTTATTAGTTTTGGTGTGCAAATTCCTCATTCTTAATTATTTTTGGTTATTTTATGCAGGTCTAAAGTCGACAGTAGTAAGCAGTAGTTGGAAAAGCTTGTTTTCCTTATGGAACAAAATCCTTTGTTGGCAAAAGGAATTTTTACAAAAGTTCAGGCTACAAAAAGTGCAATGAAATCTCGCAGGAGCTAAATTATTTGGGGCCACCCGTTAGGACGACAGCAAAGTGGATTAAGGTAATTTAATATATGTATGTTTTTTATAGTTGACCTTTTGCGATATATATAAATTATTAGTTGTTTTTGTTTGGCTATAGGTCCACGTTAATAAATAAAATAAAAAATAAAATTAAACGAAAATATTACGAAATAAATTTAAATAACTGGCTTTTACAGGTCTGGCTGATATGAAGTACAAAACAAAAAAGGAAATAAGCCAAGACAGAGCTGAATACCGTACAACAGGAGGGGGACCAGACAATTTATAAATTTTTACCAATATTGAGGAAGCCATAATTGGCTTACTAGAGTTTGAAACCTGCGTAAATCCACCGGAGTTAGAGTTTGGCTTAGACGTTATAAATGACAACGACCAGTGCATAGTTTCGACAGGGTCGACAGCAACAAATAATAATAATAATAAAGAAACAGAAAATATGGAAATAGAGTTTTATTTTTTAAATTTGTTAACAAAAATATTTTATTTAAAGTGACAGCTGATAGACTTTTTTTTAATCGAATATGTGCCATAATACCAAATGAAAATTTGTTCGATCAACTAATTCGACTGCTGTCGAAAATCGAACTTAGTTCATAATAGGCACAATAGATGGAATTTATTAATTCGGTTTTCGATTTTTTGGACGCAAGGAGATAGAAAATTAGTTAAACAAAAATGAACGTACATAGAAGAACCTCACTCAGCACTTTATTTAGAAGATATGAAACATGAAAATGTATTTGAAATTGGAAGATTTTCTAAATATCAATGTTGGTCACATAGTTGCTGAAGTTTGTTGCCAAATTGCTTAAATGAACATCTTAAAAATACAGGTTTAACTGTTGATTTTCCCATTAGTTAACATTCCTATACCCGAGCCAATTTTTGTTACACATAAAACTGCGCGCGGTCTGACGAGATCTTGAATCCCCATTTTATAGTTTGTATGCCCTCCACCACCACTTGTGGTAAATTTAGTCAAGATCGGTACATAAGTTTCCCTAGGACCCATATAAGCCCTTCTCTCGGAAAACAGCTTAGTATGCCTAAAATCGTAGTAAATGACGATATCATAACAAAACTTAATATTTCCCAGTTTTAAAGGAATAGAAATCACAGTAATAAATTTCGTGATGATACGTCTATTATCATAGTGCCTATTTAAAGACAACTCTGGGAATTTAATCAAATACGACCAAAATCCTAGCAGATATAGATATTGCAATACAATTTGTTCCAACATAGCTTAATAGGGCCATAACAAATGTCATGCAATTTTGTAATATACGGTTCATAACTTACTTTAGGTCCCATATAAAGAAGCCTTCCGAAATTCTCTGTAAAAGCTAAAACTAATTTCACTGATGTATTAAAATTTATTCTAATTTATGTTTTTTATTAATTTACCATGGGTCCAATATAAATTCCCCTTCCGAAAATCATTTTAGCTCGGCTAAGACTGTTACGAATCATGATATTTTACTCAAGCTAGTTCAAATTTCTAAAAAGAAAAGCATAAAAGTCTTCGATTGACGGTTAACAATTTAATGTGGGCTGATACAGCAATCCTCTGTTTTTATAAAGATTAATTAATAATGTATATATATCATATAGAGCCCACTTCTGAAATATTCGAAATTCCGGTGGAGGTTATCAAAGAATCGGCACAGCCTTAAATAGCACTCTAACTTGTTTTAAACACAACTTAAATAGATTTTTTTTTTAATCGTGAAGATATAATAAAACAACTTACTATGCATTAAAATTATATTAGATAATTTTTTTTTCAATCTGTTACAAAACAGCCATCAAAATCGATGGTTCTTTTCTTAGATAGAGTTAGTGCCGGAAATGTGGTAAAGGCTGGTAATGTACATTCCCTCCTTTTTCTTAAACTAAAAAGTCAAGAATAATGAAACCAATCTAAATGTCTTGCAGCTCTCAATTAATTAAGAAAGCTTTGATCTGTTTTAAGTATTTTAAGTGTGAGTTTCAAAAAATTTGAGGAGTTATGTAATAGACTTTTTATTGGGTGCTGTTAAAAATTTTGTTTTTGTTTTCAAAGTGCATTTTAATGTTTTAAACAGTAAGATAATAGTATATGTTAAGTGTGAAATTAACGAATAATATATGCAATTGCATTTTTTTTTAAAATAAATAAATATCTGCCTTAAGCCTAAGTGCAACAACTGTGGTATACCATAAGTCAGCATATTTGTTATAGTGTACCACATTACCTTCCAAATAAAACATTAATGAAATTTTGGTTTGTTACGTGAACTGTTTTTATTATCTTGTTTTTGTTTATTACAATAAATTAAAAATGTATATAAAACACAACTACTATAAAAGAATGTATTATAATTTTTTAAAGTCGTGGCAAATGAGATTTGCAATATTTTCTTATATATATCTTACAATTTTGGTTTACCATTTTTCGAAAAGTGTGAAAAAAAATGGATGTGTAACATATGGGTTAATCATATTTTAATCGGACAAAAATTAAAAATTTGACAATCTAAATACAAAAAGAGTTCTTGACTAAAGGTATGGAAAACAGAAGTAAAGAAGCACATGTACATCAATTAAATAGATAATCATTCACAACGAATTTCGATCTACCAATTAACAAATACCATTTGGTTTAAAGATGGACATTTGACTATTGACTACCAGCCGTCGTCAATGGCGGTGAGCGTAAAGTGACAAAGATCTCTGGAGAGATAGTGTGGTTACTATCGATATTTTTCTTTATATGAACTAAGCTTATTTTTTAGTAATTTTAAGATATTAAAGTTTTAGGTTATAATCTTAGCAATTTTTCTTCATTTGACGATTTATCGATTTTTTTTAAATTTTGGCATATTCTCATTAAACAGTTATGGCAACACTGTGAAAAATATACAAATCACAGCATGACTAAGTTTTCAGCCTTAGAGTAAAAATCAGTATATATCGCCACAGAATGGCGTCGGTAACACAGACCAAATGTTACTCAATACATCAACGCCTATTGCAAACATGTAGTATGCACTATTACTTTTTCAGCAGGTTAAAGCAAACATTTTTTTCAAGTATATACACTAAAGAATTTTTATCTAAATAAAAAGTACAATTTCCTTGTACTTTTATATCTCAATATCAAATGGCAAGTAATTTTTACAATCAACATGATGAGGGCATTTCTAATATTCCCTTAATATTATATTTTTTTCACAGGTAATATGTCTCCTAAGAAAAGAATAATCCATTTTCATACAAAATTTAATTTTGAGTACAACTATTTTTAGTCAAAATTTATTATAATTTACAAAAAATTTTAACTTAAACAATAAAACCATTCATCCAAATTTTGGAAATAATTCTAGAAAAAAGCTAAAAACATTTTATAAAAATGCTTAATAAAATTCTAAATGCTAAATGAAAATTTTGCATCTAAATATAAGTTTTTAGTGATAAATTCAGCTGCATAAATAAGAAGAAGTTCACAGTGGCGGTAGATATGAATATGTATGTGTAAACTTTAAGCAAAATGTGAAAAAATTAAAATTTTGAGCGATATGAAAAAAGTATTTCGTCTATCTCAATCAGAAACGCACGGGTATAGAAAGGTTAAGGTGCAGTTTTCGTTTACCTTTAAGTCAGCCTACGCTTAGTGTTTAGAGAACATTATTTTGGTGGACTTAAGTACATGATAGATCCATTTTTCAAATGACCATGATTCTTGAGATAGTCATCATGATTTTTTTTTTCTAACTACTCACTTTTGCTATCGAACCCCTAAGATATCCCTCAATTGGCCATTAATATAATGAAATAAAAGCCAAAATAACATTAATATTTAAGAGATAAAAAGGCAAAAAAACAAAAACAGACACAAATTATTGATATATGTAAAATGTGTGTCCATAAACAAAAAGACGAAAAATCATTTGCAGAAAAAGTGTCCGCAAACTAAAAACTAGATGGTCATTGAAATTCTTAACTGTAATCACAGAATAACATCATGTCACAATTTGTCCTTAGTATATTTTTATGTCTGAGGATTTCCTGTTTATTCCTGCCCTAAAATTTAAATTTTAATTATTTTATCTCATTGTCGAACTGTTAAAATTAAAAGATAAAATTGTTATTTTAAATGGCGTATTAAATGATTATTATCATCATTTTCAATTCTTGTGTTTAGGATGTTTTTTGTTAAACATTTTTATTTCTTTATAATTTGGAGCAACTTGTAAATTTCTATTTATTTATTTGTTTTAAATCACTGAACTGGAAATTAAGGAAATAAAGTGTGGTTATTTAAAGACAAAAAAAATTAAGTTTTAGTTCTGCAAAATAATTTTTTTATTGATGTTTTGGTTATCGGTTTTGGTTTAAGATGGCCATCTGATTGGGCTAACGCCTGCGATCCTAGTGCTTGGGCTGCCAGCAGGCCTCTGAGCCGGCTAGTTGGTATTACCAGGTTGGAAAAGTTATACCGCCTTATAGACTCGTTAGCGTTCACTGCTGACACCAAGTCCATACCGGACAGTGGGTGAGGTTGAGATTGGAAAAGGACTGGCGATGTAAACAAAAGATGGTTAATTATGTATTCGCTTCACTTTTCCATTAGACCCCAATATGATCCTTAAAGGATCGACGGGAACATAAATATATATAAATATATAAATAACATTTGGCCGCTGTGGGGCGCTATGTAGGAGGGCCATAGGCCCGAAATGGGTCTTAGTCAAACTATGGCACACTGGCTTTACAGAAGCGTGATTCGACCAATTCTAACTTACGCTTCTGTAATCTGGTGGACCTCCTTGGACAGAGCGTGTAATATAAGACCTCTTCAGGGGATCCAGCGTACGTATTGCTTAAGTGGGGCGATGTGCACCACATCAACCAAGGCTCTGGTGACACTTTTAAATTTATTTTAGGGCAACGAAGGCAGATTTGAAGATGTGCGCTAGAGATACACACACGGCATGTTGGAACGGTGAGACTGTGGGTAAGACCACTGAGATTTTATGGGCTAACCCAGACTCCCATCGTCTGCTAAAAAGCCTCCTCAACGGGAGTAAATCCGATGTTAGTATGATGGTACGTATCCTGACTGGTCATGCGGGACTGCGAACTCAACTGCACCAAATTGGATGGGCGAAATCTGAGTCTAGAGCGTTGGGCGAGGACAGCGAAACGCTGGAACACTTCCTCTGCTACTGCCAGGCCTTCGCCGAATTACTATCCATACAGCTCTGGAGCGATGCCATATTGGGTCTGGGATCCCTGAGGAACGTAGGCTGGAAAATCTTAAGGAATTACGTCAGGGTAACTGGGTTTCTTAACGCCGGACATAACCCCTCACTATAGTATGGTGGCAGCACTATCCACGTAAATCCCCCATGTTTGTTCTTAAAAAGCACACAACAGGTGTATATCGCAACAGATATGGAGTTGCATCTTTATGTTTCGTCCTCCTTTCGACCTAACCTAACCTAACTCTAACATTTCGGTGTTTTGAAATACATTTTTAATTAAAATATTAATTAAATATCAAAAAATCTAAATTGATTTTTTCGTTTAAAATAAAATAATTTAAACCTGTAGAATTGTTACTGGGAACTGTCAAAGCCTGAGCTATATTTAATTAAATCAATAAACACATTGTTTGAAACGGCAAAGTTTTTTGATCACTTTTTTAATTAATATTAAAACTATCATTTATTTAAAAAATATTCGGAATTTAAAATTTTCTTAAATATTTTTTTTTTTTTTTTTTGTTGGGACCAGCACTCAGGGGATGACCCCTACTAATGCAATGCATTGTGTTGGAACTAGGAAAATAGGTTATGGGAAGGAGGAAAGAGGGAGTAGTGTTTGTGAACATTCGACTTGAACTTTTTCATGTTGTAAGTGAGAGGGAAGACTTCAGCAGGAAGGTTATTCCACATACGAACAGTCCGGCCAAAAAACGAATTTTCCCTGTAATGTGTTGTACGATTCACCGGCCAATCGACCACAACAGGATGTGCTCTTGTGGAAAAACGTGTATTACGAACAAAGCTATGGGTTTCGGGAACCAAATCCCTAATTTCATCAGAACACATCCCGTTGTAGTAACGATAAAATTGGCAAGAACAACCCACATTGCGAAGGTGCTCAAGGGAGTCAATAGAATTGGATACCCTACTGTCGCCAATAAGAACCTTCGCCCTCTCCTGCACGCGGTCGAGAAGCTCCAAAAGAGACTTTGAAGCACCGGCCCTCACATGAGAGTTGTATTCCATTCGCTGTCGGATATAGGTGGTATAAATAGTAAGGAGATCAGATGGAATGAAGTATATCTTACACCGTTTCAAAAAACCGAGGCACTTGAATGCTTCTTTCGACACCTTGAATATATGTTCTGTCCATCGGACATCACATTGTATTTTCATGCCCAGAACATCAAAAGATTCTGTTTCCTCAATATTTATACCATTCATACATACAGATGAGGCACCTTGATCCGTCGCGCGTTTATGCGTTAGTACGCAACATTGGGTCTTTCGGGCATTAAATTCGACCCTATTCGCATGACCCCATTCTGAGATTATGTCTAGGTCACGGCCAAGCGTATCATTCATGTTCTGTCTCATAGGACAAACATCGGACACGCCTGGTCTGTAACCAAATGAATACGAATGGCAAAGGTTGCTGTCATCTGCAAAAGAATAGATAGGGTTGGAAGTTTGACATAAGAGGTCATTTAGAAAAATAAGAAATAGAGTAGAAGAAAGAATATATTCTAGGGATAAAAATAAGAAACTTTGCCCAAGGAACCATACCTCTAAAATGAATTTTGGTGTTCCTTATTTTGACCCAAAAGTCAAATTTTTAAAACTCCCACTTTAACCCATTTAAAGTTCCCCAATCGAGTCTAAATGTTTGTTCGACCCCCACTTACTTTGGAGGGCCGACCCACCCTTGTCACTTGGGCGATTTTTAAATCGCCCCGCCCTAGTGTCCAATAGGGTGGGTCACTGATGTATGAGAAAAAATAAAACTTCTCGAATCATATTCTAATAGCAATAATTTGTTGTCTTACGTTAAAAATAAAAAATGATAAAAAAAGTTTAAAAAAGTCACATCTTGAGCCCGCGCCGGAGCTCCTAAGAATTAAGTATTTTAAAAAAGCCATTTTTTAAATTTTAATATTTTATTTACTTCAATTATTATTAATTAAAACTGACCACATTTTTAATTACAAAAAAAAAAAATTTTGGTTCCTATACAACATAAAACAATAAAAACACGAAATTTTATCAGTTATTTTTTGGTCACAGAAGCTTTTATACTGTCAACTCTGGGCGTTTCAAAAAATTAGATTGTCACTTCTTGACACTCAAGTGCCGCATTTATTTCTTCAGAAGTGTTGTTTCGAAGAATTGGTAGATCAAAAAACTCTTGATTCCAATTTATAACTTCAAAGTAGTTACTTGCGTCAAAATTGATAAAAGGGGCCTCAAATTGGCGAGGTTGCTTTCGGGTATGAGGTGAGCTTCGTGCTTCATGAACACGTCTGGCTGCAACTCACTGTTTCAACCAACAACATCGACAGAAGCAAGGTTTTTCGCAGTTTTCTAATAAGTTGCCAATAAGACCAGCATGCGAATATGGTCCCTTGGTAACTTGTTAAATAGATAATCCATTGCAGTAGGCGCTGAAGTCTTTTTGCCAATTCTCTTATTACTCCGTTAAATTTCCCAGCGGTAGTGACTGTACTATCACAACCAATTGCCATCAAAATTTCTTTATTAATTTTTTGAGACGAAGGAGGGGCAATAATTGACTTTATAATATGTTTAGGAGTACTTCAATCTGGTGTTGCATAGCCAACATAAACTGATTCTGGCTCCTTAACAGATACATGTTCCGCAATCAATATTTGTCTATGATTCCTAGCTCCCTTTTAAATAATATTAAGCGTCTTATCTTTTCGCCCGGCAAAGTATAAAGCTAGTACATCTAGCTGCTTCTGGTCTTGAATACATTCATTGCGTACTTTTTTCTTTCCTGTCTTGTTTTTGATTTATCAATTGGTTCACCGCTAGGAGAGATATCTTGCAATACAGATGAAGCCATAGCAGCCGCTGCGCTATCCATAACACTGTAACGGTTATAAGTTTTTGACAATATAAGCAACCTAAAATTTTTTTCTTTCTGCCTTTTATGTGGACGTTAAGTTAAAACAATCATCTCTAGAAGCAATGGAATTATTTAGAGATTACTCCAAGTCTTCCTGTTTAAGTTAATTTTGTCTTGACTTTTATTTACGTTTTTTTCTGTCTTTCGTGCTCGGGCTGCTCTTTTTTGCAATTTAGTTGGAAGATCTCGATCTACTTCTCCAAAACGCATCTTTCCCGCCCCCCTTTTGTTCCTTGTACATAAAAAAAAGCTCAATTTGTTTACATTTTTAGGAATAAATATGAAACAAAACTCTGCTACGTCGCACAGTGGCGCCCGTAGAGCAAGCGAGGTTGCAAAAATCAAAATTTTCATGAATGCCGACGAAGTTTTGAATAAACCCACGTTATAGGAAACTTTTCAACGATTTCAAATATGCCACTCTTAATAATATCACATTTTTAGTTTAGAAGATATAACCGTTCAAAGTTGACCGACTTTCGGTTTTCAAAAAAACACACAATTTTTAGTCAATTTGTTGCGATTTCAGGTGTAATATCACGAAAAATAGGTAACGAATCGCCTTATTTTTTATTTGTATTGATTGATGTATTTATTAAATGTATAATGATAAAAAAAAATTAACTGTTTGCTTTGTGTTTCTCCTGGTAAATCACTATTTAAAAACTATCCGTTTTTTCACTATTTTTCAACTTTGACGGAAAATAAAAAAAAACTATATTTTTCTATATTTGCAAAACCTGTTCTTTGATTATTTCTTTACATAATTCAAAAGGTTTTATCTGCCCGTACGTGCCCGTTTGGCTTCTAGAGGTAAAAAAGTTTAAAAAGACATGGTTGCAGAAATTGTATGGCGTCCATCCCTTATATGTTTTGACTGACAGTAGTTTGATCTAATAGTTATTATATTAGCAGGTACGTACCTCACATAAACAATACTTTGGCGTACAAATGGTCAGGAACAATATTGACTTATGGTCCCTACAGGTAGGCACAAATCTTATTTGGACACGTGCATAATATCAAAATTGCATTATTCAGCATAAATCCATATGTATGCAGGGAACAGGTAAATTTTTAGGCATGGTAGCATAAGCCTATATATTGCAAAATAAGCATAATGCCTGGATTAGTCTACGCCTGAAAGTTGGCGCAACAATTACTGAAACCATTAAACAATTTAAGTACTGAAAACAGGGCGTTGAACAATTTAAAATTATTTGAACTGTTTAGAAAGTCAACCACACCAAAGTTTTTCACGGAAGTGAAAATTCTTCCTGAGAAGTTGACATTGATCAGCAAATGGGGCTGCGATGGATCATCCGGACAAAGCGTTTATAAGCAAAGGATATCTTTCGATGACGCTACAATATCGGACGGAAATATGTTTATGGCATCTGTTGTTCCTTTGCGGCTAAAATCGGATGATTCCCTACACTGGAAAAATCCACGTCCGTCATCAGTGCATTATTGCCGACCAATAATGTTTCAGTTTGCAAGGGAATCGGCAGAACTCATAAGGACTACGGTGAAGGACATTAAAGAACAAATAAGCAAGATTAAGCCTACAAAGCTGCAAATTGGAGAAGGAAAATATATTGAATGCAATTACGAGTTCCACCTGACCATGGTTGACGGAAAAGTCGTAAACGAACTGACAGGAACAACCTCAACAATGTCATGCCCGATTTGTAAAAAGAGTCAGAAGAACTTTTTTCAATTCAATTCAATTTATTTCATATATAATATGTTACATCTCAATTTTATATAATTAGTTGTAAAGAGTTTAAGGTTAGTATCTTTTTCTGCTTAATTATAACATATTTCAATTAGTTATCATATACATATATATAGACAGAATTATATTGGAGGTAAAAATTTAGCAAAAACCTATTTAAACCCCTTTTTTCGTTTTATTTTTATATTTTTTTTATCGATTTTATATTATTATTTGTCAGAAGAACTTTGGTAATTTAAACGATTCTACAAATGAGGAGAATTACGAATATGGAATGTCACCATTGCACGCAAGGATAAGGTGTATGGAATTCTTGCTAAAACTGGCATATACCCTACCACAAGAGGAAGAAAACTTCGATGAAAATACATCAATAAAAGATAAGGAAAAGATCAGAAAGAAGCAAATACAGGATGCTTTTTTTAAACAAGTTGGACTAAAAGTAGACTGTCCCAAGCACGGATACGGTAACTCAAACGATGGAAACACTTCTAGGAGATTTTTTGAAAATGATGAGGCAGTAACTAGAATCATTGGAATTGACAATCAAATCGTGAAAAGATTGGGAACGATCTTGGATGTTTTAAACTGCAAAGAAAATGTCAATTCTACAAAATATGGAGAATATGCGTCGAAAACTGCATCTCTTTTAGCAGAAATGTATCCACAGAAGAAGTTGACCCCGACCGTCCATAAAATATTGGCGCATGGTAAAGATATAATTGAGTACCAGTCTTTGCCAATTGGAGAGCTTTCTGAAGAAGCACAGGAGTCTCTTAACAAATTTTATAAAAAATATAGATTGCAGAACACATTCAAAGCATCAAGGGTGAGGCAAAATGAGGACCTCTTCAACATGTTGGCAGCATCTTCCGATCCACTTATTTCTTCCCTGCGGCATGTGAAGTCACGAATAGAGTTACAAAATAATTATAGTTTAGAAATGGTTAGTCTTTTAGATATACCTTCTCTTACGAATTGTGATGAATATTTTACAGAAAATTGAAAAAATAAATTTAAAAAATAAAATAATTTTTTTTTTAATTTGTTGGGTAATAATTTAAAACATAAAACCCTTAAGAAAAAAAATAAAAACAATCTAAAAATGTAAAAAAAATTTTTTTTAGTTACCATAAAATTGATTTTTCTACTAATTTTAACTTTGATAACCCATAAGTAGGCCCCTACAAAGCGTAGCACCCTTTCCAAACGCTCATTTCATAGGCTGAACAGTTATCTATCATATGCTGTTTAAACTGTTCAATTATCTTATTCGGTTCAAAAGATATGATTTTTGCAACGAAAAAACTCAAATGGCGCCACTGTGCGTCGGAGAAAATTTTCTATCTAATAAACGGGCATTTTTTTCAACGACTTTATGAGATTTTTGTAATTTATATTATAACCGTTTATTACTTGTATGACTATTTTATTTGACACTGTAGGAAGAAACGATTTTCTCCAAACGCATTATATCCTTTCATCTACAAGTTTTGCAATATCTAAAAACGATGGTATTTGGTATTTAGTAACATATTCGTAAGTTGGTAAAACATTATCATTAATATCTTCTACATTTTCGAATCTCGTGCAGAAATAATCTTGGCTTCTGGTTTCCATTATAACGGTTAGAATTTAAAACAGTTCCAATAAAAAATTAAACACACAAGTTCACTGTCCGCATAGTAAACCCTAAACTGATCTTTTTATTGTGCATTATTTAATATCTGTGGACTTTTGACAAAACAACCTTTTTCAAAAACTACAATTTTACAGGAGAACGAAAAAACTGTTAAAATGTCTAACAACTTTGATTTTGAAATATTTGGTGAAAAGGTGAAAGTGTAGTAATTAATTTAAATACTAAATTAAAGTGAAGATATCAATAATTCTATTCTATTGCCAACAGATTTTCAGAAAAATTAAGAATAAAAAGATAGGATGTTTTGTCGAAATTGTTTTCAACAAAAAAATTAACTTAGATTACACAATTCGTTTAGTCAAAATTAATTTTCTCTATAAACTATTTAAAAATTTATCTTGTCTCAAGCAAGTTACATATTTTCTAAATTTCAGTTTTGATAAAACAACTTCTTTGAAGAGAAGTTGTTTGGTTAAAACAAAATGTATATACCAAAAATAATATTATATATAATTTAGATGTTTTGTCAAAAGGATATAACAATTTTATTTCTTGCATTTTAGAAAATTTTTAAACTCTTTCAGATAAGATATTTTATCAAATATTTTTCCCAAATATAAAGAAAGAAGTTGATTTGCCAAGAACTGTAGATGTTTTACCAAATGGCGTAGAGATGCAAGAATTACACCAAAAGAACTGTCTTATAAATTTATATTTAATATAAAAATCTTGCAAAAATGTCTTAGTTCGAGAGAAGTTGTTTTGTCAAAAGTCCACAGATATGTATTCTATCAAAAATATTTCCTGGAATAATATCTGTGGACTTTTGACAAAACAACTTCTCTCGAAATAAGACATTTTTGCAAGATTTTTATATTAAATATAAATTTATAAGACAGTTCTTTTGGTGTAATCCTTGCATTTCTACGCCATTTGGTTAAAAATTTATAGTTCTTGGCAAATCAAATTCTTTCATTATATTTGGGAAAAAATATTGGATAATATATCTTCTCGGAAAGAGTTTAAAAATTTTCTAAAATGCAAGAAATAAAATTGTTATATCCTTTTGACAAAACATCTAAATTATATATAATATTTTTTTGGATATATACATTTTTTTTAACAAAACAACTTCTCTTCAAAGAAGTTGTTTTATCAAAACTGAAATTTAGAAAATATGTAACTTGCTTGAGACAAGATAAATTTTTAAATGGTTTATAGAGAAAATTAATTTTGACTAAACGACTTGTGTAATCTAAGTTAATTTTTTTGTTGAAAACAATTTCGACAAAACATCCTATCTTTTTATTCTTAATTTTTCCGAAAATCTGTTGGCATTAGAATAGAATTATTGATATCTTCACTTCAATTTAGTATTTAAATTAATTACTACACTTTCACCTTTTCACCAAATTTTTCAAAATCAAAGTTGTTAGACATTTTAACAGTTTTTTCGTTCTCGTGTAAAATTGTAGTTTTTGAAAGAGGTTGTTTTGTCAAAAGTCCACAGATATATACTTTTCAATGAATAAATTGCTTGTGTCTGAATCCTCGAGAACTTAAGAATCGTGAGGATACAGTAATATGTTTGTTTGGGTGTCGAACAATTGAACAGAGGTTACCTGGTTCGCTCTAAAGGCACGGGTGGCTTTCCAGGGACACTGAGAGACAAAACACTGGTAGACTTACTCGACTCAGCCCCGCACAATGATGGCACAGTTGGGTACTGCTTTGATTCCCTCTTTTAAACAATATTCGTTTGATTTCTGTTTTCGTTTATTTATTTCTTGTTTCTTTAGTTTTCTTTTCTCACTTGATTTCACAATTTTCCTTTAAGTTAGCTTAGGTTTTAATTTAAGTTTTCATTTAAATTTAATTTCAATTTTTATCACTAATGTGAGGCAGAATGACGTCCGGCCGGTTGTAAATTTATAGAAACAGTGACGACATCAAAAACTGAAAGAACCCAGCCGCGCTAACTCACCACACTACATGAGGGATTGCCAGATGCTACCACCGCATGTAGTGTGGTTCCCACGGGAAATAGTGCGGCGGTTGCACGAGCCAAGCAATGCTCATTTGTTTAACCAGCCAGACGCCAACAATGTTTTTTTGCAATACAATGCTATTTCTGTTATATAACAAATTTAACAAAATGAAGATCAAAGCGCGGGCTCTTACGCTATAAATAAATTAATAATATTTTACAGGGGTCTAATGCAGACAAATATACAACATATTTACGCTATTAGAAGTCGTTACGAGAAAAAATTTTTTTTGACCCGCCCTAGTGTACATATTTGTTATCACTTGTTTTTTTTTAAATCTGCGAGAAAGACATCTGTCAAGTTACTTCGTTACGTATGAGTATTATTTAATTCCAATTTATTGATATGCATACGCCTTGTGGTACAACTAATAAATCAAACTTTTACAAAAGCAGGAACCGAAAAATAAGACTTTTTGTAAAAGTAGGGCGTTTTCTGAAGAAAGTCATGTAAAATTTGGCTTTTTCTAAAATTCTTGGCTTGTTGTGAAAAAAATTTGATTTTTATAATTACTCCAACTTTCTTGAAAAAATATGGTGAACGTTTATGTACTTTTGAATAAAAAAACTTTTTTTAGTCACTTTTAGTGAAAAAAATTTTACTTTTTGTGAAAAAAGACACTTTTAGTGAACAAACTGTGACTTATTGTGAAAAAAGTCACGCCTCAAAGAGTTTATGCACGATCAACATAATCAGAGAAGACTAACAGTCGATGCATTTGTGATGGAAAATGAAGTGCAAGGAGCAATAGTTATATCATCAATGCCAACAGTGAATCCTCATGATTCAACATATTCAACACAAAAAGTAAATTTTTTTCACTAAAAGTGACTTTTTCCTAAAAAAAAGTTACTTTTTTCAAAAGTCAATAAACTTTCACCACATTTTTTCATGAAAGTTGGAGTAATTATAAAAATCATTTTTTTTTTTTACAAAAAGTCACTCTATTCTACAACAAGCCAAGAATTTTAGAAAAAGGCCTAATTTTACATGACTTTCTTCAGAAAAAGCGCTACTTTTACAAAAAGTCTTATTTTTGAGGTTTTTTACTTTTGTAAAACTTTGATTTATTAGTTGTACCACAAGGCGTATGCATATTAATAAATTGGAATTAAATAATACTCATACGTAACGAAGTAACTTGACAGATGTCTTCCTTGCAGGTTTAAAAAAAAAAAAAAAAAAACAACAATTTGTCCACTATGGCGGTAGATTTAAAAATTGCCCTAGTGACAAGTGTGGGTCGGCCCCCCAAAGTTAGTGGGGGTCGGTCACGGATTTATACTCGAAAGGGGTCAAAGTGGGATTTTTCAAACTTGACATTCGGGTCAAAAGAAGGAACATCAGAATTAATTTTAGAGGTATTGTTCATTGGGCAGTGTTTCTTATTTTGATCCCTAGAATGCGATTTTCCTTGTCACTTTGTCGATTTTTTTGTGTCCCTACAAATGGGCCCGCCCTAATATGTATATATATGTATATATGTATATATATATGAGTAATTATAAGTCGATTAAGCCATGTACGGTGTCAAACTGTTTCAAGTTCTGCATTTAAAATCAGCCAAATCGGTTTAGGAAAAAAAGGGTTATGAATAAAAATGTGAAACAACCCCCCAAAAAAAAATATATCTATCGGATAGATTCATTTAGCAACTCATCAAACTCTTTAGTTATGCCTGCTCTTTTAAAGTATAGATCATTTATAATACGCGTTACACGAATATGGAACCATATCATACCATATCGAGAAAGACGATTTTCAAACTCAGGGGCAAAATTTTAAAAATTTTTGTTAGAGGACTTTTAAGTTAATGCGCTTATCTACATTATTTCACCAACCATTCGCTGTAAAATTGTAAACTATGTATAAATTATTATTATAAATATACATATTTTTTCTTTGTATCTTTGTGGGAAGGGTTAGTTAAGTATGTATGTATAATTAAAAAATATATTTTGAATAATATATTGAATTGTATTGCCCAAATTTTTTGTGACAGAAATTGGCCCTAAGGGCTTGTTGTCATTTTTAAAATTAATAAAATAAAATAAAATAAATAAAATCGTACCGAATAATGCTTTAGTAATACATATTAGTATATCACAGTTTTATGTGACTACACAGAAAAAACTGTTTTATCAATTAAAAAAATGGTTTAAAAAGTATTTAAATTTAATTAATGTGATAATTGAATCAATTATTTTTTTAGTTGAAAGAAAATCAAATATTTAATTTTGGTAATAGGTGCAAAATCAACAACTTGTTTGCTTGATATTATGAATTTAGAACAAATTTGGTGATTGGAGAAATTTAATAATTTTTTCTGTGTAGGAATAGCAATGTCAACCTTCGCAAAGATCGGTCCATAATTTACCATAGGTCCCATAAAGCCCACTCCGGAAATATTCTTCCTGTAGGTGGAGGGTATCAAAGATTCGGCACAGCGGAATATAGAACTCTAACTTGTTTTTGTCTTATTTTTATTTCATTTTTTAAACAAAACTTATTCAACATACTCACTGATAGACGGATTTAGTTTAATCAACTTTGCTACTCTAAGGTCCCAAAATTTATACCTTTTCAATATTGAAATTTTAGATGGAGTATCGTCATACCCTTTTTGCCTATGGGGAATGGCATTAAAACTACATTAAGGTTTTCTCACATTAGGGAACTATTTAATTAAATTTTGTCACTTCATTTAGCAACACAAATTTGTTCAAAATTATTTAGAAATACACTTTCAAAAGAGCTCCAAGAATCAAATCTATTATACATTTCAACTTTACCACAAATGTATTAGAAATTCGAACTAGTGTGAGTTACCCCAATCTTATAAATAAATAATTTTATTAAAAGAATCTTTCGTTACTAAACTTTCAAAATAAAACGAACAAAATCAACAAAAATAAGTTCATGTTAAAGGCTGCCACAATTTATATACCTTTTTTGGTGTGACCCTGGCTATTAAATATGCCCAACATCAACAATAGTATATAAACAAGTAAAACTAAAAAGTAAAGCAGAAGAAAAAACAATACAAAAATTGGCCACATTGTATTTTAATACACGATATAAATTTTTAACGATAAGATTCATTAAGAATACAAACATTAAAAGATATATGGGAATCAATGCCCAAGAGTGTTGTTAGGTAAGAACACATACACAAGATTTTTTGAAAAACGGACAAAACAAAAAAAGAATTTTATAACCGGTTACGCCGAAGCTTTGATGCCGTTCACCACATATTATAACAATATAAATCCAGAGTATAAAAAGTTTTCGGTACAAAGAGGCAATTGTGTGAACATGAAATTTAGGAGAATTATTGATAATAAAGTACACCAGGATTCTGGGTCATCCCCTGCAAATTTTGTACAAGTATACACTGACGGGTCGGAAACACAATATGATGTTGGCTGTGTTATTTAGTTCCATCAGTTGGACTGAAGGATACCGCTTAGGCTGCAGTGTGGTTCAGGTCGAGATATGGGCTTTATACTATTTGATTCCTTACGGAATGTGCGGTTGGTTTCGCACTTTGCTTAAGCAAATGAAAGTTTCATAACACCTAACAAAAAGTTTAATATAATTTTACACATGTGATTAATAAGTATTCGTACAGTTGCTTGAGCCAGCTTATGCACATAATAGTTGGCCCTTAGCATGTAGTTTTCACCTGCCTGGAAGAGATTTCAAGACATTCAATGGCTTTCCTTAGATGCATTTCTCGCATAGTGGCATACATGGAAACTGTATATCTGACTCGTTGGCCCATGAATGTACTAACTTAAATCATAGCGGTTCAATATGTTATATATTTCCCATAAATTTTATCTTGTTTCTAGTTAAAGATGGTTCGATGAAACTACCTGCGAAAACTAGAAAAATCTGGCCAGACTTCACCACAAGCACCTAATTGTGGTTACAATTGGTCACTATTTAGCCTATTGGAAAACACGACCAGAGACTTAGCCCTCTTACAATAACCCTTGCTATAATTACAACGAAGAACCTCTTGCAATGACCTTTGTTAAAATAACAACGAAGAAGTAGAATAAAAGTGAATAGAACATCTTATTTGTCATTGTCAGGCATACGTGGACTTAAGATTCAAATCGTTTGGTCAGAGAAACCTTTAAAGAAAAAACCATCTATCTGATACCGATTTGGATGGGATTCATTCCTTTGTAATAGAGGACATCTGCTTTACGATTTATGGCATATTAAAGCTTTTTTCAAAGTATACTTCAGATTTAACGGTTAATTATGGCATGATCTTCCAATCATAAAAAACTAGTCTTTTCCAAATTTTTAAACAACACTGGTGCTTAGCTACAAACAAAAATGGGAACAAAGGCTAAGAATTCGTACTTATGGCACTCCTTGTATGTTTACATTGTTTTTTTCAAATAATTTTTCCAACCTAAATTAAAAATTTTGGTTTAAATAAGTTTTTATAGCTTAGTCAGCATATCGCAAAAAAGTACCTGTTGAAAGTCTGCCTTTTAAGTTTCAGGGGGTAAAAGTGGGGAAAAAGGGGAATTTGGGGTCATTTTGAATCAATTCCACGTAGTCGGCAATATTTGAAAAATTATTTATGTTTATGCTTAAACTACACAGATTTATGAAATTTTAACTTGAATGGTAAAATTTGGTACTTTGGGTCCGTTTTGTAAGCAAGTTTTTTTAAATAATTTTGCGAACTTAAAAAAACAATTTTGTTTTAATTACTTTCTGTAACTTCGTCGGGATACCACAACAAAGTAAATTTTAAAGCCTCCCCTTTCAGGAAGTAGAAAAGGGAATTTGGGGCATTTTTTAAGGCTCTCATTTAGACCGCAAAAATTAAAAAGTGTATTTATTTTTATGATTGATAGACTTATACATAGAAAGACATACATATATAACAGATAATACATAGACTTATAAAATTGTTACTCAAGGAGGCAGAAAAGGTTAAAAATTAGTACATTTAGTAATGTTTAGACACTTTTTTAAATTAATTTGGGCAATAAAAAGTTAAAAATTCGTACATTTGGTAATTTTTGGTGCTTTGTCTAAACACTTTTTCATTATTTTACGCAAACTTGATAGCTATGCTGTTTTAACTTAAAGGCAACTAACAAGAAAAGTAGATTTAAGGGCAGTAAACTAATTGTGGGACAGAATGGGTAAAAAGGACTAAAAAGGGATGTTTTCTATCTGTTGTAATAAATATACCGCATATTAAATATATTTAAAAAAGGTTTGTTTACGAGCTTAAAATACCACTAAAAATATATTTTACAAATATAAAAGGAGACAAAGCGTAAAAATATTTAATATTGGTACATTTTCTGGAAATCGTTTTATCTCTTAAATAATTATAAAAACTAATTTTTTAAGTATAATTATAGTACAATCTAAATTAAAGACAGTTTAGTTGCAGTGGTTTATAAAAAAGTAGTTTATTCAAGGAAAATCGATAAAAGTAGTAAAAAATCTGGAATTTAAGTTTTATAAAGTTTGTTAATTTTTATTATAAAATATTATAAGGAGTATAAATTTTGGTTGAGAGGAACATTTTGTATTATTGGTAGTTTTTTATTTATTTATTTATTTATTTATTTTATTTATTAACTAGCTTAACCCGGTGCGCTTCGCTACACTGACCCCGCACATTTTTATATTGAAATTTATAGTTTACTATAATAGTAGCTTTAACCACGTTTGAAGACTCTCCCTTTAATAGTTCTTCAGTTGAGCGATATTTAATGTATGCATCCTATGGGGGGTATTTCCCCCCCTGCGCCTACCCGCTTTATTTTTATTTTCAAAAGTGTAGTATACCATAAGAGTGACTTTTAGAAAGTTTGAACATTCTCACTATTACAGTTCTTAAGATATGCGATGTTAAACATTGGCGTCCTGTGGGGTATTCCTATACCCCCGCTGCTATTTTATTTTAATTCCGGGGCTCAGAAGATCCTACTACAAAAAGTTCAGCAAAATGCGTGCAGCGGCTCTTAAGATATGCGATAATTAATATTGGCATCCTATGGGGGGTACCAATTCCCCTGCCCCTATCGAAAAAATGAGTAGCCTATTTTATTTTTAGGGCTCACGTGATTTCAGGAAAATCGGTTCGATAATTAATATTGACATCCTATGGGGGGTACCAATTCCCCTGCCCCTATCGAAAAAATAAGTAGCCTATTTGATTTTTAGGGCTCACGTGATGTTACTGTAAAAATTTCAGGAAAATCGGTTCGATAATTAATATTGGCATCCTATGGGGGGTACCAATTCCCCTGCCCCTATCGAAAAAATAAGTAGCCTATTTTATTTTTAGGGCTCACGTGATGTTACTGTAAAAATTTCAGGAAAATCGGTTCGATAATTAATATTGACATCCTATGGGGGGTACCAATTCCCCTGCCCCTATCGAAAAAATAAGTAGCCTATTTTATTTTTAGGGCTCACGTGATGTTACTGTAAAAATTTCAGGAAAATCGGTTCGATAATTAATATTGGCATCCTACGAGGGGTACCAATTCCCCTGAACCTATCGAAAAAATAAGTAGCCTATTTTATTTTTAGGGCTCACGTGATGTTACTGTAAAAATTTCAGGAAAATCGGTTCGATAATTAATATTGGCATCCTATGGGGGGTACCAATTCCCCTGCCCCTATCGAAAAAATAAGTAGCCTATTTTATTTTTAGGGCTCACGTGATGTTACTGTAAAAATTTCAGGAAAATCGGTTCGATAATTAATATTGGCATCCTATGGGGGGTACCAATTCCCCTGCCCCTATCGAAAAAATAAGTAGCCTATTTTATTTTTAGGGCTCACGTGATGTTACTGTAAAAATTTCAGGAAAATCGGTTCGATAATTAATATTGGCATCCTATGGGGGGTACCAATTCCCCTGCCCCTATCGAAAAATAAGTAGCCTATTTTATTTTTAGGGCTCACGTGATGTTACTGTAAAAATTTCAGGAAAATCGGTTCGATAATTAATATTGGCATCCTATGGGGGGTACCAATTCCCCTGCCCCTATCGAAAAAATAAGTAGCCTATTTTATTTTTAGGGCTCACGTGATGTTACTGTAAAAATTTCAGGAAAATCGGTTCGATAATTAATATTGGCATCCTATGGGGGGTACCAATTCCCCTGCCCCTATCGAAAAAATAAGTAGCCTATTTTATTTTTAGGGCTCACGTGATGTTACTGTAAAAATTTCAGGAAAATCGGTTCGATAATTAATATTGGCATCCTATGGGGGGTACCAATTCCCCTGCCCCTATCGAAAAATAAGTAGCCTATTTTATTTTTAGGGCTCACGTGATGTTACTGTAAAAATTTCAGGAAAATCGGTTGGATAATTAATATTGGCATCCTATGGGGGGTACCAATTCCCCTGCCCCTATCGAAAAAATAAGTAGCCTATTTTATTTTTAGGGCTCACGTGATGTTACTGTAAAAATTTCAGGAAAATCGGTTCAGTAGTTTCGGAGTCTATAAAGCGACAAACAAACATACAAACATACAAACATACAAACATACATAATTCATTTTTATATATATAGATATAATTTTTCAAAATAATTTTACGGAAACATAAAAATGGAGTTTTTAGTTTAAGACATAATTAATGTACCTTATATAAGACTTTCGTTACAGAAAAGGGCTTAAAAGGGTAAAATAGAAAATTTAATTAATTTTAGTACAAAAAACAAGGGACTTTGAAGCATAAAAATAGATTTATTTTTATAAAGAAATATTATCAGGAACATAAAAAATAAAAAAAATACTATATACAATATTAAATGGTTGTATGAAACAACTGTTAGCACTTTTTTATACCCTCCATCACCACTAGTGGTGAATGAAGGTATACTAAGTTTGTCATTCCCTGTGAAACTTTTTATCATACATCTAAGATCCCATTAAGTATATATATTATGGCTCCTTGAGTAAATCTTATTCGAATTAGCCATGTCCATCTGTCTGTCCATCTATCCGTCTGTCCGTCTATTCAAAACACGCCCACTTTCGAAAAACTCAAAAGAAAAGAATAAACTTGGTGTCAAAATGATTGTAGTTACCCTAAGCAAAATCGGTTCAGTAGGGTCAAAGATATGAATGAAAATGTGGAACTACCACCCTAAAAAATTAATAATTTTGTTACAAAAACTTACATAAGTGGTGGAATAATGCACGGAATAATATTAGATTTTGCACAAATTGGTTTTATATGATTGGAAATCCTAGCGTTAAATTTCGTGAAGATCGGTCCATAATTTAATATAGGCTCCATATAAGCTCTGCTCCCGGAAAAGAGCTTAGTACGCCTAAAACCGTAATTAATAACGCTATAATAATTTTGGTATGCAACAGTTTTATAAGACTAGAAATCACACTGGTTAATTTGGTGAAGATCGGTCGATAAATTACCAAAGGCCCCTATGCTTAAAAGCGTAATAAACAATGCTATCGTAAAAAAAAATTTTATTTCAAAGTTTTCTAGGACTAGAATATACACTGTCAAGTTTTATGAAGATCGGTCGATAATTTACCATAGGTCCATATAAATACTTTTTTCGATAAACAGTTAAGAACTTCTAAAATCGTAAAAAATTACGCTGTCAAGTTTCATGAAGATCGGTCCATAATTAACCATAGGCGCCATATAAAGCTTACTCTCGGAAAACAGTTTAGTACGCCTAAAATCGCTATATATAATACAACTGTAATAAAATTTGGTACATCACAGTTCCATAGAACTATAAATCACAATGTGAAATTGCGTGAAGATCAGTCAATAATTTACTATAGACCAAATATAAGCCCTACTCTCGAAAAACAGTTTATTACGCCTAAGCCGTAATGTATAATATTATCATAATAAAATTTAATAATTCGCAGTCTTATAGGACTATAAATCACACTAATAAATTTAATAATGATCGGTCAATAGTTTACAATAAGCCCTATATATAAGCCTAAAACCGTAGCATATATAGATTTTGCGGTAAAAATAGTTCTCACATAGACTCACATGGCCATAAAAAATGTTCCATAGTTTACCACAGATCCCATATTAAGCAGCCTTCTCAAATGCACGTTAAACGCTAAAACTAGTTTCAATCCTGTAATGAAATTTATTGTAATATATTTTTTTAACATCAAAAATTACTCTACAGAATATTGGCACAATATAAATTCCTCCCCTGAAAATCATTTTATTATATTTTACTCAGGCTAGCTCAAATTACTAAAAAGTAAAGCATAAAACTTACCGATTGTCGGTCACTAATGAAATATAGGTCTAAACCGCAACCAATTTTAATGCTGACGTACGTTTTTTTAAAGATTAATCAATAATATATTGATATCATTTAGAACCCACTCTTGAAATATTCGAATATAGCACTCTAACTTTTTACAACAATTTTTTTATTAAAGGCTTTCATTAAAAATATTTGACTAAAACTTTTATTAATAATACAATCCCAATTCAAGCATTTAATGAAAGTTCTTTTGGCTTAACAGAGTAAAAAGGGAAATTTTTGTTGCCATGCTTAAATTTAATTTTGAAGAACATATCAACCAACTCAAATATTTTGGAGCAAATAGAATCAATATAGGTGAAAATCAAACCATCAACAGCAACAATAATGCACTTATAAATTGTTATTTCTTAATTCAAATAGTTCAGGTTTCTGGCAATAATATTTTTACAAATTATAAAAAATAAGAAAATGCTTTTATGGCTATATATTAAAGTCAATGATAGTTTTACCCAAGGCAACACCGGATTTACACAGCTGGGACATAAGTAAAACAACACGTGTGATGTAACGCCTACATATGTGAGCGTTTGAAAACATTTTTGCTGGCTTAAAAGTATATTGCAACAACGACTTTATGAAAAAATTATTATCACATTTGGTTTTAGATAAATATTACATCCCAGTAAAAAATATGCTCCAAAAGGAGCAGGTTTTACGTATGAAGTCATACCTCAAATCGCTTCAAACCTGCTGATGGAATGCCTGATTTCTTTATGGGGTGTTCCCGGTTTGGAGGACTATTTTCTGCTGATAATAAGCGCTTCTATTAACCCAATAAAACATGCAAAAAAACACTCCTAAAGTGCTTTTTTAAGGGCTAACTATATTAACATATTCGTTAATGTTTTTACCTAATATTTTTTTATTTTTTTTCGCTTTTAAACCATCTTCGTTGTATGCACTAAAATAGCAGCTTTTTTGTATATTTTATTCGTTATCATTTACTGCTGTATAAGAGCTCTCTTATTGAAGCGCTCGATAATACGATTTTTCTCTTAAGTACTTTAAAAAAACACAAAGTTTTTTACTGGGATGGTGTTACCCAAAGTATGACAAATTTAATATACCTTTATTCACTATTTGTGGTGGTGGATATAACAATAACACACGCAGCATGTTGATATTTATAGTGCATAAGTATGTGTGTGGACAAATCGTTAGCCCGAGGTTTATATGAAATATATACAGTAAAAAAATAAACTGTGTATATAAAAATGTTATAACATACATATGTATATGCTTTAAATGATGAGGAAGAATTATAGAAATACTTCAGCCTTTATCGTAAGCTTAAAAGTAAAACTTGCACATGTCTTATAATTCTATTCGGATGTCTACAACTTCAAAAAAAAAACTGGTATCAAATTAATCTACTCCTAGGCCTAGGATTAAAACTCTTACTTTTGGGTTATAAAAGAATTACACAATTAGCTCATGTGATTTCTTTATTTACTGACAGCCTTTCTCTTAGTATTGCAGCTTTTATATTTCTTTTTGTTTTTTTTTTATATATGGATATATTAAGCTTTACTTGTTTTAAGTTTGTCTTTTAGCTAGTTTGCCTAAATGTATGACGAAATGTACGTTCAGATAACAAAATGTTTTACGAAAATATTTGTTCTGATATTTGCTTCAAACTTTGCTAAACAAAAAAATATTTTATTTAATGTTCAAACTAAGCTCCAATATTTTGCAATTTTTGTTTGTTGAAACAGTTGGCAAACAGTGTTAAATAAAATAAATTAATTCATGTTTTACATACGTTCAGACTAAAACAAATATAAACAAACACTGTGTGTAATGTTTTAAGTCATGGAAATATAACCACATACGGACACCACTGTTCAATTAACTAAACCGTTTTTGAGTTACGCGAACATCTGTTGTGCAACCTCCTCCTTTTTCGAAATAAAGGTGTATCTCGAAAACAAGACCTAACCTAAAAAAAAACGGTTAGCACCACTGGATTCAACGTACCCGACAAGCGGGGGTCTCAAAAAACAGGTGTCAAATTCTAGCACAGTGTTATTAAAAATCTTTAAAGCTGTAAAGAATCAGAAAAAATTACTTCTATCGGGAACATGGCAAAAATTATTTGTCGTTGTTTGCTCTTAAATTTTTTTTGTAATATCAAATAAATGTTTGATCAAAAATTACTTAAATATTATATTTTTCCATTTATTGTCAAAAACAATTTTGTAATTTTAAATTATTTAAAAAGATTTTCTGAAGAAGATTTCCAACGGAAATCGAAATATTGAAAAATTAATTATATTTTAATTGATTATTTATAAAAGGTGACCTAAAGTTTGATAAAAATTTATGAAAATATTATATTTAATTGAAGAAAAAAGGTCGAAGTAATAAGAATATTATTAACTCAAAAATTACAAAAATATTTGTTCACACAATGTTCACATTGGGCAAATATCTGTTTGCCGGCAAATACTTTTATTTGCTCAACATTAGCTGTTATTTTATTTGACACTCAAAAATATTTTGTGTTCTGACTACGTTAATGAAATATTTGACGTTTGCTGCCAAATATTTTATCAATCTGAAAAATGCTTTTCTATGCAAACTCAAAGTTAGCACGACTTTGTTTGATTTGGTGCTTTTAAATCCGCCACTTTTTCATCTTAATTATTTTACGCACTACATCACCAAATTAAACTTTGCCACAACAAATTTATTTCAATACCCACTTCTGCTAAAATATTGTATTAAATTCGTCATAATTTATATTTCTTTTATAAAATGATTTCCTTTTCTCATTATTTAACATTTTCTTTGTAAACTCGTACTTATGCCTGGTAGTTTTGAAGAAAAACTCATACATTTCTTTATCCATAAAAGAAGAAAAGAAAATAGAAAATAAAGTCGAATCACGATATTTCAATTTTCCGCCACTATGGTTTTCAGTAAAAATGTTATTTCATGATTTATGCGAGAAATGCGAGTACAGCATTTACAATTTAGTTGCAAAGTAAACTTCAATAAAGTTTATGTGAATTTATACGTTTCGTTTTAATATGACCAGTTTTTTTCCTTAATGCTATTTTATTTGATTTCGATAAATATTACATTTTTATGTTGTCGAAGAGGTGAAATTTTTATGCCATTTTAAATCTGTAATTCCGTTTTAAATTTTGTGTAAACATTTATGACTTTTGACAAATAATAGAATAACATTCTTAATAGTAACCTAGCAATATTTCATAACAAACGTGACAAATTTAAATGTACATTTATATACTTGAGGGTTTTTTATACCCTCCACCTTGTCATTTTCCATAAGGTATAAAAATATATTCTGGCCTCTTGAATAATTCAAAGTCGACTTAGTCATGCTCGTATATCTGTCAGCCAATCCATTAACTCTTAACATATTAATTTCCAAATGTGAACCCACCTGCACAGCACAGCATTTACAACCTCGAGTTAGCTTTCGATACAATTTGAATGTATTCTTAATAGATATGATTATTTCTCAAAAGAAAATGTGATGTAGCGCCTAGCTAGGTAAGCATGTTCAGTTACATAGGCGCTACAACCCAAAAACTTTAATTTGATGTATTTACTCCACAAAACATTAACAATTATCATAATATCGTAAAATTCGGTACACGCAGAGAAACAATTTGTTAAAATACCTCAAAGCGTAACAAATAATATTACAGTGCTAAAATTTGGTACTCGTTATCACTGTTGGTAATCCATGTGTAATTGCTCATACTGTATGTAATTTTAACTTGCATGTGTAGCACATGTGTAATAAGTAACATGTGTAATCTAAGTGTTATTTTAATTTAAGTTCTATTTTTTCATTAATCTTTGACAGTCAATATTTTCTTTTCGAACATTGAGTTTTTGTCATTGTTTTAGTTTCATGACAGTCAAAATTGTTTTAACACCCTGACTATTTTCACTTTCTATTTCCACGATCAATACTCTACTATCCAATTGTTTTACTAAGTCTGAATTTACACTATAAAAGTTTTCTTTCAGAGAGACTGAGTTCATAATTGAGAGGGGAGAGAAGAATAGCAGGTTCAACATAAACTGTCAAATTTGATTTTAATTTCTTTAACATTTGTTATTGCGCTATTAAAAAAAAAAGTATAAACATTCCAGAGTTTTTAGAATTTTACCTTTATGTGCTTGGTTTTGTAAACTTACGTTGGTGGTCGGAAGTCTACATTAGCAAAAAAGTTTTTGTATGGAAAACTTTTTATGTCAACATATGAAAAACAAACACTAGTATGCGGAGTGTTATACTTGAATACATATTTATTAAGAAATATATGGTTTTTAGATACATAGTTAAGGTGAAAATGTTTAAATTTCATTCATGGTACAGCATTTACCCAATGTATATGTGGTGGCATGTGTGTCACATATAGGGTTTTTAAGCCAACTGCAAATATTGCATGTAGTTTTACGCTTTCCAACTACACGATATTAACAACGAACAGGGTGCCATTGCCAGAAACGGGAGAACTACCGAGTGCATTTCAATAGGCAGGCGTGTTAGAACGTGACCTAACACCTTTGGATTTTCAGAGCGCTATTCAATTGCTGGGATGAAGAGCTGTTTTGCAAAGCTTCGCAGGAACTTTCGTGGTTTGTCTATTTGGTAGTTGTGGTCGTTGTTTTCCGAATATATAATGAATGCGGCTAGAGCGCATGTTAAATCTAGCATGTAAATCTGGGATGTTAAACAATTTTAAAGACCAGCGCAAAGTTTTGCGTTTAGTTGAATATTCAGCAAGCATTTTGCCCATCGCGTCGACGTCTCCTTTGGTTGCGTTGTAGTGAAAGATAAATTGTGGCTTGTTTTTGTACTCAGGTACAATAGCATTTGTCAAATGCGTAGTGGAATATAGTACAACTGCTTTTCCTTTTTTTTGGCACGCTGCACACCAACGTAAATTTTTATTCGAGAAAACCAAAAACTGTAGACTCTTCTGTTCGTTTGCGGCTTGCTTTCATTTTATTTGGTACACCAGACCAGTCTTTTCACGACATGCTCTCCTATATTGGCCGCACGACTTGCATTTGGGATCTTTCCTGTATAAATCTAACTTTTGAGCTTGAAAGGACGCTTACCAACCAGACTTTTATGGCATACTCTGCAGGCTTGGATGGGATGGGATGTAAATCAAGTTCTTCCGCGATATTCTAATAGTTGTTCGTCAACTGATCACTGCAATATGAATATAGAATATGAATTTCTACAATAACAGTTATTACAAAATACACAATAAGGTAACAAGCACACGTATGCATATGCTAACGTGCACAATAAAGCAAAGAGTAAAAAAAAAATACTAACTGCCAGTTTGTAGAACGTGAGCGCAAAAGTGACTTATTTAACTTACAGTTAAAACAAAAACAAATTAAACAATAAAAAAAAAAATTAAAAAATAGCTTAGAGTTGATTTTTAGGAGGCTACTGAAAATTTCGTACCCAGTTGTTGTGGAAATTTTTTGATCAACTTTTTGCAAAAATTTAAGACTACCGAGCACTTAAAGCTTAAGAAGTAAGTTCCTAATGTTTTATTAAATAAAAATAAATTTTAGCAAAAAAAATGCGCCATGTAATCTGATTTTTATATATTTTCATCATCATTTGTAATGCATTTCAATGTATTGATTCACTTAAATCGAAATAAAATAGGAATATGTAAAATCCTTTTAAATATAAAGGACTCATTTCGACCTAAATGGGCTTTACTCTTCAATTCTTATATAATTTTTTTTCAAAACTTTTAAGCTTTCTGTATTCTTAAGGTTAATTTGACCATGTTTTACTTTTTAATCCACTTTTCCATATTGTTGACACAGTATCTACCTAAAAGGTTATCTTTTCCCAAACAGAAATGGAAATAATTATTTTGTAGGAAAATAATTCTAAGTTTTTTTTGTTTCTGTTTGTATAAAAAGTAAGTTTAATATATACATATTTATATATATAAAAAAAATCTTATATTTCTTACATTGCTCTTATATTTATATGGCATCCTCAAATAAACAGATTTTGATATACCAATTTGAATTATATTTAAAAAATTTACATTAAAATAATTTTATAATTTTATAATTATTAGTATTTTAAATACTTTTAATGTACAATATGAACATTTATGTATCATGTATTTCTAGCTCTATTAAAAATTAATATTCTTTACAAAGTATACAATAAGTTTATTAAATACTAGTTGTTTTATCCCAGGGCTGCCCGGGATTTTCCAAATAATAATTAAATTCTTGAGAATTTTGTTAATAACTTGACCCCAACGCTATCTACCGGAAACTTATTTTTTTACTAAATATATTTTGTGAATTTCAGCCAAATCGTATCATAAATTAAAAAAATGTAAATGTCCTTTTTGAATGGAATTTATTGGATAATATCGAAAAATGGTCGATTTGAATTATAAAGAGATGATCTAGAGGATCAAAATCAAAGGGTGACCCCCATCGAAATTTTCCGGCAAAAATTTTCATGGAATTTTTAAGTCCTTAAATGTCCCTTTTGAAAGTCAAATTGAGTCAGAAGGGTTAAATTGAGTCATAAAGGGAGGATGTAGAGTGTTCCACAAAAATGATCATCATAAGTTTAACATTTTAACTATGACACTTACAAAATTTTCTCATTTCTCCCTTCGACCAAAAAATTAAAATTATGATCTAGTGGAAAATAAAGCTAAGACCAGGTGGAAAATAAGTTTATTCTCCAAAAATTATATACTCAACATGCCCTTTTAAAATAAATAACAGGGCCGATGTACTGTTAGAAAAATTATGTTGGACAGTGCAATTTAAAAATTTAAACAACTGACTCAAAACAAAAACGTACAGAACTTTATAGTGAAAATAGTGCATTTGCTTGTATTTCTTTGTTTTAACTTAATACTTGCGTGGTTGTTATAAAAGATTACTTTAGGAAGTTTTTAATTGTCAAGAACTCTTTTCAAAATCTAGATTTTTTCTGATTGTCAAAAATTTTGCAAATTTAAATGAGTAGTTTTTGACTACGTGAGCAAGTTTTAACTTGCGCTTTCATATGTGGGAAGCCCTATTAGGCCATACCATGGCCCTATTAGGCCATAGTATCGTTTTTCGAGAGATTAAAGAATGGTCTAAAATAACTTCATACAGGAAGTGTGGGCTTGATGGAAGTTCAGGACAAAGTTCATACAGGCAAGCCTTTCATGACATTGACGCCTAGAATTCTTCAGTATTTGTAATATCGATTGTAACATTGAAATTATTTTACAAAAAGAAAAGAATTTGGCTAAATTCTCTTCCGCCCTACACCAGCTTTTGCATTCCCTTAAAAATTAGATTTATAAAAGCAACGGGCAACAATATTGAACTCAAGAAATAAAGATTGGAGGCTAAAAAAAGGCTCTATCCTGTTCCGATGTTTTTGTTTGAGAGAGATTAGTGAAACGTTATTACGAAGTAATTATAGTGATGATTGACGGTTATGTCTGTAACGCTATTACAGACACAAAGTCCACACAAAAGTTATATGTGGTGCCACAAGCAGATAGTTCAACAATATTGATAAAATTATTGCAAAAGAAAATGTGGCTACCAATGATTTTGGTTTATCTGCATACCATTGAGCTTGGCTTGTTTATCGTTCATAACTTCCGATTAAAAAATGGCAAAGTGGATGTGATAATGAAAAAAAAAAAAATTATTGCTGATACAAATATCGCATTCAAAGGAAATTTAGAGAGATCATTGGATTGATTATCCACAAACCAAAGCCAATCTTTGGAAACTCAAACGATGGTTATGCTGCAAGGCGTGTTGCTAAGAATGCTGAAGTATCTGCAGAAATTTTAAAAATATATTTTAAGTTAATAATAATATGCACACAAAAGATGTTTCTAGTGGTATTGTGGTAAATATTGAAAGATTTTCCAATAACACTGCCAGGCTATTTGTCAAAAATTATCCACGATATTATATGCCTCCTACTCTTCATCAATACTTAGAAATTATATCGCTTTAACCATTGCCTTTTGGTCAACCAAATGAAGAATCTCAGGAATCTAGGGAACGGAACTTCAAAAGTAAGAGGCAGCACTTATCGCATAAATACAAACGGAAAAATACAATAATAGACGCGTTTAATATATTTCTTTAAAGTTTTGATCCATAAATTTTAAGCATGAGAAATAGTTGCAAAAAGAAAATGGAGCAAATGCTACAGTCCTCATTAGTGTTACTTATTCTTCCCCAAAATGAAACTGACAATGGTGGTAATAATGATGAAGAAAATTTTAATGAATTAAATGATGATGAAGTCAATAATGATAATGAATTAAACAATACTTTTGAAGTTAATGAAATGGAGTAAATAAAAAGCCTATCAAATCTATTTTGTTTTTTTAATATTTTTTTCTAATATGGTTATTGGTTTTATGTTTATGAACTTTGATCAATAAAAAATTATAAGGTGTGCTCACTTACTATACCAGCAAAAACTTGCAACGAGAGTTTACATTTAAAATTTACAAAATGTTGCTCCCACACGCAAAGAAAAAACATGATTAATGAATGGTCACTACGAACATTTTTATTCATATTTGCCTAATATGCTTACCCCAATAAACTTATTATAATCTTTATTTATCTTGAAAAAATATTTTTTTCCTTAACATTTTTTAATTCATTTTTTAGGTGTTTTACACCTAAAAAGTTACCATGGTCTAGCTAAAGATATTAAATTATGTGAACAATTTGCTACACTATAACATATATATTTTCAACTATACAATTAAAATCATAATATTAGCTGTACACAAAAGGCATGTTTGATACCATAATTTTTGTTCGGTTTAAAACACATTTTCTAAATGAGCAAACATTTTTTGTCAAAACAAACAGAGTGTGTTTATAAAGCAAATAAAATCTTCTTCCACGTCATTTTCCGTCTGCGAGAGTCAGTTTATCGGGAAACATGAATGACTACAAAGAAATTAAAAGTTTTTCGGGAGAAAAAGGCATAATTGCAAAACTATATATATATTAATATATATATTAATGTATATATTAATTTATGTATTTAATTTTATTTATTAATATATGCTAAGCTGTATAAGTATATATGTTGCAAAGTATATGTACATTTTGCATGGTGTTGGGAAATATAGGAACATGGTAAGGAAGATCATACGTGTTTTTCTTCTAAACATAATAATATTTTTGAAGCAATAATAAGCTATACATATGCCTGAACATATATTGTTACTGAAGATGTGTTTGACACAATCATAACCACAAACAATAATGATTGTTTGCGATTGTGATTGTATCAAACATGTTTTTTCTTTGCTTGCAATTACTCAAAACAATGAAAGAGTTAATGAACGCTTTACCAGCAAAAACTAGCAAGTTTGGCATGTTGACACTATTCAGCTGTAAGGTACGAGATTATTTCTTAATAATTTTAATTGTTTTGAACTATTTGCACAAGATTATTGTTTGTTTATTTTAGAAAAATATATATTTTATGTTATTGAAAAACTTTTAGTGTTCAAACGCCGAGATCACATCTATATTGTAATGTTAACATACCAAAGTATATTTACTGCTGACGATAATCATCAGTGTTATAATAATCAACTCCACAAATGTCGAGGATTATTGGTAGCTAAGTAAAAAGAAAGGTCTGCGGGAGCCTAGTATCGCTAGCGATCAGTCGGAGGGGGGTTCGTGACCCTCTTCACTTAACATAATTTCTTTTACATACAATTTTATAAAGACTCCCTATTTAATATCCTACTAAATTTACATGGACCGGAATAGCATCGTTAAGAAAAAAAAACTAAGCCCCTATAACGATGTTATAAAAAGAAGAACACAAAACTTGGTAATGACTACATTGTCCTAAAGCTTTCCCTGGTGTTGTTGGGAATGACGCTCTTAACCCACCCATCCTTGATCTCAGATGCGCTATTTTATGATTACTCTAAGATCCCACATCTAAATGCAGTGAGCTCTAACTATTCAGACCATAACAAAAACAAAAAGGTTTTTCAGCAATTCATATTGAATATTATAGTTTTTAATAATTCAGTAAAAAGTATTTAATACAAATTTATAACTATGCATAATTTACCCAAAATTATCTTACGATTACGTTAAGTTACGTTTTACTACGTTTGGCACTTAAGACTCAAAAAAAATATACTGCCGATATTTGCTACTGTTCCATTCATAAATAACTTCATAAGCAATTCATAAATATACCACAAACAAATTTAAAGTATGAAGGAACAGAGTTAAGAATAAAGCGAAAAATAAAAATAAAAAAAATAATTAATCTGTGACCAATTATTTCATTATTTAGCTTGCGTAAAAGAAAACCAATTAAATTGTGACAAAATTTAGCTGATATACTACAATTATGTAGAATTTATGTTTTTCGGTAAACTAAATGCTGCAATAATTGGCAATCGTGCGCTAATACTTATTTCTGTTCTAAAAATTATTGATCAATGAATAACATGGAAAAAAATTATCAACAACAAAAAGTTGACAAAACAAAGAATAATAAACCAAGGAAAAATGAATCAAGAGAAAATAAAGAATATAAATTACTATTTACCTCGACCATTATTCATTCATTTTACGGAATGCTATTCATTGATAGTTTTGTTTTTTTTTTTTTTTGCTTTTTTTTTTTAATATTTAATAATAATAAGAAAACATATGGGTATAAAGTATATATGCAAGCAAGGTTATGGAAAAGAAAGTTAATTTTCACTCACCATATTTAAGCTGAACGATGAGGCCTCCTCGATCACGTTTTCGGTGTTATATTTTGCTGTTTTATTTTAAAATAAAATTATTAAAAGAAATTTCTTGCATATATATTTAGTGAAACATTACGCTGCTAAACTAAAAAGCTTAGATCCTATCATATATTGATAATTCACGTTGATATTTAGGTATCCCTTAGAAGCTGTAAGGTGTTTTCTGTGGAACTTAAATTTCTGCTTAAAGTTGCTGAGGTATGAAGTCGTTGCTGAAAGGTTTGATGAAAAGTATGGTTATGGCTCTTGATTTTAATCGTCATACAATTATCTTCAGGAGTTAATACACAATTGTAAGTCGATTTTTCCACTATGCGGGCAGTCTTTGCAGTTATTATACAATTTGGACACACTTGACCCGATTGGTATTATTTACGAGTTCTTCTAGGGAAAGATTTCCCTTGGAGAGTTTTTCTGGTGTTTTGGAAGTGTAAATTATACAATTCGCGTGGGGAAGCAAAAGTATTTTTGTTCAGGGTGCTTCTGGAGAATTTTCTTAAAACTTTTCTCTCCAGTTCCACCAAATTGTCGCCAGATCCAAAATAAAGTTCCACTGGTTTTTATATGGTTACCAAAGGTCGCGTGTATTTTAACTGTGCAATCATAGACAACTTTGCTCTTAAAGGCAAGCAGATTTAAAGTTTTTAGGCTTTATGAGAAGATAGCTTTCATTAATTCTAGGATTAGAGATTAATTTCCTGTCAGATCTCAAAGGACTGACTTTGGAATTCGTTTCCCCAAAAGTTTGGTGTGCTATGGTTGAGATTCCTGAGCAAAAGTTATTGAAAACGATATTGGAAATAGTTTAAAAACTTGAATATTACTTTATATATTTTGTCCACGTTGATGTCTTTGGATATAATACGATTTTAGTTTTCCGAATTTTAATGTTAGCTCGTCGATGATTTGAACAAAAAGGAAATTGTAAATTTCATGTCGCATGTAGAAACTTAGCAGGTTACTTTTCAAATGCAGTTATGTGGTATTTGATGTAATTGGTATTCGATCAATACCAGGTACTTGCACGTGAACACCCGAATTTTTGTAAGTCGCCCCGAATTTAATTTTTATCTTTTCCATTAATGTTTACTGTTTTTACTTATTACTAAGTGACCCATATTATTCCTTACTTAACTTATAGAAAAAATTGTAAATCACAATTTTATCAACGAACATATTTAGTACCATCTATTCTATCAACATTCACTTATAACTCTTGTCCGATGGAATAGCAACATGTTTACAATCATATTGTTAATTTATTAAACGTATGCATGTTGATGACAATCTGTGATTTATTTAGTCATAGCAACATTAGGTATATGAATAGAAAATTTCGTTTACTAAATAATTATATTTAGCAAATTGAAAATGCAGGGTCAATAAAAATAAAAAAAAAAAATTGTTAAGCTATTAAACAACAAAATCGTTTATTACAAAACTACATAACATTGACTCAATGAGTAACAATGTTAGGTTGAAAAACACGATTTATGTTCTAACACCGGAGGTCTTTGGCATGATAGGTTCCAATTGGACGGTTCTGTAAGTCAACGAGTGCATAGTAATGATTACCAAGTTTCTCTTTTATTCTTGCTTTAACAAACAAAGGAGCCAGTTTTGCATTGAATCGTTTTTCATGGCTACTTTGAACAAAATTCCGTCTGAATACTTCCTGACCTATGTTAAAATTCTGGCATCTGGTCCTCAGGTTATATAGTTTTTTATTCTGTTCGTACGCATTTTTTAAATGTTTCTGTAAGTCGAGCCTAATTATTTGTAAAGAATCGTCCCGAGATAAATTAATTGATGGCTCATCTAGAAGTTTTAAGCTTGTCAGCAATGGATACATGGAACCATGAGTTATCATATCGAACCCAAATACTGCATGATAAGGAGATGTGTTTATTGACTGATGGTATGAATTTCTTAGTGCACAGCTGATAGCACTTAAGTTCTCATCCCATTTAGTATGGTCGCCTTTCAAGTAAGAGCGAATTCCAGCAATTAGGGAACGATTAACGCGTTCTGAAGCGTTTGATTGCGGTGAATAAACCGCAGTATAAATATGCTGAATTCCAAGCGATGTAAAAAAAGCATTTATGTCATTAGCCCTAAATTGGGACCCGTTGTCACTAACGATAAACTCAGGTACGCCATACACATTAAAAATTTGTTTCTCTAAAAATTCTTTTATGACTTGAGAGGTAAATTTTCGTAGGGGTTGTAACCAATGAAATTTGGTTAAATGATCTAAGACTATTAAGATTCCAATATTTCCAGACTTACTACGTGGATACGGACCAATTAGGTCTATATACAACCTTTGGAAGGGACGAATCGAAATAACCTGTTTTCCCATTTCCGGTTTAAGTACGAAATTAGGTGCCTTCGTACATTTACAAGCTTCGCAATCTCTAACAAAATTTCTTACATCTCTAACTAGACCTGGCCAGAAGAACGTTCGTTTTAAAAGTTCGACAGTTTTATACATGCCTCCATGTGAAAAGGTTGGCGAATCATGAAAGCGGGAAATAAGAGATTTTCTGAGACCGGATGGTACCCAAAGCTTCCAAGCATTACTTTCGTTTATCTCAATACCATCGTAATGTTGTGTACGAATGTAGACGTAACGATCTACAATTTTGATATCAGGATATTTTGCTTGATCCTCCGCAATTTTCAATTTTAAATTACAATAATCAGTGTCGTCAAAGCAGGGGGAATTTAAATCAATTTCTGGGTTAGTTAGGTCAATAGCGTTTATTTCGTCTGACGGGATGCGGGACAGAGCATCTGGAACAATATGGTTTTTGCCTTTTCGATGGCTGACAGTGAACTTATAGGCTTGTAGCTTAAGTGCCCACCGAGCAAGTCTACCGCTTAAATTTTGTTGCCGCATAAGCCATACTAGGCTAGAGTGGTCTGTAATTATTTCAAATTCTTGTAGCTCAAGATAGCAACGAAATCTTTGGATTGCCTCTATAGCGGCCAAACACTCACGCTCGGTAACACTGTAGTTCCTTTGAGCTGAGTTTAACTTCTTGCTCATGAACGCTACAGGTTTTTCTTCTCCCTTTTCATCCAGTTGAACGAGTACAGCTCCAATGCCGTAATCGCTGGCATCGCATTGTAAAAAGAATTTTTTTTCAAAATCAGGGTTACTTAGTACTGGCGCTGAGGTTAGTAAATCCTTAATTTTTTCAAATGCCAATTGGGCATCTGCGGTCCAAACAAATTTCTGTTTTGTGGATAGAGTTTCACTAATAGGAAAAACAACGCTCGAAAAGTTTCCTATAAAACGTCTATACCACCCTGCAAGACCTAAAAATCCCCTAACTTGTTTTATGTTTCTTGGGATTGGCCAATTTCTAATTGCACTCACCTTCTCAGGATCAGTGTTTATACCGCCATCGCCTATAACATAACCCAAGTATTTTACTCGAGTGACACAAAATTTGCTCTTGGCTATGTTAAGGGTAAGATTAGCGTTACGAAATTGCTCCGCAAGGCGTACTAAAGTTGCTAAATGTTGTTCAAAAGTTTCCGACACAATAACCAAATCGTCTAAGTAGCCGAAGACGGAAGTTTTCAAATCAGGAGGAATTAAATCGTCCATCAGCCTGCACATGGTTTGGGGTGCATTGCACAGTCCGAAAGGCATTACAGTAAATTGATACAGTGGCCTTCCCGGAACTGTGAACGCTGTAATAGGTTTCGATTCTTCCGTCAAAGAAATCTGCCAATATGCGTCTTTAAGGTCTAATTTTGTTATAAGGTTTGCTTTGGGCAGTCTAGCAAAGATTCCTTCAATAGATGGTAAAGGGTAAGCATCTTTCTTTGTTACCATATTTACCTTGCGGGCGTCCAAACAGAGACGAACCTTATTTGGTTTTAGAACGAGTCGCATAGGAGAACTCCATGGTGAGCTAGATTTTTCTATTACACCTAATGTCAACATTCGGTCAATCTCCGCAAAAATGAGTTTTTCCACCGCAGGTGAAACTGGGTAGTATCTTTGTTTTATTGGTTTTGCTTGACCAATATCAATTGAATGCTTAATATGAGACGTTCTGCCCAAGCCTTGATGTTCAAAGCTGGGAAACAGTGAAATAACAGCATTTAATTGCTGTTTTTGTGTAGGTGTTAAAATATAATACTCTTCTATATTCTCAGAATTGCCAATTTCTATTTTCTCGCATGACCCACTGTTCGAATTAGTTTCTGTCGGAAGAAAACTACATATGGATTTATCAATAATATCTAAGGGCTCTAAAATTTTTGCCATAAGATTAAACTTTTTACAGAAGTCTATACCTAAAATAAGACGTTGGGATATCGACGGTATAATAAACAAATTAAAAGGAAAAACTTTATCTTTAAATTTTAAATCAACTGAAAGCCACCCAATTACTTTCTGTGACGCACCGTCTGCAGTTTTGACAAGCGATTTGCAATTCCAAAAGTTTGGAAATTTATGAAAATTAGACTTTGCCAGATCAGATCCAATACAACTTATACTGGCACCTGTGTCTATTAGTCCGTACTCTTCAAAATTAAGGAAAGCAACTTTTGCATAATATCGACCGTCTTTCGGATTTGCTGCAATTGCAGAGATAAGCAACTTAGAACATAACTTGCGATTTCTATAATATCTACGCAATCTTTGAGTTGACCTCCTAGGTAGACGTTTATTACTAATTTGGCATATATCGTTGTCCTTAAAAATTTCTTTACGTTTTAAAAAGTAATTTTCCAAACGCTTATGGTATGGATATACTGGAAAAATAATTTTACTCGTGTCTATTTTTGCATCTTTTAATGCAAACTCGCGTTTTAAGATAGTATATTTTTCAAAATCTACATTTTCTTTTTCATTGGGAGTTAATGTTATATCTGGTTTAGCGGTTACTTCAGGGGTTTTAGTAAAATTTGGTATAAATTCGTTTAAAAGTTTATTTTCAACAATTAGGTTTGTTCCCTCGTTGAAAATTGATGATTTAAGTTTTTTGACTTACGATTCAGACATTTTTGACACTGTGGCTTGTAAGTACTTTTTGCACCGCAACCGTAGCAAAAGATAGTACGTTCGGCTAAGCAGTCTTCCCAAAAATGACCTACATTGTCGCAGTTCCAACAACGAGGTAAACTGTCTGACTTATGAACAGCATTCACCGAAACTTCCTCCGGTTGTAAATTTAAATTTTGATCAACTTCGATTTCTGATACTTGTCTTCGAGTTACAAATGCAGTAGGGTTTCTCATAGTAAAATTTCTACGAACATATTCGTCATTCAAAAACCCTTCACGAATCTGAACTAGCCTCCTGAGATGAGGAATCGATTCAATATTTACATAGAGAAGTTCATGCCGAATGTCAGGCCTTAAGTTTCGTGTTAGTATTTCAATTAGTTCGGAATCCGATAAGGGAATTTGCAGTCTATCCATAATGGATGAAACCGCTTCAAAATACATGTCAAATGTTTCCCCCGGTTTCTGTTTTCTATTTCGAATTTCTTCCTTTATATCAAAATTCGACTTACAGTCCCTATACTGACTTCTTAACGCAAAACAGAAATCATTCCAATTAATAACATTGACGGTTTTGTGGTATCGCCAATACCAATCGCGCGCCTTGCCTGATAAAAGCATATGCAAATTTTTACAAATTAAATTAAAGTCGCCAGAAAAATTTTCATGCGTTAAGGTTCTTAATCGGTATAAAAATTCCTCAACATTTAACCCAGTGGATGAGCCGTCGAATTTCAGACCCCAATTTTGTATAACCAAGGTTATTTTATCACCACTAAATGCTAAAGCTTGGGAATTTCCTAAATTCGAATTTCTAGCTTGAGAAAACCTATTTTCAGGAGTATTTAAATGACAGGTTGTTGCCCTTTCACGATTTTGTTGGTAGTTTGTAGTATTCTGACTATGTGGTAATAAGTTCATATTTTGTAATATTCTTGACAGATTGTTTTCAATCATTCTATTTATATCGTTATAATTAATAGTTGGTGGTGGATTTACCGATGGTAAATTTGGTGTCCGGTTTTGTTCTGGTGAAATATTAATATTTTGAGTTTCATGGTTGGAAGTATCCAAAATATATGGTTCTGTCATAAAGTTTCTGCTCGAACTCCTAGTTTGATACTGTCTTGTGTGAGCCCCACGAGGTTTGTATTTGTTCTTAGGAATTTGTTTTAACGGAAACGTAATCTTTTTCAGATCACCTAATTCACAACTAGATTGACATACTGGACATTCACTTTGACTGGATAGTAAATGCTCTATACAAGCCCTGTGAAAAGCATGGGCACATCTACTTATAACCATGCACGGAATTTTTTCGTCCATTTTTTCGGAACATATATGACATATTGCCTCTGAACCTGTCGCCGGTGCTGGTAAAGGAGTAGCTAATGAATCTATGGGAGCAGCAGCACCTTGTGCTGGTGGTGGTGATCTTGGTAGCGACATTTAAAAATTTTCAAAAAAAACCGTATATACGAATTTTGTTTTCGAAATCAAGATTTGAGATTGGAAAACAGAATATAAACTAAACACCTCGTTAAAAAAAATTTTTCTTGAATAATTCAAATAAGTTTCCTGTTTTTGTCTGGTTCTGTTATAGTTAGAGCAAAAGATTTTCTTAGGATATAAAAATGTAGTCAAAACTGGAAAAAAACTAGGCTATTGTATATGTTTAAAATTTTTTTTTTCTCTTTTAATTAAAATATTTGTTTCGTTTCAAATAGACAACTAACCAACTCATGATAAACTTACTTTTTGTCTTCCCAAATTTCCTAATAATTCGAGGATGCTAATTTGCCATCTGCATAGTAACATAGTCCATCTGAATTACTAGTAGTTGATACCTAAGTTATTCCTTTGATAAAACAAATATCTCTAATAAAAATATTCAGAGTAACTACGAATCATCTATTAGTTCAAAAAACATTTTCAAAAGAAACCTCCAGTGATCAATCGGTTAGGTAGCTAAAACTGTAACCCTCAAACTCCTAAAATCCTGAAAGATGTAAACGTTTATTTACAAACACAATATCACTAATATCTAATTCCCAGTTACCCTCAAAAAAAAACTGAAATCTACTGTTTTAATTTAAACTGTTAAGAAACCGAAAAAGAAAAGATGACAACCAATTTCGGTCCCACGTTGGGCGCCATATATGTAATGTTAACATACCAAAGTATATTTACTGCTGACGATAATCATCAGTGTTATAATAATCAACTCCACAAATGTCGAGGATTATTGGTAGCTAAGTAAAAAGAAAGGTCTGCGGGAGCCTAGTATCGCTAGCGATCAGTCGGAGGGGGGTTCGTGACCCTCTTCACTTAACATAATTTCTTTTACATACAATTTTATAAAGACTCCCTATTTAATATCCTACTAAATTTACATGGACCGGAATAGCATCGTTAAGAAAAAAAAACTAAGCCCCTATAACGATGTTATAAAAAGAAGAACACAAAACTTGGTAATGACTACATTGTCCTAAAGCTTTCCCTGGTGTTGTTGGGAATGACGCTCTTAACCCACCCATCCTTGATCTCAGATGCGCTATTTTATGATTACTCTAAGATCCCACATCTAAATGCAGTGAGCTCTAACTATTCAGACCATAACAAAAACAAAAAGGTTTTTCAGCAATTCATATTGAATATTATAGTTTTTAATAATTCAGTAAAAAGTATTTAATACAAATTTATAACTATGCATAATTTACCCAAAATTATCTTACGATTACGTTAAGTTACGTTTTACTACGTTTGGCACTTAAGACTCAAAAAAAATATACTGCCGATATTTGCTACTGTTCCATTCATAAATAACTTCATAAGCAATTCATAAATATACCACAAACAAATTTAAAGTATGAAGGAACAGAGTTAAGAATAAAGCGAAAAATAAAAATAAAAAAAATAATTAATCTGTGACCAATTATTTCATTATTTAGCTTGCGTAAAAGAAAACCAATTAAATTGTGACAAAATTTAGCTGATATACTACAATTATGTAGAATTTATGTTTTTCGGTAAACTAAATGCTGCAATAATTGGCAATCGTGCGCTAATACTTATTTCTGTTCTAAAAATTATTGATCAATGAATAACATGGAAAAAAATTATCAACAACAAAAAGTTGACAAAACAAAGAATAATAAACCAAGGAAAAATGAATCAAGAGAAAATAAAGAATATAAATTACTATTTACCTCGACCATTATTCATTCATTTTACGGAATGCTATTCATTGATAGTTTTGTTTTTTTTTTTTTTGCTTTTTTTTTTAATATTTAATAATAATAAGAAAACATATGGGTATAAAGTATATATGCAAGCAAGGTTATGGAAAAGAAAGTTAATTTTCACTCACCATATTTAAGCTGAACGATGAGGCCTCCTCGATCACGTTTTCGGTGTTATATTTTGCTGTTTTATTTTAAAATAAAATTATTAAAAGAAATTTCTTGCATATATATTTAGTGAAACATTACGCTGCTAAACTAAAAAGCTTAGATCCTATCATATATTGATAATTCACGTTGATATTTAGGTATCCCTTAGAAGCTGTAAGGTGTTTTCTGTGGAACTTAAATTTCTGCTTAAAGTTGCTGAGGTATGAAGTCGTTGCTGAAAGGTTTGATGAAAAGTATGGTTATGGCTCTTGATTTTAATCGTCATACAATTATCTTCAGGAGTTAATACACAATTGTAAGTCGATTTTTCCACTATGCGGGCAGTCTTTGCAGTTATTATACAATTTGGACACACTTGACCCGATTGGTATTATTTACGAGTTCTTCTAGGGAAAGATTTCCCTTGGAGAGTTTTTCTGGTGTTTTGGAAGTGTAAATTATACAATTCGCGTGGGGAAGCAAAAGTATTTTTGTTCAGGGTGCTTCTGGAGAATTTTCTTAAAACTTTTCTCTCCAGTTCCACCAAATTGTCGCCAGATCCAAAATAAAGTTCCACTGGTTTTTATATGGTTACCAAAGGTCGCGTGTATTTTAACTGTGCAATCATAGACAACTTTGCTCTTAAAGGCAAGCAGATTTAAAGTTTTTAGGCTTTATGAGAAGATAGCTTTCATTAATTCTAGGATTAGAGATTAATTTCCTGTCAGATCTCAAAGGACTGACTTTGGAATTCGTTTCCCCAAAAGTTTGGTGTGCTATGGTTGAGATTCCTGAGCAAAAGTTATTGAAAACGATATTGGAAATAGTTTAAAAACTTGAATATTACTTTATATATTTTGTCCACGTTGATGTCTTTGGATATAATACGATTTTAGTTTTCCGAATTTTAATGTTAGCTCGTCGATGATTTGAACAAAAAGGAAATTGTAAATTTCATGTCGCATGTAGAAACTTAGCAGGTTACTTTTCAAATGCAGTTATGTGGTATTTGATGTAATTGGTATTCGATCAATACCAGGTACTTGCACGTGAACACCCGAATTTTTGTAAGTCGCCCCGAATTTAATTTTTATCTTTTCCATTAATGTTTACTGTTTTTACTTATTACTAAGTGACCCATATTATTCCTTACTTAACTTATAGAAAAAATTGTAAATCACAATTTTATCAACGAACATATTTAGTACCATCTATTCTATCAACATTCACTTATAACTCTTGTCCGATGGAATAGCAACATGTTTACAATCATATTGTTAATTTATTAAACGTATGCATGTTGATGACAATCTGTGATTTATTTAGTCATAGCAACATTAGGTATATGAATAGAAAATTTCGTTTACTAAATAATTATATTTAGCAAATTGAAAATGCAGGGTCAATAAAAATAAAAAAAAAAAATTGTTAAGCTATTAAACAACAAAATCGTTTATTACAATATATATAAAAATGAAATTATGTGTGTTTGTATGTTTGTATGTTTGTATGTTTGTCGCTTTATAGACTCCGAAACTACTGAACCGATTTTCCTGAAATTTTTACAGTAACATCACGTGAGCCCTAAAAATAAAATAGGCTACTTATTTTTTCGATAGGGGCAGGGGAATTGGTACCCCCCATAGGATGCCAATATTATACTGAACCGATTTTCCTGAAATTTTTACAGTAACATCACGTGAGCCCTAAAAATAAAATAGGCTACTTATTTTTTCGATAGGGGCAGGGGAATTGGTACCCCCCATAGGATGTCAATATTAATTATCGCATATCTTAAGAGCTGCTGCACGCATTTTGCTGAACTTTTTGTAGTAGGATCTTCTGAGCCCCGGAATTGAAATAAAATAGCAGCGGGGGTATAGGAATACCCCATAGGACGCCAATGTTTAACATCGCATATCTTAAAAACTGTAATATTGAGAATGTTCAAACTTTCTAAAAGTCACTCTTATGGTATACTACACTTTTGAAAATAAAAATAAAGCGGGTAGGCGCAGGGGGGGAAATACCTCCCATAGGATGCCAGTGTAGCGAAGCGCACCGGGTTAAGCTAGTTTCCTATATAATTTGACATACAAATTTTTCGCAGAAAGCCGTCGTGAAAGAAAATATATTTTGAACAAAGAAAAAAGGAACAAAAGAAAAATAAAGAAATGAGAGAGAATTTAAAGTTGCTGCCGCGCGTTTTAATTATGGGCTTTAGGATTTTTGCCTGTAAATGAACCCTCAATTCTGTTTGAACCCTTTATTTAAGAATTATGAAAATTATTTTTGTTTTGTCAACAAAAGCTTGAAACAGGTGGTAGAATAATTCTTGCAAGCAAAAGTTTTTTTTTAGAAATTTTCAACAAGTTGTTTGCCTCCCAAATTTGTTATGCTCTTTCTTCACTCTCTCGTTGCAAGTTTTTCGGGTACGGGAACACTTATTGAAAATAAGCAATAATTTTCTGTAAATGAAAAATGTATTGCTTTTATTTTTTAAAAATATATTTTTTAAAAAAGCACTTTTAGCGGTCTGTAGTTTTTAATTTAATTTACTAATTTATCGTTTTTCATTTCAATGTTACAGCGAAAATTGAGAAATAAAAACATTTTTTCCATATTACAAATGAGGCTATCAATATTTCCCATCTATTAACTAATGCTGGTTTTCATGTATTTATGAATATCCATCAATAAATAATAACAACATTTTAAAATTATGAATTCACTGAATAAATCACCATTTTTCATACCATTCACCCCACTGTGCAGTGCATAAACACCACCAAATGGTGCTCTTTTTGAGATGCAGTAGAATCTGTTGTGAACTGAAATTTATATGTGGCAATCATGAGCCGTGCGGCATAAAAATTTTGAAGTTGTCAACATGTTGCATAACTTTATGACTGATTCTTTAAGTTGATTTGGTAGCGTTGCTTAAGCGTTATTCTACTTACGTTGGTTTTCCGGAGTATACTGACCATAAAAGTCAAAATCTGAGCTCAAAATGTTCGTTTGACAGCTAATCATTTCGTTAGTTTTATCGGGCCTAAAAAGTACCCTTTATACACATTACTAAGAGATATAACATAATTTTGCGCATAATTTATTTTTTACCAATTTAGTGTATCTCATGAGTGTCCACTACATTCCCATTAAACACTATGAAATTCATTCATGCAAACCTTTTAGGCACAGTAGGGTAAATGCCATTCATAGTAGAATGTAATATATCAAATAGCGACACTCATCCATTGGCTCATATATGTTTAAATAAAATTTAATGGGAATTAGTGTAATTGTAATGCACGATGATAACAACAATCAATAAATGCTGATCAATCAGAATGTGAGTGACATATTTTTGGAGCGTCATATGTAAATGAATGCATTCCTTACTCATACAAACCGATTGGCTAGAATATTATGCAAAGGGAATATCTTGATACTTCCATGATACCGTCAGAGAAAACTAGACCTAACTATTACACTAGACCATTACAATAAGTTAGACTAAGTAAATAATATTGTTAAATTTAGTATTAAAAGGGCTGTAGCCCATGAATAAAACAGACTTTAGTTTGAAATTTTTGTCTCTCTAATTTGGCAGCTCAAAAGAACGCCTGGCCATCAAGCTTGGTCCCTTACAGCTGTATAGAACTATATTGGGCTTACACTTGACAAAGTTTTTTTTAATGAAAAAAGACAATTTAAAATTCTTGCTGCCAGTAAACGAAACTTGTGACGCATACTATGCAAGTAAACTGTGCAATATTTAATTTTTAATATATAAGAACATGCTCAAATAAAAAAATACAAAAATATTAATTTTTTATTATTAACATTCCAACTTTCATGAGTCAATTTTTTTTTTTTATTATTATTTATTATTTATTTTCTATAAATATATAATGTAGTACATTCTTAATACTAAAAACCTGCAAAGCCTTTTGGCATGTCTGCGGGTAAATGTTGCTTAAAAATGTTTAACCTAATTAAATTTAACCTTTTTGCTAATATGCCATAACTAAGGCGATTCTTTGCATAATTCTAGGAACCCTTTCCAGAATATTTTTTCCGCGCTTATTATTTTGTTGTCATCTCTTAAAAAACCGAGAAAAACCTCTGAACTGTGTTATCTATGAAAATGTACAATGTGACAAAGTTTTTTTAATGAAAATAGACAATTTAAAATTCTTGCATTGTTAAATCAACTTTACATTTTCCTTCACTTTTCTTCTAAACAGTCTCTGGATATTTTCATTTGGACTTGTATTGGCTTTGTACATCTTCCAGGTACTTACAATATTCTACGAGTGAAAAATATTTAAATATTTCTTATTACTTTGAAAATGCGAGGAAAAAAAATTTTTTCCTTTTCTTTTCGGCACAAGAAAATATTAAATTATGCGCCTCTTAATTTAAAAGTCATAAATTTTATTTGAAACGCCTTTTTACAGTATGAGTACTTTTTTAATATAAGACCATAACTATTTAAGACTAAAGCTTGTTTAACCATAAGTTTGTGGTTCCAAAGAATATTGTATGTGGATATGTATGTATGGTGTTTATTCATTGGTAGTACGTAGGACAACTAAGTACATTAAATATATGTTTGTGTGTGTATGAATGTGAATACAATTTTCTTTTGTATTGCTTTTGACAACCATAAAGTACATAATAAAACATTCTTAAATATGTATTTTCTCAAAAAATAGTAAAAGAAAAACAGGAGAAGTAAAATACACTTCATACAGAAAATATTTTGAAAACCAACATTTTTTTTGTTGGTATGAGGAGTATCACTTTCATGTACTTTATGAAGTGCTCTTGTAAAGCAACCCTAAGAATGTCCTTGAGACATTTTTCAAATATGGTCATTTTGAGTGTTTATATTTTTTTTTCTTTTCGCTCTTTTTAAGAATAATATAGGAGGTTGGGGCTCATTTATGTTTTATTTTTTGTAAATGGTTAAATATCATGTTTTATTTTTCGTGCACTTTTTTTTAACAATTCTTAACTATGTAGTTATGATTTAGACATTTTAAAAGAAAAAGTAAGATAGAAAATAAATATACATAGAATTGTACTTAAAATCAAAAGAATAATATTTGGTATTATTTTTTTATTTAAACAATAGAATGTGCCATTTTGCAGTTTGACATGATTTAAAATTGATAAAAAAAAATAAATATATTAAAACTCATTTTTTTAAAAAGCCTTTAAGGTAATTTTCTCCTATATTGCAAGAGTTGTTGAAAGAGTGATGATATAGAACTTTCCCATTAAACGACGCAAGAAAAACCCTTATAGGATTTAGTCCAAGGTACAAGAAAAAAAAAGAGAGGTTAGCAATCGTTTTTTATTTTGTTTAACTTTAAACTGAGTAAAACCAAAACAAATATGGTCATGATCGACCATATGATACCCTACACCACAGTATATAAAAACAAATTTTTCTACTGAACTCTATTTAGGACCCATGGGCAATCATGAATTCGCCTAAACAAATTTTGTTATGAGGTACAGATTCATGTAAAACTACTTTGTGCCGAATATTATTTAGATAATATATCTATATGAGATTTTTGGATGGGGGCTTATACAAAGAAAAAATTAAATATTTTCTCTAATCACCAAATTTATTCCAAATTCATTATATCATATATATTTTATATATTTTTTTAACAAATGATATTTTTAATTTTAATTGCCAAATTATCAAATCGCCATTTCAAACAATGTGTTAATTTATTTAACCTTTATGTGCTCGGGATTGTAAACTTACGTTGGCGGTCGGAAGTTTACATTTGTAGCATATATGTATTTGTATGGAAAACTATGTCAACATATGACAAAAAACACCAGAACGCAGTATGTTATATTTGAATTCATGTTTATTAAGAAATATATAATTTTTAGATACAAAGTTAAAGTGAAAATGTTTCAATTTCATTCAGGGTACAGCATTTACCCAAAGTATTTGTGGTGGCATGTATGTCACGTACAGGTTTTTACACCAACTGCAAATCAACGAACAGGGTACATGGGCTGTATGTCGTTAGAAATATAAGGTAAGTAGTTCATACAAGTGCCAGAAACAGAAGTACTATGGAGTGTCATTTCAATAGCTAGGCATGTTGGAGCATGGCCTAATACCCGGGATTTTTCAGAGCGATGTTCAATTGCTGGCATAAAGAGCTGCAAATCTTCGCAGGAACTTTCGTCGTTTGTCTGTTGGGTGGATATGGTCGTTGTTTTCCGAATATATAACTTTGCCAAAGGCCAGCGCAAAATTTTGCGTTGAGTTGGATATGCAGAAAGTATTTTGACCATCGCATCAATGACTTCTTTGGTTGCGTTGTATTCAGGGACACATTGTGGCTTGTTTTTCTTCTCAGGTGCAATAGCATTTGGCAAAGGCGTACTGGAAAGTAGTACAACTGCTTTTCTCTTTTTTTGGCACGTTGGTCACCAACGACCACTTTGATTCGAAAAAACCAAAAACTGTAGCCTCTAATGCTTGTTTTCAGTCTGCTGTCGTTTCATTTGGTACAAATGTCTTGTTTTGACGAACAGTACCAAGAAGGCCGAGATTTTTGGACATTAAATGCCTACCCAGATTCAATGATGTAAAAAATTGTTAGAGATTATGGTTCTTCGGGTGTTTTTCCAAGGGTAGACCAGTCTTTTAACGACATTCTCTCCTGTATTGGTTGCACGACTTGCATTTGAGCTCTTTCATGTATAAATCAGGCTTTTGAGAAGGATTGTAGGACTTTGCATCGCTTGCGAGCCAGACTTTTATGGCATGGGATGGGATGTACTGCGTAAATCTAGTTCCTCCGCGATATGCAAATAGTGGTTCGTCAACTTATCACTACAATATGAATATTGAATATGAATCACCACAACAACAATTACTGCGAAACACGCAATAAAGTCAAATATGCAAGCAAACGCTTGCGTACACAAACGTGCACAAGAAAGCAAAGAGTAAGAAAAAAATACTATATGAGATTTTCGGCATGATGCATTCCAAAAAATTTGAGTTGAGTAAAAGAGTGATGTGAATTTCCATACATTTTATATGTTGTCTACATTTGTAGTCTACCGGCCACGAGATGTGGTTTTGAAAACTAGGGTCTGGGGGGTGCTGTAAATTAGTTTTTTAACGTGTTAGTAGGCAAAACTGCTAAGAATTGTTTTTTAGGAAGCTACTGAAAATTTCGGACCCTGTTTTTGTGGAAATTTTTTTTTTATTCAACTTTTTCTGCAAATATGCTACAAATGTAGACTACCGAGCACATAAAGGTTAAATAAATATTCACAATTCTCAACAATAATGCTACATGTTGAAATTATTTTATTTTAAACGAAAAAAGTCAATTAAGATTTTTTGTTATTTAGTTAAAATTTTAATTGAAAATTAATTTCAAAACAACTTAAATGTTAATTAAATCAAAATTAAATTTTTAATTTTCTTTCAACTAAAAAGTAATTGATTCAATTATCTCAATAATTAAATTAAAATAGTTTTTAAAACATTTGTATTAATTGATAAAACACTTTTTTCTGTGTATGGGACCTATGGTTAATTTTCTACCAACCAGTACTGAAATTCTGTAACTTTTTAACGACAAAAATTTGTCGTTAAATAATCAAAATTCGTTAGTAAACGATAATTGTCGTTATTTTGTAGTGAAAGTTTAAAAATTTTCATCGGTAAATAATATCGGTGGCTAACGACAAAAAAATTGTTGTTAAAAAATAACGATAATAATTGTTTTGTTAACTGTTTAAAAATATATAGTAAAGAAGCCAATTATGAATACAAAAAAGTCAGAAAGTTCAGTCGATCCTACACTACAGCACTCGGGACCCATGGCCGATCATATTTCTGCTAAACGGAGTATGTTGTGAGGTTAAAATTCACATAAGAGATTTTTGTGCCAAATATTATGACATAACGTAGAAGCTATTAAATAGGTAACTTATTATAAATTATTTTCGGGAGTGCATTTGTAGGAGGTTGTTACAAAATATTTTTTGGGCCTTATTAAACCTTAATATCTATAAAACAAGATAGCTAATGAGCACAAAAATTCTATTCCGGAAAGGAGTTTGCATGTGCGTTATTAAAAATAAATATCTGCTTTTTACCACTTTGAAAAGGTTTCGTTCGACCTTGTGACAAGAAACACATGTATGCATATGTGTCAAATTTTATCAAATTATTTTTAAAATTGCGACCTCTACCCTGCGCACAAGGTTAACTTGGACAGACAACCAGCCAGCCGGATGGAAGGACGGACTCCATTAGATCGATTCTGAAATTGATTCGGAGTCAATCGGTATACTAAAATGTGGGTCCAAAACCGTATGTGGAACTTATAAGTTACAAACTCTCTTGTATGTATACAAATGTCTCTATAGCATAGGCCATCATACAATACGTTTCGCTAGAGATCAAAATTCATACAATACTCGCAATAGTCAACAATTAAGAGTGGCATTTTGCCGTACAGAAACAACTAAACAACGTATTGAATACTCTGGTAGTAAAGAATTTAACAACTTACCTCAACTTTTAAAAATATGTCATACTCTTTCAAATTTCAAAAAATTGTTAAAAGAACTTTTAAAATCAAATATTTAAGATATGTTATAAAACTACTTCTTCTGATATACCCTTGTTTGTTTATACGCATTTAATTTCCTTTTTATACTTAAATTAATTTAAAAAAAACCACAATATTAATAATTTAAAAAAAAATTTTTTTTTTCTCTTTTATAATGACATGGTCCTTTTACCAACTAGGACCTATGCCCTAAATTTCATTATATTATCTCCAAATCTGCAACCTGTTCTTTGCGCAGAAGATTTACATGTAAAGCCAGCCAGCCAGCCTGATAACCGGACGGACATCGTTAATTTGACTCAGAAAGTGATCTCTAAAGGTTGGTCTAGGGACAATATTTTAAGATGTCACAAACGTCAGCACAAATGCATAATACTCTCTCAAATATTGTGGTGGAAGTTTTATATTCTCTTTTTTTCTTCATTTTTCATCCTTTAAAACGTACTCAGTTATAAATAAAAATGTTTTCTTAGGGCTAGTCTGCATTATCATACAGGTCTTATTTATTCCATAATACTTTGTCAGATATAAATCTAATGAGTTTTGTTTTGGCTATCAAAAAATCTAATTCAGCATTACAGTTTGTATTCACACTAGCACATACATATGAAAGTAACAAATAAAACATAAGAAAGCACAAAAAAGTATGAAGACCCCCATATTTTTTTTTTTTAAATCGCACCAAAGTTTTCGCACTAAACGCTATTACTTTTTTATATGATAAAATAGTCATTATCATTAAATTTAAAAATTTGAATAAATATTAGTTGTGCAAAAATTTTTAAAAAAGTAATATAAATGTGGCCTGCAATACTTTTATGAAATGGTCCAAGCTTTTAAATATTTTAAAAGATAAATATATTCCCTATAATAAATTAAAAGCAATGCCAGTACTCTATTATGCTCGTTGGAATTTTAGAGCTATTCTGGAACTTTTGTCTTTAATACTTATTCCGTAATATTGATCGCAATTATTTTCTATTTGTTTGTGATGCTTGGGGCGAAGTTGTCTGATCATACTTTCAACAAAAATAATTTCGTCACACTAAAAAAACATAGCCCGGCTTTACAAAAGAAAATTAATATTTTCAAAGATATTGGGTCAAAAAACCATCAGCTATTCAGGAAGTTCTCCGAAGCAACCTCTGCGCAGAACTTTCAATTAAAATTGCGCAATAAATTTTGCTTTTGCGTAAATCCTCACATACTTTAAATTGAAAACTTATTATATACAACAACCCAGAAAAAACTTTACTTATGTGGTAAGGTAGCAAGTACTGTTGGAGAAAAATTAACACTACTTACTTTTCGGCTGAATAACTACTTATTTTTGTTCGAGTTTTCCACAGAATTCAGTACATACTATACACTTACTAGAAGTCAAAAAATATCTAGTTATTATTTAGCTGCCAGTATCTTAAAATGTAACTAGTTATTTTTCGACTATTAGGGAGTTAAAAAATATGTAGTTATTTCTTACTTACGAAAAAATCACTACTTACGCAAATACTGCAAAATAAGTAGTTAGCAATTATAATAAATAACAAAGAACCATTCTTTAAAAAACAAAACAATTTCAGATAAATATACATATGTGACGCCCAAATAAAATGGGACCTAAGGGTTTTGTTCAGGAGAGCTATTTTTTTTTTGTATTTTATTTGTATCTTTGGTGTACCATCACTGAGCGTGTTGGTATTGGTCTCATTTGAAAGCGACACATCTCATAACGTGCTGGTCAACCTTGAAAACGCGCGTAGGTCGTCCCTTCCTCTTGGTTTGTGTAATTGGTTTTTACTGTTCCCTTTACCTTACTGGTCCCTTTCTCTATGCGCTGTCACATATGTAGGTATTTTATTATTAAATACACATTATTCAATACAGCATGCAAAATGTGGAGAAAGCACTATGTATTGATGTGTCAGGAGCAATAACGTTCTGTTTACGTATACGTCAAAGCGCTAGCTTATTTTATATTTTTTTATATTTTATATTTAATATTTGTTGACAGAAAAACCTTTGTGTAATTGGAAAACCCCAATTTCTTATTTTGTTTTTTATGTGTTTTTTCATATCGAACTTGTTCAACAATTGTGTATTAAAGTTAGTAGTAAATTTTGAACAGATTAAATAAAATATATATTTAGCACTTCTGTAAGTTAATAGTATTGACTTACAGTTTTACTAAATATCTTTAAAATGGTATATTTTTTGTTCAATTCGGTGGACAAATAGAAGAGAAAAGCGACATAAACTGTTTTGCCTTTGCCGATTTATATAAAGGGTTTAACGCTAAAGTTAATAAAGGAATTCCACTACACTTATTCAAAGAGTCAGACAGACCACTGATGTAGTAACAGACATATTTTTATGATACCTAATTTACCTAAAATAAATTCTTCGAATATTTTTGAGTAAAGCCAATTGTAAAAATTAAAAAATATAATAGACCTAATAAGTAGTTATTGACCTCGTTACCAGCAAGTAAATATTCAGTACTGAAAACAACACAACTAAAAAGAAGTTATTGAGCTGATTATTTGAAAGCAAATATTCAGTAGTGAAAATAATAGAAGTAATAAGTACTTACTGAGATCATTACTAGTAACTACTTATTGAGGTTTGCAGAATAATTACAATTGTAATTACAACTACTTACCAGGTTATGTATGAAATTACTACTACCTATTATCAAATTTCAAAAGTTTTTCCTGGGAATTGACAATAATTGTGTTTTAAAGCAAAAATATTTAAAAAAAAACACTGTCTTTATTTAGAAATCACCTTTGGCGTGGAACATTTTTGAACCCAAATCAACTTAAAAAGTGATATTCATTACTTGTACAGTATGAACATACTTTTGTTTAAATGCAACCATGATCCAATAAATTGAGTTTTTGACTTGGCTTAATACAAAGTGTAGTAGTGTTAACTAGCCTTTATTGATTTGCGTCTTATAAAAGTGTTTTTGAATAGAATTTTAAGACAGCTCCTTCAAAAGTCTTTGTTATTATAAATGCTTATTAAATAAAAAGCAATTTATAAAATGTAGGCGAAAAATTCAAAAATGTAATTGAAAAAAAAAAATTAAATAATTATACAGCCATTTTCTGGAAAGCGAATTTGAGTGAAATTGAAATTGAACAAATTTTTAACATGATCCTGTTTTAAAGGTTCATAAAAATATTTCGTTTTATATTCGTCATACTTTGAGCACCACTTATATTTATTAGAATTTCTCTTAAAATCGTGAAAAACTATGGTAATTTTTAAACAAATTTAGCTGAAAATTTCTTTCGATTTCAATTTCAATCGATTTTGATTTCCAGAACATGGCCGATAATTATTGAATGAAAACACATTTAAGTTCGATATGAAAAAACACATAAAAAAATAAAATGAAAAATTTGTTTTACAGTTTTTTCTGTAAACAAATACTAAATACTAGGTTAACCCAGTGCGCTTCGTTACCCTCAATAAAATAAAATGTGTATTTTTTTCAATACAGATCTCGTGCATTGCTTATTAAGTTATTTGTACCAAGTATTAATTCTCTTACTGTTAACATTCAACAGTTGGACATAAATCTATATGGTATTTGTATTGAAGTTAACCCGTCTATGTCTACAATAAGGCAGTGGGTCTTTTACAGATGGTATTTAATACCAAGCTATAATTCCAAATTTGTTATTTGTAGCTGTGACCGTTCTCTAGATATACAAAATCTAGTTTAATCCACGCCCACTTCTTCAATCCCGCGCATTACATACATATGCTGTGTGTATATTAGTAGCCATTCGAATTGTACCAAATTAAGACAATTTTACATTAACCATTCTTCAAATATATTTTGTATCACCCTTCTTATCTAATCACGCTCACTTTTAATTGCATATTGAACTTTAGCTACGACTGTTCTGTAGCCGTAATAAATCTCTTTTGCATTTGATGTAAGGAACCACGCTCACTCATCCACTCCCACCTTTGTTTTGGCCAGATGTTGCGTGTCGATAAACGAGCTATGTGTACCAAATTTGGACAACTTTTATCTTACCGTTCTCTAGATATAAAAATACCTATTTTATGCCACGCCTACTTCTTCAATCCCACAAAGATTTTGTCAGACGTTGTGTATTACTTACCAAGATGCTTGTACCGAATTTGGAAACTTTGACTCTTGTCGTTCTCCAGATATAAAGATATCTACAATCTCTTTGTATGGGAGGTTCCACTCCCACTATTCAAATTCCGCCCAAGCTTTATCGGATGTTGTGTATTGATAACACAAAAGTTTTACCTAATTTGCAAACCTTGGCTCTTACCGTTCTCCAGATATATAGAAATCTGTAATGTCTTTGAATGGAAGTTATCACGGCCCACTTCTCCAATGCCGTCCATTTGTATTGATAACCCAGATATGTGTACCAAATTTGGATAAATTTATCTCTTAACGTTCTTTAGATATAAATAAATATATTTTGTGCCACGCCTACTTCGCCAATCATGCCCATATTTTGTCGGATATTGTGCATTGGTAAACAAAATGCTTTTACCTAATTTTGAGCTTTGGCTCTTCGTTCTCCAGATATACATAAATCTAAAATGTCTTTATATGGGATATGCCACGCCCAGCATTCCAATCGCGCCCATTTTGTCAGAGATGTATTGTATGGATAACCCAGTTATGTGTACCAAATTTTTCTCTCACCGTTCTTTAGATATAAATAAAGCCATTTTGCGCCCATATTTTGTCGAATGTTGAGTATTGTCTTTTTATGGATATTGTCTTTTTATGAAAGGTGCCACGTCAACTCAATATTCCAAAAAAAAAATATATAGCCTTTAGTTTCTTCCAGACCATCAGTAATATACTGTAAAAGTTTCATGAATATCGGTGCGGCTTTAAGGTACAAATAAGCATAAAAATAAAAAAATCTTTTCCCTTTTTTTTTTGAAAAGGTTTTTCGTTTTTGTTTTTTTTTTTAATATGTTTTTAATAGAAGTGATTTTTTTGGCCTCCCATGAGTAAGAAATAACTACATATTTTTAAACTGCCAAACAATCGGAATATAGATAGTTACAATTTAAAATACTGGCAGCTAAATAATAGCTAGTTATTTTTTGGCTTCTAGCAAGTATTGTATATTGTACGTACTTAAAAATCAACTTGCTGGTAGTTAAATAATAACAAGTACTGAATTCTGTGGACAACAACGCCAAAAATCATGTCTTAAAATACATGAAAAAATTATCGTCTGAATTTAATGTTAGAATTGCTTCCTAGACTTAATGCATGTAGAACATATATCTTAATATATATGTCAATGATATATTTTTCTTTTAATAGGGTTTTAAAAATATTCGTTTATGGTCGTTTGAAAATTATAAAATATGCATACATTTGAGCATCGGTTATTCGGGTCTCTATTAACCGACTACATTATATTAACAAGCATGCTTCTCGCTTTTCTTCTTTGGAAACTCTATTAGCTGCGATTTTATCTCCATTTTAACCAACGTGCAACATACAAAAGTTTCTTTTGTAATGTACCATGTACAAATATTTAGCACGTGTTTACTTATGCCTAGAGTACGAATGATCGACGATTCTACGAGCATCACTCACTTTAAAGTAATTTGCTTTTAAATGGGTGTGACTAACACTCTAAAATTTTGTATGATGTTAGTAGATGATTTACTTTTACTGCGTGTAATTATGTTTTTTAAATCAAAAAATTATCAATAGTTTTTAATTCATTTCATGTTGTAAAATTCCTTTCTTCATAAAAATAATTTAATGAAAATTTAATTCAATGAACTTAATCCTGATAAAAATATCAAAATTATTTTTTATTGTTTAAGCTTGAGGACTTTTTATTTATAAATATTATATTGTTTTATTTTTATCGATATTTCGCTAACCCCTGGTTAGCATCGTCAGGAAATTAAATTTGAAAAATGTTATATAAATAACAAAAAAAAAAAAAACAATTACAAAATTATGAAAAAATATGAAAAAAATATATAATATTGTATAAATAAAAAGACCTCAAGCTTAAATAATAAAATACTTATTGAAAAAGTATATTTTGTTTCAAAAATATAAAATATGGCTCGTACTCTAGGGTTAAGATACTTTTGTATATAAAATGTAGACTAAAATTTCATGTTTATATTATGCCTTAAAGGTGTGTTTTTCGATTACCCGTGGTAAGACTGGTCCCGTGCAAACCAGATAATCGACTTTTAACTGCATTTAAAAAATTTAAAAAATATATAGCTCAAATCGTAAACTATTTGATTTTTGTTTTAATAATAGATATGTATGTTAATAGTTTAAAATATTTAGGATTCATCACTTCCATTCAAAATGGCCTTGAACCTAAATGGTTGGAAGGCATATCCCAAGCCTTCATAGAATTTGCTCATAAATTCGACCCTAGAAAAATTAAAATATGGAATTTTAGATTAACCAATTATAAATCAAAATTTAGAAAAAGAACATACCAGTGCAAACGTAAAGTATGCAAGAAGGCGGAAAGTCCTTCAATTAATACCAAGATAAGAATTGTCAGCATAGCCCAAAAAGCGAAGATAACAAACAGCATGGCAGAGCTAATGTAACTAGGAAAAATAAAACTTATGTGCATTACCCTACTCCACAAAACATCAGATAGTTCTATGAATACAATAAAACATAATTAAATATTTCAGTCAATTTTAAAATCCACATAATAAAATACTTACGACTATGAGCCAGTGACAAAGCCCACAAACGCAAATATGAGGCTGTATGAGAAATGGTACTCAATACATATTCTATAGTATGAATAGCCTGTTTTATAAGTATTTCTGCCATAGGCTCATTTTCATGATCATGCCCTACGTGGTCTCCAGTAGCAGTTTCAACAGATGTTGGCTGCTTAGCTTGGGCGTTACCATTCACTTCAATATCACTATTAACATGTAAAGAAGCTGGTGCTGCTCCCTTGCGTTTAATCATATAGTAGAAGGGTTTTCCAAATAACATCCATGGTATGCAAATGACAGCAATAACAACGAATGTAATTTGTAATGTATATTGTGCTTCGAACATGTATTCCTTGCACCCATCTAAAGGCTTCTGGCTCTTAAACAACATCATGTTAATGAAAAGAATTAAAATTGATGGAGCACAACCAGGAGTTAATTCCTGTTCTTCAGTTATTGCAGTGTATTTGACAAATTTAAAAAACATCATAAAGGCCATGTAGCCAAACAAGAAAGTGAGAAAAATGATTTGGGGAATAAAATCCGTAAAAATGCTAACAATCTTTTTGAAATTGATGTAATTAATCAAAGACATAACGACACCAAAGAGCATATGAATAACACCAAAGATGATTGAAAGTTTCATTTTATATGTGTTCAAGAAAATAATCTTATTATCTGCCAACTGCCATATTGGATCCAAACCCAAGGGATAAACGCCATTAACATGATATTCTGGATTCATTTGTAAAACGCTGTTGGTAAGCACTGTACTAGTATTATAACGCACCATCCAATTAGAACCAAAATTATTCATAGATTTCGAAAATACATCATTGTAAATAAATCCAGTGTACATGGAGAACAAACCCATCAGTAAAATAATATACCGGCCACCAAAGAATATATTAAAGATTTCTCCCTTAATTTTACGTAATTTTTCCTCTTTCATTACCATGTACAAAGCAACCAAAAACAAGATAAATCCATGACCCAAGTCACCAAACATCACTGCGAATAGAAAGGGAAAGGTAATGCAAGTGTATAAAGCTGGATTGACTTCTCCGTACGAAGCCACTCCATAAGAATCAATTAAGTTCTGGAAGCCACTGGTAAATTTATTTGTTCTAGTAAAAGTTGGAGGTTGTTCGTTTGACTCGATAACATTCAAGAATGAAGGTATGGTACTCTCAACTGACCGGGAACCAAAAGCCAAAGCATTTTGAACCACGGGTAAATCTTGGGTAGGTACCCAACCTTCACCGATCAAGCACTTGTTACTAACATCCATGTTAAACATATTAAGGGTATGATAAATAGCCTTCATTTTCTTTATCATAATACTCCATGAAGGTACATTGTGAGCAGCAGCTACCAATACACGATTACGATGGTCTGCAGTAGTATCTAGCACCAGCTTCAAATCGTCTAATCTTAAACATACATCCTTAATCATTTCCCCACGGTCATTGCTAGTACTGGGACAGGGATACACAGAAGCATGGAAAGCCTGACATATTTTCTTAATTCTTTGCTTCAATTGTTCACCTTGGAAGAAAGCTACAAAAACAGTCTTCAAAACGGGATGTCCAGTTTCTGGATCCCTCACCATGTCACTTAGATCACTGCGTTTAATGAAAATATTTCCACGGCCAATACGCCATAACATACGCTCGAAGGCAAAGAATTTCTCCAATTTAATAACACCTGCCACAAAACCCAATTGGCCTCTGGTTTGCACTGATTCTAAAGGATCAATATACGGATAGCTATCCAAATTTAAAATTTCCTCTTCGGAAAAAAAGCCAGCCGCTTTTTCCAAAACTTGTTTTAATTCTATCATATCAAGGAAATTTGTATCTAAATTAACAGCATTTTGACTAAGTTCTCTTAACTCCGTTTCGATGGATTCCAATTGAGCTTCCAAATCAATAATTTCTCGGGGATTTGGAGCCGCTGGCTCATTGTCTTCATCTAGAACGGGCAACGAAATATCATCCTTACGTAACTCATTTTCAATATAACGTATTCTACGTTCCAATTCATCACAACGCCGTACCTCTGAAACGAATTTTCGTTGAAAGGCATTAACAGCGGAATTCAGCTGTAAGGGAGAAATTATTTGTAAAAAAGCGTAAATATTCAAAGTAAAACTTACATCACGAAATTGTACACATCCTCTTTCACCTAATTCGGCAAGAGATGCATACGCAGCTTCAGGTTGTATAAACATTTGGCACAAGGCCATTTTTTCGCTTCGAAACATCTCACCCATTTTGATCAGTGCTTATTATTAAAACTTAAAAAAAATTGTTTGCAATTATTTATATTGTATAATATATTATTCAAACGATTGTTTATTTTATAAAAAGTGTTTTAGTTCATAAATATAAACAAGTACACATATATCCATCCCTATATTGCCTAAAACGAAGTAATTTTCCACTGTTTTCTAATATTACAAGCATTAGAGAACGGCATTGTATGATCACAAAAAACTCAAACTTAATCAACACCATCAAATACATTCTTTTGCGTTCATATAATCAACCATACACAGCCGCAAACAATCGCAGATTCAATGGACTTTGACATTAATCCAATGAAAAACTTCATTTACCCGGCGTTTACACATGCAAGTGCAAGTTCGAAAAACTCAATACACTCACACATTTTTACTAACACCATCACATTTTTCGTACTTGCAGCCCAACTTGCAAGAGAATTTGTTTGCAAGTAAATTTTTGACACTTGCAGCAAGTAAAATGACAAATAAAGAAACAGTGTTACCGTGGATGCCTTTGGTTTCAATTTATAAGTACTTAGTAATATAAAAATTATGTTTATAGTTGATTTATTGTGTGTTTTTAAAAATAAAAACAAAATAAAAAAACACTACTACAAAGCAACACATCTTAATGGTATTTTAAAACATAAATTGTATTTAAAAAAAAATTGTTAATCAAAATATTTTCTTAGAAATTTGATGATATCGGTAACTACGGCAATACTGGATTCACATATTTTAAAAATAAACATAATTTTTTCATCAAGATGGAGCAAAAATAAAATAAAAAAATAATTAAATTATTTATATTTAATATTATCAAATAAATTTCGTGATAACATTAACATGATAAGGTTTTTTTTTAACCCGAAAATTAAGCTTTTTTCATAAGATGTTTTCGCTTCGAGAACATTTGAAAAATAAACTTACAACTGACTGTGTAAACACTCAAGCTACTTGCAAGACTTTCGGCTATTTCTTCGACATTTTCGTTGATAATACATATACACTACTTGCAAGTAATTACTTGCATGTGTAAAGGCAGGGTTAAATTGACGTATGTAACTATTCATTGGATTAATCTAGAATGTTTCAATAGCACCCAGTTACTAAAATCGATAAAAATTTTGAATTAACTTAATACAAGAAATTTTATTAAGACTGTGACAATTTATCATCACATTAATGAAACATTTCGTTAACATTCGTTAACATAGTGATGAGAAGTCATAAAATGAATAACTAAATTTCGTCATTTTTATGATAGACTTTTATTAGCTTTTGTTTTTTTTTTTTTTTTGTTGGGACCAGCACTCAGGGGATGACCCCTACTAATGCAATGCATTGTGTTTGAACTAGGAAAATAGGTTATGGGAAGGAGTAGTGTTTGTGAACATTCGACTTGAACTTTTTCATGTTGTAAGTGAGAGGGAAGACTTCAGCAGGAAGGTTATTCCACATACGAACAGTCCGGCCAAAAAACGAATTTTCCCTGTAATGCGTCGTACGATTCACCGGCATATCGACCACAAAAGGATGTGCTCTTGAGGAAAAACGTGTATTACGAACAAAGCTATGGGTTTCGGGAACCAAATCCCTAATTTCATCAGAACACATCCCGTTGTTGTAACGATAAAATAGGCAAGTACAACCCACATTGCGACGGTGCTCAAGGGAGTCAATAGAATTGGATACATTACTGTCGCCAATGAGAACCTTCGCCCTCTCCTGCACGCGGTCGAGAAGCTCCAAAATAGACTTTGAAGCACCATTCTCGGTCGGATATAGGTGGTATAAATAGTAAGGAGATCAGATGGAGTGAAGTATATCTTACACCGTTTCAAAAAACCGAGGCACTTGAAAGCTTCTTTCGACACCTTGAATATATGTTCTGTCCATCGGACATCACATTGTATCCTCATGCCAAGAACATCAAGAGATTCTGTTTCCTCAATATTTATACCACCCATACATACAGATGAGGCACCTCGATCCGTCGCGCGTTTATGCGTTAGTACGCAACATTGGGTCTTTCGGGCATTAAATTCGACCCTATTCGCACGACCCCATTCTGAGATTATGTCTAGGTCACGGCCAAGCGTATCATTCATGTTCTGTCTCATAGCACAAACATCGGACACGCCTGGTCTGTAACCAAATGAATACGAATGGCAAAGGTTGCTGTCATCTGCAAAAGATGACAACAACCTATGAAGGTTTGGAAGTTTGACATAAGAGGTCATTTAGAAAAATAAGAAATAGAGTAGGAGAAAGAACGGAGCCTTGCGGTACCCCTGAATGAATCTTGAACTCGTTTGATGAAACCCCATCTATAACAACCCGTATAGTGCGATCTCTGAGAAAGCTCGATATAAATCGAGAGAAATTATCACCGACACCAAATGCAACAAGTTTAGACAAGAGTGCACCATGCCAGACTCTGTCAAACGCCTTGGAAATATCTAAAGCAATTACCTTACTTTCGCCAAAATGGTGAATGGAACGACACCATTTTTCTGATAACAGGGCCAGTAGGTCTCCAGTACAACGACCTCTACGAAAGCCATACTGGCGGTCGCTTAGTAGGTAATTTGACTCTAAAAATTTTACAAGATGGTGATTTACCATACTCTCCATAACTTTGGAAAGTGCCGAACAAATTGCAATTGGGCGGTAATTTTCAGGGTTATTGGCGTTACATTAGCAACTTTCCAGCAGACGGGAAATTCACCAGCATGGTATAGAGTGCTGAAAAGATTTGCAAACTTAATGGTTATTATTGTTATTTATTTAAGGTTTTTATTTTAGCCATTTTTTTAGTTGTGAATTTTATTTCGTTTTTTTATTCGTTTTTTTTATAATCATCACGTTATATTAGTTTTATTTCGCTTTAATATTCTTGTTACATCATGTTATCTTCTAGTTTTATAAACTAACCTTTAACCCGGAAATTTTCAGTGTCACCTTTACGTCACGATGATTAGCGATTTTCTCTAGCATATCTATGAAACTATTTTAAGCATACATTTATTACTTGAACAAACGTAATACCCTAAAGTGTTTGTCAGTTTTTTTTTTTTACAACTCTGGAATTAACTAAACTCTGAAATTTTTTACTTTTTTCAAACAGTTTTTTGTTCTCTACTTGCTGACTTGTGTTGTGATAAATATATTGTTGTAAAAATGCCAAAAGGGTAAGAGCCGGAATAATATTTTTTGATGCATACTGTAAGATACCCAAACTAATAATATGAGTGATTATCGTCAATAGATAGATTGCCTTTTAGTTAAAAATAAGGCTAGCGAGTATTTCACATATTTACATACTTATATGGGTTGTTTTGATAAAGATTGAAATTGAATGCAATAATGGAAATATAAAAGGCTGGAGATAGCCGTGGCGCATTTTTACTATACACCCTTGGGGATGGTGAGGTAACCGATGGAGTGGGGACAAAAATGAAGCTAACGGCGATCACCATCTAAGGCGAATGTAAAAAATGTGCAATAAATTATGCCCAGTGTCACCTATACGTGACACCCCTATAAAATCGGAATTTGCAATATTTTTTTTTTAATTCGACTTTTTTTAGTGTAAACTCGACGTATTAATACTATTTAGAAAGAAAAATCAGGTTGGTTTTCATTACTCAGGGTATGCCAGGTTAAGTAATTTGCATTTAATTCATTTTCCAGCCCGCGACAACCTTTAACAGCAATCTTTCTATTTTAATGGTTTGAACTTTTACGTAAATTTTGTACATTTAAATTAACAATTAAAGGAATAAATTGTGAAAAGCTTTGCCCTTGTTCTTTCTTTGTTGTTGTTTGTTTTGAACCTTTTACTAATATTTAGTTAAAACCACTATTTCGTTATCCTAATGAATAATTTTTTTTTTTTTTTTTGATATTATGAAGCATTAAAAAAAAATTTCTTATTATAAGAATCTTGTAGTCAGAGAACTTAATTTTGTTTTCATTAATTTAGTGACATTTTTTATTGCGTTAAGTGACATTTCATTGCAATAGCGAAAGTTTCCAAATTTGAAACAAATAGCTTGGCTACCAACACACAACATCAGCCGAAAAGAACTATACGTGTTTAATTGTCCAAATTTTTTACAAATATAATGGTTACAGCATCTGCTGAAAATGGGCAGTATATGAGAAGTGGGCGTGGCACATCTTAGAATTATGAATATCTAGACGACGGTAACAGCTAAAGTTTTCATAATTGGAACAAATATTCTGGCTACCAATGCATAATATAAATTTAAAAGTGGACGGAATAAAAAAAGTGGGCGTATCACAAAATATAGTTCCGTAAATCTAGAGAGGCCGGGCACCTTCAATACAAAGACCATATAGATTTCTGTATAGCTGGAGAAGGGTAACAGTAAGAGTATTCAAACTTGGTACAAAAAGCTTTGAAAACAAGGCACGAGATCTGTGTTTAAAAAATATTTACTTGTTTTATTTAAATTAGGGCGAACTACGTTAATCTAGAAAAGTATAACAACAAGTTGAATTTTTCTTTTAAAAGACATATAAAGTTGTCATGAATCCAATGAAAAATTTTAACGAATTAACAAAACTTGTAAATTTCATTCCCGTAATGAAATTTTACAGTGGATTAAAAAAAAGTTTATTGAAATTGATTCATTAGATTTATGAAGCATAATTCTTTCAATGTGGTTTGAACCACAGATTACACACAGATATGTTAAAAGTGATGTGTGAAAAAGGCCCAAATCAGTTGCGAGGGCAGCTTTCGAAGAAAGAGACAAGAAGCGTTTTTTGGTAGTGAAGTGGCAATGTGTAAAAACAGGCCTCTACAATCAACACAAATTACGTGATCAAAACAAAAATAACAAAACACAAACCACGTTTAACAAAAGTCTTAGTTCAACAAACTTTTTATTTTGTGCAAAAAATGTATTTAGTATTTAATTAATTCATTTATTAATGATGTGCTAATAATCCCAATTTTTTTAAATGAAAACACTGAAATCTATTGTTGTGAGAAAGCTAGTTCCTATGCGCATTTCGCTGGTTGCTTAGGCCAGCTCGTCAGGAAACTTTTTCCAAATACTTTAGAAAAGCTAAAAATATTATACAAGTAAGACCATAAAGTGAATAAGAATTTTAAAACACTCTGGTCTTAAATGTAACAATATCAAAGCTTCAACAAAGTCACAACAATAAACCGTCAATTTTTTCTTTCTTACATTCCCCTACAATTGGCTGGGTTTTTTCCAACACAAATTGTAGTTGTAAGAAAAAAACAAAATTAAAAAAACAAGATGCTTAAATAAAGCAGCTTGCCATTTCAGTTTTTTATTTGCGGGCACATGCAAATTTATTATCAAAAATTATTTTTGGGAATGAAATATTTTATTAATTAATTCATTTATTTAGTATTATTGTTTTGTTTTATAATGTTATTTACTTACTTAAATATTATTTACTAGAGCTCGGTAAACTTAAAAATTAATTTTTACAACAGTTTTGTAAATAAATCTAAACTAAATAAATTTGTGTTCATTGTATTGCGGCATAAAAGATGGTTCAAAGAGAAATGAAAAAAGGGCAGCTTCCTAAGAAAGAGACAACAAATCTTCCGTCTCGTGACATATCTGTGTGTAATCTGTGGTTTGAACCCTCGTTAAGCTTCGTGCGTCAATTTAGATGTATGTTCATTTGATTTTCCAACCATTTGGTGTACTTTGGTAATTATACACAAAAAAGCAAGAAAACGATATTATTTTACCCAACGTTGAACTTTGTTGCATTATAAGAATTGATTAAAATTTAATTTACATCAAGCAAAATAATAATTTTTGCAGTTCTCTGATAGGCAATTAGGGTTTGAAATTATACATTTACATTAAGTGCAGATTATTGTATTTTTTAGATTGCCAATTTTATTCCGAAAACGTAGTACATATCGGGTAAAATTGGAACAGTCTCCCGATGGTCTACATTAAATGGCCTTCCATTTAATATTAAAAAGTGTAATATAATCACAGATATCGTCATAAATTCATCTCTCAAAAATTATGTCTTAATTGGAGCTGTTAACTGCTCTTACGATATTGAATTTAAATGTTTTTTATGACCCTTAATTAACGTTTTGTAGTCATTTAAATTATTTTACTTCCAAATCTTTACCTATTTTAAGCGGTGAATGCTTATGAACAAATTTATACAAAAAAGATGGTTTGTTTGTCCTAAAAATAAAGGAGGGCTTAAAGCTAAAAAAAATACATATACAAATAAATAAACGTATGTCAAGGAACTAAAGTCAGTAGTTCTAGGATTTTTTCAAGCACACAAATTCTTAAATAAATAAAAAACAGCTAATTGAGTGTTTGGTTAGGTTAAAAAAGCGCTTATTTTCTACATAAAGTAGTACTAAAAACTCCCCATACAAAAATCATGTGTTCCATCAGCAGGATTGTAAGCGATTATTTTACATTTTTATAGTAAAAACCTCCTTCTTATGGACCACATTTTTTAATGGGTTGTATCAATTTCGAAAGATTCAGGTACTTGAGGTTAAACGGAAAACTTTTCATACCTTTTTTTAAAAATGGCAACGTAAATCCCCCAAGATATATTCTCTGTAGCAAAGAAATACGATGTGGAAAGTTTTTGGCAGATTAAATCAGGGTAAGGCCACATCAGCTCACAAGCTGTTTTAATTTTTTTAAACTTCTAAAATTAGCACATATGTATTTTTTTTAGTTGGTTTGTGTGCAAAGCTGAAATCCTTTTAGATAGATTACAATGAACTATAAACATGCTGAGTCCGACAACCAAATGATGATAAAACGTGGTTTTATGGTAATGCAAAAAAAGCAAAGTTTTTATGGCTTGATATAAGCCATTTTTGTAGTTATAGTATTGAAAATATAATTAAGGTTCAAATTTACAGTCATTAGATATTTGTTAGAAAACTAACTTTTGGTCAAGTATCATTTTATATTTATAGTATTTTTTATTAGATCTAAAAATGGTAACTCTATCAAAATACCATATTTCAATGTTGGTAGCAGCGGTTATCTTCACATTTTTATTATTTCTAAATATGGAAAAATAATCAAATGTTATAGAAAACCAAAAAGTGCTAGTGTTACTGCTAAACAAAAAGAATATGCGCGGCCGAAGCTTTCTTCAATTTATAATTAGAATTTTCTACAAAAAAAAAAAATATGTTCAATATTTATTGTTGACCTGTGTCGATTATCTATGTTGTTGTTTATTTGTTTGGCTTAAGGTCATAAAAAATTATAAAAAAAAATTTTTTTCCAATTTTTTATATTTTTAATTTTGTATTTTATTTTTCATCCGATATTTCGACCATACATCGATGGTCATCTTTAGGGGATCAACTAATGAAAACATGTTAAGCTGTTAGGACGTATCAACTTGTTTTTAATTTTTTAATTTTTACAGTGTTTTAAATCCCCTGAAGATGACCATCGATGTATGGTCGAAATATCGGATGAAAAATAAAATACAAAATTAAAAATATAAAAAATTGGAAAAAAATTTTTTTTTATAATTTTTTATGACCTTAAGCCAAACAAATAAACAACAACATAAAAAAAATATATGTAAAAAAATGTAAGTAATAATTTTTAACGGAGCAGCTGTAGTCTAACAAATTGTTCGTCAATAATAGTTGATACTTTAACTAATGGTTAACAAAAAGTTGGAAATATAATTTTATTGGTCAAATCATGGCTAACTAATGACTGTAAATTTGGGCTTCATTTATTTTGTTGATTTTAAAATAATTTTCTTATAATTTTGTTAACATATTTTATTTTATTTAAATAGACCTACAAGATAATTGTTGTGTATTTTTGTGACTCGTTATTCCTGAAGATGACATCCAAAGGATGTCGAAATATTGAAAAATAAAGAATAAAACAGACCTCGAGCTTGAAAAAATTATTTAATTTATAAATTTTAATAAAAAAAAAACGTCGAATAACTAAAAACTTAATAGAGAAATTAAAAATAAAATTATTAATATAATATTGATTTAATTAAGATTAACATAGTTGTTTTAAATACAATAATAAAATAAAATATTCTTAAAACTTCACAATCTTAACTTTTTACAATTTTTAGTAATCAATATAATCATTATGCAAAATCAAAAAATTGTTTGCTTGATTCTATGAATTTGTTGATTAGAAGCAATTTTTAATCCTTTTTTTCTCTATGAATTTAACAATTTTATCAAATTAATAGTACTGATTTTAAGAATAAGAATATTGTTTTATAAAATCACCTACAATTTGTATTTTAAATTGTTATTCTTCTTAATTTTTTTTTATTTAAATTTGTTTATTCACAAATTGGCTCATAAGACATTGTTGAGGCCAGTTGGCAAATTAACTACACATTTAAAAATTTCTAGATTTAAAAAAAAAAAATAATATTTATATATTTAAAAAAAAAATAAAAACAAATTCCTCTTAATAATTTCTTCAAGCTCAGGGTCAATTTAATAAAAAATATTTATTAATGGGTAGTTTCTTAAAATTTGTTTAAAAATTTTTTTCCTGTGTATATTTTTTATTATTTTTCATAATTGACAATTTTGTGGTTTTATTGAAATTTTGTTTTAAAGAAATTTGTTAAGAATTAAAGAAAAAAAAACTGAAGAATTTATCGATTGAGAATTAATATTAAAAAGGTCAAAGAAATTAAACTTAATGATTTAAAAAAAAAATAAATATTAAATGAGATGATCATCATGTAAAAAGACTTGATTTATTTCTTCGATTAGCTCTACACCCTTTTCTTCAGTATCATTAACAACTTGCAATTTACCAATTTTATACGATTTATTGTTTTGCCATTCGACAGGATCTTTCTTTAAAATATCTGTTGGAATAGAATACAGTTTGAAAAATTAAGAGCTTGTTGCGAGCTAAAATCTTCAATATTTTTATTGATGCACGGATCCATGTTATAAGGAAGAATTGTAGATTTTTCGTTTTCGTCTATATCCGGCCAATCAACAGCTTGAACAATAACTCTTTTTGACTTGGTCGAAATTTGAGTACAATAAAAAGAAAGCACTATTAATTCTGGCGAATTAGCTCCCGATTTATTTTCACCAAATAAATTGTAAAGATATACTACCGTATTCAAAAAAATATTTTTCAGTTAATAAAGGCTTACTAAACAAACTTTCTAAGTAAATCTCACTCTATAAATATTTGTTAAATTTAGTAACCCAGATAGCGCCGGAAATATTTTTTTTTCTTTTGAAAACTACAACTTTTATTTCGGAACTTAAATCTTCATAGGTATTTAAACAGTTTTAATTAAATAACTATTTTTCTTAAAATCCATATTTTAGGCGGAACCGGGTGTCCTTTTAAAAGGACGGTGGTTAAATAATGTACAGAATATTATTTTAATTTAATTTGTACATTGTTTTGATATGAAAATAACAAAATTGATCTGTTTTCTCAATATTATAACAAAAAAGGATTTGTAAAGTAAAATATATAAAAGAACATAAATAAATGGTACCATTGATTCGCTTATGCAAAGAAATTCTTGAAGTGGAGCACGTTTTACAAAATTGTTGTCAACAGCATTAAAAAGTGGACAACCTTTGGCAAATTTTTCTAGCTGTTGTAGTTTGGTAATCTCGCAGCAATGTATATTTTTTATATGAAGCGGATATGACTTCTTGGCATCGCTTCATTAATTATCTCATTGTTGACGTGTTAACCGTTTTCCAATACATTTACCGTCTTGGAACTCGAACATAACCACTCAACAGCAAAACTCTAACGAAGCAACGCATTTCATCCTGTTTCACATCACCCGAGCGGTTATGGCTAAATGCATACAAGGTTGAGTATTGAACAAGCAAGTTATATATAACTTCATCAAAAAGTTTCAGAAATTTTTCCATGGGATTTGATTTGGATTTAATTCGAAAAATACCTCCCATGTTGGTCAGCTAGGAATCACATCCGTTTTCTGCCACTTTTTTAAACAGGATGTTTTACTCGGTCTTCACTTTGTAGCCCTTTTGTACTTGACTAGCTCAGTTAAAGCAATATTGTCGTCGCTCTCGTATTCATGTACATCTTTATGCACTATTTCTGTCTGCACGTGGAAAATTGTTGAGGCACACATTATCGTCATCGCCACTGTCTTCGTCCGTTACAACAACATTAACGCTATCGGCGAGAGCGATGTAAATGGTGTCAAGAACCTCATCATTTGTCCATTGATCAATTTCTTCCAAAATTTCGTTATCATCGAAAAGGGTTTTTGAAGCAGCATCCAATGGTTAATAAAACTTTACCACTTGCGAACTACATATTGAGATATTTAACTAAATACATATATTCGTTTCGGATTTTCATACAAATTCTACGTATTTTTTTATTAATTTTATATTTTTTTATTGTATTTTTCACATTTTGATAAATTAAAAAATTAAAAAGTTGTATACCCATATTGCCTATATATATGAAAAAAAACATACAAAATATATCGCGATTTTCGCGGTTTATGTGAATAATTACAAAAATATATAAATTAACATTATTTTAAAACAGATTCAATTTGAAAAGCAGAGCATTACTTCCACATATGTAGAATTTGTATGAAAACCCGAAACGAAGATATGTATTTAGTTAAATATCTCAATAAGTAGGCTAAAGGTCAAGTTTTATATACCATTGGATGCTGCTTCAAAAACTCTTTTCGATGATATCAAATTGTATTTATGTCGTCTTGGAGCAAAGTACAAAAAAATTCGAAAAACTGAAAAAAGACCTTTTTTAAAACTAGTCCAGCTCACGGATGGTCAATGATAAACCAACATATTTTGGGAATCCTCATAAAACATATCAACCTTTATTTTCAGAGGGGTAACAAAATCACTTTTTTTTTTGAGTCGCTATAATATATGTACATTGAGTACTTATTTTATTTACAAGAACACTCTTAAAAACAAGGAAAAAGTACAGTAATTTTGTGAATAGTTTAAATCAAAATCTCGTTAGATTTAAATTCCACTACCTTTCGATTTGTGGAACAAGCCCTCGATCGATCTCGATTGTTTTTTCCATACAAATTAGCAATGCTTTTTGTGAAATTATTTTAAGTATTTTAAGTAATCGATACTCAGATGAAAATATGTCTTTGTACTCAAAAAAAAAAAAAACGCTGAAATTTTAATAAGACTAAATCCTGATGAAAGTTTCAAGAATTTTCAAACATTTTTGTTTACAACTTAAAGAGGAGTTAGTCAATTCTGCAAAAAATAATGCAAATATGTTTGTACTATTCCTGTCCCCACAAGCATTTACAACTTAACGCGATTTCGGCAAGTGTTCAGAAAAGTATTTTTAAATTTAAAAAACGTTGCCCAAAATCAGGGAATTTAGGTTAAGCTTTTATTTGCAGGCTCTGTATTAGCAATTTTTAAATATTTTAATTTTTAATTAAGTTTTTGATGAAACAGAATTTAGAAAGGAGATGTAAATAGAAATAATGCCCGTAATTTCTACAATAAGATATCCGGTCTCGTCTTCGTACCAAACATTACGGGCATAAGTCAAATCTCGACTTTAATTTTTAATGATTGTGCGCACAGATATATGTATGTATATGGTAATAAAAGATTATTTGGACAATTTACTACGCGGAATGTAATTGATGTAGGGTACAACAGCGGTTTTGTATATTAGCTTATGTTGTAATCAAAGAAATTGAATATACTTACTTGTTGGCTTGCTACAGTAAAAATAGTATATATTAAAATGTTTCTTTTTAGTTTGAAATATTATTATTTTCAACTAAAAATATTTATAATGATCTAAGTTTTTATTTGGTTTATTTTTTTACGATTATCTTGATTAATAGCAAGAAAAACCTGACAACGTTTTTTTTTTTTTTTTTTTTTTTTTGTTTTTTGTTAGGATCAGCACTCAGAGGATGACCCCTACTAATGCATTGTATTGTGTTGAAACTAGGAAAATAGGTTATGGGAAGGAGGAAAAAGGTACCAGTGCTTGTGAACATTCGACTTGAATTTATTTATGTTGAAAGTGGGAGGGAAGACTTCAGAAGGAAGGTTATTCTACATACGAACAGTCCGGCCAAAAAACAAATTTTCCCTGTAATGCGTTGTACGATTCACCGGCCAATTGACCACAAAAGGATGAGAGCTTGAGGAAAAACGTGTATTACGAACAAAGGTATCGGTTTCTGGAACCAAATCCCTCATTTCATCAGAACACATCCCGCTGTAGTAACGATAAAATTGGAAAATACAACCCACATTGCGACGGTGCTCAAGGGAGTCAATAGAATTGGATACCCTACTGTCGCCATAAGAACCTTCGCCCTCTCCTGCACGCGGTCGAGATGCTCCCAAATAGACTTTGAAGCACCGGCCCACACATGACAGTTGTATTCCATTAGGGGTCGGCTAAAGGTGGTATAAATAGTAAGGAGACCAGATGGAGTGAAGTATATCTTACACCGTTTCAAAAAACCGAGGCACTTAAATGCTTCTTCGTCTCCTTAAATATATGTTCTGTCCATCGGACATCACTTTGTATCCTCACGCCCAGAACTTCAAGAGATTCTGTTTCCTCATTAATTATACCACCCATATATACAGATGAGGCACCTGGATACGTCGCGCGTTTATGCGTCAGCACTCACCACTGAGTCTTTCGGGCATTAAATTCGACCCTATTCGCACGATCCCATTCTGAGATTATGTCTAGGTCTCGGCGAAGCGTATCATTCATGTTCTGCCTCATGGCACCAACATGGGACAGGCTTGGTCTGTAATCAAATGAATACGAATGGCAAAGGTTGCTGTCATCTGCAAAAGATGACAGCAACCTATGAAGGTTTGGAAGTTTGACATAAGAGGTCATTTAGAAAAATAAAAAAATAGAGTGGGAGATCGAACGGAGCCTTGCGGCACCCCTGAATTAATTTTGAACTCGTTTGATGAAACCCCATCTATAATTACTCGTATAGTGCGATTTCTAAGAGAGCTCGATATAAATCTAGAGAAATTATCACCGACACCAAATGCTACAAGTTTAGACAAGAATGCACCATGCCAAACTCTGTCAAACGGCAGGGAAATATCTAAAGCAATTACCTTACTTTCACCAAAATGGTGAATGGAACGACACCATTTTTCTGATGACAGGGCCATTAGGTCTCCAGTAGAACGACCTCTACGAAAGCCATACTAGCGGTCGCTTAGTAGGTATTAACTTGATTCGTGTATGCTGAATCCACTAGTGCTACCCTTCTTTGGTTTTTGATATATGCAGTTATCTTGCAAATTAAGTACGTAGCACAACATATATTTACGTAACTCACAAACGGTTTAGTTTATTGAAAAAATATTTGTTTGACAAAAAAAAAATTGCTAGCAAAATTTCGAGATTTTCGTTTTTTAAAACGGCATAAAAAATCGGAAAATGCAGCCATGTTTCTAATTTTTTCTACACGTATAGAAAATGTTCTAAACACAACAAGCCATAAATTCTTTAAATCGGGTGCGTTTTTTACAAAAGATAAAAAATTTTAATTTAATTTAAGATCTTCATACAACGCCATATTTTTGTGGGATTTCCCTAAGGGGTGGAGATAAAGGGATGGTATGTTTTGCGAAAATGTTTAGGACTAAAAACTAAGGGAGTTCGATTATACATGTTATCCCTCTTGTGGCGCTCCTATGCAGTTATAGGACTTTTTATTCAATATACATGCAGAATATAATTCATACATACATAAGAAAATATGATTTTCTTTCAATTTCTTTTATTCGATTGTTTGTAAAAATTTAGTCAGCATAGAAAAAGACGTATTATTATTGTTCAGTTCAAACAAATATTTATTAATTATACGTTTATGGTAAAAGTTATATTGTGAAACAGTAAAAAAAGGCTGACTTCCAAAACGTTTCTAATACAAAGTTTGTATACAGTTTTACTACTGTATTTTAACCATGTACATGTACAAAGTACCAAAACAATGCGACTATGTGTTTTGCTTATTTAAACGTTTTTAACTGTAAGTGATGCAATGCATAATATTAAAAATAAACATGTTTTGTTTGCAAATTAAATGTTAAATGCCACAAAGCATCAATTTTAAAATCTATGCCCTGATTGTTTGCATTGTATATGCGTTATGAAATATTATGCGCTGTTCTAATACAAAGCAATTGAGGTTTTGGAAGTCAGCCAAACACTTAAAAAAAATAGTGAATGTTGTACGTCGTGATGAGAAAACTATATTGTAAGTTTAACAATTTTAGGCCACTTAAAATTCGAAGTTGTCGATAAACAATTATTTGAAGGAGTTTATGGATGAAAACATTTATCATCACTTTTTAATTTTCGTTCGATTTTTAATTTTTAATCGGGATTGAAAAGTAGCGAAGTTAAAGCCCACTAATCAAATAAACAAGACTCGATAAATAAAAAAAATATTAAATTTTTATGATATTATCATTTGTAAATAAGTATGTGCCACTTCAGATAGGAATTTGTTAGTATATTGATGATTTTCTAATGACCATAAAAAATATTTTTTTTATTATTATTTAGTATTGTGATTCTATTCAAAATATTCTTTATGATGAATAGTAAAAGATAAGATACGAACGAATACTTGAAAAGCGTGTTTAAGAGTATTTACGCTTAAAGTGTGTTTGGAAATTATATAAACGATACTCTATAAAATGACTACATAGTTTTGTATGGTATTTTTATTATTTTAGAGAAGCTGTTACAGAAAAAAAGTTAAAAGTATTTTTGTATATGTAGTGCTTTGAAAAGAATTTGTGTTATGAAGACGTTTTTAATAAGAAGCAGTTGAATGTTATTCACACCTGTAACGCAAATATGTAACTTTTTGAATTTAACTACCGATGTCGTTAAGGAACGATAAATCTCGGTAACTTTAACGAATTTGTTATTCTCTATTTTAAATCAACAAATATTTTCGTTTAGAAATATTAACGACAAATATCGGTAAAAAAATGTAAGAACGTCAAAAATTAAATTTTTTAAAATTAATAAAAAATAATAAATAAAATAAATTTGCTTGTAAAATTTGTTTTTAATAAAAAATGAATGAAATCGAGTAAATATCAATAATATTTCTTACCAAATATGTAAGTTCGAGGTGACCGCGCCACACCAGCACAACATTTTTGACATTTAATTTTTATGCACACACTACCGTATGTGGAGAGGATATTATGTGTTTGTGCAAATATATGTAACATATTTAAATATAGGTCTTAAGCCCACTTTTAAGTATACCGAATGGCTCAGAATCAATATCAGAATCGATCTAACGAGGTTTGTCCTTCCATCCGGCTGGCTGGTTGGCTCTTCAAGTTAACATTGTGCCCAAAGTACTGGTTGCAATTTTGGAAATAGTTTGATCACATTTGACATATACATATGTGCTTATTATCACAAGGTCGAAGCCTATTCAAAATGGTTGTTAAAATTACATAGCCAACATACAAACTCTGTTCCGGAATAGAGTTTTTGTGCCCATAAACTATCTTGTTTTATAGATATTTAAGTTTCATTAGGTCCAAAAATATTTCGTGGCAACCTTAATCAGCAGAACAGATTGTATAAGATTCTTGACTGAGCTGAAAATTGAACCCAGGCTTTCACGGACAGGTTGCCCTGACTAGTTTCGATTGTAACCACACAATATCTTCGGATGGGTTTGCCGTTTTATTCACACCGCCATTGAAAACGGATGACGTCAATAGTCAAACATCAATATTTAAGCCAAATGGTATTTTACCTTGGTGGTTCGAAATTTGCTTTGAATGAATGATTGTCTATTTAATTGATTTTCATGTTCTTCCTAACTTCTATTTTCATTTTTTTTTTGTTTTTTATGTTTTTGTCTTACTTTTTCGTGTTGACTTTTTTCAGCACAACTTGAAGGACAAATGTAAACATAGCTCGTGCCTTAACTGTTAACAATAATTAGTATTGTGGTTATTTTATTGAAGTGTTAATGGTTTTTAATCCAAATCTCGATATTTTAATTAGGCTTAAGTTCATTGAACTTAATTTTCATTTAATTATTTTTATGAAGGCAGGATTTTTTACAACATGAAATCAATTAAAATTTATTGATAATTTTTCAATCTTGACTATGTTATTTCATAGTAGTAATCATAGTAATAGAAGTAGAGTTTTAGATAATATTTGGCACAAAAATCCCCTATGTGAATCTTATCCTCAGAACATACGGAAACATTATCGTCCATGGGTCCAAAATACTGTGGTGTAGGGTCGACTATACTTTCTTACTTTTTTTGAATTGAAAATTGGCTTCTTTAAAGTAAATTTTTAAACAGTTAACAATACATTTATTATCGTTATTTTTTAATAACAACCTTTTTTTTGTCGTTAGCTACCGATATTATTTACCGACAAAAATTGTTAAAATGTCACTACATAATAGCTCTTTACGACAATTATCCTTTTCTAACGAATTTTGAGTACTTAACGATAAATTTTTGTCGTTAAAAAGAATTTCAGTACGTCATTTATTTACTGTTAACGACGTTTCACTTATATAAAATTATTTATTAATACATTATTAAAGACACTAATGTAAAATTTGTAATTTCAATTTACTGTGATATCAATTTAGCTTTTATATTCAAGCACCACCCTAATGCTTTAATTTTGTTATTTAATATTAACAGTTAAATCATACGAGACATTTCAATACATTATATATGTACATATTTGTTACACAGGCATTTTAATACGTTGCATATTTATATATATATTTATATAGTGTGTTGTTGTTTTAGTCAAAAATATTCTTTCATGTTCTCTTTGAACTATGTATGTATGTATGTAGCGGTATTTGCATTAAATTAATTTTCTTATTGTACGCACAAGTGACTTGATCATCTTATAAAATACACAATTTGGTTTTAGTTTTTAGACAACCGCCAACCAACAAACAACAAAAGAGTTTTATTTGAAACATTTACGATATATATATTCAAAATTCTAGTCCGGGTATTGATGTTATATATTAAAAAACTTTTCTACTTACTATAGTTTAAGATCTTATTTGATCATAATGAGTGTAATAACTACCAACTTTCTAGAAACGATGGAGACGTTATATTATTATCTACAAACTGTAAAACGTATTTTTGTAACTCAGCTTAAGTTTAATTTTTTTTGCTATCAATAAATATATTTTTCAGAAATATAACTGAAATATATGAATATCCGGGGTTACCAATTTTAGAGGTCCGCAAGTCACTCTCCCGACATTTCATGGACCCCTGTTCTTTCAAATCAACTGAAAATCTAGCCGGCAATGACAATTTAAAATTTTATTCAAATTTGTTTAGCCGTTCAGAAGTAGCAAAATTATTTTTTAAAACAAAACGTTCGTAATTGTCTTATATTTCAGTCATATGAGCAACGTAAATAAAAACAGCAAAAAAAATGTTGTGAGTAATTTCATTAAAATGAAAAAAGCGTTCAACATACAGTTCCAAACAGTTGCACAAGTATGTATAAGGTGAAAGAGGACACTTTCAGCTTTCTGATGGTACCAAAATCTCTTTAACCCATTTTCCCCCAAAAATTAATTTTTTTTTTTCTAAAACAACGTAAAATATTTGTTTCCACAGCCACTTTTAGCCGATGAAATTAAATTTTCAGTCACAGTGGCGAAAAAATGTTTTTTTTTTGGAACCTATATCATTTTACTAAATTTGGGATCGGTCCATATTTGACCACAAATCCAATACAAATACCATTTCCGGAAATAGCTTTTATAACAGCTACTGTGAAAGGGCTACATTTTGTGCTGTTAGGTCCAGAATATCCTCCCCCCCTCTCACAATTAAATGAAACTAAGCACATAGCACAATTTTGTTTTCGCCGTACTATGATTGCCCTTAGGTCCCAAATCAGCTACAATTTCGGAAATTTTTCTGTAAATACTGTGGTGTAGGGTATCATTTGGAAGGTCGGGACGGTCTACACTTTTTTTTAACCTGCTTAACTTATATTTCATTGAAAATTTATTTCTTTTTATGTTAATTTTTTTTATATCTGAAGTATTAAACTGAAATAGACGGAACTTTGTTAAATAATATTTAAATTGCTGCAAATCATTAAAGAAGTAATTTATAATAATTTTGATACTTGCGCATTAATTTAATCACACAAATGTATTTGAATATTGATTTAATTACAATTAAGTTCCTTTTATTTGACATGGATTTAAATGGTATTCAACTAATGACAAATGGTGGAAAAACTTTTTTTATGTAACAATTTTTTATTGGATATAACAAAATTTTTTAACAGTTTGATATTCACAGCACCAAATCTTATCAGTTACACAGTGTGGAAATAAAATTGTGTTTAGCCACAAAAAAAAAAACTGAATAGGCAATATTTATTTTATAAAATTTCCCTCTACTTTTATCGAAATTTTGACAAAAAAAATATGCTTAGTGCTGCTATCATTATGTAGTACTTAAAATTGTTCTTAATTCGTATATTATATACAGGAAAAGATGACGAAAAGATTTAATTCTAGGGAAATTTAATTTGTTTGTTATTCAAAAATTTTTCTTATGTGCATATTTTTTATCCAAAGTCGGAGAAAACAGTCATTTGCTTTTGTTAAACCGGACAACGATTTGTGCAGTATGTCCAAAACATTTTTGTTGAAAGTGAAAGGTGTTTTTTTATAGAGGTTTATAAATTTAAGTTAGCACCACTTTTTTACTGTAATAGAACAATTTGAACTTTTTGTTACAAAATGGATCGAGGTCTAAAAAAATTGCAAATAATTCAGAAGGCAAAGGAAATACATTTTTCCCAGTTTTGCAATTCTGAAAGTGATTTCTTCTGTAATATTGAAAAAGGTGGTAAGTATTCCATTAGCCTCTTCTGAATCAAGTCTAACAAACATCATTTTAATTTTAAAAATTCTGTGCAGTTTAACTTTTCAATGGTCTTTATGAAACATGCTACTTTTAGGCTCCCATACTCGTTTCTCGGACCATCCAACCTAATGAAATTACAAAAGGTGTAGTGAAATATTTAACAGAAAAAATGTAAGCACTACTGCCAGTAATTACTCTTTTTGTTATATTGTGCACTTTTAATATCCGAAAAGTTGCTAAAGTTTTAATTGTTAAACTCAAATTAAAAAGATCACACTTTTTAACGATTTTTTGTTATCATAAAAAAATTGAATTTGTATGTATTTTAATAGATTATCAGTAGCAAAAACGTTTTTTATTATTTGTTAATCAACTCAATCACTTGTTGTGATATCTTGATGAATTTAACGAAAAAAGTCAGCCGTTACAAAATTAATTTTCAACTAACTCCACAAGCAGTTTTTAGTCCTAATTTCAATTTTAATCTTCTCTTATTTACTAATATACTTTGTATTGAAATCAATTAACACATTTTCAAACACATATCGGTAAATATTTAGTTAAGAAATTCGCATAATATGAACATAATTTTTTTAATCATGTTTTTTTATTAATTTATTTTTGTTAATTCTTATTAATTTTGAATGTTTAAACATTTTACTCAAATATCCATTTCAATTACCGTTTATGATTAAAACAAACAACGCTTTTATTTTTAATTATTAAGCCACTGCACCGCAATTTTTTTTATAGTATTTTTTTACGTTTAAACGTATTTGGCTATTTGTTAAACCGTACGACCTACTAGTTTGCCTGCAAACATCTAAACTACTTTTTAATTGAAAATTATTAGAAATAAATACCATGCAATTGCATTTGTTTTTTTTTTTTGTATGATAGTAACACCGGGCTACACAAGAAATATGCAGGGGTTTTTATATAAAGAAAAAATTATTTTTCCAATTCAAACAAAAGATTTTAGATATCAGAATTTTTTTTTGGAATCGGACTTATAAAAAATTTTGCATATAAATAAACAATGTTTTTTGCAATCAGTTTATTGAAAAAAAATTCTGATTTTCACAAACAAATTATAATTATAATTGGTAAAATATGTTTTTGATATTTAAAAATATTTTCAAACAAATAATTTTGCGGAATCAAACAAAAACGTTAAAGTTTTATAATATTAGCCTAGCCAAGCAATCAATGCACGACACCGACGCGCACCTTCAAATATTTATTCATTTATGTCTATTAGGGCGGGTTAATTTTTTTTTTTTTTAAGAAGCGATTTTTTTTTGGAGCCCCCCAAAATTTCAAAACAGAAATTTTTCCATATATACATAGAACAATTTAATTAAATTTTTTTATTTTTAGTAAAGATATTAGGAATTTTGTAGTGCTTTTTCAAAAGTTTGAATTATTAGTTGTACCACATGGCGTGTGCCTACTTATAAATTTGAGTTAAAAAATACTCATACGTAACCAAGTGAAAACAAAAAATTGATCGTAATAAAAGTTGTTGGAAATTATCTGAACTTTCATAATCTGCAAAAGAAAAAAAAATCGAAGAAAATTCAGAATTTATTAGTTAAAAGTTCATTTAACGCTATTTTTCGACATAAAAATTCCTACTAAAAATAAAAAAATTTAATTAAATTGTTCTATGTATATAGAGAAAAATTTATATTTAGAGCTATGGTCTCTTGAGCAAAATTTCTCAGAATCACCTATAGATTACGTTTTTTGCTCTACACTTCAGCATAAAACTCATTCCATGCAATTTGACCCGCCCTAATATCTACAGAACATTGTTCCCTACAGACTATTTAAAAAACTTGCATTAATTAATACAAAATATTAAAATAGTATTATAAGGGGTGTTTTTTTCAAAAGCGCAGCAAATACCGTGAAATGGCCAAAATGTTTGCCTAATAAAATCACAAATATTAAATGCTTAGAAATAGTTTGTGGCATATGACCTCTGCGGCTGTGCCTTATAAACGCCATCTTTTCGGTCCACTTTTTCGGGCATACCCGGTCTTTTATTGTCAAAAGTGCTTCGAAAGTTGGCTTCGAAATAATGAATCGCTGCTGGTTTATTAGCATAGATCAGAGATTTGATGGACTCCACAGAAAGAAGACTAAAAGCATCAAATCCAACTAACAAGGTGGCCAGTTCAAGGCTCATTTCAAGAGACACTTCGGTTTCGTTTGGTTCAAAAAGTGATGGTCTCACGCGCTGTATGGCATGTTGCGCCGTTTCGTTGGAACTATTTCACCTCCAAATGATTTGCAATAAAATGAGGAATAGAAAAATCACGAATCATTTGCCTATTGCGTTCGGCAATATTGTCACTGGTTTCGGATTTAAAGGCAAATGGGCCGATGATATCTTGGGCATGTTAACCACACCAAACTGTTTTTTTTTTTTTTTTTTTTTATGTAATAGAGTCTAATGAAGATTGTGATCTCTGCAAAAAGGCAATTCTGCTAACTTATATATGCAGAAATATATAAACTTGAATTGAGCCTCATCGCTGGAGATGACTTTACGAATTAAAAAAAATCATGATTTTTAAACGTTTTTCTAGCGTAAGCCTTTGCGTAGTGACTTGCAAAGGTATATGTAGTAGCATGTAGAATGACAGCTAGTTGTACAGCTAAGTCCGCGGCGCATAGAATCCATCGTACTTTGTGCGTCGCCTTTTCTTTAAAATACACTAACGTAATAACGGAAGAGAGACACACATTGAATACTTTGACGACGGATATTTAATCAGACGTTTTTGAAACAAAATTCCACTATATTACATACAATCATTTCGAATGAAATTTGACCGTATCTTGGAGTTTCTAAAAGTTTATAAAACTCGGACGTATCTTAGTGTAATTGAAGGAGATCGAAGATTTGGTGCCACACCGCTATATCAAAAATGAGACAAGAACTTATTTCTTAATTCCATTTATTTTATTTAAGCTTATTTTATTTTGTATTTAATTTATTTTTTTTTTTTTTGCTGACTCATAACACAAAAAATTACTGCCTGTTCAACGATCTCGAACGTTAACGTTCGCATAGAAAATAAAATTTCAAACAGAAACAAATTTTAAAATTTTGTAGCTGTTTTAAATGTAATTTTCCATGCGAAGGTTAACGTTCGAAATCGATGAAAAAGCCAATTTAAAAAACAATAAAAAACTCAACGAACGCTAAAAGTTAAAAGTTGCCCAACTGTTGTACTTTGCTTGACACAGACGTGCGATATGGGACAAAGCTCACCAGAAAAACTGTATATCATCTTAGGTGTCAGTTGAAAAAAGGGGCAAAGGATTCTATGTGATTTGGTATTTATTGCTATCGATAGTTCAATACATAAAGAAACACTTCATTTATTGCAATATTATATTAGCAGTCAGGCGCGGCTTCAGGGGGGTGGGGAAAATTAAATTCCCCCCCCTAAATTATAAAAATATGTTTTGCTTATTTCTATAATACACGAATTTCCGAATGTACAAAATTTTTGGAAATCCCATCAAGATTTTTTTTGTTTTTTTTAGAACCTCTTATCAAATTTTCAATAAGTATCCAAGTATTTATCCTAATAGTTATTTATTATATATTTCCAATGAAACATCTAGTTTACTGTATTTTAATACATATTATTCTACATTCAGTCCCAGCAAGTGCCACCTATTTCCCAAAAATAAACGTTTGGGTTGAAAATGCGAGCGGTTGAAATATTAATAAGCTTTAGTATATCCAATATTTTTATTTGTGTAATGATAATTATTTATTATATACATTTGAATATAACCGTTTTTCGTATCATAGTTTTATCATAGTAGGCTTTGAATTTGAATTTTATATGCATTGCCATTCTACCTTCCCATATATACATATGAATATATGTATTGGTCTAGTAAAAGTTCAACAAAGAAGAATTATATATGTAACTGTCAAATTTCAAGTGCATTAATAAGAAAAGTTCTTTGATATACAAAAATACATAAAAATGAGTGAGACAATGGTGAGTCCGTATTTTTTTTTTAATATAATTTGTCCAAGGACTATAATCATGAATACTGCTAGCAATTTTATTAAGAGAGTGTTGACAATAAGTGATAGACAATTCCATAGGGAAAATTTACGTAAAATAAGTGATATTTTGGAAAGGAACTCGTTCCCGAAAAATATTATTAAAAAACTAATTTATAAAAATAGGAACAGCAAACAAATACCAATACCAGATGACGCTAATAGAATATATAAATCAATGACCTACGTGCCAAAAATCGCGGAACGTATTCAGAATTCTGGAATTTATAACAAAGAAAAATATAAAATAGCTCCAAAAACAAATAACACTCTTAGACAACTTTTTTCAAATACAAAAAGTTAGATTGACGACATGGATAAATCAAATCTTATCTACAAAATAAAATGCTTGGGTGACAATACTAACATATGCAATCAAGTATATGTTGGGACTACAAAAAACAAGCTCAAAACTAGATTAGCAGGACACAGATCCGATATTAGATGTAGGGATAATTCATCGACACATCGACTGTGCAATGAGAGGACATACACCAGATTTTGACAACGTACAAATATTACAACGAGAGGAAATATATTAACGAAGATTTACATTGGAAATGTTACACATAAACAAAGTCGAACAAGAAGAGAGAATAAACTACCGAACCGAAGAAATTTTGTCCAAGAGTTATACGTACATAATAAATAAAAATAATTAGATCAGTCAGTGCAATATTAAATGTTAAACGTTAAAGTGATAATTGTTTGATTATTGTTACTCATTGTTTAGTAAGTTTTTGTCGTGTTATGCTAGTATTGTTACAGTGATAAAATAAATTTATTTGTATTATTATTATTATTTTTGTATAGATTTCCTGATGATGCTTACCGATGGTAGGCGAAATATTGAATAAAATAAATAAATAAAATATCTTAAACACAGACCTCGAGCCTGATTATTTACCATAATTTATTTGAAAGTTAAAAGGTCGAAAAGAAAACATATTTAGTTAATATAATTTACCTATATAAGTATATATCATTTAGTCGTAAAGGATGTAAGTCCAATGTATAAATTTTATAGGAGAGAGAAAAAACTTTCTAAGGTCTTTAGTTCTGAATATATTTTAAGTCTGTAAATCCAGTTTTGCTTCATTGCCGACTCTTTATTGGCTTGTAGGCCAACTAAAAATAATAAATTTATGTACATTTTAGTATGTCAATTTGCAAAAAATTAAATATACTATAAAATTATTTTATTTATTTCAATGTTGACTATTAACATATATTAACAAATTTTTTCTGAAATTTTCACATTTTAATGGGCCCTAGCGCTTTTTCTTTAGCATTTTTGGACTTAGAACTTTAACATATCGTTGCAAAACAAGAACTAGAAAAAAATATTTGTATATTTGTTATTTTTGTCTTTCCATTGTTATAAGCTTTAAAATTCCTTTCTAAATAAAAATAATTTATATAAAAAAATTTGCTGTCAACTTAAACCAGAATAATTAAATATGTATCTTTAGATTAAAACCCAAACAGTTCGACTAAAATTCATAACTAAATTTTAAAATTAGTGAAGCATATTCCTTCTTCCAAAATTTTGTTAACAATTGCATATGTATTTTTTTCGGTCGAAAAATTGGTCAAACAATTTAATATGATGTAGACAAATAAATTGTTTCAAATAAAAAAAACATTAAAAATAAATAAAATTATTTTTATAGCCAAAACGTTATTAAAAAGATAAATTTATTTTAATTTATATGGAACTGATCTTATATTTTATTTTACCTTATTGTTGAGTTTTTTTTTTTAATATAATATAAACATATCGTTTTTAATAAACTTTTAAAACAAAATTTTTTACTAAGGCTCAAGCTGGATCCGCGTCTGTTAGCAGTTAACGTTTATGTAGGTTTCTTAAATTTTTTAGATTTCTAGTCCCTTAGTATACCAAGGATGGCTAAATGATGACTTTATTCTAAGAGGTATAATTTTGTACCATATTTTTTAAATTTTTCTTAAAAAAAGGACATAACAAACTGAAGTATTTTTATAAGGCGGAATTAAACTTAACACAAATATTTTTTTCCCTTACATTAAAGATCTACGCTCTTAACATTGATATTCAATATTTAAGGGATAGTGATGTAGACTTAAAACTGAAAATGAATGCAAGCCGTTATAAATAAAATGTTTTAAACTAAATGGAATAAATATGAGATCTCAAATTTTGCTTAATTTATTAAAAATATTATCTTTCTGAACGAGATCAAGTTCTTAAAACTTATCAATTAAATATATTTCAAAATCTTTATTTACTTTAGTTCGTTTAAGTTCTTCATATTTTTATTGTGGCCAAACAATATTAAATAAGTTAAAATCACAATATCAATCACAAATTTGATGTGTGCCTTAAAATATTCGAATAAGTATTCTTCAATATCCTTTCCAGAATATATTTTTTTAATGTTTATTTCCAACTAAATTTTAGAAGGGGACCTGAAATTTCGAGTATCTACCTGAGCGTTAACTAAATTAAAATAACATTATAAACTAAAAAGGTCTGGTAAGACTCATGAGTAAGAGGAAGGACTTAAAAGTGATTTTGGTGATTAGAATTCAAGTCCTATTTAAACTTTATTGTTTAAATGCTAAAGAGTTTCTACGTTATTTTCAAGGAAATAAAAAAAGAAAATCCTTTTTTGCAAAATATAAAATTTTGTAAAATTTTTAATTTTCAAAATTCATAAAAAGCAATATAAGGCAAAAAATTAATATACATATTTATTACTGAATCGTAAAACTACGTATGCCTTAAGTAAACTATTTTTATATTCCATGGAAATCCATTAGCATGTCGTGAGTTTATTCATAATGAAGTGAAGTTACCTGTTTTCTGTAAAATTGCAAACAAATATTTAACTTAGCAGCTTTAATTAAATAAATTTTGCATAGTGAAATAATTTACACCAGTAAAAGCTTGTTATGTTCTTAGATAAATGGAAAATTTCGAACCTGAACATGCAGTAGTTAAAAAGTTATATTTTTAGTCCTATTATAATTAAGGAGCAACATGCTTTTTTACATGGTCGTTCTACTACTTTAAACTAATCAGCATATTATGTCCCACATACAAAAGGAGACAAGACAGTACGTGCAAATTACGGAAAGATGAATAATTCTTCTTACCATCGCATACAAAATAGTTTCGTGCGTAGTGTGAAGAGGTTAACAACTAAAGTCGGTCAATGCGGCCTTAGACCTGGCAAATCCACCATTGACCCGATATTCACACTACGGCAAATCCTGGAAAACACCCAAAAATCAGGTCGGCACATTAAATTATCGACTATGAGGCCGCCATCGACAGCCTTATACGCTCAAAGGTGTTTCAAGCCATGTCTGAGTTTGGTATCCCTACAAAGAAAAAACGGAATGGAGGATGACCTTAACTGATATGAGATCCTCAGTAAAAATAGTAAACAACCTCTCCGAACCTTTCCGTACCAAGCGAGTTTTCAGACAAGGAGATAGTCTATCATGTGATCTTTTTAACATCCTGCTGAAAATGGTGATCCAAGAGGCAGATGTGAGTAGGACTGGCACACTATACACAAAGCAACACATGCTGCTGGCTTAAGCCGACGACAGCCATAGGGCGAACATTGCGAGCACTCCCTGCAACCTTAGGGAAAATCGAAAGCGAATCTGACAAAAAGGGTTTTACAGTAACACGAGATAAAACCAAGTTGATGGAACGTACAACCAAGACTTCTACTTGACTCGGGCCAACAGTGGAAGTTGAAAACCATAACTTGTGAAAGCAGTCTAGACAGTACTCGGAGTATTCGGGTGAAAAATTATTCGTATAATGTAAGGACCAATCCTTACGACGAGCTGTATGAAGTACATGCTGACATTGACCTACTTAACCGTATTAAATTATAGAGATAACGAGGATAGTCGTTGTCACTAATTGGATAAGAAGCGCAGAAGATCGAAGCGCTTGAAATTATTTTCTACGTTCGGCTGCCGGAACTTATGTTCTGTAAAAGTTGATTAAGTAAGTAAGTAATTGTTTTCCGAGACTGGGCTGTGTATGATCTATATGATTAATTATAAAATGGCCTTCAGGAAATTTTTAAAAGTGATCGCTGTTTTAAAAGACAAGCCGATATACGAACAAGGCAAGATCGACTTAGAGCTTCTCAAGGAGCCAGTATATTAACAGCAAAGTTACGGTTACTGGATTCTGTAATTTTAAAATAACCCTTAAGAGAACTGATTCAGAAAATGGGTAAGTTGATTTGAATTCTATATAATTAACTCTCTGCGACTGACGTCGTTGTTTAATAGACACAATAAAAGTAAAAAGGGATTTTCTCCGTTCTTTTTCAAACATCGACTCTCACGCATTTAGTACCTTCTTAATACGTTTTAATACGCCATCAAATAGAGCGTATGCGTCGCGCTGAGCAGAAAAGTGTCATCAAGATAACGACGCCAATATTAAGGTAGGTGTCTGTGAAGCAACCCCATCAATACTCTTGTTATATTTCAGTAGTATCTCATAAACAACTCGTCAATAAAATTGTTTCGATATTTTATATCTCTTATTATTTTTGTTTTGATGGGTCGGTCTTATACAAAACAAATTCTTCGTTGTTCTAAGAGAATATCATCTGGAACTTTTAAAAGCCATGATAAGAAGATTCTGAGCTGTTAGGATATCTGGTTCAATGCACTAGATAAAATAAGCTGTATCTTTTTATTTATAAAAATTTTCTCTTTTTTTCTCCACTGGTTAGCTCAAATGTGAACTCAACCTATTGTGAAACTTGTTAAAACATATATGGAAATTTTTAATTTTTTTTTGGTTTTTGTATAGATGTACGTGCTTTATGGACAATTTTTGCCCTGCCATCAAATATTGTTTGAAAATGATTATCGTTTTCATCTCAAAAATAAATTACAACAAATAACAAGCTATAACATTAGTCTAAAATAAAAAATAATTTCAGAAGGTTTACAACACAGAACTTGGGAAATATAAGCCATCACAATGGTGTCTAGCGTACTACCACGTCATTGAAATTGTTATTACGAAGTCACGTCAGTCGCAGAGGGTTAAGCAAGGTTGAATTGCTTAATGAGAACACAAAAATAATTACTATTTTTTCTCTTGTATCACTGTGTTATTATTATTATTCATCTACAAACACCGTACTTCAAGCAGTTTCTAACAATAGCAATTGGTAAAACAGTTAATTTTTGAATACCCTTCACTCAGGGTGTAAAAGGTACATATAAGTTTGCCATTCCATTTGTAATTTCCACAATATTGATCTAATACCCTTTAAATTATATATATTCTGGGTCTTTCTTAGCAGCGAAGTTTATTTAATGCTGCCCGCGTGTTTGTTGATATAGGTTTTTCGACGACCCCAGAAATGATGGGAACTTAGTTGTTGTATGTTATGAAATATGTTATGAAGATATGAAAAACAGATCGTTCCATAAATTCCTGAGATATGAGCACAAAACAATGTTTGCCTCTAATGTTTGCCGAAAAACTCCTGTTCTTGTTTTTATTTTATCTTATTTTAATGTGTAGTCTTATTTTTTGCTTTTTTACTTATAAAAAATAATTTCATAATTTGCCGCTTAAATAGAGAAATGAGTTTTAAACGAAAAAATCTAATAAACATGTACAATTTTTTTTTATTTTTTTTAATTTTTTTTATTCTGTTTGATAATGTATGGAGTGGTCTAATATGCTGCATTTCATTAGGTGAATGGTGCTAAAGATTCGGTACAGCCGAATATTGTTTTGTATTGTTTTGCAACAAAAAAAAAAAAAAAAAAATTAAGTAAATTAAATTGTTATCAATAATAATTTTATGTCACCCACCCAACTTTATAAGGTGTTTGTTTGGTGGTAATTGCTGGTAAATCTTGGCATTGTTGTGGTTTTTGTTACATTTGTTATCACATTTGTAAACAGTTTGGTTTTCTTGAAGAGGAAAAGTCTTAAAGCACTTAAAAATAATCCAATGATTTGTCATGTGCTCAATAATTATTGAGCTTTTGAAAAATAATTGTTTAAGAAATGTGACATTATCATTATTGTATTTATGGAAAAACTTTAATTTATTAACTCATGATTTTAAAAAGAGGGAAATACAAATTTTAAGCTGTCAAATAAAAGTCATGTGAATATTAAATCATTAATTTGTGTCATTCGTCTTAAATAAATGTTTCGAAATATAGTTGGAAAATATATTTAATTGTTTTTAGAGAGCTTTTGTTAACAAAATTAAATTTTAATGTCAAGAATCAATAAAGAAATCATTAAATTCAAAATCAGAAGGCGAGCCTTTGTCGATCGAAGAATTTTTGTCCATTCGTCTGTATATTTATGTAAAGCTTATAGTAAAAGTGCAGGGTAAGGGTAATACGATAAAAATTAAAGCACAGGATCCTATCATACAAAGAACAGAAATAAATAAAAGTTGGTCCATAGTCTATAAACGATTCTCCGGAATAATATTTGACAAGCTTAAGTTGCATTAAATTTATAAAATCGTTACGAAATTTTATGTGCGTGAGTTTGTTATAAAACTAAGTAATTTCTTAAAATTTGTTTACATAGGTCCCCTGTTGAACAGAGCTGTCATGTTAAACCCAATGCTTAGAATTGCTTTAAGTTGCATAAAATTATAAGAAAATGTATAACAAATATCCCCAAATTTTGAAAGCATTAGCCCGTTTCGACAATAGCTGCAATATAAGCACTTTTTTAAAAATTGTTTATATGGAACAGAAAAATCACTTTAAGATAGAAGTACCAAACGAATTGGTAAAAGTAACTCGCTTTAAATATAACTACATATGTAAATTGATCCAAATAAAAAAGTCGAAGGGTTAATCACATGAAAAAGCTTACAGAAATTTTGTGTAGCTTTCTACATCTATACATATTTTATGTTAAAATATTTCTTTAAACCTCATTATAGGAATTAGTATTTTTTTCGCCAACACATACATAAAAGTTTTGAGCACTCGAAACTCTTGAGAAACCGACATTCAATTGTCCATATGAGAGGCTAGGGGTGTCTAAATATGCATATTCGGGCCACTGGGCTATATGTTATATCCCTAGAGGGTAGCGAACTGACGCCAAAGTAGTCCGGTGGTAGGTCTTTGCTGATAAAGACCGGTTCTACTTCTAACACTTTATATAAATGGGACCTATCAATTTTACATGGGGTTGTCATTCGCGGGGGCTAATTGACACCTAACAGCCACCATTTGGCAAGTCACACTTCTATTCTCAAAAAATGTTTTTAGCGTTAGTTACTACAATGGAGTATTATTTCAATACAATGTAGTAGTATTTCAATAAAGCAAGTTGTAGAACTTAATTTAAGAACCAAAATTGTGAAAGTCCCCAAAAAAAATGAAGGTACGTTCGTAAATGCATAAAAACTATGCATCACTGCTGCAGTGATGCAAAATTTTGTTGCCGATGCGTGATCACCAGTTGCAGTTGGGACGCTGATGCTTTTTTCTGATGCGAATGGTTTTATATCAAAAGCTATTGCATCAGAAAATTAACTGATGCAATAATTGCAAAAATTTGCTGCAGAGCTGCAGCATCACAGCATAAAAAACTTTTGACCTATGGGAGTGATGCTAAGCTTTTTAAAAGTGATGCTTTTACGAACATTTAACTTTACTGATGCGCAAGTGATGCGCAACAACTGCAATTACGAACGTACCCGGCTTCACACCACCGGTGAATACTGTACTTCAGTTCATTACTTTTTCTACCTTTTGGCTCTTCATATAACAATTAAATGATGAGTTCTCCTTTCACTAGTCATGAGTTCTTTTCTTTTGTACTTGTTCTATTTTCATAAATCCCATTACCAGACTGTTGTAATAATTGACACAAATTTCCCGCAGGGATGTATACCAAATTTATCAAAAAGAGATATATGCCAAATGTACCAAACTATCGACTTGTCGGTGATCGGGTTTGACGTTTCCAACGTAATCCATTTATTCATTGTCAATTTATTATATTGCCTCATGAATTATTCCACAAATTAAGCGCTAGTTATAAAATAAAAATCGGCAAAACATGGTAATTAAGGAAACCGTTTCTTCTTAAAAAAAAAAAAAATTAATTAAAAATTTTCATTTGCAAAACCGGAAAGTCCGATTTATTATTATTATTATTTATTTATTTAATTAATAATTTTCTAATACAACAAAATTCATTATCTTATAATTGAGGAGGTTATTTTCAAAACTTGGTTATTACTCTTTCGACAGAAATGGTTTTAATTTTTTGTTGGTTGAAATGAAAATTTTGCGAAAATAAAATTGGGAAAAAGCTCTATAATTACACCCGAAAATAAGTAATAAAAGGCATGATTTCGTCAAAAGTAGATTATTCCACTTTAAAATCACATTACCCATTTCAAATATACAATTTTGGAACAAAATATGATTAATCCAGAATATTTAAAGGTGTACCTCATATTATTTTAATTCAAAATAAGATTTCTGATACATTATTGGTTTCAGCAAGACTAGATTAATCCACAGTGGTTTGAATCAAAACATGATTATTCCTCTACAGCACGTTACAAATCTTGATTATTCCAATTGACGCGTCAAAACTTGATTATTCTATTTCAAATTTTGAATTTATTCAGTATATATTATTCCTAAATTTGTGAATCCTGTATAAAGCAATGACTAATCTCGTCATCTATAATAATGCAACAATTTCGGGTTATTCTCAAATTGTGCAGGGACACGAAAAGTTTTGAAAAGAACCTCCCCAATTAAAGTATTTGAATCATAAAAGTAAGTTTTAACATATGTACGTGCCCTAATATTTAAAAATAATCAGCAAATAAAGTAATTATAATAGAGAAATAGATCAATAACTACAATTAACAGAAAACTTAATTACAATTACAGAAATATTTAAATTTTAAAATTAAGTTTATTGTTTCGAATTAAAATTAAAATTGTTCCGTCTTCGACAAACTTTAAAATCGGAATTGATTATTTTGCGTTAATATTATGACTTATGGATATCCCTTTTACAATATAATAAGGACAAAAAGGCTTATTTCGAATGAAAAAAAACAAAAAAATATTAGGACTAAGTATGAAAAACTGGAATTCAAATTTATCACTTTCGGTTTTAAAATGCGTTACGAATGTAACGAAATTTGCATAAATTTTAACCGTATGAAGATCCCATTTTTAAACTTTAACAGTATAATGACGACCATATGCTAATTTTGGAAAAAATAAATAATAATAAAAAAATGGGTGGAAGTTAGAAAAAATTTAATTTAAATTGGTCATTTCCGGCTTTGCAGATGATTTCTTTTTTTTTTTGAATAAATCAAACGATTTCATAATTTTTTTTGTTTTATTTGCTTTCCGTTGGAAACAAAAATTTAAAATAATAATTAATCGAAAATGGCAATACTTTTGCACCCCTTTTTTTAACAAATAAACATCACACCAAAAACATATGTGACACACACATTCATATTTATTAGAGTTATAGTTATGCAAAATATAAAGGAATTTTGATACAATATTTTTTTGGGTTGTCCACTTCACGAATAAATATAATATAATGTATAAATAATTTTGGCCCAATCTTACTGCAATTAACATGAGTGTTATGGCAGGTAAAGACATTTTATAAAGTGCAATATCCTTACCTTTACTCGTTAAGAAGCTATGTAAGTCTACATATGGTTCAAAATTTAGTATTGGATTCAGTTCAATAGAGTACACAAAAATATATAGTTTGCAGAACAAAATAACTATATTTACAACAAAATTGACACTTATTGGTTGTAAACTTTTAAATAAGTAATATAAGATTAATCTAGTATTTGTTTGCAAATTTGTTAACTACATTATCAACGAATGCTGTTTTTGTTTGGATCTTTTTAGAATATCATACCATTTTTCAGATCTTTTTTTATAGTTTGTGTGTTGGATTGACATTTTTTAACGGAAGATCTCTCAATTATAAGACACCAGCAGCATGCCCGATATGGTTTTCGCAATAATTCTACTTTTAAAATTAGATGTATTTAAATAAATAATTAAAAAAATAGAATATTGGAATTTTTGCTTCTAATTTTACTTTTTAAACCTGCAAATAATGTTAAAAAAATATTATGACATGATATATTATGTCATCGCACTGATGACAATTTGTATTCGGACTGATGTCTGTACTGATGTCAAAATACATTGGCGTTATGACGCCTTTTTTATTAGTGTACTCAAAATGTGGCATCGAATTGATGTCGCTGTAGTCATAGCGTAGATGACGCATAAAATATGACAAAATTTTAGGATGACGTTCGTCATGGGATTGATGTCACTTTTTCCCTAATTGATACCATTTGTAATAACATTGATGTCACAATTCTGATGTTAGGGCATCATAAATATGAAGATGCATTTTTCTATGAGTGTAAGATTTCCTTAAGATCTCTTTTATAAACATCTACTAGCTTGGAATTCACAAAACAGCGCATTAATGATCTGAGAGCCTCCTGGCTATCCACATATATAGTGACCTTCGATGTTTGAAAACAATTGGTGAAATTGGTCAGAAGTCATAAAAAACTTTGTTAAACAAACATCCATAAATTTTAGTTTTCCATGTCTTGCAAGTAAAAAAAAAATATTCGACAATAAAGAGAGAGAACTAATTTTAGCAAGTTTTCCCTGTCTGTAATATTGTTTAAATTGGACTAAAGCACCCCATACACATTTCAAAAAAGGCATTTAAAAATTTGCATTACCTTTTATGTATAACTTACTTTATTTATTTTATCAACATTATATATTTATCTTTTAAATTTTATTAAAATTTTTATATATATTTTTAACAGTTTTAGCACGCTTTTAGGTTTTGTTTTTTTTTTTTAATTAAATTCGTTTTAAGTATTGAAGTATTTTTTATTATCAATTGGTAGAAACCATAGTTGCATCACTAATTACTTCTAGATTTTGAATAGATTTCGCCTAAATCTTGTCACGAACTTAATTTTGTTTTGTTTTGGGAAATCTAGTTAATAACACATAGAGTTTGCTTGAAATCACGTCTGTACTACATAACGTTGTAGTGCAAATAGGCTACATAATTTTGTAACAAAGTTTTGATTTTAATTTTTTCTTGATGCCACAAAAGCAAGTTTCGTACGGGGCTTACTTCTATGGGAAAATATTTGGTCTTCACAAAACTCCCTCTCCAAAAAATTTGTTATAGTAATTTGTCATGTACAAAACTAATTTGCTCTGAAAGGGGTATTTATGGATCTCCAATTTCTTTTGTTCCGAATTTTATCTCTTTGCCAACATTTCTAGAAGATTTCTGTCGAAAATACTTATTTTTGGGAGAGGAGATTCTATAGAAGTTTGCAATTATTTCTGCTATATTTTCTCCCCAAAAATGGTGCATTTGCTCCTATGTTGTCTGAATGACAAAGCAATTGCAGCACAAAATTTAAAAATAGTTTTATTGAAGAAAACATAAAGGCTCATAAGCATAGCTGTTATGTTCTTGTTTAAACGAACTGAGATATAGTCTTTAGATTTATGATTTAGGTTCGCCCTGTGGCCAAAACGACTTGCCACTTACTTTCGAGAGAACCAGTGCGCTATACAACAAAAACGTACACATGTTAGGAGAACAATATAATCCCCTCTTTACCCATGTCTGTGCATGTATGTTGGCACAAGTACAAAAAAAAACATTTGAAACAACAAAAGAACAACAAAAAGCATTGGTATTTTCAAACACGGTTAATACATTTGTGTAAGAGTGTCTGTAAGATAAATTAAAACGCTTTTTAATGACCTTAATTCTAAAAATTTCGAAGAAAAAAATTACTTTGTGCACATCTACACACAAATACCTTTAAAACGATATAGTTTCTTTTAAATTGTTGAACTGTATTAAAAATATTTTACCCGTATTTATATACATACGTCAATCAATAAAGTTTAGGCACAGCATGACTTTCAAAAGAGATCGGTCCATTGCCTTTACATTTGCTTAGATATTTAAAAATGTTTCTAACACCAGTATATGGCCTCCGTACAATGACACTAATTTTGCGATATGATTATCCTTGCGCGTGGAGATTTATAATAATTTTGTGGACGTCTGTGGAAATTTCGTCAAAAATACAATATCCAGAATAATTTTTTGCATTTTAAACTAGGCTACTGTGCAATTAACTTGTAGAGAAAAATGAACTAACTCATAACAAACTGAAAAATTTCCGTTATAAAAGCAAAATCCACATTAAAAAAGTTTAAGCACAGTATGTGCTTACACTTTTTTATGCACAGAAAAATTTATTAATTTATTCAGTCACCAAATTTATTCCAAATTCATAAAATCAAGCAAACAATTTGTTGATTTTGCACCTATTACCAAAATGATTATATTGATTACTAAAAATTTAAAAATTTTGAAAAATTATCTTCAATAAATGATATTTTTAATTTTAATTAAAAAAGTGAAAAAAAAATTTTAATAAATATTGACAACTCCCAACAACAATTCTACATGTCTAAATTTTTTTATTTTGAACTAAAAAAGACAATTAAAATTTTTTGTTATTTAATTAAAATTTTAATTGAAAATTTATTTCAAAACAACTAAAATGTTAATTAAATCAAAAGAAATTTTTTATTTTCTTTCAACTAAAAAAAAAATAATTGATTCAATTATCACATTAATTAAATTTAAATACTTTTTAAACCATTTTTTTAATTGATAAAACACTATTTTTGTGAGCTTTTAAAGCGTTGTTTGATACAAATGATAAAATATAAAAAATTTTTGCGCTGAATTAATTGTAAAACGATCAATATATAAAAAGATATCAAAAAAAAAAAATTTAAGTTTAGCGGATGTTAAGATATCTTTTGAGACATGTTGTGCATAAGCTTTATAGACTGACTAAGATTTATTGCTTTTGTATCAACAACAGTTGCTTTTGATTGTCATAGAATTATCAAAAATTATCAAAAATTATTTAAACTAATCCAAAACAATTATAAAAAAATGATTATATATGATTATATTCGAAATGTGGAAATATCTTTAAATTTGACATTAATAGTTTAAGCCAATATGTAAAGTTATGTAATTCTCTTTCATCGAAAATTACGTTTGACTTCACAAATTTTGGAAAAAGGAATATTATATCGGAAATAGCTTTGAGATTTTATTATGGCAAAAGCTTTCACTTTATTAAGATTTTGAAGCACCATTTTAAATAAGGTTTTGCTATCCAAATTTTTAAAAAAAATCAAAAATATATAATTCAAATCGTCAACAAATTTATTTTTGTTTAATAATAGAAATGTACATATGCTAATAATATTAAATTTTTAGGATTCATCACTTCCATTTAAAATGGCATTGAAGCTAAATGGTTGGAAGGCATATCCCAAGCCTTCATAGAATTTGCTCATAAATTCGACCCTAGAAATATTAAATTATTTAAATAATAAAATATATCCTTTTAGATTAAAAAATTATAAATACAAATTAAGAAAACCACATACCAGTGTAAACGTAATGTATGCAAGAAGGCGGAAAGACCTTCAATTAATACCAAGATACCAATTGTCAGCACAGCCCAAAAGGCAAAGATAAAAAACAACATAGCAGAGCCAACATAACTAGGAAAAATAAAACCCATGTGCATTACCATATTCCACAAAACTTCAGACAATTCTATAAATATAATTAAATATAAATAAATGGTGTAGTAGAGTTTTTGCTTCAAATAATAAAATACTTACGAGCATGCGCCAATGACAAAGCCCACAACCGCAAATATGAGGCTGTATGGGAAATGGTACTCAATACATATTCTATTGTATGAATAGCCTGTTGTATAAATATTTCTGCCATAGGTTCATTTTCATGATCATGTCCTACGTTGCCACCAGGAGCAGATTCAGTAGATCTTGAGGACTTAACTTGAACATCACCATTCAACTCAATGTCACCATTAACGTGTAAATTCTTTGGTGCATTTCCTTTCCGTTTCAACATATAGTAGAAGGGTTTGCCCAATAACATCCATGGTATGCAAATGACAGCAATAACAACAAATGCAACTTGCAATATATATTGTGCTTCAAACATGTATTCCTTGCACCCATCTAAGGGCTTCTGGCTCTTAAACAACATCATGTTAATGAAAAGAATCAAAATTGATGGAGCACAACCAGGAGTTAATTCCTGTTCTTCAGTAATTGCAGTGTATTTGACAAATTTAAAAAACATCATAAAGACCATGTAACCAAACAACAAAGTGAGAAAGATAATTTGAGGTATGAAGTCCGTAAAAATGTTAACAATCTTTTTGAAATAGATGTAATTTATAAAAGACATAATAACACCAAATATCATGTGAATGACACCAAAGATGATCGAAAGTTTCATTTTATATGTGTTCAAGAAAATAATCTTATTATCTGCCAACTGCCATATTGGATCCAAGCCCATGGGATAAACCCCATTAACATGATATTCGGGATTCATTTGTAAAAATTTGTTGGTCAGCACTGTACTAGTATTATAGCGCACCATCCAATTAGAACCAAAAATATTCATAGATTTCGAAAATACATCATTGTAAATAAATCCAGTGTACATGGAGAACAAACCCATCAGTAAAATAATATAGCGGCCACCAAAGAATATATTAAAGATTTCTCCCTTAATTTTACGTAATTTTTCCTCTTTTAGTACCATGTACAAAGCAACCACGAACAAGATAAATCCATGACCCAAGTCACCAAACATCACTGCGAATAGAAAGGGAAAAGTAATGCAAGTGTATAAAGCTGGATTGACTTCTCTGTACGAAGCCACTCCATAAGAATCAATCAAGTTCTGGAAGCCACTGGTAAATTTGTTTGTTCTAGTAAAAGTTGGAGGTGGTTCGTTTGACCCGATAACATTCAAGAATGAAGGTATGGTACTTTCAACTGACTGAGAACCTAAAGCCAAAGCTTTTTGAACCACGGGTAAATCTTGGGTAGGTACCCAACCTTCACCAATTAGGCACTTTGTACTAACATCCATATTAAACATATTAAGAGTATGATATATGGCCTTCATTTTCTTGATCATAATACTCCATGGCGATACATTGCGAGCAGCTGCTACCAATACGCGATTGCGATGATCGGCAGTACTACTTAGCACCAGCTTCAAATCTTCTAATCTTATACATACACCCTTAATCATTTCCTCACGTTCATTTCGAGCACTGGGACAAGGATACACAGAAGCATGGAAAGCCTGACATATTTTCTTTATTCTTTGCTTCAATTGCTCACCTTGGAAGAAAGCTACAAAAACAGTTTTCAAAACGGGATGTCCAGTTTCTGGATCCCTTACCATGTCACTTAGATCACTGCGTTTAATGAAAATATTTCCGCGACCAATACGCCATAACATACGCTCGAAGGCAAAAAATTTCTCCAATTTAATAACACCTGCCACAAAACCCAATTGGCCTCTGGTTTGCACTGATTCTAAAGGATCAATATAACGATAGCTATCCAAATTTAAAATTTCCTCATCGGAAAAAAAGCCAGCCGCTTTTTCCAAAACTTGTTTTAATTCTATCATATCAAGGAAATTTGTATCTAAATTAACAGCATTTTGACTAAGTTCTCTTAACTCCGTTTCGATGGATTCCAATTGAGCTTCCAAATCAATAATTTCTCGGGGATTTGGAGCCGCTGGCTCATTGTCTTCATCTAGAAAGGGCAACGAAATATCATCCTTACGTAATTCATTTTCAATGTAACGTATTCTACGTTCCAATTCATCACAACGCCGTACCTCTGAAACGAATTTTCGTTGAAAGGCATTAACAGCGGAATTCAACTGTAGGGAAGAAATTATTTGTAAAAAAAAAGTTTAAAATAAATGTTCAAAGTAAAACTAACATCACGAAATTGAACACATCCTCTTTCACCTAATTCGGCTACAGATGCATATGCAGCTTCAGGTTGTATAAACATTTGGCACAAGGCCATTTCTTCGCTTCGAAACATGTCACCCATTTGGACCGGTGTTTATTATTAAAACTAAAAAAAAAATCAATTGTATATTAAGCATTTGATTTATAAAATTTAAGCAAAAAATTATATAAATATATATATGTATAAAATATAGGAAAATTCGAAGAACTTTTCCTAAATAAACCATGGTTCTAAATACAAAATCGAGCTTCCGGTTTTTGACTTGAAAATTTGGTGGTCAGGAAATCCGAAAAGAATTCTACTTTTTTGGAAATATTTATTGCAGTTGGTGAACAGTTGACCTGTATCTTTCAAAGAGGGCTTGTTTAAAAGCTTTCTATATCTGTGCTCATTTTTAGAAACTTCTGTACATAAATAATAATTTTTTAGCAACATTTTGAAATTTTTGTGTTTTAAAAATTGATCAGAAATGGGAAAGTGCAGCTATGCTTCCAATTTTGTTCAAGACATATAAAAAAACGAAGTTGCAAACAAAACATAAATAAACATAAATGATTAAATGAATAAATAAATTAAAAATAAAGTAGTCATACATTTGACCCATCTAGAGGCAGCCTAAGCACTGCAGGGGCCACATTTAAGAATTTAATTAAACCGCCATATTTGGACGCCATCTTTGCGATTTTTCTTTATAAGAGGCCCTGGCAGATCCCCATAATTGTATACCATAGCAGCAAATTCGCTTCAAAATCGAGTGGTATATCAAAAGTTTATAATCAGGGGCAAGTTTTGAGTTACTGCCTATTAACCATGGCACTTGCACCAGTTTAAATTTTACCTGCGTCAATATATAGAGATTCCAAGTCAGCCGGCGATCGAGGTGAATATCGAGGTATTGGAGGAGGAGATTGGTTATTCGCTGTCTAAAATCTCAAGACAAGAGACACTGCCTGCCCTGAAATACAACAAATGGCGACTCAATCATGATTTGCATCATGATTGTTGGTTTGTTGGTATGTTGAGTTTAAGATTTAACCTTTGTTGAAATCTTTTAGGACTGCCATGGTTGTGGGCAAATTTTGGAACAATGCCTCATTAGGATTTGATTGAATGTAGTGAACTTTTTGTACGCGGGAATACGTTTTTAATAATATTTATTTCTATCTGTATATAAATATATATTCCGCCTAAACCGCTAAACCGATCTTTACTTTTACAGTATATTGTCTGGCAGGAGCTATAGGCTTTAGGAGACGACAAGAGCCAAAGTTTTCAATTTAGGTGCAATCATTTTGGTTATTAATACACAACAATTAACATATTGTGGGTGGAATTGAAGAAGTGGGCGTTTCGCAAAACAGATGGAGAACGGTAGGAGAACCATTATCCAATTATATTATATATATTGTCACTTCACACAATCCGTCAAAAAGTGGATATAATTTATAAGTGGGCGTGGGCCCCCTCATACCACGACAATATTGGTTTCCATATCCCTGGAAAACGGCAAGAGCTGTAAAAATTTGGCACAAATTTCTTGGTTATCGATGAACAACATCTGTCAAAAAGTGGGTGGAATTGAAGAAGTGGGCGTGGCACAAAAAATAATTCATTATATCTCTGTAGAACGGCAATAGTGGAAGTTTTCAAATATGCAAGATTCCAAATGTTGTACCAATAGATTGATTAACAATATGCAACAGCAGCAAAAAGTGAGCGGGAAAACATAAGTCGGCGTAGTACAAAATAGAATTCTGTATATCTGAAGTGCGGTAAGTGCAAAATTGTGCAGCATCTGTCAATGAGCGAGCGTGATTAGAAAAGTGGGCGTGGAACAAAAAATAATTTTGTATATCTGGAAAATGGTAAGTGTACAAATTTGGTATAAATACACGTCTTATAAACACACAACATCTGTCAAAAAGTGTGTGAAATTGGATAAATCGGAATGGCAATTCCTATACAAAGACAATATAGATTTATGTTTATAAGCAGAACGGTTACAGTTAAGGCTCTTAAATTTGGAACATATAGTTTGATTCACTATGAAAAACATCTGTTAAAAATGAGATTATAAACGGGCTAAGGCACCTTTAAAATTAAATAATATAGATTTAGGTATATCTGAGCGCATTGGGTGAAGCTGGTATTTCTATAAAAGTGTTTAACCAAAAAATATTTATATATGGGCAGTTCCAGCGAAAAGTCTACTTTGTGCAACGTAAAATAGGCTACCCTTTTTGGATTTTTTGTCATTATTAGAGACCTGTTTATACTTCCTAAGTTTTTCTTCTCAAATATATTTGGTTGATATACACTATTAAAAATTCCCAATCTTCAATTTAAAAAGTCCACTAATAGAATAAACAGAAATCAATAAATAAAACAAATATATAATTTTAATGATATTATCATTTGTAAATATGTATGTATATACCACTTCCGAGTCTAAAGTAGCACATACATACTTCATATATTAGTTTGTGTGTATATTGAGAATTTTCCAAGGTTGGTAACCGATTCCGTACTAATACCGTTTAAATGGAATTGCGATATTGATGCCGAAATTATTTTTTTGTGTAAAATACCTGTATTCCTTACTTCATAATAATAATTTAATGAAAATTAAATTCAATGAGCTTAAGGCTGGTTGAAATATCGAAATTTGGATTAAAAACCATTAACAGTTCAATAAAATAACCACAATACTAATTATTATAAATTTAAAATTTCGTTTAAATTTGTTAACAAGCAATTTAGATATATTAAAAAAAAAATTGCATTTAATAATTTTAAAAATGTAATAAAAGGTATATTTTTATAATAAATTATTTTTTTTTATTACACAGCACAACAAAGTGAAGCTTTTTAAATTTGCTGAAATAAAAAATCGCTGGCATCATCAGTTTCCAACCAGCTGTAGTTTTAGAGATATAAAGCTATATATTATTTTCAAAATATACAACATTTCTTGTATTATTGTGTTTCGCAAACGGTTTTCCAATCCTTACAATACTTTTTGGATTCTTAAACTGCACGAAAGTCTCTTTCCGTTGAATAGAGTCAAATTATTCAATTTATTAGGGATCTCACTGTAATTGCATTGATGTTGAAATTGATGTGTTTTTGGTTTAGCCCTTAACATTTTTTTATGAAAATTTTCTGAAATCAAGAACACTTATCTGTACTTATTTTTGTCCGCTGTGCATCAATTTAGAAAAATAACTTAAGCATTCCTTTTTTTACTTGAAACAAAATAATTTTGATTTTTTTGCCAAATTGATCATTAATAATATACTGTCTACTAAGAAAAGACGGTGAACAAAAAATCCAGATAGTTTTGGTGTTGTTTGCGGTGATTATATTCTTGAACATTTTCAATACTTATAAGTATAAAATAAGTATAAAATATAATTAAGTTCACATTGACTGAGTTAAATAAATTTTGTAAAATATTTTATTTGTATGTGAAGAGCAACATAAAACATTAGAAACAAGATAAAATATAACAATTTAGGATCCTTTTAATGGATTCAAATTATTTAACTAAAAATAGTTCGTTAGAATGTCGAGTTTGTGCACACATTGAAAAATGGAGCAAAAAAAAATACTTTTTCAAAGATTTAAGACCAATATAAAAAAAACATAATTTTGAACATCCTTGCAATACAAGTTATATATCCTGATATACTTACCATTTTGTAGAATATTAATCCAGAAAATATTTTAAGGTTTGAAGGTCGAACGTAAATATTAAGCGAATAATTTTAAAGATGGCGTAAATTATGCAAACATCAAATGTCACTTTATCTAGAGCTGCTAGAAAAAACTAATGATGCCATCGTAAATAGCACTCTTAATTTAACCAGAAACAATGGCCAGAATTCTGGAAAACTTCGGTGCGTAGCCATGTGTTATAAATACATGTATTTTTCTGAAGTTTTTTTTTGGTTTCATATTATTAAAATAACGATAGCGATACAAATATCGAAAATAGTTTAATTCATATACCAATGCCAATATCGAAATAACAAATATTTTAAAACCAATACCTATACCCATGTGCGTTTTGGTTGCCAGCCTTGGAATTTTCTAATGACCATAAAAAATATATTTTTTTATATACATACATGCATACTTCTTTAGTACTGTAACTGTTTTCAAAATATTCTTTATCATTTGTTTTCGTACAATTATCATACACTAGTATAAGATAAGATACGAAGTAGGGCTTCCAATCGGGAAATCCCGATCCCGCAAATCCCTAGATATTCTGGATTAGGCGAATCCCAATTTCCGGGATTTCTGATTTTTAATCCAGGGATTTTCGGGTGCCCGATTTTATTTATATTTTATATTTTTATTTTGTAATTTGTATAAATATTTTTTGTAAATTTTAAACATTTACGAGTAATTCTATTAACGAGTGTTGAGTGCGAAAGATGTTTTTCAACTGCATCATATCTTAAGAACAAAATTCGTCATTGTTAAGTAAATGCTAAATTGGATGCTTTAATATTCCTCAGACACTTCATGAACTTAGTATTAAGTGCACTCCTTTTAATAGATTGAAATACATAATTTCCAATTGTGTTTTAAAAGTTTCCAAATGTTTTTAAACATTTTTCGAATGTATTAAAAAAATTTTCAATTGTATTTTAAAATCGTTTAAAATTAGTCAAATGATTTTTAAAATTTTCCCAATTGAATTTTAAAATTTTCAAATTTATTTTTTTTTTTTTTTTTTTTTTTTTAATATTTCCCAATGGTATTTTTAAAATACATTTGGACAGTATTAAAATACATTTAGACAATTTTGAACTACATTTGTAAAATTTTTAACATATTTGTATAATTTTGAAGTACATATGTTAAATATTATTTTGACAATTTTAATATACATATATATGGACAACTTCAAAATACATTTCGAAAACTTAAAAATATATTTTCGGCAATTTTTAAATTCATTTGGAAAATTTGAAAATACATTTGGAATTTTTAAAATACGTTTGAAAATTTTTTTTATCAATAATCAAATATGGATAAAAATAAGATTTTTTTGTTGATGAATTGTGATCAATTAATAATTAAAGTTTGTTTTTATTATATTTTGTTTTTTTTTTCAGATAAAGGATATACAAAGTTCATGAAATATATATATTTTTACTGGAAAATTAAGTGGTTTTTCGAACAGTTTAAAAAGTTTTATATATTGGATATAAAAAAAAATAATTTAAAAAAAATCCCGAAAAAATTTTCAAAATCCCGTGAATCCCGGCATTCAAAATATTCCGAAAATCCTGGGATCCCGAAAACGTGATCCCGAAGTAGTTTCTTCAATCCCGGGATTGGAAGCCCTAATACGAACGTGTACTTGAAAATCGTATTTAAAGTGTTTTCGCTTAAAGAGTGTTTAGAAATTATAAAGGCGATAATGTAAACAATGACCTACAACACAAAAAAGTTGTGATTTGAAAAGAATTGTTATTATTATCGCGATCTTATGTATGTTGTATATAATTCAAGTCTTTAGACGTTATTTGCTTCCGATATTTATTAGGAAATCGAGTACGGGTAGTTACTTATATACAGTATTACAAGACATTTTTTTAAAATAAAATATATATCACAATTATACTTGTGCCCAAGAGAAGGAACCAAGCGAGCTGTCCCTCGGTGGCTGCCCATGGAGCCTAATAAGTAAATACGTTTATTAAACATATTTTCATACAAAATCCGTTGTATAAACCCTTTACTAACCTGTTTTATATTTTTATAAATAACCTGTCTTATTATTTTATAAATTAAAACAAAAAATATAAAGGGTATATTGTAATCACATCATTAGCCACCTGATCGGTACATATTTGACCACACATCGAATACAAATAACACTTCAGAAAAAGCTTTTAACCTTCATATAAATGTTGGTATTGATATTTAATTTTGCGTCGATAACTATAGTAATATATAGCTACTAGGGAGATCGATTATTTGACTTTTTTCAATAACCGGTTTTCGAATATTACGAATAGTTGCTATTTTAAAAAACCCGGTTTTCGGTTAAGAAATTTTTAAATAATCGGTTAACCGTTTTTAATTCGAATACTTAAAAACACAGAATTTAAATAAGTTCTTAAAATTTAACGTTAATTTGAATAAAAACAAAACAATTTGCAAAGGTAAGGAACCAACAAAATACATATGCAGATGTGACTTAAATCAGACCTAACAAATATTTTACGATAAAATCCAAGAGAAGTGGGACCAGTAAATTGATCAAACTTGAGCTAAATTTTCAACAATTTTTTATTGATTTTAGACAAACGTTTTGCAAAAGCAAATAAATTATATGAATTTTATAAAGTTATTTTTTGCAAAATTCTCCCAAATTTATTTTGAATGAGTTTTAATTTGTTGGTGGTTAGCTACGCATCTATATAAATCAACCATATTTTTCAAAAGTTGCAAACAAAACCTCTTAGCCAGGATTGTCTATTTCAAATTATTTTGTTTCAGCATTATAGAAACGAATAGTGAACTGAACACTGTTTTTGTGTAAAATATTTGTCAATTTGTCGACTACAATTTAAAACATTCCATGACATTGTTTGATTTCTTCAATTTAGTTTTTTTAGTTCTTGGTGTTTTAATAAATAAAACTGGTAGAAAATTTTCACATACCGTTGATTCTGCCGTAATGTTGTAGTTTTCAGCATAAATACATGCTAGAACTACATAAGAGTTTTTAGTGAATGAACGGGCATTACATCATCGCCAACACAACGGGCTAATATTTCACCCAATGATTTATTTTTTTCAGGGTATTTTAGTAAAGTATTATTTGTCGTCTCCTTAGAACTACTTCGAACGGAGCTAAGTTTCATTTGGATCACATTAACCCTTCCACTGTTTCTACGCATTTTTACTGTATAAAAATTTGCAGTTAATTATATATTTTTTGTTTTATCTGAAAGAGAGGCACTTTTCTTATTTTAAATTGTTTTTATAGTTGGCATTGGCTTTATTTTCTTATTATTGAGTGCTTTGTCGTACACTTGTCATGCAATTTGTAAAAATGTTATATTTAGGAAGAAAATAAAAAAAGGCGATATTAAAAAAAATTTCAAGTATTGATATATGCGTAAATAAATATTTACTTGAAGAAAATATTTTAAAAATAAATTGCAGGTTATTTTGTGGACCTTTGAAGGTAAACTTTGAATATATTCGGCATTCCCTAAAAACCAGGGGAGCTACATGAGGCGAAAACTTTTAAATTTTCAGCGACATCACATTACCTTAAATACAAATTTTCAGATTTTTATCTAGCCACAAATTATTTTTGACCCTGAAAGGGTTAATGTCAAGTATGTAGACTTATTAAAGGTGATTAATAAGTCGTGACATGTAACTTATCATTTTAGGGCACTTCAAACACCTAACTTTTTTCTTTTAGTCGCATTCGAAAAATATCTAGAGATAACCTTTATATAAAAACATATTTAATATTTAGAATACTCTTGTACAAATTACTATTTACTTTTTAACTGCACACGTTTATGAAGTATTTTGAATAGTTTTTGTTTTTTTCCACAAGAATGCACGCTTTTATAAGCGATTTGTATTTACAGTGTTCATAATGTTTTTTGACATTTGTTAAATTTTGTTTTGACATTCTTCAAAAAAGTTTAAGTTTGGCTAATATTCAAATAGAAAATACTTAAATTACGGGTACATCTACAACAAGAGTAAGGAAATTGATATAAATTGCACAGTACTAAAATAACCGGTTTATTATACCAAAATAACAGATATATTCGATATTCGAAAAATGGGCAATTTAAAATAACCAAGTTGGGCAAAGCTGAAATAACCGGTTAAAACCGGTCGAATAACAACCGTTCGATCTCCCTAATAGCTACTATGTCATTAAATGCAAAATTTGGTGCCCATAGCTCATATAAATTTTCTCCCTAAAATCACTTAAAGTCGAAAAATATCGCATATATGTTGATATGTAAATAATATTCAGCCCAAATAACTCTTATACGAATCTTAACAATATGGCACAATTTTGGTTGGCAGGGCTATAATTACCCATGGGTCCAAAAGTGGGTACAATTTCGAAACATTTTCTGTCAATACTGTGATGTAGCGCACCATATGGTCGGGCTTGCCCGCCTTAAATTGTTATTTGTTTTACTTTTTTAGATTTATAATTCCATTGAATTTTTATTTTATTCTTTTTATATCTGAAGTATTGTTTAACTTAAGTAAACGAAACTTTGTTAAATAATATTTTAATGATTGAAAAACATAAAAAAGTCATTTATAATATCTTTGATTCTTGTGCATTAATATAATCACACAAAAGTGTTTGAATATTAATTTAATTACAATATTATTTCTTTTATTTGACAATGGCATTAAACTAATGACAAATGGTATTAAACTAATGGCAAATGGTGAGAAGATTTTGTTTGTATGAGAAAATTTGTACAGAAAATAACATTTTTTAACAGCTTAATATTCAAATCACCAGATCTTATCAGTTATCCGTTAAGATAAATCTTCTTTTTTAACAACGATGTGGGCATTTACTTTTTGCTGAAGTCTTTTGAAAATGGAAATTTAATGAAAAAGCATTTTATTTTTGGTCGGGGGGTAATTTTAAGAACTTCGAATACATCCTCAAAGTCTGAAGTTTATCATATATACGACTTTGAAGAATATCACGAATAATGCTAGGAGAAAGTGTATACACGTTTTTAGGTTTAATTAACTTTAATAAAAATAACACCAAAAACATAGCATTTCATATTTTTGGTAATTTTTTCAACTTTTCGACTTGTTTTACCGTATTCAAAAAATGGCAGTTGTTGTTAAAATTGCGAAATTAGTTAAAAAGAAAGGTCAGTGCTTATAGAAAAATCAACTATCAATTAAGAAAATAATGTGTAAGTTATTAATTACCAGGAACTTTATATACATTTTTAAGTTCTTAATTTTTTGACTTTGTAAGTTCTTATTTTATTCGGCATCAGCTTTTCAGACCAAATCTTACGAAGAAAAGCAAGCAAAATTTGGAAAATTTACCGATATTTCTTAAAATATTTTTAAATAAATTCGTTTTGAGCTAAGACATAATTATATAGTTTTAATGCATTTAGGCCCCAAATCCGTAAAGAAAGTCTAAAGCTGGGATTACACGATTGCCGCAATGCACCGATTTTCACACTTTTTAATACCCCAATCGTGTGACTGCACATCAAATGCCTCATGTACCAATCGAGGGCAATATTGTGCTTACTTTTATCAATAACATGCAACCTTGGTGCGGCAATCGTGTGACTACTTGATATGCAACCACGCATCAACAAAAATTACAAAAATGCAGCAATATTTATTGGGTTCTTGTGCGGCAATTAAACAACACAATACGCGCCAATATTTGCCTTTTTTAATATATTTACTTTTGTGTTTCTTTTAGTAAGAATAAATTTAAAATAAAATGAAATTTATCAATAATAAAAATTGAGAATTTAGCAAGTCATTAATAAATAAATTGATAATAAATCTTGTATTCCCTAAAATAACTTTTGATATATATTTTTTTTTAATTAGTGCAATAGCTGTTCTCGACAATATAAAAGAATATACAGGAAAACGGAGCAAAATGTATTGAAATTCTTTAAAGCGAATTTATTTTTGAATATAAATATTCTCTGTTTCTTTATATACATATTTAAAATAGAATTTTACGCTATTTTATTTAAAAAATATTTTATATATATTTTATATTTTACTTAAAAAATTTCAAATAAAACTATTCAACAAAAATTTGTTTGAATATATGATACAATTTTCTTTTTTTTAATGAACAAGCCAACGAGATCTTTTAAACAAATAAAAAACTACCACAACAGCTGTTTTCGCAGTTGACAGAAGTAAGAACAATCGTGTGACTGTGCCGCGGCAATTATTGTACCCATTTCGCTTTGTACCAACTAGCGGCAATTAAATTTGTATAAAACAGGGCAATCGTGTGATCCCAGCTTAAGGCTTTATCATTTTAATGGTGTATTTTATTGTAATTTGTATTATAGAGTTATTGTCAATTGTGAAATTTATTTAATCAATCATGGGAATAATTTTGTTAACAATCATTTTATTTTTAAAGTGTTTTTCGTCTAATTGTTATAAAGGTATTAATTTATTTTACAATCCGCTTAATAAAGTATGTATATGACTTCTTTTTATTCTTCACCATTTTCTGTCTCACATGATCAATCACGTGCTTTACGTCACACAAAACATTTTGACTTTGACATACAATCCAAATAATCAATTGTAATAATGTTATCGTTATCGTATTTTTTATATGTCCAATTCACCAAAATCATCCAATAGTTCGTAATCATTAAGATAAGGATTGAAATTGCATTTTTATTAACATTTAATAGTGGTTCCCTCGCGAATGGGTAGTCATCTTGCCGCGATGCGAGGGCTTAAGTACAAGGACGTTTAGAGTCATGCTGGCGGTAGTGACGTTAGTCAAGACCGGTAGGGCCTCCCATGCCAGAAGGGTCTAAACCGAGTACGAACCAAGAACTACCCCCCCCCGTCTATTAGCGTCTGTTTCTCCTAGTTGGAGCGGCTAATGACTAGGTCCGCTGGCCTTTTTACGGTCAATTGTTTGCCTTCTGAAGGCTGTCGGTCCGCAATAAAATCCATCAGCGTCTGTTCTCATAGTGAGCGGCTGATGGTCTGCGTCTGTCTCCAGAGGAGCGGCAGGTATAATTTCGCCTGGCAGTAGGCATAAAATGCAACCCCACCACACCCCCCACGAAATGTCCGAAAATTCATGCCCTACGTATCCGGTAAAGGGCTTCATAATCTCCGGAGACCCTACTACTACAGCGTCGGTATCAGGCTGTAGTATGTCGAATGCTACTGAAACCTCGACTAGCAAGGTGGTTGCGCCAGGCTCTGCTAGTCGATTAGCTACTAGTGCGCAAAAACTCACGGCTAAGCCTTCAGGCGGTCGTAAACCAAGCTTGGTACAGGGTTCTTCGAAACCAGGTACCTCCAAGGCTTCCCAGGTCCGGACGGGAGAAAAACCCGTCAAAACCCCTTCCTCGGGTGCTGGCTTGACGGTGCAGACTCAGTCTACCGGAAATCCAGTTTCCCATGTGCCGAAACCTGTGCAAAGAGAGCATACGAAGAAAGATTCGATGCCCTCTGATGTACCTCCCCCAGCCTCTACGGCAATTATTAAAAAACCCCAAAGGCACATAAACCCATCCAAACGGGCCTTTATAACCAGGCGCTCCGCCTACAAAATTATCAGCCGACTTGGTGAAAAACCGGTTGGTGAGCTCACGGAGCAGGAGAAAACCTCTCTCCAGTGGGCAAAAACCCATATTGAGGGTTTAAAACGTGCACCTCCCTCTGCAGAGGAAGGCAATCCTGAACGGAAGCCAACCGAAGCAGCGCCTAAACGGCAGCGGTCTGGGGAGGACACGCTTCCTGGGACTAAAAGGTCCAAACACACGCCTCAACGGCCGCAAAACAGGTCGTACAAAGATGTGGCTAAAGACCACCTCATTTGGGCGATCATTGACCGCAACGCAAGTGACGGCACCATTTCGTCCAAAAACTGGAAGCTGGTTGTCGTCGCACTTAGTAGGGCGTTCCTGAGTGTTCTAAGGGGAAACCCTGGACCACCACCACAGTGTGAAGATGCCGGTTGGTATCAAGGGCACATTAAATTGATAGCGTGTGCAGATGAGCGTTCAGCGCTGCTGTACAAGGATGCCGTGGAGTCCCTGGGGGAAGTTTGGCAGGGCGCTAAGATTGAGGCAATACCTCTGGCCGATGTACCGCAAAGGCCCAGATCTATTGCCAAGATCCCCGCTGAGCCATCCGACCCCAAGGAGATCCTGGAAATTATACAGCTAAGTAACCCCCAGCTACCCACACAGGACTGGAAAGTAGTGAGGGTTTCTGAATCTGTTGAAGAGTCCAGGAAGGCCACTGTTGTGATAAACAGTGACTCTCTGCCGTCACTTCGGAAGACACAGGGGAAGATTTTCTATGGATTTGGAACTATCTTCCTCCGAGTCTATAAAGGTGACGACAGAGGGAAGCCTCAAGCTCCGGCGACTACCACCACCACAACAACAGCATCAACGGAGTGCATGGAAGACGAATCTGCTACGTCATCGGCCAATGAAGACACCCAATCGGTCAGTGGACTTGTGGGTGACTTCCTTGGTAAGATGGGAGTGGCGGATGATGAGGACATCCTTCTGGAATCGGACGACGATCCAGAGGATGCCAACGTCACAGTCGTCCATAGTGATGAGCTATGATGAAGGTGACACAAATCAACCTTCATCACTCTAAAGCGGCGTCAGCTGCCCTTCTCCTCCGATTAGCTTCAGGCACGGAGGAGCTTATATGCATCCAAGAACCATTGTTGTATAGAGACAGGGTTTGCGGACTCAGATTAGACGGTTACAGTACTCTGTACGCAGCCGATCAAGGTAAGACCAGAGCTTGTGTTATGGTCAAAAACATCCTTAAAGCTTTCATTCTTTCTGATTTTAGCGATAAGGACACATGCACTGTCGCAGTAGAGTGCAAAACCAGTACAGTCTGGTTTATGAGCTGCTACATGGCACACGACCAGGGTGCTAACCCTCCAAACACCACAACCAGGAAGGCGATGTCGCACGCTAAAAGGCACAACATCCCCCTAGTAATATGTGCAGATGCGAATGCACACCATACCGTCTGGGGCAGCTCGGATGTCAATCCACGAGGTGAGTCGCTTTTGGACTTCATAGTAGAAAATGAACTAACAGTAGTTAATAGGGGTAGTGAGCCCACCTTTATTGTGACTAACAGAAGGGAGGTTCTTGATATTACGCTTATTAGTGATAAGTTCGCGGATATGATTAGCGATTGGAACGTGTCTAAGGACTGTTCCTTCTCTGATCACATGTATGTTGATTTCAATTTTTCCTTTAGAGTTGATTCAGTTAAACCCTACACGAACAGAAGAAGGACTAACTGGTCTATCTATGCGAGTGTACTCGGCGACAAGTTGCCTATGTGCCCAGTTCTCATAGACAGTGTGTCCATGCTCGACTCCGCAGTGGAGTCATTGACCGGTGCCTTAATGGAGGCAACAAACGAAGCCTGTAAAATAATGGACAGGAGGGGCAAAGCTAAGCCCATATGGTGGAATGCGGAAATTGCTGAAAAACGCAAGGAAAGCAGGAAGCTCTTTAATGAGGCAAAACGTAATGGTGTTTGGAACAATTACAAGTCCTCAGTTAATGAATTCAAGAATCTTATAAGGAAGGCCAAGAGACAGTCATGGAGGAAATTCTGCAGTGACGTGGAAAACTCCTCGGAGACAAGTCGGCTTCGTAAGATTTTATCCTATAATCCAGCTATTCCATCATTTATACGGAAGATGGATGGATCCTGGACCACAAACAGTCGGGACACCCTTGAGGTCCTGATGAATACACACTTCCCTGGTTGCACTGATGATGTGCCTAGGGAGGAAACTTTTAGCGGCGCTCGGGATATCTCTAATATTCCGATAACTCGCCATCGTGTGGAATGGGCGGTCAAAAGCTTCCATCCCTTTAAATCTCCAGGCCCGGATGGCATTATCCCAGCGGACCTACAAAATAACCTGGGAATATTGATGCCATGGCTCTTGGCAATATTTAGAGCCTGCCTGAGTCTCTCACATGTCCCAGCAACGTGGACATCATATAAGATCGTCTTCATCCCCAAGAGTGGGAAGACATCTCACACTATGGCTAAAGACTTTAGACCAATTAGTCTATCCTCCTTTCTACTGAAAACACTGGAGAGGATTTTGGATATTCACATTAGATCATCATTAGGACCCAATTCCCTGTCACCGGCTCAGCACGCCTACACGAAGGGAAGGTCCACTGAAACTGCGCTTCACTCATTGGTGGGCCACATAGAGAGATCCCTGCATTACAAGGAATTTGCTTTAGTGGCATTCCTGGATATTGAGGGCGCTTTCAACAATGTTAAACCTGAATCGGTTATTAACGCTATGAGACATTTGGAGATCGACCCAGCGATCATTCAATTTGTCAGCAGTATCTTGCACTTCAGGCGTATCGAATCCAACTTGGGCGCCTCGAACATTTCAAAGGTTGCGACTAGGGGCACCCCGCAAGGTGGTGTACTGTCACCTTTACTTTGGAATCTGAATATAAATACCCTACTCAGAGCCATGGAAAGGACGTGCTGCAGGACGGTCGCATATGCGGATGACGTTGCAGTTGTGGCTATGGGTAAAGATCCCAGACTTTTGTCTGAACTAATGGAGTCCGCACTGGACGTCCTAACAAAATGGTGCCAGGGATGTGGACTGGATGTAAATCCCGCCAAAACAGAACTGGTACTTTTCACAAGGAGATACAAAATTCCCAAATTTAATACCCCGAGGATAAAAGGGGTGTCACTGGAACTGTCTGACAGCGCCAAGTATCTTGGGCTAATATTGGACAGTAAACTGAACTGGAGGATGAACACCAGCTCCAGGACTAATAAAGCGGCTACTGCATTATATTGCTGCAAAAGGGCCATTGGCCTAAACTGGGGAATTAACCCGAGGAATGTATACTGGCTATACGAATGTGTCATTAAACCCATTCTCTTCTACGGGGCAGCTGTTTGGTGGCCGGCGCTCAAGGCGAAGAGTCATCAATCCAGGTTTGAACGTACAATGAGAATGGTGGCGATAGCGGTAACAGGTGCCATTAGAACAACCCCCTCTAAGGCATTGTTTACGATTCTAAACTGGTTACCACCAGACATTTTGGCGAAAAGGTTAGCTGCGAACGCGGCGGTAAGACTAAGGGCCACCGGAGCATGGAGAGATTATAATATCGGACATGCTAACATTCTGAATGATATTAATTGGCACATGGATGTTGATTATGTCACACCCGAGCCGATCTTTGATCCTGGCTTCACGGTAAGCATTATGGATAACGTGGTCCACTATGATGACCTGCAAATCCCCGCGAATACGATTCGAATCTTCACGGACGGGTCTAAAACACTGTATGGTGTCGGTTCTGGCATATACTCCGAGCAGCTAAACTGGAGCATTCCTATAAGGCTGCCGGACCACTGCAGTGTAATCCAGGCCGAGATAATGGCCATCCACACAGCCGCGAAACGCATCCGGTACGGTGAAATATCTGGAAGGGATATTCACATTATTACCGATAGCAAGGCGGCCATAAGATCCCTGGAGAATGTGTTCATCACATCGAGAATTGTCCGAGAATGCCGGATGTCTCTGGAGGAGATAGCGAGACATTCACTGGTCACCCTTAATTGGGTCCCCGGACACGGGGACATACATGGGAACTGCATGGCGGATTCGTTGGCGCATGCAGGTACCACCTTGAATCGGGACGGTTCCACATATGTAGGTGCTTCACTCCCAAGGTGTAAGCAACTTATAGCGCATAAGTTTCATCTTATCGCCAGTCAGAGGTGGCACGATGAAACCACCTGTGGGGAAACCAGGAAAATCTGGCCCATCATAGATGAAAAAAGGACACGGCGGGCATTACAGCTGTCCAGACATCATCTAAGAAACCTAACTGCGGTTATAACTGGCCACTGGCCAATTGGGAGGCACGCCCAGAGGCTGGGGCTCCCTTATAACGACTTGTGCAGAAGTTGCGGCGATGAGGAGGAGGAAGAGTCAACGGAACATCTTCTCTGTAACTGCCCGGCTTTCGGAGACTTAAGACTCAAAATGTTTGGTCGAAGAACCCTTGGGGACAAAACTTGTCTCTCTGATGTTGACGTAAATAGGATCCACTCCTTTATTGAATCGACCGGTTGGCTGCATGGGAATACTAGCAGCCAGATTTCATAGGACCCATGGGAGACGGCGTGATATGGTAACACAACGGGAACTAAGCAATGGACCCACGTGAGCTGTGCTTGATCACGGCTGCCAATGGAACCTAACCTAACCTAATAGTGGTAAGCAATTTAATAAATTAGAAATTATGTATGAGATTTATATGAAAAATAAGTATTGAATAATAAATTATTTTAATAGACAATAAACTATACGAGATTTTTTTAGGAAATTATAATTATACATTTGAGAGTAAGAATATTTTTGGGTAAAAACTACAATTATGTTTTGGTTTATTAAATAATTAAAACCAATTTTTAGACTTTGCTTTCGTTTTCAATGTAGTTATGCGAACTACGGAATTCTTTCGCATATTGGAAATAGGCTATTAATGAAATAATAGAAAAGTGATATATATAATAAAAAAAAATCATGTGTTTGACGATACTAACAAAATAATTCTTTTACTATAAATCGTAATAGTTTTTCTTATAAAACAAGAAAATTTTAATAAGTTACGAAAAAAATGTTGTTAAACATAACAAAATTGCAAGGACTTTTAACAATAGAAAACATTTCTTAGACACTAATTTCGTAATTTGTAGTATCCTACATAATTTATTTTCATGTTCAATAAAAATACGTAGTAAATTTTATTCATTGAAGGTAACAAATTCTGCTGTTGCTCGGTTTATCCAAGCCAAAGTTATGCAGACAAAAGTAACTAAGCATACAACTGAATTTTGTATCACCCGTAAGCCTTAAGAGGTGCTTATTCAAAACTTACTTTTAAGACTTAGCCTGTTTTCGAATTGAGCTGTCCATACTATATTTTGCTTACTCTGTATTACTCTGAGCTGATTTTCGCAGATCCAAGAACAAAACAATAAAAAAATATATGTATATATAACTTTAAAATTTAAAGATTATGACCAATTTCACCAATATATTTAAATATCCATTCATATTTAAATATAGTTTTTCATATAATTAAATTTTTATATGACATGAAAAATTAACATTAACCATACATTGATATTTAAATAGAATTGGTGAAATTGACCATTAAACTGGCAAATTAATTTAAAACAAGGCCAGTGAGTGAAATCAAATTCCAAGCAATATATATATTGCACTTACACAAAAGTTTGGCTTGATAGGATAAGAAAGGCATTTTAAATATTATGAGGATTCTGAATATTGGTCGTACCAATATGCAACTTTAATAAAATAAGCAAAACACAGCGCTTTAAACACTTTGTTTAAACCTGATACTATAAACTACTCACACAACTTTTATTTAGAACTTAGTTTCTTTCACAATCTCTATTTACAGCTCTTAGAAACTAACTCACAATTGCGATCTTTATTTGTGATCAGCACACTTGAACGTTTGTACTAAAATTGATTAACGCTGTCCACCTTCCCTGTTCGAGCGCTGAAATCTAGATGGCTCTATAACCTTTGACGTTTTCGAAATGGCTGTAACATTTTCGAACTTTCTGGACCATTCAAACTTATATTATCTTAACAGCTAATATAATTTCGCATTAACACTATGGCTGAAATATAATTGAGCTATTATACATCATAAACTGAGGATTAACTATAATTTTAACATTATTATCGAATATTCAAGAATTACAGTGCGGTTGGAGTACAATTATGTATAGCAATTTTAGCATTACATTTGTACTAGAAAATTCTGCTCAGTGATTTTTACTTTGGATATATGCATAACTAATACAATAGTAATTTAAACTAATAAAATTACTAGCACATACAAAATAACTAATAAATACAAGATAACTAATAAATTAAACTTATTATTAACTAAAGTTACTTTCGTAACAATATTTACATAGTGGCATTGTCGATTGCTGGAATAAAAATGTAGGGTGTTATCCTAAACGTTCTATACAATTTTGTTTCCTGAGATATAAAAAAATTTTCGAAAAAGAAATTGGTACTTGGTGAAAACTAAAAGTGACCCTAATTTTGTATCCTTTACATTTTGCACAAAAGATCCAATGTGAGGCAATGTGGCTCTAATTGTATTGAATAGTATTAATACTCCCTTATCTGCAACACTAAGAAAGCTTATAAATGCTGCTTTCTATTCTTATCATACAAACCGATACAAGTAAGTACCGATAGAAGTAAGTGTCGATACTTTTGCTTCGATATTGAATAGATACCGATACCATATCGAGTAAAAATATCGATATCATCCCTAAACATACAATTTCTTTTCTGTTGAAATTTTTTCGCTAAATTGCTGTATAAGGAAATTTAAAAAAAAAAAAAAAAATTAAAATAACAACTTTAAATCCATTCTAGTTAAATACACTTTCACAATATAAAACCAACCGTAGGAAAGCTTGTTTGTTGATGATCTGCCCTAAGCAACCAGTGAAATGCGCATAGAGACAGCTTATCATCTAACAATTAGTTTCAGTGTATTTATCAAGAATAAAAGTTGGGAATTATCCACAGCAAACAAAATCTTATTAGTGAAAAATTATGTATTCCGAAGAATTTCTTTGATAATTTTATTTTTTATTATATATTTTTTAATTTTTTTATTTTGTAATGACGTTTCTTACAAACTAAAATAAATCGTTTCAAATGACACAAAAGTAAAACAGGGCTTCATGAACCGAGCCTCTCAAGTTTGCCCATTCGCACAAATGGCAATTTTAAGCAGTTTCATGAAAAAACTTATTGAATTTAAATTTAAATCGAAGACACAAAATTTTATTAGATTTTTAATGCTAATGATCGTGTAACATTGTCTTACTATTAAGGCATAAGCTAGAAATTTGTCCTAAATATTAACACTGGGGTACCCTTTCATATTATTATTTACTCTAAATGATTCTTAACTTTAAAAAAATTTCGTAGTATAAATTACCAAGATGTATGTCAAGGCCCCATGTAAGCCCCCCTATCAGAAACCACTGCCATTGACATAAATCTCAAAAAAATGTTCTCGTTTAAGACCTTGGTACCTATAGGTTACGTATAAGGTCAACTTTCAAAAATCTATTACACTGCTAAAAAAAATTGTTTTCAAATTATTTAATAGAAGCTAAAATACTAAATTAAATTTGGCACATATTATTTGTTAATGAACTTATTCACTTGTTGTGATTGCACGATTATTTTAACGAAAAAAAAGCCAAAAGTCGCCACTGTGAGACGTTACAAAAACAGTTTTAAACTAGACCTACAAGCATTTTTTAGTTTAATTTTAATCCTCTCCCATTAAGTAATCTACTTTGTATTAAAATTAATAAAAACATTTTCCATTAAACGGGGGCAATTATTTAGTAAAGTGATTAACACAATTTAAACTTCATTATTTTTACTTATGTTTTCCTATCTATTCTTATTTTTTATTTATTTTGAATTTATAAACATTTTATTCAAATAACCATTTCAATTACCGTTTATGATAAAAACAAACAAACAAACACAACTTTTATTTAATTGTTTAGCCACCGCACCGTAATTTTTTTGAAGTTGTTTTTAAAGTATTTTGTCGATTTGTAAAACGGTACGACCTGCTACTTGGCCTGCAAACATCTAAACTGATTTTCAATTGGAAATTATTAGAAAAAATACCACCAATTGCATTTGTTCTCTTTTTGTGTGATAATAACACCTGGCTACACAAGAATTCTGCAGGGATTTTCATACAGCAATTTTATTTTTTTGAAGTCCACAGATTACGGATATTCCAGAATTGTTTAATCACTTTTTGAGTTATGCTCTTATGATCTTAACGATATTCGGTTATGCCATCTCTTGTTTTCTGAAACTGTGACAATCCAAATTTTACTATAATATATTACTTGTTATTGTTTAAGGTATGTTTTCAGAGACTTGGTTGTATATAAATAGGCCCATAACAAAACGCAACAATTCAACTTTTTAATTTGTTTGTTATTTTTAATGAATCCAATTCTATAAATAAAAATCTATGTAGCCATTCCTATAAAATTTACCAAATGTCCATAATTATGTTGGTATTCAAAAACATATATAATGGTGCAGATAAACCTGAAACTATTCCACATCTATGCAATTAAAACAAGTAAGGCCATGCCGAATCTTAAATACCCCTCACCAAGGTTCGATATAAAAAGAAAGCTATATATCTTTAGATACGAGTATAAATACATCTATTTTGTGCCACGCCCACTTCTTCACTCCCGTTCAAATTTTGCCCGATATTGTGTATTGATAACCAAGATGGTTGTACCTAATTTGAAAAGTTTGGCTCTTGCCGTTCACTAGATAAACATTAAAAAAAATAAACAACAGCAACGAGGGGTATATTGGTAAAATTATAGGCAGTCGAGGTTTTTTGTGATATATCAGCCATTCAAACTGAGTTTCAATAGCAAATAATTCAGGACTTTGTGTGATAGAAACAGGGCTGTGGAGTCGTCCGAAAAAAGTACTAACTCCGACTCCGACTCCAAACGCTGAAATTTTTTAAGTGCGACTCCGACTCCGACTCCGACTCACGACTCCGACTCCGACTCCTACTCTAACCGTGATGCGAAATGAATGAGACGTAAAATTATTTCTCTTTTGTGTAGAAACATCTTTATTAAACGAATTATGGGAATCCCCTCGAAATGTGCATAAGAAAAACATGAGTGTTATGGTAGGAATTAAAGGCAGGCCGATAAAGAAGTTTCTACACAAAAGAGAAATAATTTTACGTCACAATTTTTCTAATACATACAAGTATTTATGCGCTATAGCAACACTTATTCTGTATAATGTTGAAAATATTTCAGCGTTGATGGTTAAAAAATTCTGATATTAAAATTATTGGCAATTCCTGTCATTAACATTTTTTAGCATGAGTAAATTATTTAAAAAATCATACATCTTTTTCAACTAGATCAATAACTGAGAATAAGTTTTACTAATGTAATTTAGACTTTTTCCCGCACGTATAAAAAATATACCTAAATATACTTAAATAGTAAAGTACTTGAATCAAATATTTCTCAGAAAATAAATTAAAATCTACTTATTCATATTGATCTGCAAAATATTGCATCGCCAATTTCGAAGAATTTTTATATTGGAAAATATTAGAAATTTTTTTAAATTTTTTATGCCGAAACAATTTTGGAGTCGGAGTCGCGCGTTTTTTTGGGTACTGCGACTCCGACTCCGGTACAAAAACCTCAACTCCGACTCTTCAACTCCGACTCCGACTCCACAGCCCTGGATAGAAATATAAAACTATCTATTCCCCACCATATCTGGGGTCTTCAGAAAACCAATTTCAACGGACACACGGACATCGTTAAATGAACTTCGCTTCTCATAACTACCCAGAATATATATACTTTATAGGGGTTAGATCAATATTGTAGAAATTACAATACCCCTTTACTTTCGGTGAAATGTATAACAACAACAAGATGGGTAATTCCATGTCAAATTGACCAAAAGTGGGACCCGACCCCTTTCGATTTGAATTAAATTTGGTGTGAAGGTTTCTTTCATCCTATAAGGAACATATATTAACGAAAAAATTTTTAAATTTTTTTTTTTGCAAAACTTACGTCATATTCAAAATGTCATAAGTTCGCCGAATTAGCCGAACGTGTTTTTTTAATATCTCAAAAACTACTGCACATACGAAGATGATGTGTATGTTATTTGAAAGAGAATTCTTGGCGCTACAAACAGTATATTAAAAAAAAATTTTGTTTAAAAAATGTAATATCTACAAAATTTCAATTTTGAAAATGGACTAAGCCAAAAATCTATTTTTTTTTTTGCTTATTTTTGTTATGTTATTCCTGAAATCTTGAAAGAGGTGTTTTTTCTTTTGAAACCTGTAAAAAATAATCCTAAAATAGAATTCTAATATTGTAATTTTGAGAAATCAGTATTTATTAAATCTGATTTGTGTGATTTTAGGTGTTAAAAAAAGTAACGTCATTCCTAAAGTTTTTTATGTTTATTTGTTGCATTTGTATCTAAATTATTAATTTAAAAAAATTTTCTGTACAAATACATGTGTTTTTTGGTTATAAAATGGGTTTTTAAGGATGTCTAAATGAATGTTATAAAAAAAATAATATAGTGCAGTATAATATTTTTTGGCTAAAGCGGTCTAAAACAAATGTTTAAGTTATTTCAAATTTCATAAAAATCGATTTGAAAAATATAAAAAACCGATATAAACATCTCGCTATCTCGAGTCTGTAGTTAGAATTTTAAAATGTTTTAATCCTGAATCAAAGAATCCCTAAATGGCTATTAAATTTAGCCATTCGTTAGATAGAAAAAATTTACCGAGTTTTTCATTCATAAAAAATACCATTTTTGGACTCTTCTTTGACGGGGCTTAGCTCCCGGAAAATAATCGCAAGAGCCAAACTATTTTGGGAATCTTCATAAAACATGTCAAAGTTAATCTTCAGGGGGTAACAACTTCAACTTTTTTTTGCCCATTTAAGTTGAGTCGGTCTTATGTCTATCCGTTGGTCCGGCTAGTTGGGTGATTGTCTGTCTATGTACATTGTGCGCAAAGATTTTGCACATATAAATTGTCATAATAAAGAAGCATATTAAAAATGGTGAGATTCGGTTTATTGTTTCACATGACCCCCATACTAACTTTGGTGTTGGGTTTCAAATGGTTTGGCTTGACAGACAATACTTTCTTAATTGTTTTTTATGAATTGTTCTAGTGTCAGTAAACTATTTTAACATGACTGTTAAATAATGGACCGATCTTCACAAAATTTGGCAGTCTGGTTTCCAGTTTAATGGAACTTTGACTGACCAAATGTTTCTGCCATAGCATCATTTCCGAAAGTGGGATTTATATGGTGCCTATTTTAAGTTATAGACCGATCTTAACGACATGTAGTTGTATGGTTTCCAGTAATAAACAATGCTTTTTTTCAAAATTTAAGAAAAATACCATTATTTCGCCACCAGTTTAAGGTAGTTTTTATAACAAAATATAATTTTTTTTTATTTTAAATAAGTGAAAAATCGTCAACAGCAGGTTGATTTTACATTTTTCGCTAGCAATTTACTTCATAGTTACTTCATGTTAGTTTAACATGACAACTTGCGAATGACATTTTTTTTTAAATTTAATTTAATTCATCTGAATTTAACATTCCAGTAAAGTAAGAGCAAAATTATATTGATATTTAAGTCGCTTCGAAGCGCCACATCACGTCACGTTGAATGAAAGTTATTTTAAGTTGAAACAACGTGAATTTCATATAGAAACAATTTGATTTGTGTGTGAAATAACAGTGAGAAGGCGCTTGAAAGACAACATCTGTATTTATTTTAGAATAATTCAAAGCACTTACCCCTGGAACCAGAGATGGAGAGAGAATATTATTATATATTTTCCTGTTACTGCATATTTTTTTTTTTGTATTCCCTTTGTATGCAGAAGCACTCTTAATTAAAACACACCATCTAAATGGTCTGATAAGATTTTCGTCATCATCCTACTTTGAAAATGTTATGTTTTGATCTAAATAAATTTAACAAAACGAATACGGGACGTTTTTTTGTTTCATATAAGTGTAAGCGACATGAAATAGAAATTTTGAATTTTTAAAGAACTCTACCATTTTAGGGTGCTGAGCACCCCACAGCTGGACAATAACACCGCTTAAAAATATGGTTAAATATGAATATAAAAAAAATCATGTTTTTCTTCTTTTAGTGTTATTGTTTTTCTGCACAAAACAAGTAAAACAGGATTTTATGGATTCAATATTGAACAATGTCATTTAAACATTATTCATTTAAAATTAATATGAAACAATTATAATTTTAAACTACTTTTGCAGAAATTGACTATGGTCTTCAATCAACATGGCGCCATGTTAATTTTACATTGGTATTTTTCTGTGTGTACTTCCGATTTGAATTCATCACTCGTTTCCTGCATAGCCGATTTCGATGAATTTCAATCCCAAATTGCTTAGGATAACTGGAAACTATTTGGCAACAAAATTGTTCTTTTTTTTTGAGTCGTTCGAAAGGGAGCATGGTTTTAGCAGACGGAGAGATAGACAGACGAACATGGCTTAACCGAATTAGAACTACTCAAAGACTCGAAAAATTTTTATGTTAAGGAGTTCAGATGAATATTAAAAATATCTCATTGGTGGAGAAAATAGAAACAAGATGAATTTATTAAATTAGTATATAAACAGCAAAGTAATAAGTGGTTAAGTATGTAACTGTTAATCCAATCTTACCAACATGTGTCTGTAAGAGACGTTTAGTTCAAAATAGTAACGAAAATATTCGGCATATCGCGACCAAACTTCTTGTGTTTTATTTTACATATGTCTTGTTTTATTTACCAAAAAAAGAGGTTTAAATTTTAAATTGTTCCTTTTCTTATAAATAAAAACAGAAAAATGCAACATTAACTACCGACATGTGTCTCATAGACACTGAAGCTCCTAAAGTCACGAAATAAATTACAACGGCCGGAAGTTCTTCAGGAAGAAACTTCACCAAATGTAGTTAATTGCGCAACAAATAAACGCAAAAGGTACTATATTTGTGATTCTTAAAAAACTCGTATAGTTAAACAATGCTGTAAAAAATGTAACAGTAATGTTTGTAATGAACATGTTAAAAAAACATTTGTATGTAAACAATGTGTTTAATAAATTTTTTTCTCAAAATCTACTCTTTTGAATTAATAAATGCATTTTCTTAAAATGTTCACGTATGTTTCTAAGAGACACATGTTGATAGAATTTAAATTATTTTATGTCGGTATGATTAGGGAGGGTTTAAGAAAACCAATGCAGTATTTCTAAATGAAAACCACTAAATATTAACTTTTTTTCTTTTGTATCACCGTGTAATTATTGTATTAATCTACAAACACCGTATTAAAAACAGTATTGTGACACTAACAACTGCAAAACCAATTGATATTTTTATTTATTTTTTTTTTATCACAAAAAAAAATACCACAACATCAACAATAAAGAAATACAAATAAATTGAATTGTAAATTGTTATCAATGGTAATTTTAAATGACCCAACTTTATAAGGTGTTTGTTTGGTGGTTTCTCATATTTTTTTGTTTCTTAAGCTGATATATCTTGGCATTGTTATCGTTGTTGCTAAAATTCTTATCACATTTGTAAACATTTTGGTTTTCTTGAAGAGGGAATATCTGAAAGCACTCAAAGATTAACGAAATAATTTGTCATGTGCTTTATTATGACTTAACTTTTGTAAAATAATTTTTAAGAAATATAATATTATGATTATTGTATTTATAGAAAAACTCTAGTTTATTAATTCATGATTTTAAAAAAAATGGAAATAAAGCTTAAAATTATTAAACTAGTGTATGGGTTAACTAACATTTACTTTTATTTTTTTGCATAAGGCAGTACACTATAAGTTTGTATCATACATCTATCACAAAGTGTTGAAAATGGCCCTAAATATTATTTAAAAATTCAATTATTTTTTCATATTTTTCATATTATTTTTAAGAACTTCCTTTAACAAAATATAATTTTAATGTTAATAGGCTAAATGGTACTATTAATGCCAATAATAACCACACCAATCATTGAATACAGAGCTAGAAAGGGCGACTGTGTCAATTGCAGCGTTTTTGGTCGTTCATTTGTATGTTACATTATTATAAAGTAAGTCATTTCTCAAACTTTTGTTTTCATTGGATCAGTGGTGTAAACAACTAAAATCCATTTGCGTTTAAATCTAAGTGATTCCAACCAAATCGATTTCTTCATTGATTTCAAAATGATTTTAGATTTCCACAAGAAATCTTGTCAAAATTGCAATATTTTCAATTGCAATTATTTTGAAGTCATTGAACGCCATTAATTTAATTGCAATGAATTTGTTTGCTACCAAAGTTTTTTTTTTAATTAGCGATATTAATCAGTTGCCCAGTTCCTGTAAGTTAAACTCTGTTAGCACATAATTAGTTCAAAGCAAACTTTTATTCGACTGCTAACTTTTAATAAATCATCTCAGGATTTTAATGATGCAACACGTTTGGCAATAAGCATCGCTTGTTTTTTTGTTTCATTTACACTTAGCAATCATTCATGAGAAATCATGTGATTGTTATTAAATCGATTGAAGCCGGTTACAGCACTGCATAGGCTCTGCATTGATCATAGCTCTTATATAAAACTTATTCTATATTTTCTTACCTATTTGAGTTTTTGTCAACAAATTTTAAACATTTCTTTAAATAATTGTGATTTTTCATTGAACTGTCGGTTTTTAATGAAGTTTTTGATATTTTAATAAGTCTTTAATTCATCAAATTTAATTTTCATTAAATTATTTTTACTCAAGGAAAGAATTTACAACATGAAATGAATTAAAAATATATTTTAAACATTTTTTAATATCAATGTCGTATTTTACTTTAGGGAAGAAGTTGAAAGAATTTGTATCAAGTGCAATATATTATGTGTGTACGAGTCTTGATACTTATCGCTTGCGGATAAGGGATAGTAAGGGTGCTATAGACCTTAATACCTTAAGCTATAACCCGGACATTTGGTAACAATGAGACTTTAGATAAGAAAGTTTTTTCTGAATTTGATCTTTATGAGAGTAATTGTCTATTTGTGATATCTCCAAGCTGATATTTAATGCATAAATGTGCCGAACTTAATTTATTTTCCAACAGTAAAACTAACATTTGGGAGAAGGGCTTCTATTAAAGCTATGGTCAATAATGTATCAATGTAAATTATTTCTGTTACATTTTATTTCTTCTATTTTGTCTGAATGTCGAAACAATTGAGGAACTAATTAAAAAAATACGTTTATTGCGGAAAACGTTCAGGCTTAAGAATAGTAGTGAAATAACGATGACAAGCTAATTAAATTGTTTCGACGAATTGTACTGATAATTTAGTCCTATTATTTTTGCTAATTTATTGATTACGTTAACAACGGACAGACAGTTATCGCTAACTTCACTAATCATAAGGATCTATAATATATATGTACACATTATAGGGTCTAAGATCGATATTTTAGAAATTGCCAAACGAAAACAAACCTATAAATATCCTTTTACCTCCGGTGAAGGGTATAACAGTAATATTTTTTTATCCTGAAATAGGAAAATGAAATAAATAAAAGCAACATTAATTTTTAAAATTTTGTATTTGATAGTTTTGTTAGTCCGCCTTTAGCAAACACAAATAAGCTTGACGGTTTGATCACGCGAGAACATGCCAAAGGTATAATTCTCCGTATGAAAAAAAGGTGTGCCCAATTCTTAACCGCAAACAGAAAATTACAGCCTTTAAAGGTTAAAACGCGGTCTTGAATTTGTCATTATAATTTTTGTTTAATAAAATAAAATGGTATTTTATTCTATTTTATTAATTTAAACATCAGTTTTTTTGGTGGCTAGAAAATGCTAAAGGCTAGTTCACACTATTATACTTTGTATTAATACATATCAAAAACTTAAGTAATATGTAAAAGTGTGATAGTGTGAATGCATGTGTGATGAAAATGACAAGTATATGGTTATGTTCTGTAAGTTGAAATCACGTGAAATTGAAATCGAACAAATTTTGAAAATTCTCCCGTGTTCAAAGTTCATAAAAATATTTCCTTTTATATACCTCATACTTTGAGGACCACTGTTCTCTACCTAAACTACTTTTGAAATCAGGAAAAGCTTCGTTAAGTTTTACAAATATTCAATTGAAAATCTTCATCGTATTTAATTTCAGGTGATTTCGATTTCCAGAACATGGCCGATTATGAAAAAATAAATAAAACCACAAATTTTACTTTGGGGCTATTTTTCATTCACTAATAAATAATGCAAATTTTAAGAAATTTAAAATGACCGCAAATAATTTTATATAAATTTTATAAATTCTGATACCAAAGAGGAGAAAATCGTTGGCGGCTTTGCAGAGATGCTTTAATTAGCGAAGCCGGTCTTTATTATACCAAAGAGGAAATCCTTGCACCTGACCAAGGGCTTTGGTTAGTGAAGCCAGTGTTCGTAATGCAATAAAGAAAAAAAATACTTGCGGCCGGCCGAAGGCACAACCATGCTATCTATTTTTTATGATTTTGAAGTTCTAAATTTTAAAACTTGCGATTTTGAAGTTCGGGATCTTAAATTTGATAGTTTAAGCTTCGAGCTTATGAACCAACTAAAATGTTTAATATAACTTTGTTTGTCTTTTTTTAGGTTCGACTTTTATGGGCTAATAACAGTTCATAAGGAATTTTGAGGTTATTTTTCATAATGTTGAATTAACCAACATTTAGGGTCACATTTAGAGTTTTTTTATTCCCGCACTTTTTGGATTCCCGGGAAAGCGGGAAATAAAAATCAAATTCCCGGGATCCCGGGATTCCCGGCCAACATTTTGTATATATTTATTTACTTATTTCCCCAATGAAACTAATATTTTTTATTGGTTATTATGCTTAAAAGAATTAAACTTAGTATCTATTTTATAACAAAAACCTAAAAAATGTAAGTTTCAAATTATTTTAAGACACTTAAATAACCTCTTAAGCCAATAGAATAATAGATGCCAATAGAATAATAGAAATCAGTATACGTATATACATTGTCAAATTCAGAGCAAATTTGCGTAATAAGAATGAAAGTATTAGTCTTACGTTATACAAAAACTCAACATTACGAAGTAGGAGTTCTGAAACAATTTTACCGTTTACCAAATTTAATAACATATTTTTTACAATTGTATAACCCCTAATCAGCAGTGGTTTATGAAGGTATGTATACTAAGTTTCATTCAATGTGATATTTTTTTAATATTCATCTAAGGTCCCATAAAGTATTTTTATTATTAGTCCTTTATTAATTCTAAGCCGATTTTGCCATTTGGGTGTCAAATTGTTTCAAGATCTTCTAGGCTATTCGGGATTGAATTACAGCAGAATCGCTTCAGTAGGAAAAGAGTTATGCACCAAATGTGGAACTAACTTCCTAAAAACTCAACTAAAACTAAAACAAATTTGTGGCGAAATGCACACAAATTTTTACTTTCTACTTTTATAAGATTCAAAATCACTTGAAATGCCGCATATGAAACACAATCTAGGAAAATTATTTACTACGCCCTTAACCACAAAGCTTTATAATAATGTTGTAAAATTTACACTTCAATTTGCTAGGACAAGAAATAAAATTTCGTGATGAAAGGTCTTTAATGTATCATAGGCCCAATATAAAGCCCATTCTCAAAAATTAGTTTAAAAGCCTTAAACTAGAAAAATTAAATATTGTGGTGAAATTAAGTTGGATAAAACAAATAAAGACACATGTCTGATATAAATTTACTAAAGTTTTAAAAAAAGATTTTCATTAAAATTTCCCGGGAATCCCGCAATAAATTCCCGGGAAAGCGGAGCAAAAATATGAGCCGGATTTATTTTCACCAGTAGTTGTTAAATATTTATATATTTGCTATAGAATCTCATATTTTGAAATTCACCGATTCTTAGCCTTTTGCATAAATAACCTCAAAGGGAGTATACACAGACTTAACATAAAAACAAAAGCGAAAAATTGAAAAAATATTGAAATTTTACTTTGAAAACAAAAAAAATGTGTATTTTTACCGCACGCCAGAACAACACCATTAAGTTATTACTTTGGAAATACGAAGCAGCACACCGGAAAAATAAAACAAAAAATATTTTTTGCCTAGTGGTGTAAAATTTTATTTTATTTAACGTGGTACAAACATTTTTACTGTTTTCTGAATTTTTTTTTTTTAATAAGTTCCCATCTTTGACATCGATACCACTTTGTGAACAATGGAATACAATTTTGGGTGATTCACAAGGTGTGCTATCAAGTCATATCGTCATAATATTTTACAATTGCTTAGAAAAAATACTGTTGTGTTTTAAATAAAATAAAAATTGTATAGCTGCGTTCATTGATTCGTCATAAATATACAGTAGAAATATAAATTAAAAGCGGTTGCCCACAGTAGTCACATATATTTATTGTTATTATTTAAAGACATATGACTTTACAACTTTATGAGTACCTTGTGAGTCACCCAAATATAACTTGTTGCTGTTAATATTGTATATGATTTGCTTATTAATATTTCTGAAAAATATTAAATATTTAAAACACAAAATTTTTTTTATATCAATCAAACAATTGCGTTTAATTTAAACCCCACTGCAGTTGAAACTATACACAGTTTTTTAATTAACAATTTTATCTCAGCAGTATTGAATTAAAAAAAAAAAATATTTATTTACACAAAATGCTGTATGCGAATGTGTGTATGTACGTTTTACCTCAACTAAAAAATCAAACTCAAATTGGTTTATCATAAAAAAAAATAAGCAAATTGTAAACATTTCTGTCAATAGAACTACTGTTTATTTTACAAATGATTAAAAAAGTCAATAAACGTGAAGTCTAAATCAATATTTTGGAAGTAGATTAATAAAATTTATTTATTACGTTCATGGCTGCCAGATAAAATTTTTTGAAAATCTTCAAATTTTGAGGTAAAAGTCGTCAAATTGTCTTAGTTAAACCGACATATACTTTTGTTTATTTTTTAAAATTTTTAGCTGTTTTAGTTGGCTTAATTAAAATATAAAAATAAATAAAGTTAAATATCAAAATCGGAAAATAAAAATGTAATTCAAGTTCTCAACATAGGTTTCTGAACGTAATTTTTATATCAATTCAATTCGCCTTTGGAACTCGCTACGACGACAAAATAAATCACTTAGCAACGCCTTGCATTTGGAGAAAGAATTGTATAAATTTGGTAGCCCAAATAATTATTGTTATCGTTTTTACAATGTTTACTTTTAACTAAATGAAATGCATTTCTTCATTTCTAGAAATTTTATCGTTATATTATATAATAAAATTTTTTATATCAAAACTTTATACTCAATAGTGTAATTACAATACAAAAATCCAACACTATAATCATAAGATTTTAATCTTGTTGTATTGGAAATCAAATAAATAAAAAAAAATATCCATTGCGCTACTTATTCTGAAATTATGAAAACTACTGACAATCAAATAAACGAAAGTATCTAAGAAGTTAATCAATAATATCAAATAATGCAAGAACGTGTATAATTAGTACAAAATGTGCCATTTAAAAAATCGTAAAATTTAGGGCACACATCGTCAATATGCCATTTTCAGACTTAACAATCGAGAAAATGGCGATAAATCGTCAAATCTGGCAATCGTGATTACGATAATTATTTAAAAGAAGTACAAGTATTATAGTCGGCTATGCCGAATCTTATATATACCCTTCACCATTGGTCAATTTCGGCCAAAAATCCATAACTTCTGCAATGTATCCAACTTAAGAATATGTAGCATATTTGATCCCCCTCGCTAAATCTTTGGACAATTTGACGACCGAAAACTTTTTAACGAAATAAAACCTTTAACTGAACCATCCCTTTTTGCAAAATTTCTTTTATAAACTCCATAGAAATGGGGTGAATATTTTGGACTTGGAGCGTGCGTCGGAGTGATTACTTTCTTTCTTACATGGCGTCATATACAATTACTATTTTATAAACATTATTTTAAATTTTATTTTTGTATGGGAAACATAAATAGCTATGTAGAAAAAAAGTACCAAAAAGATTTATTTATTCGAATTTCCGAAAAGTACTTAAATTTGTTTGAGCGCTTCTTAAGGAGAGGAGAACACAATTTAAATTTTATTTCTATCGTTACCAAAAAAGTGCAGAAATTATATTTTTGCCTTTTTCATCCCCAAAATACAAAATTCAAAAAACTGCCAAGCACATGCAAATTTTATTTTTGTTATTGTCTTTTTTAATTTGGGTTTGTTTAGATTTTATTAAGTTTTAAAGTATCTCACGATTACTGCACTTATCCAATCAAACAAAAAAAAAAAAAAAAAAAATTACGTGCACTAAATCACAATTATCACATAAAATGATTTATAACTAACACGGTTAAAAAATAGCATGCTAATTTACAAAGAATTTACATTGAAGGAAAATTTATAGCTTACTCTTTTTAAAGTACAGAGATCAACTTTAAAAAACTTAAAATTACAAGACAAATATTATCAACTTCAAGTATTAGCAGTAGCATAGTTATTCAAGACCCAAATAAAAACACAAGTAGTATGTTTTATAATCGGACACCAAAATCTAATTTAAATTTAAAAAAATTAAAAATAATTTTTGACCGGAATTGACCAGTGTGCATTGGTGAGATATGAACAGAAAGTTATATAAATGCTGTTCTTAAGATATAAACAAATCGATTTTATTCCACGGTCCCTTTAGCAATCTCGCCCACATTTTGTCGAATATTGTGTATTGATAATAGCTGCTTTACACTATAGCTGATTTACACTGACGGACAGACGGGCATCGGTAAATCAACTTCGATGTTCATGTATGTATTTGTTATTTGTAAAAAAACGCAAAAAAGTCTACAAAATATAAAAAACACCACCCTCTTACTTTCGGTAATGGAGCAATATGGAGGAGCAGATGTGATATAAATATAAATCAAACAAATTCCGATCATACCTGGGGTCTAGGGTAAAGCCATTTAAACATACAGATGACAGATGGACATAGTAAAATTAACTTCGAAACTTATAAAGACCTAGGATATACATACTTTATAGGGTCAAAGATCAATATTGTAGCAATAACAGACGGATTGGAAAACTTATATATACCCATTTACTTTCGGTTAAGGGTACGGTGTTTATTTTATCGGGCTTTTGCTTTAATCGGTTAACTTCTCGATTAATTAACTAAGATTTTGGTTTAGTCGGTTAATTTTGTTATTGATCGGTTAACCGATTAATAATTTTTTTTTTTATAAATTATTTTATTTCAATAAATAAAATTGCATAAATAATTTATTATTTGGAGTTTTTTAGTAAAAAAAAAAACAATACATAACAAACATAACAATTCTTGAACTAAAACGAGCAAAAAAAAAAATAAATTATTCATAAATATGTAATACATATTTTTAATAATTACATTAGCATTATAATATAAAAATAAACTGTGTGATAATTTTAAAAGTTATTTCAATAGTTTAAGGAGATCTTATAAAATAATCTTTTAGAAAAATAATTTGGTTTAAATGTTTGGGATTTAAGCGATTCTTTTCTTCAGTTTTAATAAAACTGGACTTGGAAAAAATTCTTTCACTTATCGTAGATATTGGAGAAATCGAAATCAATCCATAATACTGAATATCTAATTTCTCAGTCCTTTTCCTGGATTTCTCTAAACATATAAAATATGCCATTATGCCATTAGAGTCCTGTTTTAATTTTTAACACTTCTAATTGTTTCGGTTTATTTTGTTAAAAGATTGATATGGGGAAAAAAAGCTGTTGATAGCAAACACTTCCCTGCGGGATATTTGTGTCAATTGTTCTTAAAGCACTTATCCCGTGACCAGTGAACAACATTTTATAATTAAAAAGAACGAATTGTGGTAGGTGAAAACAAGACCTTTCATTTAACTGGTGATAATGTGCTAAGAGTGTAGTTGGTCCAGAGGAAAGGTAATTGGCTCAAAGCTATTCATATGACTGGAATTTGTGCGGGTAGTGGCTGGTTCTCTCTAGTCCTATTTGTGAAAATATCAGCGACAGGCATTATTTTAACCGAAATTGGATGTGTTTATTAAAGTTATTTCAGTGACCTGTTACAAAGTGTCAAAAAGGTGCCAATGAACCCCTCGTAGGACATCGCCATGTTAAAGTGACTAGTCACGTGACAAGTTTAGTGTTAGTTCCCGTTCCCCTAGGGTTATTTTAAATGAAGATCACAGAACAATTTCTTTTGTTTGTATATGAGACGAGGCAAATAATTAAAAACACAATAAAATGTGTTTTTAAAAAATTTAAAACTGTGTTACATCGGTTAATTGACTTAAATTAAGCGGTTTAATCGTTAATCGAAAATAGCCAATTTTAAATTATCCGATCAGTTAACCGGGTTTAAATTATTCGATTAACCGATTAACGGAATGAATACCCTAGTGAAGGGTATAAAAATACTGCACAGAGGAAACGAATCTTTATAGTATTAATAAGTAAAAGCACTACTTTCACGTTCTTTGTTGTGTTTCCGGTCTTATAAGACTACGACGTACCAGATATTACTACAGTTTTATTTGTTACGGTTGTAGGCGTATGAAAGTATTTTCCGGAATTGGAGCTTATACAGGGCCTGTCGTATATTTTAAACCGATATTCATGAAATTTAGTTGTATAAGTTTTAGTGACATAAAATGTGTTTGTGCGAAATGTTATGAAAAGTTGATATTTTGCAATTCTAAATTGCATTGTAATTTAGATTGGCATCGAATGCCGTAATATCCCCTGATTAAAATTAAATTTTTGTAAAAACAAGTGAAATTTGAATTATTTTTAAGATTTTTTGAATAATGACTGATTTAAATAATTTTACATTAAAAATTTAATATTACCTAATATTTAAGTAGACATTAACTCAAATATTAAGATTTATATCTCCTTTTTTTTCTTCAAATGTGCACATTTCTAAAAGAAAGCTGACAAAGTCAACAAACTTAAATGGTCTAGACACTACATTTTCAGGAAATTCAAAACGGATGAGCGTAGACATAAAATTTATGTTTCTGATTGCGATTTATTTTCGATATAAATATGAAGAAGATGGCGCCGTTTTCCTTATAACATTAACGTTCAAACATATTAAAAAAAATATTATGATTTAATGTTTCAAAAAGAAAAAAAAAAAATATTTAACTAGAAACATTTAAATTAGTTTTTTGTTCTTTTGAGTTGGAAATACAAATTTTTGCACTAAATTTCTATTAAAGAAAATACTTCTACACCTAATATAAGCCACTGCTTACTTACTGAACATACTTTTTTCCAAACAACAAACTGTGAGAATAAATTAAAAGTTATTTCAAAAGTGCAAGCACGTAACATTGTTTGACAAAACATCAACAACTTTAGCGTTTTTTTTTTTTTGGGTTTAATTAAGTTTTAAAATTTTTAGCACTTGAATGACATAAAAGAACAAACTTTTCTCGTTTTTACGATAAATTAAAAATTTATGGCATTTTTCTTTTTATTATTCATAATTTTTGTAAGAAATTATATGACCCTATTGGAAACATAAAGATTTTTCTCGATACTAAAAAACTAGTATTCAATTTACTTTCACAGGAAACTTTAAGTTCTAATTATAGTTTTTACTACCATAGAAGCTGGAGCCAAATTGATTATCTGGCTGCACAGAGAAAATTCTCGCCATTTGTTTTCGAATTAAGAAATAAAATCTTTTTAATATAAAATTAAGTCAAGTGAATTAAACGTTAATTTAAAAAAAAAAATTAAATGGATGCGATTAATTTGTTAACTGTTGCAAATTTAATTAGTATTTTAATAAATAACAGAAATTTTTTAATTGAAGAAAATTTTTATTTTGTTCTCTTTGTAACAATTTGTAATTCTCCAGCCAGCAGAATACTCCGCCGTTGCCTGAATCAGACATTTCTCGCAAATGTCTGACTTCATTCTTTAAGATTTCGTTCAGATTTAATCAGCATTTCCCACGACATGTCTTCCAGAATTCGTGTCAACCACTTCATATATTTTTGGGTCAGAAATCTGACAGAATTCGTAAACGATTCTGACTTTTTGTCAACGTTTCTCTCAGATATCTGGAAGTCGTCGGAGAATTTTGCTGGCTGGGTTATGATATCAAAATAAACATACAAAAGAAAAGCGAAAAAAGCTACGGACATTTATTCTGAAGAAATGTTATAAAGCTTAATAGCATTTTTATTGTTTCCTTTCCGTTTTATGTGAGTAAAAGCAAAAATTTTTTAAAGGGACCTATGTGGGAGCAGTGGCGAAACATGAACCTATCTAAAAAAAATGGGTAAAATTGTTTATGTTAATGTAAATGTTATTTGTGATAAATTTTGTTCCGATACCAACAAGTTTTCAACATTTTTGATGTAACTGGTTTTATCTCTGATTATTTGTAACGATTCTAGCATTACGGATGATGGTTTTTTTAGGAAGTAGGAGCAAAAATCAATGAAAATGTATCTTTAAAATGTTATTTATAACCTTATTCCAAATTTTTGACGTCCATTAATGCAGATCATTTGTACGGTGGATAGGCATAGTCATTAGCCGATTTTTACTTATTTCAATGAGATTCGTCCCTAACGAATGACCTAAACCTCATGAAATTAGTGTTTAACTTGTGATATTTAATATGATCAGACATTGTAAATCTATTTTCCTCTAGACGCTTTTTAGAGTAGCGGATCAAATGCTGTACACATGAAGAATTTCGTCGAATAATCTTTTAAATTTCCAACTTTGCCTTGATTTCGAATTTCACTCTTCTTCCGAGAAATTATTTTTAAAGAGACTAGTCGAAATTACTTATCGATTTTTCCAAGTTTCACGATTTTCCGGGCCGTACAATTACGCCTTGTTCAGAAGTAAAAGTAGTTAAACCTTTACTGCTTCCATTAAAAATTAACCCTACAAGCAGGGCTACCACGACCAACAAATTGTTATAGCCAACATTTTTTAAAAATTTACCAAATGTGAAAAAATAAACAAATTGAAAATGCTTCTTTTTTTTATTGAAAAAAAAACTTACAAATTTGTTTTAAGTTGCATTGCAATAAAAAGGCTATTCATAATTTTTCTAGAATATTTATTATTTAACTAAATACTTCTTTTAAAATCGAGAAACCAAAACAAGGAATGTAGTTTTACATATTAAAAAATACTTACTAATAAATGAAAAAATAACGAGATACTTTAATTAAAATAAAAGTTATTTTTTATCTGATGCCATATTCATAAAAAAAATTTTGTTTTATAGGTGTCAAATCCTTTAAATTTCCATAAATAACTTAGTTTATTAAATGTTTAAAAATGGAAATTTTTTTTAATATGGCTTCAACAATAAACGAAATTTGTACTTCATAGCTACTGTTTAAAAATTGTTATATTTAAAATATTTTTTGAACCAGTGTATAATATTATGGCACACATAAATCAATTCGCATTCCAATAAATTGTTTAATTAAAGGTTATCTATCAATTTATTTTTGAAAGATTAAATATCTTTCTCTGTGTATTTCCTAATATTAAATTATACTTCTGGAAATAATCTAAATTAAGAACATTTTTCTTACACTCAAGCTTTAAGAAACACTCAAATTACTTTTATGTACTTTTTCAGCCTTGTTGCGAAATCAATTCCAAGTGATATTTTAATCGAGCAAATTTAAAAAGGATCTAATTTTGAAAGTTTATAAAAAGCACTTGTTACACTTTATACTTTAGGTACCACTTTTTTACTACTCTTTAAATCAGAAAAACGACGTTCATTTAAAAAAAATAATTATATGAACATCTTCATCGATTCCAACTTTATTTGATTTTGATATCCAGAACATGGCTGTTTTTAACTTAAAAATAACATTTGGCAATTTTTTCTGTACAAAAATCTTAAAAAAATTTAATTTGGCGAATGTTGGCGACTTTCTGGGTATAAATTGATGCATTATTTGTAATTACAATAGATACATACGTATTTTTTAACAACACGGAGCTTATCATTTAGTAGTACGGAGTGGTGTTTACATTGTTGTGCAACATGCGTAAAATAAACAGGTTAATAACAAATTCAAAAATTTTAAAAAACTGATTTGAAAGTTTTTTAAAAAAAAAACAATTTTGGCTATAAATATCGAAAAACGGCAGCTCTGACCAAAAAAGAAATCCGCCAGCAAGTAGCCAACTAGGTAATAGTCTACTAACCCGACAACTTAAAAAATCACTATATCGAACTGGCAAATTGTTTAATTTTGATTTCTTGCGTAAACAATATAGCAATTTTTTTTTGTTTTTAATTTTGTTTTTTCTTTACCCACTTACAACTTCAATTAATGTTAGAATAATTTCAGCTAATTTTTGTGGGGAATGTAAGAAAAGATAAACTCACTCTTTTATTGTTGGTATTTTGTTTAAGCTTTGATATCGTTGCAAATTAGACTTTATGAGTGTATGTAATTCTCATCCCCTCTGTGTTCGTGTTTGCAGATAGCTTTGGCTTTTCTAAAATTATTTAGGAGAACGTTTCCTGATGATCTGGCCAAAGCAACCAGCGAAATACGCATAGAAACAGCTTATCATCCAACAATAAATTTCAGTATTTTTTATCAATTATTAAAATAGGGAATTAAGCACAACAAATAAAATCTTTTAGTAAATAATTGTATTCCCAAAAAAACCTTGATTATTATTTAAAAATTTCAGATAAATGGGCTGTTATCTTAAGCAAACCGTCTAGTTTAGCAACTAGCCAGACGGATGTCTTCCAACTGTGGTGTGTTAGTTTAAACCTTTGTACAGAAGGTGGTCAGATCTTATAATAATGTAAAGTCAAGCAATGTGTTGACAATAATCTGCCAAAAAACCAAAACCAAATTGCCACTATAAGTAAATTTCAGACGATTGTAAGAAAACCATACAATTTCATTGGCAGACAACTGTCTGACAATTAATTCATCTGCCAACAAAAGTTTTCAGTTCACACGGTTGTGAGATAATTGTATGGCAATAATTGAATCTGTTTTTAGACATTGTCAGAAAATGGAAACTGAATGTGTTTTTTATAATTTGGAAAAGTGGAAAAGTATTTTTATTGAAGGAGAAAGGCAATTGCAAGAACTTTATTTTTTTATATTTTTTTAGATAGGCTTTGTTAAAATTAACTTAAATATTGCAAGAGTAAAGAAAAACTTTTCACTCCTTTATATCAGGGATGGATATGGTGAAGCTCTACTTTTTTTTGATACATTGGTGGCTATCTTAAAAAAATGTTCGTACTTAATAAAAAGTCTTTTTTCTAAATATATATACCAAGAGATAAGCCAGAAAGTATATAATTGGTACCGTCAATGTCTCAAAACTACATTTTGTTATTGAAGTTGGTAAAAAATCCGAAACCTCATTTTCCATCCTTCATACGTATGTATTTGCAGCGTTGCCAATATAAAAAGTTCTCTGACAATGGCATCACGCATGAACGTCGCACATCTGACAATGAAAAATAAACTTCCAACGTGTAACAATGATCTTCCAATAGCAACGAAGGGCGTTCACAAGGCAGTCAGATATCTAACAATATTGCTGTCTTTCGATGGACTGAAGATGCTTTTTCTAATATAGTTGTCTCACACGGTTGAAAACATTTTTAAGAGATTTTGCAGACAATATTGCTAGATCTGACGACCGTCTGTACGAAGCTAATGAAATTATATTTTCGAATACAATATGAAATACTCGTAACTATTCTTTTTGATGTTGCTTTCTACAGAAATTCATGCACCGTTTTAAAATGATGCAACGTTTGAAATATTAAAATGCAATGTGAATTTCTGTAGAAAGCAACAACAAAATTAAAAACAAATTTATGACATTGTTTGTACTTTCAATGTAATTCTTTAGTGTTGCGTTTTACATGATTAGCGGCTTAATTTCCAATATGGCACTTTTTACGCAATAATCACTATTAATCATACGTCTTAGTGGCAGTTGAAAATTTTATTTCTTTAAATGATAGCAAATAAGATGAAAAAAATAAACAAATAAATAATGATTCAACTCAGTTTTGTTGATTTATTATTGATTATGCAAAATAATAAAGTTTTTTCTTGTTTTTATACAGCAACAAAATATTTCATAAAAATATATATATATTTAACTTTATTTTCACTTCCTCAACGCTGATTTCACAAGGATTATTTCAAAAATCATTTGTCATTTTGTGTGGATGATGAGATGGCAGCCCCATTGTAAAATGCAGCCAACATAAGTATTTGTTGGTTGTAATGGTTCGGAGCATAAAAAAAAGAAATATACAGAAAACGAACTAAAAGATACTTCAATACTTTTGTTAGGGTTTCAAACATCATTTATCACAAAAAAAAAAAAAAAATATGTATAAAAAGAGTATTTGCTATAGCTGAAGAGAAAATGCAGTATTATTTTAACATTGTACGTACGAGAATAAACCTAAAGAATTTATATTTTTTTTAATGTAAAAAATATATACTTGAGTTTGTACAAAAAAAAATCTATTATTTGTTTTTAGTTAAGTATTAACAAGGTGACAAGGAAATGTTTAAACAAATTGTGTAAACACAAATAGAATTAAATAGACTTGCCAATGTATTATTTAAAATTTTACTCATGAATATACATTAAGGCAGGTATTCACTATCCTACATAATCGTACGATTCATTCACACGAAAATCTGACGGAATTCTATCCGACATAAAAAAAAGTCTGCAAAATCTGCTGTCAATGCCACACTATCCACACAAAATAGATGCAAACTCAAATGACTCATCTACTTTACGTCGGACAGACTTGTCAAAAAATCTGTCACTCAATTCATTTTTAGGCCACACTGGCATACATTATGAGCACACACGATTTTTTTGACATATCGTGCGACTAAATAGGATAGTAAATACTGGCCTTTACTCAGGCTTACGATATAGATTTTTATTGCTTGTATTTTATATACTCTGTCATACTGTAATATAGCACATAACAAATGGTATGAAACAAACTTGTGAGTATTAAGCTTTTATGGCAAAATGTTGATATGTGTTAAGCCCTAAACAAGAGGAAAAACTAATAAAATATTAGGAAAAATCTTCATTTTTGTTTAGTAATTCTATAGTTTAGATTGATGGCTTACGAGGTCAAAGAGGTTATACACCACAAAACCAAGGGTATATTTTACTCCTATCTCTCATACACCAACAGTACCATTATATTCAATAATCAAAACAACACAACACTTTAATTTCAGGAAAAAAGTTTTCATTTGTTTGTATGTTGTGTTACAACATTATTTACTTTTTCATTTACAAAATATTAAAGGGAGACCATGAATTTGTACTAAAACAAGTAAGAATGTTACTTTCGGCAGTGACGAACTGTCATTGACTCCAGCAAGAAAAAGTACGTTCCAGGAGTTGAATTTTTATGGAATCTGTAATAAATTATTAAGCAATCTAAGGTATGCAAAGTTTTATGGATCAATCAATATAACTTAAAAGTGTAATTTCTCGATCATCATGAGAGAAGATGAATAGTTTAGAGTCTCATAGCACTTAAGTCTGTTGTTCCCAATACATCTTTAAAATACAAAAAAGGTTATTAAGGTATATCTCTTACAAAATATCGAAATGCTATTAATATAATTGGATTTTAATTGTACATGTGTATATATATTGCTATGTATTTATTTTATATATATATTTTGTTTGTATTTTTTACACTTAAAAATGTAAAATTTTAATTTAGTTTATTACCAACTTGTCTCAAACATGCCCTAGTGGCGCTGAGACACATAAATCGTATGAAAACTAAATGAATTATTAATAAATAACTAATTTAAAAAAAGCGGGCGGGGCTCTCCCCATACAAAGACATTATAGATTTAGGTATATCCGTATAATGACAACTATTTAATACGATTATCTTGGTTATCAATACCCAACGTCTGACAAAATCTGAGCATGATTGGAAAAGTGAGCGAGGCACCTCCCAAATAATATCATAGCTAATTCCCGTAAGCGCTGAATCGATCTTTATGAAACTTCTACAGTATATTACTGACAGTCTGGAAGTTACTATAGGCTATATATATTTTTTAATTTTAAGTGGGCGGGGCACATCCCATATAAAGACAATATATATTTCTGTATATCTGGAGGGGCATGAACTAAAGTTTCCAAATTTAATAAGAATATCCCGGTTATCAATACACAACATCTAACAAAATCTGAGCGGGATTGTTGAACTGGAATTGGCAAAAAATATACTTCTTATACTATCTGGAGAATGGCAATAGGGAACGTTTTCAAATTTAGTACAAATAGCCTGGCTATCAATATCAGTCAAAAAATATGGGCGAGATAATATAATTGGGAGTGACAGCGCGGGGACTTAACAACTAGTAAAATCTATGAATTTATCTTTTATGACAATGGCTCTCTTTAACTATGTAATTGATTTTCGATCTGAAGTCAAAATATAATTACTATAATACGACAATAAGTTCAACAGTTTGGCTTTTATATACTCCTCAGTCACCCAGTGTTATAGAGGAAAACATTTGAAGAATATACCACCTTGTGGTTGTTAATTTCTCTGAAAAAATCATGCACAGTCAATAAGCGCAAGTCGGTAGAATTCTGGATTGACCGATCTCTCGCAATCGCGGCTGACAAGGGATCTATCTGGTACCCCGGTAGTCAGTAGACACGGCACGAGTCTGACACGGCTCCGGTATGACTTTTAGTTTATACTCAAAGTCGCGGGAAGGGAGATCCTTAAAAGTCGGCTTCAAAAACTGATTTGTCACCAATTGTGGGAAAGTTCGGTCTACTGAAGGATATCCGTTGGTGGTCTTGCTATTCATCACATGCTACTGGCTGCACGCAGAGAACAAATATGGTTCGACATCATAACGGCAATTACACTTTATTAATTATAACAAAATATTGTTGTCATGCACAAAAAATTGTAATTTTTATTTAATATCCGCAATATATTGGTTACTGTAGGCATTTCAATGTTTATCACAATTATAAATTTGAGTATAGTTCACTGAAGAATAGCTATTTTTATAACAACTAAATATTGATAACTTTGAAAACATGTTATATTAGTAACAGCCACTTAACGATATTTAATAAAACCATTACACCATATCATGATAACATACGATTATAATATGATTACTGTAATCATATTTTGAATCATAATATGATTCTTTCAGATTCATTGCAAATAAGACTTGAGTGGATGTAATTCTCATTCGCTTTAGAGTTTTATTTGCATACTATATTTAGCTTTTCAAAATTCTTTGAAAAAAGGTTTCTGCTGATCTGTGTTTATGCTTACTTTTAACCATAACATTACCACTTTGTATCATAATATAATAACTTGTAAACGTATTATGATTAATACGATAAGAGTATATTATAATAATAATAAATAACAATTGTGATTTTTAATTTAAGTTTTTTGATATTTTAATTAGGCTTAAGTTCATCAAATTTAATTTTCATTAAATTATTTTTATTCAAGGAAGGAATTTACAACATGAAATGATTTTTAAAATTTCGGGTCGAATTTAGATGTTTCGAGAATAACCACACTCTCATCATCCGAATTCTTTGCGTTCTACCGTTCGCGCCACTGCGGCGCCTGCCAGTCTATAGTCAAACTTCAATCTTTAACCAGTTGTATTGGTAGATCGAAATTTGCTTGATTATCAATTTTTTAAATTTTTTTGTTTTTTCCTTTTTTTTCGTACTTTTTGTCAAGACTTTGTCTAAAAAACTGAAGTACATTTGTTTTTTATGTTTTTCTTTTTGTCCTTTTCTAGTTGACCTTTCTCTGTACAACTTGAAGGACAAATGTAAACATGTAGGAGCTTGTGGCAAAGCTATTTTATAACAATTGTGATTTTTAATGTAAATTCGACCCGAGTTCAATCCCGTGTTCAGTCAAGAATTATCAGAAAATTTTAAAAATAATTTCATGATTAGTATTGTGGTTATTTTGTTGAACTATTCATGGTTTTTAATCCAAATTTTTACTATTTAATTAGGCTTAAGTTCATTAAATTTAATTTTCATTAAATTATTTTTATGAAGAAAGGAATTTTTTACAACATGGAAGATTAATTAAAATTGTTATTGATAATTTTCATTCTTGACTGACCTGGGATTCGAAGCCAGGCTGGCTGGCGTGTGATTCGAACCCAGGCGGCTGGTTACCCTGACATGTTTCGACCTCAACCACTAGGTCTTCTCAAAGGGATTTGCCGTCTTACACTCGCAGCCATCGAAGACTGCTGACGTCAGTAGTCAAACATCAATCCTTAAACCAAATTGTATTTTAACCTTTGGTAGGATAATCATTCAATAAGCAAATTTCGATCTACCAAAGGTTAAAATACAATTTGGTTTAAGGATTGATGTTTGACTACTGACGTCAGCAGTCTTCGATGGCTGCGAGTGTAAGACGGCAAATCCCTTTGAGAAGACCTAGTGGTTGAGGTCGAAACATGTCAGGGTAACCAGCCGCCAGCCAGCCTGGCTTCGAATCCCAGGTCAGTCAAGAATGAAAATTATCAATAACAATTTTAATTAATCTTCCATGTTGTAAAAAATTCCTTTCTTCATAAAAATAATTTAATGAAAATTAAATTTAATGAACTTAAGCCTAATTAAATAGTAATAATTTCATGTTGTAAATTCCTACCTTAATTTTTCTTCCTTCCTTCCTTGCTAAAGCTGCGGAGGCTAGATAGTTCCAGTTCCTAAGCAAATTGCGAATGTATAATTTTGCCTTGGTACACACTCAAATAGCTACCTGTGGGTTGATGGCGCTATAGCACTTAAGCATTTCAGATCACCATGAGATTCGGCCAATACTACAGGTTTTCTTACAAATCTTTTTCACTCATACTCCTTAATCTCCCCGAATCATATCAATTATTAGATATGTTCAATATGAATATTCGCGCTGCAATATGTGTCTATTTCTAACTGCAAAAATACATATATTTACATAGAGTACCATAAAGAATTATAAGCAAAATTGATGAAATTTCTTTAACAAATCCACATAAATGTAATAAATCCAAATAAATACCTTAAGCAATAATTTTATAAAAAATAGCATAAACAATAATTAGTATTGTGGTTTTTTTTTATTGAACTGTTTATCGTTTTTAATCCAAATTTTTATATATTAATTAAGTTCATCAAATTTAATTTTCATTAAATTTTTTAATTTATGTAAAAAGTGGCTTTTACAACTTTATTCGCGGCTTTGCTTCAATTGTCCAAAATATCGTAGATGACCCGAATTCATTTTTTTAGGTAGGCGTCCGCGTATTAGTGAGTTCTAACAGACAATATCGTCGATATTCATATATGAGTTTTCGTAGCAGATAAAATCTCTTTGTCTTCTCTGGGAATTTTTCTTTTATATGTAGTCATAATAGAGGCTATTGGAGAAATTTCTTACTAATTTTTCATTATTGAATTTTTATGCCATGGTTTGTCTTCCTAGAGAGTCGTAATTGAATATATCACTAATTCGTTTTTTTCTATGATTTTTTATGCGCTATTTGAAATATTTTTACTAAAGTTTCAGTTTTGACTAATATTATATTTTAATATATATATTTTAATATTATATTTTAATATTTAATATATAATATAATATGAACTTATAGAAAAAGCCATACCCAAACCTACAACAGAAAAAGATTTGTTTTAACAAACATTTGCATTTTTTTATTAACCTTAGGATTCTCTGTAACTTTTTACTTCTAAGTTCTCCTCTTGGTCTGGCCAGACCACAATTTGTATAGCTAAAAACCTCAATTAAATAAAAAGTAAATAAATATATTTTTTATTGAACGTATGCTAATTACTTTAGATTATACAAATTTATTATATAATTTTATTATTTATTTATTTTATCCCATATGCAAGTCATCGAAAATGTAGTTTTTAATTTCGCACATTGCTATTTCGCATCTACCAGAGCTGAAACGATTTTGCGTTAGGTTTTTGTAGTTAGATTGAACTAAGCGCATAATTGGCTGTAGTTTTCTAATTTGCTTCAAACCAAGAGGGTCATTTCACAGACTTACATAAAAATGGAATTTTACCCCACTTATTTGCTCCAATCGAATCCAAATTAGTTTCATTCGATTCAGAACATATCATTTATAGAATTCACTTACCTGTTTTTTTGATTTTTTATTATATGCGAAAAATATAACAAGCAAAACACAAATTTGATCTGGCCAGACCGAGACGGTAATCCTTGGCTTAAAAAAATTAAGGCAATCATTGTTTCAGTAAATTTGAATAAATAATAAATATAATATATAAATAAATAAGAAAAAATATAACAAAAACAGTTCTATTTATTCAGTTTATGCATAACAGTCAAAATCATCTTAACATCCACTTATACCAGACAATGTTGCTATGATTCAATATTCTTTAAATGCGGTGATAAATAAGAAACAAAAAAATATTTAATAATCCGTTATTTTTTACTTCTTCGATTGACGAATACTTCAGCTTTATATCGAATTAAAACAGACAATGTCGATAAGTTTCAACTTTCTTTTATACAGTGAATCTTTCATAAAAATATCTGAACAACTGTAAATAAGAAAGTAGAAAAAACTTTAATTTGGTACGATTTTTTTTTTGTGTAGTTAATCGTTTTTTTTAATAAACAAGTCCAAAACCTTACTAGTAACGATTTTATCTGCAGGGTACTTATAAGCTTACAAAAATCAATAAAATTACACACACATGTAGGGCATTACAATAGAAATATGTAGGTATCACTTAAATGACCATAGTTTTATGTTCATTAATCTAATCAACACCACTATTTTCAAAAATGTTTACTTGGCCGTGAAATCGCATCTAAATAAATGTGGTAATTTTATCCAGATATACTCACCCACACTTATAATAAAAAAAATCACCCTCACAACTGTAATGATTGTTTAATAATAACGTAACTGATAACGATTGTTTTTCTACAGAATTTTTAATTAAATTTCATTGAAATATTTGCAAAAAAACCTCAATACAAATTTACAATAGATGTTTTGAAATTGAAATACTTCCACACTATGATAGACAGTTGTTTATTTTTTATATTTACAAATTTAGAGATTTCTGATAATATAATGTTATGTTTATTTAATGATAATAACTAGGGAGATCGAACGGTTATTATTCGACCGGATTTAACCGGTTATTTTAGCTTTGCCCAAGTCGGTTATTTTAAAATGTCCATTTTTCGAATATCGAATAAACCGGTTATTTTGGTATAATAAACCGGTTATTTTAGTAATTTATAATTTATATACATTTTCCTTACTCTTGTTGTAGATGTACCCGTAATTTAATTATTTTCTAATTGATTATTGGCCAAACTTAAACTTTTTATGAAGAATGTCAAAACAAAATGTAAAAAAGGTCAAAAAACATTATGAAGACTGTAAATAAAAATTGATTATAAAAGTGTGTGTTCTTGTAGAAAAAAACCAAAAACTATTCAAAATACTACAAAAACGTGTGCAGTTAAAAAGTACATAGTAATTTGTGCAATAGTATTCTAAATATTAAATATATTTTTATATAAAGGTTATCTCAAGATATTTTTCGAATGCGATTAAAAATACAAAGATAGTTGCCTGAAGTGCCCTAAAATGATAAGTTGCAAAGCTTCTTCCATGTCACGACTTATTAATCACCTTTAATTAGTATACATGCTTGACATAAATGTGATCCAAATGAAGCTTAACTCCGTTCAAAGTAGTTCTAAGGAGACGACAAATAATACTTTACTAAAATACGCTGCAAAAAAATTAATCATTGGGTGAAATATTAGCCCGTGGATTTACCGAGGACGAAATGCTCGTTAAGGCACTAAAGACTCTTAAGTAGTTCTAGCATCTCGTCATGCTGAAAACTACAACATTACGGCGGAATTAACGATATGGGACAAATTTGTACCAGTTTTATTTATTAAAATATCAAGAACTAAAAAACAAAATTGAAGAAATCAAACAATGTCATGGAAGGTCTTAAATTGTAGTCGACGAATTGACAAATATTTCACACAAAAAGCATGTTCATTTTACTATTCGTTTCTATAATGCGGAAACAAATAATTTGAAATAGATAATCCTGGCTAAGAGGTTTCGTTTGGAACTTTTTAAATATATGGCTGATTTATATAGACATGCTTAACCACCAACAAATTAAAACTCATTCAAAATAAATTTTGGAGAATATTTCAAATAATAACTTTATAAAATTCCTATAATTTATTTGCTTTTGCAAAACGTTTGTCTAGATCAAATATCATTCAACAGTTTCTAAATTACATTAAACAAATATCTTCTTACAAATAAAGTTTAGTAAGTTAATAACAAATTGTTGAAAATTTAGCTTAAGTTTGATCAATTTACTGCTCCCACTTTTCTTGGATTTCATCGTAAAATATTTGCTAGTTCTGATCCAAGTCATATCTATGTATTTTTTTGGCCCCTTAACTTGGCAATTTGTTTTGTTTTTTTTTTCAAATTAAGGTTTTATTTTAAAAACTTATTTGATTTTTGTGTCTTTAAGTATTCGAATTAAAACCGGTTAACCGGTTATTTAAAAATTGCTTAACCGAAAACCGGATTTTTTAAAATAGCAACTATTCGTAATATTCGAAAACCGGTTATTGAAAAAAGTCGAATAATCGATCTCCCTAATAATAACCCAGTATATTTTAAAATTTATTGTGCATCGGTAGGCTGGTTGGTAAGAATCTATCGTTTTTGAGATAAGATTTTGGGCGCTGTTTACGCTAGAGACTCTGCTCTGTTTTACTACAATAGGCTGACATTACTAGTAACTTAAGTTATAATAAAATTTGTATTTGTAACATATTATTTATTTATTTAAACTTTAATGATATTAAAATTTATAAACATTTAAATATCGATTAAAAATAGAAGCCTTTACTGAAATGTGCAGATTCCTTATTTATATTTTCTGGGAAATTATCTAAATTCACGTGAAGACCTATCGTACACACCTAACATTACAGTGCTCTAAATACAGAGTAAATGTGAAGGAATAATAAGGCTTTTGTGCGTTATTTAATTTCTATTGAAACAGCATGTTCAGAAAAAATTCAAAATTGCATCTACTTTATAGCAAATTTATAATATCAAGCAAACAAGTTGTTAATTTTGCCCCTATTACCAAAATAATTGTATCGATTACTTAAAATTCTAAAATTATGGATATTTTTTTTTATAGTAAATGATATTTTTAATTTAAAAAATGATCAAAAAACTTTGCCATTTCAAACAATGTATTAATTTATTTAATTAAATACTGACAATTCCCAACAACAATTCTATAAGTTTAAACAATTTTATTTTAAACGAAAAAGTCAATTAATATTTTTTGATATTTTATTAATATTTTAATTAAAAATGTATTTCAAAATAAACTTAAATATTCATTAAATCAAAATTATATTAATATATTAATATAAAAAACTTTGTTCTGTGTTTAGCATGCGTCTCGAAAAATGGAAAAACGAGTGGTGTGGGCCGACCTGCAGATTAAGGATAGAAAGAAACAATTTATAATTCTGTTTGATTTTTTGCTATTATTTGTAGTGCAAAAAAAATTAATTTTTTTGTTTGAAAGAAATATGAAAAAGTATCGGCCTATCAACAGTAAAATATCGCCGATACCGATATATCAGCAAACGTGAAGTATCGCCGATGTATCGGTATCGGTATTTGTTACATCCCTATTTCAATTACCTTACCAAGATCAGGAAGTATACTAATGGGCTTGTTTTTGCAACCGGTATAATCCTGCCAATTTTCCATACTTTTCGAAAAGTGAAAGTTGTAAAACAATAATTAATGATATGTGTTATAAATCCAACAACATAAGGTAATATATGGCATTAGAGCGAATGCTCATCACAGTCCTATAGACTTTATCATCAGATACAGTGGAAAACTCAAATGCATTCGGGCAAACATAAGAGGACCATTTTTTTTAATCGATAATAAACTTGTTTATGTGCGTAGATTACCCGCCATCACAACGAACTTAAGTCTGTGCTTCATTTCCTCTATACTCCTGAGAAAGTAACACCAAGAGGCAAGTGCTTCTACCTATGTACAAATTTAATCGATTTAGGCATTATACATATTTTTAATATCGAAGTACATAGCGGTAACTAAAAATATGAAGGTGCTGTTCGCATTTGCAACATTTTTCTAACTGACTGCGAGCGCTCTTTTATGCTTTTTTGCAACAGTAATTATATTGGTGTTTCAAACAAAATTATGAAAAAAAATTCCCTTAGAAAAAGAAAAAACTTCTGGAGAGTTTTATTCATAATTGGGTTGAATATCTCCGGTGTCCATTACTAGTTTATTTCTTTCTTTCTTTTGCGTATAAATATATTTTTACAATTTTGTTTATATATATGGGGGATTTCATGTCAAGTAGCCCAACTTTTGAAATCGATGTCTTCCGATTTGGCTGAAATTTTCATTATATTTTTTTTTTTTTATATTTTTATATATTAACTTAATTATTAATTCAAAATTAATTTGTCAACATTTCTATAGGAAAAAAGTGATTTTTTCTGGGATTAACATATTGTGGTTATTTCAGTATCGAAGGTATAAAATGCTAGTTATGTGTGTAACATACTGTCGGAAAGGTTAATTGGTCTAGTTTCTCAGTATAAGTTTTATTTTTAAAGTTTTAGAAACAGTAACACACAAAAAGGAAAAAAAATTGAAAACTGCATATGCTAAAAGCTTAAAAACCCTCGTCTTGAGTTAGAAATTGCTGTTTTATATACAACTCGCAGCCCACTAAGCGACCACAACTACCTCAAAAGAAAAGACATAAGTTTTCTTTTGAGCAAAAAAAAAAAAAAGAAAAAAAAATTTAAACAACATTTTAAGAAAGTTTGAAGAAATAGCTATCTAATTTGTTTGGGAAAAATTTTGCTAACACCATAGGTAATAAGTTACATCGATGAGAAAGAACACCTGTTTGGCCAAAATGTAAAATTTTGACACCCTCTAACTCGACCCCTTGCTAATGAAAAGTTGTGACTAAACTAGTACCCAATAGGACTAACCTTGGAGCGAATTTCATCCAAATAGGAAGACATCGATTTCAAAAGTTGGGTCCTTCGACATGAAATCCCCCATAGACATATATATATATACATATGCATACGTAATTTCTTATTTTCTTCCTTTTATCGTTTTTGAGAAAATTACAAAATCTAGACAGAAAGACTTTTAAAAATAATACGTCATAATTGGTATTGTGGTTATTTTGTTGAACTGCTTTATGGTTTTTAATCCAAATTTTCATATTTTAAATAAGGCTAAAGTTCATAAAATTAAATTTTTATTAAATTACTTTTATGACGTCATAATTAAAAAATAAAAATTTTGAAGCTTTGATATTGTTACAAGTAAGACCTGACTGTTTAAAATTTTTATTCACTTTATGATCTTATTTGTATAATATTTTTAGCTTTTCTTTGGAAAAAGCTTCCTGACGAGCTGGCCTAAGCAACCAGCGAAATGCGCATGGAAACCAGCTTTCCCACAATAATATATTTCAGTGTTTAATCAAAAGTAAAAATTGGAAATTAAGCACGTCATTAATAAATTAAATAATAAAAAATTAATCCAATTATTGCTACCAAAAAAATTTTTCCAAAATATTCTGCAAAAGGTAAATATTTAAGTTAAATAAATGTGTTATTTGCACTGTGCAAGTTGAAAAAACAGACAAGCGGGGCACATGGCGTTTTAACCTAAAGCGGGTATGCTGAATCCATTGGTGCTATACGTTTTATTAGGTTAGCTCTGTTTTCGAGATATTGTAGTGTGTGAGGGGTGGCAGGATCGCCATGTAGTGTATGAGGGGTGGCAGGATCGCTATGTAGGGTTTTGTGTTGTGGTGTGAGCGTGTTTTTCTAATGTGTATTGGTCCCTATAGCCCTTATTTTGTTTAAATAGCTGTTAGGGTACCAGCTGCTTTGTAAGGCGTTCAAAGGAACTGCCGAATTTGGATGAGTCTTTAAATTAAAACCAGGCAAGTTATTGCCGAATTAAGTTATTAATTTTAAGTCTAATTTATTTTCAATTTACTGGTGCTTATATACTATACATGAGATTTTAACTTAACCGTTCTAACTTAGTTTAATTATTTACATCTTTATGTTTGTCTTTGTCAGTCATATGGATATATCAATAAATCGTAACAATAACAAACTCTCTCGCCAATCAGAATGTTGCAAGTTGGAATGCACTCAATTCTCACTCAATGAAATGTCATTCACTTACATTCCGATTGTCGTCATTTGTTTATACCGTTATTTGATATTTAAAATACCCTACTCTATATAAGTTGGTAAGTGTTGGTTTTAGAGTAGTTTAAGGGTATGCGGTGGCGACTTATGAGGTACACTACAATATAACGTTATTTCGAAAATGGTGAAGGTTACACAACATACATTGTTATTGGGAAGTGTCAAAACCTGAGATATACTTAATTCAATCAATTAACACATTGTTTGAAATAGCAAAGTTTTTTGATCATTTTTTAGTTAAATTTACAAATATAATTTATTGAAAAAAAAAAAAAAAAATCATAATTTCAATTTTTACAATTTTTAGTAATCAATGTAATCATTTTGGTAATAGGTGCAAAATCAACAAATTGTTTTCTTGATTCTCTTGATTCTATGAATTTGGGGTTAGGAACAATTTTTAATTTTTTCTGTGAATATAATGGCAATTAAAAAAATTATAAACACAGAACATGTTTTTCAAAAGAATCGGAAGCGAAGACATGGCTTCCTTTGTGAAAGTCGCGTTAAAAAGAGATTTTGTCGATGATTTGGTAACAAAGTTTACATGGACTGGAAAAGAAAGGCCTGCATTATAAAAGAGCATAATCATCAAGATAACTAGAGGTCATATTCATATGAATTGTTTTTAATAATAAGCACTTAATCAAAATTATCGAAATAAACATAAATATTTCAAAATGCTAAATCATTTTTTTATCTGCCTTATGATATTTTGGCGATATCTTGCTATTTTCTTATAAGTGGTTATCTGGCGATACTGCTAGTTTATCATCTAGCAGAATCGATTTGGATTGCCTTGGAGTATTGCCATCTAGACACGTTTCTTCCCGAAGGAAGTGTCTTCCGAAATACGAAATCTATTAATGCAGCAATAATATTTTTCATGCCGGCAACACGTTCGGCAATAAATTTGGTGTTTTTCTGTGTTTGCTGGGTTGTAGAACGTTAGTACTGGCAATGTTGTTATTTTTTATTCAATGTAGCGATTTTGTCAGTGACAAAACCAATGAATTTAGACTGACATCACTGTTTATGAAATTGCAACACAAAATTCGAAAAAAGCTATGCCATTTTTAGTCTAGCAAAAATGCAATGGTGTAGTGAACTAATTTTGCAGTTTCAACTCACAGTTAGTGATAGCGCAAAATTATTGCAATTATTTTGTTGATGTTAAGAGATGAATTTAAAATTATCAGAATCACTAAACATGAGTGATAGTGATGTAAAAAAAATGTTGCACTCAAAAAACAAATAGTTTGATTTAAGAAAAAGCAATCATCAGTTTATTGATGTTTTTTGATCTTCACTCGTTTGAGTGCAAGTTAAAATGTTGCACTAAATTTACAAACAAAAAACTTGTTTTTTTCATGATTAAAGCCATGAGATATTCCGTTATTGACAAATTATTGACATGTTGTTTAATTTCCTTTCTTATGCATATCATAACAAGAATCAAAAACTATGCTCATACAATATTACATTTTTTTAATTTTAGTGAGAGTCAGATTTTTGATTGCAAGTACAAATTTTTTACTATTTAAATTGACTGCAGATTTTTTGCATTCAATCTTCGTTTAGTGATAGTGAACAAATTTGCAGTATCACTAAATTTTTTTAGTGGTAGTTAAAAAAATACCGATCAATTTTTTTGCAGTTTTATTTAGTGATAGTGCACTGCTGATTTAAATCAATACTTAGTGCACTACCCCCCCATCTATGATTTTGTTGTTGGTGTGAAATAGAAACACAATTATATTATTACTTATATTATATTATTATAATAAAATTAAGTTTTTTTAACTCATGTTGCCACTACCGTGCCTTAATCATTATTAAGGGGCTTATATTTTTATGAAAATCAGGACTGCAATAAACTCTGTCTCTCTAAAGTATTTTGTGCGATAACTATCGGACCCCATTGGATGAAAAGGTGCGACTTAATTGACTTAAAATTTCGTTATATCTGATTACAATATATCCATTTGTGGTTTCTTGTATTTACTCACATTTATTCATAAATAGTTACAGAATTAATTCATTTAATATTCTCTCAAGTTTATAACAAGTTTAACTTTTTTATTACTTTGAATCCTTTTTTAATAATATTAACACTAATTACTTACCCATTCAAAAGGAGAATTAAAAATACGGGTGCTTAATAATTAATCATAAAAAGGGTAAATGAAACACAAGTTTTGTATTCGACAATTTTTCTTTCATTTACCTTTTCTTGCTTTTTTGTAAGAAATATGAAAATTAGAGGTATTCAAAAATATTTGTTTAATAAACTATGATGGGATATTTCGTGGATAATAAAAAGTTTTAAGTCAGAATTTATCGTTTGGTTTTTGTTAATCCTGGAAAGATAATCGGCACAAAATTTAGCCATGCACTTTTGAAATGTTAATATTGCCTTCTTAATAGCACGAATCGGTCACTATGCACTTCAGACGTCTCAGTCATTAGCTGTGCCTTTTGAACGACACAAGTAACGCAAGATTATTTTTCGGTGTCTTTTAGATTTTTACTTTAATGAACATGGGTGTTGTTTGTGTATTTCACAATCAGATATTTTATTGTGTGTGTTTATTTTACAACCAGTTATTTTGTATGCATGGTTGTATTTTATATCATATTTAATAGAACTTTCTTTACTATTATTTAATTAATATTACAGTTCCATAATAATTAATATCGTGGCTAAAAAACAAAATGGCGCATAGGAATTTGGACGATAAGGCGAATTTGGCCACCGAGTTGGAGACATGGTAAAATCACCTGCGAAGACACAGATAGCGAGATAGAAAACCACGAAGGCGAATATGATGTGGAGAGCCCCATAGAATAAGCTTATGAAGATGTGGAGAAAGCAGAGCAACCAACATCTAGCGAGAACAAACCCATAATAAAAAAGGATTTCCAGCAACCATCTTCTTAAACAATTTTGCGGTAAATATTAACTTATTCAAAGAGAACTATTATAGGAAAGAATATACAGTGCAAGTTCACTACGAAATCAACAAGATGCAGCTAAGCTGAAGCTCGGAATATTTTTAGACCACAAATGGACCCGCACGAATATGTCGTAATCCTTATTATGCTTTTTAATGCTTCAATAGTTTTTCGTAGATGAAATAATTGCTTTAATCGTAAAATGAATACTATTGACCATCCAGTACCAAAAAAATGTAATTTCTTTAAAACTGCCCTCTAAAATAAGGCAAAAGGAAAATGTAATTTTCAATAAGTGCAATAAAAATTTGCCGTAAACATCACAGAGATGTACATATATTTTTTAAAACTTTATGTTCTCAATTTTTGATAATTTCATGTTTAATAAGTATTTGAGTAAAAATAAATGAGTAGTAGCATAATATTATTAAATAAGTTTTATTAACCCTTTAACCACTGAAAATGAAATACGAATTATTTTGTTTGGATAATTTTGATTTTAGAGTGCATTTATGTTGAAAATCACGAATTTGAAGTCCGTTTGCTGAAAAAATTATTTTTAAACTTAGTAGGTGAGAAAAACGTAAGACCGTCTGTAGGCGGTCTTAGTGGTTAAAAGAAAAATAAATATTAAAAATGCCGTACAATCTAAAATTATTTTTATTTATATAAATCCGAAAAAAGACTTAAAAGTTACATAAAATAAATTACGTATCAATATGGTATTTTGTAAAACAGTTTTTTGCTTTTAAAAAACATAAATGGATGTTGCATTTTGTACAAAAAGTATGTGCATCTGACTTTTTGCAATATTTACATGACCTTTTTGATCCACATTCAGGTAAATGGTTTATTTTATCCTTTCTCCAGCTTACAGGAGGATGAATTGCTTTCTTTCCAACAGAGTTGCTTGTAGCTGGCTCTTCGCTAGAAGAAGGACGACCGATATTTCGTTTTCCAGTTGAAATACATAGTTCATAGTTCAAAGCGAAACTCATACATATACTGTATACTGTAGTGATGTTGATCCCGTAAGCCGATCCAACATATTCCGTTGAATAACCTCGTCCCTCTTTCTTTAAAACATCGCTTTTGTCATTGGAATTAGGAACATGGTTCACTCTAGCAGTACCCAGGCTAAAAATTCCACGTGCTCTAAGGTACACTAAAAGCGGTAAAGAGGTGTAGAAATTATCGAAGAACAATATATGATTAACAAAATTTGGTACTATGGGACATGTCGAAATCCATATTCGCTCCAGTGCATTTCAATATTTGGATAACGTAAACTTGACATATATATTAGGACTCCAATGTACCAACGAATCTCATGTTTGTCAACTTTAAAGGATGTATTTATATTTTCTATGACTGCAGCTCTATTCGTTTCCTGGCATATCAAATCAATTAAATCGTCAGTAAAAAAATAATTAAAAATTTTTTAACTTCAACGGGCAAATCTATCTTTCCTCGGAAGGCAACCTTATTTAAATGCAACTGCATAAAGGTTTTACGCCATATTATACTTTTAAATTCATTCGAATCTTTATGGATATTTGAGAGATCTAATGAGAAATACTAACAGCAATTAATTTATAAAGACATTTGTTTGAAAGTACTTACTATCACCAGTAAAGCCGCCAGGTGATGGGATAAATTGTGGTCCTGAAGCTTCAATAGTTGGCAATGGTGAGCGGTGGTTTTTTTGTGCTTTAATCGAAGTTTCTTCTTCCGTTCCAATTCCATCCACACTCACATTGGTTACATTTAACACATTATTTAGCGAATTAAGAAATGTTGAGGAATCCAACTGTTCTAAGCAATCGCTTATCACCGCATTGTCTTCTAGTGTTAATTCGTTACACTCGTAGTTTGGATCTTTGATGCTATCATCCGAATCTTCAAAATCTTCGTCCATTGCGTCCATCAAATCTGCGATTTCTTGATAGCTCAATGAACACCGTCTACAGACGGTGTTCACCAATAACGAAATTAAAACGGTCTTTATTGCTCATAAGTCAAAATAATTTAAAAATATCAATATAAATATATCTAATACTTACCAGAAAAATTGCCGATTTGATCTAGTTGCTAGAAATATATTTTTTTTAAATTTTTATTTTCACTAATATCTCACTGAATTTTTTTGTCAGTTCTCACCAAAATTTAATTGGAATTGAATATTTCTCTTAAACACATACAGCGACGGTGTTCAAATTAACATTGCTGGCTAAGTAATTTTACATTGTATAAGAAAGCTTTTGATGGTTTAAGTGGGGGAATCACAGAATTTATAAAAACTACAATTTTTTGATGACCTTCTGTAGACGGTGTTAGTGGTTAAAGGGTTAAAGAATTAATTAAAAATCAGGATTTTTGAGTTATAACTCTATTGCAGCAAAGGCTCGATGTCTAAACTTACTTTTATTTCCAGTATTATTATTTTATTTAAAAGTACAAATATAATCCACATAATTTTGTTCTTAATTAATCAAATACCACAATAATGCAAGTAAAAACTCATGAGTTTTACGCATGACTATCTTTAACATATGTTAAAACATCTTCCTAGGGTTAAAAAACAAAAATACAACATTTTTAAAAATTTCATTGAGATATGTTAAAACACTTTTAATAAAATATTGAGATTGTTTTTTTTAACCAAATACATAGAATAAAGTAAATACAAATTATATTGTTTGTATAAAGATGCTCTCTATAATTTTACTTAGGCTCCCATCACATGTATGTATACATCATCGGGATCAGAGATGAAAAATTTAAACTAACGGGATTATGGGCTGACAATGGCAGGGCAACGTGAAGATTGCATTAACTTAGTAAAGCCGTTCATTATCTCAGTTGATGTCAATTCAGGTCTTGAAGTTGTCATTACTTGTGATGGCACGCCTCCGCGTGGAAACCCCTGGTAACCGATGGTTGACGGCTTAGGTGAGAGGCGGCCTAGTCCTCTAGGTTTCGTTGAGGTTGTGTGTTGACCTTGTAACCAATAAAAAAATTAATGCAATAAAAAAATTAATTGCAATAAAAGAAGGAAAAATAAGAACGAAGAAATTAATTCTTCTCAGATTAAGGCCCTAATTGTGTAAAACGCAACGCATCGCCAAAAATTACATTGAAAGCAAAAACAAAGTAAAAAATATTTTATAATTTTTTTGTTATTTCTTACAGAAATTCATGTTCCGTTTTAAAACTTTCAACGCCAAAGGTAATGCAACGGTTGATATTAAAAAATTCAATATGAATTTCTGTAGAAAGCAGCAATAAAAAGAAATATTTATAATATTTGTTTTTGCCTTTTGTCATTTCATTAAACTATATTTGAGTATCTATTACGGCAAGATAAAAATCTTATAATTTACAGTGATAGTAAGTAATATGGCAATTGAATATATAAACATTGTATTATTAAATTATGTTACATTCAAATTAATTAAATAAAAAGTAGGAACAATTAATAATTAAATAGATATAGATAATTATAAGTTACATATAAGATTTTTAGAATAATTTAATAATTCCTTTTTAAAGGCACTGCTACTAAGTGTTTGAAAATGTGATAGTAATACTGTTGCTTTCAATATAATTTTTGCCGTTGCGTTGCGTTTAACATTATAAGGGCCTACAATTTTATGAAGATGATAAAACTGATGACACAAACTACTTTTATTATTAGCTGCGATAAAAAAAGGAGTACTAATTCAAAATTTAAAGAAGTTAAAAAAATTATAAGACTACTACAAAAAGTAAAACAGATGAAAAATGCATATTTGGCGTTGCTGAATCTATAGCACTCACTATCATTATTTTTTTATAAATCGACAAACTAATTATAAACTGCAAATAAAATAAGTAAAAAAAATTGTCGGTCAGGCCCGGCCATATGATCCGTATACCACAGTATTTACAGAAAAATTTTTGAAAGGTTGCTGTATCTATTCATGGGCAATCCTGCACCCGAGAAAAGAAATTTATGGTAAAGGTTGGGAATTATGGTTATAAATGATAACATTTAATGTTAAATAGATATTAACGTCTATATGAGATTTGTTTCTCTCTTAAAGTTTTTCAAGGGGCTTAGATATATGCGACATATGGCCAACTTTAGAATTACCAAAAAGTTGACACTATATATATCTTTTAATAGAAGTTATCGTCGCCCAATTTTATATGAATTTCCAATGCAGTTACGTCAGCCAAAGCTATTTTCAGCGTTGATTCTTGTATGGTCGCAATGTGCAAATATGGACTGATTCTATAACGTTTGGTAAGATGATTTAAAATACTTTTGAGCCAGATCCTTTTTTAAATAATAGCATTAAAGCTGGGTTTTGGGAAACCAATGCTTTATTATGGAAGGAAGTTGGTATGAGGGTATGTGTAATATTGGACAGTTTGCCACCCTTTTCCATAGGCAAGGATCTAATGACAATTAAAACTTAGTTTTCGCACAAAGTTTACATGGACAGAAAGTGATTCTGAGTAAATCGATATACGCTACAAACATCAGCAGAAATGCATGATAACCTACATGGGTAAAACAATCAGTTGGATAACGTTCAATTTATCTATACGTATAAGTAATATTTGCAAATTTGCTAAATATTGCGCATAAATACATATCTTCACCTTTGAGCATTTATATTTCTTAAGCCTACGAGGTTTAACCAGGTCAGTACAGAGAGACGAATCTGTCCAGGATTTACTAGAAGCGGCTACGTATTTTGCGCATTTTTGCCGCGAATAAAAACCAAGTGGTTCAATCGCACTAAGCAGGACTGCACTAGGCTGCTTTTGATTTGGCAACGGTGTTGATGACAGAACGCTTGGAATGTGTACGAACCACGCACAAAGATAAAGCCTGAATTGACATTGACAGATTGATGATCTATACCCTAAATTTAACGATTTTTCTATTGACAATAAATATAATAGTTTTCCCTTGGGATTCTGGTATTAGATCTATTTTTCAACCATTTTTTAACACTGAAACAGAATTTCTGATGAGTAATATCGGTGTTCGATATCTCTCAGTTCATGTGGCACCCAATTTTCGTACTTTTTTATGAATGATTAAATATGATTATTGATTATTTGAGTCACGTCTCTAATTCTAGATTTTTAAGCTTGTGTAGAAAATTCGGACGAATGCCATCCTACACAATATAACACAAGCAAAGTCATCTGTTGGCAATCTTCGAGAATTGATTTATATGTACTACCGAAATGTTTTTCAAATAGTTTCCTCTTTGGATCATTTAAATCTTGAATTTTTCGTATTTAAAAAACGCAGTAATTTGAGTTGGTCTGTAAAAGGAGGAGCGAGAATGACAGTTTTATTTTTAACTATTTTTGAGACAAGAACTACATGTTTTTTTATTTCAAATAAAACAGACGGAAAAAACTATAAATATTCAAGTAATAACAAAATTATGTGTTATTTTACAATGACGGTTTTTTCTTGACGATTTGTTTTGCAAAATTTGTCGATTTTCTACACATTTTATCTGGCAGATATGGCCTGCATATCGGGATAGATGATGAATCCATAACGAGATGTATGCAGTATGTTATCCGGTTGCGGCACGACTAACATCGCGCCATATTAGGACATCCCCCTATATATATATATATGTATTTTGCATTTGTATTTTAGGCAGACCCAGTTGTACCACTTAACGCCAAAAAATCCTTGAACTTTTTAGGGTTATGCCGAATGCGGAGTGATAATTTGTATAAAGGATTAGTGAAGCGTTGTAACGGCTTCGAAATATATCGCACTTGTTCAACAATAGTGCATTAACTCAAAATTTTTTATTTTTCACTTTTTGGGACTCACCGACTTATTCATATCTAATCGCTGTAAAAATATCGTACTATTTTGTCTACTTTTTGGTAATAAAACAATTGGTTTAAAAATTCATTTTTATATGGCTTTAATGTAAAATCAAAAATTGGTTTGCCTCTTCTGAAAACTGTTAAATTTTGAGTTAATACAGTATTGGTGAACAATTGCGATATATATAATTCATATATACTGAAGAAAAGTCCCACAGCTGCCTAGCAGTCACCCTTAGAGGGATAAAATGTATGACCGGCGTCCATTAGTTTTTTTATCCTTAAAATTTTCTTTTAACATACTTACCCCTTATCATCATCCATCAGAGGGGCCCCCATACAAATATGGCGTTCTATGAAATTCTTAAATTTTATTTAAATTGTTCATCTTTTGTAAATAAAATTCAAAGTTGTAGACAGATTTTAATCTTTTGTTACTTGATGTTCAATACGTGAAGACAAAATTAGGCACACAGCTGCATTTTATACTTTGTAATGCCGTTTTTAATAACTAATAAATAATTTGCCACAAAAAAAAAAAGAAAAAATTATGAAGCAACTTCGCAGATTAGAAAAACGTTTTGCTTTACTTAAAGGTTATTTTATTGCGGAGTTTCGGTTTTTTTCAGCTTTTTCCATAAACCTCCTCCATTTTCCAAATAACGGTATATATAAAAAACAAGAGCTGACAAAAAAAAAAAAAAAAAAAAAAAAACGGTTAGGACCACTGGATTATATAAGCTAATAATCATATTTCGTTGAGTTTTAAAATTACCTTTTAAATAATTTGAAATAAATATTTAATTAAGATATTATTTAAATTATAAAATATTAATTAAATAACAATATATCTTAATTGATTTTTTCGTTTAAAATGAAATAATTTAAACTTGTAGAATTGTTGTTGGGAATTGTCAAAACCTGAGCTATATTTAATTAAATGAGTTAACACATTGTATGAAACGGCAAAGATTTTTGATCGTTTTTTTAATTAAAATTAATTCACAATTTTCAACGTTTAGAAGTTTAAGTAATCAATATAATCATTTTTGTAATAGGTGCAGAAACAACAAATTGTTTGCTTGATTCTATGAATTTGGTATGAATTTGGTGATAAGAGAATATTTTTAATTTTTACAGTGTTATGCTTTCTAATATGTTAGGAAAGACTTAAAATATACTTAAAGGAAATGTCCAACCCCTAGTTATAAGAAATCGCCTTTCTAAAAATAATCTACTTTTTGCTTAAAGATATTTAAAGAATAAAGAAAAAGGGATGAAAATAGTTATTTAATAATATGTGGTCATTTTCAAAAAAATAGATTTTAAAATAAGTCTCAGAAAATATTTGAGAGAAAAAACCTATTCGCTCAATTTTAAGACAATCAAAGAAAATTAACACAAAACTCAATGAAGCATAACAAAAACAAATACCTAAAATTTAAAGTTATCTTCATAATAATATCAACATCTAACATCCTGTTGAATAACGCATACGTAAGCATAATGTAATATACCTAAATAGAAATTTAATTTGTTAATTTGAAGTACGTCAGTGTGTACCAATCTTGCCTTCATAATGACCGGTACCATTCCAATTTCAGATTTACATATTCATTTGTCTAAGCATAACCTAGCACACAAAAGTGCTGATATTTTATGTGTTGAAAAATATTCAGAATTCGATTTTGAAATATAATTTTATGTGATTGTGATGGGAACTTAGCAAGTTTTCAACCTATTTTTCAACGAATTTTTTGATAGTTTTTGAATAAATACATTTTTAGGTACACTGAAAAAATGTAAAAGTGATTTTAATCATCAAAGTAGTATAATCAAATTAACAAATAATTGATGTAGCACCTAACACCAAACTTGTATTAACAAGTGTCACCCGGAACCGAAATTCGACCTCTTGACATTTACTTAAGAGAGAACCAGTGCGTTATACAACAAAAACCTACACATTTTTAGAAAACAACAAAATGCATGCTTTTCAACCATATGCGTATCTGTTCGCAACTACAAAAAAAAAAAAAAAACGAAAACATTTTAAAACAACAAAAATCATGGGATTTTTCAACTTCCGTTAATACTTGTGTGTACTTATCTACCCACATATAACTTTAGAACGTTATATATTTCATTAAAATCGGCGGACGATAAGATACTTAAAAATCAACTACAAAAAAATTGTTCCCGTATTTCTATATATGAGAATACTTAATATCGTAAAAACTGAAAATTGTGAATTTTATTCCACAAATAATATTTTAAATTTTGATTAAAAATAGGGTCGTGCGATTTAATCAATGTATTAATTGATTCAGTTATAAATATAATAAACTAAAAATCTATATTTTATTCTATTACCTCAGTAGATTGAAAATATATAACAAAATAAGTAATAAGATAATTTAATTGAGCAAACTAGTAATCGTATTATTTGTTAGAATCAATTAAAATTTTGATTGAATAAATTAAAATGAATAATTGAAATTTGAATTTAAAACTCATTAATAAAATTTATTTTTGTAAATTGTCTTGAAATTACTTGTTTAACAAAAACACGTTTAATTACCTTTGCCTACAATTATAAGATCCCATATATTATAAAGGGTCCACCAAATAATTATTTTTTTTTTTTTTTTTTTTTTGAAAATGCTATAAAAAAAACTACTGAATATTTTCTCAAATTTCTTTTTTTGTTTGAAAGTACAATCCTTCCGGTTAATAATAGAAAATAATTTCATTCAAATGGCGTCATACCAAGGTCTTTATGCAAAATTCGTCTCAATGATGTCTCCGAAATGTTCAATTGTTGAGAACGACGGTGAATTGACTTTCTGCCACAGCAGCAATATTCTCGGGTGTACGCACTGTTTTTGGCTTTTCACGCTTTGGTTTATATATATTTCAGGTCCTTTACCTTTGCTACATTAATGATATATTGGATATGTATCCTCACAGATATTTAAGCATTAAATATAATAGAACTAAACATAAAATAGGCTAAGGAGTGGAAAAGTCTTTGTCAGCATTTATAATTTACCCCTGATAATTCAGTATTACCACTTAAGGCTAGTTTACACTATCACACATTTCTTACGTATTCCATAATACTTTTTGTGATAGAAATCTAATGAGCTTTGTTGTGCCTGTCAAAAAATCTAATGTAACATTAAAGTTTGTAGTTACACTATCACACATGAACATGCTTATGTTTAAATGCAACCATGATGCAATGAAAAGTATTATCGTTTAGAAAAATTTCAAAAAACGATCCCATACAACTGGGATGTTAATTTTTTTTTCTTGCAATACTTGTCATTTTCATAATACATTGCATTCACACTATCACACTTTTACTTATTACTTGAGTTTTTGGCATGTATTGATACAAAGTATGATAGTGTAAACTATCCCTTAGCAGACAGTGGAAATCTATCTTAAGCCAAGTAAAAATTAAAAAAAAAGTTAGAAATTCAAATTACAATGTTTCATCGTTATATACTTTAGACTTTTCTCCACGAACAGTTAGTTTGATAATAAGGGCTATTTGTGGCTACTTAGACTTGAGTGCAAGATCCTTTAAAATAAAAAAGTTGGTATTTGTAAAATTTGCAATTCAGATGCTACGGCAACACATTTCATTTCATCGGTGTTTGTCCAATATATATTATATCTTATATCTTTTAAAAAAAATTATATCAAACCAAAACTATGTGAAAGTAATTTACTTGCCTAGAATGGTGCCAATCTGGCTTACAACAAATATGTTTTGACATATATAGATTTCAATATTAATAATGTTGTAAATGAATTAAATATGTACATTCATAATCTCTTAATACTTAATAATAAAAAAAATAAATATTCCAGGCCCTTGAGTAATTGTAAGTGCATTTCGCCATACACGTTTGTCTATTGAAATCATGCTCACTTTTAAAACATTGAAACAACGTTTGATGCGCTCGTTAGGGATTGAAACAAAAACATGCAAATTTTTATTATAGGTCCAGAAGTTTTCACATGTACCACCGGCTTCCTAAAAATAGTTTTCTAAAACATAAAAAAAATTCTGAAATTTTAGTTGAGAAACTTGTCTAAAATAAACTACATGTGTATAATAAAATTCAATATAATTACCGTATCTAATAGTAACTTTTTTATCAGGATAACTTTCACTTTTTAAACCTCAGATCGTTTAATCTTATAGGAGATTAAAAAAAATTGCAAATTTTTAGGATAATAAAAATTATTTTTGATAAATATAGCTAAGATGTGAAAATTTCCAATATAATTAAGAGCGAATTTTACAAGTTTAAATTATTTTATTTGAAACGAAAAAAATCAGTAAAGCTTTTGATTTATTTAATTAATATTTGAATTGCATATTATTTTTAAAGTAATTAAGATGTTAATTGAATTAAATATATATTTTTAGTTTTGAAAAAAAATGGTTATATTACCACCGTAATTAAATTATAATTCTTTTCAAACACAGTATTTAATTGATAAAAACTAATGAATTTTTTTTTTCTGTGCAGATATCACAGCATAATTATTAACTACACCATTTTCTCATATATATGAAAACGAAAACTGTTGTATGGTGTACGAAGCATGGTGCAAAATCACATAATTGTTGCATGCAATGTGCCAACACACAGAAAAAATCTTCAGTAGTTTTTTTAAAAAAGGAAAAAAATTCACGAAGTAAAGTAGCGTAATTTATAGTCTTATAAAACTAAAGTATACCGAATTTCACCATCATATCATTATTTGTTACAGTTTAAGTCTTAAGTTTAGGATTTGTTACAGTTTGATTTCTAAAAGGAGGTTTCATACAATTAAGTTATGGACCGATCTTTAAAAACTTTGGTGGTGTGATTTCTAGTCATATCCAATGGGAGTTTGTTTTTCTCTGTTGACTTTTTCGATAGTGAACGTCATTTCAACAGATCAACAGGCAGACTGACGGACATGATGTAGGGTATACAAATACGTTTTTGTTTATATAGAAATTTTATGATTAGGTTATAAAATTGAATTGGTTAATTAATTTTGAATTAGAATATCAATAATTCATATTAATTTATTTAATAAAAGTTTTAATTAAATCTAAATAATAATTTGATTACAAGCTTGCTTAAGTTAATTATTTTTTTTGAATCAACTGGAGTAATTAAATAAAATATAGATGTTAATGGAATAATTTTTTAATTTAATAAATTAACGCATATTTTGGAACAGCACAATTTTTTGATTGAAAAAAATCACAACTTTCCATTTTTACGATTTTTAGTAATCAATAAAATAATTTTGGTGAGTGGTACAAAATCAAAAAAAATTTTAATTATAAGGGTACATGTTTTTTACTTTCGGTATTCTTTGGTTAGCAATGAAGTAAATTTTGTGTCTACAGAAAATTTTTCAATTAATAGCCACCAGCCCAGCAAAATGCATTTTCTGGCTCGCTACGGCCTTCGTCAGAATTCGCACTGGATAGTTAAACCTTAAAAATTGTATGTATTTAACTCAACAATTTTAACATGTATAAACAATGTAGTCTAGAAGTGTATAGAATCATTCCCAAGTATATGTACTCCAATGTTAACCAAAGATTGGCTTAAGAAAAAAAGTATGTGAAATATTGAGGGAATAGAACTAGTGCAAAAAATCTTTTTAAACTGAAATTTGATTCATTGAGCTCATGTTTAATTAAAACAAATCTTTTATATATAATACAAAATAACAGGTATGAGAGTTTCTTTACTAAATTGAAGAATGGACTATTTTCAGTGCAGAATTTCTAAAAGTCTATTACAAAGTTGAAGCCAGTATCATAAAGAAAAACTTCTTAATATGGTAGTTATAACCTTTTCTTTGAAATATAACAATTATACGTTTACTATTAGATACTACTGTAAAATATTCATGGGGACTCCTAAGCATATATTTACATAATAAAAGAAACTAAAACCCTCATACATTCTCATATGAATGTGGTGATTTGTAATTGACCGGAAGTTGTAAATGTGTATATGGTTACAGTTCAATGCTTAATTATTAATCACCTTAAAAGTGGTTGTTGGTTGCTTCCAAAGAGAAGTTTGTAATTGTATCGATTAAATTGAATGTGTCCATTTGATAATTATCTTTATGGTCTTAAACAGATAACTTTTATGTCATCAAAGAAGACTAAAAACGTTGTGTCTTATTTAAGTTACTAAGTAAATCCTAATACAAATTGAATTATTTTTGTATAATAATTAATTGTTTTAAAATCCAAGTTTACCTTCATTAGTTTTACTTAATGAAGGTAAACTTTCTATACCGTTTAAATGTGGTAAAAAAAATCGTATATAGTAGATTTTCATTGCAAATGTAAACAATATTGTACACCTATTTTTTTAGGTTTGAAATAGTAGTTTAACCTTCAGTTTCGTAAATAGGTTGGAAATAATGCAAAGGCATAAATTTTTTTGTACAGACTACTGTTGTAGAAATACACAGTTTATATTTGTTATATACAAAAAGAAAATAAAAAAGTAAATAAAAAAAAAAACATCAAGCAATCTTACACTTCACTTCAGCAGGCTCAGGATCACACAGGTTGCAATGCTCTTCTTTTTTTCATATTTTAATTTAAATATCATGAAATTCAAGGTAAAAAAACGCAAGCTTCATGAACTATTTAACACATTAAAATTGCAAAGCTGTAATATTGCGCATAAAGTAATGTTATACAGTGAGATAAAAAAGAAAGCTTTGAAATTGGTGCGAACACTTTTTTTAATGTTACTATTATTATTATTGTGCAAAAGACTATGAAAATTAAGCAGCGAACTTTAAAAACAATATTTAGCTTAAACAAGTTAGACTGCTATATTCGACTCTGCCGAATCTTTGATACCCTCCACCGACATTTCTATATATTATTAATAAATCTGTATAAAAACGGACGTTTGCGGTTTAGACTACATTAAATTATTAACCGAAAATCCGAAAGTTGTATACTTTTCTTTTTAGAAATTTTGAGCTAGCTTGAGCAAAATATCATTATTTGTAACAGTTTTAGCCGAACTAAGATTTTCCGGAGGGGAATTTTTAGTTATTGGACCAATGGTAAATTATTTATCAATCATCCCAAAGTTGTGTAGACTGATTTCTGGTATTAAAAAACATAAATTAGAAAAAAGTTCAATACAACAGTGAAATTAGTTTAAACGTTTACAGTGAATTTCTTAAGCCTGCCTAATATGGGATCTAAAGTAAATTATGGACCGTATATCACAAAATTGCATGCCGTTTTTTATGGCAATATTAAGCAAAGTTGGATTAAATCTTACCGCAATATTTGCTACGGTTTTAGGCGAATTTAGTTAATTTCCTAAAGTGGGCTTTACATGGGGCCTAAGGAAAATTATGGACCGATCTTCACGAGACTAACCAGTATGATTTCTAGTCCATGTCGTACTAAATTTTATAATGATAGCATTATTAATAACGGTTTTATGCGTACAAAACTATTTTCCGTTAGTAGGGTTTATATGGGGCTTAGGGTAGATTATGGACCGATCTTCAATAAATGCGCAAGCCTGATTTCTTGTCCTATAAAACTATAAAGTATAAAGTTTTATTATGATAGCATTATTTATTGCGATTTAAGGCTTGATAAGCTGTTTTCGGAGAGTAGTCTTTATATGGGGCCTTTGTTAGTTTATGTACAGGTCTTACGAAATTTAACAGTGTGATTTCAAGTCTTATAAAACTGTTACGCACCAAAATCTATTATGATGGCATTATTTATTATAGTTTTAGGCGTACTAAACTGTTTTCCGGGAGTAGAGTTTAAATAGGGCCCAGGGTAAACCATGGGCTGATCTTCATGAAATTTAACACTATGAGTCCAGTCACATAAATCGGATTTGTGCTGAATTTTATATCATTCGGTGCGTTATTTCACCATTTATGCTAGTTTTTGTAGCACAAGTATCAATTTTTTAGGGTGGTTGTTCCACTGCATTTTGATTCATAGCTCTGATCATACTTAAAGGATTTTGCTAGATTTCAATCCCAAACTGCTTAACTACAGCAATTTGACACCAAGTTTGTTCTATTCTTTTGAGTCTTTCGAAAAAATCGTGTTTTCAACAGATGGAGAGACGGACAGACAGACGGATATGGATAAATCGACTTAGAATTACACAAGGTGCCAGAATATATATACTTTATGACGTCTTAGATGTATAACAAAACAGTTTCACACGGAATGACAAATTTAGTATACCCTCATTCATCACTTGTGGTGGTGGAAGGTATAAAAACTCGCGATCAATTGCAACGCGCATATCACTCATTTATAAATTTTCAAATTATTATTTTATATTTAAACATTATCGGCGTTGCCTCATTTAGCTGCAGGCAACACAACGAAGTACAGTTGCAATCCTTAATCGATCCATTAGACTGCAATGCACAGTGGGGTGGTAGACATATTATTTATCACAGTTTGGGAAATTGTGTATCGATTTCAAAAAATAATATAATTTTAAACAATTGTAAAATTTATTCAAGATAAGAGTATTTTGCAAAAAAAAAAATGGCAAAAAAAAACAATTTTCGAGTTTTGTCAATAATCTTAATTATAATGTATGCAGTAAACATCTTATTAATTAATATTATTTAATGAAATGTTGCACCTTAAAAGATTTTTAGCTGCTTAATACAAGTCAACTAAAATTTATTTTACAGTTTTAAAAGGAATCCCACAACTCTCAAAAAACTTTCGAAAATCCCCAAAAATGAGTTTTTTTTTTTGGTTTCTTGGAAATATTTTCCCTACCAAGTGCGCACCACAGGTTTGCCATCACACAATTACCTCAAACCTATTAGGTCATATAAACATTGCTTCAAATTTTTGATTCTAGCTTTGCGATTGAAGAAAATGAGTTATAAATTGAAGATTTGTAAAAAAAGAAGGTCTATTTCAAGAGCGCCTGGAGCCTGCAGTAATTAAATTTTTTTTCAACATTTTTTGCCTAGAAATATTATTTATGACGGAGTTAGCCATTTAAAAAAGTATAAAAAATATATACATATCGCACTTAATCAACAAGAGGGTATTAACTAAAAAATTTTAGAAGAAGCAAAACAACTTTTAATTATTATAGTTATACATTAAAGGCATATAAAAAAGTATTTTTAAAATAACCGATAAGTAGGCAAAATAACACGATATTTTACGTATAAATTTTTTCCAAACACTGAAAAAATAAGAATTTTGAATTAATACCCTCTTGTTGATCAAGTGCGATATGTATGTATGTTTTTTTACGATTGTTATGTTATAAATAAAAAAGAATGAAAATGGCAAAAAGGAATTAAAATTTTTTATAATAATTACTTTTAAACTGCAAACGGTCTCTTTCATAATTCTATCTGTAGAATATTTATCAATTTACTCGTAATTAAAAAAAAAAAAAAATTATTTCGAAAAAATCATGATAAATTTGAATCCAAATCAAAAAAAAAGCAAATTTTAATTTCCAATGTCGGATATTTCCTAAACTTTAACAGATAAAATATGCATGTCGCCAACTTTTTTCTAGAACTCTAGTACATTTCACCGATAAAAATTTTAAATAAAATTTTTAAAAAAATGTTAAAAGCCGGTCTAAAATTAAGAATTCTGGATCTTTTTTAATTTTTGTTACAACCAAGGTGCCCTACTTTATTTTATAATTTTTTCCAAAATCTCTCACTGTGCAATGTCATTGCAATAAACAAATGTTCTAAAGGGCAAATGTGCTAAATTCCTTGTTTGTATTTAGTTTTGTGCTTTGGTTTGTTCTGACATATGTTGTAAAATTTCATGGCCTACAGCTGCCCTGCCCTCGGCCTTAATAAGGCGTCATATATTTTGTTCCCTTAGAGGTCACTCCTCGGAAGTTATGGGGCTTTTTCCTCAATATATTTCTGGTTTGTATTGAAAATTTTGTATGAAAATCGTTGGATACACGATCTCGGACCAATATTTTAATTTAACAAACATTAGCACAAAAGCATAATACCCTTTCCACTATTGTCGTGTGGATATAAATATAAAGCGTTTAAAGTCTATCCAGGAACTCGCACATATTTTCGGAAAAAAAATGCCGGGACATTTGTGCGGGAATATTCCCGGGATTTTTTTATTTAATTATGGCAACTTTACTATGTCAGGAAATATATGTAATATAAAATTCGATAAGTAAGCCAATGTTTCATGTTTGATCCTCTGAAATTTCGAACTTAATTGTGAAAAGAAGAGTAAAAATGTACACCATTTTAAATCTTCTTAAAGATTTAGAGTTATTTTATAAAAACAAAAAAAGTAAAGTTGTCCCTACTTGCTGAAAAAAAATTTATGATTTCAAATGCAGATCAGGTGCTTAAAAGACTTTTTTGGCTATTTCCTGAAAATGCAGTAAATACGTTTTATGTAAAATATCAGTACAAAAGTGAAAAATTAACATCTTAAGGGTTTTTCAAATGCAGCAGCTAGGAATTAAATCTCTAATTCGATTCAAAGAAAATTATTTTCTTTAAAAAAGTAATACAAAATTTTAAAGAAATGGTGAGAAAACTGAAAGTAGTAGAAATTATATAGATCTTATGAATTTTTATTTTTTTTTTTTTTTTTTGTTTTTTTGTTAAAATAAGTTAAGTTAAGTTATATTTTGCACCGTTTTTTATTTCTGGGAAATTAAAAAATAAATCCCGCGAAATTGTAAAGTCCGGGAAAGAAAAACTTTTCTTGTCACGAAAGTCGAGAGGAGTGTTTATAATAACAAATTAAAAATTATAAGAGATAAAAGCTGAAACACCCTAAGCCCGTACAAAGAAAACTTCTTATCCTTTCATCTAGCTTGTCAAAATTTTATACATAACTACATGCTAAATAATAGCTTCATGTGTTACTTGAGGTGTTCAATATTCTATGGCCTATTTTCAAATTTAATTCCAAAAAGGCTAATATTTTTTTAATTTTAATTTTTTTTAATATCGTTAAATCTATTCTCTAGATGATCAATTAATCGAAATAAAAAGGCAACAACCAGTCCATTAATGAATAATGCCCTTGACCATTAATGTGACAATTATTGCTTGACCGAGAAATTCGAGCACACACCCTTAACAATTTTGAAATTGATTTCTGTAATATAATTTTTTTATTCAAAAGGCTCGAAGGTGTAAGATATGGAAAAAGTTTTTTTAAACATCTTTGAGATTGAAAATAAAAAATTTTAAAAATATCTCCCGGTAAACTTGGTTAGGGCAACGATTTAATTTTTAAGGATTTAGGCGACAATGATTTTTTTTTAGCACAAAATTTAAAGTTCATTTATTTTTATTAAGTTACAATTAATGCTATTCAGAGATCAAAGAGTTTTTATCAAAATCGAACTACGCCAAAGGTTAAAAGACAAGGACAAAGGTAAAGTTTTTAACAATTTTGAATTTTGCCATCAATTATTTTTATTATGAAAAATATGGTATCAGAAACCTTTGCCGTGAGGAAACAGGCAGCGATGGTCTACTAATGACGGCATCATTAGCCGGCTGTAGTTGATATATTATAATACCGATATATGTATGTTCTTTTCACCATTTGACGGTAACTCTGTACGCCCAAAGAAAAAAATTTTCAATATGGTCACCTTCAAAAATGCTATTTTTAACGAAATTTTAAAACCGACAGTTATGCTTTGGTTAAGTTAACATGATCGCCACTTAGCAAATTTCTGTCCCAAGTCAGGAACAAAAAAAGAAAAAACATGAATTTTGCAAAATTTAGCAGAAACTATGTGTCACTTATTTGTGACATACTTCAAAGTCACTTCTAAGTGATATGAGTTTTTAATAAAATTGGTTTCACATATACAGTCATGGACGTTAAATAAGTACAAAATCCCTTTATATTTTGATTGTGTTTTTTATCGTAATTTTATGCCTTATTAGACCAATTCTTTTGGTCTGTAAAACTGTCGTCTATGGGTCGGAGACTGGCTGGCTGGAAACGTGGGAGACGACGCCAAGTCTTTACCACTCGGCACGATTTCAAAGAGCAAGAAGAGCTTAGGAAGATAAGGATACTTAACCAAGGGAACCACTCTGATTTACAAAAATAAAACTGTACTTTCCTCTTTCAATTTTTTCGTTACAAGTTCCTTTATTAATTTTTACTTCTTTTCCTTTAATTTACAAAGACAATTAAAACTCAATATAATTGCATTAATTAATTTAAGGAAGCTCGGAAAAATTACGTCTGTTCTCTATGGAGGTAAAACAACGATTCGACTCGCCATGTTTCTCATGCTAAGTAACAAATAAACTTATCGAAAATACATACAAATTCAAAAAACACCTTAAAAGGTAATGCATAATAACAGTGGCGCCTCAAGTTGTCAATTCCGTTGACCCCATGGATGGAAACACCCTTGCCTTTAATTCAGACGCAAACATCCCGCCGGCCTTGCTGTACAGCAATCAAAAAGATCCCCTAGAAATCGAAATCTAAAAAAAAGAAAAAACCCAAACCCCAAAAAAAATTAAAGATAAAGCCAGTAAAATATAAACCAAAAAATCCATTTATTCTCCATTAACCGCTTTACTCCAATGTATATGGTACTGGTGATGAACCCCCTGATTCCTCCATGGTTAGGAAGCCTTCATCCAAAAATACTAAAATTACAGCTAGAAAACTAAAAGATAATAGAAAAATTACAAGTAGATTTCTCCATCTTTAGTTTTATTGCAAAACCAAAAATAAAATTGTGTTACATACAAACTTGTTAATTAAGGTGCACATGATCCAGAAATGATGTACCCAAAAATAGAAAATTGAGCCAATGGTTTGCCAAAAGATCCACCCACAACACCGTTTCTTATTATGCGGGGATATATGTCAGCGCCAAGGGTTATGCGGACCTGAGCGGACACATGAAACTGAGGGTCAGCTAGCTGCAACCCTGGAAATTCGTCAACAATCTTCTCATCTACGCTCTTCTGTGGGACCAAAAGTGAGTGTCTCCGACTAACAACTGCGTATGTTTCTACAGTGGCGCTCATCCCATAACTACCTCGAACAGTGAGTAAACATCTTTCTTTGTTCCCCACACGAACTGTTTTTGATCCTAAGCGATGAACTACATCTTCCGACATGATAGTGGACTCTGACCCTGGATCAATTAAAACTCGCTCAGTTATATACCTCTCTCCTGAGACAATTTTTATCACTGCGGTCGGCTTCAACAACACCATTTGGTTGATTTGATAAATTGGCAACGACATCTCATTTTTCGAGTCCATTCTTCTTTTTACTGGCTTAAGGGTTGCCTTTGAGTTCCCTGAATGGCTCGGAACCAGAGCTCGAGACGTACTAGGTCCGTCACTCACCTGATCACGGGACGAACGAGGTCCCCTGGCCGATTTCTGGGTCGAACTTGGACCACCAATCATTCGAACCGAGGACGAACTTGGTCCCCCGTGCAAACGTTTTAACTTCTTTTGGTTTTTCTTTCGGGAAGACGAACGAGGTCTTGCTCCCGGTTTATGGAGAAGCGTATGATGCATGTCTCCACATCGTTTGCACGCCCCTGTACTTTGACAAGTACGCCAGGTGTGATCATGGCTCAAGCAACCTGCGCAGTATTTATATATGGATACAAGTCTCATTCTCTCGACGTAATCAATTTGCAAAAACTTTGGGCAAAAACGAAGCGGGTGGTCTTCTAAACATACTCGGCAAACCATTTTCTTGGTGGTACGATTACCCTTTTTGTACTTTTTGGGCGAAACCATGTTACTAAAAAATATGATGAATAAACGCAAAAAACTAATAAGTCGGAAGAACTACAAGCTTCACAACTGGTCTGGTAACTAAGCCCCGCGCCGTTCTCAACTCTACAACTCTGACATGACCATCTTTACCAACGTGGACTCTCTCCACCCGACCTAAACGCCATTCGTTCGTCGGTAAATTATCCTCACGAATTACAACCATATCACCAATTTCAATATTTCTTTGCATAAACTTCCACTTATACCGCTTCTGTAAATCCTTTAAATATTCATCTTTCCACCGCATACATAGACGTTGATTTAAGGCCTTTACTCTTTGCCAACGATTTGTAATAGACAAAGGAGTTTCTGCGATTTCAACTTCCGGCGCAGCTAACAAAGGGCCACCAACAAGAAAGTGCCCCGGTGTGAGCACATCTAAGCTCTCCACACTTTCACTTAACGGACACAACGGCCTCGAATTTAGACACGACTCAATTCGGGCTAACAAGGTGGAAAATTCTTCGAATGTATAATTTAAAGTACTAGCAATTCTTCGAAAATGATATTTGAAGCTTTTTACTCCCGCTTCCCAAAGGCCTCCCATATGAGGCGCGCTAGCTGGGTTAAAATGCCATTGCAACCCTTGAGGTGCGTAACCCGCATTCACTTCGGAACCTATTCCCCGAATAAAACTGCGAAACTCAGCTCTCAATTCCCTAGAAGCACCCACAAAATTAGTACCATTATCCGAATAGATATCCTTCGGGTAACCGCGACGTGCTATGAATCTAGCCAATGCCGCCAAGAAGGCAGGCGTTGACAAACTACTTACGGGTTCCAAGTGAATCGCTTTGGTAGCGAAACAGACAAAAACACATACATAACCCTTAGTTATCAAACAGGCTCGTCCTGTATAATTTCGGATATTAAACGGCCCAGCAAAATCAACCCCAGTGACGTTAAATGGCCTAGAAATAATTGTTCGCGCCGTAGGTAGAGCTGCCATAATCTGATTGTGTGTCGCCTTTCTTTGAATTACACATATTTTACAACGACTTATCGTTGTTTTAATTACGTTCTTCGCACGGGGAACAAAAAATTCAGTCCTTAGAACCCTTAACATTAACTGGTTTCCCCCGTGTAACGTAATTCTATGAATGAAATTGATAATGAGCCTAACCAAGTGACAATTCGTAGGTAACAAAATTGGAAACTTTTCGTTATAAGACAAATTCGCCGCATAAGCCAAACGACCTCCAACTCTGATTAAACCCCGTTCATCTAAAAATGGATTCAAATTTAAGAACTTACTCTCAACAATAGGCTCTTTTCTTGATAACTTATAATATTCCGTCGAAAACGATACCTTTTGAGCAACTATTATCAGCTTTTCTTTGACCGAGTTAATTTCTTCCAATGAAATTTCCAGCGACGTATACCGTGGTTCTTTAATTTTCAACATAACATTAATCCCCCGCATTACATACGCCATTACACGTAATGCACGAGAAAATGACGAAAAGTTTTCAGTCAAGTCACAGTGAGATTCAAAATATGTGAAAAAGGCTTTATGAACTCTTTGCTCCTCCTCGGTACCAAAATCTTTCCCTAACGAAGATTCCCAACAACCGGAATTAGAATGAAGCCATGAAGGCCCATGCCACCAAAGGGTATTCTCAGCCAGGTCCTGAGGTCGAACACCTCTACTTAATAGATCGGCTGGATTATCATTGGAACTTACATGTCCCCAACAATCCTTTCCAACTTTTTCCACTATTTTCGAAACCCTATTAGCCACGAAAGTTGTCCACGAAGTAGGCGGTTTCTGTAACCACGCCAACACAATCCTGGAATCACTCCAGGCAAAAACCCTTACCCCATTTTCATTAAAATTCAGATCCTTCCTTATTATGTCAATCAAATCAGTCAAAAGCGATGCACCACACAGCTCCAATCTTGGCAACGAAACAGTTTTAAGGGGCGCTACCCTTGACTTAGCTAACACCAAGTTAGTATTAACCGAACCATCTGCATGCACGATCCGAACATAAACACAGGCACCATATGCCTTTTCGGATGCATCCGAAAACCCGTGAACTTCCAGTTGAGCAGTGGGTTTGAACCCAACCCACCGAGAAATTTTAATATTATCGATGGCACTATAATCCAAAAGAAATTGTCTCCATCTACTAGCACTTTCTTCTAATAAAAAGTCATCCCAATCAGTCTTGTCACACCAAACCTGTTGCATCAACATTTTTGCAATAATAACAATAGGGCCCAACCAACCCGCAGGATCAAAAAGTTTGGCAATGATTGACAGAACTTCTCGTTTAGTAAATTTTTCCTTTAAAGTAATTGAAGCTGCCACAAAATAAAATTGATCCGCCTTAGCATTCCATCTCACACCTAGGGTTTTAGCGGTACTCACATCTTCTATCTCCAAAAAATTTTCACGTAATAAATGGTCTGCTGGTAACCCTTGCAAAATTCTACTATCGTTAGATGTCCATTTCTTCATAGAAAACCCTGCCGATGATAATGCCGTTATTAATTGATCACGAGCCTCAATTGCCAACGAAATTTCATGAGTTCCAGCTAACGCGTCGTCAACGTACATCATACGACGCAAAATCTTAGAGGCTAACGGCAAGTCTTCTTGAACATCATCAGCCAATTGCAACAAAGTCCTTATCGCCAAAAAAGGAGCACAATTAACACCAAAAGTGACAGTCTTCAATTCAAAATCTTTTAAATCACTACTTGGATCTTTGCGAAAAACTATACGTTGAAAGGAAGTCTGTTCGGAATCTAAAAGTATCTGCCGATACATTTTTTCTATGTCCCCATTAAAAACATAGCGATAAAAACGCCATCTAATTAAAAGCAACGTTAAGTCATTCTGCAAAACTGGGCCTGCATATAGAATGTCATTCAAACACATCCCTGAAGATGTGCGACTTGAAGCGTTAAAAACTACCCTAACCTTAGTAGAGGAGCTTTCTGGTTTAAATACTGCATGATGTGGCAAATAGTATGAACTTGGCATTTCTGTGTTATAAACTGGAACCATATGTCCTAATTCTTCATATTCAGCTAAAACATCGTCGTAAACTGCTTTAAGTTCAGGATTTTTCAAAAGCGAAGTCTCATTCCTTAAAAATTGTCTGCTTGCCTTTTCCCTGGACGAACCAAGCTGCTTATCTTTCAAAAATTGTGGCCTAAAAGGCAACGACACTACATACCGACCATCATTATTTCTCCTTGTAGTTTTCCTATACAACTCTTCACAATATTTGTCTTCAGGTGTTAACCCCGACACCTGCGGGGGCTCCTCAAGTCGCCAAAATTTCTCCATTTGCTTATCTAAGCCAATGTTTGTATAGAAAGACCGAACCGTTGAAAGGGTTTCTGATTTATCCGTTATAGATCCAATTAAAACCCAACCAAAATAGGTTTCATGCCCCATCAAATTCCCAAACACCCTTTGTCTGGAACCATCAAGCATTATTCTTGGATAATAGTCAGACCCAATTAAGATATCAACTGGACGACTTGTTGCCAAATTCGGATCGGCTAACTGAATGCCTAAAGCCGATCGCAAACTAGAATTATTTATGGATTTATTTGGCAAATTACCAGTTAATTTGGGTAATACTAAAGCAGACATTTTAAGTCTAAATTGCCTATCAATACGCGAGCCAATTATAAACGCACATTCCCTTACAGCACGGCCTGGACTAGCACCATTCAAAGAAGAGATTTCTATATTTGTTGCCCTTGTAGGCAGATTGAGTTTTCTTTGAATTTTCTCCGATATAAAGCTTGACTGAGAACCTGGATCTATAACAGCCCTCGCCACAAAAACTTCATTACGACAAATAAGATTTACCAGCGCCGTTCCTAAAAGAATCTGTTCTGAAGTAGAAGCAAAACAATTTTGGACGAAGCTTGAAGGCTGAACTGTTTGGCCATTATTTTGACCATTTGATATATTTGCAGCTGAAGCAAGCCCAGGAGCCTCTTCATCTTGACTGCCTGACGTACTGGCAGATGTAGCAGCCACCAAAATCTCCCTATGAAGCATAGAATGATGCTTTAATTTGCACGTAGAACAACTAAAATTACTCTTGCAATTGTATAATTTGTGGCCCTCAGACAAACAGTTAATACACAAATTGTGTCTCTTTACCGCCATAAATCTTTCATCTGGATTCATGTTTATAAATTCGGAACAAAATCTTATTAAATGATCCTTTGAGCACAAGGGACAGGTCCTTTTTGAGACACTTGTTTGATAACTTCTAACCTTTGCCCCGTTCCCATCAAAGGACCCTGATCTGTTCTCCCTAATGGGTTCAGAACGGTTCATATTCGAGCCTTTCCTTAGAGCCGTTCCACCTCCTGGTCTCCTTTTATCGGACTCTTCAAAATTTCTGAGATCAAAAACAGTCTCTAATGATTGAAACCGCGCTGTCAAAAAGTCATCTAAGTCCTTCCATTTAGGTATTTCCTTTTTATTTTTGACAGATTGTTCCCACAACGATAAAGAAAGAACTGGCAAATTTATGGAGCAAAAAAACACAAAAATTGCATCCCAACCCGAAATATCTACCCCATTCAAAGTTAATACAGAAATACAATTTTTTATTTCCCTTTGAAGGCGTTTTATGTCCTTGGCACATTCCGATCTTACTGGAGATAAATTGTACAAAAGTTTCAGCTGGTTATTAACTAAAATTCTTTTATTCTCATAGGTATCAACTAAATTCTCCCAGGCTCCTTTAAACCCCTCGTTAGTCCAATCTGAATCACTAACGATATCCTGAGCATCTAGCCTTGTATACTGTCGCAAATAACACAACCTTTGCACATCAGTCAGTTCCTCACAGTTAATATAAATTGCCGTGAACATATCACGAAACGTAGGCCATGACTTATAATCACCCTCAAAAACTTCTATTCTACAAGGAGGCAAATTTAGAAAATGGCTTGAGGGCCGACTTACTACAGTGTTTGAAACACTGTTAGCCCCTGCATTACACTGTGTTGATGAAAGGACAGATTTATTTATAAAGCTTTGGGACAGTTCACCCATTTGGGCAGCAACTGTAATGTAAGCCAATCTACATTCTTTATATAAATCTTTTGCACTTCCACAGTCCTCATCGGAGTCTTCAATTATATTGCTAGTAGCAAAGGTTTCATAAGCTAGCCTAACTTTCTCCCATAAGTTCTTAAGTTCCTCCTTCTGAAGATCAACTCCGGAAGCAGTCTGATTCAACTGAGATGCTCCGAGAAAGTCGGTTTCAAACTCTAACAAAAGAGCTGCTAGTTTTTCAAACTTTACTAAGTTGTGGGATTTTACCATTTCAATTTCACAAAAATTCCGTTATAATTCCACAATTGTTACACCCCGAATTAAATCCGATTCAAAATATATCCCTCGCAACAAAATAATGTTCCGTATTAATAAATAAAATCAAAATATTGAACAAATCAAAACTATTAATTAAAATTAAAAAAGTGCTAAAAATTTAGGTTCAATATTAAAGTACCAAACTTAAAAATATTTAATTAAAGGTATCTAACCGATTTGATCAAGTCCAATGTCTATTTAAACACCCACAAGTATTGCAGCAGCTTTAATCACACTATCAAACCTCCAAAAATTAATTTCGGTTACAAGCATGTACCCATGTATTTTCGAAACTTTCGACAAATTCAATGAATTCACCCAATTTTATGAACCACAAAAATGTCTATTTATCCACACCAAAACTATACATATGTATATTTAAATATCTCTAGTTCATAAACATAACACCGATAAATCATTACCGCCTTAACCAAAATGTACCCACACACAATCTCGAATTAACAATTTTACCTAGCAAACGTTAGGTAAACTTACGAACACCCATGGAACACTGACAATCCCCAAATAACTTATCCAAACGAAAACTATAGGTTAAGCAAACCGACTGAACTACAAAACAGTGTTCAATAAATTAACCGCTTGTATTAAAACTCGAGTTATCCAATAAAATCTTGAATATTCCGACCCGCAATTGTTCGACGATGCATGCGATTTCCAATAAATTGCAACACAATTTTAATAATCACAATAGTTAGTAAAATTTAAAATAGAACATACCTTGATATACTGATTGTGCTACCGAATGTAAGGTGATTCGATTGAGACTGTTGGATGGATGTAATGTTGTTTAGGTAAAGGCTTTAATTGACGATATTTCGGTCGGCTGGTGGCAATGAAGATGATTACGACGACTATTACAATTTCTCATTGACTTTAGTACCAAGTTTATTTTACCAACTGTTACACAAGAATGTGGGGATGTTTCCCGTAAAATATTTGTGGGTCGTATATTTGTTGTATTGTACCTTGTTTATCGTGTGATATTATAATTGTCTCGCAAGTTTCCGGGTTATTGGCTACATACAGAATACACTAGGAGATCTGCGCCAAATAGTTAAATTTTCTTATATATGTATGTATATAAAAATTCCATTTGTAACACGTTCCCTAAAATTAAAGAGTCAGGCACTTGTCTGTGTTTAAGTTATTCCATCAGACACAAGAATCTTCACTTATATTTTTATACGTTCATATATTTATATGAACCCCAAAACTATGAATTTTTCGCAATTAATTTATTAAAAACTACTAAAACCAAATTTACCGCACTAAAAAAAATCAATTACAGAAAATGGTTGTTTCTTTATTTGACACTAATATGGCGATGTCAATACATCAACCAAGAATGACATCTGTCACTAAGAACAGAGTGTTGCAAGTAACACATTAGTCACTTAGGTATGGCCGTCAGAGTTGTGTGTCGATAATAACGTTCTTAACAGCCCAGGCACAAACCTTTTTCTTATCCAGACCAATAATACTGGGTAAGTGCCAAGGGTTTTAACCAACAAATTTATTTTTGCAATACTTTGTGTGGTTTGTAACAAAATTTTACAACACAATAAAAAGGTAAAAAATTTAAAAGTAAAAGTATCACCTTTTTTCCTTAATTCCAAAAATCCAAAAACACTTCACAAGATCCGGTTCGATTGGACCAATAAAACTGTCGTCTATGGGTCGGAGACTGGCTGGCTGGAAACGTGGGAGACGACGCCAAGTCTTTACCACTCGGCACGATTTCAAAGAGCAAGAAGAGCTTAGGAAGATAAGGATACTTAACCAAGGGAACCACTCTGATTTACAAAAATAAAACTGTACTTTCCTCTTTCAATTTTTTCGTTACAAGTTCCTTTATTAATTTTTACTTCTTTTCCTTTAATTTACAAAGACAATTAAAACTCAATATAATTGCATTAATTAATTTAAGGAAGCTCGGAAAAATTACGTCTGTTCTCTATGGAGGTAAAACAACGATTCGACTCGCCATGTTTCTCATGCTAAGTAACAAATAAACTTATCGAAAATACATACAAATTCAAAAAACACCTTAAAAGGTAATGCATAATAACAGTGGCGCCTCAAGTTGTCAATTCCGTTGACCCCATGGATGGAAACACCCTTGCCTTTAATTCAGACGCAAACAGTCTGCAATGTTGCACAACGACATCTAGTTTCCGTTAAACAAAAAATATAATCGTTATTCTTTTTTTTATGCTTTGATTTTTGATTTTTGTCATAAGTTGAATTCGGCTTTAAATTTTCTTAAGTTTGTGTTGTTCAAGCCAATTTTTGTAAAAAATTAGATGTTGAAAAGATTGCACGCCAGAGGATAAGCGCAATATCTTCAACATATGAAATGATGGAAAAAGGCGGCAAAATTAAAAAAGGTAGACAATTGTTTCCGGTACTATTTAAAACTTTTAAAAACTTTGTATAAAATCGTCTTCTTCTTTTATTGTATTTAACACCAAGTTTCCGTTTCTTACGTTCTTAAAGAATTTATGTCTGCACCACATATTTTAATAGAAACTGTAAATTTGTACATTATTTTGAACGAGAGCAACCAAACAATTTCAACAGGTTAACGTAGTGTTTTCAAACTATTTAATAATTTTTTCACTTTTTCATATTAAAGTTCTACGTAAAAGCGTTAAAAGTTTTTTAAATGAAATTGAGCAGAAATCGATTGAATGCAGAAACTTTTCCATACATAATAGAATCATGAACTATTGACCAATTTGTATTTTTCATAAAGTTCAATTACCAATTCGCTCATAGTTTTTTTTCAAGTTTATTTTGCATATTGTATTTTTACTCTTTTTAACTTTTTGTTGAACATAAATTGGCACAAAGGAAGGTACATTATTTATGGTCCAATTTTTAAACCATTCAATTAAAATGGCCTTGTATTTTTGTGACATTATAAAAAAAAAAAATATATTTTGTATGGTTAAAGAATAATTTAAGGTTCTTTTGCAAATAAATGAATGACTTATGCGAGTAAAAGAAAAAAATTTTAAATTATGTATTATTTTTAGTGAAAGGGTCAATAATATTATTTTAAATGAAGGCATGTGGAAGTAATTCACATTGAAGGATCTTAGATAACACTGGTCGGCAAAAAATCGTTGCAAATAAAAATATTTGGAATATAAAGATTTTACGGTTCTAACTTCAAATACATTTTCAGTTCGCATGAAACCAAGAAACTTGATTAACTCTCAATCGACTTAGCCAGCTACCTCGGTATGTTTATCGGTCTGCTCCTTAACCTCTATGGCTGTGGAAAACAAGCTCACTTTTAAAAGATCTAGCAGAAAAGACACAATTTATGTATTAAATTGTTTTTTTTATTATGCTTTAGGGCTTTCACAATTTGAATGGCAACCGCTTGTTAATTTTGTTTTAAAGTAATAGTTGGCAAAAAGAAATTAATTGAAGACTGAAGCTTAAAATCCGTTTTATTTAAGTCGCCAGGTGGAAAAACGAAAGAATGCCTCAGGGCATCCTTGCCTGTTTATGGTAAAAATTATATACAGGCAGAATTTTATTAATAAAATAACTTTTATTCAAAAAATACATTTTTTTTAGAAAAAAAAGGAGGTTTGTCTTTGCGGATGCTTCCCATCAAAAATATACTTTCGGGATCACGCAGAGTCTCGGGATGGAAAACTCTGGAAATGCAATTAAAGGGTTGATTTTTCACTACTTCTGGAAGAGTTTGGCAGGAGGGAGGCCAATGTCTAAGTGCTGTTGCTACGCAATAGATGCTGCAAGCATTTTTCCAAACGCAGCAGAGGTTAAAAAGCTTCAGCTCCCAAATAAGGTACGAGTGTATTATCTCGCCGGATAGTGCACTCAAATTTCAACCTATGTGTGTTGGTTGCGATCAGACTCGGGCACCGTTGGTAATCTCATTTTTAGTCACCCAGTTGTTAAGATCCTCCATGGAGCAGGTTTTAGGGTAGGTATCCATGTAAATCTTTTCCATGTTCATCTTTCTCAGTTTTCTCAGAACTTTAAAACCAAATCCTAAGGAACGATTTCAAGTGTTTACGGCAAATTAAGTACGATAGCTTAATATCCTTAATGTGATTGTATGGTCTTAAATTAACAATAACATTATCCAAAGTATAATTAAATTGTCGATATTGAAGTCTAACTTTTTTTTAAAAAAATTTAAACGTTTATTTTAACCAATACTTCGACACTTCTATGAGTACCTTCTTCATGGTTTTTTTCTTTCTTATTTAACAAAATTTCAGAATTTTTTTTAACAACATACATATCGCTCATTTCGTGCAAGACCGTCACAACTCAAAATTTGGCATTTTCGAGTTAGTAATGCAGAAATGTTCTTCTCTTAAATCTCTACAAATTGATCTAAGAACGGAGAGAATTATCGAAAAAATAACGGTAATACAGATGCTTGTGACGCCTCGTAACAAACTTGAGCAATTAACATCAACAAGGTCACATTTCAGTTTGTGTTTGGCATTCCTCTTGTACATGTGGTTTTCTTTGTAGCAAAAAAAGAGACATTTGATTTTATAACTGTATTTTATTGAAAGAGAAGGTAAAAAATTATAGGTTGGAATCTTAAAAAGACTCTCCTGTAAAGTTTCAGATTTTGAGTTGTGACGGTCTTGCACGAAATGAGCGATATGTATGACAAATTAAAAAAATGTTTTGAATTATATACAAAAATATTTTTTTAATTCAAACTTGATCTATAACAATATAAATAAATTTTTAATTTCCGATTCTATTTTAATAACTTAAATGTCTAAAGTTTTGTACTACATTGTTGATACTGTTGTAACTTGTAACATTTCTAACATAAATCTACGTTTATAATTATGTTCTGTATTTAACCCCTCGTCTTGCACATGAGTGTAGCCAGACCTTTTTCAATTTGAACTGTTAAAAATGTAAAAAATGATAAATTAATAAATATATTTAACACTCAGTTGGAGACTTGAAATTGCAGTCCCCTTCTAGCATTTAGTTGACTATAAACATTTAAAAAATTTATCCTGGGGAGGATATAAAAGGAAACTTAATCGAATATTTTACTGCACACATCACATACGTAACATATATGGTCTGGTCAGACCCATATATATTTTGTATTGAAGATGCTGTATTTTTAAAATTTTTTCTTGCTGTTTTAAATTATTTTTTGTGTAATTATCTATTATTATTTATTTAAATCTATTTTAATCACACAAAAGAGTCACTCCATCTAGTTCTCAATTTGGAAAACAAACCAATAAACACACTAACTAGTAACTCACGTAACTCGCATTCAGATGCTGATTTTTACATGCGAAGAGCGGAGGCTAATGGTTTATGACATGAGAAAGCTATTGAAGAAGGGTTTCAAACTCAACCGTTCATCCGAAACTAAAATTAATGGGGTCATAAAATTGAATGTATCGTGTGATTCTCAGGATGATGGAGAAGAACTACGTTAACAAAAAAGTAAACCAAACTCTGCTAATGATTATTTCTGTGGTAAAGATGGAAAAAATCGAATAAACAGTACGAAGGTGTTGGTATATGCTGCGTCAAAAAAATTATGATATTGGAAGTTTGGCCATTGGTACAAGACTTAATTTCAATTGAGTTGTTCAAGAGATTTTGCACACCAAATATTGCATTTTTAATCATCACTAAAACCAATTAGTATGGAAAAAATTAAACCGAAACCGATGATCTTGACACAAAACCCAAAGTTTAAGAAGACTTGACCTCGAGTAAATTAGATGCATTAATCGTAATCTTGCTGGCTGGTGGTATTTCCCACAACAGTACTCTAAATTTTGAAGCGTTCAGATAACTTATAGAAGAACGATGTCTTACTACCGCCTGATTCCACTCAATACACCGATAAAGCAGTCTAAATTGTCATATGGAATTTTTGAATGAAATCAAAAATGTTATGTTTCAGCTCTTAAAGCCGGACTGTAATAGTGGTCGCACAATTGTCTCAGTTATTTTTTCATATTAGAAGGCTTTGTAAGGCGCTATCAAACTTCCTATTCCTATTATCATTGTTTGGATTCCATTAAGATTTTTTTTTAAATTGAAGTAAGTAAATTTGGAGGAACAAATGTGCCACAACAAAAATTAAAAAAAAAATGTATATGTCTATTTACTTTTAACTGTACATTACTTAAAGTACTGTGAAGGCGAGGCAATTAAATCTCCAGCAATATCCCAGCAAAAACTTTACTTACCTGGTAAGTTAGCAAGTAATATTGGAGATATATGAACAGTACTTATTTTTCGGCTGAATAACTACTTATTTTTGTTCGAGTTGTCCACAGAATTCAGAAGTTACAATACACTTACTAGAAGTCAAAAAATATCAAGTTATTATTTAACTACCAGTAAGTTGAATTGCAAGTACTTACAATTGCAAGTACTCAAATATCCATAACTGAAAATTACTTACTCAGGTCATTACTAGCAAGTACTTATTGAGGTTTTCATAATAATGACAATTGTAATGACAACTACTTACCAGGTAACGTATGAAATAACTACGACCTATTACCAAAATTCAAAAAGTTTTTCCTATGACACTGGCTACCTCTAGTATTTGCTTAAAAAGGAACGATTGTCCAACGAATTGCTTCTTTTAATATCAATTAATATTAATATTCAAAATCAAATATTCATATACTCAAAAATTTATTTTTTTTTTTTTTTGATAAGTGTGCAGATTGCCATATTCTAATAGGTCGATAACAGGTAACAACTGAACTAAATATGAGCGCCATTGGCTGCTTTCGCTGCTGGCAACTCAACTTAAGTTCTGTTGTCAGCCGTTGCTAAGAAAATCTATAAGCCTAATACTTTTTTTTATTGGGCCTATTTTTTATTACAAATAAAATGGTACAATGTATATAATAAATAAATATAATCTGTATATATACCAGAGTTCCGAAGAATTCATATATGATCGCCGATATTTAACCATTCATGAATTTTTTCATAATTGAGAAATGTAAAACGTGTAATTTTTTTTCAAAACCATGAATGAATTGTGAATTTTCCAATTCATTGCACAGAGGGTCACATGTGTTGTTTTTTGTGTTGATGAATTATCCCTACATCTAATATCGGATCTGTGTCGTGCTAGTCTAGTTTTAAGCTTGTTCTTTTAGTCCCAACGAATACTTGATTGCATATTTTAGTGTTGTCCCCCAAGCATTTTATTTTGTAGATTAGAGTTGATTTATCCTTGTTGCCAATCTTACTCTTTGTATTTGAAAAAAGTTGTCTGAGAATGTTATTTATTTTTGAAGCTGTTTTATATTTTTCTTTGCTATTAATTCCAGATTTCTGAATACGTTCCGCAATTTTTGGCACGTAGGTCATTGATCTATATATTGTATTAGAGTCATTTGGTATTGCTATTTGTTTACTGTTCTTATTTTTATAAATTAGTTTTTTAATAATATTTTTCGGGAACGAGTTTTTTCCTAAAATATCAATTATTTTACGTAAATTTTCTCTATGGAATTGTCTATCACTGATTGTCAACACTCACTTGCAGTATTCATGATTATACTCATTGGCACGAAAAATAATTAATTAATAATTCTTCCCGACGAATTTGGGGTACGTTCGTAAATGCAGTTGCTGCGCATCAGTAAAGTTAGATTTTCCTAAAAGCATTACTTGTTAGAAACTTAGCATCACTGTCATAGGTAAAAAGTTTTTTTTATGCAGTGATGCCGCAGCTCTGCAGCAAATTTTTGCAATTCAGAAAATTAACTGATGCAATAACTTTTGATATAAAAGATCTCGTTTAATTTTTCTTTTTTGATGCTTTTTCTTGTTATTTATAAGAAAACTGTCCCATTTTGTTTCAATATATTCAATAAAATTTGTCATCACTATTGTTAATAACATTTTTATTATTATTTTATGTACAGTTATGAAACTTTTGAAATTTAGCCCATGTTCAAAAATTAAAACTTTGCACTGCTGTTGTGCAGTAAAAAAGCATCAGCATCACAACTGCAACTTGTGATCACGCATCAGCAACAAAATTTTGCATCACTGCAGCAGTGATGTACAGTTTTTATGAATTTACGAACGTACCCTTGGATTTTGATACCAGGCAACTTTAATCTGATTCCCTCTCATGATGATGGTTACCGATGGTTGGCGAAATATTGAATAAAATAAATAAATAAAATAAAATATTTTTAAAACAGACCTCGGGCCTGATTATTTACATAATTTATACATATTATATAAATTATATTTTCCACTTTCTCAAGAGCAACATGTTATGGATCATTACCAAGTACACCATTATAAGTTATAAATATATTAATTTTATAATTACCCGTAACATGTTTCCAGGCAATCATAGTGTGGTTGTAGCTTCTTGATGGAGGACTAATTTAACCATAATAGTATTTCCTGCCAAATTTATATGAAAGTAACCATAATATGTTTAAACACTTTTTGTTATTAATAGTTTTTTTAGAGTTGACCACATCGGAAAATGGTTTTCCTTTATTTTAGCCTATTAAAATGTAAGATAATTTTCCCAGAATCAAGGTATTAACCCTTTTGAGGGTCAAAAATAATTTTTGGCGAGATAAAAATCTGAAAATTTGTATTTAATGTAATGTCATGGCGCCGAAGCCGGGAAAAAAATAGTTTGCAACTCCCCTGATTTTTAGGGCATGCCGAATATATTCAAAGTTTACCTTCAAATTTAATTTTGCAATATTTTTTTTTTAAGAAAATACTTATTTACACATGTATCAATACCTAAAATTTGTTTTTAATATCGCCTGGTTCCCAAATTATTATTTTTTCTTTCTTCCTAAATCTAAGCTTTTTACAAACTTCCTGACTGGGGTACGACAATGCACTCAATAATAAGAAAAGAAAGTCAATGGGTACTAACTATAATAACAATTAAAATATCAAAAGTGTCCCTCTTTCAGATAAAACAAAAAAAATATATTTAACTGTACATTTGTATAGTTTTAAGCGCGTAGAAAGAGCATTAATCAAAAATAAAATCAGTTTTAATAAAAATTTAATCAACTGAATTAAACGTTTGTTTATATCAATAACATTACTGCCGACAATGTTGTTAATATCAAAAAATATTTAATTGACACTAATAATTTGTTTACTGGTGCAAATTTAAGTAACTTTTTAATTAATGTCACAATTTTTTAATTGAAATAAATTTTTTTCTTGTCTGTACAGTCATAAATGTTATGAACGTGTTGGAGTTTTTGTCAAAATAAAATCTGTTTAATTTAAATATAAATCGTAATATATTAATTTGAGGCTCCAATAAAACACAGTTCTCAAAAATAAGTACTACCTTAATAACCCTCTTAATATTTCTGGTATTGAGATAAAATGAGTTACAAATCACTGTTATCAGTGATAATGAGAATTGTCAATATTTTATGGATTTTGTGGTAGACTCTACCACAAGTCCTAAAGTCACTCAAAAATGGTATAGCAAATCATATTATAGAAAAACAAAAAATCAATTTAACTATATTAGTTCGGTCTTATATTTATAGAAGATGCTTTAATCATTTATTCGACTCTAAATAAAACTGTAAATTTTGGAAATGATCTAAAAAGTTCAATTAATTCGTTTTTAATTATACTCTATTAACTAGAAGTGTTTTACTTTTTCTAGTTTTCGCGTTTTCTATAATTGATTTACAAAGACTACTTAATTGCTAAAATAAAACCTCAAATATCGTTTACATTTCATGTTCAGATTTTGTGTTGTTCCTTTGCTATTCCAGCGTCATTTTCACCTTTGCTGATTATACTCGAATAATTTTTAATGGTAGTAGAGGAAAAACAGCTTAGGAGAAAAAAATATTTACCTCTTCATTGCTACAATTTGCCAGAATTCAAGTAGAAAAACAACAAGGGCAAGATATACTCGCTGTTTTATTTTATATTCGCGTCATTAATATCAATTTGTTAGCAAAAATAAGTTACGTTACGTATTGTCTAGAACTTGTGCATAAGTATGCGTGTGTATGATTATATCCCAACGGTAAATATTAAAAGAACCGGTAGTGAAAGAGCCTTCTTAAGGCCTCTATTCTCCTTTCTTAAAGATTCGTTTCCTCTGATATCCTGCCCTTAGAAATATGCCTTCTTAGGTATTAATTTCTTCTAAAAAGACCTTACAAAGTATTTATTAGACATTCGCTAATTTCTTATTTAATAAGGTAAAAACGACGTTGTTCAGTTTTATAGCCTATTTCCGATGTGCGAAAGAATTCTTTCGTTCGCATAACTTCATTGAAAACAAAAACAAATTTTTACACTTTGTTTTTGTTTTCAATGTAGTTATGCGAACAAAAAAATTCTTTCGTACATTGGAAATAGGCTATTAATTTTTTTTATTCTTAGCCACATTCATTACTCCCTTCTTGTGAAAGGGACAGAAGTTGTTCTATTTGTATATATAATTTTTAGCTACTTACTCCTACAAAAACACAACGTTGCAGATCAGCTGTTCCGTTCTCCTGATCAAGCTTATGTATAAACAGGTACTCTTACGTAATCTACTTTGCGTTTTTTCCGTTTTTACGTATCAGCTATGAAAGAATTTTTTGCTTAATTCTGTTTATTGATTAAGCGAAAATTCTTATTATTTTATACGAAACTCACAAACAACAAAAGCTAATATTTATTAATTATATAAATTTGGCAAATTCTCTGCTTTCCTTTTAACTACCAACCATTGAAGTCGACCGCAAAATTCTTTATATATCCTTTTAAAAGTATTTCATCTGAAAGCCTTTTAGAGTTCCTGAAAGAAGAAAGGACTGTGGAAGGGATTGCTCCCAATGACAAAGTGTGCAAACAGTTAACAAGACTAGAATGCGGCGAGAAGTGCTTGTGTTTGCTAAATAAGGCCTTTTATTAGGCCTCTATACTCATTCTTTTTACCGCTGGATATGTTTTATACTATTAAGCTGAAAGTATGTGCTAGTTAGTGAGTTTTTTTTATACGAAATATACACAGTTAAATACATAGTGTTGAAATTATACTTACACCCATCTGAATACTCCATCTTTACTTACCTCAGAACCAACATTTTTGCAAACCGCAGCGCACATTAATCACTATAAAATATTTTCTTCGTTTTTTGGTAAAGCAAAGAAGAAGGCGGAAGAAACTCGATACAGACACACACAAACAAAACGGAAATCATGGTAAACTTTAGTTAATGACTCTGAATAATTCTTTAATGTTTATTAAATTATATGAAACTTATAATTAACTTGTTGCAATACTTGGTAAGTTATTTCAATATATAATTATTTATTTTACTTTTGATATGCAATTACATGAAAAATAATAAATAAAGTCTATAATAAAAACTAAATGGTGGAATTACTATGATGACTTCATTTGTTAAACGGAAAATGTCATTTAATGACAGTAATTTTTATATGTTTCAAATTATTTTCAAATAAGAAGGTAATGTGTACTCTTTATTATTATAGTTTCATAACTGACGATAGTTCCCATATAATATGATGCATTTAACGATAATAATTTTAACATGCAGATAATTAAACATTACAATTTCTTTATAATAAGGGCGCAGTTGACCATATATCCCATTTCCAAGAATTAGTTTAAACTTGATAGATCTCTCAAAACTAATAGTACTGCTTAAATATTGCACTTACAAATTTTTTGTTAACAAAAATATGTTACTCCAACAAATTTGAGTAAGAAGTGCCTATTTGTATGTAGCTCGTACAGAGGTTGATATCCAAAAGTCGTGGCAAAATTTAACGCAATAAACTTAAATTTAATATTTATGAAATACTTCATTAAATCTCCTACTTCCAATAATTAATTTAACACATGTGAATTTCTGAAAAAATAACAATAAGGTTGGAGTTTTAGTCCCTTCTCTGCTAGACGTAAAGAAGGTGTCACGCTTTTGTCGAATCGATGTGATGCTTGTGATCAAGTACAGTCCCCAATTTTAAGAACTATATAATTAGAACATAACAATGGAGTTTTTATAAATTAAAACAGGTCTTTTAAGATATTAATACAGAAACTAACTGCTAAGAGTAACTCTTATGTAAGTGCAGCTGAATCCACAAAATTTCGGACGAGGGCAAATGGATGATCTTTGAGCTCAAAGTGGTGGCAAAACGGAAAAGCTTTAAAAAAAAACTCCATAACTGCCAGACAGTCACTACTAGAGAGGCAAAATATATGACCGATCCCCTTAGTTTTTCTTTCCCGACATTTTTCCCGAACAATCTCTCATACAAAGTTAAAAATTAGCCCTACAGATCCTAGGATGCCCTTAGACGGTTCAAATATATGACCGACCCGACCCGACTTCATTTTTCAACCCTTACATTTGTTTCCAACATACCTATCCGCTGTCTTCATTGCTTAAGGGATTTTTAATTTATTATGCAATTGTAACTTTTATTAAGCGTAAAAATGCATCGCGCTTGCTCATTAAAAGGGTATTAACTTAAAATTTTTCAGTAGAAGCAGACCAATTCTCAAATTAGTATTAACCCATTAAGGACGGAAGGGTATTTAAATATCCAAAAACAGAGCCATCGTAAAAAAATTCTGGCTAACTTCAGGTAAGAGGTATCAGAAATTGGTTTTTACAGAAAGATAAAGAAAGGATCGGACTAATAAAAAAAATTTTGAAGTTAAATTTAACCCCATTCTATTGTGAAAGTTAGCGGCTTAAAAGTTAGAAATATTTCAAATTTAGAAAAAGTGAACCACAACGGCTCTAGAAAAATGGGAGAGTAGAAATTCGAAAAAGAGTTGGATAAAATATTCAGTAAATTGGGCCCATCAGGAAGACTACAGGATTTATTCAATGACATGGGTATTTAAATACCCACAACGGCTCTGGAAGAATGGCAGTGTAGAAAATCGAAAAAGCGTTAGAAAAAAATATTCAGTAAATTGGGCCAATCAGGAAGACTACAGGATTGATTCAATGACATGGGTATTTAAATACCCACTTCGCTGTTAGGGGGTTCAAACCACACATTTTTTTTAAATTTTTTGGTAAGTAAAAATGCGTTGTTTTATTTAAAAAGAACTATTTATTAATAAAAAATAAAGAAATAAATATCTTAAATGTAGTTTGTTATTGACAATTTCATCAACCGCAGGTAGATTCGCATTGTCATCCTCATAAACGTATTCTATCTCAAACTGGCCAGCCATTTCATGATGCCACTCTTATTCTTATTCTGATGCCACTCTTTAGAAAAATCAAATTAAACTTTTTAAAGAAAGCGAGCTAGATTTTGAGTCAATGGCGACTTTAATTTAATGAACCATTAGTTAGTTTTCGACTTCAACGCCCAGCTCGGGCAAAATAATACGTTGGAACAATGACATAGAATGGCGAACTTTTCTCTAAATTCTACCATGACCAGATGGGAACGTTGTTCCCATACAATCGAATCCACAAGGCCACATGAGTGTCTTCCGATGGGAGTATATAGGCTAAATACCTGAAATTAAAAACACCATGAACAGCGTGAAAACCAGATATGCAAAAGCAGCTGCCCAGCTGAACTAAATGTCAATTGACCTACTGGGGAAGAAGAACGCACGAACTGACAAGAGGTCATCGGACAAGCAAATTTCCATCAATGCACAGGCAGCAGCAGACACACATCGGAGTCGCGACCTATTCCGCACAGTTCTACAGTTGACAAATAAAGCCTTTGAAAGACAAAAATGGCCACCTGGCCACATCGAAAGAGGAACAGATTAAAATTTGGGAGGATTATTACACCAAACTACTCTCAACCCCCATAAAACACGCTGGGAAAATTTGGACATGCCAAAGACATAAAGAGAGCAATGACATAAGAACCACCTGCCAGATATCCTCGCAAATCACTTGCAATTTCAGCTGAAAGATCTAACAAAGCCCCAGGTCCCGACAACATATAAACGGAGCTATTTGAAACCAATCCAATACCAATCCGTTAATATCCGACTATTGGACTAGTGAGAAACTCCATATAGAAGAACAAGAGTAAACGACCACCTTATTTCCTAAAAAGGGTAACCTCTCAGAATCCAAGGACTGGAGAGGAATCATTTTGCTGTGCTGGTGAACAATGTAATCGCCCACATCATCAACAAACGATTCTCCGATATACTGACACCAACCCTGAGGCGTGAGCAGGCCGGGTTTCGGGCGCATCACTCGTGAACACGTTGTGTATCATAGTCGAGCAGTCGGAAGAATGGCTAACACTCCTCTTCAAGTGCCTTATCGATTACAAGAGGGCCTTTGATACATTGAATCATGACGCGATCTGGAATTCATTAGAGTGCAAGGGAGTACTCCAAGAGCTTGTGTGTTTAATTAAAGAGCGGGAAAATACTGTGGAAACAGGCATATGTCAAGGGTGCGTACTATCACCGTTGTTATTCAACATCTTCTTGTACGCTATGAAGAACCGAGCATCACTTAATAATAGAGGAATCATATGGAGACTGCAGGGTAGTTTTGGGGATCTTTCGATTACATGGACTACATCTGCTCACTTGCGCACAAACATTCAGACACTTAAACTAAGCGGAATGAGGTGACGAGGCTCTCTGCACTTCAACGTGTTATCAACGTATCGAAAACCAAGATGATTTGCATAAGCGCCAACAGTTCGTATACGCTCACAGTTTAAGATACCCTAATAGGAAATCTAAATTCTTATTGCCAGCATTAGTACGGCAAATGGCTGTTCGGACGATGATATTCGTTTCCGCTTCTACAAAGGTCGCGCGGCTTTCGGGATTCTCGACAAAGTATGGAGGTCAACGCACATCTAGAAAACGATAACATTTAAAATATTGACCGCTAGCGTCAATTCGGTCAACTTATATGGCTTCGAAATATGGTACGTAGCTACAAAACAAATACAGTCCCTGCAAGTCTTTGTTAACCGCTGTTTAAGGAAAATACTGAGTATATTCCGCCCGAACCCAATATCTTTCACTACCCTATGGTCTTTAACAAAACCGGAACAAATTCACCTAGAAATCTGGCGTCGTAAATGGAAGTAGATATGGCATACAGTGAGAAAGTCTTATGACGATATCAACCGAACTGCCCTCGACTGGAACCCGCAGTCGCAGACCACGCATGCCAGAAGGCTCGTAGAGGCAGAAGCACTAGTTACAGGTCGCACTTGGAAAAAAATCACGGCCCTATGTTCCAACTACGAACAACGGGAAAATATATATGGGTAATTCCATGTCAAATCGACGAGAGTGTGATCCGACCTCTTTTGATTTGAATGAACTTTGGTGAGAAGCTTCCTTTCATCATATAAGAAACATACGAAAAAAAAATTTTCAATATTTTTTTTTTAAAAGTTTTGTCATATTCAAAATGTCATAATTTCGCCGAATTAGCCGAATGTGTTGAGATTATTTTTTCAATATCTCAAAAACTACTTCACATACGAAGATGATTTGTATGCCATTTTAAAGTTTCCTTTTTGAAACATGTAATATTAAATCTTAAAGATGTACTAAGTCAAAAGCCTATTTTTTATTTAGCTGATTTTTTTATATAAAACTTCAAAATGTTCTTTAAGGTTAAGGTTTTTTTTTTCTTTTTTAAGATATGATTTTTTTTTCTTTCGCAACCTTAAAAAAATCATCTTAAAATAAAATTTTCATTTATTAAGTCTGATTTGTTTGATTTAAAGTGTTTCAAAAAAGAGAGCGACATTGATTAAGTTTCTTTTGGTTATTTGTTGCTTTTTTTGTTGGAACTCAATGGGGGCACTTTCAAAGAAAAGTACACTTTTTGTCACGTTATGTCTTCAAGAAATTAAATGAGTTTTATACATTACAAACTGACCGCCCGGCTTCGCTCGAAAGCAATTAACTAATTATTAGGGTATTCATTCGGTTAGCCGTCAACCGGTTAACCGTTTTATTACTACCCGATTAACTGATCGGATAATATAAAATTTGCTATTTTCAATTAACGATTAAACCGGTTAATTTCAGTCGATTAACAAATGTAATGAAATTTTTCATTTTTTTAGTATTATAACTAGGGATGTACGAACACCGATACCGATACCGATATATCGGCGATACTTTACGTTTGCCAATGTATCGGTATCGGCGATATTTTACTGTCGATACGCCGATTTTTTTTATAGTTTTTTTTTTTTGAACAAACAATTTAATTTTCAAAGCTTATTTTTTTCATAACAACTAAGAGCAACAAATCAAACAGAAAAATTGTTTCTTTTAATTCATAAGCTGAAGGTTATTCCTTTTTTTAGAGAGCCATGCTAAAGTAGAAAGTAATCCTTCTTAATGCTTTCCATACGTATAGGCATTTTACGCGTTTGTTGTGTAACTTGTCAGTACAATGTTACACTAAGACTTTTTGTACTGATGCATAAACGCATTGAACTCTCGGTGTGGGTCTGCAGCATCAGCCGTTTTGCTTTGCACCATAATGGTTAAAAGTTCTCCCATTGATAAATCTTGTATGTAATTGTACGTTTTAAACATTTTCTGCTAATTTTTAATGATTTTTGCGAAAATAAAAATGATTTCGCTACAAATTTTAGGTTTGTTCAAAGAGACCACAAAATCCATATGCATTTCACTAGTTCACAGTCTTCTAAAATTTTTAGAAAATACGATAAATGCATAAGATGAGATGCAGAATAGTTCAGACTCCCAAAAATTTATGATACAAAGCTAAAAAACAAAGTATAACTAGAAATTTTCAAAGACAGTGGATCGAAAAAGCGTCTTATTGAGCTAATCAACATGACTCTAAATTCCGAAAGTTTTGAAGATACGGTCGCCCGATCTACAAGAACTGACCATTGGAGCGTTTGTTAAAATCTTAAAAGAAAATTTGGAGAAGAATGATCCTCTGTCCATCCTATGCTGTTGCTTAACTAAATAAGTAGTCTAGATATACCTTAGATCTTCTAATTTTTCAAGAGATGCAGATCCGTTTGTTACTCAAAATTCAAGACCACGGCGCAGAAATACTTAAGTTGTCAAATGAGTGCAGTCACATCTGAGAAACAATTTTTTAGACCCAGAACAGGCGGTGAAATGCAACTGCAATGAAACTTTTTAGAAATTATTGTTTTGAAACCTTATTTGTACGATAATGTAGAGAAATTTTCACAATTATTTCTTTGAGAGCAGATGAAACGCAAACACGAGTTTCATTCACGCCGGTTTCAATACAACTGATTACCAATAATCTCAAAATGGTCGCGTCATGTGTGGTCCCTCAAATAAATCTATGTCATAAACTCAAATGAACATCGAAAATAACTAGAAGTTGTAGTTTCGCTGCTGTTACATGCCACCGTCTGTTCTTTGCCATACTGCAGGTCTGCTTCCAACGGAGTTGCGAAGTTATCTCCGCAAAAGTTGAGAATACTTTGTTTTTTAAACAATAATCTTATTAATATAAATTCTTAATATTAACCATTTCTTGCACAGTTCTGTGGTTTTCATGGGTAACCGCGTATGTCCATTTTTTTCAATTTTGAGATGTTGATGCCATATTACTCAATTTCAAACGCTCTTTACATGGTTCTTAAAATTTCTCAAAAAATATGGACCAATTCCGTTTTTTTTTACGTAATGACCAATTTCAAAAAGTTCAATATCTCGCCCATAGTTCGGTCTAGAATGTTTTTCCGCTCTCCTAAAAAATTTGATTTTAAGACATACTCGGTTTCCCATGAAAACCACAGAGTTTTATTGTTTAAACTATAAATTATTTTTCCCATGAGTTTTAAATAATTTTGATGTTTTTAAAATCTTTTAAAATCAATATTAAATATTAATAATCTCTTACACTGTAATTTTGTACAATAAAGAAATTACTCTACTTGAGTTTGGTTAATTTTACCCTGAGTTTAAATTTAATATTCGATCGGTGTCGGTATCAGCAAAAAGGCGTACGGGTACATCCCTAATTAATACTTAGAATGTCTGTATTAGTTAAAAAATGTGTATTACATATTTATAAATTATTTTTTGTTTGCTCGTTTGAGTTCAAAAACTAATTTTTATTTATTGAAATTACTTAATTTATAAAAAAAAACTTTATTAATCGGTTAACCGATCAATTACAATATTAACCGGTTAAAACAAAACCTCGGTTAATTAATCGAGCGTGTAGGGCGGGTCGATTTAAAAATCTCCCAAGTGACAACGAAAATCATATTCTAGGGATCAAAATAAGAAACTTTGCCCAAGGAACCATACCTCTAAAATGAATTCTGATGTTCCCACTAACTTTGGAAGGCCGACTCACCCATGCTAGTGGTACATCCCCTGGAATCCTCCTGGGGAGTCCCAATACAAAAATGTATTTATTATTTATTAGTTGTACCTTGGTATGAGCAATAACTACCGATACATTAAAATATCGATACGAATATCGAATTCGAGACTTTTACGATCTCTTTATAATAAAATTCAACATTTTAACCGTTGCTCAACTGCTTACAATACTGTTGTTTTTTAAGAATTGCATCATATTTTTTTAACACATATTTAGAAAATTACGGCGCTTTTCATTGTACATTTTCATAAATTACACTGTTCAGTTTTGTCTCGGTTTTTTAAGAGATGACGACAACAAAATAAGCGCGAAAAAAAATTTCTGGAAAGGGTTTCTAGAATTATGCAAAGAATCGCTTTAATTATGGCGTATTAGCAGCAAAAGACTCATGAAAGTTGGAATGTTAATAATAAAAAAAGTATTTTTTTTTTTATTTGAGCATGTTCTTATATATTAAAAAAAAAATTGCACAGTTGCATACTGTGTGTCACAAGTTTCGTTTACCGGCAGTATATAATCCCAATTAATTTTTTTTTTAATTTCATATGGCGAATATATAAAAAAAATTTTGTATTCTTTACTTTTTCTTATTGTAGAATTAACTGCCGATCCCTCGATTTCAAACGATAACTTCGTTCGCATAACTTACCTTAAAAACTAAATTTAAAATTGGTTTTTATTTTAAATAAAACTTAAGCGTATGTATATGTATGTATATTCTTTCGAAATCGAGGGACAGGCAGAAAATTTGAAATTAAGAGAAACAAGAAAAAGTTAGAATGGAATTATATGTAATATATTTGTACATATGTATATATGTATAGACATAGGTATATTAAGTTTTTAAATTTGGTAACAATTTCAGCTCACGTTCGATACATCGATATATCGATATTTTTAATTAATAAATATCGATACTCTTAAAAAATATCGATACGATATATATCGATATATTTTTTCCATTTGCTCATCCCAAGTTGTACCACATAGTGTATGCATGTTAATAAATTTGAATTAAATAATACCCATACGTAACCAAGTAACTTGACAGATGTTTTCCTAGCAAATGTTTCTTAAAAAAAAATAGATAACAAATATGTACACTAGGGCCCAAGAGACAAGGGTAAGTTGGCCCTAAAAAGTTAGTGGGGGTCGGACATACATTAAGACTCGATTGGATCACTTTAAATGGGTCACTGCCCGACTAGTTGCTGCCTTCCAACTTTAGTCTCTGCTCTGTTGCTTCGCTCTCTGTTGTTTTGCACCCAAAACCTCGGAAACTGTTGACCAACTTAATATGCGTGTAGTAACCTCATATGGTCTCGGGTTACGTCCGCGCGTGTTTTGAAAGTGTTGACTCAAATATTTCACAATATGTTATTTGAAACGCTTGTGAGTTGTACTTTTTTTTTTGAAGTAACGTCCTCGCGTATTTGGAAGTGTTGATTATAATTTAGTGCATTCAGCAAGTTTTATGGCCAGGCAGTGTCGTTAAATTAAATATATGTATATCAAATACGGGCTCAAAAGGGTGAAAAACCCATACAAATATTTTCGACATTTAATCAAATTTAAGGCACTGCATTGTTTTCGAAATGGTTTGTTTCACACTTTATTTTCTCCTTGTCTACGTCAACAAATGCGAAAAAGAAAGGAAAATAAAATCGTGATTGGTTTCCGTGATATCATCGTGAGAAAAATGGTCTGTTCTTCGTAAAAATCAAGTTTTAGTCAAAATATACATGAGGATATAATATCCGAACAGCAGCTAAACTACCAAGACCCAAATGGTGTTTTGTTAGTTTCGTGCATCGGTAAATTTCACACAGAAAGGAGTTTGAATTTTATGTGTTGCACTCCAATTTATTGCCGATAGGTGATATACATACTTTGTTAAATACACCGTATGCAACGCATTTCCGATTTGTGTAATGGAATTAGAATTATGTGGATCATTGACTCATTTTAGTTGACGTTTTTATTAATGCAAAGTATTCGATATTATTATCGTATGTCAACAAAACCCACATGTATTTTACTAAAAACTATGTTTTTTATACAAAATTAATAATAAAGAAAATTTCTCATTTAATATTAAGTTTATTCTTTTTTCCATTTGCTTAAAATTCCACGCGAAGTAAGTGCAGCTTATATTATTTAGCAGTTGCAAAAAAAAAATTTCCAGAAAGATTTCGTAACTTTTTCACAAAAAAAAAACGCAGTACAAAACTCTTTCAACATTATATCATAGAAATTCCAAACACTTTTTTTCATATGAGTTTTGACAGCATTTCACGTGAAATGTTGAATAGAGTACAGGCTTTAAAGACAAATGTTTTTTTTTTCTCCTTAATAAAAATTATAAAAAGTTGATATATTTGTGTCATTTTATGTTTTGTTTTAATATTTTTTTTTAATTTTTTGCGAAAAATTCGCTTGAATTTGGCGAATACGAATATCATTAAATAGCCGAATAATCGGTATTTCGAATTCGAATACGTATATTTGTACATATATTTATAATTTTTAATATTCACACAAACATCGTGTTATTGTTGTCAATCAGCTTGTGTGGCTTTCTTGGCCCTATATATTTTTTTTTTTTTGTTTTTTCTTGTCCAATGGTAAAGAATACTCGAAATGGATCAAGAATTTAGGTAATTAATAACAATCATTCTTGTTTGGATGTTGGTTTTTTAAGTATGAGTATAACATAAGCATAGAACAATTTCTACTAATAATCATTTTTGATGCAAGCAAAAAAGAAAGAATATGCGAACACACATCATTGCCTACATTTGAAATCATTCGAGTGAAATTTGGCATGAATATGTTGTGTATTCGGTGTGGCTTATCTTTAACAATACGTTATAATACATGTTTGTGTGGTAACCAGCGTTACCGTTGGATATTTTCAAAAAGTACCAAAACAAGAGGATTTTTACAAGAAAAAAAAGCAGCATCAAAAAGAGGATTTAAGAAAAAAAGGGGACACTTCATTAAAAATCTGAATAAGTTCACCAAATTTTGTTTTCCACGTGTTTTGTATAATTTATTAAAAATTTCAAAAAAAAAATTTTAAATGGTAAAAAAGATCAAAGAAAACATTTAAAATACGGCATATTTCATGAAAATCGAAGTTAAAAAAATGTAAATTTTAAGCATTATTCATTGTTAGGGGCATGACAAATATTTCACCAAAAATTTGTCGATTATGCTAATATGTACATTTCTTCATGGTTTGGAAACGATATGTCCAATTTGAATACAATAACCAGCGAATGCTTTGGAACTAAATTCTCTTTCAGGCATCTTAACAATAGTTATTTATATTTTCAACAGTTCTGGAGATAATAAAAAAATAGTTGTGGTAAATTTTTTAAAACAAAATGAATGCTATATTTTGTTTTCAAAAATGTACAACAAAAAAATATAAGAGCAAAAATTTTAAATTTTTATAATATATCCGAAGTCCGTAAACCAGGAAAATGATTATTTTATTCAGAATTCATTGAAACTTTTATTTATATATGTATACAGAAATTTCATGAAAGTACTTTCAAGTCTAAATACAGTGTTATATACAAAACAAATATTGCGAATCTTTCTTAACAAAAATCTAAACAAAAATTTAATTTGGCGAATTTCAACGATTTTTGGTGTGTTATTTATTGGTGACGAAGGTGAAAAAATCTGACAACCCTGATTTATACAGCCATAAATAAATAGACATAAATAAAAATAAGTATACGCCATGGTATACGAATTTATTTCATCATAGTATACGCCAGGGATGTTAAATGGGGTTTTTAATTTTGTACCAACTTCCAAATAAAAATGTACTTTTTGGACCTTCACGGTACCATTTTTTTTAATTTATTAAAACAACAAAAAAAAAGTACATAAAAATTAAATTGTACACATAAAAACAAAACTTAACATTAACATACATTATATGTATGAATAAAACAAGGTACATAAAAGTCTTATAAATACATGAGATCAAAATCAGGTACTTATTTGTTTAGTTAATAATCTATTTGGAATTTTTACATCATACAGCATGAATTTGTTGATCTTAACCAATCCTTTGTTTGTATGAGACTTGATAATGTTGGCACATGTTGTCTGTTTCTTTCCCTAGATTTTATTATATTTTGAAAAGAAAAAACTCTTTCCACATTTGCAGACGAATGTAGAATGGATAAAATTCCAGCAACGACTCTAGAAATGTCAGGAAACATATGGAAATTCAGCTCTTTTTGTAAATTAGCTACTACCGACCAAAAACTACAAATGTTTTCCGTTTTTAACGACTTCAGTTGCTTGACATCAGCTAAAGCTCTAAATTGATTATTGATTGAATCAAAATTTGTAATTTCATTCGAAAACATTTTTACAAGAAGCGGTACAATACAACTTTCCTGAAATAACATTTTCAGGAGTAAATTTATGGAACCACATTAAAACTTCGTTATTTAAGTCGATTTTGGTTCTCAAAACTTAGCAAAATTTTATATAAAATAGTTTTGCATTTTCTTTAATTTCTTTAACTATATCAATATTTATATTATTTGTGGAAATATATTAAGCAACTTCTGTTCCGCAATACATTTCAGGTTTTCACTAATGTTGCCTCGTCTGTGAGTACCATAAGTCCCCTTTTACAATATGGCAAGTGAAAGGCAGACAGACGAAGTTTGTAGGCGAGAGAAGAAAAAAAGTAAAGAGTGTCACACATACAGCGTCGCCCTATTACCAACAAACTTCGTCTGTCTGTATTTCACTTGCCACATTGTAAAAGTAGACTAAACGCTCTATACTGATCGCATATTTATTTGTTGTAAAACATAAATGCAATGAAAAGGACTCAATAATATTTTTGCTGTACTAAAAATTCAAAAAGGAGGAACTATGACAAATTGTTCAATTGTACCAAATGAGTCACGAGAGTACTACGGTACTTTAGAAGGTCAAAATGTACCAAAAAAGTACAATTGTACCAACTTTAACATCCCTGGTATACGCATAAAAGCAAGTGGCACTTCACAAGTGGATTTGCTTGCGAATAATAAATATGTACACATATGTAACGTAAATTATTCGCAATAAATACATAAGCTAATTAGGTATGACAAGAAAATATATTTCATATATGCTTGATTACATATGTATATATTAAAAAAATTTTAGTTTATATTAAAGCTGAGAGTTTTCAATAAAACAGAAAGTACAAAATGTATCTCATCATTTAGCAAAAATTACCAAAAAAGTTTCAAGAATTACGAAATGTGATACTTCGTTGCAGTTTGTAAAAGTAGTTAAATAATATCCCAGCAGTCGAAAAAGTGGCAAATTGCTACGTTCGTAGCAGCAACGGACACGCTATTGAAAGGATCGCAAGTGACAGGGCTTTTCGAACGCATCTATAACCCTTTCTAAAAGATTCGCTTCGTATGATCAATATCTTTTTAAAAGGCCTTCCAAAATATTCACTTCTTTAAGAAGGGAGAGAGAAAGTTATTCAGTTTTTTAGTGACATTCCTTACTCCCTTTTTTTGGAAAGGGAGCGAAGTTGGTATTTAGTGTGGAGGGGCTTGCTCCCAATGACAACCTGTGAAACAAATAAATAAGTATGGAATGCGGCAGGGAGGACTTGCGTCTGCTAAATAAGGATTTAGTTTAGGCCTCTTTACCGTTACCGCTGGGTATTTTTCAACTACTTATGAACGTACTTTCTACAAATATCGAGCTGTGTATATATATGTATATATATGAAACGAATTTTTTAACGAATTTTAACACGTATGTCTTACCTACTGGTTAAACTGTAGTGTATTTTACACCATCGATTTTTGACAGTTAATTCAAAAAATAAATAACAACACAAATGATGCCATATTTTAAAAGAAAACTTAAAGGAAAAAACACGTAGGCCAAATTGACATTGAAATTACCAAAATAGTTTTACCGGATAGGTAAATATATAATTGTTAGGTACGAACACGACCAGATAGCTCTTTGTAGAAATTACGGGCATTAGAATTATACTTGTGTCATTCTCTTAGTGGCACCGCATACATTAAATATATTTTATCTTGTAGCGTACTACAACATCTTGTTACGGCTGATCTAATAACCGACCATAGCTCTCATAAAATATATAGTTAATTAAATTATGAAACACGCCAGCCATATTTACCATAACTAATACCTTAAGTTATGTTTTATAGCACAGTTTAAATATTATAACTTTGTAGAATAAATTTAAAATAAAAAAAACATTTAAAAAATATTAAAGAGTGAAATTATACAATTTTTTTTTTAAACTCCTGAGACACAAAATTAATCCAAGGTAAAAAAGTTCTGTCTTTCTACCTTTAAGACACGTTAAAAGTAGGAAGTAATACAATTATTAATTATTAATGTATTTCTATCAAAGACACCTAAATGAAATAAAAATTACTTTTAACTCTGACAGTAAAACGAACATGATATAAAATAAACTTTATGATTATCATGGTAATATAAAAAAAAAAACATGACACGCAACTAGCCGTGTGTAAATTAAATTCATACAATAGAATATAAGCTCCAACTTAAACATGTACAACTTAATAAATGCCACAAAATAAAGATAAAAACTTGGCCATTTAACAACAATTATATGACACATTATACACAAATGATTTTATTATCCTCTAACATTTTCATCAATGTGGAAAAATGTAGTGGATGAAGTGTTAAAAAGTTTGTCATAATTTTTTTTTTTTTTTTTTTTTTTGTCTACTTAGCTTTCATTTTCTTGTACCAAGTACTTTAATATGATAGAGAATACATAACCAACACAAGATATAAAGAAGTAAGTCAGACATTCATATTTTTCTGAAAGCATTCCCCACTGGTAAGCAGTATTCGAAAATATACCAAACATATTTAACGTACAGTTCACACACCCAGGAACGATGTATATTTTTTTTAGTGTTTGTGTATACGTACACAACCCTTAATACCGCTTATAAAATCGTTAAAAATCTATTTTATTGCTAACCAAATTTAAAAAATTTGTCAGACAAAATTTATCGCAAATTATTTTTATATAATCTAAATATTAAACCAAATTCTTTGTAATAATTACGTTATTGTGTAGGGTATCATATTGTGTTTTTCAATTCTTGGAGTGAAAATGTTGAAATGGCTCCAGCTTATTCAAATAATCTTTGTAAAAATGTTCCTTCGTATTTGGCTTTTTTGACAGGATAGATGCCCGTTTTTAACCATCATATAAATTTTTGGGTAAACGCTGCGTATGATTAATATTCTGCATAATTTTGCTGTAGCCGCCCATTTTAAGGGAACAGAAAAGTGTTAAGATTTTGATTTTCGCATTTGATCTTAAGTAAGCGATATAATGATTTTAAGAACTGAAACAGTATTTGATTTTCAATTTTCTCACACTACCATCACAGCGGCTCCAAATTGTTCAGGAGTATTACGAAAATCAGCGTTCTGTGAGAAAAGTTTTTCGTGCGATACTAGCAACTTATGCTGCGCATAGTCAACCTAAACTGAAACCATGATAGCCAAAACCATTCGCAAATTTGAGTCGTAGTTTACATTAGCGGATGATACTCGACCCGTTAGATCATAACCAGCACGTAGTGAAGTGAATATAGCAGCTGCAGCTGAGAGTGTATGCGAAGGCAGTAACGAATGCAAACAATTTCGATCGAAAAATAATATAAAAAGTTTCCCATTTAGCAAAAAACAATACCTTTTGCTATCGAATTCTTAACAATGTCGCAAGAACGTTCGGAAAGAAGTGTTCAACAATGGTAATATTTACATTAAGAATCTACTTGTTGGTCAATTTCGGATGTTAACTGAGCTGAAGTTGAGTTGCCAGCAGCAAAATTAGGTAACGCCACTGATGTAAAAATATAAAATACAAATAATTTAAATTAGAAAAAAAGCTTTAGAGCGTTTTGGTAGTTTAATATAAATTTACGTTAGTAGTGTCTAAAATAATGTTTTAAAACAAAAAACCTAACTAGACAAATTTATCTAAAAAGATTTGCATAAAGTAACCAGTTTGCTTTAAACTTATTAAACATAAGTTCCATCCAATCAGTGATACCAATAGAAATCTACAAAAATAGCTACGTGTCTAGAAAAAAATGCAATCCCTTTTTTCCCTACAACAAAAATCATTTTCCCTACAACTAAAAACCTTTTCCCTACACTTTTCCCTACATCAAAGGGTTATGTTTCTTAATAACTGGCAAACAAATAAGTATATAACATTTAGTTAAGCATTTATTAACAACAAAGTGATCTAATATTAATTTTTATAATAATTCGGATGTGTATTCTAATATAAAAATTTGTAATAAAAATGAAACTTAACATGAGAGCTAAAATTCCCAGGTATCTAATATTTTTTAGCAATCTCGATCCCACTTTCCATTTTAAGTTTAAAAAATCCATTTTAAAAAAATATTTACTTCAGTTCCCCTGAACAAAAATATAAAAAAAATCATATTAAAAATATATCCTTCCATATCCTGAAAATTAAAAAAAATAATACCATACCGTGTTCTTAGTTGTGATTGTTTTTTTCTTGGTACAAAATTAATATTCGCATACATTTTAGCGAATGTCAGTACGAATGCAAATAGCACAATTAAGCAAATAGTTCGAAAAACATAATTACACGGTTTTGGCACTTGTTACAGATTGCCATGCTGGACTCATAGTAAAAAGTTTCTGTAAAAAATGGCTATATTTGTACTTAAATGCTATTCTATATAAAAGTTATGTACAACAACAAAAAAAAATTTTATTGGTTTATTTTTTATAAAGATAATTTTTATTTTTTATTATCTTTTTTCTCTTTTGATATACATATGTATTTAATTAAACCGTAGAACGCATAACCGGGTACCCGTGTATCAACTAGCAACTTTAAACGTTTCTAGCTACATATAAAGCCAATACTAGCAGAGTATTGAATCTTCGGATCTAGAAAATTCAGGTCTTTTTGAGCCTTTTAATTGGCCACTTATGAAATTCGGTTCTACGGTTTCATAAGTATAAGATTCCAATGATGGCACCTACGCAAACACATAACCAAAATACCCGTGCAACCAAGAGTTTTTTTTATGAAAAAATTAGCAAATAAGAGGCTGTTCAAAGATCTTTTTAAACAATTATATTAAATTATCAAATTACTATTTCTAAATGATTAATGAAAAGATTTTAAAACAAATATTTTGTTGTGAAGTTAAAAATTTCAATGGGGTACCCCGGTTATATATTTGCGTGGTATTTTTTAGTTGTTTGCCTACTGTATGTATATTGATTAATAGCTTGGCATCATTTTCTTGTTATAAGAATTAATAAGCTATTAAAAATTGTATCAAATATAAAAAAAATGTATTTAATTTGTTAGATTTTGATGAAACGGGTTTTAAATCAAATAGTTTTTGCTGTGAAGCTAAACAAACTCGCCTCAATAATGTCCAAATGATGCCGAGGCAATTCCTTATATTGTTGTATTTTAAATAAATAATGTTTGAATAAAAAAAAAAAATATATAAAATTAATTTTTAAAGGAAAATAATACGACATATACGTTTTTACACAATATACTGAAAATGAGATAATATTTTGAAAAATCCCTAAAATAAAAAAATCGTCAGTACATGCAAAAAATCCCTTAAAATAAAAAATCTGTCCTTTTTCCATACTCTTGAATTATTTCGAATAAGGGAACATTCCCTATTATTGGCATCACTGTATCCAATTTTTACAAGCCAATATTTTGAATGCATCACAAAACTTGTTTTACAAAGTTGTTTCGCTGATTATGCTGACTTTCACTGTTACAAAAATAAATTAAAAACACTTATTTTACTCATCAATTTTTCTAAAGTCATTAATTGCCTGTTTTTCAAAATAAAATAAAAATTTTCGCTTGGGCAAATATATTGAAAAAACATTAGCTGCCAGGCCCACAATGTCGACAAGGACATTTCTTTCGCATTTTTATATTGAAAACAATAATAACAAATTTAAATTTGTTTTTGTTTTCAATATAAATATAAGAAATAAATATTCTTGTCGACATAGTGGGCCAGGCCCTAAAAAAATTAAAATTTGTGTTTGTTTTCAGTATAAATTTCTAAACGAAAATTTTTTATTTTAGTTTGAAAAACAGGCAGTAAATAAGCAAACAGTTTTACTAAAAATTTGATTAATGTCCTGTTTTTACAACACAAGTGATTGAACATGTCGTAACATTTATATGGAAAGCACTCAGTTTTTTGAGTGTTTTTCATATAAACTTTACTACACGTTCAATCACTTGTGTTATAAAAACAGCACATGAAATCAAAAAAAAAAATACTAATTTATTTTATTTTACTCTACTTTTTTTAGCTCTACAATTGTGGAAAGTTATTGACAATTTGTACTCTCATTTACGCAATTTTCGGCTACGGGGACGCTTTTCGGTAACATTGGGTTCCTAATTTTGAGTACAAATAATAATATTTGAGTAATAACATTTTTTTATTTATTCGATATTAAACAATAAATAAACAATACTAAAAAAAGTTGTTGTTTACTTAACACAAACAGCTGACTTTACGATAACAAGTGTTGTTCAAAATTATACAGAATGGCAAAATCGTTAAGTTGCTTGTTAAATTTTTAAACAATGTCATTTACTGTTAAAATTTGGTACATAAGTGCACTATAGAATTTAATTCTAACGTGTATTGTTGTTGTTAAATTCCGCAAAATCTTCTTAATAAATACCAAATATGAAGAAGTAGCTCAAATTTTGTAGACAGTCGAGAAAAACTCTACCAGTTGCTTGGAGAGTAAAATGTACTTGTAGTTTACATATGTTTGCGTGTATTCCAGTTTGTATACGATTAAATTTTAATTGTTTTGTTTTACATTTTTGTGTTTTTCGCTGTCCTCTTTTTAGTTGTACAATCATAAAATCCAAAAGTTTTTTTTACCTGCTGCCAGTTAAATTCATCACAATTTTAATGATTGTATTGTTGATACATACATACATATGAACATGTTTTCTTCATTCATGTTTTGGACTTGTTTTTACTCCCACACAATTGCATGTACTGACGTAAATATGGATGTGTTGTATGACATGGATTATAAAACCACTTAAATGTCTCTTGAACTCCAACCACAGGCCCTAAAAGTAAGTTAAACCCTGGTGGATACACTTATATTGTCAAAGTTTTTCTATGGAATACTATTAATGTAATAAAGAATCAATAAAACCTCTTCTTGTAAGTAATTATTAATATTTGCTAATTCGTATATGTAGGTTTTGAGATATCTGTTATTTCAGAAACTTGAACTTATATACTATACACTATACAGAAAAAAACTAAAGTTTTAAGATCTACCGAAATTAAGCTTTTCTTAAATAAAAACTTATAAATTCCCTAATTGCAATTTTACCCTTGTATATTTTATATTGCAGCTAAAAGCTTTTATTTAATTAAATCGACATGCAAACTAGACACTTATATTAACAATATTTTGCATTTAATATTGTTTTCTTGAAATATTTTCTCGAAAATATGGGAAAAAAAATGAGAAAAAACACGGGGTTAATTTTGTTGGTTTAAAAGTTATTGGGTATTTATTAATTTTAATATTTTGGGGTTTTTCCTCTTCACTAGTACGTACCGTACACTTGGGGTTTACAAACGTAAGTAAAAATAGTATACATAAATAATAATAATAACAAAGACACAAATAACAACAACTTTAACTTAACGAAAACCAGTGAACAATAATTAGAGCCCGTTTACACTATGCGCGTAAACATCCCGCCCCCTTGCTCTACTGCAACAACGAGGGCTAAGGATCACGCGGGTCGACCTGAAAACAAACTTGAACCAATAAAAAAAAGAAAGGGTAATTTTTTCCAAAAAAATTAAAATTCATTTTAACAATTCAAGCAAATATAAAAAATTATTAATGATAAAAAATACTCAGGCAACCCGACCGTTCATAACGTTGATCACGATAGTTGCTGGCGTGAGAGTCGCATCCGGGAAAGTTACCGGCCGGGGTTGGACGGAGTGCTGTAGCTGTTGTTGTATGGGTTGCTGTGTTGGTTGTTGGTGATGGCAGCAGTGCTGGCATGTGTCTGCGGTTCTGGGTTTTGGACGAGATTTCCTCTTCCTTTTATCCTTTTTGGCTTTGGGTTTACTTGCCGGTGTCGATTGCGCGCCTTTATGCCGATGAAGGAAGGTATGGTGTTCGGCCATGCACTCGAGACAGCGGTCACGGCTCGTGCACTTGTCGCGCATGTGGGAGTGAGCAAGACAGTTGAAACAATACTTATACTTCCTCACTGTCTCCCAACGTTCCGTCACCGACATTTTCCGGAACTTCACACACTTCCGTAGTGCGTGCTCACCTTTGCACAAGCGGCAATCTCTCCGGCTTTCAGCTCGTGGGGGTTTGGCCTCAGGGGAAGAGGGACCTTCAATTGGTTCACGGTGGACCTCAAGGCGGCGTGATGCACTCGACATGTTCTCTACAGGGTAAAGACAAAAATAAAAAATTAGTGGGTATCTGAACTGGGTAAGAGAACAAGCTTCACTATAGGCCGGGTGAAAACGCCTGAAGCTGTTCTCACGTCTGCTGTGCGGACCTTCGAGTCACGTCCTACGTGAGTCTTCTCGATTCGTCCGAGTCGCCACTCATTGGGGGGCAAATTATCCTGACGGATAACTACCAAATCACCTACTTCAAAGTCTTTCTGGGGGTATTTCCATTTTACTCGACGATGAAGCTCTTTGAGGTATTCCTCCTTCCACCGCTGAGCAAAGTGGTGGTGAAGTATCTTCAATTTTTGCCACCTGCTGGCAACACTCAAAGAGAGATCAGAATGATCGGGTTCGGGGGGTGACAGAAGAGGCGCACCAATCAGAAAATGACCTGGGGTTAACGGAACTAAATCTGACGGATTATCGGTCATAGCAGTTAGCGGTCTTGAATTTAGGCAAGCTTCTATACGGGTCAGCATAGTAGTAAACTCCTCAAAAGTAAATTTCTGAACTCCAGAGATTTTCCGTAAATGAGTTTTCACGCTCTTTACGCCGGCTTCCCATAAGCCACCCATATGAGGAGCACCGGGAGGGATAAAATGCCATTCCACAGGCTGAAAACTGTTCCGTACAAGTACCTTCCTCCTTATTTCAGGTAAAAACTGCTTTCGGTCAACCTCGAGTAAGCTAGCTGCACCGACAAAAGCAGTTCCGTTATCGGAATACAGGTGAGAAGGACAACCACGACGGGAAAAGAAACGGGTAAAAGCTGCAAGGAATGTTTCCGTCGACATATCACCAGTGGCCTCTAAATGAATTGCTTTTGTTGCAAAACAGACAAAAACTAAAACATAGCCTTTTGTAATTCGACAAGCTCTACCAATGTAGGACTTGATGTCGAATGGACCTGCGAAATCTAAACCGGTATGAGTAAACGGTCTCGACATAGAGCATCGCTCGGGGGGTAATGCAGCCATTATTTGCTGACCGGACTTCTTCCGATAAATAGTACATTCCTTACAATTATGAATTACTGTACGGATCAGATTCTTTAGCTTGGGGACCCAAAATTCAATTCTAATTAAACGGAGCATCAACGCCGTGCGCAGAGCACTTGTGCACATGTTCAACAAACAAACGAGTAAAACGTGCAGAATAGGGTAAAATTTTGGGAAATCGTTCGTCATACGTCAAACCGTGCGATCTAGCCAGTCGGCCATTTATTCTGACAAAGCCACTTGAGTCGATAAACGGATTTAAAGTGAGCAGGCTGCTCTTTGAAGATAAGGGTATACCTTTCGAAAGCTGACTATACTCCGGTATAAAATTCTGCTGACATATATGAATCAAGCGATTTCGAGTGAATTTCACTTCAGACTGGGTTAAATTCAAGGTATCGTACGAGCATTTTCGGGTTCTCAAATACTGTAAACACCTGAACCAATACGAAATAATTCGCATTGCACGGGGTAAATCGGAAAATCGCTCTAATATGTCATACGGGCGTTCGAGCTGAACAGAAAATGATTGAACTTCAAGGTGTTGGTGGTCGATAGGGGGGTGACGCGGCCAGCATTCACGAGGTTGTCTCAACCACGCAGGGCCATGCCACCAAAGAGAATTATCAATCAAATCTCTTGCAAGCATTCCACGACTTGCCAAATCGGCGGGGTTGTCCTTGGAATCTACATGTGACCAATTTTCATTACCAACTTTATTTACAATCAACGCTACTCTGTTTTTAACAAAGGTCGGCCAATGGCACAGGGGTTTTCTAAGCCAGGATAAAACAATAGTAGAATCAGTCCACAGATAAACCTTCCTCCTGTCTAGATTTAATTGGGAGCATAATGATTCTACCATTTTTGCCATCAAAGCCGCTCCACAAAGTTCTAATCGGGGTAATGTTTCAGACTTCACGGGAGCTACCTTTGTTTTTGACGCGAGTAAATGCGTCGTGATCACCATCGATGACCTATTTCGGATGTACAGAGCAGTGCCGTATGCCTTTTCAGAGGCATCGCAAAACGCATGAAGTTCAATTTCATTTTCGGGAAGAAAATCAACCCATCTTGGAATATTGATTTTCTCGACATTAGGGTAGTCGTTTAAAAATGCGCGCCATTGAGATAGGGTAAGGGGGTGCAAAACTTCATCCCAGTCTGTCTTGTCCTTCCAAATTTGTTGCATTATGATCTTAGCCACAATAATTTTCGGCGAAAACCACCCGGCTGGATCAAACAACTTCGCTATTTCGGACAAGACAGCACGTTTCGTGACAACATCCTGGCGTGGCTGCGATGCAATTTTGAAAAAGAAACTATCTTTAGTCGCATCCCATCGCAAGCCTAGGGTTTTGGTAGTACTGGCATCCGAAAATTTCAAGAAGTCTGCATTAAGCAGATTCTCAGGGGGTAAATCTTCCAAGAGCCGTAAATGATTGGCTGTCCATTTTCGCAAAACGAAACCAGCAGAGCCAAGAACGTGGGTTAGTTCATTACGTCTCTTGAAAGCATCTTCTAGCTCATGAGAGCCAGCCAGCACGTCGTCGACGTACATTTGGGTTTTCAAAATTTCGGATGCCGCAGGACTCCGGGGTTTACAATCGTCAGCCAATTGCAATAGAGTACGCAACGCTAAGTACGGCGCACAGTTCACTCCAAACGTGACCGTACTAAGCTCATAGTCCTTTACTTCAGCTACAGGATCATCACGAAACAATATCCGCTGATATTGTGTTTGGTTGGGATGAACAAGTATCTGGCGATACATTTTCTCAATGTCTGCATTAAAAACGTAACGGTAGAACCGCCAACGCAGTAATAAAATTGTAAGATCTGTCTGTAAGACAGGACCGGGGTATAGGGCATTATTAAGGCTCACGCCATTGGAGGAGGGGTTTGAAGCATTAAATACCACTCTTAGTTTCGTGGTAACGCTATCAGCTTTAAACACTGCATGATGGGGTAAATAGTAACTATTCGCAGTGGAAACCGGGGTGTTGACGGCTTTTACATGACCCATTTCGAAATACTCACGAACCACATTGTCGTACTGTAATTTTAATTCGGGGTTTTTTAACAAGCGCGTCTCATTTCGCACAAACTGGGAAAAGGCGCTTTTACGAGAATCTCCTAATAACAATTCATTTGAAAATTCTCGACGAAATGGGAGAGATACCACGTAACGGCCATCGGGGTTTCTATAAGTGGTGGTCCGGTAAAGTGTTTCACAATATTCATCGTCTTCAGATAACTGTATCGCTTGTGGAACTTCTTCAAGTTCCCAAAAACGCGATAGTTGAGTGTTTAACTCGAGATGGGTACAAAACGATGCCATAGAGTGTAAGGGTTGGGGCTGAAAAACTTCACCTGTGACGATCCACCCGAACACGGTTCTCTGGGCGATCAGGCTGCCATTTGGATGTATTCGAACATCCGTAGTTAAAATTTTAGGATACACATTTCCTCCAAAAAGTATATCCATACGGGTACACATGACGTCGGTCAGTGTAATGTCGGGGAATGTTGAGGTTACAATATCAGAGATATTACACGAGGGCAACCGACCGGTGATTTTCTCAACAACGTACGCATTAATTTCAAGTTTAAAGCCGGGGTCGATCGGCGAACCGACCGTAAGAGCGCACATTGTAGAGGATTTTCCAGCTAAGCAGTCCATCATTCCTGTGACACTTGTCGAAGGCACGGAAAATGTGGGAATAGCAAGCATCCTTTGTAACCTCCTTGAAATAAAGGTACCTTGCGAACCGGGGTCAACTAAGGCTCGGGCCGCACATCTTATGTCGTTTAAGTGTACTATGCACACTGCAGAGCCTAAAAGGACTGCTGAATGGGGGTTCGACTTCAGATGTGAGGAATAAGTATGCAAATTATGAGCCGCGGTAGAAGTTGAAGGGGAAAAATTAAGCGGGGGTTGAGAGTGACTGCTAGCTGAATTAGGATTTGAATGAACGGGGGGTTGAGATGAAGACACAGTCACGCCAGTTGCTATAGGGAGCTGGGTTGAATTACTGGCAGACATATGTGACTTTACATCTCTATGAAGCAGGGAGTGGTGCTTCTGCTTACAAAGTGAACACACATGAATACTCTTACAATTCTTGTACTCATGGGAGGTTGCCAAACAGTTTGAACAACACTTCAGTCGCTTCACTGTTGACATTCGCTGATCAACATTCTGACTCAAAAAACTAGGGCAAAGTCTAATGGGGTGAGAACCTTGACAAAGGAAACACCGACAAACCGTTGGGGTGGGACCAGTTTTGGTCGCAAAACTTTGAACCCTTCTACTATCATTTGACGATTTTTTGGCAGCGTTTATACTAGGGGCATTTCGGGTATTGGCAGTTGTGGGGTATTTGTTCGGGTTTTGAACGGGGTTTAAATGAGACTGCCTTATGTCAGAAATTGACTCGAGAGTTTTAAAATGCGCTGTCAAAAAAGCATCCATATCATCCCATTTAGGGGAATTTTTAGAATGTTTTTTGGATTGTTCCCAGAGACTCAGAGTGTTTTCGGGTAGCTTTGTAGCACATATATACACTAGCATTACATGGTAAAATATTTCGGGGGTTACTTCGAGTAACGACAAATTCGTAATGCAATCATTTATCGTTCTTTGCAAATTTTTAATATTCGCTCCTGACTCTTGTGAAAGCGGTTTAATATTTAATAGGGCTCGAAGCTGTTCGTTTATGAGGGCATCTTTGTTCTCATATGTGTCAACCAACTTTTTCCATGCGACCTCATAACCATCGTTGGTAAGTGGCACAGTTTGTATGGTATCATGTGCATCTTTTGCAGTTTTCTGCAACAGGTAGTACAATTTTTGTACTGGGGTCAAACGGGGGTTATTACCATACAAAGCTGAGAACATGTCTCGAAATGAGGGCCAACTCTTATAGTCACCATAGAATATTGGGGTGTCACAAGGGGGTAAATTCATCATTGGCGCGGATTGCGCAATTGACCGCTCGACCTGCGCCGCTAATTTTAGTCGTTCTAGGTGACCTGTAATAAGAGATATCCCCCGGGTAAAGGTGCCGTAAGACTGGAAGTACTTGGCTTTCAGTTCTCTAATCTGGGGATCTTTTAACTTTTCGGCCTCAATTAACAAGGAGTCATATGTTAATCGAACAGCTTCCCATAACCGATTGAGTTCTTTCTCATGACTACTTAAAGAACCGAGTTGGTGTTCAGCTACGGGTATAGTGGCAATATATGCCTCAAAATCTGCCATACGGTCGGCATTGCGGATAAATGTAGTCATATCCATCTTTGATCTCAATCGATATGAAGGAATTTTTAGAGAAATTTATAAAAAACACGAGTAAAAAACAATTTAAGCTCAAAGTCAGGGGCAAAACCGATAAAAATTGCTCTAAGAATAGAAAAAGAACGATCACTAAACTTTCAAGCTAATTAAATAAATTTGATTTTCAACAAAAAAATAAAAAATGTTGCAAAAAGGGGTATTTTTATATTTATAAATATAAATTTATTAAATAAAAATATATAAAATAATGGGTAAAATAAAATATATTTATAACCAAAGTCAATTTTCTACACTAGGATTCCTTGTTTAATAAAATGGGAAAATAGCACGAGTAAAACTATAAAAAAACCGGGTTAAATTTGCGATTTTATGAAAAAATCGGGTTGAATTTTACTAAATAAGGAATTCTACAAGTGTAAAAAAGCTTTGTGGAATTAAAAAGGTAAAAAAATAGTTAAAAAACACTTGTGCCGCTGCGAAATATTAACGGGTACCCACTTGGGGTTATTCGAGTATTTTATATTTACTAAAAAATTAGTTGTCAACAGCGATTATCAATTAATTTAATTAATAAATTAATTTTTTCAGGGGGAAATCAATAAAAAAGAGTCAAAATAATCACTTTTCACAATCAATTTAATAGTAACCGGGTTTCCGCACGAATAAAAAGTTGCAGCACTAGTGTATGTTGTGTGTGTGATAATATAAAAGAAAACAAAACAAACCAACAAACACACAAACACACAGTAAATATACAATGTTGTGCTTTCAACAAAAATAATAATATGTATTTATTTCACTCACTTATTGTGCACAGGGTTATTTTATTTTTAATTATTTAATTTAATTTCTCAATAATTTAATGGGTAAATTTAAACAATCACTTATTTAAAATAAATTATTAAAAAATTCACGAATGTCCGTCCTTTCTCGTTGGCAAAATTAACGAGTAAAAGTAGCGAGTATATATTCTCTTTAGAGCACGATCGGGGGGAAAAAAATAAAAGCTTTTGTTAACAGAGTAGTTAACAGAGAATAAAACCGCGGGTTAACAATAACACAAACACTTTATTTGTAATAAATATCACTTTTAAATAAATGGAGTAAAAATGGATGAAGAAGAAATTACTAGATTTTTTTTTTTTTTTTATTTAAGATCGAGTAAATTACTTATTTAACACTTATTTAACAAATGATATTTATTCGGACTCAAAACACACGCGAATTTAGGGATAAAAACTGGGGTTGAAATAAAGCACAAATGCAAATTACACTGTGGTGTTTTGCCGACGGCAAATTGAATCGCGCACTTGTTGGTTTTGTTTTATCACAAAAAGGGCTGTTTTTTATATTATCACTTATTATTTTGCACTTCTTACAAATAAAAATCACACAACTTACCTTTTTCCAAAGTTTAAAAAATGGAGTTTGAAATTAAAAAATGAATTTTATGTGATGATCGCAAAAAATGAGAAGCTGGGGATTCTGAAAATAAAATATTTTCTTAAAAATATTTCAAAAACTCGGGGGGTTTCAAATCCGGGTTGAAGGACCAAAATGTCTTCTTGGAATATTTTCTCGAAAATATGGGAAAAAAATGAGAAAAAACACGGGGTTAATTTTGTTGGTTTAAAAGTTATTGGGTATTTATTAATTTTAATATTTTGGGGTTTTTCCTCTTCACTAGTACGTACCGTACACTTGGGGTTTACAAACGTAAGTAAAAATAGTATACATAAATAATAATAATAACAAAGACACAAATAACAACAACTTTAACTTAACGAAAACCAGTGAACAATAATTAGAGCCCGTTTACACTATGCGCGTAAACAAATATGGTTTTCACTAGAGATGAGCGATATTTCTGTACCTGTGATTTAATCACTGTTACTAAAAAATCACAAATCACGGTTGTATTCAAATTTGTCAAGTAACAGGTACTTGCTAAGTCGTTCTTTTTGTCTTTTTTTACATACAAAGATAATATATCACTGTTTGTGTGGGTAATAGCGTTTTTTGAATGCAATGGCGAATAATGTTGCTGTTCCTTTCATTCTTTATTCTATCTTATTATTATTTTTTGAGCCAAAGTATATTTTTTCAAGTATGTATTTATATGCAAGTAAACAGCTTTGAAAGCTCTGACAATGTGGTTTCGTTGCAAAGCATCTACAAAAGCTCATTCGAAAGCTCGCGCATTGTACATATAGCTTTGGCACACTTGATATAAAAGAACTAAAAACTGACAAACCGTGATCACAATCACAGTTTTAAGGAGCAGTGATTTTTAAATCACGTTCACAAATCACGATATTCTTGGAAAATCACGGGATCGGTCATCTCTAGTTTTCACACCTAAAGTTAAAACCTGGTGCTAACATTAAATCTATTAACAGCTGATTTTGCGTTCACAATTCCACACTCAGAAAAATGCATCTTTGTATTGATGATGCCCTACCATCAGAATTGTGACATCAATGTTATTACAAATGAGGCAAAAAGTCATAGCTTATGCGTCATCTCTGCTATGACTATAGTGCCAACAATTCGATGCCACATTTTGAGGATCATTAACACTGGTATCATGTTTAAAAAGTAAAATGAGAAGCAAAAATTTCCATATTTTATTTTTTTTTTTTTAATTATTTGGTTAAGTACATGTAATTTTCAAAGTGGCATGACTACGAAAACCGTATCGGGCATGCTGCTGGTGTCTTATAACTGAGAGTTCTTCTGTAAACAAAGAGCGGAATACAATAAAAGTAAAACAAACTTCTGTAACGGGTAAGTAAAGAATAATATTATCTCACTTTAACTTAAGTCGATTCCAATGACTAAAGTTGTCTAAACTTACGCTTGGACACCATTATTTTATTCTTAAAATTAAGTATTTGAATTTGCTACTATAAGATTGTATACTAAAAATGAGTTATTTGAATTTTTTTTATTATTATTATTAAATTTTGCGAAAAGACCTGAATTGTTGTTATAGTAGAAATTCTTTATTTTATTTTGTTTATTATTATCCGTGTCAATATTTAAACCACGAATTCGTACTACCCTATTTAATAAGTTCAAATTATTGAAGTATAGAGGGCATTAGGGATTTATCTCTTTTTTGAAATTTAAACACTTCTTTAACACTTAAAATTACGGAATTATTCCAACCGTTTTCGGTTATCTGCAAGCCGAGGAAGTTAGAATAATTTTACATACAACAAATATAATCGTTCAATTCTTGCCTGGTAACAGAACGAAAAAGTTCATGTAAATCAACGTATCTTAAATTAAATTCTAAAACCTAAAATTTGAAGATATCTATACTAACCTAACTCCTAAACTAACAAGTGGTTTAATCAGTAACTTAAACTAAGTACACGCTAAATTGTTCCAACCCCTCGCATCTCACTCTACTGTAGCTAACCAGAGGTAACATATAAACATTGGTTTTATTAAAATAAATTTGTAAAAATTTTACGTTGAAAGGAGAAAAACCTTAATTCTTGTTTTTTTTATTTCTTTTTACCCTAAAATCCCTACCATTATAATCACTCTTATGAGTGATCATAATGGTCATCTTCCCAAAGTCAATACACAAAAAGGTTGGTGCCCGGCAGTTCTGAGCCAACCAAAGGAAGATTTAAGAGTTCTGCCTGTGACCCTAAGATACAGAACTACAAAATTTAATGACAGTTGGTCATTAAATTGAGCCTAATGAGTTCTTTCTACGATGCTACTGGGTCATCGCACTGATGACATTTTTAATTAAATGATGTGTCATCCCATTGATGACCTAATTTAAATTTTTGAGCCTGATGACAATTTGGCCACGTGATGTGAAGACTGACATAACAATGATGAAAAGTGTAATGGGGTCAAAAACGAAGACACTTGTCATAGTAATGAGGTCAAAATACATCAGCGTTATCACAACTTTTCTATCCGTGTACTTCAGGTTTTAGATCACAGCTTGTCTAATAATCTTGTGGAAAATAAAATAAAGTTTGCGTAGAAATAAATGAATTTGTATTAAGAAATGAATGAAGTGAAGTGCTTTGGGTGATAATTTTTTGTAAAAATCAGTGAACCTTCTTAGATTTGAAAAAAAAAGCAAACGGCCCATTCTAAAAAATGTTATATGATAAACGCTAAACTACCTATCTAAACACTTTTACGCGCTATGTATTAAGCAGTGTACTAGTCAAATTTGCCACTGCAAAGTGAATACATGTCGTTTCAAAGCAAGAAAAAAATCCTTTTGCAAATGTCAGCTCGAATTAACAGTGTACAATTTTTTATTTTAGAGCGTGTTATATTTTGAACTGACAAACCATCTGACATCAGCTATTTTGCAAATCATTTGTTTGTGGTAGCATATATAATAGGGTATTCATTTGTTCAACTGATTATATGCTACCCGATAAACTGATCGATTAATTTAAAATGGGCTATTTTCGATTTGCCATAAATCCAGTTAACTTCAGTCGATTATAACAACATTTTTTTTTAGTATTAAAACATATTTTTTTTTGTTTTCAATTATTTGTTTAGTCTTATATACAAAAAATATTTTTTTTTACAAACAAACAATGTCTTCAGTGACCTTCATTTTAAATGTTTGCTGTCAACAGCTTTTTGTTTCGCGTACTTTTTATATGTATGCGTTTAGTTATTTGTTTCTTCTCATATCAATCTTTTAACAGAGTTAACCGAAACAATTAGAAGTGTTAAAAATGTAAAAAAAATTAACAGGACTCTAATGGCATAATATAAGATTTTATATGTTTTGAGAAGCCCAGGAAAAGGATTGAGAAATTAGATATTCTGTTCTATGGGTTACTTTTGAATTCTCCAACATCTACAATAAATGAATGAATTTTTTCAAGTCAAGTTTTATCAAAACAGAAAAAAACGCTTAAATCCTAAACATTAAAACCAAATTATTTTTTCTAAAAGTTTATTTTATAAGATCTTCTTAAACTATTGAAATAACTAATAAAATGGTATCACAGTTTTTTTTTAATTAAAACATAAAATACATTAATTAAAAAATATATATAACATATTAATGAATTATTTTTTTGTTTGCTGGTTTTAGTTCATGAATTGTTATGTTTGTTATGTTATTGTTGCCCCAAATACTTAATTTATAAAAAAAACTTTATTAATCGTGTAACCGTCGGCTTATTAATCGAGCGATTAAAGCCCTATTAAATGAATACCCTAATATATACATTATTTATTTATTTATTTATACGTGTTCTTTAAAAAAAACGCATTTTTAATTAACTGGAATAAAATTAGAAATCAAAAGAAATATAAATCAGAATATAATTTGCTGTTGTTAACGATTTTGGGTTATGTCACATGAAACCAAAAACGAACGTATGAAATCAAAATTTATATATCTTCTATATTTGTTGATTTAAACAGGCATGTTCAATTACGTACATCTGATAAAGCCACTGCAAAATACATATCCGGCCTTAAGGGCCAACGATAATATGCTTACTTTGGCTTAAGCAATTATGCGAATACATATTAATCATATGTGTCAAAAAACATTGAACTTAAAGAAACTTTTTGTTAACTTTTACGAATCTGTCATTGGTTTTATAAAGTCCGTACGGAATCAAATGTTTTTGATTTTGGTTTTGTTTTTTTTTTAAATGCATTTGAGAGGCTTTTTGTTAATATGCAAGCTTATGTATATTATAGTTGAGCTTTCAACCGTTAGCATAATATGCACCATTGTCAATTATTCAATCAACTGGTATGTTTAACAAGAAAAATAAATTATAAACAGTTTAAGGCAATTTTCCTTTTTAAATGGTTGTTTGCTTCTCAAAATGTTAAGCGTCCTACACGTAACTACTAGTTTTATTTAACAAATTTTTGCATTTACAACACTGGATCAAACATAATCTTACAGTTTCCAAATTGAATTATACAATTATCTTCTTGCAAATAAAGATAAAGAAAGTTTGACCAATTTGCTTTTTTTTGGATTTTTTCGTCAAATATTTGTTAGGTCTGATCATACCTTTAGATAGCGCGTTTGCGTTTTACGTTACAATTTGTTCATCAATATGTTAAAATAATGATTTCTAAATATTTTGAATTTTTATCCATTCATCTCGTCAAATAAAAAAAAGAAACTTTCGTGTCAGCCAAACAGTTAAATGAATGGCTTGAAAAGAAGCCCAAAAATGTTGGCAATTAATGAAACTCAATGCAAGTGCGAATGGTTTCTTCTTTTCTTTGCGAGAACCCGATAACTTTTGTTGTGTTCAAATAATCAAAAGACATAATGGATCTTTTTTTTTTATCTGAGAAAAAAATCACAACATGACAATTAAAAACTGATTTGAAATATAATCAAAAACTTAGCGAAAAATACTCACTAAAAATTATATAAACTAATATTAAATTACTCAAAAAAGAATCAGAAAATTGGATCACAAATCATTCTTTAAGGTGATATCATTTATTGTCGACAGATGAGGTCATTAGCGATTATGTGAAGCTTATTCCTAAAAGATTCGATTCTGATATTAAACGCTAGCTAAGCTTAAACATTTTCAATATGGTTGTATTTTATAATATCTACTTTAAACCAAATCAAAAAAAACAAGAAAATGAAAGTTAAGTACACAAAAAAAAAATATAATTATGACAAACTTTTTGACACTTCACCCACTATATTTTTCTACATTGATGAACATTTTAGAGGATAACAAGCCAAAATGACGATTTAAAAGGGTATATGCGTATATAGTGGCCAAATAGAATCAGTGATGCTGGCTTGTGGTTACAAACAAATCAAAACCAGTGCAATGAAATAAAACGTCGAAAATGGCGATGGATTGTCCATATATAAGAAGAACCAGCAAAAATTGTGCTCAACAAGCACTTACTTGGAACCCGATAGGTAGAGGACGCTCCGTCGCGCCCCTGAAAAAAACGAATAAAATACAGGCTGTTTTCATAAACGCAGTATTGCGAAGCATCACTTAAACAAATGCGTTGACGAGGCTTCACAAATAATATCAATGCAAAAATTTCACAACCATTTTGCAGTAAAAACCGATACCATGCAATAATGCCCTCAAGGCCTGGTCTGCATAAAAGTTTTGGAGGTAATGAAGCAATTCCTTTTAGTGTTGCATTGCAATACTGCGTTTATGAAGTAAGCCACAGTTGCACGGCTGAGTTGCTTTGGTCCAATACGAGAAAAGAAAGAAATTGATTTTTGGTACTATTTTAACATATAAACTAACATAAAATAATTTTTATTTAATACATGGTAGATTTGCCAATACAATTATGAAGTTTTTTTTAACAAACAAAGCAATGTTGTAAATTAAATTCGTGTTTGAAACAGTGAGAAAATTACATTGAAAAATTTGTAAATGTAGTTAGTTGAATTTTGATCTGAAAGGGCCAAAATAGATTAGAAAGTACCACAGGGCCATCAAACATTCAAAAGTGCCACAAATGGCCCAATTGTGCCACATTTTGCACCACTGAGTTAGAGTGCTATATTCGGCTGTGCCGAATCTTTGATACCCTCCACCGACAGGAGTTGGCTCTATATGATAAATACATACATATTATTAACTAAGCTTCACAAAAACATACGTCAGCATTAAAATTGGTTGCGGCTTAGACCTATATTAAATTATTGATCGATAATAAGAACGTTTATGCGTTTCTTGTTAGTACTTTGAAGTGGCTTGAGTTAAATGTTGCGATGTTGCTGGATTTCAATCCCAAACTGCTTAGGGTAGCTACAAGCAATTTGAGACCCAGTTTGTTCTTTTCTTTTGCGTTTTTCGAAAGTGAGCGTGTTTTCAACAGACGGACAGACGGACATACAGATGGACATGGCTAAATCGACTTAAAATTACTCAAGGAGCCAGAGTATATATACTTTATGGGGTCTTAGATGTATTATAAAAAAGTTTCACACGGAATGACAAACTTAGTATACCCTCATTCACCACGGTGGTGGTGGAGGGTATAAAAAAAATTGTTGGTTTTAACCCTTTCACGTCAATGGAAAACATTTTTCCCAAAATTTAAATTGATTATTTCAGCAACGAATTTTTTATTAATATATATTTGGACACCTAGATATCGTACAACAGCGATGATTTATTGTTAACAAAAGTAAAAAGTTGGCAATACTTTAAAGTGTATAGTTTAAGGGAAGGAAGGGAAATCCCATTTTTTCCAACATAAGGTCGTTTTGATTTGGCTCGTTTTGTTGCGGAAAAAGTTAAGTTTCGAAGTTTTATAAATGATAAATATAACGTTGTGAGTAAAGAGAGATGATAAATAATAATAAACAATTAATTAGTGGCCAATAGTGCTTTGTATATCTAGTCTATGGGAAACATTTTTCCCTATGGACCAGAAGTGAAAATGTACTCTTACTTGTTTTTGATATTACGTTTTTTTACATGTTCACAATATTAATTTTAAATTTTAGTAATGACAAGCAGAAAGTGTAGGGAGTTCCATTTACACGAAAATGACTTCACCTAGATAAAGAAGATCAAGACTTCTTAGAAGAAGACATTGAAGAGTCTGCAGATGTGGTTGAAATCGAAAATGCAGTTCAAGAAACTGCTCAAACCATTACTGTGAATACCAGCACAGCAATTCGCAAGAAAGAAGAACCTGTTTTCAGATGGACAAGTGGTGCTTATACACCTCATACATATTATGAAAGTAATTCTGAGTTTGATCGCGTAAATATTTTTCTGATAGGCAAGATATGGTGACTCCAAATGAAATTTTTTTGGAAGTTACAAAGCTGAATGATGTGTTGTGTGATGTTATCATTCCGGAAAGTACAATTTATGCGGAGCAAAACGGAAGATCCTCTACTGTTGAAGTAGACGAAATGAAAGCATTTTTAGGAATGAATTTTGTAATGAGTTACAAAGGCTTGCCAAATCTTTGAAGTTACTGTTCTACTGATGAAGATATGGGTGTCCCTTACATCGCTAACAAGATTTAAGGAAATACGTCAAAATTTGCATTTCTCCAATAATGATTGTGAGTCATCAACTGCAGATAGAGCATATAAAATAAGGCCTGTGTTTGATCTTTTAACCATTGTTTTCAAAATGCTATGAACAACTCGACGAGGCAATCTATTGACGAGCACATGGTAAAATTTAAAGGACGCAACGTAATGAAGAAATACATCAAATCTATATACAGGCAAAAAAACAAGTGCAAAAGTAGGTTTGTGCGAAGCCGTTGTAATTAGCTTGACTCAAAAGTTGAATGGCGTTGTTTGCGAAATTTATTTTGATAATTTCTTCAAATCCCACAGCTTACAATATAAACTTATGTCGCAAAATTTAAAAGCTTGCGGTACTGTTCGCACAAACAGAAAAAATATACCCAAAAATTTGCCATTGCATAAAACAATGCGACGCGGTGACATTTATTCCGTAAATTTTCAAGGAATATCTTTCGTGAAATGGATGGACACGAGGTCAGTTCACATGCTATCTAATTTTATATCACCAGAACAAACAACTTTCGTAAAGAGAAGACAATCAGGATTGTCCCGAAATGATCGCAAACTATAATAAATATATGAGTGGTGTCGATCTCATGGACCAGCGTAAGGTTTGTTATGAGGTGGATCGCAAAGCAAAAATAAAATACTATTTACGTTTGTTTTTTGACGTTATGGACATTGCAATGAATAACGCTTATGAAAAATATATAAAAATAACATAAACAAAAACGAGTTGAGGGATCTCTTTCGACCAGTTTGGAGTATCGGCAAGTAGTGGCACGAAATTTGATAAGTAATTTTACATCAAGGCAGAGAGTACGACCTGCTCAAAGGAAAGGCGCGAAGACACTAGTCCTTATGGACTTAAAGTGTGAAAACCATATAAGTGCTTTAATCCAATCCATTTGAAAACTTAGCCTTTTTATAATTATTGCTAACTTTGTAATCAGTGTGGCAAAACTTTATAAAAAAAAATTTTATTTCAAATGTTGGTCTTGCCAAAAACATAAATTTGTGTAGCAGTATTATTCAAATAATATTATTTAAAGAAAAAAAATTGCAAAGAGATGTTTCCATGCGCTTTAAAATGTACAAAATAAAATGTTTGGCCCCGAGTGATGTAAGTACATGCACTGACCTGTATTGTTCAGCATGCATGCTTTAAAACTGAGAGTTTATATTTCTAGGTTTCAAAAAGCTTAACAAGTTTTTGTGGTTAACAAATCTTACAATTGTAGAAATTGTTTGCAATTGGCTAAATGACTGCCGTATTTGTTTAAGGAATGTACAATTAATGTTGGCAAACAATAACCACAAAACAGCAGCATATTTTTGTTTATGACTATTTTCTAAATTTTTTTTTTCAAATTAACAAAAGAAAAGCAATTTAGTTTTTAATGGCTTTACAAATATCAGAATAAATGTTGCTTATTTGACATTTAATAACCTATATGATAAGATTTAGAAAATTATTCTATGTCCAAAGATTAAACTTCGGTATAAATAATAAATTTTAATTCAAGATTTTCATTTACAAATTTAAAAACTAAAGTGACTACTTAAATATTTAACCAATAATGCAAGATTGACTACAAAATACTGCTTAAATTTCGCAGCAGCAACATGCTGCACAATCTGGATGTTTCAAATTGAAGCTGCAGCAAACAAAAACTGAGGAAAAAAACAAATTCCCCTAAGATGTAGCACTGCTCGTAAGTATCTAAACTACTATTAAAACATTTCTTAAAATACACTACAATTTGGCTCAATGCAAGGCTACTGAACGTGGCAATAGACATGCTAATACCATCTTTTTCACAACAAATTTTCTTCAAGAATATAAAATATGCAAAGGTGTTATATTCGTAGGAAGAAAAGTAAAGTATTAGATGTATGTATAAATTTTGTATCTTCTTATTAAGTGCATTTGTCTTCAAACTATCATGACTTTGATCTTTCTGAAGACAGAACATTAATTCTAGAACGGATAATGTGTGGGACTTTTCAGTATAAGTCATCGATGTAGTTAGAGCTAAGTCATAATTGTGCCTGAGACATTGGAGATTTGGAGATCAGAATGTGATATCTTGGAATTTTTTAAATTTACAAAAATACAATATAGTTTCTTAGGGGGCATTTACATGGAGTCTTTTCAGACATGTCTGTTTTATACATTCCCTTTTAAACATGCTTCCAAAAAAGTTTTGTTTTTCTACGATGTCTTTCCAAACATGTCTCTTTTCATGTCTAATTGTCTAATTAAAAAACATGAAAATTCATAAAAACAAACATTAAAATTTGTTTCGTATCTGTTTGACAACCCCTCTTTCTTCTCTAACCCGATCGGCAACTAACAGGAGACACCGTGTAAACTCCCTCTTATACTCATAAATAAATACTTTTATTATTAACTAGCATTTAGCCCGCTACTTCGTTAGCATCTCCTTTGCTTTCGTGGACATATTTTTACGCCGAAGTTTATGTTTCTAGGTTTTAACCCGCTACTTTGTAATATATACGATTTTCACCTCTTAAACGTTCGAATTTCGAAAATGTACCATATTTTTATTTGTGATATGTGATATTTTTTATATCAATGTTTATTGGTTTAATAGATAGATTTTGGGCAAAAAAGTTTTAAAATACAGGTTTTACCCGTTTACTTCCCAAAACGGTCGAATTTCAAAAAAATACCAGACACCTATCCGCTTATTTGTTTGATGAACAAGAGGTTAGGGAATTTACCCGTTTTTAGCTTTTTTAACATCTAACCATAAAAATTTTCAAAACTCCCATCCTAGGGAATCGATTTAGCGAGAGGTCAACCTCCCGGCCAAATTTCAATATTTTAGCTTCAGGCGTTTAGGACGTGCGAAGATGACTCAGTCTTTACATTTTTATATTATATAGTAAGATGAAGAGAAATGTTTTGAAACAAAAATAACAGAATTAGGTACGATAACGTTCGAATTTCGAAACGGATCAAATTTGTATTTGTATTTTTTAGATAAGTTATGAATATGATATATTTTTTATTTTAATGTTTATTGGTTTAAAAGACAGATGGCATAGCAAAAAAGTTTTAAAATACAGGTTTTACCCGTTTACTCCCCAAAAAGGCCGAATTTCAAAAAAGTACCAGGCACCTGTCCGCTTATTTTGTTTTATTGAACAACAATAAATACTAAATTTTTGAATAAAAAAAAATGTTTTGTAAAAAAGTACCAAAAATAGTTACGGTTTTTACCCTAAAATGTCCGAATTTCGAAAAAGTACCAAATTCGTAAATGGATTTTTTAGATAAGTTTCAAATGGGATATAACCCTTATTTCTATGTTTATGGGCTTAAAAGATAGATAGGGTGACAAATAAGTACCAAAATACAGGTATTACCCGTTTACTCCGTTAAAGGGCTGAATTTCCAAAAAGTACCAGACAACTGTCCGCCTATTTTTCTAGAGAACAACGATAAGTATTTTTTACCCTTTTTTACCCCCTAAACTTTCGAATTTCCAAAAATCCCGCCTTTGTGGATCGATTTGGGGAGAGACCAAGCCCTGGTCCAAATTTAAAGTTTTTACCTTCAGGCGTTTTGGCTGTGCGATGATGAATCAGTCAGTGAGTGAGTGAGTCAGTAACGTTACAATTTTATATATATAGATGACAAATTAGTGAGAAAGTAAATTAACTCAAGTCCGACCATTTGATACTCTAGTCCATATTATTTACAGACTAACTTTGAAGAGTGTATTTGGCAATGGTATTTAAGATACATAGAAAACCATAGACCGAGCAAAAAAAGTATTTTTTAAGGCTAAGATTTATATGGGAGTTTTTTTTTTTTTTTTTTTTGGCCAAATATGAGATTATTTCTTCGCAAGGTGATTTTAGAAAGGTTTTATACCCTTCAATGATGGTAAAGTAGTGTGTATAAGAGGGGACTGTGGATAAGTGTATAGTGTGTATACCGTTTGTAATTTTTACAATATTGATCTTAGACCCTACAAAGTACATATAAGCCTTTTGAGTAGCGAAGTTGATTAAACGATGTCCGTCTGTCCGTTTTTCCGTCTGCGCGTCTGTCTGTATCTATGTTGAATTGTGTTTTCCGAAGACAAAGAAATGGTTGGTATAACGTTGTTATATATTTATGTCAAATGTACTCCGTTAAAGTTTGCTATTCAAAATCAGCCAGATCCGTACATAAATTGCTGAGATATGAGCAAAAAACTACGACTGCCTCTAACTGTACCCATAAAACCCTAGTTTTTTTTATCTATCTTGGGAAACGGCAAATGCAAAAGTTTAAGATACAAGCATCTTGGTTAATATACAAAATGTTGGCGGGATTTGTGAAGTAGGCGTGGTATTTCCATATAAAGACATTAAAAATATTTGAATATCTGGAGAGTGGAAAGCGTCAAAGTTTACAGACTGGAAACAAACGTCTTGGTATGAATTTAAAACATTCGACAAAATTTGGGCAGGCGTTGAGAAATGGGAGTCGCACAATATAAATTTATTTATATCTATTGAACGGAATAAGAAAAATTTTAATTTTGTCTATGCAAAACCTACCTAAAATATGGGCGGGATTTTAGAAGTGGAATTGGACCCACCCGTCCAAAGAAAAGACAACGGCAAGAGCCAAAGTTTCTTTATAGTGTATATGCATCTTGTATATTTATACACAACATCCGACAAAATGTAGGTGCGATTGGTGATGTTGGCGCTGCAATTTTGCCATACAAAGGCAGTATTAATATCTGTATATCTGGGGAACGGCAGTAGTCAATGTTTCCCTATTAGAAGCTTACATATTGGTTATCAATGGACAACACCCAAGAAAATATAGGACTGTTTGAAGCAGTGGGCGGGACACCTCCCATACAAAAACGTTATAGATTTCAAAGTGTTTAAGTAAGGTACAACCATCTTGAATATCAATACATAACATCCTACAAACTATGGGCGTGATTGGAGGAGCGAGCATCGCACAAAATAGATTTATATATATCTAAAGAACGAAATTTATAAAATGTTCTGTTTTTATTGAACCATGTTAGAGGGTATATAAGATTCAACATAACCGAATATAGAACACTTACTTGTTTTTAGTAAAATTTAGCCAATCCACTGCCTGTTTTTAGAAAAGGAAAAAAAAAAAGATTTCGTGTGAGAAATTATTATTAAAACTACAATTATTTTTGAAATTAAGTTTTTATTTTTAACATAACTTATCAAACGGAATTCTGTTTTCATTTTCAACAAACAGACACTAAGGGCTAATAAATCAGAGCAAGTTAAACTGTCTTTTAGGTTTAAAATGTGTTTAAGCCAACAAATCTATAAATCAGAAAACATATAAACCATCTTTAAACGCATAAAATTGGGCGTTTAAACTACCAATACAAACCATATGAATTTGTCAACATTTATCGTAGTGCTGCCACATGTTACTTTTTAAACTACATGGGACACTGATTTACAACTGTTGAGTTTAAACTACATATAAATTTAAGTTTAGTTCAACTGAACCAGCGTTTAAGCACTCACTGATTTATTACCCATTAATGTCACGAAATGTTTTTATTTTAAAAATGGTTTACAATTTTTATCAGAAATATTTAAGTACAAATAATTTCAGAGAGTAATCCTGTCTTCTAATATCTATAAAGTTATATATGAAATTGTAGCGTTACTGACTGAGTGACTTATTCTTAATCGCACAGCCTAAACGCCGCACAGTGGCGCCATTTGAGTTTTTTCGTTGCAAAAATCATATCTTTTGAACCGAATAAGATAATTGAACAGTTTAAACAGCATATGATAGATAACTGTTCAGCCTATGAAATGAGCGTTTGGAAAGGGTGCTACGCTTTGTAGGGGCCTACTTATGGGTTATCAAAGTTAAAATTAGTAGAAAAATCAATTTTATGGTAACTAAAAAAAATTATTTTTACATTTTTAGATTGTTTTTATTTTTTTTCTTAAGGGTTTTATGTTTTAAATTATTACCCAACAAATTAAAAAAAAAATTATTTTTTTTTTAAATTTATTTTTTCAATTTTCTGTAAAATATTCATCACAATTCGTAAGAGAAGGTATATCTAAAAGACTAACCATTTCTAAACTATAATTATTTTGTAACTCTATTCGTGACTTCACATGCCGCAGGGAAGAAATAAGTGGATCGGAAGATGCTGCCAACATGTTGAAGTGGTCCTTATTTTGCCTTACCCTTGATGCTTTGAATGTGTTCTGCAATCTATATTTTTTATAAAATTTGTTAAGAGACTCCTGTGCTTCTTCAGAAAGCTCTCCAATTGGCAAAGACTGGTACTCAATTTTCACGATTTGATTGTCAATTCCAATGATTCTAGTTACTGCCTCATCATTTTCAAAAAATCTTATAGAAGTGTTTCCATCGTTTGAGTTACCGTATCCGTGCTTGGGACAGTCTACTTTTAGTCCAACTTGTTTAAAAAAAGCATCCTGTATTTGCTTCTTTCTGATCTTTTCCTTATCCTTTATTGATGTATTTTCATCGAAGTTTTCCTCCTCTTGTGGTAGGGTATATGCCAGTTTTATCAAGAATTCCATAAACCTTATCCTTGCGTGCAATGGTGACATTCCATATTCGTAATTCTCCTCATTTGTAGAATCGTTTAAATTACCAAAGTTCTTCTGACAAATAATAATATAAAATCGATAAAAAAAATATAAAAATAAAACGAAAAAAGGGGTTTAAATAGGTTTTTGCTAAATTTTTACCTCCAAAATAATTCTGTCTATATATATGTATATGATAACTAATTAAAATATATTATAATTAAGCAGAAAAAGATACTAATCTTAAACTATTTACAACTAATTATATAAAATTGAGATGTAACATATTATATATGAAATAAATTGAATTGAATTGAAAAAAGTTCTTCTGACTCTTTTTGCAAATCGGGCATGACATTGTTGAGGTTGTTCCTGTCAGTTCGTTTACGTCTTTTCCGTCAAACATGGTCAGGTGGAACTCGTAATTGCATTCAATATATTTTCCTTCTCCAATTTGCAGCTTTGTAGGCTTAATCTTGCTTATTTGTTCTTCAATGTCCTTCACCGTAGTCCTTATGAGTTCTGCCGATTCCCTTGCAAACTGAAACATTATTGGTCGGCAATAATGCACTGATGATGGACGTGGATTTTTCCAGTGTAGGGAATCATCCGATTTTAGCCGCAAAGGAACAACAGATGCCATAAACATATTTCCGTCCGATATTGTAGCGTCATCGGAAGATATCCTTTGCTTATAAACGCTTTGTCCGGATGATCCATCGCAGCCCCATTTGCTGATCAATGTCAACTTCTCAGGAAAAATTTTCACTTTCGTGAAAAACTTTGGTGTGGTTGACTTTCTAAACAGTTCAAATAATTTTAAATTTTTCAACGCCATGTTTTCAGTACTTAAATTGTTTAATGGTTTCAGTAATTGTTGCGCCAAATTTCAGGCGTAGACTAATCCAGGCATTATGCTTATTTCGCAATATATAGGCTTATGCTACCATGCCTAAAAATTTACCTGTTCCCTGCATACATATGGATTTAGGCTGAATAATGCAATTTTGATATTATGCACGTGTCCAAATAAGATTTGTGCCTACCTGTAGGGACCATAAGTCAATATTGTTCCTGACCATTTGTACGCCAAAGTATTGTTTATGTGAGGTACGTACCTGCTAATTTCAATGAGTAGTTTTTTTCAAACTTTTAGATCAAACTACTGTCAGTCAAAACATATAAGGGATGGACGCCATACAATTTCTGCAACCATGTCTTTTTGAACTTTTTTTCCTCTAGAAGCAAAACGGGCACGTACGGGCAGATAAAACCTTTTGAATTATGTAAAGAAATAATCAAAGAACAGGTTTTGCACGTATGGCAAATATAGAAAAATATAGTTTTTTTTTATTTTCCGTCAAAGTTGAAAAATAGTGAAAAAACGGATAGTTTTTAAATAGTGATTTACCAGGAGAAACACAAAGCAAACAGTTAATTTTTTTTTATCATTATACATTTAATAAATACATCAATCAATATAAATAAAAAATAAGGCGATTCGTTACCTATTTTTCGTGATATTACACATGAAATCGCAACAAGTTGACTAAAAATTGTGTGTTTTTTTGAAAACCGAAAGTCGGTCAACTTTGAACGGTTATATCTTCTAAACTAAAAATGTGATATTATTAAGAGTGGCATATTTGAAATCGTTGAAAAGTTTCCTATAACATGGGTTTATTCAAAACTTCGTCGGCACTCATGAAAATTTAGATTTTTGCAACCTCGCTTGCTCTACGGGCGCCACTGTGCGCCGGTAGCTAAAAAGTTGTGATTTGGACGGGAGGTTGGTCTCTCACCGATTTTATCCACAAAGGGCGGGTTTTTGAGATGTGGATTAAGTCTTAACTTCGTTTAACGTACTCTGTAAATCGGATTTTTCCAACGACATGTAATATTTTTTTATTATTTCATTATTGCGGTTATGTGAAAATTTTATTTACAACCTTGATTATGGCGGCACAAATCTGTTTTCAGATTAACTAAACTTAGTTTAACTCAGACTTAAAAACTCAACCTTAGATAGGATTTTTGAAAATTCGGATGTTTAGGCAGTAAAAAATGGGTAAAATTCGCTAACCTTATATCTCCTATACTAATATCGATACAAAAAAATGTAATACTTGTTTTTCATCAAAGAAATGAGCGGACAATTGTAGGTACTTTTTGAAAAGTCGTAATTTTAAGGGAAAAAGTGGTTACCACCTGTATTTTTGGCACATTCGTAGCAAAAAATACGAATTTGGTACTCTCACACTTTTTAAACTATTTAAGCTTTATTCAATAGCTGAGACACAATGGGGGGTCTCTGCAATTAACACCTGTTTTAATTTTTAAATTTTTTCACTCTTTCGAAATTCGAATGTTAAAGGGGTGAAAATTTCACGAAATTGTGGTACTTTTTTAAAAAAAACATGTTGCTTCATTCGTTGACATATATGTTCGTATTAAATTGTGGGCTCACTCTACAACATTAAAATATTTGATACTACAACGGAAAGACAAAAAGTATGAAGAAGGGAAATTTGGGAAATTAAATTTCTTTCTTTTACCTTTTCATTCTACTTGTGGTACTTATTTAAGTTTCTATAATAATTAACTTAGAAACATAAAATTAAAGATGCAGGGTCCTGAGTGAATGCGAAGCTTTAATATGAAAATGTTGGTACTTTTTGTTAAAAGCTTAAAGCGAAAGAAAGGGAGACGATATGGAAGTAGCGTGTTAAATGCTAGTATAATAATAAAATATTATGCCTAATACTCTTTTTTATAGAAATAGAATTTCCATTCAATATTTCTTACACCTAATACAAATTTCCCTGGCCACTTTTTAAACGTTAACATTATTACTAATTTTTACACTATTCTCTAGTATTTTCTGGTACATTTCTTGTAACTAGTTGCAATGCAACCAACAGCAAGTGAACAACTAAGCATATCTTAACATTTAAGTTTTCGTTGCTCTTGGTTTCATGGATAAATCTTTTTTCGTCTTGCTGCTGCAAAAGTGCACATTAGCCAAGGGCATTTTGACTTTTTTCTTATTTGCTTCTTAGTATTTAATATATTTTTTTCTTTTCTTTTTGGTTATTTTGGTATTCTTATTTCTTTATGATATTTTCTCTGGTTAAGTATTGCTTTCGTTTTTATATTTTGCTTTTAATGCACTTAACAGAAAATGCATTAATTTTAAACTTTTCTCATATATTTTCTAAAAAATTTTATGTGTGGAAAATAAGGAGAAAAAAAACCAACTGCTGGTAGTAGCATTTTTTTCTTAAGGATGTGTGGTATCTTACCGTACCGTACTTAAATTTTAGTGTTATCTTATATGTTTTTATTACCATTCGTTGAGCATGTAACAACTTAACGTTTTTTTTTTTTTTTTTTTTTTTTTTGCTTTCATTTTTAGATATTTTTCTGCTACTTTTTGCATTGCGATTAGTTGTGTAAAATATAATATATGTTAGTATATGTGTATGTTCTTTCGCAAATTGTGCTCTTCTAAATGAATTAACTAAATATGCGGCATCATGTTTATCACTTTTTCTTCGTTTTCACTTGAGATAGTGAAATACATAACTTTGCAGCAAAACGGTGTAAGAGTATATTTAAAATTGTTAGTTGGTATAAATTAAACTTAAAGTGGTCAAGTACTATAAGAAAAATTTCTTTGATTAGAGATAAGTAGAATTTATGAAAGTAAAAGTAAATTTTCGCTAATCGTACAATTTTATTTGAATATTTATCTCTTTATTTAGATAAGATATTCTTGTTTTAAAATAGCTTTAACGAAATGTCTTTCTTATATTTTTAAATAATTGCGAGATGCAAAATTTTTTTAAAATATGTTTGCTTTTTAGTGGATTAATTTGTTGAATAATTCCAATTTATGTTATTCCACTGAAATGTAATTAATACGAAATTTAAAAAGAAAAAAATCACTTCAAAGGAAATTGTTTTAAAACTAGCCGTTTATATATTTTTTCCCCCAAAAATTCGACTTATATCAAAATTTGCAATTTTAAGGAATTTTTTTTTAAAACTTGCAACTTAGATGAAAGTTTCACAACTTTGCTAGTTATGTACAAATATAAAACTTTCAAAAAATGTTGGTTTATACAAAGGTTCCCAAATATTGCGTTTTCTCGAAATCTTCCGAAAATTTGGTATTAAAAAAAAAATTATCTGAAGATTTGCTATTGTCACCAAAATTTTCAAGAATTTGCAATTTAAAAAAAATAATATTTTTGACGTACTATAACGTTTCTTTTAGTGTATTAACATACAAATTATTGTTTTGGCCTAGAGCTGGAGGTCCACACCATGCATTTTTCGCTTTCTCGCTGCCTACGCAGTTCAGTGCTGTAATATACTTATTTCGACAAGTCTCACGCAGCCCGAAAAATTCTCTATTTTTCCCTACGCGCTCAAAAATCCCTACAATTTCAAAATGATAATATATCAGAGAAAATAAAACCATTGGTGTAAATGTTTATGCATACTATTAAATCAGTTCTTTTTATTAACTATAGTAGAATTTGTATGAAAACCCGAAACGACAATATGTATTTAGCTTAATATCTCAATTAGTAGGTCGCAAGCGGTCAAGTTTTATATACTATTGGATGCTGCTTCAAAAACTCTTTTTGATGATACGAAATTTTATTTATGTCGTCTTGGAGCAAAGTACAAAAAAATTCGAAAAACTGAAAAAAGACCTTTTTTAAAAATGGTCCAGCTCACGGATGGTCAACACTAGAACCAAAATATTTTGGGAATCATCATAAAACATATCAACCTTTATTTTCAAAGGGGTAACTAAAACACTTTTTTCGGCTCCATACAACTTGAGTCGGCCTAATGTACATATCTGTATGAATGTTTAATTTAATTTGAATTTTTAGTTTCTATAACATTAAAAAATTGAATCTATATATAAAAATAGACTAGAGGTACAGAGATTCATAAGTATGTATAGATTTTGTTTGAGCACTTATGTCAAAAGGTTACTCTCCGCGAGTGTTACACATAATGCGGTTTTTGGCATTCTTTGCAGGCGTTTCTTGTATATATCGTTCTAACACACATAAAAACACAAAACAATATGCCAATCTGACCAAATTCACTTCCAAACAACTCGACTTGCCGGGTATGATGGTTGTATATTTAACGAACCATTTTTGGTTGTAGACATACAGGTACAACAACGTCTTCTTCGCCTTTGTATAAAAGCGTACGATACTACGTTTACACGGTACAATTAATTCCTACGATTAAGTTTATTCGGTTTTTTTAATTCTTTTGGACTTAATATCAGAAAATCTTATTTTATATATTTACATATATTTAATTTACTGCCTATTTCCAATGTGCTTTAGATCCTAACACTGTTAACGACTTTTTGCCATTAAACAATCCAAATGATCCAGACCTGTCTGCTTTTCATCCCTCGCATGTGTGCCCGAATGAATTTGAGTTTCATCACCGTCGGATGATGAATTCTTTAGAACTGTGATGAGCGAACGCTCAGAAAGCACGATTTCTGAAAATAACTTTACCTTATGTTGTTAGATTTATAACACTCATAATTAATTAAACTATGCAACAAATGGGAAGTTTTTTTTCCTTCAATAACCACTACATTTTAAAAATATTAATTGTTATCAAAAGTTTGAAGATGTCACTGAACTTCAGATATCTTTTATTTGAAGAAAAAAAGTTATTGCAATTTAAAAACGGATAAGGTACAATTGTACCTGTTCCGTTAAAACTCAGAAAATCTTATTTTATATATTTACATATATTAAATTTACTGCCTATTTCTAATGGTTATAAATGTAGTTGTTCGAACGAAAGAATACTTTCGCACATCGGAAATAGGCTATTAAAAGTTCTTAAGAATTAAGTTTCATATTGCAATAAGTATTTAAAGTATCATTCGTGACTCGAAAAATTCACGCTACGCGCATAATATTTAAAACGAAATTACTTGTGCTTTTATTAGGGGATTCATTCGGTTAACCGTTAATCGGTCATCCGATGAATTAACAAAGAAGGTGTTTAGTGATCTTTATTTTAAATACATAACAGCCGTACCTAAACAAAAGCGAAAGGCGGCAAGTTTTCTTCCGCGTCGCTTTAACGCTGATATGCCATACCTAAACAAGAGCGTCAGCGTTGTGTCAGAAACAGTAGTGTTAACTTTCGTGCTTACTAAAACACTCATAAAATAAATAAGAAGTGGAATTAAAACCGCTAGTTTGATCTAAAAATATATATAATAATTTGCCATTATTTATTATCAAAAATTAAACAGGGCTGTAAAAACAACAAATATAACAACCCTGCTTATTTTAACGCGCTGTCAAAATCGGATTTTCCAATTGCAAAGCGTTGACGCCGCGCTATTTAGGAATGCTTCATACAAACTGTATGGGCATGAGGTTTTTTGACAGCTAGAAAACGCGTTCCTCTCTTGTTTAGGTATGGCTGTAAGTGTTTGCTGTCAACAGCTTTCCCAACAGACAGAGCAAAATTTAAATGAGTTGTAGAATAAGCATGTCATAAGAGATTTTATATAACATTACAACAAATATGCAAATGACTTATTCTCGCTATAGTTTTGTAAGTGTTTTTGAGAATGATATCCCGTTATTTGATGCGTGCCTAAATTTTGTATTATTTTTTAAAGTTGTTAGTCTTTGTGTTTTGTTCGAAGAGTGAAGTGTTTTAAAGTGTTTTAAACAGTGCACAATTTAAAAAAAAGTAATTAAATATTATATAATTAAAAACCTCTTTATAAATATGTCATATAAATTTAAACAGAGCGTTCGTAAAGAATGTTATATTGTTATAGATTATAAAAGTGTTTTTCTCTAAGCTTATCCTATAATAAGACTTCTTAGCTTACGTTATATTAGAGACAAAAAATATTATCGCAAGGAATAAGTTTGCATTATAATACACATTTTAATAAGCCTTTTATAATAGTAATCACAACACTTTTCTAAGATGAAGGCTTATGTTAGTAAGCTTGCTACAAGCTATTTTAAATAGAATCGTTTATTGGGTTTCGTTTCACGTAATTTATATATATATGTGTTTAGTTATTTGTTTCTTCTAATATGAATCTTTTAACAGAATTAATTGAAGCCATTCGAAGAGGTAAAAATTTAAAAAATTAACGTAATGAAATATTTTATACGTTTAGAGATTTCCAAGAAAAGGACTGAGAAATTAGATATTCTGTATTATGGGTTGCTTTTGATTTTCCCAGGATCTACGATGTGAAGTTATTTTTTCCACACTAGGCAAATATATAATGAAAAAGACGTAACCAACAGGCGAACTAAATTTTAATAATTATTTTGAATATAATACTACATCATACATAAAACAATTATATGCTGTGACTGGCAGTATAATTAGTTTTATTTTGTGATATTAAGGCCATGTTAAATTTCACTAACTATTAACAAAATTAGTGGTTATCGGTTAAATATTTAATAAGTGTGACTGTATCTTAAGTCAAATTTTATCAAAAATAATGAAAATAATCGCTTAAACCCTAAAAATTTAAACCAAATTATTTTTCTAAGATTATTATTTAAGATCTACTTACATTTTATTTTTCTTAATATATAATATTTATATATAAGTCAAAAAATATGTATTACATATTAATGAATTATTTTTTGGCTTGCTCGTTTTAGTTCAAAAACTAAGAGTCTGCACGGTACTTTAGATGTACTTTTGAGAACTCAAGCATTGATATCATTTTTGCTACCGAAACTTGGTTTCATAATGGTGTGTCTACTGCTCATCATGGTATAGGGAGGTATGCTCTATATCACAACAGTAGAAGTGACAGAAAAGGCGGTGGTGTGGCTATATATTGCAAGTCCAGTCTTAAATCTAAATTCGTCAGCAAATCACACAACATATAACCAGGAGTTAATTTCTTAATTTGGAAATTTATGATAATGCTGCTAGAGTGCTAGTGTCATGTGTGTATAACCCTAATAAAAACATGATCTTATGCGTTTTTTCACTGATTTAATAACGTATATCATAGATAATGATTTTTATTTGGCATGTGGAGATTTTAACGTTAATTTTTTATGTGATGATAGCTATAAGGCAAATCTGTTAAACTGCATAAGTTCGGTTGGTCTGTTGATAGTTAATAAACATGTTCCTACACGTTTTTCTACAAATTGCTACCCAAGCCTACTTGATTTGTTTATGTTATCGGATACTAGCTACTTAATGCTATTTGATCAAATATCATTTGTCTTAGATTATGGCCTTTTGTTTTGCTCGGTTAATATTCGTCTTAATAAAACTGAGACATCACATTTGATTTCGTATAGGGATTTTAAATCAATTGATTATCCCTTATTATTTTCAGACCTAGTAACTTAATTGACTGCTGGTATGAGTCTATAGTAGATAATAAATTGGATGTGTTTCTTGCAACAAAACTAGACATTTACAATCAACATGTACCGTTGCGTAGTTTTCACGTTAAGAAATCCTCTTGTCCGTAGTTTAATGCGACTGTTAAACATACAATTCGTGAGAGCAATCGATGTTATTGCAGATGGAAAAGAAATCCCTCGACTTCAAACAGGGAGTTTTATAATAGAGCTAGGAATCGTGTAATTTGATTGTGAGAAAAGCGAAGAAACTTTTTTTTTCTCGCGGAAGCTAAACACGTCACTACCTTCTAGACAGCTTTGGAAAAATATCAGAAGTTTAGCTGTCCACCCGCGCAAACCCCAGGTTGTCTTTTAGATCCCAACACTCTACACCATTTTTTTATCATTAAACAATCCAAATGATCCAGACCTGTCTACTTTTTCCACTGTATCGGATAATGAACTCTATAGAGCTGTGATAAGTACTCGCTCTAATGCCATTGGTGAGGATGGTGTGTGTATTCGATTTCTGAAAATAATATAACCTTATGTTGTTGGATTTATAACACACTGCCTAGTGACTTTAGGCCCATTAGTATACTTCCTGTTCTTGGTAAGGTGTTTGAAACAATAATGTCACGACAAATGTTTGTATTCAACAATGCATATTGCTTGCTGTCTCCGTTGCAACCTGGGTTTCGCTCAAACCATAGCTGTACTACTGCTGTTCTGAAAGTACTGGATGATATTAGACAATCACATGATGTGGGTGATCTGTCGCTGATGTGCTTACTGGACTTTTCAAAGGCCTTTGATAGCGTTTCTCATTTACTACTTTGTAGTAAATTGGAATGCTTCTTTGGCTTTGGTCGAAGTGCAGTGTCCCTCATAAGTAGCTACTTATCTGAGCGTACACAAAAGGTGGTTATCGGTTTAAGAGAGTCAGGTTCAAGGAGATACATTTTGGAGTTCCAAAGGGCTCAGTTGTTGGACCTCTGCTATTCAGTATTTTTATAAATGATATATATAATGTCGTCAATTTTGTTAACATTCACGTATATGCTGATGATATCCAACTGTATATAACAAGTCGTATTGGCCTTGTTGATGACATGTGTTACAAACTTAATGAGGGCCTAAAAGCTATTTATAAGTGGGCTATAGATGACAATCTTAAGCTGAATCCAGTCAAATATATCTTATTACCCATCAGCAGGATGAAACTTCATTATAATCAACTTCCAATCATTAGCCTTGGTCACACTCCACTTGCACATGTAGAAAAAGTCAAGTACCTTGGTTTTCACATCAACTCCGCTCTGTCATGCAATGATCATATCAATAATGTTATACGCAGTGTGTATATGACACTGCACAACCTACGATTAACCTCTGCTTACACGCCGACTGAAATCAAGAAACGTCTTGTCCTACAGTTAATTCTACCTCTTATCGCTACTTCTGCGGTGGTGTAAAGTAAATTGAACTCATGCGTTCTACATAAATTACAAGTCTCGTTTAACAATGCAACTCGTTATGTTTGTGGTATTCACAGATTTAGTAGTGTTTCATCCTAGAGGACAATTCTTCTTGGTTGCGACTTAGTGGACTACCTTTTATGCGATTAAATCCAAAACCTCGGTTAATTAACCGAACGGTTAACCGATTTTAGCGAAAGCCCGATTATATGAATACCCTAGTTTTTATTCCAACGACAGTATCAATACGTTAAAATAAAACAAATTATGACGATACATATCATGTCGCCAATAAAAGTTTAAGTATACATTTTTATTATTACCCACCGAATATAAATCATAAAGTGAATGGCTCTTAATCTAAAATAACATATTAAATTTTATATCGTAAAAATTTTACAAAATAATTGGCCGAGTTATTTAATCAAACATTTAATGTCTGTTTTTCAATACACAAATATACAGTAAAATAATATAAATAAAACGTGTCATTTGGGATAATAAAATTTTACATTTATGTTCCTTAAATTGACATAAAACATACAAATATACATACATAAGTATACTAAGTGAATGGTTTTTCAACAAATACAATAAGATATAACTAAAGTAATTTTAAACACATGATTATGTTACTTCAGAAAATTAATATTATGTAAGACAACCAACTAGGGGAAGATTAAAACATCATTTTGTTTTAATACAGTAAAATATAATAAAGCTGCAATTAAAATGTAAAAGTTATACATTTATATATTTTTTATTTTTTTGTTTATTTTGGATTACCGAAATTTTCCTATTTAAATTTTTATTTGAATAAAGAAAAAATATTTGCTTTAAATGTGTTACAAAATATTTTTAAAGTACATATTATCATTTCTTTAACACTTTTTAAAAGATTCTATGAATTTTTTATTTATACGAGATTTTTAAAATAAATATAAAAAAATAAACATTTTTAACAACATTTGCATAAAAATGCATACAAAGTTTGTTTTTACAAGAACTTATTTACAGTAGCGAGCAAAAAGCAAAGCACTTTTTTAAATTCTAATGTTTATAGTGATGATTAAAAAAACGTTAAGTTTTGAAACAGTTCTTCAAGCCAGTCCATAAAATATCCTTACACCTCTCAACTAAATAATCATAGTTGTGGTTTCAAAATATTTAAACAGGTTTAAACGATTTAAGCGAAGCTTATGTGCTAAGTCTCAATAAATATTCTTTAAAATTCCGGTTACGCCACAATCAAAATACGGCAAATATTTATGATTACAAAGACCATAATATTTTTGGATTTTCTGCAACCATGCTGAACCAGTTGTCTATGACCACATCGAATAAAATTTGTTCCCTGGCCGTATGAAATTTCTTTATGCATTTAATAAAATGATTTGGCCCATTATCTACCGAAACTATTTTTTTTACCAATATTTACATTACTTTGAAACTATTCTTATGTTTTTATTACACTGTATAATATTATTGTGCAAACACAACAAAAACGCATAACATCCCCGTATCTACACTGTTCATAGTTTTTTGTCTGAATATATTGTATATTATACAATCGGTGTGCAGCTACAAAGTATGCTTTAAATTTTACTAATATTATTGCTGACATGTTGCAAAATATGCTAAAAGGGTGAAAATATATGCAAAATAAAAAAAAGTAAAAGTGCTATGTTTGACAGCACCGAATCTTATATACCCTTCACCATTGCACTAAAAAGCCAATGGTTTCATATTATGCAAAAATCCTTATTCCGCGAGTATTTTTGTATTGGCGTACATATTGGTACTAGTCCCGATACTAGCTGGATAAAAGTCATAAATGTTAGCGGTTCAAAATCCAAAAAGTGAAGATCTGGATCAGGGCTGTCAGATGTGGCGATTTCTGGCCAAACTTGGCCATTTCTTAACCTCTTTGGTGATGAAATTTTGTGCTTGCCGTCATGGTGATATTTTTTTTTTTTTTTTTTGCTATATTTAAAAAATCTGGCGAAAATTTTGGTGATTTCTAAAACGCATTTTACCTTTTCATCTTATTTAAATGAAACCTTTTATGAATACGGGTAAAGTTTTTTCTTAAAATTTTTAACAAATTTTAAAATCGCAATTCGAATGCGATTGATTTAGGTGATAAATTGATAGCATTGACAAATAATTATGTGTAAAGCATTAAGAAATTGGTGCTATGCAAATCTGTAATATATGTTGTCCTTAATAGAAGTCGTAATTTTTTCAAATATTGAAATATATCAACACAAAATTTCGAGTTAATAACACTGCGGAACAAAATTGAACTTTTTTTGTGCGGCCGGGAACTTTGTGTAATTTTTTTTTTACTAATTTGAGGTCGCTGATTCCAAATCTAACCTTCACTTTTCTCTATCAGCTCCAATTTTAGAGATATACCGTTATGTCCAAAATTAAGGTTCTTTCAGCACATATATTGAAATAACATGAAAATGGTGCATCATATTCCCTTAAGAAAAAAAACCGAAATTCGCTTACAATATTATCTTTAAGGCGTACGAACATTGTTTTAAATTTGGCCAGTAATTTCAGAGATATCGTTGCAGTTTTTAAAAAAACAAATAAAAATTTAAGAAAAAAAAAATTTTTTTGTTCTTTAAAAATTCATAAAAAATAAATATGCAACAAAAGTCACAGTTTGGGTCTAAAAGCATTTCGAATGAAATGAGATTTATTTTATTGCAATCGGTGCACAACTTTTGATTGTGTTCACAATTTACCGAATTGATAAAAATCCATAAAAAAACGTATTTTAATGTGTATGTGTGAAAAAAAAAAAAAAAAAAAAAAAAAATATACATTAAAATATGTTTTTTTATGGATAAATTGTGAATACAATCAAAAGTTGTGCACCGATTGCAATGAAATAAAGCTCATTTCATTCGAAATATGTTGAACTAAATGCTTTTAGACCCAAACTGTGAACAAAAAAATTTTTTTTTTCTTAAATTTTTATTTGTTTTTTTAAAAACTGCAACGATATCTCTGAAATTACTGGCCAAATTTAAAACAATGTTAGTACGTCTTAAAGATAATATTGTTAAAGAATTTCGGTTTTTTTTCTTAAGGGAATATGATGCACCATTTTCATGTTATTTCAATATATGTGCTGAAAGTGCCTTAATTTTGGACATAACGGTATATCTCTAAAACTGGAGCCGATAGAGAAAATTTGGATAGAAAGAGATTTGGAATCAGCGACCTCAATTTAGTAAAAAAATTACACAAAGTTCCAGGCCGCAAAATGGCTGTTCCGCAGTGTAATTAATTTATAATTTATTTTGAAAAATAAATTCTAAAATTTAATTGTTTTCGTTCGCATATGTAATTGAATTTTAAATTTAACAATAATAATGTATACTGTATGTATAGTATGCAAAAATTGTTGAATTAGTACCAAAAGTAAATAACTTTTTAAAATTAATTACCATGTATATCAGGTTAAATATGGAGGATTCAAAATTCTCTGCAAAGTTTGGCTCTATTTAGTTATGTAACAAACAAAGTCAGAAAGTGTTTCGTTTCTAAGGTAACGGTAATTAGCCAAAAAGTCAATAGCTTCTGAAATAAATGGCAGTTCGCTTACTCAACCTCAAAATATTTTCGAATTTTTTCTTTTGACTTGGTTCGCTTTAGCTCTGAGCCCTCCATATAGTAGTATCAAGGGCAAATTTCAATGAAGTATTGAAAGCGAAAATAAGTCGCAGTGTACTTTTTATTTTTTTAACAAAATAAAATAAGATATTTTATAAATATTACTTACGGCCAATATCACCAAGTTCTGTTAAAACTAACTATTACTTTAACTTCCAGTTAACAATATGTTTTTGACAGTTATAGCTGATAGTTAAGTATAACTGAGCTTGGTGAAATTGGCCGTTAAAATATATAAAAAAATTTACTTAACATTTTTGAAAACCCTGATTTTATATAGAATCGAAAACGAAGAAGTTAATTTTTAATTGTTAAGAAAACTGTATTGACGTGAAATATTAGATATTGTATATTTCTGGATAGTCTTATTTGATTTCATTTCTTATAGAAATTTTCAAAAAAAAAATTAGGCACTTATCGACTTATTTTCAAATACAAAATCTTGCTTATAAAAACTGAATTAATTTTGAATCAAATTCTACTCAATTTTCAAACTGGCAAAGTTATACTAAGATTGAATATACATATTTTTTAGAATATATATTGGGAATTATTTCTTTTCATAAGCTACTTTATTATATTCAACTTTTTTTATTTTTCGAATTTATTCTATGAGTTAAATTTCAGTTATGTATTTTATAAATCTTTTTGTAATAGCTCTATTTCTTAAATTTTTACCTCTTCTAAAAAGGCAAGCCTCTGCTCTCCTACATGCAGAGAAAAAATATGTTTAGATATGGTCACCTCCAACAAAACTATTCTTAGACAAAATTTTAAACATATTATGTTTAAATTTAACCATATTATTGTCACCGACAAATATATAATTGTTAAATTAGTCCTCCATCAAGAAGCCACAACCATATTATGGTTGCCTCTAAACATGTTATGGTTAAATATGACAATAATTTATTTTTAAATTAACAATAGTATTTTCCTCTTTTCTAAGAGCAACATGCTTTGGTTGAAAATCAACCATGCTATTATAAATGTTAAACATATTTAAGTTATTACTAACCAAAAGATGTTCGGAGGCAACCATAATATGGTTGTGCCTTCTTGATGGAGGACTAATTTAACAATAATATGTTTGTCGGTGACAATAATATGGTTAAATTTAAACATAATATGTTTGCAATTCTCTAGTTTTGTTGGAGGTGACCAAATTTAAACATATTTTTTCTCTGGGTGTACATTGGGTGGGAATTACGTTCGGTACATTCATCTTTGTTTTCGCCGTACTTTTTATTTTTGACCAAATTATTTCAATTGGCTTAAGCATCGGTGAATAGGGGCTCAATCGCAGGAGTATAGCTGGAGGGTACGGTGGAAATAAAGATGAATGTACCAAACGTAATTCCCCCAATGTAGGAGAGCAGAGGCTTGACTTTTTAGAAGAGGTAATTAAGGTTTCTAAGATATGTATAACTAATGCATATTGCATTACATACTACGGCATACAACATACTACAACGTTTTACCAATCTGCTCTGGATCTGGTCAATAATACTGCGATTTGTTTTTATTTTAATTTTCTCCATCATTATGTTTGTTATGTATGTTCTAGGGTATTCATTCGGTTAACCGATTATTTACTACCCGATAAACTGATTGGTTAATTTAAAATTGGCTATTTTCGATTAACGATTAAACCGGTTAATTTCAGTCGATTAACCGATGTAACAAAATTTTGAATTGTTTGTAGTATTATAACATATTTTTTTGTATTTTTAAATACTTTTTTTCGTCTTAAATATAAAAAGTATGTGTTTAGAAAATATTTATTCATATAAACAAAGAAGGTGTTCAGTGATCATTTTAATTAAGTGATTGCTGTCAACAGCTATTTGTTTCATGTACTTTTTATATGTATGTGTCTAGTTATTTGGTTCTTCTCATGTTTTCTCATATTATTTATTTAGAGAGTTAACTGAAACAATGAGAAGTGCAAAAAATTTAACAGGAGTCTAATGGCATCATGAAAGATTTTTTGTGTTTAGAGAAATCCTGGAAGAGGACTGAGAAATAAGATATTCTGTATTATGGGTTGCTTTCGATTTCTCTCTTTCCAAGTCAAGTTTTATCAAAACTAATGATAAGAATCACTTAAATCCTAAACATTTAAACTAACTTATTTGTCTAAAAGATTAGTTTATAAGATCTCCTTAAACTAAACAGCCTATTTTTTAAGAAGCACATAATATTTATTAATTAGAAAAATATGTATTACATTTTTATGAATTATTTTTTTGTTTGCTCGTTAAAGTTCAAGAATTGCTATGTTTGTTATGTCATTGTTGTTTTTTTTTACTAAAAAACTCCAAATAAAAAATAAATTATGCATTTTTATTTATTGAAATTACTTAATTTATAAAAAAAAAACTTTATTAATCGGTTAACCGATCAATTACAAAATTAACCGATTAAACGAAACCCTCGGTTAATTAATCGAGTTATTAACCGATTAAAGCAAAAAAAAAAAATTTTTTTGTTCTTTAAAAATTCATAAAAAATAAATATGCAACAAAAGTCACAGTTTGGGTCTAAAAGCATTTCGAATGAAATGAGATTTATTTTATTGCAATCGGTGCACAACTTTTGATTGTGTTCACAATTTACCGAATTGATAAAAATCCATAAAAAAAACGTATTTTAATGTGTATGTGTGAACAAAAAAAAAAAAAAAAAAAAAATATACATTAAAATATGTTTTTTTATGGATAAATTGTGAATACAATCAAAAGTTGTGCACCGATTGCAATGAAATAAAGCTCATTTCATTCGAAATATGTTGAACTAAATGCTTTTAGACCCAAACTGTGAACAAAAAAATTTTTTTTTTCTTAAATTTTTATTTGTTTTTTTAAAAACTGCAACGATATCTCTGAAATTACTGGCCAAATTTAAAACAATGTTAGTACGTCTTAAAGATAATATTGTTAAAGAATTTCGGTTTTTTTTCTTAAGGGAATATGATGCACCATTTTCATGTTATTTCAATATATGTGCTGAAAGTGCCTTAATTTTGGACATAACGGTATATCTCTAAAACTGGAGCCGATAGAGAAAATTTGGATAGAAAGAGATTTGGAATCAGCGACCTCAATTTAGTAAAAAAATTACACAAAGTTCCAGGCCGCAAAATGGCTGTTCCGCAGTGTAATTAATTTATAATTTATTTTGAAAAATAAATTCTAAAATTTAATTGTTTTCGTTCGCATATGTAATTGAATTTTAAATTTAACAATAATAATGTATACTGTATGTATAGTATGCAAAAATTGTTGAATTAGTACCAAAAGTAAATAACTTTTTAAAATTAATTACCATGTATATCAGGTTAAATATGGAGGATTCAAAATTCTCTGCAAAGTTTGGCTCTATTTAGTTATGTAACAAACAAAGTCAGAAAGTGTTTCGTTTCTAAGGTAACGGTAATTAGCCAAAAAGTCAATAGCTTCTGAAATAAATGGCAGTTCGCTTACTCAACCTCAAAATATTTTCGAATTTTTTCTTTTGACTTGGTTCGCTTTAGCTCTGAGCCCTCCATATAGTAGTATCAAGGGCAAATTTCAATGAAGTATTGAAAGCGAAAATAAGTCGCAGTGTACTTTTTATTTTTTTAACAAAATAAAATAAGATATTTTATAAATATTACTTACGGCCAATATCACCAAGTTCTGTTAAAACTAACTATTACTTTAACTTCCAGTTAACAATATGTTTTTGACAGTTATAGCTGATAGTTAAGTATAACTGAGCTTGGTGAAATTGGCCGTTAAAATATATAAAAAAATTTACTTAACATTTTTGAAAACCCTGATTTTATATAGAATCGAAAACGAAGAAGTTAATTTTTAATTGTTAAGAAAACTGTATTGACGTGAAATATTAGATATTGTATATTTTCTGGATAGTCTTATTTGATTTCATTTCTTATAGAAATTTTCAAAATAAAAATTAGGCACTTATCGACTTATTTTCAAATACAAAATCTTGCTTATAAAAACTGAATTAATTTTGAATCAAATTCTACTCAATTTTCAAACTGGCAAAGTTATACTAAGATTGAATATACATATTTTTTAGAATATATATTGGGAATTATTTCTTTTCATAAGCTACTTTATTATATTGAACTTTTTTTATTTTTCGAATTTATTCTATGAGTTAAATTTCAGTTATGTATTTTATAAATCTTTTTGTAATAGCTCTATTTCTTAAATTTTTACCTCTTCTAAAAAGGCAAGCCTCTGCTCTCCTACATGCAGAGAAAAAATATGTTTAGATATGGTCACCTCCAACAAAACTATTCTTAGACAAAATTTTAAACATATTATGTTTAAATTTAACCATATTATTGTCACCGACAAATATATAATTGTTAAATTAGTCCTCCATCAAGAAGCCACAACCATATTATGGTTGCCTCTAAACATGTTATGGTTAAATATGACAATAATTTATTTTTAAATTAACAATAGTATTTTCCTCTTTTCTAAGAGCAACATGCTTTGGTTGAAAATCAACCATGCTATTATAAATGTTAAACATATTTAAGTTATTACTAACCAAAAGATGTTCGGAGGCAACCATAATATGGTTGTGCCTTCTTGATGGAGGACTAATTTAACAATAATATGTTTGTCGGTGACAATAATATGGTTAAATTTAAACATAATATGTTTGCAATTCTCTAGTTTTGTTGGAGGTGACCAAATTTAAACATATTTTTTCTCTGGGTGTACATTGGGTGGGAATTACGTTCGGTACATTCATCTTTGTTTTCGCCGTACTTTTTATTTTTGACCAAATTATTTCAATTGGCTTAAGCATCGGTGAATAGGGGCTCAATCGCAGGAGTATAGCTGGAGGGTACGGTGGAAATAAAGATGAATGTACCAAACGTAATTCCCCCAATGTAGGAGAGCAGAGGCTTGACTTTTTAGAAGAGGTAATTAAGGTTTCTAAGATATGTATAACTAATGCATATTGCATTACATACTACGGCATACAACATACTACAACGTTTTACCAATCAGCTCTGGATCTGGTCAATAATACTGCGATTTGTTTTTATTTTAATTTTCTCCATCATTATGTTTGTTATGTATGTTCTAGGGTATTCATTCGGTTAACCGATTATTTACTACCCGATAAACTGATTGGTTAATTTAAAATTGGCTATTTTCGATTAACGATTAAACCGGTTAATTTCAGTCGATTAACCGATGTAACAAAATTTTGAATTGTTTGTAGTATTATAACATATTTTTTTGTATTTTTAAATACTTTTTTTCGTCTTAAATATAAAAAGTATGTGTTTAGAAAATATTTATTCATATAAACAAAGAAGGTGTTCAGTGATCATTTTAATTAAGTGATTGCTGTCAACAGCTATTTGTTTCATGTACTTTTTATATGTATGTGTCTAGTTATTTGGTTCTTCTCATGTTTTCTCATATTATTTATTTAGAGAGTTAACTGAAACAATGAGAAGTGCAAAAAATTTAACAGGAGTCTAATGGCATCATGAAAGATTTTTTGTGTTTAGAGAAATCCTGGAAGAGGACTGAGAAATAAGATATTCTGTATTATGGGTTGCTTTCGATTTCTCTCTTTCCAAGTCAAGTTTTATCAAAACTAATGATAAGAATCACTTAAATCCTAAACATTTAAACTAACTTATTTGTCTAAAAGATTAGTTTATAAGATCTCCTTAAACTAAACAGCCTATTTTTTAAGAAGCACATAATATTTATTAATTAGAAAAATATGTATTACATTTTTATGAATTATTTTTTTGTTTGCTCGTTAAAGTTCAAGAATTGCTATGTTTGTTATGTCATTGTTGTTTTTTTTTACTAAAAAACTCCAAATAAAAAATAAATTATGCATTTTTATTTATTGAAATTACTTAATTTATAAAAAAAAAACTTTATTAATCGGTTAACCGATCAATTACAAAATTAACCGATTAAACGAAACCCTCGGTTAATTAATCGAGTTATTAACCGATTAAAGCAAAAGCCCGATTGAACGAATACCCTAGTATGTTCGTTGTATGAATATTTAAAAAATTATATAATTAAATTTTATAAAATAAAATTTTTCAATTTCCTTTGGAATTTTCTCAATTTCAAAATAAAATTTCCCAATTTTATTTGGAATTTTCTCATTTTCAAATTGAAATTCTCAATTTCATTTGGAATTTTCTCATTTCAAATTGATATTCTCAATTTCAAATGGTATTTTCTCAATTTAACATTGATATTTGTAATTTCAATTAAAATTTTCTCAATTTCAAATTGATATACTCAATTTCAATTGGAATTTTCTCAATTTCAAAATGAAATTCTCATTTTCGTTTGGAATTTTCTCAATTTCATCTGGAATTTTCTAATTTTCAATGAAAAATGGTGTAGTTTCATAAAGCGAATTAATTCGTATGAACATAGCATAACTTTAAACGAACCAAAAATCGTAATTTTTGTCGACATATATATTCGCTTGCAATGACGATAGTTTGATTCTGTAATTTTTTCTACGATTGTAAACAGCTGTATTTTTTGTAACATCTCTGTCTACAAAATGTTAAAATAAACGAAAAGTACAAAAGAGAATAAAAAACATGAAATTGTCCTTAATTTATGTTTTTATATTTTTTTGTGAATCTTACATTTAGAATTTGGTTTTTGTTCATTATTTCCTATTTTTTCGTACAGTCTGAACTTATAATTTTGTTTTTGTTCAGTCATATACATATGCATGTAGTATGAATGTAAGAATTCGGGCCTCAGCCAATTTAAATATAAAATACACTTTATCGATTAAATAAACAAAACGTAAATTATTGTCGCTAAAATAACGGAAAAAAATGCTCAAAGTAACAGCTGACTTTAATCTACAAAGTATATCGTTAAAAATTTTACTGAATACCAAATTCTATAAATTTTCGTTATATTTATTTTAACGATACGATTATCGTAAAAAAAGTTAGTGAATCGCACTATTGACCTGGATAGCTAAAAAATGGCTTTCAAAGTACAGTTTTTTTTATTATTTTCGTATGTATAGCCAAGCGAGAAATTTTACACATATTGGAATTGTCTATAAAAATCTATTTAGGTACAAATGCTAAATTATTTTAGTAGTATATTTTTATTTTATAAGACTAACAACTTTTTTTTGACTTTGAAGTTTCGTCTAAAATTTAAAGTCTTTCTGAAATATTTACAATCCTTAAAGTTCTGCCAAAATAAAAGGCTAACGTGGGCTATTACAATTCTATAACCAGGCCTTAGACAATTACGTAATTTTTTTTTTTTTTGAAGTAAACATGAGCTACAATAAAATAGGTTATGTTATAACAATAATATAATAAAAAAAATTATAAATTTTTAGCCGTGGCTGCTGTTGTTTTGCCTAAATTGCCGTTAAAGTTGTTCACGTAAGCTTACGTTACGCAATGTTACGTTACGTTATGAAATTATATATGCACTAAATTATATACAAATGTTATTTTAATTTTGGTTCGTTTTGATTTAACACAGTGTAATAATGGTTAACTTAGATACGCACCTAGAGTGTACGGATATACCTTAATCTTTTTTATAAGTTTAAATAATTTCGTAATCACTTTTTATATTATATGCACATAAGACAACATTTCACAACCTTAGAACAACAATGTTCAATTGTACGAGCAGTTTATGTACAAATAAAAGCTTGTTGTCCTAAGGTCGCGATTTTATAACAAGAATTTCTATATAACTCTAAGCCTGTTGTAAAAATAAAATTTTACGTTTACCACAAAACAAGTAAATAATATTTAGGAAAAAAGGGACTACCTATGGGTTCACCAGTATCTCCAATTGTTGCTGATATTGTGATGGAGAACTTATTAGACACATGTTTAGAAAAAATGATAATTAAACCGAAAATAATAACGAAATATGTGGATGATTTATTTCTTATAATTAATGAGAATGAGATAGATACCCTGCTATCAACATTTAATTCATTTGATCGGAATATTAAGTTCACTATTGAAAGGGAATTGAATTATTCAATTCCATATTTAGATACATTGGTGATAAGGAAAGGAAATAGATTATTGATCAAAAAACAACCTCATCAGGTAGAATTTTAAATTATTATTCGAAACACCCGAAAAGAATTATTATTAATACAGCTAGGAATCTAATAGATAGGATATTAATAATTAGTGATAATCGATTCCATAAGAAAAATAAGGTGATTATTGTAAATATTTTGAGGAATAATAGTTTTCCTAACAAACTTATTTGCAAATAAGTAAGACAATATAATATAAGAAGATCTCGTCATATTGATGAAATTTTGGAACCAATAATTTATAAAACATTTACTTATGTACCTGGGGTTTCGGAAAGATTAGAAAACTCAAATATATATGACAAAGGGAAATACAGAAGGGCACATAAGGTTATGTTGTGAAATTGTTCACAAAAACTAAAGTTAGATTAAAAAAGTCGGATATGTCTAATTTAGTTTATAAAATTCATTGTGGTGGCAATGATAATGAACAAGGTAGGAAAATATATGTAGGAACAACTGGGACAAAATTAAAAACTAGATAAGCAGGACATAAACATGACCAAACATATAGAAATTATAATTCAGGCCATGGAACGGCATTGTCAACACATTGTAGAGATTTTAATCATTATCCAGACTTTGAAAACACATCTATTTTGAGCATAGAAAATTTTAAGAAACGTAGATATATGCTAGAAATGTTTCAGATTAATAATGCTCCATTTGAGAAAAGGATTAATTTTAAAAAAGATACTGAGGGATTAGCTCAGATTTATAGACATTTATTGAATAAAAATAAATAGATTGATGGAAGGGAAAATAATAAATAGGTATTTGTCTTTGATTATTTATAAAATTAAGTTCAGATGGCACAGCACAGACTGAAAATATATATTAGATAAAAATAAATACATTGACGGAAGGGAAATTAAAATAGGTTTTAGGTTTTGAATATTTTTTTAAAAAAAATTTTGTATTTTTTATTTTAAGTTTGTTAATTGAAATTTTAAATTTATTTTTCCATTTGTTATTTTTTAATAAATGTTAATAAATAGTTATTGTCAAAAATAATTTTGTAATTTTATATTATTTAAAAAGATTTCCTGAAGAAGATTTCCAACGGAAATCGAAATATCGAAAAAATAAATATTTTAATTGATTTTTATAAAAAAGTGACCTAAAGCTTAATAAAAATATATGAAAATATAATATTTATTTTCGTTCCATAAAACTGCATTTCTAGTATCTCGTTAAATGACTTCCCTATGGGAAAGGGAACTAACACTAAACTTGTGAGGTGACAAGTCACTTTAACATGGCGATGTACTACGAGGGGTTAATTGGCACCTTTTTGACACTTTGTAACAGGTCACTGAAATAACCTTAATGGACACATATAATTTCGGTTAAAATAATGCATGTCGCAGATATTTTCACAAATGAACCATGTCAATAAGAATAGATGCCCTTCATATAAAGTAATAGAACAAGAGAGAACCAGCCACTTCCCGCACAAAATTCAGTCACATGAATAGTTTTGTGCCAATTACCTTTCCTCAGGACCAACGACACTCTATATACATTATCACCAGTTAAGTGATAGGTCTTGTTTTCACCTACCACAATTCGTTCCTTTTTATTATAACATTTTGTTGACTGGTCACGGGATAAGTGCTTTAAAAGCAATTGACACAAATTTCCCGCAGGGTTATGTTTATTCTCAGAAAAGGTATCAAATGTGGAAAATGTGGCAGTTGTCAAGAATATGAATTATGAGCCTACTAAATGAAAGGTACGAGGGAACTAAATTTTTCTAACAAGCCAATACTTTTTTTCTGACTTTGCAATAAAATACCATTGCAGCTGTTTAGTTAAATTTAGTAACCACACATGCAACAAACTAGAACAGCAAAAACATTACATAGCAGTAAAAAAGTGACGAAAAAGTTACAAGTTGTTAAAGATATAGCTGAGCGTGTTGTCAAACTGGTTGAAGAGTCACGTAAGCTCTGGAATAATCAGGAAGAAGGCAACCAGTTGCTTCTGCAAGTAGTCGACGAAACGGGTTCGACGAAGAAAATGGGTTCTGACCGAAAAGGCGAAACAAGCAGTTGTTTAAAGTTTACAGCCGTAAATTCAAATCATGTTTCTATAGCAAACGCGACTAAGAGCTCGCCTTCATCTGCATATAAAACATAGAATAAATTTAATAATTGAAAAATAATTTTTAAAAGTTTTTTTTCCCTTAGACAAAACGCAACACAGAAAACAAGACATATTTTCTACTTGCATTTATATGGTGAACAATTTTAGCCTGATAAAACCATTTATATAGAAAATTATTTAGGACTGTTTTAGTCATTATAATTTTAGTATTTTTATTTCGGGAGGATATTTGCTTAGGGGCATAATACAACAATAATTGGCTTAACCCTAGGATTACCTTCATGCTCTGGCATGACCAAATTTGTGTTTTGCTTGCAATATTTTTCAAATATTTATAAGAAAAAATCAAAAAGACAGAGAATTGAATTTTATAAATGATATGTTCAAAATCGAATGAATCAAGCTTGAATCGAATCAAAAAATTACGACCCACTATCTACAAAAACAATACGCAAAGCTTCTTTCAGCTGCGGTAGATGCGAAAAAGCCATGTGGGAAGAGTTAAAGAAGACCTAAAAATAATTAGTAAATCGAACTGGAGACAACGCACAATATTTTGAAGCGCATGTAGAACCTTATCTACGCATGCCGAAAACGAAAACAGGTTGTAGTACCATCTTAATAAATAACTAAGTAAGTGCCTGTTGCCAATCCCATATACAGATATATATTTTACAACGTTTAATCTAGATATTTAGTATGAAATACTTGTTTGGAAGTTACGTAGAACTTCTATAGTGGTATCCGGGTTAATTGCAGCGCAATAGAAGTAGTTTTTTTGCAGCGCATATATGGGTTAAAAGGTTTTAAAATAAGTATGTTTTTTGCGCACCAATACTACTGTTTTCCTAAATGCATATGTTAGTCGTTTCTATGTTCCCATTAAGCTTCAAGCTGCGTACATCAGACTTGTCGGCAGACATTGTTAAATTGGATTAGAGCATATCAATTTCGCCATATAACTCTACTTTATATTATCACAACAATTGTCACAAAATATTTAAAGCCGAAAAATACATATTTTTACCTAAAACGCAAAAGGCCTTAAATATCATTTTTAAAATGTTACAGAAAAAGCAAATTGATAAATCGTTGTAGCAACAGGTGTTGCTGAGTTGACAATCCTTGGTAGGGGTTCATTGAACACCAAGTCGTTCCAATACAGAACCGATTGTCGTGGGAACGAAAATTTATCACCACAAATGATACATGAGAAACTATGAAAAAGTCAAATTTTAACTTTTGGTTATATAGGGCCTTTCGCGTTTTGGGTAACGATATATAATTCTCCATTATATTTCTTTAATTTATTAAATCCGTTAAATTTGACCTTTAATAGCCTCAATTATTTTTATTATTAACTATCAATGTAGTCTTTTACATTCTTATTTTTACTTTTACTATTTTACTATTAGATGTTGCAGCAAATAAATACATAAATATTTAATTCGATAATATATCTAAACCATAGAATACATAACAAGAAAAAAAAACACGTAAACACATTACCAGGGTACATTTGTGCCCCATAATAGTTTTAAATCATTTTCAGCTTCACAGCAAAAACTATTTGATTGAAAACCCGTTTAATCAAAATTTAACAAATTAATTAAATATTTTTTTTTGCTTATTTTTATTGCTTATTAATTATTATAACAATTCTAATTTTTACCTTCACAAAAAAAATATTTATTTTAGAATCTTTTAATTTAAAACTTAGATAAATTAGATAGCTTATTTTATTTATTTGATTAAAAAGATTTTTGAACAGTCTCTTATTTGTTCATTTTTTTATATAAAAACTATTGGGTACGCGGGTACTCCGTCAAGTGTTTGCGCAGTTGTCATGTTTGAAAGCTTATAGTTATGGAACCGCTGAACCGAATTTCATAAATTGTCGACTCAGAAGACTTTAATTTCCTAGATCCTACGTTTTAATGCAACATTATTATTGGTTTTGAAGCTAGACACGTTTAAAGTTGACACACGGGTACCCGGTTATGCGTTCTACGGATAAATCTTATCTATTATATTAAAAAACCTATACATAAAATAGCCTCAATTTTTACAATAATCGATACTTAAAATGTAAACTTTCCTTTTTTCAATATTTTTGCTTTGTCATGCAAATTAAATTATCTACCTGTTTTTTTTTTTTTATCTTTCACAAAGAACTAATTTAAAACTTGTGCAATAAATTAAAGCACAAGTAAAAAATATCTATATAAAAAAATAGAAACAAATACTATTCAAGTTTGTTATTACTCGTACTATTACTTTGACATGGGGTCTTCTTACCACTACCAGCATAACGAATAAATAAAATGTTAAATAAAACTTTTCTTTAAGGGCCACCTAAGGAGACTGTAAATAAAATTATGAAATATAAAAAAAGGAAAATCTTTTTCAAATTTTATAATTTACTTTTTTACCTTAATTTTTTGTTTCTGTTTGAGCTTGTAAAAAAAAATCCCCATTTCTGATTTTACGCTAGAAGTATTTTCTTTATTTTTTATATTTTTATTTTTTCATTCTTTCCTTGTGCTGATACCATTAATACCTTTGGCCTTAGGGTGGTGTTAAGTATAGAAGTTAAACGAGGAGTGTGATGATAGCGAGGGTAGGAGATGGAGAGGATGGTTATTAATATGAAGGCCAAACCCTTTTTTTTATTAATATTATTAAAATTACTTTTGTGATAAGCCTTTTTAGTCCGATTTTTTTCTACACCAAAGGCTGTGTTTTTAAGAAGTAAAATTTTTTAGGTATTTTTTTTCTTGGCTTAGTAAAGGTTTCGATTTTATGGTCCATAAGCAATGTAAAATATAAAAAGGACAACCGAATATCACTGTCACCAGCTATAACAACAGTTAAGACAATAAAAAAAAGATGAGAAAACAACAATAGTGGTATTGTGGAGGGCAGCTAATTAAAGGAAGGAACTCATTTGAGAAAATTTATTAATTAATTTGTTAAATATTTAAATTTCAGTAATACAAGCAGAGAAAATCCCTTAATAATCTTAAAATTCAAAATTTTTATTTCTGTTATTAAAGATTTTTTTAAGATATTACGCAGAAGTCCCTGAAATTTATATTTAACCCTAATCTTACCAACATGTGTCTGTGAGCCACATTTTAATGTTAAATTCAACGTAGTAACGTAAATATTCGGCATATGGAAAAAAAACTTCTTGACTTTTATTTTACATGCGTTTTCTATAGTCAAAATAAGGACGCTGAAGCACTTATTGCTCCACAAATACGCCAAAAGTCCCTTAATAAATTACAATGGCATAGTTATAGTTCAGTGCATGCAGAAGCTTCATCAAATGTTACTAAGTATGCAACAAATAAACACAATATATGCTACATGCAGGATCCTTACAAGAGTTGTCTTGTAAATCAATGCTTTCTAAAATGTTAAAAAAATGTTTGTAAAAATTTTTGAGTGTAAACAGTGTGTTTCGTCACAAGTTTTCTCTAAATTTACTTGTTTTTAATTAATTAACATTTTTTTTCTTAAAATTTTCACGTAGTGTCTTAGAGACACTTTTGGTAAGATTATTAATATTTTATGTCGGTATGATAAGAGTTCAAGTATCTGAAATTATTTTAGAAATTTTGGAATAGACTTTTTTAATTTCTACGTTTAAAATTTTAAAGTGTAATGGATTAAATTAAATTACAAAGAATAATTTTATTATCATAAAATTTTGTACATTTTGTTCCTCATCTTACTTTGCTACAACGAAAACTTTCTACATTTGCAACAAATATCACGGACTTTAGAACATCAAGAATCTTAATTACATTTTTTCAATAATAAGTTAATATATGTCGCATCGCTCTACACCGACTATGCTTCTTTTGATTTACATTCTCAGTTTTAGTCTATCTCCTAGAGTTTCTGAGTTATACATTATAACTAGGTTCTTGCTGTTTGTTTTTGCCTTGAGATTCAGTTAACAATCTTGAAATAGACTGATAGAACCTTGATAATCCGAGTAATCCTAAATTATTTTGCACATAGAATCATGTGGAAACTAAAATTGCAAATAGAACCATCCCAGTAAATAAAAAATTAATGTAGCTGGTTTTTAACGGATAAATGCAAAAGATTCGCTTACCATCTTCCTCAAGGAAGGTTTAAATTTTATATGAAAACTATGTGCTAGAGGATTATCCAAATTTTACATTAACCTTTGAAAAAATGCGAAACGGGCCATTAACTAAAAATTTTGGAAGCGAAACTTGGAAAAACACCAGACATTAGCAGCTGATACTCGGTCTAGAGAGAGAGAAGTAGTACGAAAGAAATTTTGAATAGAAAAAAACTGTTTCACAAACTGTAAGTTTCACTGTCAAAACGTTGTTATACAACCCGAACGTGAGTTGCTATTTAAGGATTTTAACTTCTTACATCGAGAAGGAAAGTCAAATTATATTTTGAAATCAACTAAGAGAAATGAAAATGTTTGGAAAAGCAATTAATCGGGAAATTCGCGATGAAGCTTCTCTTTGAGCGACTTTGTGAAATTGTCTTGAAATATCATTCGGATTATTAGTTATTAACGAAAGAAAAATAAAAAAAAAACAAAAAATAGCTGTTTTCACCCTTTGTGTTAAGTGTACAACTCAATTTTATTTAATTTATTAATTATTTTATACTTAAAAGCGTAAGTCTCTTTTTCGTATGTAATCAGCGTTGCCAAACGATTTATTAGTTTTTAACAGTTTTTTGAAGTGCAAAACAGTTTTGCAGAATTTTACTTCAAAAACAGTTTTTTTTTAATCACTGCAGGTTTTTAAAATTTAATAAGAAGCAAGCAACAAATAAGCCATTTATTATAATATGTTTAACAAACAGTTATTCTAATGCAACAATGTGTTAACTTGTACTGCCTTTAAAAAGCAACACATGAACACTTATCATAATTCAACAAAAGATTTGAAAATTAAATTTAATTAGAATCGGGAATGTAATCAAAATCGATCGATTACCAAACAATCGTTTTTTTAAAGGTAAGAAGAATTCCGAGCGATTTTCAAATCCAATTCTGAGTTAAAGTCTTACACCTTATTTAGAAAAAATAAAACAGCTTTCAAAAATTATTTTCGGGAATGAAATATTTATTATTAATTAATTAATTTATTAATGATGTGCTAATGTCCCAATTTTTGAATGAAAACACTGAAATTTATTGTTGTGGGAAAGCTAGCTTCAGCTTTATAAAGGTTTAATTTATCATGTTTTTATACAAACTCCGTTTCATAAATCTTTTATTAATCTGTTTTATTTTTTATATTTAAGATCGTTAATTTGTTGCTTCAAATACAGTTCAATTAACATGTATAATATAAAATTAAAAAAAAAAAAACAAAAACGGAAATTAAGAGAATAATGTACTTGAAATCAACTTTTAAGAATACAGAAAACCAAATTGTCGGTTTTAAATAATTTCATTTTTAAAATCGATTGCCATCACTTACCTGATAAAAGAAAATTTTTTGTTTTTTGCTTCAATACAAATAAATTTAGAATAAACATTTATTAATTTTTTTTTTATTATTTCAAGAAGCAGTTTCTTTCCATAAAAATTTTTTTTTGAAAATGGTTAGTTTATGTAGTTTATTATATAAGATAGAATTTGGTCAACTGGTTTATTCTGGTATACTAGACACACGTTCTTACTACAACTTTATGTGTGATTTTTCATCTCATATAGATGAAGATATCTAAATAATATTTGGCACAAAGAACTTTTACATGACTCTTAACCTCCTAAAATAATTTTGTGCAGGCGGGTCTATGATTGCCCATAGGTGCCCTGCTTGTTACAAAAAAAAAGAAGTTTCCGATTCTATCACAGTGCAATCAAAAACGTTTAACAGCTGATTCAATACAAAAGCGAAAAAAATTTTTGGTACAAAAACTGAGTTCATTTCTTGTTCTTTTTGTATTTATCTGTTTTTAACAATAGCGTTATTTTTTTAAAAAGATTATTTTAGAAAATTTTTATATGTCAAGAATTCTTTTCAAAATCAAGATTTATTAAAGTGAATGTCAAGAATTTCGAAAACCTTAATATGGCAAGCCTAGGTGTAAGGTATCAGATGACTGACTATACTTTCTTACTTGTTTAACTTTCAGAATTTGAACTATTCAAATAACGAATGGCATATCTGCAAAAAGGTACTTCCTATCTCACACAAAATTCTATAAGGTACTTAGAACAATATTGTTCCACATTAAGCACCTCTTCGTTCGTCATCAGAGTTCTATCTGTTTTTTGAGACTCATTTTGTGGAATAAATAATAAAGTCGCTTGGATATTTTTAAAAAGATAATAACATTTCAGGACTTAATTCAAATTATTCCAAAACTGGTTTGAGTAAAGCGATTAATAATAATCAGCCTTTGTTATATCAAAAGAAGTGTTCATGCAAATGGAACATTCTTGTTCCAAGGTCGCGATATTATAAAAAATTTTGTGGAGGCCAACATAGTTTCTGCAGATCCGTATATACCCGTAGAATTCAGAATGCTTTTATTTTATATAACCTGTATATTTAATTTGTTTAACAATTGATTTCACTATTTTACATCTCTATTTATCGACAGTGAATGAAGCACTAGACAACGTTTATAATACTTTTTGATAATGTGGCTAATGCGTGTTTGAAATTAATATTTTCTTATGGATTGCATGATGGGATTCATTGTGAAAATATGTAATAAATTCTTTGGAAAGGGTAAAATGTATATGTTAAGGAAACAATAGCAGTAAACAAATAAATAATCTTTTACCCAACGGGGTAGGTTCAAGGATTATTATAACACAATATTCTGGTTTTATATGTAAAAGTTTACTACATTATTTTTACTTAGACCAAAGTTTTATTAATTAAGTTTTATATATAATTAAATCAATTAGTCAAAGGTAATATTCATTTAAGTTTGAGTGCACTATGGATAATTTATTATGTAAAGTTTGAATTAAATTATACACATGGCAATTCAAATCTTCAAAACATAAATAAGTAAAATATTAATATAAGCTATTATCGAAATAGAAATATCGAATTGGTTTTAACTCCCATCAGTGATGTTAGAAACTTTTTTTGAAAAGTCCGTACGCAGCCCGAAAAAAATCCATATTTATCCTTACGCACTCAAAAATTGTCCCTACAAAAATTCCTACAACTTTTAAAAAGTCCCTAAATTGAATGATTTCAACAAATCTGTCCTTTTCTGTCCATCACTGACTCCCATATTATTAATTTTGTTTTTAGAAATTAATCTAAGTGCTTTCGATCTAAAGTAAATGAAATGAAATTCAACACAAGATCTCGTTCTTAAATTTTAAATTATTGGTTTATAATGAACAGAAGCTCAATAAATTGAACAAATATTATCGTACCCAGATAAAATTTGGAACAGGTAACTGTTTAGCTGAAAGTCCATACCATCCGGTTTAGGCGTTTATACGTTTTATGCTTTTTGTGCATGTTATACTATTGTAAATTCAAGTTACATGCAACGCGTTTTATGATCCAATTTTCTTGTTTTGATCAGCTGTTATGTTCATATTTTTATCCAATAAGAACAATTTGCTTTTAGAACTCCAAGCTGCTGCTGGCCCCTAAATTTATTTTTATAGAGGAGTAAACTTTTCTTATATAAAATTTTTAAATTTTTTAAAATAATCAATACGTTTTTCCTCCATTGCACTTGTTTAAGAAAATAATTGACACAATAGAGATGACACTCAGAACGTAACAATAATCGATGACTTGAAATCATTTAGGGCATGTTTGTAAATGCATCACTGAGCTTCATCAGAAAAGCAAACTTTTTTTAATGCCGATAAAAACCTAATTATAATATTTTTTATTGGGTGACTATAATTTTTGTGGAGTATTTGACAATTTTTAGGTCCACGTCTACTTCAGTGCTATATATATGTATATATTAGAGCGACTCAAAAAAAAGTGATTTTGTTACCCCTCTGAAAATAAAGGTTGATATGTTTTATGATGATTCCCAAAATATTTTGGTTCTAGCGTTTACCATCCGTGAGCTGGACCATTTTTAAAAAAGGTATTTTTTTCAGTCTTTCGAATTTTTTTGTACTTTGCTCCAAGACGACGTAAATAAAATTTGTTTTCATCGAAAAGGGTTTTTGAAGCAGCATCTTAAACTTTACCACTTGCGACCTACTAATTGAGATATTTAACTAAATACATATTTTCGTTACGTGTTTTCATACAAAATCACTGATGCAGCGCATTGATGCGTTTACGAACATGCCCTTAATTTTTATTTTGCATTTACAAATTGTGCAATAAAGTTTAATGTATTTTATTCATTATTGCAAACTTTATTACGAAAGCTTTTTCTTTAATAAAAAAAAGATAGAAAAAAGAAATTAATCATACAAAAATATTTATCGATTAATTTAAAAAAAAAACAGACCTATTTTCATGACTCTTGCGACGCATACAAAGTACGAGTCAACAAAAAGTAAAAGAGGTAGTTAGAAAATCGACCATAGCTCCAATGTAAGCCATGCTTCAAAACCCAAATGTCACTACTAATAATATCGCATAAAATTTCATATTTAGATAAGATGTTCAGCAAATTACATTTATATCCTAGGTCCCTTACAAAATTTTACGGTGGCAGGTTTTTAAATGACCAAAGTTGCCATTAAAGCTGCACTATCTAAAATCGGCCACACTGACATGACTCTCAATAAGATGTTCGTATAAATATTTTGAAAATTTTTCAAATTAATGTAGTCATTTCCTTTGCTCTTTGTAAAATAATATTTCATATATTGGCTGTATTTTTGGGACAAATCGTATAAGTTTGGTTAATAATTGTAAGTTTTTACACACAACAATTCCTTTATTACCACTAAATTAACCCGATACAAATTGGCTGAGTTGGAAAGAATAAAATCATGCAAATCTATCACGAAAACACAAAACAAAAGGCATTTGGGCATTTTAACCATGTCGTACTCATCTAAAGTGAAAAGAGTCTTAATAAAACGGATTTTTATTTTGACAATAGATTTAACTTATGGCCTTTAATTAGTCCTATTTTTATAAATTTTGCGTGTTCAAGACAATTGAAAAAACAAGGCATTCGCCGGTGAAAAAACCGAAATGGTTTTCAAACGCCAAAAACAGCGAAACCCCAAGCAACACTTTAATGCGACTAATTTTAGAATTTTAGGTAAATCCCACAGAAAATTCATTTAAACCAACTATAAATTTATTTAAAAAACGGATCATTTACATTTCATTTAAAATCAATGAATTTTACATAAATTTTTGAGTTTTGTTTTATTTAACAGTATATTCCGTAAAATTTAACAGTTATTGCCTTAAAAAAAATATATAGTTTAACTGACAAAAAATCAAAATACATAACAATATAAGTTCGGAAAAACATTATTTTTTGGTTGTTTGTTTTCTTTAATAACAAACATTAATGTTAAAAAATAAATTGATTCGTAAAATAAATATATTTTCATTAAATTTTAACAGTACGGAAAACGATTCTAATAACCTACAACCAGTTACTGTAATAATTTTATGAGTGTATGCAATAATGTCTCTGATGGTTTTGATTTTACCCATAAATTATTTAAACTTTTTTTTAAAGGTAGTTTTTATCACTGTCGCATGTGGCCTGTCGCACGTGACATTTTTTGCCATCACTATATTTATGTCGTTTAAGTTTCTCTTTTTACGAAATTATTTATACAAACGCTTAGCTAATATGTTTTAAATAAACAGAAGTACTGTATGCACTAGATACGCCCGGTAGCCGATTTTCGACCACTTGACAGTTACTGCAAAAATAAATATTTATACCTACATGATATGTACGTAAACATATATACATATGTACACTTATATAAGGGATTCGTTTTCAAATAAGGCCTCCTTACATTTAAGGAAAAATAACAAATGGCTTTTAATATAACTATCCTTTTATTTGTTGCTATTATTTCGCTACAAAATCATAAAACAAATTTATTTATCATTTAAAATTGTTAATTTTTTCTAAAGAAGTCACATAAAGGCGTGACGAAATATCGGATTAAATAAAAAAATTAGTTCAAAATTTTTTTTCCAATTTATTCTATGAGCTAAATTTCAGTTATGTATTTTATAAAGCTTTTTGTAATAGTTCTATTTCTTAAATTTTTAGGAAAGACTTTATACACTACTAGATAATAGTCTGGTAGTGTATTCAACATTTTTATATTTCGAATTTATTCTATGAGCTAAATTTCAGTTATGTATTTTATAAAGCTTTTTGTAATAGTTCTATTTCTTAAATTTTTAGGAAAGACTTTATACACTACTAGATAATAGTCTGGTAGTGTATAAAGTAATTCCTAAAAATTTAAGGAATAGAACTATTACAAAAAGCTTTATAAATACATAACTGAAATTTATCTCATAGAATAAATTCGAAATATAAAAATGTTGAATATAATAAAGTAACCATTGAAAAATAAATAATTCCCAGATTCTAAAATAGTTTTATACAAACCTAGCATTTAACCCGCTACTTCGTTAGTATCTCCTTTTCTATCGTGGACATATTTTTACGCCAAAGTTTATGTTTCTAGGTTTTAACCCGCTACGATACGATAGGTACGATTTTCACCTCTTAAACGTTCGAATTTCGAAAATGTACCAAATTTTTATTTGTATTTTTTAGATACGTTACGAATTTGATATTTTTTATTTCAATGTTTATTGGTTTAATAGATAGATTGCGTGGCAAAAAAGTTTTAAAATACAGGTTTTACCCGTTTACTCCCCAAAAGGGTCGAATTTCAAAAAAGTACCAGACACCTATCCGCTTATTTTTTGATGAACATGAGGTTAGGGAATTTACCCGTTTTTAACTTTTTTTAACCTCTAACCATAACAATTTTCAAAACTCCCATCCTAGGGAATCGATTTAGCGAGAGGCCAACCTCCCGGCCAAATTTCAACATTTAAGCTTCAGGCGTTTAGGACGTGCGATGAAGAATCAGTCAGTAACTTTACATATTTATTTTATATAGGTAGATGAAGAAAAATGTTTTGAAAAAATAACAGAATTAGGTACGATTTCACCCCTTAAACGTTCGAATTTCGAAACGCATCAAATTTGTATTTATATTTTTTAGATAAGTTGCAAATGTGATATAACCCTTGTTTCTATGTTTATGGGTTTAAAAGATAGATGGGGTGACAAAAAAGTACCAAAATACAGGTTTTACCCGTTTACTCCGTTGAAGGGCTAAATTTCCAAAAAGTACCAGTCACCTGTCCGCTTATTTTTCTAAAGAACAACGATAAGTATTAAATTTTTTTTGTATCTCATTAGTTTTGGAGATGTAAGGTTACCGAATTTACCTGTTTTTATCCCTTTTTACCCCCTAAACATACGAATTTCCAAAAATGCCGTCTTAGTGGATCGATTTGGGGAGAGCCCAACCCCTGGTCCAAATTTCAAATTTTGCGATGATGAATCAGTCAGTCAGTCAGTGAGTCAGTAACGTTACAATTTTATATATATATAGATAATAGACCTCAAGTCTAATAAACAAATATTAAATTTCCATTTTGGTAAACCTATCGGTGGAGTTATGCATATGTTAAAGTGAATTGTACAAAATCGCACAAAAAATTTATAAGTTTAATCTAGTAAAATAATAAACAAAGCAATATTTAAATTAATTATAAAATAATTAAAACACTTTTAATTTTTGCTAATTTTGATTTGTTTTTTTTTTAATTAGTGTTTGCTATTTTATATTTGAAAATAAAAAAATATCTGTTTAATTTCCATTTAAATTATTTAATTAAGTGTTGCATTAATTAAAAAAAAACTTAGGTTCAGTGTTTAAAATTCAGTCGCCAGTTTGTATTTTTACACATGCAACTATACTGAAAATAGTTCGAACCATCATTTTTCATCCGAACTCATACTTAAAACAGTTGAACTATGTGCGCACAGTTACTGAAAAAATAGTAACACAATTCATTTTTTTTCAGCAGTCAAAAGAATCAGCAGCAGACTCCCTCCATTTTAAACACACAGACTGCTGAACTTGCGACTGAAAACCAGAAGCTGCTGTGTTTACAGTTGACGTAAACTCTTTTTTTTAGTTTACTAAACAACGTAGCTAGAAACTGGCAGTTCGACTATACAATAACGTAAACACAAACTGGTTTGTTGAATGAATTGAGTAATGTTAAGTTGAAAACACATTTGTTTTGTTGTTTAAATCAAATAAAAGAAAGGAGAAAAACAATTATTTATAGAATGAAACAAATAATTTGTAATATTTCGAATGCCAATTACAATACATACTTTTTATTTAAAAATATTAATTTTTGTTTTATAAATTTTATGAAAAATTAAAACACTATTTTTAAACTTGATAATAATTCAGTGAAAATCTCAACCATTAAAACACATTAAAGATAATAAGAAAATAAGATTTTCTTTAGTAAAAATAGTAAATATAAGAATTTTTCCTGTTACTTTAAAATTTTTTTTAACGTTTATTAATTGAACAATATTAAATTGTACAAACTTAAACTATAATAAACACTAGTAAACAATATTAATTTGTACACATTTATTAAAAAGTCTCAAAGACAAGGTCGCGAGTATTATTATTAGAATGGATTAGATTTTGATTTTCAGAAATAGGTTTTGATTTTGAACTTCAAATGATGAAGATAAATTTTATATTTAATTTAAGAATGTTATGAACAAATTGTTTAAAAACATTAGATTTATATGGCAATTTGTAAAAACTATGGTCGAAAAGTAAAAAAGCCAAAACCAGATTATTCATCTAGCCACCAATTTGTTTTGGTTTTAGAACATTGTAAACTACGAACTCCTGTATTGGAGAATACTTGTGTCGTAACGTACATTATAATTATTTGTTTCATTGCAATTTACCGCTTTTATACTGGCCCGTCTATAATTCTGATATAAGACTATTATGCGATTTTTATTTTGTACAACCCCTAAACTATCGCGGTACATATACCAATGCATCAGTTTGAAAAAATCCTTTTTGCAATGTCTGATCTATATATATAATATTGTAACGTTACTGACTGACTCACTGACTGATTCATCATCGCACAGCCTAAACGCCGGAAGCTAAAAACTTGAAAATTGGACCAGGGGTTGGTCTCTCCCCAAATCGATCCACTAAGACGGGATTTTTGGAATGTTTAGGGGGTAAAAAATGGCAAAAACGGGTAAATTCGGTAACCTTATATCTCAACAAACTAAAAGAGATCCAAAAAAATTTAATGCTTTTCGTTGTTCTTTAGAAAAATGGTACTTTTTGGAAATGCAGCCCTTTAACGGAGTAAACGGGTAAAATCTGTATTTTGGTACTTTTTTTGTCACCCCATCTATCTTTTAAACTAATAAACATCGAAATAAGGGTTATATCACATTTGATACTTATCTAAAAAATCCAAATACAAATTTGGTACTTTTTCGAAATTCGGACGTTAATACAAAACATTTTTTTTTATTCATTGATATATACGTATTAAATTATGGGCTCCTACTACAATATTGAAAATTTTTATGCTTCAATGGGGAGAAAAAAGTACCAAAAAGGGGAAATACGGGAAATTTTATTTCTTACTTTAGGTTTTTGGTTCCACAACTGAAGATTTTTCTAATTATCGTTAATATTGGACCTAGAAACATAAACTTCAACATGCAATGTCCTGAGTGGATAAGAACCTCTGAGGGTCCTTTTTGGTATTTTTTTGATCTTCAACTGGTACTTTTTTAATTTCCGTTAGTATTACCCCTAGAAACAAGACAAATGTGATATAACCCTTATTTCGCTTTTTTACTTTTCGAGCATAGTTTTTAACAATTGCCATATAAATCTAATGTTTTTAAACAATTTGTTCATAACATTCTTAAATTAAATATAATATTTATCTTCATCATTTGAAGTTCAAAATCAAAACCTATTTCTGAAAATTAAAATCTAATCCATTCTAATTTTATAATTAAAGTTATAGTTTGTACTATATTATAGTTTAAGTTTGTACAATTTAATATTGTTCAATTAATAAACGTTAAAAAAAATTTTAAAGTAACAGGAAAAATTCTTATATTTACTATTTTTACTAAAGAAAATCTTATTTTCTTATTATCTTTAATGTGTTTTAATGGTTGAGATTTTCACTGAATTATTATCAAGTTTAAAAATAGTGTTTTAATTTTTCATAAAATTTATAAAACAAAAATTAATATTTTTAAATAAAAAGTATGTATTGTAATTGGCATTCGAAATATTACAAATTATTTGTTTCATTCTATAAATAATTGTTTTTCTCCTTTCTTTTATTTGATTTAAACAACAAAACAAATGTGTTTTCAACTTAACATTACTCAATTCATTCAACAAACCAGTTTGTGTTTACGTTATTGTATAGTCGAACTGCCAGTTTCTAGCTACGTTGTTTAGTAAACTAAAAAAAAGAGTTTACGTCAACTGTAAACACAGCAGCTTCTGGTTTTCAGTCGCAAGTTCAGCAGTCTGTGTGTTTAAAATGGAGGGAGTCTGCTGCTGATTCTTTTGACTGCTGAAAAAAAATGAATTGTGTTACTATTTTTTCAGTAACTGTGCGCACATAGTTCAACTATTTTAAGTATGAGTGTGGCTGAAAATAAAATACAGTTCTTTTTTTTCAGCTTGTTACTGAAAATAAATGACATTTTTAGCAAATTTTGACTGCTATTAGCAGTTGTTCGAAACCCTGCTTAGGTTATTACTTACAATTAAATGTTTAATCTTACAGCTTAAGACAGTAAAAAAAGAGTCCAAAAATAAAAAAATAAAAAAAATTAATTTAAGAAAATCGTATAAGTAAACAATATTACACTAAATCTCAACAACACGTTTTTGGACAGCAGATTTATATTATGTTTTGCTACTTAGTTTCTTTTAAATCTTGTACAAAAAAAAAAAAAAAAAAAAAAGCATTAAAAGGAAAAACAAGCTAATTAAAATGGTTTTTTATAACTTAAACTTACACCAGGATTAGGCAGGCAACATGCTCTCTCCCAAGGGAATATAATTCTAATGAAAATGTAAATTTGCTCAACTAAAATCCTTCACGTACTCAAAGCAGAGATTAGTTTCCGTAATATATATATAAAAAAAAGGACAAAAATAAAAAATGCATGTAATAAGTAAAGGATTTTGTGAATTTATTTTTTTTTTTGGTATGTTTTATTTGTACACTTAGAAGCTGATATAAAAAGGAAACACACAAGAGGATGTGTATTAATTGTAACAATTAATAAAATTTCTAGAATTACTTTTATATTTTTTTTTTCGTTTCTGTTTCTTTTCTCCATCTATAAAGTGGACTGCATTATTTTTATTATTGCAGAAGTGGAAATTGTTGAATTTTTAATATCAATTTTATTTTCGCGCCCTCGTTGGTATCGTTTTCCATAACACGATTAAAGTAAACGTTGCTAAAGCGAATGAAGGCATAATGTAAAAATAAAAATAAAGCAATTTAGTAAAACTTTTACCCTTATTTTAGTCAAAGGTATTTATTGTTTGTTATTAATTTCTGTACTTTATTTTTTCTCATTACTCCTATTTGTTCTTAATGTATGTGTCCTTTCTATTTCGTATCAGCTTCCATTTCTGGCTTCTTTTTTCCTCAAGGGTTACTTTACTTGATTGTATTGGATTTTTCATTTCGCCGTTAATTAAATTTAATCCTTTTTGTGTTAATTACGAGTATATATTACGGCTATTAATGCGATTAAGATAATTACCTAATTGTGTTGTTGCTATTGTTCTTTCATTAGTTCAGATTTATGTGCACATATCGCGAAAATATAGGGCAAAGTGTGAAAGGAATATGTAAAAGGATTTACAGCAAAAAAAAAAAAGAAACAAAACGATATTTATTGCAAACATTTAATATGAAACTAAATAGGTTAAGTTAATGGCAAGTGATTAATATTTGATTTAATTTTAAGAAACGGGGTAAATTGGTTAAAGAATGAGTATTACCAAATCATTGTATAAGATTTAGAGAACTTTAAAACATTTCTTAAAAATTTATATTTATATCCGTGATCATAACAAAGCAAACGTGAAAATCACGGCTCCAAATAAAAGTTCTGTAACAGTTGGATAGCAGCTACTGTTGTGGACGTGTTCTGTAATGGATGTGCCGGTTGATGTCTGGATTCCGAACCACTTTAAGTTTACCCAAATTTCTTCAGTTTTTTAAAAAAATTTGCAAAATTTTATTATTTTTTTTTTCGTAATACATAGTAGCAAAAAGGACTCAAACTGGAAAGCGGTTAACACAAATAAAACGTATGCGTATGTATTCAATACTTATTCTATTATTAAAATAAATAAAGCAACAGCTGACCCTTTCACACTAATTCAACTCACCAAAAAGTGCTAACATAAAATTGAGCCGATAACAAAGTGCATACACATAAATATTACAACAGCAAACCAAAATATATCCCAGCAAGCAAAGCGAAAAAAATATAGAGCTATCGCCAGATATGAAAACAGATTTAGTTGGTAGCATGAAAATAAATGATCTGACGAATGTGATAAAAGAAACAATCACTTTAAGTTTAGATGAGAAAGTAAAAAATCGATCATCAAGGCAGATATGGAAGAAATAAAACAGGGAATAGGAGCACTCAATACTAAAAAAACATAGAACTTAAAGAAGAAATAGCTATTTTAAAAAAGGAAAAGCTAGTTGATAGAAAAAACGTTTTTTGGCTTGAACAGCAAACTTGCAACAAAAAACTTATTTTTTAAGGAGTATCAAATGGTAGTAACCCCAAAAAGGCAATTCGGTTTGTTTGCTATGAAATTTTTAAAATCGGTATTGGTATTCTTTCAGCTAGAAACATTTTTGAAAAGGATGATCGTTATTGTTGGGTTAGAAGCAAGTGCTGAGGTTGCAAAAGTGTTCAAAACACAAAAAAATTGGCTGGAACAAAAAAAGCAATTGTGAGAAATATACTAACCATAAAACAAGAAAAGAAAAAGGCCTTCGTGCAATAAAAGAAACTTTATCCTGATGATTGGCTCAAAGTGAATGATAAATGTTTTATCTGTAACTCTGAAAACAAATTAGTTTGAGATAAAATATATGGACGTGAAGCTCTTAAAGGTTAATAGGAAGAGGATATGGAGAACTAAGAAATTAATTATGTAACTGTATTGTAACATTTTTATTCAAAAAACCAAAAAATTTATCTCTGTATCCGCATGTATGCTGACGTTTTAGTCATCCTAGCTGACGATATACATGTTCTTCAGAAAATGATCTTAAAACTTGAAGGTTACTGTAAATTATGGAATCTTGAAGTGAATTTAAACAAATCACAAATAATGTTTTTTAAAAATGGCGGAAGACTTAAAAGAACAGAAAAATGGTAGGTTAACGGCAGTTTAACTGAGAAGACATAATTATTACAAACGAATATAATTATCTTGGGGTGATTTTTTCTTTTTTTTTTTTAATTTAATTCTTTATTCATAATAATGGTTTTACAATATTTAGTGCCTCTTCGTCTTGAAGACATTGTTGAGGCGAGTTGGCAAATAAAAATTATATAAACTTAAGTATATTTATAAAATAAAAAATAACAAATTATAAAAAAAATTAACAATAAAAAAAAGAAAAAATAGCAAATTTTAGAATAACATAAAACTTTAGGATATACTGAGATCATCTTATAATCACAATAGAAGCATTTGTAAATTTTGTAAAAGATGCTTTTTAATATTTGTTTTGAAAATAGAAATTCGAACAATATTTTTTAAATTTTCAGGAAGGTTATTAAACTCTAAACTACCAATGTGTTCTACTCGCTGTTTTTGTGATTTCCAATCTAAATCGTGTACTACTCGTAAATTCGTATTATTCCTTGTATTGAAAGCTGTTTGATTTCTTGAGAAACTTATTGTATGATGTCCAATGTTTTTTAAAGATTTAAAAATATACAGTTAAAGTTGCATTTTGTGAATGCCGTGCACAAAAGGAATTGTTAAAGCTATGCCCTTATACAAAGGTATTATTGAATATGTCAGAGGCAAATTTAAAACTGTTTTTCATGCTCTGTTCTGAGCTCTCTGTAAAGATTTAAATTCATAGGTTTTTTTATAACCATATATAACAGGCAAATAGTTTAAATGACTGTGTATTAAAGCCTGATATATCAACAATTTTATTTTTGTGTTGAATTTATTCTTAAACCTCTATAGTAGACCAACTACAGATAATACTTTGGATTTCAGTTTCTGAATATTTGTATCCCATGAAAGATTACTCTGTAAGTGCACACCAGGGTATTTTGTTGAAAAAGTTTCATTAACTTGTTTTCCATCAACCCAAATGCTAAAAACTTGATTATGAACTAAATACGGTGTAAATCTCAGCGTTTAGCCTCAATTTATTAAGCCTTACATATTCGAAAATTTGTGCAGCATCGTACTCTATATGGGCCTTTAAAGCAGTTTCATGTTTATAAGGAAAAAAAAGATTTATGTCATCCGCGTACATAAACATTTTTCCAAATAACTGAAGATTTATTATATCATTTACATAAATCTTAAATAATAGTGGACCTAATACGCTACCTTGAGGAACTCCATATTCAACGGGACAAACAAAACGTTTTTCGCCATTCACCTCAACATACTGCTTCCTATTTTCCAAATAACACCGTAGCAATAACAAGTCTCGTCAGTTAACGCCATAGTATTCCAATTTATTAATCATAATATCGTGATCAACAAGATCAATTTAATATACTTACATGTTGTTTATAGAAATGCAAAAGTAAAATATTCCATAAATTCTACATGGCAAAACTTTATCAAAAATAATCAAACAAACTTGAGGCAAAAATGGAATCTGTTTTTGGCTGTATGCAGATCCATACAATCATATGCGGCACAAGTGTGGGGTTACGGATATTTGAAAAGAATTTTAAATCTTTCGAGCTTTACACCTAACTATGCACGCTGGAAACTGGAGGTCGTAATAACCATATATATACATTTTAATTGCATCAACAATATATAACGAGATTAATATTCCAGTATAACGCTAATCTTTTGTCTAAACAAATAACACATATACCCCTTCGCAAGGAGATATTTTGGGTAAGAGCACTAAAAACAGTTCCTAAGAGTCAAAACATAACTTGGTCTAGTACACAACTTCAAACACAGCAGTGGATCAATCAAAATAACAAAATTTTAAACGCTATGAGAGAAACACAACATATAAACTTTTTACAAAACCAAGAACAATGCTCCAGGGTTTATAAATACCTTGATCACAATATTGCCCGCTGTATAGCAGATTACACAAACTTATCCAAAATTACTTGAATTTTTACAGCACGCTGTGGTCTTATCATGTTAAATTATAACATATTCGGTGTACCAGATGATAATAGGCTTTTCAGCCTATGCAATCTGAAGGAAATGGAAGCTTTTGAATACTTTTTGTGCGTTTGGCCGGCTCTTAAAGAATTTAGTCTGGCGTGTTTTGGAAAAACAACTCTATTATCAACAGAAATTATTGAGATACTAAATTTTTTTTTTTTTTTTTTTTTTTTTTTCATTATTTATTTATTGAATCTTCATATATTAAATATGAACTAACAATAATTAATCAAATCTTATACTAATACTTTATTTTTGTCCTGCCAATGCTAGACGAAAATTTTTCTCTTCACGGTTTCTGTTCACATATGTAGATGTTTAGCGCTCTTCTTGTCTGATGAGTCCTGCTGTATCTCTTCTCCTTAATCTAGAGTGGCCGCTGTAATTTAAAATATTTCGAGCTAGTGGATTTGGGTGCGACTCAAGTCTTTTTAAATATTTTACTGCATAGTTCGTAATAATAGTTTTTACTAACGGCACATTGAGATCCTTGTGAATATTTGAGTTTTTAACATACCAGGGAGCGGCTGTGATTATTCGAAGAAGTTTATTTTGTCGCCTTTGAATTTTTTCGATATTAGAAGCCGAGGCAGTGCCCCATAACTGAATACCGTAGCACCAAATTGGTTTTAAGATAGAGTTGTAAAGTAGAAGTTTACAATCGAGACTAAGAACAGAGTTTCTTCCAATAAGCCAATTAAGTTGAATTGCTTTTAGTTTCATTTGTGTTAGTTTTGCTTCTATATGGCATTTCCATGTTAAACGCCGATCTAGATGAATTCCGAGATATTTTACATGCGATTGTTGGGGCACTAATTGATTATTGATTTTAATAGGGGAACATGACTCCCGACGCAAGGTGAATGTTATATGTACGCATTTTTGCTCATTAACCTTTATTCTCCATTGTTTTAACCACTTTTCCAGTTCAAATATATGATCCTGCAAGTAGCGAGAAGCTTCATGACAGTTTTCGTGCACGCTTAAAAAAGCTGTATCATCAGCAAATGTTGAAGTTAGGGTGTGGTTGTTTGTTGGCATGTCTGAGGTATATATTAGGTATAACAGTGGGCCCATGATGCTTCCCTGAGGGACTCCAGCGTCAATTGGCTGAGGAGAACTTATAAAAGCACCTTCTTTAATAATAAACTTTCGACCGACTAAGTAGCTTTCTAACAGCTTGTGTGTGTTTACTGGTAAATTTAGCTTCAATTTATGTAATAAGCCTTCATGCCAGACTTTATCAAAAGCTTGAGAAACATCGATGAAGAGGGCGGAACAATATTTTTTTTCTTCAAAGGTTTTTCTTATGGCGTTTACTATACGATGGGTTTGTTCAATTGTGCTATGTTCTCTTCTAAAGCCGAATTGATGGTTTGGAATACATCTATTTACATTTAAAATTGGGGTTAATTTTGACACTAACAGCTTCTCAAACAGCTTTGATATATTAGACAATAAGCTTATAGGTCTATATGACTCAACTTTTGTAGGATCCTTTCCTGATTTAGGTATCATGGTAACTAATGATACTTTCCATTCCTGAGGGTAGTATTCAAGGCGTAAAATAGCATTAAAAATAAAGAGAATAATTTTCTTTGCTATGCTGGGTAGCTCCAAAAGCATTTTGTTACTGATCTTATCAAAACCAGGGGCTTTCTTCGGGTTTAAATCATGAATAGCCTTTTCGATTTCTCTTATCTCAAATCTTAGTGGAACAGCTGCTCTAACAGCAACAGGTGGTAACTCGACCGCCATATCGAGAGATGTGTGAGCGGTAAATACGGTTTTCAAATGATTAACAAAAAGATTTCCTTTTTCTATATCATTTCTTGCCCAACTTCCGTTTAAGTTTCTTAATGGTGGTTTAGTGATAACTGGTCTTTTAAGATTTCTAGCTGCACGCCATAATGAGTAGTCTGATTGTGGAGTTGCATCAAGTTCCTTAAGATATTTTTCAAAGGATGCAGTTTTTTGGGACTGCAGTAACTTTCTTAGCCTTTTTGTGCAGTCTTTTAATAAAGTCTTAAGTTGGGGGGATCTGTGCAATTGCCACTCTCTTCGAACTCTCCTTTTTTCAGTCAATAGACGCTCGACATCTACAGAATATATGATATTGTTTTTGGTTTTTTTGAGGGTTGTGCTGGAATGTTGAACAGCTAGTTTGAGATAACTGTCAAAATTAACAATAGCGAGATCCACGCTCTCCGGTGTGCTAAGCGGAATATTTTCTGTGCAATGGGCACTAAGATATTTTTTATATTTTAACCAATTTATTTGTGAGGGTGATTTGGATAAGTACCCAGACGGCGATACGATTCTATTTGGAATCATTATAGTAACAATTGTAGGTGTGTGGTCGGAAGATAATTCTAAGGAAGCCTCAACATAAATCGTTTCTGCGGGGATGTTTTTAACCACTCCAAAATCTATGACATCTGGAACTTTTTGCTGATCAGTAGGCCAATATGTTGGTTCATCGCTCGCGATCACATTTAGATCCATTTTACGAATTGTGTTAAACAAAACACGACCCTTAGGCGTAATAAGTCGTGACCCCCAGAAAGTATGTTTAGCGTTATAATCGCCAGCAGCCAGGAAGCAGGGTCCTAATGCTTTGAAGTATTTATTATATTGGCTTTCTGATATTGAAAATCTAGGTGGTGAATATATTGATGAAATAACTAGGTTTCGATTTAATTCCTCGACGCAAATGGTCGTTGCTTGGAGATAATCTTCACGATGATCACACATTAAGTAGTGTTTTACTCGGTTTTTTATCAAAATGGCAGAACCTCCACAAGCTCTACCTCGAGGGTCCTTGGTATCATATAATATATAACCATTGATTTTAAACGTATTTCTCGAGGTCAGATGAGTTTCAGAAACCATCATAACATCGATTTGTTTATTTTTAAGGAAGTATTCTAGTTCATTTTTATGTTGGCGGATGCCGTTTGCGTTCCAAAAGCAAATTTTTAGACAGTTCATGGCTTATTTAGTACAGCTTGCAATAACATCGATTGCATTCTTAACATTTCTTGCATCATGTTACCCATTGTGTTGGTAAAATTGTTAACGGTTTGCACTAATGTTTCCATGGTTTTTTCTAGCCGAGTTAAATTAGAAGTGGGAATTTCGTCATTATTTGGTAAATCACCTTGCAATGGCATATGATTAGATTTTAAGACATTAGCGTACGAGGTTCTGTTATTATTTGGCTGCGGTATTTGAACGCCGTTAGTGTTTTCTTGATAAGTTGCCTGCGTTTGAGGGGGATTAAGTTTCTGTCCAACAGAACGCTTGACAATAGAATATACCGGACATCCTCTATAGTTGGCAGTGTGATTACCACCACAGTTGCTACATTTTTTTACATTAGGGTCATTTTTTGACTTATCACACTGAACGGTACCATGTAGTTCTCCACATACGACACAAACAGGGGGTAAATAGCAGTATGCCCTAGTATGACCAAATTCTTGGCAGTTTAAACACTGAACAGGCCCATTTCTTTTGTGCGGCTCTTCTATCGTTATTTTCCTGTACAGGATGTATTTTAAGCTGTAAATGGGATGCGTTTCATTTTTTTTTAGCTTAACGTCGCCGGGCTCTAACTCCACTCGAAATAGTGGTTGGGGATTTTTTTCCCTATTTTTAATATTTGTAACATTTTTAATTTTGAAACCTTTTTCTTCTAAAAATGTTTTTATTTCGTCTGGGTCCACGCATGAGTCAATGCCCTTTATCACAACCTGCAGACCTTTGCTGCTTTTCAGCTGGTAAGTATAGAAGCTTTTTTTAAGTGCTTCAAACTTATTAATTAATTTACGAAAATCATTCTCATTATTAATCTGTATTTTTGTTTCGTTAATATTACCACGCTTGATTGCAGCTACGTAAAACGAATTTTCACCTATCACCGATATTAAACTTTTTATTAGCTCACTTGAGTTTTGCTCTCTAAGATATATCGGGGGTGGCTTCGACGATTTTATGACGTTGGGTGTTTCAGAAGATTCATCCTCCAGAATTGCAAAACGATTTTGCGAGTTTATTCTATCAAAAGATGGAACTTTCGAGGCAGAGGCAACAGCTGAAGAGGCAGGGCTGCGACCACGTTTAAGCACTGTTATATACCTATCCATACCAACTTGCACTTGTGGTTTTTGACAACTTTTTTCTTGTTTGTTTAACATTGCGTCTATGTTTGGGATTATGGTAACAGCGGTAACGCTTGTATTGTTTTCTGTTGTTGTGTTTATTTCCACATTGCTTTCACTAGCATGAATATCATTTACTTTTGTTGTTGTTTCATTGTTATTACTCATATAGAGTTGTTTTTGTTTTTTCCCGTTTTTTTATTTTTTTTATTTTTTTGTTTTTATTTTTTTTGTTGACTGTGCTCTTTTTATTATGTATAATGTTGTTACACCGAGATAATAAAAGAAAAAAAGAATAAATATTTTTTTGCACAGATTATTTGCAAGTATGTATGTGCGTACGTACATACATACATATGTAAGTATATTTTTTTTTACTTGTATTTTTTTTTCTTAATTTTTTTATAATTATTCTTTTGTTCACTTTTATATTGAGCGTCCAAATTCGCTTGTTACACTGATATTATTAATTAATTTATGTTAAAAAAAAAAGAACCGTATGCCAAAGAGATACTAAATGGAATTGGAAATGTTGATTGGGACAATTTAGTTACGTACTTAAAAGTTGCCTTACAATATAGAAATTTTTATTACAAGAATTCAATCAAATTAGCTTTTTTAATAAAAATGCTTAATATTTTATATCGACAGACGTTTTGAAAGAAAGCATGTCGTGTTTTACTTCATTTTGTTGCAATAATTATTTCATATTAAATAAATATAATCGTAGATTTTAATAAAAAACAAAATGGTTTGGAATGCCACTCCATTATCTAAGCCTATTAGGGCTACGTCTGAGAATATTATCTCAACACAACGAGGACCAACTCGATTTGCAGTGCCTAAATGCACTGATATGCCGTTAGCTCTTTTGCTGTTTTTTCGCTTCCAATAGAAAAATTTATCATCGAAAATACTAATAAGTACGTCGGAATTAAGTTTGTAGAAACTGCTGATCAAAGGGTTTGTGCCTACAGCATAAAACGCAATTCAAGTCGAGGGCAAAATATTGTATTTACAAACATACTTGATATATCAGCTTTGAATGCGTACATACTCTTTTCTAACATTTAGGTCTCATGGCCTCAAGCTGATCGGAATCGCAGGAAACCACCGTTTTTGCGGCAATTAGCACTTTCTCTAGCGAAATGTACTAGATTACCTCAACAAGAGCTCTCAGCACAGTTATTGACTGAAATACGATCACCATGTATAGTTCCAGTGTCCCTCAAATAATAATACTTCTAATCAGGGGCTCGAAAAAATAAAATGCTCCATTTGCAGCAAATTTATTTGCAAAACTTTTTTTGTAAAACAAACTAAAAAATACTTATTTTTTTAAATAAATGTAAAGAAAATATACTCGTACTATGGACCAAATGTTCCCTTAATCTGAGATTCGTAACCTTTAATTTTCTCAGTCCAGTTATAAGTTAGAACCTTGAATTTTTGTATATAACATTGGTTTATCAAAAGACCACGTTCAAATATTACAAAGGAAACAAATAAAAAATTGGACCAAATTGGCTTAACCTAACAGCAGGGTTTAATATAAGTGGAAAAGTAAGTCATTATTTTTATACCTACATAGTACATCCGAAAGTAAAAAACTATAAAAAGTCCACAAAGTAGTGTTTAGACATTACCCAACAAAAGGGATGGGCAATAAATATCGATATATCAAAATATCGATATTTAAAAAATTTATAATCGATATATATCGCCGATATTAAAAATACCGATATATCGATACATCGATATTTATCTATATATTTTTTATATATTTTTAAGATCACTTTATAATAAAATTCAACATTTTAACCGTTGCTCAACTGCTTACAATACTGTTGTTTTTTAAGAATTGCATCATAGGTTTTGCTTTTAACCAATATTAAGAAAATAAAGGCGTTTTTCCATTGTACATTTTCATAGATTACACAGGTCAGTTTTGTCTTGGTTGTTTAAGAGATGACAACAACAAAATAAGCGCGGAAAAAATATTCTGGAAAGGGTTCCTAGAATTATGCAAAGAATCGAATCATGAAAGTTGAATTGTTAATAATAAAAAAAATATTTTGTTTTTTTTTTATTTGAGCATGTTCTTATATATTAATAATAAAATATTGCACAGTTTACTTGTATAGTATGTGCCACAAGTTTTGTTTACCGGCAGTATAAAATCCGGCATTATATAATCCTAATTATTTTTTTTAAATTTCATATGGCGAATAAGTAAAATCTTTTTTGTATTCTTTACTTTTTTTAAAATTTTTTTGTAATATGTAATACGTTTGTGCCTATGTAAAAATGTATTGTCATAGGTATATTAAGTTTTTAAATTTAGTAATAATTTCAGCTTAGTACGTTCGATACATCGATATATCGATATTTTTAATTGATATATATCGATACTCTTAAAAAATATCGATACGATATATATCGATATATTTTTTCAATTTGCCCATCCCTACCCAACAAAAACTTTACTTACCTGGTAAGTAAGCAAGTAATGTTGGAGAAATATAAACACTACTTATTTTTCGGCTGAATAACTACTTATTTTTGTTCGAGTTGTCCACAGATTTCAGTAGTTACAATACACTTACTAGAAGTCACAACAAATCTAGTTATAATTTAACAACCAGTAAGTTGAATTGTAAGTACTTACAATATACTCACTAGAAGCCAAAAAATAACTAGTTTTTATTTAATTGGCGCTAGTTAATATACCTAATAAGGAGTTATGGAGCTAGTTACTAGTAAGTAAATATTCAGTACTGAAAATAAGACAACTAATAAGTAGTTATTTAGCTGATTATTAGTAAGCAAATATTCAGAACTGAAAATAATAGTAATGAAAATTATTTACTGAGGTCATTACTAGCAAGTACTTATTTAGGTTTTCAGAATAATGACAATTGTAATGACAACTACATACCAGGTTACGTATGAAATAACTACGACATATTCAAGAAGTTTTTCCTGGGTACGTTTAAAAAGGTCAAATGGTAATAGTTTCAATTAAACTTTCAAATATTTAAAGGGTAATTAGTTCAAATTTTGCAAACTTATGCAAAGGGATACCCGTTGTGACTTGGCACAATAGGCTAAGCAAATGACGAGTAATTTGAAGATTGTAGCTTCAGCAATATAGCCGTTATCAACTATCAAAGATCAGACGTCCCGTTAGACAGACCCTTTAGTATATGTTCAGTAATGTACAATAAAGTACAAATTTTGTTAACATAACAAAAATGTGTAAAAAAGTAGGCTATGCGGAATATTATATACCCTTCACCATGCTGCGCCATATAAATACCGTTCTTAAGATATAAATAAATCTATTTTGTGCCACGACCAGTTCTCCAATCCTGCCCAAATTTTGTCGGATGTTGTGTGTGTTGCACCTAATTTGGAAACTTTGGCTATTGCCGTATTCCAGAAAAAAAACAACATGAAGGGTTTTATTGGTAAAATTAGAGACTGTCGTAGTTTTGTGGTCATATCGAAGCCATCTGTAAACCGACTGTATATAACACAAATGTATAAATATCTGCTCCGCATCATATCTATACGATCAATATTGTAGAAATTATAAACGGAAGGACAAACTTATATTTGCTTTAACCTTCGGTAAAGGGTATAAGAAAGTTTTTAAGGATGTTCCAATTTTTCTTATTCATGGTGGCGCGAAAGTATCCATATGCTTGAGCTAATGAATACATTTCTTTTACATTTTGTTCCTTCGTTTTCTTAGAGCTGACATTGAAACCTTTAGGAATTGATAATAAAGGGTGTTTTTTTTTAAGGTAGAAACTTTAAGTTGGCAGCATTTTTTTTTTAACTGGCGGCCATTTTGTCAGCTGTCAAGTGATGCTTAGTTAAGTTTGGCATTTTAACATGAATAGACTGAAGCCTGAAAAATGCTTCTAAATTGTGGAAATTTATTTTGAAAACCATGGTTCTTTTCGAAATGCGTATCTTGCATAACGTCAATTGTACGGTCAACATAATAGTCCATCATAGCAATTAATTCGATTAACTATGGAACGTTTTCATATCACGTTTACCCTAAATGATAATACGCATCTTCAGAGACGTAAATATCGTACAGAAGAAGTCATTACTACTGTAGAGCGTAGCGTAGAGGAAGACCCGAATCAGTCTATCCGCCATCGTGAACAAGAATTGAATATGTGTGCATCCACTTTTTGAATGATTCTGCGGAAAGATATTGGCTTGCATACTTACAAAATCCAACTCGTGCAACAATTGAAGCCACAAGATGACCTAGCAAGGCGTAGATACGGTGATCGGGATCAAAACAAGATTCCCGTTGATCCCGATTTTCATAAGCAAATTTTGTTTAGCGGTGAAGCACACTTTTGTTTAAATGGATATATCAATAAATTAAACTACCGTATTTGGAGTGATGATAATCCTTAAAAGTGTGTTGAGGGACCCTTACATCCAGAAAAACTCACTGATTGGTTCGTACTTCTTTGAAAACGATGCTGGTCATAACGTTACAGTCAATGGCTACCGCTGTAGAGCCATGTTTAATGACTTTTTCGTTCATCAATTGAACAGCTAGACGTGCAGGAGCTTTGGTTTCAACAAGACGGCTCAACATGTCACACAGCTCGTGCAACAGTTGACTTATTGAGGCAAATGTTTGGTAACCGCATGGTTTAACGTTTCAGTCCCGTGAATCGGCCTATAAGATTGTGCAATTAAATGCCGCTAGACTATTTTCTGTGGGCATATGTGAAGTTGCACGTCTACGCCGATAAGCCGTAAATCATTGACTACTTGGAGGAAAATATTATCCGCGTTATTGCCGATATACGTCCACACATGTTGCCAAAAGTAATTGAAAATTGGACCTCCAGATAAGACTTCGTCCGAGCCAGCTGTGGCGGTCATATGGCAGAAGTCAGATTTAAATTACAGTGCCAGAAGATTGTCCTTCGAATAACGTAAATTTCATGTCGATTTAAAAAATTCATTTTTGTTTAATTCCGTTTCATAGTTCTATACCTCTATAAAAAACAACCTAGCACCAATACAGAAAAAAATGTTCTATCAATTAAAAAAATGATTTAAAAATTATTTAAATTTAATTAATGTGATAATTGAATAAATTATTTTTTTAGTTGAAAGAAAATTAAAAATTCAATTTTGATTTAATTAACATTTTAGTTGTTTTGAAATAAATTTTCAATTAAAATTTTAATTAAATAACAAAAAATCTTAATTGACTTTTTTCGTTTAAAATAAAATAATTTAACCATGTAGAATTGTTGTTGGGAATTGTCAATATTTATTTAAATAAATTAACACATTGTTTGAAATGGCAAATTTTTTTGATCATTTTTTTTTATTGAAAATATTTTCTCGAAATTTTCAAATTTTTAGTAATCAATATAATCATTTTGGTAAAAGGTGCACAATCAACAACTTGTTTGCTTGATATTATGAATTTGGATTAAATTTGGTGATTAGAGAAATTTAATAATTTTTTCTGTGAAAAAGCAAAAGTTGGCCAATTTTTTTTTTAAATCTGCATTACATTATTCTATTAAAATTTCTTCCATATTAGAAAAGTACCTTGAGCACTAACAATTTTCCGACTGATTCGGCACATGAAATATAGGAATCCTTAGTACACATCAAATGCATCCACTTAGATGCACAGTACGGTGAGAAATAACTTCAGAAAGCAATAACTTGCAATAACGGACAATTATTGAGAATTTCATTTGAGGCAATTTCAGAGTTTTAATTACAAAAACAAAATAGTTTTTTTTTATTAAATGGCTTCCGACTTTGATTCCATAAAGTATAAGCTGTAATCCGTTGAGCCAAGAAAACGAAACGAAGAACCAACAGCTAAAGGACAATATCCGAAAAAAGTAATAGCACTAGGACAAAAAGTTTTAAAATTGAAGCAAACAATGGACACCATTTAAATGATATTATCTACAAAGCATAACCTAAATATGTCTTTTACAATTAAAATTTTTTAAACAATTGGAACCCTAAATAGATTAAGAAAGAAAGCTTTTAGATATATTAAATAAATCATAAATGCTATACGTGCCACCCTTTATGTGATATTATTTACAGCATAATTTAACCTGAAAAATATAAATTAATATACATTTACCACAACCACTGCATACAAATTTTTTCCTAACAAGCTTATTAATCCATGAAGTGATACTAGAGTTCAGCGAATCCATTTTATTCTATAAAATTAAATTTTTCAATATTAAAAATATAATACGTGCGATGTTTAATATCAGTATCAATACAATTGAATTTAAATTCTATTTTGAAAGCCACAGACAGACGTTAGTTCTTTAATTATAAAATGCTTTTGAAGTTCCTATGAAAATTTGTTGAACTCAAAAACATTAGATAAAAAAAACTATTAATTTGCATAATTTGAGCAGTTGAAACTATTTTTGTTACTATTATTCGTATAATCTATTTATACATGATTAAGCATTTAATCAGCTATTAATGAATGTGAATTTTATAAACGCTTTGGCTTTGATTATGATATGCTTAATAAATGCTCATGATTAGTCTGTGCTATAACTAGTCATACTAATTAGGCATTTCCAATAATTTTAACTATTTACACAGGCATAAACTATTATTAACAGGCTTTGATGTTAAACTGGCATATGTCAATCAAATACACACAAGCGCATGATGTATTTATGGCTTAAAAGAGGCATATATATTCTCATTCCTGTATGTATCTAAAATATTATACAAGTCACAATTTTTTTAAATTTACACTATTATTTTCATTGGAAGGTTATAAAATATTAATAAATTTGATTTTATTTTAAAATAAATGTAAATAAAAATAAAAAAAAAACTTAAAAACTATATAATTCATTTTAAATAATTTTTTGGTTAATCAATATACATATTTAATTAGTTCATTAAGGGCCATTATAACAACTTGCCGTTTTTTGCAGGTAGAATTTTGTTCAAGGTATAAAAAGTTTTTTATTATTATATCATTACTTTAAACTAAAGCTAGCAATATATTAAAGGCAAGTGTATCCTACCGGCTAGGCTAAATTTTAGCTGAAATAATAAATAACTTGTTATACGTTCGATCTAGCGCAAGTTGTTATAATGGCCTTAGGCAAGTATAGAGATAAACATTAGAAATGTTAAAATTATTAATTGATCGCAATTCATAACGATCATGTAACAAAAAACGTAACAAAAAAACATAGAAATCTTATTTTTATCCAAATTTGATTATTGATATAAAAAATTATACCATTTATAATTTTGTTTTTAAATTTCCAAATGTATTTTAAAAATTTCCAAATGAATTTAAATTGCTCAAATATATTTTTAAGTTTTCTAAATGTATTTTGAAATTGTCCAAATATAAAATTGTCCTAAATATTTTAAAATTGTCCACATGTATTTCAAATTTATATAAATATGTTTTAACATTAATTAGTATTGTGGTTATTTTATTGAACTGTTTTTAATCCAAATTTAGATATTTTAATTAGGCTTAAGTTCATTGAATTTAATTTGCATTAAATTATTTTTATGAAGAAAGGAATTTTTACAACATGGAAGATTAATTAAAATTGTTATTGATAATTTTCATTCTTGACTGACCTGGGATTCGAAGCCAGGCTGTCTGGCGTGTGATTCGAACCCAGGCGGCTGGTTACCCTGACATGTTTCGACCTCAACCACTAGGTCTTCTCAAAGGGATTTGCCGTCTTACACTCGCAGCCATCGATGACTGCTGACGTCAGTAGTCAAACATCAATCCTTAAACCAAATTGTATTTTAACCTTTGGTAGATCGAAATTTGCTTTTTTGAATGATTATCCATTTTTAATTGATCTCACATGTTTTTCCTTACTTCTGTTTTTTCGTACTTTTGTCAAGAATTCTTCTTGAAGTCCAAAGTACATTTTTTGTTTTTCCTGTTTTTTGTCTTTCTTTTTCTAGTTGACCTTTTTCAGCACAACTTGAAGGACAAATGTCTTCATAAAAATAATTTAATGCAAATTAAATTCAATGAACTTAAGCCTAATTAAAATATCTAAATTTGGATTAAAAATGTTTTAACATTTTACAAATAAAGTTCAAAATTTTCTAAATGTATTCTTAAATGGTCTAAATGCATTTTAAAACTATCCAATTGTATATAAAAAATATCCAGGTGTAGTTAAAAATTATTTAAGTGTATTTTACAAATACAATTAAGCATTTTGAACAAAAAAAAAAAATTGTAATATTTAAAACTAATTTGGATAGTTTTAAACTACAAAATCTTTTTTGTCTGGTACTGGCAGGACAAAAAGTAAATATTAGGATAAGATTTGACTATGAAGATTCAATAAAAAATACTAAAAAAAATTTTTTTTAAGTGTTAATAAAAAACTTAAAAAAGGAACAATAAAAAAAGTTATTTCATCCGCCTTAAAATATATGCCTCATTTCGAGGGAATTTGTTTCTCTATATCCTAAAATATATAAAGAAATTACATAAAAATAAAGTTTTGAGCACAATTGTAATTTAGGTCCCAAAAATTTAATAATTTTCAGTATCATAAATTTGAAAAAGTTGCAAGAATTCCGATTTAATTGAACTACATTTTTTTCTCGATGGCAGAAGTCGGCTAAAATAAAGATACCATTATTTAAGTGTCTAAGTAATAGGGGATTACCATTATTTAAGTGTATAAGTAATAGGGTAACCGTTAGTCGGATAACCGATTCACTTCTACCCGATTAACTGATCGGTTAATTTAAAATTGGCTATTTTCGATTAACCGACGCAACATATTTTTAACTTTTTGTAGTATTATAACATATTTTTTTGGATTTTTAATTATTTGTTTCGACTCATATACAAAAGGTATGTGTAAAGAAAATATTTTTTTATACAAACAATGACGGTGCTCAGTCATTTCTCTACATTTTTATTAAGTGTTTGCTGTCGACAGCTTTTACTTTTAATATATATGTGCTTAGTTATTTGTTTCTTCTCATATTTTCACATAACAATTTTGCAGAGACTTAACTTAAACAATAAGAAGAGTTAAATAGTTAAAAAAAATTAAAACAGGACTCTAATGGCATAATGAAAGATTTTATAAGTAAAGAGAAATCCAGGAAAAGGACTGATAAATTAGATATTCTGTATTATGGGCTGCTTTCGATTTCTCCAGCATCAACGATAAGTAAAAGAATTTTTTTCCAAGTCAAGTTTTATCAAAACTATAGAAACAAACATTTAAACGAAATTATTTTTCTAAAAGGTTTTTTTTTTTGGGTCTCCTTAAACTATTGAAATGACAAAAAAAATATCCTTACAGTTTATTTTTCAATTACAACATAATATTTATGTTTTAATTAAAAAATATGTATTAAGCGGTCAGACCTAACAAATAATTGACGAAAAAAAAACAAAAAAGCATGGCCAGCAAATTGATTAAAATTTACCTTTATTTTTAACAATTTGTATTGGCTTCCTTTTCTTTTATTTGTAAGCAGATAATTGTATAATTCAATTAATTGATATTTGATCCAGCAAACGTCAAAAAATTTTTTAGACCCTTAGTGCCGGTTCCAGAGGGCTCGTATCATTGAACAGTCCACCACCATTGCTATGATTAACTGTAAATAAAGTACCGAAATATGGTTCCGGTGTGCAGCGGTCGAGTATCGTCAGGTCACATGATGCGAGTAGCATTATCCTGGCACGACCACAGTCCCGCGTAGACCAAACGCCCATCCCCCTCAGGCTAACCGCAGAACTCGGACCCAACTGTCCGGCATTGATGTCAACTGGCAACCAGTTTAACATATTGTACCGCGGTGATCCTGTGATCATCAACGCACCTAGCCTATTTACTTTCCCAAGAAATCTGCAATTTCGGCACCTAACCCTGGCGTGGTATGACCCTATAGAATAGAATTAGGTCCACAGCCTCGAATATCCATTCAACGTCCCTGGGGTCTAGGCCCCAATTGCTGCCATTTAGCTTAAGAAGCCAAAGGTTACCAACCTTGTTTTTCTATTGAAATGTAGCTATTCAGCGGGTTGATAATTTATATTATTATTGGCTTCATTTACATCTCTGTTATAACTCAACATTTTATATCCAGTTGTTTGGTCACCATATCCGCAGATATATTGACAAATGCCTGAAACTTTTTGAGAATCTTTATAGATGTATGTCATGTTTCGCATCCACATATCACATTTTTGTTTTGTTTTGAATTGATTAAAATTTATACCAATATATCTTACACTAAAGTTCAGATAAAATATGACCTTTTGTATATTTTAAAACAAGGGTTGCAGAATTAAATTCAATTAAACAAAAATTCAAAAAGCGTAATTATGTCGTTCACTTCTGGAAACACACAATTTAACAAAAAAAAAAAAAAAAAAAAATCTAGTCATTTTAAAAAAGGAGTAAAAAAGTCAATATGCATTTACTTATTCATAATCGTAGTTACCACAAAAATAAATTTTGCATTTAAAAACAAAGAAAAAAATATACAAAACACCTCTGAAAGTATCTACAGAATAACGCTACTGGGAAAAAACAAATAAAAGACTTATATGCACACAAATAGCAATTGACAATTATTGTTATTGTTATGACCACATACTATATTCATATGATGGTTCCCTATTGTAAAGTTTTAAATGTATAAGCGTCACAGTAGTGACCGAAAAAATAGCATTAAGATTTCTAAAACTAAACGAAGTGTACATATATTTAAAAATCATTTGAGACAAATGACAACAAAAGGGCTGCTATGGACAAAAGTAATTACAAGAACTTAAACCAAGATGTGAGTTAATTTTTGTTTTAGAAAATATTTCACTGGTAACTGCTCTCTCTTAAACCTTACTGTTTCAACGTGTATATGCCACAGTAAAACCAATGTGATACTTGAGTATTTTTGTTTTTTTTTCTGTGCTTCGCACTAACAAAAGACTGCAAAGTGAACAAAAATCTTGTTAAAGGAGTGTAATTTAATTCTTATACATAAAAAGTGAAAATAAAATAGCGGATATATCCAAAGTTATACACATACACCTATATCAAATTATATGGCCATAAAATTGGAGCCTGTTTTGTGTGTAAGTGAATTGTACACTAATCCAAATAGCGAACAATGCTGAGTTGCCTTATTGCGAAAATAATTTCTATATATGAAGAAAACTGTATTTGTAAATGTTGTACACATCCACCAACAAACACCCTAAAAAGCCAACATATTGAAACTCTCAATGGGAGGTTAACAATAAAATTAAATTGCCCGCATTAAAATCATTTAAATTGCGTTTGCTTTTAGATTGAGTTTTTAAGTATTTTCAACGTTTAATTTTTTTAGGTTTTGAAGTGAGTGTGTAATTTTTAGCGCAGTATGATGTGAATTGTAAATTCTATTTATTTGTTTTATTTTGGTTTTTTACTTTATCGTTTATATATTTTTTTTTCTTACTTATATATACTTTTTTTTATATTTTCTATACTGGGCTAAGTATGAGAATACAAATTCATATCAAAACATTTTTTCCTGGTTATAACGTTACGATATTCTTCTCTTTGAAAACATTAAACAAATTGTGGGAAAACTATTTGTCTTTATTTCTGATCATCATGTACAGTAAAAAAAAACACTTTTAAATGAATTAATCTGTTATATGGGTAATTCCATTTTAAATCGACCAAGAGTGGTACCCGACACCTTTCGATTTGAATGAACTTTGATATATGTTCCTAAGGGCCATTATTACAACTTACAAATAGTTATTTTTAGGATGCTATCTGTCAGATAAATAGTTTTTGGTTATTACAATTTAACATTAGCCTTAAAAGTGACTGAAGGGCTAACATCAGGTTTATCCTCTTTAAACTTTGAACCCTATCTGCTTTCTTGCAGATTACAGCAACCTTTGCCAATCGGAAACAAACTTGTAAGCAAACATTGCCTTTGAGTTTTTTTCAAAACATATTGGGGTTTTATTACGAATCATAAGGGGTTGTTTACGTGTAAGATCGATTTGGAGGGGTCTCCAAGACTCGATTTCAAAAAATAAGAATTAACAAGGGGACAAACATACATGGGGTTTTGGCGAATTAAAGAGTTTTTCTCAAGGGACAAGCGTCTTTTTTTAAATTGTTGAGGTTTTCGAATTATTGGGATACGAATTATCGCGATTTGACTCATCTCAGTTTATTGCTATTTTAAGTAAAATATTCTCACTGCTTAATATAAGTATAAGTTTAAGTTTATAATTACATCTTCTTACTAAATCCTTTTAAATATTTTATATTTGCGGTTAAGTCTTTACGCATTCTTACTTATTTTTAGAATTTCTGCATATTTATTCCTTCCCTCTGTGTCTTTGTGAAAACTTATTGACACTTAAGGAAATAGACTTTTGCCATGATTTATAACTCTATTTAAATTATTGCAAAAATAAATAAAATAGAACTAAAAAGTTGTTAGTAGTTTACTGCAGCTGAAAGAAATTGGAATAAAACATAAAACTAATATTGCGGTTGAAATATTTTAAAGAGTAAATACTATTGAGAATAAAAAATTTGCGAACTGCAGAGAATAAATACAAAATGTTTTTCATTTGTTTTTGCAAAGCATTATGATTAGGGACGTAACGATACGCCTTTTTCCGATTCAATACCGATACTTAAAAGCAATATCAGATATCCATTCCGATATCGATATGGATATTATATTTAAACATTCAAGTTAAAATTTACAAAACTCAAGTAGATTCTTTTTTTTTGTTATGTGTAATAACAGCATAAGATGTTATTTATATTTAAAATTTATATTATTAAGGTTAAAAAATTAATTGAATTCATGATAAAAATTAACAAAACAATAAATAATTATTTTGTACAAAAAAAAACAGTTTAAGGGATTATTTTTATTTAATTGATATTTTGATTAAAAAAAAAAAACAAAGTATTCTAAACTTTTGCGGAAATATATGATTTTAAACTACACCATTTTTCATTGAAATTGAGAAATTTCCAAATGAAAATGAGAATTTCAATTTGAAATTGAGAAAATTCCAATTGAAATTGAGAATATCAATTTGAAATTGAGAAAATTCCAATTGAAATTGAGAATATCAATTTGAAATTGAGAAAATTCCAATTGAAATTGAGAATATCAATTTGAAATTCAGAAAACTCCAATTAAAATTGAGAATATCAATTTGAAATTGAGAAAATTCCAATTGAAATTGAGAAAATCAACTTGAAATTGAGAAATTTTAATTTGAAATTGAGAAAAACCCAAATGAAATTGAGAAATTTTAATTTTAAATTGATAAAACTGAATTATATGATTTTTATTATATTCATGCAACAAACATCAGGATGAAGAAATGAAAATAAATACAAATTGCAGTATTACTGACCACATCTTCCAGATCCAAAGCTGATTGATAAAACGTTGTAGTATGTTGTATGGCTCTACTGCAATCTCCAGTAGACAGTAAGTCATGTATACTTAGAAGCCTTAATCACCTCTTCTAAAAAGGCAAGCCTTTGCTCTCCTACATTGGGGGAATTACGTTCGGTACATTCATATTTGTTTTCGCAATACTTTTTATTTTTGACCAAATAATTTCAATGGGGTTAAGCATCGGTCAATAGGGGCTCAAACGCAGGAGTGTAGCTGGAGAGTATTGTGAAAACAAAGATGAATGTACCAAACGTTATTCCCCCAATTTAGTAGAAGAGCAGAGACTTGACTTTTTAGAAGAGGTGATGCTTCTTAGGCATGTACAACTACTGGATATTGCAGTAGAGCCATACAACATACTACAACGTTTTACCAATCTGCTCTGGATCTGAAAGATGTGCCTGTTGGTCAATAATACTGCGATTTGTATTTATTTTAATTTTTTCCATCATTTTGTTTGTTATGTTCGTTCGTTGTATGAATATTAAAAAAAATATATAATTTAATCGTATAAATTAAAATTTCTCAATTTCATTTGGAATTTTCTCAATTTCAAATAAAGTTTTCCCAATTTCATTTGGAATTTTCTCAATTTCAAATTGATATTCTCAATTTCAATTAGAATTTTCTCAATTTTAAATTGATATTCTCAATTTCAATTGGAATTTTCTCAATTTCAAATTGATATTCTCAATTTCAATTGGAATTTTTGCAATTTCAAATTGATATTCTCAATTTCAATTGGAATTTTCTCAATTTCAAATTAAAATTCTCATTTTTATTTGGAATTTTCTCAATTTCATCTGGAATTTTCTCATTTTCAATGAAAAATGGTGTAGTCCTGCAGTGGAAAAAAATCTCCTAGATGCGACAGAAATCATTTGAAAAATTAAGTATTTCTGCACCATTTTCTTCAAGTTGGGGTAAAACATGTCATTGCGGCAGCAAACAAGCAGATTTTCATCTCTAGAAATATTAGGAGATCTAAGGTATCTTTTTATTATTTTTTAATGGAAATAAATGAAAATAAACAGAAAAATCGTAAAACGTAAAATTACATACAATATTTAGCAATAAGATTTAAATTCGCTTTTATGCACAGTGGTAGATTTCGGCCAAAACCGTTATTTCTTTTCGTACGCGGATGAAGTAGCTGCAGGACGTTATATTAATGTTAATGTTATGTAATAACTGTTACTATTTCATAAGTTTTTTTTTATTTTTAGTGCTTTCTACTTATTAAAATATTTTAATTTGTAATTATTGGGAAGAATGAAAATTTAATAATTATGTAAATACTTGCCCTAACTTTGTTGTGAAACTCAGAGTAAAGAGCGGCGCAGAATGAGCTGAATTGAAATTAGATGAATTCTTTATAACGTGTATTTATTATTTTTTCTTTGTTTTTTCAGCTTTTTAACTATATAATCGCACAACGAACAAAAAAAAAATTAACACTATTCAAATTAATTAAATGACAACATAAAAATCTATAACAATTTATTTGACGACAAAAATGGAATTTTTTTATTTTGTTAAATGTAACCACTATTGCACTTAATATGTTCTACTAGTACGCAATCACCCTATAAGTATTTATTTTTTTAACGCACCACATTTGTCTGTACGTGCGTGTTAAGTATTATTATCTGTTACACGCACTTACATTTGTCAGCAGCATCTATAACGTTTATTGTTGCAACACTCGAAAATTGTTGCAACACTAAAAAAAAAGTTCCAAACATTTCCACGACTTTTCCTTATAAGTTAAAAAGAAAACAACTTCTAATAAGTGTAAAACAGTTAAGTGGAGGTCCCCTCGTTTCCTCTTTCAATAAATAGAGCATATTTTTCTTAGGAAGTACACCTTATTCTGAAAATCCCACATGCAAACGACATTTTTTTTTTTTAATTCTGCAAAAATACTTGTGTGCACCACTCATGCATTCATAAACTGCTATGAAAAAATTTGCCTCACATCATTTCTGCTTAAAACTGTTGAGCGGCTACTGGACCTGCACATCCGGGACGAGCTGAGAATCTCCGCGCCATTGCACGGAACGCAGTTCGCCTATCAGAAGGGTAGGTCGACGGAAGTAGCATTGCACCATCTGGTTGCGCAAATAGAGAAGGCACATAACAACAAGGATATTGCACTATGTGCTTTTCTTGACGTGGAGGGTGCCTTCGACAACACAAGTTACGACTTTATCAAGGATGCTTTGTCGCAAAAACGGATAGATGATTATACCATCAATTGGATCGGCGCCATGCTGAGACAACAGAGAATTACCGCCTCTTGGGATGACGCTAGCGTCAGCATTAGTGCTGTTAAAGGTTGTCCACAGGGTGGGGTACTTTCTCCCCTGCTATGGTGCCTTGTGATTGATGACCTGCTCGTCAGACTTGAGGAATACGGCCTGCGGGCCATTGGTTATGCGGACGACCTGGCCATCATTGTGACCGGAAAATTCGAGAGAACAATCACTGAGGTGATGCAGGGTGCTCTCGACAAGGTTCTCAAATGGTGCCATGAAAGGGGGCTGAACATCAACCCCCAAAAAGCGGTCGTGGTCCCGTTCACGAGAAGATATAAACACAGATTGGGTAGGCTGTCAGTGAATGGGACGGAAATCGAGTACTCCAATGAAGTCAAGTACCTGGGAATTGTTCTGGATAAACGGCTAAATTGGAACTCGCACTTGGATGCGACCCTGAAGAAGGCACTTAAGGCCTTCTGGGCCTGTAAGAGCTTCTTTGGGAAGACCTGGGGCTTTGGCCCTAGCATGATTAAGTGGCTTTATTTCATGATGATCAGACCGATAATCACCTATGGATACCTGGTATGGTGGCCAAAGATCCAGCAGGTGTCGGCGATTCAAAAGTGCGGAAGGCTACAGAGAATGGTCTGTGTAGCTCTGACGGGGGTGATGCGCACATGTCCAACAGCGGCACTTGAAACTATTTTGGGCATCTTGCCATTACACATCCATATAAGGAAGGTCGCAATATCGAGTCTCCTTAGGATCCAACAAACATCCGGACTGTCAGTTGGGGTCAACGGACACGCTGGTCTGATGAAATTAGCTCCTAGTCTATCGGTCTGCACAAGGGCGGACATTAAGACCACGGAACTGAGCTTAAACAGAAGGTTTAGCACGATCCTCCCAAATGGGGGAGCTTGGGACAGTGGAAATCCCTGTGATGGTAATCAGGGACTACGCTGATGGATCCAAATCGGAGCACGGGGTGGGTGCTGGGGTATTTGGACCAAACACGCGAATCTCGATAGCCATGGGAAGATCACCAAGTGTATTCCAGGCCGAGATCCACGCCATCGATGTGTGCTGTAGCAACATTCTTAACAAGGGAATGATAGGAAACAGCATTGCGATATTCACTGATAGCCAAGCGGCCATTAAGGCACTCTCTTCCTGGAAATTGTCCTCGAAGTTGGTGGCGGAATGCCGGGGAAGGCTACAGGAGCTGGGCTCAAGAAACAGAGTGACACTCTGTTGGGTGCCGGGACACTCAGGGGTTCCGGGTAACAAAAGAGCTGATGAACTGGCTAGGGCTGGAGCAAATGCCCAAATGGTGGGCCCCGAGCCCTTTTGTGGGTTAAGCTGGGCCACTACCCAGTCCCTATTGGGGGAATGGGTTCTCAGCGAGCACAGAAAATACTGGGTATCGCTACCGGGAATGCGTCAGGCGAAGGAATTTATATTTCCCGGGAGTACACTGGATACAAGGGGTCTCAACAGACGAGAATTACGGCTGTTGGTGGCTTATTTGACGGTCCACCATACGGTCAAGCACCCCCTTTTTCGGATGGGCCTGGCAGAGGACCAGGAATGTAGACCATGCCGTGAAGAGGACGAAACTACAAAGCACCTACTGTGTGACTGCCCCGCGCTGGCATGTGCCAGAAGGAGACACTTGGGGCACGGTACGATGGGCGCGTCCCGAGTCGGTGTAATACCGGCAAAAGACCTTCTTGGGTTTCTCTGGGAGGCAGAGGGTCTTTTGGCCAACTAAAGGGGGGTGGGTACAATAGACCTGGTTTGGTCGCGGTACCGTCTCCGTTGGGAGAAATCTCCCCGCTCTCTCTCTGGAAATGAAAAAATTTCAAAAGGGGAATACCGTAACTAAATTGTAACTAACAGAACCGCAATAGCTAAATTTTTGTTCTGAACCACTTTTCTACTATAAAATAGTTTTGCCTTGTTCTTTTTATACTACCTGGTGAATAGTATAAAAAGAACGATTGAATGAATTGAACAAACGGGTTTACTTTTAATGAATGAACGATTTGGCACAAGACTGGCCTTGCGGGAAATTTGTGCCAATTGTTCCGAAATTTGTGTCAATTGTGCAAATAGAATAAGAACAAAAAGAAAGAACTCATGATTAGTGAAAGGAGAAGTAATTATTCAACTGTAATATTAAGTTAGAACGAAAAGGTAGAAAGTGTATTTTAATATGTATACCTTTTCATCAAATTTTTGGAATCAGATTTTTTTAATTTACTATATTTTTTATTAAGTTTGTTTGAATAATTTTTTTACGCAAAAAAAAATAAAAAGGGATTTTCCATTTATTTATATTTTAGTTTTTGTAACAGGTACAATATTCACCGCTGGTGTGATAAATTTCTTCTGGACTATTTAACAATTGGTTCTTTAATTTAGTTTTAGAACATGTTTTATTGAAACAATATCAAGGAGTAGCGTTCTAGTAAAGGTGCGGTCACATATGCCAAATATTTTTCCAATTTTTCTTTGACTGTGTTTTCCTAAAATTTGTTTAAAACAATAAAAATTATATTTTTTGGTCATGCTACGCGCATTTATTTGCCCATTCTTGTTTGATCAAACATATATTAAGTAGCTTCAAATAAAATATGGGAAAAAATGTTTTCCCTGTGTTCACATATAAAAATATTTGCCTGAAAATAAATATTTGAACCAATATTTAACTTAAGGTTTTGGAAGAGTTTTTGTCGAAAAATCGATCTGTTTTACGCGTTAATTTTTAAAATTTTTTTAGGTAAAAAAAAAAACCAGATTTAAAATTTTTGATATATATCTAATCCAAGGTAAAATTGTATGCTTGAAACGATGGCGATATAATTTTTCCGAAAAAGTGTTGTTTTGGTTGTTTAGACCAGTTTTTATCGAAACCCTTTTTTTGCGATTCTTTTACTCTTGTTTGCTATTTTTAAGACTCCAAACCAATTTTTATGTATTTTCTCCCGTATCAAATAGCTCATTTCTAAAGACATTCACAGGATAAAGATATTAGTTAAAAAAAAAAAAACATTTTTGAATGAGTTTTGGTCGAATAATTGATTTATTTCGATTTTTCACAAGCGAAACTCAATTTCAGCAATTATTTGGCGATTAAAAAGCATTTTCAATATTGCTTCTTAACTAAGTCGTCATCATGATAAGCGTTACTCAAAAACCATTAAGTTTTTGTTTGATTCTTTATTTGAATTATTTTTGATGAAATTGAATTATTTATATATATGTATTAATAAACATTTTATTTTCTGGTCACGCTACGCGCATTTATTTACCCATTTTTTTTTGTTCAAACATACATTAGAAAGCTTCAAATAAAATATGGGAAAACATGTTTGCCCTGTGTTCAGATATAAAAATATTTGCCTGAAAATAAATGTTTTAACAAATTGTCAGAAAATAATAATTAATAAAAAAATTACATTCAACATTTTTTATTTTTTCGAATTTATTCTATGAGTTAAAAGTCTGGTAGTGTATAAAGTCATTTCTAAAAATTTAAGGAATAGAGCTATTACAAAAAAGCTTTATAAAATACATAACTGAAATTTAACTCATAGAATACATTCGAAAAAATAAAAAATGTTGAATATAATAAAGATGCTTATGAAAAAAGAAATAATTCCCAATATCTATTTAAAAAAAATTACTTTTTATTAAAGCTAAAAATCAACAGTTTGATGAAAAAAACTAAATCATACTACACTACTGGTAGTATGATTTATAGTCTAAAAACCGGGTTTGTAAAAAATGAAACGGCAATCGGTGCATTCCGCCACCATTTTAAGTTTTTGCAACAGAAATATTGATTTTTAGGAAGGTTGTTTAACATTTCGATCTATAATCCTTTTCTACTATACATATTGTGCTGGATTTCAATCCCAAACTGCTTGGAAGAACTATAACAACTTTGCACTGAATTGCATAGAATAAACCTAAGGAAATTAACGTTTTGTGCAGCGTAAAGAATTTATTTTGCACATTGCTTTTCCACAGCCATCGCATATTTTGCATGTTGTGCGATCCGATTCCAACCAACAGCCACACAAAGGTAGTAACGAGCTTTCAATGGTAGCCGAACAGTTTTATCCCGCAGCATCCTGAGAAACTTCCTTAATGATGGATGGTTTCTTTTTTCATTAGTTAGAGAGCTGCTCGGACGTAAGTGTTACGTATTTTACGATTGTCATTGGCTCTTTTTTTTATGTTGCCAATTCCTCGCTAAGCGATGGGAGCTTCGAGCTTTTTGGCACTTGGATTGAGACTAGTGAATACACAAAATGCACCTTAAGCAGCCACGCCAACCATGTTAAAAAAAGGGCCAAGCGCCAGCTATATGTTTTACTTTTAGTGCTATATTTGAACACTATTAACTCAATAACATATATTGCCCCTTTTGATATATTCTCCACCACCACAAGTGATGAATGAGGGTATACTAAGTTTGTCATTCCGTATGAAACATTTTTATGAAACATCTAAGACCCCATAGAGTATATATATTCTAGCTCCTTGAGTAATTCTTAGTCGATTTAGCCATGTCTGTCCATCTGTCCGTCTGTCCATCTGTTGAAACCACACTCACTTTCGAAAAACGCAAAAGAAAAGAACACACTTAGTCTCAAATTGCTTGTCGTTATCCTAAGCAGTTTGGGATAGAAATCCAGCAACATCGGTTCAGTAGGATCAAAACTATGAATGCAAATCATATTGTTAAATTTCGTGAAGATCGATCTATAATTGACCATGGGCCCCATATAAACCCATCTCGCGAAAAACAGTTTAGTACGCCTAAAACCGCAATAAATAACGCTAGCATACTCAAATTTGGTACGTCACAGTTTTATAGGACCAGAAATCACACTGTTAAATTTTTTGAAGATCGGTCTATAATTTACACTAGGTCACATATAAACCCTACTCCCGGAAAACAGTTTAGTACGCCTAAAACCGCAATAAATAATGATTTCATAATAATAAATAGGACTAGAAATCGTAATAACAAATTTCGTGATGGCCATTCCATTATTTACCCATATAAAGCCCACTTTGGGAAAATAATAAAATTCGCCTAAAACTGTAACAGATATATTTTGCGGTAAAATTTCTTCCAACTTATATTCATATGGCCAGAAAAAATATCATGCAATTTTGTGACGATTTTGGAATGATTGGTCGATAATTTACCATAGGTCGGTCAATAATTTAATATAGGTCGAAACCGCAACCAATTTTAATGCTGACGTTCGATTTTGTTAAACTTAATGAATAATATGTATGCATTTATCATCTCTCTCCTGTCGGTGGAGGGTATCAAAGATTCGGCACAGCAGAATATAGTACTCTTACTTGTTTAATTTGAAAAATTATTTATTTCTTCTATTTCGTTAAATGCTGGCTCCCCTCGAGTATGTGCAAAACGCACAGAAAAATTGATCTACGCTGCACAAAATGCTAGTTTCCTACGATTAATGTTATGCCATGATGCCAGTACAAAATTAGATATAAAAAAGAAATTTATTAATTCTATATAAAATAAAAAACAAAAACTACTGTCATCTTACTTTTTCCATACAAAATGCTTTAACTTATACACGGGTAGCCTTAACAAGATTCTACATATAAACATTTTGTTAATACGGTTAGGGTTGAAAAACTCCTCAGAAAAAGACTTTGTTTCGATTTAAAGGCTAACAGATAACGATCGTGTGAATAAATTTGGCCAGGCTTATTTTCCGGGACTAGAATTTCAAACCACCAAACTTTTTCATAGTCTATCATTTGCTTAGATCCTATATAATACCGTTGCTGCCCTTTTCTCCGCAGAGGATTAAAAGGAGTAATAATTAAGCTAGATTTAAGCTACAATTTCTAGTGTATTAGATATGTGATGTTAAATTTTGGATTGATTTACCATATACCTGCTCCTTTATTTTGTCTTCTTCTGGAAAATATAGTTCTTGATGGAAAGTATTAAATATTCGGCTAGAATCTGAAGTATCATTCAAATACAGAAACATATTTTTCTACCGTTTATTTAATGACCTTTTATGTTTTGCAATGGTTTGTTATTTTAATGATAAATAATTTATGTACAATATTATAAAAACAATTTTAGTTATTAGTTTAACATGGTTATTAGGTTAGTGCCATAAATAATTCCAAATATTATTGTATTAATTTTTTTGTTGCAAAAGTCTAATTAGTATTATTTTAAAATATAATGTGATAACAAATTGCGTTTACTTAAAATACATTTCATTATTATTTATAGAAAATTTATAATGTGTAAAATTATGTGAAAATAACTTAGGAAATTTAAATATCTAATGTAAAAATTGCAATTAAAAATACAACAAAAAAAAAAAAACTATTCATTAAAGAATTTTTTATGGAATTGTTTTAAAACCAAAAAATGTATTAAATTATTTTATTAAATTTAATTATGTAACAAATGCTTCTGCTAAAACTTGCAAGTTTTTAAATCATTTTAAAAATACTAAATAAATAGTTTTTATAAAAATTTTCTTTGAATTTAATAATGCAAATTTTACACACAATTGATTTCTAGAAGGAAAAGGCTTAAGTTGGTTTGAATAAGACTTGAGATTATTGTGGGGTTCCATTCAGTGCACCGGTGGAAAGGACTTATGTGGGATTCTTGTGTTGACATGCTCTGCAAGAGTATCCGATAACCGTGCTAATGAAAAGGGTAGAGGTTTGCACATTAAATTCCTGCCTTACAATGTCGAAGAGGAAATTTCTTTCGTATATTAACATCAAAAACAAAAACAAATTTTAATTTTGTACTATTGTTTTCAATAGATATATATGAAAGAAACGACATTGTGGGCCATGGAGTAAATGTATCAGGAAAGGAAGTTTTGGAAAATTGTTTCATAATTGCACCGATGTATATTTGGATTGACTATCGAAAATGTTTTAAAAATTACTTCTACCAAGTCTTTACAAAATATTGTACATGTTACACTCCACGCAAGAAGATATATTCTGGTGGAGTCGACAAATATTCAAATAAACATCTTGAACTTTCTTGCTACGAATACAAAAAAAAAAAAAAAAAAAAATAAAATGCTTAATTAAAGGAAAAAAGGGTTAGCTTTAAACAATATTATATGTAGTATTTGAAATGTGTGTCTTCCCCAATACACACATACTTATTTAAAAAGTGTTCAAATGAAAAGTATTCAAATCGAAATAAAGGAAAAAATCCAAAGGGGTTTATTTGAGCAAAGCTAAGAGAAGAAATAATTTTTAAACGTAAAACAATTCAATTAAAATTTCTTTTTTTATAATAAAAATACATAATACTTTATATCAGCAAAAGAATAAAGGTAATCTATGAATGAAAATAATTTTATTACTTTTTTTATTTTTTGATGATCAATGTTTTATTAAATATTATTATTGAGGTTTTGTTTTCCTCATGCGCTATTTTTGATCAATAATATGTTAATAAATGTAAATAAACATTATTTATTGTTTTCTTTAAATTTTGCCAACGTTTCTTTCGCTTCTTTCGAACTATTATTCCATAATTATCTAGTCAGAAACAGATAATAATTATAATCAATTTTGGAACTTATATAAAATCACAGTTTAACTTACGAATTAGGGTTTACATTTGCATTCCACCTTTAACAATTTAATAATAAAAACTGGACTACACGACACAGAAATGAATAAATAAATAATTAATAGCTTAAATACAACACAAACATCGAATAATAAGTCAAAACGTAATGTTAATATCACAGAGAATAAAACTAATTTTAATCATTAACTATTGCAGCAGAGTATTGCAGTTTTGTATTGTCCTTGTCTTCTTTCGTGTTCATGGTATTGGATTCGTAAGCTTTCGAGAGTGTAACGTTTGTTCTCCCTTCTCTCTCTGTCTAATATTTTTATATTGTCGAAGATCATTTTGTGATTGCATTCTTTTATATGCAGTGATAGTGCCGTCGTTATTTACCCTTTTTTGACATCTGTTTTATGCTCATGAATTCTCGTCTCTAGCATTCTTTTTATTGTTCCAATGTAAGCCATATTACACCTTTCCCTTTCGTTTCCGTCACATTTTATTTCATAAGGTACATTATCCATTTTACATATGTCCAGTTTAGTTTTGTTATGTCTAAAAATATGCCTTATGTTAGGAACACAACTGGGAAGAACGACGAATTTTTGGCAGCGCATATTCGTCGCCAATCCCGAAATCGTTAACTTTTTTTTGTTTTTACCGTTTTTTATAAAAAGAAATTACTCATGATATTCTCCCTTGAGAGGATAGGGAACACAATATTGATCCTTCATATATATTTGGTTCTCATTAAAACGAAACAAAGAAGTTAAACTTTATTATTCTTTTTAACCGTGTCCAACAATTAGAAATAAAATTTAATATGAGAAGTACTGAAAATATTTAAAAAAATAAATTTTTTGAAATCCCGAATGCCGGGACTTGCGAATACCAGTCCCGATTGACATCCCTAATTCTATCTCAGGACTGGAAAGAGGTAAACATGTTTTCTTCATTCCAACCAACTTCTATTTATAAAAAATTTAGCTAAAATCGTTTGATCAGATCTTTTAGCAGGTATTTACAGTTTAAACAATGTCACAAAACATGCTAGCAACATTTTGTGATAGAAAAGAAAACGCAGTAACTTAAGCACCAAAAAGTTAGGATTTTGTCGTTAGGTTAGGTTAGGTTAGAGTGGCCGGTCGCAAAGACCTCGCATAGACCAAATAGGTCCCTAGCGTTACCACGTTGTACGATAACCCGCAGAAATAAGAAAGGTCATTCCGATGTGATGGTACTCAGAGTACCCCACACTCTCTTGACGAACGCCAGGAGTCTCATTAACCCAATTCCAGAGATTTCCCCGAGATTTTGGAAGTAATGATCTCCCAGACAGTTCGCCCTGGAGCGCACGAGTGCCGGACAGTAGCAGAGTATATGCTCCACTGTCTCCTTTTCCCCTGGTACCCCACAGAATCTACAATTGTCACTATTCAGCCGCCCCGCCCTCTTGGCGTATACCGCAGTCCAACAGTGACCCGTTATAAAACTTGGATTTTGTCGTAAAAATGTTAGAAAAATCGGCTCAATAGCTTAGGTTTCTACTGGAAACAAACAAACGCACAAACAAATTCAAATTCATTTTAATATATATTTATATATATAATATATATATTTTAATATTATATATACATTTTTGAAAATACATATGGTTATTTTTTATGTACACAAAGTCTACATTATTTACTATTAACTTAGTCTGTAGACAAGTATTATAGCATAAAAACACATATGTTTGAATAATTTGTAAACCATTATTGATACGTAACAAAAGTCTATAAATATTAGAAAATTATTTGGCTTTCAAAGCAATGTAATTTTGTTATATTCAATAGAGATTGTTAATACTTATCTGGTAATACTAATCTTGAGACTTTTTTTAAGTCTATTATTGTCGATTTTGTTTGAACATAACGATAGTCTAGACTACATTGATTTTTCCAATAAAATAACCAGAACTTATATTTTATTAAATTTTATTAAATTGGATTTGTAAAGCCAAAGAAAGAAATGTGTAAAAAATTTAATTGCACATGCTTGTGCACAAGTTTTTTTTTATTTTCTCACAATCTTGAATACTCAAGAAATATTCTTTAATAAAAAACGAAGCAAAAATTATGTAAACATTTTTTTTTTTGGACCACCCAACCAAAACGCACGATGTTAATTGTATATGAAACAAAAAGTTTTCAGAGAATTATCTTATTAAAGTGTGATTCATCGTAAGGTTTGATTTAAAATTTAAAACAAAACACATGAATTTGAAAGTGAACATACAATTTTAATTATTGGTTAAAAGAACAACTAATTGCATTTACTGTTTGAAAAGGATATCATGTGAATGTTGGCCATGACTGCGTTTGATGTGGTTCATTCGACAGGTCCAATTTTGGAAGACTCGTTCGATTACATCGAATGGTATGTCGCACATAACACGAGCAATGTTTGCTTCTTATTGCTGGCTTATTTCTGATGATCTCAGACTTTACATATCCCCATAGAAAATAGTCCAAAGGTGTGATATCGCCCTATCTAGGTGGCAAATTTACCGTATCAAAACGTGAAATTAAGAACTCACCAAAATTATTTATCAACAAGGTCAAATTTTCATGCGCTGTATGGCTCGTGGCACCGTCTTGTTGAAACCAGAGCTCACCGAGATCATCCTCTTGAATTTCAAGAAGCACATAGTCCGGTAACATGGTGCGATAACAGTTACCATTACCGGTAACATTCTGATATTCCTCATATTTGAAGAAATATGAACACAAGAATCCACCAGACCATAAACCACTTCACTTATTCAAAATTGGTGTTGGCAATAGTGGTTTCAGTAGGTCGATTATGCAAACCATAAATTCCTTGAATCGAAAAATATTTCTCACAGAACGCTGATTTTCGTAATCCAGCTGAACAATTTGGAGACATTTTTGTGGTGTGAGTCTTTCCATGATGACTTGCCAAACGATCCTGAACAAATATTACAAAGCAGTTTGACATGAATCACGCGTGATCTGTAAAAGAGCATATTGAAAATCAAACCTCACGATGAATCACCCTTTACAAACAAAATCTTATTATTAATCGTGAAACAATAGTTATATTGTGGCTATTGCCGCGATACCAACACATATTTTATACCCTACTTCAAACATGTTCTTTTCCTCTTTTAGTTTCGTACAGATAAAATTTCTGATATTAAATTTAATGAATATTCGTTTAAAATGTCCAATGGCACAAAATCTAGTTCTTATTGGAGGGTATCAAGGATTTGACCATGTCAAATATAACATTTATATATGTTAGATTTTGTTTTTTTTAACATACATTTAAAATGAATTTTAGATCATATACAAATTAAAATTGTTCGTGGTTGAAAATAAAAGTCTTAAAAGTACTGAAAATTGTGTATATTTCTCTAATAACAAGTAAGAAAATAAACATTTAATTAAACCTCTTAATTAACGTTAATAATGTCAGTTACAAACATATGAGAAAATTCTATGTTAATCCTTCATTTTCAGTTTGCTAAATGGTTGCGATTAAGCACTTTATTAAAATTTTAAGTGGTGCAGCAAAAAGGAACAAATTTGAGCAGCAATTAAAAATAGAAGGCACATCGTTATACTTTGACTTGTAACTGACTTAGAGATTTGATATTTTTGCTTTTAAGATTTATTTGAAGTATAGTTCATGTTTATTTAAATTAGGAGAGACATTAAAGTCTGACATTTATATTTGCAAGACATTTTTAAAGGCGTCTTACAAATAGTACTGAGATAAGGCAGAGTAGAGTAATATCATTATAATATTTAATTTATAATTTTCTTTAAATTGTATATATACTCTATCTCTATAAAGGCAATACAGAACATATATGTATTCAACAGTATTAAGAGTGCAATACACAGAAATATTGGCAGTATGTAAACCGATCGAATCTACATTACTTTCTAAATCGATTTCTCTATGTCTGCCAATACAATCAGTCAGCTAGCCAGCCAAACTGAGAGGCACACATTGTTACTATTTTTGAAATAACGGCCGAAATTTGTTTTTATTGCTCTGCCAATTTTTAATATTAAATACTCATATTAAAGTAAACACCTGAGAACCTCAGAAGCCAAAAATTCAGATCTCTACGTAAACATCTTCTATTTAATCAGGTTGATTCAATATGCAACTTTTCATTATCTGACTGAAAAGTATGATTTTGTAATAAATTTTGAAAATTCAACCGCTTATAACTTTTATTTTCGAAAAGGATTTTTCTAAAATAAGCAGTTTTTGTTAAAATGGTTTCTTAGCTTTAATGTACATGGAGATATATGTTTTCACCACTTTTAAAATCGCTTTTATATTATTTTTAAAAATTTGTTAAATTTTACATAAATTTAAGGTTTGATGGACTAGAACATAAGGGAATTCCTCATATTTTCTAAAAAACATAGTACCATTTTAAAGTACGTACTCTCTCCTTTATTTACGTACCCATTTCGTTTTGCTTTTTTTTTTTTTTTTTTTTGGTTTTTTGGAGCTTAATCAATTTTTCAAACTCAAGTCTGATATTTATACACTTTACCAGCATATATCTTGTATATTAAAAATGCGTTCTTGTAAACAAAGTACAGGTCCCAATTTTCAAAGGAAATCTATGAAATTTTATATACTGTAATTTTTTTTGCAAGAACGACTTATTTCGGTCCACTTTTTCGGATACCTCCCATGCAAATGACCTTCCGGACACCAATTAAACACTAATTAATGTCCAGCAAAAATGGATAAACCGATCAAACTAAGCCAGAAGAACTCTTGTATGAACATCAAATATAACACTAAATTTTATTAAAATCGGTCCACAATGGACCATACCACTCATATAACTCCCACCAGCGAAAGGCACTTGAATGTCATAGAGATACAGCGCGCATAGGCGTTTTTTGCCAATCTAGCCGGACATTAGACAAAAAATTAAATTAAAGAAGTGTATAAATTTATGTACGCAGGCAACAAAATTCTGCATCGTATAGGGAATTTTCTAGTCGTTTACTTAAGATTTGTCGTCTTGGGACCCTGTTAAAGTCAGGAAAAGTTGACTAAATTTCATGCGTTTTTATTGCATTTTTACGGTTTTGAGAGGTTTACAATATAGTTTTTTGGGGCTAAACAAATAATGATTTTTTATAAATTTTTGTTCTGTGTAAAACTATATAAACAGCTACGTATAGTAATTTTTAGAAACATTCTAATTTAAATTTTTATTATAAAAACATTCGTTCGAAATTAAAAAAAAACGATAGTTTTTTTCACTTTTTTGTAAAAAAAAAGATATTTGAAAGTGGAGGTAGTTGCGATCCTAAAAATGTTATTTATATGCTACGATAAAATTGGAAAATTGTACTTTTAGACTCAAAAAAACGGTTCTCGTTTTTGCGCCATTCTTTTGGGTGATTTTTTTTATATTTCACCTTTTTTCTGTTCTTGCTCATCTTGCATAGGTACATATGAGTAAGAAACCAATTTGTCAGTCATAAAATGTTTGGGTTTTTAATAATTGTTTGTAGTTTTTATTTATTTAAATTATTACACCTAACACTAATATTACCTGTGTAAGCAAGGAATGTGTAAGCAAGGAAATAAGTAACGGTTCTTACTGTGCAGTGGGCTCTAAATGACGTTATTTTATGAAAATGTACCTATTTAAAATAACTTTCAAAATAATTAACAACAAAAATAATACTAAAAAAACTAAATCTGGGCTCGAGGAGAATTAATCAACAGATTTAAAATCAAAGTACAAGTTCTGTCGTGCAATAGAAAAATTAGTGCCAAAAAATTTGGTATTTATGCCAGTGCAACAGCAAAATTTTATAACGAAAAATATGGATGGAGATAAATGCCTTCAACAGTTCACAAGGTCTTATATCATGGTGAGAAAATAATTGAACATAATATGCTACCAATTGGGGATTTGTCAGAGGAAGCTCAGGAAAAACGAAACAAGGACTACAGCACAACACAAGAAAACTGTGCAGATGCAGTACGAATGAAGATCTTTTGAATAATTTACTTTGTACTTCAGATCCACATATATCCAGCATTCGTCATAAGTGGAAATCAATCTAAATCGAACTACACAAGGAAGCAATGCAACTTCTTGAAGATGAAACTCATAAATATTAAGACGATATTTTCACTTTAAATAAAAATAATAATGAATGTGTTGTAATCATGTGTTGTTATTATTATTATTATATCTGTTTACTACTATCATCAATTTTTATTAAATTTTATTGGAAAATAATATATTTCTAATAATAAACTTCAACAAAAAATTCACATTTTATTTAAAATTTTTTTAATTATTCGACAAAAAGATGGACTCAGAAAGACTTTTATAATCCACAATACAATAAACACTCAAAATTTTTGTTATAAATTTTATATAAAAATTAAAAAAAAAAATAAAAATTCTTACTCAAATTAAGGCTGATTATTCTTAAGAAAATAACTACTAATTTTCTAGACATCATAACTACATTCTGCCGCACCCTAATATATAAACTATTATACCAAAAGAAAGGTAAATAAGTCTCCTCTGTCAAAAGTTATAGGATTTTGACCGCTATTTTTAAATTTGCCACACTGTGGGGCGGGCTTTCTTGAATCCACTTGAACGTAATTCTATAGCGATAAGTATGACCAAATTTTTAAATACCATTATATTTTGCAGTAAAAGTTCAAAATCTGTCATCACGTTTGACGATGCTCAGTTTGCTTATTGTATACGCAAATCCGTAACTATTTTCGTGCACTTTGGGATAGATTACATTGTAAAATCCTATACGGGTGCATTCTACAATTCTAGCTGGTAGTGAGCTAGTTGGATTCCCGCCAGAGAATCTGGTCTCCTGCAGACAAGCGAAGAGCTTCGCGGGATTAGCGTACGAATAAAAAAAAGCGAGTTGCTTTGCAACCGACGTTTTCGAACTCAGCCTATACTTAAGGGAATTGCAAGTATTTTTATGCTTTGTAAACTTTAGCAAACTCTCATAATAATCTTCACACCAACGGTGCTGTAAGGTATATTAACTTAGCAAGTTTAATATAGCAAACAAGTAATGTGTATCGAAAAAATTTTGCAAAATGTCTTAACTTGTGTAGCAGTTGTGTTTACCTTATTCCAAAGGACATATAGGCACAGGGCAAGAATAGACCAAGTGTTTACTCTATGAGAGGGTTTCTAATTATATTTTAAGCCTAATAATAAAAAGAGGTTAACTTTATCTTTATTGAAAATAGATTTTTTGTTTTCAAAATAATTCTGATGATCAATACAATTTTGCATGCGCTGAAACCAATTTTTCGTATCAAGAAAATTATATTGCACACCGTCTCTAATGCATTGTGATTTTAAATGGTGAATCTGATAACTAGGATTTTTTGAGTTATAGTTCTATTGAAGTAAATGAGCGATATGGTTTCAAATTATTGACAGCAGCTAGCACACTCAAAGATGATTCCTTAACTATATGCAAACAATATATTTTGAAATTTGTCGGTTATTAAAGCTTAACATACATGATAACCATAATTTTTGGATAATAACTTAATAGATAAGCTTCATATACTTCAAGGCTTGTTTTATTATTGAACTCTATTCAATTTGTTATTTGAATACTTAAAGAACTGAGCTCAGTCGAGTATAGAATTGAAAATGCATTAACCCTGACATACTGCGTATCATGTTTATTCCATACTTTTATACAAACATATCGTTACCTTCACTCGTAAAGGGGTCGAGTCCACATTTCAAAATTCAGTTTTTGATGCAGTTATAGTACACAAAAATTAAAAGTTTGCCGAAAAAATATGATTTTATATGTTTAATTTGTTGTTTTGCAATGGTGCGTAAAAGCGCTAAGTCCAATAATGTTAAGTAATACAACATTTTTAAATAAAATATGGATGCTTTTAAATCAGTAAAATAATATTAATCTAGCATTTTTTTGAAAGTTATCAAACTAAATTTTTAAGTTTCGTTGTTTTTGTTTATCTCTTAAGAACACATAACAATTTTCATATCTTTTTTTTTGTTTGTATGTTTGATTAACATTTTTTATTCAATTAAGTGCTGACATATTGGGTTTTTTTATCGAAAAAAAACTTTCGGAAAATAACTCTTCTTTAAAAATCACATTTTATAGCGATGGGCGATGAGAAATGCTTTGCTAAGGCCCTAATCATGTAAAACGCCATGCAACGCCAAAGAATTATATTGAAAGCAAAAACAATGTCATAAATATTTCGTAATTTTGTTGTTGCTTTCTACAGAAACTCACAATGCGATTTAAAATTTCAAACGCTGCATTGCTCGTGCTGTTGAAGATTTTAAAACGGTACATGAATTTCAGTAGAAAGCAACAACAACATTACGAAATATTTATGACAATGTTTTTGCTTTCAATATAATTCTTTGGCGTTTGGCATTGCGTTGCGTTTTACATGATTAGGGCCTAAATGTATTAGTCCAGCATAAATTAACGTTAATTGAAGGGCAATGAAGCACAAACAAATTAATGTCCCCTCTGAGTATATTGTCGTATATGGACTTTAGAACCAATTCCCTAATCTTTCCCTAATAAAAGCATATTTTTGGGCAGATTATCTTCATTTCCTTTAGGTTGATGTTGCAGTGACCCGTTACTTAGCATTGCCGCACTGCATACTACCGTACGATTTTATTAGAGCTCTTCTACGATCATCCCTAGTTTGGAATTTAGAAAACCGCTCATCAAGGCCGTAAGAGCCACCTGGTCGAACCTCCAGCAATGTTACCGCTTATAAATTTTACGGCGTTTAAAATGCCTAGAACCTCCGCCAAAAATATACTGCAGTCATCAGGAAGCCTAAACTATCTTTTAGTATCTAGACCCCTGCACCCGTGCCCCTATGCACGAGCCCTGATTTGGCCAGCTCTCCCTTAGTGGTGATTCCACGCCCGGTAAATGCCCAAAGTCGGCCCTAGTTAACACTTAATGGGTGACCCGGGTGGGCCAGGCAATAACCAGCAATGTCAATCTCATCTAAGATCCGCAGCAAACTATTGCGTCATTAACAGTCGAAGTTCACTTAGTCTAAAAATAATTCTGGCTGTGATTCACATCACATATTCATCAATCGATAGAAGATGTAGAATAACATCCAAAGCTGCTTGAGAAGTACTTTTTCTGCCCCTGTCATACCGATCAAAGCACTTCTCATAGCATGAGACAGAAGGATCCTCCGACTTGAATGCCTCATTGCTCCCAACCAAACCCAACATCCACAGAATTGGTCTCACCACCCATGTGAAGGCCATCCCACTACTGACGGCCTTTATACCAGCTTCAGCTTTGAGACCCCTCTAAAATACTTTATTCTTCTTTAAATAGTTATTAGTTATATTATATTAATTTCAAAATAATTGAAATAAAAAGTGCTAAGTCCACATAAAACGTAAAAAATATTTAATATTTAAGGTCGCAAAACCTTTGAAAGACAAAGTTCTATAATTTTTAGTTATCCATGTCTTGCATATCAAAAACATATCGACAATAAAAGAAAACTGCATTTACAGAAATAAAAATATTGAGAACTAAAGATTTAAGCAAGTATTTACTTAGCTCTTTTATGAGTGAAGGTAACGATATGAAGTATTTACATATGTTATTTATACATACGCAACCGAATCAAAACACAAGTATGGAAGAAAATTAAGAAAATGGTTGAATATGAGTAATTACTGTTAATTAAATTTATTTACATGAAATATTATTTAAGTGATTATATCAGTAATGATTGCCATATCAGGATATGATTTGCTTTTGTCTTTTAACCAATATGGTACTTATGATTTCCGTTTTTTTTTTAGATTTTATTATTGTGGAAAGAGCATTATACGTTTGTGCTGATGTATGTACCACTTAAAATATACCGATTAGAGGCCTGCATGAATGCCATTAAAAGAGAAAAATGTGCATTCATTCCATTATTAAATTGTGCTTGCTAATTCTCTCGTGTTAGTGAATAGATCAGCATTTCCGTCTCTCTATGTTAAACTCGTTGTGTTTTCCTATTCATCTTTATATGCATTAATTGAAAGGGTTGATAATTTTTGTTTACTTAAACATTGATACCAGCGTTACCGTTTTGTTTTAGCTTCCTGTATCTATGTCTTTATTTTATGGGCAATATAAAAGAAAATTATTATACATTTTTTATGATTTATAGCCTATTTCCAATGTGCGAACGAATTCTTTCGTTCGCATAACTACATTGAAAACAAAAACAAAGTCTAAAAATTTGTTTTTGTTTTCAATGTAGTTATACGAAAGAAAGAATTCTTTCGCACATCGGAAATAGGCTATTATTTATTTATTGATAAAATTAAGATACTGATGAAGTTAAGATATAAAAAGTATTTAAGAGTGCAATTAAGGAATTTTCCCAGTGTGGTAACTTATCATTTCCGTCATATTTGCAAAGTTTTAAGAACAAAATTCAACTTTGAAATCTTTAAAATGGTCTAGTAAATCTTGTAATCAATGCAAAAACTAAGCTTATAGTACCACTTTTAGTAGAAATGTTTCCAAAAGATACCAACATTATGATAACATATATTCGCAGTTTGGTGACCTTGCTGACACTGAAATATTAAAATCCAACAAAGGAATATTAACCCATTTCACGATCTTGTGCATATGTGATTCAAATTTATGCAATTGAAAATATTTTTTATCAATTGTGAATGACCTCTTTGGTTAACTGTACAACTTCGCCACACACAAAAAACAGCTGATTAAAAATTTTTAAAGAACAATTATCTTCTGACCACTTTTTATTTAGTTTACTATTTGTTTACTTTATCTTTTTAATTTTTGCTTTGTTATTGTCAGCAACGTAAACCAAGCCTATTCTCTTTCATCGGCTTTTCAAACCGCCTGTGCTTTTGAGAAAAATAAAGTCAGCGTTGGCTGGTATGAGAAAGAATTAGTCGACGGCGTTAAACCACCGAGTGCAAGTCAATCGGCTTGGTTTTACTAAGTGTTAGCTGTTAATTTGCAGTCAAGTGTTGCATATGTCGAGTAAATATAAACTATTGCTCTCAAGTTTTGAATAATTGCAAAAGAGAAAAAGTACTATACCATTTTGTAAGACCATTTGCGCAAGATTGTGAATTGGGCAATTATCAATTTCGCATTCATCTGGAAATGTGTAAGGAATCTTTTCCAATCAAAAAATTATCAAAACAAAACAGAGAAACATAACAAATGCACCCCTTTGCGGCTTAATCCAAACAGAGGACTTATTGACCTTAAAAAATGGCAATTGTTTTTTTGCATAATTAAATATGATGTAAATATACCAAATAATTTTTTATCATAATTGTAATTCTGTTACCGAAATCTAATTAAAAACCAGTACGTACATTCATTATGTTCACAGAAAAAAGATTTATATCAATAAAAAAAATATTTAAATTGATTAAATGTGATAATTGAACCAATTATTTTTTTTAATTGAAAGAAAATTAAAAATATAATTAAAATAAAAATATAATTTTGAAATAAATTTTTAATTAGAATATTAATTAAATATCAAAAAATATTTATTTGCTTTTTCGTTAAAAAAAAAAGTTTTAAACTTGTAGAATTGTTGTTGGGAATTGTCAATATTAAATTAAATAAATTAACACATTGTTTGAAATGGCAAAGTTTCTTGATCATTTTTTTTTAAATTAAAATTAAAATTTTTTGGAAAAAATATGTACAATTTTACAATTTTTAGTAATTATTATAAACACTTTGGTAATAGGTACAAAATCAACAACTAGTTATGAATTAGGTATAAATTTGGTGATTAGAGACAATTTTTAATTTTTCTGTTTTAAAAAATCTTGCCAATATTATAGATGTGAAAGTTTGTATGTTTGGATATTTGTTAGTTTCTGGGTCAATTACGCGAAAACCACTTAATGTAATAAGATGAAATCTGGTAGACGGATAGCATATGGACCAGATTGAAATATAGGTTAATTTTTAAGAAGCATATCGGTGAAAATGGTTACTTTGGTACCTTTTCTCTTTTTGATACATTTTGCAGATTGCATATGATCCAGATCAAGAAAGGGTCCTTTTTATTTGTATTTAAGTGTGTACTCTTACTACTTTTATATTTTTGATATATTTGGTATTCATATAACATATGGTCCAGTGGCCGAAATACTCGTATACATAGAAAGAGACTCCTTGCTTTTTAGATGTACAGTTGAATATCGCTTGCTTGAGAGTATCGAGGGCTTAAAACTTGTGTTGACGAACAATGATAATTCATATAATGTTGTTTATTGAGTTATGTCAACATAAAAAACTACATTACATTTCTTTGCATTACGCTTTTCTTTCAATCTTGCAATTATTTTCAAGTGAAGGAAGTCACGGGTTAAATTCTGTCTTGTTATATAAAAGTGTACACACCCAGCAAAAACTTTACTTACCTGGTAAGTTAGCAAATAACATTGGAGAAATATAAACACTACTTATTTTTCGGCTGTCCACAGAATTCAGTAGTTACAATACACTTACTAGAAGTCACAAAATATCTAGTTATTATTTAACTACCAGTAAGTTGAATTGTAAGTACTTACAATATACTTACTAGAAACCAAAAAAATAACTAGTTTTTATTTAGTTGGCGCTAGTAAATAGACCTAATAAGTAGTTATGGAGCTAGTTACCAGTACTTAAATATTCAGTACTGAAAACAAGACAACTAAAATGTAGTTACTTAGCTGATTATTAGTAAGCAAATATTCATTACTGAAAATAATAGTAGTGAAAATTACTTACTGAAGTCATTACTAGCAAGTACTTATTGAGGTTTTCAGAATAATGACAATTGTAATGACAACTACTTACCAGGTAACGTATGAAATAACTACGACCTATTACCAAAATTCAAAAAGTTTTTCCTGGGCAAATAGGAATTATAATACTTTTTTGTGTTTTTTATAAACAAAAATGAAATAAATTTGAACTAAAAAAATTCAAAAAGTACAATTTTTAAAAGTTGTTGCTTCAATTTTAAAATTCCTAATGCCATCCCTGGGTTGTAGTATTTTTATTGTGTATATTATTACGTTTATACATTTCTAAGTATGTACAAGATATTTTAATATTGATTCAAAATTTCTTTTCTGAGAAAAATATGTTGCATTATTTACATGTAACACTTTTTAGTGTTACCTATAATCACTCGAAGTGTTGTACAACTTCAATCGAACAAAATTATCGGCTTTTATATACAACTATTACACTTTTCTCATAAATTTACTTCTTAAACGATTTTTAAGTCTATTCAATGGGATTTTTCACACTATTTTGGTTTGGAAACAAACATTGACACCACTTATTACGTCCCAAAAATTCAGACGATAAAATATCTGCATAATAATATTTACCCGTAATTCCATTTTATTTCGTGTTAGAGCAATATTTTCTCATAATTATAAGCGGTATTTATCATGACAAAAAAAATAAGTCCTTGTCTGTTTTTACAAACAAAGTAGTAAGTACTCAATTATAAAAAGGGCACACCTTAAATAAAATTAGGGGTAAAATATGCAACATGGTTGCTTTTCATACAACATATTAATTAAAGCAATTGAAAAATTTCCCAGTTGTATTTTTAATACAATCGAACACAAAACTGTAAAACAATGTTACATGTTCTGCAACATATTTCTCAAAAAAGAAATGGCCATAAGATATTTTAATATTTAAATGTCTTCTAAAACATGATCACCAGCTTCATTAATATTTGAGTTACAAAATATAATTAAGGTTTTCAAATAGAATGAACATTGTACTTTCTATTTAACAATCATTTGTTTATGGGTTTTTGCATGTTTTTCGAAAGTTAAATAAAAATTTTCGTTAGAGAGTTTACAATGAAACAACCATAAAACTAAATTTTTTTTTAAATATTAATTCCCAACCAAAAATGCATCGAATTTTTGAGCAGTTAAGGTTTTTCCTATAATTTATACTCTTTTACTGTCTAATAAGCGTGTGTGTTTCATACAGGAAATTTTTACAGGCATATGATTCCAGTTATTTGTATGCAGTTTTTGGAATGGGTTATAAAAAAAAACAAATTTTATAATGACGATTATTGCGCACACACAATAAGAAAAACAACTCATACTCATAAATTTGACTTTCGAGGAAATGCTTTTACAAATCAATTTTTTGTCTCTAATTAATACAATTCTAGGTATTTTTAAATCTTTTACATCGTATTAATGCTTACGATTATACAAAACTTTGTGTTTCAGATTCTAAATAACGCGTTATGTAGCACTTGTAACACATTGAATATGACAGGTAAAAACTTCTGAGAATTTTGTAATTTTACATAATTTTGCAGTAGTATACATATCTATTTAAAGGTCAGCAGGAAAACATACGCGTGAAGTACGATTTATATTTAATCTAATAAAGACGGATTGCGATACTCATTATGCAATTTTAAATCCAAATTTCTTGTGTATGTATTTCCTCTTTCGCAAGACCATTTCACATAACACTGAAGTCCGCAATTGCATATTAAGGTATGTGTTGGAAATTGGTTTAGAAAATGCACGATTTAAAATCGATAATATCTAGTACATTTAAAATCGATCATTTCTAGTACATTTTCATCTTATTTCCTGTCTATAGTCTTTTAGACTTTATATAATGTACATATGAATTGAGACACAAGTGGAATCTCTTTTTAGCTGTTTGCAGGTCGATGCAGCTCAAGTTTGGGATTATGGGTATTTTGAGTAGATTGATTTACTACAAAGATATTATGATCTGATGCTTGAAACTGCCTCGGTGTACAACCATTTATATACATTGGAACTAAATCTGTTGTATTTATTTCGAGTTATGTTTCAATACCCGGCTAATAGGTTACTGCATATATACTTGCCCGAAAAAATTTGTTTTGCTTTAAAAAATTGCAAAAGGTTGCAAACAATCTAAATATTTCATGGTCCAGTACACAACCTAATAAACAACAATGGTTCACCCAATGAAATGAACGAATAGAATAAAACAACATCAGCTTAATCTGTGGTTACAGAATAAAGCTGGAACCACGAGAATATATAAAGATGTGGATTTCAAAAGAGGTTAAAGTTATTTTTATCGATAGCATGAATCAATCTAATATAACGTGGCTCTTTAAAGCAAGACGTGGTCTCATTAAACTAAATTACAACACATTCGGGGCGACAACTAGAACAAAATATACAAGCTTTGTAATATGGGTACAATGGAAACATTTGAACATTTCCTAGGTGTTTGTCCAGTCCTGAAGGAGTTCCGAGTTGTTAGTTTTGAAAAACCGAATTAACTTTACACTGAAATGATTGATATACTTAATGATGAACAAAATACAGATTGGGAAAGATTGGTTGATTATCCTAAGTCAGCATTACATTACCGTAATTTTTTAATAAACTAAACTATTATGTACATTAGACCTGGCGTTAAAATTTTTTTTTTTAAACTTGAGTGTGGGTAGCGAGGAAAATATGCGATTTGATGCCAAAATTTATGTAGCAAATATTCAGGCTGATCGGATGGTGCCAACCCGTGCCATAATGAGGTGAAAGGTCGAAATTTTGAAAAACTACCAAAATACTCTTTTTTTGCATTTTATAAATTTTTTAATAAGAAATGCTATAAATATAATGTTTTTCTTTAATTTTTATTTTAAAGGCTTATTGTTTTTATTTTAAATCAATGATGATTTTGTATATGCTGGGAAATCCATACGGTATCGCTCTACAATGTGTAACAAGTACTGTTTATCGTCCTCGTTGTGAATTAAGAATCTGTTAAAGTCAGTTATTAGTTTGACTTTTCTTTCGGCACTATTATTCACAACAGTAATGCATTTGACGATATGTTCCCCTTTACGAAATGCTTCGCTCTTAGGCTAATTCGACGGATCAAAGCGTAATAAATCCATAGAAATTTCCAAATGAGAAAACAAAATTTTTGTTTTGGTAGTCAAAAATGAGCTTAAATTCTTGGATACGAATAATTGTAATTTATCAACGCTTGCACACACTTTTGCATCATCACCGATATGATTGTCTTTATCGGAGTCTATTTGCAACTCCGCAACCATATTTTTCTTTATTTCTGAGTCTAAATGCGGATCAAAAAAGGCAAGTGCAACTGCTTCCTCTGATAAATACCACAGATGGTTTCGAATTTTTTCCAATAGCGCTGTAGAGATTTTTTTTATCAAAATAGCCAATAATCCCCTTTATCAGTTGCATATCTCTATTTGGCGTTTCAACTGCATTTGCGGTTCTGAACCAGTATGGAATATAGAGACTTACTAAGAAAATGCACATATTACGAATTCCATTCAACTGAATCCCAGAAGTTTTAAAGTGTGCGTGAAAAATATACATTTTTAGGCAATAGATATCCGAAATTAATTGATTTTCCGAAATTAATCTCAAATACAGCTCTTAAGAGAATTTCTGCAATATGGTGGCGACATGGTAACCACAATAAGCTGCGTGCCAGTTTGCGTTCCAATAAAATTCCAGTACCTCTATGAGGGCCAGTATTTACAGCACGTCAAAACTTATAATTTCTAATGAATGCAGCATATTCATTTTGAGCGAATAGTCGTAGACTGATTGAGCGACTGCAGCAACAGTTCCATCTTCAATGATGGGGATAGGGATGGGCAAATTAAAAAAATATATCGATATATATCGTATCGATATTTCTTAAGAGTATCGATATTTATTAATTAAAAATATCGATATATCGATGTATCGAACGTATTAAGCTGAAATTATTACCAAATTTAAAAACTTAATATACCTATGTCAATATATATCTACATACATATGTACAAACATATTAAATGTAATCCCATTCTAACTTTTTATTGTTTCTTTTAATTTAAAATTGACTGCCTGTACCTCGATTTCGAACGAAACTTTTATTCGCTTAACTTTTATTTAACACAAAAACCAATTTTACAATTTATTTGTTAAGGTAAGTTATTCGAACGAAGTTTTCGTTTGAAATCGAGGGACCGGAAGTTAATTCTACAACAAAAAAAATTTAAAAAGAAGTAAAGAATGCAAAAAAAAATTTATTTATTCGCCATAAGAAATCTAAAAAAAAAAATTTATTGGGATTATATAATGCTGGATTATATACTGCCGGCAAACGAAACTTGTCACACATACTATACAAGTAAACTGTGCAATATTTTATTTTTAATATATAAGAACATGCACAAATAAAAAAAAAACAAAAAATTTGTTTTTATTTTTAACATTCCAACTTTCATGAGTCTATTGCTGCTAATACGCCATCATTAAGACGATTCTTTGCATAATTCTAGGAACCCTTTCCAGAACATTTTTTCAACGCTTTTTTTTTGTTGTTATCTCTTAAAGCCCGAGACAAAACTGAACTGTGTAATCTATGAAAAAGTACAATGGAAAAGCGCCGTTATTTGCTTAATGTTAGTTAAAAAACATATGATGCAATTCTTAAAAAACAACAGTATTGTAAGCAGTTGAGCAACGGTTAAAATGTTGAGTTTTATTAAAAAAAAGTTCTTAAAAATATCGAATTCGATAGTCGTAGATAAATATCGATGTAGCGATATATAGGTTTTTTTTTAATATCGGCGATATATATCGATTATGATTTTTTTAAATATCGATATTTTGATATATCGATATTTATTGCCCATCCCTAGATGGGGATAGCTATTAATTTTTCAACGTTTTCCGACGTGAGCACAATAGCCAAGCGATCAACTTTATCTTTTCCAGCAATTGCGGGAATAGCTTTCCGCCCCAATGCAAAACAAATGCTTCAGGGATCTAAAAAAATATTATGCTCTTTGCCATGACCCCGATGATATTTTTTACGTTGTTCACGCAAACTTGTGCAATTCAGAACAAGATCTTCAATATTGCACTTTATCAGTGCAGTTGCACTGGAGGTAATGGAGGTCACATATTGCCAGCATCTATACAAGCTAGCATTCTGTCGTCTATAAAATTCTTCTTTCCACGTTTTCGAATCGGCTTATTGGAGCAACTTGGAATGTTATTAGTCTGTTTCACAGCAATCGCCTGCACATCTTCACCCGATATTCACCACTCTCAAATTCGACATGTTCCATAGTCAAGTCTGTACGTGAAATTAAATGCACAAAAAAATAACCACTGTGGGTCCAAATACTACATACACCTAAAGTGCACTTTTATTCTTCATAATTTTCTTTTTGACGAACAAAAAATTTTACCGTCTTTTCAATAATAGTTGTTGGTATTAAAATTGTTAGCATTTTTTAATTTCTATAAATATATTACTATAGTATTAGAAATACCATAAATTTTTGCAACTTAGAGCTCAATTAAAGATTATAATATAAATGTATTTGATTCTCGTGGCATTGTAGACTTCAGCCATAACTAATTTACAAGTTATAAATAATGTTCTAATTTTTAGTAGTTTAATTTATAGTATTTATTTTTACTTATTTCTTTATTTATCTGTATTTCCATACAACAAGACATACATATTTTAATTATAGTTAGTATGGAACTAGAAGAAGTTATAGTAATACAATTTAAAAAGAAGTATAAAAAATTGAAAATTTAAAAAAAAATGGATAAAATGCAAATAAAGTATTTTTGTGGTTTTTCAAAATTTTGACCTTTGACCTCATTATGGCACGGGTTGGCACCATCCGATCACCCTAAAAATTTGCTACATCAATTTCTGTATCAAATCGCATATTTTCATCGCTACCCACACTCGAAATTCCAAAAAATAAAAAACCACATATTAGCTGCGCCAGGTCTAATGTACATATCTTAGTTGAGCTGTATTTTAGACTATAATTCTGAAATAGATATTAATATCGATCGAAATTCATCCCAACTTTTAAAACCGTTGTTATATTATTTTCAGCCATTTGTTTAAAAATTAAAAATTTTTCACACATATATAATATCTGTAATGTGATGAATTGAACTAAATGGACAACTGGTTTTTAATGTTTATAATTAAATAAATTTAGCCAAATAATATTTTATTTTTTTTAATGCTCGTAACCTTGAATGAATATACATGCATACACTAGTGGCCTAAACTTTAGCAACTCAGAAGTTTTTTTCATAATTTTATAGTTCAATAACACTGTGCTAGTTGAAAAAACTTTCAAGTGGGGTACCCGTCGGGTTAACCTAATTCGAGTGTGCTGAATCCAGTGGGGCTAACCGTTTTCTTAGGTAAGCTCTTGTTTTCGAAAATGGAGGAGCTTGCACAACATATATTCTCGTAACTTAACCCTAGGATACTCGGCAACTTTTTGCCACTAAGTTCTCCTCTTGGTCTGACCAGACCACAATTTGTACAGCTAAAAACCCCAATTAAATAAAAAGTAAATAAATATATATTTTATTGAACGTATGCTAATTACTTTAGATTATATAAATTTATTTATAATTTTATTATTTCATTATTTTATTACATATGCAAGTCATCAAAAATATAGTCTTTAATTTCACACATTGCTATTTCGCATCTACCACAGCTGAAACGAGTTTTGCGTTAGGGTTTTGTAGTTGGATTGAACTTAGCGCATAATGGGCCGCAGCTTCCCGATTTGATTCAACCTTTATTCATTCTATTTAGAACATACCTTTTCTGGAATTCACGTATCTGTTTTTTTAATATTTTGTCCTATTTAAAATATCTTTCAAGGAAAAATAAAATTTGGTCTGGCTAGACCAAAAGGGTCATTTCATAGACTTTTACACAAAAATGGAATTTAACCCCACTTATTTGCTCCAATCGAATCCAAATTAGTTTCATTCGATTCAGAACATATCATTTATAGAATTCACGTCCCTTTTTTTTGATTTTTTTTTATATGCGAAAAATATTACAAGCAAAACACAAATTTGGTCTGGCCAGACCAAGACGGTAATCCTGGGGTTAAAAACGGTTTACTTTATTGAATAAACTAAGAACACGCATTTCCGCAAAAAAAAAAACTAAGCAAATAAAAATAGTAATCTTTAGAAATCAATACTAAGGAATATGTGCTTAAGTTTTTGCCAGCTTAAAAGTATATATTTTGTTTTTTAATATTTTCTCAGCCTTAAAATTATATGCGTTATATGACACAAATTTGGGGAACAATTAACTCAAAAAAAGTATTTACTTCTGACTTTCTCTAGTCAATGCCACTAATGTATGTATGTCTCTATTTTATTTAAAATTGATACTGCCGTATTCATAAAAATAAAAAATTTTGGTTTAAAACATTTTTAAAAACAAAAATTGCGATGCTAATTTTTCTTAAAACACACTTAAAATTTAAATAAATTATTTATGAAAACTACTGTTAATGTTTTACTCATAAATTTTTATATTACTTCAAATGTGTATTCTAAGTCAAATTACAATTTCGAAGTTCGCGAAGCCGGGCACAAGTGTTTTATCCATAGAGGATAAAACACTTGTGCCTGGCCAAAGGGAGGCTATGCAGAGCATCTTTACTCAGCGTAGCTGGGGTTTGCTATACAATAGAGGAGAAAGCCATTGCGCACGGCCGAAGGCCGTCTATGTAGAGAGTCTTAAGTTAGCAAAGCCGGTGTTTGTTATACCAAAGAGGAGAAAATCCTTGCGCACAAAAACGTTTTCGTTACAAAAATTATCGGGACTTTGTTTCATAATAATTTTTTGTGGGATAGTTTCATAACCATTTAAAAAATGAGCTAACATCCCACACAAAATGAATTAACCCACAAAAATCGTTGTTGTTGTTCTCTGTACAAACTTTTGGGGAGTTGCTCCATTATTTTTTAGGGGAGTTATATTTTCGGGGGTTATTTGATGCCGCCTTTTTGCCATTCATTAATTTTGTGGATATTCTGCATGTTTGTGGTGAATGCTAGCACATTATGAATATTAACTCACTGTGATTCTATGAATGATACCATTCATGCAGGTCTTAAATACCGGTCACTTTTTTTAATAACTTTCTTGTGCGCAAAGTACAGGTCTAAATTTTGGAGAAATTTCGACAAAATTTAAAACATACCGTCGTCTAAAATGCAAAATAACGTTACATTACTTTTTCCTTTTTTTCCTATACTTATCCCGCGAAGCTATACGCTTGTCTGCAGGAAAGAAACCAGAGTCTCTGGCGGGAATCGAACCCACAACCCCGGCACCGGGGCACCAATTTTTCATAAGTTTATTGGAAGCCTGATGGATAGATGGTGTAAATGCTGATTTTAAAAGGCTGAATGTACGAGACTGCAAGAATGTTGCGAGAGATAGAAATAAATGGAAAAGTATTGTTTAAAGGCTAAGGCTGAACTTTAGCAGTAGCGCAAATAATGTATGTATGTATTATCTTTTTAAGATATTTTATTGACATCTTACACCTCATTGATGCACGGGTTTATTTACTAAACTGCGTTTAAATTTTCAAAATAATAAATATTTTCGTTTTCTGAAATAAACTTATACATGTCTTTTAAATATTTAAAAAAATATATTTTGTTTGCGCTCTACCATTAATAATAAATGTGTTATTTATGGGTAAAATAAAAAACGTCTGTTACAAATTTATAGATGTAGGAATAAAAAAATATTTATAACTCACAAGGAAAAATAGCATCCTTTGCCGAATAAAAGGTAATCATCTACCTACTACAGTATTGTATTCATTTAACATTAATCATAAAGCTTTTGTTTATATTGAGATATTTTTAAAAAGTAATGAAAAATATGTATAGCGAAATAATGGACCAAGTTTTTTGTAAGAAATATCATCAATAATGCTGTCTAGCCTGTCCTACGAAAGGCACAAAGAGCCTCTAACTTCTCGCCGAGTAACATTTGCATAAATATATTATTCTTGTAGAAATGGTGTTCTCTTAAGATCTCTTTGACATGTCAGTATACAGCGGGTATTATTCCGCAGATCTATATAACACAATATGTAACTCATTATATCACTTTATTATTTTACAATTTATAGGCTTTAGAGATTGTTATTAACCTTTAACTGTGAAGGTGAAATTTTGGGACATGCTAAATGACGTGGTGGTAAATTTTACCAAAATTGCCACAAAAAAAAAATTAATTAAAATATATTTTTATATAATTTTTTTTTTTATTAAAAGAATTTATTTGTTGTTCTTAATTCCCTATTTTATTCTTGATGAAACAACTGAAAATTTATTCTTGGAGAATAAGCTGTTTCTATTCGCATTTCACCGGTTGCTTAGACCAGATCATCAGGAAATTTTTTGGGAAAAACGTAAATTAAGATTAAAAAAGATTGGGAATTGAGCACAACAAATAAAATTTTTTAATAAATAGTTGTATTCCCAAAAACAGCTTTTATAATATATATATTTTTTTTTAAATAAGATACAACATTTTTAATCACAAAAAATAAAGAAACCAAAAATTATTTTTATTTGTTTAAATAAAACACGTAAGTACTTTACTTCACAAACCTTTTTTTAATATAAAAATACGATATATCAAAAACTTATCAAAAAATAAGAATTAATAAAAAACCAAAACTTAAAGGGCATTTTTTCACAGCCAAATGTATACATTTAAAGATAGAAAAGAGGTCATGAAAAAAATTAATTAGGTGTAGGAACTGCAGGTCAACCTTTTGGAGGCTTTTTACTTTACAAAATCTGCATTCCATACACATTGGCTTACTACATTGCAGAAAAATCGGCAAGAGCTAAAGCTTTCAACTTTGGTCGAAATATCTTGGTTATCAATACATAACTTCGGGGAGAAGATCTTATAGATTTCTGTATATCCGAAGAATAGCAAGAGTCAAAGTTTCGCAATTTGGTACAAACAAAGATATCTTCCTAAATAATGCACGGGACCTGTATTTAATACAATGTAACTATTGTATTTTAATGAGGGTAGCAAAGCGCACTGAGTTAACCCTAATGTGAATGGCAATGTACCGGGGTACCTTTGACGTTTTCAGCATATTTTTTTATAGAAGTAAATAATCCACATAGCTGAAACTTCTTGAGAACTCCTAACTATTACTAAATTTTAAATTATCGTTATATATAAGCTTAAAAATAGTTTCGAAAAAGCGTGGTGGACCAATTTTCATCGTACACCCTAAACGGTATGGCAAGGTACCCAGATACCTTCATACATTATATATGGAAAAACGATTTTTGCTTGGATATTTTTAGTGAAATAATACTAAAATTAAAGCTATGAAAGTCGTTAAGAATATTTTAGATCAAAACTTTTATTTGGTGAAAGAAAAACAAACAAAAAATTTTTTCTTTTTTCATATGTATAAAGGATACACAAATAAAAAAAAATCAACCAGTAATTAACACTTAGCGGCAAATAATTTTTCATTGTTCGCTTCGCGAACAATTTGTGCACATTGGACTTTTTTTTAAATGACTGTTACCAATTGGTTTGGAACATCTGGTGTAAGCTTCGCCTGTTTTTCTTTACTTCATATGTATGTAGTTACGAGCATACGTCGTGACAACTCCCTACTACGGGAGTACGGCCGCTTTTATTATTTTTTTGAAATCCGGAAATGCTTTATTTCAAAATCTTATGATTGGGAGATAAGGATAAAAAGTGTCAGTAGTTACATTTCTTCCTGAGTTTTTTGTATAGGAAAACCAGATCCAAAAGCGTTCTTTCGCCTATATTTGTTTCACGCTCGCATTCTGATGGTTTACCAGTGTACAACTTCCCATGTGGAGTTGAATGCATCACAAGCCTAAAAGGTATACAACTCTGACGTATATTCTCATGCATATCTTTCTGCTGTAGTTGTTTATTATTTTTTCCCCTTTATGGTAACAATACACATAAAAAGGTTTATTTTCCATATCTTTGTAATAAGGCAAATCACCGGAATAATATTTACAAGTTTTTTGTTTTACATTTACTAATTTTACTATGCATAGAAAAATATTAACGTTAAATTTTACATTTTCATATCTTAGCCGTAATGCGTTGCATAAGCCAGGATATTTACAAAATCTTGAAAATTAATATCTATTGTAAGTCTCAGAGTTATTTTCCTCGATTATGCACATATATTCGCCAAAAAATTTTTGTTTTCAATACTATTTCACAATAGGTACTCGGGTACATTGCCATGCTGTTAAAGGTGTTTTATTTGCTATTCACATAAGGGTTAAGCTTGTATCGAATAAAATATTTTTTACCAACAAGAAAACCGACGCGTGGTAAAAATGATTCCATGAAAATATTACGTTAATTTTGATGTGGGGTAAATTTTTTTCTACTAAATACTTACGCTAACGCTGACCTGGTGGTAAACTATTTTCAAATAAAAAATTACGTATGTGATGACTAGTGGTAATTTTTACACCAGCATGTCCGTAGCTCCGCTAAGTCGAGCTCAGCCAAATCACAAGTGAATAGCAACGATATGAGAAGATACTAAGAGAAGAAAATGGATAGAGGGCAATCGAAGAGAGAATTTAAAAAAATGTAAAGAGAGGGTAAAATTTACCACCACCTCCACAGTTAAGGGTTAATATATAAAACCATCTTTAGTTCGTGTGGAAATATAATAATAATATACGTAAATATAATGAATATATAAGCGAAATAATAAAATGTTACCAGTCTTCCAGTCAGCTAGCCGAATGTATACTACAATGTGGCCCTAGGACATAAATGTCCAAAATGTAAACTGTGGTTGTATTGCTTTATATAAGTATTAGTGAATAAAGAGACAAATATTCTTAAAAAAATATATAATAAATGTGTAAGCATCCGCCGCATGTGCACTCGTCGCTTGATACTTGACGACTGAATTTTGTACTCTCGTGGACTAAATGAAAGAGCCTAAGAATCCGTGTGAAGAATGTGTGTGAATTAATTTCCACAAATGTGGTATAGGCTGGACATCAATGCCCTAGGTCCTAGGACCAATATTTTAAGGTCTTTCGCACATCTGCACAAATTCATAACACTGTCTCCATATCGTTGTGTGGGTGTAAAATTGGTTATTTCATGGGAATAAATTGCATGTTTTCTGGTTTTAAATGAAGCTTATTCTTAGCAAAAACGAAGTTTGTGGACGACATTTAAAAGCAGAGTACTAATATCTACAAAAATTTACTTTAAAATTATATATTTTTTTCGTTAAAAATATTTTACAGTTACAAAAACAAGACTACACATTCCATAGTAAATTTAATTTACTTTGCTAAAGAATTTAGTAAAGTATTACTATAAAAAATATCTTCTTAAATTATGTTAAGCTCTATACAAACACATTTATTACGTTTTTATTTTGACTGTTTGTCCAAAAAAATTCACATAAAACTTGAAAATTAGAAGTGTTATTCATGCATTTTTAAAACATGCACATAAATTAGTATATGCTCAAACACACACAAATGTTGTCTTAAAACATTTATACTAAAACATCTTCTTAAACGACAGCGTGTAATTTGCTAGTAAAATTCTCAATGTCTTTTATTTTACTGCAGTGCATTGTTAAAATCCGTAAAAAATTTACTACTGTTAATTTATGTTGAGAAAAAAAAAATAATAAAACAAGAATGACTAAAATTTCAAGGTTATAAAATTTCCAGTGCTTTTTTTAAGAATGAAAAGTAACATGAAAATACGAAAATTAGCTGACAACCAGCATCGCTACGAGTTCCTGTTAAGCATTCAAAAGGGAGATGAACGGAAACAAAACAACTTACACTTGGAAAAGTAAAGCAGACAACAGCTGCAACATTAATAAATGCTTGAAGGTATTGTCTTAAATGCTCAACTAAAATTCTCGCACATGCTGACATTGGTGCACTTAAATACACACATATACCAAAGACTATGCATCTACCCAGTAAACATAATATATGTGTGTTTAAAGTGCAAAAATTAAGGGAAACTTAGGGACGCAATTGGTGAAATAGTAGGCAAACTACAGTGAAAAGTAATATTTCAGACTATTTTAAAAGTAATAAGGCCAATTGTAATTGACTCTCACAGAATTTAATGGTAGCAATTGTAATTCAGTTTTACGTTAAGCTTGTGTATCATTTTGCTAAATATGCAATTTTGTGTATTTAAGTCGTTTGAAATTTTTTCTATGTAACATTTTCATAATCAATCTCTAAGAAAAGTCGTATTAGTTTTTTTTTATATTAACGATCAAAAATATTTATAATTATAATCAATATTATATGAAAAAAGTTAATGGGATTAATTAATTAATCTATTAAACACTAATAAAGAGTTCACTGATTAATTATTTCTTCATGCGAGACATGAAATTATAGCGGTAAGGCATATGTGAAAATTGAGGCCAATAAATGTTTTGCCAAGTACAAAATGCAAAAGTACAAAATACAAAGTTTATATCGTGAAGTGGATAACAGCTTTATGAATGTAGCTCAAACATGCCATAAACTTATAACATCAAATGGATTTTTTGGCCACCCCACACGCAGAGAAAAAAAATGTTTAGATATGGTCACCTCCAACAAAACTATTTTTAGACAAAATTTTAAACATATTATGTTTAAATTTAACCATATTATTGTCACCGACAAACATGTAATTGTTAAATTAGTCCTCCATCAAGAAGCCACAACCATATTATGGTTGCCTATAAACATGTTATGGTTAAATATGACAATAATTTGTTTTTAAATTAGCAATAGTATTTTCCTCTTATCTAAGAGCAACATGCTTTGATTGAAAATCAACCATGCTATTATAAATGTTAATCATATTTTAGTTATTACTAACCAAAAGATGTTCGGAGGCAACCATAATATGGTTGTGCCTTCTTGATGGAGGACTAATTTAACAATAATATGTTTGTCGGTGACAATAATAAGGTTAAATTTAAACATAATATGTTTGCAATTCTCTTTACAAATAGTTTTGTTGGAGGTGACGAAATTTAAACATATTTTTTCTCTGGGTGCATGCTCAATAGGAACGATGATATTTAAATGCTGTTTATTAATTGTCTTTATTTTGTCACTTCTGAAAATTGAAAAAAGTATTAAATGATTACACGCAAAGAAAAAACATGGTTGATACAATCACAATCGCAAACTATCATTAATGTTCGTGGTTATGATTGTGTCAAGCACGTCTTAAGCAACAATATACGTTCGGTCATAATGTTTTTATCTTATTATTGTCTCAAACATATTATTATGTTCAGAAGAAAAACGCAAACGATATTTCAAACCATGTTTCTATATTTCCCAACACCATGCAAAATGTCTTCTTTAACAAGTTATATGGTTCTCACAATAAAAACAATAACAAATTTAATTTCAAAAAATGTATGTTTTATTACAAATAAACAGGGTATATTAAAAAATTTTATTTAATACATACATTTATATACATGTGTATGTGTTTTAATTTATAAATTTTATATTATGTTTTGTGGTACAAATATATCTAAAATATAAGAATGCAATAACACTTTTTCAATATTTTTACCCGTGCACTTGAGATTTGTAAAAATAAAGTCACACACAAGCTTACCTTTTATTTCTTTTATGAAATCAACTTAATTAATATACTATATCAGTACACTGTTGGACAGATATGGAAAAAAGTTCGGGGCTAACGACAAAATTTTGTGTCAAAATTTCTATGCTGGTTTCAATGTTGTAGGTTATTTTTCTGCAAGAAAGACAAAGTAATTGCATATTTAAATATTTTTAGAATAATATATAAATAACTTACCTGTTTCAATATATGTATAATACTTTGTTTCATTAGTTTAGCAAGGCAGCATGAACTTGTGCCTCCCGAAAAAGTTTTGATTATGTTGTAATCAGTCATGTTTCCTGATTAACTGACGCTTGCGGACGAAAAACATTTTACTTTCTTTAGAAATACGCACTGTTTGTTTAGACAATAAATGTTTGCTCATTAAGAGAATGTGTTTTTTAAAGTAAACAAAAATTATTGTACTAAACTTATGTACCTTTTGTGTGCAACTTATATTATGATTTTAATTTTAAAGTTGAAAAAATATATATTATAGTAGCAAACATATAAAATAATTTAATATGCTTAGCTAGATCAGAGTAACTTTTTAGGTGTAAAACACCATATAATATTATTGTAGTGAATTTAAAATTGTTAAGCACAAAAAACAATTTTTTAAGTTATATTAGGTCCAGAATAAATTTATTAGGGTAAACATATTAGGCAAATATGAATAAAAAAAACCTGTTTTAATTAGCCACAGAGCAAACCCCAGCTAAAAACTATGTTTGAGATAAAATGCGACCGCTATGTACGGAAGTCCTGAAAAAGTCATAGATCAGAATGGATGACACTAACGCAGCTTTAAAATACAGAACTCAAAGACTTTCGCACTTCTTCTTTTTTCTCTTTTGATTATTAAAAGACATTCATTCGTAGAGTCTGCAACGATGTAATGAAGCCTGTGTTGTCACTTCAAGAGGAAACGGCTTCCCAAGCATTATTGAGTGTAATTTAGTTTTCTCATGAAGATGGCTAGATGTTGTAATTTGACAGTAAACTCTAAGGGTTCGTAAAACTACGTAATAGCAGTTTTCCATATTTCTTCTCAGATTATCACTTAGGTAGGGGATTCACACTAGAGCTTTAATATAATTTAATGATCTACAATGGTTTTATGTATTTCCCACGAGATTTATTCATCCTAACCCAAGAGACTTTCAGGAACCTTTATACATTTGCAAATTGTGTGTGATTTAACTGACCTAAAGATGCAAATAACCAATAAACCAAAAACTTCAAGTCCTTAGAGTGACTCACTGTCTAAATTTGTGCTTTATTTACCTCATTTCTTCAGGTAGTATAACAACACTGCAGTGAGTTCTGATAGTGTGGCACAATTTCACGCGGCGTTTTGTACATAATATCTCATTTGAGTGATGCTGGTGAGTTATGATGTGTACTTTTCAAACTCTATGCTAATGCTGGTGTGAATGTTCCACACTCTTGTCATTAAGTTTAAGTTTAAACATCAAAAATCAAAATCTAAATAAGTTTAAGCATACTCAGTATTACCTATTGATGTCAAATTCAAAAATTTTTTCAACATTTTTTAACAAATTAGTTGTTTTTTTTTTTTGGTATTTTTATATTACTTGCGTTGAAATCTTGAATATGGTGACATAATCTTTTGATAAGTAAAAACCTTGTTACCATAGCCAGGTTCATGCAATTTTTTAAGCAGGCGAGATAAATAAACCTTAAATTTCCAAAAATTGTAATGAGAAATAAAGTACATTTTGTTTTGCAGCTCCTCATTTATTTATGAACGTTTGTTAAATTGCCTTGTTTTGTCTCTGCATCAAAAAAAAAAGCAATCGAACTAATTGACCTAAATTATGCAATAAATAATGCTTTCTTTTGATTTACTTACCTTAGAACTTTTTAATTACAGCTTAGCAACGTTTTGTAATTAAGTCAACATACTGCCAGGTTTTGACTAGATCATTTTTCTCGCATCATTAGCGAAGGCTAAAAAAGAGTAAGCTAAAATAATATTAAGTTCTTCGTTATTAGTTGGAATTTTTCCTTGAAGGCTCATTTTAACAATCTTATATAAAAATACGGGAACAATTTTTTTGTAGTTGATTTTTAAGTATCTTATCATCCACCGATTTTATTGAAATATATATATCGTTTTAAAAGTATATTTGGGTAGATATGCACAATATTTTTAATATTTTTAAGTATCTTATCGTCCACCGATTTTAATAAAATATATATATCGTTTTAAAAGTATTTTTGTGTAGATATGCACAATATAATTTTTTTCAAAATTTTTTAGGATCAAAGTGTTTTAAATTTGCTTGCAAACACACACATACAAAAAAATTTTGTTTTTCAAAAAAATATAAAAATTTTCGTTCATAAATTTATATTGTTTTTATTGTTGTTTCAATACAGGTACATATTGTTTTTTTTTTATTTTATTTCTAAGAACAGGCAATCTAAACTTTATTTTACCTTTTATACACGAAACTTTATCACATACACATTGTAAAAATTAAATATTATATTTTAATATATTTTTATTAAGCTTTAGGTCATTTTTTTATAAAAACAATTTAAATATTATTTATTTTTCGATATTTCGATTTCCGTTGGAAATCTTCTTCAGGAAATTTTTAAAATATAATAAAATTACAAAATTATTTTTGACAATAAATGGAAAAATAACAAAAGGAAAAATAAATTTAAAATTTCAGTTACAAATTTAAAATAAAAAGAGGAAACCAAACAAAATTTTTAAAAATATTCAAAACCTAAAACCTATTTTAATTTCCTTTCCGTCAATATATTTATTTCTATTTTCAGTCTGAGCTGTTCCATCTGAACTAAATTTTATAAATAATCAAAGACAAATACCTATTTAAAATTTTCCCTTCCATCAATTCAATAAATGTCTATAAATCTGAGCTAATCTCTCAGTATCTTTTTTAAAATTAATCCTTAAACCAGATGGTATTTCACTTTGGTAGATCGAAATTTGTTTTTTGAATGAATGATTATCTATTTTAATTGATTTACATGTTCTTCCTAACTTCTGTTTTTTTTTGTTTTTTTTTTTTCTACCAAAGTGAAATACCATCGGCCTCAATAGCCGAGTGAGTAAAACGGCAAACCCCACTGACGAGATTGTGTGGTTACAATCGAAACTAGTCTGGGCAACCTGTCCGTGAACGCCTGGGTTCAAATCTCAGCACAGTCAAGAATGAAAAATTATCAATAAAAAAAATTTTAATTAATTTCATGTTGTAAAATTCCTGTCTTCATAAAAATAATTTAATGAAAATTAAATTCAATAAACTTAAGCCTAATTAAAAATATCTAAATTTGGATTAAAAACCATTAACAGTTCAATAAAATAACCACAATACTAATTATAATTAATCCTTTTCTTAAATGGAACATTATTAGTCTGTAGTGTACCTCATAAGTCGCCACCGCATACCCTTAAACTACTCTTAAACCAACACTTACCAACTTATATAGAGTAGGGTATTTTAAATATCAAATAACGGTATAGACAAATGACGACAATCGGAATGTAAGTGAATGACATTTCATTGAGTGAGAATTGAGTGCATTCCAACTTGCAACATTCTGATTGGCGAGAATAGTCATGAGAGTTTGTTATTGTTACAATTTATTGATATCTCCATATGACTGACAAAGACAAACATAATGATGTAAATAATTAAAATAAGTTAGAACGGTTAAGTTAAAATTTCATGTATAGTATATAAGCACCAGAAAATTTAAAATAAATCAGACTTGAAATTATCAATCAAAATCGGCAATAACTTGCCTTGTGTTTTTAGTTACAAGCCTCAAATAATACGGCAGTTCTTTTGAACGCCTTGTAAATCAGCTGGTACCCTAACAGCTATTAAAAATAAATAAGGGCTATAGGGATTATACACTTCCAACACTTCACATCCTACACTACATGGCGATCCTGCCATTACACATCTTACACTACATGGCGATCCTTCCACATCAACTTCCAACACTACATGGCGATCCTGCCGCTTCTAACCCTACAAGTCTGTAACATTTCTAGCATATATCTACGTTTCTTAAAATTTGCTATGCTCAAAATAGATGTGTTTTCAAAGTCCGGATAATGATTAAAATCTCTACAATGTGTTGATAATGCCGTTCCATGGGCTGAATTATAATTTCTAGATGTGTCGTCATGTTCATGTCCTGCTAATCTAGTTGTTCCTACATATATTTTCCTACCTTGTTCATTTTTATTGCCACCACAATGAATTTTATAAACTAAATTACACATATCCGACTTTTTTAATCTATCCTTAGTTTTTGTGAATAATTTCCCAACATTATTATTCACCTTATGTGCCATTCTGTATTTCCCTTTGTCATATATATTTGAGTTTTCTAATCTTTCCGAACACCCAGGTACATAAGTAAATGTTTTATAAATTTTTGTTTCCAAAATTTCATTATTGTCTTACTAATTTGCAAACAAGTTTGAAAGGAAAACTATTATTCCTCAAAATATTTCCAATTATCACCTTATTTTTCCTATGAAATATCGATAAATAAATAATATTTAAATTGTTTTTTATAAAAAAGTGACCTAAAGCTTAATAAAAATATATTAATCTATAATATTTAATTGAAAAAAGGTCGAAATCATAGGAATATAATTCATTGTAAAAACTGTTAAACGGTAAATAAATGCATTAATAATAACGAATAAAAGGAAATATGAAAAGGCATTTGGTATTCTCTTAAATTTAGGTAGCCCTGCATATCCCATACGTGCATAAAAGGATTTATTTTAAATGTAAATTGGCCACCGAGCGGGGCGGTCCTAGTTTAAAATAAATTATCAATAGTACTTAGGTCCAGCTTAAAACCTGGACGGCATTCAAACCAATCGCTTGCGATTTTCATTGTGTGTTTAGCACGCAGTTTGACTTAGTGTTGACTCTTGATTGAAGGATATATAGTGGCGTTTCTGCCAAAAAGAAAAAAATTTTAATTTGTCGTACAGTGTTTTTTTATATTGAATTTTTACATGTGTGAGTATAGCATTTGAACACATTTATTTTGTTTTTTCTTGTTGTTAATAAAGGCTTTAATTATTATATTTACAAAATGTTAACAGAGTATATATTTGCTTGCCTGTTGCTAAAAACAATAAATGTTTAACGCAAGGAAAAGTGTAGGGATAAATTGGTTTTTGTTGTAGGGAAAAAAGGAATTTTTGTAATTTCTATTGGCATCATTGTTTAGTATATTTGTATAATATACTGCATATCAAGGGCGTATATATATAAGAGATGGTGAATCCTATCTGCAATTTTCACCAAAATAAGTTTCAGATGGGATTTGAAGTCATCGATGACGGTATTTTTTTCCATATCTGCAAACAAATTTATTTTAAAATAAGTTTCAGATGGGATTTGAAGTCATCGATGACGGTATTTTTTTTCCATATCTGCAAACAAATTTATTTTAAAATTCACAATCTCCTATCTACCCACAAAATCGAGTATTTAAATGTATAATTTATAAAAAAAAAAATTTAAATGTCTTATAAACGTGTTGTAGCTTGCACATAGCTTTGTTCTTTTGGAAAACCAGAGGCTTTATGAAATTTACAAGAGTAAATTATGGACCTCCAACATTAGTAACAAATGCGTTAATATAATGGATGCATTTATAATAGAATTGAATACCATTAACAAAATTTAGCATTTTAATTTTTAAGGAACTATTTTTTGTGATGTAACTGCATAATAGTTTATAATTCTCTTACACAATAATTTCATGGGATTGCATTATGTACATAAAAGTGTTTGTTAGGATCTTATTACTTAAATTATATAAAGATCATAAAATAAATTAAAATAATAACCGTATTGGTTGAGGTAAGTTAAAATATTTTTAATTAAAAGACTTAAAAACTTTTTTAGTTAGAATAAAAGATGCAAATTTCTCTTTCACTCAAGTCCGTGAATGTATAATATAATTTTGTAAATATAAACAAAATCAGAAAGTGCCAATTGAAAAATAAAAAGTTTCAAAATGTCTCCGCTTATAGTTTCTCAATTACTCTGGACTCTGCCGGTTGATTTTTAAGTTTCTAGGTTGAGTTCTAATAAAACTTCAAAAAATACCAGTTAAAGAACGAAAAAGTACAAAAAAGATATCTCTTTCAGGTCCTTATTCATTCAGGACAGTGCATGTTTCATTTTATGTTTTTAGGTCAATAAATTTAATATTATTATTATATTAATAAAATAACTTATTTTGAGCTCGAGGTCTTTTTAATTATTTTTATTTTATAATAATTTATTACATTTTTCCGATATTTCGTTTTTCATTGGAAAACATCTTCTGGGCTATAATCTAGAAAATACAATTATTAGGTCAATATTAACGAAAATTCAAAAAGTACAAGTTGAAGAATAAGAAAGTACCAAAATTTTTCATCTTATAGGTTCTCATTCACTCATCATGTTCCCCATGTTTATAAGTTTAATACTAAAGAAAATTTAAAAATGATTACTGGAGCACGGAAATATAAAAGAGACAAATTTAATTTCCCGTATTTGCACATTTTTTATACTTTTTTCTTCCCATTGAATTATCAACAATTTCAATATTGTTGTTGGAGCTCATAATTTCATATGTACAAATATGGCAATGATTGAACCCAAATTTTTTGTAAAAAATGTACCAAGTATAGTACAAATTTCACCCCTTAAACGTACGAATTTTAAACAAAATTGTATATGGATTTTTTGATACCTTACGAATCCTGTATATTCGTAATTTCCTTGTTTTTGGATTAAAAGATAGATGGGGCGACAAGTTTAGCTGATTTATTCTCCAAAAGGGCCGAATTTCCAAATAGTACCAGAATCCTGTCCGTTTATTTTTATAATGAACAACGATAAGTATTAAATTTTTTTTGTCTCTGAGGTTACCGAATCTAACCGTTTTTACCTTTTTTACCCCATCAGGTCTTAATAAAATATATATAACGCGCTTCTGTAAGTCAATCCACAGATAAAAATAGACAAATTTTCAATTAAAAAAGTTGTGATATTAATTAAAAAATTAATTAAATTTGCATTGGTAAACAAATTAATAGTACCAATAAACTATTTTTCGATATTAACAACATTTTTTGTTGATACAAGTAAACGTTAATTCACTAGATTAAATTTTTAATGTAATGTTATTTTCGATTAATGGTTTATTTGAAAGAAAACTGGGGAATAATTTTTCTGTGTACACTTAAAAAAATTATAAAATATATAAATACGCAGAAAATAATAAAAACTTATTTCAATTAAAAAATTTGTGATAATTCTTAAAAATTAATTATATTTGCACCATTTAACAAATTAATAGTATCAATTATATATTTTTTGATATTAACAACAATTTGTTGTTGATATAAGTTAACATTTATTCACTTGATTACATTTCTAATGTAATGTTTTTTTTTGATTAATGGCTTATTTGAAAGAAAATTGGGGAGAATTTTCTGTGTACACTAAAAAACATTATAAAATAAATATAAACGCAGAAAAAAATAAAAACTCATTTAAATTTAAAATTTTGTGATAATTCTTAAAAAATAAATCAAATTTGCACCAGTAAACAAGTTAATAGTATCAATTAAATATTTTTTTATATGAACAAAATTTTCTGCAGTAATGTTATTAATATAAGTAAACGTTTAAATCACTTGATTTAATTATTAATTAAAACTGATTTTATTTTTGATTAATGGTTAAATTGCAAAAAATTGGGCGAGAATTTTTCTGTGTACCTTGCAAATGGCGTATATTCTTGTTCACATCGGTTAGCAAATATAGAAAGAAAGTTTCGCCTTTGCCGATTAATATAAAGATTAATGTTTATTTTTATACAAAAGCTTTTATCTTGAAGTATTAACCCTATGAACATGTACTTTTTGCATGTATATTTAGAATGCATAAATTAAAATGTATAGAATTTCGTTCTTTTTGAAGGAATTTAAACTTCAAATATGTCCAAGTAGAAACCAAAATCTAAATCTAGAACGCAGTCTGTTATAGCAGTCTAAATAAATTTGTGTGAGATAACCTTTTTCCAATATGGCTGCAAGCTGACTCCAAAATACGGAAGCCTTTAAAAATGTATTCTCAAAAAAAGAAAATAAAGTTGGAAAAGAGCGACAGGAAAGCTTCGCCGGTATAAATTTCTTTCAGTCCCGAATTTTCGTAGGTCCCGAAATTTCTTAGTTCACGGAATTTACAATATATGACATAAATAATAAATTTATAAACAAAGTATTATCACTTATTTATTATAAATAATGATGGCCAGAAAAATTGGTTTTTTGCCCACAGTGATATGTAACGATTTACGTTGAGTATTAAGTGAACGAGTTCTCTGTTAGAGGGTCTACGTTTCATTCGACCACAAAAAATATTTTGCGACTTGTTCATAGGCCACTTTCAATGGTGCTCGGCAAATTCTGATCACTTCTTGCTGATTAGTTAGATATGGAACTTTGCTACTACCTTGGGCCTTATTATTATTCTTATGTTAAAGTCCGCTTATTGTTGAAGTTGAAACATCTAGGTTATGTTTCTTTTTAAGAGCAGAAGAGGTAATAAGAGGGGCTATATTTGTACTTTTCGATTTTTTCTTCTGCTTTCGGTCTCAAAGTTAAATTTTACCGCGTGTTTAACCATTTTATTTGAGCATCCAATTATTTTTGCAATTTCCATGTATCTTTTACCAGCATTATGGAGTTTTCTTGATTGTCTCCCTGCGTTTATGACTGTAATGTTTACTCTTTTCAGTCTGAATACCGAAGTTTAATAGTATACCTTAATTATTGTAGACTTCATGAAAACTATTTAATTTTATTATATGTTCTAACTGACTTGATTTTTTGCACACTTTTTTACAACCAATTCTTAACTCACATTAAACTAAAGAAGAGATTCAGCCCTTTTCTCTAAAGCGTTAAACTTACCGAATTGTTTATACTGGGAAAGCTTTTACCTCAAATAGTTCTGTATTACTTTTTATCCTAAGAATGGTTCAGACTGTCCATTACGGAAAGAAATATAGATACATGTGTATAAGTAGTTCCTTCGATGTTTGCTGTATGTAATTTTATAAGAGTTCATAATAGATTTTATATTTGAAGTGTCGGTAACATGGAAACATATATAAAGAAGGCATTAACTGTAAAAAACGAAGAAAGGAAAAATAAAAGTAAAGAAACAATGAATATCCACAAGAGAGAATTGTAGAAAATTCACTTCATATCCTAAGGCCTTCATAAATGTGTTGTTTTTATTGTTGTATTTGCTGCTGTTTTCTGTCCTTTTAGTATATCCAGATGAGATTTCTGTAGTAAAAGCATTAGTTAAAAAATCTTTATGAAAGTTATTAAGGTTTTGTCGTAAGCACATATAAAGGGTGATTCATCGTGAGGTCTGAGTTGCAATATGCTTTCTTACAGATTACGCGTGAGTTATTTCAAACTACTTATAATTATTGTTCAGTATAGTTTGGCAAGTCATAATGGAAAGACTCACACCACAACAGCGTCTCTAAATTGTGCAGTTGTATAACGAAAATAATGATCTAGTGAGAAATGAAAATGTGGTGTTTATCGGGAAATTTTGTTGAGTGATGTAGCACATTTCTGGCTCAATGGATACGTTAATAAACAAAATTGCCGTATTTGGGATGATGAGTACCATCAACTAAAAACAACGGTATGGGCTGGTGAAATCATTGGTACATATTTTTTAAAAAATAAGGATAATCCGAATGTTACCGCCAATAAAAACCATTGTCGGACTATGTGCTTTCTGAAATTCAAGTTCATGGTCTCGGTAAACTCCGGTTTCAACAAGACGGCGCTACAAGCCATACAGTTCGTGAAACAATGACATTGTTGAGAAATAATTTTGGTGAGCACTTCATTTCACGTTTAGCTACGGTAAATTGACCACCCAGATCGTGCGATATCACGCCTTTGGACTATTTTCTCTGGAGATATGTAAAGCTTTCAGGAATAAGCCAGCTAGGATTGACGCTTTGGAAGCCAACACTTCTCGTCTAATTCGCGAGATACCAGTCGCTATGCTCGAAAGATCTCCCATAATTGGACCTTCCTAATAGATCGCCTACGTAGTCATGGCCAACAATTACATGATATCATTTTCATACAGTTAAATAACAAAATTTTTTTTAACCGATAATAAAAATATCAAGTGCAGTTTCAAATTTATATGTTTTATGTAACATTACAAATCAAACCTCACAATGAATACCCCGATAATTTCAAACATATATTCTTACAATGGCTTAGTGCTAAGAAAATAATAAAGATTTTTTTTACACATGCCCAAACACAAAATCATGTAATACAAAATTAAAAAGAAAGTGAATATTCATATTTCTCTGTAAGTTAAAAGTTTCTTGCATTTCTGTAAACTCTTTTAATTAAAAGATTTGAAATGAAGAATTATAACAAAAAAAAAACTCTAAAAAGAAAAATACCTGAAACAAATATATAATTCAAAATATACTTATTATATTTGAATTTGCTTTAAAATATACACTTTTAAGAGCTTTAAAATCCTCAAATAAAAAAATTCGCCTTAATTATTGGCATTTTTAGAAATGATAAAAAATATGGAAATATGCGTATATATATATATATATATATCGCACTTGATCAACAAGAGGGTATTAACTCAAAATTTGTATATTTTCACTTATTGGAAAAAACCGACACGCACTATTTATATCTACATGCCGTTAAAATATAGTGTTATTTTGTCTGGTTTTTGGTTATAAAACGGTGGTTTTAAAAATTATTTTTCATATGCCTTTAATGTAAAATTAAAAATTGTTTTGCTTCTACTGAAAATTTTTATATTTTGAGTTAATGCCCTCTTGTTGATTAAGTGCGATATATATTTTTGAATAAAACAAACAAAACGTGATTTATTTTTATTGTTATTCTGACTGAAAAACATCGACATAATCATCGGATACCCTAAACAATATATGACCCTTACAGCTGACAATTTCGCTACATGCAATTTCGAATATCTACTTAATTCTTGAAGCTTGATGTAAATTGTGTACAGTCCGAAATCTTGTAATTAAATATATTGATATGATTATCGTGGCATTAGATCGAACTCTGCTTTGTCTAGCTCTTGTGGATATTTGCCAATTTTTGGCCCAAGAAAAGCTTAAAAATTTTCGGTGTACTGTTTAACTGCAGCAGAAAACATTGCAAGAATATGTTTAATCTAATAAAGCAGTCTGCTTTTTAAAATAAGCTAATTCGGGGTTTCACGTAGTGTTCAAAAAATTATTTTTCCAACGAAGTAGGTAAGCGAAATTAAACCCAAGTAAATTATATATAAAAAATTGCCTGAATAGGAAGGATATGTCAAATCAGTAGAATTTTTTGCACAGTGTTGGCACTATAAAAGTCACATTGTAAAGGGAATCACAATTATGCCAAAATACTTTATAGTTTTTTTGTCATAAAAATCTAGAATTTCGTGTGCTTAATCTTAAACGTGTGCTAGTATTTTTCAGTAGTGGTTTTAACATGGGAAATGTTGCCAATACAAACAGATCATCATAAAATCTGAGAGTCTGAAATCCTAAAAACTAAAGTTTGCTTAGTTATAAAATTTTTGTTTATTATTTTTATAATCTTTATTTATACCCTTTACCACAGGTGGAAATGTTATATCGTTAAAATGTAAACGGCCCTATCTAACATTTTGAAAATTTTGCAGGAGAAGCAAAAAACCATTAAAAATTATAAATAATTTATTTTTGTTCTATTTTTCTGGTAAAACCAGCCAGTTAATTTGAGAATTGACTATGCTGCAAATTATTCATATTATTTAACAAAAGTAGACAATTTTATTTTATATTTTATAAAATATATTTAAAATATTATGAACTATGTAATTAGGTCAAGATGTCTTTTGGTAATCGGTGTAAAGGTGTGTAACTAACAATAACTTGTAAAATGATTAGTAGCCAAATGATATTTACAGATCGGTTGTGGTAGTAGAAATGGTAGTAGACGTGATGATTCTAGCTGTAGGGTGAATGATACCTTCTCACTATTTATTTGGTCTTTTAGCGTTTATCATATAATCATTTATTTTGGATATTTGTGTTGATGCAATACATCAGAACCATTTGCTTTTTTTAAGTTTGTTATTCCGTTCGTAATTTCTGTTGGAGTGATCTAAGATTATATAAAGTATATTTATCTGGGTCCTTATAAGTAGCGAAGTTGATTTATCGATGTCCGTCTAACCGTCTGTCGGGCCATAAAGGAATGAAAAATGAGAAAAAGACCACGATTGCATCTTATTTAACGCATAAATCCCATGTTGTTGATTTTTTGTTTTTGTAAATCTGGAGAACGGGAAGATTCAAAGTTTTGAAATCAGTATAAGGATATTGGCTATCAATACACAACCCACAAAAAGATATTATAGATTTCTGTATGGTTACGTCTAAACTGAGGGCAGAGGTTTTCCAATTCCTAATATCCACTGAGGGGAGGCGCCTCCATCATCAAGTAGTACATTTAAGTTTACTTTAAATTTTGAAGTATGTTCTTTCAAAAAATTTACCTTCTACTTAAAAACTTTTGATGTTGAATCGTTGTTTCAAAGTCACATTGGACGGATTTTCAGAGAATTATCTTAATATTTTTTATTATGCTAGAAGGATCAACGACAATTGTGCGTGAAAGAAAATATCGGATAAATGCTCGCCACGGTGTCGGCGAGCCGTGAAATATAATTGAGGTTCAATGTCGCTAATTTACCGAATTACCTCATCCTTAAGTTCTTAATTTATGGACGTACACTTTTTCTTTTAAATATACCCAAAGAAAGAAGTCCAACGGTGTCAAATCAGATGAACGTGGCGGCTAACTAACATCGCGACTGCGTAAGATAACACTGTCATTGAATTTCTCGCGCAAAAGAGCCATTATTTCGTTGGCTGTGCGGCAAGTGGCACCATCCTGTTGAACCACATATATTCCGGGTCCATAACCTCAATTTCTGGCTACAGAAGTCCGTTATAAACTCGCGATAGCAAACACCATTCACGGTAACTGCTTGGCCGACCTCATTTTCGAAGAAGTAAGACCCGATGACGCTGTTAGCCCATAAACCACACCAAAATGTGTATGAAGTTACAATATGATGTCCGATGGCCAACACATATATTAAAGGTGTGGAAAGAAGCATTCAAGTACCTCGGTTCTTAAAACGGTGTCAGATATATATCACTCCATATGATCTCCTTACTATTTATACCACCTATATCCGACCACGAATGGAATACAGCTATCATGTGTGGGCCGGTGCTTCAAAGTCTATTTTGGAAGTTCTCGACCGCGTCCAGGAGAGAGCGAATGATCTCATTGGTGACAGTAGGGTATCCAATTCTATTGACTCCCTTGTGTACCGTCGTAATGTGGGATGTATTTGCCTGTTTTATCGTTACTACAATGGGATGTGTGGTAATGAAATTAGAGATCTGGTTACCGAAACCCTTTCGATTGCTCGTAATACACGTTTTTTCCTCAAGAGCCCTTTCTTTTGTGGTCGATTGGCCAGTGAGTCGTATAACGCATTACAGGGGAAATTCGTATTTTTGCCGGACTGTTCGTATGTGGAATAACCTTTCTGCTGAAGTCTTCCCTCTCAATTTTCACATGAATAAATTCCAGTCGAATGTTAACAAGTACTACTGCCTGTTTCCTACCTCCCCTAACTTGCACCTGAACACCTGAGTGCTGTTTTTCTAAAAAAAAAAAAATCCCTCTTAATGGATGCATCGGATTTTCAACAACCACTCGTGGATTTTTATTCCCATATGCGGGGCTCTTGTTAACAAATACACTGAATTTGATTATGCTGGCAAAAATAAAAACACGAAGTGCACGACAGTAGGGCAAAAAACTTGATGTTAAGATGTGACACACAATAAACGTCGTGCGTTATGGTTGGACCACCCTTTATTAAATGGTTAAGCGAAGTCAGAATAATAATAAATTTAATTTTTAAATTGAGACTAACTTCAAAAGACTATAATTTTCATCATGCAGTACTTATGGTTTATATGCACACTAGTAATAAGAATTTAACGATTTTGTGCATCCCAAGTTGTACAATTATAGTTTTTTATATCCGAAATAGTTGTGTGTATTGTACTTTTGCTTACATATATGCAATTCTTCCATTAAGAAATTCATTTAAAAACATTCTAATATAAACATCCTTCAAACAAAAAACGGAACAATAATATTTCACCAGACTTAAATTTGCTAAATTTGATTAACATTTTAAATATATTCATGAGCTTTCCATGCAAGTTAAATAGTTTTTATTAATAATTCTTTTAATATAAGCACTTTATATGCAAATAATGAGTTTTAATAGATGTATTTTTTTCAACACGTGCACGTTTAATCGTTACATGTGATGCTAGTGGTTCAAATGATTGATATCAACAACAAGACATACAGGTACAATTTTAAAACTTTTAATATTTTTACTATAATTAAGTTGAATTGTATTTTAATTTTCAACTCTCCATTTATCACTGCACTTGTAATTAAACTTTTAATTGAAATTTGAAGTTAAGTTTGTATTAAAATCGTATATTTTTTCTTATTATTTTTTTTAATAAACTTAACTACAACTGTAAACTGGCAATTTGTTTTTTGTTTAAGTGAAAGACAAAGACACAAATGAACAAGTTAACAAACTCTTGAGAAATTAACAACTTTTACTTTGCCAAAACTTTACAAAATTTCTCTTTGTTCCCTTAAGACACACCAGATCCCAAGTGTAAATTAGTTGAAACTTCGTAAAATATGCGTGGCAGAAGTACCTCACTTGTTTGTATGTTGAACTTAAGCTACTATTATTATTCTGTTAATAGGAATAACAGCTTAAGTGTGTACAATTTACTGTACAGGTAGAGATTTTTTACTAAGTATGCATGCAATAAACACTCTGACTTATGTAGTCGTGTAGCTAAGACGAGACAAAATATTTTTGCTTGTAGTAACTAAAATAGAAAGTTCGTTAACGTTTTACGTTCTTAAATGAGAGTTGTTGGAAATTATGCTGGTCTTCTTTTTTAAGTAATAGAAAATCCAAATTGATAAACCAAAATTATGTAGTTACACTTTATGTGCATTAGAATTTAATGGTCTAAACAAACTGAGAGTTTTTATTTGTGGTTTCATAAGAGTTATAAAACAAAGAAAGGTACAATTAGGATCTTATTGTGTTAACTTTTAAAAATTATAAAACATGTTTCTTAGCTTGCAAATATTTCCTTCGAAATTAGTTGGTTATTGTTAGCTAGAAAACTTTATTGCTATAAAAAGTAAGAAAGTATAGTCGGGTAATACCAATCATATGTAACCATGGTCTTACTGGCACAAAATTTGGTTGTAAGGTTTTAATTTATAGACAACTAACAAGACAAAACTAACAACCAGATGAACGAACATATTTAGATTGGCTCAGAAAGTGATTTAAAATAAAGTTTACCGAAAGCTGAAGCTAACACCAATATTTTTATGCGTTACAAGCTTTAGCATAAAGGCAAAATATCTTTCCCACCTATTTTCATGTAGGCTTGAACAAAAATAAAAAAATAAATAATTTTTAAAGCCTCACATGCATTCACTGCAAAAATTATCAATAATTTTTTTCATCAATTAAAAAAATTGTTTTAAAAGTATTTCAATTTAATTAATGTGATAATCGAATGAATTAGTTTTTTTAGTTAAAAAAAAAAAAATCAAAAATTTAATTTTGATTTAATTAACATTTTAGTTCTTTTTCAATAAGTTGTTAATGAAAATATTAATTAAATAACAAAAAATCATAATTGACTTTTTTCGTTTAAAATAAAATAATTTAAGCTTTTAGAAATCCATTAACACATTGTTTGAAACGGCAAAGGGTTTTGATAATTTTTTTCATTAAAATTAAAAATATCATTTATTGAAAAAAAAAAAAATATTATGTATAATATAATATGTGCAAAATCAACAAATTGTTTGCTTGATTTTTTGAATTTTGTATGAATTTGGTTATTAGAGAAATTTTTTTATTTTTTCTGTGTTGCATTTAAAATTCTCTACAGTTTAATGTCGGTATTTCTAAAAGCGTTTTTAATTTAATTAAAGTTTTCAAAGCAGATTTTCTATGAAAATATTACTTAGTAGATGCTCGATAAATTTAATAATTGCTTTTAAATATGATGTTAGATTTTAGATATAAGATTCAGGGCCCAAACAGCAGCTGCACTTTAATTTAAGCAAATTAACATTTTATACTCTTTTTTTGTCTTTTTAATGAACTAGACCAAAATAAAAAATTATAACATTTCAGCGTTAAATTAAAAGTTTTTTTTTATACAAATGTCTAAAATTTAAAATGAGAAATATTTAAAAATAACCACTAGGAATTTCTTACTCGGCAGTACCGAAACGTTTGTAACCTGCACAGGAAATCAAAATAATATAATGAAGCTAATTAATTTAAGCAGTTACACTGCGTTGAAAAAGAAGGTAATAATATAAAAAAATAAATTTTTTTAAATAAAATGCTAAAGCTTGTTTTCACAACATACCGATAGCTAAAGAAAGGAGTTTATTAGCCGTAAAAAATGTGTTGTTTTGTTCTAGAAAGTCGTGCTTATTTGGTCAAATGTTTAATAAATGTGACCGTAGCTTAAGAACTACTTAGAACTGCGTTAAATATTATTTAGCGCACACTTATGTCAAGCTTCTGTACTAGTTAAAGGTGATTAATAAGTCATGACGTTGAAGAACCTTCGCAACTTATCATTTTTGGGCACTTCATGGACCTAACTTTTTTTAATCCCTTCGAAATATATCCACACTTCAGAGAGGGCACCTGGATGCAAATATATTTAATATTTGGAATTCGATTCGACAAATTACTATTTATCTTTTTAACTGAACGCGTTTTCGTAATATATTCAATTGGTTTTAGATTTTTTTTAACAAGAACAAAAGTTTTTATAAGCGATTTGTATTAACCCGGTTATTCCTATACCTTCAGTAATGAAAACAAAACTGATTTTTCTTCCAAATAATATAAGTAAAAAATCAAATTAAAAAAACTGCTCATTCAGATTTTATAAGGGTGTCACTTACACGTGACACTGGTCATAATTTACTACGCCGTTTTAACATTCGGCTAAGAAAGTGATCGAAGTTAGCCGCATTTTTGTCCCTACCTTTCCATTGGTAGGGGAATTGCCGGGTTAACACCGTTCATTTTCTCTTATTACTTTTGTTTCATTTTGTTCTGACATCCATTCCAGGGCTGTGGAGTCGAAGTTGAAGAGTCGGAGTTGAGATTTTTGTACCGGAGTCGGTGTCGTGGTACCCACAAAAACTAGCGACTTCGACTCCAAAATTTTTCGGCATAACAAATTTAAAAAATTTTTCGAAATTGGAAATGCAATATTTCAAATATCGATCTGAAATGTTTACATAATCATTTTATAGCACGAAATCTTCGGTTGTGCTGAATCTTTGATACCCTCCACCGACAGTTAGAATATATGAGTGCTATAAACTATTGATTAATGTTTATAAAAACGGAAGTCAGTATAAAAATTGGTTCCGGTTTAAACCAATTGGATTACAATCCGACAGTGTTATGCATTTATTGCTAGCAACTTTAACTTACTTGCATAAAATATCATGTTTCGTAACAGTTTATATTTATATTACACCCATGGTAAATTATGGACTAATAATCACGAAATCCTGAAGAGTGATTTCTGTTATTAAAAATCTAAATGGAACAAATTTCAATACAGTAGTAAAATTTATTTTAGCGTTTAAAGTGCTTTTCAGAAGGGTGCTTAATGTGGGATCTAAGGTAAATATGGACCGATAATCAGAAAACTTCATGATATTATTTCTGGCCATATGAACACAAATTGGAGCAAATTTTACCACAATATATATATCTGCCACGGTTTTAGGCGTATTTAAATAATTTCCCAGAGTGAGCACAATATTAGACATTATATGGTAAATAATGGACCGAGCTTAAGGAAATTTTAAGGTATGATTTCTAGCCTTATAAAACTGAGACGTTCCAAATTTTATTATGATAGCATTATTTGTAACGGTTCTAGGCGTACTAAACTGTTTTCCAAGTGTAGGGTTTATATGGGGCCTAGAGTAATTTATAGACCGATCTTCCCCAAATTTTGCAGTTTGAGTGTTTGTCTTATAAAACAGTGACGTACAAAATTTCATTAAGATTTTGGTATTTATTACGGTTTTAGATGTACAGTATGATTTCTAGTCATATAGGACGAGTTTATGCAAAATATTATATCATGCCGTGCATTATGACAACTTTTATGTTAGTTTTTGTAACAACATAATCAAATTTTTAGGGTGGTGGTTCTACATTTTTATTCCCAACTCTGAACCTACTGATCGGATTTTACTGGTTTTCAATCCGAAACTGCTTAGGATAACTACAAGCAATTCGACACAAAGTTTATTCTTTTCTTTTGCGTTTATCGAAAGTGAGCGTGTTATCAACAGACGGTCAGAAGGACAGACAGACAGACATGGCTAAATCGACATAGAATTACTCAAGGAACCAGAACCCAGTAAAAAATTGTCCTATTTTGCGAAGCACTAATGGTACATTTTGAAAAGTAAGCACACTTTTATGCGCAACGCAATAAGACATTCAGAGATGCAGTAAGGTAAGTGAACGCATTCTTAATAAATTAAAAAAATATATAAAAATTTAAAGAGCCACGACATTCCCTTACTACGAAGCAGGTTTGCAAGGCAGCATTTAAAAGAATAATGGTAACAAAAAATTCAGTATGCAAAGATAATCGTTACATTCACCCATTTTTATATGCGGTGAAAAAAGCGCTTTCTGTGTCAAAAATGTATTGCTTCAAAGTGGGAACACGCCATATAACATTCATGTCTATCGTAAGCGATATGGTAAGCGAAACTTTAACGTTTCTCCCTTACAAACCTGCTTCTTTGGAAGCTCCATTTTTTATTGGGAATTGATATTCCTTATGTGGTCTTAGATGTATAATAAAAAAGTTTCACACGGAATGACAAACTAAGTATACCCTAATTTACTTCTTGTGGAGGCGGGTATAAAAAGAGTTTGAAGTCAAATAAGGACCAGTCTCATATACTTTTATCATTAAGGTTAGAGTAGGAGTTGGAGTCGGAGTCCTGAGTCAGAGTCGGAGTCGCACTTAAAAAATTTCAGTGCTTGGATTCGGAGTCAGAGTTAGTACTTTTTTCTGACGACTCCACAGCTCTTCACAAATACTTTAACGCTTCCCAATATAACAATTAGAAAAAAAAAACTTAAATTTTGGCCATTTTTGTACAAACAAACGTTAAAAAAATATATTTATTACAAATTTTTAATATAAACGATTTATCGTTCGGTCAAACTAATTAACATTAAGCCAAAGTAGTTAAGTTATTTAAACAAAATATTGCAAAATATTTTTAAGGAAAATAGGATTTTAGTACAAAATAAGCAATTACAGAATCGTTTGTCAGCCTGTTTTTATTTTTTATCAAGAGAAGTCCTGTGAGAAAACACGTTCCCTTTCTACTGATATTGGCTGTTATAGTCAACATATTATATAATCCTTGGGCACTTCCAATTTTCAAATACTTGTAATTTTTTTTTAACGAAAATAACTAACTTTGTTTGTATCAAATTAGCGTTTTCTTTACTCATTGCTGCACTCGAAATTTCCTTAAATATTAGCTTTTCACATTTTTACTTTTCCAATTGTCATCATCTGTTACATAAGAAGTATTTTCAGAATCTAATCCAAGAAATCTTTTGTACAGCTCTGCATAAAAAATTATTTGATTTTTTGAAGCAAGTGGGAACAACTTTGTTTTCGTTTTTATAAAATAATTTTGGGTCTTTGACAAAAATTAAAAACTGTGTACATTTTTACTCCTACACTTTTACTTGTTCAAAATTTCAGATGAATTTACATCTATTCTTGACATACTTACTGCAAATATATCGACCGTAAAGTTCCCAGAATTAAATAAAATTTTTTCCCGAAAAATGTGCAGGATCCCGGGATTTTTGTTCGTGAAAATTCCGTATGAATAACATTCTTAGGGATAGTTTATAAAGACCAAATTAAATAAAATTAAAACTTAATTTGCAACAGGACTTCAAAATTAAAACAAAAATGGCAAAATAAATAATCATAGTGTGGTTAACATTGATCATCCTCTTGCTTATTCCAACCATAATGTAGTTGCTTAAGACCAAATTTTGGAAATTTGTTATAAGAGTATGATTAATTTTGAATATACCTAATTTCGACCAAAATTTAGTCAATTTTGACCAAATTATGTTTAATATAAATTAAAAAAATTATTGCTCAGTTAAGGCACAGTTAGTTGCTCTAAGAATATGGTTACCTCCAACCATATTATTTTCCAGCGAATTTCTCAAATAGATGAACAAACTTATTATCCTTTCCATCATATGAACGCTAAACGCAGCAATAATATTATCATTTAACTGTCAGCTGCATATATTTATTTTTTTAGAATGCGTAAAGTAAATAGATAACAAATATAACGTAAAAATTAAAAAAAAATATTAATTCTCAATTATTTTATTTAATTTTTTGTCAAATGAAAAATTTCAATAAAATTTTTTTTAGCACCGAATTGTTTAAGCAAAAAAAAAAAAAAACATTTGTCTATTTGCATAATTAAACGTTCATAATTAGTAAAATCACTGTAAACATATGATAATAAATTACATTTTTATGAGTTGGAAGTTATTATTTTTTGTTTCATTTAAAACGTTAATAGCAGTGTTTCGACCGGTTTTATAAATTTTTAACTAGTCGTTAAATATAATCAGTGATTAAAGTAGTGTGGCAGTTGCTAATAAGTGTGTCTCTCATAAAATACAAAAATGTAATGTATGGTAGACGTATAATCAATATTTATATTATTTAATATAAAGTATACGCAACATACATGTAACTTATACTAAAAATTCAAAAAAAAATATGTTTACATGATAAGATTTCTGTTATTTAAAATCAATAAACTGAAGGCCCATATCCTGTTTTTTTATTCAAGAAATGCTATATTCTAAATAAGTTAAGCAACATTTTTGTATCATGTCTTGTTTATGTCATAAATCGGACATCGTGTACTCTACTATTTCAAAAAAAAATATACCAAAAAAATCTGGTTTCCCCCCACTCGCGGTATAAGACTACATATAAAAAATACAGTTTTTTGACTTTACTGAAAATTTAAAAATTTTGAGTTTACGCTCTTAAACTGTGAGTTAGTAATTTTTTATAAAAAAAAAAAAAAATACTTAAAGTAACATATTTTTTCTAAATGCAAATATAGTATTATTAGCATGATAATAAAGTCCAACCATATGATACCCTACAACACTGACTAGTCGTTTTTTGTAACCTTTGGACAATAACTCACCTACAAGTACAATATTTTGCTAGGATTTAGATTTATATAAGAGCTACTTGTGTCAAAATTCTTGATAACACTACAGTATTAATGTTTCACAGACGGCTGATGCTTTATTTTCATCATCTTCTTGTACAGGCTTAACTTTAAATACATACAATAATTCTCTTAACAATAAATAACTTAATTACTTGAATAACCCTGTCAACCATAATTCAACAACATAGACAACTCTGTCTAAAATATCAAAATCTATGGGAGACTTATAAATTTTAGAGTGATTTTCGGACTTATTAGACTCATGGTCATTTAAAATTGTTTTTGTCGAATTATATTGGGTGATTCAAGTAAAGATACTTTTTTGAATAGCCTTTTCTTTGACAGATCACGTGTGAGTCGTATCATGCCGTCATGTTATTTTTGTTTAGAATTGTTTAGCATATTATAATGGAAAGACTTACGCCTGAACAATGTTTAAAAATCGTTCAACTTTATTACGAAAATTCACGTTCTGTGAGGAATGTGTTTCTTGCACTTCGCTCAAGTTATGGTCAACATAATCGGCTTACTGAGCGTACTTCGCAACACCATCACCCATTTTGAGACCCAGCATTCATTATAGGATAATATTCGACCGAATAGACCACGTCCAGCACGCTGTGAAGCAAATATAGCGGCCGCAGCTGAGAGCGTACACGAAAAGTCGATTTGGTGCCATTCGCAGCAACTCATACAAAATACTGCTTGTGCAACAACGGAAGCCGCTCGACCTTCCCCAACGACACTGCTTCGCTCTTTGGGCTCTTGAAAAGTTCCAAGAAGATTCGACGTTTTCGAGGCAAATTTTGTTCAGCGATGAGGCCCATTTCTGGCTCAATGGGTATGTAAACAAGCAAAATTGCCGCATCTGGGACGAAGAGTACCCTGAAGAGATTCAAGAACTGCCACTTCATTCAGAAAAAACAACGGTTTGGTGCGGTTTGTGAGCCGGTGGAATCATCGGTCCATATTTCTTTAAAAATTATGCCGGTGCGAACATAACCGTCAATGGCGACCGTTATCGTGCCATGATAACCGAAATTTAAGCTCGTGATCTCGGTAACATTTGGTTTCAGGAAGACGGCGCCACTTCCCACACCTCGCATCAATCAATGGATTTGTTGAGAGAACACTTCGGTGATCGCATAATTTCACGTTTTGGGCCGGTCGATTGGCCCCCAAGATCGTGTGATATCACACCGTTAGACTTTTTCCTGTGGCGATATGTAAAGTCTAAAGTTTATGCTGACAAACCCGCTTCGATTCACGCCTTACAGGAAAATATCACGCGTATCATTCGCCAGTTACCAGTCGAAATGCTCGAACGAGTCATCGAAAATTGGACTCAAGGGATGGACAATCTTCGACGTAGCAACAGCCAACATTTGATAGACATAATCTTCAAAAAATAAATGCCAAAGAATTTCCTTTCAAATGATAATAAACATTCCCCATTAAATTTGAATTTTCTGTGTTTTTTTTTTCTTTAAAAAAGTAGGGAACATCGAAATGCATCACGTTTTATATCCAAACTAACACACATATGGGCAAATCCTACTTGACAAATGTAACATTCGCACGTTTTTTCAGATAAATATATTTTTTAAAAGAGATAGCCTCAACTAATACATATCTCTTAGGGACATTAATCTGTACTTGCGAAAGGCATATATCTAGATGTCTTATCAGGTATTTGTTGCAAAATAATTGATCATAAAGTTTGGCGACGCACGCTACAAATAGTGGAAAAATCTTTAAAAGTTGAAGTGTGTTTGCGTAATTTTTTTTAGCGAATTTCGCATGATAGGGTACACAAAATCGAATCCCTTAAAGAAAAATGAACATAAGAGAATTCAAAAATAACTTATTTGGAATAAAAATTACGTTGCCGTTTTTTATCAAATGCCGTGCAACCGTTATGACGCACGCTTTGCAATGCACCTTACAATTTTTCCAGTAACATATAAATAAGCACAATTGTAATGATTTAAACAAAAAAAATTATATATGTTTTAATTAACTTTTTTAATAAAAATTTTTTGGCTTATAAATGCATTTATCAATGAATGAAAATTTGCTTATTTATGAATTTTATGTTTTGATGGCTGGATGTCCATGTAAACCTTGTGCGCAAGGTACAGGTTGCAATTTTGGATACAACTAAATAAAATTAGGTATGTGCGTTAATGTAAACGCCAAGTCTAATTTAAATGGGGACAATGAGTCGATAATATCACATATCCCCCATACAAACTTTTTTCGGAAAAGAGTCCTTTGTGCCCATAAAACATCTTATTATGTTGGTATTTATATTTAAGTTGGTCAACAAAGATTTTAAATCGTCTAACCAAAGTTGATTGGAATTGGTCTATATGTGACCGTAGCTCTCATGCAAATTATATTGCCGAAAACAGTACTCACGACAATAATTTTACGAAAGCTACTATGTTATGCCAACATGTTGTGCTGATGGTTCCAGATTTTATCAAAGATGCCAGATAAGCTCCCTCTCTAAAGTCACTTAAGGCTAATGAATCAGTGTAAGTTAAACTCACTTATTGGTTCAAAATGTGTTTAAGCTAGCAAATCAATGAACCAGTAAAAAAATAAACCATCTCTATACGTATAGAATTGAGTGTTACAACTCCCAGTATAGAACAAATGTAGTGGGCAACAATTATCGTTGCGGTGTCAAATTATTATATTTTAAACAACATAATATATATGGGGTACTGTTTATAGTTTTTTGAGTCTAAACTACATATACATATAGGTTTAGTTCAAATAAACTAGAGTTTAAACATTCACTGATATTTTAGACATTAAAGAAGTCAAAAAAAAAAAAAAAAAAATTCATACTACACAGAAAAAAGTTTTTTTCAATTTAAAAAATGGCTTAAAAAGTATCTCAATTTAATAAATGTGATAATTGAATCAAATTTTTTTTTAGTTGAAAGAATATTAGAAATATAATTTTGATTTAGTTAATATTTCAGTTGTTTTGAAATAAATTTTTAATTAAAATAGAATCTGGGAATTATTTCTTTTCATAAGTTACCTTATTATATTCAAAATTTTTTATTTTTCTAATTTTTTTTTATTCTTTGAGCTAAATTTCAGTTATGTATTTTATAAACCTTTTTCGTAATAGTTATATTCCTTAAATTTTTTAGGAATGATTTTATAGACTACCAGACAAATATCTTGTATCCTCCTGTTACATTTTACCTTAGCTATGAAGTATATATAGATAGCAATGAAGTATATTCTATGTACAGAAAAATTTACAATTATGAGACACCAGCAAAATTTAATTCATTTTCAAGCCCGCTACGGCCTTCGTCAGCATTCTATGTGTCACACTGGATAGTGATACTTTATAAATTGAATTTAATTAACTCAACTATTTTAACAAATATAATATGGGAATTATTTATTTTCATAAGAAACTTTATTATATTCAACATTTTTATTTTTCGAATTTATTTTATTCTATGAGCTATTTAAATAGAACTATTTCAAAAAAAAGCTTTATAAAAAACATTACTCGGCTATTGCAGCCGGATGACGCCAATAGTCAAACATCAATCCTTTAACCAAATGTATTTCACTTTTATGATTAAAATTAAATTTTTTTGTGTGTGCAAAAATAAGTAACATCTTATTATTTGCAGCAACAGCAATTCTCTTTAAAGTGGTTGCTTTGCTGACTGTTTTAGCATAGAGCATGCACATAGTAATTTTGAGCATTGTGTCCAGATCATAAAAAATTTTCGGCTAAGTCTGGCATTAGACATGGCCAAAAAATGCTAAAAATTATTTTAGAAATGCTAAAATTGTTTCGAGATCGTTGTTAAACATTTATTAGCTGTATGAATTTTATGCGAAACTGAATACATTTTATTGACTTATTTTTAACGAAATTGAACAAGTGAGTAGATTTTGGTAAAACATCATATACATAAATAAATGTAGCACAGGTCGTTGAGATTCAATTTTAAATTTAGGGGACCGCAAACCTCTGATGCATGCAAAATTTAAACGATTTAATTTCTCTGCTATACAAAATTTTTTTAGATAATTTTATATCTTATTGTTAAAGAAAAAGGTTTAAATATTAAAATTTTTTTTTTTCAGCTGTTAAGAAAAAAAGGTTTTTAAACATTTACACAATAGAATTTTTATTTAAATACAAAGTAAAATTTCTTTGTACTTTTATATATGTAGTAATATCAAATGTCAAATAATTTGTACAATTAACATGATGAGGGCATTTATAATATTCCCAGAATATTCTATTTTTTATGTTTTCAAGACAGGTAAGACGTTTCTTAAGATTATCTATTTCATACAAAATTTTATTTTGAGTCATGCAAGTCAAAATTTTTTATAATTTATAAAAAAAGTTAAGTCAAATCAATAAACATTTTCGTTTAAATTTTTAAAATCATGCTAAAAAAAGTAAAAAACATTTCACAAAAATGCTAAATAAAATGCCAAGTAATAAATGAAAATATTGCAGCTAAATATAACTTTTTAATGCTAAATTTTGCTGCAAACATACATAGTGTTTTAAAATTCTTATTCACTTTATGGTCTTACTTGTGTAATATTTTTAGCTTTCCTTAAGTATTTGGAAAAAGTTTCCTGATGAGCTGGCCTAAGCAACCAGCGAAATGCGCATAGAATACAGCTTTTCCACAACAATAAATTTCAGTGTTTTCATTCAAAAATTGGGATTATTAGCACATCATTAATAAATGAATTAATTAATGCCAAAATGATATCACTGATTTTGTGAAAATTATTTACTCTCATTGTTTCGCTTTTGCTGTGTTCTTTTCCTTAAGTTTAGTTAAGTAGTTACAAAAGCATTAAAAATAGTCCATCATTTTTAAACAGTGATTCTATCGTGTTTAAAAGAACCCACTTTATAAATTTTTGTTCATTGTCGATTTTGTTTATTGTTGCAATTGATCCATTTTTTTTTATCAAATTTAGTTAAAAGGTAAGAGACAATATCCTGATGCGTTGTTCCTAATAATTCTGCAAGGTTTTCCTTTTTTTTACAAAGAATTTCTATCGAGTAAAGCCCTTTATTCTTATTTTGTGCCTCTTTGATCTTTTTGTGTTTTCAATATTAAAATCAACATTTCGTAAGTAACGAATTCAATATCTACTATTGGTTTCAGGGGAAGATTTTCTGCGGGATTTTTTTTTTATAAATCTTTTTTATATATATTTGATACCATCTACCAGTGTTGTCAATTTTTTTTTTAACATATCCGATTTTTCAAAAAATGGGTTTTCACTACATAAATCTTTACAAGTTTTTTATAAATAATTAAGTTGATTAGTTGTATTCAACGTTTTAGGTTTGTGAAAAAAGACGCGGTAAAAGAGGTTAACCCTTTATATTCCTTGAAAATGGTTAACGAAGTTAACCGAAATATCGGAGAAAATAAAATTAAACAAAAAATTGGTTTTTATTTATATTTTATCATCACAAGACCTTAAGCCGAAACAAAAAAATAATCACATATAATAACACAGGTCAACAAAAGTAAAACACCCCACATTAAAATTATAAATATCATTTACTGAAAAAAAATTATTCACAATTTTACAATTTTTAGTAATCAATATAATCATTTTGGTAATAGGTGCAAAATCAACAACTTGTTTGCTTAAGATTATAAATTTGATGATTGGAGAACATTTTTAATTTTTTATGTGTAATACATTTACCTATATAATATAATATAATATAATATAACGAACTCTTAGATTAACCCTAAGCTCAAAACATAATTTTTTGTGGCGGGTCATTGACTGCCCATAGGTAGAGTAGGATATCATATGTTTTGGCTTGACGGACTATACTCTCTCACTGGTTTTTATACCTGGTTTTTCACATCAATCTTTCAAAAATAGTAACCAACAAAATTGTATACCACAATTGAAGAGAATTGAGTGAGTAAAAATTTAGCTTACAATGTGTTCAGGCATGAGAACCGTACATGTTTGCAGGACATGAAAACCCTACATGGTTCGCAGTAGCGAGTACATTTACTCGTCGTTTTTTCCTTTTAAGAAACTTTTCCTTAACATCAGCAAGCAGTTGAATATAGTTCTTCTTTGTAAAAACAGCTTTTTTGCGGATTTAAAATAGTGTTAAAATTGTTAATATTATCTAGTGCATAAAAATACATGATAAAAATTATTATTGTACCAATAAATACCTATAAAATTGTTTGTGAAAAGCTACATTTTTTTCTTATTGATAGACAATTTCAAACGGTTTGCGATAAACTGCGACCACAATTAAGACCAAAATTAATCGGTTAAAAGTTTTGATTTTTTCTTTAACTGCATATTACCGGGACCCATTCCATCCAGCTACAGCTCTTTTCTCGGACAGTGAACCAGAGTAATAACCCATCAAATCAGCATTATCAACAAGCCAGTCATCAGCAGCAGTACCATTTTGCTTTAGCTTCATTGCCATATCGGACTCTTCTATTGACGAACGACCTGCAAGGAAAAAACCCCAGGAAAAAAGAAAACAACTTTCCAGCAACTAATACCAGCCCCCCGTAAGTACCATCCCATTATTTATCCATATACATATATAATTTTACCCCCCGTGTACCCATACACAATGGGACTATTTATATTAACACTAAGGAATTTTTATCAATACATAAAAAATGTTTATTTCTAGCATAAAATTAATAGAACAGAGGTAGGGTAAGATTTAGCTATAACTTTTGTGTTAATGTTCATCGAAATAAATATTGTTACGAAATTAGATTTTTCTAAGAATTAATTATGGTTTTAATTATAAGCTATCTTGAAAATTATAGTTTTATGTCATATTAGTTCCTATTTTTATGAACGCCACTGTACAAAATTTTCTAGCAATTGTAATTGTAGACTTTAGATTTAGATGTATAGCAGTTATTTTAAAATAATTCAAACACAACATTCTAGAATCTACAAGATGGTTCTTGAATCAACTACGAATAGTTTTGAACTATAAATACAGGCTAACTCATAAAAGTTTAGTTTAGTTTGACTGGAGATATTAAATAGTTTAGATCGCTTCTTACAATAGTGGTTAAATTTTTTGAATATTATAATTAATTTCAATAAAGTTTGTTAAGTTGAATTTGTGTGTGTGTATTTATTTTGATTTGCAATTAAAAGAACTCAAAGGTTAATTATAATGGGAATAAGCCTAAACGCGTCTTATAAAGTAAAAACGAAAAAGTAATTTTTTTATATTTCTAAAGTTAAACATCTAGTCCAATATAAATAAAAAAATTAAATTGGATTAATATGAAAAATTCGCTGTTGGTGGACTGTTTCTATATTATATGTATATATAATATATATTATATTATTGTATTTGTAACAACTCCTGTAGAGGTTTGAAATAAACTTTTTAAAATAATTATAAAAGATTTCACACCTGTTCTTCTTAACTTATAGATTTTGTGATACAGAAAGTTGTATTTTATGTCAAATTAAGTATCTTAAAATTTTCTCTAGAACTTACAATATTGTTTTGTTTAAGCATATACAGAAAAAAGTGTTTTATCAATTAAAAAAATGGTTTAAAAAGTATTTGATTAATGTGATAATTGAATCAATAATTTTTTTAGCTGAAAGAAATTAAAAATTAAATTTTGACTTAATTACCATTTTAGTTGTTTTGAAATAAATTTTCAATTAAAATTTTAATTAAATAACAAAAAATCTTAATTGACTTTTTTCGTTTAAAATAAAATAATATATACATGTAGAATTGTTGTTGGGAATATTTATTAAACTAAATTAACACATTGTTTAAAATCTCAAAGGTTTTTGATCACTTTTTTAATTAAAATTAAAAATATCATTTATTGAAAATATTTTTTCAATATTAGTATTGTGGTTATTTTATTGAACTGTTAATGGTTTTTAATCCAAATTTAGATATTTTTAATTAGGCTTAAGTTCATTGAATTTAATTTTCATTCAATTATTTTTATGAAGACAGGAATTTTTACAACATGAAATCAATTAAAATTTTTTATTGATAATTTTTCATTCTTGACTGCGCTGAGATTCGAGAATGAAAATGAAAAGAATGAAAAATTATCAATAAAAAATTTTAATTGATTTCATGTTGTAAAAATTCCTGTCTTCATAAAAATAATTAAATGAAAATTAAATTCAATGAACTTAAGCCTTATTAAAAATATCTAAATTTTTTTCAAAATTTTAAAATTTTTAGTAATCAATATAATCATTTTGGTAATAGGTGCAAAATCAACAACTTGCTTGCTTAATATTATGAATTTAGAACAAATTTGGTGATAGGAGAAATTTAATAATTTTTTCTGTGTAATAGCTTTTACTTATGCCATCATAAAAACTAGTATTAGCTTAAGACTTAATTCACAAGAAATATATTTTATTAGCATTAACTAATCTAAACATAGAATATTTGAAAAATTTACCTTGTTAATGTTTTCCAGATTGCAGTATTTTATATGCACGTAAAAACGAATAAAGATCATTTAAAGGGATGCAGCTCTGTAAAGCTGCAAATGTTATAATTCAATTCTGTCTTTTGGCGACTTAAGCTTCCCTTCCTTATGACAACATCAATTAAGCAACTGCAATAAACGTTTCACGTATATTTTTAATGCCAAAGTCATTATGCACACCCAGAGAAAAACTATGTTTAAATATGGTCACCTCCAACAAAACTATTTTTAAATAAAATTGTAAACATACTATGGTTAATTTTAACCATATTATTGTCATCGACAACCATATTATGGTTAAATTAGTCCTCCATCAAGAAGGCACAACTATAATATGGTTGCCTCCGAACATGTTTTGGTTAATAATAACTAAAATATGCTTAACACTTATAATAGCATGGTTGATTTTCAACCAAAGAATGTTGCTCTTGGAAAAGAGGAAAATACTATTGATAATTTAAAAACAAATTATTGTCATATTTAACCATAACATGTTTAGAGGCAACCATAATATGGTTGTGGCTTCTTGATGGAGGACTAATTTAACAATGATATGGTTGTCGGTGACAATAATATGGTTAAATTTAAACATAATATTTTTAACATTTTCTTAAAAAATAGTTTTGTTGGAGGTGACCATATTTAAACATATTTTTTCTCTACGTGCAGAAAGTGAATATATTTTAAATATGTAATATACTTTTCTTATATCTTCCCCTTGCCAAATAAATATTTAGCGATTTTGGCTTAACATTAGCGAACAAGAGCTCGCTAATAATCTAATAATGTTTGTTACTAAAGATTTATATTGTTTGTCTTTTGATTTTAGCGCTTGGATTATTTGGCAAAGCACAAAGTGAAAATCATGTGTCAAGGCTGATGTTGTCATACGTTGCTACTAAGTTCCAAACAAACACATGCACATACTTCGAATTACAAATATAAATTTATTTGCTGTTGTTATTGTGTTTATGCAAAAACAAGTGTGTTTATAATTCGGTTGAACGCTTATTGTTATTAGCAAGTCACTGACAGTGGTTAAGTACAATGAACATACATACATATTTTTACATACAACTAAATATCCAAACGCATATTCCCATAAACCGACATTTGGATATAAAATTCTGAAGTGACATCTATATATGAATGCATGAGAGAAAATGTGAATGCCAACATGCCAGATTATGTCTACACTTTAATTACGTTTGCTTGTAATTGAAATTGTTTTAAGTATTGTTGTTGTTGCAAAATAATGTTAACAAGAGCAACAATAGCAATAACTATAGAATAACACAAGGATCGACATGATGGTGGTGACCTCCATAAACTTGTTGTTTTATTTCCTGATTACAATCACAGTAATGTCTTTGATGAGTCTTATTGTCAGTCAGATGTTAGTTAAAAAATAACAAAAAAAAAAAAAGGTTATGAATGTATTGTTTTAGAATACGTAGGTTGTTAGTAAATTTATATTCGCATATACACTTGGGTTTTGGGGCATAATTTGAGGGCTTATAGGGTCAAATATTTTTCAGATTCAGAAGTCGCTCAAGTCGGTTTTTCATTCAAAATAGGAATTTCGAGCGTTTTTCTAACTTAATTCATAACTTGTTCAATAGCCACGTTGTTTTAATTTTTTGACAAAGTATTTTTAGAGAAAAATGTCCAAACTTTACGTACATGTGCATAGACCAAAAGTTCCTGCAATATTTTTCCCCATTAAAGTACCAAATATTAAATTGTTTTGTAGCTTCTGGATAAATTCTGTAAAAAACGATTTATAACTTCTAAATTTTAATAAAAGATATAGAAACTAATAATGTAGACGGATAGATTTTTAACAATTAAAAAAATTTAATTTGATTCCCATGGTTCAATGGCCTATGCAAATTACCGCCAATAAAAATTTTCACCACACTTCGGCAAGCAAGTCCATTGACAATTCCAATTTTTGCGACTGTATATCCCACAAAACTGTCTAAAAAATTATTCCGGAACCAAAACGCGAAGAGTTCAGATATATCCAACAGTAAAACATCTAGGAGCTATTAATCAGCCTCGGTGGATGATAAAATTTATAACTTTTTCAAAAATATGAATTTTTTTAACCAGCTGCAATATTACATTGACAATTCAGAAATGTATGTATGCCTTGCTTGAGTTTAGTTCATTTATTTTAGAACTAGTTGTATATCAAAAATTGGTAGCTCGTCCAATGCCCTTCTCAATGAACTTAGTCTATTAGGGCGGTTAGATAACTACAAGCCTATTAATGTAGCAGTTGCACGCGCCATGTTCAAAACTCTTCTAGTTCATCAGTAGAACCTTACCCCAAAATTGGCTACCATGGCATTTTGTGTACCCACACCAAAACTTTGTTTTTGATGGTAAAAAATCTACATACGCCAAGTAGAGAGACTCAGGTAGTAAACGCAACTTTACCAAAAGACAATCTTAAAAAAGGAAATGCGAGGGTTCATTTCCAAAACCAGTCTTTTTTAAGCTGGTAATATTTTAGTTCATTTTTTAGGAAGCCAACAAGTAATTTCAAGATGCAAAGAAGAAAGTACAACATTTACAAGTGGTAGATCGAGGTGTGGCTTTGGCTAAGACTAACGACAATGTTACAACTTCTAAGGCTGATTTTCAGAATTTATAGCATTGTAAAAACCCCAATAAAATATTTTTAAACACTTCAAAATAACGCTATGGTTTTTATTTATTTTTTTGGGTATGAGAGGTAAACTGGCAAAAAGTTTATAATTATATCATTAGTTTAGCAGGAACGGTAAGATTAATATATTAATTGATCTAACATAGAAATTTTAAAAGTAATAAAGCGTTATTTACAAAATTTATAGAAAAATTACAAAAAATCTCAAATTTTTTTGAAATCTCCCAAGTGAGATTGCATTTGAAAAACTTTAAGGCAAACAAAAGAAAGTAGGAAAAAATATTTGATCAGAAATGTATGAGCATTTATAGCTGCCAGCAAAATCACCCAAGGCAAAATAGCCTTAAGCAATATGAGAAAATCTCCCAAGCGAAAAGTGGCCCAAAACAATAAAAGTGAAAATTATATCCAAAAATGGTAAAAACAATTGCCCAATTTTGATTTTAAAATATTTATAAAATAATTTTTACAAAGTAGTTTTAATCCTACATACTGAAACAAATTTCCAAATCTGGACTCGCCAATTAAGGCATAGCGAAGAGTTTCTCCTAAATGGTATAACAAACACCGACTTTGCTTTCTAAAGCTTCGCTGCATAGTCGATTTTTATACCATAGAGTAGAAAATCCTTGGCCGTCTATGTAGAAAAGCGGAGAAAAGAGGAGAAAACTCTTGCTGAACGTAGAAGATTTAGTTAGCGATTCGGGACATTAATGAATAATAATAATACATATATCAATAACTAAAAACAAAAGTTGTTTTACTCATTGCAGAATTTGTCAAAATGAGAAAACAAAAATTTCTACAATAATGTTTTTCAACTATGTTAAAAATTTATTATTACCTAATAAAATTTATTATTACCTAATAACAATATTCAATGCATAGTCACCAAAATTTGTATGGAACATTTTTGGTCGATTATTTATATATTGCTTTGGGCGTTGTTGCTTTATAAATGTGGCACTTCAAATCAATACAATAATATTTGCATTTTGTTGCTGCTTTGTACTTGCAAACTGGGTATGGCATAGTGCACGACTTTTTGATTTCAAAACGCTTGACCCCCTAATTGTGCGAGGATTGGAAAAAAATTGCGTAGGGCACAAAATCCGGGGGTAGGACGAGGAGAAGTGTACAAAAATGGATGGTCGAATAATCTATAATAACATACAAGAAAAAAATCCATAAATTCTTCAAAGTCACTCTTAGAGGGGTGAAATATCGAACCGACCCGCCTTAGTTTTTACTTTCCAAGATTTTTGTAATTTTCCCGAGCATATTTACTTCTTGTCACTGTTTTTAAAGGCGCTGGCATGAAAAAAAAAAGTTGTGCTTAAAAATGTCAACAAGAAAAATGAAAGACAAAAACATGAAAAAGAAAAAAAATGTATTGGGATTTCAAGAAGAATTCTTGACAAAAAATTACGGAAAAAAAGAACATGTAGATCAATTAAAATAGGTAATCATTCATTCAAAGCAAATTTCGATCTACCAAGGTAAAATACCATTTGGTTTAAAGATTGATGTTTGGCTAATGACGTCATCCGTGGTCAACGGCGGTGAGAGCTAAACGGCAAACCCCACTGAAGGAATTGTGTGGTTACAATCGAAACTAGTCTGGGCAACCTGTCCGTGAAAACCTGGGTTCAATTCCCAGCTCAGTCAAGAATGAAAAATTATCAACAAATTTTAATTCATTTCATGTTGTAAAATTCCTTTCTTAATAAAATAATTTAATGAAAATTTAACTCAATGAACTTAAGCCTGATAAAAATATCAAAATTTGGATTAAAAATTTTTCGAAATTGTAAGAAATTGGTCCCCTTAGTTCATAGAATGACTCTACAGGGGTCAAATGTATGACCGATCCCACTTTTTTTTATCCCCAACATTTGCTTCCTTTATACGTAACCGCTTTAACCATTCGTTAAAGGGGCCAACTTTCAATATAGACTAGAAATATATTGCAAAAACAAGTAACTGCTTAGGAGTCCTCCTAGTGGGGTTATATGTATTACTGACCTTAACATTTTCTCAAAACATTCTTACCTTTAGCTTTTTGATAATTGTTATTAATAATTGTTAACAAAATACTTTTTCTTAATTTTTATGTGCTTATACTTATATATACAGATAAATTTTTCTTAACTCTTTAAAATAAGCCAAATCGATTTACTATTTCACTTAGCTTTTAGTACCGTATACGTATGAGTAATATTTAAATATGCTTGTATAACTCATACGATAGATATAAAATTACACAGCACAACGAAATGGTGATTAGTTTTTCTTTTGAAGTTTAGTTTTAAAGATATAGTGTCATGTATTATTTGTATAAGTCACACCATTTTTTTTTTTTTTTTGTTTAAAATATTTTTCCGTACTTCACAACCGGTCCTCCCAACTTTAATATATTTTCTAAATTATTATTCTACACAAAAATCTCTTTCAGAGTGGAGTCACATTATTGAATATATCTTACCTTAATTGCAAGGATGCTACAATTCTTTTCTTTTTGGTTAAGTCCTTAAAACTTTCCATCTTAAATTCCATCCAAAATAATTTGTATGTCAAATTGATCATTAAAAACATAATACTAGCAGTTTTTTTATTGCTTGTGGTGATTATATCATTGCACAGCATCGCCAATCTTTAGACTTCATGAAAAGTGTATATTTCAAATAATTTTAAATTAATATTTCTAATAAAGATAAACAATTGGTGCTCTATATTTACTGTTTGCAAAAACTGCGGTGTATATCTATGGCAATGGACAAGTGAGAAAAGATCAACTCTTAAGTTTTCGATGCCAATACGATCTTACGGAAGCCCCGTAATCATCATGACGGTTGTTATATTTGGAACTTGGTGGAGTTTGGTTATAAAGAACTCCGCGGGATTTGCTTGTTCGTTTTGGGCGAAGTTCGTTATAGCCGGGGTAAATCTTTTTTCTTCCCAGAAATAGAGCTAAACAAACAAAGTTTAAAAAAGTTTATTTTTATTCTTAATTTTTTTTTAACACGTAACAAAACCTAACTTAAACATGTATTGCCTTTTATTTAAAAAAGACTATAAATTTTATAAACTATAATTTCATTTAATTTGAAGAATTAATAGCAAATTTATAGGTACTTCAGTAACACAGAAAAAATTATTAATTTTCTACAATCACCAAATTTATCCCAAATTCATAATATCAAGAAAACAATTTGTTGATTTTGCACCTATTACCAAAATTATATTGATTACTAAATATTTTAAAATTTTGAAAAATTTTTTTCAATAAATGATATTTTTAATTTTAATTAAAAACTTTCCCATTTCAAACAATGTGTTGATTTATTATTCATTGAATCATTTATTAATGATGAGCTAATAATCCCAATTTTTTAATGAAAACACTAAAATTTATTGCTAATTTATTTAATTAAATATTGACAATTCCCAACAACAATTCTACATGTTTAAATAATTTTATTTTAAACGAAAAAAGTCAATTAAGATTTTTTGTTATTTAATTAAAATTTTAATTGAAAATTTATTTAAAAATAACTAAAACGTTAATTAAATCAAAATTAAATTTTAAATTTTCATTAAACTAAAGAAATAATTAATTCAATTATCACATTAATTAAATTTAAATGCTTTTTAAACCATATTTTAATTGATAAAATACTTTTCTCTGTGAATATAACAAAATCAAACTTGTTATTAAACATGGGCTCTATATGTATATGTGAACATAATATTAGTTTTTAAAGAAATCTGTTATTTTTTTTTTTTTTTTTTTTTTTTTTTTGGCATTTTTTCAATTCTAAAAAATTATTATAAACGCTTATTGCATTACTTTTGGATTCCACGAATTTGCGAAGAGTTTGCACATGTTTCCCCAAATCTGTGGTATGCAAATTATATTATTATATGCCAATAATTGTTCGTTATAAGCGTATAAATTTCCATGCAGTTTTATTTGTAACGCCTTAATTAGTGAAGAAATCGAGTATGAAAGTAGGAGAAGCCGAGTCTAGCTATAAACGTACTAATATGTACGAAATATTTATGAAAAATTGTTGTGACCGGAGAAATTGTTCGTTATACGCAATAGTTCGTGATAACCGGCATTCGTTATAGCCAAACTTTACTGTATTTTAAACATTTAGAAAAAAAAAATAAAATATGAAGTTGCTTTTATAATATTTCAGGACTTTTTTTAATGGATTTGAAACTTATTTACTGAAAATATTGATTTTTTGAAGTTTTAAGGACTAGCCTAAAAACAATATATTTAAATATCCTTGTGATACAAGTTAGATATCATCACCAATGGGGCTCGACTCAAATGAATGATACTTTTCTTTAGGGCCGTTCGTAAACTATTAAGCGCATAATACAAAAAATGGTGTAAAGTATGCAATTATCAAATATCACTTTTACTTTGAAACCAGAGCTACCAGAAAGGAACTGGTAATGTCATCCTTAGTCGCACTATGAATTTAATGTAAACCTATGGGCAGTAAATATTTGTTGCTGCCCTGTGTTATACATTAATCTAAAAAAAAGTATATTAACCCATTAAGGCCCGAGACATGATCCAATTAAGCAATAATGATTAAACATTTAAAATTTGTTTGTTTATACCTAAATATAAAAAAAAAATTTTTTTAGGTAAATCGGATCTGTGGGAGCCCAGATAAGCCCCGTTGCGAAAACGCAACGATGGGCCTTAACGGTATAAAAATTAACGCATTTGTATAAATTTTAAATTAATATATACTTTATTCACGTCTTCAGAAAAAAAGTTAAAAAGATACACCTACATATACATTTTATATTTAATTCACTTATGATAAGTTCCAAAGCACTTCGGGTGAACTTCTACGCCAAATTTCTACATTTCCGACATCGCAAAAAATTTTCTTGGCGAATAGTTTTATGATCGACTCGATCAGTTCGGATCACTGAATTAGTCCCACTACTTGTTGAAGCTATTATTCTCTCACACTTTTCAGTCCGCAAAATCGATTCAATTATAATCATTCTGAATTGGAGCTTGTTCTTCACGTTTTCTCAATAGGCAATGTAATTTCCAGGAATTTACTAAAGCTGCATCTAGGGCATTAGTAAAAAGTCGCCAGTACCATTTATTTCCTCGGATTTGAATACTGTAATTATTCATAGCTTTGTCGAATAAATCAGCGCCACCCATAGTTTTATTGTATTCATATGGCATTAGGCATTGAAATCGTAATCATTTTTATTTTTTGCAGTCGTATCGCTTAACTTGTTTCAATGGCTCTAAAGAAACAAAATTTAACAAAGTGGAGACAACAGAGCTGTCATTATAATACTTATGTCATTCTTCGATTCATAACAGTAAACATAACTTTCACGTTATTTTTTCTTTAATATCTTGGGAGATGATAATGTCGCATTACTGGTGCGGTTTTCTCTTAGTTTACCTATTGATGTAAATAACACACTGTGCATAAGAAAAATAAAGAAATTTAAATAGAGAATTTACATACTGCGAAATATCCTGCATTTTGCAAATTGGCCATTAGTTTGTAAAATTTGAAAAAATTATCGAAAAATTTTCGATAACAATTAACATACATACATGTTTTTATTGTGCCGTTTTAGATATCAAGTGATTGTATAAATATGTTTCCATTTGATCATTTTATGTTATTTGTATATCGTTTAGGCCCAGTGTTGCGTTTTCGCATCACGGATATATGCAATCATAAAAATAGTGGCAAATGTCTCAGAGGATTGGATTTTTCAGTAGAACTAATTATGTTCGTATGTTAGCTACCTCCATTTAAAGTTTGAGATAGGTGTATTATATATTACTTTAGTTTTTTATAACAATTTCCAAAAGTACCCAAAAACAGGAAAAACTAAATATTTAAATAAAAATTTTTTATAGAAAAAACTTATGTATGATAGAAATCCAAAAACAGATCAGTTAGACATTAAGCTAAATTTTATTTCACTGTCCTTTATTACAATATCATGTAATCACAAAATGCCTGAGGGGAGGTTTAAATGAACGTTGCGAAAACGCAACGCAGGGCCTTAATTGGTTAAACGAATTAATTGTTTCATCTAGAGATACTTTATAAATATGATTTAAGAGGTTTTGTCGTTTTACAATATAATTTTCATAAATTATTCTTACAAAGTTTTTAACCGAAAAAAACTTTAAATATAAAGTTTAAAATTTGAAATTATTTCTTCAATTACATTTTAAGTTGAAACATAAACGAAAAAAACTCGTGATCTGCAATCGCCCCTTTATACCTTTTTTAAAGTATTTTATTGTGACATTAAAAAGGGGAAGAAAAATAATAAATATTTTTAACCTGCGCTATGAGAATTACCAAAATATTAAACTTGAAGTAGGTGCTATTAATCTTACAAAACAAATTTTTAATTAAAACTAAATGTATTTATGTGCATATTTTAACAGAACAAAGGAGCAGACAATAGATTTAAACTAACGTTGGATACATACATAAACTAAGAAACAGACATACTCTTATTTATTTATTTCCTTTTTAAGCCATAAATTATAAACTGTTAAAATGCAGCTGGAATAATAAGAGATTTTTTACGCAAAAACAAAAACAACTATGTGCGACAGCAGCAGCAGTAGCAAGACATATATAACAAATAATATGGAAAAGAATATAAAAATATATTTCATTGTCTTCAAGATTTTGCTGCATATGTCATGTGTCAATGTTTGCTGAATACCGAACTGTGTTTAGTTCATACAAAGAAAAAATCACTTGCACCCATACATAATTCATGCAACATCAGAATAAAACGATACTCATTCATACATTTTTTTTATTGCACTTGCATTAGAAATAAAAATAGTAAATATTTGCTAGTGCTATCAAAAATGTCACGTAAGTTAAGTAGTTGCCAATCACGTAGTGTGCCAAACCCGCATGATTTCATAGTAAAACTGAAAAGTCTTTTGTTGTTTTCCATTTTGCAGCAGCAGTAGCAGCAGTAGTTGATATACGATAAACACAACTTTTTCATGTTCTATTATGATGCAACAATTCATGCCGTATAGATGAAGAATTATGTTTATATGTTAACAAGTATGTATTGTGGTAATTTGTAGGGAATCTTTTAATGAAAGAGTGGTTATGTAAGGGTTAAACAATTTTATAATTTATATAAGGTTTAAATTGTTGAACAGAATCCTTAAGAGTGTAGCAATTAAGAGTAATATTATATATATGTTATAATCTCAAAAACTTATAGTGGTATATCAGCAATTTGAAATTTTTGCTAAGTTTTCAGTAAAAGCCAACAAAATTTGTTCATCATGAACTGCAAAATGTGTTTACTTTTTGAAAATATGAAATTCATTTTAATCTACAAAAACTATTAGCAGCCATGGCCCAATTAGTAGATCTGCTCGAAACGCCTGCTGATTTTTTGTAGAGTTGTGTTTTTATCGTGCAATTGTTTTCAAAATCTTGTCCATTTTTTGCACAAACAAATGCATTGGGTATTGACATCTTAAACATAATTTACACAAACAAAATGCGTGTTGTTTTTTCTATTGTTGCACTGTTGTAGTTTTGCGCAGACCTACTAATTGGGCCATGTTAACAGCTTTACACCACAATATAATTTTTGCTTAAAAACTACGATATACTTTTGTTTATATTGTCTTTGATATGCGGTGTAAAACCTAATTTCCCTATTTGCTTTTATCTTATATAAAAATAGTCAATGATTGTTTATTGTCTAAAAATCAAACATACTTCCTTATTTTAAAGTTACTATAACAAATTACAATAACAAATCATTTATTTTTTTATAAATAAACGCTTGAAGGTTTTACTTAAAATAATTGTATATATATCTTTAATATGCACAGTAGGTTTATTAAAAAAAATCGAAGTACAAAAAAATTATTTTTGCTGCAATTATTAAAAAAATGTCTTGAATTAACTAGAAAATAGTATCAATTTTAGCTCTGGCAATTTTTATATATTGAATTTATCCACGTCAAGCGGTATAACTTTTGCAACGCTGAACCGTGGTAGGGGTTCAATTGTACTTTCATATACTTGATTTCGCTTATATAAGTTTTAATACCCACTAAAAACATCGCCTACAAAATAATGTGTTGAGTAATCAGACAAAAGCAAAAATACCACTTTTTATTCTACTATCCATTTTCGTTAAAAATAATTTTGTTGGAGGTGACCATATTGAAAAATGGTTTTTCACTGCGTGTATAAGGCCTCTTAAGTGAACCGACAGTAAGAATATTTCAGGAGTGGGCTTGATATAGGGCCAATGGTATATTAGGGACCGATGTTTACAAAATTTAGTTATATAATTTCTAGTCACAAAAATGGATCTCTGTAAAATTTATTGATAACACTGATTCACAAATTTTCAAGTTTTGCCAAAACCTCAATAAAGTTATGTTCCAAACATATTTTTCACAAAATTGTTATCTTCGGACAAGGAATAAAAAGTCGCAATTTAACAAGTTAAAACATACAGCTTCAAGTTTTCAATAAAAAATTTTTGTTTTGTGTTGTGTTCACCGGATTAAGTGTTAAGAGACTATTTAATTTGTTTACATAATTTTATTTTTGGTCGAAAATAAAATATTTTTTCTCTTTGGTTCCCCTAAAGTGTTTTTTTATATTGCGATGACGATTCACCAATTTGCATCTAGCAATAGCCAATTATCATGGCTTAATCCCAATGGTACTGATAACGCTTTTCTTTCCCCATGTTCATCACACTCAGGTCCTTGATTTGGAGGAAATGATTATAAACGGCTATAAAGAAAATGACGTGTGTAACCCTGTTATAACAATAAACCCATTGAGAGTTTAAATAAAACTAATTTATTTGATGTGTGCATTAGTGTGGATCGATTTAGCAATCGACATTGTGTCATCGATTTTTCCATAGCTTTTGCCATGAGGAAAAAAATCCACTACGACATATCAGAAATATCATTTTCGCGGGATCCTATTAAATTTTTTGACTTTTGCTCAACTTTTATTTTTAAGGTTTTTTAGTGGGCAATAATAAAAAAGTCGGTTGATATAATTTTTTTTATATTACCTTTTCCATCTGAAATTGTACACTAAAAACGATGGCGATAGAAGTTTAAAAAAAAAAAAAAAAATCTTGAGGCTTTGGACGAGTTTTGAAAAATGTATTTTTTTGTGCGTTAATTTTTAACGTATTTTTTTTATACCCTTCACCGAAGGTAAAAGGGTATATATAACTTTGTCATTCCGTTTGTAATTTCTACAATATTGATCTAAGACCATATAAAGTATATATATTCTGGCTTCTTATGAGAAGGGAAGTTCAAATCCGGTTGTCCGTTTGTCCGTCTGTCCGTCCGTTGAAATGGGTTTTCCGAAGATCCCAGATATTATGGAGGCTAGGTTTTTATACATTTATGTCCCATATAGTCCGGAATTGTTTGCTATTGAAATTCAGGAAGATCGGTCCAAAAAAACCACGACTACCTCTAATTTTTCCCATAAATCCCATGCTGTTGTTGTTTTTTAAATTCTTTTTTTCTGCATATCTCGAGAGCGGTAAGAGCTACAGCTTTCAAATTTAGTACAAACATGTTGCTTGCCAATACACAAAATCTCTAAAAAAAATGGGCGGAATTGGAGAAGTGGGTGTGGCACTTCCCATACAAAGACGTTATACATTTCTGTATATCTGGAGAACGAAACGAGCTAAAGTTCCCAAATTAGGTACAAACATATCGGTTATCAATACACAGTATCCCACAAAATATTGGCGCGATTGGAAAAGTGGGCGTGGTACCTCCCGTACAAAGACATTATTGAAAATACTCAAAATTTTAAATTTTAGGGCTCTAGTATGACATATGAACACGTTTTATATACCAAAATGTCAGAAATTTTTAGCAGCATATATTTCCCGAAAACCCTGAAACCTTCCTCCCAAAAATGGAAGAGTAATGCCCAAAACACTTTTGGGCGTTTTAAGCGTTCAGTTTTACCTCGGAAAAGTAGTATTTAAAAAATATTACATCAGCCGATTTTTTTTATTACCTACTAAAAAAAAACCTTAAAAATAAAAGTTGAGAAAAAGTAAGAAAATTTAAATTTGGTCCTCGAGAACTATTTTTTTGATTATCATGCCAAAAGCTATCGAAAAATCAATGGCACAATATCGACAAATATTTGTCCTTACAACTCGGCCCACTCTAGTGTACATATACATATATCCTTGGCATAAAAGTTTTCAATAATATTTAGAATTAGTTGACTATCAATCATTATGGCTTCTGTTGTTTCCTAAAAACCCAGTTACTACTTTCTGGAAAGAGTTCCATATAACGGGCAGCGATTGCGGTAGTAAGTAACTTTGTGTCAAAAAATCCCATTTCTTTCAGACGTCAAGCGATTACTGATTAGATCACTAGTAGATAAACTCAATAATGCATTAAAGGAATCAACAGTATTTAAACTCAGAATTAAATCTTCTGGAGTTTTTCGTTTTCAGTACAGAAAAGAATGTGGAGCAATTTCTGTAACTGATTTTATATCAGGATAAATAACTATGATATTTTGTCCGCCTTGCACTGTGGTCATGCCAAAATAGCTATTAGTCACATGATTAATTTGTTATCCCCACTTAACTATGCTATTTTGTATACTTTCCACTATGGTCATGCTGAAATAGCAGTTAGTCACATGATCAATTGGATACCTCCATTCAACTGGGTGACTGGGTGGCACCTACTCCCCAATACCCTTTCCAACTGTAGTTAATTTTGGGAGTCCATTGCTTATTGACAAATCTGGCTTAATACCCAAAATTTTATTTAAAAGATTCCAAAAAGTTTTTGGTCAACTTTCTTCGGACACTTTTTTTATAAATGTAGACACCACAGACAGGGCAAAAGTTACCCAGTAAAAACTTACACATTGTAATTTTATTTTAAACTTATAAAGATTATTAAAACAACAACTGTCGCTGACTTTACTAACGCAGTGTTCGAATGCAACACTGAAAGGCATAGAATTTATGGAATGCACAAGTTTTCTGAAAACAATGCCTTAAGTTGTTTTTTGCCTGATAACTGTTCTCCCTGAACAATGGTTGCGGTATTTGTGCATTGGTTTTATTTGTGATGGTTTGTGAACGCATTTGCTTGCAGTGATGCAATGAAATTCTGCGATTATTAAGTCAACGAGTATTTTGAAATTGACCGATAAGTGAAACATACTACTATAAATCGCAATAAGGTACCTAAATTCAGCAGTAGCATTAATTAACCCTAGTACGCTAAGCCCCGCCTGTGAAGCGCAACGAATGCTATTTTTTATGTATTTCAATACGATCGTGTGCAATTAACAGCACGAGCTTTTAAACGACAGCAGTATTCTATCGTATGCGCTTGTGAACCGACGTTCATAAAAAAAAAATAATTTGAAGGAGATATACCACTTCGAGTTGCCTGAGAGGCGAGGCTAAGCTTGAATGGTATTTTTCTAACAAGATGTTCTTAATAAATTCATACTTCCGAGGACCATCAAACAAGCTCAGAATCACAAAATAAAGTAAGGGAAAAGGTCAATGTGCAATTAATGTTCTCCAAAGAAGAGCGTTTGAATGTTTATTATTGTTCAAAATGCAATAAAACGAACTGTCTGGAATATAGATCTCCAACTTTCTATGAAAAAAAGCTCTAAAATAATTTTTATGTGCAAAACAAAATATAAATGATATGATAAATTTTTTAATATTTTGTGAAACTAAGTACCATGAGCTATAAAAAAAATGGACACTGAAGAATTAATTTTAAAGTAAATAATATATATTATCCCCCATATTCATAAAAAATATTTTAGGTTTATGAATCGAATTTTCTATGAAAATTTGTTTACTAAGCCTTTCATTAATCAAAAATATATTTTATGAATATGTGGGTATATATTTTTCAAAGTTATCTCTATGTAAAGAAAATACTTGAAGTGTATTTGAGCCTTTTATTGACTTAAAAAAAATTAATGAACTATTTTTTGTTCTATAATTAAATTTGCCGCCGTTTAAGTCAGGGCTGTGGAGTCGGAGTTAAAGTTTTGTACCGGAGACGCAGTCGTAGTACCCACATAAACTCGCGACTCCAACTCCAAAATTTTTTGGCATGAAAAATTTAAAAATTTGACTAATATTTGCCAAAATAAAACTTCCTCGAAAATGGCGGTGCAAATTTTAACAGAATCATTTTCTTGACACCCTCCACCGACAGTTAGAATATATGACAGCTATAAATGATTTATTAGTCTTTTCAAAAACGGACGTGAGTATAAAAATTGGTTCCGGTTTTAACCAATTGGACGACAATCAGACAGTGTAATGCTTATATCTCCAGCATTTTGAACTAACTTTTATAAAATATCATGATTCGTAGACTAAAATGATTTTCAGGAGGGGAACTTTTATTAGAACCGTGGTAAGTGATGGACTAATCATCACGAAATCCTGTAGTGATTTCTGTTTTTAAAATCCAAATGGATCAAATTTCAATACAGTTGTGAAATTTGTTTTAGCGATCTACGGTAAATATTGACCGATAATCAGAAAATTGCATGTCCATATTCCATAATTTCTGGCCGTATAAGCCGAAAATGGATCAAATTTTACCATAATATAATAATATCTGCTACGATTTTTGAGGCACTTAAATAATTTCCCAGAGTGAACATAATATTGGACATAATATAGTGAATTGTCGACCGAGCTTCACGAAATTTTATAGTGTGATTTTTAGTCCTATAAATCTTTGACGTACCAAATTGTATTTAAATAGCATTATTTATTATGGGTTTTAACATACTAAACCGTTTTCCGAGAGTATGTTTTATGTGCGGTCTATGGGAAATTATGCACCGATCTTCACGAAATTTTGAAGTATGATTTCTAGCCTTATAAAACTGTGACGTACCAAATTTTATGATATCATTATTTGTTACAGTTTTAGGCGTACTAAACTTTTTTCCGGGAGTAGGTTTTATAGGGGGCATTTGGTAAATTATAAACTAACTATACGAAATTTTACAGTATGATTTTTAGTCCTATAAGACTGTCACGCACCAAATTTTATTATCATATCAAAATAAATAATATAACTGTTTTAGGCGCACTAAACTATTTTCCGCGAGTAGGATTTATATGGACCATATGGTAAATTATGGACCGATCTTTACGTAATTTGACAGTGTTATTTCTAATTCTAAAAAACTATGACATAGCATATTTTAATATGATAGCACTATTTATTACGGTTTCAGACGTACAGTATGCTATCTAGTCAGATAGAACGTATTTGTGCAAAATCTTGTATCATGCCGTTCATTACGCCATTTTTTTATGTTAGTTTTTGTAATAAAATTTTAGGGTAGTAGTTCTACATTTTGAGGGTGGTAGTTCTACATTTTGCTTCATAATTATGATCTTACTGATCGGATTTTACGCGATGTCAATCTCAAACTGCTCAGGATAGCTAGAAGCAATTTGTCACCAAAATTGTTCATATTATATAATTTTTTCGAAAGTGAGCGGGTTTTCAACTGACGGACAGACAGACAGTGATGGTGGAGGTTATTAAAATAACGATCAGTCTCATATACATTTGGCATCAAGGCTACATTAGGAGTCGGAGTCGGAGATGGAGTCGGAGTCGCACTTACAAAATTCCAGCGTTTGGAGTCGGATATTAGCTCTTTCGAGAATAATAAAAGAGTTATCACAAATTAGAAAAACTCTTATTTCTTTAAAAATTAGCCTCACAGGCGAAGTTTAGCCTTAAACGTTAAAGTAAAAGGTTTAGTTTTCTAGGGTTCAAACGGCTCTTTATGAAAATTGAAATTCAGACGTTTTAACTAATTATTCCGTTATTTTTTAATTTTTTGTCCGATGATATCAATATTACGCTTAGAACGTTTAGAACAATATTTCATTTAAGATACAGCAGGCTTATTCTGGCAGTCATGATCGAATACTTTTTCGATTCAAAAACAATTTTATTTCTTATTTCTTTCAATCATAGATTTCCCAAAAAGTTTGACCATCTATCCCATTGTACGCATCATACGAGAGAGTTTTGCAAATATAAAAAACTACAATATTTGACTTTATGCTTGTTACACCGTATACTGTACACCGTCCTTGATTTGCACATGAATTCCAAAAGAAGTGTTGGTTTGTTAAAACTTTAATATAAATGAAAATGTTTTCTATTGGTTTTTATTTTCACTTTTAGTTTTCGCTTTGATCAAAGATTATGAGATTTATGTAAAAATACATGCTTAGTAGTTTACATTTAAGCTAAAAAAAGCAGACATTGTTTGCATATATTTCGTTGTTGTATTTATTTTTTCTTTAAATGAAAGTTATTTTGTTGTTTTATTATCATTAAAGCATTTTATTTTTCTTCTGATATTTTAAATATGTTTTGGATTGTTTATTTAATAAAATAAAATAAAAATGCTGGAATAATTTTAAGGACAACAAATTATACTATTCCTTGAAAAATTTTTTTTACTATTGTTGTGTGGGTATAAAAAAAAAGAATGACAAAGGGTTATAGTTGTTAACCCTTCGATGTTCTATAACCTTAGTGCCATTAAGTGATCCACATGGTCTGGCCAGACCACTATTGAAAACACAAATAAGTAAACTTAACAAAATTTTGTACTTATTTTGCATTTATCATGTAATTATTTAAATATAATTGTAAAATTCTGAAATTATTCTATTATATTTTGCATATTATATTTTTGCTGCGGTAACTGCAAAAACGAGTCTTCCTTTGAGGTTTGGTTGTGGTTTTACAAATAACGCACAACGGATGGTAATTAGCTGCACTTGACAGGTACGGTACCGCTATCACATGGTCGGATTGCGATTCAGGATTTTCTATGACCTAAAAATGCAACACTGAATAATAACCAGGGCTGTGGAGTCGGAGTTGGGGTTGAGGTTTTTGTACCGGAAAATAAAAATTATCGATTTGAAAATTTTACAGAATCTTTCTCTTGCTAAATTTAACCATTTAAAAGGTACTGCATTAAAAACCAGTTAGAGTGCTATATTCTGCTGTGCCGAGTCTTTGATACCCTCCACCGACAGCTAGAATATATCAGAGCTATAAATAATTAGTTAATCTTTATAAAAACGACGTCAGTATAACAATTGGTTCCGGTTTAAACCAATTGGTAGCCAATCAGACAGTGTTATGCTTTTATTTGCAACAATTTGAACTAACTTGAATAAAATATCATGATCCGTAACAGTTAATGTTGAACAAAAATTATATTCTGCAGGGAAATTTATGTTAGACCCATGGTAAATTATGGATTAAACATCACGAAATGCTGTAGAGTAATATCGTTTTTTAAAAATCTAAATGGAACAAATTTCAATACACTAGCGAAATTTGTTTCAGCGTTTTATGTGCTTTTCAGAAGGCTGCTTAATATGGGAGCTAAAGTAAATATGGACCTATAATCAAAAAATTGCATGTATTATTTCTGGCCATATGATCCAAAATTGGGCCAAATTATACCACAATATCCATATCTGCTACGGTTTTAGACGTACTAAAATAATTTGCAAAATCTAAGTTTGCTGATGATGGTATATCTGTCGACAAACGAAAAAATACCATACAGATGTAGCAGCCATCGAAAGCAGCTCCTTGTCATAAATCCTTGATATTGGTCTAAATTCACCTGAGGCAACATGCGTCCAACACAATTGCTTTGAAATGAAAGATAACATGCTCAAATACGTCTGGATGAGCCGACTACCACAAAATGTGGGTACCGTAATTTCAACAATTAGTGATCCGCTTGACAAATTAGCTATACTCTCTGACAAAATATTTGAGGTAAGTGATTCATTACACGTAAATGCAGTTTCTGTACCACAAACAGATCAGCTTACTTGTTAAAGAGGTGGTTGAGTTAAAAACAAAGTTTTCCCAACGTCTACGAAGCAGATTCCGCTCCCGTGACGCCGCACAGTGGCGCCCGTAGAGCAAGCGAGGTTGCAAAAATCAAAATTTTCATGAGTGCCGACGAAGTTTTGAATAAACCCATGTTATAGGAAACTTTCCAACGATTTCAAATATGCCATTCTTAATAATATCACATTTTCAGTTTAGAAGATATAACCGTTCAAAGTTGACCGACTTTCGGTTTTCAAAAAAACACACAATTTTTAGTCAATTTGTTGCGATTTCAGGTGTAATATCACGAAAAATAGTTAACGAATCGCCTTATTGTTTGTTTGTATTGATTGATGTATTTATTAAATGTATAATGATAAAAAAAAAATTAACTGTTTGCTTTGTGTTTCTCCTGGTAAATCACTATTTAAAAACTATCCGTTTTTTTACTATTTTTCAACTTTGACGGAAAATAAAAAAAAACTATATTTTTCTATATATGCCATATTTGCAAAACCTGTTCTTTGATTATTTCTTTACATAATTCAAAAGGTTTTATCTGCCCGTACGTGCCCGTTTGGCTTCTAGAGGTAAAAAAGTTTAAAAAGACATGGTTGCAGAAATTGTATGGCGCCCATCCCTTATATGTTTTGACTGACAGTAGTTTGATCTAACAGTTTGAAAAAAATACTCATTGAAATTAACAGGTACGTACCTCACATAAACAATACTTTGGCGTACAAATGGTCAGGAACAATATTGACTTATGGTCCCTGCAGGTAGGTACAAATCTTATTTGGACACGTGCATAATATCAAAATTGCATTATGCAGCCTAAATCCATATGTATGCAGGGAACAGGTAAATTTTTAGGCATGGTAGCATAAGCCTATATATTGCAAAATAAGCATAATGCCTGGATTAGTCTACGCCTGAAAGTTGGCGCAACAATTACTGAAACCATTAAACAATTTAAGTACTGAAAACATGGCGTTGAACAATTTAAAATTATATGAACTGTTTAGAAAGTCAACCACACCAAAGTTTTTCACGGAAGTGAAAATTCTTCCTGAGAAGTTGACATTGATCAGCAAATGGGGCTGCGATGGATCATCCGGACAAAGCGTTTATAAGCAAAGGATATCTTCCGATGACGCTACAATATCGGACGGAAATATGTTTATGGCATCTGTTGTTCCTTTGCGGCTAAAATCGGATGATTCCCTACACTGGAAAAATCCACGTCCGTCATCAGTGCATTATTGCCGACCAATAATGTTTCAGTTTGCAAGGGAATCGGCAGAACTCATAAGGACTACGGTGAAGGACATTGAAGAACAAATAAGCAAGAGAATGCAATTACGAGTTCCACCTGACCATGGTTGACGGAAAAGTCGTAAACGAACTGACAGGAACAACCTCAACAATGTCATCCCCGATTTGCAAAAAGAGTCAGAAGAACTTTTTCAATTCAATTTATTTCATATATAATATGTTACATCTCAATTTTATATAATTAGTTGTAAAGAGTTTAAGATTAGTATCTTTTTCTGCTTAATTATAAAATATTTCAATTAGTTATCATATACATATATATAGACAGAATTATATTGGAGGTAAAAATTTAGCAAAAACCTATTTAAACCCCTTTTTTCGTTTTATTTTTATATTTTTTTTATCGATTTTTTATTATTATTTGTCAGAAGAACTTTGGTAATTTAAACGATTCTGCAAATGAGGAGAATTACGAATATGGAATGTCACCATTGCACGCAAGGATAAGGTGTATGGAATTCTTGCTAAAACTGGCATAAACCCTACCACAAGAGGAGGAAAACTTCGATGAAAATACATCAATAAAGGATAAGGAAAAGATCAGAAAAAAGCAAATACAGGATGCTTTTTTTAAACAAGTTGGACTAAAAGTAGACTGTCCCAAGCACGGATACGGTAACTCAAACGATGGAAACACTTCTAGGAGATTTTTTGAAAATGATGAGGCAGTAACTAGAATCATTGGAATTGACAATCAAATCGTGAAAAGATTGGGAACGATCTTGGATGTTTTAAACTGCAAAGAAAATGTCAATTTTACAAAATATGGAGAATATGCGTCGAAAACTGCATCTCTTTTAGCAGAAATGTATCCACAGAAGAAGTTGACCCCGACCGTCCATAAAATATTGGCGCATGGCAAAGATATAATTGAGTACCAGTCTTTGCCAATTGGAGAGCTTTCTGAAGAAGCACAGGAGTTTCTTAACAAATTTTATAAAAAATATAGAGTGCAGAACACATTCAAAGCATCAAGGGTAAGGCAAAATGAGGACCTCTTCAACATGTTGGCAGCATCTTCCGATCCACTTATTTCTTCCCTGCGGCATGTGAAGTCACAAATAGAGTTACAAAATAACTATAGTTTAGAAATGGTTAGTCTTTTAGATATACCTTCTCTTACGAATTGTGATGAATATTTTACAGAAAATTGAAAAAATAAATTTAAAAAAAAAATTATTTATTTTTTAATTTGTTGGGTAATAATTTAAAACATAAAACCCTAAAGAAAAAAAATAAAAACAATCTAAAAATGTAAAAATAATTTTTTTTAGTTACCATAAAATTGATTTTTCTACTAATTTTAACTTTGATAACCCATAAGTAGGCCCCTACCAGAGCTGTAAATGATTGCAATCGATTTAATTGCAATCACATGATTTCGCTTTAATGATTGCAAATTTTTTGATTGCATTCAAAATCGTAAATTGATTTCATGATTTCAATTTGAAATCATGAAATCAATATGATAAAAACGATTGAATCAATTTTTTGAAATCAATTTATATATAAATTGATTGCAATCAAATTTGATTGCAATCGATTTGATTGCAATTACTTTAATTGCAATCAAATCCAGTAATTGCAATCAAAGTTAAATCAGAATCGTTCTTTTCAAATGAAAAATGGCAATTTTTATTTACAAAGTTTTGTAAAATTGGTAAACATTATTTCTAATTGCAATCAGTTCTTCCGTAGAAAAAAAAATGCAAGAAATGACTAACAAACCTACGTTTTTCATGTCACATGATTTCAAGGGAACTTGTTGAAATCACATGATTTCAACAAAAATTTGATTGCAATCGAATTGATTGCAATTAAATTAATTGCATTCAATGATTTCTAAAAAAAATGATTTCAAAATGATTGCAATCAAAAAATATTGCAATTTTGACAAGATTTCATTTTGAAATCTGAAATCATTTAGAAATCAAAGAATGAAATCAGTTTGGTTGAAATCACTTTGATTTCAATGTCAATTGATTGCAGCTTTTTACAGCTCTGGCCCCTACAAAGCGTAGCACCCTTTCCAAATGCTCATTTCATAGGCTGAACATCATATCATATGCTGTTTAAACTGTTCAATTATCTTATTCGGTTCAAAAGATATGATTTTTGCAACGAAAAAACTCAAATGGCGCCACTGTGCGCCGGCTCAAGTGAAGTATGCTGGTATGCTGGCATAAAAGTGTTTGAAAACAACAAAAATCCAGCAGCAAAAACACCTTTCTTGAGCCAAAGACACTTTAACAGAATTAGCAAAGAAAACTTTGTCAGGGCAAAAGCAATGATTAAAAAAATAACCTGTGGTCCAGCCAGACCATAATGTGCACTTAGCGAACTTTTTGTGGTCCAAAAAATTTAAAATTTGTTTTATTCGATTTAGGGCAACTTACTTGTAAAATTTAAAGCCTTCGTTTCTTAAAGTGCGAAGTAAACTTCACACCCTCACCCAGAGACCAATATGGTCCAAGTAAGAAAAGAATAGGGGAAATAAAGAGTGAAAGCACAGGAATATAGAAAGTAGTGGAAGATAAAAAATCAGACAATATAAGCAAGAAGAACAAAACTAAACAAAAAGCTGTCCTACATGTACCCAGTCTTCTGCTGGGCAGCCAAGTCAATCCTATTACGAGTCCCGTCAGACTGTAGAGCGCGCAACACGAGAGATCTCCTAATTCGCGCAAAAATCTACTCTTCAGGGTCCTCGCACAGCCAACATATATCCGACAAGTCATATCCCATTTTCACTGCCGTTCTACCTGCCACACAGTGGCCAGTAATAATACCAATCATGGCCCTTACGCAGAGCCTACTCCTGCCAAGCAGCGTATCCGATTCGAACTTCCAAAGCACCGGCCAGAGCGCGCCCGATACCCTGAAGTCCGTGCGGTTCCCCCAGACTCGATAAGTCCTGCAAATCCTGATCCTCCCTTCTTAAAACTTTTGTTTTAAAAATAGGTATTAAAAATGCAAGGCAAATATGGTCTTGCTAGACCATGTAGGATATCTAAGGGTTAAGTAAGTAGTTAAAACTGCAGCCGTTTTTAAAGCGTTCAGCTGAAAACGGAGATATATATCTATAGTTATGTATATGTTTTTCATTTGGCTGTACTAAATTCTTAACATTTAAATTTATCTTTTAACCATGAACATAATTCTTAGAAAAAAAAATACTATTTACTCTCTTTGCAGCTTAAAGTAAAAATCATTTCGTTAAAAGCTAAAAAGTAAGGGTAAAATACGATGTGAGCAATTTGCAGAATATGCGAAAATTTTTTGTGCAAGTTTTTTGTATAGTGGTCAGAAAGTGGAGTATGTGAAACGAAAAGTGCTACAGCGAATATTTTAAATTCATTACTGTGAAGATTAAAATAAAAAAAATTTATACACACGTACTAACAATAAGTAAATAAATAAAAAAAAAAATTTAATAAAAAAAGTATCAGCAACCTAAAGAAAAAAAAACTTAAAAACCATTTATCCTTTTCTGTATTATAATAATGGTGACCATATTTTTAAAACCAAAATGTAAAAGGAAAACATTTGATAAATCATATACTTATGTACATTGGCTTAGCAGTGCTTTATCCACTACGTTTTTATTCTTTAAAGTTAGGCCTTTTTTAAACAAAAATTATTGTTGACTTTTAAATGGCAATATAGTTTTTTGTTTTTAAAAATTTCGGATTTCAAGCAAAATAATAACCATATGAACTTAAAGTTAGAAAAGTATTAAGAATAGATTTTTCGATAATCGAAAAAAAATATTAACGATACATCTATAATAGAGCGACTCAAAAAAGTGGTTTTGTTACCCATCTGAAAATAAAGGTTGATATGTTTTATTATGATTCCCAAAATGTTTTGGTTCTAGCGTTGACCATCCGTGAGCTGGACCATTTTTAAAAAGGGTATTATTTCAGTTTCTCGAATTTTTTTGTACTTTGCTCCAAGACGACATAAATAAAATTTGGTATCATCGAAAAGAGTTTTTGAAGCAGCATCCAATGGTATATAAAACTTGACCACTTGCGACCTACTTATTGAGATATTAAGCTTAATACATATCTTCGTTTCGGGTTTTCATACAATAATGCTTTTCCAATTTAATCTGTTTTAAAATAATATTAATTAAAATTTTTTTTTAATGTAAAACTCGAAAATCGCGATATATTTTATCTTTTTTCATATATATGCAATATGGGTATCAAATTTTTTCATTCTGCAATTTATCAAAATGTGAAAAGGAAAAATTAAATAACATATATAAAATGTATAAAAAAAAGTTTTCGCGATTCTATCTTTGTATAAAGTTTGCACGATTCCATTTTGTTTGAAATATGACCTGGTCGATTACTTTCGATAACACAAAGACATGATTGGCTTACTAGCTTAACAAATCGTTCCGTGTTTTCCGAATGGCATGGGATTTATAAATTGATTTTGGTAAAAGAAGCAGTTAATGTTATCTCTATGTCAATAATTTCTTCAGAATCACAAAGATCTTTAACATACTGATGGGAATAAAATTGTTCACAAGGAGGTTCAGTCATGCGACCAATTTTATTCGAACTTACCATATTTTTTAAGGACTCGCACTCGAGCAATATTTTTGGAATACTGAATTGTCGAATATTATCAATATTACTCCATATGATTGGTTATTTCACTGCTTTCGCAAAAATAACAATTGCTGGATTATGTGACAGTTTGTCGGAAGCATAATTTTGTTCAGCTAAACAGTAGAAAAATCCATTTTTAGTGTTTTCGTAAATTTATTTTTTTTTTTCTAATATTATAAATTTGTCTGTCATTAATAGATTAATATGTTTTTGATTAAAAAATTAATATTTAAAAACTTAAATTTAGCTCACAACATCCAGGGTTTAAAAGCGGATCTTTTGCTAATCAGCAGGTTATTAAAATTGCAAAATGAAAAAATTTGATACCCATATTGAATATATATGAAAGAAGATAAAATATATCGCGATTTTCGCGTTTTATGTAAACAATTACAAAAAAAAAAAATTCACATTATATAATATATTAACATTATTTTTGCTGAACATTACTTCCATGAAAACCGAAGCGAAAATATATATTTAGCTTAATATCTCAATAAGTAGGCCAAAGGTCAAGTTTTATATACCATTGGATGATGCTTCAAAAACTCTTTTCGATGATATCAAATTTTATTTATGTCGTCTTGGAGCAAAGTACAAAAAAATTCGAAAAACTGAAAAAAGACCTTTTTTAAAAATAGTCCAGCTCACGGATGGTCAACGCTAATCCAAAATATTTTGGGAATGATCATAAAACATATCAACCTTTATTTTCAGAGGGGTAACAAAATCACTTTTTTCAGCTCCATACAAGTTGAGTCGGTCTAATGCAATTGGTATAATTTCGAAATTATTTTTAACATTTTTTGGAAACTAAAAATAAAAAAAGTTTATAATATTTTTGACTTTTAAATTAATTCATTTTTATTTCGTTGGTGTCGAAAATAGTGTTTATAATCCTGAAGATAGTTTAGACATAAGGTAAGTTTTTCTTTTCTTTTAAACGATTATTCTATAAAAAAAAAAACAGAAAGAAAAATTATGCAAGTTTTTATTAATGCGAAACCCAGATAAATTTGAAATGTATATCTTTCAGTTGTATTTGCTAAGCACAGGTCAAGAACAGAATATTTAATAAAATAGAAAACGATTTAAGGTTGTTGACTAAAGAAATAATATATTGCACAATTTACACAATTAAAGTGAGTGCAGGATTACGGTTTGTCAGTTTTAAGGAGTGACACAAAAGGTGGATTTGTAAACGTAAATAAAAGTCGCCGGTGACAATAATAACTTTTTTAACAACTAAATAGATTAGTGGCATTTCGACCTTTTTATTAATATAAATAATAAATAAATAGATAAACTCGAGGTCCTTTTTTCTATAAAATATTCTTTATTTTATTTTTCAATATTTCGTTATTTTTTTAATAACATCATCAGAGACAGTAAAATAAATGTTTCCCTATAAGCTTGTATGTTGCTGCTACCGTCGTTGGAGTAAGATATTGAAAGAATAACGCAATTTTGGAAAATAAAATCAAAAATATATTATACAAAAAAAGGGCCTCGAGCTTGACTATTTATTTGTTATTTTTTTAAATTACTTTTATTACAAAAAGCATAGCACACATGCAACGAATTAAGCAAAACAAAACATGTTGCTTTGCTGACATTGTCCGACTCAACTAGAAAATTAGTTGCTTAAGTTTTTGATACTCTTAAAACACTTTTTTCAAAACATATTATAATTGTTCTTAAATTTTTAGAAAATTTCCAATCAGCTGTATTATTTTTCGACCCCTTTTCGCGAAATGGTCGTAAGTCTACTTTCACAGTATGAAAATTTTTCTTTTAGAAAGTCTGAGTTGATTGGTGGGTGCGGAAGAGAACATGCTATTCTTCTTTCCCCTCTCTCAAATAAGCCCATTTTTTTCTTTTTGATACGAATAACCGAAATATGAAATATTATTGCGATCGGATAACGTTTGCCCGTGCAGACTAGACGCCGAAGTTTGAGATAAAGATCAGTATAAAGCCATAACATAAACTTGGAATTTTAACTGTCTCTTAATTATACTTGTATCATACACGTTAATTATTAAAAATGTGCAAATATTCAGTGTTTTTGAAGCCTCTCACCAAGTTCCCCTCCCCAGCCCGCTATGCTGGTACTTTACTGTTGTCCCATCACAAGCCCTAAGATAAAATGTAGACACAAAATAAATATTAATTTTTAAGTTTTAGATTTTATTACCTATGTATGTTAAATTCATAAAAAAATTATTTAGGTTTGTTTTTTAAGTAATTAGTGAGTGTTCTCAAGGATAATATTATTCAAAACACAACTGCGCTTTTAATCCTTTGTCTTACACATGAGTCTGGCCAGATCTTTTTCAATTTGAAATATCATTTTAATATAGTTAACACTCAGGTAGAGAATTGAAATTACAGGTACCTTTTTAGAATTTAGTTGGTAACAAATATTTAACAACGATATCCTGGAAAGGCTAAAGGACACTTATTGGAATATTTGACTGCATATATCACATTTGTAAGACTTATGGTCTGGCCAAACCCATATATATTTTGAATTGAAGATGCTGTTTTCTTAAAATTTTTTCTTACTGATTTAATTAATTTTTGTTCAATTATCTATTATTATGTATTTAAATATATGAAACACACAAACTTGTCAGTCCATCTAGTTCTCAATTTTGAAAACAAACCAATACACCCATTGACTAATACCTTAAAAGATTCGCGTTCAGATGCTGATCTTTACATGCGAAAAACGGAGGCTAATGTCTTAGAATATGGGAAAACTTCTGAGTAAGGTTATGCAATTCAACCGTTCGCAGATGAAGAGAACTGTAATGTGTATTACGTTCTAAATAAGAACGATGCATCCGATACTAAAAATAATTTGGTCATAAAAGCAAAAGCATCGTGTGATTCGCAGAATAATGAAGAATAGCTACGTGCACAAAATAGTTAACAAAACTATGTCGATGACTATTTCTATAATCAAGATGGAACAAACTCGAATAAGCAGCACGCAGATGTTGGCATATGATGTGCCATAATAATATGCGCTTTGAAGTTGAGTCAATGGTACAAGCTCCATTCCAACTGAGGTGTTCAGAAGATTTTGCGCACCAAATATTGCATTTATAATCTAAATGAAACAATAAAACTGAAACGGCAGATGTTGATACAAAAACAAAAGTTAACACTTGGCCTTGAGTATATTAGAAGCGTTAATAGCAATTTTTCTGACAGGTGATATTCCCCACAACAGTACTCGTAGATTTTGTAGCGTTCAGACAACTTACAGAGGAGCTATCAATGCACTGACATTTTGACGATAGAAGAACACGCGAACGCCGACTTCCTGATGAAAAAGCAGTACTAAATTGTCATATGGAATTTTTTAATAAAAATCATTCAAGGAGGAAATGTACGACTTCGGCTCTTAAAGCCTTACTGATATAGTGGTCGCACAATTGTTTCAGTTATTTTTTCATATTAGAAGACTTTGTAAGACGCTACCAAACTTTCTATTCATATTATCACCATTGTTTGGATTCCATGAAGAGTTTTTTCTATTTGCAGCATCATATCGAGCCATAACCGCAAAAAAGCTTAAGCGACAATATTTTCAATTTTTGTTTTTTTTAATAAATGAATATATTGGCAACACTTGCATCATCCGCTAAAATCTCATGGTCACAGAAGGAACCGTTACGATTATATAGCAAAAACAATTTTAGTTTAGGCGCCAATTTTCATACAAAATTTTTATGAAATATAATAAAAAAAACCTTCTCCTGTAAAATGTTGTTTTTGTCGCTTGAGCTTTTTTTGCGGTAATGGCTCGATATGTACCAAAAAATAATATATGTGTCAATTTACTTTCAACTGTCCGTCAATTAAAATACAGTGCAGGTGAGGCGATCAAACCTGAAGCAATCCAGTTTGACAACTCAAATAATTGCGGATTCAACTACCCAATAAAAAATTTTCTTGTTTTGCGAAGCACTAATGGTACATTTTAAAAAGTAAGCACACATTTATGCGCTACGCAATAAGGCATACGGAGATGCAGTATGGTAAGTGAACGAATGCTTAATAAATTGAAAAAAAATATATATAAAATTTGAACAGCCACGACATTCCCTTACCACGAAGCAGGTTTGTAAGGGAGCATATTAAGGAATAACGGTAACAAATAATTCAATTCTCATTAGTCATCTCTAATAATATTTTCCAATAACTTTGATTTTTTCGCCAGATTGATTTTGATATGGATTGATAGTTTTCCAATTATCCTTGAATGATTTCAAAAGCGTAAAATCGAACTTTAAGAATACGTTTTAGTACTAGTTCATATGTTTTTTTGGGTACCCGGTAGGCTAGCTGGTAGCTAGATAGTCAATCAGTGCCGGGGTTGTGAGTTCGAAAAAAATATGATATTTGCAGGCAAAAACTAATAATTATCTGTCAAGCTTCTGCTCCAAAAGCCCACAGGCCCCATTTACTCGACCCGTGGTCGATGCTATTGTACCACAACAGAGAATCCGACCTCATCCTTGAAGCTTCCAACTACTGATCGCCTTCCAAATTGCTTGTAACCGTTTTTTACCTGATGTGCTTTCCAACTTTGCTACAAGCAGAATTAATTTCTTGTCTGCATTCAAATTACAATGGAAATACGTTTTCTTTAGATTACCGGGTGTTAAGAGCTGGTAACAACTTTCATTCCCAGTGTAGGATAACAAATTTTACGTTATTTTGAAATCCAATATTATAATATAAATACGCGTTTACTTCGTATTTGTGACCAAACGCATTAAATAGATGACTTATTGATGAGAAATTTATCATACGTTTACCCAAGAGCATCGATAGTGGCTTCAATCATAAAGATTGAATCTCTTATGCTATCGTTATTTTGTTAGTCATAAAATTATTTCTTGCTCGATATACACTTGGATGTAGTGGTAGGGATTCCGGATAAGAAAATATATTCACTGAAAAGATGTTATTATTCTCATCTGAGCTGATGCAATAATCCTTTGGAAAATCGTTTACTGCTGATGAAATTTGTGAAGAAGTTAATGCTCATTACGTCTACAATCCTCTGTTAAAGCTCTACTCCTTGCGTTGTTTTCCTTAAAAATTGTAAAAACAAACACATTCTGCTATTTTCATTATTTCGATAGCGTTTAAGTAGGCAATGTAAAATCTGTTATTAAAATAATTTTTGAATAAATCCCGCCTGCTAAACTTGATATAAATTCGCCAATTGTTTTACACAATTGGGCTAGGATTTGGTAGGTATTCTAGAAAATATGACATTCTTGTATTGAAAGATTTGCACTTTCACTTACTGATAATTTTACTTCGCGATTGTTATAAAACAGATCTGAGAGAACTCGTTTAATTGACGTCAGTTTGGAACTCACAATTTGGTGGAACACGTTTCCTTATAATAATATGCCTTTGCTCGTAATTTGACCGACATATTAAAAAAATTTTAACAAACACTTTTATTTACTTAAATAACTGACAATTTCCAAATAAATTATGATGAATAATTTTAAATGTAATATTCCAAAAATGGTTGATGTACCATTGATTTAAATGGTATGAAAACTCGATAACAAGTCCTTTATTGGTACCTAGAATTTTATTCCATTGGAACTAACCGTTTTCAAAATCCATAACTATTTCCTATTTAGCGGAATCGAAGAGCGGTTGAATTGTACTTAAATTGTACTTTCAGTTTAAAAATTTAAAGACTTTCTGAGTTTCTGCGAAAGAGAAATAATACCTCAGAGATACAGCCATGAGTACACTAGCAGAAAGCGATGAATAGGACTCTGGTAGCTGCTAAGTGATTTATTATATTTAGGAAGATTATCTACATACACTTGAAGACATTATATAGGTATAACTCAATACTAGCTTAACCCAGTGCGATTCGCTACCCTGTTAAAACAATTGCTATATGATTACTTATTTAAGGCTTTCTTCTGATTTTAAATTTCATTATGTACTTCCAAAATAATTTAATTTTTTTCAAAAAAGTACGAAAAGGAGATCTTATTTTTTTGTTATTAGCACAAATCAGTTTAAATTTTAATTATATATCAATAAATATAACAGTTTTGTGAGGACATAATATGTATCAATTTACATGTTTTAAATGATTTTTCCACCAAATAAATCAAAAATAGAAAATGTACCAGACACCTATCCGCTTATGTTTTGCTTACTTTGAAATACAGTTTAGCTTGTTTTTTTTTATCTATTGTGGGTAAGGAGGTAAACGGCTACCGAATCTACCATTTTTAACTCTATAAATATATAAATTTTCAAAAATCTCTTTTCAGTGTATCTATTCGTTGGGAGACTTACCACTGTCCAAATGCATGTCTCTAACCTTGTTTGGGCTGCGCGACGATGAATAAGTCACTTGACTCAGTTATAAATTTTATTCAACATTTGCGTCCTGTGAGGGTACTGCTTCCATACCCCTCTCGACAAAATAAATGGTCTATTTTATTTTTGAGGCTCACAGGATGCGCCTGTAAAATTTTATTGATCCACCTGCATCTACCCCCTTTTATTTTAAAAGGTGTGGTTTACCATAAGAGTGGGTCCCACAAAGCTTGAGGACTTTTGTTTTCAGATATGCGGTATTTAATGTTTTCGTTATATGGGGGCTACTGCTCCTCCTCCGTCTACCGTTTATAGTTTATCATAATAGTGACTATAACCACGTTTGAAGACTCTCGCTATCATAGTTCTTCAGCTACGCGATATTAAATATATGCATCCTATGGAGGGTATTGCTCCCCCTGGGCGTAACCCCTTTTTTAAAGGTTAAGTTTAACATAAGAGTGCCTCCTACCAAGTTTGAACAATCTCACTATAACAGCTCTTAAGATATTTAACATTAGCATCGTATGGGGGGCAACACTTCATCTGCTGGTTTCTTATTTGAAGTTTCTAGCTCATAAGATCCCACCGAAAAAAGTTCAAGGAATTGGGTGGTAAAATCGGTTTAGTAGTTTCGGAGTCTATAAGCCAACAGACAAACATTTTTAATTTATATACATATGTATATACTAAATTAGAACACAAAATATACGTTGATGTTTAAGGTTTTTCAAATAATTTGTTTGTAACTAACATAAATATCCTCAAAAAATAACTTAATGAAAAAACTTTGATCGTAATCGCCATAACAATTGCACAATGTAAAGAAACCACAATTTTTGTTAAGTTAATGCCACGTAGTGAACAAAGGTCTTAAATCGTACATAAAACTATTTCTGACTTCTTGGATAGATTGTAAAATAATTAGAAAAAACCTTCTCCGTGTTTTGGCACGATAACTTCGCAAAAGGGATTCGATTTTATGTATGTCAATATCTCAAAAATAAATATAACGATCTTGCCAAACGAAGAAATTTTTTTTGTTGATTGCTTTTAATATAATGACGGCGATGCCACATCGCTGTCATTTTGACGATTTTTTAAGAAGGGGGAAAGGTTTCCATATCTGATATTAAAAAAGTCCTAATCTATATATCGTTACCTTAATATAAAAAGGCCCCAACTCATCAAAAACACTTTTTACAGGAGAAGGAAAAAACTTAATAAAAGCTGAAATAATATAGCTACACAACCATTGTCAAAAAACATCTTTATTAATATTAAACGAGGAATTCAGATTGAAATACATAATATGTATTTCTTTCGAAAAATTGTGTGTATGAGTTAGGCCTTTTTTTCTTTAGAAAAATTGTGTGTATGAGTTAGGGCTTTTTGTATTCTGCTTATAACTTCTTTATTTTTAATCTAATTTGCTTGAAATTTTAATAGAATGTGTATTAGCAACCATTCTACAATAATCAATAAAAAAACGGATTTCCAAAAATAATGAGTTGGGGCCTTTTTATATTAAGGTAACGATATATGACTCACTGACTGACTGACTGATTCATCATCACACAGCCTAAACGCCTGAAGCTTAAAACTTGAAATTTGGACCAAGGGTTGGCCCCTCCCCAAATCGATCCACTAAGACGGGATTTTTGGAAATTAGAATGTTTAGGGGGTAAAAAAGGGTAAAAACGAGTCAATTCGGTAACCTTATATCTCCAAAACTAAAAGTGATACAAAAAAAATTTAATACTTTTCGTTGTTCTTTAGAAAAATGAGCGGACAGGTGTCTGGTACTTTTTGGAAATTCAGCCCTTTAACGGAGTAAACGGGTAAAACCTGTATTTTGGTACTTTTTTGTCACCCCATCTATCTTTTAAACCCATAAACATAAAATAAGGGTTATATCACATTTGAAACTTATCTAAAAAATCCAAATACTAGTTTGGTACTTTTTCGAAATTCTGACGTTTAAGGGGTAAAACCCGTAACTATTTTTGGTACTTTTTTTACATTATTTTTTTTTTTTTATTATTTGACATATACGTATTAAATTATGGGCTCACACTACAATATTGAAATTTTATATACTTCAACGGGGAGAAAAAAGTACCAAAAAGGGGAAATACGGGAAATTTAATTTCTTTCTTTAGTTTTTTGGTTCCACAACTGGCAATTTTTGTAATTATCGTTAATATCGGACCTAGAAACATAAACTTCAACATGCAATGTCCTTAGTGGATAAGAACCTACGAGGGTACTTGTTGGTACTTTTTGCTCTTCAACTGGTATATTTTGAATTTCCGTTAGTATTAGACCTAGAAATATAAAATTAAACATGCAAAGTCCTGAGTAAATGAGAATTTGTTAGAGGGATCTTCATTGTACTGTTTCGTTCTTAAACTGATACTTTTTTAATTTTCGTTAATATTCGACCTATTAACATAAAATTAAACATGTATATTTCTGAGTGAATGAGAATCTGCAAAAGGGTTTTTTTGTACTTTTTGTTTTTTAACTGATACTATTTGAATTTCCATAAGTATTAGACCTAGATACATAAAATTCAACATTAACAGTCCTGAGTGGACAAGAATCTATAAGAGGGAAATTTGAGGTACATTTTTGTTTTTTAACTGGTGGTTTTTGAATTTCCGTTAGAATTGGCCATAGAAGCATGAAATTGAACATCCAATGTCCTGAGTGAATGAGAATCTGAAAGAAGGCCTTTTTGAACTTTTTGTTCTTTACCTGGTACTTTTTGAATTTCCGTTAAAATTGGACCTATAAACAGAATATTAAACTTACAAGTTCCCAAGTGAATGAGAATCTGTAAGAGTGGTCTTTTGGTACTTTTTCGTACTGTTAAAGCCTAGAAACATAAACTTTGGCGTAAAAATATGTCCAAGAAAGAAAAGGAGACGCTAACGAAGTAGCGGGTTAAATGCTAGTTTTAGATAAGTTTAAAAAGTCTCACTAAAAGTCGTAGACTGCGGTCAAATTGCGACTTAAGTCGATGACCGGTAACCCTGAGTATGTGTCACAAGTTTCCGTTATGCAGTGCCAGGCTTGAGCCCTGAACTTGTGTTTGTGTAGTGTATGGTCGGCATTAGCGAATAGTACTACTGAAATCATATAATCGAATTAATTTCATTAACTAGGGAGTCCAAGAAGCTCTCTTAATATAATTGTATTGTATGTACACGCAGAGAAAAAAAAATGGTTGAAGTATGGTAAAAAGATCATATGATGGTCCCCGCAATGGCAACAGTCAAATCATTGTTGTTTTAAACATTACCTTTCTCACGATTAATAATTTTGTGTTTATATTTTAATTAAGTGTTTACCTCCCTTGAAACTTCAAATATGGTTAGATTCAACAATATATTGTTTTGACAAAATAAAACTACATTTATACACTTAAACAAATAATGGTTACTCTAACTATATTATTAACCCCGCAACCATATTATCGCTAAATTTCTCCATCCAAAATCAATAACCATATTATGGTTGTCTCCAAAACATGTTATGGCTAATAAAAATAAAAACAATAAAACATTTGAAATTATAATATTTTAAAACATTGTAAAGGGTGGTTAGATTTTAAGGGCCGATGTTGATTTTGAATAAAACACAAAGTATTTAGGAAGTTATTGTCATTTCTTTTTATTATGATTAAATTGGTATGGTTCAATTATGTATGGAACAAAATATAGGCCAAATGACCGCCGCGACCTTGGCGGCACACCTCCATGGTCCAAATTTTCGATGGCCCTGCGGGATAATTAAGGTTGTATGCCGTTAAAGTGCCAAACTATCTCATCCTTTAGCTCTTGAATTGTTGCTGGCTAATCGACGTACACCTTTTCTTTCAAATAAACCCAAAGAAAGAAGTCCAACGGTGTCGAGTAACATGACCTTGGCGGCCAATTAACATCGCAACGACGTGAGAAAACACGGTCATTGAATTTGTCGCTCAAAAGAGCCATTGTTTTGTTAGCTGTGTGGCATGTGGCACCGTCCTGTTGAAGCCACATGTCGTCCACATCCATATCCTAAAATTCGGGCAAAAAAAAGTTCGTTATCATCTTACGATAGCGAACACCATTCCCAGTAACTGCCTGACTGGCCTCATTTTGGAAAAAATAAGGCACGATGTTGCCGCCAGCCCAAAAACTGCACCAAACAGTCACTCTTTGTGGGTGCATTGGTTTTTCGACAATCACTCTTGGATTATCATTCGCCCAAATGCGGCAATTCTGCTTATTGACGAATCCACTAAGGTAAAAATGTGCCTCATCACTGAAGATGATTTTCACGATATGAAATAGCCTAAAATGGAGAAATTTCAAATGAAATGCCGAAAAAATCTTGACGTTTAGATGTGGTTCACATTCAACTTCGGCCCTTGAAATTTAACCACCCTTTATGCTTGATTTTAAATTATAATAATATATTAAAAGAAACCAAATTATGGTTGTTTTGCTCTATACAATAGTTGAATGCTTTCAAATTCATACCTGCTTGGTTTGCTTAACATTCCCAATCACAATATTTAAATTACTGAATAAAATACATCAAATTTGCAGTAAAACAGAATGAAGGCTAATGAAGGTCGTCACAGGCTGGAACATGAAATAAAAGTGGGGTTGCTTATAAAAGGGGAACATAACAAGTAACGGGAATAAAAAACGAAATAAAATTAAAATTTGACATTTAATAACAAAAGTGGTAAAATGGCTAAAATAATCACCATAATATGGTTAACATTGAACATATAGTTGTCTGAATCCTGTAAAATGTTGGTCATATTATGGGTAATTTTGAACATAAAATGGTTAATTTTGAACAAATTATTGTTAATTCTGATGGTTAATTTTGACAATATTATGGTTGAGTTCGGGGAAATTATTGCTAATTTTAACTATATTATGCTCATAGTTTACCATAATATGGTAACCTGAAACATAAGCATTGTTAAGATCCAAGCACAGTATGTTGCTCTTACAATATGGTTAACTCCAAGCATATTTTTTTCGTATTTGATTTGTAGATGTCGTATTAACCAAGACATGATCGGCAACCATTTCATAGGTTGACGTTGGAAATAATATGATTGAAGTCAATATAACATATTTTAAAAGTTTTCATGAGAAAAAGTTTTTTTTAGCCCTGACAATGAAGTAATATATTTTATTTTTACGTGAACTATATCTTCTTACTGGTATTTTATTTACCATGGCTAACGTCCTGTAAAAATTTTGCCTAAATAAGGGCAAAGCTATGTACGGAAAATAATCTTATAAAATTTTCTTTTAATCTGCCAATGTGCTAAAAATTATCTGCTAACATTTAATTTAAATCTTTATATATATGTTTATAAAGCAACTTTTTAATATAACTATTCATGAATTTGCTATTCCTGTTCATGTGCAAAAAATATTTGCTTGTATTGTTGCTCTTGTTTGTTATAACCCTCGAATTGTTTATTATAAAATAACATTTAAAGGAAATAAAAATTGTTGTCAAAATGCTTTACGAAATATCCTTCTCAACACTGGGATTTTATATCAAGGATTTCCTTTTTTGAAGTGAATTGTCGTTTGTTTCGTCCGAGAATATTTTATTTGGTTAACCATGCATACTTTTTGAGCAAAAGTAGTGCAAAAAAAACTTGTGCAAAAAACATTATCAAAAAAATGGATTGGGAAGGTCAACAAAAAAAAGTTGTACTTTTTCTATTATGTAAAATAATTTTCTTTTTACCAATCATAAAAATGGTCGTAAGGATGATGTTTATTTACTCAAAGTAAACCAAATACATGGATGGACAAGTTTTATGTAAGTTAATTTTTATTTGTTTAACAAACTAAATAAAAAAGAAATAAACACAATTTTTTCATTTGACTATAAAAAAAGAGTTGTAAAATATTGTCAATAATGTGGAAAATTTTATTTAACAAAACAAAAAAAAAATTAGATGTAAAAAGTAAAATTGTTATTCTTGAGCGTGGCAAATCTTTGATACACTTAACATATATCTATAAAACTGTAGGCCATAATTGAGAGTTATTCTAAGTATTCCAGGGCAATTTCATAAAAAGTTCCGATCCTTCTAAAATTCAATATTCATATTTCTAGTCATATACAACCAATATGTGCAAAGTTTAATTAAAGTGTTAAAGTATTTTTCGGTAGTGAATAGAACATAGCTCATATAAAAAAATTATAAGCCGATCTCCCCAAGATTTAATATTATTATAGTTACATTTAACAAATTTGTTAAAACTTTATGGTTATATTGCTTTTCGTAGTGATCTAACTTGTATTAAAATATTTTTCGGACTTTATATAGAATATATAGTAATTTGTAGATTTATATAAAATGTTGTACAGTGATATCTCTCATAACGAACACATTTCTTAAGCGGACACCCTATTTCGATAGACACTGTTTAGAGACTATTTTCCCTGTACGGACACATTTGAATGGTCCTACACAGTGCTCTATCCCGTAGGCAAAACTAAATATTAAAAAAGTGGTAAGAATATTTATGTAAAATTACTTTTTGCAAAGCTAACAAATAACCTTAATTAGATTTGTAAGTAGAAAACATCATTATTACTTTATATTTAAAGTGGAGGGCACCAAAGACAAACGATATTTGAGCTTAACTGTTCTATAATAAAAAAAACGACTTTTACCTGTTTTATTGAAATAATTGCCAAAACATAATTTCTTAATTTTTTTCAAACTTAGTTGTTTTGTTATCCACTTAACTAGATAATTTTATGGCATTATTTTTTTTTATATAATTTCCGGCATATGTCCGCCGCTGTTCCGACTTATATGGTCCATTCGATTAGTCCAATTTCTAACTACTTTTTCCAATAAATCTGACAGTATGACATCAATGGTGGCTTGAATATTGGCTTTCAATGCTTCAACAATTGCTAGTTTGTCAGCATAACCCCATGACTTAACACAACCCCATAACAAGTAATTGAAAGACGTTAAATCGCACGAATAGCCACACTTCTGGAAATAATGTTGTCACCAAATTGATTTTGCAAAAAAACAAAATCGATTATTTAGCACGATTATTTACTCAGCATGGCTCGAAAGCGCTCGCAATTCACCATTACTGCAGCTCCTTGCTCATTTCTAAAGATCGTGTAAGCAGCACCAAACCTCAATCTAATAATTCGTTATCGGATGCATAAGCTGTAATGTCCGTTTCTAGAGTATCTATGGAATACTTCGCTAAGCCAGGAAAGAGAATTCTATCTTAAACTAGATTTTTTCTGATTACCAAGTGTTCGTAGTAAAAAGGAATGCGGAGAGAAAACTATATATAATAACCGAACCATTGGGAGCCATTAATTTGCCACTAGTGGCCAGTCGGGCGGCGGGGTTCTTGTGTTTAAGGTCCCTTTTACTTTTCGACATTCATAAATAATTATTGTGGACTCCCTAAACTACAACAAATAAGGAAAAAATAAGTGGACTTTAAACAATAAAAGATAATTAATTTGATCGAAATTATTTTTCATATCTCCTAGATTTTATGGAGATATAATGCCTCACGACCCACCCTTCCTTGATATTATTGGGCAAAGTTAAAAGATCCCTAAAATGTTCCACACACTTACACTCTCGCCGCGAGAAACATCCGGTACGGTGAAATATCTGGAAGGGATATTCACATTATTACCGATAGCTAGGCGGCGATAAGATCCCTGGAGAATGTGTTCATCACATCGATAATTGTCCGAGAATGCCGGATGTCTCTGGAGGAGATAGCGAGACATTCACTGGTCACCCTTAATTGGGTCCCCGGACAGGGGGTCATACATGGGAACTGCATGGCGGATTCGTTGGCGCATGCAGGTACCACCTTGAATCGGGACGGTTCCACATATTATGTAGGTGCTTCACTCCCAAGGTGTAAGCAACTTATAGCGCACAAGTTTCATCTTATCGCCATTCAGAGGTGGCACGATGAAACCACCTGTGAGGAAACCAGGAAAATTTGGCCTATCATAGATGGAAAAAGGACACGGCGGGTTTTACAGCTGTCCAACCATCATCTAAGAAACCTAATTGCGGTTATAACTGGCCACTGGCCCATTGGAAGGCACGCCCAGAGGCTGGGGCTCCCTTATAATGACTTGTGTAGAAGTTGCGGCGATGAAGAGGAGGAAGAGTCAACGGAACATCTTCTCTGTAACTGCCCGGCTTTCGGAGACTTAAGACTCAAAATGTTTGGTCGAAGAGCCCTTGGGGACAAAACCTGTCTCTCTGCATGCAGCCAACCGGTCGATTCAATAAAGGAGTGGATTCTGTTTACATCAACATCAGAGAGACAGGTTTTGTCCCCAAGGGCTCTTCGACCAAACATTTTGAGTCTTAAGTCTCCGAAAGCCGGGCAGTTACAGAGAAGATGTTCCGTTGACTCTTCCTCCTCTTCATCGCCGCAACTTCTGCATGGGAATACTAGCAGCCAGATTTCATAGGACCCATGGGAGACGGCGTGATATGATAACACAACGGGAACTAACTAATGGACCCACGTGAGCTGTGCTTGATCACGGCTGCCAATGGAACCTAACCTAACCTACACTCTCACACAACGAAAACATTAACAAACTATTTAGAGTTCCATGATAAAGTTCAGCATTTATTTAGATTATTAAAATATTCTTTAATACTAACCATATTCACTTACAACAATTAATATAAATATGATGAATTACAACTCGTGAGGAAATATTTAATTCAAGAATAGATATCGATAAATATATCTATTAATTTCGATTCATTCGATAAATAAACAAAGAAAATTGAGATATGTGAAAAACTACTAATTGATTTTAATTTTAATTCATGCGAGGAGTACCAATATAATTTAACTATAGTGTAAATAAAACACGATTATTAGATGCATCGATTAATGATCATTACCAAAATTTAAAAAAAAATCTTTGCAAATAAGAAGGTATTTTGCTTATTCTAAATGCAATTAATATCGACATCTAAAACTAGACTGACGGCGTTAACTAAACATTCGTTCGATTGCCTGACTTGTTCATTGTTGTTGTTACTTTTGATATTAAATATAACTTTTTCCCTAGAATTGAATCTCAAAATCGTATGCAAAACAAAAATATATAGATAACAAATATAAATAGTACTCACCAATTTAGATAGTTATCTGGAGCTGTAGAATGTGGAGGCCTCGACAATCCGCTGCATATTCTGAGGTTTATTAAGGTTGGAAGTAAAAAATTTTGTTTTGCATATAAGTTGATTCCATAGGGGGCTTAAATTAATTATCTGTACCTTAACTTAAATAGATACATATTATAATAATGTGTTTTAGCTGTGGTATAATAGGCATAATTAGTTAAGTTTATTCAAATCATAGTTATTTAAAGTTTATAAATATTTTTGTTTTATTTTGTTATTGTTACAAAAACAGGTTTTAGCCGTATTTGCTTTAACACATACTTTAGACAAAGTTTCAGTTTTTCGAATCTATTAATTTATCAGTATGGTTGTTTTTTTCGTGATTTTGTTTATGCACTATGATTTAAAGATACTTAACACTTACGTGAGGTAGTTTTAATTTAAAAAAAATACTTTTACACTATTTTCTGTAATTAGCCGTATTTTATGGAAATACATTTGGGTGTGTAAAGTCCAGCATGTTTTCCTTATATAATGTGGGAAAATTTTAATAAGAATTTAAAGCTAAATTCACAATGTTAATTGTAAGTGTGCGTCAATTTTGGAATTAAGGAACGGTTTGAATTTTATTTTCCACTTTCCACTTTTGATATGTTGTTTTTTTTTTGTTTTTATTAGCGTTGTAAAATATTGCGTTCATCACATACACTTCTTAATCATCTTATGAATTGTCACAAATAAAATGATTTTTTTGCTGAAATTGATTTTTCTTCTTCTTTCTCTATCTCTTCAAAACAATTGAACCACAAACTGGTTTAATATACGAAAATTTCTTGTGAGACAAATTGAAGGTGCAATACAACGCTACAGTGGTGGCTAGAGGAACATGACCAACACTGTAAATGTAGCTTAAGAAAAGGCCTATTGGAAAGTATTTTTATTAATATCGATCGTAGATCAAATTGTAGACATATTGCCTGACTGTTTATAATATTTGCAGGAGATCTTAACTTAAGAAGTTAAAGTATTGTAGCATAAGGCTCGAATTTATCAAAAGTTTTGTATTTTGATGATCTGCTTTGAAATCTTTATGAGTTCAGTAGAAAGTAAAATTAGTTTACGATCCAAGGTATTGCAATACATTTTAAACCAAGTTACCTTAAGTATTGATTAATTACCATATATTTTATCCCGAAATTGTAGAATTATATAAAAAATATCCTGTAAGGATATTACGCACAACTTGGTTTAGTTAATATTTATAAGTTAATGTTTATTTTAGATTCGAAAAGAAAGAATAGAAAACCCACTCATTTGTTTCCTTTTTTTTTTTATTTAGAAAGTGTTCGGTAGCAATACTTAAATAATTGCATTCTTATGCAGTATATTTGCAATTTTCAATATTGGTAACTAGATGGCCACTGGTAAATGCAATAGTGTAAGCTAAATAACATCCACAAAAATTATGACCGTTAGAATTCAAGTAAGTTATCAAATTTGTACATTCAGGCAGGTGACAAGTTCTAGAGATATTTTACCGAAATGAAAATGACTAATAGTATATTACAAAGCTCCAAATATGGCAATTTTGCTTATTGACGTAGACATTTAACCAAAAATGAGCTTCGTAAAATGGACAAATGCTCTTTAAACTTTGCAAATAGATTTATTTTTGTTTTAAGTAAATTTCGACAATTGGAAGCATTGTTCTAGCGTTAAACGATTCATGGTGACTTGACAAGGCTTACTGAACAAAAATGTCAACATAGTTTGACATTCTCAGCTATCAAGCCATAGTTATCGATATCAAAAGCTCTCATGCAGCTAAAAAAAATACCTATTATAATAAGTCTGTGCGTTCTTATTAGATGGCATTTTAATTTTATGCTGCAGATGTTCCTCTTGTACTAGATAAAAACAGAACTCCCAATTATAAATCTTACCTCAAAAGTTTGGCGAAAATTCAACACTACGCTTTAAACTAGCCACGTTATTAGAAAGAGTTCTTATTTTTTTATCTAATACATAGTTCAAAAAATACCGTATGGTTTGTATGCATTTTTATCAAATACATTTGTTAAGAGTTACATATTGTGTTTCACATTATTTAAGTTATTATCGTAATACTATTTATTAGGTCATTCAGTATCATTATGTTATACCGCGGTCTAATAGCAGACCCATGTACTAATTAATAAATCCTTGAATCACACTATCGTTACTACAAGCGATTATCTATGACGACAAAAATCACGATTGTCGGATCGTTAAAAGTTAGTGAAACGCACCACAGGTGGACAAATTCTGCCTATATAAAACTATCTTACCATTGTGATGAAATTTAAGACATATATAGATCGATCTACATATAATAAAACTCACAGGTTTTATATTTTTTTCAAAACTTGGACCAATGACTAAAATAAGTTTACGTGCCATCGTTTAAAACAATATGTATACGGATTTAAAATTTTACTTTTTTAGATAGTCAAAAGCAGCTCTGGGCGGGCAACGCCGCAGGCCCTACTACTATACTATTTTTGAAAAATTGAACAAGCTTAAGTTAATAAATCGTGATTAATTTTTTATAATTGGATTTTTTATATGTATTATTGCATTTGTTCAATGAATAATTATAGTTTATAAGCCTTATTTAATCTGTTAAAAACACTTTCTTTTCCTTACAACTTAAAATAAAAGAACAATATTAATGTTAAACTGTTTCCACTTTTTCTGAGCAGTTTAGAGTTTTAATCTAGCAAAATTGGTTTAGTAGGAAAAGATGTATGAATTTACAATAACCACTCTAAAACACGCATAATTCTATTGTAAAACTGCATATAAATTGGTAGAGGAATACGCCGATTGTTTTTTAAAATTTGGCAAGAAATCACATTGCCGAATTGAATCGAAATCAGTCCATAATTTAGTATACTTCAGACTCAGACAACACTTTATTAAACCTTAAGCGGTAGTCAATAACGCTACTAAAAAATTAGTCTGTAATATTTTTATAAGATTAGAAAGCTCTCTGCCAAATTTTTTAAAGATCGGTATATAATTTATCAATGGCCCCATATTAAGAAAGTTCTCGAAAAACTCTTTCATACCATTAAACCGTAACGAATAATCATATTGTTTTCAAAGTTGGTCTAATTTCGATTTTTAATACTGGAAAAAATCCACCGAATTTCGTGATGATACGACCACAATTTCCCATTGGTCCAATATAAAAACTCCTCCTGAATATTACTCTAATGCAACTTAAACCGATACGAACTATGATATTTTTTTTTATTGGGTCCAGTTTAATTATAAATTTATATTTAGATATAAAATCATAAACCCATTATCTTATATATAAAGTCCACACCTAAAATATTCCTACTCATGGCAGAGAGTACTTAAGGTTCGCCACAGCCGATTTAGCACTTTAACTTGTTTTTAGGCTTCTGTGCATATGAAATTTAATATCATTTTAACTGAGTTTAAAATGCTTGTATAGTAATCTTTTGAAAAATTACTTTGATTTGAACAAGCAATTTAAAATTCAACTTAATGTTCCATAATTTGTAACATGCTAGTAAAGTCCTCCCATATTGTGTTTGTCTTTAATAGTCTTTTGTATTTCTAAAAACAATTAATGCCAAAATCACTTGCATTTTACACTTAGTAAGGCAAAAATCAATGTAGAGAAAGATTTAAACTAGGGCGTATTAAAAAAATTAAAAAAGCTTGATTTTGTAAATAGAAAAAGTTATTACGTAATAACCCTAAAGATGGGTGTATTTTTAATAAAAGAAATGTTTAACTTAGTTAAAGCTTAAAAAAAATAGTAAAATTTTATGTTTTACGGCCCACCCTAATGCATTTCGAAACTCAGTGATACAGTTTTTTTGTTGGCCCTTTATTTAATACCTTATTGCATGGAAAGTATGTTCATATGAATGATTTTTTTTCCAACGTCTGTTTTACCTGTACGATATTAAAAAATCAAACGATTTCTCAAAAAACCTTTTTTCTCCGTATTGTTTGCATTGTATCTGTGTTCTAAATACCAATTAGAACACAGAAATATGTGTGAATATATTTTGAAAATTTTCATTTCCATTATCTTTGATTTACTGCAGCACTTGTAAAATTATATTGAACTACAATACAATCATTGCAGAGGTTGTAATTTGTTCATTTGTTTGTTGTTTTTCCATGTTTATTGGGTCAAATAAAAACAAAACAGTTAATAACAGTTATCGTAACATTCGTGCCGGCTTCTAGAAAATATTGTTTCAACAGTCAGTTGCATGCATTCATGTGTTTGTTACTGTAAAACACAAACTTTATAATGGATTTGTTTAAAAATTTAATTTGTTTAACGAAAAGTGTTGAGTACACATTAAGGAGTAAAGTTGGTAATGTTAGGCTTGTGTTATACATATTTACATATGTATTTGTTGTTTTACAAGTAAATCAAACAATAGCCCTTTATACCAGCAACTGTTTGGCAGTTTTTAGAATTAGCAATTACAGTGCTCTTTTACTTAAATGTTACACAAATCTTTGAACTTTTGTGGTTGTTTTATATAAAACAAAAATTCAACATGAGAAAAAAAAATGTATACTTTAATTGAAATACGGAAATTTTTCTAGTGAAAATTATATTAATAGGTCGATTATGGATGACATATAAATTTATATATTAATATTTTATTTTATATTATTTTTTTATTTTATTTTATTTTATTTCATTTTATTTTATATTATTTTATTTTTATTTATCCCTGTTCTGTTACCTTGGTGAGAGCTTCTCGCATCGAAAAGATGTGAAGCAAACTATTTTCATTTTGACTCATGTCAAAACTTATCAGAAGATATTACGTCGTTACGTTATAAATGGGCACGTTCATAAGGCGTAACTGTTGTGTAACCGTTTAGTGTTTGTCTTAGAAACGCATAGTTGAGCACTTCCGCTCAACACACCTAAAGTCAACATGTTGTGCTCAACCTCAACCTTTATTTTTTTTCAATTGTTTATGTTTATCAGCTGTTAATTTTGCATTATACTCATAATGCCGTTTCTAAGACGAAAATGTTCGGCTCAACAGTTGTCAACAGTTTTCTAGCAGTTGAGCTCAACAGCTACGTCTTATAAACGTACCCAATGTCATAATATTTTGCTCGAAGCTGTTGTAAAAATTAACTTAAATTGAAAAATTTTCAACGACGCACAGTGTGGCAAATTTAAAAATAGGTTCCTTTTTTACCCTTATTTTGGTATATTAGTTTGTATAGTAGGTTGAGGCGGAATGTAGTTATGATGTCTAGAAAATTGATAGTTATTTTCTTAAGAATAATCAGCCTTAATTTGAGTAAGAAATTTTTTTGGAATTTGTATATGAAATTTATAACAAAAAATTCAGTGTTTATTGTATTGTATAACAAAAAAGGGTTTCTGAGTCCATCTTTTTGTTGAATTAAAAAAAAATTGAAATTAAATGTTTAATTTTCTTAGAAAAGTTAATTATTAGAAATATTTTATTTTCCATTAAAATATTATAAATAATGATAATAGTATTAATGAGATATAATAATATAAAAATAATAATAGTAATACATAAAAATATAAATAATTACAACACATTAATTATTATTTTTAATCAAAGTAATATTAACGTCTAAATATTCTTGATTTTCATCTTCAAGAAGCTGCATGGCTTACTTGTCGAGTTCGATTTAGGTTGAACTTATAACGAATGATAGATATATGTGTATCTGAAGTCCAAAGCAAAATATTAAAAAGATCTTCATTCGTATTGCATCTGGACATTTTGCTTGTTTTGTGCTTGCGGAAGTATCTGTTGTCCTTGTTTCATTTTTCTTGAGATTCCTCTGACAAATCTCCATGATTTTCTCACCATGAAATTAGAGCTTATGAACTATTGAAGGCACGTATCTCCATCCATATATGTTTTTTAAATATTATTTTTGTTGTTAATAATTTTCAAAATTATTTAAAACATTTAATAACGTCATTTAGTACGCAGCTCCACAGGTGGCTTAAAACCGTTACTTACTGTTTCGCACATTTCTTTTTTACACAGGTAGGGTAATAATTACATAGTGTCAGATTAATAATTTAAATAAAAAATCTCTACGAGCAATTATTAAGAACCCAAAACTTTTATGACTGACAAACGGGTTTCTTACTCATTTGTACCTCTGCAAGATGAGCAAAAACAGAAAAAGGCGAAATTTAAAAAAAAAAATAACAAAAAATGGCGCAAAAACACGCAACGTTTTTTTTTAGTCTAAAAGTACAGATTTCCAATTCTATCGTGATGTATAACATTTTTAGGATCGCGACTACTTTTAATTTTTTTTTTACAGAAAAGTGAACAAAAAAATTGGTCTTTTTAAATTTCGAACTAATTGTTTTATAATAAAAATTTAAATTTAAATTAGCTGTTTATAAATTCAATAAAAACGTATGCAATTTAGTCAACTTAACTGACGTTAACAGTGTCTCAAACCCACAAATCTCAAGTAATCGACTGACTCACTATACGAAGCAGAATTTTGTTGCCTGTCGAGCTGCGTACTTAAATGTATACACTTCTTAAATTTCATTCATTGTCTAATGTCCGGCTAGATTGGCAAAAACCCCTATGTGCGCTGTATCTCTATGTCAGTAAAGTGCCTTTCGGGAATGGGAGTTATATGAGAGATATGATCCAATATGGACCAATTGTAATAAAATTAAGTGTAATATTTGATGTTTATATAAGAGATCTATGGCTTAATTTGATCATTATATCTTTATATTTGCTGGGCATTTATTAGCGTTTAATTGGTTTCAGGAAGGTAATTTGTATGGGAGGTATCCGAAAAAGTGGATTGACTTAAGTCCAAGTCATCAAGTTTTGTTCTTGTTAAAAAAAATTACTGTATACAAAATTTCATAGAATTCTGTCGAAAATTGCGACCTGTAATTTGTTTACAATAATGCATATAAAATATACAACTTTTATGGTGATATAGATTATAGAGATCAGCCTTGAGCCAGAAAAATTGATCAAGCTCCAAACGAGCAAAAAAAAAAATAAAAGCCAACCGAAATGGGTAAGTAAATAAAGGAGAGGGTACGTTCTTTAAAATGGTACTATGTTTTTCTACGAAGTATAAGGAATTCCCTAAGGTTGTAATCCATCAAACCATAAATTTATGTAAAATTTAACACATTTTTAAATTTGATATGACAACGATTTCAAAAGCGGTGAAAACATACATCTCCATGTTTATTAAAACTAAGAATCCATTTTAACTAAGACTGTTTATTTCATAAAACTCCCTTTTGAAAGGAAGAAGTTATAAGCGGTTGAATTTTCAAAATTTATTACAAAATCATACTTTCAGTCAGAAAATAAAAAGGTGCATATTGAATCACCCTGTTTGTAAAGAAAATTTTTACGAAGAGATCTGAATTTTTGGCTTCTGAGGGTCTCAGGTGTTTACTTTAATATGAGTATTGAAAACCAAAAATCGGCGGCAAAATAAAAAAAACAGACTTTTGGCCGTTATTTCAAAAATAGCAACAATGTGCGACAGCGGCGAAAATACAACCGGAGGCTATACCAAATAATGTAAAGTGTAACTTTAATGTTTGTTGTTTAAAACATAGTTTTAAAAATATTCGTATATTGTTAGAAGCAAAAGTTAAACAATGAAAAAGGAACAAAATACTTACCTCTTCCGTTTTATTATTCATTACATTTTGTATTTTTAATATATTTTTTAGAGTTAAAATTTTTTCTCACCCCGTTTTTATTCATTAATTTGAGAATGTCTAATATTTCACCCGAAATAAGACGGTTATGCTAATAAATTTCATCATGACTTGAGACTCGGTATACATCTAGATCGGCGTTTAACGTGGAAATTGCACATAGAAGCAAAATTAACTCAAATGAAACTAAAAGCAATTCAAATTAATTGGCTCATTGGAAGAAATGCTGTTCTTAGTCTCGACTGCAAACTTATACTTTGCAACTCTATCTTAAAGCCAATCTGGTGCTACGGTATTCAAATATCCGGCACTGCCTCGGCCTCTAATATCGAAAAAATTCAAAGGCGCCAAAATATACTTCTTCGAATAATCACTCAAATATTCAAAAGGATCTCAATATGCCATTAGTTACAACTATGATGACGAAATATCTAGTAAAATATTTAAAAATGCTTGAGCTGCACCCAAATCCACTAGCTCGAAATATTTTAAATTATGGCGGCCAATCTACGTAACGCTCTGATTTTTTCTGGCTCTAGTCAACAGTCTGCGTTTGTTGTGTGTGGTCATTCGTTGTGGTTCGATGCTTAAAAGTAAGTTTATTTGTAAAATTCCTGAAACTCACTCGTCGCTTCGACGAAGAATACCATTTAATGTAACGAAAAGGCTGATTATTCCTACATTGCAAACTAATTAAAGAAGAAAAATACAAGATGCTTTTGGACCCTGAAATTCCAGAAACACCAGCAAATTCAAAAAACTTGCAACAAAAGAAGCAATTGTAAGCTTTTCCTCACAAAAAAGCGTCGAATGGCAAAAAGTGCTTGTTGCAATTTCTCCAAAAAAAATATGTGGCGAGCATAAGATTTAAGCTTGTAGTTCATATGCAACCTTAATGCAAAATGGTTTCCCTTTTCTATTTTTGTCATACTAAGTGTAATACATTTTTTTAAAAATAAGCTTAATTTCCGTTCCTTTTTTAAAAGTATCCGTGAAGCAAAGTCACACAGAAAGAAGTTTTTTATCAATTAAAAAAATGGTTTAACCTTTATGTCAACAGCTACATACCTGGGTATGTTTTGAATTTTAAAAACGCTGTATGTCTGAAAGTGACTTTTATATCGCTCTGAAATTTCATGATATCCTCACTTGCAGTGTTTTCTAACATATTCTGATGTTTGAATAAAATTGGACTAAGCAGACCATGGATGTGGTCATTTTTTAATTCCTATCCCTTACGTCAACAACTGCATACCCGGGTATGTTTTGAATATTAATAACGCTGTATCTCTGAAAGTGGCTTTCATATCGCTTTTAAATTTCATGATATACCCACTAGAAGTGTTTTCTAACTAATTCTAAGGTTTGAACAAAATTGGACAAACCAGACCATGTACATCGGCTTTTTTTCATCCCTACCATACCCGGGTATGTATATGAAAAAATTAAAATAAAGTAATATTGCAAGTTTATTTCATAATATATAGGGTTTTATAAGTCTGCTAAAACTACCGCTATTTTTAGCATTCCTGCACTAAAACAAATCAAAGTGGGAGAAACACAAAAAAAAAATACAAATAAAACAAAAAAAACAACAAAACATGTGAATTCCCATATAAAATGCGCTTGCATACCCGGGTATGCATACTGTTGACGTAAGTATAACTTTTCTGCTGTTGACATAAAGGTTAAAAAGTATTTAAATATAATTAATGTGATGATTGAATTAATTATTTTTTTAGTTGAAAGAATATTAAAAATAAAGTTCTGATTTAATTAATATTTAAGTTATTTTGAAATAAATTTTGAATTAAAATATTAATTAAATATGTATCAGAAAATATTAATTGACTTTTTTTGTTAAAAATAAAATAATTTAAACTTGTAGAATTGTTGTTGGGAATTATCAATATTTAATTAAATCAATTAACACATTGTTTGAAATGGCAAAGTTTTTTGAACATTTTTTTAATTAAAATAAAAAATATCATTTATTGAAAAATATATTCCAAATTTTACAATTTTACGTAATCAATATAATAGTTTTGTTAATAGGATCAAAATCAACAACTTGTTTGCTTGATATTATGAATTTGGTATACATTTGTTGATTAGAGACAATTTTTATTTTTTCTGTGAATATTTTATGATAATTTTTATTACATTAAAAATAAAATAAATAAAACAAAATTTATGAAAATGTTTATCATTATCATTTAAAACAGCTTTAGGTAGATAATAAATGCGTTTCCTTTAACAAAATATGCATGGTTACGTAATTATGTAAAAGTAAATATGATGTTCGACGAAGTTAACCAACAAAGGTGTAAATTTAAGTGTACCAGGGTCAAGAGATACTGCAGCACTCACCTAATCAGAAGAGCGATAAACATCTACATGTGTGAACAGAAACCGTGATGACGAAGTTTTATGTCTGGTACTGGCATGACATAATATAAAGTATTAAGATAAGATTTGATTACCTATTGTTAGTTCATATTTAAAATATGAAGATTCAATTAATAAATACTGAGAAAAAATTTACTTGAGAAGGATATGTCCGATTTGGATAAGCAAAAGATTCGATATGAAATTCGCTTTAGGTCGGTTTAAAATAGTTTAAAAAAAATAGACGTGATAGAAAAAACTGAAAACGGATTATATTTTTTATACAACTTTTTTTGTCGACCAGTGTTATCGAAAAGCCTACATAGGCAAAACGATAACATACTAAAAGTTCCGTAGATTTATTTTTTCGGTGACCAGGAAGAAAGAGTAATCGTGGCATCTGCTAAGAGATAATTGAGATGCAGCTCAAATCTGCTAGAATAATCTGTTCTACTAGGAAACGAATTTTCGCATTTACAAAGATGACTTACTACAACGTGACTTATTTAGTTTTAGGCGTAACCGAGTTATTACAGAAATGGGTTTTCCAAAGACCCCAGATATGCTGGGGATGAAGTTGTTTTAAACTTGTATTACTTATATTACATTGGTTACGAAATTCAGCCAGATCAGTTCACAAGAGTGGCTGTGATATAAAGACTGTCCCTAATTTGTACCCACAATTCTCAAATTTTTGGCAAACATAGTAAAATGCTAGAAGCGAAAACCCACCAATACAAATATGTTCCCGGGTATACGAAGTTTGTCATTCCATGTGAAACTTTTTTACTAGTCATCTCATTCCCCATACGGTGTAAATATTCTGGGTCCTTGAAAAAATCCAAGGGCCATTATTACAATTTTCCGATAGTTAAAAATGGGATTTCCTTCCACGTATAGAACGTTTTTTACCAGTACAACTTTGCTTTAAACTAAATTGAGCAATAAATTAAAGGTAAGTTTATCCTACCCGGTAGGTAAAAGTTAAGTTGAAATAATAAATAATTTGTTATATGATTGATAAAATGTTACTTTTAACTAACAGGTTATAATGGCCCTAAGTCGATTTAACCATGTCCGTATATGTGTTGGTGTCGAATTGTTTCTAGTTATCCGAAGCAGTTTGGGATGGAAATCCAGCAATATCGGTTCAATAGGATAAAAGTTACAAATCCAAATTTGGAACACCCACCTTAAAACGTTGATAGTTGATTTACAAAAACTAATATAAATGGTTGCCGAATCCACAGATCGATATAAAATATTGCACAAATTCGTTTTATATAACTGCAAGTAATACAATATTTGGTGAAGATCGGTCCATATCGGTAAAAAAAAATTGGCAGAGACCAGGTAAGAGATAAAAGGGCAGTGAAAATATTTTTGCTAATTAAGCTTTTATATAGTTATTGTTGACAAAGATCAATAGTCCATGAATTATATACAATAAGAGTGAATATTCCTTTTGGTGGTGTGGTGCGAGGTCGAGAATCAGGATTGGTTACGCCAGGGATCTGTAAAGATTCAAAAGAGAACCAAAATTCAACTAAGCTGACAATTGCCTGCTAATTATAGAGAGGCCGTTGGGAGATATCAGGGGAGTTGTAAATTCCCTTCTGTATGTAGAGTTACTTCCATGGAGTTCTTCGGAACAAAGAAATGGTCGTGGCTCGATTGAGCATAACAGTACTTCTCTGTTTGCGTTGATATTCTTTCATTGAAAAGCTATGATGGCATGTGTTTGATGCATAGCACAAAGATGCGGCAACATCTGAAATGACATGGCTCTTGAAGGTTTCGGCTTTACTGAGTCCGGGGAGTTTACCAAAGCTTTTTTTTTTTTTTTTATTATTATTATTCTTACACTAAATCCAGCGAAGCTTTTTGCTTGTCTGCAGGAGACCAGAGTCTCTGGCGGGAATCGAACCCGCAACCCCGGTACTGAGAGACTAGCTCACTATCAGCTAGCCTACCGGGGCTCCCTTACAAAAGTCATTTGATACAACGGGAAGTCATACAGCCCCCAGATAACAACACTGGCATGACTGTATGGTAAGGGCTCTGTTAATGATCCTCAATTGGGGTGCTTTCAGAGTGCACGTAGTGGTTGTGGTGGTCCGAATGAGAACGCTTGATCTTAGGATCGTTGTTGTTATCTTGCTAAGAAACAGATTAGTAGAAGCTAACTGTGGAGGTTAGATAGCTCCAAATCCTAAGCAAGGGGGGCATACATTTTTCGATTTATAACAAAATTATAACCTGTCTTATGAATAGTATACCGTCATACACAGGAGCTCTTGTACTGAGCATCAGATCCACTATGGCAGGGCCTAATGGTAGCTACTCACATAAATCAAAACCATATATGTAGGAAGCAGTGTTTAACTTAACAATTAGTGTGAATGGTACCCAACTCTTGATATATTGGTTTACAGAAAATTTTAAGTCTTATTAAATATTTTGGTAATTTCCTAATTTAAAGTTTTATTTTACTTCGAATACTTGTACTCGTTTAAGTAGAAATAGGAAAATAAATGGAAATTATAATAAAATTTAACATAAAAAAAGAAATATAAGCTGGGAATTTTTAGTTCTCATGTTGAGTATCATTTTTATATTAATTCAAATGTGTATTCAAATTAAATTATAAATCATAAAGCTTTCGTACTTTAATCGATTCCTTCAATATTTTCCAGGAATATTTTTTTATGCACTATCAGAATTTTAGTTTGTTTATTTTTGTTACGAAGCTTATCATTTGGCTAGCAGTGAAGTAAATTGTACACAAAATTTATACAACTATTAGATACCAGCTAAATGTTATGCATTTTCTGGCCCTCTACGGCCTTCAGAATTATACAAACGAAAATTCTGATATTGCATAGAAAATATTCCTGGAAAATATTGAAGCAATAAGAATTTTAATTTTTACTTATTTAAAAAAAGAAACAAATCATATAAAATTGTTTCGCACTAAATAAAATATTTGTATACATTTATGTTTAAAATTGAATTACCCAGTTGGCCACGTCTTTAAGACATTCTTGAAGACAGATGCACGACAATGTTAATTCCTGCACGACATGTTAGGGATAGCCAGAACAAATCGTCAACGACATTTTCGAACAAGTGCCGCGAGAATCGTGGACGACACAAAGAAAGACATTGTCGCTCTTCATGTCATTCATTCAATCGAAAGTTACGTCAATGGCGCTTATTTTGTCGGTCATGTTGTCGTGGATAGATTTCTATAAGGGACAACTTACAAGATACTGTCACTCACACTATCGTTTATAGGTGTTGATATAGTCAGTTAACAAGACAATATCGTTCATGTTTTCGTGGATAGGCTTGTGTAAATACAATTTGGAAGACAATGTCGGTCATTTCGATTATTTTTTCGTCCACGAGATTTTCCTCAAAATTGTCTTCCAGAAATCCTAAGTGATAGAGGACATGCCGTGCATAAATAATTGACGATAATGTCGTCGACGCCATTAGTAATTTTACAAAATTAAGGCCCTTATCACGTAAAACGCAACGCAACGCCAATAAATTACTTTGACAGCAAAAACAATGTCATAAATAATTTGTAATTTTGCTGTTGCTTTCTACAGAAATTTACATTGCGTTTTAAAATTTCAAACGTTGCATAGCTTGAGGCGTTGTAATTTTTAAAACGGTACATGATTTTCTGTAGAAAGTAACAACAAAATTACAAAATATTTATGACATTGTTTGTGCTTTCATTGTAATTCCTTGGCGTTGCGTTGCGTTTTACGTGATTAGGACCTTAGTTAGAACAAGTAAGATTATTTTATTCGGCTGTGCCGAATCATTGATATCACTCAACGACTGTTAGAATATTTCAGGAGTAGTCTCTATATGGAGTTTATAAGTCACCAACCAATATTTATAAAAATTGAAAAAAAAAATGCACGGTGTAAAGCTGCTACGGTTTAAGATGAATTGAAATGATTTTCTGGATTGGTTTTGTGAGGCGTATGACAAATTATGCAGCTATGCTTCTAATTCTATAAAAAACGAAATTCCAAACAAAACAAGCCATAAATGATTAAAATCTGTTTGCAACTTTTGATTTTATTCACAAAAGTCGACAAATTTTAATTGCTGGACTTAAATTTCAAACTGCTTAAGAGAACTAGAGACAATTTGATACCAAAATTGTTCTTTTCTTTTGAGTCGTTCGAAAGTGAGCGTGATTTCAACAGACGTACACATGGGCTGACGGACAGACGTAAAAACAGCGGGACAAGTATGAATCAACTGAGAATTACTCAAGTACATAAAATATTTATATACTTTATGGGGTCTTAGATGTATATTAAAAAACGTTTTACACAGAATGACAAATTTGCAATAGTAGCGGAGGGTATAATAATGCTAAGTTAGTGTAAATTAACTTCTTTATCTGGGAATTTTTTAACGATATCTTAAGATTTTGGGGGTGTATTAAAAAATTACACAATGATCTACTGAACAGGCTGTATGATTAACGCCATATATTTTTTTTATTCTGTCAAATATTGTAATTTCACACAACTTGTGCAAAAAATTTTGCACTGACGATTAAAATAGAATTTGATGGTGATAATAATGCAAAATAACACATTAAACGTTATAAAGATAATTTAATGCTATTCCATGGAATTATGAATTTTAAATAACGTTTTAAATTCATTTTTGTTATGCAGTTATAGTTTAGTTTTAACATATACACCAAAGCAAATTTTAATTTCCAATATTAAATGAAGCGTTAACCTACTTTAAGAATTATTAAACTTTACAGAAATACATATTTATATAGAACACATTTTCTATATGTAGATATATAGTTAAACAAACATACGTACATATATGATTTTTAAAAAAATTATAATTTTATACAGCAAAAACATAATAGCATACAATCGCATACACATACAAAAATCAAGCATACTTCAATATAAACAGTAAAATGTATGTTTGTATGAGTGTGAATTGCGTTGTTTGCCCAAAATAATGTCGCCATTGAGGCTTATGGCATTAAGCCAAATATAAAGTAAAAGCACATTAGTAGGAATATAAGGATTTTTACACACAATACAAACACACACATTGTACATTCGCACACTTACATTGAAGCATATATATTTACATATGTATATAAATACGTTAGTATATAGTTGTTTCATATGAATATACATATTTATAAATTTAACGTATCAAAAACTATACATACACTTAATATAGCGCCAATCTAATAAGTAACTTTATTATCAGATGTTATAGTAAAAACTTTAAGTAATCAAAACACAAAGAATTTTAAAATTCTAAATGGCTCAGTACGAAAATATGTATGTACACAAATGTAGGACAACCTTCTTTACGTTTAAACCTAAACCTCACCTGTGACTTTACATTCATAATATTTAAAAACTTAGTTTTACTAACTTTATATATATTAAATTAAATGTTTAAATACACCGAGTTTTTGATGCTGAAACGTGGAGAGCTATTACTCCTATATTGTGGTTGATGTTCATTTTAATTAAACATTCCATGATGATGATATTCAATGAATATCGAAATATTGGAAACAAATAAGAAAATTTTCATATTATTTCAAAGTTGCTTATATTTAAACGGCGACATATAATGCGCGTCATCAGGTTTGCGCCCCCGCTATGAGCTTATTATATTGGCTCTTTTTGGTGTTATTAATATATTTTGTTGTTATTAATAATATATATATGTTTTTGTTATTAATATATTAATACTTGTTGGTGTTTCATTCTACTCATCACTGTATGCACTGAATCTGGTAGAGAAATCATGTGCCAGAAATATATCGTTATATAGTTTTTTCAATTTTATTTAATTTTCGATGAAAAAGGGAAAATAGTTTTACGACATCAGGTTAGCGCCTGCAACTTCTTTTAAGTTTTTCTGAAAGATTAGAAGGCGTATCGACAACAAATTTCTTTTTCTGATAAAGCTGTCTAGCATTATCAACAGGAAAACCTAAATATGCAATTGCATGTTTTTCCTTGTACAACCAATGAAGGCAGAAACACTATATTTATCCGTTTTAGAGCTTTTTATGAATTTTGGCATGGATTTGTTAGTGTATATTTCACCCTTTTTGTTAGTATTTGTTTGCATAATTTAGTTAAAAGAGCATTTTACAGTATAGCGCATATTTTAAGTTTTTGAGGATTATTTTTTTTCAAAATTCTGGTGTACCTGTATACCCAACGTGTTACTTCAATTTCGCCATCTACATTTAAAATTTTAAGCAGGTTGTCATTAAAGATAAATGTTATTTTAAACTTTCAAATTTTATTTTTATATAAGCAAAAATACGGAAAAAGCAATAATATAAGTTTTTGGCGATGTAATACACATAAATTTGAACCAATATTTTAGGAAGCAGACCGACTCAAAATCACTGTTTGAAGTGCTCTACCGATGTCCATCTGTCTGTCTGGCTGGTCCTCTGTCCATGTTAAATTTCCTGAGATAAAAAGCGGTCTCTCTTCTGTGTTTACACATTATTCCAAGTTAAGAACAAACATTAATTACTTTGTTATACTCTCCACCACTTCTTATGAATGAGGGCGTACTAAATTTGTCATTCCATGTGCAACTTTTTTGATATTCATCTAAGACCTCATAAAAGTAATTATATCCTGGTAATTTTATTCTGGGTCCTTGAGTAATTTAAATTCGCTTTAGCCGTGTCCGTCTATCTGTCGAAATCACACTCACTTGCTTGTTCAGCTTGTTCAGTTCAGTAAAATAATAGTTATGAATCCAAATATGGAACAACTCCCCAAAAATATGTATAATTTTGTTACAAAAACTGATATTAATGGTGGCAAAACGCACAGATTGATATAAAAAATTGCACAAATTGGTTTTATATGACATCATACTAACAAACTTTGTGAAGATAGGTCCATTATTTCTTATAGGCCGTATATAAATCCCACTGTCGAAAAAACACTCTAGTATGTCCAAAACCGTAACAAATGAAATTATTTGAGTAAAATTTAGTCTATCATAGTTTCAAAGGATAAGAAATCATAGTGTCGAATTTCTTAAAGCCCACTTTCGAAAATCATTTTAGTTCGCCTAAGCCCATAGCAAACAATGCTAAGTAATAACATTTGGTCTGTCAGAGTTTTATAAGACTAGAAATCACTGTGCCTAACATCATGCAGATCGGTCTCTCTAAAAAAACAGTTTCCCATTCGCCCACTCATTAAATATTTTACCTGGCTGTGGAGGGCACCAAAGATTCGGCACAGCCGAAAATAGGACGGTTACTTGTGTATGTATTCATTTTAGGTATTATCTAACATTTGTCACATACAACTAGAAATTATGATGTCAAGTTTTTTGGAAGATGGGTTAGTCATCGTCCAGGCTTTTGGTTGCAGCTTGAGTTTATAGATGAGAGAGGTCAGAAGACTGGGCAGGGGTATTCAGTTTCATGTACTCCGCAATTCGGTGTTGTTTTGCAACTCTTACACTTCTCAACTTGAAGTTGGCTGTAGGTTTATTTGTATTTATACATATAAAACTTTTTTACGAAATTTTGTATGAGTATTTGTTAGGTATGAGAATAAGCTGTAAGTTATATTTCATATCGCTACAGGGCGTAAAATTGGGCAAAACGGATAAAAGCTCTCCCTTCCTATATCTTCTTAACTTATCAACTGATTTTCTTGAAATTTGGCAGGCAAATAGTGTAACATCTAGAATTAACTATAGCCAATAATTTTTATTACTTAGGAGGGAAAAAGAGGTAAAAGCTCTCCCTCCCTATATCTTCTTAACTAATCAACCAATTTTCTAAAAATTTGGCAGGCAAATAGTGTAAAATTTGGAAGAAACTATAGGCTATAATTTTTATTATTTGGGGGCGTGCAAAAGGGCAAGTGGGGTAAAAGCTCCCGTTCCCTATATTTTCCTAGCTAATCAACCGGATTTGATTCGAAATTTTCAGGAGATGGTTTGTAAAAAAATTTTTGGCTTAAGCTCGGAAAATTTAAGCTTCTAATATATTTCCTACTATTCACTTATAATTTTTTCTAAGCATAAGTTAATTTAAGGGAAACTTTAAATATTTAATATATTTCGAAGTATGAAAAACTCGAAGAACTAATCACACTGCATTCTTTTCATTTCTAATTAGTTAATTTCTTTCGAGCTGAACGCGGCAGCTAGTAAAATATAAAAAGGGAAAGATAAAAATACAAAAATGACAATTCTAGAATTTCATAATCTGGACATTTGTGCAATTTCAAAGAAGAATTTTAAAAAGTTGCAGCAACAAAAATTGCAAGTCTGTACGATGACTTAGCAATTTATTACGAATCACATAGAGAAATCCACTTCTCAAAAATACCAATTCTAGCCAGAGGGTATAAAAATTCGGTGCAGCAAAATAAAGAATTCTTAGTTGATGTTAAAAAAACCTGAAATAATGAAATTATAAATAATGTTTTGTTTTTACCCACCAACCAAGAATGTAAAGACTCCTTTTGCATTTGAACAACTTTTTAGTCTATCTCCTTAAATATACACAATCATGCTTATATCCTTAAGCAATATTTTCAATAATGTGTTTGTTATCATGACTTTATGTTATACATTTTACTTTGAGAATGAGTATGAGGTATATGTATTTGTGAGTTTGTATAATGATGATGATCATAATAAGAGTAGCAAGACAACAGAGATGGCAGAGGAGAGACTGAGCGGTTCAGAGAAACAAGAAGTAAAATAGATAAAACTAAATTGCTACTATTTCATGATTTAAGTTTGCGATAAATGTATATTTTTCATTTGATTGGATTGAACTGTGTTATACTGTTCTTTTCCGTTCTATTCCGCTCAACTTGAAGGCTAGAAAAAAAAAATTAACTCATAAAGAAAAATGCCAAGATATTGCGATGGTTTTTCGATTTTTTCGCTTCTGTTTTTTTTTTTCTTTTTTATTTAAAAGACGGAAGTCAATAAATTTCAATTGTTATTTATAGGGATTATATAGTAAATTTATATTCAATCATGTTAATAAGTAACAGATAAATTTAAACTTTAAGCAAATAAAATACGTTTTGTGTAATAATTTACATAATTTTTAAGCTAAAGATATCGTTTGTTTAAAAAAATAAATGATAACACAAAATAAATGGGCCAGAGAAATAACACTTACATACAACGAGTACAATTTAATAGCTGCGCATTTAAAATTTTTCATATTTACAAGAAATAAAACTGCAATAATTTTTATAAAAATATGTCTGTACTACACAAGAAATATGCAGGGGTTCCCATAAAGCAAATCTATGTATATTTTTTTCCTTTTTTTCATTTTGTGCTTATGTTTAGTTTATTAATACTAAAATAAAAATTTTCCAAATTTAAGGTACATTTAGAAACAAATTTTTAAAATCCATCAGGAAATGACAGCCTAATGGACGTTTAGTAAAGTTGATTTAAGCCAATTTTCATATTTTCTAAACAATAATTTAATCTTAGTTTACTAATGCAACTAATATCGTTTAACAACTAAATGAGTTGTTATAAGTTCTGTAATAATATGTATATCTACGTTAATTTTGAGTCACTTATTAAGAGTTCTAGTGAGTTGTTTATTTTATATATAATTTAGTATGAGTGCAATTCCTCCATTATTTAATCACAAAAATGAGTTATGTAAAGTGTACACAAAATGTTTTTTACATCTGACTTGTCAACTTTTCAAGTCACATTTAGCATGTCTGTCAAAATTACTCTCTTATATGAGGTTAATAATATTTGATCACAAACGTACAGGTATTTTTCATCTAACATTGTCTCTGTTTTTTCGCATAGTTATTGCAGAAACCAAAGTAGTTCACGGTTTCAAAATAGCGTGCTGCCGCCACAGACATTTTTATTTGCGCCGTAAAAGAGTTCAGCCATCTTAAAATTGTTTTCTTTCAATTCGAAGAAACCAATTTAGGATATTATAATGTGAACATAATTTCTATTCAATGGTGGAATTAACATGCATATGTCGGTATTGTAAAATATTAACTTCAGCCGGATAATGATTCCGTCAATAGTTCACCGCCGCCGCTTTCACGGACAGGTTGCCCATACTAGTTTCGATTGTAACCACACAATCTCGTCAGTGGGGTTTACCGTTTTACTCAAATCTCAGCGCAGTCAAGAATGAAAAATTATCAATAAAAATTTTAATTAAGTTCATGTTGTTAAATTCCTGTCTTCATAAAAATAATTTAATGAAAATTAAATTCAATGAACTTAAGCCTAATAAAAAAAAAATATCTAAATTTGGATTAAAAATTATTTTTTATTTAATTATTTTTTGATATAATATCATAAATTGTTGTCCTAAACGTTCTATAACATTTAATTGTCTTAAAGAAAATCTTGTTTTTTATATTCAATCATTTGATAACAATTTTCTATTCTTTACGTTCTAAGATTTCTAGTTCTGTGGTCACAAGCAATAACCGTCTAAATCGAAATAGTTTTTGGAAACCGGAACTTTATATTTATGCTAGGGTTTCTGAAAAAAATTAATTGCAAGAGAAAACAAGTAATTCATAATCAAAGATTCTTATCCCCACAATGCTTAGATAAAATAAATGAAACGAAAGTTGTATTTATTTCAGAAATATTTATAAACTCACCTGTTTCTTAGGTGGTTATCGCTTGTGACCACAGAATTTACAAGGCATATGAGATTTCGTTTTTGTAAACAAAAAATCAATCTTTAAGAAGAAAATCAAGTTTTATTTTTAAGTGACAAAAGGGTTAACAAATTTGCACCTATTTCATAAAATTTTGAAAGAATTGGTTTTATCTAGAAAATTTTACCAATTTGAAAAGTAATTGACTTATTAATGATATTTAATTTAACACCTTTAAAAATTATTGTCAAAATTCAAATATTAATTTCATTTGTAAAAAATAGCATAAGGTAGATCTGGGTTTAAGTGTTAAATATCAGCCAAGTATCCAAGCAATTGATATTATAAAGGCTCATTAAAGAAGCAAAAAGACACTAATATCTAAACCAGAAGAAGGAACTTTTAACCATATAAAAACACTTTCCTGTGTGTTATTTTTAAAAACATTGTAAAAATAAAGCTCCACTTTGTTAAGTATGAGAAATTATCTTTCAAAACAATTAAGATGTACAATATTAAATTTCACAAAAAAAAAGCAAGTTAATTATCACTAGTCGAGTATAAAAAATGCAGACGTTCAATATAGCATTTAATCAACGATTCGACCTCAAAAATTTTATAAGTTACAATAACAAGAAAACTAACGAAAGAAATACATAAAAATTCAAGAACATTTATTTTTTATTTATTTATTTAATCAATGGACATTATCCTTACTGACTAATAACAAGATTGACTTAAAATAAATGAACAGCATGATGGATTTAAAAATGAACATAAAAAATTAAAAATTAAGTTAAGATAAATAATCATTTTATGCATTATAACATTGAAATTTAAAGAAAAATCAACAAATTGTGACAAAGAATTAAATTATTGACATAACCTTGAAAAAGGATCAGCAATAGCGTAATTTAATCTACAAAATTTACCAAAAAGCAGATTATAATGACGAGTATTGCGATAAGGTATATTAAATTTAACAGAATTTAAAAGGAATTCACAACAAATATTACGTTTATAAGATTAACCATAAAATATACATTTAACATTGTACCACGACTTTTGAGCGATGGTAGTTTTTTTTAAAGCCAGTCTACTTTAGGAAGGAAAGTTTGTCGAGTAACTCCATTGAAGACCACGTAAACAGAACAACAAAAATTGCTTTTGGACAGATTCAATATGAGAATTATGAATGTTGTAATATGGATCCCAAATGATTGACCCATATTCTAAGATGAGTCTAACGAGTGACACGTAAAGTTGCTTCGTTAAGTATTCATCACTAAACTCTTTAGCCCAGCGTTTTATAAAGCCAAGAATACCTCTAGCTTTATTTACAGTTACCTATATATGTGACACAAAGCTTAATTTATGATCCAATAGGACTCCGAGATCAAGAAATGAATCAACCAACTCCAATTGATGCCCACCCAAAGCATAATTAACAGCAATACAGTTATTTCTATAAAAACGCATGCATTTGCATTTCAATAGATTCAACTCCAACATATTATGATTACACCATAACAACAAGTTTTTAAGATGCGATTGAAGATAAAAATGGTCATTAGAGCAATTAAAAGAATGGAAAATTTTTACATCATCAGCATACATCAACATATTGGTGAAGTTGATAACATTGGGAGATCATTAATAAACAGCGTAAATAAAAGTGGGCCAAGATGACTGCCTTGGGAAACACCGGACAAAACATATATGTACTTGGATATACAATAATTGAATTGTACTTTTTGCTTTCTGCCAATTAAATAAGAACTTAACTAGCTTAAACTTCTACGGGATAAGCCTTATAAATCTAATTTAGTAAGAAGAAGTTGATGGTTAACTTTGTCAAATGCTTTACTGAAGTCAGTATAAACAGCATCAGTTTGTTTCCTTTGTGTAAATGCAAAGTTGATCAAAGTTGTTAAATGAAGTACATTGGTTGTAGTTGCACAGCCTTTCCGAAAACCATGCTGACATGCTGCCACCAATGACGATGTGTGATGGCATAGGAAATCAGCAACAAGTTTTTTAAATAGTTTTGTAATAGCACTTAATTTGGCAATCCCTCTATAGTTTGTTATATCCGATCTATTACCAGATTTAAACAAGGGTTTTATATACGAGTTTTTCCAAAATACAGGAAATTAACCACATATAATCGAAGCATTAAACATTAAAGTTAATGGCTTAAATAATGATTCAGCACATTGATTTAAAATAAATGTTGGAACAAGATCAGGACCATGATTAAAAGACATCTTTAGCTTTTCCAAGTTAACCAAAATATCATTGCTATTAAATGAAGGGAAATAGATTACCTGGTTTGATGAGAGCAGATATGGATAACCATTACTATCATCGTATACATCATCAGAATAAGTTGTTGCAAAAAAATCGGCCAACATATCACAATTGACGTCAGCATCTCCAGATTCTTGGCAACAAAATTTCATAACGGATGGGCATCCATTAGATTTGCTTTTAGAATTTACAAATGCAAAAAACGATTTTGGATCGCGAACGAAATTGATTTTCACCTTATTTATGTATTGATTATATAAAGCATGATTCAGCAGAGTATATTCTGAACGACTGGCGGAGTATTTTCCATAATTTAAAAATATAATACATGATGACAGTAGCGCTTCAAGTCGTTAATTCTTCTTAGGGCGGCATCATCATTCAAAATAGAAACCAGGGATGGGAAAACTGCACATTCGGCTTAGACGTAAACACCTTAGATTTTTTTGAATGAATTTTTTATTTTTAAAAATACGCGGGACACCAAGGTTCTATTATTTTGCTTCAAATGAGTTATATATCACATCGCTATAAATCGACTACGGTCTTTCGATTGGCCATCTCAGTTTTGGCTATCTCTAACAGCCTCTGAGCTTTTTTTATAAATAGGTTCTAACTACACGTTTTTGGTTTGAGATTCAATAAACAAGGTACTAACTGACTGATTAAACCTTGTTAGCTTAGAAGGCCTTTATGTGGAAACTTATCTTGCGAATAGAACCATTTTGCTAAGATTTAAAATAGAACCAACTGTCCTGAAACTTTTTCGAAAACGGTTGCCTTACCTAGTGGTATTTTAAGTAGTGGTTAATATTGTACGTTCTTTCAAAGACTTACATAAGTATCTACTTACTCAACTATAACTTTTAAGAAATCTACTTTGAGTTTAAAAAATAGATTTAATCAACTTATCAACTTTTTTATTGTTAAATAGTTTTTCCACGATTTTAATTGACAAAGGAACCTCCCGGTTAAAAATGGATCTTCAAATGTAGCAGGTTTGTAAAGGAGCAATGTAAAAGTTCGCTTAGCATCTCGTTCAATGAAGTCATCAATTTTATATGGCGAGTACCATACAAAAACCGCTATATTCAACGCATATAAAAGCTGGTTAGGGTTACGACCAGCTTTACATGCTGAATTTTTTGTTGTTACAATTATTCCTTTATATTCTCCCATACGAACCTGCTTCGTAGTAAGAGAATGCTGTGGCCCTTTTTTATACAATTTGTTTACTATTCGTTCAATTAACTTCCTTTGTCTTATTCCGTGGCGTATAAATGTGCGCTTAAATTTTAAATGGTACCTTAGTGCATCGTGAAATAAAAAAATTTCGTTATTGAAAATTGTATGAGTTTGGAAAAATCAGTCATCGAGGAAATACATGAAAGTAATTTGGTAACCAATGACAGCTATGTAGTAGAGGATGAACCAAATGTTGCATTAAAACCTGAAAGAACGCAAGACTGGACTATAAACCAAAAATATTGGAAACGAAACGTGCGGCAAAGAAAACAGCAAACAGCAGGCAGGGGAAGTTATATCCTACGTGTGCCCCGGTAGAATAGTTGGTAGTGAGCTAGTTTATCCGCTCGGTCGTTGCGGGTTCCATTCCCTCCAGCGACTCTGCTCTCCTACAGCGGGATTATCATAAGAAAAAAATACAAGCCATCTAGAATTTAATATTAACAAAATTGCTTTACTAGCTGTTAGTATGACTCTCAAAAAGTTAGGAATTCTTTAAGGGACTTTACTTGTTAGATCAAGGAGAAAATTCAAATTATGTTATGAAATCCACTAATAGATTTTAAAGTGTTCGAAAAGGAATAAATCGAGGAATTTTGCGCTGAAGTTACTGTTTTAGCTACTTTGCAGAACATTCTGGAAATATGGTTCGCGTTTCTAAGTCATTTTGGTTTGGAACTTTTGCAATTTTCAAAAAATTAGCTAACAACGCACACGAAAATAAAAAAAAATGTAACTGTTGTAGTTAAAATATGTAATAAGAGTTGAAATCCGTTAAATGAATTTCTGAAGACGAGGTTCCTGAACTAAAAACACATATTACATCATTGCCTGTAATAGAGGCCTAAACAAAATGTGCATAACGTAGCTTACATTTAAATCGTATGTGTCAAACCATATTGAACTCAACAAAACTTCTTATTAAGTTTTGAGAAATTGTCATTTGCTAAAGTGATTCCGTACGGAATCAATGTTTTTTTGTTTTTTTTTTTTTTTTTTTTTTTGTTTTTTTTTTAATGCATTTGAGATGCTTTTCGTTAATTTTTGACAGTAGCTTAAGCTTGTTATTCTGGTTTGGCCTTTAAATTCCATTATTGACATGCCAAAAATTTATCTTATTAAAAAGAAAAATTATTTATTTTAAAAAATCTTTTTGAAGAATTCAAAATGAACTCATAAAATATGAATGTATATTTAAAAAAAAAAATTGGCACTCTTATTGCTTTATACCTATTCTTATTACTTTTTTAACTTTTGGAATTTGAACTTTCCCAATATCACATGAGTCTCACTAAATAAATTATTTCTTGCCATAACACAAAGTTCTATTTGGTAATTAGAACAATTTTCTTCCAAATTCATGTGCCTTATCGTTGAGTTCGATCGGTTTTTTTGGGACTCAATTTGTGCAAAAACAAATAAAATAGCATTTCTAAATTTTTCAATGATCTCCAAATTCCCGCTTTCGAAAAACTATCACCAAACTAATATTGAAATTTCCAACTTAAAGCTAAGTCCTCTTATCTCACAGAAGAAATTAAAAATGATCTCTAGTCACCAAATTTATACCAAATTCATATTACCAAAATGAGTATTAGGGATAACTAAAAATTGTAATATTGTGCATATTTTTCTTCAATAAATGTTATTTGGAATTAAAATAAAAAAAATGATCAAAAAAATTTGCAATTTCAAACAACGTGTTAATCTATTTAATTAAATATTGACATTTCCTAACAACAATTCTACAAGTTTAAATTATTTTATTTTAAACGAAAAAGTCAATTAATATTTGTTTGATATATAATTTATATTTTAATTAATCCAACGCCTGCTGCTGCGCCCCCGATATTGTTGCGTCATCAAATTCAGTCACATATATAACTAGATCGTCAGCATAGCCATAAGTTCGGAAGCCCAAGTCATTATAACGCCAACCTGCGAACAACCTTTGGTTGCTTAAATGGTCCTCGATAAGCCACATGGATCCAACTTAATCACCCCGGATGCTATCATCTCCCTAATCCAATTTCTTAAAGGACTTGAACACCTTTCCTTGTTGGAGCAAACTTAATCACCTTGTAGGAAGTTTTGTCAAAGGCTCCCCGAATGTCGATAAATGCACACAGAGCTATTTGACTTGCGTCCGGTACCTTCTTAATCGTACCGACAACGTAATGAATGGCGGTCACCGTATACGTGAAACGTATTAAAATATTAAGACATTTATGCCATTTGCTGTCATAAGTTTTCTAATATAAATATGTTTTTCTTTTAATAACCTCAACCAATAAGTGAATTTTTTCTTATTTTTCACACGTAAAATGGCCTTTGAGTTTTACCTTTTAAGTATCTACTAGTATATACTATATAGTATATACTAGTTACTGAAGAAAAAATGTTCTTTAAATAATAAATTTTTATTCTGATTCAAAGAAAACTTAACTTTAAATAAGTTAATTTTATATATTAACAAGTTTTTATTTATTTTCAGTTCATGAGATAAAAGAAAAAAAAACATTTTTAAAGGTCGTCGTAAAAATAGTCACGTTTTTTATTTTGATGTTTTGTGCGCGCATTTCTATTCCAATAGCCACCTTCACTTGTGCCATTATAAATCACAGCAAGATAGGAAAAAAGTCAAGTTTTATTCCTAACAGGATTTACCTTAATTTTGTATAATTTTTGAAGTTTCTTATGTCTTACAGCTCCAACCAATAAATATAAAATTCAAATTTCTACTGAAAATACATGAAAAGTGAACAATAAATCTCTACTACCTGTCAGCTTAAAAACATGGCAACAATGACTAAAGAAAATTTAAGAAAGAAAAATGGTGAATAATGTTTTCAAAGATTGTATTCAAATTCCGTTCCATTGTATTGCAAACACACAGACACATTATATCCCTACAAGCATTTGGCAAAGTTTGTTTTTCGATTGTCTACCCAATTTGAAAAACTTTGCCATATTTGGTATTTATAAAGGCAATTTTGTGGAATTTAACAAAAAAAAAGTACGTTACAATCGAATCATGGATGTTTAAATTACCCTTTTTCGTCACTTTAAAGAGCTGTTCATCTAATTGTAACATTTATACGTACGATAACAAAAATAGCACAATTAAAACATCTACAGCCGTATTCATAATGAAAATTTGACATGAAGTTAGCACAAAGTTCATTCATAATACACTAACCAAACTCTGGCTAACGATTTGCTAAACTCTAGTTAACGATCTGCCAATCGTTGGCCACCTTATGAAAAACAGGCGTTTAATGTTGAATAATTTTGTTTGTTTTTAATTCACTGTCTTTTTTTAAATAAGTCCTTTTTTAAATTTATTTTAATTAAAAAACATTTAACATTTTTATATGGGGAGGCAAAAACAAAAAAATAAAAAAAATTATAAAATGAAATGACAAACCAGCGATGATTTATGCAAAACGTGTTGCATTTTGAGCACTTTAATGTGGCATCATTAATATTCAGAGTTGATTTATTAATAGTTGGCAGACGGATAAAATTCGTTATAAATAAACTCTGTGCTAACAAGCTGCTAAGCTTAATCCGCATTCTAGTTAGCAGCTCGTTGTACGTAGTGTACAAACTGTGGCTAACTTTTTGTTATGAATACGGCTGCTAATATACAATTGTCTTCTTCGCAACGATTAGGTGCTGAATAGTGGACAGAACAAAAGCAAAATGCGTGCATAATGACAGTTTGTGTTAAAATTAATATGTGCAATAAAGTAGAGTTAATATTTAAAAAAATAATTTCTTATATTGTTTAATAAAAGTTTGTTCCCGTACTTCAAATTAGGACTCTGCTGGATCCCACTGTATCCGAAAACCGTTTCCGTACTATTAAATTGTGTAAATGAGAACATAAAAAGCCCAAACTTATTATTCCGTTGTTAAAAATTTCTAATAATATTTTTAGAGCCAATAAAAGTCAAACTAAAAAACAAATTAATAAATTTTGTCTTTTCTGTTTAAATAAAATAAGTGGTTTTTAGTGAAACTGTTTGTTTATTTAATGACTGTAAATAATATTTGTGCAACATAAGTGTTTATAATTTATAATGAAAAATCAACGTTTTTATTAAAACAATTTTGTAAAAAGCCTCTTAACGCATTTAAAACATCATTTGCTTGTGATAATTTAATGAAACCTTTCTAAAATTTTCTAAAATGCTTTAAGCAAATTAGTGACTTTCTGTAAATTCGACCAGATAAATTTGTCTACTTAAGATTTTTAATTTTATAACATTAACAATTACAGGGTAACCTTTGTTAACGCAACTCTCTATAATCGCAACAACCAAATTCTTAACCTTGGTGACTCTGTCAACGCAACTTTTCAAAAAACAAAAACCACAGTCAACGCAACTTTACAAACAAAGACCATATTTACATTATGCAATTATCACCGCAACTTTTGCGTGTAACATTTTGTTTTTCAGTAAGAGGTGTAAGGAAGAAAACGGAAGAAAAGTTGCACGACGACGCATGGATAGCCATTTTATTCGTTTTTGTTTTATTTTTAAATGTTTTGGTTTTCGAAATGTTGTAACATTTCTGGTGAAAAAAATGTCGTCTTCATAAATATATTTTAAGTCTTATAATAAAGGTTTAAAAACAAACTACAGCAAAGTTCAACTGATTTTTTTTTTATTTTACATTCAAGAGGTAAAACAAACCAAAATTTTGTACTTTTTATAATGAATAAAATTATAAGCTTCTTGTAATTGGCGTGTTGCTTCTCAAATATGGATCTATGTTCAAGGATATATTTTTAAGAATTTTTTAAAAGAGTAAATATCTCTTAAAAATTAAAAAAAATAGAAGATTTTCAAAAAGTAGATTTTTTTTAAAGTACGTTATACAGGAAGTACATTTTTTAATTATAACTAAATATATTTTATAGAGATTATTTTAAATCTGAATACTATATAAATAATTATATAGCATTCAGACATATATATGTTTTTGTAGATATAATAATATAAAATAACATATTAAAAATGTTGCGATTGCCACGGTTTTTTATTTGTATCTGTAAGAATATTTAAGCTTTTAGTAATAATAGAGAAAGCTTGGTAAACAGCACAGTTGTTTTATTTAAATTTGAAAAAATACCTGGAAAAAATTTAAATGTAAGTGTGAAAAAAGTTTCGTAGCAAAAAGAATAGAGAAAAAACCCGGCGTTGATTGCATAATTTAAATGCGGTCAAAGTTTTGTTTTTTTTTTGCTATTTCGGTTTGTTTTAAATTTAGTTTTTTTTTATAAAAAAATTCAAAACTATAAATGTGCGTGCATGGTATGCTATCTTGCGAATATGACCATTGTTTTGTGTTATTTAAGAGAAAAATAATGAAAATTCTATAAAATAATTTATAAATAATTGCTCTCTTATTGAAGCGCTCAATTATGAGCTTCTTCTCTTGAGTGGTTTAAAAAACACAAATTTTTTTACTGGGTAAGCGTAAATATATGTATATTAAAATTTTTTTTTTCGGTTTTAGATTTAATCTACATATTATTATGATTAACATGATAATAATATGATTACTTCTTAATTTAATATGATAACATGATAATAATATGATTACATTCAATTATAATAGGATGTGATAAAAACAAATTAGGATTAAGGGAAAAATATCATGATGTAATATTACGAATATATTTGGTCATAATATGATTCAATAATAATAGTAATGAATCTTATCTTATCATAATATGTTGCTCTTAGAATATGTTTCCCACAACCATGTTTTTTCTTTGCGTGTACGCTCACTATCGAACGACGCAAAATAAAAGAACAGTATTGGAGTCAAAATCTTTCTACATGGAAAAAAAAATTATTTCAAATTTAAAAAAAATTGTGACAATAATTTAAAAAATTAATTAAATTTGCAGCAGTAAGGAAATTATTAGTATCAATTAAATATTTTTTTAAATTACCAACATTTTCTGCCGTAGTGTTGTTGATATAAGTAAACGTTCAATTCACTTGATTAAATTTTTAATTAAAACTGATCTTATTTTTGATTAATGGTTTAATTGAAAACAAATTGGCGAGATTTTTTTTTGTCTCCTAAGCAGTTTGGCATTGAAACCACGCACAATCGCTTCAGTAGGAAAAGGATTAGAATTATCTGTTAAAAATACTAATATTAATTGGTGGTGGAATGCACCGATTGTTATTAAATTTTGCACAAACTCATTCCATATGACTATAAATCATCCCATTTAGTTTCGTGATGATTCGCCCATAATCAACCATAAAGCCTTTTCCTTTAGTACTTTAAGTCTCTGTGGAGGGCATCAAATTTTCGGCGCAGCCCCATATAGCAATCTTACTTGTTTTTTATTTATTTTTTTCAGCGGCCGATTTTGTCTATATAAAAGACAATTAAAAAAGGTAAACCATAAACGTATCTTTTTTATTATTCATCATTGTTTGGTGTTTTGGATAAAATCGAACAAATCGTTCCCAAGTTATGATGAAAGATATCAGCTCGCCGCCTTATTCATGTCGAAATATTAGCCACGCCTATAAAAAAAACTCTGAACCCGAGCGAGATTAGTATTTTTAATGTCAATATTACCTTCGTAGCACACTTCTTCCAAACGATGTAATTACATTGAAAAGAATTCGATAGCATAAGCGATGGATTTTTGCTAAATGACGAAACTATTTAGATTATTTTTTAATCAAAATGTTTGTAGGGATGGATGTATGTATATTTATATCTATATATAAATATAACATATTTTTCATGGCATGTTTATTAGTATTTAAAGCAAATATTTTTCATCTTTTTTTAAATTTGGTAATTTTCCTATAGAGTGGAAAATTAAAAAAACCTTAATAAAATAAAAGAAGCTATCTCACGCAAACGAACCTACAAAAAGACTTTAATATGTATTGTAGTCACGACTTGGTAAAACTTCTTTAATATCATTAGATTCTTTTAAAGAAAGTTTTTTTTTTTTTTTTGAATAAAGCAAAAGGTAAATTTTATATTTCAAAGGACACACATTTCACTTATTAATCATTTAATATTTTATTTTTTGTTTAATGTTTAAAATTATTGCCATGATTTTGGACCTAGACCTTATCATGTTTGTTTTAAAGAAGTAATTTGCCAAATATTATCGTTTCGTTAAATGTGCAAATAAAAAATATGATAAATAATGACTCTACAAATTGTTCTATTTACTTTTACAACATGACTACGATATCTGGTTTCTTTCCTTTTTTTAAGCATAATTGAAGGATGATTTATTGGAAATATTTTATTTAACGTAATTTTTGTCAGTAACACAACGATTGCGGATTTAGATAATCTAAGAGGAAGAAGTAATTTCTTTCTTTTTAGGAAATCAATAAATAATTTTTAATTTAGTTTATTGAGCAGATAATTTTTTTAAAGATTAAAAATATTATATATAATCTTAGGGCCAAATAAAAAAGACATTAGATCTTTTAAAGAGAAACGACAAAATTATTAATTTAAAAATTTTGTTGGAAAAATGATTAAATCAACTTTTTAAAATCGTAGGAAATTTGTCAATGTCCATTTTTTTTAGATAACTTGCTATTCATATAGGGCTAAAACAATTGATGTCTAAAATATACATAAGCTAGTAGGAATACATATAAGAATAATGTAGTGTATTCGTTCTTAAAGAAAAACAATGTAGTAGTGGCAGTTATTTCTAATTGAATAACATAAATAAAATTTGGCAAAGGCTTATACTTTGATAGGTTAAATAAGGTTATACAGACATACTCATTTGGGTGCGATTATTACTTACTAATCAGCGCACAGTGGTCCAGAACCCTTATAAAGAATGCAAAAACTTTAATTTGTGAGGACGTCCTTTTATTTTAATCAAAGCTAAATATCGACGGCTAAAACTGTGTGTGAAACGGTATGTGCAAGTTGACACTGTTCAGGTCTTAGCCGTCAAGTCTTGAGTTTTTAGGAGAGAGAAGAAAATAAATGTAATTCTTTTTTCCTTTCTTTTGAGCAGTGTGAACCTGCACTATGAAAGTTCTATGGTGAATTAAAATTTGCAAAAATGTCTACGCTAATGTCAAAACTTATACCAGACCTCAAGGCTAGTGAAATTTTAATCGCCTCAACAGTGTCAAAATTTTACTTCCATGAGTACTACTAAATCCATTTTTTACATTATGTGAACATTTACTATCTATTTCAATTTGGGACTTTACAGCATATTAGAAAATAAACCAAATATATATAGGTATGCTTCTTAGGCTAGAAATAAAAAAGGTTAGAAGGTTGTATACTATTAGAAGTGTTAGAAGTGTGTCTGCCTTGTAAAATTTACTGGAAGTTAGTCAGGAGGCTTACTCTCTAAGGGGCCGATACATAAAATATTAGTTCTTTATAAACTTAAAAAAAAATAAAAATTATGCTAGGAAAATTAAGTCAAAAACATTTTCATGAAAAAAATAGATTATTGATTTTGAGGTGGAAGGAGAAAGACGTTCGATTTTTTAAAATTTTTTTCATAAATATATTTAAATCTTGAAAAAAAAAGAATTACAACGAAGGTTATATGTACATCAGTTTACATACATACTTTTCTATACATCAATTTACATAATTTTGGATAATATCAAACTAATTATTTGAAATCGATGTTTGTTTCAACAAAATACATACATCTACATTATCAATCTATTTAAAAATTTAAATTTGCAAATTTTTCACAATTCCATAAATTGAGCTATTTATCGGAGAAAACTCTCTTTAAAATATTGATTAATATATATGTGCCTATTTGGAAATTAAATATAATTAAACTGGAGATTTTGCGGAGTTAAAAAAACGTTAAGGAACTGAAACTAAATTTTGTTTTTATGCATGATAAAATCTGAAATATTATCCCTAATGAATTCTGATATTGTGGCGTGCAAATTTTTAGTATTAAGATTAAGAGTAACTTTGGAAAATAATTTGAAAATATTAATATTATCAAATTGTTTTTTAAGAACAAACAAATTTTGGCTAATTAAACTTACAGCACAAACACAAACACCTTGATTTTATAAGTTTTAACAAAAGGTAATTTAGATTATAAACTAATCAAAATTCACTGGTCAGCAGACAAAAAGTCTTAAGTCATCGCTGGAAAACTGTAATTGATAAGTTTAAATATATATTCATATATAAATATAATCCAGATTTTCCACAAAAACATAACGTTTTTAAATTAATCCTCTTATTTAAGCTTTAGATCTTTTTTTTTTATAAAAAATATTATAATTATTGTATCCAATAAATCCAATAAAGCTTAAATAAGAGGATTAATTTAAATTTTTAAAGGTCGAATAAGAGTCAATTTATATAAAGTTTTTAATATATATATCAGAAAACACAATTTTTTATAAACAACTCGTTTTTAATAAGTTAAAATCCAATTCAAGCTTCATTAAAATGTATGACTTAATAACCAATTTGCGTTAATTTATTTATTTTTTAACATTACAATAATATTTTTAATTAAAATTTTGTGTCATAACATACATACATACATATATCTTAACAAAAAATTTTATAATGTTTATATTAATAAATTTAGAAATAAATTGATTTAGTAAATTATCGACCGGGGTTTTGCTTAAGCTACGAGAATTTGGGATACTGCAGTCGTTAAATTTAAATATCGCTAAAAACAAAATGAACAACGTTATCGTAGAAATGAAACTGGCTTTGCATTAACAAAAAACCGGGTTGGATCCATCTTTTAGCACACCCAAGGCTGCCAGATAAATTTGTGAAAAAATCTTCAAAATCCTGAGACGAAATAATAATATCGTCTTATTCGTTTTAAAAAATCGCCAAAAAAATCGCACAACTTAAAGTTTAGTTTTAAATAATTGGCTGGAATAAGAGCCAAAAAACACGGTTGCTTCTATATTTTACCATTGTTCTTTAATTTTTGCATTTAACCTTTACTTTACTTTATTTAAATTACTTTATTTTTTCTTTTGTATCTTAAATGAACTTAGTAGAATACTGGAATGAAAAATTAACAATATCGGTATTGTCAAATATTTTTTAATGCTCTCGCTACCTTTCAATTTCAGTAGCAGAATAAGCAGTTTTATTTTTAAAATGTTTACTACTACCTACTTTAGTAGTAGGAGTGGAGCAGATAACCTAGTATTCGAAGTAGCAGAATGTTATTCTGCTGTTTTTTTCTTTAGGTGGTTGTTTTATAACATTGAAATAGTATGTTACTTACATTGAAGCAGTCATAAAACAACATTTTGCTAACAGCAAGAGTAATCAAAACGTAAAATCTTCAGCAAAATAGAAACAAACAAAGAATACGACGTACTCAGTACGTATATGTTATAATCAGTGTTGCCGGAAAACTTTTGGCTCATGTCCCCATTAAATCCCCATTTCAAAACATAAATCTCAAATTTTTTAAGCTTATAACAGACTTGGGACAAAAATCGTAACCTTTAGTTAAATTTATCACTTCAAAATTTTTAAAATGAATTTTTTTTTATTAATTATATTGAAATTATCGATTCTGTTTTAAAACGGCAAAATTATCTATTCAACTATTTTTCAAGATACTTTTCACTAAATATAGCTGCGTTTTTAATCTTAATTCGAATAATTTTCTTCAAAGAGTTCATCAATTGCTTCATTTAAATAATTTATTAAGATTTTGATCATTTTAAAACGCTATATTGTTTAAAGCTGCGTATAAGCCGAAGCAAAAGAATGTTAACGATATGTTAAGAATATGTCATCGTGAGAAAACATTGTATGTAGAAATATTAAGAAAGCACGAAAACAAATGTGTGAAACGAATTAAAGCGACGATTGTTTAAAAATATTGCTTATTCGTTCGTCTAAAATAGTTCTAGTCAACTATTAAGTTTCACGAAGCAGTAAAATCGCTTATCAAAGAAGTCAATAATTTAAATTTTTACGTATTATGGTTTAATTTACAATTTTCCTTTTACAAACTTATATTTTATGAATATGGACGTCATTTTGTAAATTAACTTTAAAAGTGCGTTAGATATATAGGTAAATTTACGGTATTTTAAAACAAAGTTTTAATATAAAACAAATATAACATTCTAAACATTCCACTGCATTGTGGAATGAATGCTCATAAAATAAATTTTAATAGATACATATAACTTTTAAGCTATTGCTTGGATTTATTCACAACATTATCTGAAAAGATAAGCAGGTCGAAAATTTTCCGCATCGAAAATTTTAAAAATCGATGAATTGACAACATTGTTTATGAAAACGTACTCATTGTTGGTTTCTAGTTTTGCTTATTATTTTAGTTTTTGAATACCTCAATGTTATTATATTACTACTTTAATGTTATTAACATACTGCTTCAATTTTATTATACTACTACCTCAATGTTAATAATCTACTACCACAAAATTGTCTAATCATAAAAAAAACTCCAAATGTAGTAGTAGCTATAAAACGAAAACCTCAAACAAACCAATAAAAAACTATATAGTTTTTTTTAACTGCTACTTAATTTTTGTTTTACTGCTGCTACCTCGTTTTCTAGTTTTACTTCTGGCATGTAACAGTAGTTTTAAAAAAGGTAATGCTACAAAACAAGACAACTGATTTTTCTGCCGCTACTTGTAATTGTATACAGTACTAGTGTTAGTTATAGTAAAAAAATTAAGTAATGTGGTTTTTTAAACACTGGTTTTAACACGATTAGCGCTATATAAGCTGGTTGGGGGTGGGACTTTTCGCAGAGGTGGAAAGTTTTTGATTTGCCACTCATTTGGGAGTGGCCAGGATGATTCCTTTGTTGAACTGTCCAAGCAGCTAACTACTTCCGGTTTTAGACCAAGTACCCCCCGGGCATCCGCTTTAAGGCTAGCCAGAGTTAGAAGGCGCCACAACCATGTATCCTGAATGGTCGAAAGGACGTCTCAGGAAAGTAGGCGATAACCGCTGAAACATGGTTGCATCGTAGGATTGGACACGTAGATAGCAGCCCTATCACCAATCTAGGGGACGAGGGTTAGCAGCCCACATTCCCGAATAACAAATTGCTAACGAATCGCTAAGCTCCAATGGGAGTTAAAGGAACATATATATATATATAAGCTGGTAAGATTAAATTTTGCTTACATAGTTTTTATATACCTATTACTTTACCTTGTTCCTATACAAGTGTACTCTCGAAATAAAAGTTTTGGTTTGATACTATGGTGAAGGATATATAAGATTCGGCACAGAACTTTAACTTGTTTTATTTAAATTGACTTAACTCAAAATTCTCTCTTCATTGACATAAAAATGAGGTTATGGTTTAATGTTTTGATCCCATAAATAATTGCATTAAATTTTTTTAAGGAAAATAAAACAATTTTCGAGGACAATTTTATTTGCGATGGGGATGATTATCAAAATGTATGCTGTTTCGTTTACAAAAATAACTTTTAATCTGTGCTGTTTAATACACAAACATATAAAAAAGACTTAATATTTTATAATTTTGAAGACTGATTAAAATCGTCACTTTTTAGAGAAAAATCAGCAAATCGACAAATTAAGAACGAAAATCCTCAAATCTGGCAACCGTGAGTACACCAATGCATTGCTTCAGCGATTGTTGGTGTTTGGGCTTTAAGGCCAAGGTAGGATAGGATAGGTCACAATTTAAATGATAATTTAATTTATAAATCCAGTACGTATACTACTAATAAATGATAAAATAGAATTTGTACAACATTTGCACGTTGCACAGGGCCTGAAAATTGTATTTCATTGGCCAAAGGTCCAATTTTGCTTGTCACCGATTTCCAAAATTTTAATGTTATTTAACAGTAAACATATTAAAACTAAGGTAGCCAAAAATAAGGTCAAAATATTGGTAATTGTTGTCGTGCCATGTTGTTAAACACAACTTTTTTTAAATTCAGAATAAAGTGATTTTTTTACATTTAATCCGAAAGAAATTATCATTCCTCAAAAACTATCATCGATAATGACCTGCTAGCTTTTTGCTAGGTTGGTGGTCTTGTTATCTTTAAAAAAGTAACATGTGCGACTATTGTGTTATTTATATTTGAGATGTTAAGACATCTTTTCTAAACTACTATATTTTTGTCCAATTTCAACTTTAGTAGAATAGAACTTTTGCGGATCAAAAGAGATTAAGAAGGTAAAGCCAATGAGGGAAAGGTGAAAGTGTTTTCTTTAACCCTGTTTATACTCTGGTACTCGTTTGATTGATGAAGAACAGTAAATAATTTATGTATAAAAATATAAAAAAAATATAAATGTTTCTTGTTTTTATGTACACTAAGGTACAGTATTTTACTCATCCAGTAAATTTATGGATTAGGAGTACTACCCGTTCCACAGAGTTCATACTTCGGGCATGTTCGTCGAATCCACTAACATTAGTCATAATTAGAAAGATCAAACGATTATTATTCGACCGTTTTGACCGGTTATTTGAGTTTTGCCCAAGCCGGTTATTTTAAAATGTCCATTTTTGAATATCGAATAAACCGGTTATTTTTGGTATAATATCCGGTTATTTTAATAATGTGTAATTAATATACGTTTTCCTTACTCTTGTAAATGTTCCCGTAATTTAAGTATTTTTCTAATTGAATATTGGGCAAACTTTAACTTTTTATGAAGAATGTCAAAACAAAATGTAACAAGAGTCAAAAAACATTATGAACAATGTTAATACAAATCGCTTATAAACCCGTGTGTTCTTGCAAAAAAAACCAAAAGCAATTCAAAATACTACAAAAAAAGGTTCAGTTAAAAAGTGAATAGTAATTTGTGCGTGAGTATTCAAAATATTATATATATTTTTATATAGATGTTATCTCTGGAGATATTTCGAACGGCATTAAAAAGACAAAGTTAGGTGCTTGAAGTGCCTTAAAATTATAAGATGCAAAGGTGTTTCTATTAATCATCTTTAATTAGTAACCATACTTGATATGAATGTACTCCAAATAAAACTTAACTCCGTTCGAAGTACTTCTAAAGAGACGACAAATAATACTTTACTAAAATACAAAGCCAAACATGAATCATTGGGTAAAATATAAGACCGGTGTGTTGCCGAGGACGGAATGCCCGTTAATGCACTAAGAACTCTTAAGTAGTTCTAGCATATCTTCATACTTAAAACTACAATATACCGGCGGAATCAACGATATGGAAAATATATATCAGTTTTATTTATTAAGACCGTCTGTATAGCACTTTTTTAAATTTAATGAAATTACTCCAAAAAAAATTTTTGTTTGTTTGAAAATTTTTTTTACAATTTTTTTTTATTCCGCAAAAATGTTTGCAGAAGTAACAGAAATCATGTGCTATTGCCTTTAAAAGAATTTTATGATATAGGGAATATTGATCGTGATCGAACAGAATACAGGTAGTACATATAAAAACTTGTATTATTGTTACACAATCAGAAAAACGTTATCCGTTACACTACGTTCACACTAGCGTATTTTATAGTAGTATAAAGGGCTGAAACACGCGTTTACGCTAAACAGGTATATTGTGAATCCCACCTTAGAAGGGATTTTTAAATTTGGTTTGGTCTTTTATTTGATCTGTTTTTATGATTCTAATAATATTCTACGACCCTATAACTATGCAATGTGTTGTTAACTTTGTGTCAGGTATTTTATAGTTTATAAATAAAAGGATTTTAAGTTTTTTAATCCTTTTTATTCTACCTGTATTTTGTATGAAGAAAGTATGACAAGGTTTAAAAGCAAGTGACATTTGGATGCAAACTCAGTGGATATAATATATCTCGTCGGTCACAGGTTGACAACTCTTAACATGTTTTTTTGTACTTTTCAGGAAACAAAAAAAAAACGTTATTACTCCGTTACTAAACCGTGTTGGAAGTAAATAAAAAAAACCAAAATTAGTAGGAGATATTAACTGTAAGATGGTGTAAAGAAAACAAAGGTATTGAAATAATTTCAGATTAAAAAAAATAATACGAGTTGACAATTTCAAATAATTTAAAAGTGAGTTAAGAGTTGTCAACCTGTGACCGACGATGTGAGCAATAACAACATTTTTCATAAAAACATGGAGAGCTTCAGCTATAAAGAATTGGCCGGAGAAAATTTTAGAAACAACAACGAGGAAGATGTTAAAAATTACTTTCGAAAAAATTAAACTTAAATTCCTATAGCACTGAAATACAATTGGACTTAGAAAATTAATTATCTGTTTTCATCAAAAATTTAAAACAGCGATACAGGAAAGTTGATTACAGCAAAGATAGATTTTATAAGAGCTTTGCAAACTGGCTAGAGAACGAACTTTCAGTCCAGATCGATTCAGAAACTACAAATCAAGACACTCGTGGGAGAGCACAAAAATCGGTGAACAACTGTAGCGATAGATCTAAGAGGCGGAAGATTAAAGATATTAATGAGGAAATCGGATATGAAAATATTCAAGATACTTTCCCACATCAATTACGTTCACAGAAACAATTGACAAAAGTGGATATCATTGAAAAAGTTGTTAACAAAACGTTGAGAACAAAACGGATTCTTAAAAGTATACCAACTCCGAGCGATGCAAAATAATTCACAAATGAGGAGGCATTAGCCATATTTCTGGATTTGAAATAAACAAAACAGCAATATATTCAGCTCAGATTGCGTGCGATTAAAAAAGGCTCAAATCAGTATCCAGCAAAATGGACTGTTTGCCATTAAAGGACACTTTTACAATCACACCAATTTAGGCAGAGGTACAACTACAATCTCTACTTGATCACACAGCCGAACGCTTGCTACACTCAATAAAAGGAAATGAGTTAAAGAAATATGGAAACACAAATTTAATTGTTTTTTGTAAATGGGGGTGTGATGGTTCTTCCGGACAAAAACAATACAAACAAGTAGTATGTGAAAATATTTCGGACTCAGATATGTTCATGGTATCATTTGTACCATTGCGATTAAGAAAGATTTTTGAAGATTCAGAGCCTTCGACTAGCACAACGCAAACAATGGATATTTGGAAAAATTAGACACCATCTTCTACGAAATACTGCAGGCCTATCAAATTTGAATTCAAAAAAGAAACTCATGATTCCATTAACAAAGAAGGTAGTGATATCAAGGCCCAAGTTGCAACACTTCAGTCATTACAATTAGATTTAGATGGACAGCAAATTGAAGTAAGCTACCAATTAGTGCTTACAATGATAGATGGAAAAGAAGGCCAGGATTTGACTAACACGAAGACTGCATTCATCTGCATCATATGCCATGCAACATTAAGCCAATTAAACCAAGTCTCGACAAAATCATTAGATAATACTGATGCATACGAATATTAGATCCAGAAACAGCATCTGAAATAACAGGTGTTGATTTTAACCTCAATTTTGGATTTAAAATAATTCTAGAAGTACTTGCGTGCTGCCAAAATATATACAACCAAGCACCCATACAGTTCACAAAATCCTTTATCATGGAGAAGATGTCATTAAATATCAGTTGGTGCCACTTGGAGATTTATCAGAGGAAGCTCAGGAAAAAAGCAATAAGGATTACAGATTTTATAGAGAGCACAATACTAGAAAAATTTCACGAAATTCCACAATTGAAGATCTATTTAACGTCAGATCCGTCCATCTCCAGTATTCGAAATCAATGAAAAGTGCAACATCGGGATTTAGATGAAGAAGTCAAAAAACTACTTAAGAACAGAAATAACACAGAACAGAAAATGGAATATTTGCAATCAATCTTTCAATTAAATGAACAATAATTATAATTCATTAGATCTAAGACAGACATTGTATTAGTCAAAAATAATAATAAACAGAACCTCACATTGTTACAAAAGCTAAATACCTATATTTTCGTATTAAAATTTAAAAAAAAATCAGAATTCAGCGGATTTATTTTGCTTATATTCACAAATTTTACAGCAAAAAATAATAGATTCTTCTTTAGTAATAGCAAGATTTTAGATGATATTTCTAAAGTTTTTTTAAGTGTAAACAAATTTGGGTAACAAACATAAGCTCTCAAATAGTTCGTTACTAAGAAATATTTTTAATTCAAAAAACGTGTTTTTATTATTTAACTGATATTGCTAACGAAGTCAAGAAGTTTCTTTAGTGTACCCCAAAAACTTTTTGGAGTTTTACTCCAACTGTGATCCTAGAATAATTCAACTGTGATATTTTAATTTTTCGTGATTTATTTTTACATTTATTTTTTATTAATTAAATCTGTAAATGTCGTATAAAACCTGTGATGTTAATTTTTTAAAAGTGATGTAAATTTGAAGAGAAGACTAATTATTTAATAAAAACGAATCCCTGATGAGGTCGGAACATACCGACGAAACGTAGGAATACGAAAAAATTAAATAAAAAAGTCTTTTATTTACGTTTAGAAAATTAATGACCTTGAAAGCCTGATTAGAACAATTCTAAAAATAACACAAAATTTTTTTTGCTTATTATGTAAAAATGATTCCTTTTGTGTTTGGTTTTTCAAACAAGGGTGAGTTAAAGGTTAATTTCGTAAACCTCGCATTCTTTGACTGATTTCGCATAAAATTTGGCACTCACTGTGCGGCTTAGTTTCCAAACCAACCAGAGCTTGAATATCAGACTTAACCTTCCCAAACATCACAGTCTAGGAAATGTTGAAACTTGTATAAAGATGTTCTATCTAATAAATTTCTGAATATGCTAGAAGTAAAAGGAGAAAGTATCCCAACGGTAGATATTAGAAGGACCGGAACTGACATGGCTTTTTGAAGGCTTCTATAGTATAATCCTTTCTTGAAGATTCAATTCTTATTATATCCTGCCTTCAGAACTATGCCTTCAAGATGGTAAAAATTTCTTTTAATAATACCTTCAAAATATTCATTACACATTTGAAGTTATTCATTTTTTTTTTTTTTTTTTTTTTTTTTTGTTCTTAGTGACATTCGATACGCCTTTCCATGGTACAACTACACAAGGTAAACTCGTTGCTACAACAAGTACAACAAGACAAAAACAACAGGGGAAATTGTTTTTGTATTTGAACCAAGCCTTCAAAAAAAAGCAACACTGTGCCTTCAAAATAAAAATACAAATTGAAAAAAAAACAACACGTGCAGACATTTTAATTATTCGAGTTGTGGTATCTGATTTGACTAATCATGAATTAGAAGTGTTACCCAGAGATTTGCAGCTTTGCTCAGATGTCGGTACTGGTGTCGACTGTTTAGATAAATTTCAATGGGGTGACTTGGTACAACTAGAGTAAGTGAAAAAGGTTAAAATATATTTGTTAAAGTTTGAAATAACATTTTGATTTGTTCAATAGCGCACAAAATGTGGGAGTTATTGTTCGTTTGGAGCGAGAAAATTTCCATGTCTTGGGTATGCATGGCAAAGTAGTTGAGTGCAAACCTACTGCACTGCACAAAATAAGGGAAAATAGAAACACAATTGCTCTAGATGCTGATCAAAATCAAATAAGACGGCGCACAGTGGCGCCATTTGAGTTTTTTCGTTGCAAAAATCATATCTTTTGAACAGAATAAGATAATTGAACAGTTTAAACAGCATATGATAGATAACTGTTCAGCCTATGAAATGAGCGTTCGGAAAGGGTGCTACGCTTTGTAGGGGTCTACTTATGGGTTATCAAAGTTAAAATTAGTAGAAAAATCAATTTTATGGTAACTAAAAAAAATTATTTTTACATTTTTAGATTGTTTTTATTTTTTTTCTTAAGGGTTTTATGTTTTAAATTATTACCCAACAAATTAAAAAAAAAATTATTTTTTTTTTAAATTTATTTTTTAAATTTTCTGTAAAATATTCATCACAATTCGTAAGAGAAGGTATATCTAAAAGACTAACCATTTCTAAACTATAATTATTTTGTAACTCTATTTGTGACTTCACATGCCGCAGGGAAGAAATAAGTGGATCGGAAGATGCTGCCAACATGTTGAAGAGGTCCTTATTTTGCCTTACCCTTGATGCTTTGAATGTGTTGTGCAATATATATATTTTATAAAATTTGTTAAGAGACTCCTGTGCTTCTTCAGAAAGCTCTCCAATTGGCAAAGACTGGTACTCAATTATATCTTTGCCATGCGCCAATATTTTATGGACGGTCGGGGTCAACTTCTTCTGTGGATACATTTCTGCTAAAAGAGATGCAGTTTTCGAAGCATATTCTCCATATTTTGTAGAATTGACATTTTCTTTGCAGTTTAAAACATCCAAGATCGTTCCCAATCTTTTCACGATTTGATTGTCAATTCCAATGATTCTAGTTACTGCCTCATCATTTTCAAAAAATCTCCTAGAAGTGTTTCCATCGTTTGAGTTACCGTATCCGTGCTTGGGACAGTCTACTTTTAGTCCAACTTGTTTAAAAAAAGCCTCCTGTATTTGCTTCTTTCTGATCTTCTCCTTATCCTTTATTGATGTATTTTCATCGAAGTTTTCCTCCTCTTGTGGTAGGGTATATGCCAGTTTTAGCAAGAATTCCATACACCTTATCCTTGCGTGCATTGGTGACATTCCATATTCGTAATTCTCCTCATTTGTAGAATCGTTTAAATTACCAAAGTTCTTCTGACAAATAATAGTAAAAAATCGATAAAAAAAAATATAAAAATAAAACGAAAAAAGGGGTTTAAATAGGTTTTTGCTAAATTTTTACCTCCAAAATAATTCTGTCTATATATATGTATATGATAACTAATTGAAATATGTTATAATTAAGCAGAAAAAGATACTTATCTTAAATTCTTTACAACTAATTATATAAAATTGAGATGTAACATATTATATATGAAATAAATTGAATTTAATTGAAAAAAGTTCTTCTGACTCTTTTTGCAAATCGGGCATGACATTGTTGAGGTTGTTCCTGTCAGTTCGTTTACGACTTTTTCGTCAACCATGGTCAGGTGGAACTCGTAATTGCATTCAATATATTTTCCTTCTCCAATTTGCAGCTTTGTAGGCTTAATCTTGCTTATTTGTTCTTCAATGTCCTTCACCGTAGTCCTTATGAGTTCTGTCGATTCCCTTGCAAACTGAAACATTATTGGTCGGCAATAATGCACTGATGACGGTCGTGGATTTTTCCAGTGTAGGGAATCATCCGATTTTAGCCGCAAAGGAACAACAGATGCCATAAACATATTTCCATCCGATATTGTAGCGTCATCGGAAGATATCCTTTGCTTATAAACGCTTTGTCCGGATGATCCATCGCAGCCCCATTTGCTGATCAATGTCAACTTCTCAGGAAGAATTTTCACTTCCGTGAAAAACTTTGGTGTGGTTGACTTTCTAAACAGTTCAAATAATTTTAAATTGTTCAACGCCATGTTTTCAGTACTTAAATTGTTTAATGGTTTCAGTAATTGTTGCGCCAACTTTCAGGCGTAGACTAATCCAGGCATTATGCTTATTTTGCAATATATAGGCTTATGCTACCATGCCTAAAAATTTATCTGTTCCCTGCATACATATGGATTTAGGCTGAATAATGCAATTTTGATATTATGCACGTGTCCAAATAAGATTTGTGCCTACCTGTAGGGACCATAAGTCAATATTGTTCCTGACCATTTGTACGCCAAAGTATTGTTTATGTGAGGTACATACCTGCTAATTTCAATGAGTAGTTTTTTTCAAACTATTAGATCAAACTACTGTCAGTCAAAACATATAAGGGATGGACGCCATACAATTTCTGCAACCATGTCTTTTTAAACTTTTTTACCTCTAGAAGCCAAACGGGCACGTACGGGCAGATAAAAATTTTGAATTATGTAAAGAACTAATCAAAGAACAGGTTTTTCAAATATGGCAAATATAGAAAAATATAGTTTTTTTTTATTTTCCGTCAAAGTTGAAAAATAGTGAAAAAACGGATAGTTTTTAAATAGTGATTTACCAGGAGAAACACAGAGCAAACAGTTAATTTTTTTTTTTATCATTATACATTTAATAAATACATCAATCAATACAAACAAAAAATAAGGCGATTCGTTACCTATTTTTCGTGATATTACACCTGAAATCGCAACAAATTGACTAAAAATTGTGTGTTTTTTTGAAAACCGAAAGTCGGTCAACTTTGAACGGTTATATCTTCTAAACTTAAAATGTGATATTATTAAGAGTGGCATATTTGAAATCGTTGAAAAGTTTCCTATAACATGGGTTTATTCAAAACTTCGTCGGCACTCATGAAAATTTTGATTTTTGCAACCTCGCTTGCTCTACGGGCGCCACTGTGCGGCGTTACATTGTAAGAGTTATGGAAGGTCCCCATGCGGTTAGTATGAATAAAACGTAATAGTTTGGATACATGTTGATAATAAATGTATGACTATTCTTTTCAACCATCAGGGATGGTTGTATAGGATGTATACCACCATACTACACTTACTATACACTTGGCTCCTGTATTACCAGAAGTTGGAGATGATTTCAAAGTTATTTGTTGTGATGAACGGGAATCGGTCGGTAAAGTGGTCTCGCATTGGGATAAAGACACTAGCATATGCGAACTCAATGGAGAAATAAAGATGATACCTACTGCGTATTTGATTTAATTCAAAGGAATACATTAAACAACTTTTTTAACGCAAGCTTCGCGGAAACCCAAAATAATTTCAAATATATAAAAAGATTTTTAAAAATCTTAAGAAATACCTGTTTCTTTTATTTTTAATCATACAAAAATATAGTGTTAAAGGATATGGAACATTTGGGGCCCTGTACCAATTATAAATACGGGAAATGAGAGTTACTTTTGCCTCAGCGCATGCAACAGTATGTGCAAAACAAAACAGTAAAGTCAAATTACATTTGACATTGTGTTGGGATTCCAAAATTTTTGCAGCTTGAATGCCCTCCCAGGTGGAGGCTAATTTTATTAGAATGCGATCCTTTTCAATTCCCATTACTTCGTACAATGAAATCAATTTTAAAGCCTTTTCAACGGTCTTCTCGGTATCAAAAGACAGACGAGCATCTACTTCAGTCGAAACACGCCCGGGAACAATTTTTAATATTTCACATCAAAATAAAACGCACAAATAATCCATGGCGTCTTCAATTTTTTTATCCGCAGATCTGCAAAGGAATAAATGTATAAACATAAATATGTACATACATATTGCATTCGCTGCTTGTTTGAAATCATACTAACCCTCCAGTTTTTTCCCATATCCTACTGCTTTTTGAACAATTTCCTTATAGCGATCCATGGGCTTGTAAAGCTTCATGCCTAGAAAATGATAATGGTATAAGTTTTATGCTAGTCCGAAAGTGTTATTTTTTTGGAATATAAATATTCAACGTATGCATGTATTTTGTAAATATGTACATACATACACATATCTGAGTACGTACGAACATACATCTGCACCACAGCACTAATCTATAGGAAGATCCTACATATGTACATACTTATGTGCCATAATCAAGCTTTTCATCTTGGTTCATTATAATTTATGAAAGATTGAACTCTTAATTTTTGCAAATCACGCTTTACAATCAAGTATATTCGCAGCACGCACTCCATTTGTGTAACACATTTTATTAATTCTAGAAATGCCCTTTATCTCTGTACTCACTTTCACCGGTATCAGCCACGACAGTAGTGTATTTCTTTAACTGCTCCAAGGCCGAAATTTTAGATCTTTTTAGCTCGACTTCAGATTCCAGTTTTACACCGCAAATTTCACATAAATTTAAACTTAATTTTTTTCACAAATTTAATTAAAAATCACAACAATTTTCTATTTAATTAAAATTTTTCCAAAATCAATGTTTTTCACAATTTTTTTTAATTCAACTGCGTATGTAAAAAAACATAAACAACTTTTGACTTTAAGGTTCAAACTGGGGTAAACAGCTGACAAACATCTGGGCCAACGAGTCTACCTTGTGTATATGTACCTTGCGCCTTTCTTTGGGAAGGAAATAAGTTGTTCTATTTTTAAATTTCTTATAGTAAAGTTATTCTTACATTAACGAATACGTATCGGATCAGCTGTTCATTTTTCATCACCAAGCTTATGAATAAATAGGTAATGTTACGTAAACGAAACGTTGCGTTACGGATGAATCTGATAATATTAAAATTTTTCTCCGTTTTTAGATATAAGCTGTAAAACAACTTTCTCTTTAATTATGTTTATTGAGAAAGCTAACATGAAGTTTTTTTATTTTTATACAAAACACACAAATAACAAAGGCTAAAATTTTTTAATTATATAAATTTTGATAAATTTTTCGTTTTCCTGTAAACAGAAGGAAATGAGGAAGGCCTGGCTCCCAATTACAACATGTGTACATGGGGAATGCGGGTAGGTGAAGTGATTTTGAACTATTTAAAAAAAAAATAAAAGCTAAGCCCAACCTTATTTAAAAAGACCATAACAAAAAAGTAGGGGCTTAGGGAGGTTAAGTGTTATAAACGTCTGCTACTGCTAAGAATTAAAAGTAAGTAAGTTCAGTTACCACTACTTGGCACCCTAGTAGCCAGAGCATTTTTAGTAACTTAATCTATTTGTATAAGATAAGCCCAGCCCAAACACCTTAAGCCAGATATACACATTTTCATGTAGACTGCACTACCGATAGATAGCACAAGAACCGATTTTTGGAAATTCAAATCCTGAGGATCAGCAATGTGTAAAAAATGGGTAATTGAATGGGCTTAATGTACTGTTTAACTAATGTGAACTTTTACTTTTTTTGCATAATTTAAATTTAGAAAAGGATTTTTAAATCGCTCGTAATTCATCACACCTTTTAAAAACGATCGTTTTGAAATCGATCATATACTTGAATATAAAAATATATTTAAATATATGTATGTACTAGAGATCTGCATTTGTGCGATTAAAAGACACATGAATTCACATACCAGACTGGCCAGTAGTGTGTTGTGTATGATTTTAGAATCATACACAATTTATTAATTGTAAGAAATAACCTATGAGTGCAAAGCGTTCAATTATTTATGTGAGTGTTGTAAGAGAAATATTTGATACAGGTATAAATAACAAATATGCTCTTTTACACGAGTAAATACACTTGTGTGGCGATGTACATATTGCGTTTTATCAACACAACATGTGTTTTGTGTTTTTGAAATTTTTTTTATTAACAAAATATTAGTAAAAATATATTGCATTAAAAGTGATACCAACTTTTTAGAAGCAAAAAGTAGTTTTAAATATATTTTTAAGCAAATGAAATTTTTGTTAATTTTTTTGTTTTAATTTGTTTTAAATCAAGAGAACTTATAACTTATTTTTAAACGTTAATAGATTATTTTTATTTTATAACGAGCTTTCTTTCTTAGCTTTGATAATTTTTTTAAGTTTTAAGTTGAACAATTTTACATTTTTTTGACATTATTTAATTTTTTATCGATAATTTTAGTAAAATATTTGACGGTTTGCATAATAATAATTTTTTTATTTATAATTTTATTACTGTTATTGTTTTTGCATATAAAAAATATTTTTTACAACCATTTTATTTTCTTACTTTTTTTGTAACGATAGGGAAAATTATCAAATAGGGGAAAAACCAATTTTAACAAAACAAGAAAAACAACAATCACACGAATGATTAGTGTGATTTTTAACTTAACTCAGGTTTTTTTATTGTAAGATGTATGAATTTGAGTTCATCAAACAATTAAACAATAATAGGGACACACACACAATTAGTGTTAGTGTATGTGGCTGTGTTGATCTCACATTTAAAATGATTGAGCTTGAATGACTAGTTCTCATTTTTTTACACATTTGATTTGAATATCAAATACACACACAACAATCATTTGGCTAGCAAATACATTTGTGCAGACCTCTAGTATGTACAACAAAGTGCATTCGTTTTAAAACAATTTAATTTAAAAGTTATGAATACAAATGTTCCAAACTTCCTGAATAAAATATTTTAGACTTTGCATTGAATAAATTGAAATTAAATTTTTTTTTTTTAAAATGAGATAAGTAGTACTAAAAGTATGAAGTATATAAAGAGAAGTATTTTTACAAACATTTAAAACAAGATCATTTTTAAAATTTGTGCCATTCACTCGAATTTGATTTCGATTTCTAGAACATGGCAGGACTACATTAAAATTTAAAAATTGCAAGACTAGAATTTCATAATCTGGACAATAATGCAATTTCAAAGCAGAGTTTTCAAAAAATTGCAGCAGCAAAAATTGCAAGTCCGGACGATGACTAAAAATTACAACCAATAATAGAAACACAATTTTATATAGTAGACTTAAAATTCTGACAACATACTTGGGACTCTACTTATTCTATGGTAAGTTTTATTTATTAAAAGTCTCTTACTGATTTTGTTATCAATGTCTTGTTTTGTAGGAAATATTGTAAGTTTTAAGAACTATCGAAAACTATCGATAGTTATCGATTGTTTTTAAAAAATTATCGCATACTATCGATATAGTATAGTGTCGACTATTGATAGTTTCAGACCACTACTATTTACTTAAAGCAATGAAGAAATTATGGATTTTAGGCCGAAATTGACGTAATAATTTTGTGCTAGAATAATGTTATTCCATAACTTAAATTTTTCTTATGTATGTACAATGAAATACAATGGTAATTTAGTATTAGATAAGTAGCTTAATAAAAAACCGATTTTTACTGGTTCCCAGATTTTTTACATTTTTCAAGTATTACATTTTAGATTTGGTTTTAAATAAACTTTTTTCGAATTCCTATGAAATTATAGTTTTTAAATATTTGAATTTTTACTGCACCTTAACTTCACAGATTCTTAAAACTAAATATAAATTTACAATAAACTAACATTGAAGATATTAAACAATAACTGATGAAATATCTTAAATCATTTTGATTTTGGAGAAACTGTTAAATTTTTTTAAGTAATACAAAAAAAAAGTTCCATAGTTAAAATTTTTTATCATATCTCATTTTTGAGCAATTAAATTTTAGCTTAGTTTTTGAAATAATTCTTTGAAAAATCTCTGCGACAGCATAAAATTTTTTTTTTCTTAATTCTTCTAGTATTTAATAGCTTTTAGTCATCCTTATAACCCTAATTTTCTTATTACTCTCGAGCTCTTTAATTCTTTGACATACAATTTAAAAGGTTTTCTTTTATAAAAAAAAACACTTTTTTTGCTAACAACTTCATCGTTCTTATCAGGTTTACCTTCAAACTTTTTTTTTGTTTTTTTTTCTTTCATATTTTTTTATATAATGGTTTAATGATATTATAACATTAAAAACGTTTTCATTCCCCTTCGTTTCAACTCCGTTTTTATGCTCTTCCAACTACATTTGCTACAATAAATATGCTATTAATGAAACTTGCAAACAAAATAAAACTAGAGCAAAGGCGGAGGCGGATATTTTATAGTGATATAAAAATTGTATTCGTTTACTTTATAAAAAGAAATATGTATATTTATTAACATTATACTGTAGTCGAATAATCTCAAAAGCGAGCAAACAATAAAAGTGTAAAAGTTTTTCATGAAAAGGGTTTAACAATTATAATTTGTAAATAATATCCTGAGGTTATGTACACAATTATTAAATATTCATAATAGAATAAACGATAAAAGACAGAGTAACTCAATTTAATGCGAATGGCAATCATTGAAAATAAGAGCGGAGGGTGTTTTTCAGCCAGAGCTTATGTAAGATAAAATGAAAGTTTGAGTTCGTTTATTTTATTATTATTGCTAAAATTATTATACAAACTAGAGAAATAAATACGCGAAATTTTTAAAGACAAACTTTTAACTACTTCATTCAGGTACATTTAAATGAAACTTTTTGTTTAATTAAAATTTAATGCTGCTTGATTATACTTTAATTATTTTAAATACACATTAAAAAAAGCGTCCAGACTTACAATTTTGTTGCAGAAGTTTCATGTACTCTGCAATTCTGTCTTGTTTTGTTATTCTCACAGTTTTTATCTTGAAGTAGGCTGTAGGTGTATTTGTATTTATATACAAAATATAAAAGCAGAAGCGGAAAGAAAAGATAAAAATACAAATATTGCAAAACAATTATTTCATAATCTGGACATTTATGCAATTTCAAAGCAGAAATTTTAAAAGTCTGGACGATGACATACAATTTCTTTGAAAAACGTCTTGACAGTTATGAGCAGCAAAAAAAGGTCTTGTATTACAATGTATCATCTTTGCATATATTATGAATTTTTTACTGAATAAGTATTCTTTAATACTTTTTTAATCTGCATTCGTGTCCCTTGAATGAAACTTTTGTTATGCAGCACTTAAAAGCAATTTTACAAGAACTGTTTTTACACGAAACTAAGTCCACTTTTCCTTTCGTCTTTCTTCTCCTTTTGCCATCAAACTCAAATGTCTAGTCGCTGAAATTTAAAAAAATCTTAATTTTTAAACAGAATTCTCAAAATATCCTGGATCCATAACAAATTATTTCATCCAACTGAAAGCATAATTTGTTTAAATTTTTATTATCAAAAAAAAAAAAAAAAAATAAATAAATAAAAAAAAGGAAAAAATTATTTCCAAAAACAGTTGAGAGTGTCCCCGATTGGATTAAATGGGAATCATGGATCCGCTAGAACACAATTATATTATGAAGTGAATTTTTATTCAAGATTTATTTTTGCCGAGTATTATCTAAATATCTATATATGTATGTACGAAGTTTTTTGGAGAAGTGATTTAAGCTTTCGGGAATGATTCTGGGTCGATTGGTATACTAAAAAGTGAGTCTATAACAGCGATAGGCAAATTATACTGTTACATTTTGCGATTGTATAAGTTGTTTGAATTCTACATATGTTGTCGTTAATTTTGTTGAATTATCTTCTATGTGTGTGCACACGTCCGTAATAAAAGAGAAAACGCGGCGCCCTGAACTTGTCGATCACAGGTCTATAAGCAATTTTTGTACATGTTACAAACATGACCACATAATATCTTCTCTTCCTACGGAAGTGTGCATATAAAAATTTACTCTTTGTAAATGTTCTTTGTGCCAAATATTATTAGATATATTCATCTATATGAGCACTATATATGGGCACTATAGTTAATTTGAACATACCAGCAACATATTTTGTCATGGCACAGTAGCTATCGTAAAATTTATTGTCGCCAATTTGTATGTCAATGCTAACATTTATAACAAAGTAATGCAATTAAAAGCCATTTTCGGTTATGGTCAAAGATTCCAATAAAAAAATTTTAAGATGATTTAAGGTGCAATAAAATTAATTTGGCCCAAATTTAAACAAAATACCACGATAATAAGTTGGCTTACGGGTACAAAGACTCTAATCCTGAGAGAAGCTTGTATTTCAAAAGGCCTGGTCCTAGAACCTATGAACCAAATTTCACCAAATTTTCTTTAAAATTGCGACCTGTAGTTTGCGCACAAAGTTTTCAAGGAAAGCCAGCCTGCCTGCCAGCCGAACGGACATCGTTATATCGACACAGAAAGTGTTTCAGAGTCGAACGATATACTTAAACCAGACCAAAATTTTAAGATGTTACAAACATCAGCACAAACGCATTATACCCTCTCTTTACCATTGTGGTGTGGGTATAACAAGTAAACGTGCTACAAACGGCTATGCCGAATCTTATATAACCTTCGCCATGGTTGGAAAGGAACAGAAAGTTATATTTGAGATAAATTTTATGCTCCTAGCATGTTTTGTATGGGTTATATCGTACCAAAACCTTTGGGACGACCGTTCTATGGGTACCAGATGCAATAATAGACTGATTTGGCTGATTTTTAACCCTCTAACCGGCAAGACCGTCTTAAGACGGTCTTCGATTTTTGGGCTCCATTTCTGTATTATAAATTTTTAAGGTTTAAAATAGTGAAAATTGTCTTTAGACAACACTTTTTTACATTTTGTAAGCTTCCCAACACATTCTGACAAGTTATTTGTCAGCTGTGAACAATTCAGTGCAAAAAGTCAACAAATTTGCATAAAAAATTATTTCGCAAATTTAATTTTTTGTAACTTTAAAAAAACGAATTTAGAATAAAGCGATCAACCTCATAACTTTACGGTAAGTATATAACATACTATATTTTAGTTAAATAATGTATTTAATTTGAAAAAAATAAAAATATTGTGTTTTTAAAATGAAATAGTGAAGTCCGTCTTCTGACGGTCTTGCCGGTTTGTGTATACCCGCTCTTTCTTATTGTTATTTTTATCTTTTGTCTATAAAAACACTTTTGTTTGCTTAATGTTTTATTACTTGCACGCTTTTATTACACTATTGTGTTAAAGATGGATCCTACTACGCGTGCTTATAAGAAAAATATAAATTTGGAGAAAATGTCTGGCGAATAATTGCTCGAGTTCATCGATTCTGTAGAGAGTTCTGTAGACAGCACAGATAAAAGTTTTGATAGTAAAGATAGCTTGGCTAATGTGGCCTATGTTTTGGAGAGTATCAAGTCCGATACATTGCCAGCGAATGCTGAACAGGCCATAGAAGACTGCGTTTAAAAGATGGTAATAGCCGACACCGCTGATGCTTTCGTTGAAGATGTAGCAACGCTCCAAACCATTGCGGCACAAGGACCGTCGACATCAATTGCAAGCACAACAAAAGCTTCTTTCAAATGCAAAAGAGCACGATCTCCATTGCCAATAGCTGAATCTATTGGACCATCAGTTCAACCTAGTCCTGGTAGTTTTGTTGGAGGTAGTTATGATGGTATTAAGCTTTTCTTATAAATATTAATTATTTATTTTTTATAAACAGCTTTAAATGAAATAACTTAAAACTCCAAAGAGCTCACCAAACATGTATGGTGCAAAGCCTCGATGTGTTTACATGTGAACGAGGAAGCATTTCGAGGCGATTCATCACTTACATTGGCCGCAAAAAATATCAAAACACCAATGGAATTCTTCAATTACTTTATCACTGATGATATAATTAAATTAATCGTTATAGAGACAAATCGTTATACTCTGGAAAAAAATATAAACACAATGTTTAGTACAGGTTCTGCTGAAATAAGACATTACATCGGCATAATGTTGTTCATGTCAGTATACCACTTTCGTTATTTAGAAAGCTATTGGGGGAAAATGCCTTCTTGCCGATTCAGAAGTGTATGCCATCTAAAACATTTTTTGCCATCAAGAAATATTTATCATTTCAGGATGAATCACAGCGAAAAAAGAAAGGTGAACCGGACTATGATCCACTGTTCCGCATCCCCACTTTGGCCAACAAAATAAACGACCGATTTGACTCAATCCCAAAAAGAGCTAGACTATGCGTTGACGAACAGCTGTGCAGCACAAAGACAAAACACCACCTCCGTCAATACATGCCCAATAAGCCGCATAAGTGGGAAATTAAATTGTTCGTGCTATGTGATACAAACGGTTTCGCCGTTTTGAAATCTGTAAGGCGACCATCTGCTCAAAATCACGTTTAGCCTTTATCACCACAGTCTGGGACATCAGGTGTTGGGAAAAGAGCTGTTCATCAAGTTACTGATGTTCGGTTCGATGGTGTCGATCACTTTCCTATTTGGGTGGACAGAAAAGCCAAAAAAAAGGTGCAAACATTGCAAGCAATCGGTCCTTTGTTCCAAATGCGACCTTCACTTATGTGGTCTGATTGATAAAAATTGTTTTTGGGAGTACCACCACCGAAAATAATATATATTTTAACTTTTGTGCTCATTTTTCTTAATAAAACTTTTTCTATAAATAAAATTTTCCTGTGCTAATTTTTAACTTGCAAACCGGCAATACCGCCTATAGACGGTCTTTAATTTTTTTTACCTGGCGTCCGTCCAGAATGTTTTTCACACCTGAAAATTAAAACTTAAGTTTGTGTTGACTATATATTGACTAAATATGGGCTTCATCCGATCATTTTTACGGTCTTGCTTTATTTAAGAAATGAGCCCAATTTGTTCACTTGCCAATTTTTTCATTTACCCGGGAGATTTTTTGTATGTGCTCTAGGTGAAATAATATGTCGATTCAATGATTTTGAAAACCAAACAAACTTCATACGATGAGAAAATTTGAGCTCGATTTAATCTGCATAGCTTGTTCGTTATTTACCCTGCCGCACAAAACCCATAACTAGGACACTTGTTTACCGGCCAGGTGAAAAAGTGTTCCAATTCGGCTCATTTTAAATATTTAATACCTCTTATATTTAAAAATATATTTAAGCCAACTTCGGTCCTACTTGGCTAAAACCATGATTTCGTGAAAAGGGTAATTATTTGTATATAACTAGGTCATAAATAGGCTGATATTATTACTTTTCACTGCCAATATTATACTAAGCTTGTTTAAGATGAAAGTGAAAAAATTAACTTCATAAATTATAAGAGGATTTCAAAAACTTAAGGTTAATGGGTAAACATTTGATATTAATAAGAACAAATTAGAGGCAGTCGTGGTATGCACGCAAAGAAAAAACATGATTGATACAATCACAATCGCAAACTATCATTAATGTTTGTGGTTATGATTGTGTCAAACACGTCTTAAGCAACAATATATGTTCAGATATAATGATTTTAGATAATTGTTGTCTCAAACATATTTTTATGTTCAGAAGAAAAATGCGCACGATCTTTCAAACCATTTTTTTATATTTCCCAATACCATGCAAAATGTCTACTTCAACATTTTATATGGTTCTTACAATAAAAACAATAAAAAATGTAATTAAAAAAATTTATGTTTTATTACAAATATAATAAATTAAATTAGCATACATATATTAAAAATAAAATTCAATACACATATTTATATACCAGTGTATGTGTTTTTATTTATAAATTTACGTTGTGTGATACAAATATATCCAAACAAATAAGAATTCCGTTCACTTAAGACTTCTAAAAAAAGTCAAACACAAACTTACCTTTTATTTCTTTTATGAAATCTACTACATATGTTAATATATTGTTGAACCGTTTTTGAAAAAATTCGGGGCTGTTGACAAAATTATGTGTCAAAATTGGTTTAGGTTTTTTTGGCTGCAAGAAAGACAAAATAATTGCATATTTATATATTTGTATAATTATATTTAAATAACTTACCTGTTTCAATAAACGTATAATTTTTTACATCGTTAGTTTTGCAAGGCAGCATGGCATTTTTCTCCCCGAAAAATGTTTTAATTATTCTGTCATCATTCATATTTCCTGATTAACTGACGCTCGCGGACGGATTTTTTCTTTTTAAGCACACACTGTTTGTTTTGACAATAAATGTTTGCTTCTTAAGAGAATGTGTTTTCAAGCAAACAAAAATGATGCTATTAAACATACCTTTTGTGTTCAACTAATATTATGATTTTAACTGTATAGTTGAAAATATATATATTATAGTAGCTAACATATCAAATAATATAATATGTTTAGCTAGACCAGAGTACCTTTTTAGGTGTAAGCCACCGTATAATATTATTATAGTGAATTTAAAAATGTTAAGGACAAAAAACAATTTTTTAAGTTATATTAAGACTATAATTAATTTATGAGGGTAAACATATAAGGCAAATATAAACAAAAATGGTCGTAGTGACCATTCATTAATCATGTTTTTTCTCTGCGTGTGCTTATATGTTATATATCAGTTATTTTGCAGCGATCTGGCTAAATTTTAATATATAATTCTCTTATTTCACAGGCAGGAAATATCATAACAACCTAATGATAAAGTTCCTAATAGATAAAATGAAAAAATAAATTTATATACTTCGCCAATATTGCAGTAGATACCGACTACTCTTATTTGTGTAGATTATGTAGTGGCAAAGACTTTTGTTCTTTTCTTAAATGCCCGTCTACACCAGAGATAAATATTGCGACATATATTTGAGTAAATGTCAAAGTTATGTTATCTTTAATATAGACAGCACTTTTTTGTACATATTTATTGCCGCCAATTTATGTTGCAATAATTGTTAGTCAATTTTCGTTAACAATTATTGCTAACATAAAGCGCCTAATTTTGGTATCGATTAAAAAAATGAAGCAAAAAGAAAAAAATATAAGCAAATTGTGTGGGAAAGAAATAAAGAATGTGAAATGGTAGTAAATTATAATTGAAGTAAAAGCACTAAAGAACTAAAAATATATACTAAAATATTTTTGTTTTTAAATAAACACTAAAATAAAATTGCAAACATTATTTTTGTTAATATTTATTTTTTCTTATTCGATCTTTAATATTTAAAAATATATTTATTTTTTTAAGCTTGAGTGAGGGTATTTAAAAAAAAATATATTTAATAAAATGAATATTTTTATATAAAAACAGACCTCAAGCTTAAAGAAATGAATATACATTTACCCAGCAGGAAAAAATGGCATGAATAACATATATAACTAATTATATAATATATAATTTTTAATTTAAAATATAATGCATTCCTTTGGACAATGTAACTTTTCGTGGCAAAAAAAAATTTTAAAAATTTGTCAATAATTATTTCGAAAAATTGGTTATGAATTATAGTTATGAGGGAATAAAAGAAAATCATCCTTTGAGTCGTTAAAAACCTAAAACAGGCAATGTATGGTACGTATACTATTTCGTCCTTGGTATACTTGGTTAATTTTCTTATGTGTGTTTTATTTAAATACAGAAGTATCACAGTGTGATGGAAACAATAAAACAGAATTTACCACGGATACAAAAGTAAAATAAAAAAATTATATTTCAAATATACATATTTTATTAATAAATTTAACCGGGGAATAATTTATATAACTTATTACTTATTATTACCATATATTCAGCATATAATATGGCCTCTTCAAATTCTTAAAGTTCACTTATAGAATTACCTTAAGGTTAAACCTGCTGTTAAATTATCAGTCCCTTTTCGGGTTAATGTAAGCTTTAAATAACCAGACACCATTTCTCTTTCAGATAGCATCCTAATAATTATTTGTAAGTTGTAATAATAGCCCTGAATGGTCAAAACTCTTATATACGTCAAGTACAATCTGAATTGTCTCAAGGGTTAGTTAATAGCCCATTGCTATTTTTAATGTACTTGAACGACTTGTTTTGTATAGTTGAGTCTTAAATATGTTTACTGTTTGCTTTTGCAGAGGACAAAGGTAAGTTCAACTACAGGTGGTGTCGATACAACAATCTAAAAACAACAGAAATAACATAGAGTTTTTTGCATTGCATTGTTAGTATGTACGGTTCGAAATGTCAACCATTACTGACAAAACACTGGCAAATCAAAACAAATTGGTTCGAACTGTCAAAAGCAGACGGCAATTCGACAACACCTGTAGTTGAATGGGCCTTGGCAGAGGGCATACAGTTATTATTTCATGGGGTACAGTCAATAGAATAATTTTACAGGTATATTCATGAGACAATAAATCAAATTGTTGTTTGGTTCAAAGGAAATTCGTGTATACTTATCATTTCGAAAATTAAAATTTTGGCTTTTGGTTTACAAAATGTTGACAACGTGTTTCCTGAGAAAATTAAAATTGTAGGCATAACAATTGACAGAAAACATGGCTCACATATTTCTAAAATAGCAAAAACTCGTTTTTTTAAAAAAAGTTTAAAAATATAAATTCGCTTTTAAAAAGAAAAAATTTTTTGCGATATGGCAGACATAATAGACATATTTGGAACTCGTTGTCGACGCTTGGGTATTTAAATACCCAGTTTCATTATACAACGTGTGTCGGCCAGGTGTGTTATCAAGTCGCATATAATTTTTTATACATTGCTAAGGGAACGCCTAAAGCTATTTAAAACCTGTGAGCATTTTGGGTTTCTTGTGAAGACGTGCTTTAATTTTAATCAAAACTATATAAAATTTGAGTTTTTTTTTTTTGAAATTTTAAAAAAATAAGATACAAAAATTATGCTAGGAAAATAATGTCAAGAAAATTTTAATGAAAAGGGCAAGGTACAAATACACAAGGTAGACTCGTTGGCCCAGATGTTTGTCAGCTGTTTACCCCAGTTTGAACCTTAAAGTCAAAAGTTGTTTATGTTTTTTTACATACTCAGTTGAATTAAAAAAAATTGTGAAAAACATTGATTTTGGAAAAATTTTAATTAAATAGAAAATTGTTGTGATTTTTAATTAAATTTGTGAAAAAAATTAAGTTTAAATTTATGTGAAATTTGCGGTGTAAAACTGGAATCTGAAGTCGAGCTAAAAAGATCTAAAATGTCGGCCTTGGAGCAGTTAAAGAAATACACTACTGTCGTGGCTGATACCGGTGAAAGTGAGTACAGAGATAAAGGGCATTTCTAGAATTAATAAAATGTGTTACACAAATGGAGTGCGTGCTGCGAATATACTTGATTGTAAAGCGTGATTTGCAAAAATTAAGAGTTCAATCTTTCATAAATTATAATGAACCAAGATGAAAAGCTTGATTATGGCACATAAGTATGTACATGTGTAGGATCTTCCTATAGATTAGTGCTGTGGTGCAGATGTATGTTCGTACGTACTCAGATATGTGTATGTATGTACATATTTACAAAATACATGCATACGTTGAATATTTATATTCCAAAAAAATAACACTTTCGGACTAGCATAAAACTTATACCATTATCATTTTCTAGGCATGAAGCTTTACAAGCCCATGGATCGCTATAAGGAAATTGTTCAAAAAGCAGTAGGATATGGGAAAAAACTGGAGGGTTAGTATGATTTCAAACAAGCAGCGAATGCAATATGTATGTACATATTTATGTTTATACATTTATTCCTTTGCAGATCTGCGGATAAAAAAATTGAAGACGCCATGGATTATTTGTGCGTTTTATTTGGATGTGAAATATTAAAAATTGTTCCCGGGCGTGTTTCGACTGAAGTAGATGCTCGTCTGTCTTTTGATACCGAGAAGACCGTTGAAAAGGCTTTAAAATTGATTTCATTGTACGAAGTAATGGGAATTGGAAAGGATCGCATTCTAATAAAATTAGCCTCCACCTGGGAGGGCATTCAAGCTGCAAAAATTTTGGAATCCCAACACAATGTCAAATGTAATTTGACTTTACTGTTTTGTTTTGCACATACTGTTGCATGCGCTGAGGCAAAAGTAACTCTCATTTCCCGTATTTATAATTGGTACAGGGCCCCAAATGTTCCATATCCTTTAACACTATATTTTTGTATGATTAAAAATAAAAGAAACAGGTATTTCTTAAGATTTTTAAAAATCTTTTTATATATTTGAAATTATTTTGGGTTTCCGCGAAGCTTGCGTTAAAAAAGTTGTTTAATGTATTCCTTTGAATTAATCGATTGATTTCATTTTGCTCAAATACGCAGTAGGTATCATCTTTATTTCTCCATTGAGTTCGCATATGCTAGTGTCTTTATCCCAATGCGAGACCACTTTACCGACCGATTCCCGTTCATCACAACAAATAACTTTGAAATCATCTCCAACTTCTGGTAATACAGGAGCCAAGTGTATAGTAAGTGTAGTATGGTGGTATACATCCTATACAACCATCCCTGATGGTTGAAAAGAATAGTCATACATTTATTATCAACATGTATCCAAACTATTACGTTTTATTCATACTAACCGCATGGGGACCTTCCATAACTCTTACAATGTAACGCCGCACAGTGGCGCCCGTAGAGCAAGCGAGGTTGCAAAAATCAAAATTTTCATGAGTGCCGACGAAGTTTTGAATAAACCCATGTTATAGGAAACTTTTCAACGATTTCAAATATGCCACTCTTAATAATATCACATTTTTAGTTTAGAAGATATAACCGTTCAAAGTTGACCGACTTTCGGTTTTCAAAAAAACACACAATTTTTAGTCAATTTGTTGCGATTTCAGGTGTAATATCACGAAAAATAGGTAACGAATCGCCTTATTTTTTGTTTGTATTGATTGATGTATTTATTAAATGTATAATGATAAAAAAAAAATTAACTGTTTGCTCTGTGTTTCTCCTGGTAAATCACTATTTAAAAACTATCCGTTTTTTCACTATTTTTCAACTTTGACGGAAAATAAAAAAAAACTATATTTTTCTATATTTGCCATATTTGAAAAACCTGTTCTTTGATTAGTTCTTTACATAATTCAAAATTTTTATCTGCCCGTACGTGCCCGTTTGGCTTCTAGAGGTAAAAAAGTTTAAAAAGACATGGTTGCAGAAATTGTATGGCGTCCATCCCTTATATGTTTTGACTGACAGTAGTTTGATCTAATAGTTTGAAAAAAACTACTCATTGAAATTAGCAGGTATGTACCTCACATAAACAATACTTTGGCGTACAAATGGTCAGGAACAATATTGACTTATGGTCCCTACAGGTAGGCACAAATCTTATTTGGACACGTGCATAATATCAAAATTGCATTATTCAGCCTAAATCCATATGTATGCAGGGAACAGATAAATTTTTAGGCATGGTAGCATAAGCCTATATATTGCAAAATAAGCATAATGCCTGGATTAGTCTACGCCTGAAAGTTGGCGCAACAATTACTGAAACCATTAAACAATTTAAGTACTGAAAACATGGCGTTGAACAATTTAAAATTATTTGAACTGTTTAGAAAGTCAACCACACCAAAGTTTTTCACGGAAGTGAAAATTCTTCCTGAGAAGTTGACATTGATCAGCAAATGGGGCTGCGATGGATCATCCGGACAAAGCGTTTATAAGCAAAGGATATCTTCCGATGACGCTACAATATCGGATGGAAATATGTTTATGGCATCTGTTGTTCCTTTGCGGCTAAAATCGGATGATTCCCTACACTGGAAAAATCCACGACCGTCATCAGTGCATTATTGCCGACCAATAATGTTTCAGTTTGCAAGGGAATCGACAGAACTCATAAGGACTACGGTGAAGGACATTGAAGAACAAATAAGCAAGATTAAGCCTACAAAGCTGCAAATTGGAGAAGGAAAATATATTGAATGCAATTACGAGTTCCACCTGACCATGGTTGACGAAAAAGTCGTAAACGAACTGACAGGAACAACCTCAACAATGTCATGCCCGATTTGCAAAAAGAGTCAGAAGAACTTTTTTCAATTAAATTCAATTTATTTCATATCTAATATGTTACATCTCAATTTTATATAATTAGTTGTAAAGAATTTAAGATAAGTATCTTTTTCTGCTTAATTATAACATATTTCAATTAGTTATCATATACATATATATAGACAGAATTATTTTGGAGGTAAAAATTTAGCAAAAACCTATTTAAACCCCTTTTTTCGTTTTATTTTTATATTTTTTTTTATCGATTTTTTACTATTATTTGTCAGAAGAACTTTGGTAATTTAAACGATTCTACAAATGAGGAGAATTACGAATATGGAATGTCACCAATGCACGCAAGGATAAGGTGTATGGAATTCTTGCTAAAACTGGCATATACCCTACCACAAGAGGAGGAAAACTTCGATGAAAATACATCAATAAAGGATAAGGAGAAGATCAGAAAGAAGCAAATACAGGAGGCTTTTTTTAAACAAGTTGGACTAAAAGTAGACTGTCCCAAGCACGGATACGGTAACTCAAACGATGGAAACACTTCTAGGAGATTTTTTGAAAATGATGAGGCAGTAACTAGAATCATTGGAATTGACAATCAAATCGTGAAAAGATTGGGAACGATCTTGGATGTTTTAAACTGCAAAGAAAATGTCAATTCTACAAAATATGGAGAATATGCGTCGAAAACTGCATCTCTTTTAGCAGAAATGTATCCACAGAAGAAGTTGACCCCGACCGTCCATAAAATATTGGCGCATGGCAAAGATATAATTGAGTACCAGTCTTTGCCAATTGGAGAGCTTTCTGAAGAAGCACAGGAGTCTCTTAACAAATTTTATAAAATATATATATTGCACAACACATTCAAAGCATCAAGGGTAAGGCAAAATAAGGACCTCTTCAACATGTTGGCAGCATCTTCCGATCCACTTATTTCTTCCCTGCGGCATGTGAAGTCACAAATAGAGTTACAAAATAATTATAGTTTAGAAATGGTTAGTCTTTTAGATATACCTTCTCTTACGAATTGTGATGAATATTTTACAGAAAATTTAAATAATAAATTTAAAAAAAAAATAATTTTTTTTTTAGTTTGTTGGGTAATAATTTAAAACATAAAACCCTTAAGAAAAAAAATAAAAACAATCTAAAAATTTAAAAATAATTTTTTTTAGTTACCATAAAATTGATTTTTCTACTAATTTTAACTTTGATAACCCATAAGTAGACCCCTACAAAGCGTAGCACCCTTTCCAAACGCTCATTTCATAGGCTGAACAGTTATCTATCATATGCTGTTTAAACTGTTCAATTATCTTATTCTGTTCAAAAGATATGATTTTTGCAACGAAAAAACTCAAATGGCGCCACTGTGCGCCGTCTTATTTGATTTTGATCAGCATCTAGAGCAATTGTGTTTCTATTTTCCCTTATTTTGTGCAGTGCAGTAGGTTTGCACTCAACTACTTTGCCATGCATACCCAAGACATGGAAATTTTCTCGCTCCAAACGAACAATAACTCCCACATTTTGTGCGCTATTGAACAAATCAAAATGTTATTTCAAACTTTAACAAATATATTTTAACCTTTTTCACTTACTCTAGTTGTACCAAGTCACCCCATTGAAATTTACCTAAACAGTCGACACCAGTACCGACATCTGAGCAAAGCTGCAAATCTCTGGGTAACACTTCTAATTCATGATTAGTCAAATCAGATACCACAACTCGAATAATTAAAATGTCTGCACGTGTTGTTTTTTTTTCAATTTGTATTTTTATTTTGAAGGCACAGTGCTGCTTTTTTTTGAGGGCTTGGTTCAAATACAAAAACAATTTCCCCTGTTGTTTTTGTCTTGTTGTACTTGTTGTAGCAACGAGTTTACCTTGTGTAGTTGTACCATGGAAAAGGGATTGTTGATTTTGATTTTTAATTAAAAAAAAATTATTTGAAATTGAATAGTAAAACAAAAATTGCAACGAAGACTATTTTCATTTTTACATCGAATTTTCAACGTTCGATAAAATTAAATAAAATATTTCATATTGATGTTTGATTCCACTTAATACATCTCCATTATCAACCTCTTTAATAAAAATGAAATTTGCAAATCAATCTCAAAATCTCGGCACTTGGTATCAAAATTTGTTAAGATATACATACATATATTTATAAAGTCATTTTGCAATTTATGAAATCTGTGCCCATGTTCTGTAACTCTCGCTTCGAGAAACTTTTCGATTGAAATGCGAGAAATGAAACAAAAATGCCATAAATTGAAACAAACAACTGTTTTTCTCACTTAACTGCGCATGTAACATTTTTAGCGAATAATAGCTGTCACGTAAGGAAATTACTCGCCAATTTACAGAAAAAGTGTGTCTGTAAGATTTTTGTGAGAAAGTTCCCGCTTTAAACTGTCAAATAAATTCACGCATAAAAACGAGGTGAGAAAAAATATTACTACTTAAAAATATATTAAGTATGCAAAATGCAATGAATAATAATAACATGGAAGAGAGTATTTGGTTTTTGACTGATTTTTTTTCATTGTTTAATTATTTTGCTTTTAACATTTTTGAAAAATATACGAATGTTCTCAAAGCTATTTTTTAAACAACAAAAATTAAAGTCGCACTCTACATTATTTGCTACAGCCGACCGTTGTATTTTCGCCGCCGTCATTGAAAATTTTTCAATTTTAATAATTTTGGCCGCCGTCAACGTCTGCAAGTTCACACCGGCTTCGAGTGGAATATTATGACATTTATAACGTTACGACGTAATCTCTTTAGATAGTTTTCGACATGAGTTACATACACACTTTTTTCTCACTTTGCGAGAAACGATGGAATATTTTGTTTCACATCTTTTCGATGCGAGAAGTTCTCACCAAAGAACATGGGTACTGGTTACAAATCCATGAATTGAGCTATTTATCGGAGGAAGCTCTGTTTGAAATTTATAATTTGGGCCTGTTTGGAAATTAAATAAAATTAAATTGGAGATTTTGCGGAGTAAAGAAAATCGTTTAGGAACTGAAGCTAAAAATTTAAATCTCAAATATTATCCCTGACGAATCCTGATAGTGTGACGTACATATTAAAATTAAGTGAAACTTTGGCATCGTTTTTGAAAATATTAATATTATCTAATTATTTTTTCTAAGAACAAACAAATTTTGATTATAAAAATTGACAGCACAAAATACCTATAAACTTGATTTTTATTATAATTAACAAATGGAAATTTAGTATATAAGCTCATCAGAATTCACAGGTCAGCAGACAAAAGGGGTGATGCCATCGCTGGAAAACTTTAAATGGTGAGTTTAATGAATACCAACATAATTTTTTTTTAAATTTATTCTGAATTTTCAACACATTCAATAATTTTACAATAAATACATCAGAAAACACAATTTTTCATATATAGTTCAATTTAAATGTGTTAAAGTCCAATTCAAACTCCATTCATACGTCTTAATAACTTTGTTTTTAACAGCTTTAATTTTTTAACATTATAAAAATAATAATAATATTAATATTAATAATAATTAGTATTGTGGTTATTTTGTTGAACTATTCATGGTTTTTAATCCAAATTTTTTTACTATTTTTAATTAGGCTTAAGTTCATTAAATTTAATTTTCATTAAATTATTTTTATGAAGAAAGGAATTTTACAACATGGAGAATTAATTAAAATTGTTATTGATAATTTTCATTCTTGACTGACCTGGGATTCGAAGCCAGGCTGGCTGGCGTGTGATTCGAACCCAGGCGGCTGGTTACCCTGACATGTTTCGACCTAAACCACTAGGTCTCCTCAGAGGGATTTGCCGTCTTACACTCGCAGCCATCGATGACTGCTGACGTCAGTAGTCAAACATCAATCCTTAAACCAAATTGTATTTTAACCTTTGGTAGATCGAAATTTGCTTTTTGAATGATTATCCATTTTTAATTGATCTCACATGTTTTTCCTTACTTCTGTTTTTTCGTACTTTTGTCAAGAATTCTTCTTGAAGTCCAAAGTACATTTTTTGTTTATCATGTTTTTGTCTTTCTTTTTTCTTGTTGACATTTTTTTTCAGCACAACTTGAAGGACAAATGAACACATAGAGCTTGTGCCTTAGCTTTAACAATAATTAGTATTGTGGTTATTTTGTTGAACTATTCATGGTTTTTAATCCAAATTTTTACTATTTTTAATTAGGCTTAAGTTCATTAAATTTAATTTTCATTAAATTATTTTTATGAAGAAAGGAATTTTACAACATGGAGAATTAATTAAAATTGTTATTGATAATTTTCATTCTTGACTGACCTGGGATTCGAAGCCTTTCTTCATAAAAATAATTTAATGAAAATTAAATTTAATGAACTTAAGCCTAATTAAAAATAGTAAAAATATTAATATTAATATTAATATTACTAATTTAAATATAAGTTTGTGTCATAATATTCAAATATTTTAACAAAAGATTTAAAAATTTTTATATTAATAAATTTAAAAATAGTTTTTGAATAAACGAGTTTTCGTAAAATAAATTTCTAATTCAAATCATTATTCCACGAAAAGTTTAGGAGTTTTGTAGATAGCCAAAGTTAGGGCTATCTAAGAAGTAGTTGAAATAGATAGCAGGTAGGGAGGGTATTGAGTTTGAGAGAAATCTACTTCCATCTTTATTCTCTCACTTAAATTTCACCTTGGTATATTTTATTTGTAATTATAATTTCAGTTTAATTTCTGTAATCTATACTCAACGGGTTCATTGCTACCTAAAATTTTATTTTATGGACTTGGCCTTAATATACTTGAAGGAAAACAAGATTCCACCCCAAAGCCCTGAGCACGGCCGGATTTAACCCTAGGATTACCTGGCCAGACCAAACTTGTGTTTTGCTTGCAATATTTTTCGAATACTACAAAAAATCAAAAATACTGGGACGTGAATTCCATAAATGATATGTGCTGAATCGAATGAAACTTATTTGGATTCGATTGGAGCAAATAAGTGGGGCGAAATTCCATATTTATGTAAAAGTCTATGAAACTACCCACTTGGCCTGACCAGACCAAATATTTTTTTGGTTTGCAATATCTTTCCAATAGAAAAAAATATCAAAAAAACAGTAATGTGAATTCTATAAATGATATGTTCTGAATCGAATGAAGCAAGTTTGAATCAAATCAGAAAACTACGGCCCATTATCATAGCTGCCAGATAAAATTGGTCGAAAATCGTCAACTGTTGAGGAAAAAATCGTCAAAATCGTCAAGTTGACTAAGCTAAATCGACACAAAAATCGTCACTGTATGAAACCACTAACTTTTAATAAGCTTGGAGATTTAATTGTTCTTTTTAGTTTTCGTTGCTAATAAACTTTTGATATATTCTGCCTGTTTTTGAAATTAAATAAAAATTTTCGTTTAGAGACTACCCAGTTGGCTATATCGCAATGTTAATTCCTGCACGACACGTTAGCGGCAACTAATGCTAATCGTCGACAACATATTTAAACAAGTGTCGCGTAAATCGTGCACGACACAAAGAAAGACAATGTCGCTCAGCCTGTCGTTGATGACCACATTCACGACATTTGCGTCAATATTGTCGTTGCTGACCACATGAACGACATTGTCGTTCACATTGTCTTTGATGACAATATTACCGACAGTGGATTCGATAATGTTACAGGAGTTACAGTTTACATGCCGATGTCGTATATAAAACTATACGACATTTACTTCACTTTGATTTACTTCACTTTGCTTTAATTTTTTTTAATTATAACGTTATTTTATAGTAATTTTTATTTTTTTATTGGGAACAAATTATTTTCATGTCGCTCATATTGTCGTGTTTATAGATTTTGATAAGCGACACCTTGCAAGACACTGCCGCTCATACTGACATGTATAGTTGTTGATATAAGACACCTTACAAGACAATGACGGTCATGTTTTCGTAAATAGACCTAGAAAAAAGACAATGTCGGTCATGTCGTCGCTTATAATCTTCTTTAGAAAACAGTGCACTAGACAATGTCATCAAAGTTGTCTTCCAGAAATCCTAAAAGATAGAGGACATGTCGTGCATAAATCGTTGACGACAGTCTTGCCAACTGGATTATTGAACTAACACAACTAAACATTTTTCAAAAGTATTGGCATTCATAAGAAAAGTAAGAAAATAAACTAAAAACAAGAAATATCAAACACCTATTTTTCACGTCGAAAATCCTCCTTAATACCAAGAGTCTGGCAAACACCAATAAAATCAGACTTTCTGAAAGAAAAATCTCATAATAAAAAAATTTTATATTATGAACAGCTAAGACATGAAAATTACTGCCAATCAAATAATGCAAATAAAATCAAATTATCTAAGAAGCTAAAATAAAATATGGAATTATATTAGAGACTATCGTCATTCACCATTTTTGTACCTAAAAATCGTCAAAATGACGATAAATCGTCAAATCTGGCAGCTATGCCTATTATGCGCTTAGTTCAATTGAACTACAAAAACCAAGCGCAAAGCTCGTTTCAGCTGTGGGTAATGCGAAGAAGCAATGTGCGGAACTAAAGACTACATATTCGATGACTTGCGTGTGAAATAAAATAATGAAATAATAATATTATATAATAAATTCAAATTATCTAAAATAAAAAGCATACGTTCAATAAAAAATATATTAATTTATTTAATTATTTTTTATTTAATTTGGTTTATTAGCGGTTCTAATTGTGGTCTGGCCAGACCAAGAGAATAACTTAGTGGCAAAAAGTTACCGAGAATCTAAGGGTTAAGGGTAGCCAGGTTTTCCAACAAGTAGAAATAGAATAGAAGAAAGTATTTTAAATAATTAAATTCAAACTAAAAAACTTTTTTTTTTTTTGCTATTTTAAAATAATGTTACTCTCAGAATATTTGTATGGCATTTATCGTCAAATTGTGATAAATATTTTTGGGCTTAACTTAATTTAATAACCAACATCACTTAGAGGTTTAGAAAATTTAAGGTCTATTCCTATTGCATAGGGGCTAAGTAAATCATTAATGGATTTTTACTTACTAGCAGTGATTGGTTCATTTAATTGTAATTAGACATAATACCGTAAAATATTGGTGGTTGATGGCTCATTTCTTTCAAAAGGTTCCATATATACCTCACAATACACTAGAATACGCCTGAAACCGTAACGAATAATAATACTCTTATAAAATTCGTACTCCGTTAATTCGAAAACCTCAACAATTCGTAAAAGAGTCATACATTATGGTTTTATAGTTATTACGTTTTTTTTTTTGTATTTCAAAGTCTGAGGCGACCCCTCTAAATCGTACTTACTCGTAAACAACCTCTTAAAATTCAAAGGCAATGTTTTCCTTACAGTTTTTTTAAGATTAATTTGTTTCTAGCTTTTGTGAATAGTGTGACGTCAAAATGTCAAAGAAAAACATTCACAGAACATTATCATTATTAAAAAGAAAGAACATAATTTTAGCAATTGACAATGGAGCGAAGACAATTAAATTTAATTATTAAATTCAAACCTTTATAAATAGTTTTGTTTTTATTTTAAACTCGTTAAACCAAAATTTCTCTAATTCGAGAACTCCTTTATTTCAAAAAACCGACTGCGTTTTCCCATCGACTACGAATTATCGGGATTCTACTGGTTTAAAATGTTTTCGGAATCTTTTTTAATAGTTTTTATAATAAAAATTAGTTTGTTGATGTCATTTATATAATTTAAATTTTTTTTAAATTTGTTTAACCTTTTTAATATCCATATCCATAAAATATTTGAATTTATTTATAATATTAATTACAAAGAGCAATATAAAGTAGTGCTTCACCGCATATAAAAAAGTATCTACCAGTATAATTTTCCTACAACCACCTGCACCAATAAATAATTAAGTAAATAAATAAAACACCAGATGGCTGTAAATTAAATGTGCAAATATTTGATTAAAGAAACATTGCGTTAATAAAATAAATATTTGCATGTACGATGGTTAGTTTGAGATAATTGTTAAATCGCACAGCATTACCTTTTAAAATTTATTAACCTTAAAGTGTAGAAATTAATTAAAAAAAAAAGATTTTCTATTTTTAAAAGAAAATAACTAATTAAATATCATTTATTTAATACCTACTTATTATATATATATCAATTTCTAAATACATATATATTATACAAAAATTGTAGAATTTTTTTATATACTATGTGGTAGTATAATTGTAGTGAAAAAATATATAAAAATCGAATTTGAATTTTGTAACAGCTTAGCACAGTGGAATTAAAATAAAGAGAATTATAAACTGAAATATTTATAAATTTTTGTACAAAAAAATACAACTGTGGGAAAATTTTTTATATTTCTTTTGTAAATCTGTTGTATGTAAGATATGCAACCATATTGCATATTTCACCCTCACTTTTACCTGTCTAGATAATGAGTTTACCCATTCTATTTGAGTAAGGCAGTTAATGTATGCACAAATTTTTTTTATCAAAAAATCTTATATTATGTATAATAATACTAAGTGGAGGAGTTCACACAATGGACAAAAGTTGTCTCAATACTCAACCAAAAGAGCAACAAGATGTTGGCCTTTGGCGATGTTTTTTAATTTATTGGATATTTCAGACCTAGCACAGTTAAAAAATATCAAACTACAGTTAAAAAATATCAACGTAGATTATTCTTGATCTCCTTGGGTACAAATCATTGCACATTACAAATAAAATCTCGAGCCGAAAACCGGATGGTAATTAGTAAGATTTTTACCAAGACTATCTACCACGGTATATATTTATAATCCCGCATACACAAAAACACAAAACATAAATAAATTTCCGCGATCTTGCTTTAAAATTTTTTTGTTGTTAATTTCCTGAAAAGTCGCCAAATTTTCATAGCTGAGCTGAAAGTAATTTGAAAGTTGATGAAAACTGTGCAAGTTATTGACAACTAAACATCAAAATATCTACCCCAGTAGATACCATGAGATCGAAGGTTAAGGTGTTTATACTGCCCTTTTTTACAAACAGTGGTAAATCGAAGGTTTTAATTTGTTTGTCATGGTACGTAGATACCGCTGATATTTTCGAGAAAAGTTTGCTTTAACACAAAATATAAAATACAAGTAATTACACTGTGCTAGAATTTTACACTGTTTTAGAGACAAGCCGGGCACCTACCGTTTAAACCTCTTTCGGATACGCTTAATCCAGTGGTGCTTACCGTTTTTTAGTTTAGCACTTTTTTTCGAGATATTAAGTTATTTCGAAAATGATGAAGGTTGCACAATATATATTCGCGTCTCCCGAAAGCGGTTGAGTTTATTGAACAAATTAAAAAAGCCAAATTCCGCAATATAATATCTTTTAAGTACGGATAAAACTTTTTCTAATATGCGCAGTCGTTTTAGAAACATATTTTTTTTTTTTTTTTTTGGTAAAAATCATTTAAAAAAATCCTACAAAATTTTTATTCGCATGTCCCGAAAACGGTTGAGTTTATTGAACAAATTAAAAAAAAAACCAAATTCCGCAATATAATGTCTTTTAAGTACGTATAAACTTTTTCTAATATGCTCAGTCGTTTTAGAAACATAATTTTTTTTTTTTTTTTTTGACAAAAATCATTTACAAAAATCAAATTTTAAGTTTTAAGTTTTTCTAGATATATAAAAAACGAAATTGCAAACAAAACTAGTGGTGCTGGAGGGTATAGCAAGCCAAAAATTATATGTTTAAACATTTTGATTTTATTCAATAAAGGCGACAAATTTTAATTAAATTTAAGAATTTCATAAAACGCAATATTTGTATGGGAGCCCCGCTAAGAAGAGGTGATGAAGGGCTAGTATGCTTTGGGAACATGTTAAGAACAAAAAACTTGACATTTATGGGGCATTTTCTTCAATATATTTCTAGTCTGTATTGAAAATTTTGTATGGGAGCGCCTTTAAGGAAAGGAAATAGCGGGTAGGTATGTTAGAAATAAATGATGGAGATTAAAAATAAATTGGGTTTAGTCTTACATTTGGCCTGTCTAGGGGTATCCTAAGCGCTTCAGGAGCCAAATTTAAGAATTTTAACAATGCAAATATTCCGGTTAAATGAAATTCTGTAATTTGGTCCTGCAGCGCCTAGGATGCTGGTAGATGGGTTAAATGTAAGACCAACCCCAATTTATTTTTCATCGCCATTATTTATCAAATGTATTTATCATCTCCATCATTTAGGGTCAAAAGAATATGTACATAAGTTTGTCATTCCGTTTGTAATTTCTACAATATTGATCTAAAAATCTATAAAGTTTATATATTCTGGGTTCTTCTGAGTAGCGAAGTTGATTTAACGCTGTGCATCTGTTCGTGTGTATGTTGAAATTCTGGGTTCCTTAGAAAATATGGCTAGAACCAAGAAAATTCTGCATGATTCTCGTCCAAGCCAACTGTTTCTAATTCTAAATATATGTGTTGCTTGATTTGAGCAAAAAGTCATTACTCCAATCGGACAAAACTTCAGTCGAATACAGCAAGACAAAAAAATCATTTGAATTCTATGGTTACGTAAATCAAGTTTTCTTTGTTATATATTTTACAAAATATCAAGAATTGCCTTAATACAAATTATCAGTTTATTGAATCAAAAATATTTATTGGTACATGTAGAGGTGGCACGATGAAACTACCTGTGGGGAAACCAGGAAAATCTGGCCCATCATAGATGAAAAAAGGACACGGCGGGCATTACAGCTGTCCAGACATCATCTAAGAAACCTAACTGCGGTTATAACTGGCCACTGGCCAATTGGGAGGCACGCCCAGAGGCTGGGGCTCCCTTATAACGACTTGTGCAGAAGTTGCGGCGATGAGGAGGAGGAAGAGTCAACGGAACATCTTCTCTGTAACTGCCCGGCTTTCGGAGACTTAAGACTCAAAATGTTTGGTCGAAGAACCCTTTGGGACAAAACTTGTCTCTCTGATGTTGACGTAAATAGGATCCACTCCTTTATTGAATCGACCGGTTGGCTGCATGGGAATACTAGCAGCCAGATGTCATAGGACTCATGGGAGACGGCGTGATATGGTAACACAACGGGAACTAAGCAATGGACCTACGTAAGCTGTGCTTGATCACGGCTGCCAATGGAACCTAACCTAACCTAACATGCAGAAATCTTTTCTTGAATTGAATAAAGTTTTCATGTTAATCCCTTAAATTTGTAATCAAAAATTTCTCATAATACACCTAAGTAAATTGCTTTAGAAAAATATTTCATGAAAAGCCTAAGAAATTATAACGCGATTCAAGTAAATAAATTTAAAATGTTTTTAGCCCTGCATGCTTAATGTTAGCCGTTTCGACTAACATTCACAGCAAAAACTTAACTTACAATGCTACTTTTAATGAGTTCCTGAAGTCATTACTTTGTAGCTTTATTCGGCACTTTTTGTATTATTAGTTATATATAAAATAATAACTTTGTTATTATATCTTAAATAAGTCATAATTATACATTACAAAAAAAATACTTTGAAATAATGACTTAATTAAGTTATTATTATATGATTTTAAATAATTTTTTAAGTCAATTTGCAATATATTATATTATAATGTGTTAGATATCCGGTAATATTATAAAATTTTAAGAATAATTTCGATGTGAAATACATGGAAAATCCAAAAATCAATCAAATGTATGAAAATATATACATAAATATGTTCCAAAATTACCAACACAATATTTTTTCGTTATTAGTGATATCAATCTAATGTTTACGGTGTTTTTTTGAAGAACATAATCAGGCCTGTCATAGAAATTGTTCAAAATTGTTTTGAATCCGTATATTCATTTGGATCGATTTTCGTAATTCCGACAAATTTTAATTTTGTTATTTTTAAATTAAATGTGGCAATATTGTGCAAACCAAAACAAAAACTTTTTTCGATCGAAACATTAAAAGTGATTTCATTCCGAGAAAATTTATCGGTTTTCGTTTTCTGAAGAAGATTTCTCGGAATTAAAAAAACTTTCGATCGAAATTTATTTCTGTGACAGGCGCGTATAATTACATATATTAAGACACACATTGTTATTATATTGTTAGAGCTATTAATGATTTTGTGCAGCAAAAGCACTCTTTATAAAATATTTTCTTACATTTCGAAAAAGTTATTATTATGTACACTTTTTCAACATCAATTCCATAAGGTTTCAGAGCAATTTTAATTAGTGTGTTTTAACCTTTTTCAAAGTCAATTTGAAAGTACTTATTTCTTGGCTCTTTTGGTAACTACATATTTTTATACAACTTTTAAGTATAAAATAAAGGTATTATTTTTTAGGTTGTAATTGTCCAAATTATAAAGGATTACTTTTGGGACATCGCAAACAAAAATAAGTACTTTTTCTAGTAGAAAAATAAGTACTCTTTTACTCAAGTTCTCATTATTTTTCTGCTTATTTTGCAAGCCAAGTTTTTGCTGTGTTGTTACTCTTTCTCTGATGATGAATGATGAAGAACAGAAAATAGTTTATTTATAAAAAAAAATATAGATGTTTCTTGCTTTTATGTACAATAAGGTACAGTATTTTACTTATCCAGTAAATTTATGGATTAGGTGCACTACCCGTTCCACAGAGTTAATACTTCGGGCATGTTCGTCGAATCGACTAACATTAGTCATAATTAGGGAGATCAAACGGTTATTATTCGACTCGTTTTAATCGGTTTTTTCAGTTTTGTCCAAGCCGGTTATTTTAAAATGTCCATTTTCGAATATCGAATAAATCGGTTATTTTTGGTATGATAAACCGGTTATTTTAAAAATGTGTAATTAATATACGTTTTCCTTACTCTTGTAAATGCACCCGTAATTTAAGTATTTTTCTGATTGAATATTGGGCAAACCTAAACTTTTTATCAAGAATGTCAAAACAAAATGTAGCAAAAGTCAAAGAACATTATGTAAAATGTAAATGCAAATCGCTTATAAAACCGTGTGTTCTTGAAAAAAAAACCAAAAACAATTCATAGTACTACAAAAAATGTTCAGTTAAGAAGTGAATAGTAATTTGTGCGAGAGTATTCTAAATATTGAATATATTTTAATAGATGTTATCTCTGGAGATATTTCGAACGGGATTTAAAAGACAAAGTAAGGTGCCTGAAGCGCCCTAAAATGATAAGTTGCAAAGGGGTTTCCACGTCACGACTTATGAATCATCTTTAATTAGTAACCATACTTGATATTAATGTACTCCAAGTAAAACTTAACTCCGTTCGAAGTACTTCTAAAGAGGCGACAAATGATATTTTACTAAAATACAAAGCCAAACATGAATCATTGAGTAAAATATAAGACCGTTGTGTTGCCGAGGACACGATGCCCGTTAAGGCACTAAGAACTCTTAAGTAGTTCTAGCATATCTTTATGCTTAAAACTACAACATACAGGCGGAATCAACGATATGGAAAAAAAATGTATCAGTTTTATTTACTAAAACACCAAGAACTAAAAAACAAAATTGAAGGAATCAAACAATGTCATGGAACATTTTAAATTGTGGTCGATAAAATGACAAATATTTCTTACAAAAAGCATGTGCATATTAGTATTCGTTTCTATAATGCTGAAGCAAAATAATTTTAAAAATATAATTCTGGCTTTTGTTTGCAAATTTTCAAAAATATGGTTGAAGTCTACTGATTCATATAGACATGCTTAGCGCTCAACAAATTAAAACTCATTTAAAATAAATTTGGAAGAATATCTCAAACAATACATTAATTAAATTCATATAATGTTTTATTTGCTTTTGAAAAACGTTTGGCTAGATCAAACATCATTTAACAGTTTCTAAATTACATTATACAATTATCTTCTTACAAATAAAATTAAGCAAATAAATAAAAATTGTAAAAAAATTAGCTAAGATTTGATCAATTTATTGGTCACACTTTTCTTGGATATCATCGTCAAATATTTGTTACGTCTGAACATACCTTACATCATATCTATGTATTTTGTTGGTTCCTTACCTTCGGGAATAGTTTGGGTTTTATTCAAATTATAGTTATATTACAAAAACTTATTTGAAATATTCGAAAGCAGGTTTTTGAAAAAATTCGAATAATTGATCTCCCTAGTCATAATGTCTAAAAAATAACCTTAAGCATTCAGGGTTAAAAAAGTTAGAAATACTTACTCATTTCAAATAAATGTTTGGTCTTGTCGTACAAGTGTACCAAATTTGGTACAATCGAAACTTTATTGGTGCACTGGTACAATTTATTATTTTTTAGTACAATTTAATCAATTTAAACAATTTAATCATTTCTTTGGAATGGATTAACTCACTTTCTTTTCTATAATAAAATGTTTAGTTACATGTTTTCAGCCCTGATCAGAACTACCAAAAAAATGCCATTATTATTAATTTATGTTCATGATTTTATTATACTCTGGGTTCACACTATGAAAGTTTTGAGTCTATTGGTCTCACCTATAAGCTCAGACTTTCTGAAAGAAAACGTTCATAGAGTGAAACTAGACTAACATATTAAGTACATATGTAAGTATACATATGTATACTCCAAGTCGCCACTTTTGTGGATTGTTTTTGCTTATGTGTGTCACCTTAAAAAATAGTGGTCCTAGATCAACCTTTTAGTATACCAATCACTCAATATCACTTGTCTGTCCATATACCCTTGTGCGCAAAGTACAGGTCGCAATTTTGAAGGCAATTTGATGAAATTTTGTACATGGGTTTCAATTCATAAGAAATCAATCATTTAAGGGCAAACAGATTTCATATCGAAGAATATATATAAATAATATTCAGCAGAAGGAACTTTTACATCAATCTTAACCTTCTAAAATAATTTTGTTCTGGCAATCATTGACTCGGTTGTCCATGGGTCCAAAAAAGTGTACAATCTTAAAAATTTTTCTTTAAATATTGTGGTGTACGGTATCTATACTTATTTACTTGTATTATTTTTGGCTTTATTGCATAAGAAGTGGTGTGAATTCCTATGAATGCTTTTTTACTTTATAGCGAAATTTTGGTACAACTGTGTCAATTTGGTACAATTTTTCTATTGAGAAGGTACAATTAAAGAATTGTCAAATCCCAACAGTGATCCGTACATTAATCAATCCGAAGCGGTATCAATAGTACGGAAACTACAAATTTTCTCGAATCAAGTTCAGAAAGATTGATTTAAAAAAATTAAAAATAAGAAAATACTTAACTTACATTTAACTAAATATAAACTAAATGGGTACTTTTGCTTTTTAAACATGAGAACATAAAATCGTATAGGATTAGTTATTTATAAAAAACTTAATATGAATTAAGAAACTTTTGATTGATTTGCTTGATATGGCGATTCAATTAAAAATTATTTGAATCAAAACAAGTTTTCTTGAGTATTTTCTGAAAAAATTTAAAAAATCCCTACCCTTACTTTCTTGTTGGATAAAATTCGATTTTATTTAAAAATCAAGAAAATCCGACTAATATTAATAAAATAAATATTTTTTTTTAATCCAAATTTCGATATGTTAATCAAGCTTAATTAAGTTCATTGAATTTAATTTTCATTAAATTAATATTATGAAGAAAAGAATTTTACAACATGAAATGAATAAAAATTTAACCAACAAGTGAAATGCGCATAGAAACTAGCTTTCTCTAAACAATAAATATTAGTGTTTTTATTAAAAATAAAAATTGGGAATTTGAAACGTCATAGAGAAATCTTATTAATAATAAATTGTGTATTCCAAAAAATAACTTTTAATTCATTGGTTATTGTTTGATTGTTCTTTTTTGTTTTAACTTGTGTGTCTAAGCGTATATGTTTATTTTTATTGTTCTAGTTTTTATAAACTTATTGTTGCACCGGCACACAGAGGGATTTGTTCATACAATGTTTGGCAAAAAATATAAGGAGAGCTCGTAGAATGTTGAAATTAGGCACAGAGCCTTTGGTTAGCTTAGTTAAGAAAAATATAAAGTTTCATCAAAATTGGCCACGCCCTTTACCCACCGCCCATAGAACCTAAAATTTATTTTTGGCCCAAAGTTTTTGAAATTTAGCACAGAGCCTTTGGTAAGCTCAATTAAGAAAAATATAAAGTGTCATCAAAATTGGCCATGCCCTCTACCCACCGCCCATAGAACCCAAAATTTATTTTTCGCCCAAAGTTTTTGAAATTTGGCACAGAGCCTTTGGTTAGCTCAAAGTAGAAAAATATTAAGTATCATCAAAATTGGCCATGCCCTCTACCCACCGCCCATAGAATCCAAAATTTATTTTTGGCCCAAAGTTTTTGAAATTTTGCTCTGAGCTTTTATTACCTTTTATTACCACTCACTGCCCATATAACCCATATTATATTTTTTCCCACAACTTTTTGTTTCTTTACCAAATCTAATTATTTTATAAATAAATTTCAATACATGCATTTAAATATAGACTTTTATTCATCATCTATCATTCTAGTAACTATATCATCAAGTTTCGCTGGCCTATAGGATACCCTTCGTACCTATAGTAAAAATTTAAGAATAATTTTATTTGAGTATAAACAAAATGAGTAAACTTTTAAACTCGTTTTAAACTTTTTATTCATTAATTATCATTTCTTTTACAACATCATCTAGTTCCAAAATATGTTACCGCGGTTGACGTCTAAACGATGCAAAACATCAGTATTTGTTGCAGTTCTACTACATTTTCTGGAAAACATTAATCTATAATTTCTGTTATCCTTATTACGTGCTACTTGCGCTTCCTCGGAGAGCATGCCTATAGGGAGCACTGCTGCTTCAATTATGTTATTTCCATGTATCAATACTTTGTGGACAGTAGTTGGCATGAATACCAATTGTATTTACGAACGAATAGCTCAGCAGTATCCCACGAAAATTTCTTAAACTTCGCCGTTTCAATTTTTTGCCCACATGTAATTATTTGGAGAATAATTCGGAAGCGATCTATTAGTTCACTAATACCTGTTATATCTGTAAAATTAAAAGCCTAAAAGTATACAAAACCTTTTATTGTAAATATGCATTGCAATTTATTGTAAATATTCATAAAAAATACATGAGTTTTATCACAAAATTTATAAGTTTGTTCAGCGATCGCAAAAAGTCGCACAATTTTTTTTACATAAAATGAAAGAAAATATTCCAAACTTTCATTTAGTTGTAGTACTAACACGGAGGTAGACCGAGCTAACTTTTTTTTTTCTAATGAAAACTGATTTTGATTTGCTCAGATCTCTTAAACTATATATGTAATTTAAATAGTTTTTCTTTCCTATTAAATTTAAAATACTATATTTTTTTAAAAAACCATATTTATTGTATAAACAAATGAAATGTTGTAAAATTTTCAACAGTTTTCGTTGTATAATATTCAGATAACTGTACCACACTCTTTTTATATAAATTTTATTTTTTTCGAAAACAAATCATGGTTTTCTACTAATGAAACATTTCTCTACAGAATTGCATCATTAGATTTCTAAAAAATAACTGTAAAAAATAGACTTTTTGCCACAGTGCGGCAGTGCGATTGTGTCCAGTGATACCACGACTTCTTACAACCAACATTTTTGAAAAAGTTACCAAATGTGAAAAAATATAATCAAATTGGAAATGCCTTTTGTTAATTGAGAAAAACATTTTTTTTAAGTTGCATTGTAAGACAAATCGATGCCTTACTTTCTCAACCTCGTATCTTAAAAAAATACGGTTTTGACTTTTTCATATAAAACGATTGATATTTTTGTGTTCTATTAATAAAACAACTTATTATTTCAATAATTTATTAGTATTTACAGAATTGAGACAAAGTATTGAAATAATAAGTTGTTGCAGTAATAGAACACAAAAATATCAATCGTTTTATATGAAAAAGTCAAAACCGTATTTTTTTAAGATACGAGGTTGAGAAAGTAAGGCATTGAAATGCTATTTGCACTTAATAAGAAAATATTAATTATAGATTAAAAAAACAAAACATGAAATGTAATTTTTGCTGATTTTAAAAAAATAACAAGAAACTTAAACTAAAAGTTTTCATTTATTTGAGACCTTTGTCATAAAAAATATTTTTATCTTATAAGACTGGTTCAGGTCATACCTAACAAGTCGGAAACAGTGTGTTATCTTCAATAATGTCACCTCTAAAAATATTATCGTGAAATCTGGAGTTCCTTAAGGGAGCCCCCTGGGACCGATTTGATTTTCTATTTTTATACACGATTTACCGAGTGTACTACAATTTTGCAATGTTTTAATGTATGCTGATGATGTGAAGATTTTTCTAAGTCATAATAATATCTCTGACGGCAAATATTTACAACGTGATTTAAACAAATTTTATTATTGGTGCAATATCCACCTGATGGCCCTTAATTTAAAAAAGTGCAAACATATGCGATTTTCACGAAATTGGAATGAGGATAGTCGTTTTTCCTTGGGTGGAAATCAGCTAGAATTAGTGACGGAGTTTCTGGATTTAGGAGTTCTCCTTGATAGTAAATAAAATTCGTAGCGTGCTTGCTTTTATCAAACGATGGGCTAAAGAATTTATTGATCCTATAATAACCAAACGTTTGTACACATCCTTAGTAAGGCCTATCCTAGAATACGGTTCCATTATTTGGGATCCCTACATTGACTATCTCAAGAAGCGCATTGAATCTGTTCAAAAACAATTTCTTTTATTTTGTCTGGGAAATACAACATGGAATGCAAATGTGAATCTTCTCCCATGTTCTGCAAGACTCTCTATAATTAATTTGCCAACTTTGGAAAGTAGACGCATCGTGCTTAACTTGGCTTTTTTAGTAAAAAAATTTCATCAATTTCATCAGAGTTCCTGCTAAAGACAATTAACTTCAATGTACCTCTAATAGTGCATTTACACTTACGCCATAAACAGGTTATAAGTTGTTTATGACGATAAACTAGTTTGAGAAACTTGTTTATCCATACAAATTATAAACACGTTTGTAACTTGCTTTTGAGATAAACTAGTTACAAACAACCAGTTTTTGTTAATGCAACTCTGTTTTTTCAAATTTTGTTCTGGCAATGCTAGTGATATTTGACATTTCCTCAAAAATAAAAAAAATAATGTGAAAAAAAATTTACTTTTATCTGTAAAAAAAGCCAAAACAATAGTAAGAAAAATAAAATAAACAAAGAAAATGTTTAAAAAAATTCCAAATTTATAAGAAATGATAGTTTTTTTACATATTTTCTTTTAGATGGACAACGGAAATAAAAGGTTTGTTTATATGTTCGTATGTATGTGCATCAAGGTTTTTTTTTATTATTGGGGCTAAGAACTTGTCAAAGATAAACATCTTAACTGTCAAAAATGCTGATGTAAACGGTATAGTTTATGAAAGTAGTTTACGATCATAAACTAGTTTGAAAATTACAAGTGTAAATGCACTATAAGATCAACTCGGAATTTTGCACCACTTCATCTACAGTGTTTTTAAACTAATTATACAAACGCTGATCCCTTAAGGAGATTATGCAAAACTTTTAATGATTTCTATAATTTTATTGATTACACTGTAAATGTCAATATTATAAAACGTAACATCATTTTGTTCTTAAATGTAAGCCATTAGTTAAGTTTCTCAATAAAATAAAGATTATTTGATGGTTTGTAAGGATTTTAGTCCATAGACCGTGATTGAATAAAAAAAAAAAAAAAAAAAAAAAAAAAAAAAAGTTAGACCCATTAAATATTAATACAAAATTCAGTATATCGAATGTAAATATATTGAATTTTTAGAATATGCCTTTTACAATAAACGAAATTTGTACTTCGCAGTTATATATAACAAAAAAGGAAACATTTAATTGTTTTCCGCTTTTTAACTGTCAGTGGCAGGACTGTAAAAGGTGCCGATTTTTTAATCGAGCGATGGAAATTTACGTTTAGCGATATGTTGATTATTTTGGCAAAATTTTAAACTGTTGGAGATATGCGAAAAGCATTTTTTGTGAATATTTTCTAATTAAGATATATATTAAATATTATAAAAACAGGTATAACGTTTTCCCTTTCTTTTTAAATTGTATTTTAAATTTATAATTGCTATTATTACTGTTTCAAAATTGTTCCATATGAAATATTTTGTGAATCATTGTATGGCGAATGTAAACAAATTCGTACTTCAGAATGTACATTTAATAGGCAAAGAGTATTTCACACACAGCCAAAGGTTTTTTTTTATAAATTAAAAATATTGCCAAATCATTATCTTATAAAAAGTAAAATTAAGTAAAATTAAAAAATAGATATTATGAATTATTTCTTTTTCATAAGCAACTTTATTATATTCAACATTTTTCATAACATTTTAATAGTCTGGTAGTGTATAAAGTCATTTCTAAAAAAAATTAAGGAATGGAGCTATTACAAAAAAAAAGGTTTATAAAATAGATAACTGAAATTTAACTCATAGAATAAATTCAAAAAATGAAAAATGTTGAGTAAAATTAAAAAGTTAAATTAAGTTATAAAAAGTAAAACTTAAAACTTCTTAAATTCACGCCGTTTTCTAACAGTAAATTCCATAAGTTCTAAAATAATAGGATTAAATTGATATATGTATAAATTTATTTTTCAAAAATCTTTAAAATTCCTATGTGTACTTCAATTTATTAAAAAATACTACAAGAAATAATGTAAATTTAGAACATTTTACTTATATTTAAGATTTAAGAAACACTAAAACTAATTTTGTGTTTTTTTTCAGTCATGTTCTGAAATCGATTCCGCGTGATATTATGCAATTTCTACTTCGAGTACCATTTATCTTTACTACTATTAAAATCAGGAAAAACTGCGCTCATTAACAAAAAATTAATTGAAAAATCTCCATAAATTAAACTTCATTTGCTTTGAATTTCAGAACATGGCCGTTTCTAATATAAAGATTTCATTTGGCAATTTTTCTTAACAAAAATATCTGGTAGCTGTTTTGACAGGAATTTTTTGTTTTCAATAAAGTATAAAAACTTCCGTCACATTTAAAACAAAAAATGAAAAATCATAGTGCAAAGTATACATTATTCGAAGTATTAAATAATTTCCTTCGAATCGAAATTCTGGATAACCCCCCCATGTAAATAAAAACGTTAACATTTAAAAAAAAGTAAATTTCAATTGTATCCAGAAAAACATATTCATACGTTTTTGAAAAAAAGTAACCAAAATAAAAAAAAAATATTCAAATCTCCTCATTGAGAAGGAAAACAACCAATTTTGGTTAGAAATAACCAAAAATGGCAGCTCTGTTTGTGTTCAGTGTTATGTGTTATAATTGTGTATTCTTCTCCTTGGGAGATGTTGCGTTCTTTATTTGTCGATGACAAGTGCCTTTTTCATCTCAGTTGTGTTGGCGCATTAAACAGGGCGTTCTTACACAGAAACTGCCATTTAAGTCGAGGACGATCAAGTCGTTTATAATGCAGACGATAGCGACTGATCGATCTTCGGCAAACTAGTTTCTTTTGTATTTCTTATTTTAAGAAATTTTTGATCATATACCAAAAACGTGATCTTTTTCATCATGAGAAAATATTTTTTTATTTAAAAAATTTTAAGCTAGATTTACAGGATTGAAATTTTCTTCAAAATGCTTCAAACTCGTGTAAACAGCAAAATTTCTTCAAAATTTATTGATAAATTTTATTTATGTAATGTGACATTCGTAAATTTTGAAGAAATTTTGCTGTTTACGCGAGTTTGAAGCATTTTGAAGAGCAATTTTGAAGAAAATTTCAATCGTGTAAATCTAGCTTTACTATTACTTAATACGAATGAAATAAGTTAAAATCAAGAAATTATTTTTGTATTTTGGATTTTCTTGTTTTAAGAAACGAAATTGACTACTTTAGAAAATAAACTTCTTTCCGTATACATGTATCTTGGTAATAAAGACAACATCGGAAAAATGTGGGCGTTAAATAGATTTATGTATATCTTACCTTCTTATCGCTCTATGGTGGAGGGTATATAAGACTCGACATAGCTAAATGTCGCACTCTTATAAGTTATTGTTTCCTTTAAAATAAGTTGAAAGAGTTTTTTAAACTAAAGCCTAGTACTCTGTTCAACATTTCACGTGAAATGCTGTCAAAACTCATATGAAAAAAACTTGTGCGTAATTTCTATGAAAAAATGTTGATAGAGTTGTACTCTGCTTAATTTGTGAAAAAGTTGCGAAATGTTTCTAGCAACATTTTTTTTATAACTGCGAAATAATATAAGCTGCACTTATTTCACGTGGAATTTTAAGCAAATGAAAAAAGTTTAAACTTAATATTAAAATGAGAACTGCAAAACATAAATAACACAACCGGTAACAGGTTTTCATCAATTTTTAATTTTATTTTTACTTAATTTTTTATTTAAAAAATACTTTTTAGTAAAATACATGTGGGTTTTGTTTACATATGCAAAACAATGTCGCATACTTTGAAAGATTAAAAACGTCAAATTGTGCAAACTCTCGAGATATATATATATATATATATGTTCCTCTAACTCCCACTGGAGCATAGGGCGCCAATAGGCGATTCGTTAGCAGATTATATTTCAGAAAAGTGGGTTGCTGGCCCTCCTTTCTTAGATTGGTGATAGGGCTGCTATCTTCGTGTCTAATCCCACGATGCAGTCATGCTTCAGCAAATATTCATGTAAATTGCCTACTTGCCTGAGACGTTAAGATGTACTTTAACCATTCAGGCTACATGGCTGGGCGCCTTCTCACTTTAGCTAGCTCTCAGAGGAATCAGGAAAGCCATTGCCCGGGAAATACTTGGTCTAGGACCGGAAGTAGTGAGTTGCTTGGAATCGTTACTGGTCACTCCCAAGTGAATGACAGTCAGAAAACTTTCCGCACTACGTGCACCTATGCTGAAAGTCCCATTTCCCAAACTCTCGAGATAGGTAACATTGAAACATGTAAAATTTTTCGCATGAAATAATAGATGTTGCTGAACATTTTTCACAAATTGGAACAGAGTACTAGGCTCAACAAAACATAATTGAGTCCTACTGTATGTGCTAATTGCAAAAGAGTCTTATTTATTTGAAAATAATTATAATTTTGTTTAGGTATTATATAAAATTTTATTGCAAAATTTAGATAATTTGCTAATCACATTATTATGTTTGTTATGTTTGAAGAATGTATGAATGTAGATTTATGATATTTTTCAAATTATAAACACGAAATATTCTAGTTATAGTTATTTAATATACTTTCATCAGTTGTTTGAAATAAAAATTACTTTTTCCAGAATAACTTAAAATTAAGGACATAAATATATTGCTAATAAAATAGGCATATAAATGCAGGCTTATTGTTATTAAAAATCCATAAAATATATGAACATTTGAAAACATTTTGAAAAGATAATTAGGTTAGAACTAATAAAAATTAAATTAGTCAAAGGACAGCTACTGCTATAAAACATTAACGACTTTGAAATTAAATTCTACATATGAATATAAAAATTTTTATGTATACAAACGCAACATGGCTTTAATAAAGTTACATTTGGTTTTCGTTTTATATTTTTGCAAAAACATAAATTAACTCTAAGAAAGGGAGTGCTTTGTCTCAACCCTCTAAACAGTCTACTTGGTTTCAACTGTAAATTGTGTATTCAGCACTAGTCAATACTAATAAAATTTTATTACGTCATTGTACAAGTTCGTACTAATGTCAATGGCTTTATTTTGTTCTATACTAAAATGCTTAGAAGCATTATTAAATACAATAAATATTAATGGCATATTTTATGTATTAGCACATAATTTCTTTTTTTTGCAAATATTCGCTTAAAATTGTCAGCAAATTTAAAAGAAATAACCCTAAAATATATTCCTAAAATTTTATTATACACGAAAGTCTTCAATCACAATTCACTTGTGCGTTATAAGATTGGGATAGCAATATTTTTAAAGCTAAAATTTAATTAGTTTCGGTTGTTAAATAAACATAAAATAGCACATAAAGAGGGGAGTGATTAAATAGGAAAAGGAAATATATACGTATCTGGAATGTACATATCTATGGACATTTGACAAAACGAATTCTCTCAATATAAGACAATATTCCAAGATTTTTATAGTAAATATAATGCGATTCTTTGGTCTAATCGGCGTTTTTCAACGACTTTTAGAACATAAGATACACAATCGACAAGTCTTCTTCCTTTCGGGTTTCCCCTAATTTCAAGTTGACAAAACAACTTCTCTCAGAGTATTCAAAACAATTTAAAAATTAAAACGAAAAACTTGTAACTGCCATTTGACAAAAGAGTCCGTTTTCAATTAGTTATTGGTTTTTGACAAATCAGTTTCTTTCAAAGGAAGTGATTTTGTGAAAAGCAAATTTTGAAATACTTACCACTTGTCTGCGAAAAGTCGATATTTAACGGCTTTCGAAAAAACGAAAATCCAAAAAATTTAAGTCTTATCTTAACACAAGTGAATTTAAAAAAAAAAAAACTAAAGCGAAAAAGAGCCCGTAAATACGTATTTGTTTTTGGCCAAAGAATATAAAATAGCAAAATCTTTGGGTGAAGGATATAGTGTTTCTCCAACTGCAATAAACACAAGATGTAAACGTGGCTAAGAGCTTGCAAAATGGCGAAAATCTTGGAAATGTTTTTCACAAAACCGAATTCGATTATTACATACCATCGGAAGATGCAGATTTGGCTGGAGCATCTGAGAGCATAAGACATATGGACTAGGCTATGCTAAACCGATTTCATTACCAATTGAAAATCGATTTTGTGTAAAAATTTTTATGGGAGTTAAAAAATCGATTTTTCGCAATCGAATTTACGTAGGCGATTTTATACTGAAATCAATTATTGGGTTTTAATAATCGATTTTTTATTTTATTTTTATCAAAATTTTGGCAATTCTTAATTTGAATCTCTTTAAAACCATTAAAATATGTGCATGCACAATGCAACTTATACTGTTTTTTTTTTTTTGGAGTGTACATGCGTGTGTAGGTATGTTTTGCAGTTTGCCAGGTTTAAAGTAAAAAAACAGTTGTAGTTTTACGTATTTACCTAATTGTACCCTTGGCATACCTCCAACTTTAATATATCGCACCGAACCAAACTCTGAAAGTGAGCTTTGCGAAAATCAACATCATATTATAGAAACACAACAGGTGAATGCATTATGTGGAATGACGTTTATATTTATTCCAGTGTGTGATATGAATATCTCTGCATTCTTTCGGCATCAGTGCCATGCAAACGTTTGTTTTTTTTTTTTTAATTCCTACGCTAATCCCGCGAAGCTCTTCGCTTGTCTGCAGGAGACCAGAGTCTCTGGCGGGAATCGAACCAGCAACCCCGGTACTGATAGACCAGCTCGCTACCATTTGCCATTGCCTAATACATATGGATTTTTCCACCGTTAGGTCCACGGAAACAAAAAAATTATAGGCTCATAGTTTCACAAGAAAGCAATCAAATTTAATTAAAGTAAAAAAATTGTATATTTATTTATGAGCCATTTCGAGATTTGTGTATGCAAAGTCGAATAAGTTCAACTTTTCTCCTTTGGATATTTTTATTTAACTTTTGTTTTTATAAAAGTACATTATGCATTGACTTGTTATGCATTGTCAAAAAATCATGCATAAGAAACTATGCGATTGCAAATAACTGTAATTGTGTTCTTTGTATTATCTCATATTTCGATGTCATATGCGACATTGAAAAAAAAACATTTGCTATCAGTGCGTCGAAAATAAATGGAGAAAGCTCAGCAAATATCAAACAGAAGATTTTTTTATAACATTTAAATAAAAGAAACCTAACTCAAAAATAAGAATATTTGTTTCCTTCACAATTGTTTATTTTTCGCAATTATTCTATGAGCTAAATTTCAGTTATGTATTTTTATAAAGCTTTATGTAATAGTTCTATTCCTTTAATTTTTAGGAAGACTATTATGTTGAATCTTCTTTTTACATATAACCTTAGCTATCCTTTGGATAGCAATGAAGTATATTGTATATACAGAAAACTTAACAATTTTCTGGCCCGTTACGGCCTGCGTCAGCATTCTTTGTGTCACCCTTGATAATGTTACACTGGATAGTGATACTTTATAAATTGAATGTATTTAGCTCAACTATTGTAACAAATAGAATCTGGGAATTATTTATTTTCATAAGCTACTTTATTATATTGAATTTTTTTTTCTTTTTTATTTTTCGAATTTTATTCTATGAGCCAAAATTCAGTTATTTATTTTATAAAGCTTTTTTGTAATAGTTATATTCCTTATATTTTCAGAAAATGCATTACATTCTGCTGGTGTCTAATAATTGTAAATTTTATTGCACATACAATATACTTATAAAAAGTTGGTCACGTGCGACATCGAAAGTGTGAAAACTATAAATTTGAAAATTTTATTTTTGTAAATACTGCATTCCAAATATTATGTAGGTAAATTCCACAGAAAATTCATTTTAAACAACTAAAAATGTATTTAAAAAACGGACCATTCACATTTCATTTAAAATAAACTAATTTTACATAAATTCTTTAATTTTTTTCTTATTTAACAGTATATTCCGTAAAATTTAACAGTTCTTACTTTAAAAGAATATAATTTAACTGACAAAAAGTCAAACAACATACCAATATGAATACGGAAAAACAGTATGTTTTGGTAGTTTGTTTTTTTGAATAACCAACATATATGTGAAAAAATAAATTTATTCGTAAAAATTTTTATTTAATTTGAACAGTATGGAAAACGAATTTAATAACTTACAATCAGTTACTATAATAATTTTATGAGTGTAGGGATGTAAAGGATCCCGATACCGACATATCGGCTATACTTCGGATTTGCGAATATATCGGTATCGGCGATATTTTAATGGCGATACGACGATACTTTTTTTTATGTTTTTTTTTTTTGAACAAACAATTTAATCTACAATTTTTTGCGCAACAACTAAGAGCAATAACACATTCATGGTAGAGCATAAGATCTTACAGAATAATAAATTGTTTCTTTACTTCGCAGAGACCGTAAAATCCATAAGCAAAGCCACTGCTACATTTTCTGACGCTATTAGAAAATACAATAAATGAATAAACTGAGATGCAGAATAGTTCAGAGTACCAAAACTTACGTAGAATTACCTCTGAATGAAAGAATTGAGGGTTTAGAGAATAATTTAGTCAGTTGCTTATATACTGTTCTTAACATTCGATACAAAACTAGAAATTTTTAAAGACAATATATCGAAAAAAAGTTTTATTGAGCTACTTAACATGACTCTGCATTTCGAAAGTGTTGAAGTCTACAAGAACTTTCCATTTGGAGTCATTGTGGAAATCTTAAAAGAAATTTTGGAGAATGATGATCCTCTGTCCGTCATACGCTGCGGTTCAGCTGAAGAAGAAGCCTTGATATACCTTAGATCTTATAATTTCTCTAGAGATGCAGATCCAGTTTTGAAATAAGTTCAGTCGCATCCGAGAGACTATTTTCCAATGCAGATCTGCTTTACGCGGAGTTGCGAAATCGTCTATTTCCGCAAAAGTTAAGAATACTTTGTTTTCTAAACAAAAATCTTATTAACATTAATTTTAAATACTAATAATTTTTTACACTATTTTTTTTTTATTTCAAATTCAATTCCTTGTTTTTGAAATTTTATAAGAATCAATTTTAAATATTATTTATCTCTTACACTGTCATTTTGTATATAAAGGAATAAATATAATTCTAAATTTAATTTAATAATAAAAATTTAATTTAATATTCGTATCGGAATCGCCGATATTTCATTTTGCGTATCGGTATCGTATCGACAAAAAGGAGTATCGTTACATCCCTACTTTCATTGTAATACTGTGCATTTATATACATTTTTTTCTTACTATCTATATTAAATTATAAATCGATTTAAAGTTTGTCTTTGTTATGTCTATTACATCCTCTGATTTACTGCATACTGCACTATGCAACTAAGCTTGGGTAAAATTAAAAAAAAAAAAATCAGTGAATTTATCTAAAATAAAAATCTTATTAATGAAAAATTATGTGTTCCCAAAAATAACTTTGTTTTTTTGTATTTGTGAAGAACGATGATCCATTATTTACGATAGGTCCAATATGGAAACCCCCTATGAAAAGCTCTTTAATACGCCTAATAAAATTTCTTAAACAAATCAGGATATTTTATTTAAATTATCTAGAAATGCTATGTATCTACTTGACTTTTCATACGTTAATTTTGTGGCGGCACAAACTTCTTATGTTGTTTGCGTTTCACTTTAGTAAAAGAAGGCTATTATTTTGCGTTTAAAACTTTTTTTTTAATAAAAATTAATAATAATTAAAATTTTTTTTTCATTTTATATATTTTTTAACACTTTTTTTGCACATTTTCGCAAAAAATTCGCGAAATATTCGCTTGAATTAAGCGAATACGAATGACATGAATATACCATAAGCAATTGCGTTTATAAACACAGATATCCTTGATAATAATTTTATTTTTATTTAAAATCCGTCAACCGAATTTAAACGTACTGTTATTTTCCACGAATGAAAACAACTTAGTTTGTATTTCCGGGATTTTGCCATAAGTAACTTTAATTAATCAATAATTATATCAAATTCAGTTATTACCGATTTCAATGATTTTTATTCCACTATTAGGAGATAATAAAGTTTAAACAAAATTGCATGCCAATATTTAATTAAATATGTACAATTTATTTGTGTTCTCTATAACGAAATATATACAGTACTTGTTCAAACTATGTATATTTAACTAAGAACATATATACATATGTACATTTGAAACTCTCTCTTAGGCACACATACACAACGTACATGCTGAAACATCAAGTTGATACTCACACAATCTTAAAAAGTAAGTTGTGTGAAAATAACAATCAAGTTTATATTTCCGCAAAGTTTTAAACAATTTTAGTACAACCAAAAATACATAAAAATATAGAACAGCAAAAATTACTTAAATGAAAGAAGAAATATATTTTAAACTTATGTTCAATTTAATACACATACAAACGTACTCTTACAAAAATATACTCGTATTTTTGTGTCAGTTGATACAATTGAACAACAAAAAGATACAACTTGTTACATTTCCGTTTCAACAACAGTTTCCAGTAACAAAATGTCTTTATTATTATGATATAGATTTAAGTTTTTTTTTTTTTTTTTTTTTTTTTTTTTTTTTTTTTTTGTCTTTGTACACTTTGGTTTAAGAGCCAAACCAGCATCAAGTGTGAACAGACATATGTGGAACAGTTGGTTTTAAAAATAGATTTTATTATCAATACATACGTTGTAAACAAAATTATAAAATTTTGATCAAAAATATCTATTTATTTTGTTTTGTATATATGATGCCCAACATTATAAGATCATTATAAGAAAGTAAAAAAAAAAAATTTTTTTTAAATAAAAGTTGTAGGTGCAAGAATATCTACTCGATTACTCGTGGTTCGATTTTTGCGAATAATACGTACAATTTATGTCACTTAATCGATTAAAATTCAATTCTTAGAAAATTCTACTTGCTTACAAAAATATATTTTGTTATTGATACATACGTCTAAATCAAAATCATTAAATTTCGACAATAACTATTGCGCTTTGTATCATATTAAGATCAAATAAATACACAAAGAAAATTTTTAACTATTGGAAGTTTAAAGTAAACAAAATAAAAAATTTATTTGGGTACTAGAGTATCCACTCCATTAATCGTTGTTTGATTAATCGAGGAATTTTTCATCACAAGTTGTTCAAATAATTGAAAAAGCGAATTTCTTATAACGAATTACTTAAACAATATATTTCAACTAATCGATCAAAATTAATTTCTTAGAAAATTCTACTGTTTGAATATAAAATGCTCATACCCAATAAACCATAGAACGATATGATAGCGAACAAGTAAGAGTGCTATATTCGGCGATGCCGAATCTTATATACCCTTTACCATGTTGCGATAAGAAGTTATATATATTATAAAAAAACCATTCTTGCGATATAAATATATATATTTTGGGCCACGCCAACTTTTCATTTTGTCGTGCCTAAGTATATCACAAAATCAGTTTCCTGTTTTGCCAAAGTCGATCTTTTAAATTAATATTCCCTTATATTAGCGGTTTTCACTTTTGGTAGTAAAGTACCTTGTAGATCTTTTTAATGTAGTCAACGTACTAACATTTACAACACCACAAAAACAAAATGTATTCAACTTTTATTTACTAAGCTGTGGTTGACAAATCACACCAAAAGCTGTAGTAAACACGTTTGTTAAATCAAACAGAATAAAACAGTTGACCAAAGTCTATATCTCTCTTTCAGCAGATTCATTAATTTATTTTAAAAAAATACCAAAAAGACCCTCACGCTTTGTAGCTTAAAATCATATTAAATAAAACAGATTTGTACGCTTAACACAAAGGGTAAAAACAGCTATTGTTAAGATTCATTTTCCCAAAATAGTTTTTTTATGATATACGTCAAGATAACTTCGGCACGACGATTTATCTCTGTAAAATGTTTTAGTGATGGCATCTTGTAAATAAATTGAATTTTTGAACCAATTTGACAGATTTATATACCGACGTCTTTAGGAAGGAATTTACCATTTTCTTTGGTAATCAAGTTTGGACTTGGGAATATCTATAATTCCCGAAAATGGGTATTTTTCAAAAAAAAAAAAAAAAAAAATACATATTTTGGACATAACTTTTTTGTATCTGAACCGATTTTCAAAGTTTTATGTTCTACTAAAGATTTCCGATCTTTTGATATATATGACGTATCCATTGGTCATGAAATAACCCTCCACGAAATAAGTCCCCAAAACGGAAATGAAATAACTCCCCCAAAAAAATATTTGAGAGGCAACAATAACAAAGTTTTTAGGGGATTTATTTAATTTTTTTGGGGACTTATTTCATTTTTATATTGGGGAGTTATTTCATATGAAATAAGTCCCCAAAAATCTGAAATGTTATAAGTCCCTAAAAATATATTAAAAAACATAATGACGGTAAATTGTGTTCTGTTAAATTCACTTCAAACGTTTACCATACATAAAAAAGGAACTAAGTATCAAAAACTATAATTTCAGAATCCTAAAAAATTGGATTATTTTTAATTCCCGAATTTCAGAAATCGGAATCTCTAAGTCCCAAACTTTATAATTTCGAATTCAAAAATCCCGATTATAAGAATCCCGAATCGCTAATTAAAGCTTTTCTGCATAGCCGGCCTTCAGCCGGGCGCAAGAATTGACTAATGCTCCTTAATTTGGCCTTGTGCCCGACCGAAAACTGGTTATACTATAGAGGAGAAAATCCATACGCCCGGCCAAAGGCCGGCTATGCAGAAAAACTTTAGTTAGCGAAGCCGGTGTTTGTTATACCATAGAGGAAAAGGTCTTGCGCCCGGCCGAAATCTTAACCATGCTATCTATCGCGCAAATTGTAAAACCAAAACTGAACAATATGTATTATGTTGGGGTCTTATTACATTTCTGGAACTGGGGATTTATTTCATATAAAATAAGTCCCTTAATATTGGAGTCTTATTTCATTTTGATTTTAGGAGTTATTTCATTTCATTAGGGATCTATTTCATTTTAAAAATGGGGGATTTACTCGTATTTCAGGTGAAATAAGTCCTCAAAAATTGGGGATTAATTTCATAATTTTTTTGTGGACTTATTTCGTGGGGAGTTATTTCATGCAGCCATCAAAACGTTGATGCTTTTTGGCCCGTTTTTGGAGTATTTTGGGCATAAGGTTTCATTTCTGGAAATAAAATTTTAGACTTTTAGGGAAACATATTCTGCTAAAAATTTTTTATATACAACGTCACCATAGTTATACTTGAGCCCTAAAATTTAAAATGTTGATGTTTTCTTGACCATGTTTTGAGTATTTTCAATAATGTCTTTGTACTGGAGATACCACGCTCACTTGTATTCATAACCGATATGGAACTTTAGCTCGTTTAGTTCTCCAGATATACAGAAATGTATAATGTTTTTGTATGGGAAGTGCCACACCCACTCCTCTAATCCCGGCTATTTTTTTAGAGAGTTGGCCTATTTATCACCAAGATGTTTGTACCAAATTTGAAAGCTCTGTCTTTTGCCGTTCTCCAGATATACAGATAAAAGGAATAAAAAACAACAACAGCATAGGATTTATGGGAAAAATTAGAGGTAGTCGTGGTTTTTTGCAAAGATCTCAGCCATTTATGAACCGATCTTACTGAATTTCAATAGCAAACCATTCCGGACTTTATACGATATAAATATATAACAATCTAGCCTACTAACGGACGGACATACGGACAGACAGACAACTGGATTTAAACTTCCCTTCTCAGAAGGAGCCAGAATATATATGCTTTATAGGGTCTTAGATCAATATTGCAAAAATTACAAACGGAATGACAAAGTTATATATATACCCTCTTAAATTCTGTGAAGGGTATAAAAAGGTATTATATTTTATGGCGATGGTAATTTTATATACTTTTATTTAAAACAATATCGTAACGGCATCACTTTTTTCAAGTTTCTTCTTTAAAATTAAAAAAAAACAAACATATCAAAAAAACATGAAAAATTATTTGAACATAGAAAATTTTAAAATGCGGTTTCACTATCGTCATTGTGGAAAATTATGACATCGACAACTATATCATTATTTAATAGAAAAACGATTTCCTAGATTATGTCAAATATTTTTTGTGAAACATATTATCCCTCTAACTACCCGTCATAGCTGTTTTTGAATCTCTTCTAACAAATCGTAAAAAATACACCTAAGAAGTTCGTGGGGATTAGCGATTCCGTTATATATATTCAAAAAGTACCACAAAAATGAGGATTTATACAAAAAAGAGGCACCAAAAAGGAGATTAAAGAAAAAACGGCACCCCTTTTAAAATCATTTTGTTACATTTATTTAAAATTTCAAATAACATTTTATAAATGATGAAATTATATGTATAAGTAGAGAGCAGGAACTTTTTATGTGGCGTTAATTGACTTCAGCGTGCTGAATCCATATCTGTTCACGTGTAGGACCACGTCTAGTTTTTTGTGGCCTATACCACTATTTCGTCCGAAATAAGGCGGTTTTGCCAATACATTTTATCATAGCTTGATAGAGTTTTGTCCAATTTTGTAAAAGCAATTAAAGACCGTACGGGATAAAATTTTACATTTTCAACTGTTTCGGAGTTATTTAGAAAATAGTGGCAATACATTTTTTGTAAAATTAGTATTATTTGTGTTTTAAAAATTTATACAAAGATTATGAGGATAAAAAATTTTTACAAGGCAAGCTTATTACGAATAATGCACAGCATATATCATGAAAATCGTAGGACACTTTTTAGTTTTTTGTATTATTCATTATTGTGGGCATAACTAATAATTCATCTGAAATAAGTCGTTCATGCTAACATATTTCACCATGACTTGAGAATGACAAATCGTAATAATTGTAAAATTCATTCAATATAGTTTGCAAAAAAGTGGGAAAAATGTGTTTCTAAGTCAACAATTTAAACTTTTATTTATGCAATAAAAATCTTACTAATTAATATTCTAAAATAAATTTTACAACTGAAAACATTTGTCAATGCTTAATACAAGCCAGCTAGAATTTCTTTAAATACTTCAAAAAGAATCTCACAACTCCCACATAACTTCCGGAAATTCCCAAAAATAATTTTTTTATTTTTTTTGGGAAAATTTTTGGGTTTCGATTACAAAATTACTATAAACATATTGGGTCATGCACATAGTTATTAAAATTGTTATTCTAGCTTTGTGATTGGAAATAATGTAGTTTAATGGAAAGTTCTAAAAAAATGTGTATATTTTGGGAGCACCTGGAGCCCGCGGTAATTGAGATTTTTAAAAATGTTTTTGAATTTCAATATTAAACGTGATGGCGTTTTTCAAAAAGCACAAACAATACATATGGAGGATTTCATGTCAAGTGACCCACCTTAAAGGAAAAGAACTAAGCTTTTTTTGGAGCAAAAAAAAAAAAAAAAAAAAAATACCCGCTTAAAAAAAGTAAAAACCAAATTTTAAATAAAAAAAAAAAATATTTAAAAACAATTAGAAAAAAACGTTTTTCTTTACCTACTTACAACAACAATTAATGCTGGGAGAATTCCAACTAATTGTAATGGGGAATATAAGAAAAGATAAATTTAATGTTTTATTGTTGGTTTTTTTTTGTTTAAGTTTTGATATCGTTGCAAACAAACGTTTTGAGTGTAGGTAGTTCTCATTCCCTCTGTAGTCTTATTTGATAATAGCTTTGGCTTTTCTAAAATTATTTAGGAGAACATTTCCTGATAAACTGGCCTTAGCAACCAGTAAAATGCGCATAGGACCAGCTTATCCGTAAACAATAAATTTAAGTATTTATATCAATTATAAAAAAAAATGGGATTAAAGCACAATAAATAAAATCTTTTAATGAACAAAATTATGTATTCCCAAAAACAACTTCTTTGATAAAAAAAAATATTTAAAATAATTAAAAAAAAACAAAAAAAAAATGTTTTCGAAAGATTGAAGAAATAGCTATCAAATTTGTTTGGGACAAATTTTGCTAACACCAATAGATAATTAGTTGCATGGATGAAAAAAAAACACCAGTTTGGCCAAAATGTAAAATTTTGATCCCCTCTAACTCAGATTTTGGTGAAAATTTATTTCTAAGCTACTATAAAACCGGACTAACCTTGGTGCAAATTTCATCCACATCGATTTCAAAAGTTGGGTCAATTGACATGAAATCTCCCATATGTATGTATGTACGTTACTTAACAATTTTTTTTTTAATAAAAAAGAATGAAAGTACTTTTTTAACCAACAAATGACGAAAGATTTTTCACACAATTCTTTCCGTAGAATAAAGTGATAAAAAATACATGTCCCTGACTCGGCTAGGACGTTTCATTGATAAACAAATTTTAAATGCGGACTTTATTTAAGAAAAAAGGGTAATTTTTAATTTTTGCAGTACCAGAGGTGATCTACTTGTGGTAGGCGGCCACAATTGCAAATTATAAACCGAAACTTTAGTTTTCAGATAATTTTGTAGTCTGTAAAACCGAGGTAGTTGTGGAAAAGATTTACATAAGCTCTTGCTGATGGCATTATCTCTTGGCGGATCTAAACTACTGCGTTACAAACTATGCGCTTACGAACCGCCCCTGAGTGCGAAATCAGGCACAATCTTAGTAGCAATTTGATTGCGTCATTCGTCAAAATTATACAATTGCCCCTTGTTAAAGAGCTCTAGCCATCTAACCTCCATTGGATTTTGAAATATGCCAGCAGCCCTGTTTAAGAAGCAAAAGCAACTAGGGAAGATCCTCCATCAGGCACAACTTTCACACAGGTGGTCCAAAATTCGCCCTTTAATAGGATTATCAGGATTCCGCAAAGACAATTTTCCCGAAAAACTTTTCTCGTGAGAAGCATACTTACCTGGGCTACTGACTCCCTTGGTACCAGATAGGCGTAAATATCTTCTGAGCACTGTCAAATTTGGCTGCACCAGGTATTGGCTGTACCTTAGGATCAAATAACAAACAGTAAAACAGATGATCCCTACATACCTTTGGGTATTTACTTTTTTGACTGAATATTTATAATTTTTTTTTAACATTTTTGTAAAAATATTTTTATAAAGTCTAAAGGAAAATCGAATACTTTTTTAAGGTAGTTCACACCTAACAAATATTTGAAGAAAAAAATCCAAACAAGCATGCCCAATAGGCTTATAAATAATTTTTTACAAAAAAATTTACCTATCACCACGTGATAGCCAATACTAAATGAGTGATAAAAATCATGTTTGCTACACCCAGAGAAAAAATATGTTTAAATTTGGTCACCTCCAACAAAACTATTTTTAAAGAGAATTGCAAACATTTTATGTTTAAATTTAACCATACTATTGTCATCGACAAACATATTATTGTTAAATTAGACCTCCATCAAGAGGGCACAACCATATTATGGTTGCCTCCGAACATCTTTTGGTTAGTAATAACTAAAATATGTTTAACATTTATAATAGCATGGTTGATTTTTAACCAAAGCATGTTGCTCTTAGTAAAGAGGAAAATACTATTGTTAATTTAAAAACAAATTATTGTCATATTTAACCATAACATGTTTAGAGGCAATCATAATATGGTTATGGCTTCTTGATGGAGGACTTATTTAACAATTATATGTTTGTCGCTGACAATAATATGGTTAAATTTAAACATAATATGTTTAAAATTTTGTCTAAAAATAGTTTTGTTGGAGGTGACCATATCTAAACATATTTTTTCTTTGCGTGTGGTCAGTTCGGCAGAAAAACCTTCCGCTCCAAATTTAATTTCTTTAAATTCATACATATTTTTTTATTTACACATTACCGGAGTTCTGAAAGAGCAAATTTAAAAAATCGTAGCTCTTTCGTTAAATCTAACAACAAGATACAAAAAGTTGCCGTTAGATTTCTTAAAAGTGCTTCGATATACTTTAGCCGTTTAAAATTTTGAAAATGTTAAATTTCATAGTTTATTTTTTTAATATAGAACAAATTTCAACTCGTTTGGTGCGGGATCTTTTTTAAAGCAGCGAAAAAGAAAGATATCGTTATCTAATATTTTTTTATGGGCATTTTTTCTATGGCATGTACAATTTAATATTTGCTAAAAAATTTTAAAAATCATAACCGTAATGACCAGAAAATTGATCAAACTTTAGATTTATTTTTAACAATTTCTATTGAGATTCCTTATCTTTATTTGTTAAAGAAAATTGTATTTTTCAATTAAGAAACTGTTAAATGATGTTTGACTCAGCAAACTTTTTAAAAAAGCAAACAATTTTTTCATAAAACTAGTGGTTACGTGTAGGACGTCAAATATTTAATAGGTGTGAACATAGTTTTAATTCTTTGTTTTAAGCCCGTTAATTTTTTAAATTAAAAAATATATTGGTTTAAAATTTTCTTGTATAGAATTAACTGAAAAATATCTTAAGATACAAATTTTAATAAAGTTGGCTCAAAATTTCGTTCAATGTTGTCAAAAATAAGTCAGATTTAAAATATTTCTTAGAAACTCAATTACTTAAGACTAGATATGGTTTGATGGTCAATGTTTTTTTCCCTGATGTTGGCTAAAACTCCTGTTACCCTGTTAAAAGTCAGTTTTATTACTACGATGATGATAAAATGTATGCGGTTTCCGCTGTGTTAAATTCCAATCATATAGTATTTGGACAAACGATGCAAACAGAAACTGTACCCTTCCAAAGAAGCAAAGCAATAAAAATATACTTGCAAAAACCATGATGCTGGTAAAGAATGGCAGGATTCTAAAAAGAAATCCAAAATTATATAAAAAGGAAACAATAGTTTAAGTTTCAAATTTATATTAAAATTAAACTTTAACTGCATAAATAAAAATTTCCATTATCAGTATCAACTGAAATGCCAAGAAAAACTCTATTGTAAAGTATTAATTTAAACTTTTGTTGTCCTAAATTAAACTTCGCAAAAATAAAATTTAATAAAAGAAATTAATTAATAAACAGCGATTGTATATTGTTCAAATTTCTATACAGTTTCTTTAACAAACTTTCAAACAATATTGACTAACTCTAGGATATGAAAGTTTTATCAAAAGTTTTCAAAAACTTACACACAAATTCATGTGTCTTTTGTCAGAATATCGTTAAGCTCTATTGTCAGTACTTTACTAACTAGAGAAAATTGAAAAAAATCTAAGTTAATTTATAATTGCTATTCATGATGATTTACAGAATATTGCCAGAACTAGGTCACGTCAATATTGTACTTTCTTTAAGTAAATCAAAATGTTTGTCTTATTTTATTAATGAAATATTAATTAAATGAAATCAGCGTATCGTTAAAAGCATTTTCTTTATAATGAAAGAAATAACTGAATAAAAAAAAAACTGTAGTAAAACCAAGAATTCTAAGCCGAATCAACGAAAACGTTATAAATAATAAATATATAAATTGACAAAGTTGGTAAAAATATAAGAATATCTACCAAATAAGTCCAATATAATTACATTTAAAGGAGAGGGAAAACACTTGCTTAGCATTAAACTGTGGAGGTGGTGGTAAATTTAACCCTCTCCTTACATTTTTTAAAATACTCGTCATCGTTGTTATTCACTTGTGTTTTGGCTGAGCTCGACTTAGCACGAGCGGAGCTACGGACCTGCTGGTGTAAAAATTACCACTCGTCATTATTTACGTAAATTTTTCTTGTTGGTAAACAAAACACTTCTCCAATACCGCCCATTTTGTAGAGGGGCTGTTTATTGATAAACCAGCTGTGTGTACCAAATATGGGAAATTTTTCACTTACCGTTCATTAGATACAAAAGCTTATTTTGTGTAACGCCCAATTCTCTTATCCCACCTAAATACATTTTGTGGGATGTTGTGTATTGCTAACCAAGATGCTTGTACCTAATAGCGAAACGTTGACTCTTTCCATTCTTCAGATATAAAGAAATCTATAAGGTATTTGAATGAGAGGTGCCACGCCCACTTCTCCCGCCCAGATTTTGTCAGATGTTGTGTATTGATAGCCAAGATAATGCGACCAAAGTTTAAAGCTTTAGCTCTTGCCAATTTGTCTGCAATGTAGTAAGCCAATGTGTACGGATGCAGATTTTAATGAGTAAAAAACCTCCAAAAGGTTGACCTGTAGTTTCTACAACTAAATATTTTTTTCAAATTCTCTTTTATACCTTTAAGAGAATACGTTTGGCTATGAAAAAATGCCCTTTGAGTTTTTTTTTAATTCATACTTTTTTTGATATATCGTTTTTTTATATTAAAAAAAGTTTGTGAAGTATAGTACCTATTTTATTTAAACAAATAATAATAATTTTTGGTTTCTTTATTTCTTGTGATTAAAAATGTAGTACCATATTTTTCAAAAACAAAATATTATAAAAAAAAATCTTTTTTACTAAACTTTTTTTAGTAAAATTGATAGGGGTAAAATTTACCACAACGTTATTAAGTATGTCCTAAAATTTCACGTCCATAGTTAAAGGTTAAATCTTAAATTCTCAATATTTTTTAAATCTGCAAATCCAGCTTTGTTTTATTGTCGAATCCTTTTTAAGAATGCAAGACATGGACAACTAAAAATTATGGATGTTTTATTTATACAGGTTTCAGCGACTTAGCAACTTTTTTGTTAAATATTTTGTACTTTTAATGTGCACTTTTTCTTTCACTGGTTCTGAATTTTACATAATCAGGCATAGGGAACTGAAGAAAACATATTTGTTTATTGATAGAAAGTATATTTTGATAGTTGTTTGGCCTTTAAGATAGAGAAAACTCCCATTCTGTTCACGAAAACCAAAATGGTTTCATTCCGCAAGCTTTTTTTTCGTAATTTTCTGAAGCACCAAAGTACGGCATGAATTCTGTTTCCGAACGCAATTGTACTCTGTGGCATGGATGAATATAACTTATTTGCATTTAACAAAGAATAAAATTGCTTGGACTCTTAAATGCTTACTAGGCTTGCAGATTTTTGGTTTCAGGCCGTCAGTAGTATTATGGCAACACACATGTGAGACCCATTCTTACATATGGATGCTCTATTTTGTGGGAGGCAATGAGGCTGGCAAGTCAAAGGAAGCTTCTCTCTAAAGCGCAGGAGTGCACTTCGATCAGCATGACAGGGTCCAAGAGAAGTACTTCTCAAGAGGCTTTGGATATTGCGCAGTATGGGATAGGAATGTCAGCCAGAAACCTTCTTAGACTGAGGGAACTGAGACTGTTAGGAAATTTCGCGACAGTTCGATGGCGGATCTTGGTTGAGTTTGTTATTTTCACGGATAACGTGGGCACTAGGGTAAACTCCTGGCATTTTCCGAAGGTGGAATTATCGTTTAGGAATATATGGACAGGTTAGATTGTATGAGGGATTTGATATTTTTACTGATTGCTCGAGGATAAGAGAGACGGCTTGCAGTATATTTTTGGCGAGGTTTCTAAGGATTTTAAAGACAGTAGAATTGATAAGGGGTAACAATATTGCGGATTCGATGGTCACTTTATATGTGGACAACCAGATGGCTTTTTTGCGCCTTGATGGGCTGTTTTGTAAATTTCAAGATAGTAGATGATTGTAGTAGAGCTCTTAGGGAAATTTTTAGGTAGTATGGGGTTAGACTATTTTGGGAACAGGGTTAATGCATCTTCACCGGTAATTAAACGGCCGATTAGTTGGCGAAATTTTGCTCGGAAATGGGGGATGCTGACTATGTATTGACGCTGAGAACTCTAATAGGCTTTTATTTGGGGAATATAAAGGAATATTGGAGGGAATGGGTTCTAAGCTTAACATTTAGCAATGTAGACAGCTAAAACATTAATTTCTTTGTGCTGCATGGCTTTTTTATTTACATATGGACAATTTTACGAATCTTTTGCTCAATGGTTACTTTATATTTGACTAATACATTCAGCAAAGCAGTGCTCATCACACATCGTTAAGACATATGATTTTTAAAGGAGTGTTTTTTTCCAAAAGGTTTTTCGATAAAGTATATAAATCCATAGGCGAATTCGTCAGCACTAAAATAAATAAAAAATATATGTCAAAAACACAAACTATAAAGCAAATCTGGAAATTGGTATGCTTTTTCTAAAAGATTAGAACAAAAATAGCAATAGGTAATAATTTAGTTTGATTATTTTCAAATAACTACTATATTAATCTTAATTTAATCATTTTAAAGCTTGGACCAACAATTGAAGCACAGCCACGAAAAACGTTTTAAGTCACAAAATCATTATTTTTCAGGAGAGCAAAAACCTTTTTAACAGGCAAATGATCCCTTAACCTAAGAGTCGTAAATTTTTAATTTTTCTCAGTGCTGTTTAAAGTTACAACCTTGAATTTTTGTATATAAGATTGTTTTATAAAAAGACCACGTGAGCTAAAAAACTAAGTCAGAATATATCACCGTTCAAAAATTACAAAGTAAACACTTAAAAAATTGGACCATATGGGCTTAATCTAGCAGCTTAAAATGATGACGACATCACGCGGTATCAATAAGTAGCTTAATTTGAAAATTAAAATTAAATTATTTTGGTGCGTTGTTGGATCGTGTAGTTATCCACATTAAATAACCCAAGTCTTCATCACAAAATTGTGAGGGAAAATTAAAGAAAGACTTTATCTATTTACAAAAAGTTATAAAGAATTTAAACCATACCCAAACTCATTTTGCACCACTCTGTATAATATTTTGAAAGAAATCAATTACGTTATAACTTTCTTTAAACGTTTAAAAGTGCATTAAGTAAACTAAATGACTTTATGCAATCGCCATCACATCACACCATTTTTGTTGTTTTCTTTTAAGTAGAAGTCCAATTAAACTTACAAAAACATTGACATATCGCACCACATCACAAGTGCTCCATCGATTGAAACAATAGAGTGAAATAACTGAAAAAAATAACATTCCCCCATACTGAGTTATTTTGGAACATTTATTTTTATAGTACATGCACTTCAAACTTTTTACAAACGTGTGTGTATTAAAGATATAGCCCCTACATTATTATCTCTGAACTCAGGTGATGCGTTTTAAATGAACAGCACTGCTAATGGTATCTGAGGTATAATAAATATTACTTAAAAAGGGAAAAAACAATTAAAAATGCTATTTATAAATAAAAATTCGAAAGAATAGAATAATATTTAAGGATAAAAATTCCAAATCTAAATATATACAATGCAGGTTTATTTAAAGAATTGGACCCCGGTACGTATGATTAATATTTGTACGCCTATCCTCGATTTACACAATAGATGCGTTCCTGAATCGTGTAAATCGAAATAAAAAAATTTTTGTATGAAAGATCGTGTAAATCGGAAAAAGGACCAAATAAATTTAAAATTTTCATTTGGGTTGTTCACGAAAGGCTGATTATCAGGTTGTATGGTTAAGTAGTTATATTAACAGCTAGAAAATATATTTATAAAAAATTTCAATATATGTATTTTGTTGTTGTGAATATAACTGAATAACCTGATAACCAGCATTCGGTGAACAACCCAATTTATTTTAAAGAAAATGAAACTATGTATATAAAAAAATAATTAAAATTAATATATTGTATTTAGAGTAATGATTGATTGGTTTAGTCCTTAAACACATTCCGTTATTGGGCTAAGCCATGTGAAATGTATTGCTGGAACGCGTTTGGGTCATTTAAAAAAAAATCTTAATTTTGAGTCTAATTCTAATTATATTTTTTGTTGTTAGGGATACTGGTTTCGTTACTCCTTCATTAAAATCGTTGTCGTTTCTTTACCATATTAACTAGATGTTTAACATCTAATTCTTCATTTACCATAAATTCTCTAATAATATCACCTGCACAAAAGTCATCAAAACTTTCTCCTCCCACTATATGTGGCACCTAAGCTATCTCAGAATATTGATGCTCCGAGTATTGGCAGGCTAGTATAAAATGTTCTCCTACATCTGGCAACAAAGTTTCCCAACAGCCTTTGAGCGTTGATTGCCTGAGTACCGTGCAAGCCAATGGAACATACTTTACACAATCTTATATTGTTAATTTTTCCATACATTCCATACTGTTAAAGATTCGTCCTTTTTTATTTGATATAAAATAAACCTGAATGATTTTTAATAACACTGTGCTAGTTTGCTAGCTGAAAAACTTTCAAACGGGACACCCAGCGGGTTAACCTTATTCGAGTACGCTGGATCCAATGGTGCCAACCGTTTTTTAGGTTAGCTCTTGTTTTCGAGATATACCGTTATTTCGAATATGGAGTAGGTTGCGCAAGAAATATTTCGTTTAAGAACCGCCAAATTTCTACTACTCTGCGCTCGTTTTTAGAAACAAAAATAAATAATTTTTTTCGCAAAATTTCGAAGTTTTTGTTTTATTAACGGCATATAAATTGGAAAATGCAGATATGCTTCTAATTTTCTCTAAATGCATTGAAAACAAAGTTAAAAAAAAGTAAGCTATAAATCATTAAAATCTGTCTATAACTTTTGATTTTATTTTTATTTTTCGAATTTATTCTATGAGTTAAATTTCAGTTATGTATTTTATAAAGCTTTTTGTAATAGCTCTATTCCTTAAATATTTTTAGAAATGACTTTATACACTACCAGACTATTATATTGTATTTTCTTGTTACATTTTACCTTAGCTTTCCGTTGGATAGCAATGAAGTATATTTATGTACAGACAAATTTACAATTATTAGACACCAGCAGAATGTAATGCAAAGCTAAGGTAAAATGTAACAAGAAAATACAATATAATAGTCTGGTAGTGTATAAAGTCATTAAAAAAAAATTAAGAAATAGAGCTATTACAAAAAGCTTTATAAAATACATAACTGAAATTTAACTCATAGAATAAATTCGATAAATAAAAAAAAAAAATTTGAATATAATAAAACGTTGCTTATGAAAAGAAATAATTTCCCATATCTACTTTTGATTTTATTTCAAAAAGATGACAAATTTTCATTAAACGCCATATATCTATGGGTGCTCCCCCAAAGGGGTGAAGATAAAGCCAAGTCCCATAACTGCCTAGGAGTCAGCAATAGCGGAATTTTTATCATCTTTGTATGCATCAAAGATTCACTTTTGAATTAGGTCTTCTACTCGGATCATTTGTAACTTTTCCATTAGATGAATAATAAAAAAGTTTCAAACAAACTAAATGCTGGTTCATACTCTTCAAGTTTAAGTCATCAAGTCTTAAGTCTAAAGGACAGAGAGAAAAAGAAGTGGCATTGTCTTTTTCTTCTATCGTAATAGATTAAGACTTGAAAGCTAAAACTTAAAACTTGCTTGAAAGGGCTTTTCACTAAACTTTATATTTCAAAGATTGTATGTAAATAAACCTCAAAAATATAATGTTTTTTTTTAAATAGTTTGCAAGCATTTTGTTATATATATACTTAAATATCAGGTCCAAACTGTATCATCAACTTGAACAAAGTGATTTGAAAAATAAAATTGAGTCATATTGATCCAAGGAATGCAGCAGGATTAAAAATGTAAAGTACTGTCATTCAGGTGCGAAGTTGAGAAATTGATTAATTCCTAAACTGTTGAAAATATCGGCTCTCACGTAGTGGTCTTCAAGACAACCATGTCAATATTAAGGTTGGTATCTGAGAATCAACCACATCAATATTTTTGTTATATATTTGTGATATTTTTGTAATGTCTCCCAAACAACACGTCAGTAAATTTGTTTCAATATTTTATATCTCTTATTATTTTAATTTGGATGTGTCGCTCTAACAAAAACCCAATTCTTCTTTGTTTTAAGAGAACATCATCTGGAACTTTTTAAAACCGTGAAGAGCGGATTCTGAGCTCTGCATCAAACAATTTGAGATATCCATGTTAGAATGCATGGTTCAATGCACTAGATAAAATCGGTTGTATCTTTTATTTAACCATTAAAATGTTCTCATTAAAAAATTAATTGTCGTTTTGTTGTCAAAAATAAATTATAGCAAATAACTAGCTATAACATTAATCCAAAACAAAAAAATAATTTCAGAAGGTTTACAACACAGAGCTTGGAAAATATAAGCCACCAAAATGGTGTTTAGCGTACTACCACGTCAATGGAATTGTTATTACAAAGTCACGTCATTCGCAGAGGGTTAAGTTATGATGAAATGTATAAGCACAACCGTCCTCTTTCGGCCGAAATATTAATCAAGCACATTGTACATTTATCCATCGATTTCCATTATATATGATCTATTTTATTTGAAATATACATGGCTTTCTGATATACACAGAAAAAACTATTAAATTTCTCCAATCACCAAATTTGTTCTAAATTCATAATATCAAGCAAACAATTTGTTGATTTTGCACATATTACCAAAATGAATATAGTGATTACTAAAAATTTTAATATTTTGAAAAAATATTTGCAATAAATGATATTTTTAATTTTAATTAAAAAATTGATCAAAAAAACTTTGCTATTTCAAACAATGTGTTAATTTATTTAAATAAATATTGACATTTCCCAACAATAATTCTACATGTTTAAATTATTTTATTTTAAACCAAAAAAGTCAGTTAAGATTTTTCGTTATTTAATTCAAATTTTAATTGAAAATTTATTTCAAAACAACTTAAATATTAATTAAATTTATTGATATTAAATTTTTAATTTTCTTTCAACTAAAAAAATAATTAATTCAATTATCACATTAATTAAATTTAAATACTGTTTAAACCATTTTTTTTATTGATAAAACACTTTTTTCTGTTTATGATAAAATTTTTATATGTTTGTAATTATAATTTGTTTAAACATTTCGATATTTTAATCAGGCTTAAGAAAGAAATTTTACAACATGAAATTAATTAAGATTATTGATAATTTTTCATTCTTGACTGAGCTGGGAATTGAACCCAGGTTTTTACGGACAGGTTGCCCTGACTAGTTTCGATTGTAACCGCACAATCTCTTCAGAGGGGTTTGCCGTTTAGCACTCACCGCCATTGACGTCGGATGACGTCATCAGTCAAACATCAATCTTTAAACCAAAAGGTATTTTACCTTGGTAGATCGAAATTGTCTTTGAAAGAATGATTAGATTTTCAAACAACAAATAGTACTAATTTTGGAGAAAACGAAATTTTGTTCGTAATCATTTGTAAGTATTTTGTTGAAAATCGAACCAAGACGATCAAAACTAGACGTTATAGAATCAATATGTTGATTTGGATACAACACGTTAAAGTCAATTAAAATCAAATAACCAGTGTTTAAAAAACTACATTACCTAAACATTTTTTACTATTACTAAAACTATTACTCTTAACAATTATATGTAGCGTCAGAAAGAGCAGTTGTCTTGTTTTGTAGTATTACCTTTTTTAAAGCTACTGCTACATGCAAAAATAAAACCAGAAAATAAAATAGCAGCAGTAAAACAAAAATTAAGTAGCAGTTAAAAAAACGAAATTGTTTTCTATTGGTTTGATTGAGGTTTTCGTTTTAAAACTACTACTACATTTGGAGTATTGTTTTTTATGACTACAAAATTTGGAGGTAGTAGATTATTAACATTGAGGTAGTAGTAGAATTACATAGAAGTAGTATGTTAATAACATTAAAGTAGTAATATAATAACATTGAAGTAGTCAGAAACGAAAATAATCAGTAAAACTAGAAACCAACAATAAGTACGTATGTGATGCTGTTTGAATTATTCATAAACAGTGTTGTCAGGTCGTCGCTTTTACAATTGTTGTTAGTACTTTTTGAAATTTTTGGTGCAGAAAATTTTCGATTGTTAGAAGTTATATTTACTAATACTTATTAATATTTATTTTATGAGCATTCATTCCACAATGTAGGGAAAATATTTTGAATGGAATATTTTATATGTTTTTAACATGTTAAAAACGCTGCTATATTTAGTGAAAATTATCTTAATACCAGTTCTATATATCATTTTACCATACTAAAAACATATTAAATAAAAACATTTTAAAAATTATTAATTATTAGTATTGTGGTTAGTTTATTGAACAGTTTATGGTTTTTAATCCAATTTTTTTTAATATTTTATTCAGCCTAAAGTTCATTAAATTAAATTTTCATTAAATTATTTTTATGAAGAAAGGAATTTTACAACATGAAATGAATTAAAATTTATTGATAATTTTTCATTCTTGACTGAGCTGGGAATTGAACCCAGGTTTTCACGGACACAATCTCCACAAAGGGGTTTGCCGTTTTAACACTCCCCGCCATCGAAGGCAGCAGGCAGTCAATAGCCAAACACCAATCTTCAAACCAAATTGGTAGATCGAAATTTGTCTTTTGAATGATTATCTATTTTAATTGATTTACATGTTACTCATTACTTCTGTTTTTCATACTTTTAGTCAAGAATTCTTATTGAAGTCCAAAGTACATTTTTCACAATACTAATTGTTAAACAACTAAGGAACAATCTCTATGTTTACATTTTTCCTTCAAGTTGTGCTTATAAAAAGGTCAACGAGAAAAAGAAAGACAAAAACATAAAAAACAGAAAAAATTCTTGGTAAAAAGCATTTAAAACAGAAGCAGGGAGGAATATGTAAATCAATTAAAATTAATAAATTTAATTAAAGGGATTTTAAAGGGGCATGAGCCAAAAGATTTCTGGCAACACTGATTTTAACACACACGTGCTATTCGTTTGTTTTTATTTTGCTGAAGATTTTACGTTTTTATTACTTCTGCTGCTACCATAATGTTATCTTATGACTGCTTCAATGTTATTAACATACTATTTCAATGTTATTCTAAAACTGCTTAATGTTATAAAACAACTACCTAAATGTTATTTTTTGTATAACTACTAAAGCAGATAGTAGTACAAATTTTAAAAATAAAACTTCTTTTACTGCTACCAAAATTTAAAGGCAGCGAGAGCAGTAAAAAAAATTTACTAAGCTGCTCCAAGTATTTTCTTTTTGCGCTACTACTAAAACTATTGCTATCAAAATGTGATGGTAGCGGTAGTAATAGTAAATGAACGACTACAAGTTTTTTACATTTTTTAACTAGACTATTTTGAATTTTTTGATTACTACAGCTACTTGGAGTCTAGTTTTTTAAACACTGCAAATAACACAGTTATTGTTCCCTTCTTTTTTTTTTTTTTTTTTTGGTTTTTTGCTGACCAGTGTTATTACAAATCAATATTAAATACTTAAATAAATATATTAAAAATTGATATTTGCAATATCATTAGAACATTTTTCATTCGTACCGTTTTTGGTTTGCTTCTTCAGCTTTTGTTCGTTTTCATAGATAAGAAAAAAATCAAAACACGTTTTTTTTGTTTTTAAATATGATATCATTATTAAAAAGCTTCTTTGTAAACATAAAAAAATAATAAAAAATGATTGTGGGTACCTCGAAAATAAATTAAGAAATTGGTTAAAAACTAAATTTTATTCTTGAAAAATTGGTAAAAATCGATATTGATCAAAATGTCCGGTGATTCAATAATTGCAGCAAGATAGAAAAGAGAAAAGTAAGTTTGTAACATGTAATAAATAATAAATTTGTTATATTCACTGGTTGTGTCTATTTCTCAAGACACAACTTAAAAAGCAACAGGATTCTCTATCATTTGAAATATTTTTTGAACGTTTCCTTTATGTTTGTACTTTCAAATTAGTAATTACACCTCACTATTTTGAAGCGATTTTAGAACGAAAAATTTTGGCGTTTAACGTTTTTTAGAGAAGGTAAAAACTTTTCATGTTCACTTTCGTAAGAATTTGGTTTCTGTGACACACCTGATTAAAATTTTTATAATCGCGAATAATTTTAAAAAAGGTAAAGTATTACATATATTTATTATTAACATAGATAAAATTGGTATGTCATAAGAAGCAGAACAAAATTTTAAACAATGTACATTGTAAAAACTAGTCAACAATTGTAAATTTATAGCGAGATAGTTAAGAAATTCTTTAATATAAAAATTTTTAAGAAAACCAAGGGCGTTAAAAACGCCTTTCTTTGTACAATAAATTAAATAATATTTTCAGGATTATGAAAGCTCAAATAAATGCCCTATAAAACTAGAAAAAAAAAATTTCGATTCGTTCTGTATCGACTGAAAGAATAAGAAACAAAACTGCTTTCAAGGCGAAAACCTAAGCATTTCTACCATACAAACCTACAACCCTGCTACGTTTGAAGCTCCATTGTTTTGGGATGGTTTTATTTATAATTAAGGTATCCACATGGTTTTATCTACAAAATAATATCGGCTTTCTCGGTTAAAAAGGACCATTCAGGCTGACAACAAAACCTTGTTAAAGGCATCTCAGAAATTGTAACAGGTACACAAAAATTGAAAGCGCCAACACAAAGAGCGAAGTCGGTTTACAGTCGTAAAGCTTTTATTTTTAATTTTAATAGACTAAAAAAAGCTATTGAAACCTAAATTATCCTGTGTTCGTTGCTTGGAGTCCTATGTTAACCTTCTCGTACTAATCAAAGTACGATACTGAATAAAAATTAACGCATTCCAAATTATCAATTTGGATTAGGAAGAAAACCAAGCACAGTCGAACACGCGCATGAACTAGTAATCGTCATTAGAAACATTTTTAAAGAAAGAAAAAAATATTGTAAAGCAGTTAAAAACCAACAGTTCAAGGAAAAATCACAATTGTTATAAAATAGCTATGGCACAAGTTCTAAATGTTTACATTTGTTCTTCAAGTTGTACAAAAAAGGCCAACGAGAAAAACACAAAAAGGAAAAAACAACTCTGCTCAATTTTTTAAGACAAAGTCTTGACACCCAGCTAAAACTTTACTTACCCGGTAAGTTTGCAAGTAATGTTGGAGAAATATAAACACTACTTATTTTTCGGCTGAATAACTACTTATTTTTGTTCGAGTTGTCCACAGAATTCAGTACTTACAATACCGTTACTAGAAGTCACAAAATATCTAGTTATTATTTAACTATCAGTAAGTTTAATTGTAAGTACTTAAAATATACGAGGGCGGATCAATAAGTCCGTGACAACATAATCTCCTTTAAGTTCAATACACTTAGTCCGACGTTTCTCCAGTTTGTGTATCCCTTCCAAAAATTAGGATTTTTCGATGTCCATAAAATAGGCATTTGTTTGACCAATAATTTCATCGCTGGAGCTAAATCTCTTTCCACCGAGCCATTTGTTTAGGTTCGGATATATGAAATAGTCACTGGGGCCTAAGTCCGGAGAATATGGCGGATGAGGTACCAATTCGTAGCCCAATTCATGTTATTTTGCCATTGAGACTGCACACGTGTGCACCCGTGCATTATCTTGATGAAAAAGAACTTTTTTCTTGGCCATATGGGAATTGTAAAGGGATTGATTTTCTTCCTAAAAGTTTTGGGACGTCTTGCACTCGATGTTTCGAGGATGGAATCTAAAATGATCATTTTTTTAAATGCTTTCAATTGCACAAATTTATTATACTCGCAAATTCTGGAAATCAAATATACTATATCCATTGCTATTTTTGCTAGTTTTTATTTTTATAAAACGATTTTATTAAAATAAATAAAAAGAAAAAAAATGTCTAAAAAAAAGATGAAGCAATTTGTTTTTAAATCTTGTTTTTTTTTACCCACTTACAAATACAGTTCGAGTCAGAAAATCCCAACCAATTGTAGGGGAATGTAGAAAAAGATAGACTCACGGTTTATTGTTGTTGTTTTGTTTAAGCTTTGATATTGTTACAAGTCAAGCTTGAGTTTTTACAATTCTTATTCGCTGTACAGTTTTATTTGTTTAATATTTTTAGCTTTTAAAGTATAATTAAATTGTCAAGCTTGAGGGCTTGAGTCAAGTTTCAAAAAGAATAATAGTCGAATAAAATACTTATAAATACTAGCTTTCTCTCAACAATAAATTTAAATGTATTCATCAAAAATAAAAATTGGGAATTTAGCACATTATATAGAAATCTCAATAATAAAACTGCAATTCATTTTATTATTTAAACAGTTTTTTGCAAACAAATTCGGCGATATTATGATATTTTGAATATGACATAACTTTTGCAAAAAAAAAAAAAAATTTAAATTTTTTTTTGTTGATATATGTTCCTTAGAGGATGAAACGAACCTTCTCACCAAATTTCATTCAAATCGAGGGGGGGGAGAAACCCATTGTTAAGACTGCTGCTTGGTCTCCGGAGTGTTGTAATGGATCCATGTTTCATCCACAGTTACAAAACGCTGCAAAAACTCATTCGAATTGCGGTTAAACAACTCCAAACAATCTTTTGAAGTTGCAACACGATTACGTTTATGGTAAATTGAGAGCAAACGCGGCAGCCATCTTGCAGATAGCTTTCTTAAACCCAGCTGATCATTTAAAATCAAAACCACACTCCCATATGAAATACCTATGGCATCAACAATCTCACGCACTTTTACTCTTCGATCGGCCAACACAATATCGTGAATTTTTTTCGACATTTTCGGGTGTATTGACTTCAATTGGCCGTTCAGAACGTTCAGCGTCATTTGTACTTGCGCGACCACAACGAAAGTCAGTAAACCATTAAAATCGAAAAATACCATTGAAATCGAATGCGAAGTCCCCATAGTATTTATCAAGCTTTTCCTTGGTTTGATTGACGGCTTTTTTTTTCGCAAAAAAATAATGTTTAATGAGGACTCGAAATTCACTTTTTTCCATTTTTAAAAAAATCCACGAGGTTGTATGTTTTGAACAGCTGTTAAACGCAAAGTAAATGACGTAACTTGCTCAAAACTTGACAGTAGTCTATTAACAGGTGGTAATTGATGGGAGCAGTATTGCATTTCATATAACTAAGAATAAAGTTCGAAAAGTCACGGACTTATTGACCTGCCCTCGTACTTACTAGAAGCCAAAAAATAGCCAGTTTTTATTTAATTGGCGCTAGTTAATAGATCTAATAAGTAGTTATGGAGCTAGTAACCAGTAAGTATATATTCAGTACTGAAAACAACACAACTAATAAGTAGTTATTGAGCTGATTATTAGTAAGAAAATATTCAGTAGTAAAAATAATAAAAGTGAAAAGTACTTACTTAGTATGTACCTATTGAGGTTTTCAAAATAATGACAATTGTAATGACAACTACTTACCAGATAACGTATGAAATAACTACTATCTATCACCAAAATTCAAAAAAATTTACCTGAGTTAGGGAAAAAAATGTAAATAAAATTAAAAATTGATAATGAATTGCAGAAAATTTCGATCTGCTAATACCATTGGTTAAAGAGTGATGATTGCGCCACAGTGGCACAAACAGTTAAACGCCAAGAATTCTGATGATTAAATGTGGTTATTCTCGAAACATGTAAATTCCACCCGAGTTCAATCCCGTGTTCGGTCAAGAATAAAATTATCAAAAAAAATGTTAATTCATTTCATGTTGTAAATTCCTCCTTGCAATAAAAATAATTTAACGCAAATTATATTTGATAAACTAAAGCCTAATTAAAATATCAAAAATTTCAATTGTAAATTGTTGGAACAATTTGTATAAGAAAACAGCTCACTAGATATTAAATATTTGACCAAATAAGCGCAACCCCTAGTTTGTAAATAGTTTGTATGATTTAACAAGGTCTCGATATCACAAAATAAAACTTATTAAATTATTATTAATAAAACAAATTTTTTGTTAGATATGGTATTATAATACAAATAAATATTGGGATTATATATAAGTTTCCATTTTGGTCTCGGATTTTTCGTCAAATATTTGCCAAGTGTGGCCGCAGCTTTAACATATTATAAATAATATGTTAGAATTGAACAAGACTCCTACAAATCTCTTTATTAATCTTTTGTAAATGTTTGTATCGATAAGATTTATAGATCACATGACATAAGAGCTAGAACTTTATGAAATGTATTGTTGATGGTCAACCAAAAGTCACATATATGTAGGTTAACCCCCAAAAGTCACTTTAATATACATAATTTACATATAAATGTGGTTTTTCTGGCCCTCAGGTCTCTCTTTAAAAAAACATTCTGTTAATACCCATACGTAGTGTAAGGTGTTGTCATGCTTTCTTAACTGTACTTTCTTGCCTATTTTTTATAAAATTTAATTTTGCACATATGACACTTACATGACATGTGGTCGGTTTTTAAAAGAATCTTGTTTGCTTTTTTCACTCCAGTTGATGAAGTGCTAACGGAATGTTGTAAAGTGTTGGTTGGACGCTTTTGTATCTTTTAATGAATATCTGCTTAACAAATGGAGGAGAATATACTCGCATACCCCACTGTTTTATTCACTTTTGATTAGCATATCGGAAAAGCATGCAAGTATTTATAAGAGTGAGAATTTTTTATTTTTTGTATATTAAAAAATTCCTTGAAATGAAGTGAACTGAAAAATCAAGGTGGTTTTTTGTTAAAAATAAAATATTTACAAAATTAAAATAAAAATTGCTACAAAAAACTCATTTAACAAATAAATTTGTATCTTTTGTTTTTAAATGCCACCTTTTTATGTATTTGCTTTTGTACACTTGGTACAAAAAGAAAATTTAAAGCTTAGGTTAGAAAAACTGGTTCAAGTTTAATTATGTTTTAATTTATTAGGACATTATTTTAGCTCGAAACCACCGCACTTTACATAATTATGTTTTCAGTTGTTTTTTTTTTTTTTTGTTTTACAAAAGCGTATATTCACAAAACTTTCTTTTTAAACCTTTAATTCATTATATTGTAATTCCTATGTTACTGTTGTTGCTAATAAACAAAGCAAAGCAGCTTAGTGAGTAGCATATTTGTAACTGGAGTACTCTGGAGTAGCAGTATCCATACATAATATAGTACATAGGTACATGCTACCTCCTTTTCTGTTTAATCAAAGCTCCATAATAGAAATGCTAATATTGCCACTTAACGATATGGGTCAAAAACGACTAACACCATGAAACATTACATAGAATCTGTAGAACATGGAAGAAACTCTATGGAAGCAAAAAACTAAAAGATAATTAACATCTGGGGAGCTTAGCTATGCCAGTCAGTAACAACTTTAGTAATGTGTTTGCTAAATACCAAGAAAAAATTTATTAACAAACTAACTGTGATGAAGAAAAATTGAAGAAGTTTTTTATTTTAATGTATGACTCTCAGAGTATCAGAAAGTGATACAATTTTGCCAGGAACTTAAGTTGCCAAAGAGTGTTGATGGCTTAATTTATATTATATAGTAATGCATAAAAAGTTTTTTTAAAAATATATGATATATCGAGGGTTATTGTTCAAATAGTGCTATCAGCAAAATCACAATTTTACAGGAGAGTAAAAAAAAAATGATTTTTTCTATAACTCTAAGAGAAGCCTTTTCGATTTATTTTATCTCAAATCTAAGTCGAAAAGCAGCTCTAACAGAAATTTAAACCCCAAGAAAGCCCCTGGTTTTGATAAGATCAGCAACAAAATGCTTTTAGAACTACCCAGCATAGCAAAGAAAATTATTCTCTTGATTTTTAATGCTATTTTACGCCTTGAATACTACCCACAAGAATGGAAAGTATCCTTAGTTACAATGATTTCTAAGCCAGGAAAGGATACTACAAAAGTTGAGTCATATAGACCTATAAGCTTATTGTCTAATATATCAAAGCTGTTTGAGAAGCTGTTAGTGTCAAAATTAGCCCCAATTTAAAATGTAAATAGATGTTTTCCTAACCATCAATTCGGCTTTAGAAGAGAACAGAGCACAATCGAACAAACCCATCGTATAGTAAACGCCATAAGAAAAGCCTTTGAAGAAAAAAAATATTGTTCCGCCCTCTTCATCGATGTTTCTTAAGCTTTTGATAAAGTCTGGCATGAAGGCTTATTACATAAATTGAAGTTGAACTTACCAGTAAACACACACAAGCTATTAGAAAGCTACTTAGTCGGTCGATGGTTTATTATTAAAGAATGTGATTTTATAAGTTCTTCTCAGCCAATTGACGCTGGAGTCGCTCAGGGAAGCATCATGGGTCCACTGTTATACCTTATATATATATCAGACATGCCAACAAATAACCACACCCTAACTTCAACATTTGCTGATGATACAGCTTTTTTAATCGTACACAAAAACTGTAATGAAGCATCCCGTTACTTGCAGGATCATATATTTGCACTGGGAAAGTGGTTAAAACAATGAAGGGTAAAGGTCAATGAGCAAAAATGCCTACATATAACATTCACCTTGCGTCGGGAGTCATGTCCCCCTATTAAAATCAATAATCAATTAGTGCCCCAGCAATCGCACGTAAAATATCTTGATATTCATCTAGATCGGCGTTTAACATGGAAATGCCATATAGAAGCAAAACTAACACAAATGAAACTAAAAGCAAATCAAATTTATTGGATTATTGGAAGAAATTCTGTTCTTAGCCTCGACTGAAAACTTCTACTTTACAACTATATATTAAAGCCAATCTGGTGCTACGGTATTCAGCTATGGGGCACTGCCTCGGCCTCAAATATCGAAAAAATTCAAAGGTGCCAATATTAACTTCTTCGAATAATCATAGTCGCTCCCTGGTATGTTAAAAACTCTAATATTCACAAGTAATAATAGTAAAATAGGAAAAACTATTATTACGAAGTACGCAGCAAAATATTTAAAAAGGCTTGAGTCGCACCCAAATCCACTAGCTCGAAATATCTTAAATGACAGTGGACACTCTAGATTAAGGAGAAGAGATACTGCAGGACTCATCCAACGAGAAGAACACTTAGCATCTACATATGTGAACAGAAACCGTGAGGAGAAAAATTTTCGTCTAGCATTGGCAGGACAAAAATAAAGTATTAGTATAAGATTTGATTAATTATTGTTAGTTCATATTTAATATATGAAGCTTCAATAAAAAGATAATGAAAAAAAAAACTCTAAGAGTATTAACTAAACTTTGTCTTAAAATGTTATTCAAAATAAACGTCTTAATCATACATATAAAACTCTAAGAGTATTAACTAAACTTTGTTTTAAAATGTTATTCAAAATAAACGTCTTAATCATACATATATTATTTTTTTTTTAATTCCTGATATTCGTGCTTGTATGATAGCACTACTTACAAAATAAAATTTTATCGATTTGAACATTGAAATAGCACTATTTGAACGAAAATAAAATGGGCTGTAATAAATGAACTATTTGAGACTCTAATTTAAGTAAGACGAACTTTTATTAAAATTATTAGTTTTTTTTTTAACAAAACAGTATTCAATGAAAAAGTAAAATATTAAAAAACGCGTATTCATATTAATATATCCCGAAATTATGTTTATTTGAAAGCAACAAAAAATTAACTTTTATTCGCATGTTTTAAATTATCATAAAACGAATGATATTCTTACGGAATAACAGACTTCAATGCTTTTAAGTGCTTCCATTTGCTTAGTTGAATATGACGTGGGTCAGATTGTAGGGTTTCGCTTCTATATGACCGCTGTATGTTTTAATTGTAGTCGGAAGGTTATTGTATTCGTCATCAGAACTAACTTTAAACATAATGTCATCACTTGGTAGATAGATGAGAGATTTTTTTTTGTGATACGGTGGATCAGTTTTTTGTCGATCAGGTCTAATAGATGTGAAACGAATAAGTTTTTTTTTTAGGTATATTCTATAAAGAAATCATAATTTAGATATAGACTATCACAAGGCATTTTAACAATTTTATTATCAATTTTGATTGTCTTTCTGGCATCTTTTGTTTTTTTTAACATAATCGTTGGGCAAATAAATTGTCTGATTTTTCAACTTCATCTCAATCTTAGCTTGTGCACTGTCGCACTCCATTTGAGTGTGCCCCTTCTCTAAGTACTTCTGCTCAATTTTCTAATTACTCGTATTTTCTATAGAAAAAACGGAGAGTGCTTTCGATAAATAGTGGTTACGATTTTGATAGCCACAACCATCGGAATATTTTATAATTGGTAACGTATCTGATAAACAATGGATCTTTAAATAATGTATTATTCATGAAATAAACGTCGATGCGGACAGATCCCCATTACTTTCATTCCACCAGTAACTTGAACATTGATGGGTTGCGAGATTATAAATTGTAAAGTTGTGTTCTTGAAGGCGCTGTTTATAGTAAATAGCGAATATAGTAAATAGCGGATGTGTTTATATCGCGACATAGTTTTACTGCTTGTGCATCCATGGTAAGCACATGTAAGCACAATAAATAAATATCTTAATTTATACTACTTGTATTGACAAAAACTTAGCCAGAAATTTTTTGCAGTTTTTCTTTTTTTTGCAAAATGTCTATAACGAATTTTAAAATAATTAGTTTTCGATATAAAGACACAACTCCCAACCTTTTGATGTATAATATGTCCACTTCGTAATAACAATTTTTTTCATTTTATTAAATACAGTAATATTTTTTACATAGATAGCACTTTTTTACCAAAAAAAAAAAAAAAAAACGTGTTTGTAAGATAGCACAATACAATATTTATGAAAAAAAAAACTTTTGGGAAATTTTTTTTTTTAAATTTAAATGACAGATGCCTTCAGTGAATTCAGATAGCACTATTTGAATAATAACCCTCGATATGTTAATTAATATTATATAGGAGTTATTGTAAATATCTCATAGTATCTAAACAATATACCTTTAAGAAATTATTTATAATCTGTTGCAAACATTATACTTTCATAAAATTCGTTTGTTTTTCGTATGTTTGTGTATTCAAAACACATGGGTTATCAATTTATGGACAAATAAATACCAAATTGGCCGCGCTTTCTCGAAAATAACTTTAACCCTCAAAAGTGTCTTACAAATGTTTATGCTAAGACAAAAATCCACGAAATTTCATAAAAAAAACTTAATGTGATAATATATAAAGGAAATAATACGCTTTTAAAATTATAAAGGAGGGGCCAAAATTTGACTACGTTTGTAGATTTTTAGCAAAATTATACGTTCTCTATATTTAATTTTTCTACATACAAATACTAAGTTTAACTCCTTATATTGCACAGAAATGCGAAAAAATTTGGTCAGGTTTAAAAGTTTCCTTTTTTATGTTTTCAACATTAATAAGTACTATTAAATATAACAAAAACTTAACTTTAGTTCGCAAGCTTTTGAAAGAAATTCCCAAGAATCATATCGAAAAATTGACGGAAATTTAAAAATTATTATTTTGGGATATTCCTGGGAGTGTTTCTCCCTATTTATACCCAACGAGAGGGTATTATGTACTTATGCTAATGTTTTTAACACCTTAAAATAATGGTCGTTAAGCATACCGATAGACTTAAAATCGATTTAACGATGTCCGACCGTTCGGCTGGCTGTCCATGTAAACCTTTGCGCAAAGTACAGGCGAAATTTTGGAGATGATTGGATGAAATTTGGTACATAGGTTCTAATTGGTACAATGACCAAGTCTTTTGAAAATAAGGTTAATCGCTATATAATTTCACATAGACCCCATGCAAGCTTCTTTTCGAGAAAGGGTCTTTGTGCCCAGAAACAATCTTATTATGTTGGTATTTAGATTAAATTAGGTCTTAACTAATTCTATTGCATTTAAAATCATCTTACCAAATTGTATTGGAATCGGTTCATATTTGGTCATAGCTCCGATACAAATACTACTCCCAAAAAATCTTTTAATGCCATTACATTAAAAATAGCGACACTGTCTTTTACGAAAGCTGCACGCATTGGCAACAAAGACACTATTGTTGTTTTAAACATAACTTCTTTCATGACAAATAATATTTTGTTTCTATTAAAAAATAAAATGTTTACCTCCCTTTGATCTTGAAATATACTTAGTTGAATTTAACAATATGTATTTATTTAAGAAAGGAGGCCATAAGCACCACGACCCAGTTGATTTTTTAGGTAGCCTATACATCTCACAATGTCAGGTTCAGGCTACCTGTAAAGTCTATTTCCCTATCTGGTGAAACAATTTAACAATATGTTTTTACCCTGCTGTTAGATTGGTCTCTAATCTTGGTCCAAATTACGTATATACAAATGTAATCCTATTTTCGCATGTAATAGGATTCAATACTTTAATTCAAATAAGAAATTTAGTTACAAACCATTGATAATTTAACCAACATCCCGCTTATCGGTTATTTGTGCACTGGTATATTTTTTTTACTACCACAAACATCCAGCTTGTTTGTGTTATTGTACTTGTTGCTGTCACGCAGCAACCTTGTAAAGTAAATTCAGTTGGCTAACTTGTATAAAGTTGTGGGATACCCCATTTCATTTGTCTATGAGAACGTATGCATACGCACTCTGTTTTGTTAAGTTTGTGATTTGATCTCGTAATAATTCCATAGTTTTTATACATTGGGAACAAATGTCCTCAATTCAGAAAGTGACTCTGATAATTCAGACTCTGATATTGAATGTGTTTCAGAAAATTATGATATAAGTGATTTTGAAAGGGAAAGTGAACCAGATGTGGCTTCAATTAGTGTTGACCCATTATTTACAGCAAAAGTCCAAATGGCGTAGACCGCTTATCCATTACAACAACCTATTGGAACTTCTGCTCAGAATATTATTTCAGTACAATCGGGTCGAACTAGATATCCAACATCTGGATGCAATGTTATACCATCATCATTTTTGTGTTTGTCCACCTTCAATAGAAAGAATAATCGTCGAAAACACAAATATTTATGGCAAAGTGAAATTGTATGACAAATGAAAGATATTGATGAAAACACATTTCGTGCTTATATTGTTATTCTCATTCTTGCAGGAGTATATCGGTAGGTACTTTCTTGTTTCGTTTATTAAGTAACATGATTGATATGAAAAATATGAACATGACAGTGGAAAAAACGAAGATGTTCATGGCCTATTTAATGCAAAGTTTGGTCGTCCAATTTTCCGTGCAATAATATCTGAAGGTCTGAAGACAAGTTTGCTCCTATTCTTGAGTAGTGGGAGCGTTGGCATGTCCTTCTCCAAAGGTTTTACAATTTTCATGCGAATGTCACAATTGACAATCAGCTTGTTGGATTCAGGGGACGATGTTCCTTCTGACAGTTTATGCCTCCAAAACCTGCAAAATATGGTTTGAAATTTTGGTAAGCTGTTTAATTAAAATCTGGCTACGTCTGGAAAATGCAGCCATATCTTGAAAAAGCTAAAAATGCAAAGCCTGAACAGAACCAGGGACGGCGAGTTGTGTTGGAGTTGACGGAAGGATTAAAAGATCAAAATATAACGGGAGCCAATTTATTTTCCTCTTTTGATCTAGTGAACAAAAAGCTTGAAAGGATACTTACGTATGCTTTCTGTGACATTGCGACATTGGTGTCATATGTCAGCCACATAAATAAAGCAACTATATTGATAAGCTCAATGCATAAAACATCTGCAGTTGACGACAGTGGAGCGAAGAAGAAACCGGAGATTGTTTTCTATTACAATTCAACAAAAGGTATGCCTTTATGCTTGTCGTCTACAGTTTATAATGTTTTATTTCTTATAGGAGGAGTAGATACTGCTGACCAAATGAGTGACAGCTGTTCAATTTTCATACGAGCAGCACTGACATTTCGCATTTTGGAGAACCGTAGCAGCTAAGGGTTTTTCATATAAATTCCATTGAATTTAACAGGAAAGTTCCCACAAACTAAGTTCAATAACAGCTCATCATGTCATTTGCTAAGAGTGCTCGTATGTTGGCTACCCGTGGTACCCGTTTCGTACAAACCCGAGGATATGCTGACGAAATGAAACTTACCTTTGCTGCCGCTAACAAGACATTCTTCGATAATGCCGAAGTACGTGAAATTGATGTGCCCTCCTTTTCCGGCAGCTTTGGTATCTTGGCTAAGCATGTGCCAACATTGGCTGTCCTGAAACCCGGTGTTGTTCAAGTATATGAAGCTGATGGCAAAACCTCCAAATATTTTGTTGCCAGTGGTACCATCACCGTCAACGAGGATTCCACAATACAAGTTTTGGCTGAAGAAGCTCACAATATTGCCGATATCGATGGAGCTGAAGCTCGCCAATTGCTGCCCCAATACTAATCAGCTCTTTCATCTGCCTCCTCTGATGAAGCTAAAGCTGAAGGTGCCATTGCCATTGAAGCTTGTGAAGCTCTTGTAAAAGCTGCCGAATAAATGTTTAAAATTTTATTTTCAAGTCTAAAAAAGAATAAAAAAATCTACTCGTCAACAATTCAACATCTTTAGAATTCCATAAAAAGAATTGAATTAACAATAAATGTTTTTAAGTGTGTTAAAGCGTAAACCAAAGCGAAGGTCAAATATTGTTTTTGAGCAATTTGTTTGGCAAACGCGCATATGATGAAACGAAGTAGATTTTACCACCACAACAGTTTTCAACGAAGTTATTGACTAATATACAAAGCTCATCAAAAATTGTTTCTTCTAAAGCGGTTGCAATAAAGCGGGGAATCTGTAGCTGCATGTTAGACTAAATATGACATAAAATGCTTAATTTGCGAAAGTTTTATTTGCAAAACTAACCGGAAAACATATTGTATAGCATGTAATAAAAAATGCTTTCAATAAAATAATATTTTTCTTGTAAATAAACGCAACAAGAGCTTCATATTTTGTATTCCATCAAATTGAAATATTCATTGGACCAAATGGTCCCTGATACAAGATTAATAACTTTTTAATTTTTTCCGTACAGCTTTACATTAGTTGCCATCTATTTAATATTGTTGTAAAAATTAAATACGTGATCCTAAACCACAAGACAATATATAACACCGTTCAAAAGTTATTTTGATTTCCAAAAAAATTTTAGAACAAAAGGGGCTCCGCGCAGAACACGAACTCTCACTTACTATTGTTGCAGTGTATTTCTATGTTGTCTTACCTTCGTTAAGTTTCTGGCACCTATGACTCCTTCTTTTTCTTTCACTATCTTTTGGTATTGTAATACTTAGTTTGTTAGTTACTCTTGTAAACCCAGAGTGTACAATACGTAAGTTCTTCTGCGAACCCCCAAATTTAGAAAACTATTAATAAACCAGTTTTTAAAACTACCACCAAATTAATATCCGTGTTTTTATTATTTTTATTTTCTTGCAAATATTTCGAGGAAGACATCAGGGTTAATAAAATTTAGCTTCAATCATACACATAAAGCTAGTTTATTCATATTTTTGTCACCGGCAATAACATTATGGTTAGATTTATCCATCTTAAAGCCACAACCATATAATGGTTGTCTCTAAACATGTTATGGTCGAAAATAACAATAATATTTTTGAAATTATAAGAACATTTTAAGAACATTGCACGTTGAATTTTAAATTTAAAACATTTTAAATTCAACATGCAAAATTCTCAAATATTTTATTTTAATTATTGATTAAAATACATAAAACTACGTAGATGTATAAATTCATAAGAATGCTTATGAAGGTCGTCGCAGGCTTGAAAATGAATTAAAGGTGTTGCCTATAAAAGCGGAACATAATTCATAACAGGACAAACCAAATACGATAAAAACTTGACATTTAATAAGCAAATTGAAAAAATGGCTGGAATGAATAACCGTAATTTAACATATTATTGGCAATAATAAGGTTACTCTTATCCAAACTCTGGAAAATGTTGAACATATTATGGTTAATTTTGAACACAATATTGCAAATTGTTACCATTATTATGATCAATATTGAACAAATAATGGCTAATATTAAACAAATAATTGTTAATTCTGAACATATTATGGTTGAATTCGGGCAAATAATTGTTAATTTTAATCATGTTATGGTCATATTTAACCATAGCATGATTACCTGCAGACATAAACATTGCTAAAATCCAATCATAGTATGTTTCCTCCAACCAAATTTTTTTACATGTTCTATGTCATGACAAAATGCTGTCGTGTAAGGTTCACAATTAGCAATAAACCCTTTGTATCCTTAAATCTCATATAGATGAAATCTTTTAAATAATATTCGGCATAAAGAACTTTTACATTAATATCAACCTCATATAACATAATTCTGCTCAGGCGGGTGCATGATTGCCCATGGGTAACAACTAGGGTACAGTCGCAAAAATCGTTTTTATATACGATGGGTTAGGGTATCATATGGTCGGGCTTGACTGACTTTACTTTCTGACTTGTTTTTATTTATTAATGTTATTAATATATTGGTGGCTATTCTTCAAAACGCTTCGAAGGAGTAAACATTTACATGAAAACAAAAACAAAATTTACGAATATTTAATTAACGTGAGAGTTTCAACGAGTTTCTGTCTCTTTTAAAACCTGTAATTTTTGTATGATGAGCAAAAACAAGTTTTGTAAATTTGTTTTTGTTTTCCTGTAAATTTTCACTCCTTCGACGCTAAAATCCGTATAATTTTTGTTATACGGATTTTCATATTCAGGGGTGTTCTGGAAATCGAAAACGCAAAACGCAAGAATTTTGAAGTTCTTTTTAATACATTTGTAATGCGATTTTTTATAATTTTCTTATTGAAATCTGTTTAATAGAGAAATGTTTGTATTGTATTGTATTTGTATTTTTATTACTACAAAAATCTTATTAAAAAAACGAATTTTAAATTCTTGCGTTTTGCGTTTTCGGTTTCCAGAACACCCCTGATTATTTGGGAAGGATTATTTGCCATTGGCTCCTGTATAATTTCAACCTTTAAGTGTCAAGTTAAATTTAATTTTTTTATGATTTTTCAGAAATTTCAAGACTAAGTCAAGAAACAATCTAATTTACTTGTGGATAAGAGTATGATTTTGCAGAGTCTTCGTCGACAGTACTTTCGTACTTAATTACACTGGTTTACAGCCAAAAAATACCAAGAACGCCACATGCCTAGATAAGTTAATTGGGACCTCCTGAACACGAAAAACGCTGTAATTTTTTTTCTAAGTACCGTTTTTAAGATAACGGTACTTTTGTGTTTTTCGGTGTATGGTCCCACTCAAACCCTTGTGGAGCCCAGCCGAGAAGTCCGATCGAGATAAATGGCATATCGTTGCAAAGGTAATTGAACTTTTTTGTCGATATACCGCAAATTTCTATCTGATAAGAACTGGCTGAGTTATGGTACCTCAAAATTCAACATTTGCCAATTTTTTTCGTTTTTTTCAAAATTTTTCATTTTTATTTCGTTTTTTTTCTACGTTATAGTAAAGATCTGGAATGTTTTATTTTTTTACCTAATAGTTTATTTAATTACCAACATTTTAAATGTAATTTAAAAAAAAGTGGGTGAAAAATAAAGTTTTTATTAAAGATTTTGTGGAACGACAATATTTTCATCTTAATTGCTCACACACTATATTCGGCGTAAATTCAAAAAATTTAAATTTAAATGACGAGCGACTTGAACTGTTGCGTTTTTTTCGGATGGATCTTCGCGAATGAGGAACCAATAATAGTCCGCCATCATTTCTTCGTCCCACCAGCCTTTGTAACGTCTCTCGATTTCTTCCATTTCTTGGTGAAATCTTTCACCTTGTTCATCACTTTCGGAGCCCAAGTTCGTGGGGAAAATATCCAAATGACTGAATAAGAAGTGTAATTTAGGTGTCGTATTTGAACCTAAAGGTTAAAAAGAATAAATTTTAAAATGATAACGGCCTTTTTGATATACATGTTTTCACTCAACGCTTACCAATGGCATTGAATTTTTGCAGTAATGTATCGATCTTCTCTGCGTAATCAGGACTTCTGTAGTTTCCCAAAAAGTTGTGAACGATGTCCTGGAATGCTTGCCATGCCTCCAAATGAGCTGGACCTAAACACTCATTAAATGCTTGGTCACCGTACAGAGCCCGAATTTGAGGTCCATCAAATATACCAGCTTCAATTTTGCTCGCTATGGCTCTAGGAAATTTTTGTTTAAGGTAAATCATGGCAAGACTGTCTTAATATGTAATGGAGGAAGTATTATCTTCTCCAGAGGAATGAGTGGGTCATTTTTGATATTGTACACTCCTTGCGTACGTCCACTTCGCTCGGGCCAAACTTTTCGGGTGTAGTGATTCTGACGGTCACGGCTGTCCCATAGACATATAAAACAGGGAAACTTCGTATTGCCCCCTCGCAATCTAGATAGTATGGCAACTAATTGTAAATCAGAGCAAACTTTCCATTGATGTTGGTTATAATGTATGAGATCGAGAAGTTCTTTCATTGCTTCATATGTTTGCTTTATGTATTTTCCATATCCGATTTTAATTGATGGTTTCGTATTCCCTTTATGAAGCAAGAATGCTTTCAAACTATCCTTGCCTCCATCCATAAAAAGACGCCATTCCTCTGGGTCATAATTTTGTTGGAGAGCATTGAAAAGACCACATATGTTGGCACACAAACAAAAGTTTGCCGTTTTTGCGAAGAAAAGTGCAAGTTATTTGCTGCGATCACGGTAATATGTAACACGTGTCTCAGGAGCACAATATCCCCACTCTTGTAATCGTGGTGCAAGTAATTCAGATTTCGATTTCGGCAAATACAAATCTCGGCACAAATCATTGAGATCGGCCTGAGTAAGTAAATCGGGTTTCTTATTTGATTGCATTTCTGCTTCACTGCACTCATCTGATGAATCATTTATTTATTGTTCTTTTTCGTATTTCTGTGGGGCCCGCTACAATCAGCTGCGGTTTGGGGCACGATAATGAGTGCGTCACCGAGCTAACAACTGGATAAACTGGTTCAATTCTACGTCGGATAGCCTTTTCCGTTAAACATAAATAACAATCTGTTGTATGGTTGATCTGGTTTCTCCATTGCATTGGCTTTCCAAATGTGAAGAAACACTCTTGACCCTTACCAATTTTATTTAATATTGTTCGGCAGTTGTTACATGCACTATTCGGTGTCCACGGTTTGTCGAGAGACGCAGGTCGAAAGCCGAAATACTTCTTATACGCTTCAGATAAATTTTTCGTATTCATTTTTCGCATCAAATGTTGTGATTTCTTTTTCATGAGAACACCACAAACATAACAAAATTCGTTGGGATCGATTGAACACATCTTATTTTTTGTACGTACAAAGCCAAACTGACATGTTTTTACAAAATGTGTTTCTTTTATATGCCTGTAAGAATTCTTTAAAAAATTTATTTGCATGGAAAATTGTTAAAAAAAAACACATCTTTATGATGGGGTTTCGCGCGTTTTGTTACCTGTAAGAAACACGCACGCTTATTAGACAGTAAAGGACCATAACATTTTGGAAAAACCTTAATTGCTTAAAAATCCGATGTACAATAATAGACCTGCCTGTTTTTTAAAATTAAGATGTAAATCCGGGAACTTGTATTGAAAACAAAAACAAATTTTATTTTTTTATTGTCGTTTCAATGTAAATTCCCAAACGTCCAAAACTGATGGACGCCGAATATAGTGTGGGAGCAATGAAGATGAAAATATTGTCGTTCCACAAAATCTTTAATAAAAACTTTATTTTTCACCCACTTTTTTTTAAATTACACTTAAAATGTTGGTAATTAAATAAACTATTAGGTAAAAAAATAAAACATTCCAGATCTTTACTATAACGTAGAAAAAAAACGAAATAAAAATGATAAATTTTGAAAAAAACGAAAAAATTGGCAAATTTTGAATTTTGAGGTACCATAACTCAGCCAGTTCTTATCAGACAAAAAAGGTATTCAATTACCTTTGCAACGATATGCCATTTATCTCGATCGGACTGCTCGGCTGGGCTCCACAAGGGTTTGAGTGGGACCATACACCGAAAAACACAAAAGTACCGTTATCTTAAAAACGGTACTTAGAAAAAAAAAATTACAGCGTTTTTCGTGTTCAGGAGGTCCTTATTAACTTATCTAGGCATGTGGCGTTCTTGGTATTTTTCCAAATTAAAAATTTGTAAAGCAGTGTTATATATAAAATGTTCGCTTCATTATTTAACTTATTTCCTTTTTTTCTTATCCACTGTAAATTTAGCTAGTAGTTGTAAATTGTTAAACAAGTGTAAAGTACCTAATAGATAAACAATTTGCGGGAAAAAGTGTGGAGCACACATACATATAGTCAGTTTGATGCGTATGTATTTACTGTATTCTACAGCTTGGATTTTATCTAAGTATGTGCTTCCGTTGCTTGTATCTGTTGTATGTGATTGCGAGTGTGCTTTTGGTATTTTTTTCCAATGAGTGTTTTTGTGTTGATTGCACTCGCTTCTAACAGTTGGCGTTAATTGCTTTTAATGTGAATTTTTTGCTCTTTTTGTTGAACGATATTAGACCTATGGGTTTTTCTGAAATTTTCATTTAACATTTTGCTGGAATATTGAATATTAAGCTGTTAAGGTTGTAGAAACATATGATTTACTTAAACAGAAAGTAGGGAAAGAGATAGAGAGAAGGGAGGCAAAACAAAAAATTCAAATAAGGGTGTTTAACGCGTTTGAACAACTTCAAATTTCCTTGAATGAGTTTATGGGTCATAATAAAGTCGTTAAGAAAAAATATTATCGCAATATCGATTAAAGGTAATAATAACGCTGTGCTATACAAAAAATAAGAAGAGGTTCTTATACGACAATTTACCCTTATTGGATTTTAGAGTTAACGGAAATGCCAATAATTTTTATTTTTTTTTTTTTTGACACTTTGTTTGGTAAACAATGGCAATCATATTAATATTACAAGAATAAACTTAAAAAAAGTCATAAATAAGTAAACTGTTTATAGATAAAAAAATGTTAATACGTTGTTGCAGAGAAAGAAGTAAACGTTTCTAAAAATTGCTTGGGAATGGGTGTGCTACGGTCGTTTTTTTAAACCTTCACCATACGTAGACAGGGTATATATAAGTTTGTAATTCCGTTTGTGATTTCTACAACATTTATCTAAGACCCTACACAGAAAAAAGGGTTTTATCAATTAAAAAAATGGTTTAAAAAGTATTTAAATTTAATTTATGTGATAATTGAATCAATTATTTTTTTAGTTGACAGAAAATTTTTAATTTAATTTTGATTTATTTAATATTTTAGTTGTTTGAAATAAATTTTCAATTAAAATTTGAATTAAAAAACAAAAATTCTTAATTGACTTTTTTCGTTTAAAATAAAATAATTTAAACCTGTAGAATTGTTGTTGGGAATTGTCAAAATTTATTTAAATCAATTAACACATTGTTTGAAATGGCAAAGTTTTTTTGGTCATTTTTTTAATTAAAATTAAAAATATAATTTATTGAAAAAAAAAATATTCAAAATTTTACAATTTTTAGTAATCAATATAATCATTTTGGTAATCAACCAATTGAATGTATATTGTGTGTGTTGAAATAGGTTTTCCGAAGACCCCAGAAATGATGGGAACTATGTTTTTATATATTAATGTCGCACATACTCCGTTAAAGTTTACCATTGAAATTCAGCCAGATTGGTCCATAAATGACTGAGGAGTAAAACCCACGACTGACTCCAATTTTACCAATAAATACCTTGTTGCGCGCGGCTAAAAAAAGATTTGTTTATATCTAAAGAAAGGTAAAAGAAAAACTGTCCAAATTTGGTTAACATAGTTGGGTTATCAATACACAACCTCTCTAAAAAATGAGCGGAATTAGAGAAGTAGTATCGATTTATGTATATCTGCAGAGCGGCACGATCCAAAGTTTCCAAATTAGGTACAAGCAACACACAAAATGTGGCCAGGATTGGAGAGGTGGTCGTGGCACAATTAGGTATATCTCAATATCGATATTTATATAACTTTCATTTTTATCGCACTATGGAGAAGGGTATACAAGATTCGGCATATTCGAATAAAGCATTTTCAGTGCTATTTTCCTAACTAAACAAAGTTCACTAAAGAATGTTACAAAAATAAATTACGTTTTATCAAAACGTAGTAATTTGTACTTATTTTTAAATCCTTAGAAACGTGTTTTTGGGATTTCCAGAATGAATAAATTTATAGTGCAGAATCTGTTCTGCACTATAAATTTCAAGCCGTTGGTATAAAAGGGTCATAACTAAATAACCTGTTTTGAGCTATCGTATTTAATTCTTTTATTCCCAGTGGAACATAGGGCCGCCTACAAGCTCTTAAAGTGGAGTTTATCGCCATGTCGTTTCCTCATATTGTGTAAAAATTTCATACAAATATCTTATATACTCAACTCTAGAGAGAATAATTAAATGTTAAAGAAAACTCAAATTTAGGTATGAGTCTACTGCAACAAAGGCTCGATATATATAATGTCTAAAGCTATGTTCACACCTATTAAATATTTGACGTAAAACAAGAGAGCACTAGTTTTATTAAAATATATGTTTCCTTTTGCAAAAAATTTGGTGAATCAAACATCATTTAACAGATTATATGTTGAATTTTAAACTTATCTTCTTAAAAATAAAGATAAGGAAGTCAATAAAAATTGTTAATAATAAGGATTAACCCTCGGTCTTACACATGTTTGGATTTTCATATTCGTAACGCATGAGTCTAGCTAGACCTAATATCTTTTTCAATATACTTAATTCGAAAAAAGAAATTTATTTTAACTAAATGTTATATAATACACATCTATAATTTTTAAATAAAATATGAATTAATATGCGTTCATATGTATTTTATTTTAATGTATTATATACAAAATAGCACATCTAGAGCTATCAAAATATTTAAAAAAAAAATAAGGTCGACTTATTTCTTAGCCCTTGATGGTAACTGTCAGTCGAATTGACGAAGCTCATTTACACATTATCACATAACTTTTTTTATGAAAAAGCTTTAAAAAAATAATCAATTTTAAAACAGAAAAATGAGTAACAATTCGTATCACATTCTGAAAGAGAAGAAAAACTTTTATATTTTGTGCTTTATTTAATTTTATTTTTTAATAATATGCTTAACTAAAATTTTTTTTTGGATTTCTTACTTTAAATAATCGTTCCACTAGATTTTTTTTTTTTTAAGTTTGTCGATTCGACGAAGAGTAACTTTAATGTACTAAAATAAAAAGTTACCTTTCAGGGCTAAAAAGTATATGTAGTTATGTATATTATTTTCAGTACTATTTTTATACTAATTTTCGATATTAATTATTGAAGAGAACCAATTCGATTGACAACTTTCAAGGATTGTTCCGTATCAAAATACTGCAAAATTCCATTTTTGTGGATAGTTTTGTTGTAAAATTTAGTTGACTACGCATTTATTTGTATTGTCAAACTGTATTGCTTCAGGTTTAATCGCCTAGCCTTCACAGTATTTAAAGTAATGGACTTATAAGCGCAATGAATTGGATTTGTGTTGGATAATCGGCCATGAGGGCCATGTGGGCAATGAAAGGGCTGACTGCTTAGCAACCAGGGGCGCTCGTCGCTCATTTATAGGCACTGAGTCATACGTCGGCGTCCCTGCTAGTCACATTATAGGGATGTTGTAAACATGGGCCGAACGTGATTTCCTTCATATAGGGACGTCCATTTCTGGATTAAGACAGTCCAAAAGATTTGTGACTCTGTCCCGTAGCAGGGAAAGTAGCCTTCTTCTTCTTGAGAAGGGGAACTAAGGCTTGTTGGCCTATTTACGGAGCATTGCGCTCTCAGATACCATCAAAATATAATGGGTAATGTTGGTAGCAAGATATGCAGATTTTGTGAGGTTGAAACATCGGAACATCTCCTCTGCTGCTGTCCCGCTTTGGGGACTTCCAGGCGGAGGTGATAGGCTTTATACGCAGCCTAAGAATGACATGGTGATATACACAGACTGAACAAGAGATCCTCTGGGTCGCGGTGCGTATGGCCGTCTTCATATCTATCTAATGGACAGTTCAAAGTAAATTGGAACATTTATTATTTTTTTTGCACATATGTTGATGCAAAGTAAAAAAATTTTAATGATATCCAAGCAATGATGATAATAGGAATAGAAAGTTTGGTAGCTTCTTACCAAGCCTTTTAACATGAAAAAACTATTGCAGTATGGCTTTGAGAGCTGAAGCATGGCTTTGAGAGCAGTCAATACTGACCGAATCGAAATTATTTTTTGAGCGTTGTGAAAACTCAAATAAATGCTTTGCAACACTGAAAAAAAAATTTCGATTCGTTGAGTATCGACTGAAAGATTTTGCTATAAAAATGCTAACGAATCCAATTTATCGTCAGGACGTATGGGAGTTTTAACATCGTCAGTGTCAGTGCAATGAAGCGGTGATAAGTCATCGCTCCTCTGTAAGTTGTCTGAACGCAACAAAATCGCAGAGTACTGTTGCGGGAAATTACACCAGCAAAATTGCGATTAATGCATCTAATTTACTCGGGGTCAAGTCTTCCTTAGCTTTTGATTTTGTGTCAACATCAGCGGTTTTGGCTTAATTTTACCAATTTGTTTTAATGATGATTTGAAATGCACTATTTGCATTATTTATTGAACACCTTAATTGGTATAGATTCTTGTTCCATTGGCCCAACTTCAAAACTCATATTATTTAGACGCAGCATATACCAACAATTTGCGTACTGCTTTTTCGATTCTGTTCCATCTTTATCATAGACATAATTATCGGCAAAGTTTTGTTAACTATTTTGTGCATCTAGTTCTTCTTCAACATCCTGAGAATCACATGATTCATTTGGTTTTATGACTAAATGGTTTTTAGTAATGGATGAATCGTTCTTATTTGGAACGTTATCTACATTATTATTCTGTTCAGCTGAGAACGGTTGAATTTTATAACCTTTCTCAATACCTTTTTCATGCACTATTCGCATGCAAAAACCTGCATCTGAACGCGAGTTACAAGTTAGTGTGTTTATTTGTTTATTTTCCAAATTGAGAACTAGTTGGAGTGACTATTTTGTGTGCTTTATAGATTTACATTAATAATAATAGACAATTCACAACAAATAATTAAAAACATCAAGAAAATGTGTTAAAAATACACAATCTTCAATATAATATCTACATGTGTCACAAATGTAATGTGTGCAGTGAAATATTCGAATAAGTTTCCTTCATTACCCTTTCCCCGATATATTTTTTGAATGTTCATAGCCAACTAAATTCTAGAAGGGTACCTGTAATTTCAAGTATCTACCTGTGTGTTGACTATATTAAAATAACATTTCAAATTGAAAAGGTTCTGGCCAGACTCAAGTGTAAGATGAAGGGTTAAGCTTGATTTGTTGGTCATGCTTTTTTGGATTTTTTTCATGAAATATTTGTTAGGTCTGAACATATCTTAAGTGTTAAATAAACTAAGCTGAAAATATCTTTTATAGTTCTTAGAATATTTACAAATTTATAAAGTTTTTTGCAAACAATGAATTAAAAACTCTAAGCTCCATTCACAGTGCCTTATAAATTATGCATTCCCTTTTTTAAACTTGATAAACTAAAGTTGATTTTATTAAACGGTCTTGTCAATTGAGGTCCTATTTTGGAAAAAGAAAATTTATAAAAAAAATAGTTTTGCTTTTTTTTGCACATACGAACGTAAGGCAGCCATTTACCACCGAGTTGTTTTTTTCCTATAGAAGGAAAACGTTAAATAATTTGATTAAAGAAAGAATGTTTAAGTCAGTTTTTAACCAAAAAACTTTTGAATTTTGAAGTCCGTAGTTACACTCTTCACCAAGACAGTTGCGGCTAAAAAAATTAGATATTAAGAAATACAGCATTTTTAGAGCATTAAAACTTCCCATTATATTAGAGGATTTATAAACTTCAGCATAAAAGCGCGCAAAAAAACGCACTAGATTAGGCTAGATTAAGCCCTTTTTTAAGAACCTGAAACGCGAAAAAATTAGTTAGCCCCAAACTTAAGAACGCTTAACCCTTTTTTATATTTATTCAGACCGTTTTTGCTTTGATTGGGTATGATTATATTTTTTTCTGGTAATATTGAATTGGTATAACTGTCCTAAAAATTAAAAAAAAAACTGCAAGTGGAAAGTATTTTAATTATATTTTATATGTTGTTCAAGCTACAAAATACAGGACGAGGTATGCCTAAATTTCATTCTGATGAAACATACAAAAATTCACAATATTACAGAGATAGTGATTTATAAAATTAAGACGAGAATGACCAGGAACTGAACATTTTATAAAATAATAATTAATTATAAAAGGATATAAAAGCTACTTAAAGCTTTAGTTGTAAACTAATTTTTTGTCTGGAATTTTTGATGTTTTTTAAAAAAATCCCTCAATGAAGTACTTAAAACTATTTTTTCCAACTTAGCCGTTTTTTGCCCGCTTTCGTTGTTTATAATAACAATAATATGTTTCAAATATATATATACATATATTTTAACCCTGCAGGATTTACGTTATTTTTATACGTTATAACTAATGTTAGTCGATTCGACTAACATGCCCGAAATATAAACTCTGTGGAACAGGTAGTACTCCTAGTCCATTAAAGGTACTAGAAAAATAAAATACTATGCCTTATTGTATATAAAAACAATAAACAATTATATATGTTTTGTTTTTTTTATTTTATTTATTAATAATTTATTTACTGCTCTTCACCTTTCAAATCAGAGAAAATGTAAACATGTTTGTCGATATGACTAACATTAAGCATGCAGGATTAAAACATTGTATGTTTAATTAAAATTTAAAATAACATGTTCAAAAGTAATAACATTTTAATTGTTTTGCTATCTACAGTATTCCTAAGAAATAAGTCCCCAAAAAAGAAACAAAATAAGTCCTCAAAAAAAAGGTACAGAAAGCAACAACAACATTTTTTTTTTGGCTTTTTTTTTCTATTTATTTCATTTTGTTATTAGGGACTTATTTCATATAAAATAACTCCCCAAAAGTCTAAAATGAAATAAATAAAAAACATTTTGGGACTTATTTCATATTCCAATTTATACAAAAAGTGTATATAATGCGAATCATGTTACATTTACTGCAGGATCATTTTTAAGTCTTAAATTTTTTAAATCGGATTTTCTAAATACCCAACTTTATTATCCCGAATTCAAAAAGCCCACACAGAAAAAATTTAAAATTGACTATAAACAATAAATTCATACCAAATTCATAGAATCAAGCAAACAATTTGTTAATTTTACACCTATTACCAAAATGTAAATAAAGATTACTAAAAATAGTAAAAAATTTAAAATTGTCAATGTTTTTTTTTTCCAATAAATGATATTTTTAATGTTAGATAAAAAACTGTTCAGAAAACTTTGCAATTTAAAACAATGTGTTAATTGATTTAATTAAATATAGCTCCGGTTTTGACAATTCCCAACAACAATTCTACAAGTTTTAATTATTTTATTATAAACAAAAAAATCAATTCAGATTTTTTTTTTATTTAATTAATATTTTAATTGAAAATTTATTTACAAAAACCACTATTATGTTAATTTAATCATAATTATATTTATAATTTTTTTTTTTCAACTAAAAAAATAATTGACTCAATTATCACATTAATAAAATTGAAAAACTTTTTAAACAATTTTGTTAATTGATAAAAAAAAAATACTGACACTTTTTGCTGTGCACATTATAAAATTCCGACTTGATAACAAAAGCTTACCTGCATAGCCGGCCCCCGACCAGGTGCAATATTTTTCTCCTCTTTGGTATCACAAATAACAGCTTCGCTAACTAAAATTCCTAAATTCGGACTTGTGACCGACTTAAAGTCGCCTACGCAGAAATGCTTTAGTAAGCGAAGCCGGTGATTGTTGTACCATAGAAGAACAAATCCTTGTGCACGGCAGAAGGCCCAATCATGCTATCTATCGCATGATTAGGTACAATTAAATATACTATATTAGGCTCTTATTTTATATTAGAAATTTGGGTCTTATTTCATATGAATTAGTTTTATTTCAAAGCTATTTGGGGCGTTATTTAATTCCGTTGTCAGTTAACTTCGTTTTTAAAATTGGAGATTTATTTCATATGAAATAATACCCCAAAAATTGGTAACCGTGTTCTTTTGGGACTTATTTCGTGGGGATTTTTTCAGGGCGCCGAATGCTTTTCAACCACTTGCTTCATTTGCCTAAAATTCTCACATTATATTTTCTTTTATTTATTGATTTTAATACATAAGTTTAAGTAGCAGTACAAACAAGTAAAACAGAAAGACATGTTAGAGTAGCTTATAAACGTGGAGCATAACATGTTCGGAATAAAAAAAAAAACAAAAAAACAGGAGTAAAAAACAAAACAAAATTACATGAACATTTATATTGTTAAAATCCAACCATAGTATGTTGGTGTGTGTGCAGTTACACAACATTACACCTATTTAAACAGTAAATAATTATCTAAAACAATAGTAGTGAATTCTAGTGCAACGATATATGATTAGCTTCTTTCTCAAGTTATAAATTACAAGTAAATAACTATGTATATAAATATACTTACGTTACAAATGCTTTTAAGCACATCTTAGCATTCAAGAAATAAAGAGAGATGATTGCCTGCACAATTTTATATATACGAGTATCTTAAGTGACATTAACAACTCACCATTCAAGCAAATACCAGATTGTGGTACAATGTCCTTCAACATAAACTCTTACTAAAACTACAAAATCAGCAACTGCAGTAACAAAAACATTAGCAAAAGCTCACACAACAGCAGCAGCTACTTATATTTCATTTTACTGTCAGTGACATTGATGCCGTTCAAACAATTGCCAAAGTGCTTTAATCTGCTTTTACTAACGTTATCAATATTATGCACTACACATACATTTTAGTTTACCCAACCACCATTATTAACGTCACTTTATACCGATAAATAGACAGGGTGGCTTAAAAGTAGTAGGGATGCCAATCGGGACTGATTTTTTAAATTTTTTTTTTGATTTTTCGGGATTTATTTTTAACAAACAACACTTTTTAAATATTCAAAAGGTTTTATAAACGTAACATAAATTTTTAAAAATGAAAACAACAAAACAATTTATTTTATACATATGTTTATAACACTGGCGTCACCCATGATCATACTGATCAGATTCTGAAAAAAGCTTAAAAAAATATACGTATGTCTTAGTTTTTCTAGATCAATTCATTTCGGTTTTTTGTCAGCAATTAAATTTTTAATGTGAATTAAGTTGTGACGACATTAATACACTGCAAAGTGTAGTCCCTCATCGATCTCGATAGCTGAGTTAAAAACTGTAATATTATGTCGACTGCAGTGCAGTACACCTCCAGGGTGAGGGCGAAATTCATTATCAATAATTTAAGTACGTTTGAAATTTATTTTAAAACAAAATGTTTATACAAATGTTTTATTTATTTTTCTGGTTTATTGGCCCATAAGGGCTTAAAAAACTCTAATAAATAAATAAATAAATAAAATGTTTCTTAAAACAGATTTCAAGTTTAAATAATTTATTTATGAATACCGTATGTTTTTTAAGCAAATTTGTTATTATTATTGGACCGGAAGGAATATGAGCTATTTCATCAATATTACGACTTAATTGTTATAATTATATCAACTTTTATTCTTTAGTTTCTGAATAAAACTTTAATTGGATCGTGAATAATTTTTATTTTTTGCTTGATGTATAACAACTATTTCTTGATTTCTATATTTTGCATAAAAATAATCATTTTTAATTTGGAATGACGTCTTAAGCCAAACCTGAACTTGCTTGACGTAATTGTAATAAAGGCTTGAGATGTGAGTCTGCAAATTTCTTTTCTACTTAAAATAATGGTTTTTATTAAGCAAAATACAAAAATCCAGAAATAGTCAAGCAAAAATTGCAAATTTAAAATACTCGGTGTGTTCCAAAAACAAAAATTAAACTCGAAAATAAAAATTATTTGCAATAGAAAATATAACCCGAATATAATTTTTAATAATTTTTTTATATATACCATAAAAATTCAATAAAAACGATCAGTTTTGTATATAAAAGTTGATATGTTAAAAATCCCGGGACTCATAAAAATAAATCCCGGGATTCGGGATTTCCCGTTTGGCATCCCTATTAACGATTTGTTTACTGGATATTTTTTTTTTTGGCATTTATCTTAACTTAGAATTTTTGGTCGTAGCGCCATTGCTTTTTTGCGCATGTTAGCTCTAAATAGATCTATGGCTTTTGGATTATTGGCAGCACCCTAACTAATCGATTAGAAAAACGATAACGCGATATTATTCGATCGAAACAAAATTTTCTGATATATTGTTCTCTTTCTTTGCCTTTTTATAATGGGTTTCAAGAAAGTGTGCTCCGATGTTTCAAAGCACGCTACCAAGTTTATAAATAAGTTGTTAAAGCACTAAGTGCAATATGAAAGCAATGTCGCTATTATCATTGTATCTGAATAATCGATAGCTGACTTTTAAAATAAAATTAAACAACTATAGTTTATTTTAATTCTAAATCTTTCCATCATAAATTTTCCAAAAAATTATTCACGTGACTTATACGCAACCCTGTATAACAAGTAATATCTCACACTACTATTGAAAAAGTGTCAATTATATATTTTTTTGCCGTTCAGCAAGGAAATCACTGTATCAGAGGACGGCAAATGAAATGCATGACATTTTAAATAAATTATGAATTCAATCAACTGTGGCTGTAAGAATTACAATGATACAAATTTTTAATACAATGAATTTGTAAAATTACAAAAAAAAGTGAAATGGGATTTAGATTAATATAATTAAATTAAATTTTATATTTGTTTAAAAACAAGCGAAAATATAAATAGTTTTGTCTAATGAAAGATATTTGGGGCGAATTTTATAATGTTTCTAATATTTTTATTTTCTTTAGGGAGAGGCATTTTTTTAGTTAGTATCTGCGGTAATAGAGCAACGGTCTTAAACAGAATGTCCATTCTAAAATGTAATTAGGTTGCCACTGCCATGAATGTTTGTAATTTCTGTAGGTTATAAATGATTTCAGATAATTAAGGCTTATATTGGGCTATCGACTATTGTTGACCTTAATATCTCCACTAAATTTATCAAAAGATATGTTCACAACTATTATATCACTAGTGTTTTTCAAAAAAGAATTTTACGGAAAAAATCCCGAGTTCCAGCAAATTTTTCGGAAAAAAATCCCGGGAAATTTAAGCAGAAATTGCCTCAATTTTTTTTTTTTTGTATCAATTTGGCAACTTTACTTTACTGCTTATGTCAACAACTAGATGATAAATAAAATCCGAAACTAACTGCCCGTTCACCGATATCGAACGTAAACGTTCGCATAGTCAACAACATTTAAAGCAAAAAAAAAAAAAAAATTTTCAAAAATTGTTTTTGTTTTAAATGTAATTTTCTAGGATAACGTTAACGTTCGATATCGGCGAACGGGCAGTAACACCCAATTTTCACGATAATTTTTGCCCTATTTTAAAATCATGTATATTTGTGTTTGATAGCGAGCGGGGGAGAGAAGTAAGCTGGGTATAAAAAAAGAATGAATAGTATTTTCTGTGTTTCTTTTTTGACATTGTTTTTTGCACTTATTTGTGTTTTTTAATTTATGTTTTATTCTTATTTCAAAGTGACATGTGCTTATTAGAATATATAAAAATAAAAAAAATTTAATTCAAAAATATTCAAAAAAATATCAAAATTATGTGGAATTCCGAAATTTTAAATATTTTTTTTAAGAATAAGGAACTAAGGAAATCGGTAAAAATCAATTCTGACTCAAAAAAAGAAACAATGTGAAAATTTAACAAGCTTTTGGAAGTTTCTTTTAAAAATACATATATACAAAAAAGACATGTCCTTTAAATCATCGTGAAAATTGGGTGTATCTGTTGCTCTAAAATTTCGAATTGGTGAAAGAAGAGAAGTAAAAAATGTTCAAACATTTAAAATATTTTTAAAGGTCCATTTTTAATTTATGAAAACGGAAACAAATTTTTTCTTCAGAAAATTTATTAATTTCATAATATATGCATCAAAGACTTTGGATTAGATTCTGAAGATGAAGTAGATACTATTTCTGTAAGAGATGATGACAGAAGTAATAATTACCATTAAAGAAAATTTTAAATGTAACATTTATGGCCTCTTCAACGATTTCGAAAGAACAACTTCGATCGCATTCTAAGCGATCGAAAACTGATTTGGGTTCAACTAACTCTATTCTGTACGATTATTCGAACGAACGACAACTCGAAAGAAAACGTAAGTACTTTCATACAAAAAGCGGTTTATCAATATCGAAGGTATCGTCAAGATTACGAACACAAATGTCAAAACCACTCACTTGTTGTTTTGTTGTCGAATCGTTAAATTTTAAAAAACAAGGTATATTTAAGAGTAATTTAAATAAATAATAAATAAAAATGGAGCACATTACCACTTGTCACATATGGTCATATGTAAAATAAAAATATTTTATTGATTGTTTAAACGTAAAATTATAGTTTAAACAAGTAGGATAGTCTAGTCGGACAAGCCCGACCATTTGGGACCCACGGGCAATCATGGACAATCCTGAACAAAATTATGTTATGAGTTTAAGATTTATTTAAGAGTTGTTTGTGCCGAATATTATTTAGGTATCTTCATCTAAATATATGAGATTTTAGGATGGGGGTTTATATGGGAGCTATGGTTTATTTTGGACCTACCAGGATAAAATTTTATTATGACATATAAGCTATCGTAAAACTCATTTACGCCAATTTGAATGTCAATACTAACATTCGTAAGGAAGTTATGGCATTAAAAGGTCAAATATAAACCGATTCCAACAAAATTTGGTAAGATGATTTTGATTGCAATAAATTAGTTTGGACAATATTTAATCTTAATATCAGCATAATAAGATCATTTATCGGAACAAAAACCCTATCCGGAAAGAATCTTGTATAAGGGCTAAGTAAAATTATGGACCGATTCGGACCATTTCCAATAAGCTTGGTCCTTCTGCCAATTTGAACCTATGTGTCAAATTTCATCAAATTATCTCCAAAATTCCGAGCTGTACTTTGCGCACAAGGTAACATGGACAGCCAGCCCGCCTGCCAGCTGGACGGACATCGTTGGATCGACTTAGCATGATTCAGAGTCGATCGGTATACTTTAAAGTAGATATAGGACCCATATTTTAGGGTGTTATACACATCAGCACAAATGCATAATACCCTCTCCACTATTGTGGTGTGGGTATATAAAATCGACAATGCAGCAACTGCTAACATTTGTCGAATACATGGACGAAAATCTTAAGTTGGCGAGAGGTGCACTAGTGCTTGGAGCAAATAAATTTTCGATGAACGAGCAACGGAAAAGTAGAAGCCAAAAACTAAACGCCATTGTACCACCTACGCGTTCTATTGCAGAGTAGAAGATGGTAAACGACATTATATTTTAAGGCAAAAGAAAAGCATAGGTTTGAATTGATTTTGAAATAATATTTATATTTACATTTAAAATGCAGGACAAAAACAAAAAAGAGAAAAAAACAACAAAAGCCTGCAAAAAAACTGGTCGCGGTATTTACAAAGGAAACTATTTAACTTTTCTAGTACAGAAAATTAATGGGTCGCTGCTTTTGTAATTGGTTTATTTATTTGTTTGCATGATTTATTTATTTTTTTGCTTATATATTTTGTTTTTGATTACATTTAACCTTTGTTTACTCTTTTTTTTAAGTTTTGGTATCAATAAAAATTTTTTTTTTATTTTCTGACATTTCTATACAGCTGATAAAATTTCAAACACAGTTGTATTTGTTATCAAGCAAATTAGTATTAATTTTGATACTTTTGAACAAAAACGCAAAAAATTATAGAAACATCTCATATGGCAATACTATATTTTTTTACTACGTAAGTAATAAATATTGACACTCGTAAGAGCAAGCGTTCGAAAGCTGTCGAAATGGTTGAACCCAATCTGATTCGAAATCGAGCGAATGGATTGCGATCGCTTCGATTTGCTATCTAGATCGTTGAACAGGCCATTAGTAAAGAAAACGCCAAATCGATACAAGTTTTTAAGAAAGTGGTGGAAACCTAAAAGTGTACAGGTATTATATAATTCTCTTTTGACTTTAGAATTTACATCCGTAGAAAATGAATGTGTTTTTTCCATTGACAGGACTCTTCTTTAATAAAATTAGAAAAAGGCGGTCAAACGATTCTGTAAATCGTAATTATGTACCTGAATCCTATTTTCCAAAAAATATATGGGTAATCCCATGTCTAATCGACCAAGAGTGGGACCCGACCCCCATCGATTTCAATGAAATTTGGTGTGAAGGTTCCTTTCATCCTATAAGGAACATATATTAACGAAAAACAATTTTAAATTTTTTGTGCAAAAGTTACGGCATATTCAAAATGTCATAATTTCACCGAATTAGCCGAATGTGTTGAGTTAATTTTTTCAATATCTGAAAAACTACTGCGCATACGAAGATGATTTGTATGTCATTTTAAAGAGAATACTTGGGGCTACAAATTTTATGTAATTTTAAATTATTTAAATTTTTTGGTTTTACATCAGTGCTGTTCGCTTTGCATTATTATATTAACTTAATAAAGAATTGAAATTTTATATATTTTTGCAACTAACGTTTAATGCATTTATTAACTTATTGAATAGGTCTAATTTTTTGTTTTATTTTTAAATAAATATGATTAAATACTATTCTACGTCATTTTGTATTTGGCGAGAAGTATTGGGGAATTAAAAATCAATTCCGTTTTTCAGGGAAATGAAAAGGTCAGTGAAAGAAAACCTCAAATCAACACAAATTGTTTATTAGACTTAAGTGAAAATTGCTTTAAATCAAATTTGTTTTGCTATAGTTTAAAAAATGACATCTCTATACTTACAACAGACTGAAGTGTTTTCTCGTTCTTCTGAGAAATAATAAATAAATAAATAAAACTCTCAAATAATTGTAGTAAAGAGTAGACTGACGAGCTTGGAAAAAGGCAGTAAAATCCACTCACTGCCTACTTTTAATTTTTATGCCCATAATTGCCTTAAATAATTTTCTACTCATTATTTATTAAAGAAATCATTAAAAATATTATTTCAAAGTGAGAGCAATTTTAAAAGTTTGTCAAATATTAAAAATTTCATAAGAAGATACAAAAATACAAAATTTTAATTTCAGTTTTCTCTTCTTTGCAGTTTACACTTAACTTCCTTTTTATTATGCACTGCAATATAAATGGTTATGCAAAGTATCTTTATTGATATATAGATATTTAAATAAAGGTTTAACCTTCTTACTAGAGTTGTGGAAAATACGTATTTCAAATAAATAAATTCAAACTACGAATACTTTTTTATTTTACTATTTTTAAATTAAAATACAAAAAAAATAGTTTTAAGCAACAGTATTATAGATGCATATTTTTAATATACTTTATTGAAATAAAATTTAACAAATTTCCATAGAAATAAAAAAAAAAATAAAGGCAATCAAATCTGTATACTTTGCTTTAAATAAAAAAAAAGCATAAAGCATAATTTTACACATACAAAATATTTATTTTATAATTTTTAAAATAAAATATAAAGTACATTTGAAGAAAATATTTTAAAATGAATTTGGTATTTGCATTTTAAATAATTTATATCTCTGCTTACTACCAATTATTAGGAACAGAATTCCTGTCAAAAAAATTTAAGAAATTTTTTCTCAAAATTTTTGTAGCTGTAATCCACATTTTAAAAGCTGTATCCACATTTAAAGTTGCGTAAAGGCTATACTTCTTCGCGAATAGTTGAGCTTATTTGAGACCTACAGTCAAGTAAAAACCGACAAATTCAAAACTTTGTTTTGCATACATTAAAACAATTCGTTTCAAATTTTATTCAAAAAATAACTGAAAGAGTGATTTTTGTCAGTGATATTTATACAGGGGCTAGTATTAAAATGGCTGATCCTAACTACAAAAATTTTTTTACAACCACAATTCGCTCTTATAAAATCTCACCCACTCTGGACATTGCATGTTTAATTTTATGTTTCTAGGTCCAATATTAATGAAAATTGGAAAATGTATCAGTTTAAGAACAAAAAAGGGCTTATATATTTCATATTATAGGTTTTCATTCACTTTGGACCCTGCACTTATACTTCTATGTTTCTAAGTTAAATATTATAGAAAATTCAAAAATTACTACACGCTTCACGGAAAAGTAAAAGAAGGAAATGTAATTTCCACTTTTTAATATTTTTTCCCCCATTAAAATTATAAAAAAGCGCTAAAAATACGAGTACGTACGATCGAATTCATATTTTTTAGATTAGTTACTAATTTGGTATAAACTTTATTTTATTTCTATGTTTATTGGTTTAGAAGATAAATGGGGTGACAAAGAAGTTCCAAAATAAAGGTTATTCCCGTTAACTTCCCATAAGGGCCGTATTTCAAAAAAGTACCAGACATCGGTCTGCTTATTTTTCTAATGAACAAATTTAAGTATTAAATTTGTTTGAATCACTTTTAGTTTTGGAGATATGAGGTTACCGAATTTAACCGTCTTTTTCCTTGTTATCCCCTCAGATGTTAATAAAATACTGTATACTCTGCACTTCTGTAAGTAAATACCTTTCAAATTGTGTATTTTTGTTCATATCAGGGGAGTAAAGTGTTCTTAACTGTTTTGCCCTTGCCGGCTTATATATAGATATGCAAAAAATTTTTTTTTGCATAGTGTAAAATATGTGGTTTTCATGGATAATCGCGTATGTCTTTAAATCAATGGGCGTGGTTCTGCACTTTTTAAAATTGGTCATTACGTAAAAAAATCGGAATTAGTCCATATTTTTTCAGAAATTTGAAGAGCCATATAAATAGCGTTTAAAATTAAGCAGTATGGCATCAACATCTCAAAATCGAAAAAAGGACATTCGCGGTTGCCCATGAAAACTACAGATATATATATAGTGTATGCCTCTGTAAAACAAATTATTATGTTATATTATAAATAATAACGAAATTCGCAATAAGTATATTAGAACTTTAATATGGCAACATTGTGTCATCTTAAAAATTTAATTGTAAGCAGGTAACGATATTAACCACAGTATATTCAAGTTTTGTTAAATCGTTATCATATTGAAATATTGAAAATTATATGCATTTCAGTTTTTTAAATGCGGAACTTGGTATTAAATGTCATTTACACGGAAAAAACGAGCTTGCCAACTCATACCAATTATTTTAATATTTTCTCATTTAAATTACCAGAATTTTTAATACTCTTCAGATCATGTTTATTTTTATGAAGTCTTCTTTTGTATTAAATATTTTCTATTTATGTTAATATTTCCTTTTTTATATTACATAACTAAAAACTCATATACATAAATGTTAACTTGAAAAATTACAACTTAAAAAGCTAATAAAGTATTCCTTTGCATATACTTACAATGACACATTTTGGGAGGCTGATAGACATAATTTATCAGGTATTGATTTCCACAAAAACTTCCACAAGCTAAAGTAGAAATACTAATATTTTCAAATTATGCCAATTACTTTGTACTTGATTCATTATTATATATGTCGACATATCAGATGTATACTGGATATTTTGGAGAGATATTAAAACTTATTGCTTGTCCAAACATTTAAATCAAATTTGAATAATTATTTTTAGATCTAGTGTTTTCAAAAAGAAGAAACAAAAAACAGTTTGTTGTAGGTAACATTACCATGCTACAAGTGTACTCGTATATGGTATCGTTTATTAAAAATAATTGAAATTGTAAAATATAAAACAAAATTTGTTTTTAAATATGTAAGTCCAAGAACCATATGGACTTAGCCGACTTAATCACTGACTTAAGGCTATTGTAGATCTTTGGGCCATTATAGACCTGCTATCGCAAAAATGATTTGTGACTTTTTTAATTATACAGTATATTTGTATATTTGAATTTTATCTTAGATCTACATATATAAATTGTTTATCGACACTAAACCCAATTGCCGAGGCAAAGGATGAATACAAATTGGTAGTAAATGTAATTTAAAAAATGTACCTGCCGAAGAAAAAACTCAAAATGTTAGCTTTTATCATGTTGTTAAATTTTTTTTTTTTTTAAATTTTAAACTATTTTTGTATTTTTTTTTTGAAAAGGGAATTTATTTTTTATTTGCACAAAAGAAAGCTTTTCAAAAAAAATACAAAAATAATTTTAAATTAAAAAAAAAAAATTTAAAAATTTAAAAAAAAACAAAAAAAAATTTATTAAAGGACTTATGTGATTAAGATTAAATATTTTAGATTATTTATCTTTTTGTTTTTATTATTATTATTTTATATTAATTTAATTATTATTACAAATAAATAAAAAAAATTAATTTGTCAACATCTCTATACAAAAAGTGATTTTATTTTTGGGACTAACATATTGTGGGTATTACAGTATCGATGGAATGAAATGCTACTTAGGTATGGTATATACCTTCGGACAGGTTAATTTGTCTAGTTTCCCAGCATAAGTTTTATTTTTAAGGTTTTAGAAACACTTACACACAAAAAGGAAAAAATTCACAATAGTGCATATGCTAAGAATTGAAAAACCCTCGTCTTGAGTTAGAAATTATTTTTTTTTGATACATATCCCACTCTCATCCCACTAAGCGACCAAAACTACCTAAAAGGAAAATATCAGCCATGTCACAGAGTACAATTCCGTTCGGAAACGGAATTCATTCCGTATTTTGGTGCTTCAGAAAATTACGAAAAAACTTTGCGGAATGACACCATATTTGTTTTCATGAACGGAATGGGAGTTTTCTGTACCTTAAAGACAAAATAACTATCAAAATTTACTTTCTTTCAATAAACATATAAATTTTCTTCAATTCCGAACGAAATCATTCCGAACGGAATTGTAGTCTATGACATGGCTGTATATAAGCAAAAAAAAAAAAAAAAAAAAACCGTTTTCAAAAAAAATAAAAAATAAGATTTAAATTTAAAAAAAAAAAATTTAAAAAAATACAAAAAAATTTTTTTTCAAAAACTTGAAGAAATAGCTATCTAATTTGTTTGGGACAAATTTTGCTAACACCAATAGATAATAAGTTACATGGATGAGAAAGAACACCGGTTTGGCCAAAATTTAAAATTTTGACCCCCTCTACCTCAGAAACTTTTTGACCGATCTTGTTGAAAATTTGTGTCTAAACTACTATCCAATAAGACAAACCTTGGTGCAAATTTCATCCTAATCGGAAGACACCGATTTCAAAATTTGGGTCACTTGACATGAAATCCCCCTTATAGATTTTTGAAAGGAAACACAAACATTCATTTGTGATCATGCGTTACTGTTCGTCGCACAATTTATAAAGTGTCGAAAGGGAACAATATTTCAAAGAAATATACTCCAGACAGTTCTTGTTTCATTTAAAAATTTTCAATATAATAAAAAATGTTTGCATATACTCCAGGTTTTTGAAAATTATTTCGTGTAGGTTGCGAGAAGTTGTGCTGTTAACTTATATGTCGTTTGTAGCTACGCATACAAATAATTGTTATTGCAAAGAATTATTGTTGCAATATTTTCAATAAAATTAGCATTCAAAATATCTCGTGCAAACATATTCCCACTCTCATTGCTACTTGCATTTTTCATTGCCTTCTTAATTTTTTTAATCCCGCTTCTGATTTGACTTCCACTTTATCGAAGTATTTGTTTTTTTGCTTTTACATGTTCACATAGTATTTGTTTGTGGCAGCAACGCTACATTATAGAGCTAGAAGAATTTATCATAATTTGAATGTGTGTTCAATGGGAATTATGCAGTATATAAAGTATTTGCTCCATGTTTTATCTTCTCATTTCATTTATAGTGGTTAGGCCTGTATCCATTACCGCAGGAGACGTGTTTGTACAAAGAAAGAAAAACACTCGGGATAAATTAAGCTATTTATACTTACTTTAAGTACAAGTCGCACTTAAATATTTACGAATATTTAGTGTTAAAACGTACATAAAATAATCCTAAATGGAATAACTTTCGAAAATCAATCCCGGAATTTCTTAAAGTAAGTATACAATCAGAGCTGCCATTGTTGGTTATTTCTAACCAAAATTGGTATTTTTTTTCAATGTGGCTATTTTTTTTTTAAAATATAAAATACGTATGAATATGTGTTTCTTGATATACTTGCATTACATATTTCGATTCGAAGGGAATTATTAACGACTTCGAAGAATGTATACTTTGCACAACGATTTTCTCAATATTTGTTTCAAATGAACGAAAACAAAAAATTTAAGATTATTGTGAAGAAAAAAATTACCAAATGTGATTTTTATATTAGAAACGGGCATGTTCTGAAATTGATATCAAATGAAGTATTAATCGATGGAGATTTTCATTTTTTTTTTTAAATGAGCGTAGTTTTTCTTTATTTTAATGATCATTTTCTCAATGTATCGACAAAGTGCCTGTTACTTAATGTCCACATAAATGTATAAGACCGACAAACTGTCCGTTAACGATTTTGGTTTTCTCAATATACCGACAAAAACATTGTTTTCAGTTGAGAGCACCTCTCAAAATATATGTAAAAGTTGGGAGTGAGCTGATTGAATTTGTCTGTACGGCAAATAAATGGCAAATAAATAATTGCCAGATGAGTGCCGGTCAGCTTTGCGACAGAATAGAAGCAAATGTGGCATCGAGAAAACCAATTTTATTTAATGTGCAGTTTTTTGTTGAGAACAAGATAATCGTCTAGTGAGAAAATGGCCTCTTTAAGTGGTACTTAAAGTAGAAAGTGCATAATATCATGCGGAATCGATTTCAGAAAAGTACATAAAATAGCCTAAGGATTTCTAAAAACTTGAATAGAAGTAAAATGTTCTTAGCTTACATTAATTCCAGTAGTATATTTCAATATATATAAGGATTTTTGAAAAATAAATTGATATATAATCTATACTTTTAGAATTTATGGAATATTCTGTAAGAAAATGGCGTGAATTTAAATATTTTGAATTTAATTTTTTATAACCTGTCGGATTGTATATTTATTTAATGTTTTTTTTTTGCAGTATTTTTACAAATTTCGTTTATTGTAAACGAAAATTCAATTTATTAACTTTCAATATATAGAATTTTGTATGGACATTTGACGGGTTTTAAAAGAAAAAATATTTATTATGAAAAAGGTCTCAAATAAATAAAAACTTTTAATTTAAGATTCTCGTTATTTGTTTAATATTTACAAGAGCTGCATTTCTTGTTTTGTTTTCTTAATTTGTAATTAATATTTTCCATATTATTTGGTTATATTTTTTCACATTTATTAACTTTTCCAAAAAAATTGGTTGTAAAAATGTTGTTAGTCGTGGCAGCACTGTATACAATTCTTAAACCAAATACAAAAAAAAGATTAAACTTTTCGTTGGTAGTGCCACTCTAAGAGTAAAATTGCAAAATGAGCGTTTAAATCTCATATAATTTATCAAAATTTATTGTAGCCACTACAAAAACACCACACAAGTAGCTTAACCCTTTGACGACCAGTGGCAAATATACTTGCCAAGGGGATTTTGCATCATATAATTGTTCAAGTAAGAGATAGAGTATATATGTTCAAAACGGATTTGTAGCAGAGGGTTGGGGCAACAATCATGTAGTAGTTGGTAGGGGCCCCATTTGCCCGCTAGCTGGCCTAAATTTGTGCAAAAATTCGCCTTACTTCAGGGGGTGTTGTGGGGATAGCGTGGGGCGCATCTGGCTAAAACTCGGGTATATTTTTGGGGCACCTCTTACCTTTCAAAAAATATATGGGGGAAGCTTGTATAAATTTCAACCTGTCCACATTTACCCCAAATATATTTGGCAAGTATGTTTGCCTGTGGGTTGAAACGGAAAAAACGCACCTAAAAATAAACTAAATTTTTTTTTTATTTTCATTGTTTGTATATAGTTTTACGTTATTTTTTTGGTGCATGTTTGTTTTTGACTGTTAATGATGAAAGTCAATTGAACAAAACGCATCTTGTCTGTTATTGTTTTAAGTTCAAAGTTTTTTTGCGCTGATTGTTTGTAAGTTTTCATTCATTAATTATTCGAAATCAATCAGAGCAAACGTGTTTCGTGCATTACTATTTGAAAGTGTATTATTGTGGTATTTCGAGTGTTATTTTTGATTAAACAGTGTATTATTATTTGGTTATTATAAATAAAAAAAATTAAATGAGTGGATTAGTCCGTGATCGTTTCTTTTTCCTTAATCCGGACGAAATTGAGCAACTTTTGATTTGCGACACCAGTGACAATGAGGAAGAAGCTGCTACATATATGAATGAAGAGGACATCGTTTTTCTAGAAAATTACGCTTTGGAAATCCAAGAGGATGAACCCATAGAAGTTGTTATTGAAGCTGCTGTAATTAAAAAGGCTCGCGTTAGTCGTAAAACGGTACCAGTTGCTGTAGAGGATGAGCCAATTGCATCGACTTCAAATGCTGCAGTAATACCAGAAGAGCAAGCATTTTTTATACCACCAGAGAAGACTTTCCGGTTCAGAGAGACGCTTGCCTATAAAAACCCCGTTTTCACCGGATTTCAGGAGAATTGCATATATGAACATTCGAAAGTTCTAAAACCCATTGTAAATGCACATGTGAAAATGCCGCAAGCGTATGATGTGTTCAATGCTGTTTGTAGTTTTCAAGGTAAGTTTTTATAACTGCAAGTTTTTATATTTCAGAAATGTGCATAATGATAGTGGAGCAGTCCAACTTATATGCCATACAAACAGGTCGCGTTTTCACTCTGACTGTGGAAGAGTTCAAGGCTTATATGGGTCTAATCGTACGCATGAGCCTAGTAAAACTACCCAGCATTCGGATGTATTGGTCTACAGATCCAACATTTAATCAAGCTCAAATCGCAGATATCATGACACGGCCTCGATTTGAGGAAATTACTTCCAATCTGCACTTCTGCGACAATGATCAGGCTGATGTCAACGACCGTGGATACAAAATCCGAGAAATTATAAACCATATAAATAAAGCTATGCCAGAAGCATACACTTATTCAAAAAAACTATCAATTGACGAACATATGGTGAAGTTCAAGGGGCATAATGCCATGAAACAATATATGAAGAACAAGCCCGTGTCATGGGGCTTCAAACTTTGGTGTTTGTGTGAGTCGGAAACCGGATACCTGTATAATGTGGACATATACACCGGGAAAAAGACGTCTGTGGAGCACGGTCTTGGTGAATCTGTGGTTTTGCAATTGTGTAAGCCACTACCAAAAAAAGGTGTTGAAGTTTACTGCGACAACTTTTTTACTAGCGTAAACTTGCTGGACATTCTACAGAAAAATGACATCATGGCATGCGGAACAATTCGCAGTAATAGAAAACACATGCCAAAGCAGTTTCCGGCTGATAAAAATATGAAGCGTGGTGACATAAGCTATTTTACATCTGACAGCATATCCGTAGTCAAATGGATGGACAACCGCGCTTTTTACCTGGCTTCCAATTTTATTGACCCAACTGCTGTGTGCAAAGTAAAGCGGCGTGTTGCAGGACAACCAGGTAAAATTGATATAGATTGCCCGTTGGTTGTCCAGCATTACAACAAGGGAATGGGAGGTGTCGATCTCATGGACCAAAAAAAGGTTTACTATGAGTATGTTCGCAGAAGCAAATGGCGGTTTTATATTCGATTGTTCTTTGATCTCTTCGAGATATGCGTCCATAATAGCTACGTGATATACAGCAAACTCATGTTGGCTAACAGCTTTGAACCAAACGTAACCTCGATTGATTTTCGTGCAGCTTTAGCAAAGGAATTAATTAATGACTTCTGTTCAAGATCGCGCAGATTCCCGGAAGCAACCAGAACTGGAATTATCTCTTTAAAAAAGCCGAAGTCTTACCATAAAATGGAAAAACGTGAAAATTGGAAACGATGCGTTCGCTGTTCCAGCTATGGCAAATATAGCCGCACAAATGTATTTTGTACTACATGCAATGTATTCCTTTGCTTTACATCATCACGTGACTGTTTTGGCGAATACCACGCCAAATCTTAAATTGTTAAAGTTACTTATAAATTACTTTTCAAATAGTTTCAATAAATAAAAAATTTTTAAAACATTAAACTTTTCAATTAAATTTTTTGGATAAAAAATTCTCTTTCAGCCCACAGGCAACTATATTTGCCAAAGGAAAATAATATTTTTTGGGTAAATAATTACCTTTCAACCCAGAGGCAACTATATTTGCCAAGCAAAAAGAGAGGCAAGGAGAGGACCGGAGGGGCCCATTTTTTTTGACGTAACTATTATATTAAGTAACATATATTATGAAAAACAGAACAAAAAAAAATCGCTTCGGCAGAAAAAGTCCAGTCCTCAAAGGGTTAAAAACGATTTGCTGGTTGTGTGTAGAAACAACAAAAACAACATAACAAGAGGAAAACACGTTATTTTTATGCTGAAATTTTAATTAATTTTACTATTTGAACTTTAAAGAGTTCTCATTTAGTTTATATTTTAAGTTAAATAAGTACATTACGTTTTTAAAGTAAAAATCATATTGAGCCATGATGCTGGTGTTTTATAATTGGAACTCTGTAAGGTGTAAAACGGGTAAGTAAATCAGTAATAATAATAATCTTCTTCAAATTTCACTTTTGGCTTATTTCAAGTATGAATTCGGGATGAAATCAACCTTATAACACTTGAACAGTGTGGCCAGGTCAAAAAAAATTTACCGCTAAATCTGGCATTTAACATGGCCAAAAAATGCATAAAATAATGCTTAAATTTTTTTAAAGATTTTTGTTAAAAATTTTTTTACTAGTATTTTATTCGAAATTAAATACATTTTATTGACCAATTTTTGAACGAAATTGAAATAAGTGTTAAAGCAAATGGCTTAATTTTGGTGAAGCATGTGATACATATCAGTATCAGAGCTGCCGTTTTTGGTTATTTCTAACCAAAATTGGTAACTTTTTTTCTCAATGTGGAGATATGAAAAATTTTTTCATTTTGGTTACTTTTTTCTAAAATATAAAATACGTATGAATATGTTTATCTCGATACACTTGCAATTTTTGCTTTTTTTTTAATTTTTAACGTTTTTATTTATCGCGCATTACGATTCGAACGATATCATTTACGACTTCAAATAAAGTGTACTATGATTCTCTCATTATTAGTTTCAAATGAACAATAGTTTTTATAGTTTTTCGAAAACAAAAAATCCCTTTCAAAATAGCTGCCTGATTTTTTTTAAAATAATTGTTAAGAAAAAAATTGCCAAATGTGATTTTTATATTAGAAGCGGCCATGTTCTGAAATTGAAATCAAATGAAGTTTAAATCGATGAAGACTTTCAATTGATTTTTTTTAATTAGCGTAGTTTTTCTTTATTTTAATAATATTAAGGTTAAGTGCTACTTAAAGACGAAATTGGAATCGATTTCAGAACATGACTGAAAAAGTACACAAAAGTTGTTTTAGTGTTTCTTAAAATTTGAATATAAGTTAAATGTTCTAAATTTACATTATTTCCAGTAGTATATTTTAATATATTGAAATACCCATAGGAATTTAAAGGATTTGTGAAAAATAAATTGATATGTACTTTATGGGATTTACTGAAAGAAAATGGAGTGAATTAAAGAAATTTTAATTATTTACTTTTTATAACCTGTCGGTATGTATAATTATTTAATGTTTTTTAGATAATGAATTGGCAATATTTTTAATTAATAAAAAAAAACGTTTGACTGTCAGTCATCATGTACTGTTTGTCCATTGAACGTTCTTAAATAAGAATTTGGTTATATTCACAAACAATGATTCACAAAATAATTCAAATAGAACAATTTTGAAACAGTAATATTAACAATTATAAATTTAAAATACAATACACAAACAAGAGAAACAAGTTATGTATACCCATTTTTATAATATTTTAAAGACATGTTAATTAGAAAATATTCACAAAATATGCATTTCGCATATCGCATACTGTTAAAAAACCACCACATTTTAGAGCCCTGCCACTGACAGTAAAAAAGCGAAAAACAATTTACTTTTTTTATTTTTTGTTATTTATAACTGTGAAGTAAGTTTCTCGTTATTTGCTTAATACGTACAAGAATTTCATTGCTTAATTTGTTTTCTTAATTTGTAGTTATTTTTTTCCTATTAAGTCCAACAAACCTTTGTCTTACAATGCAACTTAAAATAAATTTTAATGTTTTTCTAATTTGGTTATATTTTTTTACTTTTGGTAACTTTTTCAAAAATTTTGGTTGGAAAAAGTCTATTAGTCGTGACAGCACTGATCTGTATGTAACACAGGGGTTTTGATTACATGTTAAATTTTTTGGGCCTTCAAACCTGTGATATATGAAAAATTTAAACGATTTATTTCTATGATATACAAAATTTTTAGATCATATTTTTATTTATAGTTACAGAAAAGTAGAAGCTTTAAAATAATTATTTCTTCAGCAGTTAAGAGCAAATATTTTTTTATACTATTGAATATTTACAATCAACATGCTAAAAGCATTTCTAATAATTATTCCCTGAATATTCTTTTTTTTTAAAAAGACAGGTAAGATGTTTCTTAACATAAGAATTATCCATTTTCATACGAAATTTGATTTTGGGTATAAATATTTTAAGTCAAAATTTATTATTACTTATAATTTTTTTTTTAGTAAAATAAATAAAACAATTCATCCAAATTTTTAAAATAAATAATGCTAAAAAAAGCTAAAAGCATTTTCCAAAAATGCTAAATAAAATGCCAGTGCTAAATGAAAATTTTGCAACTATATAAAAATTTTTAAGGCTAAATTTAGCTGCAAAAATGCCAAAATGGCCACACTGCGCATGAATCAAGCACATTTGGAGATTGATTCAATCTCAGTTTTGCCTTAATCAATCTCATTTTCGGATTATTAAAAGTACGAATTCGGGATGGAATATGGATAGGTTGAGTATTTCGCGATTAAATAATCTTTAGGTGAATCAATCTTTCTGTACTTGATTCAAGAAAATCCATATTCACCTTACTATTGATACCGCTTTGGAGTGATTTGAGTATGGATGGATTGATTTTTCTTTTGAGTGAATCAGGCCCAGATAAAAATTTTTTTTTGGCATTAAGTTTATAAAAAATTACGAACATTCTATTCGACAACTACAGTCTTAAATTGTTATTTAAATCCCTTTCGCCTTATAACTTTTCTATGTTTACACATTAACAAATATATTTCAGTGCTTAATGATGATATTCACATATAATAAAAAATTAAATCATGATATATGTACATAAATATTTTTTTAAATGCTTTTTTATTGCAAATTATATTTATGCCGCGTTTTGCGATCGTAGGCTCATAGAAAAATGCATCTTTGTATTTGTGGTGCCCTAACATCAGAATTGTGACATCAATGTTATTACAAATGGCATCAATAAGGCAAAAAGGTCATCATAAAATATTGTCATATTTTATGCGTCATCCATGCTATGACTACAGTGACATAAATTCGATGCCACATTTTGCGTATTATTAATTTTATTTTCATTTTTAAAATGTAAAATGAGAAGCAATAAATCCATTAAATTTTCAAAGTTGAATGATTACGAAAACTATATCGGGCATGCTGCTGGTGTCTTATAATTGGGGGTTCTTCTGTGAACAAAGAGCGGAATACAACAAAAGTGAAACGAGGATGTGTAACGGACAAGTAAATAATAATATTCTGCCACTTTGACTTAAGTCATTCCCAATCACAAAATTATCCATAGGTCCCATATAACACCCCCCCCCCCCCTCCTAAAATAACTTTAAGGGAAACAAATCTCATATAGATGTATATATCGAAGCAATATTCGATACAATGAACTTTTATGTGAATATTGACCTCTTGGGTTCTAAATAAGGTATACTCTATAAAAATTTTGTTATGTTGTTGTGTAGGGTATCATATGGTCCGGCTTGACAGGCTATACTTTCCCAATTGCTTTTATTTCCTTTTTTTGTATCTGCCAGTATTTGATAACTCATTTATTGAATTTGATCAAACAATTTTTATTAAATATTTGATCGCCTTTCTGCAATAAATTAGAATGTATTGCAAAACATTTTCCTTATACTTAGTATCTTGATTTTGGTTTTATATGTATGAACATATGACGATTTGTTCTCAACCCTATTGCAAATGTATTTTGCAGCCTCACCCTCGATGCACTTGTATGGTTTGTGTGTTGCATAAATGTGTGTAAGAATGTATTAGTTCTAAAAGTTTTCAATCTCTTTAACCACAATAAAGTAGCTGCAATGTCTGCATCTTCGATAAAACTTTTTGTTTCTTCTTTATTTTCACAATAAACTTTGTTGTTATTTTTGTTTTTTTTTCAACAGGCAGCCAACCAACAGACGCGCTGTGCATGCTGGGATGATATTGAGCAATGTTGCTGGCAAAGTTACGATGTAACTTTGATGATGCTGATGACGACAATGATCTTTGTGGTTGTTGCCTTTGTGATATAGAAAGTGCCACATATATACGATATCGAGAATTACAAGGAAGCACTTTTAATAGTTGAGGAATAGCGGTAGGGGTTTTAAATAAATTTTTTCCCCACTAATCGACTCGGTTTTCTGTGGGTGCATGTTTGTTTTCTTATAACTTTTGCTATTGTTCTTTTAGCTCTGGCTTAACGTAATGATGACAAAGTAAACTTTATTTTATATTTTCACTTTACAATATTTATCTTTGATAAATTCATAAAATCAGAGTTACATATATGTATATACAATATGTCCGCATGGCAAGTGTAATGTATATTTTGTGACTTGTTAGAAGTTAAGTAATACTAATTACACATTAGAGAATTAACTAGTGATGGGTATTATGGGCTTATGGGATATTTAAAATATTTTGCTTCTCAGTTGTTTAGCTTTGTTTGTTATTTATTATTATTATTATTTTTTATTTAAAAGTTTGTTGAAAATTTTGTAGCACTAACAAAAGCAAATATAATATGATAATACAAGTTTATCAGTTTATGCATGAAAGATTAGATATGTCTTAAAGTTATTCAGTTAGAAAAATTTGCATAGTTCTTAAAAGCACTTGAATATTTAAATTAGCTTAATGTTTTATATTTTAATCCTAATAAATTAAAGTGGTTTTACATTATTAAATTAATTTTGTATGTTAAATTTTGAAGCTAATGTAAACAAATTTTTAAATTTTGTAGGTCGTAAATTCAAGGCCGAAGCCAAAGGAAATTGAGGCCTAATTTAACTTACGTCCGATAAAAAGAAAAGGTTGTTAAAATATTTTTAAACGCTTATACCAAAAATACAAGAAAATATGGAACAAAAAGGAAAGAAAATATTTAAGCCCTGTATTAATACGAAAAGTTATATAAGTAATTTATGATTAAGTAGAAACTACTTCACTGAATTTAGATCACTTAAGCCTAGTGCTCTGTTCGAAAAATGTTGAGCAGCATTGAGTATTTCACACAAAAATTTTGAAATGTATTAATATTTTTAATCCAAATTTCGATATTTTCATCAGGCTTAAGTTTATTGAACTTAATTTTCATTAAATTAAATTTATGAAGAAAGGAATTTAACAACATGAAATGAATTAAAATTTATTGATAATTTTTCATTACTGACTGAGCTGGGAATTGAACCTAGGTTTTTACGGACAGGTCACCCTGACTAGTTTCGATTGTAACCACACAATCACTTCAGAGGGGTTTGCTGCTTAGTACTCACCGCCATTGACGACGGATGACGTCATTAGTCAAACATCAATCTTTAAATCAAATGGAATTTTACCTTGGTAGATCGAAATTAGCTTATGAATGAATGATCACCTATTTTTATTGATTTACATGTTCTTACTTACTTCTGTTATTGTACAACTTTTCGCATTTTCGGTTGGTCTGACAGCGACTGTTTACATTTAATGAATCAGAAGTAAAAGCACCACGTTTTTTTTTTTTGGCCAATGACAAATGAAGAAGTGGCCGAAATGGCAGTTTTTCAACTTTGAATGCGGTTTTTTAAACACTGGTATTTTTTTTTACCCAATTGTTATACCCAAAGTAAAACAATAAGGCCCTAATTGTGTAAAACCCACCGCAACGCTAAAAATTATATGGAAAGCAAAAACAAAGTCAAAAATGCTTTATAATTTTATTGTTGCCTTCTACAGAAATTGTGGCGTTGACATTTTTAAAACGCAGTATGAATTCCTGTAGAAAGCAACAACAAAATTATGAAATATATTTGACTTTGTTTTTGCTTTCAACTTAATTTTGGCTTTGCGTTGCGTTTTACACAATAAGGGCCTGGAAATTTATCAAGAGTAATTTTCGGGAATACAAATGCGCACAAAAGCTAGCTTTCCCACAACAATAAATTTCAGTGTTTCTTATCAAAAATAAAAATTGGAAATTAGCATGTCACACAGTGTTGTGAGGCAGCCAAAACTAGTAAAACTTAGTGCTTGAAACCCGAGAATAGTTGGATGCTATTTAATAGTATATACTCTGACTAAGTTCAATAATTTTTTTTAAATAAGTAAAATTGGCATGTGCTTTAAAGGTCTAAAAAATTAAATTACATCGATTTACATATAATAATTTTTACTAAATTATTTAGTCTAATATGATTTTAATATGGCAACGCTATTTTTAATTTGAAATATTAATGACAATAGGAATACCGTAATAATAAAGCCAATAACAAAACTGAAATAATTTTTCTGCTTAAAAAACGTCTTGATATATCCCGCAGAACTTTTTATATAATTTAATTACTACAAGTAAGTTTGATAAAAAAAAAACATAACTTTGGGTGCGCCTAGTTGCAACTTTTAAACTTATTGCATTTTTTTAGTGTCAGCTCATTTTAAAATACATACGTGATTTTTTTTAATTGTTGGATTGAAGTAAAAAATTGTTGCGAGGAAGATGTTACACAAAAATTAAAAAAATATGTAGAAATTCGATTGGGAGTAAAGTTAAAAGATAAAGGTGTACAACAACTAAGACCATTAAAATCAAAAATTGCCAGCTCTTGGAGCAAAAACCATCGATCCAAACAAAAATTTGAAAATGAAATTTTTTTCACTTTTTCTCCGATGACAGTTTTTCTCCGATTTTGATAAAACTTGGCCAAAACGTTAAGTGTATAAAATTCAATAAATATACAAAGTTTCATGACAACGTTTTCTATATTCTATGTCATTTTTTCATTTGATATATTATATTTGGTTACCATTTACCAATTAAAATAAATGAGCCACATTTCAACTTTTTACAATAACTCTTTCTATTTTTGGCCGCTCGTTATATGAAATGTCGACACTGACCCATTTAAAGTGGCCCAATTGAGTCTAAATGTATGACCGACCCCCACTACCTTTTGAGGGCCGACCCACCCTTGTCACTTATTCGATTTTTAAATCGACCCGCCCTAGTATACATATTTGTTATGTATTTTTTTTTTAAGAAAATCTGCTAGGAAAACATATGTCAAGTTACTTGGTTACGTATAAGTATTATTTAATTCCAATTTATTAACACGCATACGCAGTGTGGTACAACTAATAAATCAACCTTTTAGAAAAGCAATAAGGGAAAAAATACAAATTTTTTAAAAAGTACGTCGTTTTCTGAAGAAAGTCATGTAACATTAGATTTTTTTATGATATTGTTGGCTTGTTGTAAAATAGAGTGACTTTTTGAAAAAAAAAATAATTTTTATAATTACCATAACTTTCTTGAAAACTATGGTGACAGTTTACGGACTTTCGAAAAAAGATACTTTTCTTTAGGAAATAGTCACTTTTACAAACTTTGCCGTTTCAAACAAAGTATAAATTGATTTAATCAAATATAGCTCAGGTTTTAACAATTCCCAACAACAATTCTACAAGTTTAAGGGGGCTATTTTATAAATCCCTTCACTGTGCGTGGAGAAATTTTTCATATAAAAATTTTTAAATTTTCAAAAATTTTTATGAAAATATTTTTCAAGTGAGGTGAAGTGTTTTACAAAATAATTCCCTAATAAATTTTATTTTAAACGATTAAGATTTTTTGATATTTAAATAATATTTTAATTAAAAATGTATATCAAATAACTATAATGTTTATTAAATCAAAATTATATTTGTCAACTAAAAAAATAATTGATTCAATCATCACTTTAATGAAATTGAAATGCTTTTTAAACAATTTTTTTAATTGATAAAAAAACTTCTGACCATTTTTTCTGCGACCTAGGTTTCTATCTACAATAAATTTCGGTGTTTTTATCTAAAATAAAAATTGGGAATTAAACACTTCATAAAGAAATATTATTACAACTACAATTCGAGTCGGAAAAAAATCAGCCAATTGTAGGAGAATGTAAGAAACAGCGTTATTGTTTTGTTAAAGCTTTGATATTGTTACAAGTAAAACCTGAGTGTTAAAAATTCTTATTCACTTTACAGTCTTATTTGTATAATAATTTAAGCTTTTCTTAAGTCTTTGGAAAAAGGTTTCCTGACGATCTGACCTACGCAACCAGTGAAATGCGCATAGAAACTATCTCAACAATAAATTTCAGTGTTTTTATCAAAAATAAAAATTGGAAATTAAGCACGTTATACATAATTCCTAAAACTAGTCACTATTAGCTGTTGGTTAAAATTATGTGCGAAACAAAACGAGCTACACTTGTTTCGCTCAGAAAAAAATGTCGCAAGTATTTCACAGATTTTTTTTATTTGAGTAGGACAACATTACACACGAAATACTAATGTTGGCTTCCAAAGCGTTAATCGTAGCTGGCTTATTGCTGAAGATATCAGACTTTACATGTCCCCAGAGAAAAAAGTGCAACGGTGTGATATCGCACGTTCTAGATGAAATTAAAAGCTCACCAATATGATTTCTCAACATGGTCAATGTTTCACGCGGTGTATGGCTTGTAGCGCCTTCTTGTTGAAACCAGAGCTCACGGAAACCATGCGCTTCAATTTCAGGAGCACATTGTCCGTTAACGTGGTGCGATAATAGTTACCACGACGACCAGTCGATGCGTCACGGTCTTCGCGTACTCACTCAGCTACTGCTGCTCTATTTACTTCACTTCGTGCTGGATGTGGTCTAACCGGTCGAGAGTTATCTACTAATGTAAACTGGGACTCAAATTTGCGAATTGTGTTGGCAATAGCAGTTTCAGTAGGTTGCTTATGCGCACCTCAATTTCCTCGAATCGCGCGAAAAACATTTCTCAAAGCTCGCTGATTTTCGTTATAAAGCTGAACAATTTGAAGACGCTGTTCTAAATTACCTATTGAACAATTATGCTGGCTGGTGTTGTGCCAGCGGTTACCCTCCCTCTCGGGATTTATGATCAAGCCCTGATGCCCGGATCTAGGGATGCCCCAAACGTTCGCTGCAAATACCTATTTTCCTTACTTACCCTCGGTATTTAATTTTTTCAATCCTATTTTAAATTATAAAACTTATGAAATTAATTTTAACGTTATAAAACTCATGTTTATTAAACCAAAGCTGCTTATAGAAACTTCATTACAATTTAAGAAAAACAATAATTTATTTTATAAAATAAAACAATCAAGAAACCGAAAAATGTTTATTTTGAATTTCACTTTTGCGTTAAATTTTGTTTCAAGTTTCAATTTTGCTTTAAATTTTTTTTTTGTAATGTTTAAAATTTTAATGTTGTCTAAAATTTTTAATTTAAAATTCTAACTTTGATTTAAGTTTTTAATTTTTATTTCTAATTTTGTTAAAAATTTTAAATCTAAAATTTCAACTTTGATTTAAATTGATAATTTAAATTCTTAAGGTTATATTTTCATGTTTTAATTTCTGATTAAGCTTTTAATTTAAGTTAAAAATTTAAAATTTTACTTTGTTCCAACTCAAATTTTTAAATTTAAATTTTGAATCTGGGAATTATTTCTCCTTCATAAGTTACTTTACTATATTCAACATTTTTTATTTTTCGAATTTATTCTATAAGTTAAATTTCAGTTATGTATTTTATAAAGCTTTTTTGTTATAGTTCTATTCCTTAAATTTTTAGGAATGAATTTATACCAGACTATTATCTTTTTTATCTACCAGACTATTATTTTGTATTAAATTTCGAATTTTAAGTTCTAAATCTTACTTTAGGATTTCATGATTTTCTTTAAATAAGTAATTCTAAATAAAACCTGCTGAGTTTCTATTTAGTTTTTCCTCCGGACAACTCTCGCAAAATAATTAAACCTCACCCATAAATCAACAAGGACAGGGACAGCTCTGATGTCTATTCGGCTACTCCGGCAAATCGGAAAGCACAAAGCGGATCGCGGTTGGTTTTCCTGTCCGTCCGTTACGTGCCCGAGGGTCTGGCCATCATAAAAAAATTCGTTCAAATTATTCGTTTTCTTTTGTTTAGAACCTTTTCTTTGTTTTATTGTTTATTCAATTACTGTCTAAAATTTCTTTTCTATTTTTTCCTGTAGGTAAAGGATATATATATGGGGGATTTCATATCAAGTGACCCAACTTTTTAAATCTATGTCTTCGATTTGGATGAAATTTGCACCAAGGTTGGATAGTAGTTTATACACAAGTTTTCATCAAGATCGGCCGAAAAGTTTCTGAGTAAGTGGGGGCAAAACTTGCATTTTGGTCAAACAGGTGTTCTTTCTCATCCATGTAGCTTTTTATCTATTGGTGTTAGCAAAATTTGTCCCAAGCAAATTAGATAGCTATTTCTTCAATCTTTCGAAAAAAAATTGTTGTGTTTTTTTTTTAAATTTGTGTCTAAACTACTATTCAATAGGACTAACCTTGGTGCAAATTTCATCCAAATCGGAAGGCATCGATTTCAAAGGTTGGGTCACTTGACATGAAATCCCCCATATATAACTTTAGGACACCTGCACAACTACCGAGACTACTACTCCTAGTTGGCAAGAGCTCTCCCTACCTGGACGCGCACGCTTTGACCAAACTGCAGACAAAATGGATACCGCACAAACGTAAGGTGCTCCTGTCTAAATATATATAATTTCCATTTCCTTTCAATTAGTTTATTATTAGATAAATATATCTTTCCTTTTTTTCTCTATTGTTCTTTTTCACAAAATAAAAAAAAGAAAAAGGAACTGACGGTTCGTCGCATAAGTCCGAGTTTACGTTAAGGTTCCAGCTCGGAAAACACTTTAATACCCATACATCCCAGCAGTGTTGGTGCTGCTCTGCTTCTCCCTCTATGGATGGAGCTGGCGATGGTGTGGCTTGCCTGGATGACTTTGTCTGGGCTTTTCTTTTACTTATTTATTCCAAAAAAATTTGACTTTAATTGTAAAATGTAGCAATTTACTTTTAAAACTTTAACTTAAAAAACAAATATTTATATATAAAAATACAAGAATCAAAAATTTAATTTTTGCTAGCTCTTTCTTTTCGCCGACAACAAACTCCACCTTTACATTAGAAAACTTCAAAATCAAAAAACGCCGACATTTTGGAGTTTTCTGGCCACGAAACCTCGGCCAGACAATACGGCTCCTTGGCGATATTTCGGAATTCAGCCTTTACCTACTTCATAAAACTTGTTCATAATTGTCTTTGTTTTCGTTTACTTCTATATTCTTTACTTCCAGCTGTCATTAAAAATTCACTTTTGTGTTGCCAACCTTTTTCCTACATTAATTCTTAAGCGTTTGCATTTATACGAGATTAAGTATTATCAAAAAACTTTGCAACTTTACTTAATCTCTTTCAGTTTCTACATCGGGCTGTGAACCTTTTTTTAGCTAAGTGACAAAACAAGTAATGGGCAAAAGATTTACACAGTTTTGATATTCTGATATTCTTAATTCTTAAGGTTGATTGTAATTCCAAAAAATCTTAGTTCTTCGAATCATAAATAATTTTTGCCTTACCATTTTCAATTATAATGCTAAAGTTAAAATAAAAAAAAATTTCGTTTGTCAAGGATGTTGAAAATGGTGAGAATCTTCTTTTCGAAATGAAGTCTATTTATCCATAGAGCATCTAATTAGGTTTGCATTTAAATTAAATTTTGTCCAAAAATATCATATTTCACTCTTAATTATCTTAAAATTTTTTATAAGAATTGGTCCATATTTCACCATAGCTCCCATACAAATACCTCTTTCGAAAATAGCTTCTCATGGCATAATTTCCTTATAGATGTTAATATTGATATACATATTTAATTTGGTGACGATAACTTTAATAGCAGCAGAATTTACCATAGGTCCAGTTCCTAAAATTACTTAACCCTTATGTGTGTGGAAAAAAAAACACCTTCTATAGGGTGGATAGGTACCTGGGTACCTTCATGCAAATTGTATGAGTAATCTAATTTTTTGTCTTGTATTGTACAAAAAATCGATGGTTAATGATATAATATTAGAATTTTACTCTGGTTTTCCCCTTTTCATATATTTTTTAAAATCCTACACCCAAAAAAAAAATTTTGTAATATCAGCAACTTTTTTGCTGGGAGGATCTTTGCAGAAAAAGTTGCTAACATTAGCAAAAAAAATTTCTAAACTCAGCAAGTTTTTTGCTGAATTTAGCAACTTTTGCTGAATTTCGCAACTTTTTCTGCTAGATTATCACACGTTAATAAAGCAACTAATTAATTTTTTTCATGTGCCTCCATATAAAACGTATACAGGTACCCAGGTACCTATTCACCCTATTAAGGGTGCAAAAAGCAAATTGATATGCCACGCCCCCCAACTGATATTGTATATAAACACCTATGAAAATATAATAATAACAAAAAGTTAGGAGTTCTCATGAAATTGTAGAATTGTAGACTAAAATCTTATATAAAAAATTTCGATTTGAAAACGCAATAGGTACACAGGTACCTGTCCACACACATAAGGGTTAAAGACGGAAAAATCTCATAAAGATGTAGATACAACAGGCCTGCAAAATTTGCAAAAATTCGAAGCCCTGGGATTTGCGTATCCTTTTCTAAAGTTTTAAGTTGCGCTTAATACAAATCTGCACACCGAATTTATACATCATATCAAATATTGTTATATGATGTTTAAAAAAAACCCAGTTTTTACAATATTCGAGACGTTATAACTGCGTGAAAAATACTTTATTTATAAAGGGTGATACATCGTCTGGAAATAAATGTTAAAGCTTGTTGCTACTTTGAAATACCTTAACCTCAAGTTCGAAAAGTCCGATTTTTCGCTATATTCATGTTTTTGTACTATTTTTTTTTTAAATTTATTTTTGTGATTTTTAAATTTGAATTAAAAGTGAAAAAGCATAAAACCTTATTAAATATGTTATATTTAGCCCTTAGGTGTAAACCTGGACCTGGACAGGCATTTTGTTTATTTTTTCCAGTTGATTTCATATATAATTATTAAATATATTAAAACTTAACTTTATGTATTCCTCAATCAAAGTATTTTTTACAAGAAAACGAGAAAACAGTGTAAATTTAAACACCGTGGGCGTGGCAATTTGCTTAATGAAAATGTTAAGCATGTTGTATTAACCTAGGCCTGACCAGGCCCTGCCTAAATATGTACTGTAGTAAATAAAATCAAAACGAAACGTTTCAAAAAGCATACGCAACTCATAAAAATTCTTTCTTTTCAAATGTCGATATTTTAATCAGGCTTAAGCTCATTGAATTTAATTTTCATTAAATTATTTTTATGAAAGATAGGAATTTTACAACATGAAATTAATTGAAATTTATTGACAATTTTTCATTCTTGAATGAGCTGGAAATTGAACCCAGGTTTTCACGGAAAGGTTGCCCTGACTAGTTTCGATTGTAACCACACAATCTCTTCAGTGGGGTTTGCCGTTTTACTCACCGGATGACGTCAATAGTCAAACATCAATCCTTAAACCAAATGGTATTTCACTTTGGTAGATCGAAATTTGCTTTGAATGAATGATTACATATTTTAGTTGATTTACATGTTCCTCCTTACTTCAGTTTTTCGTACTTTTTGTCAAGACTTCTTCTTGAAATCTAAAATACATTTTTTGTTTTTCATGTTTTTTTTTCTTGAAATTTTTCAGCACAACTTGAAGGACAAATGTAAACATTTAGCTCGTGCATTAGCTGTTAACAATTATTATTATTGTGGTTATATTATTGAACTTTTAATAGTTTTTAATCCAAATTTCGATATTTTAATCAGGCTTAAGTTCATTGAATTTAATGTTCATTAATTTATTTGTATGAAGAAAGCAATTTTACAACAAGAAATGAATTAAAATTTATTGATCATTTTTTTTCTTCTTCTCTTCAGAGGGGTTTGCCGTTTAACGCTCACCGCCATTGACGACGGATGACGTCATTACTCAACCATAAATCTTTAAACCAAATGGTATTTTACCTTATAGATCCAAATTTGCTTTGAATAAATGAAAACTTTTTTTAATTGATTAAAATAACAAAATTTGGATTAAAAACCATTAACAGTTCAATAAAATAACCACAATTCTAATTTTTTTTTTTTTTTTTTGTTAGGACCAGCACTCAGGGGATGACCCCTACTAATGCAATGCATTGTGTTGGAACTAGGAAAATAGGTTATGGGAAAGAGGAAAGAGGGAGTAGTGCTTGTGAACATTCGACTTGAACTTATTCATGTTGTAAGTGAGAGGGAAGACTTCAGCAGGAAGATTATTCCACATACGAACAGTCCGGCCAAAAAACGAATTTTCCCTGTAATGCGTTGTACGATTCACCGGCCAATCGACCACAAAAGGATGGGCTCTTGAGGAAAAACGCGTATTACGAACAAAGCTATGGGTTTCGGGAACCAAATCCCTAATTTCATCAGAACACATCCCGTTGTAGTAACGATAAAATAGGCAAGTACAACCCACATTGCGACGGTGCTTAAGGGAGTCAATAGAATTGGATACCCTACTGTCGCCAATGAGAACCTTCGCCCTCTCCTGCACGCGGTCGAGAAGCTCCAAAATAGACTTTGAAGCACCGGCCCACACATGAGAGTTGTATTCCATTCGCGGTCGGATATAGGTGGTATAAATAGTAAGGAGATCAGATGGAGTGAAGTATATCTTACACCGTTTCAAAAAACCGAGGCACTTGAATGCTTCTTTCGACACCTTAAATATATGTTCTGTCCATCGGACATCACATTGTATCCTCATGCCCAGAACATCAAAAGATTCTGTTTCCTCAATATTTATACCACCCATACATACAGATGAGGCACCTTGATCCGTCGCGCGTTTATGCGTCAGTACGCAACATTGGGTCTTTCGGGCATTAAATTCGACCCTATTCGCACGACCCCTTTCTGAGATTATGTCTAGGTCACGGCCAAGCGTATCATTCATGTTCTGTCTCATAGCACAAACATCGGACATGCCTGGTCTGTAACCAAATGAATACGAATGGCAAAGGTTGCTGTCATCTGCAAAAGAATAGATAGGGTTGGAAGTTTGACATAAGAGGTCATTTAGAAAAATAAGAAATAGAGTAGGAGAAAGAACGGAGCCTTGCGGTACCCCTGAATGAATCTTGAACTCGTTTGATGAAACCCCATCTATAACAACCCGTATATAGCGATCTCTGAGAAAGCTCGATATAAATCGAGAGAAATTATCACCGACACCAAATGCAACAAGTTTAGACAAGAGTGCACCAAGCCAGACTCTGTCAAACGCCTTGGAAATATCTAAAGCAATTACCTTACTTTCGGCAAAATGGTGAATGGAACGACACCATTTTTCTGATAACAGGGCCAGTAGGTCTCCAGTAGAACGACCTCTACGAAAGCCATACATGGTCGCTTAGTAGGTAATTTAACTCTAAAAATTTTACAAGATGGTGATTTACCATACTCTCCATAACTTTGGAAAGTGCCGAACAAATTGCAATTGGGCGGTAATTTTCAGGGTTACTAGCCATTCCTTTTTTAGGAATTGGCGTTACATTAGCAACTTTCCAGCAGACGGGAAATTCACCAGCATGGTATAAAGTGCTGAAAAGATTTGCTAAGGGACGAGCTAGCGTCGAGGAGCACTGCTTCAAGACCAGTGCATGTATACCATCCGGGCCAGGAGACTTGTTTATGTCGAGATCCGCAAGAACCTTTTTAACAGCTCGAGCCCGAAAAAATATTTTAGGCATAGTTACGGATACTTTTTCGAGTTCGGGTAGTGGTTGACTGCTATATGGTAAGTTAGAATTATTTGCAAATAATTCGGCAAAACAATTAGCCTTATCAACCAGGTTCGTGAATGTTTGGCCATCCTTCAAAAGAGTTGGTATTGAAGAACTAGCATTAACCCTTACTCTTTTAACGAATGACCAGAAGCTTTTACTGCCCCGTGGAGCAGTAAGAACTTCAGCACGAAGACGTTGCTCGTGAAGAGTTTTTTCCCGTCTTAGCACTTTGGCACACGAAGACCTTGCCATTTTGCGTAGCAATTCAGTATCAGCGGTTTTATTGGCACGCCAATTTCTGAATGCTTCCTCTCTGGATCTGACTGCTGATTTGCACGTCTGATTAAACCAAGATTTGGACCTAGGTTTATTCGAAGCATTTTTAACTGGAATGAACATTTTCATTCCTAGCATAATAACATTTTCAACCATTTTCGCCATGGCATTGACGTCGTTGTCAAGGAAACAAAGTTTCCAATTAAAATGCCGAAAAAAGTCGTTGAGCTCAGCCCAACGAGTTTTTCCGTAAACAAATATTGAGCGTTTCGTAGCCCGTCGTGAATTGTTCCGAAGTTCGGAGAACGGAAAAGAGGCAGAAATGGTGCAATGATCCGAGTTACCGAGAGGTGCTAGAACTTCAACTTCGTACTTTTGAGGGTGCGAAGAGAGGAAGAGGTCAAGGGTATTGTGTTGGTGCCCATCAACACATGGAATATGTGTTGGTTCATTCACCAGTTGCACGAGGTGATTATGTGCAGCAAATAGCTCAACATATTGGCCTTCATAGGTTGTACGGCCCGAGTGGTGAAGCCAAGAAGAATTGTGGACATTGAAATCACCAGCAACAACGATTTCACTGTTCGGACAATTCTCAAGAATCTTCGATATTGAGTCGGAAAGGGAGTCGAAGCGCGATAAAGTGATATCCCTTCCCGCGTTTGGGCTTCTGTAAAGAAACCCGAAATGCAAAAAGTGCGTATTGATTTTGAATTTAACCCAAAGGCAGTTAAATTCCGCATCAAACATGCCCTCTGGTTGCTGGCATTGATACACAACTTCATTGCGTATATATATAGCAAGACCCCGATGAAGATAAAATAGGGATAGAAGGTGATACCCAGGAATCTGAAAATCCAGTGGATCAGAATTTTCAGATACCTGTGTTTCACATAAGGCGAAAACATCCGGCCGATGGAGACAAACGTGAGCGTATACAGAAAAAAATTCGTTCTCAGCCCACGTATGCTACAGAAGTCGATTCGAAACCGACCTCTCATCACAACACAAAAAAATTCAAATAAAACGCAAAGTACGGATATCTCTATGCTAATTGCCGTTTAGAAACTGTTTGGTGATCAGTGTTATACCTTCATCACCAAAACAATTCAACAACGATATACACAAATACATCCGTACTAACACGAATATAATGGACGGTTATAGGGGGTACACAATGAACAATGCCAAAAAAGGACCATAAAAGCCCTGATCTGGTCAACGCCGAAAAAGACCATCACTGTCAGATTATTATTGTTGTTTGTTTATTTTGTTATTTCGTTTGTTTGTTTTTTTTTATATTGTTATTGTTTTTCTTTTCTGTATGCTGCAACGGTTGTTTATTTTTTTTCCATATATTTATTTTTATATTTAATTTGTGTTGTATGTTTGTTATTTTGGTTGACTTTTGTATTTAATGCTCTTGGTTTTTGTTTGTTTAAAAAATTATTTTTCCTTATTGTTATTTAGAGTCTTTTTTCGTTTTTATTTATTTATATTCGGTTGCGGTTTTTTTTTTTTAAATTTTAAGTAAGTTCTTTTCTTTTATTTAAGCGCAGACACACACGGACACTTTCGTTTTTTAAGCGCATTTTGATGGCGTGGTGCATATATTCGTCAATATAGCTTAAAACGCAACAAAATGCATGCAATTCTCTCTCATCTTAGCTTGACTAAGACTTTATTGAGGACAATATAAACAACCATTTCATGCATTTTGTCGTCAATGTCGTTTGAAACGTTAACGTTGTCTTCAATAAAATAAAATTCAAGGAAAGTTTAAGAAAATGTCTCCAAAAAAAGTCGTAAATTCGATTTTAAGCACGACATTGTTACTTAAGCTGTCGTCATCAATGTTATATAGGCGACAAATTCTAAAATATCCTGAGGACATCGTTAAGGACATTTGATTCTATGACCATTTTGACAACTGGCAAAGCTCATGTGTTTACAATAACCAATATACATAAAGAATATCCAATTTTACAAGTTTAAGTTTTTTTATATTTAACAAAAAAATCAATTAATATTTTGATTTATGTAATTAATATTTTAATTAAATATATATCTTAAGAGCATGGAAATATTTTCAAATGATTCAATTCAAAAATGAAAATTGTTTCTGTGTAACCACATTTAATATTGAACGAAGTAAAATGCCCACATAATTCGCATTCTCCTTGTTTCTATTTAACACCCTCTTTTTCTATATTTTAGTTTAAAATGAGCTAAGTGTTTAATGATTATATAAAATAAAAAAAAATTTCTGCTCTTCCGCATTTTGATTTATTTGCAATTTGCAATAAATTCACTTGAATGCATTTTTATAACTTCCTGTTGTATTGAAAGCTTTAAAGCTTTGATAGAATGAAAACAGCTACAAAGACACTAACAAATGTTGTCTCTTTCTGCTTTGCTCTATTCATTCTATACAATAGCAAATTTTATTTTACTAAAAAAAATGAATTTACTTTATGGTTTATAGATTTCTCTGTATACATTTATAATATATTTCAATACCTTTAAAGAAATACGAGCACTTAAATGTTGTAGAAATATATTGACAAAATTTTAACCTTTTGCCATTACTTTATTTTGCTCATAGAAAGTTTTATATGTAAGTAACAGAGTACCGAAACATTCACTCATTTTTCAGTCATGAGCGAGCGTGAAAATTTCAAAATGTTTCTGCTGAAACATCCTCATGAGCGTAAGGAAAAAAAATATTTTGAGTTTCCTCACTCATGAGGAGTGAGCAAAAAAAAAATCACATGTGAATTTTTCAGATATGAAAAATTTTAAATAATTAACGTTAAAATTCTTCACAAGGAAAAAAATGCGATTGGCCCAACCATTTCCAGCGGGAAAATAAAGTAAAAAAGAGGCCTTATAGAAGGCCTCTTTGCAAACTTAAGATCTCCCAGTCGCATTCCAACTTTATTGCTAATTAACAAGGTGTGTCATTGGAAACCAACACCTTGCACTCTTGCATCTACTTTAAAGGCTTCTGGAAGGCCTTCTAAAAAAATTTTAGAATAAAGCTTTATCACAGTTTAATTGTTGTTGCTAATAACGCGAAGTGAGTAAATTAATAACTAAGCTTGCTACACGTCCCAACATAACTAGTAATAAAACGATTTCACAAGGGTTATCAAAGAATAGAAATTTTGATTTTGTAAAATATTTAAAAAAAAAAGCTTCTAAAAGACCTTTTCAAAGAAGGCAGAGTGGAGTAAGTAAAAGTTTACTAATAATGCAATTGTAAAGCTTCTTAAAGGCCTAAAAATTAAAGCGCTTGCAATTTTTCCAGCTGAGCAGCACGTATGTTTTTTGTTTTTGTTAAATTATTTCTTGGCTGGTGAACCAAAATGTATGTGTTGATCTTTTGTGAAGACAAATATTATTGAAAACACAAAAAAAAAAAAAACAAAACGACGTATCATCAACGAAAGTATAATAGTATTAAGTAAAACAAACTTATAAAACATTAAGTAATTAAATATTTTTGTTAAATTACATTAATAATAAAATATAAAGATAGAGTACATGGTTATAAATGCAATACTGCGCTTGAACAATTAATTTAAATGGGGTTAAATGCACCTTTAAAAATGATAATCACACAATTAATATGTAGCATTTTTAGGTTTGCGTTGACATGGTGAAACAAGTTTGCTTTTCTGATGCAGCGCAGGCAGTACTGCATCTGAGAACGTAGGGAAATTGTATTATTTTAGATCTTTATTTTAGATTTTTTATTGATATTAATTTCTTATTAGAAGTGGATTTAACTAAAAAATATTCTTCATCAAATTTAACTATAAATTAATTTTAAAAAGCTTAATTTTCCATTATAAATAAAGTGTATTTTGATCTCATTATAATGAATTTTCTCAATTGAATTTTTCTTTACAATAAACAAATTTTGTAAATAAAAACTAGACTCATAAACATACATGCATATTTGTCTCAATATAAGGAATTATTTAAAAAAAAGTGCTATAGCCCATACTTAAAACGCTATGTATAAGTAAATTTTAATTAGGTGGCTACTGAAAAATTAAAATAAAAAGATTAAAAGAATAGTCCAATTAAGAGTAGTATTGATAGCAGCCCCGAATTCAATAAACAAAAATGTTGAAGAAAGTAGTATTTTATTTTCCAGCACTTTGTAAAAAAATAAAAAGGCAGTTAATCTAAAAATGTGGAATAAATATCTTTTTGAGGATATTGATTAAGGCCCCTTGGAAGGATGTGATCCTAACAAAAATACCCCATTATTTTAAATAAAAGTGGAAAGATATGTCCTTTGTATTAAAAATATTTTATATATTGAAGACATTTTCTAATCATATCGTCACATCCATTGCAGAAAAATCGTGGACTATATCGCCAATGTGACTCGAAGCCTAATTCCTATATATGTCCCTATGAGGTATATTAGGGAGTTCGAATAAATTCAATATATATGAATAAAGAAAACAAAATACTCCTATTCATTACACGACACCACGCTTATTGTTCTGTATAAAACAAATATTTCATCCCTAAAAACTATTTTTTTTAGAGTGGAGAGCTGATGACAAAAATAAACAATTTAAGTATTAGGTCCTGTATATGCTTTGTGGCTTCGAAAACTAAAAGGAACTTGGTGCATATTGCTTACGTGCCTATAACGCTAATAATTTGCTTTCTTTTGCCTTCACTAGCCGCAGATAGATGGAATATATGTCAAATGTGCTTATGCTGCTAAACGGACTATAACGGAAATACTTTCTATTAAATTTACTTATAGTAGCAGAAAATAAAGATCAAATCGACTATATCGCTAATGTGACTATAAACGAAAAGTACTGTACTGTATTAACTCATAAGGTATTCTATCATTATAATGGAAATCAAATAATAGAAGTCTGAAGGTAGCAATAATCTAAGGACTTGCAGATGTTGCCATTTATTCTTGGAAATTCTTAGCGTTTGGGAGTGCAATGGGTTGGGCTGCAAAATATCTAACAGTCCTATGTGGAGAAGCTGATAGTCCTACCTAATAATTGCTTTGTTAAACTGTTTTTATTTTTACTTGTGCAATAATTTTCCGTTTGATCCCTAATTCCACTAATACCGTGGTAACAGTTATCCACATAGTATGAAAAAATTCCCAGCATTCACGCTTAAAAAAAAGGTATGTGTTCTTAAAAGAATATCAGATAAATTATGTTGCTTAAGAAAATTATATACTTGATGATAGGTCATTTTCAATTATGTTAATAACTTGGCTATTTTTTACAATATGTAACGTGATATATTGAAACGATGTCAATAAAAAGTTAATTTAAAATTGTTCAATGATAAATGGTTTTTGCTTTTTAGCCTGCGATATGTATTTTGTTATTGTAAAAAATTCTCTGATGCCAGAATGTACAAATAATACATTGTCAATACATTTTGCTTTGGTGCTTTAAAAAGGGTGAGTTTTTTTTTAAATTATTAAAAACAATAACAACAAGAACGTAGAACGTATATTTTGTTATTGTAACAAATTTTTGGATTACCAACCAAAACGTTGGCTTTTTTTGTGGAGCACACTTTCCTTAAGTGGGTAGAAATATTTGAAAAACGCTAAAAAAAATATAATAAAAAAAATATTTTACAAAAACAAAATACACACACAGGCATTTCTTTCTGTGGTCATACATACTGTCGAGCAACAACAATAATGCTAGTGAGGAGCGTTACAAAAAAATTTTTTTTCCTCATTCTTCATGACTGAAGAAAGGCAAATATTTATTTTTCCCCACCCTCATTAATGAATTGGCGAAAAATTCACAATTCATTCATGGCTGTGAAAAAAAGTTACACGTTTTAAATTCCTCATTCATGAAAAAATTCATGAATGGCTAATGGCATATATGCATTATTCTGAACTCTGGTATATTAAATATTTTTATGAAATACAAATGTCATAACATACATACATATTTAAAAATTAAATACATTTTTTGGAAATGCTTTCAATACTTATAATTTAATGTTTCAAATTAAAGTCGGTTGAATTTACACTAAATTTAAATTTGTTTAAAGTTGTGAGGCACAACACTCACTGGGGCACACTAACACCTCAACCACACCTTCCATAAAGGAAGTACCTAAGGCAAATTTAATGGCTTCAGTTCATGCCGTGTGACTCATATCGTCCCAAAAGCATTATTTCATGGGACATTTAAATGAGGGGAATATGTAATATTGGATCGTTTTATACCAATTTCTATTACAAACAATATGTGCATAATGAGATCAATTGGGATATTTATGTTATATGTATGTGAGCTAGGTAAAATAGTAGACCGATATTGGTCTAAACACTTTCTATACACGCAGAGAAAAAACATGGTTGAAGTATGGTTAAAAAACATATTATGGTCTCCGCAATGTCAACAAACTATTGCTGTTTGGAACATTACTTTTTTCACGATTGATAATGTTTTGTTTGTATTTAACAATAAAGTGTTTACCCCTCTTGAAGCTTCAAATATGGTGAAATCTAACAATATTATGTTTTAATAAAATAAAACTACAACCATACCCTGAAACATATTATGGATACTTATTATTGCCACCTTCAACCATAATATGGTTAAATTCATCCATCCAAAAGCCATAACGATATTATGGTTGTATCCAAACATGTTATAGTTAATAATAGCAACAATATGTTTGAAATTAAAATATTTTAAAACATAGTATGTTTAATTTTAAAATAATATGTTTAAAAACAACAAAATCATGTTTTTTTTTTGCTCTACAATGATTTACTTAAAATTCTCATTCATTTTATTTAATTTTTTTTTTTTTTTTTTTTTTTTTTTGTTAGGACCAGCACTCAGGGGATGACCCCTACTAATGCATTGCATTGTGTTGGAACTAGGAAAATAGGTTATGGGAAGGAGGAAAGAGGGAGTAGTGCTTGTGAACATTCGACTTGAACTTATTCATGTTGTAAGTGAGAGGGAAGACTTCAGCAGGAAGGTTATTCCACATACGAACAGTCCGGCCAAAAAACGAATTTTCCCTGTAATGCGTTGTACGATTCACCGGCCAATCGACCACAAAAGGATGGGCTCTTGAGGAAAAACGTGTATTACGAACAAAGCTATGGGTTTCGGGAACCAAATCCCTAATTTCATCAGAACACATCCCGTTGTAGTAACGATAAAATAGCCAAGTACAACCCACATTGCGACGGTGCTCAAGGGAGTCAATAGAATTGGATACCCTACTGTCGCCGATGAGAACCTTCGCCCTCTCCTGCACGCGGTCGAGAAGCTCCAAAATAGACTTTGAAGCACCGGCCCACACATGAGAGTTGTATTCCATTCGCGGTCGGATATAGGTGGTATAAATAGTAAGGAGATCAGATGGAGTGAAGTATATCTTACACCGTTTCAAAAAACCGAGGCACTTGAATGCTTCTTTCGACACCTTAAATATATGTTCAGTCCATCGGACATCACATTGTATCCTCATGCCCAGAACATCAAGAGATTCTGTTTCCTCAATATTTATACCACCCATACATACAGATGAGGCACCTTGATCCGTCGCGCGTTTATGCGTCAGTACGCAACATTGGGTCTTTCGGGCATTAAATTCGACCCTATTCGCACGACCCCATTCTGAGATTATGTCTAGGTCACGGCCAAGCGTATCATTCATGTTCTGTCTCATAGCACAAACATCGGACACGCCTGGTCTGTAACCAAATGAATACGAATGGCAAAGGTTGCTGTCATCTGCAAAAGAATAGATAGGGTTGGAAGTTTGACATAAGAGGTCATTTAGAAAAATAAGAAATAGAGTAGGAGAAAGAACGGAGCCTTGCGGTACCCCTGAATGAATCTTGAACTCGTTTGATGAAACCCCATCTATAACAACCCGTATAGTGCGATCTCTGAGAAAGCTCGATATAAATCGAGAGAAATTATCACCGACACCAAATGCAACAAGTTTAGACAAGAGTGCACCATGCCAGACTCTGTCAAACGCCTTGGAAATATCTAAAGCAATTACCTTACTTTCGCCAAAATGGTGAATGGAACGACACCATTTTTCTGATAACAGGGCCAGTAGGTCTCCAGTAGAACGACCTCTACAAAAGCCATACTGACGGTCGCTTAGTAGGTAATTTGACTCTAAAAATTTTACAAGATGGTGATTTACCATACTCTCCATAACTTTGGAAAGTGCCGAACAAATTGCAATTGGGCGGTAATTTTCAGGGTTATTAGCCACTCCTTTTTTAGGAATTGGCGTTACATTAGCAACTTTCCAGCAGACGGGAAATTCACCAGCATGGTATAAAGTGCTGAAAAGATTTGCTAAGGGACGAGCTAGCGTCGAAGAGCACTGCTTCAAGACCAGTGCATGTATACCATCCGGGCCAGGAGACTTGTTTATGTTGAGATCCGCAAGAACCTTTTTAACAGCTCGAGCCCGAAAAAATATTTTTGGCATAGTTACGGATACTTTTTCGAGTTCGGGTAGTGGTTGATTGCTATCTGGTAAGTTAGAATTATTTGCAAATAATTCGGCAAAACAATTAGCCTTATCAACCAGGTTCGTGAATGTTTGGCCATCCTTTAAAAGAGTTGGTATTGAAGAACTAGCATTAACCCTTACTCTTTTAACGAATGACCAGAAGCTTTTACTGCCCCGGGGAGCAGTAAGAACTTCAGCACGAAGACGTTGCTCGTGAAGAGCTTATTCCCGTCTTAGCACTTTGGCACACGACGACCTTGCCATTTTGCGTAGCAATTCAGTATCAGCGGTTTTATTGTCACGCCAATTTCTGAATGCTTCCTCTCTGGATCTGACTGCTGATTTGCACGTCTGATTAAACCAAGATTTAGATCTAGGTTTATTCGAAGCATTTTTAACTGGAATGAACATTTTCATTCCTAGCATAATAACATTTTCAACCATTTTCGCCATGGCATTGACGTCATTGTCAACGAAACAAAGTTTCCAATTAAAATGCCGAAAAAAGTCGTTGAGTTCAACCCAACGTGCTTTTCCGTAAACAAATTTTGATCGTTTCATAGCCTGTCGTGAAACGTTCCGAAGTTCGGAGAACGGAAAAGAGGCAGAAATGGTGCAATGATCCGAGTTACCGAGAGGTGCTAGAACTTCTACTTCGTACTTTTGTGGGTGCGAAGAGAGGAAGAGGTCAAGGGTATTGTGTTGGTGCCCATCAACACATGGAATATGTGTTGGTTCATTCACCAGTTGCACGAGGTGATTATGTGCAGCAAATAGCTCAACATATTGGCCTTCATAGGTTGTGCGGCCCGAGTGGTGAAGCCAAGAAGAATTGTGGACATTGAAATCACCAGCAACAACGATTTCACTGTCCGGACAATTCTCAAGAATCTTCGATATTGAGTCGGAAAGGGAGTCGAAGCGCGATAAAGTGATATCCCTTCCCGCGTTTGGACTTCTGTAAAGAAACCCGAAATGCAAAAAGTGCGTATTGATTTTGAATTTAACCCAAAGGCAGTTAAATTCCGCGTCAAACATGCCCACTGGTTGCTGGCATTGATACACAACTTCATTGCGTATATATATAGCAAGACCCCGATGAAGATAAAATAGGGATAGAAGGTGATACCCAGGAATCTGAAAATCCAGTGGATCGGAATTTTCAGATACCTGTGTTTCACATAAGGCGAAAACATCCGGCCGATGGAGACAAACGTGAGCGTATACAGAAAAAAAATTCGTTCTCAGCCCACGTATGTTACAGAAGTCGATTCGAAACCGACCTCTCATCACAACACAAAAAAATTCAAATAAAACGCAAAGTACGGATATCTCTATGCTAATTGCCGTTTAGAAACTGTTTGGTGATCAGTGTTATACCTTCATCACCAAAACAGTTCAACAACGATTAACACAAATACATCCGTACTAACACGAATATGATGGACGGTTATAGGGGGTACACAATGGACAATGCCATAAAAGGACCATAAAAGCCCTGATCTGGTCAACGCCAAAAAAGACCATCACTGGCAGATTGTTTTTATTGTTGTTTGTTTATTATGTTATTTCGTTCGTTTTTTTATATTGTTATTGTTTTTCTTTTCTGTATGTTGCAACGGTTGTTTGTTTTTTTTATATTTAATTTGTGTTGTATGTTTGTTATTTTGGTTGATTTATTTAATGTTGTTATTTATTTGTATTTGGTTCCGGTTTTTTTTTTTTTATTTAAATTTTTTTTTTAAGTAAGTTCTTTTCTTTTAATTAATCTCAGACACACACGGACACTTTCGTATTTTCACAAATTGACACAGACACAGCGGACGAAATATATCAATTATTGATTAAAGTATAGACTTTTATATAGAAGAATGAACCAGTAAAACAGAAGGAGTGCTAATGCAAGCCGTCAAGACTGTAAAATGATTAAAATGGAATTGCTTATAAAAGTGGAATGCAACACGTAACAGGAATGAAAAACGAAATAAAGTTATAAGTTAACACTTAAATTGAAAATATGGCTGAAATAAATAGCCATAATATGGTAAACATTGGCAATATTATTGTTAATTTTGACCATAATGTCGTTGCTTTTGTCCAAAATCTGAAATATTTTTACCATAGTATTGTTGAAAAATAATATGGTTAATTTTGGTTATGCTTCATATGGACCAAAATATGGTTCATTTTGAACAAATGATGGTTAATTTTGACCATCTTACGGTTGATTTTGGGGACTTTGTTTGTTAATTTTAACCATATTATGCTTATATTTATTCAAAATATGGTAACCTGTTAACATAAACATTGTTAAAATCCATCCATAGTATGTTGCTCTTAAAATATGGTTACCTCCAACCAAAATTTTTTTTCTACGTGTATATGGAAAGTACTTAAACCAACTGTTGATGTTGTACTTATCATAAATGACCGTTCTTGTGTCTTAAACCTTGTTTCGGAATAACATTTGTATTAAAGACGGTTGAAAAATTGCGCCGATTTAAACCATTTTCGACGCTTAACACTACTTATAATGGGTAATTCAAGTAGTGATACTTTTTTCAATAGCCTTTTTTTGACAGATCACGTGCGAGTCGTGTCATGCTGTCATGTTATTTTTGTTTAGTATTGTTTGGCATTTCATAATAGAAAGACTTACGCCTGCACAAAGTGTACAAATCGATCAACTTTATTACGAAAATTCACGTTCTGTGAGGAATGTGTTTCGTGCACTTCGCTCAACTTATGGTCAACATAATCGGCCTACTAAGCGTACTATTCGCAACACCATCACCCATTTTGATACCCAGCATTATTGGATAATATTCGACCGAATAGACCATGTTCAGCAAGCTGCGTGGGCTCGTGATCTCGGCGACATTTGGTTTCAGCAGGACGGCACCACTTTGAGAGAACACTTCGGTGAGCACATAATTTCACGTTTTGGGCGGTCGATTGGCCACCAAGCTCGTGTGATATCACACCGTTAGACTTTTTCCTGTGGGGATATGTAAAGTCTAAATTTATTCGGACAAACCCGCTTCGATTCAAGCCTTGGAGGAATAGATCCCGCGTATCATTCGGCAGTTACTAGTGGAAATTCTCGAACGAGTCTTCGAAAATTGGACTCAAAGGATGGACCATCTACGACGTAGCAACGGCCAACATTTGATAGACATTATATTCAAAAAATAAATGCCAAAGAATGTTCTTTCAAATTTTTAAATTTAAATTTTCTGGGTTTTTTTCTTTAAAAAAGTAGGGAATCTCGAAATGGATCATACCTTATAAGGCTCAATCTTTGTTAATTCTACTTTGCCAAAGTATGTTTGCGGACTAGGCTTGTATAAGGACTACAAAAGTGCACCGAATTATCGCAATTTTAGTACCATACAAATCTGTCGTCTGAAAAATTCATACACACATCAGGCAAATTTGATTTTTAAAGTCTTTTAGTTCGAGTTCAATTGTGATTTCAAGAGACAGGCGGAGGAAAGTCAATAGATCGCCCAAGTTGTTTCGATGTTACTTCTATCCGTTTTGGTAACTGGTTAAAAAAAAAACTCTGAGTATTGATTTCTAAAGGAGTTTTTTTTTTTGTTTTGTTCTTATATCGTTTGCATATGTATTGAATTCCATTTCAATGTGGATAAAGTGTCAACGTATTAAAATTAATGACACATTATTAAATAATAGCTCTGTTTCTTTACGTTTTGGGTAACGTTCGTGAAAATGAGAATAAGAATAAATTTCTCTGATAAATGAACAACGTACTGAAACAAAAAAAAAAAAAAAAACAAAACAAAAGTAAAATGTCAAAGTATTTTGATATGTTTTTAATACAAAAGCTATTGTTTTAATACATATATACCATTTTTACAGAACTTTTTAAAATTCTGTTAACCCTAATCGAACCGATATAAAATATTACTAAACTTACCAACATGTGTCTCTAGCGGCTAATAAATCAGTGTAAGTTAAACTCTCTTTTTTATTTAAAACGTGTTTTAACCAGCAAATCTTTAAAGCAGTAAATAACTAAACCATTTCTTAACGCATAAAATATGGCGTTTAAACTATCAATACAGACAATATGAATTTGACAACATCTATCGTAGTGCTGCCACATTATTGTTTTTCAATTAACATATAATATATGGTGGACTGATTTACATATATTTTGTTTAAGCTACATATAAATTAAGGTTTTGTTCAACTAAGCCATACTACACATACGTGAAAATTAATTTAAAACAAGCAACATAGAGAATATTTGTTACTAAACACAATGTGTTTTAATACATGTACAATACACACGTTATTATAACATTTTTCACAGCATTGTTTAACTAACGACTTTTTTTAGGTTCACACATTTAGCATATTTTGAGTTTATTTGTTCCACAATAAGTTACATTTAGTGCAGCCTCTGCCTAAAGAACTTCCTGCATGCACTGAACTATATTACCGTTGTTATATATTTTGTATCTTTATGCGTATTTGGGGAGCAATAAATGCTTCAGTGTCCATTTGTTGCATTTTATGGTTTTGGCTTATAACAAGTTAGAGGGCTACATTCGGCTGTACCGAATATTTGATACCCTCCACCGGCAGGAGTGGGCTCTATTGATAAATACATATATATTATTAACTAAGCTTTACAAAAACGAACGTCAGCATTATAATTAGTTGCGGTTTAGATTTATATTAGATTATTGACCGACAATAAGAAAGTCTTATGCGTTTCTTGTTAAAACTTTGAACTGGCTTGTGTAAAATATCATGATTCGTCACAGTTTAAGCCGAACTTAAATTCTTTTTAGGAGGGTTATTTGTATGAGACCTATGGTAAATTATGGACCAATCATCCTAAAATTCTGAAGACTGATTTCTGAAATTACAAAAAATAAATTAGAATAAATTTCAACACAGCAGTGTTATTAGTTTGAATGTTAACTATTCACTGTTAACATTAAAACTAATAACAAAAAATAACAAAATTGCATGATATTTTTTCTGGCCATATGAATCTAAGTTAGAAGAAATGTTATGGTTTTAGGCGAATTATTGATTATTTTCCCACAGTTGGCTTTATTTGGTTTAAGGCGCAATAAACTGTTTTCCGGGAGTAGGGTTTATATGGGGCCTAGGGTAAAATATGGACTGATCTTCAAACATTTTTACAGTATGATTTCTGGTCCTATAAAACTGTGAAGTGCCAAATTTTAGTATGATAGCGTTATTTATTACGGTTTTAGGCGTACTAAGCTAGGATAACTACAAGCCATTTGAGTCCAAGTTTGTTCTTTTCTTTTGCGTTTTTCGAAAGCGAGCGTGTTTTCAACAGACGGATAGACAAACGGACAGACGGATATGGGTAAATCGAATTAGAATTGCTCAAGAAGCCAGAATATATAACTTTATGGGGTTAGATGTATAATAAAAAAAGTTTTACACGGAATGACAAACTTTGTATACCATCATTCACCACTAGTGGTGGTGGAGGGTATAAAAAGTAGAATATTTAAGAATTTTAATTTATTTATTTTTTTGTTTTACTATACAAAACATATTTAAAATAAAAGTCTAGACGTTTTGTTGCAATATACCGAATATTTTCGTTTTTATATTGAATTAAACATCACAATGTGTATCACATACACATGTTGGTAAGATAAGGGTTAACACCACTTTTTGTTTGCCTTATTTTGATTTTGCTTATGCCGTTTGATTATTTACAAAACTTGCAGGAAGAAAAAGTCTGGAATGTTTCGTGCACGAAGAAGAAGAATTGTCCTTCCTCAAAGCTGCTCTTATTTACACAAGTTTAAAGTACGGAACACTTTTCGTGCAAATTGGGATCCCCAGGGATCCCAAACTAGCATTAAGAATCAAACCTAATATATTATTGAATTGTGTTGTGTTGACAGTGTTATTGACATTTTTCTTCATTTATATTTTAGTTTATGGTCCTTAGAGTTCCTATAGTACATACATACTATTATTTTAGATTTTTGTGCGAGCCTTTATATTTTCACTTGACCACCCAATTCAGATACAATGATAAAGGTTAATTTGATGCTTATGTCAATTTCGTAAATACAAATATGTATGAAGTAATGACTAACAGTTCAACTAATGTATCAAAAGAGATAACTTTATTATATTTTGTCAAAGTTATTTAATGTAAACTCCAATGAAGCAAAACAAAATTCCTTATATAAACATAAAGGCAAAATTATAATAAAGTTATATATAACCGTGATGATTCTGGAACATTGAAAAAAACTCATCTAAATTAAACAATCAACTAGGTAATTCCAGGAACCGTAAGCAACAGTTGTCCAGAAAATGTTGACTCAAAAACTCTCTATATTAGAGTCAACGGAGACCTATACGGTCATATACTAATATATATTCGTTTTGAATTGCTCTTTCAGAATCTATGGCGATGTTAAAACAATCTTAACTTCACAGTTAAGACTTATTTTTTTACCGAAAAACATAAAAGATGCAACCCTTAAAAAGAGAGTCTTATTTCGATGTCACAAAACTCTTTTTAGAAGTTTTATTTGTTAAGCGTAAAATAAAACTCATTCCGTCGTCTTAAAAAAACCCTTAGAAGGAGTTCTATTTTTTCGTCTGAAATAAAACTCATTTTATTTTTTTTTTTTTGTATCTTTTGTTAAATTGACGATTTATTTTGCAATGCAAGCTGATTATATTACACTGCTTTATAAATTGTAATGATCTGGCTACCGGCAAGCTTTGAGTGTCTATTTATATTAAAAGAGTTTTATTTTCTAATAGGAAAAATCAAACACGCTTGAGTTTTAATTTTTGACGGCTAGATAAAACTTTTTTTCTAATTCGACCCTTTATTTATCAACTGAGTTTTATTTTTATGATCGAAAATATAAAACTCCTCAAATGAGTTTTTTATGACGGCAAAAAAATTTTCTTTTAAGAGTTTAATTTTACCTTTTATTTTTAAGTTGAAAAATACCTGTTTTAGATGACAAGGCCGCGGGGTCGGATTGTATTTTCCAGGCACTCCTGCAGATGGGGGCGGACTTGGTGTCAACTCATCTGTGAGTGTTTTGTAGGTGTATATCGCTACAGATTTGAGGTTGCATTTCGATGCTTCGTCCTCCTTTCGTCCTAACCTAACCCAACCTGCACAGAAATAAATGTCAGTAGTTTTTTATCAATTCAAAAAATTGTTAAAAAAGAATTTCAATTTAATTAATGTGATAATTAAAACAAATATATTTTTAGCTGTAAGAAAATTCAAAATATAGTTTTGATTTAATAAACATTTTAGTTGTTTTGGAATGAATTTTTAATAAAAATATTAATTAAATAACAAAAAAACTTAATTGATTTTTTTGGTTACAATAAAATTATTTAAACCTGTTGATTTGTTGTTGGGAATTGTCAAAAACTGAGCTATACTAATTTAAATCAATTAACACATTGTTTGATCATTTTTTTAATTAAAATTAAAAAAATTATTTATTGAAAAAAAAATGTTCACAATTTTAAAGTTTTACAATTTTAATTAATCAATATAATCATTTTGGTAATAGGTGCAAAATCAGCAAATTGTTTGCTTGATTCTATGAATTTGGTGATTTAAGACAATTTTTAATTTTTTCTGTGTACATAAATTTTAATATATTTAATTCACAAAATAGCTGTTATGATAGAATTTTTGTGATATCACTCATAACTGTCCTGGATAATTCAAATATTTGATACCTTTGATTATTTCCTTAAAGTATCGTTTGGCCTGTTATCTTAAATTCTCTTAGGTAAAATAATAGACTGATTTTTCTGACTGAATTTCTATATTGAGAAAACTATAAGACCGTGAATTATAATAATGATATCCCTAGAAGAAAGGGAACTAACAAGTGACAAGTCACTTCAACATGGCGATGTCCTACGAGGGGCTAATTGACACCTTTTTGACACTTTGTAACAGGTCACTGAAATAACCATAATGGACACATCCAATTTTGGTTAAAATAATGCCTGTCGCAGATATTGTCACAAATGAACCATATCAATATGATAGATCCCCTTCATATAAAGTAATAGAACTAGAGAGAATCAGCCACTACCCGCACAAAATCTATTCACATGAATAGTTTTGTGCCAATTACCTATCCTCTGGACCAACTACACTCTAAACACATTATGACCAGTTAAGTGATAGGTATTGTTTTCACCTATCACAATTCGTTCCTTTTAATTAAAAAATTTTGTTCACGGGTCTTTATTCAATTTAATATTTGTACAGATAAAATTATTTTTTCTTCACAGTATTTATTTATTGAATCTTCTTAAATTAAGTGTGAACTAACAGTTTTACGCTATTCTGATTGGGTGAGTGCTAAAGTGTATGTTCTCCTTCAGCTAGTTTGAACACCATAATTTTAAATATTTCGTGCTAATAGATTTGGGTGCAGTTCAAGCATTTTTTAATAATTTACTGAATATTTCGTTATCATAGTTTTTATTAACGGTACATTTAGATTCTTGCGGATATTTGAGTTTTTAACATACCAGGAAGCGGCTGTGATTATTCAATTATTTGATTGACGAGTTTGAATTTTTGCGGGTGCCCCATAACTGAATACCGTAGCACCAGATTGGCTTAAGGGTAGAGATCAATCGAAACTAAGAACAGAATTTATTTCAATAAGCCAATTAATTTGAATTGTTTTTAGTTTCATTTGAGCAAATTTTACTTCTATATGCCATTACTTTCGCCCGGTGGCCGAAATTCGACCAATTGACATTTACTTTCGAGGGATCCAGTGCGTTATACAACAGAAACGTACACATTTTAAGAATGTAACAAAGTGCACTCTTTTCGTCCATTTGTGTGCGTGTGTGTTTGCAAGTACAAAACAATGAAAACATTTGTAAACAACAACAGAAAGCATTGGATTTTTCAACCACCGTTAATACATGTTTGTATATTGTGCATATCTGCACACAAATACCCTTAAAAAGGATATTTGTTTCATTAAAATCCGTGAACGATAAGATACTTAAAAACCAACTACAAAAAATTGTTCCCGTATTTACTGTATATATAAGATACCGAGGTATCTTACATGCGAGTGTTGAGGTATTATTTTAGTATTGATTTTAAAAGGGGGCATGTTTACCGACGCAATATGAATGTTATATGTACGCATTTTTGCTCTTTGACCTTTATCCTCCATTGTTTTAACCACTTCTCCAATTCAACTTAATGGTCCTGCAAGTATGAGATGCTTTATGACGGTCTTCGTGTATGCTTAGATAAGCTGTATCATCCGCAAATGTTGAAGTTTAGCTGTAGTTGTTTAGTGCCATGTCCGAAGTCTAAATTAACAGCCTGGCCCTCGATGTCGACTGCTATTGTTCGCTTGCATTTTGAATGACAAACAGCTGATTGGCGGCCCCCTAATAAATATTATGCGACCACAAATATCATAATCAGTCACTTGTGTTGTAGTTGTCGACAGAGGCATTTTGTTAAAATATTTAACCAATTTTTTCTTTATTCACAAACACTAAATATTTTTTTTTATTATTATATATATGTTGATTTAAATAGGAGATACTTTTTTCAATAGCCTTTTTTAACAGATCACGTGTGAGTCGTGTCATGTTATTTTTGTTTAGTATTATTTGACATTTTATAATGGAAAGATTTAAGCCTTCCCAGGCGACATCGCTTCGCTCTATGAGCTCTTGAAAAAGTTCCAAGAAGATTTTCGATGCAAATTTTGTTCAGCGATGAGGCCCATTTCTGGCTCAATAGGTATGTAAACAAACAAAATTGCCGCATTTGGGACGAAGAGCAACCTGAAGAGATTCAAGAACTGCCACTTCATCCAGAAAAAACAACGGTTTGGTGTGGTTTGTGGGCCGGTGGAATCATCGGTCCATATTTCTTTAAAAATGGTGCCGCTGCGAACGTAACCGTCAACGGCGACCGTTATCGTGTCATGATAACCGACTATTTGATGCCTGAAATTGAAGCTCGTGATCTCGGCGACATTTGGTTTCAGCAAGACGGTGCCACTTCCCACACATCGCATCAATCAATGTGTTTATTGAGAGAACATTTCGGTGAGCACATAATTTCATGTTTTGGGCCGGTCGAATGGCCACCAAGATCGTGTGATATCATACAGTAAGACTTTTTCTTGTGGGGATATATAAAGTCTAAAGTTTATGCGGACAAACCCGCTTCGATTCAGGTTGTGGAGGAAAACAGCACGCGTGTCATTCGCCAGTTGCCAGTCGAAATGCTCGAAAGAGTAACCGAAAATTGGACTCAACGGATGGACCATCTGCGACGTAGCAACGGCCAACATTGGATAGACATAATCTTCATAAAATAAATGCCAAACAATGTTCTTTCAAATGATAACAAACATTCCCCGTTAAATTTGAATTTTCTGTGTTTTTTTTTCTTTAAAAAAGTAGGGAACCTCGAAATGGATCACCCTATATCTTTAACACACCAGCTCTTATGAAATTATATAGTTTTAAATATATTTCATAAAATTCTATACTACATTTTTTTTACTGCTTTGGTTGTTTTTTATTTACTCCTTTGTTTTGTATTCTGCTTTGTTTGTAGCACATAGTTCTATTTATGTAACTAGCGTTTTATTTGTGGAATGTGGCAATAGTCATTTGACAATAAGTAAATATTATACTACGTTAGAAACGTAAAACCTGTCGACCGTCAAGCCGGTTGTTAGTTGGCCGCTTAAGAAAACGATAATGAGTGACTTATTGTCGCTTGCTTAAGTTATCGAGCGACATCGGGGTCCAGACTGTAAGTATAATAAAGGGCCCAGTGGGACTCCAGCGTCAATTGGCTAAGGAGAACTTAAAAATACCCTTCTTTAATAATATATTTACGACCGACTAAGTAGCTTTCTAATAGCTTGTGGGTATTTGCTGGTAAGTTTTGCTTCAATTTATGTAATAAGCCTTCATGCCAGACTTTATCAAAAGCTTGTGCGACATCGATCAAGAGTACAAAGCAATATTTTTTTTGGCTTCAAATGCTTTTCTTATGACATTTGCTTCAAGTGCTTTCTTCGAAAACCGAATTGATGGTTTGGTATACATTTAAGATAAAAGAATGAAAACAAGTATAAGCACTTAATTTTTTATTCATACTATGTATTCCATAGCAGGTATCGTGTAGACAAAACCTTTACTCCGAAAGGATGTATTTGTGTAAGTAAGATGAACAATTTGATTTAGCCGATTTGACCAATTTTCAGCACAAGAAAATCTTTCTTTCGAGTTCATTCCTTTTGATTGCTATTGAAATATTTGAATGGTTAATTTATAAGGAGCTTCAAAGGTAACTTCAATAGTAAACTAATGAACTCATTTATTTAATTTTTTACAGCAAATAAACTTTATATATGGGAAGTTATTTCATTAAATGTGGGCACTATTGCGCCGAAGACTTTCTAAGTGGATTTTTGGGGACTGATCATTTTTACTCTGAAATAAAACTTTAGAATAACAAGTTCTTGCACCAAATTTCATTTATCTATATCGGTAAGTGTAGCTAGACAGCCAGGTAAAAGCAGTGGACATTAGTCCGCGTAAAGAAATCACTTTTCCACAAAACTCTCCTTACGCAAATATTTTTAACATATGATTACATGAACCATTTTATTGTTACTAGCAACGGTATTATGCTCAACTTAGTCCTCCATCGCGTATGGTTAAAAAGAAGAGACCTCAAGCTTAAGTAAAAAGATTAAGATAAATTTGAAAAGGTCGAATAAAAGTCAATATATAAAAATAATCATATTTTTATCTTTACGAAGAGCAAAACTTTATGATGGAAAAAAATTCATAGCTTTGTTATTGGTAAGCATATTATTGTAACTACTAATAATATGGTTACCAAGTTTTCTGATTCTGGTTTCTCTAAAATTACTTTCAACAACCTACATCTCGACAGGTCGTTTTTATGACTCCAACATCAAATACTCGTACATACGGCTCATGAAATTGATCCCAGCAGCACACAACAACACTAAAAAGTCTAGTATCTATCCGCAACTTCTTAAAGCTGAAGTATCTCGAAACCAAATCACATTATTTTTTCTTCATAATGACATGGTCGGATCATGTCTACGCTGCCTCAGGGAAAGTATTTGCGATTTAAGAAGTTGGTATCTGAATGGCAGTTTTTCGTTCATAGTATTCGTCTTTGGAACACACTACCAGCATCTGTTCAATTTACTAGCAATATAACGCAGTTTAGGAAATGTATTTTTAATTATTATTCCCAAACTTGAAAATTTTAATTTAATATTGTTTGATCAATGACATCTAAAAAAAAAAAAATTGTTTATAAAATTGTTTTTATATATTTATTTCTTTTATTTTTTATGTTTAATGTTAAAATATTTTATTGTATGACACATATTAAATTGCACTATCCTATACTATAATTATAGGAATTCTCCTGTTGTATAGGAATACCAATAAATAAATAAAATAAATAAATAAATAAGATTTTATTGTTCTCTAAAAAACAACGTCATATACATGCAAACTATTAAGAGGTAGATCCTTAGCTACAAACAGCAATTTATACAAATCGGCTAAATAATTTAATGACGGAACATTTTAAAATAATAGGGGTCAACAGGGTTCGCAAATCCCTTTTACGCAAGCAAAGCTTTTAAGTCATAAAAACCACGATGTTTTTTTTTTTGTCTTTTACTTTAAACTTATTATTTACCACCAAAATTTAATTGTCAAATGTTTGAATTTTCTTTTTATTCCGTTAAAATGTTCAAAAGTTATTTTTTCATACATAAAAATTTAACAAAACTCCCTGATGTATAACAACTTTTTTTGTCCTGTATCCTGCTCCCTCTCCTGTTTCTATTTTGCATTTTATTTTTGACTTTGTAAATACTGCACAACAACAACAACAACAAAAATATGTCTCATCAGAACCATGCCACCGCAATATTTGCTGGGTTTATGTGGTAAAACCATGTCTGGTGTGTGGTTAAATCCCTTTTCAAAGTCAAAGTAGCCAAAGCTTATAAATTAAATGGTCGGTTGAATATTTTTCATAAAATTTATTTAGCATTTTATATTGTGAATTTTCCTCCTTAACTTTTAATTTATTTCTTTTTGTTTTTATAAATAATCCACAAAACAATTGTGTAAAGGTAAAACAAATATTGTTTCAGCCGTAAATATAAGTTAGTATATAGATTATAAGAGATTCTTTTAATTAGCGTTGTCTGCTATACAAATAACAAGAAAAATACATGACAACAATTTTTTGGGAAAGTTCGTTTCTGCTAAGAAAAAATAAGAAAATTTAAAACCCGCTAATTAATTTAAGCAAAAGAAATTGATTATTTAAAAATTTATGTTGTTTATATAAAAAAAAATTTTCAGAAGCTTTTTTTTAATATATGTAGAAACCAGGGACCTTAACAACTATAAGTTTTATTTAAAAAAATTAGTTTTTAATCACAATTTTTTGAATTTCATTTTTCGGTTAGAAAATAAAAATTATTTTCTGAGTTTTATTTAAAAATATTTTGTTTAGAAAATAAAAGTTATTTCTTGTTTTTTATTTATTCCTTTCAAATAAAAATTATTTTTTAAGTCTTACTTTTTGTTTAGAAAATAATTATTATTTTTGAGTTTTATTTATTCCTCAGAAAATAAACGTTATTTCTTAATTTTTTTTATTCCTCAGAAATAAAATTAATTTTTTGAATTTTAATTTTTGGTAAGAAAAAAGAAATTCTTAAATTGAATAGAGTATAAAAAAATTAATTAAGTTTAATAAATAAGAGTTATTTCTCGGACTCTGGACATAAATCCGCCTTAAATCGTCCAATATTTATTTTAGCGCAGACAATTATTTTTTTGTAAGCAAAAAAAAGGTAATTAAAAAAGAGCTCCAAAACTTATTTTAAACAAAAAATAAAACTGAAAAATTATTAATTTTCTAATGGAATAAATAAAACTCAAAAAATAGGTTTTATTTCTAAAAAATCTTATTTCTGAGGAATAAATAAAAAACAAGAACTAATTTTTATTTTCTAAACAAAATTTTTTTTTAATAAAACTTAAAAATAATAAAATTCATGCATCTAAAGGTGGCCTATAAAACGAGGATTCTCTTGGTATATTCATTATGCACATAATAAATGGACAGCCACAGGCAAATCACATAAATTCTAATATTATATACACAGAAAAAAGTTTTCTATGAATTAAAAAAATGGTTTAAAAAGTATATCAATTAAATTAATGTGATAATTGAATCAATTATTTTTTTAATTGCAAGAAAATTGAAAATATAATTTTAATTTAATCAATATTTAAGTTGTTTTGAAATACATTTTTAATTAAGAAATTAATTAAATATCAAAAAATATTAATTCTCAATTCTGAATTTTACAATTTTTAGTTATCAATATAATTATTTTGGTGATAGGAGCAAAATCAACAAGTTGTTTGCTTGATATTAAGAATGTGGTATAAATTTGGTAATAAGAGACAATTTTTAATTGTTTTTTGTGTACAACATAAATTTTTTAAAAATCTTTAAATTTCCTATGTGCATTTCCAAATATTAAAATTTTGTTCTGGAAATAATCTAAATATAGAACATTTTGCTTACATTCAAGTTATAACTAGAGCTGTGGTGGCGTCAAAAAATAGTTCTATTTTCAACGCCGACTCCAACCGCTAAACTTGTTTAAGTCCGACTCCGACTAAATAGATATGAAATTGGTCCTTATTTGACTTTAAACTAATTTTTTTTAATGCAATACCTTTAAAGTGGTAAAATATAGCAAGAATATTATGCTGTAAAAATATCAACTTGATATTTTAATTCTAACACGTGCCATATTGAACTTTAATGTACATATATATTTACATATGTTGAGTAGAACATTTTGGAGTCGAAGTCGCGAGTTTTTATCCATTCTAAAATCGATTACAAAAATCAAGTTTGAAGTAGTCAGAATTTTTTGTCGTTTTGACTGAAAAGCAAAATGCTCCCTCTGTGGTATATCGGAAAAACTAATGGGGAGCCAGCATTTTTGCTGCTTTAAATGAAACGCAAAATGCTCCCTGTGTGTGGTATATGGGTAAAAAAAAAGTTATGGGGAGGCAGCACTTCTGCAAATTATGATATTGAAATCGAACAAATATTAAACAGATCTTATATTAAAAGTTCATAAAAATAAGCACTTTACTACTCCTAAAATCAGGAAAAACTGCGCTCATTAAAAAAATTATTTAAAAATCTCCAACAATTTGAACTTCAAATGATTTCGGTTACCAAAAGATGCCCTTTTCGAATATTAAAATCAAATTTAACATACATATAATTTGTGTTATGCAACAAATGTAATGAAAACAGGTAAATAAAAATATTAAAATTTAAAAAATGCGATATAAAAGTTCATTATAAAAATAAGTATTAGTCATACGCATTATTATTTAAGGGAAAAAAGTAATCAAAAGGAAAAGAAATTGGAATCTATACATTATAAAAGATACCAATTTAGAACTTCTCTTTTGTTTGAATTTTTAGGTTAATTTTGAATACATATTCGTTAGTCTAAATTCACACGTTTCATCTTCTGATGCTCAACTTCTTTTCAATTTCCTTTTGAAGATGCCAATATAATCACATGCAGCAATCGGTTTCAACTTTTTTCGGTTCAAAACAACAACAATTTTATTCAAAACGAATCAAAGAGTAAAATAAAAGGAAAATATGCATGCGGCCATCGTTATGGATATATATTATCAAACGATAAAAACAGGGTTGCCAAAACAACAAATATAGCAACCCTATTTATTTCAACGCTCTGTCAAACTCGGATTTTCAAAACGTTGACGCCGCGCTATTTACGGGTGCTTCATACAACTTTTATAGACATGAGGATTTTTGACAGCTAGAAAATCATTCCGCTCTTTTTTAGTTATGGCAGTTAGTTATTGAACGACCTATTATTAAAATTTTCATTCAATTCAAGAGAAAAAAAAATATTATAACAGTCATTTACGATTTCATACAAATTGTTGCTACAATAGAAGTAGATACACCCTTAATATACCCACCTCTTGTGGAGGGTGGGTATACTAAGTTTGTCACTCTGGGTAAAATTTTTTTAATACACATCTAATAAAGTATAAAGTAAAGACCTGCACGAGTGTATCATAAAGTATTGTCAAAACAGATACACCAGATATGTATCTGCTACTATTGATATAAATGAGAGAATGAGTGTAACTGATATTGTATTGTTTTGCTTTTGTCCACTCACCATATCTTAGAAACAAAAACAGTTGCTTATGGTATTGGATTGAGTATATCATAACCTTTTTTTTTGCTCACAAATATCTGTTGTCACCATGGTATTTTAACAATATCTGTTGTTATCTGTTGTATTTTCAAATATTGTTGGAGAGTTGATGCAAATAACAGAGCTTATACAAATTTATATACGATCTCAACCAGGGGTGCCAGATGGTTTTGGTAAGAAATCTGCATATCATCAACAACAAATCGGCAATTTAATTTAAAAAAATTTTAAAACACAATAAAACATATTTTAATGACAAAAAATAACAAAGCAACAATTTACTATTACCTAATGCTTTTAACATAAAAATCAATACAAATAAACGTTTTATAAATAAATATTAGTTAATTAAAAATTTATATGAATTTTCCATATTAGAGCCAACGGAGACATACTGTCATATAACAATAGATTCGTATTAAAGTGCACTTTCAGAATCTATGTTGATCTAGAAAAAACGATCTCAACTCCACAGTTAAGACTAACTTTTCAACGAAAATATAAAAGTTCGGATTTAACAATAAAAGTAGAGTTTTTACTCTAAAAAAATAAAATAAAACTTGAGGAGTTTTCAGCCTAAAATAAAACTCACTTGGCTGTCAACAAATAAAACTCTTTTAAGGATTTTTATTTTTACGTCTTAAATAACCAGTGATGCCATTAGGATACGAAATATACATTTTTCGTATCTTTTGATGACTTCCGGTACCATGTACAATCCTGATATTTTTCGTATCTCTTGAATCTGTGCGCTAAATGTACAGAAATCAAATTTTAAACTTTTCTACTCTGACAAAGTTTATTAAAGTTATCATTTCGTTATGAATACTAACAGTGACAACTAAATACAAAAATAACATGTATTTTGTTGTTAGATCTTCTAAGTTCTTCTGTCGCTTGCTTATTCTTGTGTATGTGTAAATTTTATATGAAAATTTTATATGAACTTTTTGATATAATCGCCTTAGTATAAACGCCTTAACTCGTATATTAATTTTTACAAAAAGGAATTAGTTTTGATAACATCCAAAGATAGTTACATATCATAAATTTTAAATTTTGCTTACTGTATTTTTAAATTTCCACACCTAATATTTATGACTTAAATAAATATAAAAATTAATTTATATGATAACATTTTCTTTATAATATTCATTAACTATGTAATAAAAATGTTATGTTAATAAATGTTAGACTATAAATATGGATTTTCAAATTTTTTCCAAAATGTATAATTTTGGAAAAAGTGTATCTCTTTGGAAACTCAAATCTATCTATCTCGGAATTTCACTGGCAACAACACGGATAATAACACTCATTTTGTTTTTCTTCTTTTCTTTATTTAATGACAATTTAATTGCAGTACAAGCTGATTAGATAATACTGCTATACAAATTGTAGTGATCTGACCAGCGGCAAGCTTTGAGTGTCGATCTTTTATTCCTCAACTGAGTTTTAATTTATGACGGCTAAATCGAACACCCTTTTTAAGAGTTTAATTTGACCTTTTATATTAACGTTAAAGAGAAAACTGTTTAAAATGGACTTTTTTGTTTTTTATTCACAAAATAACTCCGGGACTGAAAATAATAATAATTATTATTTTTTTTTAAAGGCTATGAGAAAAATTCCTTTATTTCCAGTTGGGAATTTTTAACAATTATCGCTACATATATTTTATTTAAGTTATCGTAGCCAATTTAAATAACAATTTTTTTTTTGTTTTTGATAACCATTATTTCAACCAAAAAATTTTTAGTTCAAAAATATGTATTGTAAAAAAGCATTTATTTTTCCATTATAAACAAATAATTTATCTTTTCGGTTGCAATTATCCATTAAAAATAAATAATAAAGTATAGTCTGCATGCCCGACTCTACGATACTCCACACCACAATATTTAGAGATAACTTTTCAAAAGTGTAGCTTAGGGACCCATGGGCAATCATGGAGCACGCCATTATTTTATGAAGTTAAGATTCATGTCAAAGTTCTCGCCATTGACAATATGCTTGTTCCTTAGGACAATTAGAACCTTTGTACCAAATTTTAGCAATTTATCTTCAAAACTGCGACCTGAACTTTACGTACAACTTTTACATAGACAGACATTTTTTCGATGATCCCTGAAATAACTTGTAACGTGGTTTTCTCTTAGGCTGAAGTAGCTTAGCCGCATCCAGGGTATACTTACGGATCCACGAACATTAAGTGATAAGATTTAGTTTTTACCCTTTTCTGGGGGTTAATAATAGATATATTCTTTATTGTATTTCTTAATGCCAATACAAAGTTAGTACGATATGATAGCTACGATAATATGTGTTCGGGTAGGATATAAAAGCACTCAGCTGGTACACGAACTCTACTGGTCGGAAGGTTGGGTGTTCGGCTGTCGTGTAACTTCGGGAGTTGTCGCGTGCAAAAATCGTTTGATTATCTTCGGGAATTCAGGAATGATGTCGGTACGGCTTCGGGCTCAATTGCGATGTTGCTGGTTCGGACTTCGGGATTTGCAGGAATTATCTAAATATGTACAATATTTCTAAAGACTAGTTTCTACGATAATACAGAAATGGCTCTACTCTACTGGAACAGATGACCGAAGCCACTGTAAGAACAGATGAACTGAATCACTGTAAGAACAGATAACCGAGATTACTGTCGGAACAGATGGCCGAAGCCACGGTAAGAACAGATGAAATGAATCACTGTAAGAACAGATAACCAAAATTACTGTCGGAACAGAGGACCGAAGTCACTGTAATATGTATTCTATACCAAACCCAGGGGTAAGATATAGTTCAAAAATATTTCAACCGAAGTCACAATCGTGAATTCAGTCGGCTCTTCAATTATTGTAATTTCCGAGGCTTGTATGGCGGATTCTTGTATTGTGAGAAACGCCCAGATTTAAACAAAACCCTGTGTACTTATCCATTGCTGGTTATTAACCAGATGAGAATTATTGCGTACTCGTAATGTATGTATACAGTACCCAGCAAAACAAATGATAATAATATAAATAAGACGGTGTTAAAATATAATGTACCAACAGGTATGTAATGTAACATGGTAATATTACCATGTTACAAACTGTTATTTAAGAACTTTTTGATACCAGTTATAACTGCCACCGTTCCTGGTTAATTGTTTTTATGGATATAAAAAGTTTTTGTTTTAATTTTTTATTATTATACATATATGAGTTTGACACTTTTATTAAATAACTTTAAATATAAGCATAAGAATCGTAATATTAAATTTGAAATAATCTTTAGAAAAAATAATTCCTTGCAAAGATTAATTTTTCAGTGGATATCGAAATTTGGTTTTTTTAGGTTGAAGAATTCTCGCATCTTAAATCCGATTTTCTTTTTGCAAAAAAACTTGAATATTTACTTTACTTTCTTAAATTAAATTGGCTACCGGAGGTATAAGCCTTATCCTCAATAGCATATAATCCTAAAAAATTAAATATTTACATTGACAGTGAATATAAATTAAGCTTAACTTTACTCTTTTGTAAGTAATAATCCCTTTTTCCTTTAAAAAATAAATTATTTCTTCTTTTAGCTTTGGTTAAAAAACAGATAAGTTTTTTTCTTTCATTTGGAGTTAATTCTTTTATTCTTTATAGCTAGTTGAATATTTTTCAAAATGTGTGTGTGATGGGTTAGACAAACACTACATATGTACATATATGGAATAAATCTAACTCATTTTTCTTTAAGTATAAGCGCTGAATTTATAACAGTTGTCTCTTTGTAACGTTACAAGTTACCCAAAATTAAAAATGTATATAACACAAACCAAAAGCTACCGTGTTTTAAGTTTTTATCAAAAAATCGGTAAAAAGGCACTTTGATAATTTAGAGGAAAAAATCGGAAAAATACCGATAAATCGATTAATACGGCAGGCCTGATCGCAACGCTACTCGCTAGTGTTGTTGTTGTTGCTTGGCAATTTTCACTACCACAGCAAGAAAAAATTCCATCCTTTTAAGGGCATCAATGAATTTGTTACAAAAAACAAAATACATGTGTTGTTTTTTTTTTTTGTTAATTTTTTTTTATTATATTTTTCAATAATTTTTGTCTACATGTCTCTTGAACGAAAAGAACCCATTCTTTTAGGGGCATCAAATAATTTGTTACAAAAACAAAATCCAAAATATTTTCGTTAAAAGACAATTGAAAAAACGGCATCGTACAATAAGTAACTCATTGTATTCGATCAGTATCAACTAGTATCTGCTTTTGTGAAGCAGATATAAAAAGATATGTTACTCTCATTCTCTTTTTATCAACTCATATCCACTTACAAAAAATATCCATATCAACTAATATCAGAAACACTCGACCACTCATCCATACACAATCACTTAAGTAAACACACAGAAACTTGTAAAACCAGATATATCTGTGCACGTCTTTAGTATAAAGTATTCAAAAGATAAAAACAATATTGTTGCCAAATTATTTTTGGTTATCCTAAGCAGCTTGGGAAGAAAATCGTTTCAATAGGATAGAAGATATGAATCCAAATGTGGAACACCACCACCTAAAAAAATGTATAATTTTGTTACAAAATCTAACATAAATAGTGGAATAATTCACGGAATGATATACGATTTTGCACAAATTCGTTTTATATGACTAGAAGACATACCACAAATTGAAAATAATAAGAAAAAGAAAATCCCCATATTAAGCCCACTCTTGAAAAATCGTTTATTAGAGCAAAACCGTAACGAATAATGCTGTTGTCATAAAATTCGGTTTGTCACAGTTTTTGAAGATCGGTGCGTAATTTATTATAAGTCCCATATAAAGCCTACTCCTGAGATATTCTAACTGTCGGTGGAGGGAACCATAATTCGGCACAGCCGTTTTAAAAACATTTATGTCATTTTTGGTAAAAAAAAAAAATAATGGGAAATATATGAGATACATTGGGAAAAAAATATGATAGAAGAAAAACGAATTTGTTGCTATCATTGTGAACAAAGTTTTAAGCTTAAGTTAAAACTAAAAATAATTTTTAAAAAATTTTTTCGATTCCTAAAAAGTTTGAATTTAATAAAAGTCAATTTTTTTTTATATATAAGTTATTTTGTTAAAGAATCTATTATTTATATTACTTGCAAACAACTTGTTATAAAATACTTTGTTTCATATTTTCAAATTTTGTTTCTTTATAATTTGTTGTCAATAATTTTTAAAGAAAATTATTTTTTTCATTCGTAATAAAATTGTTAAACCCAAAGCATTGTGTCGTAACAGGTTATGGGCCCAGCGTGCTAAAATACAATGGATATTTTAAAAGCATCTTTTTCTAAGCTAAATGGCGATAACTATAATTTATGGAAATATAAATTAGAGCTGATCTTAAAGCGTGAAAAGCTTTGGAGCTGTGTATGTGAAATTCCACCAACATCAACTACAACAGACTGGAACAAACGGAATGACGAGGCCACAGCAATTATTGGTTTATCTGTGGAAGACCCACAGCTATTTTTAATCAAGAAAGCCAAGTCAGCACACGAAGCTTGGAATATATTACGGTGCCACCACGAAAAGGACACATTGGGATCCAGTGTTCGGTTGTTTTCTATGGAGCGTGATATTTCTGAACATATAATGGAAATTAAAGTTTTGTTTGAAAAACTAGAAGCTTTGGGCGAGCAATTTACGGAGCGATGGCTTGTTGCCATGTTATTGAGTAGTTTACCTTTTTCGTTTGATACATTAGTAACAGCTTTGGAGGCTCGTAAACTGGACGAGTTAACTTTGAAAGTAGTTGAAATAAGCTTAATTGAGGAATATCAGCGTGAAACAAAAGACTCAAAATCAAATACCGCAATGAAATCTACTTCGCGCGATTGGCATAAACAAAAGGTAGGTCATCACTGCAAATTGAAAGGCCATATAATGAAAAATTGTTGGAAGTTAAAGAAATCAAAATCAGGTAATACTCAAAAGACGATGATAAGTGAATCCAATGAAAGTCATGTGTGTTTTGGGCTAATAAATGGTGATAATAGCTAGATTTTGGATTCCGGGGCAACATGCCACATAAGTACTCAAATTTCTGACTTTGTTTCTTTAAATAAATCTATAAAAGAGAGCGTTACTGTTGCAAATGGTGAAACAATTGAATCAAGTGGTAAAGGTATGTGCAGAATAGTTATGCTTAAGAGCAATAATAAAAGGCAAACAATAGATATTAAAGATGTTTTATTAATTCCGAGTTTCTATGGTAATCTGCTATCAGTAAATAAAATTATGAAGAACGGATTTCGGGTAGTTTTCCACGAATCCTTATGCAGTATTCAAAACAGTTCGGGTAAAGAAGTCGCAGTTGCAGATAACAAGAATGAATTATTTATTTTACGTACGTCTTGTAAAGAAAAAGTAATGGTTGCTGAATGCAAAGAAGAATAATGTCAACACTATTGTCACAGAATTTTTGGTCATAAAAATATAAATGATGTAAGAAAAATGCAACATGGATATACGGTAAGCGATTTTAATATTATTGATTGTGGCGTTAGAAAACCTTGTGAAATCTGTATCAAAAGTAAAATGGTGAAGACTCCTTTTCAAACTTCAAGTACTATAACGAAAAATGTAATGGATAAGTCATAGTGACGTTTGTGGTCCAATGCAGACTTGCACATTTAGTGGTTTTCGTTATTTTCTCACATTCATAGACGATTTTAGTCGATATACGGTAGTTTATCTATTACGCAATAAGTCAGATGTTTTTGAAAAGACTAAAATATATTTAGAAATGGTCAGAAATAAATTTGGAAGATACCCAAAAATAATGAGATCGGATAATGGAGGAGAATACACAAATAATACCCTTAAGTCCCATTTAGAAAATCTTGGAATTCAACAGCAATTTACAGTTCCTTATAATCCACAGAAAAATGGTGTTGCTGAAAGAAAAAATAGGTACTTAGTGGAAATGGTCCGATGTTTATTAACTGATTCAAAACTCCCAAATTATCTTTGGGGTGAGGCTGTTTTGACGGCAAACTATTTACAAAACCGTCTAGTGTCAAGTTCTATTCAAAATTTAAAAATTTTTGGTTCGAGGGCATATGTTTTAACTCCAAAGGAAAAACTAAGAAAGTTAGATAACAGAAGTGAAGAATATGTATTCGTAGGATATGATTATCAATCTAAAGGTTATCGTTTATTAGATTTGGCAACAAATAAAATTGTGATTAGCAGAGATGTTAAGTTTATTAAAAATTCTAAAATGATTCCTACAAAATCTAATTTACATGAGGAAGAAATATTAGTAGAAACAATGTGTTCTAAAGAAAATGACCAAAATGAAAAGGAAGCAATTAATTTTGAAGAGAATGAAAATAAAAGCAATATAAATGAAATTGTTATTTCAGATGATAACTCGTTTTGTAGCCTAGATGACTATGATGAAAGTCCAGTTGAAGTTGGCCCATGTCCAGTTCTTGATAATAATGTTAATGAAAATAATGTAAAGGAAATAAGTTTGAGAAGATCTGCTAGGAGTACTAAAGGAAAAAGGCCAAATATTTTAACTTTACGGACAGAAAGTAATGAAATTATTGAACCGAAAACATATAACGAAGCTATGCAATCTTCCCAGCGAATCGATTGGATATGTGCTATGAAAGATGAAATTGCAATGTTAAAGACAACTGGTACGTGGAAGTTGGTAATACCACCTCCAAATGTAAACATTGTTAGTTGTAAATGGATATACAAAATAATATAAAACAGTTAAAGCTCGTTTGGTGGCTAGGGGATTTAGTCAGAAATATGGCACTGATTATAATGAAATATTTGCCCCAGTCGTCAGACAATCCACATTTAGAAAACTGTTATCAGTTGCAGGATCTACTAAAATGACAGTTGTTCATGTTGACGTTAAGTCCGCTTTCCTAAATGGTGTGTTGAAAAATGATATAAATTAAAATTCGGTATTTAATTTTTATTAAAAAAATATTTTTTTATTACTATTAATCAGACGGATTAATAGTAATGTTCTTTATTAATTTAAATTCCAAAACTGACTGCAAAGACTTTACAATTTTTTCTTATAATGAAACCTACTTTCTTAAAATAATTTGCCGATCCCGCAATTTCCCATCAATTAATTTACTTGTGGTTGCGCGTGTAACTCAGTTGCTGAGTTTGTATTTTCCCATCGATTAATTTACTTGTGGTTGCGCGTGTAACTCAGTTGCTGAGTTTGTATTTTCCCATCGACCAGTCGATGAAATGTTGCGGCTCGTGTGGACTCAAGTTACATGGTTTGAAATTGCTAGTGCTGCAGTTTTGCTGTTGGCACGTTTTGTTATTGAACTTCTTAAATTTGTTGGCACGTTGTATGTGCAATATTTGTTGTTGTATTTGGTACGGTGTTAACTCCTCCCCCTTTAAGTTCATACGTCCTCGTATGATCTACTAAAAAAACGGAAGGTTATGAATTCTTTGGTTTTGTCTCTTTTTAGATGATAATGCTAAGGAAACTTCCGGATTAGCGCATAAATTAGCCTCCACTACAGTGTCTTCTTTTCCTCCTTCTTTCGGTGACTGGTTGACTTTCTCAAATGGTTTATTCTCTGTTTCAGTAACTACTTTTTTGTTTCTTTTCATTATGCAGACAATGGTGACCAGTACTGATATGGCTATTATTAATCCAAAATTAGTGAATAGGTTGATTTTATTCTCCACTTGTAATTTTTCGATTAAGTGAGAATTGTTGACGTTTACAGCCTCCATTCTTTCCAGCGTTATTACTCGTTCCTGGAAACTTATGTTACCTGGTTGTAACAATGCAGGTAATGGCTTTGTAAGGGTAGCTTGTGTTGTTAAATAAGTTTTGTTTCCAATTCGTACCGTAGAATTTAGGTGGTGAATTATAAAAGTGCCGTTTAAGTTTATTGTTGAGTTGTCTATTTCGACTTGTCCTTCGAATTCGTTCAGTAGTACCATGCTTTCATCTATTTTCTCTACCTGTGCCACATGCTCATTATTTGTTGTTGTGCAGCGAAATGGTTTACTCTTCAAAAGGTTTGGGATGCAATCCGTTTCACTTATGTCTATAATATTATCTGTTTCACAAATACTTAGTTTATTATAGTTTTTGCAGTCATTCTTAATACCAAATATTTTATCATAACATTTCAAAATGGTTTTAAAATTTGTCTTAATTACAATATTATTTCTTTTTACAGGTCTAATCGAAAAATTATCACAATTTTCATTACTCGTTGTCGGAATATTTACTATGTAGACAATTTCTTTATCATTTGATGCAATTTTAATCTTAGAAAAATTCAGCAATTCATCTATATTTCCAAATGGAATATTATCGTTATAAAAAATGTCTCTCAAAACATCAATTTCGATATTAGAAAAGATAAATGAATTAACAATATTTGCTTTAGCCCAATGGATTGCATATTCTATATTAGATAACTCGTCTTTAACAATTTCCAATTTATACTTAAAATCTAACAATTTTCCCTCGTTAAACTTATTCTCTACCAATTTAGAAATGTTGTTGGTAACATTTGACAGTTTGTTAATTTTTTCTATTGTTAATTGATTAATTATAATCTGATTATTGTTATTTTTTAAGACATTATTCATTTTATTTTCTATTATTTCAAAGTCTTGGTGGTCCGGATTACCGGCCAACCATTTCCAAGCGCTGCCAATAAAGTCCAGCGACCTTTTCGTCTTTGTCTTGGATTTTAATCTGGATAAACAGGATTTCATTTGGGATATGGAATAGGATAGGTAGGGTAATAGTTGGTTGTCAGTATTCTTATTAAAGTCGATGCCACTTTCCAAGTTTTTTATAAGGTCTTCGTATTTCTCCAAGTCAATTGTGTGGATAAGTTTGAATACGCCTGTTTGAATTTTTGCTGATCCTGTATTAATTACAACGAGTCTGGAATTTGTGTACTCCATTATCTGGAACTCACCCACAGAAAATGTGAACATCCAAGTAAGCATAAATATCTGCACAAATGTTGACATCTTTTCCTGTTGGTTTGTTGAATATGTTGATTGTTGAATATGTTGATGGCTGAAGTTTCTTTTATTTTCGGTTGTACGTATTTTCTAATTCAAGAAACATTAATTTTCCTTTAGTTGTTTTTTGTTTATTGTTCACTTTCTAGAATTATTAGTTCTTGGCTTTCCTTTTACTTTGTAGTTGGTATCACAAAAATCTTAGTTTATTTTAAAAAAAATTTTTTAAAAATATTCCTGTAACTGTTCACTTATTTGTTTTAATTAAAAACATTTTGCACAGTCATTTAATAAAAAAGATTTTTTATTTAATCCTTAATTAGGTTTTTAGTATATTCTGCTCACTTATAAAAAAAAAAAAAAAATTTCATATTCATTATTTACTTTGTTTATTTTTATTTAACTTCATTCATCATTTATTAAAATTCTTTACTGTTCACTTAATTATTTTTGTTAACTAAAATTTTATTCAAGTTCATCTATTTACTTTTTAGAACTTTTGTTCAGTCTTTAAAGCTTTTACTTAAAATGTTACTATTCACTTTTTTTCTGTTTTTAATTTTGTGTTTACTAACTTTTAAAATTTATTCAACGTTCACTAATTTCTAATTGTTCCATTCTTTTTATATTCTGTCTTTTTATATTTTCATATTTTTATATTCTTGTATTTTTATATTTTAATATATTTTTGATTTTCATATTTTTACACTTTTGTATTTTTTATTTTTAATAACTTTATTTTTAATATTTTTATATCTTATATTTTTACAGTTTTGTATTTTTATTTTTTAATATCTTTATATTTTTATATCTTATACTTTTACACTTTGTATTTTTATTATCCTTATTTTTTTAATATCCTTATTTTTTTAATATCGCTATTTTTTAATATCCTTATTTTTAATATCGTGGCCGCTGATCCTTAAGAGGACCTCCCTTTTGTCTTCTTAGAGACTACTAGGGCGCACTATTTCCGCGATCTATCACACCTGTTACTTCACGACAAAGGACCCTTCTTTTTCTAGGGTCCCTGCTCGGGCGCCAATTAAAATTCGGTATTTAATTTTTATTAAAAAAATATTTTTTTATTACTATTAATCAGACGGATTAATAGTAATGTTCTTTATTAATTTAAATTCCAAAACTGACTGCAAAGACTTTACAATTTTTTCTTATAATGAAACCTACTTTCTTAAAATAATTTGCCGATCCCGCAATTTCCCATCAATTAATTTACTTGTGGTTGCGCGTGTAACTCAGTTGCTGAGTTTGTATTTTCCCATCGATTAATTTACTTGTGGTTGCGCGTGTAACTCAGTTGCTGAGTTTGTATTTTCCCATCGACCAGTCGATGAAATGTTGCGGCTCGTGTGGACTCAAGTTACATGGTTTGAAATTGCTAGTGCTGCAGTTTTGCTGTTGGCACGTTTTGTTATTGAACTTCTTAAATTTGTTGGCACGTTGTATGTGCAATATTTGTTGTTGTATTTGGTACGGTGTTAACTTATATACATGAAGCAACCACCTGGTTTTGAAGAAATGAGTGCACAACATGTTTGTAAATTAAATAAGAGCTTATACGGTTTGAAACAAGCTGCGAATGTGTGGAACAAGGCTCTACATAGTGTTTTACTTAAAGGAAATTTTAAACAAAATTCAGCAGACCCATGTTTTTATACGAAATATCTCGTCGAGGAAGGGAGTATATACATACTTATTTACGTCGATGATATTTTTGCATTTTCCATACCGAATTCTTGTATTAAGTTCTTAATATAATTATTTTGTCGTATACAAAAGTTATATTCAGTATCTTTTATAACTTCCAAGCCAAGATAATGACGGATTTCTCCAAGATTGTTAATTTCGAAATTTTCTTTCTTGATCCTGGTTATGGAAAATCATTTTCTGAAAATCTAGTTTGTAATGAAAAGTACAGAAAATTAATCGGTTCATTACTATATATTTTTGTCATATTTTAAGAGGCACCGCCGAGCTTTATTTAAAAATAAGTGAAAATAAATCAAGCAATAATAATAAGTTGATAGGCTATGCGGATGCAAATTGGGCAGAAAATAATGTTGGTCGCAAATCTAATACTGGATTTATTTTTCAGATTAATAACGGAAGTATTAGTTGGTGTTGTAGGAAGCAATTGTGTGTCGCTCTATCATCTACAGAGTCTGAATTCATATCACTTTCTGAAACCTGCAAAGAAGCTGTCTGGTTGCGTACCCTTTTAGAAGGCATGAATTTAAAGCAAATTGAACCCACAGTAATATTTGAAGATAACCAAAGTTGCTTACGCTTAGTAGAAGATGGACGACTTAGCTGCAGAACAAAACATATAGATACAAAGAAGTATTGCGTCAAACAACATGTCGATGATAAACAGATTCAATGCGTATATTGTCCAAGTGAAGATATGTTGGCCGATATGCTTACTAAGCCTCTAAATTCAACAAAGCTAGAATATCTCAGAAAGAAATCTGGTATACAAGTCGTTTGAGGAAGGGTGTTAAAGAATCTATAATTTATATTACTTGCAAACAACTTGTTATAAAATACTTTGATTCATATTCTCAAATTTTGTTTCTTTATAATTTGTTGTCAATAATTTTTAAAGAAAATTATTTTTTCCATTCGTAATAAAATTGTTAAACCCAAAGCATTGTGTCGTAACATATTTCTCATATGTTTTTTAAATTTGTGAAATTTTCGTTTTTCTTATTTGCTTTATATAACATATTTTATAAAAAATTTTTAACCTGGAGGGTTATGCAATAGCAAATTTTAATTATAAAATTATAGTCATAATTATTACATATTTTATGCATTAAAAAAAAAATAACATATTTATACAACAAAATTAACATAAATTACGCTTCGTTTAATTTAGTGTGAAATCAAGTGGACTAATTTGTTACTGACGAAATTCTTTAGATATGCGGTTTTTATGCTCACTACCGTAAACGGATGGGAAATATACAATAATATCATTGTTAAGATATTTATGTAAACACAAATAACTTTACATTGATGTTTACAAATCTACCACGATTTTTACAAAACTTTTTTAATGTATATATTATGCTAAATTTATCAGTCAGGGGCTATGTCAGAACGTTTTTCGATGGTGGCTAAGGAAAATATTACATCAAATTCCACCAATTTTAAATGTGTCGGTTTTTAGGCCAAAGAAATTGCTTTAAATGTCGAATAGCCAGGCCGCCCTTCGAACACTATCGTCTTTGGAGGTGAGGTCCAGATTGGACATGGACTGTCTTACGTCTCTGAACGATCTGGGGAGACACAATGACTTGAATCTGTGATGGGTGCTCGGCCATGAGGGCCATTTGGGCAACGAAAGGGCTGTCTTCATGGTACACAGGGCCACTCGCCGCCCATTTATTGGTCCTGAGCCTTTCTTTGGCCACCCTGCTAGTCACATAAGGGGGACAATCCAGACATGGTCCGAAGGTGAATTCCTTCACATATGGACGTCTATTCCTGGGTTAAGACAATTAAACAAATTTGTGACCCCGTCCCGTGGCAGGGCAGGTACGCTGCTCATGCTTGATAAGGGGAACTTAGGCTACTTGTTGGCCTATTTACGGTGCACTGTGGTCTAAGATACCACCAGTTTATAATGGGAAATATTAGTATCAAGATATGCAGATTTTGTGGGACTGATGACAAAGCGTCAGAACATCTGCCCTGCTGTTGTCCCGCCTAAGCGACTTCTGGGCAGAAATTTATCGGGGGGCGACTGATGAGCCCAACTAAAATTTATAATCTTTCTCCGGGCAGGATAACGGGCTTCATACGTAGCCTGAACCTCATATGGTGAGACACACAGGCTACAAAAAAGATCTTCTGGGTCGTGGTACTTATGACCTTTTACAATCTACAATTCAATAGGCCAGAGAAAACGTTAACACCATTTTTTATCAAATTATATTCAAGTAGCATCAGCACCTTGATGAAAAGCTTTGCATGTTTATTCTTGGGATTTTATTATCTGGTGCTGAGTAAAGGCATAATCCAATTTAAAATAAAAATGGTTTTACTTAATTTCTTCGACTTTTTTTAAACAGGAGTACGCTAGTTCGGTTCAATGCCATAATGTCCATTTCCAAAAAGTGTCATAATGCCCATAGTCATAACGACACGAGAAAACAAGCACTTAAGCGTTTTACCTTCGTTCATGTTATAACTGTTGTTTTAAAATAGTTTCATAAAACTGCTAAAAAATCGATAATCTTCGTCATAATAGGTGAGACTGAAAATTTCCATGTGACTCACAATTAACATCGTGCGTTATGGTTGACCACCCTTTATTACTGATGCCATGCAAACATATCAACAAATAAAAAATAATAATTATCCTAGCTTAATATATTAGAAAAATAGAAAAATATTTACGGCCTAAGTTATAAAAAATAAAGCATGTCAATAAAAGGTTTATGAAACGGATTTTCATACAAAATATTATGACGAAGATTATCGATTTTTAGCAGTTTTATGTAACTATTTTAAAACTACATTTATAACATGAACAAAGGTAAAACGCTTAAGTGCTTGTTAGTTATTTTTTGACAACTCTGGAATTTCATAAACTGTGAAATTGTTCTGCTTTTTGCAAACGATTTTTTGTTTTCTACTTGCTGAAATGTGTTGTGATAAATAAATTATTGTGAAAACTTCAAAAGGGTAAGAACTGGAATTATATTTGTTGATTCATACTGTAAGATACTTAAACTTATTATATATGTTATTATTCGTCAAAACTTAAATTGCGTTTTAGTTAAAAATAAGGCTAGATTGCCAAGTGTTACCTGCAGATGACACTGAGCAGCATTCCGTATATTTACATACTTAAATCTGTATAATGCAGTAACTAAGTTTATATTTAGCTAAATTTGGATTATTTTGCTAAAGATTGAAATTGAATTAAATAATAGACAATCTAGAGGCTGTAGATGACCCTGGCGACATCATACTGTACCCTCTTGTGAATGAATTGAAAGGTGGTGACGAAAATAAAATTTACTTTAATCACCTTCTTAGACGAATGTTGGAAAATGTGTAATAATTATACCCAGTGTCACCTGTTAGAGACATTCCTATAAATTCGGAACTAGCAATATTTTTTTTAGATCGATTATTTTTTTACAGTAAACTCGACGTATTTATATTATTTTGAAAGAAAAATCAGGTTTGTTTTCATTGCTCAAGGGAATTGCCGGGTTACCGTCAAGTTTTTTGACCACCTTAATTTGACAATTCTTTGTTTAACAAGTTCAACCATGAAGAGGTACATAATTGAGCAGCGCGTTGTGATTGTTGAAAAATGGGCGTTCAAATCCAAATTCATGTCGTGCACTTTGTAACCAAATTTGTCCACAATAGTTTTCCCAGTTTGTTCTGGGCTGGCGGTGCCATAGGCACGTACTTCTTAGAAAATGAGGTTAGCCAAGCAGTTACCGTGAATGGTGTTCGCTATCGCAAGATGATAGCGAACTTCTTGTGTTCAGAATTTGAGGATATGTATCTGGACGATATATGGTTCCAACAGAATGGTGCCACTTGCCACACAGCCGAAGAAACAATGGCTCTGTTATGTGTTATTTCACGTCGTATCGATATTAATTGGCCGCAAAGATAATGTGATTTGACACCGGTGGACTCCTTCTTTTGGGGATATTTAAAAGAAAAAGTGTACGTCAATAAGCCAAAAACAATTTAAGAGCTAAAGGATAAGATAGTTCGGCACATTGGCGACATTGAACCTCAATTATGTCTCAGAGTCATTAAAAATATGGACCTTCGGATAGAGGTATACCACCGAAGCCGTGGTGAGCATTTGGCCGATATTTTGTTTCACACATAATTGTCGTAGATGCTTCTATCCTTAAAAAAAAACATATTAAGATCATTCTTTGATAACTTTTTGTTTTATTTACAATTAGCAACGTTCATTTGGTTGGTCCACCCTTTACATTTCTCGGTTCCATAAGTCATATCAGGAATTTTAGGATATTTCCATATGTTTCAAGTTTAAATTGCTTTCTTCAACATCCTCCGTCTTTTTTTATCGAACTAAGTTGTTGTAGTTAGCAAAACCGGTGTTTGGGAATTATTTCTTTTCATAAGCAACTTTATTATATTCAACATTTTTATTTTTCGAATTCATTCTATGAGTTAAATTTCAGTTATGTATTTTATAAAGCTTTTTGTAATAGTTCTATTCCTTAAAATTTTTAGGAATGACTTTTTTTTAACTCATAGAATAAATTCGAAAAATAAAAATGTTGAAACCGGTGTTTGTTATACCATAGAGGATGAAATCCTTGCGCCCGGTCAAAGGCCGGCTATGCAGTGAAGCGTAAGTTAGCGAAACTAGTGTTTGTAATACAAGGATCTTTTCCTCTTTGGAATAGCACGTGTCGGCCTCTCAACCTGATCGCACTTGATCGACAAGAGGTTACACTCATAAGAAACAAAAAAAAATAAAAACAAAAAAATAAAAAAACGGTGAAAAAAACAAAAACAACTCTATATGAGTAATAACAATGAAACAACAACAAAAGTAAATGATAGTCATGCTAGTGAAAGCAATGTGGAAATAAACACAACAACAGAAAACAATACAAGCGTTACCACTGTTACCATAATCCCAAACATAGACGCAATGTTAAACAAACAAGAAAAAAGTTGTCAAAAACCACAAGTGCAAGTTGGTATGGATAGGTATATAACAGTGCTTAAACGTGGTCGCAGCCCTGCCTCTTCAGCTGTTGCCTCTGCCTCGAAAGTTCCATCTTTTGATAGAATAAACTCGCAAAATCGTTTTGCAATTCTGGAGGATGAATCTTCTGAAACACCCAACGTCATAAAATCGTCGAAGCCACCCCCGATATATCTTAGAGAGCAAAACTCAAGTGAGCTAATAAAAAGTTTAATATCGGTGATAGGTGAAAATTCGTTTTACGTAGCTGCAATCAAGCGTGGTAATATTAACGAAACAAAAATACAGATTAATAATGAGAATGATTTTCGTAAATTAATTAATAAGTTTGAAGCACTTAAAAAAAGCTTCTATACTTACCAGCTGAAAAGCAGCAAAGGTCTGCAGGTTGTGATAAAGGGCATTGACTCATGCGTGGACCCAGACGAAATAAAAACATTTTTAGAAGAAAAGGGTTTCAAAATTAAAAATGTTACAAATATTAAAAATAGGGAAAAAAAATCCCCAACCACTATTTCGAGTGGAGTTAGAGCCCGGCGACGTTAAGCTAAAAAAAAATGAAACGCATCCCATTTACAGTTTAAAATACATCCTGTACAGGAAAATAACGATAGAAGAGCCGCACAAAAGAAATGGGCCCGTTCAGTGTTTAAACTGCCAAGAATTTGGTCATACTAGGGCATACTGCTATTTACCCCCTGTTTGTGTCGTATGTGGAGAACTACATGGTACCGTTCAGTGTGATAAGTCAAAAAATGACCCTAATGTAAAAAAATGTAGCAACTGTGGTGGTAATCACACTGCCAACTATAGAGGATGTCCGATATATTCTATTGTCAAGCGTTCTGTTGGACAGAAACTTAATCCCCCTCAAACGCAGGCAACTTATCAAGAAAACACTAACGGCGTTCAAATACCGCAGTCAAATAATAACAGAACCTCGTACGCTAATGTCTTAAAATCTAATCATATGCCATTGCAAGGTGATTTACCAAATAATGACGAAATTCCCACTTCTAATTTAACTCGGCTAGAAAAAACCATGGAAACATTAGTGCAAACCGTTAACAATTTTACCAACACAATGGGTAACATGATGCAAGAAATGTTAAGAATGCAATCGATGTTATTGCAAGCTGTACTAAATAAGCCATGAACTGTCTAAAAATTTGCTTTTGGAACGCAAACGGCATCCGCCAACATAAAAATGAACTAGAATACTTCCTTAAAAATAAACAAATCGATGTTATGATGGTTTCTGAAACTCATCTGACCTCGAGAAATACGTTTAAAATCAATGGTTATATATTATATGATACCAAGGACCCTCGAGGTAGAGCTTGTGGAGGTTCTGCCATTTTGATAAAAAACCGAGTAAAACACTACTTAATGTGTGATCATCGTGAAGATTATCTCCAAGCAACGACCATTTGCGTTGAGGAATTAAATCGAAACCTAGTTATTTCATCAATATATTCACCACCTAGATTTTCAATATCAGAAAGCCAATATAATAAATACTTCAAAGCATTAGGACCCTGCTTCCTGGCTGCTGGCGATTATAACGCTAAACATACTTTCTGGGGGTCACGACTTATTACGCCTAAGGGTCGTGTTTTGTTTAACACAATTTGTAAAATGGATCTAAATGTGGTCGCGAGCGGTGAACCAACATATTGGCCTACTGATCAGCAAAAAGTTCCAGATGTCATAGATTTTGGAGTGGTTAAAAACATCCCCGCAGAAACGATTTATATTGAGGCTTCCTTAGAATTATCTTCCGACCACACACCTACAATTGTTACTATAATGATTCCAAATAGAATCGTGTCGCCGTCTGGGTACTTATCCAAATCACCCTCACAAATAAATTGGTTAAAATATAAAAAATATCTTAGTGCCCATTGCACAGAAAATATTCCGCTTAGCACACCGGAGAGCGTGGATCTCGCTATTGTTAATTTTGACAGTTATCTCAAACTAGCTGTTCAACATTCCAGCACAACCCTCAAAAAAACCAAAAACAATATCATATATTCTGTAGATGTCGAGCGTCTATTGACTGAAAAAAGGAGAGTTCGAAGAGAGTGGCAATTGCACAGATCCCCCCAACTTAAGACTTTATTAAAAGAGTGCACAAAAAGGCTAAGAAAGTTACTGCAGTCCCAAAAAACTGCATCCTTTGAGAAATATCTTAAGGAACTTGATGCAACTCCACAATCAGACTACTCATTATGGCGTGCAGCTAGAAATCTTAAAAGACTAGTTATCACTAAACCACCATTAAGAAACTTAAACGGAAGTTGGGCAAGAAATGATATAGAAAAAGGAAATCTTTTTGTTAATCATTTGAAAACCGTATTTACCGCTCACACATCTCTCGATATGGCGGTCGAGTTACCACCTGTTGCTGTTAGAGCAGCTGTTCCACTAAGATTTGAGATAAGAGAAATCGAAAAGGCTATTCATGATTTAAACCCGAAGAAAGCCCCTGGTTTTGATAAGATTAGTAACAAAATGCTTTTGGAGCTACCCAGCATAGCAAAGAAAATTATTCTCTTTATTTTTAATGCTATTTTACGCCTTGAATACTACCCTCAGGAATGGAAAGTATCATTAGTTACCATGATACCTAAATCAGGAAAGGATCCTACAAAAGTTGAGTCATATAGACCTATAAGCTTATTGTCTAATATATCAAAGCTGTTTGAGAAGCTGTTAGTGTCAAAATTAACCCCAATTTTAAATATAAATAGATGTATTCCAAACCATCAATTCGACTTTAGAAGAGAACATAGCACAATTGAACAAACCCATCGTATAGTAAACGCCATAAGAAAAACCTTTGAAGAAAAAAAATATTGTTCCGCCCTCTTCATCGATGTTTCTCAAGCTTTTGATAAAGTCTGGCATGAAGGCTTATTACATAAATTGAAGCTAAATTTACCAGTAAACACACACAAGCTGTTAGAAAGCTACTTAGTCGGTCGAAAGTTTATTATTAAAGAAGGTGCTTTTATAAGTTCTCCTCAGCCAATTGACGCTGGAGTCCCTCAGGGAAGCATCATGGGCCCACTGTTATACCTTATATATATATCAGACATGCCAACAAATAACCACACCCTAACTTCAACATTTGCTGATGATACAGCTTTTTTAAGCGTGCACGAAAACTGTCATGAAGCTTCTCGCTACTTGCAGGATCATATATTTGAACTGGAAAAGTGGTTAAAACAATGGAGGATAAAGGTTAATGAGCAAAAATGCGTACATATAACATTCACCTTGCGTCGGGAGTCATGTTCCCCTATTAAAATCAATAATCAATTAGTGCCCCAACAATCGCATGTAAAATATCTCGGAATTCATCTAGATCGGCGTTTAACATGGAAATGCCATATAGAAGCAAAACTAACACAAATGAAACTAAAAGCAATTCAACTTAATTGGCTTATTGGAAGAAACTCTGTTCTTAGTCTCGATTGTAAACTTCTACTTTACAACTCTATATTAAAGCCAATCTGGTGCTACGGTATTCAGCTATGGGGCACTGCCTCGGCCTCAAATATCGAAAAAATTCAAAGGTGCCAAAATAAACTTCTTCGAATAATCACAGCCGCTCCCTGGTATATTAAAAACTCAAATATTCACAAGGATCTCAATGTGCCGTTAGTAAAAACTATTATTACGAACTATGCAGTAAAATATTTAAAAAGACTTGAGTCGCACACAAATCCACTAGCTCGAAATATTTTAAATTACAGCGGCCACTCTAGATTAAGGAGAAGAGATACAGCAGGACTCATCAGACAAGAAGAGCGCTAAACATCTACATATGTGAACAGAAACCGTGAAGAGAAAAATTTTCGTCTAGCATTGGCAGGACAAAAATAAAGTATTAGTATAAGATTTGATTAATTATTGTTAGTTCATATTTAATATATGAAGATTCAATAAATAAATAATGAAAAAAAAAAAAAAAAAGAAAAATAAGAAACATCAATCCATCCATACTCAAATCAATCCAAAGTGGTATCAATAGTAAGGTGAGTACGGATTTTCTTGAATCAAGTACAGAAAGATTGATTTATGTACGGATTTTTCAATCGCGAAATACTCAATTTATCCATATTCAATCCCGAATTCGTACTTAAAATAATCCGAAAATGAGATAGATTTAAGTAAAATTTGATTGAATCAATTTTAATATGCACATGATTCAAGTATTATAAAGTGGATTTAATCCCGAATTCGTACATGAAATAAACCAAAAGTGAAATTAGAAGAAGAATATTATTATGATTGATTTACTTACCCGTTTCACAACTTACAGAGTTCCAATTATAAAACACCCGCATCATGGCCGATATGATTTTTACTTTAAAATTTTAATGTACACATTTAACTAAAAATATAAACTAACTGAGAACTCTTGCTTTAAATTTTACTTTTAAAAGTTTAAAAAGTTAAATTTATTACAATATAAACATGAAAATAAAGTGTTTTTTTCTTGTTCTGATGTTTTTTTTTGTTTCTACACGCAACAAGCATAATAATATCCCAAAAAAAAATGAAGCTTCTAACGAAGCAGGTTTGTAAAGGAGAAACGTAAAAGTTTCGCTTACCATTTCGCTTATGGAAAACATGAACTTTTTACGGCGAGTTCCCACCTTGAAGCTATACATTTTAGGCACAGAATGCGCTTTATTCGGCGCATATAAAGATTGGGGAATGTCGTGGCTCTTAAAATTTTTTATATATATTTTTTTTAACTTATTAAGAATTCATTCACTTACCTTACTACATCTATTGATGTCTTATTGTTTATCGCATAAATGTGTGCTTACTTTTTTAAATGTACCATTTGTGCTTCGTATAATAAGAAAATTGTTTATTGGGATGTGCATAGTTTGGTAATTATCTGTTCTTATGTTTACAAGCAGAAAATTACAGCGAATACAGATTTCAAATTTCAGAACAGTAGCAGCATACATGAATATGCTGGGTGTATTATTTACTATATAAACATTTCTTAAATGAAATCATCTAAATTCACCCATGACAATTAAAAGACATATATTTTTTTGGTTAAGTTAACCAATTGTCTGTTAAGCATATGTACTCGTATATATGTATAACTTTGAAGTTTTGAATAAGATAAAGAAGAAAATACCAATTTGTTGTGTTTTCTAAAAAAAAAAAAAACAAATCCCATGTTAACGTTAAAACAATGTTTTAAGTTTGAAATAAATTAATTTTCTATCCAATTTTTATGTGTTCATTTCTCGTTTATTTATTTCTTAATCAGTATTTTTAATTTAGGTTCTTTTGAGCAATAGTACAAAGCCTAACAAATTTTTAATTCATTAAACACATACAAATGCAAAAACATATTACTGTGTACACTATGTAACAAATTTTAATTTTTGTCATGTTCTTTGATGACCACAATATTTTTTTGATGTGCTATGGCACTCTAACTTCAAAAACAGTAAAAATTTAATATTTTATGAAAATTTTTTTTTTTTATTAATTTTTTATGAATTTCCGGTTTTTCAAAAAGCTGTTCCACTGACTTTATCATAGCTTAGCATCAGAGCTGCCCTTTTTGGTTACTTCTAACCAAAATTGGTTATTTTTTTTTTCTCAATGTGGAGATGTGAATATTTTTTTCATTTTGGTTACTTTTTTTCTAAAATATAAGGAATATGTATTATCAAAGTTGTTTTTGGGAATACTATTATTTATTAAAAAATTTTGTTTGTTGTGCTTTATTCCCTTTTTTTAATAATTGATAAAAAAAAATACTGAAATTTATTGTTGGAGGATAAGCTGTTCCTATGCGCATTTTACTGGTTGCTTAGGCCAGATCATCAGGGAACGTTCTCCTAAATAATTTTAGAAAAGCCAAAGCTATTAGCAAACAAGAATACAGAGGGAATGAGAATTACCTACAAACACTCAAAAAGTCTTTTTTGCAACGATATCAAAGCTTAAACAAAATACCAAACAATAAATCAGTGATGAGTTTATCTTTTCTTACATTCCCGATTTCAGAACATGACTGAAAAAGTACACAGAAGTAGTTTTAGTATTTCTAAAAACTGTAATATAAGTTAAATGTTCTAAATTTTCATTATTTCCATTAGTATATATTAATATATTGAAATACACATAGGCATTTTAATAATTTTTCAAAATAAATTGATGTTTAATATATAATTTTGGAACTTATAAAATTTACTATAAGAAAATGGCGTGAATTTAAGAAATTAAAAATTTGTCTTATTATAACCTGTCGGTATGTATGTATATTTATATAATGTTTTTTAGATAATGATTTGGCAATATTTTTAATTTATAACAAAAAAACCTTTGACTGTCAATAATATACACTCTCCCCATTGAAGTTACGTTCTGAAATACGAATTTATATACGAGTTTATATTCGTCATAATATAAAACAATGGTTCACAAAATATTTTAACTAGAATAATTTTGAAACAGTAATAATAACAATTATAATTTTAAAATACAACTTACAAACAAGTTATACCCATTTAAATAATTAATATTTTAGGTATATCGATGCCTTACTTTCTCAACCTCGTATCTTAAAAAAATACGGTTTGGACTTTTTCATATAAAACGATTGTTTTTTTGTGTTCTATTACTGCAACAACTTATTATTTCAATACTTTGTCTCAATTCTGTAAATATTAATAATAAATTATTGAAATAATAAGTTTTTTCAGTTACCTTTCAGGGTTAATAAAACTACAGGGGGCATACTGATTTATTAGCCATAAAACGCAAACCGTAAGCCGCTGCCCATTTAAATGTTTTCCCAAGATCATGATTTATTTCCTGGGGGCAAATTCTTGCAGTTGTGGTCAAATACTTTTTTGTTTCAAAAGCAATATTTTATTTCTAATTTTCACAGTCGCTACTGAACAAATCGAAATAAGGTTTTTAGAGTTGTAAAGCATTTATTTGAGTTTCCACAACACTGGAAAAATAATTTCGATTTGTTCAGTATCGACCGAAAGAATTGGAAATTTCATTATCTAGTGCATAAATATTAAAAATAAACTTTCTAGTTCATAATCTTAGTTTTAACTATTTTTATTTAAGTCAAAAATTGTTTTTCGATTTTTGAAAATTGAATTTTTTTGCATTTTAGTTACTTTTAAACTATGTTATTCGTTTTTAGTGGAGTATAAAATTGTTCATCAACGGTATTTCGTAGTTTTATGTTCCAGTAATAAAATTATTAATTTTTTGACATTTAGTATTTTTATGAATTTTAAAAAATTAAAAATTGTACAAAGTTTTCGATTTTGCACCAAAAAAAGTTTATAAGTTTTTTTTTATTTCATCGAAAATAAATGGGAAACTTTTAAGAATTCTCGTATAACAATAACGGTCAAATAGCTGAGGCGAATTCTAAGCATTTAAATACCTTTTTAACATAATTAGGGAAAGTGGAGCAGAGTATTCCCTTTAAAACTAAATTTTTGCTCAAATCAGAATGTTTCACATAATTGTGAATAACCACATTTTTGCATCGATTTTCATAAAAATTTTTTTATTTCAAATATATAAAAGTAGAACGATTTGTCTGTTTTCAATTAAAAACCACAAATAAAAATTTTCCAATTTTTTTTATAAGTTTTTAAAAAATATATTAATTGTGATTTATTGAACTGTTGGTTTTTAATTAAAATTTTTGAAATTTTTAAATTAGTGCATAAAATTTAATTTTCATTAAATTATTTTAATGAAATAAAAAGCTAAACAACATGAAATGAATTAAATTTTTTTTTGGATAATTTTTATTCTTGACTAAACAGGGGATTGAACTCGGATCGAATGTACATGTTTCGAGAATAACCACATTCTTAGCGGCAGAATACTTTCCGCCCCTACGACAGCTAGCGCACTATAGTTAAGCATCAACCTTTTATCCATTGGTACTGCTGGATCGTAATTTGCTGTAATTAGTTACTTATTTTCTATTTATTTACTTGTTTACTCCTAACTTCCGTGTTTTGTATTAGAATCCTAAGTATTTATGCTTCTTTATGTTTTTTTTTTTGTCCTTTTGTGTTGACCTTTTTTATACAACTTGAAGGACAAATATAAGCATATAGATCATGGCAGTCTAAATTATTCTTAAAATGTTAAGTATATAAAAAAAAAATATCATAAGCACGACTTAAAGACAATTTTATTTCAAGTTATTAAGCGTACCCTGTGATAAAATAAGGTGAGCCCTACCTAAGCTATGAAAAATTCGTTGGGACAGCCTCTTCAAATCCCCTAAATTTGAGAAAAAAAAAAACAAATTTTAAAGAAAATTATTCCATATAATTTTAAATTTCAACTGTTTTTGTTGTAAGGGGACCATAACACACCAAAAAAATCTAGTCTTATTCCTTTTCATATTTCTTGTTGCACAGTGTTATTTAAGATACATTTAAAAACATACTGGCTTTCAAAAAAATCTTTCTTTTGAATACCAAAGATATAGAACAAGAAAAACTCAAAATCTTTTGTTAAATTCAGAAACATATTTCTCTACGGAATGAGAAATCCAATTTAGTTGGTATTTAATTCAAATACACTTTATTATTTCTATGTACATCAACTTTTTTTTAGACGAAAGGATTTTACAAAACATGTCATTAACATACAATTTGAATTAAAGTTAATCATGTGAAATATTCATTTTGTTTTTGTATTTAAATGTGTTGTTTTTGCCATCGAGCTAAATGTTGTTGCTATTTGTTTGGTTTATTTGATATTTTATGTTTTCAACCAGAACAGGTTGTTAATTAACAAGAAATATTTTTGTCTGGATATGAATAGAAATTCAAGTTTGTTTGTTGATGTTAGTAAAACATTGTTTTTATTAACGACACTATAATTTGCTTGAAGGTGTTTTAAATTCGTGTTTATGTCTGTAACACTTAATACATATACATTCATAATTTTAAAAAATGAAAATATTTTTGATGGAAAAAGTAATATTTAATAAGCAATAAAATCGGATTTCTGGTTTTAAGAAGTATTTAAAAGAAATATACTAATATATAACATTATAAGCAATGTCAGCTCTGGAATTTCAAAAAAAAGATAAAGGTCTCTAGTATTGAAAACTCTTCCTAAACAAAAATTGCCTATTAATGACTTTCCATCATATTTATATGTATGTAAGTGACAAATGAAAGAAAAATGTAAAAGAAATTTTGGGAAACAAAAAAGCGGCTAATGGCTTAATTTATATCTTAATCGCTAAAGGCTAGTTTACACTATCACACATTTCATACGTATTCCATAATACTTTGTGAGATGGAAATCTAATGAGTTTTGTTGTGACTGTCAAAAAATCTAATGTAACATTACAGTTTGTAGTCACACTATCACACATGAACATGCTTTTGTTAAAATGCCACCCTGATCCAATGAAAAGTATTAGCGCTTAGAAAAATTTCAAAAAACGATGAAGTCGTATGGGATGTCAAATTTTTTTCCTAATACATGTCATTTTCATAGCACTTTGCATTCACACTATCACACTTTTACATATTACTTCAGGTTTTGACAGGTATTAATACAAAGTATAATAGTGTAAACTAGCCTTAAGCAAGACCAAAGATTAAGTCGCTACATGGCTAAATTGGCGATGCTGGTTAGAGCAAAAAACTCTTATCAAACATCAATTATAAACAAATCTATCAAACTTTTTATTTAAATTAAACTTATGTTAGGTATAATAAAATTTTAAGTCTTACTATATTTGATTGGAATGAAAAAGATTGTCAGGAGAGGGAATTTTTCGAATACTTAATTAAAATATAGTCCTAATTTTTAAAAAAAAATTTGTGGTTGTTCTAAGTCTGTAATAACCATTTCATCTTTTTTTTAACAATAAATAAATAAAAATAATTTAAGCCAAAACTTTTTTTTTACGATACACAACCAAGTTTCGTATGTTGAGTATTCTTGAGTAGCCAGTTCATGTACAATAGCAACAAATATTCAATTAAGATCTCATAAAGTAATTTAACGTAGATAAAGCCACATCCATCTGTATATCTGTTAGCTGAATACATGACCACTTCTGAACGATCAAATTAATAAATAGGCAAATTGAGATTAAAATCCAGTTTCTTAGCAAATTGAACTTAAAATCCAGCACAACTGGCTAAACATTATATTTTATCAAACATTTCGAACTTTTTTAATATGTTCTGTAATTCTGATAAATAAGTATCATATTAAAAACGGTGGCATGTCATAACGTCCAGTGTCATAGTGTCCATGGACGTTATGACACTTTTGAAAGTGTCGTAGTGTCCATGGACATTATGACACTTTCAAAAGTGTCATAACGTCCATCAAAGAAATGTCGTAGCGTCCACGGACGTTATGTCACTTTGCAAGGTGTCATAATGTCCATAACAAGCAAGAGTGTAAACAAATTTGGGATCATAGACGGCCTTCGGCCGGTCGCAAGGATTTTCTTCTCTATGGTATAACAAATACCGGCTTCGCTAACTAAAGCTTCTCTGCACAGCCGGCCTTCGGCCGGGCGCAAGGATTTTCTCCTCTATGGTATAACAAACACCGGCTTCGCTAAGTAAAGCTTCTAATATCTGCCTTGTTTCCGAACGAAAGCCGACTATGCAGAGAAGCTTTAGTTAGCGAAGGCGGTGTTTGTTATACCATAGAGGAGAAAATCCTTGCGCCCAAAAGTGTTTTCATTATATATTTAATATAAACACCCAGAGAAAAGGCAACAAAACCATTTAAAAAATTTTTTTTACCATATTATGTTTCATTTAACCAAATCATTGTCACCGACAACCATATTATGGTTAAATTAGTTTCTTTAAAAATAGTTTTGTTGGTTGGGACCATAATGAAACATGTTTTTCTCTGCGTGTATGCAGATCATTTTTTTGTATTTAACTTTTTTAGTAATTATGGACCTAATGACACTTTTGAAAGTGTCATAATGTCCATTTGCAAAGTGTCATAGTGTCCATGGACATTATGACACTTTTGAAAGTGTCATAACGTCCATGGACACTATGACACTGGACGTTATGACATGCCACCTTAAAAACAAATTAACCTGCCGCCTTAGGTGGACCCTATCACCTTTAAATTAATTTTATGTTCTTATGCACCACAATAAAAAATTGATGATTAGAAATTATATTAAACAAACTTTTATTATAATATATTCATAGTTCAACTTTAAGCCTCTATAAAGCCACCCTCCCCTAATGACTTTAATATGCCTAAAATGGTTTTCGACGATTTTGTTATAACCAGTTAAAAATTTACTACAGGGGCCATATACAGTCAACTATCGAAATATATACATTCGTTTCGGTTTTATTCGAATTTATATTGTAACTTTGATTACAGAAAATGATTTCATACAGAGCCAGCCCGTGTTCATACAGTGAGTCCCAAATTAGAGTTTTAACTAATGCACACTAACAGACGTACCCAAACAAAAGCGCCACGCGGTTTTAAGTTGTTAAAAATTGTCATGCCCATACAGTTTGTATGAATCATCCTTTAAATCTACAGAAGATTGAGTTGGTACTATTCACCAGCAAGTACAAGGTTGGTAACTCTAGGCTCCCTAGGCTAAACGGCACGGAGCTGATAGTCTCGGATAGTGCCTGTGCTTGATTCCCGATAGTAAACTATCTTGGGAACTCAACGTTCGTTTAAGAGTTGATAGGGCCATTGAGACCATATACGCCTGCAAGAGTTCTGTGGGCAGGAACTGGGCCCTAGGCCCCAGGGGCGTTAAATGGAGCTTTAAGGTGTGGCAAAACCGATCCTCATATATGGGGTAATAGTGTGGTTTTCTCTTGGTCTCGGTAGGAACCAGATAAGGACGACGATATCGGTCATTACGGGTCACTGGGTGACATGGAATCATACGGGGAGAAGGGATCTTGACTATAGTGACTACTGTAGGAGTTGTCATTATGAGGAGGAGGAGGAGACGGTGTTTCACTTTCTCTGCCACTTCCCCGGTGTTGGGGATATTAGGTTTTGGCATTTTGGGAGACCGGAATTGCCATATCTGGCCGATATGTCTAATATGGGACTAAAATTGAGCCCTCTGTTCTGCAGGGAGTCGGGGTGGTTCGAGGCTGCAGTGACTTCTGGGGAATAGTCTGGTGAATACTGGCTGACTCTTGTTGCTGGCTAAAGGTATCACAAAGGGACCGCCATAAGGCCCTAAGTTAGCCGTCCTTGTGTCGACTGCCCATTGAATCTGTCCCTTTATAGCGCGGTATCAATGATTTGTAATAGGAAAATCCGTTTTTGACAGCGCGTTTGATGGTATAGTTGGCCGCTATTATTATAAACATAAGCAATTAAGCTATTTTATGGTCAGTTGGCGGATTTATCACTTACTAAACAAGAGAGTTGACACTAGTGTTCGTGGCACAATTTTGACGCTCTCGTTTAGGCCAAAAAGCTAAGCGTAAGAAAACTCTCTGCTTTCCGCTATTGTGTAGATACGGCAGTAAATCATAAAAAGGCACAACTGAAAATTCAAAAATGTTTAGAAGAGGTTACAATCTGGCTTTCAAAACATGGTTGCAATTTTTTAATCAAATTGTTCCACATAGGTTAAAGAAAAAAAGTTAAAAAAGACGGTGACGCAAACTAAATTTTCGTGGTCGCTTTAGACTGGTGTATGAAAAAATATGCATATTGATAAATTTTTAGTTGTAACTGTTAATGAGTTAGTGTACGATATGTTGAAGGTTTTCACTCTACTAACTTTTTTTATTTTATGACAAACCTGATTTATCAATAATTTTCTATAATAATAATATTTTTTAAGATTTTCTTTCACTGTTTCTCAAAGGGATACACATTTAATTAACAACTTAATCATTAAAAATGGCTATTTTGCTTAAAAATAAGCAGATGTACAATTTTTAAATAAATTTTATTATTTTATCAAAATTATTAAAGAAAATAATTTTTAATTGAAATTACTATAATAACAATAATTATTTAGAATTTTAATTAATTTTTTATTATTATTCACATGTGTAAATAGATAATAATATATAATTTTTTTTTTTAAATAAAAACAATTTTAATGAAACAAAAACATGCAAATATTGGCTGATTGCAAATTATAAACGTGAGTTGTGGCCATTATTTTTTATTAACAAATGGGTAAAACTGATTTGGTCAATCACATTAAACATAAAATTGTTTTTGTTTTTAAGCCGCTTAAAATATTTAAATGCATTGAAATGAAACAAAAAAAAAAAATTGGTTTAATTTTCACAAATATTTAAATTTTTAATAACACAAAAAATATGTTAAGTATTACAGGAATAATTAACATTCATTTACAAAGATAGAAAAACACTAATTTAGTTTGCTAACACCTCTTGCCGGATATCAGTAGCTTATTTTACAAAAAAAAAAAAAAAAAAAATTAAATGAAAAATGAGCAAATAATTATAATTGCTTTTGTGGCATTTTAATGACTTAAATAAACGTCAATTAATATTTTACAACAATAGTTATTTTAGCACCTAGTATGTAGAAATTTATTTATAAAAATATTAGGGGGCTAGGATTTAATAGGGATATAAAAATGTATCTACGAAATTTTGAATTTTGTATCGAATTTTATCGGAATGTGTTTATTAGGAAGGTGCATAAGTACCATTATGATCACCAAAAATATATATATATATATTTCGACGAGATATGTATCCTCTAGCTCCATCTTGTTGGAACAAAAATTCTGAATTGTTCGTTTCCTCGTTCATTAAAAAAAAAATTTTATTGCACGGTATTGAATGCCCTTCACATTAACTGCAACTTGTTCATCGTTTTCAACAAATTTGAGTCCAATGATCTTTCTGAAGTTATTCCGCAACATTGTGTGCATCTACACGCAGAGAAAAAACATGGTTGCGGTAAACATATTCTAAGCGCAACATATTATAATAAGCTTCATGATTGTAGTCAAAACATATTATGATTATTATGAAAATCATATTTTAATCTGAAACAATTATAATTTGATTCAAAATTTGATAACAGTAATCATATTATAATCGTCGATTATCATAGTATCGTTGTTACGGTTTACCATATTAAGGTTTGAAAGTTACTAATATGATTGCATTACATCGTATATCTACATTATTATTACACACTGTAATCTGTGTGTCTTAGTTTCCAATTATTTATAAGCTATTTTATAGAATTTTTTTTCTTTTCCTCTGGTCAATATGGTCAATATTTTTGCACCAATATTTTCGCACTTTTACAATAATAGCAAAAAAAAATTAAATTTTTTATTGCAAATGATATTTTATTTTGCGACACTTAAATTTTTTTTTTTTTGTACAATTTGTCTTTTTTTAAATTTCGTTAAACTTATAATTTTTTTTATTACTAAGGTCTGGTTTTTAAGATGTGGATTCGATTAAGTTTTAACGTTAAACGTACTCTGAAACTTAGATTTTTTCGGCGAAATGTGATTTATTTTTTATTTAATTTAAGACACATTACTGTTTTCTGGGACTAGGGTTTATATAAGGCCCAGGGTAAATTGTGGACCGATATTCATGAAACATTATGATTTCTATATAAAATGAATCGGTGGAAAATGGTATACCATTCCCTGCATTATTTCACCATATATGTTAGATTTTGTAACAAAATGATCAATTTTTTAGGGTGGTGGTTTCACATTTTGATTCAAAGCTCTGATCCTATTGAACCATCCTACTTTGCTGGATTTTATTCCCAAACTGCTTAGGATACCTACAACCAATTTGACATCAAGTTTGTGTTTTCAACAGACTAGCAGAGGGTCAGACGGATAGCTGGCCTCAATCACCACTAGTTGTGGTGAAGGTTAAAAACATTTGTATTATATGCGCCACCCTGTATTAGATTAACGTCAATGAAATTTACTTTCTGTATTAGAATTTTTAATGGACGGGTTTTTTAAATACCAAAAATCGGGATTTCATTATTATAACTAGGCAGTTTTCAATTCCCAAAAAATATAGCATTTATTTATTAGCGAATTTCTGTACAAATTATCTATTTGGAAAAACTGCTTTTGCCATCGTTTTAAGCGTACAATTTCTCCTCGGAAAGGTAATACTAAAAAAAAAAAATAAGTAAGCCGATTTTTTTATTACCTATTAAGAAAACCTTAAAAATAAAAGTTGAGAAAAAGTGTAAACATTTAAATTTGGCCGCCTCGACAATGATTTTTTTGATATGTTGTAGTGGAACTTTTTACCTCATGCACAATATCGCAACATTTTTGTCACGCAGTGTACAAATATTCAAAGGGCGGCAACAAGAGGCGTGAAAAAAAAATTAAGCATATATTTCTGGAATTGTTTTCAACTTATCCCTAATCCTGGGGGATGACTGGTTCAACCTTTTTTCGAACGGCCCCAATGTACAGTCTACCGGAGTGCCGGGATTTTAGCATATATCGTTTTAAGTTTTTAATACAATTATTTGGCCTTTAAAACAACGATATAGAGGAAGGCTGATATTTGATATTTGTCATGCTAATTAAAATTTTTTCTTTGGTCTTTGAAAACTGACACTCCACATTATGTTTGATAAATTTGATAGCATCTTTCATATAAAATTTCTAGTACAATATTCTAAAAAAAAAATATAACAATAAGAAAGTACAAAGCTTGGTAAGCTGCTAATCTTTTTGAGGACTTTTTAAAAGTTGATAGGCCTTACCACAGGGTAGTAAAAAAGCTTACAAGAAAGTACTGTGAGTTTAACAACAAAGTTATGATGATTTTTTTAATGAGCACCAGATTAGTGATTCCTATGATTTAAAATTAAAAACTTTTTAATGTGTGTTTGTGCAAGGCACATTAAAATATATTCATTAAATATTAACAAGTAATTTTAAAAACATCGAGCAAGTCTCAAAATATATTAAATAACAAATATTAATTTTTTGTGTGAATATTTTATCTATGAATAAATTAAAATTTAACTAGAGAAGATTTTTTTTTATTTTATTTGGGTTGTTCACAGAAGGCTGGCTATTAGGTTATATGGTTATTTAATTATATTCACAACAACAAAATACATTAATATACATTTTTTTTAAATACATTTTGTTGATGTTAAGATAATTACATTACCACATAACCTGATAATCCGCCTTTCGTGAACAACCCAAATAATAATTTCCTTTATTTAGTTTAGATTTTTAGAGGATATATACATTTTTTATAAGATTTTACATTAGAATTACAACAATTGTATCGTTTGGACTAGGCCATTATCATGTTTTAAAAATATCACAGATTAGGGATAAAAATAAGGATTACAAATTACAAATCGGGTGATTCATCGTGAGATTTGATTTTTAATGGAAAATAAAACATAGAAATTTTTTTTAAAGTGAACTTAAATTTTTTATTATCTGTTAAAAGAACAATTTGTGGCATTAACTGTTTCGAAATTATATCATGTAATTGTTGGCTATGACTGTGTCCAAGGTGGTCAATTCGGAAAGTCCAATTTCAAACAACTCGTTCGAGCATAGTGTCTGGTAACTCGGGAATAACACGAGTACTGTTGGCTTCCAAATCGTCAATCACGTCAAGACCTCAGACTTTATATATTCTCTAAGAAAATAGTCCAAAGGTGTTATACCACATGATCTAGGTGGACAATTTACCGTAGCAATGCGTATGGCTCGTAGCGCTGTCTTGTTGAAACCAGAGCTTACTGAAACCATGCGCTTAAATTTCAGGAACCACATATTCCGTTACCATGGTGCGATAAAAGTTACCATTGCTGTCACGGTCTAAGCGTACACTCTCAGCTGCAGCTGCTATATTCCTTTCACTACGTGTTGGATGTGGTCTTACCGGTCGAGTATCATCCACTAATGTAAACTGTTATCAGAATTGCGAAAGGTGTTGGCAATAGAGTTTCAGTATGCACACCGTAAGTTCTTCGAATCGCACGAAAAATATTTCTCACAGAACGCTGATTTTCGTAATACAGCTAAACAATTTGGAGACGCTGTTGTGGTGTGAATCTTTAATGGTGACTTGCCAAACGATACTGAACAAAATTGACAAAGCAGTTTGATATGAGTCTTTTTTTTTTTTTTTTTTTTTTTATTTATTTAATTTTTATTAAAATTCATTGAAATTTACATACATTTTAGGTGTCTCAGCGCCGCTAGGGCTTTAAAGAGACAAGTTGGCAAAGTTAACAATTAAAAAAAATAAAATAATAAAAACTATTTAATACATATAATCATAAGAAAAAGAATTTTTTTCTTTTTTTTTCTAGATTAAAAGCATTTCAATATTTTGTAATAAATATTCTTTTAATTTGTTTTTGAAAGAAGAAATTGTGCAACAATCTTTTATATGTTGAGGCAAGTTATTATATTCCAGGCTACCTGCATATTCAATTTTTTGCTTCGTGATTTCTAAGCGACATCTCACAGCGCGAAGGTTATGGCTATTTCTAGTGTTGAAAACAGTTTGGTTTCTTGAAAAGCATATTGTGTGATGACCAATTCCATGTAGTGCGTTATAAACATAAATTAATGTTTTCATTTTATATAATCCATATATTGGTAAAATATTTTTCACAACATCAGTATATAAAGAGAGTGTAGGGTACAAGAGAGGGAGATTATAAATAAGTTTAAGAGCTTTGCTTTGAATAACTTGTAAAGACTTTAGGTCTGCATTTTTCCGAAATCCATATATGTGAGTTAAGTAATTGAGGTGACTCTGTATAAGTGATTGAAAAATTATAAGTTTTGTTGTTGTGTCTAAATTATATCTTAATTTATACAATACTCCAAGTGCTGGTGATATTTTAGATCTTATTTGTTCAATATGATGATGCCACGATAAATTGCTTTGCATTTTTAACCCTAAGTAAGTAATAGTATCTACTTCTAAAATTTCGTTACCATCCATACAAATGCTTATATTACTGCTTAAATTTGGCCTAGGCATAAATCGAATAAATTTTGTTTTAGTTGGATTCAGCATTAATTTATTTATTCGTGCAAATTCCGATATTAAAGCTGCATCACGTTCGACATAAGTTTTTAGAACTAAATTTTCTTTGTAGGGGTACAATACACAAATGTCATCTGCGTACATGAACATTCTCCCATTTAATTCCAAATTATTAATATCGTTTAAATATATGGCAAATAGTAGAGGTCCCAAAACACTGCCTTGTGGAACACCATACTTTATGTTTTGCAGCGAACTCTTACTTGCATTTATCTGTACAAACTGTTTTCTATTTGTCAGATAGCTTCTTATAAGTTCAAGATTTCTTCCTCGAAATCCATAAAATTGTAGTTTATTAAGCAAAATGGAGTGATCTATAAGATCAAATGCTTTAGTGAAATCATAAAACACTCCTCCTACTGCAGTAAAGCCGTTGTCCAAACTGTTGCATATAAAATTGACCACATTTAATGCTGCTTCATCCGTCCCACATCCTTTTCTAAAGCCATATTGATTAGGAAACATTAATGATTCATTTTCAATAAACGTTGAAAGTTGTTTATACAATATCTTTTCAAAAATTTTGTCTATTGTGGATAAAACTGCTATGGGTCTAAATTTGTCAACAGTATTACTTATTTTTTCTTTTGGAATAGGTATAATTTTATGTACCTTTAATGCATCTGGATATACTGAATAGTCGATTATAGCATTAAAAATTTTCAATAAGAGAGGAATAATTACATCTTTGCACTCAAAAATACATTTCGCAGTAATTGTATCTTTTCCAGGGCTTTTGTTCATTTCTAAATGTAACACTAAATTTTCGATTTCACTATAATTTGTGTGTTGAATTTGTATTTCATTTCGAATGTATTTTACAGTTCTAATCGAATTGAAATTATCAACAGCAGTGCTTTCAATTTTACGTTTTAAAGTTTCAACAGAGTTTATAAAATAATGGTTGAATATTTCAGCCTTATCTTCATCAGTTATATCATTACCAATATTATAAAGTGTTTTGCTATTTCTTCCAAGGGTTTTATTCAAAAACTGCCAGCAATTTTTTGGCTCTTGTTTGATTTTGCATAAATTTTCATAATAATATTCCTTCATCGATTGTTTACAGGCAATTTTTATTACTTTGCTAATTCTTTTAAGATTATATTTAATATCCACATTGTTTGGCATTTTCTTTCTTAATTTTAAAAGTTTCTTTTTATATAATAGTAATTTATGTATATTTTTGTTCATCCAAGGCGCTATATCATCTTTTACATCTTTTATTGTTTTGTAGGTAACTGTTGAACAAGACACAGCATTTGTGATGGAACCAATTACTTTAAATGTGTCATCATTAGGATTTCCAGTTAGGTTAAAAATTTCCGAATCATTACTGAGCTTCTCACTTACAAGTTCATAGTTGCAGCTCGATCTCTCTGTTTCATAAAATTGACGAGTTATAACTGGTTGCTTTATTCTACAGCCTATTATGTTATGGTCCGAAATACAGCACTCAATAGAATCAATTTGAAGTATATGTTCAATGTTGCTAAATATATTGTCAATGGAAGTTCCGCTAATAGGTCTAGATACCAAATTATGACAGTTACGGCAATCATAACAATTAAGTAAATCACACGTGATCTGCTAGAAAGCATAAAAATTCTTCACGATGAATCAACCTTTATTTATTGGCCAACAAATGGCGGCGTAATGAACACTACAGCATAAGGGACGATATTTAAAGGCGCGGCAATTATGTTTAAATCGTAAATAGAACTTCATTCAGCTATCTCACCCACGTACTTAGTTTTATGGCTTTACCAAAAGATATAACAATGCCATAGGATTTTGGCCGAAATCTCACCTTGTGCATTGATTCAAATTTAATTTTTGGTATTTTTTTTTTTTTTGTTATAATTGTATTTATTTATTTAATAGAAACAAATTTTTTGGCTTTTTAATAACGTTATTTAGGCCACTTTTTACTTTCCACAAAAATAATCTAATTTTTTTTTTATTTTATAGCAAAAATCTACCCAAAATCACTCAGGAGTAGAGCTCTTTAATTCATTAGAGATTTTTTGGAATAAATAAAATTCTTGCTTAGAATACAACAAAAAAAAAAAAAAAGAAAAAAACATTCGAAATACACAACGGATTACTTTGGCATTTTAAAAATTTAAAATTGCTTTGCTTAACAAAACAAAGAAGGGAACAAATAATTTTGTAATGTGCAGATACATACATATGTATGAGTGAGTTGCTGAATAAATTTTGCTGTGTTTGGCCATGTATAACTTTTTCAGATGTTTTAATGTGCAAGAAACTCTATTTTACACAAAAACTACATGTCTATTGTTGAATGCTGAAAATGAAAAAAATGCCTGAGAAATGAGTTAGCACTAAAACTTATTGTGACATTTTAAATCTCCTTATGGATTAACATAGTAAACAAAAGTCATTTTAGCATATAGAATATGCAACACTTAAATCTTATAAAATGCACTCTAAGCCTGTGTTTCTTTGATATGGTCACCCAGAGAAAAAATAAGATTGATATGGTCACGGGTATTTCATTAAGAATATTAAACAAGTAAGAGAGCTATATTCGGCTATGCCGAACCTTATGTACCATTCACCATGGGGCGATAAGAACAGAAAGTTTTATAAATGACCATTAACGCATATTGCATAGATTGCGCTTATTCGTTGAATACGCATTTCTCTGTTTAAGCGTTTATTTATGTATGTATTGAGTCGGCATCAATTAGCCCCCCAAGAATTAACTCCCAAAAAAAAAAAAATCCGGCCGAGCGCAAGGATTTGCTCCCCTATGGTATAACGAATACCGCCATCGCTTACAAAAGCTTATCTGCGCATGTGACCACCGATCGGGGATAAGGCTGATTTGAGGAGCTTAAGTTAGCGAAGCCGATATTTGTTACACCATAAAGGATAATATCCTTACGCCCGGCCGAATGGCGGCTACACAGACAAGCTTCAGTTAGCGAAGCCAGTATTTGTTATACCATAGAGGAAATTAACTTTCATTAAGAATAATGAAAAAATACGAGTGCTATATTCTGCTATGCCGAATTTTATGTACCATTCACCACATGGTCCAATTTAATGCAATCATGGACTATTTCAATGTTAAAAAAAGAGTTTGTAGTTAAACGACATATATTCGACATATATTATTAAAAACTAGTCCTCTGGCGTATCCCATGGGTTGCTTTAAAACTAATCCACTGGGAAACTACTCCGTTGTAATGCAAAGCTGAGTTATATGGTTCAGCCCTACGACATGGTAATGTTAAAGTGACCATGTTTTTCAATACATTTGGGTTACTTTTGGACTAGTCCTAGTCCCTTTTGGGATTTTACTTGCATGTATTAACTAGTCGTATTATTTACACGGTAAGAATAGAAATTTATATAAACGCATGTTGCATAGAGAGCGGTTGTTGGTTTAATACGCATTTCTCTGTTTAAGCGTTAATTCATGTATGTATTTGTTATGTAAAAAAATTCAACACATTAAAATAAAATCCAAGAGTTTAAATATTTCAGGAGTGGGCTTTATGCGGGATCTTTGGTAAACCACAAAAGTAGACAGCTTGATTTCTAGTCATATAGAACTGCAACATAGCAAAATTTATTACACTAGCATTATTCGTTAGTCCCAAATCTTTTCAGCTCAAAGATTTGGGACTCAATTCTGACAATTCCACGTGAATGTATCCCCAAAAATAAAAACTTCTGCATCATTAGTTTTGTCATGTTGGCTGCAGCAATTTCATGGCCATACGAATTTTTTTTTTCAAGGTGGATTTTATCACTTTTTCTATATTTTAACACGGTTATATCTCGGCATATCTCTTTTCTATCTGAAGCAAAGTTGTAGATATTGAATAGGGGACAAAAGGCGAAACATACCTACCCGAAAAAAGTGCATCCAGTGCCTTAAAAATCGAAAAACGCCCATTTTCACCTTTTATTTTTTAATTGAGTCCCAAAATAAAGTGTTGTGCTGTGTAATATATTTAATAATTAGATCGATCTCAAACAAATTACTATTTGCCCGTTTTATTTTACCACTTTTTTATATATAATTTTGAATCGTTATTTTTTGTGTTTGTTATGTTATAATGTTAATTTTGTTCTTTGACTTTTGTTACATATTGTTTTGTTTGCTTGAAGTTCTTTATTAAAGTTTAAGATTGCCCAATATTACAATTATAAATATACTTTAACGGTACAATAAAAGTAAGGAAAACGTATGCCAAAATAAACGGCTTATTCGATATTCGAAAAACGGACATTTTATAATAACCGTCTTAAGCAACTAGATAAACAGGTTAAAACCAGTCGAATAAAAACCGTTCGAGATCCCTAGTGTCCATACACGAAAAATTCTCCTTGTTGATCGTATGGTTAAAATAATCATGATTTTAAAATGTTAGAAAAATGTGAAAAATTCGTTGTGTATAGGACACAATCATCTTATTTTCTAAAATAATTTCACATATGTATAAGCTCTTCTAAAAAAACTTGTACTTCTCAATAAAGGGATAAGCCCAATTTAAATAATCAGACAAGCATTCTACAGTTAAAAATTTCAAGTGCTCTTTTAGTGTTTCTGGCGAAAACAAGAAATAAATATTCTTATTCCAAAAAAAAAAAAGAAAAATTTTGCCTTATTGCAAAAGTAAAATGTTTATTTGATAAATAAATCTAGAAGAAATAGCAAATATTGTAAATAATATATACATATATATGTATGTATTCTTTATTTTTTCTTTTTTGTTGTTGGCAATTACAATATTTATGAATTTTTATTTTACAACTTGACAGTTGGCCCTTCTTTGTAAGAAATTTATTACAATTATTTTTCTTTGTTATTGTTTTTATGTGTATTACGATAATATTGAAGTTCTTTTGACCTGAATTATTTATGAAGAGCAACAGCCAACATAATTTTTTGTTTTGGTTTTGTTTCAGATATCAGGACGTCCATCTGAATGTCCGTCCGACAACTAATGTCGACAAAATGTCTACTTGAAACTACCAGTCAAAACAGATAGACATTATTTTTATTACTTATTTTTCTGTCTTTTGTGTTCTTTTCTTTAAAATATTTGTCTTAGATATTTGAACTCTTTGTAATATTTTCTTTTCTATTTAAATTTAAGAATCCTTAGATTTTGTTTGATGTTAAAACTTTGTCTTTTTTAAAGAATAAAATATATTTTTTACAGAGAACTAGATAAGTTAATTATTTTTTTTTTTAATTTGAAAAATAATGTAGTTGACCACAACATCTCTAACAACATAGAACGGGCTTAAATCAATGCTTAAGTTGCAATGAATGACAGCATTTACACTGTTTTTAAATTAAAAAATAATTTATTAACGGTCTACAAGTCGATTTTAATCGTAAACGCGATTACTTGCATCTGTTTCTCATTACAGTAATTACACTTAAAATCATGTGAATACGACTTAAATGCCAAACATATATAATACTATATTACAAGTACAATTTAAATCCAAAATAAATAAAAAAAATTGTTTTATAGGATTTTCCAACAAGAACTTTGTTTATTGGAAGATAAGTCCTTACTTAAAGATGAGCCCAGAACTAATCCCAATTAAATTGAGCTTTTCGGGCGAAGCAGGTATATAAGGGAGTACACTTAAAGTTTCGCTTACCATATCGCTTACGGAAAACATGAATTTTATATGGTGAGTTCCCACTCTGAAGCAATACGTTTTTGACATAGAAATCGCCTTATTCAGCGCAAACAAAAATTGGTGAATGTAACGAGCAGCTTTACACACTAAATTTTTTGTTACCGTTTTGTTAACTTGCCGTGTGGATTTCCCAAGACCGCGTCTTCAATTCTGCCTTTATTTCCCCAAACGGATTTGCATTCACCATATTAACTGCTTCGACTTCTCTTCCCTCGATAGTGAGTATATTGGCCCTTTCGTTTCCGATTATCCCCGAGTAGCCCGGCACCGATATGAAAATTCAGTAATGGCCTTCCTACTGTCTTAAACCCGCCCCATATCGATTCAATCCATCTCACACATTCCGTAATAGCACGGACTTCTACCTGGAAGCTTGTGTTGTTATCCGGAAAGCGGATCTCGGTTTCCGGGTTCTCAACATATCCCCACCTATCACCTATCCCCACAGGCGTTCACCCCAAAGTTACACTCGACCAGTCTCGCAGTTTCCGACAATTTCCATCTCTGGTATTCGGTCGGGCATGTCCGGTGAACGTTTATTTCCAATCAATTTATCTAATATACACTGATGACGTACCCTGTAGTCACCTATATATAATTCGCCGAGAGATAAAAGACGTTCAGCCGCGATTGCCGCCTCGTGTCTAACTTGTGTTTCGATCGGGGGTATATCCAACAGTGTCTCCAGAGCCTTGGTTGATGTAGCGCACATCGCTCACTTATTCCCAAGCAACATGTACGCTGGACCCCTGTAGTGGTCTTATATTACACGCTTTGTCCAACGAGGTATACCAGATTACAAAAGCGTAAGTTAGAGTTGGTCTAATCACGCTTCTGTAAAGCCAGTATGCAACAGTTGGACTAAGACCCCATTTCGGGCATATGGCCCTGCTTCATAGTGCCCAATAGCAGCTCGCTTTGTTGGTTCTTTCCTCTATGTGGTATTTCTTAACCTCGTCGGTCACTGGTATCGTCCTTGCGAGGTTCAGTATTGTTTTCTTATAGTCCTAAAACTAGGCATAAGCTCTTGGCTTATTCTTTTTTTTCAAATTTTATGTCTCAAACTTAAAAACTTTAATATGTTAGATACGCCTCTTCTAAACTAATGTAACGATATGTATGTATATGTATGTATGTATGTACTTATATCGAAACACACAAGCCGACAGACGGATGGAAAATAAAATCTGGTCGTGGAAAATAATTTTGAAAATATTGATAATGCTAAAATGTAGTTCTGGAGAAATTTTTAGATGTTATAAATACAATACCATGATTGTACGATATAATTTCGTTTTGATGTTGTAACTCGAATTTCACGTACCCAGATGATTTTTCCAATAAAATATGCGAAGGTGCAACTGTATCCTTACAGCCTCTTAAGGGTTTTTAATTAATCGAGTCCTATTTTTAGGGGAAATGCCCACGATATTTTTTAAAAATTTCAAGAAAAGAACTGTGTATTATAAGTGTGAAGATTTCAGAGAATTCAAGGCATCCGATTATTAAAGAAACAAAGTTGAAACATATCAAAAATAAAAAATTTACATTTTTACCCTTTCCGTCCGACGTACAGTGTATCGACTAGTACAAGCTAGCGGGACAAAATTATTTATTCACTTATTTCAATTGCTAAAGTATGTATATTCCAGGCATCTTCAGCTTTTTTAAGAAGAAAAAAATTATAAAATGTGTACTGTAATCGTTAATCGCTTTTAACCCATTTTTCAATAAATGATGTTTTTGTATTTTTCACATTAATAATCTGATTCTACCTAAATTTGGCATAAATATATATCTTACAAATATCAATCTACATACAATTTTACAACGATCGCTCTATTTTTGTACGTGTTTAGCGTTTTTAAGAAGAAGGATATAAGGCAGGACATTGTGCCCTTAGTCCGATTTATATGTAAATTTATACACACGTTGCTAGTTGCATGTATACCAAATTGTATTATGATCGGACAATTGTTGTAGATTTTCTAGCGTTTTTAAGAAGGCAGAACCTTGAGTCCTTAGTCCATTGCTAGTTGTGTGTATATCAAATTTTTTATGTTCGGACGATTTTTGTAGGTTTTATAGCGTTTTTAAAAAGGATGTATGGCAGGATCTTGAGTCCTAATTTCGATTTAAATGAAAATTTACACACACGCTGCTAGTTGGCGGTATATCAGCATGACCACTTTTTGTAACTTAATGGGCATTATTGAAGCTAAAATTACATATGTTATTTTCAGGACACATGGGAGGTAGGCGTATCCTTGGACCGTTATCTCCAAAAATTCGTATTTTTCTTAACTAAGAAGTTTCATGCGAGCGTACCAAATTTCAATATCTGATACTCCCTCTATTTTTTCTCCCTTCGTTATATGGGGACAAAGCAGTGTGCGACTCGTTCTAGAAAAAATAGAATAATTTTACTTTCGGGTGAAAAATATATGTGAATCTGTGCTTAAACGTTTTTTTTATAAAAAATATAAGTCATAATAGGGTACATACCTTCCACAAAATATTCCATAACAAAAAACTCGTTTCACTTTACTACAAATTTTAAAATATGTTATTACAAGTGTGCATGAAATGCAACTGATTTGCAAATGAAAATGACCTCCCTTATAAGGATTACTTTGACCCCAGCTAAGATACCTTTATGACGTAATAAGCAAAGTAATTCTTGGAATTTGTTACCTGAGAGGGGTTGCTTATAAGTAATTATCAGTGGCTCCTGGAAATTACGTCATGAGTTTTGGCCCGCTTGCATGTTTTAGCCGAATGACTCTGCGACGAGGGTAAATGTCGAATGTACTATTATACTGTAGAATATAAAAAAAAAATACACCGCATTGGCTTAAAGTATTGGCTTTTCTAAGAAAAATAGGTAACAGTATATACATTAGGGTGGGTCAATTTATTTTTGTAAATAGACGTATAGCAAAAACGTAATCTACAACAAATTCTAAGAAAACTTGACTAAGAAACTATGGGTCTAAAATCAAAACCTAGCTCCCGCCGATAGAAATAAAATAGTTTATCTATACATTTGAGCATCTTGCTTACTTCTTCCATAGTCCTCTTTTTCTCATCAACCACTTTTAAAACTCGTTCCCTCATCTTGGAAATTTGGGAAAATCGTTTAAATTTGACAACAGTGTTTTGACATTAAAGCTGCTATCTCAAAAAGTACTTAAGATGCAGATCTCATTTAGGTTTCAAATAATAGGATAATAGAGCAAAATACTGTTTTATGCAAAAAATACCACATTTTTCAAAAATTCTGGGCCTAAGTCTGCTTCATCTTTCCAAGCCTTATTTTAGACACATTTATTTAGAAAATTTACCTAAAAACTAAAGTTTGTACTGTTACTGAACTATCAGAAAAAACACAATTTTTTTTTAATTAATATTTTATTTTGTAATTCAAACAACAGCACATAAGTCTTTCTTACAAGCCATTCTGTGTGTTTGGTTCTGATTAGTCAGAAGACTTGAGCCGGAAGACTCAACTGACATTGCTAATGTTTCCATAATTTAATTTGAAAATTTTTTTTAAAAAAGAAATTAACACACGCTTGCTTTTTGGAAGTTAACTATCAAGTGCATAAATCAATCAAATGTTTAACACCACGTTTTTTATAAAACTGATTAATGGTAAATTTCTCCAATGACTAGAACTATTATTAAAATTGAATTATAATTACTCTTTGCTTATAACTTTCATAGCAAATTACTAAATTATACAGTTTAAAAGAAAACAGTGGAGCCTAACAAAATCATTCTCTTTTTAAAGATTCGTAATTCGTATAAAAATTAAAACATAATATCGTTGCAAGACCAATGTGCCATATTTCTTGAGCAATGCTTAGTGGGAACATAATAATTTATTTGTAATCAAATAAGGTTTAAGAAAAAATGTAATAAATAGGTACAAAAAGAGCATCTATATTTGTGTTTTGTAGTGATATACCAGAAGTTGCCAGTTTTTTTATTTTTCATAATCAAACCTCTCGGCGGGAGCTAGGTTTTCATTTTAGATCCACACATTCTGTGGGTAATTTTCTTAGAATTTGATATAGTTTTCGATTTTGCTATACGCCTGACACGTTTTTTCTCACCAGAACAAATTGACCCACCCTAATATACATGTAATACTTTCTAATGTTACCTACAATCACTCGAAGTGTTGCATGTTGTGCAACTTCAATAGAACAAAATTAGATGCTTTTATTTACAACTATTACACTTGTATCATTAATGTATTTATTAGTGTTTTTAAAAGTTATTTGGGCAGTTTATGCACCGTATTACGGCTTGGAAACAAATATTAACATCACTATTGGCTTGGAAAATATTAAAACAATAATAATATACATAGATTTTTTCATTTTTATATGTGAAAGTTTTTATATTTTGTTTTTAAACAATATTTTCACAAATTATGAGCGGTATGAGTTATGACAAACAAAATAAAACATTGGTTGTACAAACAAAGTAGTAAGTACAAGAGTTGTAAAATAGGGCAGTATGAACACCATAAGTAAAAGTGAGGGTAAAATATGCAACATATTTTGCATTTCTTCATCAACATATTTACAAAAGAACTTGAAAATGTTTCCCACAGTTTTATTTTTTGTACAAAAGAACACTAAACTGTAGATCCTGCAGCATTTATGCAACATATTTCTCAAAAAATAAATCGCCACATTAAAAAAATAATACTCGAATGCATTTTTTATGAATTAATGAATGACTTTTCAGAAATGAATATAATTTCATAATTGTCATATAATTTGTAAATTATGTGACTTAAGTCGCCATCTAACTAAAATATTTATCGTTATGTTTTTGAATCAGACTAAAATTTGAGTTGTAAATAACATCAAGTTGACAGCTTGTCATTCTCGCATCTGTTGTTATGCGTTAAAAATGTATTTATTTTAAGATATCAAGAAATTAAAAAAATCTTTTCTCAGTATATTTTATTTGTGTTGATTTAAGGTATTGTGAAGTAGACTATTCTAGAGTACAAATGTTCTATTGAAGAGTAGCATAATGTTTTGCAAATAAATTAAAAAAAAATTCGACATATGAAATAATCTTTAAATCTTAAACAATTAGATTTTCATTTAAATTACATATTTTTCCATTAGTATATAACATAAACCTTTAAAACTTTAACAAACAATTGGATTTATATCTTTTTATTTTCCTTTAATTACTCTTAAAATAATGGACTATTATCCTTTTATCGATTTGTATGTTTCAATTCTTTGTCTTTGCCGTTTTACTTTTTTGCTGTCAGTTCAAAGCTCAGTGACCCCTTTTTCTTTCTTATCGTACAATTTCCTTTTTGAAATTTTTAATTTATTATATAAACTTAACTTTTACTGTTTTATCCCTTTTTTCTATTTGTTATAATGCCATTGTTACTTAACAAAAATATATATATTTATTTAATTAATTTGATTTTATTTCTAAATTCCACTTAAGTATTATATTCTAAACTCTTACAAAATGGATGAAGGAAAAAGTTTTCGCTTTTTTTTTATCAAGTGCCACACTTCAAATACTTCACTTAACCTAGCTAAACTTAGTGGTGACTTTAACAAAAAAAAAACATTAAAAAATAACGAAAGAAAGAAAAAATGTTTTAAAATTTTTGTTAGCTATTGTTTTTAAAAGACCCAGTGGCAATTTTAAAAATGAATTGATGCTAACTCATTTGAATCGCAAGGTACAGAAAGGGAACTACTAACATTTTTTTTTTACCAAAATGAGTTAATAATGTATTCATATAGAGTCGAATACGCTCTATTTAGTGGATGCACTAAGAAAATGATGTGAAAATTATTTGTTTAAATATTTATAATTTTAACAATTTACAAATTTCTATTAAGGGCAAAAAAGATAATATTCAGAGGTAGACACCTTTCTGCACTTAATCGCATATTTTTGGAGTTTCATATGTATACTAGAGCGACTCAAGTTGTATGGAAGCGATATTCGAGCAAGGTGTACCCCCTCAAAATGAACCTTGCACTTTTTTAAGATGACATTTAAAATATTTCGGCTCCAGCTTTGACCTCTAGTGAGCTGGACAATTTTGAAAAAGGGTATATTTTTGCATGTTTTGTTATTTTAAGAATCTGTTTCCTTACCAAAAAATACAATATGGGTATCATAAGAAAGGGGTTTTAAGGCACATGCAACTATATACACAATTTGTCCAAAGACGATCATCCATGTCCTTTTTTATGGATGTTTTGTAAAAAAGAACGGGTTTTGAATTTTTTGTTCGGGTTTGTTTGTAATAAAAATTCCAAATTAACATATTTTAATCTTTAGTCGATTTAATTAAATACGGGTCTCAGCTTTTTTTAAATTCGTGGTAGTTTGCGTTTTGACAAAAATGCAATGGGGTGGTAACCCTTCATTTTAAATAGGGCAATATGGGAATCAAATTTTTTCTTTTCCCAAGTACATCATCTTTGTATATAAATAATTTAGAAAGGCATTTTAATCACGACACAATGAACGATTATTTAAATTTTTTTTTAGCTTAAGCCCTACGATATTGGAAACTGATAAACTTAAATTTACCATTTGGTTTTTATGCATGAAATTTTTCATGCAGCATACTTTGATTTTATATTTTTGGCAAAATCTAAATTATTTACAAACAAAGATGATGTAATTGCAAAAAAAAAATGTGATTCCCTTATTGCCCTATTTTACTTTTTTGTCAAAACGCGAACTAGCACGAATTTAAAAAAAGCTGACATCCGTATTTGATTAAATCGACTAAAGATTAAAATATGTTGACTTGGCATTTTTATTACCAACAACACCGAACGAAAAATTCAAAAACCGTACTTTTTTACAGAATATCCTTAAAGAGGACTAGGATGATCGTCCTTGGTCAAATTGTATATACAGTTGAACGCATCTTAAAAAAACTTTCTTATGATACCCATATTGTATATGTTGGTAAGGAAACAGATTCTCAAATTAACAAAACATGCAAAAATAGACCCTTTTTCAAAATGGTCCAGCTCACGAGAGGTCAAAGTTGGAGCCGATATATTTAAAATGTCATCTTAAAAAAGTCCAAGGTTCATTTTTAGGAGGGTACATCGAGCATTTTTTGGTGAGTCGCTCTAATGTATACTATTCAGTGCAGTTGTATCATCGTCTTTATTTGAGTATTGCTTAGGAACCAGTATAAAAAGTGTCATTTTGGACCACTTCAAAGTAAATTCTGGTGTCCCCTCTACGAGCTTAGAACATAAAACTTGCATTAATTATTATTCATATGTACATAGTTAAATTCTTTTAATTGATTATCTCAAAATGAATTTTTTGAAGTACATAGTTCCCTTTCTGCACTTAGCGATTCATTTATTTATGCATATCAATGATCATCACGCCATGCCATGGTGGGCCGAGTACTTTTCGTTTTTTTTACAAACACAACACAGCAACTTAAACTCGGCTACAAGTCTTTATTTACAAAAACTAGAATTATTTTTAGTTGTTTTTTTAAATCTCCCATTCTGCACTGGTTCAAAGTGTTTATATGTTAAACAGATATTCCAAATAACATTGCGTATGATTAATATATAATTTTTATACAAATAATATGTATTGCATAACAATAGGGTGATCTGGAATTTAAAAAAAAAAAAAAAAAAATAAATAAAAATTTAGCAAAGGTACAATAAGCAATAAAGAAAATTCAAATCAGTTAGATTTTTGATTTAAAAAAAAGAAAAAAAAGAGTTTTTAATTAATTATCGCAATGCCTTGTTTAAGTGCAAAATAAAATCTTAGTAATATTTCCTACAGACATTGCAAATATTTTTTTTTTGGACTCCATCTTAAGTAGGTGCTCAATATTGTACCATCCTTACACTGGTATTCGTTATAGCAGGAGATTGTTTTCTTTTTTCTCACAGATTTCCATTCAATTTTTATTTCTTATAACTTTAAGCAGCTTTCGAATGCACGTGTGTATGATTGTGTGTTTGTTTGTGTATACATTTCTTACGCATAAAACCCTACCAAGAACTTATATACTAACTTCGGTTTCCTTTAACACAATTCAATATAGTTACTTACACAAACATTTGCACACACATATATATATATATATGTACATTCAAACACTCTAACAATAACAATAAAGTTTAAATTAAATGAAAAGTTTTTCAATTACATTTCAAGAAACAGTAGAAAAGAATTGAACACACACCAGAAAGAAGGAAGAAAAAGCAAAATATGGCAGCAAAAGAACTAAAAAATACATTCTAAAGTACTAGAAACAATAAGTATGAGACGGATTCCAGAAAACGAAGAAAATTTACAACAAGTGCAAATGAAGAAATACATAAGAAGGACTTTAAAGTAAAAACACTTCATGTTTTATTCTGCAAGTGTGAAAACAAAAGCAACAAATGAAAAATCTTTTGTTTTTTAACGTTCTTTTGTATTTCTCGCCTTATATAACTCATAAAAAGTTTATTAGTTATAGCATTTAGTATACGAATATTTGTATAAATGTATATGTACGAGTTTTAGCCAAAATTTCTTTTTCGAACATAGACCAGTATTTTACTTGCACGCCATTATAAAATATTTTTAAATTTTTGTAAAAAACAAAAATAATGTTTTAACATTTTAAATGGATTTCCAAAGGCTGTAGTTTTCAACTTATTAATTTTAAACTAATAAGACAGGGTGACACAAAAGAAACTAAAGGCTATTATAAAAGAAAGTCTTGAATATTAAGTTTAAAATGTTTGGATATTTGGGAACATTAAACCTTTTTTATTATCGTTCTACGATGGGAACATAATTCAGTCGCATTTTGTTGCGTTGTAAGAACATAAGACGGAAAACGTTTTTCTTTAAAAACATTATTAAAAATTTAAGTATTTTTTTTATAAATTATTTACCCTCTAAGACTTGTTGAGAAGAGGGTAGTATGCCAATGGTGATTTCTTTAATACTCCACTCTAAAAATATATGCTAAAATGTGGAAAGTTATCGTTTTCTTTTCTTAACATATTCCAAAAATAAATGGTAAATATGTTTCATATATTACACCCAGTTATACTTAAGGGTGAGCCAATACCCTTTCTTCACATCTGCGTTAAGTGCTTAATTCTTGTGTGTTGCGTACAATTGGTATTATATAGTAAAAGTCTAATTAACTTTAAGAAATGTTAAGGTTGTTTTTGTATTTAAATTGGACATTTTTATTTATTTTAGAGAAACATGGGAAAAAATTGTTTGCTATAAATGATTTTTATTATTCAAAATCAGTGTTCTTAGCACTTATTGGCAAACACACAAATTGCATGTTTAAAGTCGTTTCAACCGTGGAGAAAATCGCTGACACCATTATATTATATATATGTACATTAGCGATGAGTGTAAGATCAAGATTTTTTTTCTATTAAAATACAGAAATATATACGTACATATGAGAAAAAAAAAAATATTAATCATTTATAAGCCATATTTGTATACCCTCCACCACCACTAGTGGTGAATGAGAGTATACTTAGTTTGTCATTCCGTGTAAATCTTGTTTGTTATACATCTAAGAGCCCATATATATTCTGGCTCCTTGAGTGATTCTAAGTCGATTTAGCCATGTCCGTCCGTCCGTATGTTGAAAACACGCTCACTTTCAAAAAAATATTGGGATTGAAATCCAGCAACATCGGCTTAGTAGGATCAAAACTGAATTAGAATGTGGAAGCACCACCCTAAAAAAATTGATAATTTTTATACAAAAACTAACATAAATGGTGGAATAATGCACGTAATGATATACAATTTTGGACGAATTTGCTTTATACGACTGCAAATAATACTGTTAAGTTTCGTGAATATCGGTCCGTAATTGACTATAGGCCCCACATTAAGCCTACTCCCGGAAAACAGTTTAGTGCGCCTTAAACCGTAATAAATAATGCTATCGTAATTCAATTCGGTACGGTACAGTTTTGTAGGCCTAGAAATCACACTGCCAAATTTCGCGAAGATCGGTTCATAATTTACCCTAGGCGCCATAAACCCTGCTCCCGGAAAACAGTTTAGTGCGCCTAAAACTGTACTTCATAATGCTTTTATACTAAAATTTGGTACGTCACAGTTTTATAGGACCTGAAATCACACTGTTAAATTTTTTGAAGATCAGTCCATAATTTACACTAGGCCCCATATAAACCCTACTCAAGGAAAACCGTTTAGTACGCCTTAAACCAAATAAAGACCACTTTGGGAAAATATTGCGGTAAAATTTCTTCCAACTTAGATTCATATGGCCAGAAAAAATAAAATGCAATTTTGTGAAACTCACTGTTAACCGCTAAAACTAATAACACTGCTGTATTGAAATTTATTCTAATATATTTTTTGTAAAACCAGAAATCAGTCTTCAGAATTTAGGGATTATTGCTCCATAATTTACCATATTTTACTCAAGCCAGTTTAAAGATCTAACAAGAAACGCATAAAACTTTCTTATTATCGGTCAATTTTTTAATATAAATCCAAACCGCTACCAATTTTAATGCTGACCTTCGTTTTTGTGAAGCTTAGTTAATAATATATATGTATTTATTATCATATAGAGCCCACTGCTGTCGGTGGAGGGTATCAAAGATTCGGCACAGCCGAATATAGCACTCTAACTTGTTTTTTTTTTTTTTTTTTTGGTAATTTAATGTGCAAGACCCTACAAAGTATATATTCGAGGCGCTTGAGTAATTCTAAGTTGATCGAGCCATATCCGCATGTCTGTCCGTCTTTTGACAATATGCTCACTCAACACAAAAAAAAAACATTCTGTATCACATTATTTCCACTTTTTTCTAAGTAACCACTTAAAAAATTTATATTATTTAAAAAAAAAAACCGAGATAAATTGTCGGTAAAATGAATCGATTGCCATTATATTTTGCAGTTGTCTTAAGTGGTAAGAAGTCTTACTACTAAATGCCTGGATGAGCGGTCCACAAATTACCGTAGGCCCTATACGAAGCAATGAAAAAAATTCTATTGTTGCAAAATTTGTTATGTCATCATATTATAAAACACTTCTAAATTTCGTAAAGATTGGTCCATGGCTTACCATTAGTTCAACTAAGAACCTTCTCCTGAAAATCACCTTAATACGCCTAATACTGATTCGAATTTTGATATATTTTTTGTAATTACGTCCATTAAGTTTTATATGATTCATGATTCTTTTTGATGAGCGGGTCAAAATTAAATATATAATTATGTATATTAGGATGGGTTAATTTAACAATCGATAATGTGCCATCGATTTTTCGATTGCTTTTGGCATGAGCGGAAAAAAGTTCCACTAAGACATACCAAAAAAATTTATTTTTTTCTTTTCCTCAACTTTTATTTGTAAGGTTTTTTAGTAGGTAACAAAAAAAATCCGCTGATTTAATTTTTTTTTAATATAACCTTTTCAAGGTGAAATTATACGCTAAGAACGATGGCGATAACAGTTTTTCCAAAACAATGTTTTTCTTGAGGTTCTGGACGTGTTTTTGTCGAAAATTTTTTTATTGGAATTCATTCTTTCGCACAATAACATGTTATTTAATGATATCCTTCTGATTTTCTGTTTATTTGAAGAACGGAAAGAACAAAAGTTTTCAAATAAGGTAGATACATCTTGGCTATCAATACACAACATTTGCCAAAATTTGGGTAGAAATTCTGAACTTGGAGTGACACAAAATAGATTTATTTATATCTTGAAACGGTAGCAGAAATATTTTCCATATTTGGAACACATAACTAGGTTATCAATACCACTCTGCAAATATGGGCATGAGTGAAGAAGTGAAAGTGGTAGATAACGGCAAGAGCCAAAGCTTCCAAGCTAAGTACAAGCATCTTGGTTATCCATACAAAACATCCGACAAATGGGGGCGGGATTGATCGGAGAAGTGAACGCGGCACAAAATGATTAGATTTATTTAATTTTAAAGAAGAACGGTATTTGTATAAATTTCTGTGAGCGTTATATAAGATTCGTCATGACCGATGTTTTAATTAAAAAATAATCTTGAAGATAATCTATAAGATAATTTTTTTATTATTTTTCGATAGCTTAAGAAGATCGTAAAAAATATTCTTTTAGGCAAATAATTTGGTTTAAATGGGTGGGAATGAAGCTATTCTTTTCTCTAGTAATGATAAAACATGACTTGGAAAAAAATCTTTCATTTATCGTCGATGTTAGAGAAATCAAAAGCTACCCATAATACAGAATATTTAATTTCTTAGTCCTTTTCCTGGATTTCTCTAAACATATAAAATCTTCTATTATGCCATTAGAGTCCTGTAAAAGTTTTAAATTTTTAACACGTCTACTTAATTCGGTTAATTGTGTTAGAAGATTGATATGAGAAGATATAAGAAGAAACAAATAACTAAACGCTTACATATAAAAAGTACGTGAAACAAAAAGGTGTTGACAGCAAACACTTTCTTAAAATGCAGATAACTGAACACCTTCTTTGGTTGTATAAAAAAAATATTTTCTAAGCATATATCATTAGTATATGAGACTAAGCAAATAATTTAAAACACAAAAAAATATGTTTTAATACTACAAATAAATATAAATTTTGCTTCATCGGTTAATCGACTGAAATTTACCGGCTAAGTCCTTAATCGGAAATAGCCAATTTTAAATTAAGCGATCAGTTAATCGGGTAGTTATTAATCGGTTAACCGATTAATGGTTAACCGAATGAATAACCTAATAAGTACACAAAACTTAATTCCGCTTATTACTTTTCAAGAAAGTAACTTTATGTAGTGTTCTGTTCTTCGTTATGAAACTGTACAATTGTAGTGATTCTGTAGACATACAATATATGTTAATGTTATTTGGTGTTTTTTTTACATTTACGAAGGAATGGTATTGTTTTTGTTGCTTGGCAATTTGCACGACCACAGCGCGAATAGCCAGTGTGTGTGTGTTGTGTACATGTTTTGGTTTTGTAGGCATTCTTTGTTGGCTTTTTTTCTTCTTAATGCATTTTGTTTTTGCAAAAAAATTGTATTTTCTTCACCAGCCAAAAGGGCGCTGAACATAACTAAAACGAACGAACATTAATGTGCTGATTTCAACACAACGACGTTTGTTATATTTTACGAAAAACAGAAAGCAATATAATGTTCTCATCTTTATGTTGATTTAGCTAAGTATTATTTTTGTGCCCGAAGTTCGCAAACAGAGACCAAACTATTTTTCCAATCACAATCGATCATTTACGTTTCGCATATACTCAATTTTTATTTAGTTAAAGTTTAAAGAATGCTCTAGTTATCAATCGTACAAAATTTCACATCATTAAATTGCATTTTTTTTCTTGCGGCGCAATTTCTGAAAATTGTTTTACACAAACTTAATCCTGTCATATTTAATACCATTAAAAAATATAATTAATTTTTTTCCCACTAACAAAGAAGTGCAAATTATTTTGTTGCGATATATTTTATTTTTATTTATTACAGATATGCAAGTATATGCGTATATTTTTTGTTTATTTCACAGCAAATTCATAGTTAAAATAAATAAGGAATTTTATTAAAAATATATAAAGTACCACAATTTTGTGGTTCATATAAAAAAGAAAAATAAAAGCACAAATGAAAAACGAAAAATTAGGTCAATTTACAATGTTGCATTTTTTTGTTTCTCACTATTTACATAAAAACTTTATTTTTGTAAAAAATTTCATAATGAATAAAAACCAGCAGTCCTGAATTAAAATACGTATAATATAATATAAAATTTAGTTTAAAAGACAAATACGAGGGTCCATTTAAATTAGCACGGAGGTTGCAGTTCATACAAACTTAAATAAAGAAAAGTGAATCTTATAAAAAATTATTTAATTATAACCAATTTATTAATCCATGTTTATTGAATCTTTTATATTATACTGAAAGTATCTTATTAAAATCATTTAATAATAATTAAATAGGATGAAAAATTGTGCAATATAGCTCTATGTTATTTTAGAACTTACTAGTAACAATGGTTTATTAATAACATAAGGAAACAACGTTTTTGTTGATAAAGAACTGAAAGTTGTTTTTAAGGTTATTTGGGCAGCTGGATCCAAATTTGTACATTTCGACTTTTCGCGAAAACTTGAAAACAGTTCAACATATTCGATAAAAAAAAATCCAAAATTCGTCAACAATATTATCTTTAAGCCGTGCTTAAATTTATTTTAAATTTGCCCTGTAGTTTCAGAGATATCATTGAAGTTTTGAAAAAAAAAACAGTTAAAATAAATTTTTTTTCTTTAAAAATTAATAAGATGCCACAAAATTCACAGTTTTGGTCTTAAAATATCTAGTTAAAAATATTTGGAATGAAATGAGCTTTATTTCATTGTAATTGGTGCACAACTTTTGATTATATTCAAAATTTACCGAAAAAATTGAAATGATAAAAATCGCGACTTCCATACAAAAATAAAATTTATTTGCTGATGTGCTATTTATGGAATTTTTCTTTAAATTAATGGTGAATCAAAGCGAAACCCCTGCATCGATTTTTATAATCTATCAGGCATGTCATGAATTCCGTTCGGAATGGAAATGATTCCGTAGTAACCATTCCGATCGGAATGGTTTTAGCTTCTATAGGTTCCGTTCGGATTCATTAAACCTCAAAAAAATATGAAACCACTTTTTGTGTATTAAATATGGCAACACTGCAACGAATGTAGAAAACAAAACAAACAAGAAAACAGCTGATCCTGAAAACCAGCCAAATTTAAGTTTTTCTATCAAAGTAAAAAATTTGTGATTTGTGACAAATTCCGTTTATTTTTCTTTTGTTTTTGGAAAGCATTTAGAAAAATTATATTTTTTTATTTAATTCACATAAAATTATATTTATTTAAGATAAGGAAGCAAAAAGACAGCGTGCTTTACTGATAACAATGTATTTTGAATAGTTTGTACACCTGAAAAAGGCTTAAAATATGAATTCCACTTTGAAAAATTAAAGTGGTATCATTCCGAAAAAAATTTTCGTTTTACATTTTCCATAGAAGCAAAATACGGAATCAATTCCACTTCCGAACGGAATTAAGCTCTGTGACATGGCTGTATGTCTCATTTTATTCATAAGATATGTGACTTTAACTGAAAGTAATGAGGCTTAAACTTTATGTCGTTTTGGATTTCTCATAATTTCAAAATTTGTAATTTTATTTTTTTATTTGTCCTTTTACGTAATTAGTCAGCCATTTTTTTTTCTTTTTTGGTGATTTGAACTTTTTTTTGTGATGATTTAAAGTATGACGCAATTTTTTTACTAATTTGAGGTCGCTGAATTCAAATCTCATCTGTGTCTTTCTCCATCTGCTCGCATTTTTAAGCAACGCATTTTGCAATTTACGGATACTAATAGTATTTTTGACTTTTCCCAAAAATTAAAAGTTCAAAAAATCATAACTTTACTCTTCATTATGCAATTTTCAAAATTTTTGTTTTTTTTAAAGATGTAATAGGAGGCTTCGAAAAACAGTAAGATCTTTGAAAATCATCAGAACAAATGGCTTAAAAAAATACAAATTTTTTACTTTTAAAAATTATGAAAAATTAAAAACGGGAACAAGGTAATTTAAATTACTTCTATGTAAAGTCACATAACCTTTGAATGATACATATATCATAAAAATTGATGAATGCGTTTCGCTTTTATTCAGAATTAAGTGATGGCACCTCCTTTTTAAGTGAAGGAAAAAGTTCCAAAAAAAGAACAAGAGCAAACACACACACATTAAATAACAAAAATCTGTTATCCCCCATTAAATGGATTTTTCATGTTTTTGTATGAAAAACTGAAATAACATTTTTCTCGAAAACTATAAGACTTAGAGCTTTAATAACAACAATCTGTTATCAGTCATAAAAATTAATTTTTTCATGTTTTTGTATGAAAAACTTTAAATGCGTTTTTCTCGAAAACGAAAGGGGTTAGAGCTTAAATAACATAAATCTGTTATTACATTTAAAAAATTAATTTCTGAAAAACTTAAAATGCTGTTTTCTCGGAAACTTTCACAAAAATCTGTTATCACTCATAAGATTTAATTTTGTCGAAAACAATAAGTGGAACAAGTGTCCTTTTATGGGGACAGTGGGCGCTATTGGGTTAAAAAATTTTAAAATTTTGAATAAAATCGAAAGTTGTGCACCGATTACAGTGAAATAAAGCGCATTTTATTTGAAATATGTTAGGCTAAATGTCTAGACTAAAACTTTTATTTTTTTTTCGCATATTTCAAAGCTTCAACTATATCTCAAAAACTAGTTGACAAATTTAAATCAAGGAAAGCACAGCTAAAAGATAATATTGTTAACGAATTTTGGATTTCTTTTCTCACTGAATATGGTGAACCGTTTACATGTTATGCCTATATATGTAACGGAAGTAGCATAACTTTGGACAAAACAGTATATCTAGTAAAGTCGTGCTGTTTTTAAGCAACAAAAACTTTGTTCCCTTGTGTAATTTATCAAATCTTAATCTTATTTTAAAGCCGGCGTCCTGCCAATGCAGGACAAAAATTCTTCTAATCAAAATATTAAAAGTTTGCATATTTATATAGATATTTTTATATATCGCCTCGGATATCTTATTTATAAAGTATAACAATGTGCATTTATAAAAAGGACAAAACTAAGCATCTTAAAATGTTGTACTAATATGTTATAATTTAGTATCCAAGGACAACATCAAGCGAAAAAATCATCAATATTCAGAGCCGAGGCTGCTCCACACTCTTCTAATTTGTAAATGAAGATTTATATATGCAATTATTTAGTTACACATACATCTAATTAAGTGGTAAATAAACCACACAAGCGGTTTGACAACAACAAGATAATGTCTGAATATGAATTTTCGTACAAACAGGTTCTTACGTTTGATCAACAAGTAATTCTCAAATACATTTTCAGTTTACTTAAATTGTTTTCAGATAGTTTTTTGATTTAATGTCATTAAAATTTTTATTTGTACTTGTAACTGTTTTTAATCAAATTTTTTAACTACTAAAATACGATTGCTTTTAAGAAGTATGTAAATGCTTCAATTATTTGTTTTGCTTTGTAACAGAGGCAAACAATTCAGCTGCTAGTATAAATACTAATATACTCTATATTGTATCGGACATCTCATTTAGTATAGTTTCAGAAAATTAAAAAAACATTATGGTAAATTTAGTACTCTAATTACACTACTGTGCTTCTATTTACAATTTTTTTAGTATCTATATTAAATTATAAATCGATTTAAATATTTGTCTTTTTTATGCCTATTGCTTCATCTGATTTACTGCATACTGCACTATGGAACCAAACTTAGCTAAAATTATAAAAAATAAATTGGAGTTTTTTCATTACACCATTAAATAAAATACACATTTTTTAATAACCAAAATATTTGTTTTGACGAAGGCGGCATTTATACGATGTCTTTTCAGAGATGTTTTTTTTGTTATCTTTTGAACATGCAACCAAAAACCATTGACATTTTCATGATGTCCTTCCAAATAGGCCTGTTTTCATGTCTAATTATCTACCATACATGTTTGTTATCCAATTTTTGGTCTAGATATATTAAATCTACAGTAACTAAATAATTTTGTCCACTAGAAGGTTGTATTTTGCACCATAGTGCATTATTGTGAAGAGTTTTTGTCTGTAGCCTTTGGTTGTGTTTTTTTAAGTGGAGTAGTAGTAGTGTTTTTAGTATCCCTACTTTCGGTAAATTTATTTTCAATTCAACAATAATTAAACTAAAAAATGTAAATATAATACATACAAATAGAGGCAGAGAAGTTTTTTTTTAATAAAACACATGATATCCAACCACTTTTTGGAGCATACCCGGCTTTATTTCGTGTTTGCTTCTAAATGATCATTAACACGTTCACTACTCAACGTCACATATTTGTGACATGGGAGTTTACACAGAAACTCATGTCACATATATGTGTCGGATTTTCGTGAATATGTGTTGGAAGTATTTTTTTTGTACGTTTGAGTCTTTGATACAATGTGATATACCTAGAAGTGCTGCGGCTTGTGTCTAGGCTGAGTAGTTAAAAAAAATAACTTTTTGTTTGTGTCATGTCACATACGTGCGACACATATTTTTTGTTTCTGAGTTTGGACAGAAAACGCAAAAAACTGCTGAGTGGTGCACGAGTTAATGATCGTTAACGACGTATTAGCTTATGCCAGAGATTTTACGCACTCCCACAAAAAGTAGTCCGAATGTGCCAAATCAAACGAACGCGTTGACCAATTTACCGGTACATTTCCAGAGATAATTCGGTAACCAAACGTTTGGCTTAATATAGTGACAGTTTCACGCGCTATATGGTATGTTTCGACGTCTTGTTGGAACCAATTATCCTCCCAATAATTTTCAACGGCAAAAGAACTAAAAAACACGGACAATTCGCTTTTAGCATTCGCCATTCGCTGTAATGTTGGAATGTTAGGGTTTAAAGACAAATGGACCGATGACGCCTTTGGTTTGTAACCCGCTCAAAAGAGTTACTTTTTCGGGATGTTATGGAGTCTCAAGAGTCTCCCGAGTATTGTTCTCTCTCCAAAAACGACAATTCTGCTTGTTTACCTGCCTGTCAATCCAGAAATGAGCGTAATCGCTGAAGATGTTTTGACGATAAAAATCTGGTTCAACTTCCAGTTGATTCTCAGCCTATTCACCGAATACACGACGCAATTGCTGGTCCGCTGGCTTAACTTCTTTCATAAGTTGAATCTTATAGAATATTTTAACTAACAGACGGGTTTCTAATAAAGGCGTCAACTCGATAAATTCAAGTTCTCTGTCACACTCAGTTCTTCGGCGGCGATGACTTATTCTGTACGAATCCCAATTAAAAATGCAGCTTCCAACGTAGTAGCTTTGTAAGGGAGACACGTAAAAGTATTGCTTAACACGGAAGATTTGAATTCTATTTGGCTAGTTCCCACTTTGAAGCAATAAGTTTTTGATACAAAGAGCACTTTAATCAGCGAATATAAAAAATGGTGAATGTAACCATCCACTTACATCATATACAAAAAAAAAATTGGCTTTTGACTTAGTCCATTTTTAAAATTTAATATTTTGCAGATATTACCTTAAAAAAATGTTTGTTTTCGTTGATATACATATGTTCATTATAGGATGAAAGGAACCTTCACACCAAATTTCATTCAAATCGAAAGGGGTTGGGTCCCACTCTTGGTCGATTTGGCATAAAATTACCCATATACCCTAGCCACCAATGGCAAGGGGCATACAACCTGTATTTTACCATTTTATAAAAAAAACCTAAAAATGTTAATCAAAAAATTATCGTTTCATATCTTTCATAATTTATCTGATAAATATTACTTGTTGTTTGCTATGCTGTCGCATATTCTAAACACTTTTAATTCTATACGGATTTCATTTGTCGTTGTTTGCATCCTCTAAAACTATTCCCTTCTTGTTGGGTTGTCTTCTTTATTAAATAAAAAAGAAATAGCACAATAATAGTAATAAAAGAACTATTCGTGTCGAACATCTGTCATCAATTATTTTCACATTTTGAACTGTGTGTGCATGTGCTAGTAATGAAAATATAATTAGTTGTTAATTAAAAACTACTATGATAGATATTCAACATACGCTTCATTGGCATAATTATATACTTCAATGCAGCTAATTGTAAATAAATTTATAAAGTTTAGATACTATAAATAAAAAATAAAAGAAATATATTCATTAAAATTTGGGCAACTTTATTATGATATAATAACAAATATAAAATCTAAACTATTGGATAGAGAAGATTCTGAATTTATTGTCAGAAGATATGAATAATTGCAAGTCTGTTGGTAAATAAAAAAAAAAAAAAAACCCTCTCCAAAAATCAAGATTTTGTTTCAAACAGGGTTTCAAAAACTGCAGCCGAAACCAAAGACCGTCAAACAAAAAACGAAAATTTGTGTACAACTTTTTGCCATTTGAGTTGGTTTGACGGCGACTATTTACATTTAAAGAACCAGAAGTAAAAGCAGGTTTTTGCTTTTTAGCCAATGACAAACGAAGAAGTGGAGGAAATGGCAGGTTTTTAATTTTGACTGGAGTTTTTTAAACGCTGGCTTAAAATGCTCTATAATTTCAAAACAGATTATAGATTAATGCGTGTATTCATTAAAATATTTTAAAATATTTTAAGGCTTACAAAATAAATTTTCTAAGAGAATTTTAGTTAATAACTGTTTACATAGCTTCCAATGCATTTTTACTAAACCAATGCTGTTCGGTAAAAAAGAAATACGCTCATTGGAATTTGCGAACAAATTAAGCTTTCGTTATTACTGTATATGAGGAGCCGCAGAACAAAACGTACTTTTTCGCATTTTTTTACAAATTGGTTTTTTGATATTTTTGTAATATTTGGGTCGAAATCTAAGAAAAAATTTAGTTAGCATATTTTATTTTTTCTTTTTACCAAGAAAATGGGTTCTAAAAAAATTGATGCATAACAAAACGTACATTTTTCATTTTTATTTTTCAAAACGTGCTTTTTTCATTGTTTTTGCCCTTTTTCGAGTAGTTGTTTTAATAACATAACATTTCTTAATATTCTTAATTTGTTTGACGTTTATTTATGTCATTTAATTTTCGTTAAAATTAACTGTTGAATAATAAATTCTTGAAAACGCGTCGAAAAAGTGAAAATTTTCATTAAAACAAAAACAAAGTTTAAGAAATTTTTTTGTGTTTATCATACAATTTACCGTTTTTTAAAGAGAGAGAAACGCGTCAAAATGCTCATGTATGTATATTTAATTTAGAAATGTTTGACAAACAAAAACTATTTTTTAAACTTTGCTTTTGTTTTAATGTAAATTTTTATTTCTTCGACGCGTTTTCAAGAATATCCACCAATAATTGCAATAATTTAATTATTGTTTGGTGAATGAGTGTTATGAAAAAAATAATTAATACAATTGTATAATTAAAACATGGAAGAATTACAAGAATCTGTAGAAAATTTAAATATGGGAATACGTAAAAAGCAAAAACTTAAAAATGCTAAAAAACAGTAAATATTGCGAGTTTCATTTCAACATTTTGAAAACGACGTTGGGAAAAAAGTTTAACTATTTAAAAAGTATTATACTTATCTTTAAAATCTGTATTGAATTATAAAAAAGAATTGTTTAGTTTCCTATTTAATTTGAAATAAAATAATAAAGTTTTCATTTTACTTATTTTTTATTTATTTTTTACTTTAATGGTTCAGGTTTAAAAACATTCAGTCAAAATATTATCGTCTAAAAAAACGCACACCAAAACGTTCCTTTTTCTATATTTTTGAACAAAACGTACTTTTTTCATTTTTTTTTAACAAAACGTACTTTTTTGATATAAAATTGGTTTGATATTAAACATCCTTGACATTTAATGTGTTGACTTACGGCAGTTTGATTCATCTTTTGGTAAGCAAAAAACTTGTTTCCATTTCCAGGTTCATGCAGTTTTTTAAGGGGTCGAAATAAATAATCCTCAATATCCCAAAAATTTTAAATGTGTGAAAAAGTACGTTTTGTTCTGCGGCTCCTCATATATATCCGTAATAGAGACACGCATAATTCAACATTTTTGTTAAGAGTCCCTTGCCCAAATTCCCCAAAAATTTCACGCATTGCAATGTCTTGTCAACTGAAAGAAGGTGTTATGACATGTCATGCCGACTTAAACATACTCTCTTAGTATGTCATTGCAACTTACCTGTTTTACTCTGTTGTGTTTAATACCATACCATGTCTTTCAAAGTTTTTTTTTTTTGACGTTTCCGAGAAATCTTGCTCATATTATTTCTATTACTAAATTTTTTAAACATCTCGTATTTTGGATGTTTAATCAAAAAATATATTACAGTATTAGAATGTTCTAAAGAGTTATTAATTTTTTTATATAGAATAGTTTCCTAAATATGGTGAAAAAAATATAAAAAATTAACATTTTCGACATTTTAGCAAATTTAAGGCCCTTTATGCATTTTTTTGGGTTAATTTTTTTCACCTGTTTCCCCCCAAATCCAATTGGTTCCCGTGCTATAATCATGAGACAAATTGCATGTTCTTCAGAAAAATCAAGTTTTAGCCAAAATAAACATGATGCCATAAAATCCAAACAGGAGCTAACAAGAAATTTTACATTAGAAGGAGTTTGCACTGGAATAAATACTTTGGAAGTAAAAAGAATCATAATCAATAATTTTCTTATTTTATTTGCAGTTTTATTGCATAAAATTAAAATGTGTAATTTTTTCAAAACAGATCTCGTGCATTTCTTATGAAGTTATTTGTATCAAGTTAAATACTCTTACTGTTATCATTCACCAGTTGCACAGAAATCTACATGGTATTTCTATTGAAGTCCCGTCTATGTCTTCAATAAGGCAATGGGCCTTTTACAGATGTACATACCAAGCTATTTTTTTTCCAAATTTGTAAATTGTAGCTGAAGCCGTTCTCTAGATATACGGAAATCTAGTTTGATCCACGCCCACTTCTCCAATGTCGAACAGTACGTACATATGCATACATCTGTATATTGTACCTAATTTAGACAATTTTACATTTGCCTTTCTTCAAATATACGGGATTCTATTTTGTGCCACCCTTACTTATCTAATCGCGCCAACTTTTTGCCTGATGTTGCGTATTGAACTTTAGCTATGACCGTTCTCTAGCTGTACAGAAATCTCTTTTGCATTTGTACGTAAGGAACCACGCTTACTTATCCGCTCCCACCCTTTTGTGGACAGATGATGCGTATCGATAACCCAGCTATGTATACCAAATTTGGACAGCTATTACCTAACCGTTCTCTAGATATAAATAAAACTATTTTATGCCATGCCCACTTCTCCAATCCCGCTAAGATTTTGTCAGAATTTGTGAATTACTAACCAAGATGCCTGTACCTTATTTGGAAACTTTGGCTTTTGCCGTTCTCCAGACATACAGAAATCTATAATCTCTTTGTATGGAAGGTGCCATTCCCACTTTTCCAATCCCGCCCACACTTTGTCGGATGGTGTGTATTGATAACTAAGATGTTTTGACGTAATTTAAAACCCTTCGCAATAACCGTTCTCTAGATATACAAAAATTTATAACATCTTTCTATGGGAAGTACCACGCTCACTTTTCCAATACTGACCATTTTTAGAGAGTCTATGTATTGATAACCCTGATATGTGTACCAAATTTGGACAATATTTCTCATACCAGATATAAATAAATCTAGTCTGTGCCACGCCTACTTCACCAATTGAGCCCATATAGTCGGATGTTGTGTATTGATAACCAAGATGCATGTACCAAATTTGGAAATGTTAGGCCATTCGGTTCTCTAGATATACAGAAATTTGCATTGTCTTTGTATGGGTGGCAAATTTGGAAAAAAAATTTACCCTATAGTTCCTTCCAGATCATCAGTAATATACTGCAAAAGTTTCATGAAGATCGGTTCAGCGGTTTAGGCGGCTATAAGGTACAAACAAACAAACAAATAAACATACATATATTCATTTTTATGTATGTATATTAGTGTGTACCAAAAAAAAATATTATTTTATGCCCCACCTTTTTTTGAAAGCTTATAGTGTGAAGTATTTTAATATATTAATATTAACTTTAAAAGTTACGGTGGCATGTCATAACGTCCAGTGTCATAGTGTCCATGGACGTTATGACACTTTTGAAAGTGTCGTAGTGTCCATGGACATTATGACACTTTCCTTGGCCGAAGGCCGGCTGTGCAGAGAAGCTTTAGTTAGCGAAGCCGGTGTTTGTTATACCATAGAGGAGAAAATCCTTGCGCCCGGCCGAAGGCCGGCTGTGCAGAGAAGCTTTAGTTAGCGAAGCCGGTATTTGTTATACCATAGAGGAGAAAATCCTTGCGCCCAAAAGTGTTTTCGTTATATATTTAATATAAACACCCAGAGAAAAAGCAGCAAAACCATCTAAAAAATTTATTTTTACCATATTATGTTTCATTTAACCAAATCATTGTCACCGACAACCATATTATGGTTAAATTAGTTTCTTTAATAATAGTTTTGTTGGTTGGGACCATAATGAAACATGTTTTTCTCTGCGTGTATGCAGATCATTTTTTGGTATTTAACTTCTTTAGTAATTATGGACCTAATGACACTTTTGAAAGTGTCATAATGTCCATTTGCAAAGTGTCATAGTGTCCATGGACGTTATGACACTTTCAAAAGTGTCGCAGTGTCCATGGACACTATGACACTTTTTGGAGTGTCATAACGTCCATGGACACTATGACACTGAACGTTATGACATGCCACCAAAGTTACAGAGCATTATTTTTCAAATTTATGCTAAATTTAAAAAAAAATGTGAGGGGACCCAAATAAGCAAAAAAATAACCGAACCTTTTAATATCTGCACAGAGAAGTAAAGTTTGAGAAGTTTTCTTTAAAAAAATTGACTTAGTAACAAAGAAAATCGTGCTAATGGGCCGAGTAATCAGCAAAATTCAAAAAAGTCGAGAAAACCCGATTTTCGGGTTAAATTTGATTTTAGCGACCTCTAAACCTCTTCCAAAAACTCTGAAAAAAATCACAAAAATAATTTACCCTAAAAGCTCTCAAAAAATGCTGGGGTACCTATAAAAATCAAAAAAAAATTTTCTTTGGGACACACTTAAATATTAATTTTTTAATTAAAAACATATTAATCTATTAATAACAGACAAATTTATAATATAAGACTTAAAAATAAATTTCCGAAAACACTTAAAATGGATTTTTCTACTGTTCAGCTGAACAAAACTAAGCTTCCCACAAACTGTGACATAATCCAGCAATTGTTATTTTTGCGACAGCAGTGCAATAACCAGTCATATAGAGTAATATTAATAGAAATATGTTTATATTAAAAAAAAAAATATTTAAGAACTTAAATTTAGCTCACAGCATCCAGGGTTTGAAGACGGATATTTTGCTTATCACCAGGTTATTATAATTGTAAAATCAAACAATTTGATACCCATATTGCCTATATATGAAAAATATAACATAGATAAAATATATCACGATTTTCGCGTTTTATGTTAATAATTACAAAAAATGTAAATTAACATTATATTAAAACAGATTCAATTTGCAAAGCAGAACATTCCTTCCACATACGTAGAATTTGTATGAAAACCCGAAACGAAAATATGTAATTAGCTTAATATCTCAATTAGTAGGTCGCAAGTGGTCAAGTTAAATATACCATTGGATGCTGCCTCAAAAACTCTTTTATATGATACCAAATTTTATTTATGTCGTCTTGGAGCAAAGTACAAAAAAATTCAAAAAACTGAAAAAGACCTTTTTTTAAATATGGTCCAGCTCACGGATGGTTAACGCTAGAACAAAAATATTTTGGGAAACATCATAAAACATATCAACCTTAATTTTCAGAGGTGTAACAAAATCACTTTTTTGAGTCGCTCTAATGTACATATAAGTGCATTATTGATAATGTTTAAGGTTTGATTTTTCAAGTTTGTGCAAAATTATTTTGAAGAAGAAAAGTTTATTAAAAGTACTATAAGTATGATATAACCTGTTTTTTCCCGTAGATCTTCTTTATTTTTTACCTACTATTATCCCCCATAATGCCGACTTTGTGACATACCTACATAGCTATAGAAATTTATACAAAGTGTTTAAAAAAAGGAAAAATAATTAGTATTGTGGTTATTTTATTGAACTGTTAATGGTTATTACTTCAAAGTTCGATATTTTAATCAGGCTTAAGTTCATTGAATTAAATTTTCATTAAATTATTTTTATGAAGAAAGGAATTTGACAACATAAAATGATGTTTAAACCAAATGGCATTTACCATACTATTGACGTCATCCATCGTCAATGGCGGTGAGTGTTCAACGGCAATCCCCTCTGAAGAGATTGTATGGTTACAATCGAAACAAGTCAGGGCAACCTGTCCTCTAAAAATTTTTGTTCATTTATAAAAATATTAAAAGTAAGATAATAACAAATTAGCAATGTTTCAAAATAAATTTATTAGGGTTATAAAATAATAATGTCTTTTTTTATATGAAAATTTTCAAAGCATTTTGGATGCAAATGCAATTTGCATATATGGCACATCCATTTGATTGGTTTGCCACATCCTTTTAGGTGGCACCTGCGAGGTTTCCCTTGTGGCTGAACTATTGAAATATGCTCCCCAATAATATTTGGCAATTGATAACCAACGCTTTTGTCGGATCCTTCCCGAGCGGATTAAGCATCTGTTTTCGAACTTAGTAGTAAGGCTTTGCTTACGCTTACTCTAAATTTTTTTTTGAGATATCATATTTTTCTTGTCTTTTTGTTTCAAGAAGCAGTGCAGTTTCCAAGCATTAGTGAGTGAGGAGCTTAGAACAGAAATAAATAAAGGCCAATACCACTTATTTGCCAAGTGCCACTCCTTCAGTCCCTGCGAAGCTGCCAATGCCTAAACGGAGGAGGAAGCTGCTGGAGGACCCAAGTAAGCTGTCGCTCGATGGCTGCCGATGGAACCTAACTTTACCTATATTTTTTCTGTAATTTCAGACGGCATTGTCGTTAAGGTCTACGCCCACATCCTTTTATTGTAGGAGTTGAAAAGCAATGGTTGTGGTACATTCGCGTATTTTTTACATTCTTTTTCCATCGTTTTACGCTGCGCATCGGTTCGATTTGTTCGAAGTTGGTGAGAACCGTTACCTCTTTGTTATCTGCCCAACGACAAACCAATATAAATTTGTTCCATAATATTGATAGTCACTTTCTCCTCGCTTCAGCTGCTTTCCTATGCGTAGTGGGGCTTTTGCAATTCGATTGGGTCGAACGGTTCCCGTGACGCAAAACTTTTTTTACTTAAAAGCAGATCAAATAATATGATGTAAAAAAATTGCCAAAATAAAATTGATAGAAAATGGGATCTGTTACACATTTCCCATACTCAAGCCAATTTGACGATCGTCACATTGTGACGATTGTCACTCGAACCAGAATATGGTATACAATTAAACAAATAACCACCATTCGAACACAAACACTTTTTTGTGATATGACGATAAAACTATAGAAAAGCTATAGAAATTTTTATATAGAATGGAAGTTCAAAAAAAAATCGGAAGAAACAAAAACATCATTGTCCAATTCACAAACTCTTAGTAACGTCGTATTAAGTTTATACAATATTGTATTTTTGTTGTTGGATATTTCATACAACGGTGTGTTAATATTATACGATTAAATTTTACATATAGAGAAGCTTTGTATTCGTTTAATTAAAATTGCTTATCAATTAATATTTATACCATTTCACATTTAATTAAAACTCCTTTACCTGGTTTAGTTTCATGGTATCGAATAATGTGAATGACAACTTTTATTAAATAAGAAGAAAATAATTATCGTATTTTTTAAACGATAATAGGGTTTTTACACTTGCTCACATCTAACATTATTCATCTTATCGCAAAGATGTTAACATCTTCCCATAAGAATTAGGGCTAAAAATGGACATCTTTCTTCATCTTTAAAAGATGTTCCTATCTCATGTTGTTTCATTCAACATCGTTCGAAAAACAAATAATTTGTAAAAAAGTATATACCAACACTAGGAAAAAAAATACAAGGACATTACATTGCGGGACAGCAATGTAATGTTTTTGTTTTTATTCCCTCATACACGTTAAAATAAATATTTTTGTGAAGAAATATCGTGCAAATGTAAAGAAGTTTTTTCATTTTCAACATCTTCAACGTATTCCATACCAAACCATACGCCTGAGCTTGTGAATTGGATAACAAATTTCGTAGGTTTTTCCATGAGTAAAAATATATATAATTTTATTTAAACAATAATTATTTCAGTACCTGCCCACCAGAATAGTAAATGAAACTTAAATTCAAAAGATTGCTTTATTACCCAGGAAAAACTTTTTGAATTTTGGTAATAGGTCGTAGTTATTTCATACGTTACTTGGAAGTAGTTGTCAATACAATTATCATTAATCTAAAAACCTCAATAAGTACTTGCTAGTAATGAGCTCAGTAAGTACTTTTCACTACTATTATTTCCAGTTATGAATATTTGCTTACTAATAATCAGCTAAATAACTACTTATTAGTTGTCTTGTTTTCAGTACTGAATATCTACTTACTGGTAACTAGCTCCATAACTACTTATTAGGTCTATTAAATAGCGCCAATTAAATAAGAACTGGTTATTTTTTGGCTTCTAGTAAGTATATTGTTAGTACTTATAATTCGACTTACTGGTAGTTAAATAATAACTAGATATCTTGTGACTTATAGTAAGTGTATTGTAACTACTAAATTCTGTGGACAACTCGAACTAAAATAAGTAGTTATTCAGCCGAAAAATAAGTTATGTTTATATTTCTCAAACATTACTTGCTAACTTACCAGGTAAGTAAAGTTTTTGCTGGGTAATTGTGTTTAATCTTATATAAACATAAATTGAAAATAAAAAAATTTCCATTTATATTTAAAACTTACTGGTTTCTATTCAAGAATCATCATGTCAATTCGTTAATAAAAGAAAGTTAAGTAACAATTTTTTCTTTCTTTTATATCTTTTTTTACCAATGATGTACTTGAAAGCAATTATAACCAACATCTTCTCTATAAATTCGCCAGTTAAGTTAATTTGACCTTTACCCTTCAGTCAAAATATAAGAAGCTTTACAAAAGATCTATCTCTTCCCTAGTTTAATACTTTTTATGGTCCTTCGGCAACAACAAGTTTTCATTGCCCTTCGACAATATCAAATTATACATATTCAGAATCATCAAGTGAGTACAATTGCCATTCTCAAATCAAAACAATAAAGTGGGGAACAGAATAGTCGCTGTAGTACAACGTAAAGAATAGCGCTGCACACTGTGAAAAGTTAAAGAAACGACAGTTTCAAAATAGTGTCAACAGAATACGTTGCTGTAGTAGAAGTTGCAGTTGACGTTGAAGCGCAAAGTTCGCAATTTTGAACTTTGTTGCGCTACAGAGCATTCGTCAGCATCAGCTGCTACTACAACTACTTGATTCCTTTCCAAGTCTAAGGCACAAAACGAAAAAATCAAACTCATCAAACAAAATAAATTTGGTCTGTTATAGATTCGTAATACTTTTAATTTATTTCTATTCATTATATTTAAATTTTGCGAAGATTGAACTATAATTACCTGAGAGCCAATAAACATCCCAATCATTATATATTCTCACTCTAGGTAGAGGGCATCAAAGTTTCGGCACAGCCGAATATAGCACCTGTTTCTTTTAATACTTTAAAAGTGTTTATTATTGTAATTTTGTAAGTTTTGTTTATAGTTATGTCGTGTATTGTTACAAAATTCCAAGAAGAATTTAATACTTATGGGATTTCTTCAACACATTAAACCAACGCCTTAACTTATTTGGTGCTTCTTTTTTTATATATTTGTGTTGCTTTAAAATACAAACAAAAATATATCCTTAAGTACATAGTGTTAATAATGATGAGAGGATGAGATCAAAATAAAAACAAATTTAACAGAATAAGGAAAAAAGGTGCATACATACTTAACCATGGCAAAAATCATCTTTAAATACTAGGAAATCTCATAAAATGGTAGAATCGACATCAGTAGTAGAATCAGCAGCGTTAGCTTTAGCAGCATCATCATTATTATCCAGAATATGTAAGGGGCTTGACTTTTTTATGCAAACAAAACACAAAAAAAAAAAAAAACAACACTCACACAACCAAAAACAAAAGCAAAAAAAGTAAAAAATAATAGCAACTACCACAACGAAAACAGCTTCAAATAGAACAGTAATAAAAGAAGAAGTGAAAAATATGAAGAAAACACCTCAAAGCAAGCACTTGACAGTTTAAAAAGGTGCTTAACCTGATGCCGGTGGCGACAGTAATGTTATGAAGTGAAAATAAATTGCACAGGCACACTGTTACACTGTTCACCGATATACTTGCAGATACAAATATACATAAAAATGTACATATATACGTAATAGGATAGCCCACAAATTTGTTTAAATAAAAACTCCTTAAAAGGAGCATTGGTCTTCTTATTTCGAATTCGATGTTTACAGATGGCAAATTTCTAATAAGCAAATTGACACTACCCAATAAAAAATTGAGCTTCCAACGAAGCAGGTTTGGTAGGGAGAAACGTAAAAGTTTCGCTTACAATACCGCTTACGGAAGACATGAATTTTATATGTCGAGTTGCCACTTTGAAGCAGTACATTTTTGACACAAAAAGCGCTTTATTCACCGCATATAAAAATTGGTGAATGTAACGATCAGATTTTCACACTGAACTTTTAGTTACCTTTATTCTTTAATATGCTCCCTTACAAACCTGCTTCATAGTAAGGGAATGTCGTGGCTCTTCAAATATAATACATATATATATTTTTTTAATTTATTAAGAACTCGTTCACTTACCTAACTGCATCTCTGTATGTCCTATTGCGTAGCGCATTAATGTGTGCCTTCTTTTTAAAATGTACCATTAGTGCTTCGCAAAATAAGAAATTTTTTTATTGGGTATTAAGTCCGTTATTTACCAAAGCTTATATGTATGGGTTTGTTTCGGAAATTTGTGTAGCCTGTAAAAATCTTCTCTGCAGGTCCGTTTTCAGAACCTACCGATAGCTTAAGGTAGGATTATATCGGCCGTATAAAAAGTGTTCCATTATTACAACTTGACTAGCTTTAGCCTATAAAGGAACTCTTTTTTAACATATTTTAGTTGTTTGAAACAAAAATATTTCACTCATACAATAGGGGGTACGGGGAAAAAATATCCCGATAAATTTTGAAAAAATATTTTTAGTATTTTCAGAAATTCAAGTCTGCGACATGTGCTTAGTTTAAAAATGAGCTTCTGTGTTAAATTAAAGTTCTCGCGCCATTCATATACATTTAATAAAATTTCTACTTAACTTGTTAGTTGTATTCATGCACAAGGCTAATTGAAAAAGAGTGTCTGTATTAAATTTGCGCATTAACTTAATCCGTCGCTGTGGAATTTAGAAATCTCAGCCACTGCGTAGATATTTTGCGAGGCGCACATGTCGCTGTGTTAGGTATCAACAATTTCGAGTTTATGATTTAAAATTACGCAGATTTGTGATGAGTTTTCAAAAAAATTCTATTCATAGGTTTTGTTGATAAATGAAGAAGTTTTATTGGTTTTCTTTTCTCAATATAAATATACATATGTATATCAATATATTTTAAATTGCGGTATTTTTATTAAATTTATATGCAAAAATATAATCCACATTAGTTTGCTCTTAACTAATAACAAAATACAACAATAAACACAGAAAGAATTATTAAATTTCTCCAATCAACAAATTTGTTCTAAATTCATAATATCAAGCAAACAAGTTGTTGATTTTGCACCTATTACCAAAATAATTATATTGATTACTAAAAATTTTAAAATTTTGAAAAAATATTTTCAATAAATGATAGTTTTAATTTTAATTAAAAAAGTGATCAAAAAAGTTTGCCATTTCAAACAATGTGTTAATTTATTTAAATAAATATTGACAATTCCCAACAACAATTCTACATGTTTAAATTATTTTATTTTAAACGAAAAAAGTCAATTAAGATTTTTTGTTATTTAATTGAAAATTTATTTCAAAACAACTAATATGTTAATTAAATCAAAATTAAATTTTTAATTTTCTTTCAACTAAAAAAATAATTGATTCAATTATCACATTAATTAAATTTAAATACTTTTTAAACCATTTTTTTAATTGATAAAACACTTTTTTCTGTGAAGCCGGTTCAAAACATGATTATCTTTAATTTGGATCAGAATATGATAAGCTTTCTGTTGTTGAAAATGGTCTAATCTATAACGGCCCGTGCTAGCCTTGACCTATATCTTACGATACCCTTATTATTATTATTATTACACAAACCGTGCTCAGGGTAATCCGGTGATCTTTTCGTATCTATTAATACTAGTTAAAAATGTAATTTAAAAGCTAGCTAAAAGTGACTAATGATAACTGTTGAATAATAAAACAAAAAATAAAAAAGGAAATCGTTAATCGATTAATTATTACTCGATAAACTGATCGGTGAATTAAAAATTTGCCATTTTCGATTAACGATTTAACCGGTTAATTTCAGTGGATAGTAACATATTTTGTGTGTTTTTAATTATTTGTTTCGTCTTATATACAAAAGGTATGTGTTAAGAAAATATTTTTTCATACAAACTAAAAAGGTGTTCAGTGATCTTAATTTTTATAAAGTTTTTGTGTTCAACAGCTTTTTGTTTCACGTACTTTTTTATTATATGTGTTTAATTATTTGTTTCTTCTCATATCAATAATTTAAGAGAATTAACCGAAACAATTAGAAGAGCTAAAGATTTCAAAAAATTAAAACAGGACTCTGAAGGCATAATGGATGATTTTATAAGGTGTATATATTCTGTATTATGGGTTTCTTTCGGCGAAAGAATTTTTTCCAAGGCAAGTCTTATCAGAACTAGAGAAAATAATCGATTAAATCCTAAACATTTAAACAAATTATTTTTCTAAAATATTATTTTTTGAGATCTCCTTAAACCAGGGACCGTAACGGTTATAAGTGATATCAAAAAAGTTATTTAATAACAGTTATTTTATAAATTAAAAAAAAACTTCATCTTTAACAGTTATTTTCCAACGTAAAAAAAAGGCCGAAACAAACTCTTAAAAATTGAGTTTTATTTTGCCTTCATAAAATAAAACTCCTCAAATCAGTTTTATTTTATGAAGGCAAAATAAAACTCCATTTTACCAATAATACAGAATATTTACACGTATAAAATCATCCATTATGCCTTCAGAGTCCTATTTTAATTTTTTGAAATATTTAACTCTTCTAATTGTTTTAGAAGTAAAAAATAAAACTCCTAAAATGAGATTTATTTAAGATACCCACAGATTCTGAAAGAGCTCTTCAGTACGAATCTATTCATATGTGCCACTGTAGGTCTCCGTTGGCTCTAACATGATGATTTTTTATATTTAAATTTTCCGGATAACTGTTATTTACCGTCCCTGTCTTAAAATATTAAAATAACTAAAAAAATTATCTTACAGTTTACGTTGAATTTGACCATTGTAAAAAGCTTTATTAACTAAATGCAATGCATAGAAGCACATTCAAATAATTTATGATAAAGAAAAAATTCCCATATTCCATAATATTGTGTATATGTATTACATATTAATAAGTTATTTTTTTGCTTGCTCCTTTTAGTTCAAGAATGGTTATGTTTGTTATGTTATTGTTTTTTTTTTTTTTGCTTATAAACTCAAAATAATAAATAATGAAATTGCTTAATTTATACAAAAAACTTGATTACTCGGTTAACAGAACAACTACAAAATTAACCGATTATTAACCGATTAAATGAAAACCGCTGTTAATTAATCGAGCGATTAAAGCAAATTCCCCTGTTGATTACTAAAGGCCGTTTTACAATATCACACATGTCTTAAGTATTTTCACGATAATACTTCCTTAATCGAATTATTGTTTGACATTTTTCAAAAAACAATAACAACTTATCATATCAGGGTTGTATTTTCATCAAAATATGTAAGACTTATTTGATAGTGTCAACTACTCTTTGGTCATCGTCCAGAGTTGCAATTTTTGTTGCAGCAATTATTGAGTTAATTGGTGAGTTGGGTGAGAAGATTGGGGAGGGTTACTCAATGTCATGTACTCTGCAAATCTGTTTTGTTTTTTAAGTCTCACACTTTTCAACTTGAATTTTGCTGTAGGTGTATTTGTATTAATATAAAAAATATAAAATGAACAATTTGAAATACAATAATTGCAGTCCTAGCTAGAATTTCATAATCTGGACACTAGTGCAATTTCATATCAGAATTGTAAAAAATTGCAGCAACAAAAATTGCAAGTCTGAACGATGACTTAAAAGCGTACCTTTTTGAAAACTAATAATACAAATTTTGTCTTTTCCTTTTTTTTATTATTGTTTCACTCTTGAATACAATAAAAACGAATAAAAATTAAATATATAGTCCAAAAATATGGGCTAAATGTGTAGAAATTAACATTTCCTGATAGTAACCGTGTTACGAAAGTTATATTAGTATCGGAGGGTTAATATGATAACCAGTGCATTTGAAAAAAATTTTCATTTAACCCTCTGCGACTGACGTGACTTTGTAATAACAATTCCAATGACGTGTTAGTTCATAAGAAACCATTTTGACGGCTTATATTTTCCAAGTTCTGTTTTGTAAACATTCTGAAGTTATTTTTTATTTTGGATTAATGTTATAGCTTGTTATTTGCTGTAATTTATTTTTGAGAACAAAAAGGCAATAAATTTTAAACCATATTTAATGGTATGGCACAAAATTGCCCTAAAGAGCTTAAATCTATACAAAAACAAAAAAAAATTTTTAACTTTCTATTTGTTTATTACAATTTTTACACTAGGTTCAGTTAGATCATTTCAATGGCTTAATAAAAAGATACAACTTTATTTATCTAGTGCATTGAACCAGACATTCTAACATGGATATGTCAAATTATTTGATCCAAAGCTCAGAATCTGCTCTCCGCGTCTTTTAAAAGTTCCAGATGATGTTCTCTTAGAACAGTGACGAATTAATTTTGTATTAGAGCGACGCGTCAAAACAAAAATAATAAGATATATAAAACATTGAAACAAATTTGTTGACTGTTGTTTAACGCCGTTTACACTATCCCACAAAGTCTTAAGTATTTTTCGATAATTCTTCCCTGATCGAATTATTGTTTGAAAATTGTCAATAAACAATAACATCTTATCATGACAGGTTTGTATTGTTTTCAAAATACGTAAGACTTGTGTGACAGTGTATATCAGTTATTAGAAGACACTCCAAAAATATAACAAAAATATTGATGTAGTTGTTTCTCAGACACCTACCTTAACCTTCGCTTTCATAATCCCTACCCGGGTAGAGAAAGCTACTTTAATTTGCAAATAACTGCGCGAGTTTTCAGCCAATCTGAAAATGCCGCCGAGTCAGTTATCAAGTTTTAGACTTCAAGCAGAAAGTGTAAAGAAAAATAATTTAACTGCAGAGCTTCTTACTTTTTTTTTAATTTTGTCTTTTTTTCTACGTAAGTTAATAGTATCTACCCGGGTAGATACATGGAAATTTGTATGAACAGTTATTACTTTTCCTAATATAATGTCAAAGAAATCATCTGAAAATAATACATCATGTAAGTAAATGGATTTTCGTTTATTGAAACTTAAAATTATACAAAAAAGTGAGAAAAAGTATATATGTATGTATGTAATATTTATTTACGCAAATTGTGAGAAGATGAAGATGAGCCCATATGACAATCTTCACACTTTGTCTGGGTGAAGATATGTTCTGCACATACGGGCTTCTTGCATTTGACACATGCTTGCCGTGTAGCTCTCTTCCTTTTAGAACATCGGTAGAAATGTAGCCCCCACCTTTTTGTTTGATGCGCCTACTCGCATCTCGTTCCGGTACATCATAAGCGTCAAACACTTTACCTTCGTAGTTCGATACAGAGACTGACTTGCCTGTAATAATACGAAGAAATAAATATTTTTCCACTGAAAAAGGTTCAAAAATATACCTAAAATACATTCAACGGCTGTCTTGATGGCAAACTTCTACCATTGGTCTTTGGGCTCGGATGCTAATATGCGACATACAAAGCTCTTCACCCAAGCTCTGTATAAATTGTTTACGTCGAGATTTCTTTACCGCACTATGTGGACTGTTGGTGACGTATATTATATATGATATATTATATGAGATATCCAACAAGTTGTAAAACATCGCTAGAGGCCAACAAGTTGTAGCCCCTTTTGTGGTATATTGGAACACCATTTTATCCATTGCGTCCACACCACTCTTTGTTTTATTATAAAACAAAATCACAAGAAAAGCTTTCAGTAATTAAAATCCATGTAACAGCATTTTTAGAAGGATTTTCTGCGCTCCATTTTCGATAAAAATCTTCGGCTTTTTTGTTAGAAAACCTACAAATTTGTTCTCTAATGGGCGCACTCATAATACAAAAAAATGTATCCACTGCCGATAAATTTTTGGTAATTGGGTTAGGTCCCATAAACAATGGTACACGAATGACATTATGGACCCTATGACGAGCGAAATTATTATTTTTCTTATACCAAAATATTTCATCACAGGAGAACCTTGTTCATTTTGGTCACTATCATCGTTATTAGATTAGATGTCAATACTCAGCTCGACATTTGCATCTTCGTCAGCTATTTCAGCATTCGATTCAGCATCTTCCTGGTCAGGCAACTATTCGTCCTCGCAATCAGCGCCTACAAATATGACAGGCTCGGCTTTATCCGTATCAGACTGGGCATCCAACATATTCCGAAAATTATTATTAGATTCTGAAAAGCACTAGAAACCACAGTATTATGACAAAAACTTACCTGGAAACAGCTGCCGAAGAAAGATATTCAAAATTGCTCCCGTTATTCATATAAGAATTTTCGCCAACAAAAACTTTCACAACAAATATTCAAGACGAACACACGTATTGTCACCACGTAGACAATATTTTCAAAGGATTTTAAATATAAACATAAAAACAAAGCAAACTGCACTCAAAAGAAATAAGTTAGTAGAAAAAAGCAAATTAATTACCTAAAGTATAATTTTTTAATAATATTTATATTGGCCTTGTTTGATATTTTTTGTATTTTTTTCCAATACAAAATTAAGGAAATACTTTTATATCTACCCTGGTAGATACTATGTGTTGACGTAAAAAAATTCTTCATGAAAGCGAAGGTTAATATAGACGTGGTTGCCTTGATGACACTTTTCTGCTCAGCGACACGCGTACGCTCTATTTGATCGTGTTCGTCACACTAACGAACACATGAAAACGTATTCAGAAGGTACTTAATGCGTGAGAGCCGATGTTTGAAAAAGAAAGTAGAAAATTTCTTTTTTCTTTCATTGGTGTTAGACAACAACGTTAGTTGCAGAGGGTTAAACTCGATTTTCAAGTTTCTCACCATACAGTGGAAATTTTTATGATAATTAAAAATCTTAAATATTTCTGATTTTTGTGCTTAAAAAAAGATTTACACTAAATCGATTTTATACACAAATTTACCAACATTCTATTACACATCAAAGAACTACTCATTTTCGACATTTCCATTAATTTACTAAATTCAAGAATTTATAAATTCTTATTGCTGAAACCTTCATCTACTGCGAATATTATCCTCTTGTCAACTCATTTAGAAACCGTACGGAAAACATTTTCTAACGTAAAAGGGTAAAGCAATGTGGCGGAAAAATGCAACAGCGTCGTTTAACTTCTTATGTTTTTACCAAAAAAAAAAAAAAATTGATATTGGGAGTTATTTCTTTTTATAAGCAACTTTATTATATTCAACATTTTTTATTTTTCGAATTTATTCTATGAGTTAAATTTCAGGAATGACTTTACACTACCAGACTATTATCTTGTATCTTCTTGTTACATTTTTACCTTAGTTTTCCTAAAAATTTAAGGAATAGAACTATTACAAAAAGCTTTATAAAATACATAACTGAAATTTAACTCATAGAATAAATTCGAAAAAAAAATGTTGAATATAAAAAAAAAATGTTTGAGAGTTTCAAATGGAAATTTAAAACTCTTCTAGGGTCGTTTAACTTAAAAGCAATGAAAATATATTTCGCAAAAAATTTAGCTACCTTAATGTACATGCTTCTCTATTCTATGTACATATGTTTTCCTACAAATCCAAATAAATGCGAAAATGTAAGGCAAAATATCAAAAAGAGTACTGCGTCTCTGAGAAGGTAAAACGTAAATACCTCTATAATTTTACAATTAAAAATCAGATTGTTTTGCCTGGGTATACAGATTCATTTCTGTTCGAAATAATTTTAATATGGATGGATTTGTTTTGTATATAAGAACGAGCATGTGCGAAACATTTTAAGTATAATTTTATTTTAATTATTTGATCCTAGTGTAATGTATCTTTCTAGAAAAATACTTGTTTTTTGAAAAATATAATTAATCACAGTTTCTTAGCTTTAGATATTTGATTGAGAAAATAATAAAAAATAAATATTTTTGAAAAGCACTTTTACAATGCAGATGTGTGGACAAAATTTTTTTTAATTTAAAAAATTGGATTTGAGTCCAAGCCGGCAAAAAATTAAAGATGCTTTAATTGCATCGGGGATACCAAATCCTGCGTCTGCTTCTAAAGGATATACAAATTGAGGTATAATTTTAATTGTAAAAAATAAAAGAGATTTTCTGAGATATTTAAAATATTTTTATTTCAGTTAATTACAAAAAGGTTCCGCTTAAAATGAAAAAATATATCGGTTACTTGACCCCACCCACTGGCTTGGCAGGCTCTCAATCTTTTACAAAAATTCTCAATCCCGTTTTTCCATACACTCTTGCCAATGGTTGATATCTGGCCGATAATGTTGTTTTTTAGCTCTTAAACTGCTGAGGGATTATTTCCAAAAACCCCACAAAAAATAATCTAAAAGTGTCAAATCGGACGATCTTGGTGGCCAATTCGCTCCATCTAAATTAAACCCATACCCATTCTACGAGAAATAATGCGATTTTCGAACTTTTCATGTAAAAGGCCCATTATTTTTCTTGCCGTGTGGCAAGTGGCACCATCCTGTTGAAACCATAATTTCGCTACGTTTAAATCATAAATTTTCCGCCACAAAAAACTTCGGAGCATCTCCCTGTAGAGATTTCCATTGACGATGATACCTAACATGTTGAAACCTTTTACAAGTCAACTAAAGGGCCAACTATAATTTGCATAAGCTGGCTTAAGCAAGTGTGCGAATACATGTCAATCACATGAGTCAAACAATATTGAACTTAAGGATACTTTTTGTTTAATGAAACTGTCATTTGCTTAAGCAAAGTCCGAAACTGATCGCACATTCCGTACGGAATCAAATGTTTTTTGATTTTGTTTTTTTAATGATTTTTGTTAATTTCTGACAGTAGCTTAAGCAGTCTCATGCATATTATAATTGGACCTTAAGAGTTTTATATGAATCTTAACCCATGGCAGTGGCCCTAAAGGTGTGGATTTAACTGCCGACAACAATTCTACAAGTCACTACTGCTATTGTTTCTCTAGAAGTAAAATGGCGGCATAAAATAACACCCCAAAATTAGAGTTTGTTCCCGGGATTTCTCGTCCCGGGAATTCCCGGGATTTTCAGTTGTTTTCAATTCCCGCTTTCCCGGGAATTTATTGCGGGATTCCCGGGAAATTTTGAAGAAAATCTTTTTTTAAAACTTTAGTAAATTTATGTCAGACTTGTGCCTTTAGTTGTTTTATCCAACTTAATTTCACCACAATATTTAAATAGAACTATCATCACGAAATTTTATTTCTTGTCCTAGCAAACTGAAGTGTTAATTTTACAACATTATTATAAAGCTATGCGGTTAAGGGCGTAGTAAATTGTTTTCCTAGATTGAGTTTCATATGTGGCATTTCAAGTGATTTTGAGTCTTAAGCCTATAGTACACGGCATGTAAAAAGACACATGCGCATGTGGTTCTGACGTAATTTTGACGTCAATGCAAAGCCACAATAAACATTGCGTGTTGTGTGATGACGTCAAAATTACGTCAGAACCACATGCGCATGTGTCTTTTTACATGCCGTGTACTATAGGCTTTATAAAAGTAGAAAGTAGAAAATTGTGTGCATTTCGCCACAAATTTATGTTGGTTTTAGTTGAGTTTTTAGGGAGGTAGTTCCACATTTGGGTGCATAACTATTTTCCTACTGAAGCGATTCAATCCCAAACAGCCAAGAAGATCTAGAAACAATTTGACACCCAAATGGCAGAATCGGCGTAGAATTAATAAAGGATTAATAATAAAAATACTTTATGGTACCTTAGATGAATATTAAAAAAATATCACAGGAATGACAGACAAACTTAGTATACCTTACACCACTGCTGATTAGGCTTATAAAATTGTAAAAAATATGATATTAAATAAATGTAGTAAATAAAATTAATGCTTTCTACTGAATTTGTTAAATGGTAAATATGTTTCAGAATTCTGACTTCCTAATATTGAGCTTTTAGTTCCTTATCAGCCTTCCCTTTCAAGCTCTGAATTTGACAATGTATATACGTATTTTGATTTCTTTTATCCTATTGGCATCAATATAACCTCTTAAGTGCCTTAAAATAATTTGAGTCTTAAATTTTTTACGTTTTTGTTATATAATAGATACTAGATTTAATTCTTTTAAGCGTAATAGCCAATAAGAAATATTAGTTTCATTGGAGAAATAAGTAAATAAATAAATACAAGATGTTGGGCGGGAATCCCGGGACCCCGGGAATTTGATTTTTATTTCCCGCTTTCCCGGGAATCCAAAAAGTGCGGGAATAAAAAAACTCTACCCAAAATATATCCAAAAAAAAAAATAACAAAATAACCATCCAATAGTGTTAACATACCCCAACAACAACGATTTTTGGGGGTTAATTCATTTTATTTGGGGAGTTTTTTTCGTTTTTTTAATTGAGGGATTATTTCCTCTGACATTTTGAGGATTATTTCAAATGAAATAATCCCCCAAAAAAAGCATTATGAAATAAAGCCATAGCACAGTGTAAGATTTTGCTAATCTAGCTGGACATAAGTTGTTTTTTTTTTTTTGAGTTTAAATTTGAGTAAATATATTTATTAAATATGAAAGAGCACTTGTTATCAAATAAGAAAATGCAAAAACTTTGCCTAATTTGTCAACAATAACAATATGACGTTACCTTAAACTTGAATATTTTTGAGTGAATTAAAAACAACAAAAACACTTACATTGCTCATTTTTAAAAGCGTGTAACTTTTTATTGGAGTGGAATTTTTTAACGATTCTTTTTTGTTTTGAAGCTCAACTTATTCACTGTTAATACTTTGAGAATTTATTTTTAGAACTGGAAAATTCTTTTAGTGCCATTTCATTTAAACAATTACACTTTTGGTAAAGTTAAGAAAAACAAAAAACTAAATTCTATAATCGATAAATTCTTTTCTTCATAACGCTTCAAAACCAAATTAGTTTTATACGAACGTCTGAAGTAGGTACTTAAAGGCACATATTAAATTATCTGCCGAGAATTGTCGATAAAAAAAAAGAAACAAATAATGAGTGATAATACCACATATTGAGGCCCTATGCTCCTTATAGGATCGATGGGAACATATCAAGAAATTTTTGATATATGGCTTAAAACACACGAACATGAAAAGCTTGACCGTTCCGTGAACCATATTTGTGGAAGTACTGAAGTACTACATTTGTTGCAATCTCCAGAAACACCAGAAGAAAACCATTAATTTTAACATTTCATTTTTACTTTAATTTATATATTCTAAAATTAATGAAGAAAAATTAAACACTTATTATTACTGCTACCTCTTTATTATTTATTTTAAACGTTCTCATGCATACTCGCCGCTTTTTTACTTTTTGGTTATCCAAAGCGAATAATATTAGATATAAATTTTTGCAGTTATATGGAAGATGGGAGTGGCAGTGATCCAATTTCGCCCATTTTTTTGACAATGGTACTTAGTAGCCTAGTAGCAGCTTGTACCAAAATTCATAAGTCTAGTTTAATTTTTTTTCCAAGATATTTAATTTTGTCTCATTAGAATACCTAAATCTTACATTGTGCATAGTTAGCGAAGCCGGAATTTGGTATATCATAGAGGAATAAATGCTTGCGCCCGACCGAATGCCTTCTATGCAGAGAAGCTTTAGTTGTCAAAGCCTGTGTATGTCATAGATACCACAGAGAAGAAAATCCTGGCGGCTGGCCTAAGACCCGCTATGCAGTGAAGCTTTTGTTGGCGAAGCCGGTGTTTGGTATATCATAGAAAAGGAAATCTTTTTAGGTGTAAAAACTGTTACACTCAACGCCCTTCTTGCATGCGGGAGATGTTCATATATATCCGCCGATTTTAAGGGTTGAAAGATTTATAAGTTTCAAACGGTTGCCATACGGAGGTAAGTTAATATTCGGATGCAGTATGCGAAGACAGCATAAAAGAAGTTCTTTCTGTATGGATTCCAGTTTTTTGGAATGTACATCATACTGGGGTCCCATACGACCAAGGCATATTCCAGAATAGTTCTCACTAATGAAACATATAATTTTCTTATGACAATGTGATCATCAAACTGCATTCCCCAACGTTTGATAAGCCTTAGGTCACTTTTGACCTTTTTGACAGTCTACCATATATGTGCATTAAAACAGATCTTATGATCAAGGAATACACCGAGATTAAAGGAAGTCTCCACTCTGTCAAGTTGATGCTTATTTAGCGTATAGCTACAGAATACCTGACTTCTTCTGAAGAATAATATATCTTTACATTTTCTCGAGTTCAGATCAGTGATTCCCGAAAATACACAAACGTAATTATGTGCATGTGGTAGATACAGAAAGACACGAAGTTAAGATTTAGAGTCATTTAAAAAAGTTTTACTTTAATGATATCTGAATGGCAAATGTAAACAAACCAGTTGCCGAATGTTCGTAATCGGTAATCACACGAATATTATTATAGTGTATGCGATTATATTAATATGAAAATTAGGCGTTTGTGGTTACGCCCAATCAAATTTATATCACACCATGAGTTCAAGCTGTTCCTGCAGATTCATCGAAAAAGTAACTTTATTTCCTTACATTATCAAGTCTTTATAAGCCATTTTCATTGCTTAGTTTCTTTTTCGAAATAAACTCCTCGAACTATTTAACGTTTGTTGACCTGTGTTATTATGTGTGATTATTTGTTTCGGCAAAAGTTCTAAGATAATAAAATAATTTTTATTATACAATTAAAATAAAATTTTTTAATTTTTGGCCTTTTATTATCATATTTTAAAACAATATTAAAAACTTTCTATAAAGAAGTGTTGAATAATTAAATTTCGATGGAAAATCGAGCTGAAAAATTTATAGTATTTCGATCCATTTTCGCACTGCACATTACATAGGCTTATTTTTAGTCAATGGCACCTTTGAGATCTCCATGTTCAAAAGTAACTATGGGCAAATGTTACATTATTTAATACGTTTTTTCAGGAAGTTATAGCAAAAGCGAATTTCTACTTATCTTTATTTAACGTGCAATATCATTTGAAATACAGGCCTTTGCTGAAAATCACTTTAACTCAAATCCGTTTTTGTGTGTTTCGGTGTGATTTTCAATTACCGAAAGCACACAGAGAAACACAAAAACGGTATGATTTTCAGAACACCACACATTCACACATGCCATTTTTAAGGCACGTGTTTTGAAATCACGTGATTTTCAAAACAGACCTGATAAATACGGAAATTTATTTTCGATCTGTGACATTAGGAATATTAAGGAATAAGAACTTAACAAAACTTCAAACGAGAAAATATTAGGATAATATTAGAATAGAACATATATATGTTCATAAATCACCTTTACGGTTTTAAATGGCCCTCCTACAAAAGCACATTTTTCTTATTGACACAGATATCTAACTCGATGTCAATAACATTTTACGAGAAGATAATATTCCATTTTTGATACAAATTCAACTAATGTTGCTCCCTGATTTTCTACCTATTTCCTAGGTTGTCCATTACTGCTTTTACCACTACATATACATTGTCTTACATGAATGACTTTTGAAGTAAAACAAAGGCATATGTATGTTATTTTGTGGTGGCAGATTTTCAAAGATTTCGTTGTATTTATGTATTTTACTTTTGTTTTTAGCCGCAATATAAAGAAATACTTAAACTGAAAATGAACTATAAATAACAGAACAACATAACACGTCTATAACTAGTGAAAATATTTTAAAAAGCCAACAGCATCTTGAGCTAAATCCTCTTATAACAACTTAGGTGAAGTGTGTTTACAAACAGCAACTACGAATTATAATTTTAAAACAACTGTGCAATAAATAAGGTAATGTAAAGGATATACCTAAATATAAATTGTTTGTGAGGAGGGATTATATGGTTGTGCTAGTGTTTGTTACATCAAAAAGTATAATTTTCAGAGTCATTGTGGTCATTTTATACACGTCATTTCCCACTTTTATTGCGTGTTCGATTGTGCCATCTTTTAAAATAAAATTTTTGTGTTATGTCTATAATCTTGTTTCTTTGTATCTATAACTAAAAGGTGTAAAATTGTAAGTTCATTTCAGTCATATGGATAATGCAACCCCCTCATTAATCGATTTAAATTTCAAATATCTTGCAAAATCTACAAAACGTCATCGTTACTTCCATTTTCCTCACAAGAAGAAGTTAATACGGTGTTCGCAGCCGGTTTGACGGCTAACTTGATTTCAATTAAAAAATTTGTGGTATTATATAAAAAATTACATTAATTTGTACCAGTTAACAATTTAATAGTATCAATTAAATATTTTTTGCTATTAACAATATTTTTTGCAGTAACGATGTTGATATAAGTAATCGTTTTATTCACTTGATTAAATTTTTAATTAAAACTGGCTTTATTTTTGATTAATGGCTTAATTAAAATAAATAAAAATTGGTGGCAATTTTTTCTGTTTATAAAGTTCTTTAAATCAATTTCTGATTCGTTTGTTTTTAGCTATCATGCAATACAATTTCCATGCATTGAAACCACTTCCTGCCACTGATTCCAATTCGTTAATTAGTGACGGCATTATCATGCAAGTCAGCTCCGCTCATATACTTATTGTAATTAGTACCCGTAATAATGTTGGCTCGGGGTATAGCGATAGATTTTTTATATCGCATCGCATTACAGTAGATAATAACATGACCATTTTTTATAACAATAATGTATTTGCTATTGACAACTCAATTAACCGTTAATCGGCTAACCGATTAATTACTACCCGATTAATTGATCGGTTAATTTAAAACTGGCTAATTTCGATTAACTATTAAACCGGTTAATTTCAGTCGATTACCCGATGTAACAAAATTCTTAAAATTTTTCAGTATTACAACAAATTTTTTGTGTTTTTAATTGTTTGTTTCGTCTCATATGCAAAAGGTATGTGTTAAGAAAATATTTTTTCATACAAACAAAGAAGGTTTTCAGTGATCTTCTTTTTAGTTATTTGTTTCTTCTCATATCAATCTTTTAACAGAATTAACCGAAACAATTGTCTGAACACAAAATATTTTTGAGTATCAAATAAAATAACAGCTGATTTTGAGCATAGTGTGAACACAAAAAATCAAATATTTTAGTAATTTTTGAGCAAACATTTATTTGATATTACAAAAAAATTGTAAGAGCAAACAACGACAAATAATTTTAGCCATGTTCCGGATAGAAGCAATTTGTCCTGTAAGTTTTCAGATTCTTTACAATTTTAAAGATTTTTTTATAATTATTAGACTTTGCTATCGTGCCGCTATTAGCAAATTTTTGCGAATTACCGCTAATTTAGAAATTTTTATAGAATTTTTGCCATTCCCTATAGTTTTAGGCACATTTACTAAATTTTATGGCTTGTTTGAAATATTAAAATGGTTCGCGAATTTTCGCTATTTTTGCAACATTTTTTTTTTTTTTGTTTTTCCCCTACATTTTGTTTTTTAACCGATTTAGCAATTTCAAAAATGTTCGCAAAATAAGTGATTCTGTGATTCTTTGCAGCTTTAAATATTGTTAATAATTATGAGTATTAAACTTTGGTATCATGCCGCTATCAGCAAATTTTTGGGAATTTAGCAATTTTTACCGAATTTTTGCCATTCCTTATACTTTTAAGGGACTTTTAATCAATTTTATGGCTTGTTTGAATATCAAAAAATTTAGCGGATTTTCGCTATTTTTGGAAAAAAAATTTTTTTGTTATTTTCCGACAATTAATTTTTTTAACCGATTTCAAATAAATTTTAGGGTTTGTTTCTATGTTTGCAATTTTTCGCGAATTTAAGCCATGCTCGCGAAAAAGCGATTTTTCACTGTGAATCTTTACAGCTTTAACGATTTTTAATAATTATTAGGCTTTCCTATCACCGATAATTAGCAAATTTTTGCGAATTTCCGCTAATTTAGCAATTTTTATCCAATTTTTGCCATTCCTTATAGTTTTAGGCACCTTTTATAAATTTTATGGCTTGTTTGAAATATAAAAATTTTTCGCGAATTTTCGCTATTTTTGCAACATTTTTTTTTTTTTTGTTTTTCCCCTACATTTTGTTTTTTAACCGATTTAGCAATTTCAAAAATGTTCGCAAAATAAGTGATTCTGTGATTCTTTGCAGCTTTAAATATTGTTAATAATTATGAGTATTAAACTTTGGTATCATGCCGCTATCAGCAAATTTTTGGGAATTTAGCAATTTTTACCGAATTTTTGCCATTCCTTATACTTTTAAGGGACTTTTAATCAATTTTATGGCTTGTTTGAATATCAAAAAATTTAGCGGATTTTCGCTATTTTTGGAAAAAAAATTTTTTTGTTATTTTCCGACAATTAATTTTTTTAACCGATTTCAAATAAATTTTATGGTTTGTTTCTATGTTTGCAATTTTTCGCGAATTTAAGCCATGCTCGCGAAAAAGCGATTTTTCACTGTGAATCTTTACAGCTTTAACGATTTTTAATAATTATTAGGCTTTCCTATCACCGATAATTAGCAAATTTTTGCGAATTTCCGCTAATTTAGCAATTTTTATCAAATTTTTGCCATTCCTTATAGTTTTAGGCACCTTTAATAAATTTTATGGCTTGTTTGAAATATAAAAATTTTTCGCGAATTTTCGCTATTTTTGCAACATTTTTTTGTTTTTTTTCTTGGCATTTTGTATTTTAACCGATTTAGCGACTTCAAATATATTTTAGGGTTTGTTTCCAACTTTGCATTTTTTTTTTCTTTTACATTCTCCTATTCTAACACTAAAAGAGATGCTGATCCACAGAATAAAATAAATAATTTAGGTTTTGCGCTCATTTTTACTATTTGAGAAATATATTTTTATTTTTGAACACTTTCATTAAATAATTATTTGATGCAAATATTTCTTTTAGTCTGAACGCATGGCAAACATGAAATAATTTATTTTATTTAACACTGTTCGCCAAATGTTTCATCAAACAAAAATTATAAAATATTTGAGCTTAGTTTGAACATTAAACAAAATATTTTTTTGTTTCGCACAGTTTGAAGCAAATATCAGAACAAATATTTTCGTCAAATATTTTATTAGTCTTAACGTACCTTAAGAAAATAATCTCACAGTTTATTTTTTAATTAATTTTTAATAATTTTTTAAGTTTTTAATCAAGTCATCATATCGTCATAGTGTCCTAAATAATATTTTCCAAATGTTTAAAAACATATTGTTGTGCCTCAAACAAAATATCAATTTTAATGCTGTGTTTATTGATTCCTCATAACTGTACAGTAGAATTCTAAATTATAAGCGGTTGCCCATAGCAGTCATATATATTTCTTGTAATTATTTTAAGACATATGACTTCACAACTTTATGACTACCTTGGGAATCACTTAAATATGTATTAATTAAAAAATATGTATTACATATTTATGAATTATTCTTTGTTTGTTATGTTATTGGGTTTTTTTTACTAATGAACTCTTGATAATAAATAAATTATGCATTTTTAAATATTGAAATTACTTAAGTTATAAAAAAACTTAATCGATCAAACCAAATCCTCGGCTTATTAATCGAGCGATTAACCGATTAAAGCAAAAGTCGGTTTAAATGAGTACCTTAATAGATACATATGGGGGATTTCATGTCAAGTGACCCAACTTTTGAAATCGATGTCTTCCGATTTGGATGAAAAAAGCTTTCTTTTGAGCAAAAAAAAAAAAACAAAAAAAAAATACCGTTTTCAAGAAAAATAAAAAATAAGTTTTAAATTTAAAAAAAAAAATTTTAAAAAAACAAAAAAAAATTTTTCGAAAGCTTGAAGAAATAGCTATCTAATTTGTTTGGGACAAATTTTGCTAACACCAATAGATAATAAGTTACATGGATAAGAAAAAACACCGGTTTGGCCAAAATCTGTAACTCAGAAACTTTTTGACCGATCTTGTTGAAAATTTGTGTCTAAACTACTATCCAATAAGACCTTGGTGCAAATTTCATCCAAATCGGAAGACATCGATTTCAAAAGTTGGGTCACTTGACATGAAATCCCCCATATGCATATTTATAAAAAAAAAAATTTTGGAGTTTATAAACAGTTTTATAAAAATCATTTTGAAATTTAGGGGGAACATTTTTCTACTTAATATTTCTAAAATGTAAAAGTAAAGTTCTAATTCATAACTTTATTCTTTTAAATAATCATGTTTTTCCTATTTCATGACGTGCTTCATCAAGATTAGGTGCTGTCAAATAAAGCAACATTTTTGTTTGGTATTTCCTTTAAGCGATAATTTTGAAGTCTCTTTATACTAGTAAATTTTACAGAGAGTAAGATTTATTTCTACAAACTATGGTGTATATACAATCCAACGACCCTCTTCCACCTTATTGCTATTCATTAAAAGTTACACAGGGATTAAAGAAAGACAGCACAAGTGTAATAAGATAAAAAAGAATGAGGTCACTCCTCGGGGTTATGTTACTCAATTTTGAGCTTTTATTCAAAAACTGGTTTTATATTTTAATCTTTTAAATATTTTCTTTTAAGAATTCATATTTGTTTGACTTGTCTGTTGGACTCTAATGTTTCTTACATACTTAAAATAAATCCTTTTATTTTTTTAATGATTTAAATTTGTGATAAGTTTTGGTAAACTAAAAAATAACATTTATCAAAAAATTTTTTTAGCATTTCCATTTATTCGAATGAATTTCTTAAAAAAAGTCCTATTAAAGTCAGAAGCAAAGTCGTCTGATAAAATTTCGATTACAACGTGCTCTATTTTCTTCAGACATCATCCAATTTTATTATGAACAAATGTGTTTTTAGAAGTATATGGCAGCGGCAGCGACTGAAGTAGATATTTACAATACCGACATATGTATGTTACTTTAACCATTTAATAGAAACCATGTACATACGAGTACATATATACGTTTCATTATTATTTCCTAAATTGCTCAATTCAATTTTTAAGAAAAAAATCTTTGAGATGACTGATATCTTTTACGGCGGCACCAAGCCACACAGTCGGATGTCTTCATACATTTTAGAACAAAAACTATAAGAAGTGGTCGTAGATCATTGATTTTTGGCCGTGAGCATTATATTGACTGAATTAAGAAAAAAAATGTAGTCGATATTTTTACATAAAATTTTTCCAATCGATTCTTTCGCATACATTTTTTTATCTAAGCAAAAGTCTACAAATTTGTTTCATACACTCTGTAATAAAAAAATAACCCATGTCGAGTTTTTATTTAATCGGTCATGCCCACCGTCCACGAAACCCGCACATTGATCAAAAATTGTTACACCCTGTTTTTCATTCGACAAAAATCTTTTTATTCATCTTTCATTTCTTTGACAACATCGTCAAATGGAAACTCCTGTTTGTATGGCTCAGGCCTTACTCCGGTAATAAAAGGGTGTGATGAAACCAGTAAGCGGCGAACAATTTCAGTGTTTGTCGAATCTCTATTGAATTTCCTAGAAAACAATAATCTGTACTTCCAATAGTCCTTATTTCTTGCTTCTTGAATTAGCATCCCAGTAGGAATAATCGCTGCATCCATTATTTCTTTTCCATATAACTATAAGTATAAGTGGACAGCGACTGGCGTAAAATACCAACCATATTTTTCAACGAACAGTTTAGCCGTATCCCAAGTGTAGCTCTTTAGAACTATAATTATAATACAATTAAAATTCTAAATTATATAATTTATAATTATGTATGAAAATTTAAAAACTTTAAAAATTAAAATCGCGAATGTTGTTAGTCTTCCTTTTGTTAACTACAAAATTATAAAAAACAAGTTAGAGTGCTATATTCGGCTGTGCCGAATCTTTGATACCCTCCACCGACAGGAGTGAGCTCTATATGATAAATACATATATATTATTAACTAAGCTTCACAAAAACGAGCGTCAGCATTAAAATTAGTTGCGGTTTAGACCTGAATTAAATTATTGGCCGACAATAAGAAAATTTTATGCGTTTCTTGTAAGGACTTTGAACTGGCTTGAGTAAAATATCATGATTCGTAAAAGTTTTAGCCGAACTAAAATAATTTTTAGGAGGGTAATTTGTATTGGACCTATGGAAAATTAGGCCCAATCATCAAAACAAAAAATAAATAAGAATAAATTTCAATAGAGCAGTCTAATTAGTTTTAGCGTTAACAGTAAATTTCACAAATTTGCATGATATTTTTTCTGGCCATATGAATTTAAGTTAAAAATTTCACCGCAATATCTATATCTGTGATGGTTTTAGGTGAATTTAATTATTTTCCCAAAATGGGATTTATTTGGTTTTAGGCGCAATAAACTGTTTTCAGAGAGTAGGGTTTATATGGTGCCTAGTGTAAATTATGGACCGATCTTCAAAAAATTTTACAGTGTGATTTCTGGTCTTATAAAACTGTGACGTACCAAATTTTAGTATGATAGCGTTATTTATTACGGTTTTAGGCGTACTAAACTGTTTTCCGGGTGTAGGGTTTATATGGCAAATAGTGTAAATTATGGACCGATCTTCAAAAAATTTTACATTGTGATTTCAGCTCCTATAAAACTGTGACGTACCAAATTTAAGTATGATAGCGTCATTTATTACGGTTTTAAGCGTACTAAACTGTTTTCCGAGAGTAGGGTTTATATGGGGACTAGTGTAAATTATGGAGCGATCTGCAACAAATTTTACAGTGTGATTTCTGGTCCTATAAAACTGTGACGTACCAAATTTAAGTATGCTAGCGTTATTTATTGCGGTTTTAGGCGTACTAAACTGTTTCCCGGACGTAGGGTTTATATGGGGCCTGGTGTAAATTATGGACCGATCTTCAAAAAAATTTACAGTGTGATTTCTGGTCCTATAAAACATTGACGTACCAAATTTTAGTATGATAGCGTCATTTATTATGGTTTTAAGCGTACTAAACTGTTTTCCGGGAGTAGGGTTTATATGGGGCCAAGTGTATATTATGGACCGATCTTCAAAAAATTTTACAGTGTGATTTCTGGTCCTATAAAACTGTGACGTACCAAATTTAGGTATGCTGGCGTTTTTTATTGCGGGTTTAGGCGTACTAAACTGTTTTCCTCGAGATGGGTTTATATGGGGCCTATGGTTAATCATGGACCGATCGTCACGAAATTTACCAGTATGATTTGCAGCCGTACAAACCAAATTCGAGCAAAATTTTATGTGATTCCGTGCATTAATAAACCATTTATGTTAGTTTTTGTATCAAAATTATCAATTTTTTCAGGGTGGTGGTTCCACATTTTGATTCATAGTTCTGATCCTACTGAACCGATGTTGCTGGATTTCAATCCCAAACTGCTTAGGATAACTACAAGCAATTTGAGACCAAGTTTGTTCTTTTCTTTTGCGTTTTTCGAAAGTGAGCGTGTTTTCAACAGACGGACAGACGGACAGAGGGACAGAGAGACAGACGGACAGACGGACAGACAGACGGACATGGCTAAATCGACTTAGAATTACTCAAGGAGCCAGAATATATATACTTTATGGGGTCTTAGGTGTATAATAAAAAAGTTTCACACGGAATGACAAACTTAGTATACCCTCATTCACCACAGTGGTGGTGGAGGGTATAAAAATCAATTGCTAGTTCTAAAAATCATATGTTTCTTACTATCTTTATGCACGTTTTTCGCTCAAATTTTAAATAAATTTTTGTTATATTTACTACTCAATAAATACCTGTCTTAAAAGCATGCAATAGTTTCTTGAAAACCGTTATGACAAGTTTCGTGACCTTTAGCAGAAATTTACTGCCGGTTTTTTCAAAAAAATTTGTGCCCGGCAAATAAAAAACTGAAATGGCAAGCTGCTTTATTTAGCAACTTGTTTTTTTTTAATTTTGTTTTTTTCTATCCTCTTACAACTACAATTCGTGTTGGAAAAAACCCAGCCAATTGTAGGGGAATGTAAGAAAGAAAAAATTCACTATTTATTGTTGTGTCTTTGTTGAAGCTTTGATATTGTTACAAGTAAGAGCTAAGTGTTTAAAATTCTTATTCACTTTATGGTCTTACTTGTATAATATTTTTAGCTTTTCTAAAGTATTTGGTAAAAGTTTCCTGACGAGCTGGCCTAAGCAACCAGCGAAATGCGCATAGAAACTAGCTTTCCCACAACAATAAATTTCAGTGTTTTTTTATCATAAATTGGGATTATTAGCACATCATCAATAAATGAATTAATTAATAAAAAAAAATGTTTATTTTATTTTGAAAAACAAGCAATTAAAGTTTTCATTCTGTTTCCTTTTTTTGGAAAACTGTAATCGGTATATGTTTCTTCCGACTTTTCATTCCCAACGTGGCGATATTTTTATTATTTGATATACTTATATAAACTTTTCGTCAATTATTTACATTTAAGGTATTTAACACATTTAACTTCATATACACACAACTTAAAACATAAATTTTACTTAACAAAGCAAATTTAAAAAATATAGTTATTAAAAAATTAGTATCACAGTATAAATTCTTATTAAACTATAACACAGCATAAAAGTTATTAATCGAAAGCAGCCACTCCCACCTCTCATCTTATTGAAAGAACTGTCTGGGGGAAATTGGGGCTACATTATTAAATTTTTAGAGGCTCATAGACTTGGGCATATCTTTTTAATGGTTTAAGATATTCCCATAATTTGTTTTTTAATTAATGGATAAACGTTTTTTTTTTCAAATATGTTAAGGCTGAGCGGTATCAGGAATATTATGCAGAAGTGAACACTGAATTGCATCGTCTTTGCTTCAACTTTTTCAAAATAAAATATAATTGCTCTAATAAACTTTAAATATTTTTCTACAAAACTGCATCATTTTATTTTTGAAATTGCGTGGTCGAAAAACTAGATTTTTGACACCAAAATAACTCTGTGCTCTATTTGGAAACCGAGAACGATTTTGGTGTATGCCAAAACTATGCGAATGAAACTGAGACTATGTCAGAGCCGATTAAGATGTGAGCGAATATTATAAACCTTCTGTAAAATAACAATTTGTGGCAGACACCCCGAATTACATGTTAGATGAAATGTTGACAAGTCACTCACATGTAAAAAACATGTCGTGTAAGAGATGCATTAAACTAATTTTTTGTCATTTATAAATCTTTACCAAATTTCTTTTAAACAGCAAGTTTTTGATAAATTCCTGTTTTCCAAAAGTTTTGCGAAATTTCCAGTTAAAAAGAAATAATTCCCAGATTATATTTGTTAAAATAGTTGAGTTAAATACATTTAATTTATAAAGTGTCACTATCCAGTGTGACACAAAGAATGCTGACGAAGGCCGTAGCGGGCCAAAAAATGCATTACATTCTGCTGGTGTCTAATAATTGTAAATTTTTCTGTACATAAATATACTTCATTGCTATCCAACGGAAAGCTAAGGTAAAATGTAACAAGAAAATACAATATAATAGTAGTGTATAAAGTCATTTCTGAAAAAATTTAAGGAATAGAGCTATTACAAAAAGCTTTATAAAATACATAACTGAAATTTAACTCATAGAATAAATTCGAAAGATAAAAAATGTTGAATATAATAAAGTTGCTTATTAAAAAGAAATAATTCCCAATGTCTATTTATTAAAAAATATTCTTATTACGGTTCATAGACAATTTTATCTAGCTTGTGTATTAAAGAATTAATTTTTCATATATGTATATAAATTAACAAATTTGAAATCGTTACATGCGAGCATTTTTTTATTGATAAATTAAAATATTAATTCTTACCAACAAATATTAATGCTTACCAACTAGTTTATTCATGTATATCATCTTTAATATCAGCAAACATTAACCCAAACTGAAAATTAAACAAACAATTTTATATTAGGGTTTTTAAGTAATAACTTTAAGGATATTTGGTTTACCTTGTATTCTTTGAAGATAAGAGGATCTTTCTCCTTTAACACTTTGCAAATCGGTGTTATTATTAATTTTTCTTTAGCGTTTTGCTAAAGACCAAACACATTTTTTATTTTTTATCAAAGTTGTTTTTGGGAATACTATTATTTATTAAAAGATTTTGTTAATTTTAATTAAAAACATTAAAAAAAAGGGAATTAAGCACAACAAACAAAATCATTTTTTATTTTTTTATAATTTCCTATAGTTATCTATAGATAGGCTTTCAAGGTCTTTGTTTTTATTCATTATTAAACAAAAGACGATTAATATCATTTTATCAATGTATTTTCTACGTTTCGTTAGGATTTTCCAACTTCCAAGATTTTTCATTTTATCGGAAGAGTTATAAAAGTTTTTTTTTAATTACATCAACCTCCAGCTCCATTACTTAACCAAAGTGACATTAAAGACTTTCCTTTCGAAGAATCATTGGCCAATTGTTCACAGGGCTGTGGAGTCGGAGTTCAGGTTTTTGTACCAGAGTCGGAGTCGTAGTACCCACAAAAACTCGCGACTCCGACTCCAACATTTTTCGGCATAAAAAATCTAAAAACATTTTTTAATATTTTCCAAAGTAAAAATTCTTCGAAATTGAAATGCAATACAGAATCATTTTCTTGCTATAAATTATTAATAAATCTTTATACAAACGAACGTCAGTATAAAAATTGATTCCGGCTTAAAGCAATTGGACGACAATCAGACATATTATGCCGAACTAAAATGATCTTTAGGAGGGGAATTTATAATAGACCCATGGTAAATTATGGGCTAATCATCACGAAATCCTGTAGAGCGATTTCTTTTATTAAAAATCTAAATGGAACAAATTTTTTTTAGCGTTTAAAGTGCTTTTCAAAAGGCAGCTTAATATGGGATCTAAGGTAAATATAGACCGATAATTAAAAAAGGTTAAGGTTATAGGCGATTTCGAGTATACTTTAAGGTGGGGACCAAAATTTTAAGATGTCACACACAGCAGCACAACTGCACAATACCCTCTCCACTAACGTGGTGTTGGTATAATTAGTATTTTTTTATTAATATTAGACGAATAATGTTTTTTTCTTGCGTGTTTATCTTTTTTTAACAACAAAATCGATGTAATTTTAGACAACAGGAATTTAGACAAAATATGTTCGTTAATTCGAGAAAAAGTCTTAGAGTGTACTTAATTCAGAAATACAAATAATTTTATGTGCTAAACAACATATTTTTCTAAGAGCATGTGTGCTTAGAAGGGTGGAATATAAACTTAGTCCTCTTCCAGACTTGCAATTTGTATCTCTGCAACTTTTTAAATTCTGCTTTGAAATTGCATTAGTGTCCAGATTACGAAATTATAGTTTTGCATCTTGTCTTTCCTCTTCTGCTTTTTATGCTTTATATATAAATACAAATAAACATGCAGCCATTTTCAAGTTAAAACGGGTGAGAACTTTAAAACAAAACAGAATTTTAGAGTACATGAAACTGAATGCCGCTCCCCAATCTTTTAACCCCTCTCACCAATAAACTCAAGTCTTGCTTCTTCAAAAATTTCAGGACTAGATAATGACATAGTTTTTTGTATAAAATATTGTTAATGGCAACGTGAAAATGTATTCGGTTGAGAAAAGTTTGCTATAAAGGCGTTTTTTTATGAACGTAGTGATTTTGATTGTGAAAATTAGTTAATACTGCTAGAGATATGTATTTGTTATTGGCATTCATTATAGCCGGCGTTCGTTATAACCGTGGTCCACTATATAGCAAATGTTAGCAAAATATTCTAGATATGGTAATATTGATGTTTTGCTACCATTTGTAACATATCGAAATTATCCAAATATATTCTGAATCCCTGTAAAATTCTTAGACGATCTAGCCAAGTCCGTTCGTCCGTAGGAAGCACGATATAGGTTATATGATTTAAAACGACTGATTTGTTTGGTATTATTTAACCTAGTTCTCAAATAAAAATATTTAAGTTTGTTTTACAAAACTGATATATTTAACTATGAAAGTTATCCATTTCTGTAACTGTTTGCCTTTTATTGATAACATAGAGTTTGAACTTGACTGGTTTCTACAAAAAAGAGCCATCACTATTGTAAATTGCATACGAAGCCATTCTAATTTTATTAGGAACTTTAAAAGTTCAATAAAAATTTTACTTTTTAAATAGTTTAATGTTATTATCATAGCTACATATATATTTTTTCTGGAATGACTATTCGACATCATACACTCGGTTACATGTAAATCATATATTATTTTCACATTTATTGGGAACTACAATATTCACAAAAAATTAGAATTGGAACTTGTATTACATTTTGTAAAATAAAATCAGGATATATTTTTGTTACTCTGCTTTCCTGAAAAGTATGTCATCTCTGTAAGGCACGCAGGAGGACGAAGCGTTCGTAGCAAAGTGAATGTCTTCGCTTCGAAACAGGTTCTTCATCAGAAGTAGACATGATTATTAATCAGTAATGCCAATAGTAGGGAATTTTTCCTTTTTGTAGGGATTTTTTCGGAAACTTTCAATCGCAGGGAAAAAGGACAGATATTTTGTTTTAAGGAAAATGTAGGGAATTTTAAAAATTGTATCTCATTTTCAATACATTGTATAAAAATCCTTATTATTTATACATATTCTTATTATTTTCATTTAAAAAATTAATTTTTCATATACAATAGCAATTAAATGTAAATTGATTACTTTATAACAGAAACCCTGCACTCAAAATATTATGTAGCTAAATTCAAAAGAAAACTCATTTCATTCGGGTTCGCATTTGCGAACTATTCGTTTATTTATGATATTTGCATTCCAACTCACATTCGCTAAACTGGATGCGAATATTAATAGTGAATATCTAATGAATGAAATTTTTACTTAGAAATTAATTTTGTACTGAGAAAAAGCCATCACACGTTTTAAACTAAGAGAAATAAAATCATACAATTTCGAATTTAAAAAAAAAACTTTTATTGAAAAATTTTGAGGATATGGAAGGATATATTTTTCAATGGAATTTTTTTTTAATTTTTGTTTAGGGGAACTGAAGAAAATATTTTTTTAAAATTCTACAGAGCCTTTCCTTTTACTTGGTACCGAGTTTGGTAAAAATATTAGAGACTTATATTAAAAAAAATATTTTAAATAAGTATTATTGGAAAATGTTTAAAGAGGACAAGAGATGTGGATATAAAAAACGAAGCACATAGTTTGACTATGTTTTATCTCTATATTAAAGGATATATATAGTGGCGTTTCTGCCAAAAAGAAAAGTTTAAATTTGATATACAGTGCTGTTTTTGAAATTAAATTCTTGTATGTATGTGTATAGCATGTACATATTTATTTTGGTTTTTTTCTTGTTTTTAATATAAGTTTTAATTATAAATGTCAATAAATTCTTTAATTATAATATTTACAAAATCTTAACAAAACATGTATTCGTTTGCTTGTTTCTTAAAGCAATAAATTTTTAACGTAGGGAAAATTGCAGGGAAAAATTTTTTGTTTGTAGGGAGAAAAGAGATTTTTTTAGTAACATAAGGACTACTAACACTGCAAAGTACACAAGCAACATTGTTTCCACACACCAAACGACTGATTAAAACTCAGGCACACTTGCGAAATCCAGTGTGGAATTTTTCCACAACTGTTAATTCCAGGAAGGGCACCCAAATCATTGACCGAACGCGACACTAAAAATTTCATTTTTTGCATTAAACAATATATTATGATTGTAAATTTTTGATTTCCTGTTGCTGGTTTTTGAAATAAACTATTCAACTGTGAAAAGGGTATAATAAGTTTGTCATTCGCGTGAAACTATTTTAATATTCATCTTAGAACCCATAAAGTATATAAGTATATATTCTGGGTCCTTGAAAATTCTAAGTCGATAACGTGCGAAGTCCAGCAGGAAAAGAGTTATGAGTTCAAATGTAGACCACCCACCCTTTGAAATGGCTATTCACTAATTTATTATGAGTCGTTTCGAGCGCACTTTTAAAATAGAATTAAAAAACTTAAAGACCACAACATATTATTACTAAGTGGTAGAGGGTATCAAAGATTCGGCACAGTCAAATATATCACTTTTACTTGTTATACTCACAACACAATGGTGGAGAGTTTATTGTGCATTTGTTCTGATATTGGTCTTCGACCCACCTTTAATGATACCGTTAAACTCAGAATCACGTCCGTCCAGCTGGCTTATTAATTGCCTATGTTACCTTGTGCACAAAGTACAGGTCGAAATTTTGAATATAATTTGATGAATTTTGGTGCATACGGGCTTATTTTTCTATGCAGGAAGTCTATTGAAAATGGTGAGAATGGGGATATAATTTCACTTGGCCCCATACACATATGTTTCTGGAATTGTCTTTGTGCGCGTAAGCCATCTTATTATGTTGCTATTAAGATCAAAATTGGCTCAAAAATATTTTATTGCAACATCAATCGTGATATCAAACTTTGAAAACATATTATATTCCTCACGACCATTTAATGATATTTCATAGCCATAACATGATAACTTTCTATGCGTGTACTCATTATATGCTTAAGATACAAACAAAATATCTTTACTCTATTCATATTTTTTTATCGCCATTTGTAAAATAATTGTGCATCAGTTGTGTCGTTTGTTTTACAAATGCCTATCGAATTATTTGTTATTCAGTGGATTATTAATTACAAAAAACCCATAAAAAAAAAAGAACAAGTTTAAAGAAATTAAAAAAGAAAAAAATTGTAGGTACATTAAAAAAAATTGTAAAGTGTTACAAATTAAAATATCAATGCTAAAAAAATTATAATATTGTTTGGAAATGGTGCAAAAATATTGACCATTGTTTTGTGTTATTTTAGAGAAAAAGAATGAAAAATCTATAAAATAATTTATAAATAATTGCGATTTTCTTTTTATTATAATATTATTGGTATGGTTCAATTATGTACGCGACCTTGGCGGCGACCTCCATCCGATGGTCCAAATTTTCGATGACGCTGAGGCATAATTTAGGTTCTATGCCGTTAATGTGCCGAATTATCTCATCCTTTTGCTCTTGAATTGTTGCTGGATTATCGACGTACACCTTTTCTTTCAAATAATCCCAAAGAAAGAAGTCCAACGGTGTCAAATCACATGATCTTGGCTGCCAATTGACATCGCCACCACGTGAGATAACACGGCCACTGAACTTGTCGCACAAAAGAGTCATTGTTTCGTTAGCTGTGTGGCAAGTGGCACCGTCCTGTTGAAACCACATATCGCCCGATGACGCCTCCAGCCCATAAACTGCACCAAACAGTCACTCTTTGTGGGTGCATTGTTTTTTCGACAATAACTCTTGGCTTGTTATTTGCCAAAATGTGGCAATTCTGCTTATTGGGGTATCCACTGGGTTAAAAATGTGCCTCATCACTGAAGATGATTTTCACGATATGCATTTTGATTTGAACGCCCATTTTCATAATAAGCCTGAATAACTTAAGCGCGTTGCTCGATTGTGTATCTTTCCATGGTTCAAATTGCGTTAGTCTGAAATTGAGAAGTGTCAAATGAAATGTAGAAAAAAACTTAACGTTATGGTCCTTAAAATTTAACCACCGGTTTTATAATGTGAAATATCTGTAACAGTTTTACGTTAACGTTGCCAGTAAGTAAATAAGCATATATATATATTAAAAATATTTTTCGGTTATAGATTTAGGGGGTTTTTTTCTAAAACACTTCACCTCACTTGAAAAATATTTTAATAAAAATTTTTAAATATTCAAAAAAAATTTATATGAAAAATTTCTCAACGCATGGTGCAGTGATTTAGAAAATAAGCCCCTTAATTTAGATATTATCATGATTAACATGATAATAATATGATTGATTCTTGACTTTTTATTATTAACATGATAATAATATGATTACATTAATTTATTAAATGATGTAATAACAAATTAGGATTAAGGGAAAAATATTATGATGTAATATTACGAATATATTTGGTCATAATATGATTCAATAATAATCGTAATATGTTGACTACAATAATGAATCTTATCATAATATATTGCTCTTAGAATATGTTTATGACAAACAGATTTTTTCTTTGCGTGTAGAAACTCCCTTTTCAAAATCGCTTTAAGACTAACAATATATATGTATATATTTTATACAGAGAACTCTTAAATAAATCTTTAAATCATAATATAATATTGTTTTGCCGGGTCTATTATTGGCCATGGGTATCGTATACTCTCGAAAATTTGTCTTTATATACTGTGGTGTAGTATATCAAATTGAAGGGCTTGCCCTTGTCTACTTTACTTTCTTACTTGTATTTTTTCTATTTTATGCAAGTTTTTATGTATTTAAGATGCGCTTTGTTGAGTAATTCTGTGTTAAATGTAAAATGTAAAAATATGCTGCAATTTAGTAAACAAATGAATGTTTGTCAATCATAAAGAACAAAAACAGAATCTACAATTCCAACAGATTTGAGTTTACATTTTCCTCTACATAAAATACGATTATTAAACAAATAAAATTTAAAAATCCATAATTTTTGTTTTTGTTGTAGAAATTTAAAATTGTCATTCATAATCAAAATGTGAAAATAGTTATGTGTTTGTATATACATATTTAGTTTACTTTATAAAAATTGTCAGTAAAATAATGAAAGTGTACGAATGGCCTTAAATGCAAAATGTACATATGAGTAAATATCGTTCTATTTTTCAGATTTCTAATTAAGTTTTAGTAGTCGCATGTAGCTTATGGTATCAGCTTTGACCAGATAGAATTTTATGATTATTTGCAATTGGTAAAATAGAGGAAAATCGAAAATTATTGATATTTTATTGGAGAATGCAATGTAATAAATAGAAAAAGTTTTGGTGCACTTTTAAAAGTAAATGTCAGATTTTTTTGTTGTTCTAGAGCTGGCATAGTTTAAAGAATTCATAAATTAAACAAGATTACTATATTCGGCAATATGGAATCTTATCTACACTTCACCATGATGCGATATGAACATAAAATTATATAAATACCCAGCTGTGTGTATTAAATTTGGAAATCTTTTCCCTTAACGTTCTTTTGAAATAAATAAATCACCTTTGTACCACGCCCACTTGTTTGGTAAGTTTTGTTCCTTCCGTTTTCCAAATAAACAGAAAAGCAGACGGCATAGTTAAATCAATTCGCTGTACATTCCTGTATAAGTAAATGGAAAATAATTTCAACATATGAATAAAAGCTCTAGTACGCAGAGTGTACTTGAATGCATATTTATTAAGAAATGTATGATTTATACACGCAAAGAAAAAACATGGTTATGGTAAACATATTCTAAGAGCAACATATTATGATAAGATTCATGATTGTAGTCAACATATTATGATTATTATTGAATCATATTATGACCAAATATATTCGTAATATTACATCATAATATCTTTCCTATTATAATTTATGTAATCATATTATTATCATGGTAATCATAATAAGTTAAAAAGTAATCATATTATTATCACGTTAGTCATAATAATATGTAGATTAAATCTAAAAACGAAAAATATTTTTAATATAAGTATATTTATGCCTTTACGTAAAACTGTTGCAGATATTTCACATCATAATATTAGGCAACTTTAAACATAATACTTCTAACCTATTTTTGTCGTAAGTCGCAATTATATTATAGAATTTTCATTCTTTTTCTCTAAAGTAACACCAACTAATAGTCAAAATTTTTGCACCATTTTCAAACAATATTAAAAGTTTTTAGCATTGATATTTTATTTTGTGACGCTTTACAATTTTTTTTAATGTTCCTACATTTTTTTTCATTTTTAATTTCTTTAGACTTGTTTTTTTAATGGGTACTTTTTTAAAATTAATAATCCACTGAATAATAGTTAATTCGATAGAGATATGTAAACCAAATGACACAAACCTGATGCACAATTATTTTACAAATGGCGATAAAAAAATATGACTAGAGTAAAGATATTTTGTTTGCATCTTAAACATATTATGAGTACACATATAGAAAGTCATCATGTTATGGCTATGAAATATCATTAAATAGTTGTGAGGAATATAATGTGTTTTTAAAGTTATCACTATTTAGTTGTTTTAAAAATTATTAGTTTTCAGTGAACCATACTTAAATTTATGATTGCGATAAACATTGACATGTTTACAGTAACTATAATATTGTTGATATTAAATAAAAATAACAATATTTTGTGTACGACAACAATATATTGTTACAATAAACATAGTGTAGTTATCGTAACCATGACCTACCATATTTTTTCTCTGCGTGTAGATACAAATTTGAAGTGAAAATATTTAAATTTCATTCAAGGTAGAGAATTTACACAAAGTATATTTGGTTGCATGTGTGCAAAGGTTTTTTACACCAACTGCAAATCTTGCGTGTAGTTTTACGCTTTCTAACTGCACAATAGAGACAACGAACAGGGTGCATGGGCTGTATGTCGTTAGAAATATCAGGCAAGTGGTTCATACAATTGCAAGAAACAGGAGAACTACAGAGTTCAATTTCAGTAGCCAGGCGTGTTGGAGCATGGCCTTGTATCCTTGAATTTATAGAACGCTGTTCAATTGCTGGCATGAAGAGCTGTTTTGCAAGTATTCGCAGGAACTTTCGTCGGTAGTCTGTTTGGTGTATGCGGTCGTTGTTTTTTCGAATATATAACACAGCGGGACAAAATTTAACTTTTTGTGTGTTGATTGGAAGTTTGATGCATTTTTTTACTTGTTTAAGGTCGCTGATTTCAAATTTAATCTCCGTTTTTCTCTATCATCTCGCATTTTTAAGTTACAGGTACTTATCGAATTTGTTACTTTTTCCCAAAAATAAAAAGATCGAAATTTTTTTAAAAGATGTAATTATTAGCTTGAAAAACAATAAAATTTTTGCAAAATGGCTGAGTAATGGTTGTTTACCTAAGAGGTACAAAAAATTACAATTTTTGTTTTTAAAAATCTTGAAAAATCCAAAACATAAAAATGTGAAAGTCTTATTACTTTCACGCAAAGTCACATAAACTATGAACATAATGAGTCGTAGATCATAAAAATCGATAAACGCGTTTAGCTTTATTGACAATTAGGTGATGTGACTTTTTTATGATTCTCAGAACTAAAAAAATTAAGTAATAAACAAAATGTTAATTCATTTTTATGATTGCGGTAGCAAACTAATAAACGCCATTAAATGTGTGTAGACGATGAATTGCTATTCTTGTTCCTTTATAACACCTAGTCAGTTTACAGTCAATTAAAGGGAAAACAGAGAGTGAACTTTTGCTATTGATGTGTGGTTCTCCATTGGTTACCTGTAACCCACAGAAATTCCACCCACATATATGAGCTATCATTATTTGGAAAGCTCTGAAAAATTTGGAACGAATTTCTATGAACATTGGTTTTAAAATGTTGAATCAGGTACATATGCCTTCTTAACAGATAGATCCCTTCATAAGTCAGTAAAATTTTGGATAGAACTTTTTCTAGGTACTTTAGTAAAAAAGTACAAAGTATTTATAAGGGTTCATTAACCCACCTCTTTTCATTCAACAAGTTTTAAAAGTGAATAACTACAAAAAATAAAAGTGCAGGCCCACAAAAAATAAAAATTATTTTAACCTTGAACATTTAATCCGCCAACACGAAAAAAAATTCAATTTTGTTTTGTTGTGTTATTTATTAAAAACTGTGTTAATTTCATATATACGTCAAAATTGTGCAATAGCTACGTCAAGAAACAAGTGTAATATCAATCCCAACTATTTTTGTAACATATGTGGCAAATACACGTTTATAAAAAATTGAAAAAGGTTGTCAGAGTTTATTAAACAAGTGTATTTTACCTACTTCGGATTTACCATGGAAACCCCTGACAAGTACTGTGCCCATGTGCTGTAACTTTCGCTTCGAGAAACTTTTCGATTAAAATGCGAGAAATGAAACAAAAGTGCCATAAATCGAAACAAACAACTCTTTTTCTCACTGAACTGCGTCTGTAACATTTTTAGTGAGTAATAGCTGTCACGTAAGGAAATTACTCGCCAATATACTGAAAAAGTGTGCCTGTAAAATTTTTGCGAGAAATCTCCTGCTTTGAACTGTCAAATAAACTCACGCATAAAAACGTGGTGAGAAAAATTATTACCACGAAAAAATATATTAAATATGCGAAATACAATGAATAATAACATGGAAGAGATAAGTACTTTGTTTTTGACTGATTTTTTCATTGTTTAATTATTTTGATTTAAACATTTTTGAAAAATATACGAATGTTTTCAAAGCTATTTTTTTAACAACAATAATTAAAGTCGCGCTCTACATTATTTGCTAGAGACGACGGTTGTATTTGTGCCGCCGTTATTGAAAATTTTTCAATTTTAATAATTTTGGGCGCCGCACAGTGGCGCCATTTGAGTTTTTTCGTTGCAAAAATCATATCTTTTGAACCGAATAAGATAATTGAACAGTTTAAACAGCATATGATAGATAACTGTTCAGCCTATGAAATGAGCGTTTGGAAAGGGTGCTACGCTTTGTAGGGGCCTACTTATGGGTTATCAAAGTTAAAATTAGTAGAAAAATCAATTTTATGGTAACTAAAAAAAAATTATTTTTACATTTTTAGATTGTTTATATTTTTTTTCTTAAGGGTTTTATGTTTTAAATTATTACCCAACAAATTAAAAAAAAAAATTATTTATTTTTTTAAATTTATTTTTTCAATTTTCTGTAAAATATTCATCACAATTCGTAAGAGAAGGTATATCTAAAAGACTAACAATTTCTAAACTATAATTATTTTGTAACTCTATTCGTGACTTCACATGCCGCAGGGAAGAAATAAGTGGATCGGAAGATGCTGCCAACATGTTGAAGAGGTCCTTATTTTGCCTTACCCTTGATGCTTTGAATGTGTTCTGCAATCTATATTTTTTATAAAATTTGTTAAGAGACTCCTGTGCTTCTTCAGAAAGCTCTCCAATTGGCAAAGACTGGTACTCAATTATATCTTTGCCATGCGCCAATATTTTATGGACGGTCGGGGTCAACTTCTTCTGTGGATACATTTCTGCTAAAAGAGATGCAGTTTTCGACGCATATTCTCCATATTTTGTAGAATTGACATTTTCTTTGCAGTTTAAAACATCCAAGATCGTTCCCAATCTTTTCACGATTTGATTGTCAATTCCAATGATTCTAGTTACTGCCTCATCATTTTCAAAAAATCTCCTAGAAGTGTTTCCATCGTTAGAGTTACCGTATCCGTGCTTGGGACAGTCTACTTTTAGTCCAACTTGTTTCAAAAAAACCATCCTGTATTTGCTTCTTTCTGATCTTTTCCTTATCCTTTATTGATGTATTTTCATCGAAGTTTTCCTCCTCTTGTGGTAGGGTATATGCCAGTTTTAGCAAGAATTCCATACACCTTATCCTTGCGTGCAATGGTGACATTCCATATTCGTAATTCTCCTCATTTGTAGAATCGTTTAAATTACCAAAGTTCTTCTGACAAATAATAATATAAAATCGATAAAAAAAATATAAAAATAATACGAAAAAAGGGGTTTAGATAGGTTTTTGCTAAATTTTTACCTCCAATATAATTCTGTCTATGATAACTAATTGAAATATATTATAATTAAGCAGAAAAAGATACTAATTTTAAACTCTTTACAACTAATTATATAAAATTAAGATGTAACATATTATATATGAAATAAATTGAATTGAATTGAAAAAAGTTCTTCTGACTCTTTTTGCAAATCGGGCATGACATTGTTGAGGTTGTTCCTGTCAGTTCGTTTACGACTTTTCCGTCAACCATGGTCAGGTGGAACTCGTAATTGCATTCAATATATTTTCCTTCTCCAATTTGCAGCTTTGTAGGCTTAATCTTGCTTATTTGTTCTTCAATGTCCTTCACCGTAGTCCTTATGAGTTCTGCCGATTCCCTTGCAAACTGAAACATTATTGGTCGGCAATAATGCACTGATGCAGACGTGGATTTTTCCAGTGTAGGGAATCATCCGATTTTAGCCGCAAAGGAACAACAGATGCCATAAACATATTTCCGTCCGATATTGTAGCGTCATCGGAAGATATCCTTTGCTTATAAACGCTTTGTCCGGATGATCCATCGCAGCCCCATTTGCTGATCAATGTCAACTTCTCAGGAAGAATTTTCACTTCCGTGAAAAACTTTGGTGTGGTTGACTTTCTAAACAGTTCAAATAATTTTAAATTGTTCAACGCCATGTTTTCAGTACTTAAATTGTTTAATGGTTTCAGTAATTGTTGCGCCAACTTTCAGGCGTAGACTAATCCAGGCATTATGCTTATTTTGCAATATATAGGCTTATGCTACCATGCCTAAAAATTTACCTGTTCCCTGCATACATATGGATTTAGGCTGAATAATGCAATTTTGATATTATGCACGTGTCCAAATAAGATTTGTGCCTACCTGTAGGGACCATAAGTCAATATTGTTCCTGACCATTTGTACGCCAAAGTATTGTTTATGTGAGGTACGTACCTGCTAATTTCAATGAGTAGTTTTTTTCAAACTATTAGATCAAACTACTGTCAGTCAAAACATATAAGGGATGGACGCCATACAATATCTGCAACCATGTCTTTTTAAACTTTTTTACCTCTAGAAGCCAAACGGGCACGTACGGGCAGATAAAACCTTTTGAATTATGTAAAGAAATAATCAAAGAACGGGTTTTGCAAATATGGCAAATATAGAAAAATATAGTTTTTTTTTATTTTCCGTCAAAGTTGAAAAATAGTGAAAAAGCGGATAGTTTTTAAATAGTGATTTACCAGGAGAAACACAAAGCAAACAGTTAATTTTTTTTTATCATTATACATTTAATAAATACATCAATCAACACAAACAAAAAATAAGGCGATTCGTTACCTATTTTTCGTGATATTACACCTGAAATCGCAACAAATTGACTAAAAATTGTGTGTTTTTTTGAAAACCGAAAGTCGGTCAACTTTGAACGGTTATATCTTCTAAACTAAAAATGTGATATTATTAAGAGTGGCATATTTGAAATCGTTGAAAAGTTTCCTATAACATGGGTTTATTCAAAACTTCGTCGGCACTCATGAAAATTTTGATTTTTGCAACCTCGCTTGCTCTACGGGCGCCACTGTGCGCCGTCAACAATATGTGTTACTGGAGTTCTCAACGTCAGCAACTTCACATCGGCTTCGAGTGGAATATTATGACATTTATAACGTAACGACGTAATCTCTTTTGATAGTTTTCTACATGAGTTACAGACACACTTTTTTCCCCTTTTCGATAAACGTTGGAATATATTTTTTCACATCTTTTCGATGCGAGAAGTTCTCACCAAAGTTACAGAAAATGGGTACAAGCCCAGGGAAAATCTTTTTAAATTTTGGTAATAGGTTATAGTTATTTCATACGTTACCTGGTAAGTAGTTGTCATTACAATTGTCATTATTCTGAAAACCTCAATAAGTACTTGCTAGTAATGACCTCAGTAAGTACTTTTCACTACTTTGTTTTTCAGTTATGAATATTTGCTTACTAATAATCAGCTAAATAACTACTTATTAGTTGTCTTGTTTTGAGTACTGAATATTTACTTAATGGTAACTAGCTCCATAACTCCTTATTAGGTCTATTAACTAGCACCAATTAAATAAAAACTAGTTATTTTTTGGCTTCTAGTAAGTATATTGTAAATACTTTCAATTCAACTTACTGGTAGTTTAATAATAACTTGATATTTTGTGACTTCTTGTAAGTGTATTGTTAATACTGAATTTTGTTGACAAGTCGAACAAAAATAAGTAGTTATTCAGCCGAAAAATAAGTTATGTTTATATTTCTCAAACATTACTTGCTAACTTACCAGGTTAGTAAAATTTTTGCTGGGAGGTTGCAAATAATGTAAATTTCAAACGTATTTTGAAATGTGGTATGCAAAGCTAAACTGAGTAGAAATTTTGTAAATAATGAAATAACCGGAAGTATTACTAACTTTGGCGACTCACTATCGTACTCAGTCGTTCGATTTGTCAAAAAAATCATTTGTGCTCATAAAGTGTGTGACCTACAAATTAAATTGAGTTTTAAATTTTTTTGACAAGTCCTTACGACTTTCAAATGTTTATGAAAATTTTTATAAAATTATAGATTCTATGCGATCAGAATAGCATTCTCTTGTAAAGTTGCTCAGTCATATGATTTTTCAACTTTTTCCTAATAATGTATGTAGCAACTGTGTAGAGTATTTAAGGTTATTTGCAAACAAGAAACGGCCACATTTCAAGTATCAACAACCAATGATCTGGCCGGAACCATCGAATCATCATGATGATTGTTATTTTTGCGCTGCCAACATAACAGGCAGTAACAAAACAAACCGGTCTAAATGTATTTATCCTAACGTGATGTCTATAACCCCACCAGTCTTTTACTCTAGTGATGATTCAGAACCATAACAATCTACATCTACACAAATTATCAGGACTAGCGAGAAAATTCTCCTTCACTAAGTACTGAAACTGGATCAGACGACTACCATTTCGATATTTCTTCTAAACGCGAGCAATTTAATCAGGAGGAGCTTAGTGATTTAGTAAGAGACCTTGGACTCTCTAAAAAGCATTTAAAATTCTAGCTTCTCGGTTAAGGCAAAACAATCTGTTAATATACGAAACAAAAATTTCATACAACCGTAACAGAGAGAAAAACTTACTTCCATCCTTTTCCGAAGACGGTGAATTGTTTATTGTTCAGATGTTTCTGGTTTAGTAACAGCGATGGGATAAGAGAAGTATTATCCAAAGGACTGGCGACTATTTATAGATTCTTCTTAACGCAGTCCTAAATGCGTACTTCTGCATAACGGTAATAAATTTAAAGTTAAAGAAGAATATTCTACTATTGACTCGATTATATCTGAAATAAAGTACGGTGGCTAGTTTGTGTGGATCTGAAAATGGGGAATACTCTTCTAGGCCAACAAGGAGGCTACACAAAACATCCGTGTTGTATTTGTTTATGAGATAGCAGAGCCAGATCTGAACACTGGAGTATAAAGGAGTGAACTTCGAGAAAAGCTATGTTTCCAGGAAACCAGAATATAGTTAATCAACTCAATATCAGGGCTTATGAAACAATTTATCAAAGCTCTCAACAAGGACGGTGATTGTTTTAGATATATCAGCAGAAAGTTTCAAAATTTGAGTTGGGAGAAACTGAAATTTGGCATTTTTGATAGCCCTCAAATCAGACATTGAAAGCCCTCCATGACAGATATGGGAAGAACTAATTGGAATGAATTTGAATAATGAAAATAATTAGTATTGTGGTTATTTTATTGAACGGCAAACCGCCCTGAGGAGATTGTGTGGTTACAATCGAAAAATGTCAGGGCAGCCTGTCCGTGAAAACCTGGGTTCAATTCCCAGCTCAGACAAGAATGAAAAATATCAATAAATTTTAATTCATTTCATAAAAATAATTTAATCAAATTAGATTTAATGAACTTTAGTCTGATAAAAGTATCAAAATTTGAATATTAATTGAAAATACAAACAAATACGGCAGGGTGAAATTCGACAAGAAATGGAAAGATCAAAATACTGCTGAGGTTTAACTCTACAACAGGATTGTATAGCTTTCAGGAATTTATTATTCTTATATTTTTTTTAATACACACCGAAACACATATCGAAGGCCAAATGTAGCATTTTCCAATATGATTGACATAACCGCATTGAACGAGTTTATATTGTTTTACGAAATTGATGTTTCGTGAGCGCCAATGGATATAAATCGCAGGAGAGCAGAATTTTTAGGGTAGTTGGCTCTATCTTTAGCTCAAGACCATATGACCCAAAGTTCTAAACTACCTAAAATTAAATTTTCAGCTGAGCTTCTTACCAAAAGAAGAACTTCAGCTTCTGCTTGAACAGCATCTGTTTGTAATGTAAAGAAATCATTCATGATTAAAAATTTTGAAGAAGTAATAAAATATAGAAACACCACATTAGCTAATGTTTCAAGTTTACATATTGAACCTTTCCGCAGTCAAAGCGAAAAGAACACAAAAATTTACCACCAAATGTGGTCATGTTTATATTTCTTAATTTTCCATAACAATTTAATGTAAAAGTTTTTAAAATTACGGTTTAGCTTAACAAATGAAATTTTTTCTTGAAACGCATTGAAAAATCTTAATAATTATGTATGTATAATCAGACCAATCTGGCAACACTTATCTTCATGCATACGAATATCCTTTTTCCTCAACTTTATATAAAACTTTTTCGGAGCAGCAGAGTTTGAAAAACACCTTAAGATTTCATTAGTCCCGACAGATATTAAATCAAATATTACCAACATAAAACCAATGAAAAAATTTTAAAAGAATCCTTGAAAATTAAACAAAATCATTTTTATACTACACATTTTCAATAGAAAAATTTTGTAACTTATATTACGTAAAAAAAGTAAAAAGAAACAAATGAATGTATATTTCCCAAAAGATATGTAAATGAAATCAAAACATTTGTAAAACATTTTGTGTTATACGTAAAAGTAACAGATTTTATTTTTTTACTCTTTTATCAATTTAGACAGCAATTGAGCTCAACTTTGTGGAAACTATTAGCCAGAAAAAAAGAAATGGGGAAAAATACTCAATACAATAAAAATAAATTTCAAAAAAAAAAAACAAAACAAAAAATATTATAATAAAATAACGAAAGCGTACAGGTGTACTTTAAAAAAGGTTAAACGTGTAATGCAAAATATATATAATGGTATTAATACGAATATATATATATATATATATATATTTATAAATAAAACACAATGGCTGCAATGCATCAAAAAGTAAAAATAACTACCGGACATTTGATAAAGGTATTGTAATATTTTTGTACTTCTCACGAGAATATTATATATGTGAACATTAAGTAGATATTTATATTATTATTTTAATTTGATTATATAATATATATCAGAAATGCGTTAGATAATTGTAACAGTATTATCTCGCAAAACAAATTGCATTTCATTTTTAATGAAATAGTTGCACCTAAATGCATGTTGTATTACATATCGAGCCATAACCACAAAAAAAAGCTTAAGCGAGAACATTTTCAATTTTCGTTTTTTTAATAAATGAATTTATTAGCAACACTTACATCATCTCTTAAAATCACAAAAGGTACCCTTACGATATTATAGCAAAAACAATTTAACTTAAGCGCCAATTTTCATACAAAATGTTTATGAAATATAATAAAAAAAAACCTTCTCCTGTAAAATTTGGTTTTTGTCGCCTGAGCTTTTTTTGCGGTTATGGCTCGATATTATCCGGTATAAAAAACTCTGATCACAAAATACCGACGCTGTTGCGTAAAACGAGCCAATCTGCTGTTTAAAATCATGTTTCTAAGATTTACATATATCATACACACAAAAAACTCTGGCCAGTTTTTTTTTTCAATTTATCCAAAATTGAAAATTGATGCTATTCATTTGTTTACTGGTGCAAATTTAATAAATGTTTAAATTAATAACACAAATTTTTTAATTGAAATCAATTTTTATTTTTTTTTTTTTTTTGTGTACGGCAAACAGGTAAAGTGTATGACTATATTGGTCGGGTTCTTCCAGAAATTTAGAGGTCTATCTATTTAATTAGTACCATAATTTTCTAAGCGTTCGAATGTATAAGAAAAATAATGAGATCAAAATAGTGCAGCTTGGTGCTTTTTACGTTACAATTAGATTTTTGCAATTGCTTTTAATTCCCGCTTGTTTTTAATTCCGCGGGAATTAATTCCGGGATTCCCGGGAAATTTTGAAGAAAAGCTTTTTTTAAATAATTAGTAAATCTATATGGGACTCGCGTCTTTTGTTGTTTTATCCAACTAAATTTTAACACAATATTAAAATTTTCTGCAGTTTAAAACTTTTGGCGAAAAAAATTAACTTTATGTATGTATATATTTTATTTTATCACTGTCAGTATGTACTGCATGCGGGGGGTGAATATAAAATGTTAGTCTGATATAAGACAGAAGTATGAGTATCCAGCAGATGTTGGTCAAAGTTTCAGAGAGTAATCAGTGTAACAATTAGAGTTTTTCCTGGGATATACCGCCTCGGGAATTCCCGGGATTTTCAATTGATTTCAATTCCCGCTTTCCCGGGAACTAATTGCGGGAAAACCGCGAAATTGTGAAGAAAAACTTTTCTTGAAGCTCTAGTAAATCTATGTGGCACTCGTTTCTTTAGTGGTTTTATTCAACTAAATTTTAACACAATATTAGAATTTTCTGCAGTTTAAGAATTATTAAGCTTATGTTGGAGAATAGACTTTAAATACAGCGTATAATAAATTATAGACATATCTTTACGAAATATCATTTCTTGTCTAAGCAAACTTTAGTGGGCTACATTTTATAACAACATCATTATGGTTTGCAGTTAATGGCGTAGTAAAGTATATTCCGAGATTGTATGTTTTATGGAGCATTTCGAGTCTTGTAAAATTTGAGTATTCTAAATTGCACCAACAAAAGCATTATTCGTTACGGTTTGAGCCGTAATAACATGACTTCCGAGAGTGGTCTTAACATGGTAAATTATGAAATGCCCTTCGCAAAATTTCGTGACATATAAAAGGAACATGTTAGGTTTTGTCAAGTTTTTAGGGAGGTAGTTCCACACTTGGGTGCATAACTCTTTTCCTACTGAAGCGATTCTGCCTTTATTCAATCCCAGACATCCCTCAAGAACTAGAAACAATTTTGAACCCAGATGGCTAAATTGACTTAGAATTACTGAAGGGCCCAAAATATATGAATATACTTTATGGAATCTTAGATGAATATTAAAAAAAAGATTCACATGGAATGACAAGCTTTGAATAACTTCCACTGCTGATTACACTCATAAAACTGTTACAGTACCCGTTTGTGAGTTATTAACCCTCTGCGACTGACGTGACTTTGTGATAACAATTCCAATGATGTGGTAGTACGCTAGACACCATTTTGATGGCTTATATTTTCCAAGTTCTGTTTTATAAACCTTCTGAAATTAGTTATTATTTTAGATTAATGTTATAGATAGTTATTTGCTATAATTTATTTTTGAGAACAAAACGACAATTAATTTTAAGCCATATTTAATGTCATGGCACAAAATGGCCCTCAAAAACTTACATCTTTACAAAAACAAAAAAAAAATTCCTATTTGTTTTTCATAAGTTTTACACTAGGTTTAGTTCACATCTGAGCTAACCAGTAAAGAAAATTATAAGAAAATGTTAATGGTTATATAAAAAGATACAATTGGTTTTATCTAGTGAATTGAACCAGTTATTCTAATATGGATATGTCAAGTAGTTTGATCCAAAGATCAGAATCTGCACTTCACGACAATAAAATGGACTTTTGTGCGTGTCTGTTTGCAACTACAAAAAAAAAAAAGCGAAAACATTTTAAAATAACCAAAGGCATTGGATTTTTCAACCACCGTTAATACATGTGTGTACGCACCCAGAGAAAAAACATGTTTAAATATGGTCACCGCCAACAAAACTATTTAAATAAAATTTTAATCATTTTATGAATATTTTAACCATATTATTGTCATCGACAACCATTTTATGATTAAATTACACCTGCATCAATAAGGCACAATCATATTATGGTTGACTCCGAACATGTTATGGTTGATAAAAATATGTTTAACACTTATAATAGAAAGGTTGGTTTTTAACTATAGCATGTTGCTCTTGGAGAAGAGGAAAATACTATTGTTAATTTAAAAAACAAATTATTGTCATATTTAACCATAACATGTTTAGAGGCAACCATAATATGGTTGTGGCTTCTTGATGGTGGACTAATTTAACAATATGGTAGTCGGTGACGATAATATGGTTATATTAAACATAATATGTTCAAAATTTTTTTAAAAATAGTTTTGTTGGAGGTGTCCATATTTAAACATGTTTTTTTCTCAGCGTGCGAGTGTTTGCAAAATAAATTAAAACGCTTTAAAACACTTTAATTCTAAAAATTTTGAAAATAAATTTATAATGTGCATATCTGCGCACAAATACCTCTAAAGCGATATATGTTTTATTAAAATCGGTAGTCGATAAGATTCTTAAAAATCAACTAAAAAAAAAATTGTTCCCGTATTTATATATAAGATTAACATACTTTCAAACGTAGTAGCTGGCTGATCTTTGGACCTCGACATGTTGCAAACAGCTCCTTATATCTTACATTGAGCTTCATAAAATACATTGAGAAAATGGGAATGAATGATTAGGGAGTTTGTGAAGTTATCAAGGGTTATTCTAAACCAAGCTATACGCATACGATATATGTATGCATGTATTATGTAGGTGCCTTTTTCTGATTTTGATTTTCCGGTCGCGCTTATCCTAAGGCGAGCCTTTCCCTTGAGACAACTTTCATCATTTTTATTTTCCCTCCTCTGGTTATGATCATTTTTACTAATATTCTAATAACTTTTTTAGTTAACTCAATTTTTATTTAAGTAAAGCGTCAAAGGAACATTGGAATATAATTTATTTTGTGTTTATTTGTTTAAAAGATGTGGCTGCATACTTAATATAGCGACAAAGTGCCAGACCGCAATTGTAATTTTGAGGTTGTACAATAAATTACTTTCTTTGGATCCGCTGTAAAAAAGAAAAATAATAACGGATAGTGCTTACAAACAGGTGTTATTTTGAACTAAGCCAGAATTTCAACAGTAAAACCATTTCCAGGAAAAACTGGCATGGTTGCCATTTTTTAATCAAATTGAATTCCACAAAAGTTACAGAGTAAAGGTTTAAGAAGATAGTGACGCAAACGAAATTTTTGTGGTTTACAATTGGCAGGTAATTTGCTTACGTGACAGCTCCATGCGGGAAATTTGTGTCAGTTGTTCCAACAGACTAGTCCTGGGATTTGTGAAAATAGAACAATTACGAAAAGATAGAACTTATGACCATTGAAAGAAGAACCAATCATTTTACTGGTATACAAAAAGGGAAAACAGGTAATGAATTACAGTACACATTTCCTTGGACTTTCAAAAATTTGGTTCTTGAATTTAGTGCTAGGACTCGTTTTATTAAAATAGTACTCTATTGAAGTATCTAAAACTTTACACGTTCATTGAGAATAGATCTGTAACTTGTCAAATGGTGTCTGTTAGGTGTCAATTGACCTCCTCCAATGACAACTCCATTTAAAAGTTATAGGTCCCATTCAGTTGTCTGTTTCAATTTATGGCATTTTTGTTTCATTTCACACATTTCAATCGAAAAGTTTCTCGACGCGGGAGTTACAGAGCATGAGCACTGGTTTATAAAAATATATACGATTTTGATGAACTTGTAGTTCTGACCGTTTTTGATTTATTGTGCGATATAGTTTTCAAAAATTTTAATTGTATGTATATTTAAAAAAAAAAATATACATAAAACACTTAAAAACGTTAATAGAATTGACTTGTTGTAATTGGTTTTTTTTTAATGTTGTAATATATTTATTACTAACAAATTCTCACGGAAGACTGGTTATCAGGTTAAATGGTTATTTAGTTATATTCACAACAACAAAATACATTTATCTGTAGTTTTTTTAAATATATTTTGTTGCTGTGCATATAACTACATAACCATATAACCTGATAACCCGCATTCCTTGAACAACCCAAATAAACAATAAAATTTCTCCAATATTGTATTTTTATTTTTTGGTTCCGCTATTTAACCCTTTTCTTTCTCTATTCAAATCGTATCCACTACATAAATGCGAAATTAAACAAGAAGACAGTGTGTGTAATTCGAAACGAATAAAAACAGCAACGAATAAAAAAAGCGACGATAAAATAAAACCCCAAACGATGGCAAAGGGAATTAAACAAATTAAATTCACCTTCACATCACCAATGATGATGGCGCTGGATGAGAGTAAGCATTTCGAGTAACAAGTAAAAACGTTATATTCGGTTGTGTCGAATCTTTCATCCCCTTTACTTGAACCCTACAAATATATATTTAAAGTGCGCAAAGACATTGCTGTAAAAAAGTTAAAAGACACACATTTTATAGAACTTATTAAAATTTGCGAATATACTCTCATGTAATTATCGTTAGGAAACATCTACAAATATAATAACAATTAAGCATTCACAGTTTTACTATGTAAACAGAATATAAATATTAATTTTACTACAAAATTGAATTTGAAGGATTTAAATCGCTAAGGTAGGACTGAGTCGTTTTGAGTCGTTCCGATGTAAGCGTGCCTTAAACACACAGACAGCATTCGCTTAATCGCTTTGTCATAACGCGAATGCCCAGAATTTATATATTCTATGCTGTAACGTACAGATTGACATACTTAATGTTCCCTTATTTACCACTTGTAGCGGCGGATGGTATAAAAACAAGAAACTTTATACAAGCTTAATAATATTACGGCATTGAATAGAGAGAATCAGAAAAAGGTTACATCAATGAATTAATAACAGCAAAAAAACACATATAAAATACAAATGAAGGGCACAAGCTAAAGAAAAGGGTTTAGTTGCTTTAAAGGCCCTGATCTTTTGTTAAGTTTTTGTAATATATTTATTTTTATCAGATCTGGGCGATTAGCCCTTATTTTGCATTAACATTAAATTGGTCAAAAAGTATTTTAGTGCAAAATTATCGCACTACCACATACTTTAACACTTTTAATTCCCTATTTTTGCACTACATTATTTCCTTATGAAAGTTGTGCATTATTTTATTAATTCTACCAAAGTGTATGCCAATTTATGTACTATTTTTTTATTTTTATTTAAACACATCTTGAATATTGTATTATTATTGCATTATCAGTAGAAATATTATGGACATGAATAATGCACTATTATTGACTTTAACTTAAGTACAAAATTAAGGATTTTTGATCATAAAATACAGATAAGCAGGGACCGTAACAATTATGACATTTATTAAAAAATTCAAAATATAATTGTTATTTTCTGTTTTTAATTTTTTTAACCAAAAATAAAAGTTCATTATTAATAATAATTAGTATTGTGGTTATTTTTATTGAACTGTTAATGGGTTTTAATCCAAATTTCGATATTTTATTCAGGCTTAAGTTCATTGAATTTAATTTTCATTAAATTTAAGTTTCTGGAATTTACTTTTCACATTGATTAAAAAATTTGTTAAAACTTTAAACGAATTCAACTCAAACTAGGGAAAGAAATATACAAATAAAAAAAATCATAAAACAACAATTGAATCTTTTATTGCGCAGATTCAGGAGACACAACAAGCTGACTATCTCTTAAGCCATTTGTTTTTTGAAGCAGAGGTTTTTCCTAAAATGTTAAGCTTATGTTTATGTTATAAGAGTAAAGCCAAAAAATTATATTAAGTAATATTTGAAGAAGAAAATGTTCATTACAGTTTTCGGAGATGAGCCCTTTCCAAAAATTATTTTTGAAAATTATTTTTCGTGGTTTTAGTAGCAAAATGGAATCTTTATTGTATGCAATTTATTCAAACTTATTAATATTCGAATAATCTATAACGTTTAAATATATATTTGCGTTATTAGATAAGATTAACCCCTTCATTTTTAATTAATTTTAATCATTTTAAAATTTTAATAAAAGTTAACAAAATGATCAATGAAAGCTTTTCATTATAAAGGAAAAATAAAAACATTTCGGTGCATTTTTATCTGTTTAAGATACACATACGTTCATAGAACAAAAATGAAAATATTTCCTCAAGATAAGCATATAAATTAGAAATCTTCTTCTTTCTATATGTGCCTGTAAATACATGTCAGTTGGCCATTGCAGAATATCTTCATAAATATCTTGGAAATCGGCAATATGGATATCATTATCCTCGAGCAGATGCATACATATTCAAAATGAAGATAAACAAAAATTGTTATTATTATTCTCCTGAAACGGTGTTCACTAACATTTAATATTCTATGCTAACATTAAATATTCTAAAAAAATATGAAGATGGGACTTTTTCGAAATTCATTTTAAAAAGCCTCATTTTTTACCGCTATGGAAGGGGTATATCTGTGGTTTTCGATTTTGAGATGTTGATGCCATATTGCTTAATTTTAAATGCTCTTTGCATGGTTCTTAAAATTTCTGAAAAAATATGGTCAAATTCCGATTTTTTTACGTTATGATCTATAATGTTTTTTCCGCTTCCCTGAAAAATTTGATTTTAAGACATACGCTGTTACCCATGAAAACCGAAGATATAACCTTTCATTCTCACAGTATACCTTCAAATACAGCAAAACACTCGATTTAAAAAAATGTGTACCTTAGCCCTTTTCGAAATAAATGATTAAATTATATTTTGATTTTTTTTTACATATATATACCGTGTATGTGCTCCTAAAATTCAATAACGGCTAAACCGATTGACACCAAACTTGGCCAATAAATTACTTTAGTCGGCCGCCAGGTTTTTCTTTAGCTTAATCCCGATATGTGGCGCTGTTGTCGTGGTATTTAAATTTGTTTAATTTATGGTACAATTTGGCTGAAATAATATATTTATTATATATTTGGAATTCTCTTCCTCCTAACATTCAGCAAGTGAGCAACGCAATACAATTCAAACAACATATTTTTAATTTCTTCAATAAATAGACCACAGGTCATACAACTTTCCTCTTTTAATTTTTTTTAATTTAAATTTGTTTTAATTTTGAACTTATAATTTTTATTGCTTTATTTTTGTACTTTTTAATTTTTATGTTGTACGTTTTAATTTTGTTTTAATTTTGTACTTTTTAATTTTTATTTTGTACTTTTAATTTTGTTTTAATTTTGTACTTTTAATTTATTTTTTTTTTTTTTCAATTTTAATTTTAATTTAATTTTTATTTATTAAATTGTTGTGGCTTTTTTTCTATTAACATTAATACTCTTGCTCTATAATTATAAGATATATTCTTGTTGAGCAGGATTTCAATAAATAAATAAATAAATAAAATAAAATAAGTTTCCTGATAAAATTTCGAACTGGTAGATAGCACTGGGGTCAAGTTACTCGTATTAACAAAATTCTCCAGTATTTAATTTTTTGCTTGTATGTAGGAGCAGCGCTGGGACCAAACAGCTAGTATATTTATATCTATATATATAAAAAAGGTTGTGCCGTGTATGTGCTCCTAAAACTTAAGAACCGCTAGACCGATTACCGCCAAACTTGTACAATAAACTAGTTTAGTCTGAAGCCAGGTTTCTCTTAAGTTTAATCTCGATAGGTGACCCTGTTGTCGTGATATTTAAATTTTATATTTTATTGTACGATATCGCTGAAATTCACAAAATATATTTTTTAAACAAAAATTAGTTTGCTGATAAAATGTTGACCCAGTCGATAGCAATGGAGTCAAGTTATTAACAAAATTTTTCATTTTAGTATAATTTGCCAGCACTTAAGAAGTTATGTATTTTTTATGTATGTTTGAATGGACCCGATATGTAGCGCTTTGGTGCTATTTTAATGTTCATATTTGCGGAGACATTTGACTTGATGTATGTATTTTTCCTCATGATAATTTGTTTAACGGACTTTCAAACAACAAATTGGGAAGAATTTAAGTTTCCATGAAAAAAAAAAATAAATTTTTAATTCCGGAAAATTAAATTTCGTTTATAATAATGCCCACCCGATCTAGAGGAGCAATTATTGGTCAGAAAGTGATTGTGAGTCTATCGGTATACTGAATGCATAATACACGCTCTTCTATTATGGTGTGGGTATAAAAAACATTTGAGGGTAAGACAACGTTTGCCTGGCTCAGCTAGTATATTTATATATATTAATATTTTCCAAGGGTTCAACGGAGGAATAAAGGCATCCAAACCTATTATAGGACTAATGGTTTTATGGCGACAATTACTCGCCATGACATTTTAAGGATCATTGGAATACTTGGAATGTGTAGGCACAGGAAAGACCCTCCAAGACTCTCCTCTTGAAATCGCTAATTGCCTGCGACTGTTACGAGAAACAGCTACTCCGTATATCTACGGAAATTATCACTTTCTGCAACATACGATATGTTCGATAGCACTCAGCTGTGCTTCCGATTAGCGGACAAAATATCATCTAATGCCAAAAAATTACATCCGCAATATTCATGATGTGTTTTAATAATAGTAATATAGTAATATTTAAATGTTAATGCAATACTTTGATAAGAAAATAATGTAGTGCAAAAATAGTTCACTAAAATCGATAAAGTTAGAAGAAATGCAATAAACTTGCATTTCCATTGATTTGGTTTAATGTGAAAAAATGAAACAAAAATGTTTTTATTAATAATGAATCTATATTTTATCTATACTAAAGCAAATTTAAATTATGAAATATTAAATCTTCATATAATCCTTAAATTTCAACCCGTCACCACGTTTTTTCACCAGGCCCTTTAAAAAACCCCTATACCCTATTAACCCTTTGTTTTAAAGGTAATTCCAAACATAAACGAAAAAAAAAATGTACACGGCTGGTTGAGTTTATCATCCTTCATGTCCAAAAGTTTTCTTTTACATTATTTGTTTTTCGATTTATTTTTTTTTAGAAAACATAAGGTCATAGTTATATATATATGTATATGTTAGTCATTGGAAAAAGGTCACTTTATAAGTTTATGATTGACATATTTGTTAGAGGATTTTTCAAATTCGTGGCATTTCTTACCACACGATAGCATTTAGGTGATTGTGGGCATTAAATTGTATGTTCTTTTCATAATCTAGTTAGATTTTGCATTCTTTATTATTTTTTCTTATTTTCTTTTGAAACGGCATTTGGTTGCTGATATACCATAAGGGTATTATAAAACTTTATATTTTGCATGAAATTTAATAAATTTCTAAGCAGGATTTTTTAGGGTGGTTTCACTGCAATTGTATTAATAATAAATAAAGTCAATGCCAATTGAAAATTCAATCTATGATTAAATAACAAAGTTTTTAGACCCACAACCAAAAAAGGGAGCGTGGGGAAGCTAGGTGTATTGATTTTGCAATTCCCTTGGTAATAAAGTAACCAGCAATGGCATTATATATATATATATATATATATATATATATATATTAGACCGTCTCACTTTTAATTTTTTTTTAAATTCCTTCATGAACATCGGTTTTCTTTATCTACTACAAAAACCAAGAATTTTGGTGTATAACACTTAAATATTGATGAACGGGAAGTGGTCTCTCAAATCGTTTTTTAATTTTTTTAGGCAAAATGCATTTTTTTCCAAAAAATTAAAAAATCTTGATTTAGTAATTTGCCTCAAACTCAAGCAGTTCTGAATAGATTTGAACATCACTACATGCATTAGAAAGATTATTAAATTTCCTAAATGTTTCTTAAAGCAACATTGCCATTTTGTTCGATGGTTTTTTATTCATAGCACCACCAATTCAGATTTTCAAATACAAACTTAACATTTTTTTTTAAATTTTGCTTACCTTTTCATATATAAAAATTGAACGAGGCAAAACTTTTATATTCTGTAAATGCAGTATGGTAAGAAATTTTAAAATAAAGATTTTGGTGTAAATAACAGTTGCATTCTGTTAAGAAAAACTGCAGTTTTAGTTGAAATGAGTAAATTTGTTTATTTCTAAATTTGCCTCTGTTTCATAAATACATTATAAAGTAAGAACATATTAATCTTTTTATTTTTTTTTAAATTTGCTAAAATTGTGCTTTTGTTGGAGTTTGGAATTTCTTACCAACCTGCGTTTACAGAATATAAAAGTTTTGGCTCGTTCAATTTTTATATATGAAAAGGTAAGCAAAAATTAAAAAAAATGTTAAGTTTGTATTTGAAAATCTGAAATTGTAGTGCTATAAATAAAAAACCATCGAACCAAATGGCAATGTTGCTTTAAGACACATTTAGGAAATTTAATAAGCTTTCTAATGCATGTAATGATATTAAAATCCATTTAGAACTGTTTGAGTTTGAGGCGAATTACTAAATCAAGATTTTTTAATTATTTGGAAAAAAGGCATTTTGCCTAAAGATAAATAAAATCGATGTTCATGAAGGAATTTCGAAAAAAGTATAAAAACTGAGACGGTCTAATATATATGTATCATCCCAATAAAAAATTTTCTTATTTTGCGAAGCACTAATGGTAAATTTTAAAAAGTAAGCACACATTTATGCGCTACGCAATTAGACATACGGAGATGCAATCAGGTAAGTGAACGAATTCTTAATAAATTAAAAAATATATATATAAAATTTGAAGAGCTACGACATTCCCTTACCACGAAGCAGGTTTGTAAGGGAACATATTAAGGAATAACGGTAACAAAAAATTCAGTTTGCAAAGCTGATCGTTACGTTCACTAATTTTTATATGCGCTGAATAAAGCGCGTTCTGTGCCAAAAATGTATTGCTTCAAGGTGGGAACTCGCCATATAAAATGCATGCCTTCCGTAAGCGATATGGTAAGCGAAATTTTTACGTTTCTCCCTTACAAACCTGCTTCGTTGGAAGCTCCATTTTTTATTGGGATATATATATATATTAGGGTGGGTCGATTTAAAAAACGCCAAGTGACAAGGGTGGCTCGGCCCTCCAAAGTAAGTGGAGGGCAGACATACATTTAGACTCGATTGGATCACTTAAAATGGGTAAAAGTGGGATTTTTCAAAATTTGACCTTGGGGTCAATATAAGGAACATCAGAATTCATTTTAGAGTTACGGTTCCTTGGGCAAAGTTTCTTATTTTGATCCCTAGAATACGAATTTCCTGGTCACTTGGGCGATTTTTTGCTTCCTTACAAATCGACCCGCTCTAATATATATATATGGTAGTGAGCCAGACTATCAGGGGGAAAAATTCTTTATATATTAAAAAAAAACAAAAGAAATATATATTTATACATTATGGATCGTTGAAAAATTCTACGATGTTGTAGCACTGTCCGTCTCTTAAAAGAATAAAAACGTCGCAACAAAACATTAAGGAAGTTAAAATTTTGTAAAAATTGCAACAATACTACAGATTTATTTGGTATTGAAAATGGGCTAAATGGGTCTATTATTCCATATAGTCTCACTAAGAATTAAAATTTTTGGCATTACAACGGCCACACAAGATGGAATAAAGCAATAGAATTTAGCACAAATACATATTCTATACATAAAGTGCTTGGTATCAAAAACAAGCTAATTCCATCCGTAAATTTAAGTTTCCCATTCTTAAAAATTTGCTTTATGTTTTAAATTTTTATGGCGTTTTGTTTCAACTTATATGGTGGGTATCATTATGGTGACCATTCGTTCGCACTATTTTTTTAGGGCTTTGTTCTGGGGTAATTATTTTTAATAGCCGAAAATCGTTCTGTATATTATTCAGTGTTCTTGTTTTTGTACTGTATTTTATAAATTTGTACTGTATTTTATTTGATTATTTTCATTATTGAAAACATGAAATTTGTTCTTTTTATTTAAAAAATTTGCAAAGATCATAACTCTAAACTGTATACAAGTTTTCACTTAATGCTTGATTAAATACTTACGAAATAAAAAGAATTATTTAAAAAAATTAAAAAAAAAGTACTTGGATTTTTAACTACCTAGAAATTTGTAAGCAGATTTTTGTTAATTTGCTTGAAATGAAAGATTTTTTAAGCTTAAATTATTTTTTGCCAATGTCGAGCTATACAAAAAAAAAAAAAAAAAAAGAATTCGCTAAAAAAGGCATAATTTGGATAATAAAGTGGTGGTGCCTCATCACAGCAAAAGCGATGTACACAACATCTATCTATATATATAAAATTGTAACGTTACTGACTGATTCATCATCGCACAGCCTAAACGCCTAAAGCTAAAAACTTGAAATTTGGAGCGGAGGTTGGTCTCTCCCCAAATCGATCCACTAAGACGGGATTTTTGGAAATTCGAATGTTCAGGGGGTAAAAAAGGGTAAAAACGGGTAAGTTCGGTAACCTTATATCTTCAAAACTAAAAGAGATACAACAAAAATTTAATACTTATGGTTGTTCTTAAGAAAAATAAGCGGACAGGTGTCTGGTACTTTTTTGAAATTCGGCCCTTTTTGGGAGTAAGCGGCTAAAACATGTATTTTAGTACTTTTTTGTCACCCCATCTATCTTTTAAACCAACAAGCATAGAACTAAAGGTTATATCACATTCGAAACTTTTCTTAAAAATACAAATACGAATTTGGTACTTTTTCGAAATTTGAACGTTTAAGGGGTAAAAATCGTAACTATTTTTGGTACTTTTTTTTTACAAAATATTTTTCTCCATTCATTGACATATACGTACTAAATTATGGGCTCCCATTACAATATTGAAGTTTTTGATACATCAATGGGGAAAGTTAAGACCTAGAAACATAAACACTGGCATATAAATATCTCCACGAAAGAAAGTGAGACACTAACGGAGTAGCGGGTTAAATGCTAGAATTTTATATTTTTATTAAAAATGATTATTATTCCCTTAATGCTTCTTGACTCTGTCCTGTCCCAAGTTTCATGTTCGCATTCCGGGTAGTTTAAGTAGAGCTCACAAAAAAAAAAAAAATAAATAAATAAAAGTTAGAGTGCTATATTCGGCTGAGCTAAATCTTCGATATCACCCACCTACAATAAGAATATTTCCGGAATTGGCTTTATATAGGACCTATGTTAAAAAATAATCCAGAAATTTGACAAGGTTATATATAAGGGTATTCATTCGGTTAACCGTTAATCGGTGGACCGATTAATTACTACCCGATTAACTGATCGGTTAATTAAAAGTGGATATTTTCGATTAACAATTAACCGGTTAATTTCAGTCGTTTAACCGATTACCCGATGCAACAAAATTTTAAATTCTTTGTAGTATTACAACATATTTTTTGTGTTTTTAATTATTTGCTTCGTCTCATATAGAAAAAATTTTTTCATACAATCAAGGAACGTGTTTAGTGATCTTCATTTTAAATAAGTGTTCGCTGTCAAAAGCTTTTTGTTTCACGTACTTTTTATATGTATGTGGGTAATTCCATGTCAAATCGACCAAGAGTGGGGTCGGACCCCCTTCGATTTGAATGAAATTTGGTGTGAAGGTTCCTTTTATCCTATAAGGAACATATATCAACTGAAAAATTTTTTTTTTAATTTATTTGCAAAAGTTACGTCATATTCAAAATGTCATAATTTCGCCGAATTAGCCGAATGTGTTGAGCTTATTTTTTCAATATCTAAAAAACTACTGCACATACGAAGATGATTTGTATGTCATTTTAAAAAAATTTTTTTTTTTAATAAATGAAATATCTACAAAATATTAAATTTTAAAAATGGACTAAGTCAAAAACCTAATTTTTTTTTGGCTGATTTTTTTATGGAATTCCTCAAACTATTCTTTAAAAATCCTGAAATTTTGAAGGAGGTGTTTTTTTTTCTTTTTTAAGATATGATTTTTTTTCTTCTGCAACCTGTAAAAAATAATACTAAAATAAAATTTTTATATTGTAAATTTGGGAAATAAGTATTTTTTAAATCTGATTTGTGTAATTTAAGGTGTTAAAAAAAAGTAACGACATTGAAAAAGTTTTTTATGCTTATTTGTTGCAATTTTCATTGGAGCTCAATGTGGGCACTTTTAAAGAAAAGTACACACACTTTTTGGCATGTTACGTCTCCAAAAAATTAAATGAGTTTTATACATTATTTTAGCGAAGTCGATTTTTCTTTGGCTCTACGCCTACCGATTGTGTCATGCAGCCATTCCTCATATCTTCTCATAACAATCTTTTAACAGAATTAACCGAGACAATTAGAAGAGTAAAAAATTTTAAAAATAAATTAAGCAGGACTCCAACGTAATAATGGAAAAGTTTATACGCTTAGAGAAATCCAGGAAAATGACTGAGAAATAAGATATTATGTTGTTGTTTTTGTTGTAGCAGCGAGACCTGAGGAACAGGTTTTGCTGAGTTACAATCCTTGATCGTTTTTTGTTAAACTCCTAGTCGTTCCGGTGCGTAGAACAGATTGTCGTTGGAACGCAGATATTCTGTATTCACCGGCAAAATTAAAGAAAATGATCGCTTTAACACCAAACATTTAAACCAAATTATTTTTCTAAAAGATTATTTTTTAAGATCTCCTTAAACGATTAAAATAACTAACAAAATTATTTATTTTTTAATTAATACATAATATTTATGTATTACTTAAAATATATGTATTGCATATTTTAATTATTTTTTTGTTTGATCGATTGAGTTCAAGAATTGTTATGTTAGATATTGCTTTTTTACTAATAATTGCCAAATAATAAATAATTTATGCATTTTTTAATAATTAATTCATTTATTAATGATGTGCTAATAATCCCAATTTATGATAAAAAACACTGAAATTTATTGTTGTGGGAAAGCTAGTTTCTATGCACATTTCGCTGGTTGCTTAGGCCAGCTCGTCAGGCAACTTTTTCATTTTTATTTATTGAAATTACTTAATTTATAAAAAAAAACTTTATTAATCGGTTAACCGATTAATTACAAAATTAACCGATTAAACCAAAACCTCGGTTAATTAATCGAGCGATTAACAGATTAAAGCAAAAGTCCGATAAAATGAATACCCTATCATTTTTGTCATTTTTGTTCAGTATCGTTTAGCAAGTCATCATGAAAAAGTTAAGAAAAAAAGCAAAATGTATCGAAATAATGTACAATTTATTTTTCTTGATTGCTATATTTTATAGCATATTTTATTTTTTTATTAGAGATTTAACGAACACCGATACCGATATAGCGGCGATACTTCAGATTTTCCTATATATCCGTATCAGCGATATTCGCCACAAAATATACATTTTTAAGCTTTCATGCCGCTCTTATCTATTTTATAGTATTTAAGTTATCTAAAAATAATTTATTTATTTATAATTATAACTTATTTATAATAGTTACAATAATATTTATCTATATATATAAAAATTAAAAATGTTTGTCTGTTTGTTTGTTTGTTTGTTGGCTTATAGACTCCTAAACTACTGAACCGATTTTCCTGAAATTTTTTCATAGGCGCAGGGGAAGTGGTACCACCATAGGATACCAATATTAAGTATCGGATACCGCTGCACCCATTTTCTTGAATTTTTTGTATTAGGATCTTCTAAGCACCGAAATTGAAGTAAGATAGCTGTTGGGGAAGTGCTACTCCCCCCCCCCCCCCCCCATAGGACGCAAATGTTTAATATCGCATTTCTTAAGAACTGTTATAGTGAGAATGTTCAAACATGGTAGGAGTCACTCTTATGGAAAATTAGACCTTTAAACTTATAAATAGAAGGGGTATGCGCAGGGGGAGTAATACCCCCATAGGAACCATATACTTAATATCGCGTAACTGAAGAACTATTACAGTGAGAGTCTTCAAATGTGGTTAAAGCCACTATTATGGTAAACTATAAATTCCAAAATAAAAATGGACGGGGTAAATGAAGGAGGAGCAATACCCTCCATAGGACGAAAATATTTAATACTGCATATCTGAAGATAAAACTCTTCAAGCTTTGTAGGACCCACTCTTATGGTAAACTTCACCTTTCAAAATAAAAATATAATATATAAATGAAAAAGCGTATGGTTGTTTGTTCTCTACAGACTCCTAAGCTACTGAGCCGATTTTCCTGAAAGTTTCACAATAATATTCTGATTACACGGGGCTTAACATAGGTTGGCGTGGCACCAACCATACAATAAAAATATGAATAACCTTATATCGGAGGGCGATTACAGTAAGAGTTTTCCAATATGAAACAAATAACTTCGTTATCACTACAAGACATCTGCCAAAAAGCCGGCTGGATTAGACAAGCGGGCGTGGCACCTCCCATACAACGGTTATAATGATTTCTTCGTATATGGAGTACTGTTATAGTGAATGTATTCCAATTTTGTACAAATAGCTTAGATAATAACCCACAACATATTTCAAAAGGTAGGTTCAATGGGAAAAATTTCTGTATATCTGTTGAACGGTTACTGTAAAATCATTTAAATTTAGTCCAAGATGCTTTGCTTTTTAAAAAAATCTTGCCAATTTTATTTCGATGAGGGGTAGCAAGGCGCACCGGGTTAAGCTAGTTTTACATAAAAACAACTAATTTATTTAGTTGTTATATTGATGCTAATACTATCTCCTTGACAAATAAAATTTCGCATAGTTTTCTAACTAGAAATTGCAATTTTTCCAACGGGCTTAGCACTACATTCCTGTACTATTTGGAACAACTCTTATCGTGTATACACTTTTTCCATTTTACTCCTAAAGCTTCAAAAGGGTTTTGATAACAATTTTTTGCAATAAACAACAATAAATGGAAAAAAAGTACCTGAAGCCAGATTTGTTTTTTTATATTATTTTGGTATTAAATAATTTAAAAGTTATTTTTAACAGGTACATTGATTTTGCTCTATAAAATAGCGTCACTTTGAACGCAGCTGCACAGGTGGCTAAAAACCGTTATAAGAGTGGGTAAAAATTACTGTTTCCTACATTCCTTTTTTTTATATGCATCACCAATTTTAATAAAAGACATCTAAGTACAAACGAAAACATTTTATAACTGACAAAAAGGTTTTTTATTCATATGTACCTATGCAAGATAAGCAAAAACAGAAAAATGGTGAAATTTTAAAAAGACCACAAAAAAAAATGGCGCAAAACGCGCAACGTTTTTCTTCGAGTTTAAAAGAAGAACGCGACTAAAACCTTTTCATTTTCTTAAAATTTTTTTTTCATTTCGAACGATTTTTTTTGTCATAAAAATTTTATATGAAAGTTTTTTAAAAATTATCATAAGAAGCTGTCAGCTGTCTTTCACAGAAAAAAAATCAATGTAAACTCTTCTCGGTCAGCCACATAAAAATATATTGTTAACCTCTCAAAACCGTAAAAAGTCAATGAACACGAAAGACTTGAAACTTCTCTATACAATGTAGAATTGTCTGTCGAGCTGCGTACTTAAATTTTTTACATATCTTAAATTTCATTTTTTGCTTAATGTCCGGCTATATTGGCAAAAAAAACCCCTATGTGCGGCTCTTCGAGCCATGCAGGGCGTGAAACAATGACCTTGTTTAGAAATCGTTTTGGTGACCACCCAATTTCACATTTTTTTACGGTAAATGGGACACCTACATCATGCGATATCACACCTTTGGACTATTTTATCTGGGGATATATAAAGTGGTCTTAGGTCTTTGGAAGCCAACCTTAGTCGTGTTTTTCGCGGGATACCATTCCCTATGCTCGAAAGAGTCGCCAAAATTTGGCCATATGGCCTTCTTTCCATATAAGAAGTGAAATTAAGGGATTTTTTTATTTCATTGGAAAATATTTTATTTAATGTAATTTTTAATCCAAATTTTTATATATTAATCAGGCTGAAGTAAATCAAATTAAATTTTCTTTAAATTATTTTTTATTTACTGCCAGGCTCAGAATGTCGATAAGAACATTTCTTTCGCATTCTTATATTGAAAACAATAATGAAAAATTTTAAATTTTTTTTTTGTTTTCAATATAAATATAAGAAAGAAATGTTCTTGTCGACATTGTGGGCCAGGCAGTTAATGTAATTCTTAAACTTTTTTATGAATATTTACCTCAAAAATGTTAAAATTTAAACAAGGGATATCATCAGAATCCCGAATTTCAAAATCTAGAAATCTCAAAACTCCTAATTGATTTGTTCTTTATTTAAGCTAATAGGGCCTAAGGTTAATTAATGTAAATAAAAAGCAATTTTTTATTACAGTTTTCCCGACGTTTCGTCGATTTTTTGTCGACTTTTTCAAGGGAGCGTCTATTCAAAATTTTAAAAAATATATAAATTAACATAAATACAAATAAATTACATTAAAAAAGTTAAACTTACAATATGAGCTTTTCACATTCAATTAAATTTCTCCTTTTACATGTAACATTGACCATATAAACATAGAACATAAATTTAGAGTTAAACACATATTAAAACAAGTATCACTGTAACGATTTAGTAATTGCAACCCTATAATTTGCGCTAATATTGTTAGTGTCTTCTTTGACATTCATCGTTTTCTTTATGTTTTCTTGTATCCTTAGACTTTCAATTGTAAATCTCTTCTTATCCCCCCTTACTTTATCTAGTATTCGCACCCCCTCAAAATCAATTTTATGTTGTGTATTTAAAATGTGTGTTGATAATGCTGTCGTTTCTTTTTTTCTTTGTATATCCATCATATGTTCTCCCATTCTAGTTTCAAGGGATCGTTTTGTTGTTCCAATGTATATGAGTTCGCAACTTTGTTCGTTATTCCCTTTACATTGTAATTCGTACACAATGTTGTTTTGTTGTTGTTTGTCTATTGGAGCTTTTATTGCAGAGAATATAGTGCTTAGTGTTTTGTTGGGTTTATAAGCAAAGCTTATATTATTTGTTTCTATTGACGTTCGTATGTTTTTATTATCAGTGAGGAATCAAACTCGGAATCGGAATCCCGAATTTTTAAATCCTTAATTTTAAAATCCCGACATGAACTTATAACTTTTAGTTAGCAAAGCCTGTTTTTGTTACATCATAGAGGATAATACCTTGCTCTAGGCAAAAACCGTCTTCGCTAATTAAAGCATCCTGCAAAGCAGGTCTTAATAGCAACTCATTCTTTTGGCAATATGTAACTATAACATTCGCACTGTTATGGCATCATTTCCACTTTGAATGCTAACAGATTATGGCGTTTCTGCACTTGGGTATTGGTTATAAAGTCATATGGTTTCATTTCTCACTTCATTGAGAAAGAAGGCCACACGGCTTTATAACCTATCGATTTATTACACAGCACCAAGGCGAATTCATATAGGTGACATTTTCGAGTCATCTGTTTATTGTTTATTTATTGTGTGTATACTGAATGTCAAGCTTTGTTTACATTTTGTGAAAAAATTTGTTAAAATTTAATAAAAATCCAAATACTTGAAAAAAAACTTATATAAATTTTATAAAACAAAAAAAAAGGAAATATAAAATATAAAATGAGTGAATTAAAAGTGCCGTAAGGAATAAATGGAGATACAATAAATTTGCAATACAGAAAAAAGTTAAACCTTCTTAAGCAATTGTGTATATTTTATAAACAAAAACATTCCCTTGTTTATATCTTCAATAAATAATTTTGACATTCACTCTAACTTTTTACAAAAACAAAACACATACTATTTTAAAAAAAAAGAGATAGCTAGCATAACTCTATCTCATGATGCGGTAACCTGTATGAATTCGCCTTCCACAGCACTGATTTTTAAGTCCGTTAGAATTTGAAATTTTTAACAAAAAACCAAAATAAAATCAGTTATTTTGTCGATTCCTTCACCACGCGTTGAGATATTTGCCATACAAAATTTTTTGATTTTATTAAATATTAAATTTTAATAAGATTTTTTTTTGAAAGATCAATACATTAACATTTGAAAATAATTGCGGGCATATGGGCGCCGCAGCTGTTTTTGACGAATCGCATTCAGGACTTCTAATTTTAGGCCATATTTTAGGAAATAAGGTCCGATCATGTCACCAGAGTGTAAGTCGTACCAAACGAGGCTTTTTTTCAAAATGTCGTACTCTATTTGGTATTTTTTTTACTTACCCGTTCAGATGGACAATCATTTACGCCATAAAAACAACAATCTATATTTTACGATATCGGTGACTGATTTTTAAAGTAAATGTAGATAATTTGGTAGAGCTGGTTCAGCGTGAATCTATTCAAGACGATTTTCCCGAGTATACGGATCATTATATTTTGCCGTATGACTGTGCGCTTGACAGCTAACCTTTTTGTTAGTTTTGTCGGGCTTAAAAAACACCCTACATTAGGATTAAGTGGGTCATATCCTCCTGTCTATTGCGCCAGAGATGAAAGTCAACAGATTAATTTCGTATTAAAGTTTGGTTAAATCTAAGCAAATGTGAGAATCCGCTTAAATCGGCTCTATACGAAACATTCGTGATAGATAGAGAGACTTCATTATTCGTTATTACTTTCTATACATTTTTGGTTCAGTGTGTGGACTATATTCTATTTGAAGTGTTTATAATACTTACATTCTTCTAGAGTTTGACTATTTTACTTCTAACTTGAGATTTCTAAAACTGAATAACAAAAAAAGAGATATTCAAAAATTAATTCAAAGTAAAACTCATGAAAATCGTAAAAAGTAATTGCTTTTTTTATTGTTTTTATAGCTCGACTTTTTTTGTTGTTACCAAAACACTTTCTACACTCAATTTTCATAATAATAGCGTTGAAAATACAATAAAAAAGAAAAATAAAAACTTAAATGCAGGTCGAATAAGATCAACACTTCTTTTTTTAACATTTTCAATAAGACTTTTAATTATTGTGTTTGTTAGTAATAAACAAATACATACATTAAATTATGGTTTTATAAAAAACATTTATTAACACATTTACATACATACAAAACTTAATTTTTCTCTAACAAATACTCTTTGTTACAACATGTTAGATATAACTAATACACTGCCCGCAGGATTGACGAAGTGTAAATTGAAACACAAAGTTATTGTACAAAAATTGCCTTATAACAATTGTCTGTTCGTACATAATGTAAACAAACATATAAATACATAAGTATGTTCGGATGAATAAAAAATTCTTTCCGTATTAATAAGTTTACCCAGTAAACAAAATAATTATAAGTATAGATTTAGAAAAGGGCCTAAAAATACAAATATATCTTTATTACATAAGTTGTGTAAGTCCAAAAAAATATAAAATAAAAATATGTTTGGAATTGTTAGTTACAAACTTAAAAATAGTACATTTATTAGTATGCGAATCGACTTAAATTTCACTTTTTAATCGAATTTACGAAGCTTGTCTACTTGTTACCATGATATTAACCCTTATGTGTGTGGACAGGTACCTGTGTACCTATTGCGTTTTCAAATCGAAATTTTTTATATAAGATTTTAGTCTACAATTCTACAATTTCATGAGAACTCCTAACTTTTTGTTATTATTATATTTTCATAGGTGTTTATATACAATATCAGTTGGGGGGGGGCGTGGCATATCAATTTGCTTTTTGCACCCTTAATAGGGTGAATAGGTACCTGGGTACCTGTATACGTTTTATATGGAGGCACATGAAAAAAATTAATTAGTTGCTTTATTAACGTGTGATAATCTAGCAGAAAAAGTTGCGAAATTCAGCAAAAGTTGCTAAATTCAGCAAAAAACTTGGTGAGTTTAGCAATTTTTTTTGCTAATGTTAGCAACTTTTTCTGCAAAGATCCTCCCAGCAAAAAAGTTGCTGATATTAGAAATTTTTTTTTTTGGGTGTAGGATTTTAAAAAATATATGAAAAGGGGAAAACCAGAGTAAAATTCTAATATTATATCATTAACCATCGATTTTTTGTACAATACAAGACAACAAATTAGATTTCTCATACAATTTGCATGAAGGTACCCAGGTACCTATCCACCCTATAGAAGGTGTTTTTTTTTCCACACACATAAGGGTTAAACATTTAAAATCTTAACTTAGGAGTTCTTTTGTACATTAAATTAACCAAATCATTTAAAAACATGTACAAAAGTTATTTAATGCACCAGGATAAACGCACGATTCACCAACCATCACTTGCATACAGAAATCATTGCAACAAATTTTTAAAAGGTTTATATTAATTATATAATGCAGGATAAATCACTTTTTCTTATAAAAATAAAGCGTACTCCAAATTCTTTTTAAAATCGCTTCAAAATTGATAATATTTTAAAAAGCGAACGCTTTTCAACTAAATCCATAATTCACCGCATCTTTTATACATATGTACATAAATGTTCTTTTACAAAAATTTTGTCAAATTTTGGCGCATTTCCATTAAAAAAAAGTACTATTATCATCTGTTACTTTAAATAAACATTTTTGTTAACAAATTTAAAAAATAAAATTAAAGTTAAACATGATCACGACGAAATTATGGATGCTTTCAAGTAATTTAGCTTTATGGGGGTTCTTCCCAATTATTTACATTCTGAGCTTTTATGCAAATCCTTTTTGCCAAAAAAGAATTTTGATCCACAAGGAAAACGACCAATAGCTGTTAACGACCTTAGACTTGCATAAAATTAACAAACCTGATTACAAATGCGGTATTTGGTATACAAAAATACAAAATTTTATAACTACTTATATTTTCATAAAGTTTTTTAAATTTATTTGCACCGTCGCACACTGGTTCATATTTTGAGAAGGCGGCCAAAACTATTTTTTTTTATGTTCTCCGATTTTGAAATTTTTTTATTCATGTGAAAGTAAATACTAGTGAACCTCGGGAGCCAAAAAATTTCAACCCTATTTCAACTATTTCATTGAGAACAGGGTGGTCCCAAATGGACTTTGTCAGTATTTGGTTATAGATTTTAATTTCTGAGTAAGCTTTTGAAGTTTAAATGCTCATAACTTTTTTGTTTTTCAAGATTTTTTGACAGAATAAGTTTTGTGTATTAGTTTATCTTATTAGCTATACGTGGTTTAAAGCATTAAACTCTGCGACCTGTAGAACTATTTAATTTTCTTTTTTTTTTTTATGTCAAAATTTCCCGGAAATTTCCTATTTTATAGAACGTAAGTCCTGCCCGTCAAAACGCGTCAAAAAAAATCTATACTCTCTTGTAGTCCAGAATCTAACCTACATTTCTAAACCCCATTGTACACACATCTGGATGCGATCTTGCGAACTACAGCAGTTTTTGTGACCCAAGGTAAGATATTCGGTTCAAAAAATAAGTCCTGCAAGGAAACATTACTGAAATTAAAGAAGGTGAATCTTAAAGAATTTTCGACAAATAAAGCAGTTCAGGCCACATAAATTATCAAGCACGTCAGGTTATCAATTAATTTTGAGAAGGTAAAGGTATTGCCATTGTTATGAACTTATTTTGGGTGAACGGATGCTGTAAAACGAATAGGCGACATAAATAGACTAACACGTTAGATTTTTGAGTAAGTTAAAAGGTTAAACATTAGTAAATAGCCGCAACATAAACTACATAGTTTAATTACCTGAAAATTGCAACTTAATTTAAAAAAATTGAAGAGCAGTTATATTTTACGTGAAAATTACCTTCATGTTACCTGTTAATTTATTGCCGGTATGTTATCCTTTTAAAAAGTGTGAAAACAGGGGTTTTTTATGTTTCAAAGAAATGGTAATAAAAGATTAAATTTGTATTTAAAAAAGGGGTTTTATGTTTCCAAGAAATGGTAACAAAAGATCATTTAAAAAAAATTTTATCAAGAGTATAAAAATGCATGCATTCATAATTTTACCTTCATTATTGTTTAAACAATGGCTAAGTTCAGTTATAAAGTTCTCGCAGATATTCCTCAACAGAAAGATGAAAAAGATTTTGTGTTACACATAATGAATAATCCATTCTTTAAATTATGCAACGAACAAGAAATCAAAATTCATAAGATAAAAATTTTTCATTTACATTAAGAAAACGGTACCTTAAATGATCTAGAAACAAGAAAACGTTTTACTTACGCAACGAAAAATGGCTAACAAATGATCTGATTTTTAAGAAGCTGTCAATAACAGCTAAGGAAACTGGTAAAGTGGGTCAGCCCGCAAAACAAATTGACAATTGCAGTGAAATATCACGAAGACGCAAGCTTGCAAATATCAATGAAGAAATTTCTCATAGTATGATAAAGGATTCATTTCTGCATCAAATTCAACCAACGCAAAATAAGAAAACAAAAATTGCAATAATTGAAAAAATAGTGGAAGCGAGCCCTAACCGCACAAAGAGGATTTTAAAAAGTATGCCTACACCAACTGAAGAAATGAAATTTACTCCAGAAGAAGCATTTGCACTATTTTTGGATTTAAAACTGACAAAAAATCAGTATACAGAACTGCGAAAGCGAACCAATGAAAAAAATTGTGGAATCTTTCCAGCATATCGAGATTTAGTTTGAGTGCTTACCTTCACAAACGGCTATTAGTGTAACTTCAAGTTCAGCAGAAGTAAAATTGCAGGCTCTTCTCGAACACACTGCAGAACGATTATTAAATACACTTGATGCTGACTGTTTAAAAAAACTTAAAAATTGCAGCATCACTTTATTTTCTAAATGGGGATGTGATGGTTGCTCTGGTCAGAAACAATACAAGCAATGTAATTCAGAAAACTCATCTGATGCTAACTTATTCATGGTATCTTTCGTTCCATTACGTTTAAGAAAAACTTATATTGGCTTAGAGCCGTCAACCAGTAGAGTTACAGAAATGGATGTATGGAAAAATGAAATTCCCTCTTCAACAAAGTATTGCAGACCAATAAAGTTTGTTTACAAAAAGGAAACTAAAGATGTCATAACTGAAGAAGTTCGAAAAATAAAAGATCAAATTAAAGAACTTCAACCGGCAATATTTAAATTTGATGACCAATGCATTGAAATTAATTTTCAAATGTTCCTTACAATGATCGATGGAAAAGTTGCACAAGCATTAACCGAAAAAGTCTTCGTCAAGCTGTACCATATGCCAAAAGACATCAAGTCAATTAAGCCAACCCCCATCACAACACAATAGTTTCAATGAAGCATACGAATTTGGAATGTCCCCTCTTCATACTAGAATTCGTTTCATGGAGCATATTCTTAAATTGGGTTATGATTTGGAATTTGGCCCGTTAGGCGAAACAGTGAGAAAAAACAAAGAAAATGTGGAAAAAAGGAAGCAAAGAAAAAAACAAATTCAAGAAAAATACCTTCACCTAGGCTTTATAATTGATCAGCCAAAACAAGGAGAAGGAAATTCAAATGATGGAAACACTGCAAGGAGATTCTTTTCCGATCCAGAAACTGCAGCATCTATCACAGGAGTACATTTTGAATTAATAAGACGATTCCAGATCATTTTACAAGTTATATCATGTAGCAGAAAGATAAATGCAAAAAAATTTGGCCAGTATGCAAATGAAACAGCAATTCTTTATAACAAAAAATACTCTTGGAGACAGATGCCAACCACAGTTCATAAAATTTTATACCATGGGGAACAAATAGTTCAACACAATATCCTACCAATTGGAGATCTATCTGAAGAAGCGCAAGAAAAAAGGAACAAGGACTACATATTCTTCCGCGAGCATAATACAAGAAAAATGTCCAGATGTTGTACTAATGAAGATCTTATTACTATTTTGTTGTGCACATCAGATCCATATATGTCCAGTATTCGACAAAAATGGAAATCAACCTCAATCGAATTAGAGGAAGAAGCTAAACAACTTCTGTAAAATGAAACCCAAAGCTATTTAGAAGAAATTTTTACTAATATTGTTTAATTTAAAAGTGTTTATAGATTATAATTTGTTTTTGATTTAAGTATATATTTGTATTAATATATAAAAATAAAATACACATACATCTCAAACCAAAAATAAAAGTTGAATTACCAAAAATGTTATCGATAGCCAAGAATGCTATTTGGGCATTTTTCAAAATATTCCTTTTCAGTTTTATACTTATAACAACTCGTCTCGTCCCAAAAAAGCCAACCTTTGGCCCCTGTGAATATTGGGACTAAAAATTTACAGGGGCCAAATATTGGCATTTTCTGACAGGATCTAAGTTCGACAATAAAAAATAAGTATCAGTTGTAAAATACAAGAGAAATAATGATAAATTATAAAAAATTCATATATGAAATATTCAACTTTTACACCGAAACTCAACAAAAAAATGAAAATGCATTTTGAACTCCCCATAACTTTTGCTCCTATCAGTCGAATTTTACGTAAATTAAAGCCTAATATCGCACCTATCGAGCAAAAAAAATCGGATAAAAAAATACCGATCCAGTCAAAAGTTATGGAATTTTGACCGCCTTCTCGTAAAATTTCCCACTGTGCGTCGATAGCAAATTTGTACATTCGATAGTCGATATTCGATATCCAGCGAAAATTTTTTGTCGTATGTAACTCATAATAGGGGCCATGGTAAATTATGGACCGATCTTAACAAAATTTGACAATGTTATTTCTAGTCCCAAAAAACTATGACATACCTAAATTTATTATAATAGCATTATTCCTTACTGTTATACGCGTACTAAAGAGCCTTCCGAGAGCGGGCTTTATATGGGGCTTTTGGTAAATTATAGACCGATCTTCCCGTAGTTTTGTGGTATAAATTCCAGTAGGAAAGAATTTGTGCAAAATCTTATTAAACCAATTTATGTTAGTTTTTGTAACAAAATTATCAATTTTTGAATGTTGTGGTTCTACATTGGGATTCACAACTCTTATCCTACTAACCCGACTTTGTGCATCTCAATCACAAATTGCTAAGGATAAGTAATAACAATTTGACAAAAGTATTATTCTTTTGCTTTGAGTTTTTCGAAAGTTAGCGTGTTTTAGACAGACGGACGGATATGGCTAAATCGACTTAAAATTAGGGTGTCCGTTATTTGTATGTGAAATTTTTTCTTATGAAAATGTTAAAGTCTTACCCCTCAAAACGTTGAGGCTTGATGCAAAAATAAATCTCCAAATATTTAACGCCCCTGGTACCATGCCTTCCCGTGCTGACTTATGGTTGAAATTTTATTCAATTACACTCATACGGCAGATGAGCCACAAATGGAAATATATAATAACATCATGAAAAATCATTCTGTGCAACCGAAAAATATAATTTTAAAAGTGTTTAAATTTCATAATTTTTTTTAACGTATTTTTGCTTAATTAGGGTAAAGTTTTCGATGCGCATGAACACATTGCATTGCATATGTCATCTGGCTTTCATCCTTTGTTATCAGGCCGTGATAGTCTTTTACTCACTTTACCGTTTTTTCAGCAGTATCATTCAAAACCTTTTAATTCTTTACTGAATTCCTTCCGTTAATAGAAGATTTCTCATTTACCCATTCCTCAGGGTCTTCTTTTAAAAAAAGGGAATCTATATTGAACCGTGAAAAAATGCATGCTTCTACTTGTAATAAAGAAATCGATTGATTTTCCTAAAAACTAAAACCCACAGAAGTAATGTCAGTCATTGTAAAAGTATTTATAGGATATTATTTAATATTTAATATTGATGTCGTAACAAAAATATGTTTAAGCAATATATTGCTTAAACAACGGCAGATTTGCACTCGTTGGTTGATGGGGCAACTTTTTTTCAAACGCTGCTTTCAAAACGTATTCCTAAATATGATGGTGACAAGGGAGGTAAATCAGCTCTCTACCGCTTCCCCAGATGTATTATTTAGTTTTGGAATCTCAAGAATATGCTCCATGTTGGTTCCAGTTACAATTACGCTGTGCTAGAATTTAACACTTTTTCTGTCAAGCGGGGTACCCGTATGCTGAATCCAGTGGTGATAACCAATTTTTTAAGTTAGCTCTTGCTTTCGATATATACCGTTATTTCCAAAATCGGTTTATAAAAAACCGAAATTCCGATAAAATTACCTTTAAGCAAGGCCAAACTTTTTTTCTAATCTGCGCAGTCGTTTTAGAAACATAAAAATAAAATAATTTATTAGCCATAGTTAAAAAATTTTTGTTTTTTAAAACGGCTTTAAAAATGGAAAGTATGCATCTACTTTTCACTTATAGAAAACAAAGTTCCATACAAAACAAGCCATAAATGATTAAAAGCTTTATACAACGTTTGATTTTATTCACAAAAGATGAAACATTTTAATTACGTTTAAGAATTTCATATAACGCCATATTTGTATGGTGGCCCCTATGGGGTGGAGATAAAAGGCAAGTATCTTTTAAGAAATTTCTGAAATTTAGACACTCTAACATTATATTTTTTGGTTGCACAGAATGATTTTTCGTGATGTTATTATATCTTTCGACTTGTGGGTCATTTGCCGTATGAGTGTAATTGGGTAAACTTTCAACTGTAAGTCGGCACGGGAAGGCATGGTCCCAGGGGCGTGAAACTTTTAGAGAGTTATTTTTGCATCAAGCCTCAACTTTTTGAGGTGTAAGACAAACAATATTTCCACCTTAAGAAATAACGGATACCCTAATATACATACATATATATTCATACATACTTTATGGTATCTCAGATAAATATTTTAAAAGTTTCACACGGAATGACAAACTATGTTTAACCTCTAACCAACTAGTTGTGGAGGGAACACAAATAATAAGAAGAATTAACTACTAATATAGCAGAAGTTTACAAATTGAATAGTTGGCCTCTTCTACGTTTGTATTTAGTTAAATTTCTGTTTTTCTTATACAATATTTGAATTAAATAAAAAGGAATATTTATTCACAAAAAAAAACTTTGGCCTCGAGCTTGTTTAATTTGACTTAACTGAAAATAAAAATTATAATGTTTTATGTATATATTTGCAAATATGAAAACAAGCTTCAAAATATTTTATGTGGCATTAAAGTTTCAAACAATTTTTTAATTGTTTCAATTAAATGTGTTTATTGAAAAAAACATTTTGATATATGTTTACGTTGTATATAGCCTCTTTTGCTGGTGGTCACATTTCAATTGAAACTCAACACAAGAAATCCTCAATCCTTCACAAATGTTAATTGATATGATTAATTTGTTTGCAGGTTGAAAATCAGTACGGAATTTAATTAATAGTACAACTTTCTAACTAATATGTTAATTGAAGCTGGTTTTTCATATTTTCTGTGTATCTGTAATTTAAGTATTTTTCTAATTTTATATTGGGCAAACTGAAACTTTTTATGAAGAATGTCAAAACAAAATGCAACAACATTATGAACAATGTAAATACGCATCGCTTATAAGAGCGTGTGTTCTTGTAAAAAACAAAAACTATACAAAATGCTACAAAAACGTTTTCATTTAAAAAGTAAGTGAATTTGGGTGAGACAATTCTTAATATTAAATATATTTTTATATAGATGTTATCTCTGTAGATATGTTAAAGGGAATTAAAAAGACAAATTTAGGTGACTGAAGTATTAATCACCTTTAATTAGTCCACATGCTTGACATTAATGTACTCAAAATAAAACTTAACTCCGTTCGAAGCAGTTCTAAAGAGACAATAAATAATACTTTACTAAAATACGCAGCCAAAAATTTATCATTGAGTGATATATTAGCCCGTTTTGTTGTCGAGGACGTCATGCCTGTTAAGGCGTAGAAATCAAACAATGTTATGGAAGGTTTTAAATTGTGGTCGATGAATTGGCAAATCTTTCATAAAAAAGCATGTTCATATTACTATTCGTTTCTATAATGACGAAATTAAATAATTTGAAATATATAATCTTGGCTATGAGGTTTTGTTTGTAACTTTTCAAAAATATGGTTGAAGTCTACTGAACCACCAACAAGTTAAAACTCATATAAAATTAATTTTGGAGAATATCTCATATAATAAATTTATTAAATTCCTTTAACTTTTTTATTTGCTTTTGCAAAACGTTTGGCTAGATCTGACTTCATTAACAGTTTCTAAATTACATTATACAATTAATTATGTCCTTACAAATAAGGTTTAGTAAATAAATAGAAATGGTTAAAAATTAAGCTGAAATTTGATCACACTTTTCTTAAATGTTATCGTCAAATGTTTCTTAGGTCCAAACATACCTTAAGTCATATCTATCGGGGGTCTTCTGGAAATCGAAAAGGCAAAACCCAAGAATTTTGAAGTTTTTTTTTTTTTTTTTGATACACTCTTTATCCAATTTCTTATAATTCTCTTATAGAATTCTGTTTAATAGAGAAATATTTGTATTGCATTGTATTTGTATTTCTTGCATTTTGTTAGTTTCTAGCCTTTGTGAATTGTTTTGTTTTTATTCAAATTAACGTTTTATTACAAAAACTTGTTTGGTTTCTGTGGTTTTATGGTTTCGATTTAAAATCGGTTTACCTTTGATGTTAAAAATGCTTAACCGAAAACCGGTTTATAAAATAGCAACTTTTGGGTATATTCGAAAACCGGGTTTTAAAAAGAGTTGATTGATCGATCTCCCTAGTATGCATATTATTTAATGATAAAAATAATTGTACATACACAGCCTTAATTTTTAGTAGTAGCAAGCGAAATTTGAAAGCTATGCTACATTTTAAATTGAATTTTTTTGCCAAGACTACAACTATTGTTAAGAAATTTTAAAGGTAGCAGCAGTAGTAATTCATCATCAAGTGATTTACATTTGTTAACAAAACTATATGCAATTGAATGTTTTTCCTTATCCGGCCAATGGAGGCAGAAACTATATACATATATAGGTGCAGTGTTATTAAGCTATAAGTAATAAAGCCATATGCCCTTATTTCATAATGAGAAATAAACCCATATGGCTTTATTTCCAATAGCCAAGTGCAGTATTACCATAATCGTTTACCAGCCATAGTGGAAATAACGCCAAAACTGAATAATCGTTATAGTTATAAGGAGTTTCTGTTGTCAAGTGTTGAAAAATATGGTACAGGAGATGGAAAAGGGGAGCGCGAAGAGCGGCTTCACAGAAAAACTCTTATTAGCGATGCTGGTGCTTGTTCTACCATGGAGGAGAAACTAATTGCGCCCAGCCAAAGCCCGATTATGCCGAGTGTAGTTAGCGAAGCCGAGGAATTAAAATTTCCAAACTCCAAAATTCCGAATTTTAAAATCATTCATTTTAATATCCCGAATAATTGTAGTTTCCATCGCGCGATGGATATAATGGTTAGGCCTTCGGCCAGGTGCAAGATTTTTTCCTCTATGATAGAAAAAACACCGGTTTCAGTAACTAAATAAAACATCTCCTCATATCCGGGCGCAATGATTTTCTCACCTGTCGTATTACAAACACCGGCTTATTATAGCTTCTAAATTCTGGATGTGATATCGGGGATTTTGCACTTGAGGATTTCAAAATTCTGGATTTTTTAGTCCGGGATATTAAGATTAAGAAATCTGAAATCCGGGATTTTGACAATTCGGGATTTTGAAACTATCGTTTTTTTAAATTATATCTAAATATTCATACAAAAATTGAAGGTAATTTTTTAAAAAGAAGAAGAATGGTTACCAGCAAAATCACCCAAAGCAAAATCGCCCAAACGAAAAATGGCCTAACGTAAACAGGAAATGGCCCAAAACATTTAATTGGAAATTACATACAAAAATTTTAAATGTACTCTGGAAATTATATTTACTAACTAACTGCCTGGCCCACAATGTCGACAAGAACATTTCTTTCGTATTTTTATATTGAAAACAAAAACAAATTTAAATTTTTTATTATTGTTTTCAATATAAAAATGCGAAAGAAATGTTCTTGTCGACATTGTGGGCCTGGCAGTAACAGTTTGTTTCTAGAGTTATTACTGTGTACATAATTGTTTCCTGGGTATTGTTATTTTTTGAGTAAGGCATTTAACATTTAAAATTTATAAATTCTTGCTAGACCATATAACTAAGCCAGCTCTAACATAATGGAAGAATAAGCAACCGTCAGTTACATGTTTTTCACTTTTCCTTTTCAATGTCCATAAACGTGTCGTAATGTTTACAATTTTTTTTATTATTCTTTTTTTTCACAAAAAAATATATTTTTTTGAAGAACTTTTTGAATACTTCTAACTACTAGGGAAAATTGAATTTTTCTGTATATTGTTGATTGTTTTCGGTTTGTATTGTATTTTTTATTATTTTTTTCTTCCTGTTGGCGATGAAAATGTTCTTACTGTTGTTGCTGCCTGTTTGCTTTTATTACGGTCAGTTCAAAAGACTTAAAAAACTACAAACGTAATTTATTTCAACATGTAGACACAGCATATAAAAATTTTTTCTTTATGCATGTAAAGATTTTCGGAAATTGTATTTTGGCTTCTTTAACAAAAACAATAACAGAAGTACACTTGACACAAGGTGAAAGCAATTTCATGCAACTTTTATTTGATGGTGTTTACGCTAAATTAAAAAATGAAATGAAAGTCAAAAGAAAAAAAAACACGAATTGAATTAATAACTCTGTGAACTTATTATGTAAATTATTACCCTGTTTATGAAGAAAACATTAAATGCTACTATTTTTTTTTAACCAAACTACAAATAAATTAAGCAAACTTTTAAAGTTTTTATTGTGGGCAATTATTTCTTGGAAATTGTTTTCTCTTATTTTGGAATTCACCAGGATAGAAGTTTTTATATGATAGAAAAACAAAGTCTGAACCCATACATACAGCCACGTCACAGAGTACAATTCCGTTCGGAAACGGAATTCATTCCGTATTTTGGTGCTTCAGAAAATTACGAAAAAATTATGCGGAATGAAACCATTTTTGTTTTCATGAATAGAATGGGAGTTTCTGTTTTTTAGTACAAACTTGATTACTATTATTTGTACAAACATTGAATAATATTTGTGGTTATTACTCATCAATTCAGTAACATGCTTAAGGACCTTATAACATGAAAAATTACAAAAAAAGGATATCATATGATTAATGTGTCGGATTGTTTGTGATGTTGTTTAGTACTGAGTTATTTTGTGATAATAGTTAACACACTAAGGAGCTCACACATATAGTCTTTTTGAATACACTCTAAATTAGATGATAAAACTTGTGACGTGACAATTCTAAAGTGTCACGTGACAATTCTAAAGAGTCTCGTGACAATTCTGAAGTGGTAGGGACTGAAATTTGAACACTTTATATGAAGGGAACTTGTTTACGAGGGGGTTAATTTCCACCTTTGTGACTCTTTGCAACAATCACTGAAATAACCCAAATGGACACATTAAATTTCATTTAAAAAATGCCAGACGCAGGTATTATCCCAAATAAACCATGATATATCCCCTTTATATAAAGTAATAGAGAAAGGTAGAATCAGTCAGTTGCTTGTCAGTTACCTTCTGGAGTAATTACTCTTTAAACTAGGGATGTAACGCATGCCGATACTTAACGTTACCGGCGATATTTTACTGTCGATACGCCGATACTTTTTTATGGTTTTCTTTTTGAACAAACAGTTTAATTTTTAATGCTTATTTTTTGCTTAACAACTAATAGCAAAAAAATCAAGCAGAATAATAAATTGTGTCTTTTAATTCTTAAGCTGAAGGTCGGTCCACTACACGCGTTTTTTCCTTTTTTTCGAGATGCATGCAAAAGTAGGAAGTAATCCTACTTCATCTGCAGCATCAGCCGTTTTGCTTTGCATCATAATGGTAAAACGTTCTCCAATTGATAAATCGTAGATGTTTTTGTACGTTTTAAGAATTTTCTGCTAATTTTTAATGATTTTTGTGAAACCAAAAATCTTTTTGCTACACTTGTTGGGTTACTTCAAAGAGACCACAAAATCCATAAGCAAAGCCACTGCTAAATATTTTGCCGCTATTTCGATAACTAACAGTCTTCAAACATTATTAGAAAATACGATTAATTAATAACCTGAGATGCAGAATAGTTCAGATTCTCAAAAATTTGCAATTATAGCAGCATAAGCTCCGAATGAAAGATTTGAGTTGTTTATCTACAATTCCCTACCTTCGATACAAAGCTAGAAAATTTCAAAGGCAATAGATCGAAAAACGTCTTATTGACTAATCAACATGACTCTAAGTGTTGAAGACACGGTCACACCTATTAGAAGTTCTGATACGGCTACAAGAACTCACCTTTGGAGCATTTGTAAAAATCTTAAAAGAAAATTTGGAGAAGAATGATCCTCTGTCCAGCCTATACTGTTGTTCAGCTAAACAAGAAATTTAGATATACCTTAGATCTTCTTATTTTTCCAGAGACGCAAATCCGTTTGTTTACAGGCGCTATTAAATATTATACTCAAAATTTAAGACCATGGCGCAGAAGAACTAAAGTTGTCAAATGACTTCAATCACATCTAAGAGACGATTTTTTACTGCAGGTCTGCTCCAACGGAGTTGCGAAATGATCTCCACAAAAGTTGAGAATACTTTGTTTTAAGCAAAAATCGTATTTATATTAATAATCTCTTACACTGTTTATTTTTAAATAAATTAATTTTACCAAGAATTCAAATTCATTTCGTTGTTTTCAAAATCTTATTAAAATCAATTTTAAATATTAATACATAATCTTTAAAAATTTAATTTTGTATAATAAAGAAATTACTCTACTTAAGATTTGTTAATTTTACCTTCAATTAAAATTTAATATTTGTATCGGTATCGGCGATATTTCTTTTTGAGTATCATATCGGCAAAAAGGCGTATCGTTACATCGATACTTTAAAAGCATTTTTACCAGTTAAGTGATATGTTCGGTTTTCACCTATCACAACTCGTTCCTTTTAATAATAAAACTGTGTTAACTGTTTTGGGTCAAAATGTGTGTTATTGTGTTTTGAGTTTGAAACAAATAGTATATGGGCATTTCCATGTCATCGTACGTGACATTTGTACGCCTTCGGAGCGATAGAGTTTTGGAGCAAATAGTAGTAACTGGAAAACTTATTTATCATTATGTTTCTTTTAAAGGGTACTTAATATGAAAAAAAAAAATTATTACATTCGAAACCTTGTTGTCCAAAATACCTTGCAAAATAGGTGTATATCGTACGTGACATAAAACGGCAGTGATTTTGGGGTGAATGTAAAAAAATCCGAAAATCTGCGAATTGTGGGAGGTATTTTTCCTTTTGTAAATTTTTTACATTAAACCAAATATTTTTCCGTTATAATCCGTAATTGGAAAGAAAAACATTTTTCTGGATGGTTTTATAATTAACCAAATGTAATATCGTTCGTGACATACCGTACGTGACAGATTTTTCTTTTATAGTATTTAAGAGATATGAAATATATTTTTGGTAAATATATGCATACAAAAACAAGTCAGAAAGTATAGTCGGCAAAGCCCGCCCATATTATACCCTACACCATAATATTTTAAAAACACATTTTTGAGAGTGTACCCTATTTTTGACCCATCGTCAATCATGGTCGCTGGAACAGTCAAAGAGCAAAATAATTCAGAAAGAAGTTTACCTGTTACACTATCAAACATGGAAATTTGAGAGCTAACGGCAATCGTCAAATAAGTCTAACTTTTTACGGGAAAAAGGGAAGAATTGCATAATTTCGTGACACATTTAGATATAGTTTTTAATCCAATTCCTTATGGGTGGTGTTAAGATGCCATTCGTACACCAGATGACATGTCTTGTTTGACTTTGGATAGGTTGCGATATTAACATTCCGAACGTTGTACATAGCTAATACATGCTATATTTGAATATTCTTATACAGTGGTACCACTGCTGTTAATTTAACTTATTTTCAATCGGATTGTTAGATTTATCTTCGAACCTAAAATTTCTGACCATGTTTCACATTATGCCGAACTTTTTCTCAATTGTTTTTTTTTTTTTTTTTTTTTTTGATTTTGTTAAAATTCAAAATGTATAGCATTTTATCAAATTTTATTTAGTCAACCACCGATATATTTTTCCAATATGTTTCACTTTCTAGATCCACCAGAAATCGTACTTGGATTGTACCAAAAATCTCTACCTCTTATTTTGAGATATATTTTTTAATTAGAGTTTCTAGACTTTGGAGTTCTCTGCCTTTATATCTAAGATGATTTAACTTTTTAAAATTATCGTTTAAACGACCATTCCGAAATACCCAAATTTGTCTTTTTTAAATTTGGTTCGCATCAACCTTACGAATAAAAGACAAAATATGGTACAAATCACAATTTGTATTGCATATATATATTATTGAAGTGACATACATTTTTTCTTCTCATTATAATTGAATCTTTTCAAATAATTTGAAAATTGAGAAATCGAATTTTTGCTCTTTTTGTAGGTACACAATTAGAACAATATACGGTGATAATTTTGTGCTTTTAAATCCTTTCAATAGCGGTGAAAAAATGGCGGATTTTTAAAATTAATATGATAATCACGCGAAGCTCTACGCTTGTCTGCAGGAAACCAGAGTCTCTGGCGGGAATCGAACCCGCAACCCCGGTACTCATAGACTAACTCGCTACCAACTAGCGTGATGGAGCTCCCGGTAGTGTGTTTAAGTTGCCAATAGAAAAAAACCTTGTATTCAAAATTTTTTCAAAGAGTGGTAAGTATTTGAAATGTCGTTAATTTGTTTTGAAAAACAATTTTTAATTTTTTTTTAATGTAAACAACGTTTCAGGAAATAAAATAAATAATACAAAATTTTTGTTTAATTTCATTTTGAAAATTAGTAAGTTCGTTATTGTCCTCCAGGGCGGAGGACAATGATATCCAGATTGCCGATTTCCAAAATTTTTATGAAGACATTCTGCATTGGCCAACCGACATGTATTCACAGGCAGATGTTAAAAAAGATTTCCAATGCATATGTTAAACTTGATGCAATATTTTCTAATTTGTAACTTTAACAGACAAATAAAATTGTACCGAAATGTTTTTATTGGTCCTTTAAAAAAAAGCTTTGTAAAAAATGTTGTTTACTTTAATTAAAATTTTCAAGTTCATAAATGAATCATCAAAAGAGTTAATATTGTCTTAAAATGTAAAATATTTATTTAAGCATAATAGATTATCGGAATGTTTGTTTTTTTAATAAATTGCTTACACTTAAAACACCATTTCCTACTAAAACCACGAAAAACAAATTCGAAAAGGGGTTATATCCGCAAACTGTAATGAAAATTTTCCCCTTCATTTTTTGTTTTTACTATTATAACATAAATAGAGTCTAACAATTTTAGGAAACAAACTTTGCTTCAAAAAGTTAAATGGCTTAAGTGATATTCAGTTTGTTCTGTCTCCTGAACACTTTGTATTTTTGTACCTCAGCCCCTTTCAAATTGCATGATTTAATTATATAACTAATAGGCCTGTTCTGAAAATAACTTTTATTCAAATCACGTGATTTCAAATCACATGTGCCTTTTAAAATCACACGTTTAATATTTTTGTGTTCCGTTTTTGTATGTTTTGGCGTGATTTTCAGCTGCCGATAGCATACCGAGAAACATAAAAACGAAATGTTTTTCAGAACACCACAAAATCACACGCGTGATTTTAAAAGCACGTGACTTAAAATCACGTATTTTCAGAACATGCCCGTTTGTAATAGATAGTATATATTAATTAATTTTGTCGTTATGGGTTCCTTCAATAATACTAAATATATAAATTTAAAATAAAATTTGGTAAAACATCTTATAAATGCATATTAATCGATTCTAACAGGGCCCAACATATTTAGACTCCATTGGGTTTTAAAGACTGTTAATTACATACATCTTATTATAAATGCTTAATTCATATTGTAGCAATTTTTTTTTGCGCTGAGAACTCCTGTATAACCCTAAGTAGTTTTGTTTTTGTAATATATTTTTATACTTCTATATTATTACTTAAATACACATACATTTAATTATTAAGAGCTTCCTGTACATATTACCATTTACTTACAAATTATTTGAATTCAAATCATACATTTATTTATTCCACTCTACTCATTTTTAAACAATCTTTTATATAAGTATATGTATGTATATATATTATATATGTTTGTGCATATAACTTTTCGAACTATTTCTAGACACATACAAATATTTTACTTGAAATCGTTTAAGGATAATAGAAAAATATTTAAAGTTTTCATGTTAAAAGTCAAAAGTGGGATTAGTAAAGAAGACTTAATATTTTCATTTTTCTATAAAAATAAATACAATTTATAGTATTGTATAATTTTTTGAACAAACAGTCTAAACTGTACGAGTAGTTTATATTTCATTGTAGATTTTCAATTAAGATTTTGTTGTGTTCGGTATTTAATTCTTACAGCGTTTAATGATTAGGTAAAGAAAAAAGCTATTTCAACATATTATTCTAAACCGTTTTTTATATGTATCTACACATTTGAGATATAATCAAAATGATTAAAATAATGTACTCAAAAAACAGGGACCTGTAGCTGTATTCTATAGTTTGCTAAAGCTAAATCTCTATCGCTTAAAATCTATAAAGTTAATTTAGCGATTTTTGGCTACGAATGTAATTCTGTAACGGGCATTGTGAAATTTGGCAATGATATAACAATTTAATTCACCGCAATTTTAGCTTTTAATGCCATCGCTAACATGTTTACATTTTGTATTCTCTAACGCCTAATAAGTATTGTTGCTTTCTAAAATACTAACCCCCATATTCATAAAAAATATTTTAGGGTTTTAGCAGGCTTATGAAACGAGTTTTTTTATGAACATTTGTTTTATAAGCCTTTTTATGAATATGGGGGTAAATATTTAGCTATAAAAATTTATAGGTGCTAAAAGGTTATTTAAATACAAGTATTTTTTAAATTTAATGTTTCTTGTTAAAATAAATTAATTTAAATATTATAATGGAAGAAATAACTAAAAGTGTGACAAAAGAATAAGAACATGCTCATTCAGTATTTGGAGGAGCACAAAGAATTTGCACACCACAGGTATATAATATATCTTTAACTTTAAGTCAAGTTAAATATAAAAATTCACTTTTTTAAGATTTGTAAATTCTGCCGGAGCTAAAAGCGTTGATGAGCAACGGGACGCCTTAGCAGAGAAGCTGAACGCTTTAGGCGAATAATAATATTTATGGATTTAGTTGATATATTTTCAATCGTTGTATCTTACCCTGTGCAAAAAAATGCAGCGCAATTAAAGCTCGAAGCGCTTTAGATAACTCTGAATTTCTTAATTATGAGATCTGATAAATGGTACAACTTCTTCATGACAACTCTCCACTGGAAGTCTAAATAGTTCCCGAAATTTTTCGCTTGGAATATCAAACAAATCCGTGAATCTGCCCTTCACAGTGAGTTTATAGCGCTCATTAACTCCATTTAATCTACCAATTATATGTCGCCGAAAAAAGTCACTCATATTTTTCTTAAACTACGGATTTGTTTAATTTAACTACAAAAACCAAACGCAAAAGTCGTTTCAGCTGTGGTAGATGCGAAAAAGCAAAGTGTTAATTAAAGACAACATTTTCGATGACTTGCATGTGGAATAATATAATGAAATAATGAAATTATATAATAAATTTCAATTTAATTAATGTGATAATTGATTGTAATATTTTTTTTGTTGAAAAAATAAATAAGAAAATGAAAATTTAACTTTGATTTAATAAATATTTTAGTTGCTTTGAAATATATTTTTAAAATCATCAAGTTGTTTGCTTGATTCTACGAATTCGGCATGAAATTGGTGATTAGACACAATTTTTAATTTTTCTGTGTACTTTCAATAAAAAATACATTTATTTAATTGGGTATTTTAGCTCTTCTAATTGTGGTCTGTCCAGACCAAGAGGAGAGTTTAGTAGTAAAAAGTTACCGAGAATCCTAGAGGTTATACTTAGCACACACAGTCATGTTGTAAAATTCCTTTCTTCATAAAAACAATTTAATGAAAATTAAATTCAATGAACTTAAGCCTAATTTAAATATCGAAATTTGGATTAAAAACCATTAACAGTTCAATAAAAATAACCACAATACTAATCATTGTCAGTATCTTTTTCTGATCAGAAAAAAGACAAGTACTTACACAGTTATTTCCGAACAAATAAACCAATGGTGAAATTTAAAATTAAATTGAATTGTGTTATTTTTTTCTTTGGATTGAAATTTTTGTGTTTTAATCTTTAATTCTATGTTAGATTCTAAGTAGTAAATAGCTCCCGAGCGAAGCCGGGCAGTCAGCTAGTTTCTGATAAATGTTGGTGTACATATGTATGAATAAGATCCCAGCAAAACTACGTACTGACTTTAAATTACTGAAAAACTTACTTTTCAATGACTACTTCAATTCATCTACATTAGATAGAAGTAGTTTAGTAATGGTTGACTTAAAATCTGATACATAAACACTTCTTTATGAGTTTTTTTTTATCTCTACATATATAAAAATTACGTGTATGTTCGTGATCGCTAAACTCAAAAACTACTGGACCGATTTTGACCAAATTTTATATGCATGCTCTATGGCCCGTGAGTATGAGTATCTGTGTAGTTTTAAGTTCGTCCGACAGATGGCGCAATATTTATTTTTTTGTGTTTTTGCACCGTACATAACCTCTTTTCGTGAAATAACTAATTAACTAAAAACACTGATTTTGATTTTCTTCGAGAGGCTGTTCAAAATAAAAGGCGGTCCGGGCCCAGCTACCAAAACAAATAAATCCATAATTTTGCTTCGGTAAACGGTATTTGAACAATAATTGCTATGTCGATTTAGTGCACCATTCATTCTTCTTCGAAATATCAATCCGCCATGACTTTGCAACGAAACCAGACTTGCAGTGAAAATAAAATTTGAGGGCAAAACAACGTTTTCCGGGTCAGCTAGTTTGTTATAAATGAATATGAATTTGAATATGAAAAATTTAAATACTTAATTGATTTTGATATGTATTTTAAAATTAAAATTTTGAATAAAAACTACACTAATCAACCAAGAGATATTATAACGATATCGTCTTGGTGATATAAATTATATTATATGCTATCGATCTTGTGCCATAAGCAATAGTATTTAAATTATACCTTTCCTTATAATATCGTTTTTCATGAAAATATCATATCGTTTTTGTAATCATATCGTTCTCTGGTTTATTCAGTATGAATATGTCCTTGATGCAGGGTAGTAAAATTTTGCTTTAGGAAGCAAATTAAATTAAAGACACAATTTTTATGACAAATTAAGTTTTGTTGATAACAATGTGATGTGTCTATTTGTCAACAAAATTTTTGTTTTTGTCGCTTGAGTTTTTTTTGCGGTTATGGCTCGATATTACGATTATTATTGAATCAAATTAAATTATTATCAATATTCGTAATATTACATCAAAATATTTTTCCCTTAATCCTTATTTGATTTTATTACATCCTATTATAATTAAATGTAATCATATGATTATCATGTTAATAATAACAAATTAAGAAGTAATCATATTATTATCATGTTTATCATAATAATATGTTTATTAAATCTAGAACTTTTAAAATATATTTGTGCTTATTTACTAACTGACAACAGTTAACGTAAAACTGTTACAGATATTTCACAACATAATATGATGCAATTTTAAACATAATATTGTTAACCTATTTATTTTGTATGTCGCCAATTATATATAAATTATTTTATAGAATTTTCATTCTTTATCTCTAAAAGAACATAAAACTATTGTCAATATTTTTGCACCATTTTCAAACAAGAATAAAATTTTTTAAGCATTGATATTTTATTTTGTGACACTTTACAATTGTTTTTTAATGTACCTAACATATTTTTCTTTTTTAATTTCTTTAAATTTGTTTTTTTTAATGGAATTTTTTTTTTAAATTGATAAAGCACTGAATAACAAATAATTCGATAGACATATGTAAAACAAACGACACAACTGATGCACAATTATTTTACAAATGGCGATAACAAAATATTATTAATGTCAAGATATTTTGTTTGCATCTTAAACATATTATGGGTACACGTATAGAAATTTATCATGTTGTGGCTATTAAATATCATTACATGGTTGTGAGGAATATAGTATATTTTCAAAGTTATCATTATTTAGTTGTTATAAAAATGATTATTTTTCAGTGAACCATACTTAAATTTATAATTCCGATAAACATTAACACGTTTACAGTAACTATTATATTGTTGATATTAAATAAAAATAACAATATTTTGTGTACGACAACAATATATTGTTACAATAAACATAGTGTAGTTGCCCTGACCATGCCCAACCATATTTTTTCTCTGCGTGTGTTCAAATACATGTTAATATATGTGACAAATCATATCGAAATTAAGTAAATATTATATCAAATTTTATGAAACTGTCATTTGCTAAAGCAAAGAGCGAAGCTAATCGGATATTCCGTACAGAGTCAAAGGTTTTTTAATGCATTTGACAGGCTTTTCGCTAATTTTTAACAGTAGCTTCAGCTAGATCACTTGGGCCTTAACATTTTGATTAAAAAAATTGTTCAGTGTTTCAATAAATATTTTATTCTTAATATTTAAAACTTTTTGTTTTACGTTTTCTATGGCGAACATTAACGCCTTTGTTAGTTTATATTGTAATTTTCAATTAAATCACTATTAAAAACAAAATATCCAAAATTACTTAGTTAACGTTTATTTGAGAAACACTTAACCCGATATTATTTCGTTTTAATTTTTGTTAAAAATTTCGATATGAGAAAATGTATATGAAAGAAAAGTACCGATATATTTTTATCTTGCAATTGCAATAGAATTGAATCAAAATCAATTCTTTGGTTAAAAACGGATACCAACGTGAGTAATATGCAAATTTATGCAAAGCATATATTTTTGTGATAAATTTAAAAAATATGTCAATGCATAAAAAGCTAGGCTTGATTATCATATACCAGTTATTTTATTTTACACATGACATAACCATTCTTTCTGTGAGTACATCAACCTCCTTGTCTTGCACTCTCACAAGAGAAAGGTGCAGTCAATACCTCAAGCTTCTCTGGATTTTAGCACAGAATAAAGTGTTTTATCAATAAAAAATGGTTTAAAAAGTATTTAAATTTAATTAATGTGATAATTGAATCAATTTTTTTTTTGTTGAAAGAAAATTAAAAATTTGATTTTTATTTAATTAACATTTTAGTTGTCTTGAAATAAATTTTCAATTAAAATTTTAATTAAATAACAAAATATTTTAATTGACTTTTTTCGTTTAAAATAAAATTATTTAAACTTGTAGGATTTTTGTTAGGAATTGTCAATATTTATTTAAATAAATTAACACATTGTTTGAAATGGAAAAGTTATTTTGACCACTTTTTTAATTAAAATTAAAAATATCATTTATTGAAAATATTTTTTCAAAATGTTTGGTAATCAATATAATCATTTTGGTAATAGGTGCTAAATCAACAATTTGTTTGCTTAATATTATGAATTTGGAATAAATTTGGTGATTGAAGAAATTTAATAATTTTTTCTGTGAGTTGGCAAGTCTTCTAATGATTCCTGCTGACCAGAGTGTGTTTTATGCCACGAGATCTATCAGGCTTTAGCGATTAGTTGTAGGTACGTTAGTGGCCGATTTTTGCTCGTGACATGAGTTAAGAATGTCCTGCTCATTGACGTGTTAGTGTGCTGCAGTTATTTAACATTTTTTTTTTCTAATATTACCTATGCTATATATTAATATTAAAAAATTATTATTAGTTTACTGAGTTGCTCTTTTCTTCTCAAGTTATGCTTATATATGTTCTGCTAGTGCCTTTATTTTTAATATAATACTATATCGCGAAAGCTAAAGCTGATAAAAACTCTTAATAATGTTTTGAAAATCTTTATAATATAAGAAGGGATGGCTAAAATGTACTATAAACATGTGTAATTGACCATTAACCACTTGCAAAAATCCCTATGTCTACACTAGCAAGAGATACTATGTGTCTAGAGATCGGCTTGTCCACTATATTTCCTTGTTTAGCTTTTGCTACTGCATAGTCGTGGGTACAAAATATTCAGCGTTTCCACAATGATTTTTTATTTCACAGAAAATACTTTTTCTCATTTTTAATAAACTAAAATTGAACCCAAGTAATACATAGAAGCAGAAAAAGCTTAGATATCATCAACTTGCAACACCAACAACTTAACCCTTTTATTGATGTTGTTGGCAAAAGCAAAATGAGTAAAATAGAGACTTAAAGCAAATCTTGCTAAAATATTTTAAAAAGGATTTTATGCAAATCCTTTTTAAGAATAAATTAATACAACCCAGAAAGGTTAGATATTTTAAATTCTCTCTACTCGTTCAGAGTAGGCGAACTGAACAAGATGAGGGTTAAAATAAAATGACATTTAAAGGAGGATGAGATTTAATATTGAAAAAATGTCAAGAACAAAAAACAGAAAATCTACATTTCTGGTTTAAAATAGACCTGCGTATATAATTGAGTTTAAGGCTTTATTTTTATTTTCTTATTGACATTAACAGAAACTGGTCTAATTAATTGCATTTATTATTATTTCTTAAATGATTTCACGCATAAGGTTCTTATTGAAAATTGAAAAAAAACAAAACTTCTTTTTTTTTAAAAAATTTTCAAATTACAATTTATGTATGTATGTAAATAGTTTAAAAGTTTATGGAAAGAAGTCGAAGTGATGGGTTTTGTCATCGTCATCGTCATCATCAATATCAGCAAAATTACTCTCAACGACAAAATAACAAACATTCACATACTTTGGCTGTACAAAAAGAATAAAAAGTGTCAAACTTTAAGTGACAATTTTGACGTGACACACAAAAGCCCTCATCATCTAAAGATTTCCACTTTATGTAAACATTGTCAAATAAAAAGCAATGTATTAAAATTGAATGAAAGATATGAAAGCAGCGAGAAATTGAAGAAAAGAAATATACAATTTTAAGGAAAACTTAAGCTCATAGCTTAGAATGTGGCAAATTATATTTTTAGTGTTGAAGGGAATATTATATTAAATAAAGAAAGGGAAATATATGTATTAAATGTAAATTTTTTTGACACTTTATTTTCTGTCTTTGGTGTCGGAAAGAATATCGAAATTTATTTATCGCTGGAAATGTCTGCAAATATCTTAAATTTAATTTAAGGAAATTTAAAAAATATCGAGGGCCTACATTCACAATCTCCTATCTACAAAAATACAATTGTTCAGGAGAGCTAAAAAAAACTGATTTAAATTAAACTTTCTTCTACAATATTGTGTAAGAATTTCGAAAGATGTATAAGCATTCTGTTTTAATTTTCCTTCCCGTTATTTACTTTGCTAACGCAGATAAGAGACTGTGCATTAAAATTTTGATAAAATTTATTTTAATACCAATAGATAAAACCTTGAAATAGACAACAAAAAATTATCAGTAGATTTTTAACAACTAAAAAACTTGTTTGAAAGGTATTTCAATTTAATTAATGTAAGAATTGAATCAATTATTATTTTAGTGAAAGAAAGTTAAAAATATATTTTTGATTTAATTAACATTTTAGTTGTTTTGAAATAAATTTTTGATTAAAATATTAATTAAATAACAAAAAATCTGAATTGATTTTTTCGCTTAAAATAAAATTTAACATTTTTGTTGTGATTTGTCAAGACCTTAGCTATATTTAATAAAATTATTTAGCACATTGCTTGAAACGACAAGGTTTTTTGATCATTTTTTTAATTAAAATCAAAAATATCCTTTATTGAAAACAGAAAAAAAAATATTCACAATATAAAATGCTTATAATTTTTAGTAATCTACACAGAAAAAAGTTTTTTATCAATTAAAAAATTGGCTTAAAAAGTATTCAATTTGAATTAATGTGATAATTGAAAAAATTATTTTTTTTTGTTTGAAAGAAAATTAAAAATATAATTTTGATTAAATTAATATTTAAGTTGTTTTGAAATAAATTTATAATTTAAATATTAATTGTTGTTGGGAAAATATCATTTATTGAAAAAAAAATATCCGAAATCTAAAAATTTTTAGTAATCAATATAATCATTTTGGTAATAATTGCAAAATCAACAACTTGTTCGCTTGATATTATGAATTTGGTATACATTTGGAGATTAGAGAAAATTTTTAATTTTTGCTGTGTATATAATCATTTTGGTAATAGGTGCAAAATCAACAAATTATTTGCTTGATTCTATGAATTTGGTATGAGTTTGGTGATTAGACACCCTTTTTTTCTATGTTATAAAATAAATTGTAGAATCTGGGAATTTTTTCTTTATCATAATTTACTTTATTATATTCAACATTTTTTATGTTTCGAATTTATTCTATGAGCTGAATTCAGTATTGTATTTTATAAAGAAAAAATCCCAGATTCTATTTGTTAAAATAGTTGAGTTAAATGCATTCAATTTATAAAGTATCACTATCCAGTTTAACACAAAGAATGCTGACGAAGGCCGTAGCGGGCCAGAAAATGCATTAGATTCTGCTCTTGTCTAATCATTGTAAATTTTTCTGTACATACAATATACTTAATTGTTATCCAAAGGGAAGATGTAACAAGAAGATACAAGATAATAGTCTGGTACTTTATAAAGTCATTCCTTAAAATTTAAGGAATAGAACTATTAAAAAAAAACTTTATAAAAATACAGAACTGAAATTTATCTCATAGAATTAATTCGAAATATAAAAAATGTTGAATATAATAAAGTGACTTATGAAAAGAACAATTCCCAGATTCTATTTGGGAAATTTTTATGTTAATTCATTTGATTAATATTATTTTAAGAAATAATATTATGTATAACCAGTATATTTTTTAATGCGGGTAGGTAAATTATTATATTCATCATCAAACCTAATTTTGAATTGAACACTACTATCTGTAATTTATTTTAGTGATCTTAATTGTAAAAGTGATCATATGTAGGATAGGGTTATAATTGAAACTTAGATAGATAATCTTTATTAATATCAGCTTTAGTGTTAAAGGTTGCAGCTATTTATATTTTGTTGGTGTCGTCGTGGCAATATTGAATCACCATTTTCAGTAGCTTTTTTAAATGTTCTTTAAAGTATGTTTTACAACCGATGTTTATACGGTTAGACGTAGGCAGTTGCTTACGAGCAAAAGGCAATATATTAATTTTTGGAATAATCCATTCGGTTATGATTTTTTAATTAAGACCAAGATACGATTAATTAACACACTTGTCTGCAGGGTATTTTATACTGAAAGCTGTACTGTTTTATGGCCCTCACAATAGTTTGTCTTTTAGTCGGTATTTGTGACACATGTGCCTTTACAAGCACTTTCTTAGATTCCCACGACAATGCACTAAACTTTTAAAAAGTATTTCTTCTCATTTCTTCATTACATTTTTTGCAGTCTCTTACTTTACCTTATAGACAAGCTGACTGATGCTCCCATTACTCTTCCTTTTGTATATTTTGTTTCATTGGGCCCTTATCCCTTGAAAATCCGAGATATGATTCACAATTCATTCGCTTAATTACATTTTCCTTTCGGGTTATTGATTTAGAATTATATGTTCCTTTTATTCTACGACGAACTAATATGCTGTAATTAATCTGCTCTTTGTCGGAATCTTCGTAAATTGGTTTTTATATTTTAATTTAATTTTTGTTACAGTTGGAGGGTATGGCTAAATCTTAAAAACACATTTTGAACCTGTTATGTGCCCATCTCCAAAATCTTAATCAATAGACGAAATATAATCGAATAAAATTTTTCCGTAATGCATTAATAGATAGTTTCATCTGTGAATGTAGCTAGAACAGTTTTTAATAATCATTTTGTTAAAAATATTAAAACTTAGCTCAACCAAATCGGGTTATTATTTCAATTTATTTTATGGTCTTTAAATACTTTAAGTAATAACACCTTAAAAAACTTTTTTACCAATCACAGAAAACATTTTCATTGGTTTTTTTCAATTAAGTACAATGAATAAAAAGTATTATGATATAATCAATATATTAATTCAATGAATTATTTTTTTTATTGAAAAAAAAAAAAAATTTTTTTTTTCATTCAAATAATATTTTAATTTCTTTAAAATTAATATGTATATAATTAAAATAATAATTAAATTAACCAAAAACTTAATTGGTTCCTTCGTGTAAAGTAAAAGTATGCCAACATGTTTAACTAAAAAAACGTTAAGTAAAGAGAAAAATAATTGTTTTCATTTTGGGATAGGCCCGAGTTATATTTATCAAATTTATAATAACTGAGTTCACTCCAACTCGGAAATTTTTTATTTCGCATTTTATAATTGTGAAGGCCCTTGCAAGCTTTTCTTTTATTAATTTTGTAAATTGGTAAAAAAGGACTTATGTCTTACTATTCACCGAAGGTAAAGGGGTATATATATACTCTATAAGTTTTTCATTCGGTTTTTAATTTTTACAATATATTCTTAGACCATATATATTCTGGGTCGTTATGAGTAGCGAAGTTGATTGAACGATGCCCGTCTGTCCGTGTGTATTTTGAAATGGGATTATCGAAGGCCGCAGAAACGATAAGGACAGTGTTTACTTATATTTATGTCACATATACTACGATAAAGCTTTCTATTGAAATTGAGCCTGGCCGGTTATAAAATGGCCGAGATATGAGCAAAACCCCAAGACTGCCTCTAATTTATCCGTACATTCCATGTAGTTGTTATTTCTTTATTTTTTTTTTTTTCTATTTTCCTAGAGAACAGCAAGAGCCAAAATTTCTAAATAAGGTACAAGCATCTTTGTTATCAGTACATAGCCAGTGAAAAATGAGCGGGATTGGATAAGTTGACGCGGCACTTTCCATACAAAGATATTACAAATTACTGCATAGCTGTAGAGCGGAAGGAGTCAACGTCAAAAGAACGGTAAGAGAAAAACTGTCCACATTTGGTACAAATAGTTGGGTTATAAATACACAACATCTCTAGAAATAGGGATGGGCAATATATATCGATATATCAAAATATCGATATTTAAAAATATTATAATCGATATATATCGCCGATATTAAATATTTTTAATTTGAGCATGTTCTTAGAGGTACCTATATTAAAAATAAAATATTACATAATTTACTTGTATAGTATGTGCCACAAGTATCGTTTACCGGCAGTATATAATCCAGCATTATATAATCCCAATTTTTTTTTTAAATTTCATATGGCGAATAAACAAAAAAAATTTTTTTGTATTCTTTACTTTCTTTTGTTTTTTTAATTTTTTTTTTATTGTAGAATTAACTTGAAATTAAAAGAAACAATAAAAAGTTAGAATGGAATTACATGTAATATGTTTGTACATATGTAAATATGTATTGTCATAGGTATATTAAGTTTTTAAATTTTGTAATAATTTTAGCTCAATCGTTCGATACATCGATATATCGATATTTTTAATTAATAAATATCGATACTCTAAAAAAATATCGATACGATATGTATCGATATATTTTTTCAATTTGCCCGTGCCTATCTAGAAATATGGCCACGACCGGAGAAGTGGGCGTGGCACAAAATAGAGTTATTTATATAATTTTCTGCTCTTGTCGCACCATGTTGAGGGGGTATACAAAGTTCATCGTAGCCGAATATAGACTACTTCTTGATTTTGTCTTCAGTTTAAATGATAATGGTATACGAATTAAGTTTCTAAAGTTATCGTATTTATGTCCCTTTTTAGATTTGCTTTGCGTATTTATTATTTCATCCTAGGTTTTTTTTTTAATTAATTCTCTAACAGCAATTTCGCTGCAACAATATATTAAATCAACAAATAAGGCATGCATTTTATTTATTTATTTATTTACCCATTTGTAATATATGCAGCCATTTGGCTAATAACAATTATATTACAAGTATTTTATCATCTATGAGAACATCCATGCATCCTAACGACTCCCAAAAACATGTGTTCAGTAAAAAAGAATAATAATAATATAAGATTTTAATAACCCTTATTATCAGTATAAAGTTAAATATTACCAAATTAAGAAAGAAAAACAAGAAGCTTACGCTTAAATGTTACTACTGACATGGAAAAAAAGAGCGCAAATTTCTTGGCAATTAATTCTAAAAAACTGCAGCTTGTACACCAAATGATTGTTCATATATTGAATTATGTATACAAGATATAATAATTTGAGGGCTTCTAAGAGATCTTGTAAATGATAGATTTTGTACAATATGAACTGGTTTCTGAAACTTAATAATTTTATAGAGATAAATTAGCAGGCGAAATTTAAGGTAATCATCAAAATTTTGATTCAATTAATTTTTCAGATGTACAGAGACATGAGCTCCTAATCTAAGTCCATAAACAAATCCCAGAATTTTATGCATAATCAATTTTATCATCTTCTTATTCACCACATTACAACCGGGGAAAATCAACACAATAATTTACTTGTGCCATAAGCAAGGAACGTGCAACAATTTGCTTGTAAAGTCATTTTAATAAAAAAAAAACCTTATATTCATTATAGCATTTTTTTCTTATTTTTGCGACTTTTAAAATCAGTAGGTAAACTCAATTTTTTTATTTACATACTTTTGTGACGTAAAGAAAAAATTTTTCTAATAAAAAAATAAAACTTAAAAATAAATGTATTTATAAAAAACAAAATTGTGCTTAAGAATAATACCGAGAATGTACTGAAAAAAATTTTTTTTTGCCTTTGCAAATAAATGCACCCTCTAACTTGAGGGCCAATGCGCCACGACTTCCCAAAATGTGATCAGCCTAATTTTTGCAAAACATAGTTTTTTGATGGGAAGAACATTTCTAGGGGAGTTACGGTACAATTTCGCAAATATAAAAAATAAGGCACCAACTAATGTATGTATGTATATATGTATAGTTTTTGTTAAAATTGAATTTTTATTTTGGTATTAAAATTGTATTTAGCAACCTTTGGGCAACTGTACCTGTATGGTCTGCTAGGTTTGCAATTAAATTTTTGGTCAAAATTGTCATTAATCATCTCCAGAAAACTCAAATTAATATGATCGTATTGAGGAGACATCCCAGCTAGCTTAGGCTGTTTGTTACACGATTATGTTCAATACACAACTCCTATAAGAATCTTCTGATGATTATCTGACGAGTTAGAAAGGCGAAAACATCTACATACATTTTTTTTATTTATTTCTTTTTTTATATATTTTTGAACCTCTTGCGACTCTCTGTGAAAGTCATATAATAATTACTGACCTATATAATTAAGAGCATTTTTGAAATATGAAAATTAAATTGCCAATACAATTTCAATAAGATAAGAAAAGAACTAAAATGACAAAAATGTAGCCAAAAATGTATATTTCGCTTCCAAACTGGTATCATACATTGGTATAACGTCATCCATGACTCACTCTCCAATCAAAAACTCATTTTAGTGCAAATTGCAGATTTTGATTTACAACTATGCGTAAACATATCTCCGTATATTTTAATAATAGTCTTAACTAATTACGTGCATACATTGCGTTACACAGTAGTTGTAATTTATATACTTTTTATCTCCATTTAAAAATCATTAAACTCTGAAAGAATATTTTTATAAGCATATTTTGTTATAAACAAGGAAAGTAGGTCTAAAAACGTCGACCCAAAACCCCACAACATTTGTCTTCTTTATAAAGAACTAATTAGAATTTTTTTTTTTTTGTACCATGTCAATAACATTTATATTTTTTAAAAACAGTGTCATTGACCTATGAATAGGAGAGAAAACCACTAGCAAAATTGTGTAAATATGCACACATGTTGGTATAATGCATATTCATAAATGCATATTTAAACATACATAAAAAGCTTATATTTGCCAAGAAACTTCACAGGCTTTAAAGACAATTTAAGAAAATATACTTGCATACATATACTTAATGTATATTAACAGGGTGATACACTTTAGTTAAGGTTGTAAATAATTTATTTGGTGTAAATGAAGTATGACATACACAAAACCTTACCAAAATTTCTGAGTTTTATATATTAAGACCTTGACACGCTTAAGATTTAAGCGAGTTAATTTTTTTTTTTTTTTTTTTTTTTTTTTTGTTAATTTGTTTATTTATATATATTTAATCAATGGACATAATCCTTACTAACTAATAACAAGATTAACTTAAAATTAATGAATTGCATGATGGATTTAAAAATGTACATAAAAAATTACAAGTTAAGATAAATAATTATTTTATGCATTATAACATTGAAATTTAAAGAAAAATCAACAAATTGAGACAAAGAATTAAATTGTCGACATAACCTTGAAAAAGGATCAGCAATAGCGTAATTTACTCTACAAAACTTTACAAAAAGCAGATTATAATGACGAGTATTGCGACAAGGTGTATTAAATTTAACAGAATTTAACAGAAATTCACAACAAATATTACCATTAATAAGATTAACCATAAAAGATACATTTAACATTGTACGACGACTTTTGAGCGATGGTAGTTTTATTAAAGCCAGTCTGCTAGAATAGGAAGGAAATCTTGTCGAGTGACTCCATTGAAGACCACGTAAACAGAACAATAAAAATTGTTTTTGGACAGATTCAATATGAGAATTATGAATGTTGTAATATGGATCCCAAATGATTGACCCGTATTCTAAGATAGGTCTAACGAGTGACACGTAAAGTTGCTTCGTTATGTATTGATCGGTGAACTCTTTAGCCCAGCGTTTTATAAAGCCAAGAATACCTCTAGCTTTATTAACAGTTAACTTTATATGTGAAACAAAGTTTAATTTATGATCCAATAGGACTCCGAGATCAAGAAATGAATCAACCAACTCCAATTGATGACCACCCAAAGCATAGTTAACAGCAATACAGTTATTTCTATAAAAATGCATGCATTTGCATTTCAATAGATTCAACTCCAACATATTATGATTACACCATAACAAAAAGTTATTAAGATCCGATTGAAGATAAAAATGATCAACAAAGCAATTAAAAGAATGGAAAATTTTTACATCATCAGCATACATCAATATATTGGCGAAGTTGATAACATTGGGCAGATCATTAATAAACAGCGTAAATAAAAGTGGGCCAACATGACTGCCCTGAGGAACACCGGACGAAACAAATATGTACTTGGATATACAATTATTGAATTGTACTTTTTGCTTTCTGCCAATTATGATTCAGCAGATTATATTCAGAACGACTGACGGAATATTTTCCATAATCAATAAATGATCCAGACTTTTTGAATTTCTTATAATTTTTATTCTTTAGATTTTTTAGCCTAGTCAGCTGTTTAGAGTTCCATGGTGGTCCAACTGGAGTATAAACAGTTTTTTTAGGTACACAAATATCAAAAATTGAGTAAATTTTATTATAAAATGTAGAAATCATTACATCAATATCCAAGCTGTTTAAAGGAGCAGGTAAGACGCTTCTCCAGCAAGTATTTCTTATTAATTGGTTTAATAAAACATAATTAGTCCGTTTGAAAATAAAAACTTTATCAACATTTAAGGGCTTTAATTTTACTTCAGATGGAATCGAAAAACTGACTTCAATAGTAGGATGATATCGATCTTCAGGCAACGTTATAGTTACGATATTGTTAATAACTTTGGCATAAATTAGTGTTGTATTACTTAAAATTTTTAAATTGAATCGATGGCAATGAAGCAATTTTATGTGTAATAAAGACCACATTTATATTATGTTATCAAGGCTTTAAATTAAAATGCCCAAAATTTATAAATATGCATATATAAAATTTTATAAATTCCGCCGAAAACTGAAATCACACAGCACGAAAAGCATTTTCAATTCAATTACTACCGGGTCTGTTCTGAAAATCACGTGATTTCAAATCACATGTGCTTTTAAAATTACACGAGTAATTTTGTGGTGTTCTGTAAATCACACCGTTTTTGTGTTTTTCGGTGTGATTTTCAATTTTCGAAAGCACAAGCAAACACAAGTTTTTAACGCCCGCTGGTTCTACAAGGGCGTATCTCATTTTTTAACGCTTTTTATGTTATTTTCCGAAAATTTGTTTTTAACCGCTTTGGCGATATCAAGTTGGTTTTAGGGCTTGTTTCAAATTTTGCAATTTTTCGCGAATTTTAGCCATGTTCGCGATAGTAGCGATTTGTTCCTGTAAGTTTTCTAATTCTTTACAGCTTTAAAGATTTATAATAAATAGAACCCTCTGCTATCTTGCCGCTGTTAGCAAATTTTTGCGAATTTCCACTAATTTAGCAATTTTTACCGAATTTTTGCCATTCCTCATTGTTTTAGGGACTTTTAATCAATTTTATGGCTTGTTTGTAATATTAAAAATGTTCGCGAATTTTGGCTATTTTTGCAAAAATATTTTGTTATTTTCCGATATTTTGTTTTTTTTTTTGCCCATTTAACGATTCTAAATAAGTTTTAGGGTTTGTTAACAAGTTTGCAATTTTTCGTGAATTCTAGCCATATTCGCGGATAGAAGCGACTTTCTCCTGCGATTCTTCACAGCTTTTACGATTTTTAATAAATATTAGACTTTGCTGTCATGCCGCTGTTAGCAAATTAACGATCTTTTATTTAACTAAAAAAGAAATTACAACAGAAGCCACTAAAGCAAATTTTATTTTTGTACTGTCGTCGAATTTTCTTAATTTTAAATGATTTGTTGTAAATAAAATAGCGAATTGCATAAAAAAAATAATAAACAACACATTGAATATTTTATTAACCTTTGTCCAGCGGAAGAATTTTACAACGTTAAAAGGCGGTATGGGTACAATTGTACCCTTATATACTTAACACGATATGTATGGCTTTTCCTATTAATATAATTAATTTATTCTGTTCTTATTTAACAAACAAATGATAGAACAGGCCCGTGGCTAAAAAAAACTTATTTTACGTACACATGTATACATTTTTTGCAATTCCAATCAGATATGTTTGACGTTTGGTCAGTACATACTATGTAAACAAAACTCTTATATTTACAATGCCTAGCGCACAAACTAAATCGCGTAACGTTTTGCGTCAAAAAGGTGGACCTGCATTGAAAAGTATTCTGTTTACAGAAAGAGATCTTTTCAAGCACATTATAACTCCTGAAATGTGTGACATTATATTGATGGAGACAAATCGAAAAGCTAAAAGAGTTTATGATGCTAATTCTTCTGCGCAGTCATCTCAAAAAGTCTTTCAGCCATTCACTGCAACTGAGTTCGATGCATTTTTGGGTATTCTAATTGCAGCTGGTGTACAAAGAGATAACAGAACCAACCTGGATGATATGTGGAATGCAGATGCTTTACCTCTTGTACGTGCAGCATTGTCTCGAGACCGTTTCAAGATGATGCTAAGATTTGTCCGATTCGACAACGAAAATACACGCGCAGCGCGAATACAAGAAGATAAAGCTGGACCAATTCGGGATATCTGGACAATGATGAACAAAAATTTAGAGAATGCGTACAAACCATATGAGTGTATCACAGTAGACGAACAATTATTTCCTTTTAGAGGCCATACCAAATTTACTCAGTATATACCTTCTAAGCCGGCTAAGTATGGCATAAAAATATTCTGGGCTTGTGATTAATCAAATTCTTATCCATTACATGGTCAAATTTATACCGGAAAGCCGAAAGACGGTCCAAGACAAACAAATATTGGTGAACGAACTGTGCTGGACTTAGTTCAACTATATAAGGGCTCTGGAAGGAATGTGGTTACAGATAATTTTATCACATCCTTACAATTGGGCAAGGTCTTAAGTTCTTGGAACATGAGGTTAGTTGGTACAGTAAGAAAAAATAACAAATTTTTACCCAGCAATATGCAGCCAGCAAAGGCCTATCAACTCCACCAACTTTGCTTATAACAGTGATGCCACAATCTGTTCATACGTGCCAAAAAAGAAGAAATCGGTGATACTACTATCAACTATGCACATGACAGGAGAAGTAGAAAACACGGATGCTGCTAAGCCAGAAATTATAAAATATTATAATAAAACAAAAGGTGGAGTAGATGTCATGGACAAAATGTTGGGCGAATGCACCGTAAAACGACGAACAAAGCGCTGGCCTCTAGCATTATTTTATAACATGGTTGACGTTGCTGCTTTGGCCTCCTATATATTATATAGAAGCCACCACCCAAACAGTATATCAAAAGATCAACGACGAAAGTTCTTGAAAGATCTTTCAAAACACCTATGTATGCAATCAGTCAAAGACCGTAGTGGCAACAAACTTATAACAGGTAAATATTTTATTCGAAGTGCTATAGAAATGGTACTTGGACTACCTATAGTGGCAGCACAAAGTCCCGAAATTGGTTCCAAAGTACCCTTTGGTAGACGCGGAGCATCAACGGTGATTGGCAGATGTTATGTTTGTCAATGTGAGACACGCAAACAACGTAAGACTAGAAAGGCGTGTGCAATCTGCTTGAAACCTGTGTGCGATGAACACTCTATTCAAAGTACCACATGTTTTTCATGCAATGAAACACCATAAAAATATATTGTTATTTCCTAAATATTTGGTCATATAGTGTGTATTCGTTTGTTTTTTTTCAAATAAAACTAATAAAAATAACTCTGCTTTATTTTCTTGTTTTTTTCTTACGACTTATATGAAGGTACAATTGTACCCCTTCAGCCTTTTAGGGATATCAAGTCAAAAAAGACTTATTTCGGTATGATATAATCAAAATCTTTTTTTTTAAATTTCAAATATGTAATCCGTAAGAACAGGCCTGTATACGAGACATTTTTTTATATCGTGGTCTCTCTGGAAATCTGCGCCTTAGTGTGATAAAATATTATAAAATTATTAAATAGGACTATTTGAAGTCAGGAGGGTTTGCCAATAAAATTAAACTGATCCTTACCATAGCTTTGCACATGCAAGTTATTATTTGCGTAAAGTGTATATTCATTATCAACGAAAATGTCAAAGAAATAGCCGAAAGTCTTGCATGTAGCTTGAGTGCTTACACAATCAGTAATAAGATTGTTTTCAAAGTGTCCTCAAAGAATAAAAATCTTTTGTAAATAGCTTTAATTTTGGATATAAAATCCATCATCGTGTGAACGATATAGCAAAATTAATTTAATACTTCCTTTTTTTCTTTAATTTTTGCTCTTGATGGAAAAAAACTATGTTAATTTTCCGATATCATTAAATAACAAAATTAATATTTTAATTAACACTTTTTTGAAAATGCATGAAATTAATGTTTAAAAATACCATTTAGATGCGTTGCTGTAAAGTTGTGCTCTTTTTTATTTATTAAAAATGCACAGAAAACCAGTTAAAAATCGTCCCCTTAATAAAACAATAGTGTATAATTTTTTTTGCCATTTCGAGATAATGGAGTTTAAAATTTTTGAGTTATTAGACATATGGGAAAACATTAATATCTCAGAAAATAATCGGTGTTTTTGCGTTGTGGTCATTTAAATATCTGATGAAATCATCAGGCTACTAGGCGATGATATTTCATTTATTTACAAGTGCCTTAATTGGAAATAAATGGGATTCAAAGTACCATGAACAAATTCCAATTAATTATTTTGGAAATTGTGGTAATTCAACAACAGCGTTGAATAAGGCACAAATAAAACAAGAGAAATTTTATTTGTTACTTACTTGTTGGGTTTTTTCTCTATGAAACACGGGGGGTTTGGGTTTAAAAATAAATTTGGGTTTATTATTTCACAATATTTTTTTTGGGTTTTTTTTAATTAATTGTTTTTTTATTTAAAAGGAGCAGCTGCCGAGCGCGCACACTTCATTCGATTTCCTTTTTTTTCATCGCCCCGAAGGCTAGTTATGGAGGTGTTCGATCTTCAAGATCGATAAGATCGTCTTCGATAACGGCTGATCGATCTTGAACATGCCGCCCCCCTTGCACTGGTGCAATTGTTGAGCCAGTTAATTGTCCTAAAGCCGCGACGATTTGACTTACAAGCCCCTGGGTGGTATGCGGGACCTCAGTAAGAGCTGGAGCGGGCTGAGGTTGCCGCTGTCGTCCTCTTGATTGTTGTTGTAGCTGTTGTTGCTGCCTTTGAAGTTGTTGTTGCTGGTGACGAAGATGCTGCCTCAAGCGCTGCAAACGTAGTTGTGCCCTTTGCTGAGGCGGGTTGGAAGGTGGTTGCAAATAAGCACTTACAGCTTGTGTTCGTCTGGATCTGCGATCTTTTCGAACCCTAGCGGAAACTTGAGCCAGACGACTGCCCTGGGACCGTTGATTGACGGGCCTTCGATGGAGGAGCGTGTGATGAAGATCAATGTATATTTGGCATGCCCCCATTGATGTGCAACTTCCGATTTGGTGTGTCCTCGAAAAACAGTTGGAGCAGTATTTGTGGATCCGCACCAAATAAAGTTTTTGGTGCAATGAGAGCTTCCGGAACATTTTGCAATATCTTAATGGATGGTAGTTAAAGCACACAACACATAGTTCAGGCTGCTGAGCTGGATCCATTCTCTGACAAAATAAAGACAGAAAAAAAAGAAAGAGAGGCAGATTACGAAAGAAAAAGTCATAAAACAGATGTGGACACGACAGATAATACACAAGAACTTGTTAACAATCTAGACTTTTACATAGCGGAAGCATGCATAGTTTTACTATTGGCCGAGTTATTACCCCACTTGACGTTCGGATATCAGCCACTCGTACACGTTTATCTGGACCCACGTGCACAGTTTCAATTCTGCCCAACCTCCAGTCGCTTGGAGGAAGAAGCTCGTCTTTAACGATACAGTTCGCGCTGCTATGAGCCGATGACAAGCAATTATTGCATAAATTATTATTGCCCACATATTCAATCCTATGTTGTACTGAGAAATTTTGAAACTTAGGGCAATTTCGAATGTTATGATTTTTATTGCATAACTTACTTAACGTAACGCTATTGTTAATGTAAGATTTAGTTCTATTCTGTGACTGTAAGGATCCTACCAAACTTTGCGATCTATTTTGAAGCCGTTGGCCTCGAATACTAGATATTCTTTCTATTACCTGATGCCTATTAATCAAAAATTCCTCCATTTCTGCCCAAGAAGGCAAACGAGTTGGAGAACTCAGAGATTGTTCCCATAGAGCTAGAGTTTCATCAGGTAACTTTGTAGAGCACAAATATATTAAAATTGGATCCCACTGGTCAGTTTTAATGTTGTGAGCATTTAATATCGACAAGCAATCGGTAATTGTTGTCTGAATTTTATTTAAAGATTCACAACTTTTTGATTTTGCCACTGGGATGTTGAATAAAATTTGCAACTGATTATCTACCAATACTCGTTTATTTTCGAATCTCGCCCTTAACGCATCCCATGCTAATAAATAATTTTGATCGGAAAGAGCATACTTCTCGACAATACTACCTGCTTCACCCTTGGTTTTATTCCTGAGGTGATATAATTTCTGAGCTTGTGTTAAACGAGGATGATTGCCATAAATGGCAGTGAACATATCACGAAAAGATGGCCATTCCTCATAACCCCCATGAAACTTCTGAGTATCACACGGAGGGACCTTGATACAGATTTCCGAATCATTAAATGTTGTATTGATACGATAATTTGGGTTTATTATTTCACAATATTTTTTTTGGGTTTTTTTTAATTAATTTTTTTTTTATTTAAAAGAAGCAGCTGCCGAGCGCGCACACTTCATTCGTTTTCCTTTTTTTCATCGCCCCGAAGGCTAGTTATGGAGGTGTTTGGAGGCCGTCAGTCAAAGTCGATAAGGCCGTCATCGAAGTCGATAAAATCATCTTCAAGATCGATAAGATCGTCTTCGATAACGGCTGATCGATCTTGAACAACCATGATGTCACTTAGGCTATTTTATTCGTTTTATAATATGTATGAAAATCATAATACACTATTTTATTTTGTATGGTATACACTATTTTATTTGAATATTTTACACCAAATATATTATTAAAAAATTGTGTATATCAATATACGTAATTTTTCGATTTTATTTTGTTATGAAATAATAAAAATAGTGAATAATAAAAATAGTGTATGCTTTTTATACCCTATTTTTCTTTGAAAAATTTCAAACACGCCAGTATACAATAATATTTGAATTAATCTTTTGACCCACTTTGTGGAAGTAGAATTTTACCAAATTTTGACCACATTTAGAATCAGTTATGTAGATTCTTATTATTCAATAAAAAAATTATGGTGTACATGCGTATAAACTATTGTTTTATTAAGGGGACGAAATATAACTTTTATTTTACATGGTACTAGTAAATTCATACAAAACTCCTCTATGGTAACACTGTTTCTTCATTTGTCATTTTGCTTGCTGCAACTGTCAAACATTTACTTAGATCCCTTTCAGACTAGGCAAGTTAGTTGCGCAAGTCTTTTGGTCAACTCTTGGTTTGAAGATTTCAGAGGTAGACATTTAAGTACAGAATTGGTTGTAATCGGCATGTTGTTTTGTTCTTTAATTTTTTTCCTGAAGGCGAATATAGTTTTTCTTTTTGACGTTTTCTTTTTCATTTATTTTTCAGTGAGTGTTTTAATGTTTGTGTAGCTTTCATTGCGGCGAAATTTTTGTATATTTAAAATCATTATTATTAAATTAAATAAAAAACAATAAATTACTTGGCTCAGCAGTATCAGTAAATTTTTAAAGTAAAAGATTTGGTGAACATGTCAATAAGAAAGCCCAAACATCGAATATAGTTTTTTTTCCAAGTTTCATTGTTTAAGCCAAATTTTACAATTCAAGTCACTTTTCACAATTAAAATAAAAGCAGAACTGAAAAAAGAAACGTCAAAAAATTACGAAAAATTTGAGTAAAAATAAATTAAAAGTGGCGCAACTAAATTGCTGAGTGTAAACATAAAAGCAAGTTCAAATGAAAATAAAAGAAAATAAAAAACTGACTTGCGCGAATAACTGGCCGATTCTGAAAGGGGTCTTACAAGCAAATTCCCTTGCAATTGCAAGTAAGTAAGAAGGGTAACTGGTTAAGTTTTTTTTTTGGACTTGCATGTATAAATGCCAGTTTAGCGGATCAACCGTTTTCAGACACCTGGCTTGTTTAGGCCTTTGCAAACTGATATATTAAAGTATCTCGCATACGAAAGTGGTGAATATTATATTACGAGCTTCCACTTTGAAACAAAAAAATGTTTGACACAAAAAGCGCTTTATTTTACGTTCATAAAACTGTGCCCATGTTCTGTGACTCCCGCGTCGAGAAAATTTTCGATTGAAATGTGAGATATGTAACAAATATGTCATAAATTTAAACAAACAGCTGTTTTTCTCAATAAACTGCGTCTGTTACATTTCTGGCGAGTAAAAGCTGTCACGTAAGGAAATTACTCGCCAATATACTGAACAAGTGTATCTGTCAAATTTGTGCGATAAAGTTCCTGCTTTGAACTGTCAAATAAACTCACGCATCAAAATAGGGTAGAAAAAATTTTAACACTAAAAAATAAATTAAAAATACATTATATATGAACACGCAAGAGATAAGTATTTTGTTTTTGGCAATTTTTTTCCTTGTTTGATTATTTTGGATTTTCATTTTTGAAATATATACGAATGTTTTCAAAGCTATTTTGTAATCAACAAACATTAAAGTCGCACCTTCATGTTTTGGTATAGCCGACGGCTGTTTTTTCGCCGCCGTCGCTGAAAATTCGCTAAAAATTCGCTCGCTGTCAACGATATGCGTGACTGGTGTTCTCAACATTTGCAATTTCATAACGGCTTCGAGTGAAATATTATGACATTTTTAACGTAACGACGTAATCTTTTTTGATAGTTATCGACATGAGTTACATACACACTTTTTTCTCACTTTTCGAGAAACGATGGAATATTTTGTTTCACATGTTTTCGATGTGAGAAGTTTTCACCAAAGTTACAGAGCATGGGTACTGGTAAGTAGAACAGTAAATTAATTTTTTGTTTTTCTCACTTCTTTTTTAATACTTTCCCTTATAAACATTCTTCGTAGTATGTAAAAGGCTTGGCCCTTTAAATGAAATTTTTTTTAAATGTTCGTTCACTTACCAAACTGCATGATTTATTGCATAGCTCATAAGTGTGCGCTTACTTTTTGAAATAAGCCATTACTGTTTTGCAAAATAAGAAAGTTTTTGTTAGGTAATATTTTGCAACACAATACAATATTGACATCTTTCCTCTAAAGAAGCTACAAAATGTCCATAACCTCTATTTTCGATGTTATGGGTAAAATTTGACCCATAAGGTGCGAATATAATACGTAATCACACTTTAATTTTATTATTATTTCTCACAATTCAAGCTGGGGCAGGTATATGGGGTTCTTGGCAAGAATTAAATTTTTCAATTTAAGATTTTTAACAATTTCTTTCTATCATTTAAAAGCTTACACTTTTCTGCACTTGATTGCGTATTTTGCTTTTTGAATTGGCTACTCATCTTTTTTGGCACAGTGTAAAACTTGGAAAATTAAAAAAATAGATTAACAAAAAAAATTACATTGTTTATTAAAAGCTTATAAGAAAAGGTAAACAATCTTAAGCTTTTTTAACCATGTTCATACATTTGCATGTAATTTTACCAACAACTATTATATTAACTCTCATAAACTGATATATTAGTTATAGAGTTACTATTTTTTTGGCATATTAAAAAAAGTGACTAAATGGTCAAAAAGTTATAGAGGAACTCGCCTGGTTACATTTAACAACTTCGCAGATTGGTAGGCTGAAATGTTTTGCACATGAACCAGTTTTAAAATTTTGCACGAAAAGTGTTCTTTTTGTGCAATTGCACTTTAATGCCTTTATTCATAAAAATATTTTAAATTTAATAAAGGTTTACAAAATAAATTTTATATTAAAATGTTCCTTAACAAGCGTTTGTTAAATTTAACAATCGTTTATGAATACGGGGGTAAATATTTTTCACGGATTTTAATATTTTCTATTCCATTTGAAACTTTTTTTACAAGTGAGCTTAATGTTGTGTTACTAAAAAGTTAAAGGACATATATAACAGCACATAGGATAGTTAATGCTATTTTTTATTCTTAATTTACTAACTCTCGTTTGACATTTAAAAATGATTCCTTAAAAATTTTTAAAATTTTGATTAAAAACACTTTTTAATTTTTTGCTAAAAATACTTGATTTTTTATCCATAATGTCTTTATTTGTAATTTAATACAATCCCAATACTAAACTTATATTGTTTGTACCCGTAATCAATACCAGTAATAAATGTTCCATCTCAATATAAAGCTTTTAATAAATTTTATTTATAGAAATTTTTTTGTTTTTGCGCAATTTTTCTTAATTTTGCAAAGACATTTTTACATATTTTTAGACAAACTCAATCTAATAATTATGTTCTTCAAAATGATGTATATAACGTTTGTCAAAACCCAGCGGCTTTATGTATGCAACAAAATACGTCCTTTTGTCCCAACTTAGCACATGTTTAGTAAGCACATTGTGTACATGGTGGCGTATGATCAATTAATATTTAGTTTATCACTTGTACGTATACCTATTATTTTTCTTCTTCTGTCATCTTTCTCCACATGGAGCATACATTCTAAATTACACTTTAGATGAAGCAAAATTACCCGATTAAAATGACACCTGATATTTTCCATAACTTTTCGTTATGGCCATGACTAAATTTCCAATGAACGTTTTAAGTTGGAGCATGGTTTTTGGCTTGTTAGAATACACTCTTTATTTTAATTATCCCCAAAGAAAACTATCAGGATCTGGTCAACACAGTAAGCGTGGAAGCCAGTTGAAAAGGTGATACGTAAAATAATGCGTGCGTCAAATATTTCCCTTACTTAAGCCATTAAAAAGATCAATGCTATTTTCAAAAAAAAAAAAAAAAAAAAAATTGGGCCAATTATCTGACCAAACAATATACAATACCAAACAGTTCACTTAAGTGGGCGAATTTATCGCTAATTCACTTCAAGTGGATTCTCCGTAACCCAAATTTTGCAGTTTTACTTGTAGGCTTAGCTATCAAATAGGGAATGGGCTTCATCGCTAATTATCTTAATTTTTTGAAAAATGTTCTAAGCCATCCTAGTAATGGTTCAAGCTTTTCATTGCCTCGTTAGAAAATAAAATTTGTTTAGTAGTTTTAGACAACAGGGTATTTCTTAAATATAGAAGGTGCCTTATATTTTCTTTAGTGATGCATTTGAAAATGGCAAAATAAAATTAATTTCCTTTAGAAGAATTGAAAACATATCTTATATAACCGGGGTTTTTCTTTGGTTTTAGTATCTTTCTCCAAAAAAAAAAAAACGTCGGGTTCGAAAAACTTATCAAAATCTAAGAGTACATGGTGGCGCCATTCATTATTAAGTCGACATTAAACGTTCGAAATAAACCAAAGAATAGCAAATTACACTTTCTCTACACCTAAAGGAGATTACCCACGCTATACATATGACAACAAAAATTACACAAAATTCGTGTAATTATTCACGAAGCCGCAGCACTGAGAGTGCCTCTTTAGCATGGGAATACATGCCGTATAGTGCTATTCATTAGAAACATTACCAGTTGCCTCAAACTCTGCCTACTATTTTTTTTTTTTTTTGTTCGTACGCTAATTCCGCGAAGCTCTTCGCTTGTCAGCAAGAGACCAGAGTCTCTAGCGGGAATCGAACCCTTAACCCCGGTACTGATAGACTAGCTCACTACCAGCTAGCCTACCGGGGCACCCATTAGCGACTCTTGTCAGTATAGAACAATCTATTACACCTTAGACTAAATTTTGGTGACCTCTAAGTATTATATTTACCCAATTCGCGAATGGGACGGTCACAATGAAAAACCCATACAACCTCAAGCAGGAAGCGTACTATAGACGGGCCTTTATTATTTTATACAGAAAAACTTAAAAAAAAAATATATTTTCTGTTCTTATAAAAAACAGTTTTAAAATTTATTGTACCACCCTGTTGCGTTCATGAAAAAATTCAATTTCTAAATGCTAAGCGGACCTAAGCAATTATAAATGTTTATTCATACTCGTACTGTTTACTTGTGTGAGTAGATAAAAAAATCAAAAGAAAAATATTTTTACAGTAGCAAATAAAACAAGTCACCAAAAAATATATATCTGAGGTCAATCCACGGCATTCGTAATGATAGAAATAAGAATACAAATTATAGTTTCGATCGATATCGAATGCTGTAAATTGCCAACTGATGTAACTACTTAATGAAAGATAACAATTTTTCCTCTCAGAGAAAGCATTTTAAGTTTTTAAATTCTTTATTTATTTTTACCATTCACTGCACTTGCCCACAAAGTTATACTTACACATTTAATTCATTGTGATATTGTGTGTTGCTTTTAAGTGTTAATGTCGTGACATAGTTTGTGCACTGTTATAGTGTACACCGCCATGTTTTGATGCCCGTGTGTATGTGAATAAACATATACGATGTAGTAACAAAAATAAACTAAAATTAAATGTGTGCGTGTATTAAAATAAAGAATTCAACTGTGTGCACAATGGTTTTGTTATTTATAAGCATTTAAGTTGCACTAGATTTTGAGGTCATTGTGTCAACAATTTCAAAATAGCACCAATGTTTACACTTGAGCTCTTTGTATGAGTTACAGACCTGCACATACGTATACATACATATATGCACACATGCATTTATTTAAACTGCCAAGATTTGTATACGTTATTAAAGGTGAAATGAAAAATATAAACAAAACTATGTCTAAGCAACCAGCTCTTTAAGAATAAAGAAACAGCGAATTGCATTCTGAAGAATACATATAATTTTTTTCTTAAGAATTTTCATATTAATTCAAAAGTGTATTCTTAGTCAAATTACAGTTTATAAAGCTTTCATACTTTAATAGTCTTATTCCTTTAATATTTTTCCAGGAATATTTTCTATGCACTATCAGAATTTTTTTTGTATATCTCCGTTACGAGGCTTACTTTAGCTATTCTTTGGCTAGAAATTAAGTAAATTGTACAGAAAATTAATACAACTATTAGATACTAGCAGAATTTAATTATGTCTCGCTAAGGCCTTCGACAGCATTCTTTGTATCGTATAACTGGATAGTGCCTATTGCAAATTTTATGTATTTGCCTTAGAATACACATCGAATTATGTAATATGAAAATTTATAATAAAAAATAATACACAGCATAAGAACTAAAATTCCCAGATTCTATTTGTTAAAATAATTAAGTTAAATACATAACATTTGCAATAGACACTATTCAGGTTTAAGATAAGAATAATCCTGACGAAGGCCGTAGCCGGCCAGGAAATGCTTTAAATTCTGCAGGTATCTAATATTTGTATACATTTTTTGTACAATTTACGTCATTGCTAGCCAAAGGGTAGACAACGTAAGCCTCGTAACACAGATATACAACCAAAAAAACTGATAGTGCATAGAAAATATTCCTGGAAAAATATCAAAGGAAAAAGATTATTAAAGTATGAAAGCTTTATAAACTGTAATTTGACTAAGAGTACACTTTTGAATTAATATGAAAATTCTTAAGAAAAAAATTTTTTTAAGCTGCTATGGATTAATAATGCGTTAAACCTATTCAAGTAGAGAAAAGCTTTGTGGTCACCTATAAAAAAGCTATTTGGAAGGAAATTAAATATATTAACCCTAGAATTCGAATGATCGACGATGCGACGAGCATTGCTCCCTCTTAACCAATTTGCTTTTACAAATTTAAAACAATTTTTTGGTTATTTTTTTATCATCCCAAAAATGTGCAACACAAAATCAATTAGTACAAAAATTAAATAAATAGTTTATATGGGGGATTTCATGTCAAGTTACCCAACTTTTGAAATCGATGCCTTCTGATTCGGGTGTTATTTTCCCAAGGTTAGTCCTATTGGATAGTAGTTTAGACACAAATTTTCAACAAGATCGGTCAAAAAGTTTCTAAGTTAGATGGGGTCAAAATTTGAACGAAACATGTAAAAAAGGTTTTTTATTTACATTAATATATTAGGCCCAATTAGCTTAACTAAAGCTTAACAAAATTTGATATTTGGCCAAACAGGTGTTCTTTCTCATCGATGTAACTTATTTCTTGAATCTTTAAATAAAATTTTTTTAGTTTTTAAAATTTTTTTTTTAAATTTACATTTTTTTTAAGCGGGTACTTTTTTTTGTAAGTGTTTTTAAAACTTTAAAAATAAAACTTATGCTGGGAAACTAGACAAATTAACCTCACCGACGGTATGTAACATACCTAACTAGCATTTCATTCCCTCGATACTGTAATACCCACAATTTGTTAATTCCAGGCATAAAATCACTTTTATTCTAAATGTTGACATATTAAATTTTTTTTATTTATTTGTAATAATAATTAAATTAATTAATAATTATAATTATTTTTTATATAGACCTATAAGGTGCCACAATGATTAATGACATTTATTGAAAAAGTATATTTGGTTTCAACTCATAGTTATAGACAGTTGAAAAATACATCGTCGAATCGACGATCATTCGTTGCAGCGTAAAATGTGGTTCGTGCTCTAGGGTTAAGATAGAATTGCACTTAAGAAAGCTGTAGCCATGTGATGGTTATATGCTTACCACATATTATAAAATGGTCGGTTATAATCCATTACATTTTCCTCTTTTAAAAGCAACATGTAATAGTTGATAAGCATTGTGCTATTATTTAAGATAAACATAATTATAAATTGAGGTCTGCTTTATTCTTTAAATTCTTTATTATTCAATATTTCGACATCCTTTGGATGTAGTCTTCAGGAATCTCGAAAGAAATATAAGTAAACTTAAATCATTTTTCTATGTAACATACATTTTAGAAAGGAGCGTTATAATTTGATCAAGTTGTTTAGTAAATACAATGTTTAAGCATAGTTTTGTTTTGCGTTTTGATTATTTTATCAGCACAGATGAAAAGGAAAAATGTTGAATTTTAAAAAAGCAATCTTTAGATTTTTATTCTATTCTCATCAACAGCAGCTGTGTTGTGGATTTTACTACTTAATACTGTGGCTTTGATTTTGTAGCTGATGTATAATACTAATGTCACTATTTCTTGAAGTATAGATGTTACCTAGAAGAAAAGAGTTTTTTAGGCAATTTTAGAGCAACAAAATTTAAGATTTTCGTATAGTTCCCAGTTATTTAAATTTTCATTCATTAATATGTTTTTAACCAACTAAAATTGTGAAACGGGTATTAACGACCCTCCAAACCTTAAAATATTTTCTTGATTTTTAACTTACAGAAAAACTCTTTTGAGTAGACATAAATTGGTGATTATATCAAGATATCTTACTTGCATAGCGACGATGCCCAAAATTATGGTTTTAAAGTTAGTCCTTAAAACTTTGAAAAATTAAATTTTCTCACATTTGTCAAAGTATGCATAAACTCGATTTCCAGCAAACTATATTTTGTGAAAAAATTTTAAATCCGTTAACCTATTATTGCCCGGTACCCGAAAACGTAAACCAATTTCGTTGCGACTCTTCACATATTATCTTTTGTATCTAACTAAAATAAATTTTAAGTTTTCAGCAAACGAAACGGTTGGTTTCTGAGACATGAGTTGGTTAGTTAACTTACCAGTGGGCCGATATGTTTAGTATTTTTGGAATAATATAATAATTCAAGAATACAAAAAATTCTATTTTGTATGAGATATTTGTTAGAAAATAAAATAATCATTATAGAGAACTTTTAAAAGAAACATTTAGGCTAAATTGTTGTACATTTGGAATTTTTTGCGGCTTTTAATTTGTAATCAAAGTGCTTTGGACAAGGAGTGCTATCAAGTCATATCGGCATAATGTCCTAAATAATTGATTGATTGATTGATTTTATTTCCCATAATATTTTTTCATAAAATTAAGCTATTTAATTAATCTAAGGCTTACAAAAACTTCTTACATACTAATGTATTAATCAAGAACTTACATACTAATAACAATATATACATTTTTTATACAGCATTTACAAATATAATGCTTTTAAACATAATTCCAAAAAAAAGGGTTTAAAAATTGGAGACACTTGAAATATTTTATATAAAAAAACTTAAACTAAATACTTAAAAATAAAATAGAAAAATTATAATAATAAAAACTTATTGGGCAGTATTATAAACAGTGTTTATTATATCTATCTCCTTCATGGAGGAGACCAGCTCCCCTAAGGGTCAGTAAGTCAACCGGAGAGAACTACTTTGCTAGCCTTACGCTACCGATACTTCCACTATTTGAAAAACAGTTCATAATTAAACTATTTTCCAAATTTTGTGCGTTCTCAAGAAACTTTATAGACTTTTCAACCATAAAGACGTCAATTCTTCCAAAGTCCGCTAAACTATAAATTAATTTACAAGACGATCTACGTAACACACCATCAGGCCCTAAACGGGGTCTCAAGCCTCAGGCTCTAAACGAGGCCTCAATCCTGCAACAAGGATTCTTCTCTCCCATTTCCTAAGCCACTCCATTTGAGCGGATGATATTCCTGTGGGAGAACACTAGCTTTCTACTTTGCACAAGCAAACTATACTGTTTTAATTTAATTTTAATCGAATAGGTTTTGATTTTATATGTATAATTTTTCTATGAAAATTATTATTACTTTTGTTTTTATTACGTTTAAAACCTTTTGTTCATATAGTCATTAATAAATAAGTTTTATAAAAACATTGTGCGTTGATTATTTTATAAACTGCGTTTTGGACCTGAAATAATTCCAAACCAAGCTGTAAAGGCATAGGATCCTAAATAATATTTTACACTTGTTTAAATCAGTATTGTTGTGTTTCAAACAAAATAAAAGTTTCAATGATGTGTTCATTGATTCGTCGTAACTGTACAGTATTAATCTAAATTATAAGTGGGTCCCATAGCAGTCATATATATTTCTTGTAACTTTAAAACTTAATGACCTTGTGAATCACCCAATTGTCTTTTACCTTTTGTAAAAATTCCATCCATTTTTTGCGATTTAATAAAAATCACTCTTCTTCAACCTGTGTTAAATATATAATGTAATCATTGTGACAGAAAGTGATTTGTGACAGAATAAAATTTTCATTACATTTCTTAATATATTTCTATTATATTCGTACTGCGTGTGTTTGCAGCTTTGAATGTGTCTACTTATGTCCAAACATATAATGGTGACATTATTTTCAATATTAAATATGATTACTAGCTATAAAATATTTATGCATATACAAATGATTCTAAGTGCGTGATTGGGACTCATGTTCAAATACACATACAGGACACCATAAGCAATTTGTTAGAACAACGGAGTTATGAATAATATCAGGACATTACAGTATCAACATTGAAAAAATGTATAACATTATGAAAATTTTTGACCTTAAAGCTTATATATCATGAATAACACATAACATGTTGACATACTCGTATGTACATGCATAAATTTGCATAGGAAGAGAGGAGAAAAGGAGCGATAATATGTCCAGTAATAAAGTAAAACAGAGATTTATTTAGAAAGAATATTCTAAATATACTCAAATCAACGTTAACTACCAACGTGGGAAAATTATTTTTTAAATAAATGCTGACGATTATTATGATCAGTAGAGGCAATGACCAAAGCTGTATGTAATACAGAGAGCACTAGAAAACAAAAACACTTGAAATATTCATATTTTAAAATAAAGAAACATATACACAAATATTAGATAACATACAGGTGATTTATCGTGAGGTTTGAATTATAATGTTAATTAAAACACATAAATTAGAAAGTGAAATTAAAATTTTTATTATTGGTTAAAAGAACAATTTATGGTATTTACAGTTTGAAATGGAAATGTTGTCCATGACTACGTCTGCGGTGGTCCATTCGGTAGGTCCAATTTTAAACGACTTGTTTGAGCATAGCATACCAACACGAGTAATGTTGGCTTATTCCTGAAGACCTCACCTTTACAAATCCCCAGAGAAAATAGTCGAAAGGTGTGATATCGCACGATCTAGGTGGCCAATTTAGAGTAGCAAAACGTGAAATTAAGTGCTCACCAAAATGATTTCTCCACCAGGTCTTTGTTTCATGCGTTGTACGACTCGTAGCACCATCTTGTTGAAACAAGACCTCACCGAGACCATGAGATTGAATTTCATAATTCGATAACATTATGCGATAACGGTTACCATTGAGGGTAACATTCTGATTTTCCTAATTTTTTAAGAAATATGGACACATGATTCCACCAACGTATAAACCACACTATACCTTTGATTTTATTGGGTGTAATGGTAGCTGTTGGCCCTCTTCGGGCTGCTCATCAGCCAAAGAGTGTCAATTTTGTTTATTAACGTAGAGTTCATTGAGCTAGAAATGTTCCTCATCACTGAACAAAATTTCAAGATGAAACACAGAACGCTGATTTTCGTAATGCAGCTGAACAATTTGGAGAAGCTGTTGTAGTGTGAGTCTTTTAATGATGACTTTCCAAGCGACACTGAACAAAAATTAAAACACTTGTCTTGTTCTTTGGTGGTCTCAAGACTAAATTTTATTTATTCATACACTACTCTATATACCAAACTTTAAAATTCAGTCTTTATACCCTCCACCATCACTAGTGGTGAATTAGGGTATACTAAGTTTATCATACCGTGTGAAACATTTTCACTATACATCTTAGACCCCATATGTATATTAGTGCAGGTCGATTTTTTTTTAAAAATCGTATAGCAAAAACGTAAACTACATAAAATTCTCCGAAGAAACCATGTATCTAAAATAAAATCCTAATCCGCTCCTCTCGACTTGTAAATATTCACCCAAGTAAAAAAATTTGTATATAATTTTATATTTAATATTTTTATAAGGAACATAGATAAAAAAAAAATTCTTTCATAATTTAATGAAAAAGATTGAAAACACAAAAAAAAAATTACACTCAAAAAATTATTTTCAGTATTTATAAAATAACCTTTTCTTGTTTCGATAAACAATTCTTATTTTATAATGGATATAAAAACAAACAAAAAAAAGTGTTTTCACTCAAACAATATTTCAGTTTAGGTAATGGTGTTCTAACCATTTTTTATATAGAACGCAAACCAGAGGAGATGCAAATTGGGGGTTCAACTGCTTGTTTTGAAATTTTAATATTTTGATTAGTCTCAAAACAAAACCTGTATTGCATAAACTATAACATAATAAAACATAATATATTAAAAAAAAGAAAATAATTTTAGCGAAAGAAGAGGAGTCGAGAGGCGCGGGTTAGGATTTGATTTTAGACCCATGGTTTCTTCGGAGAATTTTCTTAGAATTTTATGTAGATTACGTTTTTTCTATACGATTTTTCATTTTTTTTTTTTATCCATACAAATCAACCCGCCCTTATGTATATTCTGGCTCAATGATTAATTCTAAGTCGATTCTATGTCTGTCTATCTGGCCGTCTGTTGAAAACACGTTCACTTTAAAAAAACGCAAAATAAAAGAACAAACTTGGTCTAAAATTCCTTGCAGTTAAGCTTATCAGTTTGGGATTGAAATCAAGCAACATCGGTTCAGTAGGATCAGAGATATGAATCAAAATGTGGAACAACCATCCTAAAAAATTGATAATTTTGTTACAAAAACTCAACATAAATGGTGGAATAATGCATGGAATGATATTAAATTTTTATTAACCTGATATTAACCCGACTCGTGAAAAACAGTTTAGTACGCCTAAATACATAATAAATAACGCTATCATACTAAAATTTGGTACGTCACAGTTTTATAGGAACAGAAATCACGCTGACAAATTTCGTGAAGATCAGTCCATCATTTACCCAAGGCCGCATATAAGCCCTACTCTGGCAAAACAATTTAGTACGCCTTAAATCGTAATAAACAATGCAATCATAGTAAAGTGTGGTGTATCACAAATTTATAAAACTAGAAACTACACTGCCTAATTTCGTGAAGATCGGCCCATAATTTACCCGAAGCCCCATATGAACCCAACTCCCGGAAAACAGTTTTGTACGCATCAGACCGCAATTAATAATGCTATCATAATAAAATGCGGCACGTCACAGTTATATATGACTAGAATTCACACGACCAAATTTCGTGAAGATCGGTCCATATTTTACCCTTGGCCGAATATAAAACCCTACTCTGGCAAAACAGTTTATTACGCCTAAAACAGTAATAAATAATGATATCATCATTAAGTTTTATAGGACGTTAGATCCCATATTAGGAAGCCTTCTGAAATTCACTGTAAGCGCTAAAGCTTATTTAACTGCAGTATTGAAATTCATTCTAATTTACCAGAAATCATTCTTCAGACTTTTGTGATGATTGGTTCATAATTTACCATAGGTCCAATACAAATTACCCACCTAATAGTCATTTTTGTTCGGCTAAAACTGTTACAAATCATATTTTACCCAAGCCAGATCAAAGTTCTCAAAAAAAAACTCATAAAACTTTCTGATTGTTGGTCAATAATTTAATATAGGTCTAAAACATAACCAATTTTAATGCTGCCGTTCGTTTTTATGAAGATAAGTTAACCCTTATGTGCGCGGCAAAGAAAACACCTTATATTGTGCGGCGATATACCTGGGCACCTATATGGAAAATACGTAAGAAGCAAGCGTTTTTAACCGAAATACCTAGTTAAAAAGGTGTAAAATAATAATAGACTTGGCAAAAGCTACTTATTTATTTCCTGAGATTGCACAACAATGTGCTATTGGCCTCGGGCTGCTAAAAAAATATTCTCCATGCGCTTCAATCATTTATACGTTGTCTCCAATTTGATTGACCTGGGATTTTTAGGTCTTTCCCGTTTACGCTTTCTTTCATATTGATTCTCGAATGCCCCTCATTCTGTGTTCAGCTTTCCGATGTGTCTCAGCCAGCGTAATCGTTGTATTATTATACGTCTAACTATATTCAAAGTGGTGTAAATCTCATACAGTAATGACTTATTTGCCATCGACACTGTTTGTCAACGCATATGGGCTCATATAATTTACGAATTATTTTTCTCTCAAAAATGCTTAACATATATTTATCGGTTTTTGCAAGTACCCATGTTTGGGAACGGGTATCACGTTTTGCTGGAGATCGATGTGCTTTTGAAATGTTTGCTTAGTCCATAATAACACCTATTTGCAATCACTATCCTTCGGTTTATTTCAAGGATGATGTTATTTCTTCTATTTACAGTAGATATTGATAGATTAATTCTTCTACTATCTCGAATCTACAACTGCCTGCTTCAACTTCGTCGCCATGTTTTATTTGCGTTGATTTTTCTGCAGTTGCGAGACCCCTTTTAGCTGAATCTTTCCCAATCTTTTCATATACAACAGTTACATCTCGAAAGTGTCTTTCAATGATGCAAATATCATCTGGATAAGCGACGAGGATATAACTTTTGCCTTCAGCGTTGCCCTTTTACTCCATTTTTTTTCAATAAAAGGTTTAAAAAATTGCCCCATGTTGTCCAATTGTCTGGGACATATTGTGTTAGTAAATGTTTCGGAGATGACAGTTCTAATTCTTACTTCTTACAACGGTGCACTAATTTAACAGAAATACCGTCATCAGACAATTATTAAGCATTCCATTTATCGTCCCATGTGTACAAACTGTTCGAAAGATCTGCACTATAATGTAATTTCTTTTGTTCTTATAATTTATTGAGTTTTGGGTTTCTTTATGTTTCTGTTTCTCTATTTTATAAAATAAATTCTTCACGTTTACATTTTTTATGTGCAGACTATCACTAGTTTATGTAGAGCTACTACCATCTTCAACGAATTTACGTACAATGCCCGCATTCCCATATAAAATACGTACCCGGGTAACTTGCTGCGCATTTAAGAATAAATTGGTCTCTCACGCAAATGCCAAAAATTTTTTTTGCTATACGGCTGCAAAAATACAAAATTGGTTTAAAATTATTAGTTCTCAAGAAGTTTCAGACATGCAGATTATCAATTTCAATGAGAAAATTTGTGTAAAAAACGCCAAAGGTACCCGGGTACCTTGCTGCGCACATAAGGGTTAATAATACATATGTAGATATCATATAGAGCACACTCCTGTCGGTGGAGGGTATCAAAGATTCGACACAACCGAGTATAGCATTCTAACTTGTTCCTATCGTAATCGAAATTTAAAAATTGGGCAATCAACCATTGGTATTGATTCTGCTTAGTCATATCAATAGCCATGGTTGTTGTTTATATTGTATTCTTGAAAATAATATTGGGCATTCAAAACAAAGCCATTGACACTTTGTGGCAATGTGAGTGTCAATGCCTTTGTTTAATTATAAATGTCGTTGCCTTGCATTATTATTTAAATACTTTTAAATAATTCTATTGATATCGATAATATTTGTGAGGGTTGGTTTAGTATGTGGGAGCACATACGCAACTCGCGTAATCTGTAAAAAAAGCATTTTAAAAATCAAACCTCACGATGAATCACCATATAATCATATAAGTACATTTTAAAACACGCATTCATACGCAATACAAATTCTCTAGTTAACTTTTTTTTACAGACCGGCAGACTGTATTACACATTTACTTTATTTTGAGTTCGTTACACGGAAAAAAGTTTATTTCCTAAAGTAATCAATTTCTGTTTTTAAAACAAGAACATTCAAAATCCAAAAACAATTTCTTGATTATAACTAAATTTGTTTGTATTTATTAAAAATTTCTTAAATTCTCGATTTTGGTATATGATCAAAAATTTCTTAAAACATGAAATACAAAAGTACCTAGTTTAAAAATAGAATCGAATTTCTTGCATTAAGAAACAAATGCTTAAAACTTTTTCAAAAAATACTCAAGAAAACTTGGGTTCACTTAAATAATTTTTATTTGAATCGACATATCAAGAAACTTAATCAAAAGTGTCTTAATTTGTATTAAGAATTTTATAAGTGATTAGTTCCCTATAAGGGATTAGTTCCCTACGGGAAATTTGTGTCAGTTGTTCCAACAGAACTAGTCCTGGGATTTTTGCAAATAGAATAAGAATAAAAAAGATAATTACATGTAAAGGATAACTAATGACAACTGGAATTAAGTAAGAACAAAAAGGTGGATTTTTTTAATTTTGTATTAATTTTGTTTTAATAATTTTTTTAAATAAATTATTTTTTATTTATTTATTAGGACCGTTCTATTCTATACACAGAAAAAATTATTAAATCTCTCCAATCACCAAATTCATAATATCAAGCAAACAAGTTGTTGATTTTGCACCTATTACCAAAATGATTAAATTTTAAAATTTTGAAAAAATATTTTCAATTGTTAATTGTTAATTTTAATTTAAAAACTGATAAAAAAACTTTGCAATTTCAAACAATGTGTTACTGCCTGTTCAACGATTTCGAACGTTAACGTTCGCAAAGAAAATAACATTTAAAACAAAAACAAATTTTAAAATTTTGTTGCTGTTTTAAATGTAATTTTCTATGCGAACGTTAAGGTTCGAAATCGATGAACTTGCAGTTAGTTTATTTAAATAAATATTGACAATTCCCAACAACAATTCTACATGTTTAAATTATTTTATTTTAAACGAAAAAAGTCAATTAAGATTTTTTGTTATTTAATTAAAATTATAATTGAACATTTATTTCAAAACAACTAAAATGTTAATTAAATCAATATTAAATTTTTAATTTTCTTTCAACTAAAAAAATAATTGATTCAATTATCACATTAATTAAGTTAAAATACATTTTAAACCATTTTTTTAATTGATAAAACACTTTTTTCTGTGTATATATATTCTTTGGGAATATTTAAAAATTTGTTCTTAAAATTAATTCTAGGACTTTTTATTGGAAGAATACCAAGGACTATCATTGTAGTAACTAACACTAAACATGTTTACTGAGAATAAATGCGTGACTTATCAAATGGTGGTGGTTGTTAGGAGTCGGTTAACGCCCTCCAATGACAACCCCATGTAAACGTGATAGGTCCCGTTCATATAAAGTGTTAGAACTAAGACCAGTCTCTGCAACTATAACGGTACTACTTTAGTGTCAGTTCGCTTCCCTCTAGGAATACTACACGTTTTTATCTTTTCATGTTTAAAAAGTAAAAGTTTTCATTAAGTTTATATTGAGTTAAATGGAAATGTAAGTTAAGTATTTCGCACTTGAATAAACAGTACTTGAATCAATCTTTCTGTACTTGATTCCAAAAAATCAGTACTTACCGTACAATTGATACCGCTTTAGATTAATTCAGATACGGATGGACTGATTTTTCTTTTGAGTGTAGTTACTTAATTTCAAAGTGCTAACATGTATTTGAATTGATTAATGACCAATTTCACTAATTCTTTTTAAATACCAATTCATATTTAAGTATAGTATTTCATACAATTTTATTTTTTTATGACATGAAAAACGAATTTTAAATAAAGATTGATGTTTAAATAGTTTGATGAAATTGGCCATAAGTATTTGTTACTTTTTTAAGAAAATTTTAAATTTATTTACGTGAATTTAGTTATTTCTTAAGCTATGCTCCCACCTAATACATATTTGACGTCCTTCACGTAACCACTATTTTTATTAAAAAATGATTTGCTTTTGCAACACGTTTTTTAGATCAAACATCATTTAACAATTTCTAAATTACATTATACAATTATAATTATGCAAATTAAGTTTAGTAAATCAATAGAAATTGTTAAAAATAAAGCTGAAGCTGGATCAATTTATTGTTAACGTTTTTTTTTTTTTTTTTTGGATTTTTTCGTCAAATATTTTTTAGGTCTGAAAGTTGCGTTAGTATTTCAAGGAAAATGTTCTTGTTACAAGATTCTATTGTTTAGGATACAAATATTACAATATTTGAATCGAGTAAATGTTGCGTACTTTTTTAGAAAACTTTAAATTTATTTACTTGAATCGAGATATAATTTCTTAAGGTTTTCAAGACTTATTTTCCTAAAGCAATTTACTTAGGTCTATTATGAGAAACTTTTGACCGAAAATGTAAGGCATTAGCAATAAACATTTAATCAATTGATGAAAAGAGTTACGCATTTACAAATAAAATATTTTGATTTAATAAACTGATGGCTTTGATTAAGCATGTTTTTCTTGCTATTTTGTAAAATATAGTTATAGCAACGAAAACTTGATTTAAGTAACTATAGAATAGAAATGTTTTTTTTTGCTGTATTTAACTGAATTTTTGTTCGATTTAACCTTTTTCTTAAACAAATCCACACGTAAATTTAGAGTAAGAAACTATTGGCTTGGACTAGAATTGTGTAAAATTTTCTTGGTTCAAGCCATATTTTCTGGTGAAATAATTCTTTCCGTGTGGAGAAATACGTGTACATGAGTGTAAAAGTCTGTGCTTGATATATAAGCCATATTTTCTGATGATTTAGTAAATAATTCTTTCCGTGTAGTACAAATATGTGTATATGAGTGTAAGAGTCTGTGCTTGTTTGCACTTTTACACCATCATGGACATGTATGATAAATGAGTTCCATACCCCAAAGGAAATTTATGAATTTTATTGATGTTCAAACCTACAAAAAAGCAAGGGGAAATCATTCCAACATTTATTTTTGAAAGGAGTAAATGTTAATGAGTGTTTGTGTGTTAGTATTTAGAGTAGAATATTGTTGCAAAATACTAACTTATGGAGAAACAGTGAATGATATAACTGGAAGCAGGATAAACCAACTTTCAAGTTAAATTTTTATAAAATATCGGGTGTGTTTTTTAGCTTTATTAAAACGTTCGATACCGATAACTGTGGTTTAACAGCTGAGAATGTCAAACTGTATAGCCATATCCGTTCAGTAATGTTTGCCAAGTCATCTTGACTCGTTTAGCGAGCAACGCTTATAAACTGTAGAAATTTCCAAAAAAAAAAAAAAAAGAATTCGCGAAGTTCATACAGCGCTTCGTCCATTTTACGAAGGTCATTTCTGGTAAAGTTGGTATGTCTATAAGCAAAGTTGCCGTATTTGGCTCGAAGACAATAATCAAGCCGTTAACGAATCATTATTACATCCATTAAAATTGACTGCTTGGCTTTGTTAAAACGCTCTTTAGAAATGAGCAAGGAACTGCAGTTAAGGTGAAGGGCGAGCACTATCGAGCCATGTTGACTGAATTTTGGTTTCCAAAAATTAGTCGGTTCCAACAAAACGGCGCAACTTGCCATACAGCGGGCTTAACAATTGATTATTGCAAAACAAGACAACTTTATTTCCATAAGTTGTCTTATTCACTGTCCCCCTCGTCCGTGTGATTTAACGCCTCTGGACTACTTCTTATGCGGCTATGATAAGTCATTGGCTTATGCTGACAAACCAGCAACTCTTAAAGCATTGGAAGCCAATATTTAAGCCATATTTATTGGAAAGAGTTGTCAAAAATTGGACTGATCGGATGGACCAGGTAGATCATAGGCATGGCATATATATGCTGAAAATCATATTAATCAAAATAATATTAAATAAATGCCATGAAATTCATTCCAACGATATTGCTGTCTTGTAATGCTGGGATACTATCAATAGTACTATCGATACTATTGATGGTCTTAACATATCGAAAATATCGGTAGGAAAAATGCCGATATCGATATAATTATTTAAAATACAGCTATGAAAATATGTAACAGCAGCTACAATCACAGTTTTTCGTCTTGCGTTTACTTGCTATTTATTCGCACTGACTAACAGTAATATACACAGACAAGAAGAATAGCAAGTGGTATAGAAAGCTCAGCTGTGCATCTTTTTAATGCTACTTAGAGGCCCTTATGTCAAAATTTTGTATATATTTACTTAGGTACTCAAATGTAAAATGTTTATGAATTGTTGTAAGAAAAATACAAATGCAATTGTGAGCATAAGGCAATACTATAAACAACGTTAAGAGGAAAACTCCTCTAGACCGATTACCTTTTGGGTGGAGAATCAAAACCAATTTAGTACATTATTCGCAGAAAAAATGTATAATTTTCATATTTTTTAATTGATAAAATACTTTTTTCTGTGTCTAAAGTTTCAATAAAATATTTTGTAGTCCCTGCTACTCCGGTTCCTTTGTTATAAAAATCTTATTCTTTAAGAAAAATAAAATATATTTTCAAACTGACACCAGCACAATTTTTAAAAACTGTCAAATAAAATTACGTGCGTACATACATACGTATGTTCGTCTTATATAATATCTTATACATTGTATATCTTATATAATATCTAATATACATATAAAATATAAGATTATATACTTTCAATAAAGTAGCCTGATAAAAAATTAGTTAGTTTTCCTACTCAAGTAAAATATTCAGTCGATAGTAATATCGATAGTATCGATAGTGAAATATGAACTATCGATAAACATCGATAGTATCCCAGCACTACCGTCTTGTATTATCATTTTAAGTTAACATGCAGCTAAAAACACCTCCTATATTTCCATCGCATCGCAAAGAATTCTTATACCCACAACATAATAGTGGAGAGGGTATTATGCGTTTTTGCTGATGTATGTGACACATAAACATATAGATCGTAGATCTATAGCGGGTCGATTATTGTCCATGGGCTCCAGATAGGGCTCACACTCGAAAATTTGTCTCTAAATAATGTGGTGTAGGGTATAATATGGTCGGGATTGCCCGCTTACATTTTCTTACTTATTTTTAAAGGTGCTCTTTTTTTATTAAATTAAAAAATAGAAAGCTTAACCCAAAGAGTGCTTGTGTTTAAAAATTTTGGTTTTTAAGATTTTCTAATTTTTTGGAAAGTTAAATGCAAAAGTCATGTGAGTACGAACTGTATAGTTCTGTTAGTGATGGATGTTTAAAAAAGTAAGTTATTTATTTAAAGCAAAGATAATTCGAAAAAGAAGAGACAAAGATTTAAAAACATGTCTTGACAAATATTTATATCAGACAAGAAGAATTTGCAGAATTATTACGAAGAACTCAAGAATATTTAAATTAATACAAAAGCATGAACGTTTTTTATTGAATCACTAAATTAAATGTCTATCACAATCATATTATGGTTGCCCATAACCATGTTCATATTTATTGTGAATGGCTTATAAACTAACAAATAACATTTTGTTTTCTTTTCTCATATTTTGAAAGCAATCTGCTTTGGTAGTACGTGCAACCATACAAATATATTTCACACTAGAAGCGCTGCTGTCCCCTATTTCTGTCGCGGTTGTTTGTCTGGTAAATTCTAGATTATTAGGGTTGCAATTTATAATTTTCTTGCTTCTATTCTCAAACAAAACAAAAAAAATATTGAAATGAATATAGAAACGTGCTTCAGTTATCTTATATTTAGATTTCGGCGTTTCTAGTGTAAAAACGTAATGTGGGTGAGGTGATAATAATAAGGTAGACTTAACAAATAAATATAATTTCGTTATCAGTGTCCATCTGAAAAGCGAATTATTCACTCCAACGATCAGATACGATACGTTAATGAATACCAACGCTACGTTATAAAAAGTAAAATAAATAAAAATAAAATATATATTACAAAAAAAAAGGTAGACATTTTTGTACTACCCTTATGACCGGATAATTTTAAAGTACCCAAAATTATGATGGCACAAATAATAAAAATTAAATTGGCGATTTCAAGTGAACGCCAATAATCATGAGTACATTTATTTTATAACTCCACTGTACATTTTTCAATGCGTGTACTTTAGCAAACACATTTTGAATAAAAACTAAGCAAAACAGAAGTGTCAAATTTGTAAACTTTTGTCTTTTATATTAATATATAATTTTATCTTTTACCTTTTTGGGACATTAAATAATATTTGTTAGCAAAAAATTGCCAAGACGTAGTTTAATGTTAAATAATTATATTCTCTTAAAGGATAACACATTAATGATGTATGATTGATAATAAAGATTTAGGAAAATCTTAAGAAGGCAAATATTTCAAACAATATTACCTCAATGCTACTGAAAGTATTGTATGCCCTACCCAATAGTTGTAAATCGGGCATATGTAGTTTTTCATTCCGTGTGATACCTTTTAAATAAAGGGTGGTTAAATTTTAAGGGCCGGTGTTGAATGTAAACCAAACCTAAACGTCTGGCTTGTTTCTGCATTTCATATGAAATTTCTTAATTTCAGACTAACTCAATTTGAACCATGGAAAGGTACACAATCGAGCAACGCGTTAAAGTTATTCAGGCCTATTATGAAAATGGGAGTTCAAATCAAAATGTATTTTGTGTACCTTCGTGATTTTTTTTAATCAGCATAATCGACCTCAGTGGATTCGTCAATAAGCAGAATTGCCACATTTGGGCGAATGATAAACCAAGAGTGATTGACGAGAAACCAATGCACCCACAGAGTGACTGTTTGATGCGGTTTATGGGCTGGTGGCATCATCGGGCCGTATTTTTTCCAAAATTAGGCCGGTGAGGCAGCTACTGTAAATGGTGTTCGCTATCGTGAGATGATAACGAATTTTTTATGGTCCGAATTGAAAGATATGGATGTGGACGATATATGGTTTCAACAGGACGGTGCCACTTGCCGCACAGCTAACAAAACAATGGCTCTTTTGCGCGACAAATTCAATGGCCATGTTATCTCAAGTTGTGGCGATGTCAATTGGCCGCCAAGATCATGTGATTTGACACCGTTGGACTTCTTTCTTTGTGGTTATTTGAAAGAAAAAGTGTACGTCGATAAGCCAGCAACAATTCAAGAGCTAAAGGATTATGCCTCAGCGTCATCGAAAATTTGGACCATCGGATGAAGGTGTGCCGCCGAAGTCGCGGCGGCCATTTGACCGATATTTGGTTCTATACATAATTGAACCATACCAATATTATCATAATAGAACGAAATGGCATTAATTTCTTAAATAATTTGTGTTTTATTCAAAATCAATATCGGCCTTTAAAATTTAACCACCCTTTTTAAATCTAAGACCCAAAAGTGTATATATGTATATATATCCTGGGTTCTTGAATAATTCTAAGTCAATTAAGCAATGCTCTCCTGTTGACATCTCGCTTACATTGAAATTATCCAAAAAGAAAATAGCATTTTGGGAGCCAAATTGTTTTTTAGTATTTTCGCATTACAATCCAGCACAATCAGTGAAAAAGGAGTTACAAGATCAAATGTGGAAAAGCCTGTCTAGGGATTATTATAAAGTTTAGCACAAATTTATTTTATATGACTAGACATTATTAATTTCGTGAAGACCTGTCCATGGTTAACCATAGGCCCCATATGAAGCCCACTTTTGGAGAACACTTGGGTACGCAAAATGCTGTACCGAAAAATGATATTGTAGAACAATTTTGTTTGTTACACTTTCATTATACTAGGGTTTTATAAAGATTTAGTCATAGCTTATAGATCCCACATAAAGCCCACTCCTGAAATATACTTACTGTCGGTGGAGGGTAACAGAGATTCGGCACAGCCAAAAATAGTACTTTTTCTTCTTGTAAGTTATTTTTTTTACATATTCAAGGATATTTTTGTACCACAATAGGCTTAGAACCTTAAACATTCCAATCCTTTGTGTAAAGTTTTTGAGTGTGGCGAAATAAAAAAGACATTAAGTTGGTTTCTATAGGCATTTTTAGAAGTGCTATTTAAAATGTTTGTTGTATAAATAAAAGGTTAAACTATTCATTAAACTTAAGTAATAAAAAAAATTGCAAACATTTCAGTTAATTTTAGGTTTCATTAAATTATTTTTATAAAGGATGGAGTTTAACAACATGAAATGAATTAAAATTTAATGAAAATTTTTCATTTTGGACTGCCGTCGGGCTCGAACCCACGTTCACGTATAAGTTGATCTGACGCGTTGCGGTAGTAACCACAATCTCTTCAGAGGTCTTTGCCGTTTTACCCTCACCGCCATTGAAGGCGTCTGGCAGTCAATAGCCAAACATCAATCTTTAAATCAAATTGGTAGATCGAAATTTATTTTTGATTGATTATCTTTTTTATCTATTTTAATTGAGTAGGGAGGAACTCCTGTTATTCATACTTTTTGTCAAGAATTCTTCTTGAAGTCCAAAGTACATTATACTGTTTTTCATGTTTTTGTATTTCTGTTTTCTCGTTGACCTTTTTCGCCACAACTTGAAGGACAAATGTAAACATAGAGCTCGTGGATTAAAAACCATAAAACCGTTCAACAAAATAACCACAAAACTAATCATTTGAGTTAATTTCTTTTTTCTAAGCGCGTAATAAGGAAGTCTTAAGTGACCCAATTACGGCCCTAAGCTCATTATGGGAGAAACAGAAATTATTATTATTATTATAAATGACCCAAAATGTATACATTTATTAGAAGTGAAAGTAAAAACTTTAAAACTGTAAAGTGACTCAATATATTTTATTTACGTATGTATGTATGTATGTACGAGTACGTACGTATATTAATGCTACGAAATAATTTGTACCGTTTTTGAATTCAGAAGAAGGTATGGAGAATGCTGTTACATGGTTTTAATAGAACTAACTTTATTTACAAAACAAAACAAAACTTGTGCATCTTACAAAACACTGTTGCACATAAAATATCGTTAATTTAAAAATAGTTGTAAAGTCCTTATATAAACAAAGGCAATAGAAAGTTCTATCATAAAGTATGTGGGATGGTGATGCCACATTACTCCCCTTCCTAAGAAGCACGGAAACGAACTTTTTCTTGGTTCTTTGTAGGTTGTACTTGTGTCTGGTTGTGGCCTTCATAAGGCGGTTGCATAGGTCGTCAAACTGAATCTGTGCGACGTTGGCGGTGATGTGGTCAAGTTGTTCTCGATGAAAGGTGTCCTCTTAGCATGGTCGGATGTTTGTTGCAATATAATACTATGCATTTTAGAAAGTTAATCGTTGACAAAGTTACTTTCGGAGAAGTTTTTTTTAAATTTGGTATCCTCTAAAAACTCACCAGGATCTCGCAGTGTGCACCCGTAGACCAGTTCTGCGGAACAAGCTTTAATGTCCTCTTCGTAGCATTTGGTAAACCAAGTCATATGAGTGAAAACTCTTCCAACTATTTTTGAGTTTAATAGAACTTAATTGCGGATTTAATAAGTCTATAGTATCACTCGATTTAACCATTTACGGAAGAAGGTGTTTTACGATGGGTAATCCCCAAGAGACAATTCAGATATCGGAACAAGTTTGAATTAAACTGCCTAAGCTGGTCCGTGGTAGTTCTTTGCGGATCCCCAAATCGTGATACCCACAGTTGGTAAAATGAAATGCTACTATTTTGGTGGTCGTGTCATGTAAAAGGTGTGCCTCAACCCAACAGATGAAATGATCAACACAAGTAAGATAGTAATGATTGCCCATAAATGGTGACAGGGGGCCCACTAGGGAGATCGATTATTCGACTTTTTTCAATAACCGGTTTTCGAATATTACGAATAGTTGCTATTTTAAAAAAACCGGTTTTCGGTTAAGCAATTGTTAAATAACCGGTTAACCGGTTTTAATTCGAATACTTAAAAACACAAAAATCAAATAAGTTTTTAAAATAAAACGTTAAATTTAATAAAAACAAAACAATTTGCAAAGGTAAGGAACCAACAAAATACATAGACTTAGATCAGACCCAACAAATATTTTACGATAAAATCCAAGAAAAGTGGAACCAGTAAATTAATCAAACTTTAGCTAAATTTTCAACAATTTTGTTGAATGATATTTGAACTAGACAACCGTTTAGCAAAAGCAAATAAATTATAGGAATTTTATAAATTATTATTTGAAATATTCTCTAAAATTTATTTTGAATAAGTTTTAATTTGTTGGTGGTTAAGCATGTCTATATAAATCAACCATATTTTTCAAAAGTTGCAAACAAAACCTCTTAGCCAGGATTATCTATTTTAAATTATTTTGTTTCAGCATTATATATATATTTATATATATTTCAATAGAAACGAATAGTGAACTGTACATTCTTTTTGTGTAAAATATTTGTCAATTCGTCGACTACAATTTAAATTTTTTTTGATTTTTGATTTCTTCATTTTTGTTTTTTAGTTCTTGGCATTTTAATAAATAAAACTGGTAGACATTTTCCCCATATGGTTGATTCCGCCGTAATGTTGTAGTTTTCAGCAAGAAGAGATGCTAGAACTACTTAAGAGTTTTTAATGCCTTAACGGGCATTTCGTCCTCGGCAACACAACGGGCTAATATTTCACCCAATGATTAATTTTTGGCAAAGTATTATTTGTCGTCTCCTTAGAACTACTTCGAGTTAAGTTTCATTTGGATCACATTAATGTCAAGCATGTATACTAATTAAAGGTGATTAATAAGTCGTGACATGGAAGAACCTTTGTAACTTATCATTTTAGGGCACTTTAAGAACCTAACTTTGTCTTTTTAATCGAGTTCGAAAAAGATCTAGAGATAACCTTTATATAAAAATATATTGAATATTTAGAATACTCTCGCACAAATTACTATTTACTTTTTAACTGCACACGTTTTTGTAGTATTTTGAATAGTTTTTGGTTTTTTTCTACAAGAACACACGCTTTTATAAGCGATTTGTATTTACAGTGTTCATAATGTTTTTTGACCTTTGTTACATTTTGTTTTGTCATTTTTCATAAAAAGTTCAAGTTTGGCCAATATTCAATTAGAAAATATTTAAATTACGGGTACATCTACAACAAGAGTAAGGAAAATGTACATAAATTACACATTACTCAAATAAACGGTTTATTATACCAAAATAACCGGTTTATTCGATATTCGAAAAATGGGCGAATAATAACCGTTCGATCTCTCTAGGGCCCACAATATCGATGTTGACGTGTTCAAATCTTATTACGCGAAGAGCACAAGTAGAAATCGGTGACTCATTATATCGATGGATTTTGCTTCGTTGGCATGGAATACATTCTTTCTGTAATATTTTCTAGCACATAGCCAAATGAAACGTTCTCAAATTAGTTTTGTTGTTTGGCTACGCCCGGGTGACTACATTGTGCAATAAATCTAAAACTATTTTATGGAAAGGCGATGTTAAAAATGGGAATTTCGATTTTTTTATTTTTATATTTGAGTCGTCTTCTAAGAAATGTTTCAGCTCCTCGTCGTTTATTAGACTTTTCGAAAGTTCAGCGTAGTCAGTATTCGATCTTGTTTCGATCGGATGTCTGGCGTGTACTGACCCAAAACATCTTGATAGCGGGCTTGTCGTGCCTCTCTCAGTTCCCTGTCAGGTACCATGGCGGTACCTAATGCATCTACTATAAGGGAACACTAGTAACGTGGCCTCATAAAGAGAAGTTTTATAGTTTTCAAATACCCATCTTGTCTCATCAGCCTTATCAATTACAGAATGAGAGTTTTTTTGTTGCCCTTAATAAATTTCCACAGAGAGCCTGGTATTCGCCTGCTTAAAGCAAAAATCAATTTAAAAAATTCATAATGCCGAGAAATCTCCGTAGATTACAAGCACGTTCGACTAGTTGGCACTCGACCAAGACCTAAATACGATCAGGTAGAGGCCGAACTCCGTTTTTATTTACCAAAAAACCTAAAAATGTCACCTATTGTTGTCCGAAAAAATATTGAATTTATTATCACGTCGTATTCATGAAATTTGAAAAAACTTTACGTATGTATTCACGATGCTCCTCTATGTACTTGCAAGCGCCCAAAAGTAGGGCCATGCAAAATCGAATTCACATAGGATAATGTCCATAAGGCGTCGAAATGTTTGTCCGGCGTTACGTAGGCCCTGCTTACCAAAGGGGTAATTGTTCTTTTTCTACATCCTTGGATTCCACGGGTATCTGGTCATACGCTCTGTGTAGGTCAATGGTGAACAAATTTCAGGGTCATGTAAAAAATGTGTAAGCTCCTGAAAGCTGGGGATGGAATAGCCATTATACTTTTGATCCGCCGGAAATCGCCAAACGGTATTCACTCTCCATTCTTTTTTTGAACCATGTGTAAGGTTGATTGTCAATGACTTCATGACGGGCGGTATATATCCAATTCCATAAGGGTTTGTATTAAGAATTTGGCCATTTCAACTTTTCTGGTGAAAGACGTCTTGGTTTAGCAAAAATTGACCTTTCGTTACAATATGGTATGGAGCATGTCTTATGGGTCTTGTAGTCGAATTAATTTATGTAGTATCTTTGAACTAATTTTAAAGATCCCTAAAAGAATCGTTTTGACTAATTAGTGAAAGACCTTTAAACAACTCACCAGTTTTGCATAATGAATAAAATATTCTAACGTTGTTTAAACTATCTACGAGTTTGCGCTGGCGTATGTTGACCATCAAGCTATTATGAATTTCCATTTGAAATCACGATAAAGACATAAGTTTAGTGTTTTTGTTTTTTCACCAAACATTTTTATTGGGGAATGGTTAGCAGAATATAGATTCGAATTTGTTTGTAGATATTCTCGTTGTGTGGGTGAAGGAGGAATCATACTTACCTCGTCACCAGTGCCAATTAGGAATTTGAGATGCGAATTTTTGTAATTTATAATTAGATGGCAGTTATTTGTGATTGTACCAGAATACTTCATTTGATAAGACGTCATAGGAGCACGATCTGATTCATGGATATTGGCAAAACTTTATTTTTACCTCAGACACCGCTTTGGTACTGATCTGTTGTTCTAGCGTTGATTATGCTGAAGATACGTTTCTTGGCATAAAAACTGCATTGACGTATGGTGAATCGCTTACATCCAAGTTTTTGTCAGCGAGTATTGCTAATTTGTCAAGCGGATCACTTCTTATAAAATTAATTATCACATATCGCGAAGCAATTTTATTGGACGGATGTTGCCAAGTTCCAAATCCTGTAAAAGTTGCTTATGAGTTTCTGCTCTATTCCAAGAGTCGTGTCTTAAGTTTGGATATCATGTACCACATATGGATTGATCACAATATAACTTATTTCCAGTGTTTCTACTTTGTTGGTAATTTCCTGAATTTGGTGTAATTTTTACCCTCGTGAGTAGATCGTGGGTAATTTCTTTGAGGTGTTGATCAGGTGTTATTAGAAAATCTTTTATTTTAAAACAAAAAATATAAGCATTTGATTTTAGTGATAAAATTTATTTAATTTAAGATATTGGTGATATAAAAAAATTACAGTGTATACAACCAAAGTCACTGTTTATTAAAAAAAAAACATTTCCATAGATTATAATGCAAAATATTAAAAGTGATTGGCGCCAGATGGACAATTAGATTTCGGAAAGTATGAGCTTCATAGTGATTTAGAACCCGAAGTTTAGTGGAAAAAGAAGCTACTTATTTATACCAAAGAACCCTTGAGGAAGATATGTTTCCAATGTTACAAAAAGTAATGAATTTTGTGTATGCCTTAACATTCAAAATGTCTTGGTTGAGAAATATTTAGCACCCTTTACATTTGTTAAACTGATTTAAGAAACAGACTGTCATCTGAAACCATTTTAGAAATTCTATTTACTAACATTTTGAGCCTTGTCTAGATATATGGAAGTTGAAAATATTATTTTAAGTTTTCATTTAATTTATTTGAGGTTCTTAATGTTATTTTTGTTGAACTTTTTGGAATTACTATATGAATCTTAATAATATGACTAATAATAATCTTACTTAAATGTACAGGGTATTATGAGTTTTTGCTGATACATGAAACACATACAAATATTTGTTGTAGTACATCGATCGACTTAGAGTCAGTATCTGTGTCGTCCGTCTTGATGGATTATTGTTTGTCCCTGCTGACCTTTTGCGCAAAGTACAGGTCGCAATTTTTAAGATAATTTAATGAAATATGGTTCATACGTCTTTCGAAAATTTTGAGAATCGGCCCGGTCCATAGTTTCACATAGTCCTCATACCAAATTGTTTTCTAATAAGGCCTTTGTCCCATAAACCATATTATTATGTTGGTATTTAGAAAAAATGGGGCTCAATATATTTTATTTCAATCTAAATTATCTTAAAAAATTTGTTTTGGAATCAATCCATATTTGACCATGGTCTTGAGTTCATAACATAATTTTATTTTAATAGGTCCATAATTCCATATGGGACGTACAAGGGAACACCCTTAAAAATTGTTCAGTAAATATTGTGGTGTATGGTATAAAGTGTTCGGAATAGACCGACTTCTAATTTGTTCATTTTTACAAAAGTTTTTTTTTTATAATTTAACGTTGTTTTGATATCAGGTGTAATTTCATTTAAATTGGGTAATTTTGCGCCATCTCAAAAGTAGTTTTGAATATTGCTGGTGGTATCACTGCTTATTTGTGACAAGACCCTGCTTTTGATGCCTGCTTCAACTATATGGTACTTCGTTTTGTCGTTAGTTATACCAGCGACAGCAAACTGAATTTTTTATTTGTGCGATCCATAGAGCGAGTTTGGCATGCCAGCATGGAGGAATCCGAACTGACACTCTTGCGATTTACGCAGCTTCATTTCATTCATTCGTTGGCTGCTTGTTGTGTATGTTGGTGTCGGCAGTAGCGTGTGAACGTGCGTTACTTTCTGTCAAAAATATTGACGATAAAAGTTGATGACAAAAATGAAGCTATTTAATTCTTCAATCTTTGGATGGATTGTAGTTTCGGAAATTAAAAAGCACTAAGTAAATGTTTGCAAATATATCTTCAGTAATAGTAAATGGTTATGTGAACGTGCTAGCTGCCAAAAATATGACGTTAACTCTGTTTACAATAGTATACTAAACAGAATGGAATGAAATGCTAAAACATATAAATCTATTGATACTGTGACAAGCGAGGGGGATATTGTTAATTATTCAGTCGAATTCTTGAACTCTTTGCACCTTGCAGGCACCTTTGCACCTTGTTGGTATTGAAAGTTGGTGTACCTATTCTTTCATTAAGAAAAATTTGCAATGGAACCAGGCGAAAAGTATAAAAAACTGCTGTACAATTTAGTAGAAAGGAACGATCACTACGGCAAAGTATATAAGTACCCATGTCTTGCTGAATCGAATTTCTCTACTATCAACAGAAATGCCCTTTCATTTCAAGAGATTAAAGTTTCCTGTTTGCGATGACAATAAATAAATCGCAGGGAAAAACTCTTGAATTATGCGGCCTAAATTTATCAAACCCATGTTTTTCTCATGGACAACTTTACGCTGCATGCTCACGTGTAGGATGCCCCAAAGATTTATTTGTTTACGCCACTGAAGGAACGACCAAAAATATTGTTTATCAAAAAGCATTGCAATAATTATTAATAATAAGAAGTTTTTAATTGAATTAATTTCTATTGCTAATATATATCGTCCCCTTAATAAAACAATAGTGTATAATACACTATACACTATACATTATACGCTATTGTTTTATTAAGGGGACGATATACAAATAATATAAAATTTATATTTTTTGTTAAAAATGTATTTAAAAAAAAGATGAATACATTTATTTATTTACAGATAAATTCTGTAAATAAATAAATTAAATGATAAAAAATATAATTATAGTTTTTTATATTTATTTTGTTTTAACAGGGTAGCAAAGCGCACCGGGTTAAGCTAGCTTAGCCCGATATACTTTATTATTATATACTGCACCCGCTGCTGCTACCCCTTTTTCTTTTATTTTGAAAGGTTTAGTTTACCATAAGACTGGGTCCTACAAATTTGAAGACTTTGGCTTTAGATATGCGGTATTTTATATTTTCGTAATATGGGGGGAATGTTAATTCTCCGTCTGCCTTTCCCATTTTTATTTTAAAATTTAAAGTTTACCATAATAGTGGCTTTAACCACTTTTGAATACTCTCGCTGTTATAGTTCTTCCGTTCCGTGATATTTAAAATAGGCTTCCTATGGGGGTATTGCTCTCCCTGTGCCTACCCGTTTTATTTATATTTTGAAAGGTACAGTTCCATATAGTCCATAAGAGTGACTCCTACCAAGTTTGAACATTTATACTATAACAATTTTTTAGATTTGTGATATAAAACATTGGTGTCCTATTTGGGATAGCACTTCCACTGATGCTATCTCATTTCAAATTCGGGGCTCAGAAGATCCTACTACAAAAAGTTGAAGAAAATGCAGCTCTTAAGATATGCGATACTTAATATTGACATCCTATGGAGGGTAACACTTCCCTGCCCCTATCGTAAGGACAAGTAGCCTATTTTATTTTCGGGCCTTACGTGATGTTTGAACATTTTTTTATATATATAGAGATAGATAGATTTATTAATTTTTATTTATGTAATTATAGCCCATACGTTATTAATGTTATATGATAATAAAAACAGAAAATGGGTCGGTTGTGTAAAAGACAATTATATTGATTATTTGAATTTTGTTTGTATCCAACTCTAAAATTCTGTGACCGATTGGCCGGAAAGACGATGAGTTGAGACGGATGGATCATGTTTAACAATCTGGCACAGAGCTTTTAAGTTGCCTTCAGTGCGAATATTTCCATGAGCACCTCATCCAGGACGGTCGACACTGAACCCTGCTCCTTAAAACGGCAAACTGAGTTCCTTAATTTTAAGCCTTTTTGGAGGTGATCTTGATTTAAAACAATGACAATACTTTTGCTGCTTCATATTACAAATAATCGCTGACAATAATAGGTAAATTCATTTTAAAGCACTGTTGTGCACTGTATTCATTTATCAAAAAATTCCAAGAATTTCATTATAACCTATATTTTCTAGGTTATATTTTCGAAAAACTATGCTTCTCTAGATCTGGTCGCACTTTTAACCTGATTATACCTAACTATAGCTATTTATCGTCCACAAGATTGTTATTTATTAGTACTCTGAAATTATGGAATAACTTACCCAATTATATACAAGCCGATCCCCGTGCATCGTCTTTCAAAATGACAGTCAAAAAACTTTTTAGTAATTAGTTATTAATTTTTCTATGTTTATATGACTAATTTTTTTTATATTACTTAAAATTTTTAATGTAATCATCTTAAATTTAGTACTTAAGTTCATTAAAGATCTAATTCGATAAATTATTTACATCTATTTGAGGTTCTTAATGAGACTTCGAGTCTTATTTGTACTAATTATGGTTTTAAAAAATAAATAAAAACTTGCAAAAAAAGCAATTATATTACAAATTAAAAGATTTAGGCGGTCTAAACATGTGTTGGCCTTATTTGCGCCACCCTCTTGTTTGCGGAAAAAATTTCTATGAAAAATGTTAAACTATTATATTCTTAGCAATGGCTTTTGAAAAAAAAAAACAATACAGTACTCGCCTATCGTGAGTTAAAAGTGAACAGTATTTCCCCTTGTAATATTTCTTTTGCCAATGAATTTATTAGGGAACATAAAACAAGTTTCGAATATTATTCACGATAGTTTCTAAAAACGTCATAAATCTTAAATGTGTGGGTGGATACTGTAAATTCCCCTAAAAGAACCTCTTAATCTAAACTTTCAAGATTAGCTGTTCTTTATCCCCTCTACGACTAATGCCCGTAATTTCTACAAATAGATATCTAGCTGTGTATAGATATATATTGTGTAAAGAATTTTTAAACCTATTTTTTACCCACGGGTTAAAGTGTGGTGTATTTTACACCATTGATTTTCAATAGTTATTTCACGTGGGGCAATTTTACGTTGAAATTGATAAAATAGTGTTACCGGATAAGTAAAGATAACTGTTAGGTACGAACCCGACCAGATATCTGTTAGTAGAAATTACGGGCATAATTAGGTAATTCAATTAATTTTTGAACAAGTAAAAAAATGTTAAAAATCAGCCTAGAAAGATGTACTTTTTTGGGTAGTCGAGTACGAGATACATGTGGTTGTCTAAATTTTCGAACCATAAGTACAAATTTAAATCATATTTCTGTAGAAAAATGCTACTTAAAAAATCCTTGAGAGCAGGTATTTATATAATAGAAGAGCGAAAACAACAAAGTCGGTATCAGTTGAATTTATGCCTAGACTATAGCTAATTAAATAAAAAACTTAATTTAATGTCAGGCGCACATTTTAATTTTATTAATGCCTACCAGCTTGCTGCTGAGTAAATTGATATATTTGTCTATTTGGTCTCTCATTTTTACAAACAAACCAACTATTTGTATTTAGACTAATAAGCATATATTATTTTGCTTTCTTGTGTGATCACTAGCATGCCAGAACTTTTATATCTATAGCATAATTTTGATATAGGAGAATGGAAAAATCATAGAGAATTTTTTTTTATAACTTTTCCTTAAGTTACCATCTAAACAAGTTTCAAACAATAAAACATAATTTATATTCTAAAAAAAGGCAAAAGACAGCATGCTCAAGAATCATATAAAACATTTATAACTCAATTACTATAAGAAGTAGAGTTAAGACCTCAAAGCAATAACATATAAATCTTAAAAAAATATTGGAAGAAGATCAAAGTATTAACACACATACCATAAAAACTTAATGCATATATACAGGCATACATACATACGTACGTACATATGAACATGTATTTAATTGATAATGCATCTTGCATGCGTCATTGCTTTGAACATGAAAAATATGTTTCCGTCTAAGTAAAATTTAAGCAGTTGCCAATCACGTTCAAGGCAACTGTAACTACATTAAATGAGGAGCTCTATAATAAAATATAAAAATAAGACTTTTTAGTGTTTTGTTTTTTGATACAAAAATATATGCGACTATTGTTACAAAATTTAAGAAAAGTCAATAATTTCACTATAGTTCAATACCTCAAATATTGTCAAATCAAAATGAAGCTATTTTGTAACTATGAAATTAACAATAATGAGATATTATTACTTCAAATATAACAAATAAAGGTAAATTTACATGAGGATCTGCTTTACTGCCTAATCTCATGACGGTCTAAGAACTTGGTGACAAACAATGTATTTACCAACCGTCAATGCGCGCGAGGGCAGCCAACACACATTGGTAGTAATTTAAACGTATATTCTGATTATACACTCGCCCCTTGTTAAGGAGCTGGAGCAATCTTGCCTCTGCTGCTTTTGGAAACATGTTGGCAGCATATGTTGAGTGGCAACAGCACCTGCCTCAGGTCGCACTCTCCTATAACGGAAAAGAAAAACTTTGCCAAAGGCAGTCTTTCTAAAAGGAAGAGAGCATTTCCCGCAAGAAGCATACTAATGGAGGCCTCAGCCAATAGTTGGTCCGCTGCCATTTTGCCGGGGGCAACTGCATCGCGTGGTATCAGATAGGATCTCTGGTCAGTCGCGATCTCAGGACTTCTAGCAGATTTCCTGAGATCTGAGATTTGCCAATTTTCGCCGATTCTTTGGTATTAGCCGCACTTGATTTGCACAGAGAATGTAACACCAAAAGGTGAAATATCCTTTAGATGATTCCTACAACCCTCGGGGGACTCTCAAAGATCATAATTAAAGTATATTTCATATCAAAACGAAACATTTATGCTCATTAGAGCGACAAAAGTTGTATGGAAGCGAAGTTCGTGCAGGGTGTAGCCCCCTCAAAATTAACCTTGAAATTTTTTTTAAGATGACATTTAAAATATTTCGGCTCCAGCTTTGACCTCTCGTGAGCTGGACCATTTTGAAAAAGGGTCTATTTTTGCATGTTTTGTTAATTTGAGAATCTGTTTCCTTACCAAAATATACAATATGGGTATCATAAGAAAGGGGTTTTTAAGGCGCGTACAACTGTGTACACAATTCGTCCAAGGACGATCATCCATGTCCTTTTTTGCAAATTAGATGCATTTTAGATGGTGCCCTGGAAGCAGACCTCAAGATATTTTGTAATTTGTAAAGTTTCGACACGCAGAGAAAATACATTTTTCAATATGATCACATCCGACATAACTTTTTTATCTTTTTGGGCTAATTAAATACACTGATTTATCTCCAAAAAATTTGTGCATTTGAATTATTGTGTTTTAGTATGAAACTCCTCAAATGTTTTGAAAACTTCATGGTTGCAACATACGATAAAGAACATGTTAAGCATTGATATAGAATCTACATAACAAAACCTACAGACATTTCTCTATGGGATTCGTATGACTGATGAAAGTTTCTACAACGTGAAAAGATAAAACAATGAACGAACATTGAAAATCCTTAAGTCAGAAAGGTAAAAGTATAAGATTGGCAACACCAAACTTGATATTTGTTGTTGTAATATGATGAGGAACAGTAACATCCGGTTGTTGTAAAAGTACTTGTAAATTTTTACTACATGGCTCATCAATCTTTTTTTTCTAGACACATGCAGTGTCAGCATTAACTTAAGAGACAACAACAACACCATTAGTAAATTAAAAAAAAAATCTCAACAAAGAGATAAAAGCATGACGACTTTTGAAACTTTTACACGTTTAAGGTATCAACGGAATAAGAAAAATAGCAGGTGAAAGGTACATACATTTATAGCAACAGTGCAGAGCAAAAGTGCAATATATAACTAACTGGATTTTAATAAGTATATAGTTTTAAGTTTGTTTAAGTTTGCACTGTAAAAACTTAATATGTGCACATAAATCATAATGTTTCAGGTGCACATCATACCACAGATAATGCTAAAATGAGGCGTGATTAAGAATAAATTTTCAGATTCTGAAAGAAAGAAATAGCACTCAACATGAAAGCAATATAAGGCTTTCATGTTGAGCCTTGTTTCTAATAACAAGTTAATAGAAAAAGCCATATTGCCGATGCTTTGTCACTTACTGCAATAAGTTCGAATAAAACAAAATATTTCAGTTTTGTAAAAGGTTTGTTAAACATATTAGATTTTTAGCACACTCCTTATGAACACCATACTGAACAAATCTTTATTTCGACGGGAAATTTACCTCTAGATCATTCTGTAATTTCCGTGAATGGTGAGATTTGTACATTTACATTGTGACGTGACGTGATAATTGTACGACAAAATGCAAAAAAAAAAATAAATGCAGAAGTCAAATTTGTAAAAAGGGTTTTTATCAAATTTAAAAATCTTTGCTCGTCTTAATTTCAACGAAAAGTTTACTTTTGTAATGTATTTCAGAACCATGTTGGTCAAAGGTTATCCCTTTTGTGACGTTATGTAGAGCTCGTTGCACTTTAAACCTGGTACTCTATTCAACATTTCACGTGAAATGCTGTCAAAACTCATATAAAAAAAAACTTGTACGGAATTTCTATGAAATAATGTTGATAGAGTTGTACTCTGTTTAATTTGTGAAAAAGTTACGAAATAATTCTGGCAACATTTTTTACAACTGCGAAATAATATAAGCTGCACTTATTTCACGTGGAATTTTAAGCAAATAAAAATAGTTTTAACTTAATATTAAAATGAGAACTTAAAAACATAAATAACACAACCGGTAACAGTTTTTCATCGATATTTACTTTCATTTTTAGTTAATTTTTTATTTAAAAAATAGTTTTTAGTAAAATGCATGTGGGTTTTTTACATATGCAAAACAATGTCGCATACTTTGAAAGATTAAAAACGTCAAATTGTGCAAACTCTTAATATTGATACATGTCAAATTTTTCGCATGAAATAATAGTTGTTGCTGAACATTTTTCACAAATTGGAACAGAGTACTAGGCTTAAGGCCAAAATATAAAAAAGTAAATCATACATATACAATTTTTTTGAGAAACAATTTAAATTACTTCTGCATTAAGGAACCAAAAGTAGACTTATCGCTGGAATTGCCTATATATTTTAAGAGTCTTTGTAAAATAATAGACCGAAGTATTTCATTCTCACTACTTAACAAATCTTGTATATTATCAAAAGTTATTTTCGGGAATACAAAATTTGTTATTAATAAGATTTCTTTATCTATGACGTGCTAAAGTTCCAATTTTTATTTTTGATAAAAATACTGAAATTAATTGTTGAGGGAAAGCTAGTTTCTATGCGCATTTCGCTGGTGGCTTAGGCCAGCTCGTCAGGAAACTTTTTCCACAGACTTTAGCATAGCTAAAAATATTATACAAATTAGACCATAAAGGAATAAGAATTTGAAACACTCAGGTCTTACTTGAAACAATATCAAAGCCTCAACAAAGCCACAGGGTTGTCAGATTGATTTTGAACTTTTTCGCCAAATTCAATGTCAAAAATCGCCAAAATCGCCAAAGCATTTATTTTTTTGTTTTTGGCAATAATATATGTATTTTTAAAATAATAATAAATATATTTTTATAAATACCAAAAAAAAATTTGTTCCGTATCGCTAAAATCCGCCAAAAATTCAAAAAAGTCGGCATGATATATTTTGTTTAATTTTTATTTAGAACAAAGTAAAAATTATAAGTGAACACAAAAAAGGGGCAACGTTTAAAATATTTTATAGTAGTCTACTTAAAGAATTGTTGCGGTAAGTATTAAACAAATATTGGATATACAATACATTTGTATGTAGTTGCATTTCTATTATATATCTAAAACGCTATATACTTCACCGAGAAGACTCCCTTTTTGTCTTCTTTTTTTGAGTACATTGTGTACAAAAGAACTGCAACATGTACTTTTTACATTCCTATAACTTTAAACTCGTAAAAACGTGTCGGAAACTTCATATCGCGTTCTACTTCGAATGCGAATTTTAGTGGAGTTCATTATTTTAACACAGTCATTACTAGTTGTAATAACCAGCATATAAAGAACAGCCAATGCAAGTTTCTTAATATTTTACGTATCTGCCGTATCCTTGAAGCTATAAATTGTTGGCCTAAACTGATTTAAATTATATTGAATATCATCATTAAAGTTCTCTTTTTACAAAAGGTATTTTTTCCATTGTGATTCATTAACATCTAAAGGTACGTTAGGATTCATAAAAATCTTTAAAATATCTTTAACAACAACGAATTTTATATGTGATAATCTGTCACATATTATAATAGAAAAATGTTCAAAAACTTTAATTATATTCATTTTTTAAAGAATTCTACTTATTACTTCTTTCAAGAGCCCATTTATATGTGAAAAAAAATTTTCTCGAAAAGTTTCATTGTCTTCATCTGCCATTTCAACATAATTTAGTTTTAAATATTGGTCATACATATAAATGCATTAAATTTCATACACTGAAATTCTAAAAAATACTCGTATTATTTCTTCGTCTTGAATTCAACAAATTTCAATACAAATTAATGGCTCATCAAAAATAGCCAACAAAATCGCCAACTATTTTATAGATCGCCAAAAAATCGCCATGTCGCCAAATCAAAAATTAGTTCGCCAAACAAGTTTGAAAACCACCACGTTGGGCGAGAAATCGCCACATCTGACAGCCGTGCAAAGCCACAACAATAACCAGTTAGATTATTTTTTCTTACATGTATATTGTCGATTACAATTGGATAATGCCAATTTCGTTCTCCATGGGTTTTTATGAGCGCAAAGTAAAATACCAAACAATTTTATAAAATGAAGAAATTTCGTTGACTCGATCTACTTTCAAACATGGTATATATGAAGGAAAAATTTCGCCAAATATACCTATTAGGGAGATCGAACGGTTATTATTCGACCGGTTTTAACCGGTTATTTTAGCTTTGCCCAAGTCGGTTATTTCAAAATGTGCATTTTTCGAATATCGAATAAACCGGTTATTTTGGTATAATTAACCGGTTATTTTAGTAAATTGTAATTTATATACATTTTCCTTACTCTTGTTGTAGATGTACCCGTAATTTAAGTATTTTCTAATTGAATATTGGCCAAACTTAAACTTTTTATGAAAAATGTCAAAACAAAATGTAACAAAGGTCAAAAACATTATGAATTATGAACACTGTAAATACAAATCGCTTATAAAAGCGTGTGTTTTTGTAGAAAAAAAACCCAAAACTATTCAAAATACTACAAAAACGTGTTCAGTTAAAAAGTAAATAGTAATTTGTGCAAGAGTATTCTAAATATTAAATATATTTTTATATAAATGATATCTCTAGATATTTTTCAAATGCGATTAAAAAGACAAAGTTAAGTGCTTGAAGTGCCCTAAAATGATAAGTTACAAAGTTTCTTCCATGTCACGAGTTATTAATCACCTTTAATTAGTATACATGCTTAACATAAATGTGATCCAAATGAAACTTAACTCCGTTCGAAGTAGTTCTAAGGAGACGACAAATAATACTTTACCAAAATACGATGCAAAAAATGAATCATTGGGTGAAATATTAGCCCGTTGTGTTGCCGAGGACGAAATGCCCGTTAAGGAACTAAAAACTCTTAAGTAGTTCTAGCATCTCTTCATGCTGAAAACTACAACATTACGGCAGAATCAACCATATGGGAAAAATTTCTAGCAGTTTTATTTGTTAAAATGCCAAGACCTAAAAAACAAAAATGAAGAAATCAAGCAATGTCATGGAATGTTTTAAATTGTAGTCGACGAATTGACAAATATTTTATACAAAAAGAATGTTCAGTTCACTATTCGTTTCTATAGAAATATATATAAATATTAATGTATATAACGCTGAAACAAAATAATTTAAAATAGATAATCCTGGCTAAGAGGTTTTGTTTGCAACCTATAATTTATTTGCTTCTGCAAAACGTTCGTCTAGATCAAATATCATTCAACAGTTTCTAAATAACATTATACAAATATCTTCTTACAAATAAAGTTTAGTAAATCAATAAAAAATTGTTGAAAACTTAGCTGCCGAAGGAAAATTGCTGCGCTGCCCCTCTGCCGGCGTCTAGTCGTCGTCGTCGTCGTCATAATGTTTTATTATTTTTACCATGCATATTTAAAGCCGCGATCAACTTTTAAAATTGCGATCAACTAGTGAGTATATATAAAGCTCAAATTAAAATAAAATTTCAAATGTCATCAGACTGTGAAAGTGATAGTAGTGCTTGTTCTTATAACTATTCAATTAAATCAAGTGCATCAAGTGAAAATGGCTCCCAAAAAAAGTAACAATTCGCGAACCAGTGATCTTAGACGACGCTTCACCGGATGTATCGGAAAACGAGGTAGAAGTCCCCAACAAACAACAGCATCTTATTTTAAGCGATTTAGAGCTTCCTCTAATTCCGAATACACAGGCAGTGGAGGAAGCGATAGTGAAGGAGAAAAAGAAGAAGAGGAAGATGGAAGATTCAACGGAGATTTCGAAGAAGAAAAAAATAGATGTGGATCTGGAAATGAAGAAGGCGAGCACGATGCAAGAGGAGAATGTGAGTCATTTATCTCTTCTATCTTTAATATTAATAGTGTGGACGAAAGATTGCCTACTACATGTGATTACAACATTAGAGATTTTGATCTCACACTCCTTGAAGGAGAAGCAGTACGAAGCGAAGCGACATCTACATACGTTGATGGACTCCCTCCAGTATGCCCAGAAAACATTGCTTGCCCAAAAGAGAGAATTAAGCAAGTGTTCGTTGAAGCTTTTAATTTCAACACTGTTAAACAGCGAGTGGTGCACGATGTTTTTGGAACCAGCTATGACGCTAGAAACATCAAATTGGATTGTGAACAAGTATGCCGAAAATTTTCAGGGGCCATCCTCATCATCTCACACCATGGGAACCACATCCACGTCATCCATGATTGCAACTACTCCAATAATTCCTGTCGATGTGCCTTTAGCAACTGCATCCAAGAATATGTCGATAGAAGATTCGCTAGACGAGTTATTCCAAGTTGGAAATTCATGTTGCAGCACTGGATCAATTTGTCAGTCTATTTGCAGAAGGATTCCAGGGAGTACATTTACTATAACATCGCCAGGAGAACGTGGCTTCCAAGTAGTGAAGCTAGATGTATACGATTTTTCAAAGATCTGCAAGAAGCCGAAGACGGAGTGGTGGAAGGAAGCGAACTATCGTTCGACATTTTTAATACAGTCTCCTTTGGATCCCAATTATCAACTAATAATGAAATTATTGGTCTCTGCGACGAATCAAATAAAACGGATACCAGGTGCCAAAAAAGAGGAAAGGGAGACCAAATAATTGATTTTTTAAAAGAACACCCAACTGCTCCCATAAGTCATGTTTTAAATACATCTTTGTGGCTTTCATCAAAATTTAGATTTTTTGACATAAACTCAAATTTAATTAAAGCTTGTATAAGAATTATAAATAATTATATTAATAATTTAACATTTCAAGAATTGTATTTATATTTAAAGTCTATAGAACCCCAAAATTTAATTTTTAATGCTCCAGTTGGAAATTTATATAATTATTATTACTCAATTAATGATTCTGTTTTAATTTTAGAAGATATTTTACAATATCAATTTTATAATGATAATGAAAAAATTATTGAATTTTTAACTAATTTGTATAATATTATTGATAAAATTATTCCTAAAAAAAATACTATTTTTATATTATCACCACCCAATGCTGGGAAAAATTATTTTTTTGATTCTTTTATACATTTTTGTTTGAATTTCGGACAAGTTGGAAACTTTAACCGTTATTGTTCTTTCCCATTAATGGAGTGTGTGGACAAGAGGATAATATTGTGGAACGAACCTGTATTGGAGCCATCAGCAACAGAAACTTTAAAAATGTTATTTGGAGGCGATACTGTGGCAGCTAAGGTTAAATATTCGAATGATGCTGTAGTGATGAGAACACCTGTAATTGTATTATCCAACAATGATGTTTTTCCAAATGATCGAGCCTTTAGATCTAGAATGTTCACATATAAATGGAGACCTTACAAAAATCTAAAGAAATATACTAAAAAACCACATCCAATGTCAAGCTATTATTTATTAAAAAATATAATATTGTTCAATAAAAAATCCCAAAAATAATTTCTATGTGTTTTATTTAAATTTTATTTCAGTTTTACAATAATAAAATCATTATAAATTAATTAAAATTGTAATCTACGTGTTTTATTTATAACTTCATAGTCTTCTTCTTCTTCTTCTTCTATGGACGTAGAAACTCTTCCATTGTCATCGTCTGTAACTCCAAATAATGTTTGGCCATCGGTATAAGCTCTATCGTAATTTGCACAAAATGATGTTTCCAGTGGCCAACTAACACTGAATCCTTTACCAAATGCAGACGTTATATTACATTTAATTTCAATAGAACATTCTACTTTCCAATAACAAGCACTGTTTAAGTAACTAACTGAGCTATCTGTTGGTTTTAATTGCGGTGTAGCAACGATTCCTACATGCAATTGAGGTTGAGCATCGTAACCAAATCCGCCTTTTATTGGATGATATGTTCCATATGATTCAATAGTGCGTGCATATACATCATTTATATTATTAATAGCTATAGGTGTAGTTGTTGTTTTTCCAATTCCAATATCTCCGGATATAGTTTTATTGCCTGATTTGAAAAATTGCAATGGATGACTGTGAGGTCTTGTTTTAGTAGAGTGAACTTTATATTTTTGCCTAGTGTATGGAACAAAATGTTCCTTTCCTCGCTTAATGAAACCACTTTTCGGTTCGTATTCATAATTTGCGATAGGAATACCTACAGCTTGGTTAATTAAGAATTGATGAACTTTTTCATCCATTCTAACACTTCCTTTATCGTGAACTATATATTCTGGATATTTATTTGTATCAGGACTTTTTTCTCTATTCCATTCATGCACAAAATATTGTTCTATTGGTGTTGGAACACATAAAGCATTAGAAGGAATATTTTTATAATATTTTTCATACATTTCTTTAACATTTATACTTTCTACACCTGTTACTTTCATTGGATCTGTACTTTGAGATAAATATTTTACATTTTTGCCATAAAATTTCTTATTTAAACCTTCGGCCACTAATCCAATAGGAACATATTCTGAAGTAGCTGTACCACTTAAAGTTGATCCAACATCAAAAGCAGTTCTTGTTCCTAACGGTATAATTTGACAATTTACTTTTGTTACTTGTGCAGTTGTTGGTAACATATCATATTCTGCTTCGCTTAAATAAAATGGTATAAAGTCTACAGGTATTAAAGCCATTGATGTTGTTATTTGATCAATAGTATCTGATGTTTGAATGTTCTCTGTACTATATCCATAACTAATTAATATCTTACTTTTTGAAAAGTGCATATAATTATTAGAGCATGGAGTACTAGGTCTTATCCAAGTTATGCTGGGAGAAGGGGAATCTCCACTTCCCGTAGCACCTGATCTCGCCCCCGTATTCGGTCCACGACCTGAACCACTTTGTTGACCAATATTTTCTTGATCAACATCCATATTAGTAGTAAAAGTATTAATATAATTAGGCTTTTCAATGAAAGTAGGATCTGGCTCAGAATTTCGATCAGTATCACTATCTTCTGTAGGTCTTGGTCGTTTGGTGGCTGGTTCGTTATTGGTTCGGGAGCTTCCTCCAGCAGCAGCATCAAAATCTCTTTTTTAAGCTGTGTAATAATATCCTCCTACTTTATAGCTGTCGTAAATTTGTTTACTGATTAATGCTTTTTGCTTAAAATCTTGAAAACTTCTGAATCCTCCTTTATCAGGTGTATCTTTAATATTTGCCCACTCTTGAGCTAAATGTCTTTCTCTTGTAGCATATATTAATTGCGGAAATGTCTTTTTCTCAGACATATTATTAGGGTACACAATACCAAAAACACTTTCGAAACCATATTTAATCGATAAACCAGTTATTCCAGCAAGTTCTGCCAATGATCCGTTTTTGTGATAATCACTTATAAATGATTTGATTGCTTCTCGATCTGCTTCTCTAATTTGCTCCTTTGTTGTTGCTAATTCGTATTGTAAATCATGAATATATGCATCGAAATCTACTTCATCAATTGGTTCGTCGTCTTTATAAATTGTATTGCCTGGTCCCAAGTAATTGTGTCCGGGAAAAGTATAACCGTCATGAAATAACTTTAACACCATACTAATAATGTTTTTCCATTTGTTTACAAACAAGTATTTTAATTATACAATACATACAATGTATGGTATGACATCATTATCATACTTGTTTGATCATACTACAACCACGTGATTTTAATTAATGCAGGAATGTGGAAATGTTTTTTTTGCGCAGTAAAAATAATAAAACATTATGACGACGACGACGACGACGACTAGACGCCGGCAGAGGGGCAGCGCAGCAATAACATTATGACGACGACGACGACGACGACTAGACGCCGGCAGAGGGGCAGCGCAGCAATTTTCCTTCGGCAGCTATCGGCCGTAGGCCATGATTAAGCTAAGCCATGAAGAAGAAAATTGCTTAGCTTAATCATGGCCTACGGCCGATAGCTGCCGAAGGAAAATTGCTGCGCTGCCCCTCTGCCGGCGTCTAGTCGTCGTCGTCGTCGTCGTCATAATGTTTTATTATTTTTACCATGCATATTTAAAGCCGCGATCAACTTTTAAAATTGCGATCAACTAGTGAGTATATATAAAGCTCAAATTAAAATAAAATTTCAAATGTCATCAGACTGTGAAAGTGATAGTAGTGTTTGTTCTTATAACTATTCAATTAAATCAAGTGCATCAAGTGAAAATGGCTCCCAAAAAAGTAACAATTCGCGAACCAGTGATCTTAGACGACGCTTCACCGGATGTATCGGAAAACGAGGTAGAAGTCCCCAACAAACAACAGCATCTTATTTTAAGCGATTTAGAGCTTCCTCTAATTCCGAATACACAGGCAGTGGAGGAAGCGATAGTGAAGGAGAAAAAGAAGAAGAGGAAGATGGAAGATTCAACGGAGATTTCGAAGAAGAAAAAAATAGATGTGGATCTGGAAATGAAGAAGGCGAGCACGATGCAAGAGGAGAATGTGAGTCATTTATCTCTTCTATCTTTAATATTAATAGTGTGGACGAAAGATTGCCTACTACATGTGATTACAACATTAGAGATTTTGATCTCACACTCCTTGAAGGAGAAGCAGTACGAAGCGAAGCGACATCTACATACGTTGATGGACTCCCTCCAGTATGCCCAGAAAACATTGCTTGCCCAAAAGAGAGAATTAAGCAAGTGTTCGTTGAAGCTTTTAATTTCAACACTGTTAAACAGCGAGTGGTGCACGATGTTTTTGGAACCAGCTATGACGCTAGAAACATCAAATTGGATTGTGAACAAGTATGCCGAAAATTTTCAGGGGCCATCCTCATCATCTCACACCATGGGAACCACATCCACGTCATCCATGATTGCAACTACTCCAATAATTCCTGTCGATGTGCCTTTAGCAACTGCTTCCAAGAATATGTCGATAGAAGATTCGCTAGACGAGTTATTCCAAGTTGGAAATTCACGTTGCAGCACTGGATCAATTTGTCAGTCTATTTGCAGAAGGATTCCAGGGAGTACATTTACTATAACATCGCCAGGAGAACGTGGCTTCCAAGTAGTGAAGCTAGATGTATACGATTTTTCAAAGATCTGCAAGAAGCCGAAGACGGAGTGGTGGAAGGAAGCGAACTATCGTTCGACATTTTTAATACAGTCTCCTTTGGATCCCAATTATCAACTAATAATGAAATTATTGGTCTCTGCGACGAATCAAATAAAACGGATACCAGGTGCCAAAAAAGAGGAAAGGGAGACCAAATAATTGATTTTTTAAAAGAACACCCAACTGCTCCCATAAGTCATGTTTTAAATACATCTTTGTGGCTTTCATCAAAATTTAGATTTTTTGACATAAACTCAAATTTAATTAAAGCTTGTATAAGAATTATAAATAATTATATTAATAATTTAACATTTCAAGAATTGTATTTATATTTAAAGTCTATAGAACCCCAAAATTTAATTTTTAATGCTCCAGTTGGAAATTTATATAATTATTATTACTCAATTAATGATTCTGTTTTAATTTTAGAAGATATTTTACAATATCAATTTTATAATGATAATGAAAAAATTATTGAATTTTTAACTAATTTGTATAATATTATTGATAAAATTATTCCTAAAAAAAATACTATTTTTATATTATCACCACCCAATGCTGGGAAAAATTATTTTTTTGATTCTTTTATACATTTTTGTTTGAATTTCGGACAAGTTGGAAACTTTAACCGTTATTGTTCTTTCCCATTAATGGAGTGTGTGGACAAGAGGATAATATTGTGGAACGAACCTGTATTGGAGCCATCAGCAACAGAAACTTTAAAAATGTTATTTGGAGGCGATACTGTGGCAGCTAAGGTTAAATATTCGAATGATGCTGTAGTGATGAGAACACCTGTAATTGTATTATCCAACAATGATGTTTTTCCAAATGATCGAGCCTTTAGATCTAGAATGTTCACATATAAATGGAGACCTTACAAAAATCTAAAGAAATATACTAAAAAACCACATCCAATGTCAAGCTATTATTTATTAAAGAAATATAATATTGTTCAATAAAAAATCCCAAAAATAATTTCTATGTGTTTTATTTAAATTTTATTTCAGTTTTACAATAATAAAATCATTATAAATTAATTAAAATTGTAATCTACGTGTTTTATTTATAACTTCATAGTCTTCTTCTTCTTCTTCTTCTATGGACGTAGAAACTCTTCCATTGTCATCGTCTGTAACTCCAAATAATGTTTGGCCATCGGTATAAGCTCTATCGTAATTTGCACAAAATGATGTTTCCAGTGGCCAACTAACACTGAATCCTTTACCAAATGCAGACGTTATATTACATTTAATTTCAATAGAACATTCTACTTTCCAATAACAAGCACTGTTTAAGTAACTAACTGAGCTATCTGTTGGTTTTAATTGCGGTGTAGCAACCATTCCTACATGCAATTGAGGTTGAGCATCGTAACCAAATCCGCCTTTTATTGGATGATATGTTCCATATGATTCAATAGTGCGTGCATATACATCATTTATATTATTAATAGCTATAGGTGTAGTTGTTGTTTTTCCAATTCCAATATCTCCGGATATAGTTTTATTGCCTGATTTGAAAAATTGCAATGGATGACTGTGAGGTCTTGTTTTAGTAGAGTGAACTTTATATTTTTGCCTAGTGTATGGAACAAAATGTTCCTTTCCTCGCTTAATGAAACCACTTTTCGGTTCGTATTCATAATTTGCGATAGGAATACCTACAGCTTGGTTAATTAAGAATTGATGAACTTTTTCATCCATTCTAACACTTCCTTTATCGTGAACTATATATTCTGGATATTTATTTGTATCAGGACTTTTTTCTCTATTCCATTCATGCACAAAATATTGTTCTATTGGTGTTGGAACACATAAAGCATTAGAAGGAATATGTTTATAATATTTTTCATACATTTCTTTAACATTTATACTTTCTACACCTGTTACTTTCATTGGATCTGTACTTTGAGATAAATATTTTACATTTTTGCCATAAAATTTCTTATTTAAACCTTCGGCCACTAATCCAATAGGAACATATTCTGAAGTAGCTGTACCACTTAAAGTTGATCCAACATCAAAAGCAGTTCTTGTTCCTAACGGTATAATTTGACAATTTACTTTTGTTACTTGTGCAGTTGTTGGTAACATATCATATTCTGCTTCGCTTAAATAAAATGGTATAAAGTCTACAGGTATTAAAGCCATTGATGTTGTTATTTGATCAATAGTATCTGATGTTTGAATGTTCTCTGTACTATATCCATAACTAATTAATATCTTACTTTTTGAAAAGTGCATATAATTATTAGAGCATGGAGTACTAGGTCTTATCCAAGTTATGCTGGGAGAAGGGGAATCTCCACTTCCCGTAGCACCTGATCTCGCCCCCGTATTCGGTCCACGACCTGAACCACTTTGTTGACCAATATTTTCTTGATCAACATCCATATTAGTAGTAGAAGTATTAATATAATTAGGCTTTTCAATGAAAGTAGGATCTGGCTCAGAATTTCGATCAGTATCACTATCTTCTGTAGGTCTTGGTCGTTTGGCGGCTGGTTCGTTATTGGTTCGGGAGCTTCCTCCAGCAGCAGCATCAAAATCTCTTTTTAAAGCTGTGTAATAATATCCTCCTACTTTATAGCTGTCGTAAATTTGTTTACTGATTAATGCTTTTTGCTTAAAATCTTGAAAACTTCTGAATCCTCCTTTATCAGGTGTATCTTTAATATTTGCCCACTCTTGAGCTAAATGTCTTTCTCTTGTAGCATATATTAATTGCGGAAATGTCTTTTTCTCAGACATATTATTAGGGTACACAATACCAAAAACACTTTCGAAACCATATTTAATCGATAAACCAGTTATTCCAGCAAGTTCTGCCAATGATCCGTTTTTGTGATAATCACTTATAAATGATTTGATTGCTTCTCGATCTGCTTCTCTAATTTGCTCCTTTGTTGTTGCTAATTCGTATTGTAAATCATGAATATATGCATCGAAATCTACTTCATCAATTGGTTCGTCGTCTTTATAAATTGTATTGCCTGGTCCCAAGTAATTGTGTCCGGGAAAAGTATAACCGTCATGAAATAACTTTAACACCATACTAATAATGTTTTTCCATTTGTTTACAAACAAGTATTTTAATTATACAATACATACAATGTATGGTATGACATCATTATCATACTTGTTTGATCATACTACAACCACGTGATTTTAATTAATGCAGGAATGTGGAAATGTTTTTTTTGCGCAGTAAAAATAATAAAACATTATGACGACGACGACGACGACGACTAGACGCCGGCAGAGGGGCAGCGCAGCAATTTTCTTCTTCATGGCTTAGCTTAATCATGGCCTACGGCCGATAGCTGCCGAAGGAAAATTGCTGCGCTGCCCCTCTGCCGGCGTCTAGTCGTCGTCGTCGTCGTCGTCATAATGTTTTATTATTTTTACCATGCATATTTAAAGCCGCGATCAACTTTTAAAATTGCGATCAACTAGTGAGTATATATAAAGCTCAAATTAAAATAAAATTTCAAATGTCATCAGACTGTGAAAGTGATAGTAGTGTTTGTTCTTATAACTATTCAATTAAATCAAGTGCATCAAGTGAAAATGGCTCCCAAAAAAGTAACAATTCGCGAACCAGTGATCTTAGACGACGCTTCACCGGATGTATCGGAAAACGAGGTAGAAGTCCCCAACAAACAACAGCATCTTATTTTAAGCGATTTAGAGCTTCCTCTAATTCCGAATACACAGGCAGTGGAGGAGAAAAAGAAGAAGAGGAAGATGGAAGATTCAACGGAGATTTCGAAGAAGAAAAAAATAGATGTGGATCTGGAAATGAAGAAGGCGAGCACGATGCAAGAGGAGAATGTGAGTCATTTATCTCTTCTATCTTTAATATTAATAGTGTGGACGAAAGATTGCCTACTACATGTGATTACAACATTAGAGATTTTGATCTCACACTCCTTGAAGGAGAAGCAGTACGAAGCGAAGCGACATCTACATACGTTGATGGACTCCTTCCAGTATGCCCAGAAAACATTGCTTGCCCAAAAGAGAGAATTAAGCAAGTGTTCGTTGAAGCTTTTAATTTCAACACTGTTAAACAGCGAGTGGTGCACGATGTTTTTGGAACCAGCTATGACGCTAGAAACATCAAATTGGATTGTGAACAAGTATGCCGAAAATTTTCAGGGGCCATCCTCATCATCTCACACCATGGGAACCACATCCACGTCATCCATGATTGCAACTACTCCAATAATTCCTGTCGATGTGCCTTTAGCAACTGCTTCCAAGAATATGTCGATAGAAGATTCGCTAGACGAGTTATTCCAAGTTGGAAATTCACGTTGCAGCACTGGATCAATTTGTCAGTCTATTTGCAGAAGGATTCCAGGGAGTACATTTACTATAACATCGCCAGGAGAACGTGGCTTCCAAGTAGTGAAGCTAGATGTATACGATTTTTCAAAGATCTGCAAGAAGCCGAAGACGGAGTGGTGGAAGGAAGCGAACTATCGTTCGACATTTTTAATACAGTCTCCTTTGGATCCCAATTATCAACTAATAATGAAATTATTGGTCTCTGCGACGAATCAAATAAAACGGATACCAGGTGCCAAAAAAGAGGAAAGGGAGACCAAATAATTGATTTTTTAAAAGAACACCCAACTGCTCCCATAAGTCATGTTTTAAATACATCTTTGTGGCTTTCATCAAAATTTAGATTTTTTGACATAAACTCAAATTTAATTAAAGCTTGTATAAGAATTATAAATAATTATATTAATAATTTAACATTTCAAGAATTGTATTTATATTTAAAGTCTATAGAACCCCAAAATTTAATTTTTAATGCTCCAGTTGGAAATTTATATAATTATTATTACTCAATTAATGATTCTGTTTTAATTTTAGAAGATATTTTACAATATCAATTTTATAATGATAATGAAAAAATTATTGAATTTTTAACTAATTTGTATAATATTATTGATAAAATTATTCCTAAAAAAAATACTATTTTTATATTATCACCACCCAATGCTGGGAAAAATTATTTTTTTGATTCTTTTATACATTTTTGTTTGAATTTCGGACAAGTTGGAAACTTTAACCGTTATTGTTCTTTCCCATTAATGGAGTGTGTGGACAAGAGGATAATATTGTGGAACGAACCTGTATTGGAGCCATCAGCAACAGAAACTTTAAAAATGTTATTTGGAGGCGATACTGTGGCAGCTAAGGTTAAATATTCGAATGATGCTGTAGTGATGAGAACACCTGTAATTGTATTATCCAACAATGATGTTTTTCCAAATGATCGAGCCTTTAGATCTAGAATGTTCACATATAAATGGAGACCTTACAAAAATCTAAAGAAATATACTAAAAAACCACATCCAATGTCAAGCTATTATTTATTAAAGAAATATAATATTGTTCAATAAAAAATCCCAAAAATAATTTCTATGTGTTTTATTTAAATTTTATTTCAGTTTTACAATAATAAAATCATTATAAATTAATTAAAATTGTAATCTACGTGTTTTATTTATAACTTCATAGTCTTCTTCTTCTTCTTCTTCTATGGACGTAGAAACTCTTCCATTGTCATCGTCTGTAACTCCAAATAATGTTTGGCCATCGGTATAAGCTCTATCGTAATTTGCACAAAATGATGTTTCCAGTGGCCAACTAACACTGAATCCTTTACCAAATGCAGACGTTATATTACATTTAATTTCAATAGAACATTCTACTTTCCAATAACAAGCACTGTTTAAGTAACTAACTGAGCTATCTGTTGGTTTTAATTGCGGTGTAGCAACCATTCCTACATGCAATTGAGGTTGAGCATCGTAACCAAATCCGCCTTTTATTGGATGATATGTTCCATATGATTCAATAGTGCGTGCATATACATCATTTATATTATTAATAGCTATAGGTGTAGTTGTTGTTTTTCCAATTCCAATATCTCCGGATATAGTTTTATTGCCTGATTTGAAAAATTGCAATGGATGACTGTGAGGTCTTGTTTTAGTAGAGTGAACTTTATATTTTTGCCTAGTGTATGGAACAAAATGTTCCTTTCCTCGCTTAATGAAACCACTTTTCGGTTCGTATTCATAATTTGCGATAGGAATACCTACAGCTTGGTTAATTAAGAATTGATGAACTTTTTCATCCATTCTAACACTTCCTTTATCGTGAACTATATATTCTGGATATTTATTTGTATCAGGACTTTTTTCTCTATTCCATTCATGCACAAAATATTGTTCTATTGGTGTTGGAACACATAAAGCATTAGAAGGAATATGTTTATAATATTTTTCATACATTTCTTTAACATTTATACTTTCTACACCTGTTACTTTCATTGGATCTGTACTTTGAGATAAATATTTTACATTTTTGCCATAAAATTTCTTATTTAAACCTTCGGCCACTAATCCAATAGGAACATATTCTGAAGTAGCTGTACCACTTAAAGTTGATCCAACATCAAAAGCAGTTCTTGTTCCTAACGGTATAATTTGACAATTTACTTTTGTTACTTGTGCAGTTGTTGGTAACATATCATATTCTGCTTCGCTTAAATAAAATGGTATAAAGTCTACAGGTATTAAAGCCATTGATGTTGTTATTTGATCAATAGTATCTGATGTTTGAATGTTCTCTGTACTATATCCATAACTAATTAATATCTTACTTTTTGAAAAGTGCATATAATTATTAGAGCATGGAGTACTAGGTCTTATCCAAGTTATGCTGGGAGAAGGGGAATCTCCACTTCCCGTAGCACCTGATCTCGCCCCCGTATTCGGTCCACGACCTGAACCACTTTGTTGACCAATATTTTCTTGATCAACATCCATATTAGTAGTAGAAGTATTAATATAATTAGGCTTTTCAATGAAAGTAGGATCTGGCTCAGAATTTCGATCAGTATCACTATCTTCTGTAGGTCTTGGTCGTTTGGCGGCTGGTTCGTTATTGGTTCGGGAGCTTCCTCCAGCAGCAGCATCAAAATCTCTTTTTAAAGCTGTGTAATAATATCCTCCTACTTTATAGCTGTCGTAAATTTGTTTACTGATTAATGCTTTTTGCTTAAAATCTTGAAAACTTCTGAATCCTCCTTTATCAGGTGTATCTTTAATATTTGCCCACTCTTGAGCTAAATGTCTTTCTCTTGTAGCATATATTAATTGCGGAAATGTCTTTTTCTCAGACATATTATTAGGGTACACAATACCAAAAACACTTTCGAAACCATATTTAATCGATAAACCAGTTATTCCAGCAAGTTCTGCCAATGATCCGTTTTTGTGATAATCACTTATAAATGATTTGATTGCTTCTCGATCTGCTTCTCTAATTTGCTCCTTTGTTGTTGCTAATTCGTATTGTAAATCATGAATATATGCATCGAAATCTACTTCATCAATTGGTTCGTCGTCTTTATAAATTGTATTGCCTGGTCCCAAGTAATTGTGTCCGGGAAAAGTATAACCGTCATGAAATAACTTTAACACCATACTAATAATGTTTTTCCATTTGTTTACAAACAAGTATTTTAATTATACAATACATACAATGTATGGTATGACATCATTATCATACTTGTTTGATCATACTACAACCACGTGATTTTAATTAATGCAGGAATGTGGAAATGTTTTTTTTGCGCAGTAAAAATAATAAAACATTATGACGACGACGACGACGACGACTAGACGCCGGCAGAGGGGCAGCGCAGCAATTTTCTTCTTCATGGCTTAGCTTAATCATGGCCTACGGCCATGCAAATTGTTTTGTTTTTATTCAAATTAACGTTTTATTTTAAAAACTGATTTGATTTTTGTGTTTTTAAGTATTCGAATTAAAACCGGTTAACCGGTTATTTAAAAATTGCTTAACCGAAAACCGGGTTTTTTAAAATAGCAACTATTCGTAATATTCGAAAACCGGTTATTGAAAAAAGTCGAATAATCGATCTCCCTAATACCTATGTTAATAACATTCAATTTATTTATTATAAATACCGAAAATATGCCAAAATGTGAACCGATTAGGCCAGCTCATGTGACATCCTCAGAGGCTGAAGTACAATATGAACGCAACGAAATTTTATATGCAGGTTTCGATATTTAGCTTGATAAAAAAATATTTGCATGATCTTTTGGTTTTAAAATTCAAAAGGTTTTTTGTGAATCTATTCTAATGCTTGTTTGTTTTTTTACATGCTGCCACGTTAGTCAATCAACCACGTTTGATATTCAACAGTATGACCTTTAGAGGTGTTACTATTTACATCTGACCTACCACCAAAACTCCTATTGTAAAAATGCAGTCTATAGGAAATTCTTAGAAAGTTATTATTATTTTCAAAAATTATTTTCGGGAATGAAATATTTTATTAATTAATTAATTTATTAATTATGTGCTAATAATACCAATTTTTGAATGAAAACACTGAAATTTATTGTTGTGGGAAAGCTAGTTTCTATGCGCATTTCTCTGGTTGCTTAGGCCAGCTCGTCAGGAAATTTTTCCAAATACTTTAGAAAAGCTAAAAATATTAGACAAGTAAGACCATAAAGTGAATAAGAATTTTAAAACACTCAGGCCCTACATGTAACAATATCAAAGCTTCAACAAAGAAACAACAATAAACCGCAAATTTTTCTTTCTTACATTCCCCTACAATTGGCTGGTTTTTTTCCAACACGAATTGTAGTTGTAAGTTATTTTCAGTTGTTTTCAATTCCCGCTTTTAGAAATATTTTTTTTTTTAAATTAAGTAAATCTATGTCGGACTCGTGGCTTTAGTTGTTTTATCGAACTTAATTTCACCACAATATTTAAATTGTCTACAGTTTAAGGCTTATTAAGCTAGTTTTTGGGAATGTCCTTTATATAGGGCCTATGATAAATTATAAACCTATCTTCATGAAATTTTATTTCTTGTCTTAGCAAACTGAAGTGTAAATGTTGCAACAATATTATAAAGTTTTGCGGTTAAGAGCGTAGTAAAGTGTTTTCCTAGATTGTGTTTTATATGCTGCATTTTAAATTTTAAAAGAGTAGAAATTTGTGTGCATTTCGTCACAAATTTATGTAAGTTTTTGTTGAGTTTTAGGGAGGTAGTTCCACATTTGGGTACTCTTAATAACTCTTTTCCTACTGAAGCGATTCTGCTGGAATTCAATCCAAAACAGCCTAGAAGATCTAGAATCAATTTGACATCCAAATGGCAAAATCGGCTTAGAATTAATGAAGGACTAATAATACAAATACTTTATGGGACCTTAGATGAAAATTAAAAAAAGATGACATGTAATGGCAAACCTAGTATACCCTTATACACCACTGCTGTTTATGTGTATTTGTCATGTGGATTGTCACATATCGTCTGAACACCTTTAAATAATATCGTGTGTTATTTCTCTGTGTACAGTACATATGAAATTTTTGATTTAGAACGAGTTCTATTTTCAAGTGAGAAAGCATCTGACATCAGCTTGCTCGTATTAACAAAATTTTTTGTGGCGGCAAAAATTTATTGAAGTTTTATCAAATATAAATTATAATAGTAAATAATAAAAATATAAAAAAAACACAAATTAAAAATTGAGGGAAAAATTTAAAAGAATTAACAAAATAAGTATGTATGTATTTGTTTATGTTCAAGAAAATTGAACAAATTTCAATTAAATTTTTGTACATTTAACCACTCAGCTGTTTTAAAATGGTTTTTCTTGTTAGGTTATGTCAAATGTACTTTACATACCAACATTTGAACATGAATATGATAAACCTTATGTATTAATCAAATTTGGACATACACATGAATTAACATGTGTGTAGAAAAGTGGCATTCCACATGACAAATGCATATAATGTGAACATAGCTTAAGGGTTATAAAACTGTAAAAAATATGCCATTAAATTTATGTAGTATATAAAATTTCAGAATTCTTACTTCGTAATGTTGAGCTTTTAGTTCCTAATCACCCTTCCAGAATTTTTATTCCCCTAAGACTTTAAGACTTTCATTCTAATTATGCAAATGACCTCTGAATTTGACAATGTATATACGCTTATTGATTTCTCTGATACTATTGGCATCAAATAACTTCTTAAGTGTCTTAAAATAATTTTATCTTAAATTTGTAACGTTTTTGTTATAAAATAGATACTAGATTTATTTATTTTAAGCTTAATAGCCAGTAAGAAATATTAGTTTCATTGGAGAAATAAGTAAATAAAAAATTTTGGGCGGAAATCCCGGGAATTTGATTTTTATTTCCCGCTTTCCCGGGAATTTAAAAAGTGCGGGAACAAAAAAACTCTATGCGCCTATCACCATGATGATTGATCTCTTCTTCTTTACGAAACAACGCATGTTTCTTGTTACAAAATAACAGTTTACCAAAAATTAAAAAAAAAATAGTACACTCAAAAAAATCGGCACGGCCTAAAAAAACGTACTACCAAAAATTGGACAACACTTAGTGTTATAAATGCGTAATTAAAAAAATTATTTGTCCAAAAGGTTTTCAACCGTTATTTCTTGGCGGTGAAAACATCAGCACGCACAATATCCAATCCCAAAGTTATTTTTGGGAATACAAAATGTATTATTATCCTCTCTCTCCTATTGTGGTGTGGGTACAAAAATAAAATTTATAAAATTTCTTTATAACATGCTTAGTTCCCAATTTTTATGTTTGATAAATACACTGAAATTTATTGTTGAGGGAAGGCTAGTTTATAGGCCAGATCGTCTGGAAACCTTTCCACCTACTCACAGTGGAGCAAATAGTAAACCTGGCAAATAATAATGTAAAGAATGTTATGTGTACTGCTGTGTTCAATCCAGGGCGGTAGATTCATCAAAAAATAGTTCTTACTCCAACTCCGACTCCAATCGCAGATTCCAACTCCGACTCCTACACTAACCTAAATGCTAAATGTATATGAGACTGGTCCGTATTTGACTTAAAATTTTTTTTTAATGCCATACCTTTTAAATGGTTAAATACAGCAAGAAAATGATTCTGTAACAAATTTCTAATCGATATTTTTATTATAACACGTGCTGCATTGAGCTTTAAAAAGATATTTACACAAGTAATTGAGAAACATTTTGGAGTCGGAGTCGCGAGTTTTTATGGATTCTGCGGCTCTGACTCCGGTACAAAAACCTCAACTCCGACTATACAGCTCCGACTCCTAAGACCTGGTTCAATTAGACAGTTTGTACGGATTGATCTTTTAAAGAGATTTAAGCTTTTAACTGCTCATGGCTCCGACTCCTTTAAAGATTTGATATGTTATTCAGATATTAAGTCTTACACCGATTTTTTAGTGTTGTTTTAAAATCACATTTATATCTAAAATCGTTTTAAATAAAAAACCTGATTTAACTAAACACTTAAATGAAACTTAATTTACCAATCTAATACAGTTAAATACAATTTAAGTTTCCATTATGTATAACTTATGCAGGTGGCCCCAAAATCAAAACAATACTGCAACAACAGGCAAAGCAATAGCAGTCAACTGTTTGTTCAGACCTTTTTTGTATTTAGTAGTGCTACCATAATTTTATATAAATTTTAATATGAAAATTAACGAAATATTAAAAATTGGACATAAGTCTTTGAAATGATTAAAAATTAAAAACAAAGTAAAAATACATGTCAAAACGGTTTTTAAAAATGAGTTGCTTACCCATGTGGAGGCTACGATTAATTTGTTATTTACATACACAGAAAAAGTATTTTATCAATTAAAAAAATGGTTTAAAAAGTACTTAAATTTAATGAATGTGATAATTAAATCAATTATTTTTTTAGTTGAAAGAAAATTAAAAATATAATTTTGATTTAATTAATATTTAAGTTGTTTTGAAACAAATTTTAATTAAATACCAAAAAATTTTAATTGACTTTTTCGTTTAAAATAAAATAATTTAAACTTGTAGAATTGTTGTTGGGAATTGTCAATTGCTTGAAACGGCAAAGTTATTTGTTAATTTTTTCAATTAAAATTAAAAAATATAATTTATTGAAAAAATATATTTACAATTTTATAATTTTTAGTAATCCATATAATCATTTTGGTAAAAGGTGCAAAATCAACAAATTGTTTGCTTGATATTATGAATTTTGTATAAATTTGGTGATTGAAGAAATTTAATAAATGTTTCTGTGTAGGTAATAGTATACATCGGTTTTCAAAAATATAAATATAAGCACTTCTTATATCCAATAATTTCTATATCCAATTTTTATAAAATAATTTTTAAAATTGTGAGCGATACATAAATCTAATTACGCGAATTGGTAGACTGTCGGATTGGTTACTACTAAAATATAACTCTAGGTCTGTCGCTGGTTATTACAAGTGCATTTCCTGCATTGATCCAAATTATAAGAATTTGGATGATTTGTTAAGTTTACTTTAACTTACTGGTATGCTAAATTAGATATTTGGTCTTCAGTGAAACGACGTTGTATTACATAAATAAATTTTCGTGCTCCAGTAAAATAATTTTACAAAAAATTTAGTTATTTAATGCTTGTATACGATATCGTATTAGTTCTATTATAAAACTGATACGTAAAATTAGTAGTAAATGCAAAAATTTTCGTTTTATATTCGAACCAAAATATTCATAAATTAAATATGAAATTTATTCTGTATAAAAGAGTCATAATAAAAGTGCAACAGCAACATGTTTTACAAATTAATATTTATATAGCAATTTTATATTCCAAAAATGTTCAATTAAAATTAACTCATAAAATTTTAACACAATATTTTAAATTATATAGACTAAACGATAAATTTAGTCCAAAACCATTTTCAACAATTTAACAGCGAAACAATTTGGTATAAATAAACCCACGTAAATTCCATAAACGTTTTAGAAAATACCTTTTGTTAATAAATTAAACATGTTTTCAAGCTAATAAAATGCACATGTACATAAATGAAATTTCGCACATACCCAACTAAAGATGAGAAAAATGTTTTTGGTTGCCTGGCGAAAATGTATGTAACGAAAATGCGTGACATGCATTAAAAACACAGCGGAAATGCACACATGTTTATACATGTACACGAATCCATAGACATTCATTTAGGGTCTTAACAAAACCATTTTGCTAAGCAGCCAAACAAAAACAGACATACGAACGGACAGACAGATGGTAAGATAATCTTCGGTAAAGGTTGAGGGCTAAGTACCAACACTTGCTTGCATGAGATTACTGGGAACAGTGATATAAATCACACACACAAACCTAAGCTATGAAAAATAACCAAAATTACTCTGTCACTGTGAGAAAATTAAACTAAATGATGAAATTGTCTGTTGGTTTTTAAAAACATCAAATGCATTTAGTGGAAGAGTAGAAAGTGGTAAAAAATAAAATAAACCAATTTTTATAAAGAATTCCATTCTTGGATGCAGATCAAATCAGAAATTAATGTAACCAATTCATATCAAGTGGCTTAATAGAAATTTGTATGCGTAATACGCATACCACCTGATTTAAAAACTTATATCTGGGGCACCTGATATTTTGACAACAAAAATCACATTTAGTATTACGTACGCATTACAATATCGAAAGGTATAAAATGATAGATGGGTATGTTACATACCGTCGGAAAGGTTAATTTGTCTAGTTTCTCTGCAAAAGTTTTATTTTTAAGGTTTTAGAAACACTGTTTTTAAGGTGGTTCTCTCATAAGTCCGCCATTTGTGAACCAATTTGAAAATTATTTGCTTTCAGTGGATTGGATTGCATCCTAATTGGTCAAATTTTTTTAATCTTGGACTTCATGTCCGTCTGGCTGTCCGTCCGTCTGTTCTAGATTCGGTTTTCGAGAATATGAAATTTTTCGTATAGGGACCATATGAAGGGTTGGAGATAGAGGATACGTTTGTTCTAGAGAAATATTGGGGATCCAAAAATAATGGAGATCGCTCATACATTTTACATCTCTAGAGGTGACTCCTCAGTAGTTACGGGCATTTTCTCTCCATTTAGCACGAATTTCATTCTCATAGATTTCAAGGCGCGTGCGGCACGGCAATTTTCAACCGATCGAGCTCATATTTTTACCAACTTTTTTTGAAACAAAAACAAAAATTGTAAAATTGTTGCTCTTTTTAACGTATTTAACTTGTAGAATTGTAACTTGTAGTTTTTAGAAACTGGGCACAGGTAACAGTTTTACTGCCCGTTCGCCGATATCGAACGTTAACGTTCGCATAGAAAATTACATTTAAAACAAAAACAATTTTTGAAATTTTTTTTTGTTTTAAATGTTATTTACTATGCGAACGTTAACGTTCGATATCGGCGAACGGGCAGTTAAATTAGCGACAAATAATTTTTTTTTATATTAAGCGCAACATAAATTTTTTTTATTATATTAAGAAATTGTTAAAAGTCCAATGTAAAACCGATTTTTTGCCGCAATTTTTATGTCGAAGTTTTCCTCTTTATTCACCTAAAAAACTTTAACTGTCCCATTTCCAAATCGTAGTTTTTTATATTCCAACTTTTATATTAAATATTAGCCTGAAATGTAGTTGGTTTTCTTTTATAATTTTTCTTGCTTGTGCAGATTAAATATGCGTTAATTTATTGGCGGTTTTACCTTTAAATATATCATAGTACTCAAATACAAAAAAAGGAGATAGTTAAAGTATTTACTATTGTAATATATAAATTTCTTTATAGTGAAAAGAAAAATTAAAACATTAATATGAACTCTTACACTGAAATCCTGGAGTAAGATAACCAAGCACCTAAGTACATATATTTATTAGAAGCTAAAAATAATGATTTTACAGGCCCATGGACCAGAGCCTGTTGCATCTCAAGGTTTGAGATGCACCACATCTGTACTCAGAAATTCTCCACCACATCAGGTTTTCGCGGTATCGTTTGGCTTTTGTACTCTGCCCCGTAATTTCATTCTGAATTTTTCTTTTCTATGTTCACCACCATATTTATGGTGCAGTTCTACCATAATGTCATCATAATTGTTTCTGCAACTTACTGGAACACTTTCTAGAATTTCAGCTGCCATTCCTTTTAAAGCCAGAATCAACTCTATGGCTTTTTCTTCATTGATCCATGCATTTTTGTTGGCAACTGTGTCAAACTGGAACTTGAACACATTCAATGGTGAGCTGCCGTCAAAACTTGGAGCTGTTATTCTATTCGATACTTCTGGAAAAACTCTTACCGCTCCCTCTTGATATTGAAGACTATTTACTTTGTCTTCCATCGAAAACCGTGACTTGTGTTTTTACATCCGAGACTTGAGTTTTTACATCAAACATCTTCTGGTTGAATTCTATCTCCACATCGTCTACACTTTAATTTATAGCAGTAGAAATTTCTTGAAGTTTTTCATTAGTAGCCTGGAGTTTTTCGTTCGTCACCCTCGAATTTTCTTGAATTTCGGCAAAAATGGTGCTTGAATTTTCCTTAGCCATTTTCTCAATGCTTCTTGAATTTTCTTCCATCCTTCTAGAAGTGTCTGTTAGAATATCGTTTGAATTTTCCTTTACCATTTTCTCCATGTTTTCCTCCACTTTTCTAGAAGTTTCAGCCGAATTTTCTTTTAGCATTTTCTCCATGTTTTTAGAATTTTCTTTCATTTTTCTAGAAGTCTGCAGAAAACATTTTTTCCATCTTCTCCATCATTGCAGCAAACAGTGTGCTAAGAACCATGTTGCTTGTTACTGCACGGGAAGCAACTTCTATTTCTTCTTTTTCATAAAATTCATAAGCACAACATTCATCTGCAGCTCAGCTTTATTTCCTGCAGTCGGCAGATCCAACTTGCCCAACTCCTTCTTAAGCTGCTCAACTTTAAGCTCATCGAATTTCATTGCATATCATTTTTTTTTTTATTTGCAATTTCACTTCTGACACCAATTGTTACGTTTTTTACTTAATAAAACGCGTAAAGGCTTATTCCCTTTATAATAAACCTTTGAGTTCTTTTAAATGGAGTTGTTACAAATACGATAATATAGAGACTCTGTACGAAAAACCTACTTGAAAAAATAAAAAGAAGCTAAATTTACCTTCGGGCAAATTCCCGAAACAGTCCACCAACCGCAAATTTTTCTTATAAATCCAATTTAATTTTTTTATGTAATATTGGACTAGATGTGTAACTTTAGAAATATAAAAAAATTTTGTTCCGTTTTTTATAAAACGCGTTGAGGTTTATTCCCTTTATAATAAACCTTTGAGTTCTTTTAAATGCAAATCAAAATAAATACACACACGAATTCAACTTAACAAACTTTATTGAATTAAGTTGTAATGTTAAAAAATTTAACCACTATTGTAAGTAGCGATCTGAACCGTTTAATGTCTCGAATCAAACTAAACTAAACTTTTATGAGTTAGCCTGTATTTATAGTTCAAAACTATTCCTAGTTGATTTAAGAACCGCCTAGTAAATTCTAGAATGTTGTGTTCGAATTATTTTAAAATATCTGTTATACATCTAAATCTAAAGTCTACAATAACAATTGCTAGAAAATTTAGTACAGGGGCTTTCATAAAAATAGTAACTAATATGACATAAAACTAAATTTACAAGATAACTTATAACTAAAACCATAAATAATTCTTAGACAAATCTAATTACGTCATAATATCTTAAAAGACTACACTCACAGAAAAATTCGTCTTTATATTGATGATGCCCTAACACCAGAATTGTGACATACATGTTATTACAAATGGCATCAATAAGGAAAAAGTGACATCAATTCAATGACGAACATCATCATAAACTTTTGTCATATTTTATGCGTCATCTATGCTATGACTATGACTGGCATCAATTATATGCAACATTTTGTGTACACTTATAGAAAAGGCGTCATAACGCTGATGTATATTGACATCAGTATAGACAAACTGTCATCAGTGCGATGACAAACTGTAATCAGTGCGATGACATAATATATCATGTCATCAGTGCGATGACGAACCGTCATTAGTGCAACGACAAACTGTCTTCAGTGCGATGACAAACTGTCATCAGTGCGATGAGAACCTGTCATCATTGCGATGACAAACTGTCATCAGTGCGATGACATAATATATCATGTCATGCTATCTTATTAACATTATTTTCTCCTCTCAAAAGTAAAATTAAAAGCAAATATTCCCATATTCTATCTTTTTTAATTATATATTTAAATATATCAAAATTTAAAGTAGAATTATTACGAAAACCATATCGGGCATGCTGCAGGTGTCTTATAATTGAGAGATCTTCTGTTAACAAATTGCGGAAGACAATAAAAGTGAAACAAACATGTGTAACGGTTAAGTAAATAATGATATTCTCTCAATTTAACTTAATGTCAATTCCAATGACTCAATTTGATGACAGTTTGTCATCGCACTGATGGCATGATGTATAAACCCGACTCCTATTCGTAATTTCTGTGATTCCAATGTATCATCCCATTGATGACATAATTTAAATTTTTGACCCTCATGACAATTTGGCCAAGTGATGTTAAGGCTGACAAATCAGTGTAATTACTTCAGAAGCAAGGTAATTGACACAAAACTAGTCATGTGACTGGATTTTCTGGGGGTAGTGGTTGATTCTCTCTGGTTCTATTACTGTATATGATGGGTATATTAACCGAAAACTAATGTGTCCATTAAGGTTTTCTAAGAGAGCTGTTATGAAGTGTCAAAAGGTCCTAAATTACCTCCTCCTAGGACATCACCATGTTAAAATGAGAAGTCCAATATATATAAAGTGTTAGAACATAAAAAGGTTTGTAATAAGTTCCCTTTCCTCTAGGGTTTATCATCTCGTTTTTCCGGGCCCTTTAATCGAGAAAGCTATAGTTTGGAACACCAACAATTTTGTTGTGAGTAATGTAATATTTATATTTCAATATGTAGTTATTCGTACTATTGAATATGCTCTTGGTTGTCGTTCTGTTTCTAAATTGTCTCTTTATTTTCATTCATATTACATTAAGCATTATAAGCAGAAATTATTATGTCTTTTGTCTTTGATTATTATTTGTCCTCAAAAAATTTAAAAAATTTACTAAACTTAATAAAACATAATAATTTAAGTTACATTTGGCTACAATTACCTTAAGATATTATACCCATTAAAAAAAATGTCTAAAAGTTCATTTAAATAAGTAAAGAAAAAAAGTTTTTATCTAAAATGAACTTTTAGAAATTTTCTTAATGGAAAGTATATCTAACAGCAATTGTAGCGGAATGTCAGTTATATTATAAGTCTTTATAAAGAAGTTTTGTAAATGTTAGGGTAAGTTTATGTCAAGGTGTTGCGCTATGGGTCAATTCGCTTTGACTAAATCCTAGAGTACACGGGAAAGTGAAAAGCGACATGCAGATGTGGTTCTGACATAATTTTCACGTTATTGCAAAGCCACAATGGCCATTGCGTGATGACGTCGAAATTACTACAGAACCACATGCTTATATGGCTTTTCACATTCCGTGTATTTTCGGCTTAACTTAACTGAACTTGGCCCTTCACCTCGTCATGTTTTTTTTCTATTTTCTCTCTAAATTCGGGTTTTAAGATTAAATGAATATGTTTATGGCTTTGTAGGCATTAAGAGTGTTTATATGCTAGTGCGCAAAAATATGGGCTTGGAACCAATCTACCACGTACATATATGCTAGTCGGAAAAGCCTTTATGTGCCTTCAACTTTGTGTCTTAAGTCACACCAAGCTATTACGGGAAATTTAACCCTAGGATTCTCGGCAACTTTTTACCACTAAGTTGTCCTCTTGGTCTGGCCAGACCACAATTTGTACAGTTAAAAACCCCAATTAAATAAAAAGTAAATAAATATATTTTTGATTGAACGTATGCTTATTACTTTAGATTATACAAATTTATTATATAATTTTATTATTTCATTATTTTATTCCATATGCAAGTCATCGAAAATGTAGTCTTTAATTTCGCACATGGCTATTTCGCATCTACAACAGCTGAAACGAGTTTTGCGTTAGGTTTTTGTAGTTAGATTGAACTAAGCGCATAATAGGCCGTGGTTCTCTGATTTGATTCAAACTTGATTCATTCGATTTAGAACAAATAATTTCTAGAATTCACGTATCTGTTTTTTTAATATTTGGTCCTATTTGAAATATCTTTATAGGAAAAAAAAAATTGGGTCTGGATAGACCAAGATGGTAATTTCATAGAATTTTACATAAAAATGTTATTTAACCCTACTTATTTGCTCCAATCGAATCCAAATTAGTTTCATTCGATTCAGAACATATCATTTAGAGAATTATCGTCCCTGTTTTTTTGATTTGTTGTTATATGCGCAAAATATTACAAGCAAAACACTGATTTGGTCGGGCCAGACCATGACGGTAATCCCGGGGTTAAACAACATATTATTATACATATGTATGTTGTTTAAATTTTTGAAAGAAGGTAATATATTCTAAAATCAACAAGAACATAATTTTAACACACCGACACAACCATTTTTCTTGTACATATGGGACATTCCGCGCCAAATCGGATAATTTTAAAAATTTATTACTCCTTCGAAGCACATTTTTCTTTAGTTAAAATTTTTGGATTTAGAATTTCAAATCATATTTTTAATAAAGTCTATCTTTCGATTTTTTTTTTTAAATTCTAATTTCAAACCAACAACTTTTATGATCGTTTCCGTAAGTAAGCCTTCCATATTTACTATTATTTCGGTTTTAGACAATTTGTAAAAAAGAAATTTTAGTTTTAAATACCGATTTTTGATTATTTTTTTCAAGCTTTCAAATATCGAAAACAAATAGTAAATATGCAAGGCTCACTACCGGACCAGGTGTGAATATTGTTGGGCAGATATGAGTTTAAAACAACACATTTTAAAAAATGGCGGAGGATATACTCATTTCAAAAACACGATTCACCAAAAATTTTATATCCAAAAATCTCAATCAAAATAACTTGTAATGGTTTTTTTTAAAAGTATCTAAAAGCGAATATTTTATAAACAATTCCAACTTGGACTAATTTTAAAAAAGTTATGAACAAAGAACTAAAAACATAGTGCTTAAAAGAGTATAAAAAATATTTCAAAACTTACCAGGAAGGCCCATTTGAAGTGTACTGCAAAATAGCACAACTTTAGGGAAATAAAATATTTTTTTTTTAACCATCCGATTTGGCGTGGAATGCACCACTTTGAACCTAAATGCTTATTGTTTGTAATTTTGCATAACATTGTTGCTTTTACTGTGTTTAAGTGGCCTTATTGTTTTGCTTGTGTACTGTGCTTATTATGAGCCTTCTAAAAATTATTTAGTAATGTCCTTGCTTGAACCAACCATAAAGGAAAATAGAAAATTAACAATGTGTACGTTAACCTTTATTCATATTTTCTATGCGTAGGACAAGTTATTTAGAGCATAAAACAGGTGCTTTAATTAAGATTGTGTTCGACTAAAGTGTGAAATAATTTAGGTAAAATTCTGAAGCCAAGAAATACTAGTCAAGTTAAATAGTGATCATGAATAAGCTGAAAATTAAGTGTTTTCGCTTGAACGTTGCAAAATCAAAAGTTTACTAATGAGATTTAGTTCCAAGAGATAAACTAAGTATAATACTCTCTTGTTGATATTAAGAAAGTATGTTCATTAATCGTTAATGAAGAGAAGGAATCATTTAAAGTAAATTATCCATAATATTTGTAAAAATTTTTTGTTAAAATAAGTTTTTTTTGGAGGGAACCATATCGAAAAATTTGTTTACTTGCGTGCGTTTTATCTGTATTTAGCATTATAGTGGATCTGTTTTTAACATTATAGTGGATGGAGCACTGAAAAACAAATTATAGATGTAGTCAATTATTGACATATTCTGTTTAAATATTAGCATTTTAAAGAAATATGTATTAGCATTTTAAAAAAGTGAGTTTTGTTTATCCAACCTATATGGTAACCATGGAGTCTTAAAAATATTTTTCTAACTCCGACTCCAAATTCAACCGCTGAAATTATTAAAGGTCCGAATACAACTCTGACTTCTACTCTAACCTTGGTAGTTAATTAGATGGGCATTTTCAGCGAAAAGTCTATTTTTGTAATGCGATACCAGCAAGTAATTCAAATTGTTTCTTAATAAAACTGTGTATGTATAATTTACTTATTTATATATTGGTGTAAAGCACAACTAGCTCTTCATTAAGTAACAGAAGGATTAACATATGAATAACATGTGCCTAAAATACAAGCCTATTTGCTTGCTGTCTTTACGTTAAAAATGAAGAATATTCGCTGAAAATGCATATTGTTTGATTTTTCCTTTTTTAATGCAGTGCCTTTTAAATTGTTAAATATAGCTAGAAAATGATTCTGTAACTATTTAAAATCGATTCAATATGTGTATTGTTCGACCTTTTGTTGTAATTTTAATGTGAAAAATTAGTTAAGCTCAAGGTCAGTTTTTTTTAACTTTTTTTTTTTTTTTTTTTATTTATTTAAAAAATATTTCCAATATTTCGAAACCCACTGGATCTCATCTTCAGGGTACTACAATTATAGTTAACAAAAAATAAAAACATAATTTTAACATTAAATGAATACATATTGTCCCACTGTGTCATAAAACATATAAACAAAAAATAAGCGCACAAAAATAAAAACTTACAAGAGGAACAATAATAAAAAACACGTCACACACGGTTTTACATTTAAAATTGCACTAATTCCTTATTCTATTTTTGTTTATTATATGTATATATTGTTTTGCTGAGCTCGTCTCTAAATCGCTCTTAAAGTTCATTCGGTACTCTTTGCTTGTGTTTATTAAAGAGCTGAACAAGCACAAGAAAAATTGATTACAAGCAATTTCATTAAATGTAGATAGTATGTGTATATTACTCTCTCATTACAAAACTCATACTTCCAAAAACAATTGTTTTGCTTTACGATCAAAATATGGAAGAATAGAACAAAACTGCACTAGAACAATGCTGAACTAGAATAAAGCTGAATTAGAACAAAGATGAAGTAGAACATTAAAACAGAAATAGAACATTCCAAGCATGTTTGAATGTTTTGATTGTAAACATAAACCAAAGAGAAAATTGCAAAGGGAGAAACATTTGCGTTTTGTTATGAATATAAAAAAGCTTAAAAAAGTTTATAGTTAATATTCATTTTTATTTGCAAAATTAATTGTTTATTATTTACATACATATATATGAAGGTACTTAGGTCTAATATTTAAATTTAATATTTAATATTTAATTAAAAAGAATTCATTCTTTTTATAGAAATAAAAAATAAAAACATGTACTACATAGTAGGTATAATGGTGTGTTTTTTTCGCAGTCTCCAAATGGAATTCTGTTTTATAGGATTTTATGTTTTTAACAAATTTAACAATAACTGACAAATTAAATAATTTTTTAATTAGAAATATTGGTTAAATAAACGTTTAAAGTTTTATATAAAAATAAAAAAAACCTCAAACTTGATAATTTAGTTATAATATAATAATAAAGGTCGACTAAAATAAAATATACATTTAGGAAATAATTCAAAAAAATCAATTTTGCTTACATTTAATGCATCCATTTCTGTTATAAGCTAAGATCACTTTAAATTTTTTAAATTCCTAATTACGTGCACTCGATGCTTTTACTATAATTTACCGTTTCTTTATTTCATTGTCTGTTTTTGTGTTGTTATTCTGTTTGTTTTGATAATACAAGCACTAACAAAGCAGAAGAGAAAAACTTTTCAAGTTATGCTTGTTTTGTTTTGGTGAGAGTAATGTGTTGTTATGTTTGTTTTGCTATGTATGTTTACAGTGAAATAATATGATTGATAGTTGTATGAAGTAGAACACAGAACATTAAGAATATTTTGCGCAGCCCTTTAGTGTTTATTATATTTAACATTTCTAGTGTATAACGTCTATGGTATTTTTCCTCTCTTTGTAATATCTCCACATTGTCGAAGTTTGGTGTGTGCCCTTTTTCTGCACAATGGGTGCGGTTTTTTTTTTTTTTTTTGTGTTGAAGTTTTATTTATATTTTTCAGGTCAGATTTATGTCCTGCTAATCTTGTCTTAAGTTTGTTTTTTGTTGTACCAACATATACCTTTTTACATATATTGGTTTTGTCACCATTACAATTTATTTTGTAAATCAAATTAGATTTTTCCATTTTATCCAGCTTACTTTTGGTGTTTGAAAAAAGTTGTCGTAAAGTGTTTTCCGATCTAGGTGCTATTTTATAGTTTTCCTTATCATAAATGTCAGATTTTTCAATCCTCTCGGATATTCCTGGCACATACGTTATTGATTTATACCATTTTTGGTTTCCATCTATTTCTTTGGTTTGTTTGTTTTCTACTTGTAAGAGTCTTTTAATAATATTGTCTGGGAAATCGATATTTTAATTCTAAAGCCTAGTACTCCGGTCCAATTTGTGAAAAATGTTCAGCAACAACTATTATTTCATGCGAAAAATTTGACATGTTTCAATGTTATATATCTCGAGACTTTGTACAATTTGACGTTTTTAATCTTTCAAAGTATGCGACATTGTTTTGTATATGTAAACAAAACCCACATGTATTTTACTAAAAAGTATTTTTTAAATAACAAATTAAATAAAAATTAATGAAAAAATGGATGAAAAACCGTTACCGGTGTTATTTATGTTTTCAGTCTAATATTAAGTTTTAACTTGTTTTCATTTGCTTAAAATTCCACGTTCGCAACTTATTCACAAATTAAACAGAGTACAACTCTATCAACATAATTTCATAGAAATTCCGCACAAGTTTTTTCATATGAGTTTTGACAGCATTTCACGTGAAATGTTGAACAGAGTACCAGGCTTAACACGTTTCGCATTGATCTTTGATAAAGTAATTTAGAAAAATTTTGGAGTCGGAGTCGCGAGTTTTTGTGGATATTTCGAATGCGACTCCTGTACAAAAGCCTCACCCCCAACTTCACAGCCCTAATGGTAATAGTGGTTTATTATTAAAAGACATTAAGAAAGTTATTAATGTTAAGAGAATGTTCTGCAGCGGTGCATTGTAACAAGGCCATATGTAATTAAGCCATATCGCTGGTTTCATAACGGGACCGCTTTACTCGACATTTTACGATTTTGTACTTTAACCGGACAAGTAATCAGTCTTACAATTTAGCAAAGTCATAAGCGTAAAAATTTGTTAGTTAACTTTTTATTCAACAATATGCAAATACGTATCTTAGCTGGTGGATACATGTTGTGCTTTACCTCGTATCTTGAAGTAAAAGATGACATTAGGCATGTTCTGAAAATCACTTTTTGTGAATGTGATTTTAAATTGTTCTGGACCAAAATTTTTTTTTATAATTGTCATTATAAACCGGTCAGTTAAGTGTGCTATGGCACGAGGGTGAGGGCGGCATTGATGAAAACATTTTTTGCGTTGATTGATTTCCTAAAAACTGAAGTTTAGCTTACCAAGCCGATTATATTTTGTAGTGAATGCAGCAGAGCTCCAAACTGTAACATAACCATAACCGGTTCATTATTTCAATTCGCAGAACAAAGTAATGCAGAAATCAACAAAAATAATTGGTGTTATCTCATAAGCAAATAGAGTGTGACTCTGTTTATTTATTTAGCTATTGAGCCTTGTAGATTTGTTAAAATCGTTGAAGAGCCGCGACATAAAAGGCCATACGAAGTTAAGTACCTTGGTTATAGGGTTTTTACTTTCTGACAGCTAAGAGCATTGAAATATTGCAAAGATAAAATAGTGTTAAACAATTTTTTTATGAAGATTTGCAGAGTTTTAAGTCATTAATACCAAAAAACTAACACACTTTTTATAAAGTTGAAAATACAACAGGGAGAAATAAATATTTTAGCTCAAACAACTTATCTTAGGTAAGAGTTATAATACTAAAAATTGAAAGAATTGTTTTATTTACCAAGAAGAGTTTTGAAAACAACTGTTTTGTTATAAAAGAAACAAAAACATTAAACATAATATCATATTACCGCTAATAAAATAAATATAAAAGATGTAATTTTAAATAGCACAATCTCGTATGTTTTTTTTTTTTACATAAACTTTACAGTGCAGAAAACACGTATTTCAAACAAGTGCGAATAAATAATGGTTGATTATTTTTAATGTTGCCTTGAAAATTTATCAAAAATATTCCAAGTTCATAGATTATAAAAAACATATATTAAAAATGTTTAAATTCTTGTTATAAGGAATTTTTTGTCTCTCCTGACAAGTAGTAGTTTTTAACTTACGAAGTTGCGTTAGTTAACCATCGATATGGCCTTATTTCCATCAAATTGAGAAGTAAGGTCATATGGCTTTCTTTCAATATAAGCAAAGAAATAAAGCTAATATGGTTTTATTGCTTATTTATAAATTTTTTGATTAATGTAATTCTTTTATTTCTTTTTTGAATACTTACCCCAAAAAAGCTAAAATTTCAAAGGGATTTTATCAAAATCGTGTTTTTCAAAATATCGAAATGTCCACATACCAATTTTCAGAACTCTGAATATCAAGACCCCGACCTTAATAATCCTGAACTTTCCAATGATAAATTTAAAAACCTTGAATTTAGAAGCTTTAGTTAGTGAAGCTAGTATTCGTTGTACCATTGAGAAGAAAATCGCTCCATGGTTAATCTTCACTAGCTTCAAAAAAAAAAAAAAAAAATTTTACATTTACTGTTTGTTAGAGCGACTCAAAAAAAGTGATTTTGTTACTCCTCTGAAAATAAAGCTTGATATGTTTTATGATGATTCCCAAAATATTTTGGATCTAGCGTTGACCATCCGTGAGCTGGACCATTTTTAACCCTAACCCTCCTGCAACTGGTACCCTGGTACCCGAACAAACTTTAAAGTAAAATATCTTTTAAACAATGAATGATACAAAGTTAAGATTCCGCAAATTTCTTCAGGTAATCATTTTTTAAAGATTTTTATAATTTTAAGTTTTCCTGATTTGATTGGGTTGGCTGTGGAGACACCGAAAGTCAAATATTCCTTACCCTCCTGACAAGGGTACCTGGGTACCCGTATACAAGTAAAAGCTTTCTGTATAGAAAAGGTAAATAGTAAGAGAATTTTTTTTTTTATTTTTTTTATTATTTAGAATTAAGAAAGATTATTAATTAGAGAGATGATTGGACGTTAGCGTATCGTAATACACGATTGTCATTGGCCATTATTTTCATGTTTTAAGTTGCCAATTCCACACCAAGTGATGTCAAAAACAACGATGGGAGCTTCGAGCTATTTAGGCACTTGGATTGTGGCTAGAGAAAATACAATATGCACCTAAAGCAGCCACATGTTAAAAAGGGTCAAGGGCCAGCTACGTTTAGTGATATATTTCGATATCATTTGATGCATAACAGCTACACCGTCTTTTGAGTTATAGTATTAATCATTTATTTCTTCCTTATTGTTAAAAGCTGGCTCCTCTCGAGAATAGTGCATTATCGACAAAAAATAAACACTTTTGTTCTTCTTCGTTAAAACGGAAAAAAGTCCCGCTCCTACTGAAATCATTTCGTGACGTTTCTACATCATCCGTTGCGTTTGGGCGTAGCTCTTTCGGAATATAAGCTTTGCTGTGACGAAGGGTACCGACAGACTTAAGCCCCAGTTAGCTGACAGTAATAGTAACGCTGCACGTCCGCTGCTTTATTTTGTTGTATGTAAGTCAATTGAAAGGATTGTAGTTATAGTTAGATATAACTTAACCGTAACGTCTACATCTGTAGAAAATAGATTTTTTACTTTTTTTACTGTACGGTAACATTACTGTTATTGTCAGCTAACTGGGGTGTTATTCGTCTCATTTGAAGCCGATTGACTAAAGGGAGTAACGTAATCAAATTATCAGTTCCAATATTTAATTTAACAAAATATGTGATGGCTGTGCTGTAAACGGTCAATGTGTCACACTCACTGCAAAATATTTGCCCCACGATGCTTCAAAAATTAGTTTCCTGAGGTTTATTTTATGCATGATACCAGTACAAAGCTAGATATAAAAATTTTTTAATTCTAACTAAAATACAAATCGAAAACTAGTGGTATCTTTACTTTTTTCTATACAAAATGCTTTAAATTACATACGGGTACCCAGGTACCCTTATCAGGAGTATACGTATAAAAATGTTGTCAGTACGGTTAGGGTTAAAAAAGGTCTTTTTTTCAGTTTTTCGAATTTTTTTGTACTTTGCTCCAAGACGACATAAATAAAATTTGGTATCATCGAAAAGAGTTTTTGAAGCAGCATCAAATGGTATATAAAACTTGACCACTTGGGAACTACAAATTGAGATATTTAACTAAACACCTATTTTCGTTTCGGGTTTTCATACAAATTCTACGTATGTGGGAATAATGTTCTGCTTTTCAAATTGAATCTGTTTTAAATTAATGTTAATTTTTTTTTTTTTGTAATTATTCACATAAAACGCGAAAATCGCGATATATTTTATCTTTTTTTTCATAAATAGGCAATATGGGTATAAAATTTTTTCATTTTTCAATTTATCAATATGTGAAAATGCAAATTTTATTTATGTCGTCTTGGAGCAAAGTACAAAAAAATTCGAAAAACTGAAAAAATACCTTTTTTAAAAATGGTCCAGCTCACGGATGGTCAACGCTAGATCCAAAATATTTTGGGAATCATTATAAAACATATCAAGCTTTATTTTCAGAGGGGTAACTAAAACACTTTTTTCGGCTCCATACAACTTATGTCGGTCTACTGTTTGTAGTTTATTTTAAAAATTTTCCGTTAGGTTATTTTCGTATGAAAATTACTTTTGAACTTTTTGGGCACGTTGTTTAAAAAACAAACTACAAAACACAAATGATTTTCCGTTCATTTAAAATTTTAAGTTATTTTCGGTTTTCCTTAAAAAATCAAGAAAATTTAAAATTTTTCCATTTGTTATATAAGTTTGCTTTAGCTAATCCAGCGCGACAAGAATTATTTAAAAAAAAAAAAAAAAAAAAAAAAACGAAGTGCGTTTGAATCAAGGACCGGAAAACGTTTTTTTTATGTTTTTAAAAAATATTTATCATTGGTGTTCGAAAAATATTTTAAATTGTAGAATAACCAAAAATAGATAAAAATATTTTGTTTGATGTTGTTTCTTTAAGTTCAAAATAAAAAAGTTCTCAAAAAAAAAAAAAGGTTCTTAGAAAAATATTTTGTTTTGTTCTTTTGTACAAAAAATTACGAACCGAAAATTTATGTGCTGTTTACACAACACAAGTGATTGAACGTGTAGTAAAATTTATATGAAAAACACTCAAAAAACTGAGTGCTTTTCATATAAATTTTACTACACGTTCAATCAGTTGTGTTGTGAAAACAGCACATTAATCTTTTCTTTTTAAAAGTTTAAAAATCATGCGTACAAAATAATTTTTTTTTTCATCAGTTTAAAAAAAAAAAAGCAAACACAAAAAAAAGATATTTATTTTTTCGGTACAATATTATTTTGAACATGAAAAAAAAGAACCGAACACTTAAAATGGAATTTTTTTAATTGACAAAATTTAAACTCATACGTACAAAATTATCGTAAAAAATATAAAGGTAATTAATAATAAGTAGTTATAACACGATAAAGATTATCCTAAAACTAAAGAGTAATCTTATCAATTACCTTGATGTTGAGTTTAAGCAACAATAAATTTTCTACATGCTTGGAACTTAAATTCCTTCTATTTTTGGTCATAATAATTGGCAAAGCACTGAAGGCTGTCTCCACAGATACCTGTGTTGCGGGTATAGCTAATGCAACAGCAGCTAGTTTTGATAATTAAGAATCTCTAAAGATTTTTTGTAATTGAAATTTTAAATACAATTTTATATTATAATCTTAATTAAAATTCACAATTTTAACTTCAAATTGAGTTTTTATTGTTAGTTTCTAAAAACAAAAAAAAAAATATTTTTCTCAAAAACGTTTTTTTTTAAGAACTTTATTATTTTGAACTTTGAAGAACAAATAAAACAAAATAATTTTAATTTTTTTTTTGTACAGTTGAAAACATGTTTTGAACACCAATGATAAATATTTTTCAAAAAAAAAAACAAACAAAAAAAAAATAAAATAAACGTTTTTGTGTATTTTTCAAATTTTGGTTTTTTTGTTTCTTTTCATGTACAAAACACATATTGTACTTTAAAAATAAATATCTTTTTTGTGTTTCCTATTTTTTTTTAACTGATAGAAAAAAAAAATTTATTTCGTACGCATGAGTTTTGAATTTTTCAAATGAAAAACTTAAATTTTAAGTTTTCGGTTCTTAATTTCTGATGCCTGGTTTGAATGTTTTTTTTCAACAGAAAAAAATACTATTAAAAGTAAAACAATTTTTTAGAATCGGTATTATATAAATTAGTGTGTTTTGGGGCTCAAGCATAATAAAAAAGCCTAAAGGAGAAAGTATTTTTTGAGATTTTTTTTAAATTTTTCGAATTTTTTCCAAAAATCGGGTTTGCCGGTCTTTTTTTTTTTGATTTTTCTTCATAACTTTGTCGAAGCCCACAATATTCTTCACTTATAAGTAAATAGTTTAAAAGAAAAATTACCAAGTTTTATTTTGGTGTGCAAAAACTATCAGCCGTATTCATAACGAAAATTTGGCATGAAGTTAGCACAAAGTTTATTCATAATACACTTACCAAACTCTGGCTAACGATTTGCTAAACTCTTGTCAACATATACATTTATGCACAGTTTTTCCAGAGATTTAAGATATTTAAAAAAATTTAAACAATGATCGTATGTATGTACATACGCAGTTCTTAAGATCTGTTTTTGCTAAGCCGATATTGATGTTTATTTTGATAAATGGTGGTCGAAAATACTCGTGTTACAAAAAGTATAGGTTATGGGCTTTTTATATAAATATAACTATATATACTTACCCAATAAAAATTTTTCTTATTTTGCGAAGCACTAATGGTACATTTTAAAAAGTAAGCACACATATATACGCTACGCAATAAAACATACAGAGATGCAGTAAGGTAAGTGAACGAATGCTTAATAAATTTAAAAGAAGTTTATAAAATTTGAAGAGCCACGACATTCACTTACTACGAAGCAGGTTTGTAAGGGAGCATATTTCAGAATTATGGTAGCAAAAAATTCTGTGTGCAAAGCTGATCGTTTCGTTCGCCAATTTTTATATGCGCTGAATAAAGCGCCTTCTGTGTCAAAAATGTATTGCTTCAAAGTGGGAACTCGCCATATAAAATTCTTGTCTTCCTTAAGCGATATGGTAAGCGAAACTTTTACGTTTCTCCCTTACAAACCTGCTTCGTTGGAAGTTCCATTTTTTATTGGGTATATACTTATATACATATATATATAAATATATATATACATATATATATATAAATATATATATACATATATATATAAATATATATATACATATCTGTGTCCACAAGGAATAACAGCTAAAGTCGAGTTAGGACAAAGTAGAGTTATTACTACTGTTGTATTCACTGTATTCAAATGCACTACCACACAAAATTTTATCATCGTAGCTCAAAAAATGAGTATTTTATACCTAAAAAACTAAACAGCTAAAGTCGAAATTTTGCTCGTATGATTTTGGAATAACAGCCTATTGCAATTTGCTTCAATATTTTTTTAAAAAAAGTTTCTTAAGTAGAATTAGGATTTTATTCCAAACAGTGCCGTGCGTGTATTCAGATGTAAAATGTCTGCTTAACTCGAGTTTAGTCATTATTCCGTATGTTAAATTGATAATTCTTCAAATTAGGAATAACAACCAAACTCGAGTTTAGTCATTATTGAGTTTTTTTCGAGTTTCCAGTAAAAGACAAAGTCGAATTTGGTCGTTATTCCAAATGTGAAGAATAATATGTTCAAGGCCTAACTCCACTTAAGTTGTTTTTTCGTAACAGGTTTTCAGTTGAAGCATTTCTAAAGTAAAGTTAAGTTCATTTTCCAAATTATGTGTACATATCAATAAAATCTTAAATCGAATTTGGTTCTTAAGTGTAAAGCCTCTAGTACACGGCATGTAAAAAGCCACATGAGCATGTGGTTCTGACGTAATTTTGACGTCATCACACAACACGCAATGTTTATTGTGGCTTTGCATTGACGTCAAAATTACGTCAGAACCACATGCGCATGTGGCTTTTTACATTCCGTGTACTTAAGGCTTAAGAGTTCATACAGAAAAGTATATCAGGATGTCTAACCGTGTAAAAAAAATGTTAGAGTTAGCAGTAAAAAAAAATTCAGAAGTGTCATCGAGCGTTCAAGGTAAGTTTTAAATAGTATATTTCCTTATAATGAAACGTTAAAATTAATTTTTAAACTTAAACTTTATAGTGGAAACAACCTCGAGTAAAGGCCTCGTTACTCTTTACGTAAATGTTGCGGATACGTAAACGTTGCGGTCGACGTCAATGGTTGGTAGTTACTAAAAATACGTAAACGTATCATATGTTCTTAAAGTGTGTTAAAAAAACAAAGAGAATGAAATAAAAAATTTTGTTTTGTTTTGATTTTGCACTCAGTGTTGGTTTAAAGCATGTTGTTAATGTTCTTGTTTGAAATCGCCAATACATAACGATATCGACGGTTTTCTAAAAAAGAAGTAAAATATATGTGCATATGTATATTCACAGATATGTTTGTATGTGCAGCACTGAAAAATGCTATAACATAAAAACTTTTGATATAGTGTTTTTGCACCTAAGCAGCTAGTTAAGGAGTTATGGACCTTAAAATTTTTTTAAGAATTTATTAATATCTCTTTAAGTACAAAGTTGACCTCACTTATATGGGTATCAGTAAAACGTGCTACTAAATCCTCGCTTATATATGTGTATACACGGTGATAAATTCCGGAGATGCCCGGAGAAAAACAGTCAAAATTACTGCAAAAAACGAGTTCACAAAAAAGTACCAAGAGTACGAATTTTTACCCTGTTTGCCCTAAAATGTACTTTATTTCTTTGCTACCTTTATGTGAAAGAATTTAGTATTTGTTATATATGTATGTCCCTAGTGATAGTTTTAGCATGAAATAATTAATAGCCTATTTCCGATGTTTAAAAGAATTCTTTCTTTCGAACAACTACATTTAAAACAAAAACAAACTTTAGAATTTGTACGAATGCAGTTGTACGAACGAAAGAATTCTTTCGCACGTCGGAAATAAGCCGTAAATTTTTCAAATTTTGCAGTATAAATGAGCTTAATTTAAATATCCCAAAAATTCCTTATATTACCCACTTTAAGGGGTAAACCTTAAAGGCGACGACTTTCAAAATGTACTTTTATGCGACAATGTAAAATTCATTCAAACATCGCCAAAATATTTAAAACAAAGTTTTACCATGTTTTGTCCTTTTAAGTTAACATTTTTCAAAACTATATCCCTAATGGTAGCTTAAGCCAAAAAAAAATAAATTTACTTTTAAAATTTTGTAGTTAAAATTGATCAAAATTGACCTGAAATTTGCCTTTTTAATGCCGATTTTCCGATTAGAAATTCGTACGAAAAAAATTTAGATTTATGATTGTAGGGTTATTTCCAAAAAATCGGTTTTTGCTAATTTTTAACCATTTTATTCCTCCCTGCTCCAAAATTCCGGAAAAATATAGCCTATAGTAATTTCGCTGTAACATTCTATCTTCTTACCAAGTTTAATCAAAAACAAATAAACTAATATACATATATTTATATTTATTTATATATGTATATGTATGTATGTATGTAATGTTTATATTGTTTAAATTTATATTTTAAAAATAGAATCTTATTAATAAAATCTAAAAGTAAACCGCCGGCTAATACGTTTTGTTGACAACACTGCTTGAAAACAAAAATAAAATTCTTGAGAGCGGATACGTAAAAACGGAGAGAAATTTTAATTTTATCAGGTTCGTCCGCAACGCAACGTTACGTTTACGTAAGAGTTCCTATTTATACATAGACTTGGTAATGAAAACGGAACAGCTGATCATCAACGTATACGTTTACGTAAGAGTAACGAGGCCTTAATTCTTTTCTTATTCAAAATGTTGAAAGGCAGTATCAAATTGATAGAGATATTCAAAGTAAGTTTAACTTTTTAAAGTATGGTACCTACGTAGAGTAGAGTCTGGATCATCTTAACAAAAAAGAGTTTTAAATATTTTATAGACGATATGAGGAATAAGGAATTCAGTTTAAAGTAAGAAAAACAATAAGAGTATGTCATAGACACTTTACCCAGTACTTTGGTGAGACTGAAAGTTTCCTGAAAAGTGTAATACGCAAGAAACTTGCATGTCCAACCATGTCAATAAAAAATTCTCGTGGGAAATCATCACCACCGAGTAAAATAAATTCAGAAAAACTGGAGGATATTGCAAACCATATCAATAAATTCCCAGCCTATGAGAGTCATTACACTAGACGAGATGCCAGCCAAAAATACCTGAACTCTGACTTAACGATTTCAAAAATGTACCAACTCCACACTGATGAAACCCTAGCTCCTGTAAGCCTTTCAAAATACTCGCAAGTATTTAGGAGAATGAATTTAAAATTCAAATCACATGAAAATTAAGTATGCCACTGAAACGGAAGAAAAAAAAAAGTCGCGACCTTACAACAACAAGGTTGTAACTGACAATTTTTGATAAATTGAGTTATATATCACATCGTACTAAAATTGGTATTTTCTTTCGATTACTGCTATCGCCCTAAAGATATCTTTAGCCGTTTACGAGATACCCAAAGCAGCAAAGTTCTAACTATGCATTTTTGTATAATAATTTGGTAAACAAAATTCTAACAACCAGATAGAACCTTGTGTTCCTAAACTAAATGAAAAATGTTGAAGATAGAACTATGTTTACTAGAGTATTGTTGATAGAACTTTATTGTACAGCATTGTTCAGTTTACTTAAGCCAATAGGACTTTGTTGATCATCATTGTTCTATATATATACGTCATTACGAAGTGCGAGCGCATCGTGTTGTTGTAAAATGAGACAAATTATGTTGTATTCTTGATTGATTAAACCCGCGATTGTGAAAATATCATTATGCTTAACACCATAGTGTTATTGTGTGTGCACTTGTATTTCAAAACAAACACCGATAAAAAAAATTGAGAGCTGTCAGGTGCGCTCTCACTTGTTTGATTACACTATGCATTGTTCCTTGCGTATTTTGTCAAACAGAAGTTGACACTTACGATTTCTTATTTCTCTCACGCTTCTTCGCAATAATTACGCTTTGTCAAAAGAAAATAAATAAATGCAATTTTATTGAAATTATCAAAAGTTTGGCCGTAGAAAATAAGTTGTATTACCGTACTATCGCTAAGGGAGTTTCATTTTAAATTGATAATTTATATTAAAACAAACTGGTGAGTAAAATAGTTGATTTTAGTTATTGTGCCTTATTTAATTATGATTTAAGAGAAATGTGGCCAGAAAGTAGTTCTTTGTGTGAAAGTGATACCAATGATATTAGCTCATGCAAAATAATCGAAGATTCTAACATAATTCCAATAGAAGTTCAGCAAGAGGAATCTATGGATCTAATCGAAGAAGTTCATCGTGAATCAAAAACACGCAAAAGAAAAAGCAATCCCAAATGCTGGAAGAGAAATGTACGTCAAAGACAATGTCAAGCAGGAGAGAGCTACACAAGTTCCAGAGGAAAAGTAGTATCTGCTAAACAATTTATTTCCAAAAAGGATTGCTCCAACAGTGGCACTTGCAAATTTCAATGCGAAACCAAAATTACCAGAAACGAATTATTTCAAACGTTTTACTCACTGAATCGACAAGAGAAAATAAACTATATGTTAAAAATTACAACTAGAACTGACACTCAGAGAAAAACCAAAAAACCACGTGATTCTCGTCGAATTTATTCATTTACTTATTATGTTGAAGTAAAAGGGAGCCGTATACAGGTGTGTAAACCTTGCTGGTTAGGCACATTCGCAATTTCTCAGAAACCAGTCTACGATACACACAACAAAAAGAATGTTGTAACTGGTATTGGAACTAAAAACAGAACTGAAAAATCGGTAAAACGAATTGATGAAACAAAAGTTAAAGATATCAAAGATCATATCACATCATTTCCTACGGTAGAATCTCACTATTGTCGAGCAAATTCATCAAAGCAATATCTCGATTCAAATTTAAATATTGCAAAAATGTACCAATTATATAAAGACAAACATATCTTCAATACTAATTTTAATTTAGATTTCCACCGTCCTAAATCTGACCGATGTGGTAAATGCGAAACTTTTACTGTAGCAGAAAAAGAAAATCTGTTGACGAAAGAAATAAAAAAAGAACGAGACGATCACTTGCGTTTAAAAGTCATGATGAGAGAGCAGAAAGCCTTGGATAAAGAATCTGGTATAACTGTGTTAACTTTCGATCTACAAAATGTTCTATCTTGTCCTCGGGCTGAAATTGGTCCAATATTTTATCATTCCAAACTGTGTACATATAATTTGACAGCACAATTGTCCACTACAAAGAAAATATATTGTGCAATATGGACAGAATATACAGGTGGAAGAAGTGGTAATGATATAGCTTCAGCTTTATGGAAGATTTTGGAAAAAGTTTGTGAGGATAACAATATAACTATTTTAATAACATGGAGCGATTCTTGTGTTCCTCAGAATAAAAATTCAATCATGACTCTAGCAATACAACACTTCATAAAAACACATCCTCAAATAGAAAATATTACTATGAAATATTCCTTACCAGGGCATTCGGCTTTACAGGAAGTTGATAATGCTCATAGTCAAATAGAGAAATGTTTTTCGGTTAACGAATATTTTTCACCAATTGGACTATTAAGAATTCTCAAAAAGGTGAACCGCAAAAATCCGTTTGTGATAATTGAAATGAAATCATCAGATTTCAGAAATTTTAGCAAATATACAAAAACTTGTTTTGACTATAAATATGTTCCATTTAGTTCACTGAAAATTCTTAACCTTAAGGGGGTAGAGCATGAACTTGAATATTCTTTAGATTACAAATCTGAAAGTTTGAAATCTATAAGCATAAGAAAGCAAGCAGTTAAGCTTCGTAGAAACAAAAATGTTTTTCCAAATGTTCCCAATGTGCCACAAGTTATTGAGCCAATCTCAGAACAAAGAATCATATCTAAGGAAAAATCGAGTCATCTAATAGCTATGTTCAAAAATATGGGGACAGCTGACATATCATATTACAGAACAATTCTTAAAATAGGTATGTAAAAAATGTTTTCTTTATCTCTACTGATTTCATTTTATTCCGATTTTTATCTTTTTAGGTACAACATCAGTGGATTCTACACCAAGAAAATAATGACTTCAGAGGCTTCAAATAGTGGATAAAAATTTCCTAAAAATTTAGTACCGGCAGTGTGAATTTGGTAGCCATATTATTTTCCCTTTTTAATTTATTAATTAACATTCTTGGAAATATTCTAATTTAAAGAAGTAAAACCCAATAATAGACTTAAATAAACAAATAAAATCTTGTCTTGTGTCAAAATAAATTAATGTAACAAAGTTCTAAGTGATAATTTTAAGTTCTTACAGATCCACAAGGTTCTATGTGGCTCATAGAACATTGTAGTTCCAAGTTGTTGTGCCAAATAAATGAGCATCAAAGTTCTACCCCGTTTTTTAAATGCAAAATTCCAGAAAACTACAAATTTAATCGGGATTATCTTTCAGGTTTAAATTATTTCAACAAATTGAAACAAATTAGTTAATTGTGATTGCCAAAATAAAATTGCTTATAACAACTAAACTATATTTAACATTCAAGTTAAGTTTTCTCAAAACACACATTGGTGTAGTTAGAACCTTGTTGTTCTAAGGTCGCGAAGTTTAAGGAACTGAAAATGCAACATGTTGAAAAAGCAGATACTGCTTACAATTGCAAACGAGCTGATAAAAAGGCTGCAAAGGATAACAAAAATACCAAGGCATTTGCATTTGACTTGCAGCAATGTTTACCTACTCCCTTTCTAAGAAGCTCAATTAGCTTTTACAAGCGTCAACTGTGGACGTACAATCTTACAGTTCATGACTTAGAAGACGACTCAGTTCAGTGTTTCATGTGGCATGAAGCTATTTCTCGTAGAGGTGGTAACGAAATCGCATCTTGTGTTTATAGACAATTAAATATGATTGACAAAAATGTGACTAAAATATGCTTTTATAGCGACTCCTGCACTGGACAAAACAAAAACTCTCATGTATCTTCAATGTTCATTACTTTCGTGCATAATAATCCACATATTGAGTTAATAGATCACAAGTTTTTGGAACCAGGGCATACACATATTGAGTGTGACTCGGATCATGCTCTAATTGAACGCAAGAAGAAAAAATTCAATGTTGAGATTCAAATTCCGAGAGGTATCAGTTTGTAAGATCCGTTCATCGAAAAATGAATGTAGTTGAAATGAGAGAAAAACATTTTCTTAATTTCTCGGAATTATTGAAAACGAAGTTTATTTGGAGACGATGCAATGAAAACGGTGACAGATTCATTTCGAACGAAGTGCGATGTCTTCGTTATACGAAAGATATTTCTTCTATTTTTTATAAAACCTCTTTAGATGTCGAAGAGCCATTTAAGGTACTCAAAATAGGCAAAAGAGGAGTTTATTCTATCAGCAATAGTGATTTAAAAGCAATAAGTATTATCCCAGCTATATCACATGAAAAAAAAGATCTTCTGGATGCTAAGTCTTATCGATCCAGAATTTCACGCTTTTTATAGAAATCTTAATGAGAATTCAAATGAACCTGATAATTTTCATCCAGATTTGGTAGATGAAGAGCAAGATGTCAATGCTTAGCTATTTCTGCATTTTTATAAACATTTCGTATTATAAATTTTATTTTAAGATAATCTTGCAAGTGGGCATTTGTATAACAGATTATTTTATATTTTAATACCTTTCATTAATTTTTAATCTTATTAAGTGAATTTCTTTTTTATATTTTGATTTAAATATGACAAGCATATGGGTCTGACGTATGTATATTTTTATGTTCCTTAATTAATTCTAATCACAGCAACTGAAGTACAAATATACATATAATAATTTTATAATCCTTATAAATAAAAGAAATTAAAACAAAAACTTACTATATCTAACTAATAACTTTTTATTCAGCAAAAGTAACAAAATGAAAGTGCATAATAGCTAAAGTCAATTCATTAAGTTTGGTATAACAGCTAAAGTCGAGATAAGACTTAGAAATTTTTAGAAACGAAAAAGGAAAAGAAGCTTAACAATTTGTTTTGCTTATTTCTCTTATGTTAGCTGATTTTTCATTATGAATTGAATTGCAAATTAAAATATAATAAAATTGCTAACATCGAGCTTTCAAATATTAGCTTAATCTTAATTCCCTGATTTCAGGCACCAATTTCAAACTTAAAAATGCTCTGCTGAAAACTTCTCAAAATAGAGTTTAGTTGTTATTCCTTGTGGCTACAGATTTGTTTAAAACGGAGACGGGGACTACTGACGTCAGCAGTCATCGATGGCTGCGAGTGTAAGACGGCAAATCCCTCTGATTTCGACCTAGTGGTTGAGGTCGAAACATGTCAGGGTAACCAGCCGCCTGGGTTCGAATCACACGCCAGCCAGCCTGGCTTCGAATCCCTGGTCAGTCAAGAATGAAAATTATCAATAACAATTTAAATTAATTTCCCATGTTGTAAAATTCCTTTCTTCATAAAAATAATTTAATGAAAATTAAATTTAATGAATTTGGTTTAAAAACCATGAATAGTTCAACAAAATAACCACAATACTAATTATACATATATATATATATATATTTACTTAGCTAACAGTCGGTTTTATTGTACTGGTAAACCTCCTATAAATTATTAAAGATACTTATATATATATATGTATACGTTACAAAAAATTTATAATATATACAATTTGCTCTTAATGCCCTGAACACAACATAAGATAATGTAAATATTCCAGTTTTCAAAATATAAAAGTGTTTTCAATATTTTCAATTCGTATTCGATATGGCGAATTTAAAGAATTGTGCCATCAAATTTGCTAATAGAAAAGAATGCTTTTGAAATAATAAATTATGTACAATATCTCATACTTGCTCAAGTCGTTATTGTAATAAAATCTGTTATCTTGCCTTTCATAGATGCTAAGAATCAAATAACTTTAACGGAGTTGTTGTTTAAAAATAACCAAGATGTCGATAGCGAATTTAAGTTGATCAACACATTAAAATCATTAAATTTATCATCAGAAGGAGAAGAAGTCGTTTTCTCAAATAAAGTGTCGCGTAAAAGAGCACACATCTTTTCATACTTGAGAAAATTAACCTCTTTATTGGCATCTTTTATTGATATTTATTTTAAAGACGTTAAATTGAAGACATTGCCAAAGAAAAATGTGTGACATTTGACCAAAGAAAGTAATACGTATACATAAAATAATATCCAAATGATTTCCATTAAAAGATTTTTTTTATTTTCCTTAATTTGTAGATTCTATATACGCAGTTTATATTTGCTTGATTCATGAAATTTTAAAGCCTAAAAGAATGTCCAGAGAATGGGGGATAGCTACCGTTGCAAAATCGTAGTTATCTACAATAGAATTTATTTATTGAAACTGATGTCCAAATTGATTTGAACTCTGGCACCTCTCCATTTATTCTTTTTCAAAAAAAAATATGTTAATATTAACTGCCAGGCCCACAATATCGACAAGAACATTTCTTTCGCATTTTTATATTGAAAACAATAATAAAAAACTAAAATTTGTTTTTGTTTTCAGTTTAAATGTACGAAAGATTCGTTCTTGTCGACATTGTGGGCCAGGGAGTAAGTATTTTATTTAAATAAGTATGTTTTTATTGTTATTTGTTATTTATTGTTTGGTGTTTTTTCTAATAATTTATAAACAATAAATTTGTATATACATATATTTTTAATTAGATCCCCTGAAGTTGAAATATTGGTTACAAAAATCAAACTATTTAAAATTAAAATCAAAATTGTTTTTTAATTTATAATAAATGACCTCAAGACGAACCAAATATAAACTACAACAACAAAAAATTAATGTTTAATAATAATTTTCTTTATTTAAGGAGTATCTTAAAGAATCTTTTATAAAAAAACTTTTACCTCTAAAAAATAAAAAACAATTTTTGTAAAAAACTTGTTTTTTTGTATTATAGTTAAAAATTAGAAACAAAAGTGAAAGTCAGTAATTTTTACGGAAATTGTAGCTTGTTTTTTTGATAGTAAAAATTTCAGAACAAAAGTTAAAATCTGTAATTTTCACGAAAATTTTTGTATGTTTTTTGATAGTTAAAATTTCGAAACAAAGGATAAAAACAGTATTTTTTTTTACAGAAATTAGTAGGGAGATCGATTATTCGACTTTTTTCAATAACCGGTTTTCGAATATTACAAATAGTTGCTATTTTAAAAAACCCGGTTTTCGGTTAAGCAATTTTTAAATAACCGTTTAACCGGTTTTAATTCGAATCCTTAAAAACACAAAAATCAAATAAGTTTTTAAAATAAAACGTTAATTTGAATAAAAACAAAACCATTTGCAACGGTAAGGAACCAACAAAATACATAGATATGACTTAGATCAGACCTAACAAAAATTAGTATAACAAATATTTGACGATAAAATCCAAGAAAAGCGGGACCAGTAAATTGATCAAGCTTTAGCTAAATTTTCAACAATTTTTTATTGATTTACTAAACTTTATTTGTAAGAAGATATTTGTATAATTAAATTTAGCAACTGTTGAATGATATTTGATCTAGACAAGCGTTTTGAAAATGCAAATAAATTATAGGAATTTAATAAAGATATTAATTGAAATACTCTATCAAATTTTTTTTTTGAGTCAGTTTTAATTTGTTGGTGGTTAAGCTATAAAATCAACCATATTTTTCAAAAGTTGCAAACAAAACCTCTTAGCCAGGAGAATCTATTTCAAATTATTTTGTTTCAGCATTATAGAAACGAATAGTGAACTGAACATTCTTTTTGCGTAAAATATTTGCCAATTCGTCGACTACAAAATTGAAGAAATTAAACAATATCATTAAATGTTTTTTAGTTCTTGGTGTTTTAATAAATAAAACTGGTAGAAATGTTTCCCATATTGTTGATTCCGCCGTAATGTTGTAGTTTTCAGCATGAAGAGATGCTAGAACTTCTTAAGAGTTTTTAGTGCCTTAACGGGCATTTCGTCCTCGGCAACACAACGGGCTAATATTTCACCCAATGAATAATTTTTTGCAGGGTATTTAACCCAATACCCGCCATTGTCCCATTTTTAGGACGTATTTTAAAAAGTGCTTATTTTAATAACTGCATCGTATATTTTAAAAATTTTTGCTTAAATAAGAAGAAAATATGGCATCCTCTTTGGTAATGTTTAAAGTTTTAACCAGTTAGTTGTAAATGGTTGTCAACTTCACGTTGAAGCTGACCATTTCAACCTGTCAAATGCGTGTGTTCGTATTTAGTAACGGAACTTATTAAAAAGGGGGAAAAACACATTGATGTTTGTCTACACTTGTTTAATTCATTTTGTTTTACGTATCTAAGACAAAGTTTTGCGTTAAAAATATACCAGGTAAAAAATTTTCTCTTTTAAATTCAAAGTCCCATTTTTGGGACATTGGCGGAAAGTGCAATATGTAACTATTCAAATATATTTTTTTAGAAATGGCTTCAACAAAATTTTTAACTATTTCTGAGCTTACTGCGTTGATGGAAGATGATGAATTTTTGGCAAACATAGAAAATGAAGATCATAATCACGTTAATGTTGCTATTATACCGCCAGATACAGACGAGCTGACAGATTTTGAAGATATACAGGAAAATGATTTGGATGAGAATGATTTGGTTAACGATATTGCTGGATCTTTTGAACTATTCGTGCCACAAAGTGAGGGAAGTCAAGCAGAGGAAACATCGTCAAGTTCTGCTAAAAAAGTTAAAAAACAAAAACGAACAATTGCTAAGAAAAGAAAAGATGACGACATAAAGTGGCAAAGTATTTCTCCGACTTATACTAAAACTGCTAGATGTTCTAAGGAAAAGACAGAATTTGTTACTGAGAAATTAGAAAAATCGTCAGCGACTGAAATATTTGAATATATGTTCTCAGATAATATATTTCAACTTATAATTGAGCAAAGTGAATTATATGCAAAACAAAATAATGTTACCAATTTCTCTCTGAGCTAAGACGATTTGAAGATATTTATTGGAATTTTGCTCATAAGCGGATATCATAAATTACCACAGGAGGATATGTACTGGGAACAGGCAGCAGACGTTGGGGTATCGATTGTTTTCGATTCAATGCCGAGAAACAGATTCCGAGAAATAAAGCGTTATATTCATTTAAATGATAACAGTAAACTTGTAAAAACAGACAAATTTTACAAGCTTAGAACATTTTTCGATATATTGAAAAAAAACTTTTCTCAATTTGGCATTTTTAGCAGTATGTTATCTGTTGATGAAATGATGGTACGCTATTACGGAAAACGCCCAACTAAAATGTATATGCAGGGTAAGCCTATCAAATTTGGTTATAAGATTTGGTGTTTATGCAGCTCAAGTGGATACCTCTACAATTTTGATCCTTACGGAGGTAAGTCAGATAACATAAATGAAGGTCCACTAGGCTCCAAAGTAGTAAAAACCCTGGTAGATGTTATTCCACCCGATACCATGGAGGATCATGAAGTTTTTTTCGACAATTTCTTTACGAGCCACGGACTTTTGAAAGACTTGGGACAAGTTAAACTAAAGGCAACAGGAACTATTCGTGAGAACAGAACAAAGCAGTGTCCTCTAATGCCATGTAAGGAAATAGAGAAGAAAAAAGAAAGGGGCTATCATGAAATGCGATTTGATAAAGAGAACGAAATACAGATGGTTCGTTGGAAAGACAACAAAACCGTGACAATGGCAACGAACTACAGTGACGCATTACCTTTAGGAAATGTCAAGCGTTTTTCAAGGAAAGATAAGCAATATGTAACTGTCCCAATCCCTCGTTTGTTTAGCGAATATAATAAAAGTATGGGCGGTGTCGACCTGCTAGACAAACAAATATCATTGTACAGAACAAGAATTCGTTCTAAAAAATGGTGGTGGCCATTATTTACCCAGTTCTTAGATATTGCCGTTGCAAATACATGGCGATTGTATCAAATATCGCACCCCTGTGAGAAAGTTTCTCTCCTTGAAATTCGTCGTAAAATAGTTTTGGGCTATCTGTCAGGCGTGAAATCAGTCCATAAAAGACCAGGTCCACAAAAGTCGAAAGTTGCTGGAGGAAGAGTTAGTATGGATGTACGCTATGACCGTAAAGATCACCTGATAAAACCAATAGCAACACAACGCAGATGTGCAGATTGTGGAAAAAAAACAACAAGAATATGCAAAAAGTGTAATGTTCCATTGCACGATAAATGTTTTGAACATTTTCACAGTCTTTAAATAAGTATAAATATTAAGTTATTTCTTTGTGAGAATTGAATAATTAGTTTCAGTTAAATTTTTTTTTAGAATATTTGAAGACAAAAAAAATTTTTTGATTTTGAATTTTATGTAATATATTTTAATGCATTCCGCCAATGTCCCAAAAACGGGACGGTCCTTAAAATCCTTATTTGAATAAAAATAATAAAAAAACTCGAACAAATGACTTTACTTGGTCAATAAGATGACAACTGAATGGCAAAGTTTATTAGTTTTAGCATATATGAATTACGGCGGGTAAACGTAAAGTATTATTTGTCATCTCCTTAGAACTACTTCGAACGGAGCTAAGTTCAATTTGGATCACATTAATGTCTAGTATGTATACTAATTAAAGGTGATTAATAAGTCGTGAGATGGAAGAACCTTTGTAACTTATCATTTTAGCGCACTTCAAGCGCCTAACTTTATCTTTTAAATCGCGTTCGAAAAATATCTAGAGATAATCTTTATATAAAAATATATTTAATTTTTAGAATACTCTTGCACAAATTACTATTTACTTTTTAACTGGACACGTTTTTGTAGTATTTTGAATAGTTTTTGGTTTTTTTTCTACAAAAACTCACGCTTTTATAAGCGATTTATATTTTCAGTGTTCATAATGTTTTTTGACCTATGTTACATTTTGTTACGACATTCTTCATAAAAAGTTTAAGTTTGGCAAATATTCAATTAGAAAATACTTAAATTACGGGTACATCAACAATAAGAGTAAGGAAAATGTATATAAATTACACATTACTAAAATAACCGGTTTATTTACCAAAATAACCGGTTTATTCGATATTCGAAAAAATGGCATTTTAAAATAACCGACTTGGGCAAAGCTAAAATAACCGGTTAAAACCGGTCGAATAATAACCGTTCGATCTCCTTAGTAATTAGTAAGTTATTTTTTAACATTTTAAAAATAAACTAATTTTTAGTCTGATTTAAAGGAAAAATGAGTTGATCGGGTTTTAAATGAATTTTCATTTGTTTTATATTTCATTTTATTTTCATAATTCCTATTATTTTGAGTATATTTCACAGTTTTATAGAACTAGAAATCGCACTTTGGGAAAATAATTAAATTCGCCTAAAAACCGTAGCAGATATAGATATTGCGACAAATCACCAATGGCTCAAAATCACCAAGGTGCAGAATTGGTTTTGCTAACAATTTAATGTTTTATGTCTTGACTTTATTGAAAAATAAAAAGTTATAAACTATTACAACTACCCCGTTTTATATGTACATCAAGCAATATAATAAATTAAATCAATATACATGCAGAGAAAGTCATTTCGGGAACGCGTCCCTTTTGTAATTCCGGGAACGATTTAACCTTTTCGGGAATATTAATATTTTTCAATAAAATACACATAAATTGAGCTTTTTAGAAAAGACATAGTTTGTTATATTACAGAGCTTTCATTCTGTGCAACGTTAATTATAAGAGTTTTGAATATTTTGATATTTCTTAAATCTTATGCATGATACTAGCAACTTCTTTAGTTTTTTAGCGTATTTTGCTTGTAAAAGATTTTGTATGTATTGTTTTTACTTATGCTTATATAAAAGAGATTCAAAATAAGCCCATGTTATTAAACGTTGCTTAGGTAATGTACTTCGTTTTGTTTTGTTAATTTTATCAAACTAACAAAAACGTTCCCGAATTGATGGATTTCTGAAAGATATTCACTAAAAAGCAATATTATGAAAAAAGTGTAGAATTGTGTGCGCGGCCGAGTCAAAGTTTATTAATATACAGATTTTGTAATAGTATAAACTAAGAGCCATCATTATAACTTATAATTTTTGCTGACATAAAATCAATCCTGAAATTTAAAACATTAGCAGATTTTGAGCCATATGGCCAGAAAGATATGCAATTTTGTGATATACGGTCCATTATTTAATTACCATAAATCTCATATTAAGCAGCCTTCTGAAGTTCACTGTAAACGCTAAATCTAATTTCACTGCTGTATTGAAATTTATTCAAATTTATTTTTTTTAATACCAGAAATCAGTCAAATAAAGATTAACTAATTATATATAACTATCATATAGAGCCCACTCCTTTCGGTGGAGGTTATCAAAGATTCGGCACAGCCGATTATAGCACTCTAACTTGTTTTGTTTGCATTTATATTTAAATTTGGTCCTAACGAATTTTGATGCCGTGACTGAGTAGCATAGTGAGAGGTTCCACCAAGATATTTCGCACATCGAAAAGATGTATAACGGCAATTGCTGTGGGCAGTAGCTTATAAAAGATTACGAACTATTTCTAATATTATCTAAAAACTTAAATCTGAAAAATAAGTTGAGATGGGATAAATCTGTGAACAGATTTTAATTAAGTACGCTAAAATTAATTAATTAAAATCACATAAAAAGTTTTTGCTCCCGACTTATTTTACCGACCACTGTTATCTGTAGTATGAGCAATATTTGCATAGATAATTATTGCTCATACGCACTGGGTTATCATATATTATGAATTACATAAAACTGTTTTTAAAGCAAGAAATACGTGCAGATTCGTCATTTTTTAACATCAAACAAACTTTGTAGTTGATTAAGCTCTTGTCTAATGTATGAGATTTCTTTTTCTAGCTGGCTTTAAATAATAATTATTGCACTAATACACATATTTTGAGGGCACTTTTTTACGATCTTGCTTTAGTCGGGTTGGTTTTTACTAAATTTCCCATGCAAAAAAAATTATATATTTTTTGACTACATTTCGAAGAAATCAAATCAAAATACGATAGCTAGTACTTAGTGATGCCACTATGGCTTATAGAAGTAGATAAGACTGAAAATAATAGGTTCATAAGTTTGTCAATTATCATTTTAATTGCTTTTAATACATATAAGCTCTCTTGATTAGGTTCTTTAAAAATAAAATCAGTTTAGCTAGAACAACAGAAAAAATGTTTAATAATTTGAGTGTTTCTGAATATATGCAAAAATGGGGCGCAATAAGCCATTAACTGAAGAAGAAAAAAAAAGCGTTTGCGGAAACTGGTCTAAGTCATATTGCAAAAAAAAAAAAATTGGACGAAGTCAGAATGTTGAAAAGAGATTACGGCAAAAACATGAAATGACTTACGCATAGAGTCAACAACAAAGTGCGGCAGGAGATCTATCATAAGATCAGCCTCCAATTCGAATGATTGTGCTGCAAAAATTAAACAAAAAACGTTTTACAGCAAGCGTAGCAACGGTAAAACGTATTATACGAAGTGTCAAGCATTAAAAAATATTACAAATTAAAAAAGAGCCAGCTTTAAATGCCACGCGTTGATCAAAACAGCTTCAGTTTCCCTGTGAACACATGTGTTACAAAAAGGAATGAAAAAAAATTGTTTTTTTTTTTTTTTTTTTGATGCAAAAGTTTAATTTGGAAGGTCCAGATGGTAATAATTATTATATTCACGATTTACGAAAAGAAGAACGCTACCTGAGCCGTCTGCAAAGCTGTGAGGGTAGTGTGATGGTGTGGGGTGCAATTTCATACTATGGAAGATGTGAGCTTCAATTTCTTTCATCTAGAATGAACGCTAATAGTTACAAAACTATAAATTAGAAGGCTTTTCAATATTTTTCTAGCAGCAAGAGTTGTAAAAGAATGGATTCGAAGCCACATGCAGAGAAAAAATAATGTTGGGCATGGTTACGGCAACTACACTATGTTGATTGAAACAATATATTGTTGTCGTACCAAAATATTGTTATTTTTATTTAATATCAACAATATAATAGTTACTGTAAACATGTCAATGTTTATCGCAATTATAAATTTAAGTATGGTTCACTGAAAAATAAACATTTTTATAGCAACTGAATAATGATAAATTTGAAAACATATTACATTCATCACAACCATTTAAATTTATTAAATAGCAATAACATGATAAATTTCTATATGAGAATTATAATATGTTTAAAATGCAAACAAAATATTTTTACTCTAATAATATTTTGTTATCGCCATTTGTAAAATTATTTTGCTTTAGTTGTGTCGTTTGTTTTACATATTCCTATCGAATTATTTGTTATTCAGTGGTTAAACAATTAAAAAAAAAATGCCCCTTAAAACGTTAAAAGAAATTTAAAAAATAAAAAAGTTGTAGAACATTAACAAAAAGTTGTAAAGTGTCACAAAATAAAATATCAATGCTAAAATATGTTAATATTGTTTGAAATGGTGCAAAAATATTGACCATTGTTTTGTGTTACTTAAGACAAAAATAGGTTAACAATATTATATATAAAGTTGCATCATATTACGATGTGAAATATCTGTAACAGTTTTACGTTTACGTTGCCAGTAAGTAAATAAGCATCAATTTATATTAAATAAATTTTACGGTTATCTTTCAAATTCTTTATGATTTTTTGCTTAAATTTTTAGTCAAGAAAACAGCTGAATGCAATTTAAATAAGCAAATAAAAAAAATCCTTACAAATAGTCACACTTCAACGTGTGACTGCATCATTACACCAAAAAATCCAGTTAAGTCTTACGGTTGCGAAAACAATATCTTACTTATGTCAAAAAATTTCCATTCATTAATTTGATCTACACTATAATGTGCAAGAGTATACCTCCGCTCAATCGTTTCTAGCTGATCATAATCCTCATATAATCTGCAAAAGTCCGATATGGTACTATCCCATTTACTCGTAAAAGCCCTAACAGAACAAAGACCCGTCAAGAACCCAATAAAAGTCCTCAGAAAACTAATATTTATGCCTATTAGGATCTTAGTTGCCCTTGCATCTTATCTAAGCTATAATTCTCTAGAAACCCTGCAATTCGTTCTATCCATCCAGGATCGGCTGACGATATCGCAGAATCTATTCCGGATCACCTCATAGTAATGAACCCCCCGTGTCTTACCTCTAAGTCCAGACCGCCGTCTCGCGAGTTCATCTGCCACCTCATTCACATCCACCTGGCAGTGTCCAGGTACCAAATGAAGCCTTACTGTTAATAGGTCCAATAGCTCCCTTAGAGAGTTCCTACACCGTCCGACCAGGCAAGATCGCACAGTGTAGCTTGTCAATGCTCTGAGAGCAGTCTAACCAAGTATCACCTCCGTCGCCCTCCAGATCGCTGCCTACCCCTCGAACAGTCGATTGGATCCACGCTAATTTGGGAAATCCCCTAAATAGGGAAAATTTTCTATTAATACAAATTGAATTTAAAACGTTAAGATTATTTTATGAAATTAATATACTCTGTTTTCTAAAAAAACTGTTGAAATTTAAAGGCATATATATATTTTTTTCAGCCCTATTATTATGTTCTTAAGAGGCAAACTTTTCAACTATTTCATTCCGTTAACTAGATAACTTATTAACAAATTCAAAAGCTATTCATTTTCAAACATAAAACTTTAATGTACATAGTCTTATTACAATTACAGATGTGTTTTACTGTTGAAATGTTTAACTCTTTCGCAACACTAAAAAAATCAACTTTCATAGTTTTCCACTGTTATCTAGTTTTGGTTTTAATTTAACCATTTTTCTATTTTGTAGTAAATTTTTAGCACATTTCCACACGATTACGGTGTGCAACAAAATAAAGTTTTAGTTTTTGTTGGTTCGTGATAATCACCTCAGATTTTACTATTTTTTATGTCAAATTTGCATTATTGTTGGCAGCAGGGAGGAAAAAAATGTTTAATACAAAAGTTGAGTAAACACTGTATAATGAGAATTTGCAACAATTTTAGTAGATCATTAAAAAGGCTTTAAAGCATTTAATACAGAATAAAGTTCATTAAATTTATTGCTGTTTGTTGGACAAAGTCTTGTTAATGTATAAAGTTTAGTTTTGACGCGAAATTTTATCAAAATTAATTATATTTTAAAGGATTAATGAGAACACTTCAGTTTAACAGAGGTAAAGCGGTACAACAGTGGCAATTGTTGTGGCATGTAGAGTTAAATTTTATGAAAATATTTTGTCAACTAACATTTTATTACAAAGTTATATGTATATATCGTGAGCTTATATTCAAATTGTTCTATCTGAAATTTTTCGAAAATATTTTTTTATAGAAACGAGTTCACTGACTAATCGGTCACCCGTCATTAAAAATTAAAAAAAATTACACCAAAAGGTTTTTTTTCATAAATATTGTATTGTGCTACACAGAAAAAAGTGTTTTATCAATTAAAAAATGGTTTAAAAAGTATTTAAATTTTATTAATGTGATAATTGAATCAATTATTTTTTTAGTTGAAAGAAAATTAAAAATTTAATTTTGATTTGATTAACATTTTAGTTGTTTTGAAATAAATTTTCAATTAAAATTTTAATTAAATAACAAAAAATCTTAATTGACTTTTTTCGTTTAACATAAAATAATTTAAACATGTATAATTGTTGTTGGGAATTGTCAATATTTATTTAAATAAATTAACACATTGTTTAAAATGGAAAAGTATTTACTTTTTTAATTAAAATTAAAAATATCATTTATTGAAAATATATTTTCAAAATTTTAAAATTTTTAGTAATCAATATAATCATTTTGGTAATAGGTGCAAAATCAACAACTTCTTTGCTTGATATTATGAATTTGGAATAAATTTGGTGATTGGAGAAATGTAATGATTTTTTCTGTGTATCTAACACACACGATTTTTTGGTGAAAAAGTGCTATCTGCATAAAAAATATAAATGTATATTATAAATTGATAAAAATTGGTTTTACAAAGTAGACATATTATAATACATCAGAGAGTGCGGAATTTTGTCTAGATTTAAAAAAAAAAAATTTAAAATTCGTTGAAGACATTTGGCAAAAAAAGTACAAAAAATGTGTTTATGAGTTTTTGTCAATAAAATACATTTTGATTTGTGCAATAAAATCTTTATTAGCTAATATTATTTAATGAAACTTTACTGGTAAATATATTAATGCTTAATAATAGCAACCACCTAAAATTTTTTTAAACTTACAAAACGAATCACACAATTACCAAAAAACCGCCGAAATTCCCCAAAAACTGGTTTTTTTTTTGCTTGTTTTTTTGGAAATATAATGGCTACCAAGCAAGGGTGTCAGGATTCCTATTGTACAATTATTATAAAAATATTGGGCCATACAGAATATGCTTATCTTTTTTGATTCTTGCTATGCGATTCGAGAAAATGTGTCATAAAGTAGAAATTTGTTAAGAATAGGTCTATTTCGAAATAGCCCTGCGCCCGCAGTAATAAAACTTTTTTGCAGAGCAATACTATACATGAAGAAGGGCTTAAAAAAGTTTAAATAATATCCCTATGTAACTTAAGATCGTAAAAATCCCAAATATTTTGAAATAGCGTTTACTTATGTAAAAAAAACAAACACATATTTTTCAGAATTTAAAAAAAGATTTTTTCTATTTTATTCAGGTTTTAAGGGATTGTGACATTTCTGTTACATTGAGTAAACGTTAAAAAAAAAATTTTAGGTGGTATGAAATTATTTAAACAATTATTTGGTTTAAAACATAACGCTACATCGCATTTTTCCCAAATAGTTTATGACACGCCAGTATATTGGGAAAAATTGCACCTTATTCTGTATTCCAAATCCGGCAGGATCGGGTAAGTATAATTTTTCAGTTATTGACATAAAGGTTAAATAAAAAAAAAAACGTTCTTATTACTTAATTTGGATTCCTCTTTTGGGTGTGTAACAGATATGTCACACTGGGTTATAAAGTGATATATATGTCGCTAAACAATTTTTTTTATAAAAAAAATAGATAATATTTTAGATTAGCATTGCAAAAAATCGAATTTTTTTAGAATTTTGACTTCAAATGCATAAAACTTTTTAATTAAAAAAGTTTTTTTTTCACAATTTGCAAGATGAGAATATCAATTGATTTGCTTGTAATGCAAAAAAGAAAATATTTCAGTCTAACATTTTCAAAATACTATTCCAAGCTAGGTCAAAAATAGCTTTAACCGGGAAAAACTTTTTAATTTGGGTAATATATAGTAGTTATTTCATGCGTTGCCTTGTAAATAGTTGTCATTACAATTGTCATTATTCTGAAAACCTCAATAAGTACTTACTAGAAATGACATGAGTAAGTACATTTCACTTATATTATTTTCACTTCTGAATATTTTCTTACTAATAACCAGCTCAATAACAACTTACTAGTTGTGTTGTTGTTCAGAACTGAATATTTACTTACTGGTAACTAGCTCCATAACTACTTATAAGGTATATTAAATAGCCAAAATAAAATAAAAACTGGTTATGATTTGGCTTCTAAGTACTTACAATTCAACTTACTAGTAGTTAAATAATAACTAGATATTTAGTGACTTCTATTAAGTGTATTGTAAGTCCTAAATTCTGTGGACAACTCCAACAAAAATTCAGCTGAAAAATAATTAGTATTTATATTTCTCCAACATTATTTGCTTACTTACCAGGTAACAAAAGTTTTTGCTACGTAGTTAGTTTTAGTTTTCAAAGTCGGATATTTCCTAAACCTTAAGAGATAAATTATAAGGAACTCGACAAGCGCATTTCACTAAAAAATCATTTTTAACATCGAGCTAAAATTAATAATAAAGGATAATTTTTAGTTTTTGTAATACCTGAGGTGTCCTAATTTGGAAACCTATGGCGCTTCTCCTAATAATTCTATAGATCTCAAATCCAAAACCTTAACTCGACTGCAACTCTTTAACTGTTATCTCAAACTTCATTCCAGTCGGACCAGTCGTTTACGAAATATAAAAATATTTTCATTTTTGTCAAAATTTCCCGCACTGTGCAGCGGTCATATAAAAAGAAGGGAATCCCTTACAATCTGTTCCACGTCCTATTCAACTAAGGAAATGGAAGCATATGCAAACACTGAATGCTGTTATTTTCTAAGAATATCATTATTTTTGTGATAATTTAAAATATGCGAATAAAGTTTCATTATTTATTGCCTCTCAATATAACTTAATTTCGATTTCTATTATTAAAAAAAAATTTACATTTTATGATTAAGTCGTTGTTTTAAAATAATATTGTAAAATAAAGTTTAGTTATTACTCTTACAGTTATCGAAAAAAAATAGTTATTTCGCTCTCCCGTAAAATTATGATTTTGCAGATAGCACTATTTGAATATAAGTTCACGATATGCTAAATTGATTTTCATGGCAACGCCATGGAATGTGAATAAACGTGAAGAATCTTTGTTAAGCAAATATTTGGTTATATATTGAAAAATAATCATTTTAAAGTGGAATAAAATTAAAATAAAAATTAAAAAAATTTAAAACTAATTGGTTTAATGTTTTGTTAATATAACATTATTGTTGATTTGTGAAAAAGAACAATAAACTTAAACTTCAACATTTTGCTTGTTTTTTTGTTCTGCCTTCTCAAGATTGCCGCCATTAATTTAATTATTACTACCTACATTGTTGTTGCTGCTGCTGCTGGTGTTGACTTGTTGAAAAAGAATCAAATAAATGAAACATGCCTTCAAGGACAAACAAAAAGAAACATGACACTTGGACTTGTTCCTGCAACAAAAATGTCACCAAGTCGCAAAATAGTGTTTGGTGTGCCTTATGTGGGGAGTATTTTCATATAAAGTGCGTTGGAGTCACAAAAGATCAACATAACCTCTTTCTTAAAAATAAAGTTGTATTTTCATATATTTGTGAAGAATGTAAGCTAACCCGTGAAGATAACTTAGCAGATGTTGGGTCGAATGCACAACATGAGTTAAATCAAAGTTTGCACAATTTAAAAACTGATCTGGAAAAACAATTTGAGGAGCATAGTCGTACCTTTGAACGACAGGTTTATGCTAGTATTGCTGCTCTTGATGCGAAAATTGTTGAGCTATTTGATAAGTTCCGTACAGAACAAAGAGATGTTGTGGAAAATATAAAAAATGATGTGGCTCATAACTATAATATTTTGAAGCAGGTTGATACTGAGGCTTGTAGGCGTGTGTTAAATTTGGAAACTCAGAACAACATCCTACAGAGACGTTTAAATAGATCTAATATAGTAATTAAGGGCCTGTCCAAAAACATAAAGCATCTTCGGGAAATGTTTCTTAAAATTTCTTCATTGTGTAACGTATCTTTAACAAATTCTGATATACAGCACATCATGTACTTCAGTAGCGGCAATGCAGTTTTAGTTAGACTAAATTCTGTACAAACTCGAGATGAAATTATGGGTAGCTTTTCCAGGCTTAAATTTCTGAGAAAGAAGGATATTGAAGGTGGTAATTCCGATGCAAAAGTACTTCTTCATGACCATTTTACGCGCGCAGCTGCGAATCTTATTGGCATATGCATGAAATTAAGAGAAAATAAACAAATTATAAGGTACAAATTTATAAATACTGACATTCCTAAAGTGAGGATATTGTTCCCAAATAATGTTCAAAAAGTTTTAAATACTGAGCAATGTGTGGATATTTTGGAAAACCTTGTTTATAATGCCCCTACTGGTGGGATGGCAAATCGAGTCAATCCGAGTCCTGGGAGCTTGAGGGTATGTGTTTCTAATAGTGGTGATAATTATCTTCCTTGTAGACAGTCGTTGGACGGAGCGGAATTAGATTAGATTAAGATGCCATTCAGCTTCTGAAGAATGTATATTTTTGGAGAAGGTTTATGCTGTGTGTGTCTTATGTTGTTTGAGGTTTATGCTGTAGAAGTGTCTGTGAAATGTTATGAAGTTCAATTTGTTCCCTGATATCCAATATATATTTTTTTAAGTAGATTGGAATACAGCCTTAAGTATCTTTCAATGAGTAATTTGTTATTTTTTTTATATATCGTCAATATTTTGCTTAGCATATATGATTAACTGAGTATTGTCAGGTTATAATTAATTCTTTAGAAAACTGTGATTTTAGTCAAATTAAATTTTTCTTTTTATTGCAATTGTAATTGCTATTTATAATAGATTTTACTGTAATTTTGTATACTATTATTGATGATATTTAATTGTAATTTGGGTACCGTGGTTAGCGATAGTTCATATTTGGAATCTCAATTGCGCCTTTATGCCAACAATTTAAATGTGGGGCATATCAATATTCAAAGCTATAAACTTGGCAGTTCATCAAGTAAATTGGAGGAGTTAATTAATGTTCTTGGTAATGAGTTGTTTGATGTAGTGGGGATAACGGAAACCTGGTTAAAGAGAGATATTTCTTCAAATTTGGTTCGGTTTCCGGGCTATGTTTTATGTCGCAATGATCGCCCTAATCGTCGAGGGGGTGGTGTTGGCTTTTACGTGTCAAGTAGGATGAAGTTCAAAATTGTGCACATTGGTGATGACTATGGCTTAGTTGAATCTCTTTTTATTGAAATAAATAATTCCGGCCGTAAGGTTCTTATTGGAGTGGTTTATTTTCCTCGTGGAGCTGAGAAAGATTTGAAAATGTTTGAAAGGAAAGTTTCGGAAATTTTTGTTAAATATAGTAATGTAATTATTGTTGGAGATTTCAACAATAATATGTTTAACACTTCCTGCGTCCATCGTTTGAGACTAATGTGCAACAGATTGAATGTAACTTGTCATCATAATTTCTTACCCACGCACCTTTTTGTTAAATCTGGCAGAACCTCATTAATTGATTTTTTTTTTTTTAATATCTCCCTCAGTGTCAGTCCGTCAATCTGGTCAAATTCAAATTCCTGGAATTTCGCGTCATTCCTTTATTTATGCATCTTTTAATATACAAATAAATCAAGTTAATGAAGTTGTTGAATATTATGACTATAATAACGTTGATAAGATTTGTTTGGAGAGAATTGCGGCATCTTGTATCTTTGATAGCGTTCTGTATTCTGCTAGTGTTGATGAACAAGCGAAAGCTTTATTTGCCTTTTTGTGTGACATGCACAATGCTGTTCCTTTGAGGAAAAAACAATTTAAAAAAGTTAGTGATAATTCTTGGATTAATTCAAATGAGGTTAGGAGTGCTTTGGCAATTCGTGATGTTGCATATAAGCTTTACCTTACTGACAAGACTCGTCCTAATTGGAGGAAGTTTTGTCGTTTCAGAAATCATGCCAAAACTGTCATGCGTAATGCAAAGCGTAGGGCGCAGGTGAGAATATTTGATGGGAAGACTTCCAAGCAGATCTGGAATATATTACGTTTAAATGGTTTTGGTGATGACATGTCGTTGGTGGATGTAACCGATGTTGAGGCTTTAAACCAGTATTTTTTATCCAATCAGGAGGATGATTTAACAGATGATATTCAATTCAATGGGGTAGAAGAATTTTCATTTCGATCGGTTGACCTCAATGAATTGATTATTGCTGTAGAATCTGTTAAGACAAGTGCTATTGGATGTGATGGTATTCCGATCAAATTCTTAAAACTGGTTTTTCCTTATGTTGGATATTATTTTTTACATTTTGTCAATACCATTATTACCACTTCTACATTTCCGTCTGGTTGGAAAATTGGTAAAATAGTTCCTATTAAAAAGAAGGGTGAGTCCGATGATATGGATAACTTGCGTCCTATATCTATACTGCCAGCTTTTTCGAAGGTTGTTGAAATTCTGCTAAAAAATCAACTTCTTGAGCATATTGGTGGTAATTCTTTATTAAGTAATTGTCAATATGGATTTAGATGTGGTAGAAATACAACATCACTTCTCTTAGGAGTAACAGATACCATTCGTCAGTCTCTAAGTAGAGAACGTCTTAACGTTATTTTATCTATTGATCTTACAAAAGCTTTTGACAAGGTAAATCATAAAATTTTATTGACCAAGCTGGTTCATAAATTTGGACTTTCGTATACGGCATGCAAACTCATTTCGTCTTATCTCAATGATAGATTTCAATACGTTTCCATTGGAAGGAGGTTTTCGGGTGTCTTACCGGTCAAAAGTGGGGTGCCTCAAGGCTCAGTCCTCGGTCCTCTACTTTTTAATATGTATATCAATGATATTTTCGCGGATTTTAATATGACGTCATGTATACCATTTGCTTATGCAGATGATTTAATGTTTTTATTCAGTGGTGAGAGACAGTTCGAGGATGTTTTGCAAGAAATGATAAATTTTTGCATTTCCAATTTATCAAACTGGATGGTGCGTAATCGACTTTATATTAATGCTCTTAAAACAAAGGCTATATTTTTTGGCTCTTCTGTTCCAAACTTATTAATTGATATTCATGGTACAAAAATTGAATTTGTGGACCAAATGTACTGTCTTGGACTGTGGTTAGATAATAAATTAAATTTTGAAAGACATATAATTTTGTTACTTCTAGAGTGAATTACTCATTACGTAGGCTATATAACGTCAACTTATGCTTGCCAATGCATATCAAAGTTATGATTGTTCATTCATTGGTTATGCCTATATTTTTATATGGTATTGAAGTTTATACTGGTACACTTGGGTGTCATATGAAGAAACTTTTGGTGCTATTCAATAGAGTTATACGATATCTATTTTGCTTAAGACTTCGAAATCATGTATCTTATTATGTTTCAAAGTTTCTGGGCTGTTCATTTTATAATTATGTGAAAGTTAGGCTTTTGCTTTTCTTTTACAATATGTTTAAGAGGGGAACTATTGAATATATGATTTCATTTTTTTCATTTAGTCGTTCTAGACGCAATTGGCAAATTTTGGTTCCTAAGTTAACTTCTCTAGTGGAGAGATCATTTCATGTAAGGGTTGCACGAATTTTCAATAAATTACCAAGAACTCTAAAGTCCTTTGAGTTTTCTAGTTCTACTTATAAACGTAAATTGTTGAGGCACGTTCAGCAGAATGAGTTGTAAGCCTCTTTCAATGAATTTTTTTATTGTGGCTTGGGCCACTAATGTGTTGAGATTGTTTATATTTCTTTACGGTACCCTAATTCTTAATTTTAATTTTAAGCCATTTCTTATATTAAGATTATTTCAAAAAAAAAAAAAAAAAAAAAAAAAAAAAAAAAAAAAAAAAAAAAAAATGTAATTGTTATATTTTTTAAGTTATTTTTTTTTCATGCTTATTGTTGTTCATATTGTTTATTGAGTAGAATGTTTTGAGCTGTATATTTTAACCATATATGGCCCTTTGGGCTCGGTTTGTGTGTAACATTGATTAAATAAATAAATAAATAAATAAATAAATAAATAAATAAATAAATAAAATTCTTTTACTAATCTCTTCAGGAATTAATACCAGAAGGAAATTTAAGAAACTTTTGATTAATTGTTAGAGATATAGAAGACTACTAGAACAGAAATAGAGCAAAAACTCTTAACTTACCTGTTAATAAAACGTTACTTTATTACTATTTTAGTAAGAAATGTGTTTATTTTGCACTCGTAACGTCACACGTACCGAATTCTAAGGAAAACTTAATTTTTATCTCCCTACTCTAGTTGCTATCTATTGTTAAAAAGGTAAAAAAATTTTAATGTAAAAAATATTTTAAGAAGCTTGTTTTTTTCTTTTTAATATAACAAAACTCATAAATTTTATTTATATTAACAACTAAATTGAATTTGCCTTTTTTAAGTTGACGTCTGCCGAGAAACCAAAAAAAAAAAAAAAAAACATACTGAAGATTTTCTGTACTAAATTTTTTAAAGTTAATTTAAATGTTTTTATATAATCGTCTTCTTATGTGCAACGTGTTTAAAACAACAAAGATACTAAACATTTGGAAAAACTGTAAACAGCAAAGACTTTATAACACAAAAATAAAAAGTTTGAAAGAATTTTTGTTTGTATTGTAAAATGTCATAAAGGAAATAATTAAGAAGCAAAGGAAACATTACTACAATTACAAGATAAACAAAAACATACAGAAATTTTGTAACTTTTTTGGTATGTAACGAATATAACTTTCTTTACAGAATTTCAAACAATAAACTTTATACCAGTATTCAAGGAATTGCAGAAATTGTGTAGATTTTTATTATGCAATTTGGTACATAAACTTTTGTTTCGGCCCAACAACAGAGGCTATTGAAATCGATTAAACTCAATTTATGTTCACCTTTCCTCTCACGAAAAAAGCCAGTACAGTTTTCAATCAAGCTATAGATAAAAAATTTTTAATATACATAATAATGCATTTTGGTGTATATGTTTTATTAAGAATCTATTTAAATTTTACAGAAGAATATATTAATCTTCTGTAAAATGCACCACCAAAATTAAATTCATACATATACATATATAAAGAAATCTTAAACATTTCGATTTGTATGAGTCCATATTTTACCCCTAACATAAGGGTCATCTCTTATAATCGCTTTAATCCACCTTAAGTCTTGAATAATAGCTCGCAGGAATAGTGTGGACCTACTGGTCATAGCACACAGATTGGAATATCGTATTATGGCAGTACACAGAAAAAAGTGTTTTATCAATTAAAAAATGGTTTAAAAAGTATTTTAATTTAATTAATGTGATTATTGAATCAATCCAATTTTTTAGCTGAAAAAAATTAAAAATTTAATTTTGATTTAATTAACATTTTAGTTGTTTTGAAATACATTTTCAATTAAAATTTTTAATTAAATAACAAAAAATATTAAATTACTTTTTTCGTTAAAAATAAAATAATTTAAACATGCAGAATTGTTGTTGGGAATTGTCAATATTTAAGTAAATAAATTAACACATTGTTTGAAATGGCAAAGTTTTTTGATAATTTTTTTTAATTAAAATTAAAAAAATCATTTATTAAAACAATATATTCACAATTTTAAAATTTTTAGTAATCAATATAATCATTTTGGTAATAGGTGCAAAATCAATAAATTATTTGCTTGATATTATGAATTTGGTATAAATTTGGTGATTGGAAAAAATTATTAGTTTTTTCTGTGTACTTATATGATGATTTTTTAAAAATGTCTTTTTTACAAGATTTGTTTTTAGTATTGTTTTAAAAAATCGAAAAACGAATGAAAATTAAATATAATAACAAAATTTGAAATGACAGCAAAAGAAAATAAGAAAAAAATACGAAGAACAGATATTATATTTGTTTTATACCCCTCTCTTTTATCTACCGAAAAAATTATGTCTCAAAAATTATGGTATAAATGCAGCATAAATCCTAAAAATTCTTTCAAAATATGAATACCGAAAGTAAAAGCTAAGAGTTACTCTGAAGTAACCGAAAACGCATCATTAAATTTTCAAATGAACTACAAACATCTCTAAATATGTATTTGAGCGGCTACTTTCTTACTGGAAATTTAAAGTTTATAAAAATATTTCAAAATTGACACCAAAGTAATATGAAGGGTGTTTTTTATATAAAAGAGCTTGAAATTAATTGTTATTTGAGAAAAGAGTATCCGGCATTTATGTACATTTGAAAATTATTTTTGCAATTAGAGACAGCAGATGTCCTTGACGGTCTGCATTTTTGACGGTCAATATTGGGTCACTTTTTTGATCATTGCAGGCCATATATCACGAATAACACGAATAATGTTGACCTCCAATTGTTGGTGTTTTTGTTTAGCCTTAGAATACATAACCAAAAAAAAAACCACTCAAACACATAACCAGATTACATTTGAACCCCATTATTATTTTAAATCATTATCAGCTTCACAGTAAAAACTATTTAATTTGAAAATGAATTTAATATTAATTAAATATGTTTTTATATTTGATGCAATTTTTAATTGTTTATTAATTATTACAACAACAAAAAGGATGCCAAGCTATAAATCAATAAACATACAGTAGGCAACCAACTAAAAAATACCACGCAAACATATAACCCGGGTACATCTGTACCCATTGCAATTTTTACCATCAAAAAAATAATATTTATTTTAGAATCCTTTAATTAAAAGTTTTGAAAAAGTCATTAGATAATTTAATATATTTGATTTAAAAGATCCTTGAACAGCCTCTTATTTGCTCATTTTTCATAAAAAGCCTTGGGTGTACGAGTACCCCGGTATAGTAATGGAACCGCTGAACTTAATTTCATATATGATCAATAAAACGACTCCAAAAGACTTGAATTTCCTAGATCAGAAGTTTCAATACTATATTAATTTTGATTTTGAAGCTAGACACGTTTTAAGTTGCTAGTGGACACACGGGTACCCGGCTATGCGGTCTTCGGTTTAACATAAGCCTTTAGCTTTACGTAGCTCACAGGAAAAAATTTCTCGAAATAAACTTATTAACACATTTTGGTTTCAATAATTCGAATAATTTCGGTCATCTTATAGCACGTAGCGCCATCCAGTTAAAAGCATATCACGCCGGGAATAATGTCCTACTCTATTAAAAAAATAGCTAAAACAATGGTAAATAAAGTTCAATGCGCAAATATGCATATATATAACATTTACATTGCGTAGATAGTCATGCCTCATATTAAAATATATAATCAAATAATACCTCAATATTTGTATGTAAATATCTCGGTATAGATCAAGATCAGAGTTTAAGGTGGAAATGCCATAAAGAGGCAAAACTGGTTCAAATTAAACTTGAAATAATTCAAATAAGTTAGTTTATTATAAGAAATTCGCCCTTAGTATAGACTGTAAGCTCATATTTTACAATTATATCTTAAAACCAGCCTTGACCTCCAGCATATAGAAGGTCAATTCATCACATGCGCCCCTGGTATGTAAAAAAAATATAAACAAATACCTAAATGTGCTATCGTAAAAATTACGATCACAAAATATTCAATAAAATATTTAGAAGGCAGCCAAACTCCCTTAAGAAGAAGAGGTTCTGAAACACTTATCCGCGATCAGAAGAGCGCTAAAGACGAATATGAAGGGGTCCGTGATAAGGAGAATTTTTGGCCGGTTTTGGCAGGATAGAATAAGATTAAGATTTGACTAAATATTGTTTTTTCATATTATAATATATGATGATTCAATGAATAAACGAGAAAAAATGCAAACAAAAAATCATTGATCATGGTGCGATAACAATCTTCTTTGACTGTACCGCTAGAAACGGGTTCATCTTTAAATAAAAACCGCACCCAATGATCGCCTTTTCTGTATGTAATGAAGTATGTAGGGTCTGTTATAAATCGATCTCACTTCATATGCGGAAACTTTATTTAGCAAAAAATTAGCCTTATCGCTATGTCATAAAAATCACAGTCGCCTGTGAGTTACGTGAATCGATGACTGATTTTAAAGTTAATTTCAATAATTTTGTAGCGTTGTTCAAGTAAGCAGCTATGCGTTATAATTTGCCAGTGCAAAATGACCATAAAGTTTGATTAGGATAAGATAACTATTTTACCAGTCAATGTTACACTGGAGTGCGGGTTCGAATGGTCGATCAAATAAGTTAAAAACCAACGAAGAATTATAGTGATCCAATATAGGGGCTATGTATGCTTTGGATATATCTACAAAAAATTAATTAAAATCATTTTGGTCCTTATAAGGGTTAATATCATTACGAGAGTATGTTAATCTTCTCTCGTAATTTTTAACTTTAAGCTGTATTAGTTTAAAATTGTTATGCATAATTGTATTGCAAGTCCACTGTATGGAAGTATCCAGCAATTGAAAAAGCTTTGCAATGCCCCAAAATAGGAAGGTTCACGAAAACCCTAGAAAAAGCTTGAACATAAATGCTTAAATTAGTTTTATTAGATTCGTTGAAGGTTTCAGTGCGTTAATGACAAAAGTGGATACATTTTGTGAACTTTATAATCAACTACAACAAAATTTGTTAAGCTGAATAAGTACGTGTATTTATTTTGATTTGCAATTAAAAAATCGTAGACGTTTATTATAAAGAAACAAACTGATTTCATTTAACCCTCTGCGATTGACATGACTTTGTAAAAACACTTCCAGTGATGTGGTAGTACGATGGAAACCATTTTAATGGCTTATATTTGCCAAGGTCTGTTTTGTAAACCTTCTGAAATAATTTTTTTATTTTAGATTAATGTTAGGGCTTGTTATTTGCTGTAAATAATTTTTGAGAACAAAATGACTGTTAATTTTAAACAATATGTAATGGCATAGCACAAAATAGCCCTAAAGAACTTACATCTATACAAAAACAAAAAACAAAAAAAAAACTAATAATTTCCTATTTGTTTTTTACAAGTTACACTAGGCTTAGTTCACATCTGAACTAACCAGTATAGAAAAAATAGAAAAATTTAAATGGTTAAATAAAAAGATACAACTGATTTTATCTAGTGTATTGAACCAGACATTCTAACATGGATATGTCAAATTATTTGATCAAAAGCTCAGAATCTGCTCTTCGCGGCTTTTAAAAGTTCCAGATTATATTCTCTTACAACAATGAAGAATTTGTTTTGTATTTGAGTGACCCCTTAAAATAAAAATAATAAGAGATATAAAATATCAAAACAATTTTATTGACGTGCTTTTTTGGATACAAATCTATTGACGCAGTTGTTTCTCAGACACCTACCTAAATATTGACGTAGTTGTCTTGATGACACTTTCCTGCTCAGCCAACCGCGTGCGCTCTATTTGATCGCGTTCTTTACGCCAACGTACACACGAAAACGTATTTAGAATGTACTGAATGCGTGAGAGCCGGTGTTTGAAAAATAATGGAGAAAATCCCTTTTTTCGTTCATTGGTGTCTGTTAGACCACCACGTTAAAAAAGTAAAAATGTTACAATATTTACAAATTTTCTAAAAAAATTGTTCAGTAAATATTTTATAGCTCCGTTCCCATGTTCTGTAACTTTGGTGAGAACTTCTCGCCTCGTAAATATGTGAAAATAAATACGCCATCGTTTCTCGCAAAGTGAAAAATTTATCTATAACTCTTGTCGAAAACTATCAAAAGAGATTACATCGTTACGTTACAAAGGGCATAATATTTAACTCAAGGTCAATGTCAACTTGCAGACGTTGAGAACGCTATCACAAAAGAATCGTTTGTTTAGGAAAGGCCTTTTGTCATTTTTTTTTAGCAAAGACATTTTATGAAGAAAATCGGTAGGTCATATGACAATAAGTTATTTGTTTATTTCAGCATTTTTAGCTCCAGAAGCGAAAACTTTGTCACAAAAGTTGAAGCGATAAACAAGTTTATAAGGGTATATAAACAGTTTTTTTTACTTTCCAATAGTTTATTTTGTGACAAGAGGCTTTTCATAAATAATAGATTCAAATATTGTTGAGGGCGAACAAAATTTACTAAAATTGAGAAATTTTCAACGACAGCAGCGAAAACACAACCGCCAGCTATACCAAATAGTATTTTTTTTTAAATTTCAATATATTTGTAAAAAAAAATAAATTAAACGTTCAATTTGAACTTAGGGCGTCCAAACAGTGTATAGTGCCACGCTAATGATTGCTGCTTACAAGATAGTCTTGAAAACATCCTAAAAATATAAAAGCAAAATAATTTAACAGTGCAAAAATCAATCAAGAACAAAATTTTTAGCTGTTCCGTGTTTTTGTTTATTGCACTTTGAATATATTTTTAATTTTTAAAATGTTATCTCACCATGCTTTTTTGTGAGTTTATTTGACAGTTCAAAGGGGGAACTTTTCGAACAAACACATTTTTGCTTTAAATAGGCAAGTAATTTTCTTACGCGTCATCTATTCCTCCCCAGTGAAAAAAATTAGAGATACAGTTAAGTGAGAAAAGCAGCCGTTTTTTCTATTTATCGCATTCTTGTTTCATTTCACACATTTAAATCGAAAAGATTCTCGACGCGGGAGTTACAGATCCCAGTCACTGAAATGTATTTATTTTATGAATAAGGAAAAATAAATATAATATATATAATATGTTCTTTATTCGACCTCTTTTTATTTTCAAGTATTAAAATATTGTCGAGCTTGAGGTCTTTCTTAAAAAAAACTTTAAACTTTTATTCAAACCAATATTTCGGCACTTCTTTTAGTGCCTTCTTTAGGGTTTTTTCTTTAATTTATATATAAATTTTCAAGAATTTGGTTTGAATAAAATTTAAAAGTTTTTTTTAAAAAAGACCTCAAGCTCAACAATTTATTAATAATTGATAAATATAATATAATTATTAAATAAATAAATACAATAAATTTAAATTCAAATAAGATTGTGTCCAATAGGATATTCGATTAGCCGATATAAGTTTAAATTGGAAGTTTAAAAGACCAGCATTTATGTACGTTCTTGAAGAGGCTTGCCTAGAGATTGTTTAAAGATATTTCAAAAATATCTATATCTCTTTATATAGAAACTACTTTTAATAATAATAAATAATTATGTATTAATTGGAACTCTTATACAGCTACCTTCTTCATTTAAATTCATGCACATATGTGTTAAGTCTAAACATAATTACATTTGTCTATTTAAAAACAATCACAGATAGCAACATTCTAAGTCTGCAACTGGGACCTCAAGAGTTTGCGAAACAATAGGAAAGAAAATATGTGCATACATTTCCTCAAGTGGTGGTAATGAAGATATAAAATATAGAAAACCAAAATACATTTTACACCCAAATAACAGAAGAAAAATAACATACAATACCATCCTCTTAAATAATAAAAAAAAAAACAATGCCAGTTGTGGTTGAACAATGAAAATGATGAGACAGTAGACTATAAGAACAAGTTTCAAACTAGCAAGAAAGTTGAAAATAAATGAAAACTAAAGAGTTGCAGAGGTGGCAAAATAATATTTTTTGGATATTGGGGACATGCATTTAATCCCTGTTATGCGCAAAGAAAGAATTATTCAGTTAAATAAAAAAACTTGTTTAATTTCTCAGTATTTACCCAGGAAAAACTTTTCGAATTTTTGGTAATAGGTAGTAGTTATTTCATATGTTACCTGTTAAGTAGTTGTCATTACAATTGTCATTATTCTGAAAGCCTCAATAAGTACTTGCTAGTAATGACCTCAGTTAGTACTTTTCACTTCTTTTATTTTCACTTCTGAATATTTGCTTACTCATAATCAGCTCAATAACAACTAATTATTTGTGTTGTTTTCAGGACTGAATATATACTTACTAGTAACTAGTTCCATAACTACTTATAAGGTCTATTAACTAGCGCCAATTAAATTAAAACTAGTTACTTTTGGCTTCTAGTAAGTATATTGTAAGTACTTACAATTCAACTTACTAGTAGTAAAATAATAACTAGATATTTTGTGACTTCTAGTAAGTGTATTGTAAGTACTGAATTCTTTGGACAACTCGAACAAAAATAAGTAGTTATTCAGCCAAAAAATAAGTAGTGTTTATATTTCTCCAACATTACTTGCTAACTTACCAGGTAAGTAAAGTTTTTGCTGGGTAGATCTATATTAATTTCCTAAGTAAAATCACTTCCAAAAACTATTAAACTGGCATTGATTTTTTAAAATCTCTCGTTAACAATTCAACCACTACACTGGGTAACTAGTAGGGTATTTATTTAATAAGGCTTTTGCTTTGGTTAAATATTGATATTTGACTAAAGACCGGCAGTGGGCGGCAGTGAACGGCAAAGAATTCTGATGATGGGAATATGGTTACTCTCGAAACATGTAAGTTTGACCCGAGTTCGATCCCGTGTTTAGTGAAGAATAAAATTATCAAAAAAAAAAAAAAAAAAATTTATTCATTTCATGTTGTAAATTCCTATTCTTCTTCACTTAAATCCGCTCCTTCTTAAAGTGTTTTGAGAATGATGAAGCTAACAGATATCACAAAACTCTTGCGCTCTTCGTTTATAAAAAATTAAATTAAATTCGATAAGTCTGTCCCGCAAACCGTATGCGTGAGAATAGGAAGGCTTAACAAGGGTTTTAAGTTCTAAATTAACAATAAAATTAAAAGAAAAACATGAATAAAAAAACATAAGTCATCACCTCTTCAATTTCGCTCTCAGAATTTTGTTCGTCTTACGCCATCTATGACAGGAACGTGAACGAAAATATTCACCTGTAAAAAGGCGTTTTTTAAAAAAGTCTGTAGAACCTGCAGCTAAAATATGCCTTGCATATTTTTGTCGTAAATAGTTTTAAAAAATTTAACTGCCAATTTTAAGATGTCTTAAGAACGATTTATTTCTAAAATACACTGGAAACAAAAACAAATTTTAAAAAATTGGATTACATGTAATTTAGCGAAAGAAAGAGTTCTTTCGCATTAAGTGAAATAAGCAGTAACTTTTGAAATACAACAAGAGCAGTTTAAAACTGGATAAGGTAAACCCAAAAATTCACGATTACCTCGATTTTTTGCTAAAACTATACCACAAAACTCGACTTCTTAGTTTATCTCAATATAATTAAGAAAACAAAATTTTTTTGGGTAAACATTTTCCAGATCATCTGGCCTAAGAAACCAGTGAACTGCGCATAGGAACAGCTAATCCTCCAACAATTAATTTACAGTAGTTTTATCAAGAATAAAAATAGAGAATTTAGTTCAAACTCTTTTAATAGCTTTGCAAAATATCGATACTAAAAATTAAGTAGATCAGTCTATAGATGTCCAAGATATTAAAAAAACTATGATCGTATTCTTTTCTTCCTTTTCTTTGCTGATTATTATAACAGAACAAAAATTATAATTATATTGATGAACTAATCTAATAATGCCATATTGCTTAAGTCTTGTGATTATTATTAGTTTATTATTATTATTATTTAATAATGAATCATTTTACATTCTTAATTCTACAAATTTTTGAGTTACTATCATTAGATATTTCAGCAAATAAATACATATTAAAATAGTAAAGATATCTTAAAAAAAATAATCTATTATATAGGAAAAGGATAAAAATGTATATATAATATCGCAAATTCAGTAATGGGAAGTTAAAGAAAAAATTACATACTGTTATATAAACTTCTCAAATGTGCAAACTTTGACCTCCTTTATTTATCATTCAATGACAGGGCCATATCATTAATAAATTCGTCTATTACCTTTTGTCCTGATAAGTTTTTTTAATTCTACATTAGAAAAACGTCTCTGCAGGTTTTATATGATTTTCAAATTTTTATTTGGTTGCGTTTCTAATTAGTCTTTGCGCAATTTTTCCAAACAACACAACCATATGTGAGAGTGGGTCGGATATATAATTTGTACAAAAGGAGTTTGTTTTTAACGCTTAATTTAGATTTTATGTTTAGGAAAGGAAATAAAGTTCCACCACATCGAATAGCTCTTGACCAAGCATTTTCAAGGTGTTTCCTGAACGTAAGTTTTCATCGATATATTTCTGTAGCCTGATAATATAATTTCAAAGAAGGACTGTTAAAAGGGAATAAGATATCTTGCAACTTCCCTTCGTTTATCTTAATTTTCCATTTAGCAAAGTATTTGGAAGCAGAATAAAGTGCTTAACAATGGTATTTGAAACCTTTCCACGAGCATCGGCATAAAAAGCCACTTCATTACCAGCCTTTATCTTAAAGTCAGATATTTATATATTACAAGGAAAAGCATTACATTTTTATTGTATCTCTTTTAGTTTTAGAGATATAAGGTTACCGAATTTACCCGTTTTTGCCTTTTTTACCCCCTAAACATTTGAATTTCCAAAAATCTCGTCTTAGTGGATCGATTTGGGGAGAGACCAACCCCTGGTCCAAATTTCAAGATTTTAGCTTCAGATGTTTAGGCTGTGCGATGATGAATCAGTGAGTGAGTCAGTAACGTTACAATTTTATATATATAGATAGAGTAGTAATGATACCACTGAACCCTGCGGTAATCACGCATGACTTCTTTTTACGTCCGAAAGGAAACCGTTTACTTCGACAAAAAACCTCCTATCTGTAATACAACTGTAAGTTAATCTTATTAGATAGGACATTTTAGTTTAAAAAGTTTATATATAATGCCCGTAATTACTACAAATAGATATCTAGATGTGTATATATATCTATGTCTGGTGTAACGAAATTTTCTTAATTTTAACACATATGTCTTACCTGCTGGTTAAACTGCAGTGTATTTTACACCATCGATTTTTGATAATTAATTCAAAAAATTAATAGAAATATAAATGTTGCCATATTTTAAAAGAAAACTTAAAGGAAAAAAAGACGTGGTGTTATGAGCTGCGGAACACTGTTCTGCAATAGCATTAGCTATTACGACACTATCAGTAACAGCTTGATTGTTAAGGATTAATTTCTTGTTCGAGTTAGATTTACCACTTATACGTTTGCTTATGTTCCAGAAAGTTTTACTACCAAGTGAAAACTTGGCTAAAAGCTTTTCCCACTGCTCGTTTCTAGAATTACTAATGTGATAGTCAAAAAGTTTGTAGAGCTCTCTGACTAATGCAAGTAATGTTGCTTTTCTTGTGACGTCAGTACATCTTTGAAATATTCTTCTATACATATTTCTATTAGAAATTAGCCTTTTATATTACTAAATTATTTCATACGTTCGAATATTGTTAGTTGGGTATGGAATTGTTATGCTGCATTCTTAATAATATCAGAAAACTCCTTGATCAGCATTATAACGAGTTAATTGACTATTTAGAATCGAAGATGTATTAATTTTTTCACCTATTAATATTTTGAATAGTACCCAATTAGGTTTGAAATAATTTGGATAAAGTATTGGAATCTCCTTGATTAATTGAGTAACATGGAAGGTATTGGGTACGTGGTTGGAATATAATTTATTAGGGTGGGTGTCTTAGTCAGAAAATAAAAGTGACAAATTTACAAAAGAAGGTCAATAGTATCTTTTAATAATATTTTGCAGAAATCGTGTGGGACTAGAAGGAAAGTAAATATGAAAATTTGAGGAATTTTGATGATCATGCAAGAGTTTTCCAGCTCTGTTGGTTTTAGCGCAATTCCGGCTGATGTTCTGGGAATTAAAATCACCAAGAATGAAGAAATCGCAATCAAAAGAAGTTAATAGATTTAAATCAGAGACAAAATCATCAGTATAATGTGGGCAATAAGCCGATATTACCATCATTTTTCTACCCGAAATGTTAAGCGAAATGCAGACATTTTCAAAAATGTTTGTTCCAAGTGATAATAGCTCGCTGGAACACAATTGATTTTATGGCTATAGCAACGCCACCACCATGGGAAATCCTATATTTTCTATATATGTGATATCCAGGTGACTTAAGGTTATGGATTTCTTTTAAAAACGTCTCATTAAGAAATAAAATATCAATATTTTTTCTCTCCTCTCAGAGAATTTTGTAATGCCTTGACAATTCCAGTGCATTACATAAAGGCTGGAGTTTCTGTGGTTAAATTGCATATGGGCATTTCCTCCGAATGGTCAAAGGATGGAATAATAAAATATTGATAATCATCGTGTTTTATGTGCTGTTTCTAGGTGGCAGACAACTGACTGTGTTATAAAATTTATATGGAAATCACTCAAAAAGCTGAGAGGTTTTCATATAAATTTTACTACAAAATCAATTGCTTGTCACCTCGAAACCGCAAATTAATGTTTATAATTATAGAAATAGTCTTTTATAATAGAATCGTTTCATAGTATATCTCAGCTGTTTTACTTGAGGAAATTGGGCTGGTAACTGGAACATTTTATATTTTCTTTTTAAGTTACTTCTAAAGACATTTTTATGATTTATTATTTGACATTGAAAAAATATGTTATGTCTGCACTCTTTCTTCAAAATTCTCTATTACAATCAGTTAAGAAGAGAAAAGTGTAAGAAGTACAAAACAAGTTCGATAAACAGTTAATTACCTGGCCGGTAATTAAGCCAATTAAACCAAAACTAATAGAGATATTTTATTGTGTAAATACTGAATAGAGACCTACATTAATCACTTGTGAATATTCAGTTCCATTTCTCAGATTTTTACATTTCACTACTGTCGGCCAAAGTTGACTTCTATTTTGCGTACATGTTTATAACTATCATTATGAAAACATAAACTCGATGAAATCCATCTTTTGCACTTAACATAGAGCAAAGTGCTATCGAATTGCAAAAATAATTCTAGGAAAAGTTTTGTTTTTTATATTATTTGTACATCAAAAGCGTACAAACGTACGTTCGTGACCCAAGGAAATATCCATAATTAAGCATTTGCATTATGACGTTGAGTTGCTCCATTTTTGATTTAAATTGCTGCAGATCAGAAACAGCTCGTATAAATATATTAAATAGCTCGTCTATATTAAATAAGTCGTTCCTTGAGTTGTTTTGTTGGCCAACCATTTTTACAGCTTCTGCGTAACTTCTTAAGACAAAAGTATGACTACGGTCGGCTCCCTCATTTGTTGAATGTATCCACTGCGTGGAAGTGGATGGTCATTGAAAATTTAATTGTTGGCATTGATATGCGAAGGTGTACGATTCCTGTTAATATTTTCACGTAATTCAAGTTAATCCCTTCGGCGAGGACATCGGGGGTCATCCGCTCTATGATTTGTGTGTCTTAGATTTTTTTGTGCAGTTAAAACCTTTATAGGGGACTGGTTTGCCTTCTGGAACCTTTTTTATTTGACATACAGATAGATCGTGATCATCTCAACACGCAAGGCAAAAATTTTTGCTTTGACAGTTTTCGGGGCCATGGCCGTACATGCACACTTATTGCACAAGGTTTGGCCTTTTTTTCTCTTAACCTTTATGTCAACAGCTACATACCTGGGTATGTTTTGAATTTTAAAAACGCTGTATGTCTGAAAGTGACTTTTATATCGCTCTGAAATTTCATGATATCCTCACTTGCAGTGTTTTCTAACATATTCTGATGTTTGAATAAAATTGGACTAAGCAGACCATGGATGTGGTCATTTTTTAATTCCTATCCCTTACGTCAACAACTGCATACCCGGGTATGTTTTAGAATATTAATAACGCTGTATCTCTGAAAGTGGCTTTCATATCGCTTTTAAATTTCATGATATACCCACTAGAAGTGTTTTCTAACTAATTCTAAGGTTTGAACAAAATTGGACAAACCAGACCATGTACATCGGCTTTTTTTCATCCCTACCATACCCGGGTATGTATATGAAAAAATTAAAATAAAGTAATATTGCAAGTTTATTTCATAATATATAGGGTTTTATAAGTCTGCTAAAACTACCGCTATTTTTAGCATTCCTGCACTAAAACAAATCAAAGTGGGAGAAACACAAAAAAAAAATACAAATAAAACAAAAAAACAACAAAACATGTGAATTCCCATATAAAATGCGCTTGCATACCCGGGTATGCATACTGTTGACGTAAGTATAACTTTTCTGCTGTTGACATAAAGGTTAAGAGGATTCCTTCAGTAAACCACAATGCTGCAAATCCGCTTAATATTTAGAATATGAGATGTAAAGTTTTGGGATCGACCAAATTCTAGCAAATACAGTGCATCATCGCGAAATGATCGAGCAATTTTTATTCCTTTTATGCTGGTCACAATGACATTATATTCTATTTTAGGTTCGTTCTCAATTTATTTTGGTTCTATTTGCGGAAGACCGTACAGAAATAATTTAAACAATTACGTTACTTTACTTTCGTGTGTGAAGAAATGGAGTTCATAGTTATACAAAGAATTATAAATAATCTTAGTACCGACCGACATTCTTGTAAACTCCTAATCTTTTTCAATTTTGTACTGTTTTAATTCATCCTGACACCTTCACTATAGGTGTCCTCTTCATTGTCCAAAGTTTGCAAAATGTCGAATCGATTTTCGCTGTCACTATGATTCTTGGGACACTTGCCCAACTTTTTGTTCTTTTTAAGGTATTCATTAAAACTTTTTGTTTTTAAGTTCTTTTTGTTTTCCTTTTCTTTCACTATAAAGTAAATTGTTTTTTAACTGTAAATTTTTGTTTTTAAAAAACACTGCTGATAGCAAGAAATAATTAATACGCCTGATCGCGATCGATAATTGCTTAAGTCTCAAGTCTTGCCATTAGTTAGTTTGATGATCCAAAAAAGCTTTTATTCAGTTTAAATCTCCTTTCGAGATTGCTGATTTTATTTTGCATCCATAAAAAAATGAACAATTTTCTATGTTAACATACGAGTAAAATTTATTAGCGGTTTATGTCAGCTTACGCATTTTTTTTTTAAATCCTAGACCAATCATAAGCTTTTTGATTGGTTTCGTGCAGATGAGTACTAAAAAAACGTAATTTTTTAGTTTTAAAAAAAATTATTATGCAAAAGTCGAAATAAAAATTGTTTTGGATTTAGCAATATAAACTGTAGAATTTTCTCAATCCATTTAACAGTTTTGTGATTGGTGCTTAGAAGTTCGATATTTTTTCACTTCTTTTTATTTTTACACCACTGTGTGTCATTTCACATGCTTATTAAAAATCCATTATAGACATTGCATTGTATTGCATAAGAGCTAAACATTAAAAGAAAACAAAACATTTAGATAAAAAACAATACCAATTTCTTCATCATTACTCAACATGTGTGTGTGAACTTAATTTTCTTACATTAACGTTGAAGATAAAAACTAAAAGAAAAAAAAAAGAATTTTAAAGATATAACAATGGAATTTTCTGTAGCATATGCATTTACTTTCTATGTGGTCTTAAGCAAATGGTGCACATGCTACAACTTAATGAATGTTGCATTAAGAATGAAATACTCTTGGTACATGAACATGACATTGCAAAGCAATATTTGCACCGGCAATCTTTCGTTTTACAATAGCTATTGTAAAAAAAACTTAAAATAAAAATGGCAACAATTAAACAAAAATTTAAATTAGAAACAAACTTTCAAACGGAATTTATATCAGACAAAATAATTAAGCATAAATAAGTTTAGTTCAACATGTACCCACCCTACTATCACTAGTGGTAGGGAGGGTACATTAAGTTGCCATTCCGGCTGTAACGCTATTATATTCTAAACCTTTAATCAGCTGCATTCAAAGTGTTCCATTATTACAACTTTATTTTTACCTACCAGGTAGGATGAACCTTTCTATATCTTATTGCTCACTTTTGATTAAAGTAAAATTATAAATGGAATCCTACGTTTAGCTATCGGTAAGTCGTGATAACGGTCCTTTATATATAACTCATACCATTAATGAAATTATAACACAAGGTTCTTCAAAATGTTTATTAAATATATACATTTTTAGCCTTTTATATATACTAGTATGGTCAGCAGTCGACACATGCTAGCCAGTCAAACTGTCTTAGTCGATTGGTACACTAACAGGGGGGTCCAGAACCAATATTTTTATCATAATTCAGTAAAATCGTATAATATCCTATTCACCTATTGCAGTTTGGGTATCAAAAAAGGAAGATTTCAATAATTTTTATTGTGAACTTAATGGTCTTATTTGTATAATATTTTAGCTTTTCTAAGGTCTTTGGAAAATTTTCCAGACGAGCTGGCCTAAGCAGCCAGCGAAATGCGCATAGAAACCAGGTTTCCCGCAACAATAAATTTCAGTGTTTTTATTAAAAATAAAAATTGGGCATTTAGCACGTCATTAATAAATGAATTAATTATAAAAAATTTGTATTCCCGAAAATAACTTTTGATAATTAATTTTTTCTCTTTGGAAGATTTGTTTTTCTACCAACACCACCAAAGGTATAGAGAATGTAATGCATTTGTGCAGAACAAAAATGGTACCTATTAGAAATTGTAATAAAAATTGTTTCATAATTTCACATAAACCTCATACAAAAAGTTTTCCGGAATATAATTTTGTGCCCATTAACCATCTTATTATATTGGTACTTGCAATAGATTTAACCAAAAAAATTTTATTGAAATCTTAATCATCTTACCAACTCTTATTGAAATAGGTCCATATTTGACCATAGCTCACATACAAATACCACTACCAAAAAACCTCTAATTGCCATAACTTCCTTATAAATGTTGGTTATAATATAACATTTGGCAACAATAACTTTTATTCCATATAAACCCCCTTCCTAAAACCACTTTAAGACGAAAAATCTCATATATATGTAGATATCTAAATATTCGGTACAAATAACATTTACATGAAGCTTAACCTGATTACATAAATTTGTGATTGCCCATATGTATTTATTACACACATCAGTAGACCCGAATAATTGTAATGGGTATTTAGTTTTGTTTTTGGCAGTCGTTTTTTTTTTTTTTTTTTTTTTGTAACGATACCACCTAAGCTAGACAGGGTGTTATGCATTTGTGCTGAATAAAAAATGGCGTTTATAACAAATAGTAAGAATTAGACTTTCATTTTACATTGCCCTTACAAATTATCCTCGAAGTAAGGTCTTGTACTGTCTTATTATGTTGTTATTAGGATTGAATTCGAACCACATTTATTGTATTGGTACTTAATTCATCTTACCAGTTTTTTTTAATCGTTCCATGTTTGACCATAGCTCCAATATAACCCCCACTTTAAGCTATACTTAAAAGACAAATCTTAGATGTCAGTATCAACATTCGATTTGTTGAGGACAGGAGTCTATCAACTCTCTTCATCCAGGTACCACGGCGAGGCATTTTTAAGAATTTAAAATTAAAAATTAAATTGTTTCATACAATTATAAATTAAGTTAATGTATACTTAATGTATACTACTACAACCAAATTTAAGCTAATTAACACCAAAAACTGATTAATTTTAAGTAACACCAAATAATATTTTAAAAAGCGCCATCGAATTGTTAAAAAAAAAATACAATAAACCCCTTCTTTACAATTTAACAATACAACTAATTTAACATATGAAAAACATTAGAAACCAACGGTCAAATTTAAAATTAATCATATGCAAAAATTTAAGATATCTACGGTTCCATTTAAAATCAAAGCTCTTCCAAAAAGAAAACAAAATATACAAAATTGTCTGTCTTTTTATATTTCTTATTTTCTACTGTTCTCCAATTTAAGGAATAGGAAAGAACTCTTAATGTTATTGTTCTTTTTACTATGAATGTTAACACAAAAAAGCACAAAACTGTTTATCTGCTGTGTGTAAAATTTTTTTTAGAGTAGATGACTGACGCCAATTTCATGAGAAATTCATTGTCAACGGTACTACATTGATCTTCTACTGTAGTGACACGACAACTTCTCTATAACCGGAAACAATATGAATCAATTGGTTTCCATACAAGTCATCACCTCTACCACACAATCTCCTCTCCATCTCATAAGCACGTTTCCTTCTCAAAACTGAGCTGGTTTTGGTGTAATAAAAAAATATCGGTTTGTTTTGGATACATTCTGTACAAATTTGTTCTGTTAAAAATGTGGATAAAAGGGGACTCACTAATTGAAAATTAAGCAAACAAAACACTAGTAAAAATTGGGCTCAAACAAATAAAAATCTTTTTAATGTGCTACTTTATTTTCCCCCAAGCGACCAGGGAACTAACTCTAGTACGTTAAAGCAGCAACACTTCATACGCTAAAGCAAATCTTTTTTTTTTTTTTAATACAGGAATGAAAAATAAAATCAAAAAGTGTAATTATATCGTTTTTTTATGGTTTAACTTTGTTCACTTTGGCATGTGCCATTTGACTTTATTAGTCTAAAAAAGTGTGTATTAACTGTGTGCAGGTATCTAAACAAACAACCTTCAGTTTTCTTAGAATTTTCAGTATAAAATATTGTGTTCTCTGGTGTCTGTCAATCATAGTGGCACCTAAACCAGAGTAACATTTCAATAACATTGTTTACCACAGATTTTAATTAAAATTCGATTCGCGGAAATTTAATTGAAATCTCAAACAAATTTGCATCTAAGTTATTATTTGATATCGTTAATACCACATTTTATTAACATCGACATGAAACAACGAAAAAATAATTCAAACTGTTTCCATACTTTTTGAGACATGTTGTTCCTTGTGTGTGTTGTATGGTTGACTACGCCCATTAGTATTTTAAGAAAAGGAAAATTCTCATAAAACATGCATATTAAAATTCAAATGAATTTAAACATTTCTTGCTTGTAATTAAAACACATCAAAAAGATATGTTGGAAAATTCTTGAAAATTGTTTGTTGATAAAAATAAAGGTAATTGTTTTTTGTTCTTGGAATTAACAATTTGCTTTATCTAATTCTGATATCTTTACATATATAATTGACTTTTTTTTTTTTACCTTTTCAAAGCCATTCATTATACTCGTATTTAATTATATGATTTTTGTGGTTTGCAAAGAATTACATATGTGTACTTAAACTGGCTTTTCTCATATCTTTGCTTTGGTTTTTAGGTTATTACATTTGATACATTAAACAGCACAAACTGCAGTAACTGTAAATGTTAATAAGTATTAAGCTCCAAGAATCAAATGTGCTCTAAAAGGTTTTAATTCTAAAATCAGTTTTCTCGTATTATTGATTTCAGTTAAAAAATCAAATTATGCTTTAAAAGCTTCTAATTTTATGATTGGGAATACTATTTAACTTTAAATTACATCAAATAGGTGTAAAAAACTGTCCCGAACCTGTTAAAAGCCTTTATCAAACGTTTAAGTTGCCTGTCTGGTTAGTTTATACTGCGTTAAGTTTTGTGGTATACCAAGTTAGTTTTTTTTAACTACCCGTGAACTAGAGTTTCTACACGCGAGCAATTCTCGTAAACTCCCGGGGATTATTTTTATTAATCTCAAAAATTTATTATCAAAGTTGTTTGTGGGAATACTATTATTTAGTAAAAGATTTTGTTTGTTGTGCTTAATTCCCTTTTTAAATAATTGATAAAAAATACTGAAATTTATTGTTGGAGGATAAGCTGTTCCTATGCGCATTTCACTGGTTGCTTAGGCCAGATCATCAGGAAACGTTCTCCTAAATAATTTTAGAAAAGCCAAAGCTATCAGCAAACAAAACTACAGAAGGAATGAGAATTACCTACAATACCCTCAAAAAGTCTTGTTTGCAACGATATCAAAGCTTAAACAAAATACCAAACAATAAATCAGTGATGAGTTTTATCTTTTCTTACATTTCCCGCTACAATTATTTGGAATTCTCCCAACATTAATTGTAGTTGTAAGTGGGTAAAGAAAAAACATATTGAAAACAAAAACAAAGTGCTTTTATTGTTTTCGCAAGAAATCAAAATAAAAACAATTTGCCAGTTCAGTTTTTTATGCACGTGCACTTGCTAAATTTTTTTTTTTTTTTTTTTTTTTTTTTTTTTTTTATTCTCAAAGTTTTTTGTGGGAATACTATTATTTAGTAAAATGTTGAAAAGAAAATACTCTGAATTTCATTAAAAATGTTTAACATAAATTTTAGTTTTTATAATTTTAAAGGCCAATATCACCAAGTCCAGTTAAAACTAAGTATAACTTAAACAGTCATAACTAATAGTTCAATATAACTGAACTTGGTGAAATTGGCACTTTCGGTCAGCTTATTACAGTGAAAGAAAATAAAAAAATGAAGTTTTTTACGAAAGCATGTAATAATGCATCCTACTGCTATTTCAGAAGTTCAATTTGGCTTTTATTTGTCTCTGTCTTGATTGGCCTGGTTTTAAATATCATTTGAAAAAAGAGATATAGCAATAATTCAGGAATACCAGGGTCAGAGATGGAAATCGCCATGCAATTCTATATACGAAATCTTCTGGGATACGGTAACGAGATTTTAGGACGATATCAAGCATCTCTGTATTCGTATGTCTTAAATATATACACAAAAAAAAAACTAATTAGTTTTTCCTAACTAAGCACAATGCATTGCTCAAAGTTGAACTGACTTACAATATTGGATTATATACTTTTTCATAATATTGCTTACAAAAAATTTCCTAGGAATGAAAAAAATTTTTTGCGCTCCCAGGGCCCATGTTCTGTAACTCCCGCGTCGAGAAACTTTTCGAATGAAATGTGAGAAATGAAACAAAAATGCCATAAATTGAAACAAGCAGCTGTTTTTCTCACATAACTGTGTCTGTAATATTTTTGGCGAGTAATAGCTGTCACGTAAGGAAATTACTCGCCAATATACTGAAAAAGTGTGTCTGTAAAACTTTTGTGAGAAAGTTCCCGCTTTGAAATGTCAAATAAACTCGCGCATAAAAACAGGTTGAGAAAAAATTTTAACACTAAAAAATAAATTAAAAATGTAAATTGCAATGAATATGAACACGGTAGAGAGAAGTATTTTGTTCTTGGCAGATTTTTTCATTGTTTAATTATTTTGCTTTTAAAAATTTTGAAAAATATACGAATGTTTCCAAAGCAATTTTGTAATCTACAAGCATTTAAGTCGTGCTTTACATTTTTTGGTATTGCCGAGGGCTATATTTTCGCCGCCGTCGAAGAAAATTTTTCAATTTTAGTCAATTTTGGTCGCCGTCAACGATATGTTTGACTGGCGTTCTCAGCATTTGCAATTTAATATCAGCCTCGATTGGAATATTTTGACATTTTTAACGTAACGACGTAATCTCTTTTGATAGTTATCGACATGAGTTACAGACACACTTTTTTCTCACTTTTCGAGAAACGATGGAATATTTTGTTTCACATGTTTTCGATGCGAGAAGTTCTCACCAAAGTTACAGAACATGGGTACAGGATTATAAAAAGTTCGTGGAATTAGAAACCCTACTGCTTACCTAAATGCTTTACAAAAATGGTAGTTGTTTCATGCATGACATAGTCTGCATGCATCATATCCACTGAATTTGCATGTGTTTGTTAGATTTAAATGGCAGTCATTATGAAGTCTAAAAGCATTTTACATTTACTACTTACATTGCATGCCAAAAATACAACCACATATATAAAAATTAAATGCATAAACTTAAAAAGTAAACTAAAAACATTAAAAACACAAATACCATACCTTTATTTTTTTAAATACTATAATTTTAAATAAACAAAAACATTGGGCTGATGAAAAAGTCGGGTTAGATTTGGTCAAATATTAATGGGTTTGCTTAATTTTCTATTAAGTTAGTAATTAAAAACGCTCAATATTTTCTCCTTTAGTGAATATTCTTAACAACATTGAGCTTACTGAATTGCAAAAAGGGCAAAAATATATTTCATTCACATAGGGAAATAACAGTTTTACCTAACCAATAAAAACCAAACCAAACACATATATATATAAATACATACATATATACATAAATATTTCTTTTAATAAAGGCCATTGAACTGCAGGATATCGTTAAAAAATTACTTTCAAAAAACGTAATTAAGAACCTTTAAAAAAATTGCTTTAAATTGAAATTAGTCAAAGTTTTTTAAATTCGTAAATAAAAAATAAATGTTTTTATAGGATTTTTTTCTAACAATTATTAAATTATTACGGCTTCCTTTAATATAAATTTTTTGTATGGGAGTTGTTGCGCCCACTTCTGTAATATCGTCCATTTTTTTAGAGAGCCTGTGTATTGATAACCCAGATATATGTACCAAATTTCGAAAATTTTTCTCTTACCGCTTTTTAGATATAAATAAATCTTTTTTGTGCCACGCCCACTTCGCCAATCTTGCCCATATTTTGTCGGAAGATGTGTATTGATAACCAAAATCTATAATATCTTTGTATGGGAGATGTCACGCCCACCATTCCAATCCCGCCCCTTTTGTCAGAGATGCTTTGCATTAATGTGTACCAAATTTAGCCAATTTTTCTCTTACCGTTCTTTAGATATAAAAAGCCATTTTGTACCACGCCCACTTATCCAGTCCCGCCCAATATTGTGTATTGCTATCCAAGATGCTTGTACCAAATTGGGAAACGTTAGGCCTTTTCGTTCTCTAGATATACAGAAATTTATATCGACTTTGTATGGGAGGTGCCACGCCCAAAATTTTTAAAAAATATATAGCCTATAGGTCCTTCCGTAATATACTGAAAAGTTGCATGAAGATCTGTTCAGGGGTTAAGGCGGCTATAAGGTACAAACAAACAAACAAATAAACATACATACATTCATTTTTATATAATTTGTATTTAATAAAAAGAAAACAAATTGTGGTGCACACCTTTTGTATGGAAACCATTTTTAATTTTTAAATTTGTAAAACTTAAATGCAAATGATTTTAAAGTTTTCAACTCAGGATCTAAAACGTATTCAAAAGGGCGCATGGTCTGAAGAAAACCTTAAGTATTTCGTTAAGTTTTACAAATTTCTTAATAAAAAGTCTTGCAATAGAGCAAATTCAAAAAATCGTAAATCTTTTATTAAATTTAACAACAAAATACACAGAGCTTAATAAATCCAATGCCTTGGGAACAAATCTTCAGTCTTTATTTCGGTGAGGGGACATTTTTTTAAAGCAGCGAAAATCAAAGTTGGCGTTCTTTTTTAATATTTTTAATGTCAATTTTGACTATTGTATGTAAAATTTGATATTTGCAAAACAAAATTTAAATTTGAAAAGTCATTACCCTAATGTAATTTAAATTCTTTGTTTATTTTCTTTGCATTTAAAATAACAATTTTCTTCCTGATTAGGGTATTTCATAATCGCTTAATAATGTTTTTAATATATATATTTTTTTTTTTTTTTTTTTTTTTTTTTTTTTGTAGAAAATTGTTTGATACGCAATTTTTTAGTTTGTTATTAAGTTTTTCCCAGTTTTGTTAATTTCATGCACATTGCACATAAATAACATCATCATGCTTTCAGCACAATAACATTATTGTTGCTTCTAAAACTTTTACGTTGCTCTTAGATTGTATGTTCTGTGTTTTAAAGATAGAATGATTGCTATGTATGTATGTCATGGTTTCGCTTAGTTTATCGGTATATGTGTGTATACACACAAATACAACTGCAAAACCATGTTCCATTACTGCCACTTTGACTGTTACTTTTTTTGTTCGTACTATAACCACCATCATTGCTCGCTGAAATGTATTTTATTATTATTTTGCGTGACGTAATATTTATATTCTACGGATATTGAGTAAGTATTCCACTGCTGCTACTACTCATACAAAATATCGTTTAAGAGTTGTAGTCAGCAGAATTTAAGGTAGATTTTTTTTCATTTTTATAAGCAACAGCGATAACGGATCATTACGTTTGTAACACATCGGAACAAAATGTCGAAGATCTCATTGGACGGACATTGGGTCCCGGCAACGTTTCATAAGTTAGTCAACCCTTAACTTGTATGAAAATATATAGGTATATCTTCTTTAATTGGTTTTGAATGTTTGTACATATACAATTCTTTTTTTTATTACTTTCTTCCCCTCGCCCCTACTTAGATTTTGGGACAATAGCAGCAACATAATTTCTTGGAAGATGATATCATAGATTCGGCATGACCGATAATATACATTATTTCATTTTAAAGGTCGTATAATAAATACATCCGTAAGTTGTTTTGGTGGCGATGTTTGTCAGTGTTTGTAAGTTTGTTATTTATTTGTGGCCAGAAACTAAAAATATTGATGATGAATGATTTGTTCACTGAAAGTATAGTGTATTAGAATAAAATGATTTCAATCTTTGTTACAACAACAACGGTAACTTTATTGCTAGTGTCAGTAAGATTTATAGTAATCAAACGAGTGTTATTTTTTTTTTTTTTTTTTTTTTTTTTTTTTTTTGTAAAGGAAAAATGATTTTAATTTTACCGCTGGCTTTATTTCGTGTTGTTAGAAATATTACTATAAATAGAATTAATGGATCTTGGATGTGCTTTCTATGATAATTGCCATAGATTTTTCGCCTGCAAAAAAAAAAAATTAGAACGATAAACTCTTCATTATTAAACTTTTAAAGTTTTGCAAATAATGTTTGGCAATTCAGTTTTTCCATGCTACAGTCATTAAAAAAAACGTATTTTAATGATCGCTTTATATATACATACATATATACATATTCTACCACATGTAAAATGGATCCTAAAGAAATTGCATTTATTTTCTGTATTTTAAATTAACGAATGAAACGTAATTCTACTTATATTGTCTAATACTCGGTTTTGTCGAATAAAAGAGCACATGAAGTCTAGATAAAGAACCATGGATAAATTTATATAAATCGCTTATTCGGCCAATCTTAACATATGGTTGCCAAATATGGTTCAACATTTCACCATCATATATGGAAAAACTCCGAATTTTTGAGAGAAAATGTTTGAGAGCATGCACGTCACTCTATAAATCATCGGAACGTGGATACACAAAATATATCTCCAACAAAAGGTTATACAACGAAGCTAAAATAAGTAGGATCGACAACTTCATTATTCATCTTATAAGAAATCATGTAATTAAAAGTTCGCAGTGCCAATGAAGAATATATACGCCAAACACTGCAAAGTGGATATGTACCACCTGAGGCTTTTCTATACCTCGACAGTAAAGGATTTATTCAAAACGAAAACGGCATTTCTATATTCTACCATATACATAGAAGGGCCACTAACAAAACAATACTGGGTAACGAGCTTTCGAACGACAACAGTAGATTTAATAAAAACATATATTCAGGGGATGAAAATATAATCACAAATATAAATAAAAAAAAAAAAATACTGGTGGCTTAACTAATACCATTTTGCATCTTTTTTATCTTTTGACCTTTATAATACTTATAGTTTTAGTTTTATATAAAAGTAAGGTTTTTTTTTATCAAAAACTAATTTTTCTTTACAAAAATTATATAAAAATATTTTACATATCAAAAATAATATATATATATATAATCCTTGTGAATTCCTAAGAGGAACATAGGGCCAATACAAAATAATACCCAATTAGAAAATATGTTATAAATTCATATATACATTGTACTCGAGTGCCCGAATATGGGACTATGTATAATAATAAGCATCACTTAGACTATTTTGTTTATTCAGAGTTTATAAGCATAAATAAGAGGATTAAACAAACTTACAAAAAAAACAAAAAAAAAAAAAACCATGGAGAAATTAAAGATATCATTCATTTCATATTTGTTTTTAAATTAAATTTTGTCCCTTCAGCGCATCATATTTATGTTGCCACCAACATGCCAAATTTCTTTATGCGGAAAGTTTTGCTTATCGGGCGATGTGAAATAAGTAATCAATTTTCCCTTGAAATTCCCTAGTGATAACTGATCATGGTTAAACTTTTTTCCGGGCGAGTGTTGGGTGGCAATTAAATAGAGCTTAGGTGACAAAATATTAATTTTGTTGTCAGACAAATATATAATGAATAATTGTTTTATAAGGCAGATAGAGTTGTCCATCTTTCAACTTTTTCCGAAAACGGGTTTCGAATAGTTCAAAAACCTGTTTTCGACCTTTTTATTTAACAACCAGTTTTTCCGTTTTTGTTGCAGTTAAAATATACATGTACTTTTTAACCTAAATACAAATATATTTGGGAGCATTTTAGTCCCAACGTTAAAGAAAATTAAATTCAATATGTAAACCATTAGTAAAAGCCACATACATTTAAATAATATTTCATATCAAAATTTAAATACATAAATTATTTTTGTTAAAATAGTATTTTAAAAATAGGGCAAACAATAAATGCTTAGATGACAGTTTTCTTATATTGTTGCGCTTAAGGAAAAAGGATATAGATAACTACCTGGGTGAAAATATAATATTAGAGTATATAATAGCATTGAGCATTAAGAAATGCAATATATGTTTCTAATAGCATTGAGTTTTTTTTGTTAAGGGTTTAAGTAGCTATTTAAGTATTCCATCTGAGTCACTTGACAATGTCTTATAATATCAACTCCGAAATATTTTTCTAAATAAGTATGATAAACGCTAGAGGTTAGTAAAGTTGATCTCATAAAAAAAAAGTTTAAATGTGGTTATATTAAAATGAAAAATATTCGAAAATACCAAATTATTTCACATTGAAAACCTGGCTTTTCGAATAACTGGAAAATCGCAAAAAAAAAAAAAAAAAAGGTTTAAGAAAACTGAAGAAATGGAAAAAAACCGTGTTTCCGAATAATCCAAAGCTTGTCTTTAATAACTCTATGTAAAGATGTGTTACAAAGGAATGACATAATTAAAAAATACCAAGGGGTCTACGAATTGGAGATACCCCAAAAGAATATGTATTTGTTTTTTGCAATCTGGGCAGCATATTACGACAAAGGGTGGTTGGGGCAATGACATTCGTTCGTGCGTCAACAGAGGTACGGAGGTCGACGCACATCTCGAAAACGACAAAATTGAAAATATTAAACGCTGGCGTCAGATCGGCCATTTTATATGGCTGTGAAACATGGAAAGCAGCTACAAAATAAATACGGTCCCTCCAAGTCTTCGTTAACCGCTGTTTAAGAAAATACTGCATATATTCTGTCCGAGCTCGTTCTCCAACACCACCCTGTGAATATCAACCGAACTGGCATTGGCTGGAACTCACAAGGCAGTCGCAGACCAGGCAGGCCAGCAAATACCTGGAGAAGGCTCGTAGAAGCAGAAACACTAGTTGCAGGTCGCACTGGGAGAGAAATCAAATATTTAGCATTAGATAGAAAAAATTGGAATTTATTTGTTTTGGCCCTATGTTCCAACTAGGAACCAAGGGAAAATATATATATAATGGGTCTCGAACAATATTTTGTTAGTGCTACATACATAAGCACAAGCGCATATTACCTTTTCCACTATTGTGGTTTGAGTATAAAACTTTATAATAATTTGTGATGAATTTAGTCTAGATATCTAAAAATATATAAGCTATTATTATTTTACTTTTTGTCTTGGAGCCTACCTTCACAAGTTTTTCCTTTAACATATTTGTTATTAAAAAATCTATTTGTGTCAAATTTTTTTACAATACCTACAACAATATTGAATTTGTAGCAGATTCCCACATCATATTGTAGCATGATTAAATTTGCAAAAAAATATGTTTACACTTAGTTTGATTCAAATATTTACCCACATACCAAGAAGCACCAACGCTTTATTCCAAAGAGAAATTTTTATTGGAGCAAGCTAAAATCATTAACCATTGTCAAAAGGCCAATTAAAACGAATGTACTTTATTTTATCGAATTTAAATATTTATTACAATTATGGCTAAAAAGGTTGAAAAAATTGCAGTATAAGTTGTCCCATTGTCTGAGACCGCGAAGCTTTTCTGAGACCTATTGGAGTAGTAAATGGTTCGGAAATGACAGTTCTAATTCTTACTTCTTACAACGGTGCACTAATTTAACAGAAATACCGTCATCAGACAATTATTAAGCATTCCATTTAGCGTCCAATGTGTACAAACTGCTCGAAAGATCTGCAATATAATGTAATTTCTTTTGTTCTTATTATTTATTGAGTTTTGGGTTTCTTTATGTTTCTGTTTTTCTATTTTATAAAATAAATTCTTCACGTTTATATTTCTTATGTGCAGACTATCATTAGTTAATGCAGAGCTACTTCCAACTTCAAACAATTTACCCGGGTACCTTGCTGCGCATTTAAGAGTGTTAAGAGTAAATTGGTCTCTTACGCAAATGCAAAAAAAAAAAAAAATGTTTGCTAAACGGCTGCAAAATTACAAAATTTTTTTAAAGTTATTAGTTCTCAAGAAGTTTCAAACATACAGATTATCAATTTTAATGAGAAAATTTGTGTTAAAAACGCCAAAGGTTCCCGGGTACCTTGCTACGCACATAAGGGTTAAAAAAAGTTTTGGCATATCTTAACCCATTAGTGGACGAAGTTCCCTGGCCACTTTCCCTCAATAATTTTCACCAATTTTTAATAAAAAAGATCTGATAAATACGGCTCAAAAACATTTTATTCAAAAATACTTATAGTTTTGGAGTTATGGACCGTCCCTTATAAGGGACACTGCGCAGTAGGAACTCTTGGCGTATGATAAATTTTAAAGCATGCTTTGGGGTGAAGCCCTTTTTCACATTTGTTGCAAATGAAGTTTGTTTTTTTCCGCAATGTCCACATCGTTTATCAGTTTTAGAATATTCAATAAGGTGGTTTCTGCCATCATATCGTGTATCTGCCGTCACTTTGTTAGGGCGCGAACCTCTTATAGATGGGGTACCATACGTTTCAAGGTAGGATGTAGCAAGATTTCGGCGAAAATAAGAAGAGACGCAAATGTCGGATCATTGGGATGTAACTTCTTCATCAGCAGCCATGCATTAACGACTGAGGCATCAAGGAGATATGCAAATATTGGCCACCACCATTTCTATTGTCTGATCCGCGAGCGGTAGACAGCAACTAATTGATCCATCTTATCAACACCTCCCATGCCCATATTATATCGATGAAACACTTTTGGTTGGGAAATACTTACAGCACCCGTTCCTTTAACGAATCGCTGGCATGATCCCATTTCATTGACATCAAAATTAGTTGCAATTGGGACAACGTTGTTATCCTTCCATCGTGTGAGCAATATATTTTCATTATTTGTAAATCTATGATCTACAGATCCCCTTTCTTCCTTTTTCATTACCGGGATTGAGCGAAGAGGACATTTTTCTGTTCGCCCTTCTCGTATTGTTCCTGAAGTACATATCCCGACAGATGATAAGTGTCGCAGTAATTTAACGGAGGTAAAATAATTGTCTATGAATACCTTAAATATATACAATTAGTTTTGTTTTTTTAATGGGAATACTATGGTTATATTGCCTTGAATCCTTTGTGAGATGGAACATTAGCTTTTGAGAGGAGGTCAAGCACTTTATCACCACCTACACCAAATCCTTTGATAATAGACTCTGCAGATTTACCCATATATATATCAAATTGGATCATGAAACCGTTAGCTGAATTTACCGCCCAGTTTTTAAAACCAAATCGGATTGGTTTCCCGCGAATGTATTGCTTGGCATACTGCTTGCCATAATACGGGATCATACTTTCATCGATTGCCAAATTTTCATCAATCCCACCGTGTGGTAGATATGATTCATTAAGGTGATTTATTAGAGGTCTAATTTTGTAAAGGCGGTCCATATTATCGATTTGAAGGTTGTCATTCAAATGAAAGTTATTTAATATTTGTTCAAACCTCTTCATTCTCATGCTATTACAGAGCAGTTTAGGACAGTCAGGTTTGCTTGACCAATATAATCTTTTATTGGGATACTTGGCGTATCCAGACATGAGAATACCTCCTAAAAATACTTTCATCTCGTCCAATGTAACTTCTACATTTATATTCTTTTGCAGTCCATACAAGTTTGTTTGCTTTTCAAAATGTCTTAGAATATTCTCGCAGAAGAATAGTTCAAAAAATTCTGTCGGAGTTTTACATAATTGAGCCTCACCACTTGGTGGAATCATTGTACATTCCGTATTTATGTTATATAATGGTTCAATTTTTCGCCAACAATTTGAACTCGTATTTGTCTGTATATTTGATCCACAGGTGATGCGCATTAATTTCTCTAGAGGTTCATAATCACTGTCATCCCATTCACTATCTTCCTGCACTACTTCACATTCTGTAGACAATAATTTTGGTCCGAGGTGATTAAGATTTGCCTCATGCTCATCATCGCTTTCATCGGTATCTTGATCCGTATCGGCTCCATCTAATGGTGGAATTGCGTATATGTCAACGTCATTGAAATTATTGTCGTCAAGGGCATCGAGTTCATCCAATATTCCAGAAACTGTAAGCCTACATATGAAAAAATATTTACTCAATCATCGTATCACAATTGCACTTACGGACGCAGTGTCCCTTTAAGGGGACGTTGCACTCAAAGTCACTATATGCACGGGGCATAACATTTTGTCATAATTTTTTTATATCAATTGAATCATTACAATTGTTTACAAATAACAACACACAGAAAATAGCAAATATTCATATAATATTTAATATATTCCAATTTTTCTTACCCGGCTCGAGATTTTTGTTTTTTTTATAAATTGGTTTTCCATATTGTGCATAAAACACAGCACACAAATCACAAAAGTTGAAACAAATGAAATAAAACATGCTTTGGTGGAATGTCAGTAACGGCATTGCCTACTTGTTATTTAAAAATTTAAATTTTTGAAAGTGGTACAGTAGAAAATTCGAGCGTCCCTTATAAGGGACTCTACGCACTAATGAGTTAATCAAAATCCTAACGGCTTGATGACGCAGGATTAAATTATGTGTACCCAACAAATACGAGGTCAATCTTTTGATACGAAATGACTTTATTTCATTTGACGTCAAATACAATTCTCAAACCTTTTTCAATTGTTTGATTTAACATTTAAATTAAAATTGATAAAGATTTGAATATAAACATTTGATATAGAATCTCTTATCAATTAGATATCAAATGTTGTTCTCAAATCAAAAATAAACTTGGCAACACTAAAGCGAAAAATAAATGTAAACATTGAAAAATGGCGATTAAAGTTAAATGTGTTTTACAATTAATGAAAAATTTAATATTACGTGAAGTGAATTCGCCTTTAGAAAACCTTAATTTCTTGTGACAAAATATAAATTATTTGTGAGTAAAAAATCAATTATAAAGGGGTGCTACGCCAGGACAATCCTTAAAAAAAGAAGCCATTATATTATCTTTAAGCTATGGTGCCGAATGTTTACTGGACAGTTTATTTAAATAAACAATAAGTTTTAATTAAAAAAAGAATATATTTAATTTATGTTCCGCATTGTATTAAAAGCCACATTTGAGAATAACGTTTAAAAGCAAGTTGAAAATAAATGCATTTCTTAATTTAAAAATAATTTTTCCTTTTTGTTGAGAATAATATGATTTTCAAATCATTATCAAAGGTTTGTCGTTTGAGAAAAAGCTTGATTTCAAATCATTTTCAATTTTAAATCAAACCTCCATGTTTGTTGGGTATGTATTTGCTAAATTATATTTCATTCTTAACCAGTGATGGAAAATTCAGTACTATGGTACTTTTTTCAGTACTTTTTCATTTCAAAAATACCACGGTACCCCCACGTCAGTTTTAGTACTCTTTCTTGTTATGCTTTCTTGTTTTAGAGTTTGTATTTTTTTTAACATTGACAACATTGCCTACACAAAATTTATTGTTCTTTTTTTCGTTCATGTTAAGCCAAATTAAGAACGAAATGGACGCACTTATCATTCCTGATAATTCACGTTTTGCTATTGGAATTTTATCAATACCCTATTTATCAGCAGCAGTCGAGCGCATGTTTTCAGTGCAAGATGCTATAAAAAAAAAAGTAATCGTTTGCAAGTACAAACTCTTTCACATTTAATTAAAACTAAAGATCTATTAAAATCAAATGATTAGTGTTGTTACAATTATAATATAACTAATGATCTCATTAAGTAAAATAAACAAATTGCCTAACAGTCATAGACATCTAAACGTATGTATCTTATATTAAATCATAAGTAAATACATATGTATGCAATAAAAAATATGTTTGAATAAAGTACCAAAATATTGAAAAAAGTACTGTTTTGCTTGGTGGTCAGTACCATCTCAATTTTTAAGTTTTCCATCACTGTTCTTAACTAACAACTTTGTTTATTGTATTAATGTGCTCACGTACAAATACTGGTACAATATAAAATTTCTTGACAAACAAATTCAACATCAGATAATTTCCTTACCTTTTATATTTAACATTGCTATGGATACAACTTTTATAATTGTGAATATTTTGGTCTCATTATATGCAATAAACGTTAAATTCCTTTATGACTTTAATTAGTAAAATTTTGTATGGCTTTTAATTCAAAAGAATGTGTATTTATCCAATTTTGCTTTAGAAGTGGTAAGAAAATCCGATTCGAAAGGCAAAGATTTATATGTAATAATTTTTATTGTTTTTTTCAAGTGTGCAAAACTACATTTGTTGCATTGTTCTATTGTTTTAGCAAAGAACAAACAAATATATAATTTATAACTAATAAAATTAATACCACATAACAGGGTACCGCAAAACTCACGTTATGATTTAATTATTTAATTTGTTTTGTATAAAAAACTATGAAAATTTATAATCGAGAAGCTAATCACAGAACAAAGGGCCAAAGATGTTTACTTTTAGTTTGAAAGACAGCATTCGGGTAATCACAAACTTAAATCTTGTATGTGAGAGGACAACCAGAGTTCACACACCTCGCCTGCACTGTGTTCTAAAGGCTTTAAGAAATTTTGTGGGATATGCTCTGGAAAAAGAAGAACCTCAGGGGAAAGCAAGCAATGGGTGCCATTTGAAACATATTATCTATAAAATGAAATGTAAGCATATCTCTAAACTTTAAATAAAACCTCAATAAATACTTATTTAAAATAATGAATCATAATGATTCTTATGCTCCACTCTGTATTTAAATTGTTTTATTTAATAAGTAAGTGTATTATGATCATAAACAATGTTCATGTGTACACAACAGTACGGAGTTTTTCATACATATTATGCCTCGGCTAAAATTAGGGTGTTCTCTTTTGTAAAAATTACCTAAATGAGACTTCCCAGATCACTTTTAATGGTTAAAAACTGATTTATATATATGAACTATTGAAATGTTCAAATAAGGATTTCTAAATGTTTTGAATATAAAATTAATTTACCACTTGAGCGATGGAAAAAGGATTCAAATATGATTCATTGATATATTTAAATAATGATTTTTACATATTTTGAATTATTGTTCATTCGTCCCGCCAAATTAAAAAAAAAGGAAATAGAAACTTTCTTGTCAGCCAAACAAATAAATAAAAAGATTGGCTAAAAAAGAAGCCCACATGTTTCAATGAATGGAAATAAATCTAAGAGCGAATGGTTTGTTCTTTTTTTTTTTTGCAAGAACCAGATAACCAGATAATTTTTGTTATAGGAGAAAAAAAATTAAAAACATGACGATTAAAAATGATTACAAATTTAATCAAAAACAATATAGCCCAACTAGCATAGGCTATTTGTTAGACGATTATGTTTAATATACAACTCCTAAAAGAATCATCTGATGATTATCTGACGAGTAACAAAAATATCTAATTTTGTTCTTTTTTATTAATTATATTATAAATTTTTGACACGCTCGTCTTTTAATCATGGAATGAACCTTTTGCGACTCTCTGTACGAGTCATATAAATAACTGAACTACCTAAATACGAGCGTTTTTGAAATATTAAAATTCTATTGCCAATACAATTTCACCAAAACAAACCGACCTAAGGATCTGTAATATAAGATTTTCCGACAGGACGGTGTTGTTTTCGCGACCTTAAGACTGTTTTGCATATAAATTGTTTGAAAATTATAAGTTTTGACATGAAAAAGACGCCTGATGCCCTTATTTAGGTAGCTTAGTTATACGGCTGAGCATTTCACGAGTTATAAAATAATCCCTTCATATGTCTCATACGACACTTGGCATGCTTTTTGAAAAACTTTTAAGATAACCTCTAAATACATCATAAACGATTCCCTTTATGATTAATGTAAGAGTCTTTTGCTGTGTTATAGAAGAATCTCTCATACGAATCAGCACTAACAGTTTAAACAATGAGCTCGTCGACGATCAAAAACATTCTTCATGATATTCCCATTAGACTCTTAGACGATTGAAAATGGTAGCTGGGAGCTTACGATGGAAAAATAAGACGAGAAATACTTAATAAATATAAATAAAAGAAAATTGTGTTACAAATGACTCTTTGATACGAGCCATCGATATGGTACCATTTTCTCACAACGAAAGTATCATTTATGATAAAAAAAATAAGCTCATATGCGTTTATTTCGCTTGTGAAGGTGATTCCTTAGCATTCGATTATGATACAAAATGCTTGCTGGGTGTATGTTCAATTATAGTAACGAAAATAGAAAAAGGTAACAGTGATTTATTCGAATGTGTCGAATCTTTAATACCTTTCACCAAACGTAGTGCAGCATCTTAGACCTCTCACCGACTAACACACATTATCAAACAGACTTAAAAAGTCGTTGTTTAATACATATTTATCTATTTAAGCTGCAAATCGTTTATATATTTGCTATGTGTAACAAAAGCATAAAAAGTCTAAACAAAATTTATAAAAAAAAAGGGCGGCATGAAGGAATTATAATTGATATGAAATTAATATTAAATTTTTTTTTATTCCTACGCTAATCCCGCGAAGCTTTTCGCATGTCTGCAGGAGACCAGAGTCTCTGGCGGAAATCGAACCCGCAACCCCGGTACTGATAGACTAGCTCACTACCAGCTAGCCTACCGGGGCACCCTCCCCGGATTATAAAATTTTTCATTTTATAATGATTTTTTGGGCGCAACGATTTTCTTTCTTATCGTTTATCTAACACCGGCTTCGCTAACTAAAGCTTCCCTGCATATCATGCATTAGGCCGGGTGAAAATGTTTTCTCCTCTATGATATAGCAAACACCGACTTCGCTTCCGCCTTCGGTCTGGTACAAGGTCGATTTTAAGAGCTTAAGTTGGCGAAGGCGGTATTTGTTATACCGTACAGGAGAAAATCGCACGATACTTAAAACCAAAACTCTACATATTGGGTATTATATAATTTCAGAATTTAGGGTATTATTTCATTTCTGTTTTGGGCGTTAATTCACGTCGTTGGGTGCTAATTCCATTTACAAAATTGGGGTTCTATTGCATATGAAATAAGGCCCAACGCTTTGGGGTGTTATTTTACTTTGTTGCGAGGTTTTTTCATCTCATAGATGGGCGTAGTGCACTAATTTTGCAATTTAAACTCACAGTTAGTGATAGTGCAAAATTATTGCAATCATTTTGTTGAGTGCTGATTGAAAATGAACAGCCTCACTTAACATGAGATATAGTGATGCCAAAAAATTTTACACTCAAAAAAAATTAGTTGATTAAGGAAAAAGCAATCTACAGTTTATTGCAACTTCTTTGTTCTTCACTAATTTAAGTGACACTAAATTAACAAACAAAATACTTGTTTTTTTTATGAATAAAGCCAGGAGATATTCCGCTATTGACAAAAGTTCATGTTGCTAAATTTCATTTGCTGATATGATATGCATACATCACAAGAATCGAAACCCATGCACATACGAAATGGCATTTTTAAAAGGTTAGTGAGAGTCTGTTTATTTTTTGATTGCGAGTACAAACTTTGGCACTATTAGAACTGAGTTCAGATTTTATGCATTCAATCACTGTTAGTGATATTGAAACATTTTTTATACCACTCAAATTTTTTGGTGCTAGTGAAAAAAAACTACTCATTACTAAAGCTGGTAAAAAATATTTAGTGCACTACAGGGCCCTCGATAATTCCATTTCAGAAGATAGACGCACAAGCCGACATCGTTAAATCAACTACTCATAAGGACCCAGAAAACATATACTTTATAGGGTCAAACATCAATATTGTAGAGACTACAAACGGAATGACAAACTAATATATACCCTTTCCACCTGTGGTGAAGGGCAAAAATATGTATTTACACTTGCCGGCCTTAATTAAATACAAACACAAGAGAGCACACAGAAAAAATTAATAATTTGCTCCAACCACCAAATTTATACAAAATTCATAATATCAAGCAAATAAGTTGTTGATTTTACAGCTATTACCAAAATGATTATAGTGATTACTAAAAATTGTAATTATTTAAAAAACTTTAACAAGAAGTTTATACACCTATTAAATCATAAAGTTCATTATTCGCCACTCTGTACTACGATATTCTTCATTAATTGCTCCTTCGCTGTCGTTGTACAATACGTGGTCTTAAAACGATCCATTAGTGATAGACTTTTTTGCTCTGCCAAAAGATATCGTCAAAAGACACTCCCACTTGCTCACTTGCAAATAAGAAATTGTAGGAATACATTTATATGTTCTAATTGGCACAAGGACTAAATGGCAACCATTAGTTCATAACTTCACATAAGCCCCACACAAGCTTCTTTCCAGAATAAATTCTTTGTGTTTATTAGCCATCTTATTGGTATTTAGATTCTCTTCGAGGGTTGTAGGAATAATCTCAAGGATATGTCACCTATGGGTGTAACATCCTCTAGGCAAAATAATATACACGCATACCAGGAATCCGACAAAGATCCAAAATTACTTCCTGAAGTCTTAATGACTTCTTGAGACTAAGGTGCTCCCCGGAGTACCTTGTCATCTGGCGCCAATGGAGTAAGCAGCCCCCAGTGAGTGCAAGGCACCGGTGTGACCACTAGTTGAGTCCTCCGTTAGCATGCTTCTTGCGAGATACCCTTTCTGAATTTCAGGATGATTGCCTTGGTGAAAGCTTTACCTTCTTTGAAGAAGAGATATTTTCGGGGATCAAGTGGTGGCTGTGGTCTATACCCGAAACTGTGGGGAGAGAGAAAGTTCGGTGTATTTTGGTTCTCCCTAGGTGCTGTTGGTATTCGACATAAACTGTTGGGTTTTTAAAAGTCATTAAATTGTTTTTTAACAGAGAGGAAAGAAGAAGTGCTTCCAAGTGGAAATTCGTTACACAAAAATCATGCGTCTTGTAAGCAGGCTTGTAAGTGGGTATTGTGCTTCTCTTCCTTACAGCTTTGGGTCACTTGCTACTCTGATATATTTTCTTTATGTTCTCAAATAACCCCGGATGTATGCGACGGTATGGATTATATTTTATTCACAAAATGTGTAATTTTTTCACAAAAGTGAAACTTTTTTCACCGAAAGTGACTATTTCCTAAAAAACAACAACTTTTTCAAAAGTCCGTAAACTTTCTCCACATTTTGTCAAGAAAGTTAGAGCAACACTGTGGAACAAATTCAGGTTAGTAAAAGTTAGGTTGATTCTGAGAGTGAGGGGTGAAAATAGAAGCTAAATTAGAAGACCCGTATCGCGGCATTTGCAGTCAAATGCCGATTTTCAGCATGTTGTTTATATGGTTTTTTGCCTATAACTTGTCGACTAATTGATATTTTTTAAATCGGTAAAGGCGAAATTATTGCTAGAGGCCTGTGCAACAATTTAAATTTTTTAAAAAATTGATCATAATACAAAACTTGCGTTTTCAGTTAACATACGACAACAAGTCAAAGTCGTTATAAATTTTACAGGTTGTCTTATTTTCAATATGATATTTTTAGTAATTAAATTGTTTGCTGTACTTTGTATATAAAATACTTTTAGCATTTTTTTGCGTGCATTTATTTCTTAATGGAGTGAATTTATTTTTTTATTAAAACTTTTTCTAACTTACATTTTAAAATTATATTTATTTCCATATTTTTATAATTTCTTTTTCAATGTTTTTTTGAAAACCAACACTGCACAAAATTGGTACATAAAAAATGAGAAGTAAATTAATATTTAGCTGGAAAACGCAAGTTTTGTATTATGACTGTTATCTTTTCAAATGAAATTTATTGAAGAAACTGAGAAGCAAATTAAAGATTAAATAGAAAACCAAAAAAAAAATTAGTTTTGTGGAAAATATTTTCAAAAAGCATGAAAAACAAATAATTTTTCCAACATTTTGCTTCATAAGCACCACAAAAATTCTCTAAATCAATTTTAAAAATTCTAAAAAAAATTTTAATTGTTGCACAGGTCTCCAGCAATAATTTGGCCTTTACAGATTGAAAAAATATCAATTAGTCGACGAGTAATAGGCAAAAAACCATATAAACAATATGCTGTAAATCGGCATTTGACTCGATTAAAAAAAAATTTGAACAAACATAAACAAAGGCCGCGATACGGGTCTTCTAATTTAGCCTCTATTTTTACCCCTTACTATTAGAATCGATCTAACTTTTGCTAACCTGAATTTGTTCCACAGTGTAATTATAAAAATAAATTTTTTAAAAATCGACCAAGTGACAAGGGTTGGACGGCCCTCCAAAGTTAGTGGTGGTCGTTCATACATTTAGACTCGATTGGGGAACTTTAAATGGGGCAAAGTGTAATTTTGACATTTGGGTCAAAATAGGAATTCATTTTAGAAGTATGGTTCCTTAGGCAAAGTTTCTTACTTTGATCCCTAGAATACGATTTTGCTTGTCACTTGGGCGGTTTTTAAATAATAATTGGTAATGGTCCATTACATTCTTTTTAAGATGCGTTTTTCTTATACGTTTAAATATTAAGTTGTCTATTCTTCTTTTGTTTACAGAGTTATAAACTTTTATATAAGAAATGCATTTAGTGTAACTGCTATGAGAGGATTTTTTTTATTATTTTCCTATATGAGGCCGAGATATTTAAACTAATTGCAAATCCCTATGTTAAGATAGGAAGCAATGTCTTACAGAATAAAATTGTTATATATATATATATTTTTTTTTCTTTTTGTAAATTAAAAAGGTAAAAATACAACTATCTATATAACAGGAATTTTCCTTTCATTCAAATGACGTAACTTGCTGGCGAAAAATTATAGATTTATATTTGTGAACGTTAATTTTCATGTCCTAGTCAGAAGCGTATATTTGCACTTTATTCAGGTGTATCACAAAAACCAAATTCGTACGAAAATGAAAAGTTTTTACCTTCTCTAAAAAAACGTAAAATGAAGAAGATTTTCGATTTAAATTCGTTCCAAGATAGTGAGGTGTAATTACTAATTTGAGAGCAATAACATAATCGCAGCGTTCAAAAAATATATCAAATTATAGAAAATCCTGTTGGTGATTAAGTTGTGTCTCGAAAAATAGCCAAAACCTGTAAAGATAACAATTTTTTTATATTTCTTACAGTTTACAAGCTGAACAAGAAAAAAATGTTTAAATAAACAAAAAAAAAAAGCATTTGTGTTGTTCAGGAAGGAAGGTTATCAGGTTTTGTTAACAAAATACATTTATTGATATTTTTTTTTAAATTATTTTTTGTTGCTGTTAATATTACCATACAACCATATAACCTGATAATCATCATTCCTCGCAATTTATAAGTACTTATATCGTCTATGATTAATATTGTAGAAATTACAAACGGAATGACAAACTTTTATGTACACCTTCTCCCCGGAGTTAAAAATTATTAAAATATATGTTTATATGTATAGCTTAATATCATTAGGATGGTTACATTTTGGAGCAATAAAATTTACAACTGATAAGATATAAATATTTTATTTTTAGTTCTTAGAAAGAGACAATACTTTAAGCTTTAAGTCTTTAAAGATGTATATTTTTCTAATATTGAAAACAAACTTTGATAAAAAAAAAGTATTTTGTGCATTATTGTTATTTGTTTTGCAAACTCTTTATCATTTAGAAAAGTTTTCTTCTTGTGCTATACAAGCACTTTTGTAAATGCATTTATCTATAGAAATGTCCCAGCAAAGAATTCGAAGTAAATTTAAATTAAATTAATGTATTATTTCATGATACGTATCGGTCGGTTTCGTTACATATATCGTTTGTAAAGTTGTTATTTTTTGACTTACGGAAACTTCAAGTGTTGATTTTTTTTGTTGTCACTACGTTAATATATGTATATAACATTTGCTGTGCTATGATTATTTCCTCTTAGTAATTGCATATGTAAGTATTTGTTTTTGCAAAGTTTTGTTTTACTTTTACGTCCAGTCATAGTGTCTGAATGAGCATGTTTTTGTTCATGCATCTAAGTGTTCTTAGATACATAAGTGCATACACATGTGGGAGAATATATCGTCATCAAAAATGCAAAATAACGTAACGTCACTTTTTATAAGTAATGGAAAATATTTGAGATATAAAAGTGATGTCTCATATGAAAGCTAAAAATCTATATACATATTACGTGTAACGTTATTTTGATTTATAATTTTCTGAATACAAAAAAAAAAAAAACAAAAAAAAAACGTATCGTCAATAAAAGTATTTTTGTATAAAGTGCAACAAATACATTTAAAAATGAAACTACTAAGCGATTTGGCCAAATTTAAACATAATTTTATAGATATTATGTTTATATGTTTTTATTTATTACTAATAAGTAGTGGTTCAAACTAAGAGAGGTAATTCATTAAACATTCATTTAAATAGCAAAGAAAGATGAATCTGCATGGGACCAAAAAAAAAAACACTCCTATATAAAGAACTTCAATCTACAGAAATAATATTTTTTCCATGTGGACTTTAAATTACACTGTTCGACGAGCGGGGGTTATTCATTTGAGTGTTGCTTTATCAATAACCTTAATTAGGAATGTTCAAAGCGTTTTGTGTACAGTGCTTAACTGCTTGTCTTCTACATTTCTAGAATAACTGCTTTGTTTTTTAAATACTGGATTAAGAGCTGGGAAGTATCCCAAACTGCTTGGCTATATTTTTGTTTTGTTATTTCTTCTTCAACTTAATGAAACACTTATAAATTTATGCAACTAATGTCAAACAAGGGCAATTGTTGTTATCACAGAAGGAATATAATTTTTTTGAGTAATTCCTTATGTATAGATAAAAATGCTTTATAGTCAAATTTATATTTGCAACATTTGTTTAGTGTAAAGAAAAATATTTACGGAAATTTATTATAAGGAGATTTCAAAAGCAGTGTTTTAGAAATAATACGGAGGAGCTTTATTGTATAGAAGTTCCCAAGAAAAAGTTCAACTGTATATAATTTAATTAAAACATGATAGTTTTTCGATTATAGAACAGATCCTTATTATTTTTACAGCAATTTTGTATACTAACTAACAGAACAACCTAAATCAGCGCGTAAAGCGTTTTATATTTGTCAAACATTCTCATGCGCATACAAAATGAATGAGGGTAACCCAAATAGCGCGGCGTCAACGCTTTGAAATTGGAAATCTCGGTTTTGACAGCGCGTTAAGTAGTGAAGGTGGCGGCTTTTGTTCGTAGGTAATGGCAACTTAGATATTTGTTGGTTAATCTAGCTGTCTTATATCCAATTTTAGTTCTGTTTTGTGGGTTTTATTAAACAAAATAAGTAGGCATTACTATTCATGACAAAGCGTTGACGCACTTATTAAAGTTTGTTATTGCAGACTTAAAGCGAAGCGCTAGAAAGTATTAGGCCTTACGCTCTGATTTAAGTTGGTTTGTAACTGTTAACGGCATAATATAAAACAGAATTCCCAATTTTGACATATAAAAAAATCAATACTAGCTGATAATTTTTCTTTGCGGAGTGTTAAGGTACGTTATTTTGTTTAAGAAAATTATGCACTTGATGAACATTTTGAATTTTATAACAACTTTTTTCTTTCGAAGGCAGTGATTATATAGTGATTCGTAATCAATACCAAAGCCAATATCGCATTTTTTGATGATACGTTGTTTTGCATTTTAGGTGGCGATATAGAGATTGTCGAATGTATGATAGAATAAATATAAGTGGTAGTGCATCCTAATTGTACATTTGTGATTTTTGTGGGTTAAGTTTTTTTTATCAATAAACTTTCTAGCATTTCTATAAAACTAGTGGTAATATTTGTTTAAATTATTTTTCGATTATGGGCAATTCCATGTCAAATCGACCAACAGTGGGACCAGACCCCTCTTGATTTGAATGAAAAAAAAATTAAAACATTTTTTTTTTTAAAGTTACTTCATATTCAAAATGTCATCATTTCGCTGAATTAGCCGAATGTGTTCAGATTATTTTTTCAATATCTCAAAATCTACTGCACAAGCGAAGATGATTTGGATGTCATTTTAAAGAGAATATATTAAAATTTTTTTTTAAATGTAATGTCTACAAAATATTAATTTTTAAAAATGGACTAAGTCAAAAACCTAATTTTTTTCGGCTGCTTTTTTTATGTAATTTCTCAAACTGTTCTTTAAAAATTCTGAAACTTTGAAGGAGGTGTTTTTTATTTTTTAAGATATGATTTTTTTGCTTTTACAGCCTATAAAAAATAATCCTAAAATAAAATTTTTATTTTGTAATTTTGAGCAATAAGTATTTATTAAATATGAATTGTGTGAATTAAGGTGTTAAATAAAGTAACGACATTGATAAAGTTTTTTATATTTATTTGTTGCATTTTTTTTAGTGGAGCTCAATGAAAAGTACACTTTTTGTCACGCTACTTCTCCAAGAAATTAAGTGAGTTTTATACATAATTTGGCTTCGCTCGGAAACAATAAGGATTGAAAAGGAGGCAGTGTGTAGTGTTCTTCAAGTTTCTCCTAATCATTTTTCATACTTAGAAAAATTTTAACCCCAGTATTCATAAAAAATATTTTTGATTAATAAAAGGTTTATTGAACAAATTTTCAAAAAAAAGTCATTTTATAAACCTGCTATAAACCTAAATTATTTTTTAAGAATATGGCGGTAAAGATTTAACTTCTCCCCTTAAATTAGATTATGCTTAAAAAACTGAGAAGTGATAGTAGGCAATAAATTAAAACCTAAGTTTTCTGAGTTTAACCAAAATTAATCTTTCTTTACATTTTCAAATTAGCGAAATCGCCCCAGGCGTTCCACCGTGACGCGATTTGATGGACCGTTTAATTTTTATATATATATATTAGGGCGGGTTAATTTGTTCCATATATACATAGAACAATTTAATTAAATTCGTCATAAAATCGGATAGAATTATAGTAGATTTCTCAATCTGGGCTTGTTTGAAAGGTATTTTTATGACCAGAATCTGTATTGATACCAATATTTTTTTATTTTTAGTAGAGATATTGGGAATTTTTTAGTGCTTTTTTAAAAGTTTCAATTATTAGTTGTACCGCATGGCGTATGCATGTTAATAAATTGGATTTAAAAAATACTCATACGTAACCAAGTGAAAACAAAAAAATTGATCGTAATAAAAGTTGTTGGAAATTATCTGAACTTTCATAATCTGCAAAAAAAAAATTTCGAAAAAATCTAAGAAAATTCAGAATTTATTAGTTAAAAGGCTCCAAATCCGACTTAGAGCTATGGTCTCTTAAGCAAAATTTCTCAGAATCACCTATAGATTACGTTTTTGCTATACGCTTCATCAAAAAAATCTTTCCATATAATTTGACCCGCCCTAATATATATGTATATAGATTTTAGCGAAGTCGTTTTTTCTTTGTCTTTTTTCCTACCGTTGATGCCTGGCTGCTTTTACTTAATATGATATGAACATTGAAGCAAAATTCAAGGTAAATGCAATATTTGCAGGATTAGGGGTCACTATATGAAATTATAGACCTACGCAAATTTGTGTACCAAATTTGATCAAATTATCTACAAACTTGCAACTCGTTCTTTGCGCACAAATTTAACATAGACACACAACCAGCCAGATGGACGGATGGACATCGTTAGATCACTTTAAACAGTTATTCTGAGTCGGTCGGTATACTAAAAGATTAGTCCAGGTTTCTATGTATTACATCGTATTAATTTTTGCGTATATAAATATAAAATTTTAGAGTTTAATATAACATTTATCTGTAATAGCAACCTGTTTTGGCTTACAATTTTAGAGTAAAATTTAAATGAAGATGGCGAAACTGAAGCAAAACGTTGGATATACAGAAATATATTTATAACAGAAAGGCCCTATAAACTTAAAATATGCATATTTATGGTTTCCCTGGTGACTACGATTGCAACAACAAATATTTTCTGGGATACAATTTTTTCTTAATACCGACATAATAGAATAATTTATAGGCAAAACGACTTTATTCCGGGAAGCAGTTTGTGGGTTAAGGGAGGTCTGTGAAACTATGGACCCATTCTCACCATTTTCAACAGGCTTATAACAATTATAACGTATTTTTTAAATTTCATTAAATTATGTTAATTATTCCGAACTCTTCTTTTCGCACAAGGTTTACATGGATAACTAGGCAGCCAGCCTGCCTGACAGACGGACATCATGAGAACAAGTCAAAAAGTGATTCTGCGGTGATCGATGTACTAAAAGGTGGGTCTAGAACCAATTATTTTATGTTCTACGCACATTAGCCCAAACACAAATTACTCTCTCAATTATGCTGGTGTCAAGTCGCTAAATATATTTCGACAAATTTTCAAAATACATACAGTTGGACCTCGATTATTCGTATTTCGATTAACCGGAAACATCAATTATCCATGAAATAAAATCTCTTTTATCCGGAACTATAAGCAAACTCTTTTTTTTTTTTGCTATTTTCAACAATCACAGACAAAGTCAATAAAACAAAGAAGGGGAATTTTATAATGCCGGGAAAGTTCGGACTCTACTAAAAGCATAGCAAGGTACAGAAGGCGTATTTTCTGCCAAATTTTTATTTTCTATTATTTTTTGAGCATGTACAAAATATTTGAATAATTTTATTGTTCCATAAATACAATAATATTCGTTTAATCATAAGAAAGAAAGAAAAAAAACAAAAAAAAACTACCACACAAAATTATTACAATTAACCGGGAAAATTAATTATCCAGAATGATCCAGGTCCCGTCCATAACACAAAAAACTTGCAAAAATATAGACTAAATGTTCAATATAATTTCGCTAAAATTACTTTGTTTGAAACAAAAATATTAAATGCAATTATTATTTTACTCAAAATATAACTTCGGAATGATAACAATAATGTCATGATTCATTTTATTTATTCACTGATTTAACAATTTTTTTTATGTTAGATATGACTTTAGTTTTCTACATGTACAAAACGTTCACCCACTTCTTTACAGGCAGCCAAACAAAGATAGAGAAAAATCTTTACAAATCTTACCAGCATTTTAGATAAAATCTTCAAACACCGACCACTGTTTTGACAAGCACAACCTAAATACAAGATTTCAAAACAAATACAAGAAAGATGATGACTTTTCCACGCTACATTTTTAATAAAATATAAAAAAAATTAAAACAAGTAACAAAGTGTGGCCGCATCATGACCGACCGCATTGTTACCTACTTCAAAAGTAAATTTTTCTGAAAACATGGGTTGTCATGGAATTATTTATGCAAAAGTGTAAAAAATATTAGGCAAGATTTTACCATTTTCAATTAAATGTGTACTTAATACTTAAAATAAAACATAATTGGCAGAAAGATTTGAGAAGGCTTTATAATAGAATATTAAATAGAAATAGTAATTATTAAAAATCTATTCCTGTGCAAATTCAGCCTTTGAACATATTGACTAAGGGTTAAGTTAGTACAGAGAATGTTGACATTTTTTTTAGAATTCGAGTGAAAATTAAGCCTTACTTTAATAAAAATAATTTATTGAAAATTAAATTTTATGAAGTTAAACCTAATTAAAATATCAAAAACGCCCTTTTTAATTTCATACAAATTGCTGCTGAAAAGAAAGTAGACTTTATTTATTTTTGAATGAAAATGTTAACAAGATTATTGAAAAAAATAGTAAGAATGTTGTGTTCAAAATTTGCAAACGTTAATTGAAAATTCTTGGGGTTTTTGTGAACACCAAGTTTAAATGGTACTGCCATTGGGAACGAAGCTCAAAGCTTTTGAATTTTTAGTTATAATTTTCAACAACTGTATAAATAATACGTTTTTGTCAAAAAGTGGGATAATTTTTAAAAATTTATCCAACTAAAAAAAAAAATCATAGTTCCACAGATGTCAATAATCTCAGACTCATTTGTTTATTGTCAACTTTGGGAAAATTATTTGAAAAAGTCATTCATAAAAATATTTATCTTAATTTAAGCCATAATTATATATCAATTTTACAATTTGGTTTCAAAAAAGGGCATTCTTCTGTTGACGCTATATCTAAATTTCAAAATAATGCTACTTTTAATTTGAGACAGCGTTTCTGTACATGTGCAGTTTCACTTGATGGATAAAAGGCTTTTGACGGATTCATAAGGCCATTTGTTTAAATGTACACAATTGAGTTTGATTATCATGTTATTAAACATCTTAAAAGGGGTTTTCAATAGAAGGCGCTTTTGTATACAATTAAAAAATTCCTTATCTGACATTGGTCTAGTTTCTTGTGGTGTTCCACAGTGATATTATCTTGCACCTTAATTATACAATATTCGTATGCATGATTTCCCACAAAATTTTTAATCCCAACTGGTATACTCATGCTCACCATTAATCACCAATAAAAGCACTTCAAATCGTGTCTCGCTTTTTTAAATAACGCTAACGATTTCTTTAATTTCTGTGCAATTGAGATATGCATCTGGAAAATGTGCCTATTCTGTTGTCTCTCAATTTATAATATTATAATATTTTTTGAATGCAATTTAAATTCCTTTCAAAGATAAATTTTAAAAGCTTGGTATTAATGTCAATAGACTTTTTAAATTTAACGACCATATTACATAAATTAATTTTCAACACAGTCTACTAAGTGAAACATTAATTAGGAGGAATTTGAACCCATAAGTCTCTACCTGTTAAAACTAGATTATCACTTTAGAAAACACGCTTAGGACCCGTGCTATTTTATGGATTTCCAATGGGATTTATTATTTTTTATTTATTTTTTAAGGGCAATTTGGGACTCTTAATCCAAATCTGCACTTTTCTAACAGCTCGACTTTTCGCGATATACCGTTATGTCCAAATTGAAGGCACTTTTGCTACATGTATTGCAATAACTTGATAACGGTTCACCAAACTCAGTTTAAAAATAAATTCAAAACTCGTCAACAATTTTATCTCTAAGCCGTGCTTACAGTGGTGTTAAATTTGCCCAGTAGCTTTTGAGATGTCCTTGAAGTTCTGAAAAAGAACAATTTAAAAAAAATAAATTAAATCTTTTTTCTTTAAAAATGTATAAAAAATAAAAATGCGACAAAAATCGTTGTTTTGGTCTAAAATCTTAAAGTTAAATATATTTCGTATGAAATGAGCTTTGTAATCGGTGCACAACTTTTGATTTTATTCATAATTTACTAAGAAAACTGAATTGATGAAAATCGCGATTTTCATCCAAAATTACAGTTTGAGTGTTTGTGTGTTTGCTGCTGTTCTATTTGTGGACGTTTTTTCCTTCTCTTAAAAATGCGATACCATCACTTAATTGTGAAAAAAATCGAAATGCGCTAATCGATTTTGATCATCTATGTATCATTTTGTTCATATGTTATGTGACTTTACGTGAAAGTAATAAGAATTTAACTTTTCCCCGTTTTGGAATTTTCATGATTTTTAAAGTACTTCATAATTTTTTTTACCTAAACAACCATTACTAAGCCATTTTTTTTTTTGGTGATTTTCAAAAATTTTAATGTTTTTCAAATCTAACTATTACATATTTAAAAAAAGAAAAATTTTAAAAATTGCTTAATTTTTAATTTTTGGAAAAATTCAAAAATACGGTTAGTACCTGTAACTTAAAAATACGAGCCGATAGAGAAAAACAGAGACTGGATTTGAAAACAGCGACTTTGTGTATTTTGTTCCCTTGTGTAATAATTAAGTTTAAAATCTTTGAGAAAATGATATAACGTTCATGCATCGGAAAATTTTTGTTTCCAGAACGAAACTATTTTCAAACTCTGCTATTTATAGGGAGTCCTTATTACCTCCATTAAAAATTATTTCACCAGGTTACATTTTCATGAAAATTATATCCTTAAAAATATAATATTGACTAATAACAATCTTAAATGTATTTTGTATATGCATTCTATTATTGTTTAAAAGAAGATTCAATAATTACTGATTTTAAACTTAATTTAGTTTATTTTTAATGCTTTTATATTACTCTCAAATTCTTGAAATTTCATTTCCATGATCCGAGTTCTTTGCATGTTTACTCTTACCGCCAATGCGATCTTTAAAGTTGTTATCTGTTTTTAAAGTAAAATCTTGCATTTAATAGAAGTGAACTCTCCACATAAGCTTTTAAATCAGTCGACAAATATCATTAGATTGATTCAGAAAGGGTACGTTCGTAAATGCATCACTGCGCTGCATCAGAAAAGCAAACTTTTTTAAATGCCAAAAAAAAATAATTTTAATTTTTTTTTTTTTTTTTTTGTATGGCTATTATTTTTCTGGAGTATTTGACAATTTTTTAGACCGCATCTACTTCACTGATAGATATATAAACATTTGAAATCACTGATGCAGCGCAGTGATGCATTTACGAACGTACCCAAAGTTATTCTAAGTGTACCGCATTAGAAAGAGGAAGGATCTAGAGTCAACTCTTTCTTCTTGAATTACAAACATAAACACAATCTACAGAAATTAAGTAAAATTATATATGGAAATATGGAAAATATTTAATGTTTAGACAAATGAAATGGAAAGATAAAGAAAAATATCAGTCGATATGAATTCCATTTTTACTAGTATCGGCTACTTAAAAATACGTGTTATCGTGATACTGCAAATAATATATAAAATTTTCCTAAAACTCTTATGTTAACAAATTTCCATTACCTTTGTTCTGTAGGGTATATCAAATATAAGATCTTTAATGAAAGCTGGTGATGATGAATATGCTGTTAATACAAATAAAGTTAACCTTGTGCTAAAATATTTCTATTTTCCTTTAGCTCTTTTTTCCATCTCTCTTCTTTTCACGATAAAAGAGCACACTTAAAACCACAAAACCAACACGTTTAGTTTGAATTTTGTGCAGTATGGAAGAATAAATTGTAAATAATTAAGTGTTTTTTTGCAATTAGTTTCTATGATTTAGGTTAAAATTGTTGAACTATTATAACTTGGATTTCTCATTTCTATTTTATGTTTCACTCGTAATGAATGAATTGAGAAAAATAATAATAATAATTCATTAAAAGTTTTTTGAAGCGCTCATAATTTATGGAAATATAATGGGTATAACTTAAATTTGTATTCAATTTATTTTTAAACGTTTATTTCCTTTAGCTTGATCAAATAATTTCAAACATTATTTTTCAGAAATAATATGTACGACTTGAGAATTACTAACACAAAAAAAAAAACAAAACAAAAAAAAAAAAGGAAAAACACAAACGTCTTAAAACTGATTTGATTATAGCCAGAAGAAGTTGAGATAAGAAGTTAATTTATTTAGTTTTAACTATTTTGGTGTTCCGTACAAAAATTTATAAATTTATTTTGTAGTTTTGAAGGTTAAAATACTTTTAATATTTTAGAGGTTAATGCTGTCAAATTTCTAAAATTTTACTTTTGAAGTATTTTAATAAAGTACGTATGTATTTTTTATAGCACACATAAAAAAAGAATTGTACGAGTTATTTAATAAATATAAATTTAAATATAAGAAATTGTGCCAAATATTGCTCGATGGGCATTTCCAGTTCATTGCGCAATAACTCAGGTATATTCATATTTGTAAGCAAGAATATATACTTGTGAACGGCCCGTTGCTCTTACGTAACCATTTTTTCGTTTTACTCAACAAGCTTTTAGCTAAATAGGTACTCTTACGTAAGCTTGGCATTGCGTTGCTGATGAACCTGATCAAATTAAATTTTGTTCTTAATGCAATCCCGCTAAGCTCTTCGCTTCTCTGCAGGAGACCAAAGTCTCTGCCGGGAATCGAACCCGCAACCCCCGTACTGATAGACTAGCTCACTACCTACTAGCCGACCGGGGCACCCCCTTTCTCCCTTTGTAAGTATTTTATAATTTTTTTATGTTTTTCTTATAAAGGGAACATTTAATCGACGTACTCGACTTTTTTATATTTTTATACAAAACGCACATATAACGGGAACTAAAATTTATTAGTGATATAAATTTTGAAGTCGACCGCAACGCTTACGTGTCGGCAACATTTATGTATAAGTAACGAGACCTTAAGTCTGGAATTTAAGTAACTGATTCACGCCTGTACTATTTAGTTGGATGTTGACCATCACTCTCATATGCAAGTATAATTCTAACAGTTTGTTAAAACTACCTTTCTTAAATTGTTTTGTTAACGTTTTTCGCTCTAGCCAATTGTGTCACCTGTATATATGAATTACCGTGTAAAAACGAGAAAGCATTTTATAAATTGGTGAAACGTAATGCTGCGAGTAGCGAGTATTTAGTAAGTTATAACATACATAGTTAGAAGCAATTTTGAGACATCAGATGCAGTTTTTTCGGGTAAGTAAATTTTGCACTTTTTACGAAATTCCAATTGATTTTCGGGATATAGCCGTGAGAAAAGTGGCGTGTTCTTTGGAAAACTTTAAGTTTTATTTAGCCATGGCCGTCAATTTTATATTCTCATATTAGAGCGACTCAAAAGAAAAAAAAAAACATTTTTCATTGAAATTCTCTCTAATTATCTTAACCCTAGTAAGATAACGTTATTTTTTGTACTGAAGAGATAACGTTACGCCTGAAAGACGTGTGCTAGTTTATATCCTTTAAAGGACATCACCGAAAATAATATTGATAAATTTTTTGTTAAAATCATTTATTTATTAAATTTTCTTTTAAAATAAAGTAATTTTTTAGCAGAAAAGAATAATAAAAATGAAATAAAATAAAATCCAATAAGTCTTAAAAAAATATCACAACTTAAAGAGTTATTTATAAAGGACTTCAGTTCGGCTCTAAAAACTAAAATAGATCCTTTTGTTGTACTTTGCTTAGATAATAATATCTGTGCCAAAAAAAATAAATAAATTAAAATAGCATTATATGCAAGACTTGTAAACTAAATATTTGTGGTCGCCACATATAGGTGCATTGCATTTTAAACACACCATTTTGGACGTACTTCGAATTTTTGATGAACAGAAACCACAGTATTTTCTCTTTTTGTTATTTAGGTTGTTCTCCACTGCTACTGCAATTATTGTTTACAATATCTGCTAAATCTTTTTTAATGTTACCGTGCAAAGTAGGAATTTTTAGCCTTTTGTTTGGTTCATTGAACAATTTCTGAAATTATTTCGGTAGTAACAAAAATGCCGAAGCATGAAATTGGGTTGTACAGTTATTTACCCAGGAAAAACTTTTTGAATTTTGGTAATAGGTCGTAGTTATTTCATACGTTACCTGGTAAGTAGTTGTCATTACAATTCTCATTATTCTGAAAACCTCAATAAGTACTTGCTAGTAATGACCTCAGTAAGTACTTTTTACTACTATTATTTTCAGTTATGAATATTTGTTTACTAATAATCAGCTAAATAACTACTTATCAGTTGTCTGGTTTTCAGTACTGAATATTTACTTACTGGTAACTAGCTCCATAACTAATTATTAGGTCTATTAACTAGCGCAAATTAAATAAAAACTAGTTATTATTTGGCTTCTAGTAAGTATATTGTAAGTACTTACAATTCAACTTACTGGTAGTTAAATAATAACTAGATATTTTGTGACTTCTAGTAAGTGTATTGTAACTACTGAATTCTGTGGACAACTCGAACAAAAATAAGTAGTTATTCAGCCGAAAAATAAGTAGTGTTCATATGTCTCCAATGTTACTTGCTAACTTACCATGTAAGTAAAGTTTTTGCTGGGTACATTCCCAAATTAGTCCTCTTGCCGTTCGAACTATATTCATTGAAGAAATTCGGCCAGCGCTTTGACCCTTTGATGTAGTTCAGCAGTGCTTACTTTTACGTCTTATAGTAGGATAATATACCGTAATAATTGGCTATCGGCAGAAGTAGTAACATTATCAGGTTCTTGAGGATTTTCCTTAATCAATGAAATGTTCTCATCATCATCAAGGTTGTTAACAAGCTTGTCTTATACATCACTTTGAACATTATCCTCCATTTATTCATATTCCGATTTGCTCACATTTTCCAGTGAATCTGAGTCGTCCTCCACGCTTTTCTAGAGCACCAACTTCTGCGTCGTCCAAGCCACGCTTACAAGACATTTTTACAGCTAATTTAAATAACAAATACTTTAAAATTCAACTAAAACAAAAAGTTATTTTGCGACAAAAGTTACACTAAAGATAACGATACGTCTCTCAGACGTATGTTGTGTTAATTTGTGCTTATTTCTCAAAGAAAACATAACTTAACGCACAAAAAAAAAACCACCACCAATAAGAAAAGGTAAAAAACTCATCACTGATTTATTGTTTGGTATTTTGTTTAAGCTTTGATATCGTTGCAAAAAAGACTTTTTGAGTGTTTGTAGGTTATTCTCATTCCCTCTGTAGTCTTGTTTGTTGATAGCTTTGGCTTTTCTAAAATTCTTTAGAAGAACATTTCCTGATGATCTGGCCTAAGCAACCAGTGAAATGCGCATAGGAACAGCTTATCCTCGAACAATAAATTTCAGTATTTTTTTTATCAATTAATAAAAAAAAAGGGAATTAAGAAGCATAACATACAAAATCTTTTTTTAAAATAAAATTTAAAAGGTCTTAAAAAATTACAAAATTAAGTCCAAGGCGAATTCATTACAGGTGATCCTAAAAGCCCTGCTGGTAACTTTTTTTCTTTAGCTTTATAATTGTTGGATGTCAAAATTTTGTTTATTATCTTTGTTTCTGTTGTGATTTGTTTCAGTTTTTGACATTGTGCAATGCTTTTACAAAAACAAATTGCTTGTGGTTTTTGTTCGAGTTGTACTTGTTGTACTACCGAGATTATTTGGAATGAATTAATTAATAACTAAATTCTGTATAGTGTTTCCAGGTATTAAAAACCTCTACTAGAAGAATCTTCGATATAGTATTTAGTACAGTTTGTTATAGCGTTGTATAGTTTTAAAGATTTTTTTCAGAAGATGTTTACAGAAATTGTTCCTCTTCTTAGGAAATTCTACCACAATTTTGCAACCTCTGCGAAATTTTTGAAAAAGTTTGACGTTTGCATAAAGCTTTCAACTCGAATTTTATTACAATATTTATTTATGTCACATTTACTGCTATCAAAATAAAACAAGTTACAAATGTGTTTCGCAAAGTTTCAAAAAAAAAAATTATTTTATCTTTTCTTTTATGTTAAATCCGTCCGCTCCTTTAATGTTTTTATTTTATTTGTTCTTTTTTATTTATGTTCATACATATTCGTATAATATATTCTTTAAACTGTAGTCTAACTTCCCAGCATTAAGGACTAATTTAACTATTGCCTGACTACAAATCATATGTCAGGAATATGGTGTTTACTTCAACTTTGTTGTCTTCAAATGTGATAATGATTTCATGTTTCTATGTTATTTTTGTTTATCCTTAAATTAACAACATGTTGGGGCATGTTCTATATAAAGCGATACAATAATAACTACAATTTGCCCTATTTTTTTTTAATTCATGGCATGTCTCTTTGCTATTTTTATTTATGTTCAAATAACTTATTATTTACTCATATAAAGGTGTTCTTTAGTTTGTGGTATCTATATTTATAGTATTGATATTATTAACTGTGAATATGACAAACTTACCATTATAAATATAAAATTTTTCTGTTAGACCTATTCTTATAATTCGAATCTTTCAGGTTCATTGTGTTACATATGTATATTGTCAGCGATGTTGGTCAATTATGGATCAAAAACCAAACAAATATTTAGGGATACTTTTTGTAGAAAATTTCTTACATAGTTAAATCATGCAGAATATGTTTATCTGTTTTTTTTTCTTTTTTTTCAATAAACGGTGAGCCGGCCTAATGAAATATTAAATATAATTGGCTAAATTAGTTTGTTAGTAAACGTAAACAAACAACAAATTTAATTGTATTTTAAAAGTTTTAAGTAAAGTCTTTAGCAGTGGGGCTGACTATTGTAACTAATGCACATATAAATTATCTTCATACACACAAAGTAAATATTATTGAAATTTCTCGCACATTGTGGCGTAACGGCTTTAACTGCCTGTATTTAGAAAATGAAAAGAAAATTATGTGTGAAAAATTATATTGAAAACAAAAACAAATTTTTGTATTTTATTGTTGTTTTGACTATAATTTCTCATACGAAATTTTGTTTTTATTTTCTAAAAACAGGCATTTAGTGATATCAAAAAAGTTCTTTTATAACAGTTATTTTGTATATTAAAAAAATCCATCTAAACAAGTTGTATTTCCATCCCTGGTTTCTATTTTGACTAAGACGAATTGACAACTTGAGGCGCCTCTTCTTTTATCTTTTAAGTTTGATTTTACTTATTTACGTTAAATATATGTTCTGTTAAAGCACAATAATTTTCGAATCTTCGAAATCGAAATCGAAAACTTATTTAATAGCCATTGTATACGGTCGTTTTTTTATTTTAACTAAATTATTAAATAACATTTTCTTAGGGCCGATTTCACCAATTTATTTAAATACCGGTTCATATTTTTATATAGTTTTTCATATAATTTTATTTATTTTTTTTACACGAAAAACGGATTTAAAACATAAATTGATATTTAAATAGAATTAGTGAAAATGGCCATTAAAATTTCATATTTTTATTAATAAATAAATCGTTGATTTTATAACGTTTGAAAACCAACAGGAAAGTTTTTTTATAGGGTTAAAAGTGCTTTCTTTTATTTAAATTCTCATGTTTTCTTATTTTTATTTCACGCCTTGGAATACCTCAAAGTTGTTTCCAGACTTGTTAGGTTTTGTCGCTAATCCATCCCACAACCTGAGGAATGTAGTCTAAATACCTTGCGAAGAAAATGATAATAAGGATAAAAAAAACTTTTCTATGAAATCGATCATTTTTGCCAAGGCCCCTATCGATTCAAAAACTTTTTTAAATTATTATCCGTACTTATGTTAATTGGAAAAAACTGTACAGTATTTTTCTGCAACCCAGGTAAGTGCGAAAGATTTAAAATTTATAATAAGTGGCTTATAATTAAATAAATTACTGCATACAATTTATTAGTTAGACTCAATAAACAAAAACAGACCTGAAAAAAAAAAAATAAACAGAATAAGTGTTATTTCAGACGGAAAAAATTAAACTCCTCAAATGAGTTTTATTTTATGACGGCGGAATAAAACTCTCTTATTAACAATTTCATCCGATCGTTCGCTGAAAAATAACTCTTAATTGTGGAGTTGGAATAGTTTTTTGTTTATAATCACCATCGATTATAAAAGAGCACTTCAGTACGAATTTATTGCTATATGACAGCATAAGTCTCCGTTTTCTCTAACATGGAGAGTTTAAGAACTTGAGTTTTCTGGATAACTTGTATTTACGGGCTCTGTCACATAATTAAGTCTCAATCATGTACCGAACCTAATTAATTAAAAAAGGTCTGGTGGCTTACTCTAGTTTTTGCACAATTTCCCGAAAAGCACTTTCCGTATCTTAAAATTGTGTTTCGCGAAAATAAATTCTTCTTTTTCATGCACGAAACGATTAATGTGCTGTTTTCATAACACAAATGATTGAACGTGCAGTAAAATTTATATGAAAAGCACTCAGTTTTTTTAATGGGTTTTTCATATAAATTTTACTACACATTCAATAATTTGTGTTGTGAAAACAGCACAAAAGACTTTTCTTCTTGCGAATTGTGTAAATCAAACAGCTGTTAAAGCATAAATAATATTAAAAAGGCAAAAAATCAAAGTGGGGTTCATTAATGGAGTTTTCTTTTCTGACAAAAAATTTCAAATATACTACCACTCGCGCGGGCTTCATATGCAAAAATATGTGATATTGTCGTTGTTCTTTCTAAATATATTGTTCAAATAAAAAGCAAATTTGTTCCATATCATACCTTAAGTTATATATGAAGGTGAAATAATACTTCGTTTTGCAGCTGCATTCAGTACTTGTTTGTGCAGGCAAGTACAATTATACAGTTTTATACAATACTGCAAACGTGCTATTAACCAAAATAGATATAAAAGTTTTTGTTTTATTTTTGATGAAAAAATCAACAAGTTAAGCCGTTCATCTGAAGGTCGCTTACTCTTAACAATCAGCCAATTTTAAGGACCAGCTGCACTTATGATTTCTGAGAGTAAAAAGTCAAGAGACCATATCGTTACCTTAGTCGGAAAAAGTGCTAAGTCCACTTTTCGTCGAAATTGAGATTTTGATATAGCTTGCTAGTTTAATTCAAAAAAAATCATTTACAAGCAAAAATAATACCATTATTTTGTTTTTTCTTGCTAAAATGCAGTAGTAGGCAAATATGCTAAGTCCAAAAAAAAATTTTGAAAAGTAAGAAAATATGCCAAGTCCAGTTGAAAGGAACAAATTTGTTTTTTTTAATAAAGGGTTTTCTTTTCAAGTTGGGTTATAAAGAATTACAGTAATTTAGCAATAGCTGAAATATTAAATATCTACTTTGCATTTAATATATTTCGTTATATCAAAGTGATTACAGTTTAAAATGCTTTTGCATGCATTGAGAATTTTGGTTATTTTCGATATTTTTTTCGTCCTTGTTATTATTAGTATTTACTTTTTTTTTATTTATATTTAAAAAATATAAAATATTGCAAAATACCATAATTATACAGTTTTTTGATACCGAAGGTAACTATTTATTGTATTGTATTATTTATTCGCCTGGACGAGGTAAAAATTGTGAAACAAAGTATAAACTTCGTTTCAGCGAAGAGTGGAAAAATTTACCACAGAAAATAATTAAAAATAGAAAACCTATTTATTTTTCGAGTTTGGAACCACTCTATAAAGAAACAAAGTAACGGAAATTTTTAAAACTAACTTTACCCAAGGACCATCACCGTTTTTTCTAAATATTCTGTATCTAACATAAAAAGCTTCCGCTTAAAATAAATACGCTATTGAATACAACATAATCGTATAATTTTAAGCAATTGGATGTTCCCTATATCGCAAAAATATACCTTTTTATTATTATTTATTTCTTTTTCTTTAAACTAATAATTCGTATTCTTATTTATTTTTAACCAATAAATATTTTGTTTATCAACACCAATAAAATAACTACATTCTTGTAAACACCAAATACATTTACTTTTTGAATAGTGTTATTGAGCTTTTTTAGTTACAGCGAACAACGCTGTAACGAATTATGCTTCATAAGGATCAATTCCTTATATTAAATTCCAGAAATAAAAGATAACATATTTAAGGAAAATATGCTAAGTCCCTACTAAAATAATGAAATTTCAAAGAGCAAATGTGCTAAGCCCAAAAAAGCCTATAAGTACGCAAATGATTTATTTTAAAATCCTACGATTACTGCTAATTTAAGAGGATGGACTAAAGAAAAGAACTGCATTTACAGATTTTTAAAAAGACTACTAAAAAAAAAAATTAAACAGTTTTTTTGTCTCTCCTGAATAATTTGAAAAAATGGGCTTAGCACTTTTTCCGACTAAGGTAACGATATGAAATGTAGATTGGCCTATATATAAGACCGAAGGGTAATAATAGATATGCATTGGAAATTTCTGTGATTTTAATGGGTAACCGTCCGTTTTTTCGATTTTGAGATGTTGATGTTTGAGAATGTTTTTTTCGGCTCTCCTGAAAAATTTGATTTTAAGACATACGTGTTACCCGTGAAAACCACAGATTTAATGTCCTTATCTAAGGTAGGACCTATCGTCAAAAATGTTTGCTATTTATTTAAGTTAACTACACATTTTTTTATGAAATTTATAATATTTCGGCCAATGAGCAAGTATCTTTCCTTAATAAATTGATTCTATATCTCTAAAAGTAGTAAGAACCAGAGCCGGGCCGTGGCTTAATGATGATATTATATAACGTTGTGATATTAAGTATCGGTTGTGGAAACGTTATAGAATAACCGGGATTCATAAGGAATATCATATAGATAGGAAGGCTGTAGTTTCAAGGATAAAGAATGAGAAAAGTGCATATTTTTTAAATAAATTAATTAGCGCAGTTGACGCGAATGAAACATAGAAACAAATACGAGACATTGTTATTGGTAAAATAAAAAGTAGTGCTATTGATTCTGATGTAAACGAACTAAATAAACTTTTTGTAAATATCCTCAGCACTGATTTATATGATCGAATCCATCATTTGAATCCTCTTTTAAAAAATTGAGTTTCGGATGTTTTACTGCGAGAGATATTGTGCAAGGATTTTATAAAGTTAAGTCTAACTCTGTGGGCTTGGATGATATTAATCCTAGATTGATAAAATTAAACCTACCCTAGATAATTCGTTCTATCGTAGTGTTATGTAAATAAGCTACCAATATCACTACTACACTCCTTGTTCCAAAGGGTTTCATACTTGGATCATTGGTGTTCTCATTGTATGCAAATACATACCACAACAACTTAAGTATTCCAGTATTAACATTAAATTGGTCCAAAAAAAAAAAGTTGTGCCAGTCACCCCCTAGGATAAACTATTTGTTGAAAAGGATTGCAGAATTTTTTTTTTAATTTTTTGCCACTCCTTTGGTAACCGCCCTTTTAGTTTTTTGTATACTGCGCCGCCATTTAAAGTCCGGTCATAACATATTGCACATCGTTATTCATGTCTTGGCTATGGCTCCATTTTTGCCCTGAGGACTTTTTAATCCGACATCAAATTTTGGGCGCCATTGATGCCATCTCGGATCGTACCCCCTACTGCTTTATTTTTTGCACGTGGCAAGAAAGCCCTTCTAAAATTATGTACTTCTAGCTTTTATTGTACTCATGTGTATGCCACACCCCGAAATTAGGCCCATTTTTTCTTTACATAATTATTAAATTTCACTTGTTGTTTTTTGTATATAGTGCAGCCGTTTTGAGTCCGATATTATCGTTTATGATAACATTATTAATGGTCTCATTATGCCTTCATTTTTGTATTCGTGACTTTTTAATCCGGCATCGAATTCTGGGCGCAAGTTATGCCATCTCAGATACTTTCCCACTAATGTCCAATTTTTTGCATGTTGCAGGGTAGCCCTTCTTATACTTAGTATGTCCAGGTTTTAATATGTTCACTTTAACGCCACACCTCAAAAGTACGCCCCATTTTTCTTTTACACATACATATATCATTAAAACAATTAGATCAACATACAGAACAAAGAAAATTGCATCATTCAGAATGAAGCTTTATATCATATATCTGCTGTCGGATTAAAAAGTCCCCAAGGAAAGAATGGAGTCATAGACAAGCCATGAATAACGATATGCAATATGTTATGATCGGACTTTGAATAGTGGCGCAGTATACAAAAAACTAAAAGGGCGGTATCCAGAGGCGTGGTAAAAAATAAAAAAAAAATAAATTTCTGGAATCATTTTCAACTAATCTTTAATCCTAGGGGGTGACTGGCTCAACTTTTTTTTTGTACGGGGATCGAACCACTCTAATATAAATGTATGCGGATGATATTAAAATTTAACAACGCTTCCATTGGCTTTAAAGTAAATGGCAGGCAGACATTGAAATCGCATTTTTTACTCTTTCCAACTGATTCTTATGTTTTTTTTTTGGCATGCTGAAGCCTCATATTCGCCCCCATTACGTCAAGTTTATCTTTTAGGTCCCGACCAGTGTCAAGTGCTGGTTCAATTGACGTTATTTTATGTCTTACTTGAATGGCTACTATCGGATAAAAAAAAAATACCTAAGTTATAGTGGCTCAAATCTAACATTTTATGAAAATGTTAACGTTTTCTCTTTAACACAACTAATGAAAAAATTTATAGTTTTCCAATTTTGTTCTATAGTCCATTTTATTATTTCCATGGAAATTTTGACACTTTTTGGTGTGCCATAATGTCCTTGGGCGTTATGAAATGCCACCTTAATTAACAGTTTCAAATCGCTGTAATATAATAATTTATTATTTATTTTTAGATTTTTCATTTTGAGCAGTTGATTGGCGCACAAACCAATAGTTATATGAACAAGTTTTTCTTAGAATACTTTAGAATATACAAAAAATTCTTCTCATTTTTATCTTATACAAAACTAACAATAACCCGAAATTAACAAAAACACATTTAGATTTTTCTCGGAGTAAAAAAGTGGTAAAAATTTAATTTTTTTAAATTTTTGCGACTTTACAACACTCGATACAGATTCATTTAATCAGTTTGTTTTATAGTTTTCTCACTTATTCCATACCTACAATAATGCTGACGATAGGAAAAAATTCCAATCATCTTACAAGATATAGACGTGAGCAACATTACGTTATCTTTGAAAAATTTCTCAAAATCAAATTTCAGTAAAAACAATAATGCTGCTTTAAAATCAAAATTCAAACAGCTTGTTTTGATAAAACTATTAGAAATCGAAATGAAAAGCACATTGAATTACCTAGAAAATATTACTACACAGTGTACAAAAAGTTTGCGGATTAACCTGAAAAAAATCGTTTCAAAAAGTAAAAACTTGTGTTAGTTCCTCAAACTCTTGTCTCATTTAAGCTGTGTTTTCACTAAAAAAAAATCGGACTTTTAAAAATTGGACTTTCTACCGAAATCTTGTATGGGCTTTCCTCATGATCTCAACCATAAAACTAAAGAAAGTTCTTATTTAAAGTTTCGCGATTTACATATTCTTGATCATAAACTTTAACCAGCGACCACTTCTAACAGTTATAAGTGATATAGAAAAAGTTATTTTATAACAGTTTTTTTGGTGAATTAAAAACAATATTCCATCTAAAATAGTTATTTTCAAAATAAAAATAAAAGATCGAAACAAACCCTTAAAAAAAGAGTCTTATTTCACCGTCATAAAATAAAAAAGTCTTTGAGGATTTTTAATTCACCGTCATAAAATAAAACTCATTTGAGGAATTTAATTTCGCCGTCATAAAATAAAACTCATTTTCGGAGTTTTGGTTCGCCGTCATGAAATAAAACTAATTTGAGGAGTTTTATTTTTTCTGCCAGAAAATAAAACTCATTTCAGTTTTATTTTACACTTCATCTTCAAATTTGCATATTCAAATAATTTATTGAAGAAAAAATATGATTTTTTTCATCAAATAATTGTGAAAATTATTTAAATTTGTTTTTTGTATTAAAAAATATTTTCAAAGAAATAAATTTTTAATTATCAGCTACCAGTAGAATGGTCCGATGTTTTTCGTTACCATTTGTTTTAAAATTTGATGTATTTAACTCATCAATTTAACAAATAGAATTTGGGAACTTGTTTCTTTTTGTGAAATATTTTATGTTTTAATTAACATAAACTCTTCGAAAGAGTTTAAGTTTTTGACTGCAAAATTAGTTTTGTTTAAGTCGGAAAAAATAAAACTCCCTAAATGAGTTTTATTTAAGGCGGAAAAAATAAAAGTCCTCTAATGGGGTTTTTTAGACGGAAAAATTAAAACTCTCCTTTTGAGAGTTTTATTCGACCTTTTATTTTAACGTTGAAAAATAACTCTTCACTGTGAAGTTGAGATTGTTTTTTAAGATCATCATAGATTCTGAAAGAGCCCTCAATACACATCTTACAGTTAATTACAGCATAGGTCTCCGTTGACTCTGATGTAAAGAGTTTTTGAGTTTAAATTGTCTAGATAACTGTTATTTACGGTCCCTGACTTAAACTTCTTTACAATACAATTATTCCCACTGTTTTCTGTCATTTATAAACGTACAAAGGTAAACGATTTGTGCATACATTTGTTTTAAAGTGTTTTGTGGCGGTGTGTACAAACTTGTGGCTAAATAAAGTTTTATTAAATAAATATTTTACTAGTCAAACTTTGCCTTTCAATATACGTCGTATATACCAACATTTCCCATAAAAGAAATATTTTGTAGGCGTTTAAATAGTTGTGTAAACATAAATTAAATAAAAATATGATTATTATTAGGCTTAAGGACAATAGAAAAATAGACAATAAGTTTATAAAACAATGCAAAGGAAAAATCCTCAGAATTTTCTCGTATTGAAATAAAAAAGCTATTTTCCTTTTCTACGAAATAATAAAAAAATACGTTCTTTAAGAAATCCTTAAGTTTAACACACTCACCCATAAATTCACTGCTTTGCTTTTCTATGAAATAATAAAATAATACGTTCTTTAAGAAATCCTTAAGTTTAACACACTCTCCCATAAAGTCATTGCTTTGCTTTATTCTTTTTTGATGTGTTTCAGAACTTAACAATTTATCATTCATTCACTTACAAATCTAAAACCTTTGTGAAATTTAAAAGACATATGCTGCATCATTGCCATACAATGATTTAAACTTCAGTTGGTATGTATAGATTTTCATGTAAATATTTATATGTCTATACCCCGCAAGTATTTAAAAGATTTTTGGATGACGGAGGTGACTACTTTCACACTTCTGTGGGCTTAAAGGGCGATATTATATATTGTATAAAATTTAAAGCATCTGATTTATTCTTCTATTCACCTATGGACAATAATAAGATGAGAAATAGCGCTTGTTTTAAGTAAAAAGTTAATTTTTCATTGAAGAGGGCTTACGATTTACAAAATGAAAACACAATTATATTGCGATTCCATCTTCTAAGTTTGAATTGGAAGGTTTATAGTTTTTTTTTTTTTTTTGCATTAAGCGTGCTGTTAGATAAAGCCCAATTGGACCCATATTTTGATTTTTATTTATTTAATCGGTATTATTTTTAATAATTATGTTTATGTTTAATGACTTGCAGTTAATTATCATGGATTGAACGGAAAATATGGCGCCTAAACAATAGCACTGTATTAGTTTTCATCTTTTTCACTGTTCTATATAAAATTTATTTTTCTTTCCAATAAGACAAGAATGTAAATTCTGATATATCACTGCAAGAATGAGTATAGCAATATACACTCGCAATGTTTCTTAATATTTCTGTCTATCTTTTATAAAGAAACAAAAGAATTCTAACACTATAACAGGATGCTGCATATTTCGTTTGTCTTCGTTGTACTAAGATGATAATCTCAGAGGCATTAATCATTGGCTAAAGTGATGGACTGGAGTTCCATACATTTTGTTCTTAGTAATAAAGTAGGGGTCTGCAGAACTACCCAGACAGAAAAAGACAATCAGCACGACACTGTGCCGACGTTGATGGGGTTGCTATCAACATCAATACAACGTACTGTTTACCAAATTTACAATGTAGTCACAATATTAAAATGATAACGCCAAATGTGTGACTTCCGACTCTTGTTTTTAGTGTTGCCACAATACTGGTAATTCAAACTTACAATATTGGATTCACGAATTAACAACGTAGTCACAACATTTAAATGATTACGCCAAATAACCGTCTTCCGACTATTGTTTTCAATATTGTCCCAAATCCGTAAATTTAAATTTGCTACATCGGATCAATAAATATAAAAGGTAAAACTTAATATTTATTAAATGATGAAATAATAGCAATTGCTCTTTTGCATAAATAATTAAATGTAATGTGCATATGTATGTAACTATATAAATTCGTTAGGTCAAAAATCAAAATTTTGCAGTAAATTTGTATATTTTATCTTAAACACGGTGTTAGGAAATTAAGGTTTTATTCTTGTATATACAGTATTGTAGCGGTTAAGTTTGATTTGGGGGATTCACAAGGTGTGCTATCAAGTCATATCGTAGTAATGTCGTAAATAATATTTTACAATTGTTTAAAAAATATTGTTGTATTTCAACCAAAACAAAAAATGTAATGCTGTGCTCATTGATTCGTCATAACTGTACAGTAGAAATCAAAATTATAAGCGGTTGCCCACAGCAGTCATATATATTTCTTGTAATTATTTCCGAGAGCGGGGAGATTTTCCCTCAATATAGATGGTACCGCGACCAAGCTAGGTCTATTGTACCCACTCCCCTTTAGTTGGCCAAAAGACCTTCTGCTTCCCAAAGGAGCCTTACCAGGTCTTTTGCTGATATTGCACCGACTCGGGACGCACCTATTGTGCCGTGTCCCAAGTGTCTCCTTCTGGCCCATGCCAGCGCTGGGCCGTCACACAGTATATGCTTCATGGACTCGTCCTCGTCAAGACACAGTCTGCATTCCTGATCTTCAGCCAGGCTCATCCGATAAAGGTGGTACTTGACATATGTCTTTACAACTTTATGACTACCTTATAATTCCCCCAAATGTAAATGCGACATTTCGAAACTAAAGTCGCGTATATTATTATAAATTATTCGACCATCATTATATTATCTTTAATTTATATTTATTCAAGCCTATGGTCTATTTTGTATTTTATAAAAAAGTTAATCTTTAGTTTTATTTCGAATTTTCGTAACTCCTTTGTGTTACGTCTTCAGGATTGAAAATTAAAAAATTTCAAAAAAATTTTTTAAATTTAAAATTTTTTTTTTTATATAAAAAAAAACCAAAAGCTTGAATAAATATAAATTAAAGATTATATAATGATGGTCGAATAATTCGAAATAAAAATAAAGATTAACTTTTTTATAAACTACAAAATAGACCATAAGCTTGAATAAATAGAAATTAAAGATAATATAATGATGGTCGAATAATTTATAATAATATACGCGACTTTAGTTTCGAAATGTCGCATTTTAGGAGAGTTATAATTTCTCCCTGGGTAGTTACAGTCACGTCTTATTCACTTTCTGTTTCAAAAGCACTTGTCCTTTCAAGTGTTAAACAGAGCTCAGTCCCAAAATTCTGTTTGTTTGATTCTATTTATTTAAAAAAATGTGCTAACGAAGTATACAAGTATAATTCTGTGTATGTGTAAACAAAATATGAGATTAATTTTTCTTTAATTTTTTAATAAAGTAAAATTTTATGGCCAAAACTTTTGTGGAACATTTCATACCCGCCCACCCCCTTTTTCAGGGTATTTTTATGATTTGTAAAAATAAAGCAAAAAATGCCGTTATGAAGGAATGTTAGAGGGTTAATATGTTCCGCAAAAAAAATTTCCCATAACATTTGCTACAAAGCTGCTCAACATACCCTATACCTCCGATGTAAAGAAAACCTAGATTTATGTACCCATATGCTGTACAAACGCATATGGTGAAAATATAACCCCCCCCTTAAATTAATTTTGTTTGGTATCCTCTACCATAATCAACCGTCGAAACCCCGTAATTGTTTTTCGTTTGAAATGTGTAATTTAATGGATTTTGCTCCATAAGTTTTAAAAGATACTTAAAAGTGTCTCTACCACTCAACTCACTTATTATTATTTCTGACCCCAAATTCACTTGGAGTCGCCAGTCAGACGCCTACACGTTTAACAAGCCTTCCCTACAGAAGATTGCAGTTATAATGGTCTATTTCCAATCTTCCACGTTGGCAAATGCTTACAGGGTAATTGCATTTACATATACAGATACGTATGGATGAGATTTACTTATACTATGCAATATTTTTGCCTTAAGCTCTATATTTGTGTTGCTGTCACGCACGTTAAGCTGCTTGTTCTAAAAACTGCTTAAAGCTCTTGCAACTCATTCAATACAACATAAACGAGTACTACAATGCATTATTTCTACTATAGAACAGCTACTATTTCTACTACTATTAAATCTACTACTTTCAAATTCAACAAAGTGTACATGAGATTGCATTTCCTTCTCATCTTTAAATGCATAGTAAATTTAACATACATTCATTTAGCTGTATACACACTAATACATACAATTTACAATATATTGCATGTATTTGTGCAATTTTTTATCTATCAGAAATCTTTCAGCCATACATACATATGAAATTTTTTTCTTCAACTCATGCTTGTTGGGTAAGGAGTGTAACTAAACGTAAATGTATTTTCTATTTGTTAGATTGAATACATGTTAAACTAAAAAAGTAGTTAAATAATAAATAAATATACATAGTAGTTAAAACTGGGATAAGGATTTACGCTATTAGCTTTTGGCGTAATAAATCTATACAAAAAATAGAATAAAATAAATAAATAAATTCTATTTGTAATTTAAACATGCAATAAACAAAAAGCAACTCTACATTCGGCCATGTTGAATCTATGTGACCCACCACGGTTTGTTTAAATGGAAGGACAGAACATTTTAGATCTTTAAGAAAACAAGGATTTAAGGATACATATTTATTTACACTGGTCGGCAAAAAAAAAAAAATAAATGTCTGTAGCAAGAACTTTGTTATTTAATTTTAATTGACTTTAAATTTGTTCACAGATTGATTGTTTCAAGTCTATGGAATTTTATTCTAAATCATTGATCCAGATGGGAAAAATCGTTCTCAAGTTAAGATTAGGTGGGGAGATCTTTTGTTCGACCAGGGCTGCGGAGTCGTCATATAATAGACTCCAACTCTAACTTCTACTCTAACCGTGATGCTAAATGAATATGAGACTGGTCCTTATTTGACTTTAAGCTCTTTTTTAATTCAGTAACTTTGAAATGGTTAAATATAGCAAGAAAATGACTCTGTAAAAATTACAAATTGATATGTTAAATTTTATAGGTACCCACAGACGAGGCAACATTTTGAAACTTCAGTATTGCGTGTATTTTGAATATACTACTGCAAAACAAAACAAAAAAATTAAAAAATTAATTATATTTTTCTTTTTATACCTATCACATTTTATGTCCCATAAATTTGGAAAAATTCTATAATCAATTATAATAGTTTTTTCAATTCTCCTAATTTGCAATTGTTTCCATTTTCCGGGAGTTGGAAAAGCTACTCATGATGAAACAGTGTGTTTGGAAACCTTAAAAAATCTAAATTGTTGATATTTGAGAAACCAAAAAGGTAACACGAATTTCAACCAGAAACATTACTACACACGTAACAATTTAACACGTGGCGCATTGAGCTTTAATATAGTTCTTTGCATATATCTGTGGTCACAAACAATAAATGTCTAAGTCGAATTAGCTTTTGAAAAAGGCACTTTATAGTTATTCTTGCGTTTCTAAAAAAATTAATTGCACAAGAAAAAAAGGAATTTAGAGTCAAATATTCTTAGCCCTGCTATGCTAAGATAAAAGAATTATAACGAAAGTTGTATTTATTTCAGAAATATTAAAGATTAACTCAATTGTTTCTTAAGTCGACTAAGGCGGTTATCGCTTGTGACCACAGATATGTATATGGTAGAAAAATCTTGGAGTCGGAGTCACTAGTTTTGGTAAGTACTTCGACCCTTACTCCGACACCGATACCAAAACTTCAACTCCAAATATTAAAATAACCGGTAAGCCGATTTCATTCGAAAAAATAAAAACATAAAAATCAAATTAGTTTTTGAAATAAAAATTTAATTTGAATAACAACAAAACAATTCACAGAGAGAAGGAACCAACAAAATACATGGTCATGACTGGTTATGAATTTTAAAAGAACTTTAGTTTAAAAATGTAATAGTAATTACATTAATTAATTATTTGAGATATTCTCTCAATTTTAATTTAAATAAGTTTTAATTTGTTTGTGGCATGTCTAATGCATCAGTAGACTTTAATCATATTTTTTTATATGTTACAAGCAAAACCTCAGCCAAGATTATGTACTTCAAATGAACATATTTTTGTATGAAAAATATATCTGTCAATTCATCGACTGCAATTAACCCTCTGCGACTGACGTGACACCAATGAAAAAAACTGGATTTTCTCTGTTCTTTTTTCGACATCGGCTCTCATGCATTCAGTACCTTCTTAACGTTTTCATGTCTACGTTGGCGTGACGAACGTGATCGAATAGAGTGTACGCTTCGCGCTGTCTTCTAAACAATACGTCAATGAAACTGCTTCAATATGTTATATCTCTTATTATTTTAATTTTTATGGATCACTCTAATACAAAACAAATTCTTCATTGTTATATGAGAAGATCATCTGGAACTTTTAAGAGCCGTAAAGAACATGTTATGAGCTTTGGATCAAACAATTTGACATATCCATGTTAAAATGGGTTGTTCAATGTTCTAGATAAAATCAGTTGCATCTTTTTATTTAGGCAATATCATTTTCTCATTTTTCCTATACTGGTTAGCTCAGATGTAACCCTTTTATAAAACTTGTAAAAAACAAAGAGGAAATTTAATTTTTTTTTTGTTTTTGTATAGATGTTAGTTGTTTTGGTCCATTTGGTGCCATGCCATTAAATATGGTTTAACAATAAATTTATTGTCGTTTTATTCTCAAAAATTAATTATAGCAAATAATAAGCTATAATATTAATCTAAAATAAAAAATAATTTCAGAAGGTTTACAAAACAGAACTTGGAATATATAAGCTATCAAAATTGTGTCTAGCATCTACCCACGTCATTGGAATTATTATTATAAAGTCACGTCAGTCGCAGAGGGTTAAAAACCTTCCATGACTTTGTTTGATGGCTTTAATTTTGCTTTTTATTTCTTAGTTTTTTAGCAAATAAAACCGGTGGACTTTTCCCATATCCTTGATTCCGCCAAAATGTTGGAGTTTTTTAGCATGAAGATATGCCAAATCGACCTAAGAGTTTTTAGTGCATTTACGGGCATTCCGTCCTCGGTAAATTAACGGGCTAATATTTCACCAAATGATTTTTTTTGGCAGCGTATTTTAGTAAAGTATTATTTGCGTCTCTTTAGCAAAATTTTTTTTTAATATTACCTATGCTTATCCCACGAATCTCTTCGCTTGTCTGCAGCCCCCCGGCGCAGCCCCAGTACGCTAGTTGGAAGTGAGCTAGTTTATAAATTATACATTATTAAAACAACTGTCTTATTATACCAATATAACCTGTTAATTCGATATTCGAAAAATGCACATTTGTTTATATATACCAGTGATGTTATAGACTTTTTTGAAAAACCCCTATGCAGCCCAAAAAAAATCCCTCTCTTTCCCTACGCGCTGAAAAAATAAATTTCCCTAAAGCTTTTAAATGATAATATATCAATGCAAATAAAACCGGTGATGATTTCCGAACAATCGTACAGGTGTTTAAAATGATTTCCGGTGCGCTGGAATGTACATTCGTCTTGTAAAAAGAGCGCACAATGCAAATTGAAGATACAATGTTATGACTAAAGATATGTTCAGACCTAACAAATATTTCACGAAAAAAATCAAAAAAGCGTGACTAGTAAATTAATAAGAGATTTATTTTTGACAAATTCTATTGATTTAGTAAGCTTTATTTTAAGATCGTTATCTGTATTGTCATGTGGCAGTGATAAATCAAAGATAGGTAATTTTGACTTAAAGAGTGAAAATTTAATTTTCATTCAAATTTTTTTGGTGGCTTTACTCCAAAATTTTTGATGCACATATTAAACCAGTTATCTTTTATTGCTCTGAAAAATTTTATTCTTGTAAAAGGGGGTTTCACAAATTTACCGTTAAATCAACGTAGAAACGGGGCAAGCATTCACCCAAAGAATTTTAACAATTTGTAATATTGCCGTATTAACAATTTTATTAGTATTATGTCACAAATCGAAAAAGATTGCCAATTATAAAAAGTTTTACCACATTTTCAAAAAGTCCCTACATATTAATGATTTCAAAATATCTGTCTTTCTTTTCCCTACGGCCATTTTTTGGAAGAATCTCTTTAGTAATGGAGATTTTTCCCTACGTATAACATCACTGAACTATACGTATAAGCAATATTTGCAAGTTGCAATATGGAAAATATATAAAATAATTAATCGGATTAGCATTTACAAACAAAAATTTTATGCAGAGGTATGTGCGTAAAATTTCCTTCCACTTTTACAATTTTTGTGCCGTCTACCCTAAAAAAACGAAAAATTTATAAGGAATACTTTAAAAGAAAATGTTCACACATATAATGGTTACGTCATCTAACGTATTGGCACCTGCTAACATATTACGGTTAAATCAGACTTCCATGAGGAAACCACAATCATATTGTTGTTGCATAAGGTCATGTTATGGTGTTTATTAACACTGATATGTTTTGCACAAATAATTTTATAGTTGCTTGTATAACGTATACAAGTTACCCTTAAATTATGGTATACAGATCAAAATGTTATTGTTTAATTTGAAAAACATAAATGGTCACAATTAAAACTTAAATAGTTGTGGGCATGATAAAGGGCAATATATAATATATATATTATCAAAATTGTTTTTGGGAATACAATTATTTATTAAAAGATTTTGTTTTTTGTGCTTAATTCCCTTTTTTAAATTATTGATAAAAATATTTATAACAATATTTAGATACACAGAAAAAACTAAACATTTATTTTAACCACCAAATTCGTAGAATCAAGTAAACAATTTGTTGATTTTGCACCTATTACCAAAATAATTATATTGATTACCAAAAACCGTAAAAATTTAAAATTCTGATTTTTCTTTCAATAAATTATATTTTCGATTTTAATAAAAAATATGTTCAAAAAGCTGTACGATTTCAAACAATGTGTTGATTGTTTTAATTAAAAAAATTATTTTAAAAAAATCTGTATTTTATTCAATTATTTCAGTTAATTCATAATAAATAAATTAATAAATAATATAGTTATTGAATTAAGCAATTAATTAATTAAATTTTTGGTTGGATTCAATTAAGATTTTTATTGAATGAAAAATTATGTTAATGAGATTACAAAATAAACTGATATAAAAAAACAAAAGATTTTGCTGCCACTTGTATTTATATTGGTTTTTAAGGCTTGGACGAAATAAGCGATGCAAATTCCACAAGACCGAAAGGGTTTTAGATTCTATAAATACAAACAACAATAAAAGGTAAAAAAATAGTTAAAAGTATGGTTCTTAGGTTTTTTATATTTATTTACTTTAATTATATTTTTCGAGTTCTTTTAAGATTTGGACTTTTTGTATAAGTAATGACAGCAGTTTATCTCTTTGTTGACCCTATTACTCAAATAAATTTGTTGAGGTTGAAAACTTCAACTTGCAGTCAATATCAATCTGTAAGATATTGAAATTTAAAAACACATTACATAGCCAATAGATTGTTATTTAATTGTGTTGCGGATGTGCAATTATTAAGTTAATTTAAATTTATCGAATATATAAGAATTTAAATGAAATTTATGAATAATTCAGTAACCATAATTTTGATAAGTCGATGACTAAAAAATACATACATATCGCAGTTAATCAAGAGGGTATTAACTCAATATTTTTATTTTTTCACTTTTATAAAAAAACCGACACGTTATATTCATATCGTCCCGCTGTAAATATATCGTGCTATTTATCGATTGAATAATTAAATAAAATTTATCGAATATATCAGAATTTAAATGAAATTTATGAATAATTCAGTTACCATAATTTTGATAAGTCGATGACTAAAAAATACATACATATCGCAGTTAATCACGATGGTAGTAACTCAATATTTTTATTTTTTCACTTTTACGAAAAAACCGACACGTTATATTCATATCGTCCCGCTGTTAATATATCGTGCTATTTATCGATTGAATAATTAAATAAAAGTTATCGAATATATAAGAATTTAAATGAAATTTATGAATAATTCAGTAACCATAATTTTGATAAGTCGATGACTAAAAAATACATACATATCGCAGTTAATCAAGAGGGTATTAACTCAATATTTTTATTTTTTCACTTTTACAAAAAACCCGAAACGTTATATTCATATCGTCCCGCTGTAAATATATCGTGCTTTTTTGTCTACGCATAGTTTTAATTTTCGGACCCGTGAATTGAGCCCCAAGATCGTGCTATTTAATTTTCTGGAGGCCACTTAGAGGACGACATTCGCCAGGTTATTGCCGATGTATGGCCCTAAATGCTAGAAAAAGTCAACGAAAATTGGACCCACATATTAGACTACGTCCGAGCCAGCCGTGGCGGTCATATGCCGGAAGTCATACTTAAATTAAAATGCTAGAAGATTATCTTTCGAATAAAGTAAATTTTATGTCAATTAAAAAAAATTCATCTTTGCTTTATTCCATTTCAAAGTTCTATAGCTCTATCGCATCGGTATAAGCTTCTCCTGGTGACTGTAGTAATAAAAATATTTAAAAATTTAATAAAGGTTTATAAAGCTATCTTGGAAAATTTTTCGAGCGTTTTTTTAATTTAATAATCGTTTATGAATAAGGGGGTGATTATGCTTAATTTGCATCTATTTTATGTTATATATCTAATGCCTACACACCAGGAATCTTCATTTAATACAAGAAAAATAAATACGTTTGATCTCCTTGGTATATTTATTCCGGTAAGGATTAAGGGTCATTCTGTACCATTTAGAATGTTTCTTTGCTATTAACAAAAATTGATGTGAATTAATTGCTTGGGAACTAAAAATTAGCCAAGTTACATTCAAATCAGAGAATTATATATTTGATAAGGTAATGGGTCAATATTAACCCTATGCTTATCCCGCTCCTTAAAAGCATGTTTTCGTTACTGATAAAAAATGATATAACAACTATTTATTTGAGAATGAACTATTAATATACAAACTTTCATTCAAAGCGGTGTATCAATGTTTGGTATGTCTTCTTATGGTAATACGAAATCGTACTATATACCAATATTTTTCTGTTGCAATTCGGCACGGGTTAACGTTATTTAAATTTATTAAATTAAATAGAAAAAACCGAGAAGGTATCCGTAAAAGAATTTAAGTCAGATTGTAAGGGACACCCTGATGTAATGCCACAACTAGATATGATCCTAACGTGCTGAATTTATTATATTAGCATGTGACATTTCATATGAGATTAAATTTTTAATTGTGCAGGTACACTAGTGGGTATATTAGTGGGTCCCAAAAATAAATATTAAAATCTTATAGTTGTTGCTCACAAAATTAAAGCTTAGATATTTTTCTCTTAAATGGTGTCCTCAAAAGTTAAAAGTTGTGCGAACTCTAAACCTTTTCCGAAAAATTGGAAAATAAATATCATAAATACTTTATCCTATAAGCTTTTAAATTATGCTTGAGCACCCATGAAAATAAAAAAAAAAATTTTGGGACACACTCATGTATATATTTTTCATTCTTAAATCGTAAAGCGTTACTTAAACTATTTTGTTTGATATACATATTAGAAGATTGAAATCCTTTTACTGATAAATCAAAATATCAAGAAAGTTTCGCTTTATTTAAAGTTTTCATATTTTATATTCTTATAAAGCAAAATATAAATCTTACTCATAAAACCCAACTGTATTTAAATCAATTACCTTTCTTTCATTCCCATTTTGTTATCTATTAAAACAATTAAAAATTTAAATCAAATCAAATCATCAAATTTAGCACTTAGTAAACACTAATTTAGTTATTAACATTCTATAATAGACATAATATAAAAAGGTTTAGGATCTCCTTAAATATAATCCCTTAAAATATTAAAACTCATTTGTCAAAACCTACAGGCAAAAAAAAAAAAAAAGATTTAAGCCTTATTTACGACTTACAACCAATTAAATTCTTATACTCTCTCATACACTTGACATTGAAAATCATAATATAAAAGACCGTACTCTATTTTAATGTACGAGTACTTTTTGCTTACCTACCGCATACAAATGCATTTATGGGATATTTGTCTAAGGACCTATTATTACATTGTAAATTCTAAGGATGTACTGGGTAGAGGACTTTCTTTGCGATAATCTCTACATAAAAGTCTGTAAATTTATAGTTATAACTATTAATTTGATTTTATAACCAATGTGCGTGATTTTGGTCACTTTATTTTGGCCTAAAAAAATAGCAAAACTAAGGAATCAAAGTAAAAGAAATGCTAACAGAAAAGCAAAAAAAAAAAATCTTTGTTTTTATTACATTACCTTAAATATAAAGTTTAATGAAATTTTCTTGTGCTTCTGTTCACTTGTAAAACTATGATTATGTATGTATTACACATGGCAAGCAAGGATAAAAAGAAGGATATTTTTATACTGCTTTATTCAATGACACATTCTTATTTCTTGCTCCTTTTTTACGTATGCCAAACATTGGTGGGATAGAGAAAAGCAATATTGACATTTTTTTCCAAATTCGCAACTATACTTAGAAACATGTTCAAAGGGCACAGTGATTAATGCTGTGCAAAAAGTGTACCTTACAAAAAAAAATAAAAATTTTAAGAATAAAAGTGTGAAATAATGACTTCAACAGCTTATTATTTTTTCTCTAACTATCTGCGTTCGTTTTTTATGTCAATTTTTTTGTTTATTATTCGGACATGTTCTAGAAAACGAAATGTAGTGGTTTTAAAATCGAGTAAATTTTAAAAACAATCCTCTACTAAAAGTTCATAAAAAAAAATCAATTTTATCTATTTAATTTTTGTGAGTACGAATTAGTTTTGCAAGAACAACTCTTAAAATAAGAAAAAACTACAGTCATTTTGTACATAAAAATTTTGTTCAATATAAATTTCACTTCATTTCGATTTCTAGAACATGCCCAATATTGAAAAACTATGGCCCTAATCATATAAACCGCAGCGCAACGCCAAAGCATAACATTGAAAGCGCAAACAATGTCATAAATATTTTGTAATTTTGTTGTTGCATTCTACAGAAATTCACATCGCGTTTTAAAATTTCAAACGCTTCATAGCTTGTGGCGTTGAAAATTTTAAAACGTTACATGAATTTCTATTGAAAGCAACAAGAAAATTACAAAATATTTATGACATTGTTTGTGCTTTCCATGTTATTCTTTGGCGTTGCGCTGCGTTTTACATGATTAGGGGTATTACTTTTGTGCGGTTTAAAAAAGAAAACTATGATATAAAATTTAAAATTGTTATATAATTTAAACATAAATAATTTACACGGGCCAACAAATTTTTAACCAATGGAATAAATAAATAAAAATAAAGTCTTATTTTTCTTCTTCTTAATTTATGATTGCATCCTGTTATACTAGACATTTAATAAATGGCGCCGCGAAATATGGCCCCGTAACAAAAATGAAAATGGCTATTTTTCATAATGCAATATGACCCCATTTTTTTAATGAAAAATTACCCCCAAACAACTAAAAATAGCCCTAAAATTAAAATTAAATATTCCCCAAATTTGGGGTAATTCTTCATTATGAAAAACCACATCCAAATTTTTAAGGAATTTTAACCCCAAAAAAAGTTAACATTAATAAACACAAAGAAAATTATACTAAAAATTTTGGTTGGGGTCATATGTCCGAAACCAGGATTTTTTCGTCTATGGTATAACGAACACTGGTTTCGCTAACTAAAGCATTTTTGCATAGCCGGCATGAATTTTCTCCACTGTGCTACAAGAAATCGGGATTTTAATACTATTCCTAGAAATTTTTTTTTATAAAATTTATTGAGGTCATTTTTAATTTCTTAAAGTTTACAATATATATTAGTAAATGAAAAATATCCCCAAAGTTAGAATTGTGATTTTATTTGGGGCCATTTGTCATTTTGTGATATTTGGGGTAATTTTACATATCACTTAAGCCCCAACGAAAAAATTAAAAAGAGTCCCAAAAATTGCCCCAAAATTTCGCGTTGTTATGTTGCTCATCGCTCCGTCATGCACTGTACAAATCGTTCAACTTTATTACGAAATGTCACGTTCTGTGAGGAATGTGTTTCGTGCACTTCGCTCAACTTATGGTCAACATAATCGGCCTACTAAGCGGACTATTCGCAACACCATCACCCATTTTGAGACCCAGCATTCATTATTGGATCATATTCGACCGAATAGACCATGTCCAGCACGCTGTGACGAAAATATAGCGGCCGTAGCTAAGAGTGTACATGAAGACCGTGGAGCAGTAACTCGGACCGTTATAGTGCCATGATAACCGACTATTTGATGCCTGAAATTAAAGCTCGTGATCTCGGCGACAGTTGGTTTTAGCAATACCGCGCGACTTCCCACACATCGCATCAATCAATGGATTTATTGAGAGAACACTTCGGTGAGCAAATAATTTCACGTTTTGGGCTGGTCGATTGATCACCAAGATCGTGTGATATCACACCGTTAGACTTTTTCCTGTAAAGTCTCAAGTTTATGCGGACAAATCCGCTTTGATTTAGGCCTTGGAGGAAAACATCACGCGTGTCATTCGCCAGTTACCAGTCGAAATGCTCGAACGAGTCATCGAAAATTGGACTCAACGGATGGACCATCTGCGACGTAGCAACGGCCAACATTTGATAGACATAATCTTCAAAAAATAAATGCCAAAGAATGTTCTTTCAAATGATAATAAACATGCCCCATTAAATTTGAATTTTCTGTGTTTTTTTCTTTAAAAAAGTAGGGAACCTCGAAATGGATCACGCTTTATTTATATCATTATGGTATACGCATAAAAGTAAAGTGTACACATTTATACATAAATTATTCGAAAGGTATAGATAAGCTATTCACGCATGGCAAGAAAAAAATTCATATAAGCTTACTTACATATATCGGGTGATTCATCGTGAGGTTTGATTTATAATGTAAAATAAAACACATGAATTAGAAAGTGACCTTAAAATTTCGTATTATCGGTTAAAAGAGCAATTTGTGGCATTTACTGTTTCAAAATTATCAGCTACATCTGCTATATTCACTTCATTACGTGCTGGATGTGGTATAACCAGTCGAGTACCATCCACTTATGTAAACTGGGACCCAAATTTGCGAATGGTGTTGGCAATAGTGGTTTAGTATGTCGATTATGCGCACCGTAAAAACTTTTTGCACAGAACGCTGGGTTTCGTAATACAGCAAAACAGTTTGGAGACGCTGTAGTGGTTCAAGTCTTTCCATGATGACTTGCCAAATGTTACTGAAGAATGACAAAGCAGTTTTATATGAGACACGAGTGATCTGTAAAAAAGGCATATTGAAAATTAAATTTCACGATCATCCTTTATATTTAAAGCGTATAAGGAGTTTTAATAAAACAGGAAGTACATAAAACTATCTCTTAATTTGGTAAAAATTATCGAATTAGTGGCAGTAATTACAAAAAGTATCACATTTGTGTGCATTTTGTTAAAGTATCCAAATATTTCCCAAGCAGTCGAAAAAGTGCCAAATTGCTACTTTAGTAGCACCAACAGTAACAGTGGACATAACACAAATGAGTTACAAAAGTTTGATGATTAATAAAAATTACTAATTCTTTTTAAAACTGTAACAAATTGACCATAAGTTTTTCATACAAAATTTTAAAAATTCAAAAAATTTTACTTGAAAAATGTTTAACACAAAGTGAAGGGTTCTAAACCTGATTCCGACTATTCGACATATCGCCCAGAAATAGTTAATGAAATGAGTGTTGTATTATTGTACAATAACACCTAATGCTGCGACCTTAACTTTACCATCGACTGTACTATACCTTCTTTTTACTTTGTTTTATTATATGTTTCAAGTATAATTAATAATTCCTAATTATACTCAAACTTAATTTACGTAACAATTGTACGGCAGATATTCAGCCTAATAAAGTGGCTGGAATTCAACTGGGCAACCCTCGCACCGATATACTATATTAGTTCCTTTAGTTTCTTTAAGGGGCATGATGCTTCTTTATATATTGGGATTTCTTTTCCGTAGGTTTAGGATGAGTAACTGATTGAGCTTCTGCATACTATACCGCAATTGTCCTCCACGGGGGCTGGGTAAGGTGCGCCTTTTATTGCAAATCGGTTGCTTAAAGATTCGACGCCCGGCACCAATCACCCCTTACATGGGGAAGAGACGCTGGCCAATGATGGCTATTGGTTAGTTATAGGCGTCAAGTACACGCCTTGACATTCCAAGTATAGTTGGCACTCAAGACTTGTTAGGTGTTCGGTGCCATCCGGATAACCTCTGAGATAATCCACTTGAAATCGCTGATTATTCGTGACTGCATTTGCAATCAAAGAAACCTCATTTGCAACCTGTGGCAATATTCGTGGCAATTCGAGGTTAAGACATATCTTATTACAACAAATTCTTGCTTAGAAATATGTATTAAGATATTTCTTTTTTTTAGTAGTAGCATAAATTGAAAGCACGTCAAAAGGGATTTCGACGTGACTAAACACAAATGAAAAGAGATCATTCCACTCCAGATGGTAGGGATAAATTATCACAATACCGACCAGCCTACCGGGGCACCAATGCAGATTATGTATTATATTAAATTTTAGTGCAAAATTATTTTTTTTTTTTCAACAAATTCGAGGTTTAGAAATAAGTATTAAAATAAAATACCTTTTAAGAAGTATAAGTTAAAAGAACCTTAAAAATAGATGTGTTTTCCACAGAGTAAACTCTGTAAGGGAGAACAAATATGTTGACTTTTTTATTTGTATTTCTTCAGTTTAAGCTTGATGGTTTGTAAGTATTCCAAAACAGAATCCTTTAATACCACTGTTTTTGTTTCTCTTCCAAAAGGATTATGCAAAAAATATTGCAATAAAAATTTTATGTAAGTTATATCCTCAAAAGGATTTAATAAAATAAACTAAATAAAATTCTATATGTTTTTACATGTACATCAGGGTATAAACACAACTATGCACACAAACATTTCATTTGAGAGCTCTATGTATTTTCTTTAGACTTAAGCAATTCAGATTAAAGATTTAATAAAAAATTAAAGATGTATTATATAAAGGTAAATATTTTTAAATAAAGAATTTAGTTTTGGAAAAGAAGAAAAATAATTATTCCTATAATACCTTGAACGGAAGAACAAATACATTAAAAATATTTAAGATAAATAACGTTAAACTCGGAGCAGTTATATTTGGGAGAATTCGCTTGCACATCTTGCACTTCCTTTGAAATATTACATGATTTTTGTTTGAAATTCCTGCCGAAATAAACTTAATCCACGCATTTTAAACTGACATGATAAACGCGGATATAGTGAGTGAAAACAAGTAAGTGTGCCATATTTGGCTTTGCTTAATATTTAATACCCGTCGCCCAACGTAATGCAGTGACTTATTACTCATAAACTAGCACACGTTATTAACCAGAACTAAAAAATAATATGAGTTCATTTTTTTCGGTTAAAACACATTCCTCTATTAAAGCGGCAAATCATATACACAGTAAAATTTAAGGTTTGTCTCTAATCACCTAATTCATATCAAATTCATAGAATCAAGCAAACAATTTCTTGATTACTAAAAATTGTACAAATTGAAAATGTTTAATAATTTTTGTCAATAATGATATTTTTAATTTTAATAAAAAAAATTATCAATAAACTTTGCCGTTTCAAACAATGTGTTAATTTTGATAATGAATTTTTGCAAGTGCACGTGCATAAAAAACTGAACTGGCAAATTGTTTTTATTTTGATTTCTTGCGAAAACATTAAAAGCAATTTGTTTTTGTTTTTGCTTTACCCACTACAACTACAATTAAAGTTGGGAGAATTCCAACTAATTGTAGGGGGGAATGTAAGAAAAGATAAACTCACAGTTTTATTGCTGGTATTTTGTTTATTTTAATCAAAAATGTATTTCAAAACAATTAAAATATTAATTAAATCAAAATTAAATTTTGAATTTCCTTTCAACTAAAAAAATAATTGATTCAATTATCACATTAAGTAAATTAAAATACTTTTTAAACAATTTGTTTTATTTGATAAAAATCTACTAATAATTTTTTCTGTGTATGTATATGATATGTGTAAACGAAAAAAAGTCTAACATTAATCCTAGAAGGATAATCAGCGTAAAATTTATGTGCGCACTTTCGAAATATTATTTATATTTTAAATCGTCGTTGTTTTTAGATATATCATATTAAATATGCTTAGCGACTGCGAAAGCGAAAGCGAATAGTCAATAAATTTTTTTTACTGTGAATAAAAACTATCTATTATATAAAATATGTTCAAAGTGTACATATATACAAACATAATTCTAAAATGCATAAGCATGTATTAAAATAGGACAGAAATAGCTTGAAAAATAAACTAAGTGGAGTAAGTACGGGTAATGTGGTGAACCTATTTCTTTTTATATTGCAACGTTTTTGTCCGATTAATATGGTGTACCACATTTTCAGAAATATTTAAAACATACACGTCTTTAAAAAATGTGCAGGTTATATAGTACACCATATGCTGATAATGTGGTATAGTGAACTATTTTACTAAATCATAGTATTTTCTTTAAAAATAGCTTTGTTTTATATACATTTTACTTAAAAAAACCAAATAACAAAAAACATTCATGTAAATAAACCACAATTTCATAAAGTTTTATTTGGAAGGTAATGTGGGGTAAACTGATTCCAATTTTTTTTGGAATCAATACGTCGTTATTTGTATGGAAGAGATGGTCAATCCTATACAAATACCACTCGCAAATATAGCTTTTAATACAATTACTTCCTTAGAAATATTGGTATATATATACAATTTGGCGGCGATAATTTCTATAACAGCTACTTTGTGAATTTTGAGACAGTACATCTAGATTTAACCATATCTCCCATACAAACTCCCTCATAAAAATTTCTTTAAAACGAAAAATATCATGTACATGTAAATATCCAGACAATATTCGGCACAAACCTTTTTTTATGAATCTCATACGCTTTACAAAATTTTGTTTTGTCGGGTCCATGATTGCAAATCGCTCCCAAATAGGCTACAACTTTGAAAATTTGTTTGTAAATAATAGGGTATTCATATAATCGAGCTTTTGCTTTAATCGGTTAACCGCTCGATTAATTAACCGAAGTTTTGGTTAATCGGTAAATAATCGGTTAATTTGGTTATTTGGGAGCAAAACCATAACAATTCTTGAACTAAAACGAGCAAACAAAAAAAATCATTTATCGTAGATGTTGGAGACAACAAAAATAAGCCATAATACAGAATTTATAATTTCTCAGTCCTTTTCCTGGATTTCTCAAAACATATAAAATTTTCCAAAATCTTTAAAAAATGTTACCACTTCTAATTGTTTCGGTTAATTCTGTTGAAAGATTGATATGAGAAGATATGAAAGGAAACAAATTACCAAACATATACATATAAAAAGTTTGTGAACAAAATCTGCTGACAGCAAAAAGATCACCTTCTTTATTTGTATAAAAAAATATTTTCTAAACACTTAACTTTTTTATATGAGACGAAGCAAATAATTAAAAACGCAACAAAATATGTTACTACAAAAAACTAAAAATATTGTTACATCGGTTAATCGATTAAAATTAAACTATTTAATCGTTAATCGAAAAAAGCCAATTTTATATTAACCGATCAGTTAATCGGGTAGTTCTTAATCGGTTAACCGAATGATATATATATATTTATTCCTTTTACTCCTACAAGGAGCATAGGGCCGCTACAAGGTTGTTCCAATAAGTTCGATCTGATGCATGGTATTTGATTTCATTCCAACTCATGTGTAATTGGGATATTTCAGCTTCAATTTGCCGTTTCCATGTGTGTGATGGTCTACCTATACGTCTACTGCCTTGCGGATTCCATTCTATGGCTTGTTTAGCAATATCGTTGGGTTGTTTACGCAGTGTGTGTCCAATCCAATTCCATTTACGTTTGCGGATTTCAATTTGGATTGGTTGTTGCCCAGTTTCTAACCAGAGACGATGATTTGAGATTGTTATAGGCCAGAATATATGCAAAATTTTTCTTAAGCATTTATTAACAAAAACTTGTATGGAGTGTATATCATTTGGTGCTGCATTCCACGTCTCGCAACCATACAACAGCGTGGATTTTACGTTAGAATTAAAAATTTTTAATTTCGTCCTTCTTGACATAAACGATGAGTTCCACACCGATTTCAGTTGGCCAAATGACTGTCGAGCTTTGTTTATGCGACTAGATATGTCGGCTTTGGAGCCACCGCTTTTATCCAATAAGCTCCCCAGGTAACAGAAAGACTCTACTTCATCAAGCGATTGATTCTGAACGGATAACAGTTGTACATTATTAACGTTTATACGCATTGTTTTTGTCTTGCCGATATTTATTTTTAAACCAGCATGTGATGCTGTTTCTTGTACAAGTGATAACTTTGATTGCATGTCTGAAAAAGTGTGGGTAAGTAGACAAATGTCATCAGCGTAGTCAAGGTCCTCTAGTCTGCCTTGGAGACCCCAGGTGATACCTCTTCTATGGGATGTTGCCTTGTTCATTACTACGTCAAGTACGCAGTTAAAAAGCAAGGGAGACAATACACACCCTTGCCGTACACCGGAGTTGATGTTTATTTTGTTGCTTAGTTGTTTTTCGTGAAGACTTCGACATAAAGCGTTTTCATATAGACCTTTGATGAGATTTATTAATTTGAGAGGTACCCCTTTACATTCTAATGCGCTCCAAATGGCTGAGTGATTTAGGGTGTCGAATGCCTTCTCGAAGTCTATAAACGTTAGGTACAAAGGTGATCTCCATTCTACAGATTGCTCTATTATCACTCTTAGGCTGTTAATATGATCAACACAGGATTTGTGAGCGCGAAATCCGGCTTGTTCTTTTCTGAGTTCAGGAAGAAGAGAAGTTGACAATCTTTTATTAATTATGTGAGCTATCACCTTGTTGATCATACTTAAAAGAGTAATGCCTCTCCAATTTGTACGGGCTGTAAGGTCGCCTTTTTTTGGTAAGTTTATGATAACTCCTTCAGAAATTTCCTCTGGGAGTAGTTCAGTACACCAGAATTGGTTTATAATAGGCGTGAGTAGATGGGCACTTGTTGTCGCGTCAATTTTAAGCAGCTCTGGGGAAATGTTGTCTATACCAGGCGATTTTTTGTTTTTTAACGATTTAATTGCTTCGCAAATTTCAGTAACATTGGGGCAGTCAATGGAGATATTTGTGTTTGTAATGTGCGAATTACAACTGCAAATTGCCTGTGTAATGGGTACAGAAGACGATAACATGGTTGCATAAAATTCTTCCCAAAGTTCAAGTTGTTGTTGTTTGGATGTGACGAGTTCTCCAGCATCATTTTTCAAAGGTTTAATAGTGGGTTTTGAACTATTAGTTAACTTCTTCGCAGCACGATATAGATCTCCCATACGATACGTTTCGGCAGCAGCCTGCGCCTCTTTAGCGATGTTGTTAACCCAGTTCCGTTTGTCACGTCACTCCGCTTGACTTCTCGGTTGAGGCTATTGTGCAATTGTTGACATAGTGCTTTAGCCGACCGTGTTCTGCTATTATTAATTGAAGATTTGGCTTCCTTTCTCTCCAGCACCAGTCTCCAGGTTTCATCACTTATCCACTCCTTACGGGAGTTGTTCTTATATCCCAGGTGATTGTCTGCTGCTTGTGTTATAATCTTTTTGGTTTCCTCCCAACAACGATTTCTATTATTACTATTCCGAAGTGATGTTTTTAGTTCTAACGTGAAGGAGTTTGCAACTGTTGAATCTTTGAGTTTATCAACGTTATATCTTTTTTGGGAGGTTTGTGTATTTTTTTTAATGGCGGCAATTTTTATACGGATTGTTGCGATTACCAAATGATGATCACTTCCGACATCAGCTCCTCTTTTATTACGTACATCTAGAAGCGAACCTCTCCATTTTCTACTAATAGTCATGTGATCAATCTGGTTCTCAGTTATCCCGTCGGGAGAAACCCATGTCACCTTATGTACCCTTGGATGAGGAAACAACGTTCCACCAATAACCAGATTGTTTGTTGTACATGTATCCACCAGCAGTTCCCCATTCTCGGTCAACCGCCCCAATCCATGCTTTCCCATTGTACTTTCTGCGCTTGTATTGTCTGCTCCAACTTGAGCGTTAAAATCACCCATCATTAACACAATATCACCTCGATGCACTGATGTTAATATGCTGCTAAGAAGGTCATAAAAAGATTCCTTTACAGATAATTCAGCTGCTTCTGTTGGAGCGTAGCATTGTATACATGTAAGATTGCGGGCGCGGGTACGCAGTCTTGCTGTTATAATACGGTCTGAGTATGGCTTCCATTCGATAAGGGCTTTTTTCGCTGGCTGTGACAACAAGATGCCCACCCCACTGGATCGGGGTTCATCACTTGACTTCCCGGAGTAGAGAAGTGTAAGACCATCAGCGGTAGTAAATTCACCTGAATCATACCATCGTGTTTCGCACAATCCGAGCATTGTTAGTTTGTATGATTTAAATTCTTTGCAGACCTGTGCCAATCGAGATGTTTCCGAGAGCGTCCTAACATTCCATGTTCCAATTCGTGTCCTTGTTTTCATGCAAAAGGTCGTCGTCTTTAAATCGGGTTTATTAGTTATTTTCCTTGTTGTTACGGTTTCGGTAATCAGGTTTTATTTAAGACGAGTGGCTGATTAGGCCAAAGCATCCGATCCTGGTGTTGGGGCTGCCAACAGTGCATCCAGGCATGCGTAGGGTTATACCGCCCGTGGTCGGTTGTGATATTGGATTTTTTGTTTGGCGCCAATTGCTCGCCACGACGTTACAAGGATCACAGGCAAACTCGGAATTTAGTGGAATTTAGAATTTAGACCCTCCGAGACTCTCCCCTTGTAACCGCTGACTGTCCGCGACTGCCGTTGGCAGCTACTCTACATATCTGCAGAACGTACCACTATCCGCAACCTGTGACGCGTCCGGTAGCACTCAGCTGTGCTTCCCATAAGTAGGTAAAATATCATACATCATCATAAAAATGACAGTGTATATTATACTACCTGCAAGGGCGGACCCGAATGAATACCCTAGTAAATACTGTGGTGTTGGGTTTAATGTGTTCGAAATTAACTGACTATACTTTCCAACTTGTTTATTTTTTTATCTACAGCTTTTTCTTTTTTTCAAAAGCATATTGGGAAACTCTGTATGTTTTTGGTGTTTTTTACTTTGCATAAAATTGTTTTGCTTTTATTTGTTTACATTGGTTGTATTCACACTACATATGTGAGTTGTTTCTAACATATCAAACCATTTTTAATGAAATATAAATTACACTACTGCGAAAAAATATTTTCCAAATGATGTATCTTTTGTATACTGTAGGGGTAAAAGGGATCTCAAGAAAATGCCTTAATATTATAAGATATTTAATGTATTCATATTAGAGTTTGTTCCCGGGATTTCCCGGGATTTTCAATTGTTTTCAATTCCCGCTTTCCCGGGACTTAATGACGGGATTCCTGGGAAATTTTGAAAAACATCTATGTCGGACTGGTGTCTAGAATGTGTAAGTTTAATCCAACTTAATTTTACCACAATATTTAAATTTGCTACAGTTTAAGGCTTATTAAGGTAATTTTTGAGAATGGGCCTTATATAGGGCCTATGATTAATTATAGACATATCTTTTAAAATTTATTTTTCTTGTCTTAGCAAACTGAAGTGTAAATTTTACAATAATATTATAAGGTTTTGCAGTTAAGGGCGTAGTAAAGTGTTATCCTAGATTGTGCCTTATATGCGGCATTTCAAGTAATTTTTAGTCTTATGAAAGTAGATTATGCTAAATTGCACCACAAAAGCATTATTTGTTACGCTTTTATCAATACTTACATGATTTACGAGATTAGTCTAAGCATGGAGCCTTAGGTAAATTATGGACCGATATTCACGAAATTTGGTGCCTTATAAAACGAATTTGTTGAAATTTAATGACAATAGGTGTATTTTGCCACAAATTTGTGTTAGTATTTGTTGAGTTTTTAGGGAGGTAGTTCCACATAACTCTTTTCCTACTGAAGCGATTCTGCTGGAATAAAACCACAATCAGCCTAGAACATCTAGAAACAATTTGCCACCCATATGGCGAAGTCAGCTTTGAATAAACGAAGGACTCACAATACAAATACTTTATGGGACCTTAGACAAGTATTAAAAAAATATTCACATGGAATGGCAAACTTAGTATACCTTTATACACCACTACTGATTAAGGGTTATAAAATTGTAAAAAAATATGTTATTAAATATATGTAGGAAATAAAATTTCTCCTTCCTGCTGAATTTGTGAAACGGTGAAATTGTTTCAGAATTCCTACTTCGTAATGTTATGCTTTTAGTTCCTTATCGCCCTTCCAGAAATTTTATTCCAACTAATTTTAATCTTGAATTTTTTACTTTTTTGTTATATATTAGATACTAGACTTAATTATTTTAAGCGTAATAGTCAGTCAAAAATATAAGTTTTATTGAAGAAATAAGTAAAGAAATAAATAAAAAATTTTGGGCGGGATTTTGATTTGACTTTTATTTCCCGCTTTCCCGGGAATCCAAAAAGTGCAGGAATAAAAAAACTCTAATTCATATACATACATATAAATATTTTTTACATAACTATTTTCTTAATTAAAAATTGTATTGCATTTGCATAACTCCTTGTGATATTTTTCTAACTAATTTAAGTTGAAATTAAAGCTTTAAATAATATCTTATATAATTTTGTTTATATGTATGTATTTCTGTATTAGTATTCTCTTCATGAGTTTTATTTTTATTTCTTTTTATTTTAACCATTTAATAGCAAATGTCTAAAATTGCGGTTAAGATTAAAATTTATAGTAAATCTATGTGCAAATGTGGCCCAAGTATTAAAATGTGTATGCATTCTGGCACTAAACTAATATTTGGTTTTCCTTTTTTTTTTGTAAACCACAAAAGAACGAAAAAAATATATATATTCTTTAGGGATTTATTTAAAACGGTAGTAAATTTATAGTTTAGGAAAAATTAATCTATGAAATCTTTATTTCCCCACCCCCCCCCCCCCCCCTCACCCTCTTAAAATAAAATTTGTGTTATATTGGTTGTCTAAGTAATTTATTCGTTTAATAAATTTATCCGTAGGTCAAAATCAGAAGGAGGAAAAAAGGTATTTTAGTTTTGTCATTTCATTATTAAAACATAAAATTTTTATCTGAATATACATACGTGTACGAAGGTGTTCCAAATTTTTTTTATTTGTTATTTGCCAAAAACAAAGGGCACTTCTGTGTAAAATGGATTGAAGACGCTCGTTATCACTTAGCAATCGCCCCTACGGAGGTAAAATTTATGAGCATTATTTTTATGTCCACAATATTTCTCTAGAATAAACTTAATCATTTCACCTTTAAGGCACCTCCATACAAAAAACAAAACTGAATTTTCATGAAAATATGCCAAAATAAAGACAATGGTATTTTAAAATGTTAAAAGTTTTGATCGTGAATCGGATCGTAGAACCCAGCTTTTTTACCCTTCAGTTACTGCAGCCATTAAATGGATTGCTTTTCGGTCCGATATCATGCATTTATTCAAAGCAGAAACGATCCGATCATTGATAAATAATGAGTGTAAAAATACTTTGAACGGCAATTTTGATTCCAGCATCTGCGGAATAACATTTTGAATCAAATAAATGTTGTGCGGTTGTGGTATCGAATTATTTTTTGTCATATATGATGCCATTGAAAATCATTTACGTACCTGTTGTATTAAAAAATTAAGTTCTAAGATTTTATTTTTCTTGTACTAACTTTTTTCTGGGATACTCTTAATTTTAACTGAAAAAAGAAGTCTTCACTCTCACAACACAAAAATAAATTGTAAATTCACTATTTTATTATTTGACTTTTCGCGCACAGGTTATATGTTTCAATTACAAATATCATCGGGCAACTAGAAGGTTGATGCACATAAAGTAAGGTATCATATATAAACCAAAAAATGTAAATTATAATTCGGAGATTCTCTAAATTACAACAACATAACTAAAAACACAAAAAAAAAAATCGCAAAAAAAATGTTCACGTTTAAGAAAAAAAAAATATTACTCGGCATTTCACATGTACACTGTCGGCTTTTTACAATTACAATATTTCTGGTAAAAAAAAATTCATTCTACGACTACATTTCAAGCATTTGCACTTGGCCTCATTCCATTGTTTTATATTTTGGCCTATTTTCACGAAAACTCCCGTGTTGGTTGGAAATATATCGTCGTGAGTGTAAGCTTGTCTAGAGAAATATTTGGGGCACACAACTAACGGGGGCTGCTCAAACATTTTATCTCTCTAGTGGCTTACAGTTCTATCCATTTTCTCCCAATTTCGTTGTCACAAACATTAACCCTCATACGGCGCTCCAATTTTTAACCGATCGAGCTCAAATTTACAAAACGGCCGTTCGATTTTTAAACAGATGGGCTCTTAATTTTATATTGATGGTTCACCTAAATGTATAAATATATTGGTATTAATAGAGTTTTTATGAAAAAGTTTATTGGCAGAATTCGATCCGATTGAAGAGAGCAATATTAAAAAAAAAAAACAAAATAAAATGTTGTGTTCAGCTGTACCGGATCTGTAGAAAAAACATAAAGTTTTATAACAGAGGCGCTTGACCTGCATATGATTAATTATGGACGAGCTCATAAATATTAATTTTTTTATTTGGCGGAACATACACATGGCGAGTGTCTTAAGTAGGTCAAGAATTTGAGAAGGTCCCTAACAAAACCCAATAATTCCACCAGATATACCGACCATATATGCCGACCGTTCTACATGTAGTACACTTGTTATGTTCAGGTTTCGGCATTTAATGTGCTTTAAATTTAATCTGCTTGTCACCAAAGCATGCTTTGATAAGTTTTGTCTAGGGTAATTGCTAATGCGAATTTTTTTCGATCAGAGATTTCCGTTTTGTGAAATTGGCAAAAGTGTGAAGATGTCCCGTAATCGGTGAGAAAAAGTTTTATATGCATATTTTATTGTTGTTGTATTTCTATGTTTTTTTAATTATAATAGTTATAAAAACGAATACGCAGCAAAAGTATATGTAAAAAATTAAATTATACGTGATTTAAGTTGACGTATGTTGACGTACTACATGCAGTACGTTCGGCATTAGTGTGCAGAAATGGTGAAAACAAAAACTTATTTTTTCCAGATTTTTAACATTTAATGAGATCATAAATGCCTTAAAGGAAAGTGATGAAGAGCTTTTGCAAAATTCTTACGACATCGCAATTGTGCCCACTCAAGTTGCGAACAACTACGTCACAGATGAAGATTCTTGAGATGAAGATTAAGTGAATTTTGAAAACTTACCACCCCTATTGTTATTTGCTGAGGCTGAGCTTTTTCGAAATTCATATTCTACTGATTCGGACAGTGAAGATGACATTCCACTTGCGTTATTGCAACAGGCCAAATAACGTTAATGTATGAAGCCGTCAGTAAAATGGGTTAAGCATGATCTGGTAGAAACGAAGCCTATTGTTACAGCATGTGAACAGGAAATATTACCTACACCTCTTGAATTGTTCGAAACATTTTTTAATGGTGACTTGCTGCAAGTTATTATTCAATATTCCAATGTTTATGCGTCCAAACAAAATGCAACTGGAAATATAACTCCAGACAAAATCGAGTGCTTTATTGGAATTTTGCTACTGAGTAGCCAATTGTATTGCCAAAATTATAGGGACACTCATCATTCTTTTTTGTCGAACGCAATGAGAAGGGATCGATTTGAGTTCATAATAAGAAACTTGCACTTTGTGGATAACAAAAGTCTGGATAACACAGTAAGTTCGCAAAAGTTAGAACACTTTTGCAAATGTTAAACAAGAGTTCCCAAAGCAATGCTCCGAACACCATACATCATTCAGTGCACCAAGAGAAAAACCATGTTTAAATATGGTCACCTCCAACAAAACTTTTTTTAATATGGTTGTGACTTCTTGATGGATGACACATACAACCATACTATGGTTGTCAGTGATAATAATATGGTTAAATTTAAACATAATAAGTTTAAAATTTTCTTTAAAAATGGTTTTGTTGGAGGTGACCATATTTAAACATGTTTTTTCTTTGCGTGTGGATGAGCTGATGGTTCCATACTATGGCAGTCACGGATGTAAACAATATATCTATGGAAAGCCCATTAGATATGGCTATGAATTTTGGGTTGGAGCAACTTATAAAGGATACAATATTTAGTTCGAGGGTGCACGGACTTTCCTAAATAATACCTACAAGGAAATGGGACTTGATCCAACCGTAGTCTTAATGTATTGCCACATATTATCACAAAGCCAACCCGACATGGCTCACCGATTGTATATTGATAATTTATTTACAACAATCAAGTTATCGGCTAAGTTAGAAGAACGACGCGTGAAAGGCACTGGAACAATTCGTCACAATCGGTTGAGCAACTGTCCTTTGCCAAAGGAAAGGGAAAGGGTGGTATGATCATTGTAAAATTTCTACCCACAATATAATTGTATGTTGTTGGAACGACAACAGTGCAGTAAACGTTGCCTCAAAGGTCCATCCAGTTGATCCTTCAATAAATATTTCACGTTTGTCTAGAAAAGAGAAAAAGCGTATATATATTAAACAAACACGTCTTATTTATGAATATAATCGCTACATGGGTAGTGTTGATCGAGCATATGAAAATATCAGCTTGTACCGTGTATCTATTCGGGGTAAAAAATGGTATTTCCCAATATTCACACACCTGCTTGAGCTTGCAGAGCATAATGCGTGGCAACTGTATACACATATAGGAGGTAAACTGGACCATTTATCTTTTCGTCGGCGCATTGTTACATTGCTAATATCTACTCATGGAAAACCCATCAGTTTCATCATGCGACATCAGATTTGATCGAAAGATCAACACACGCCTAACCGATGGAAAATTTAAACAGCTAATCATTAATCATTGCCACAATAAGACCAATGCACTGTGTGATGTGCCGCTCCATGTAAAGTGTAATGTGGAGTACCACACCACCAAAAATTTTTTTTTTTTTTTATTAATTTGTGTTTCTTTAGTTCTGTACACAAAAGTTGCTGAATAATAAACGACTAAATTAAATCACAAGAAAATATTGTCTTTTGCTTCCATATGTTGCGAGCGTACTACATGTAATACGGACTCAAAATCCAAGTTAACAAATATTTGTTTTTATTCTTTGCTCAGTTTTGTAATACTCGTATAATATGTTAGAATAAAGTTATTTTGGAAAACTACGAAAATGTTTGCTCTAGTAGGCCCGTCGGCATATCTGGGTAAAAGTGTTTTGTTTTTTTTTACACTAAATACTATTATTCATATTAAAATCTATACAGCTATTGTTATATAACGTATCAAACGTTATTAATAATTTATTGTTATTGTATAGCAAATAACATGGTTCAGATCAAAATAAAATAAATCCAAACGTTTAAAGGTTAATGTACACATATTTTTTATTGATTCTCTTTAAATGAATTGTGTTGCTACACTGTAGGCATTTGTTGCATTCAGTGTTGCCAAAACTTTGTGACCAAAAATAGCTTAATTTACGGAAAACAGTGGGTAAAAAATGGCTAACATTTTTTTTTAATAAAAACACATTGAAATTCAATAACAAAACAAACATTCTTCATTAAAATATTTTAAAATTAAATTTTAAATTGAGATCAATTTGTAACTAAAAAATAAACGAAAATTAAATATTTTTTATCATTGAAAAAATATTAGTTTTTATATTTTGAAGGTAAATCATAATCAGGACAACATTAGCCCCACCTTTTGAGCCTAATATCCAAAAAAGAAAAAAATTAAAATGAAAAGAGAAGAAAAATATTTTATTGTTATGGTAATTGATAAAATCGAATTAACGGTTGCAAAATGCAACCTTTTACTTAAATTACTTTTAACTTAATGCTTACTTGGTTGAATACCCTCTCTACTTCAGCATTAAGACCATGGAAATGAGAGCAACTTTAAAGTGAATTCTCAAATGTCTTAAATTTTCTTGTTACCACCTAAACACAATACACTGTTGCAGTTTTTGACGCTAAAAGATATTGCTTTTTTTTGGTGAAAACTGATCGTTTAAACCGATTTTCATCATTTGTTAAAGATGTGATTTAAATTAAATGCGTTTTACTCTACGTTGTCACAAGCAAGAAATCAGGAGAAATGTCAAAAAAACACATCCATTTTTTGAGTGGCTACAAAGCACAGTGCAAGTTCCTTTTGAAAATGTCGTCAGCAACTAAGCTTCTAGCAAAACTTAAATTTCTCAATTGTTAAGGTGTTGCCAGGTAGTCAAAATTTAACGTTACCAGACACATTATTTGGTAATGATTTTTTTTTATAAAAAGGTGATATTAATTTTAAAATTTCCCTTCAAAGTTATCCTGTTTGCTATTTCTAAATATGTTTTTATATCTAAAAAATACACAGAAAATCAGCTGTAAACCTAATTTTTATTCTACTAAGTACTAGTAAATTGATATAAAAGGCATCCACGGTAACACTGTTTCTTTATTTGTAATTTTGCTTGCTGCAAGTGTCAAAAATTTACTTGCAAGCCAATTCTCTTGCAAGTTGAGCTGCAAGTACTAAAAATGTGATGGTGTTAGTAAAAAAGTGTGAGTGTATTGAGTTTTTTTCACTTGCACTTGCATGTGGCAACGGGGGGTTAATAAAAATAAAAATTATTATTTTCAAAGAAAAAACGGAAAAAATTAGTTTTTATGATTTTAAGCTATTTGGTTTTAATTTTTTCTTAAATATTAGTCGCGCTAATTTGAAGAAAGAATCGAATATGGGGACTCTTCCGCAGAAAAGCTCTCTTTCTGTCAACTTACGCCACCAAGCATTTAAGCTTGTTCATGTAGAACGAATTAATCACTTTGAATCGAATGGAAACTTAAAAATTTCATATTTGTTTTCTTAATAATATAAAAACTAAATTAAAAAATTTTCAATTTTACTATTGTTGCTAAACTAATACAAGCGTTAATCCTTCATCAATTTTAAGGAATAAACTTTTTTAGAGTGCTCCCACTTTTTTCTTCATTGCACTGGCATTGAGTTGGGACACTAGAATAACAGCTTCGTAAGGTTATTTTTCCACGATACACACATCGTTATATATATAAGGCTCACATCTGATACATATTGAACCGATTCTTAGTTTAATCAAACTATATTTAAAACTAGGACCTGGACCTTTTTTAAATTATATCAATTTTGCTGTTTTTTTTTAGATTTTTTAAGAACACAAGAAATGTGTGTTCTTTTCATGCATGTTAATAAACTTAATCGACTAAAAGTGTGTTCAGACTTAACAAATATTTGACAAAAAAATCCAAAACACTTTAACCATTTTGCATCTTAACTAATGTTTAGACTTATAAAAACCAACAGCGGTATACACTAGTCAAGTTTTTTGGAGGTAAAAATTTTAATTATTTATTTTTATACCCTTCAACACAGATTAAAAAAAAGTTTGTCATGCCTTTGGAATTTCTACAATATTGATCTTAGACCCTATAAAGTATATATATTTTTGGTCCTTATAAAGCGAAGTTAATTTAATTATGTGTCCATGTGTCTATTGAAATGGGTTTGCGGATGACCCCAGACATAATGAGGACTATGTTAATATATATTTTTATCACATATAGTTAAGTATAATTTGCTATTGCTATTTAAATAGATCGATCTACAAATGGCTGAAAGTTGAGCAACAATCACAACTGCCTCTTAATCTCTAATGTTTGCACATACAGTTATACATTTTTAAATCACCTTATAATCAAAAACCTTAGTTTTTTCACTTTCACCTTAATTATACTTAAGCTATCTATGTTAAAGTTGGTACAATTGTACTTTGTTTTGGTACATTTTGGTAAAATTTACTCCTGAAAATGTTATTTTAGGTAAAACAAGTTGTATTGTACCTCTTCTAGTAAAAATGTTTCCAAATGAAATTGCAAATTTTGATTCAATCAATAATCAATTTAGAGCTTTAGCTGATGTCAAGCAACTTCAGTCGTTAAAAACTGAAAATATTTTTTGTTTTTGGTCGGTAGTAGCTAATTTACGAAAAGCGCTGAATTTCCATATGTTTCCTGACATTTTTAGAGTCGTTGCAGGAATTTTATCCATTCCACATTCGTCTGCAAATGTGGAAAGAGTTTTCTCTTTTCAAAATATAATAAAAACTAGGGAAAGAAACAGACTACATGTGCCAACATAATCAAGTCTCATACAAACAAAGGATTGGTTAAGATCGACAAATTCATGCTGCTATGATCTACAAATTCCAAATAGATTATTAACTAAACAAATAAAAGTACCTGATTTTGATCTCATATATTTATAAGATTTTTATGTACCTTAAGGCGATTTCTTTTCTGAGAAAAATGTTGCATAAATGGTACATGCTCTACACAAAAGAGATAGAGCATGTACCATTTATGCAACATATTTCTCAGAAAAGAAATCGCCATTATTTTATTCATACATATAATGTATGTTAATGTTAAGTTTTGTTTTTTTTTTGTGTACAATTGAATTTTTATGTACTCTTTTAAATTAAAAAAAAAAAATGGTACCGTAAAGGTCCAAAAAGTACATTTTTTTTTTTGGAAGTTGGTACAAAATTTGAGACCCCATTTAACATCCCTGGTTCACACCTATTAAATATTTGACGTCCTACACGTAACCACTAGTTTTATTTAAAAATGGTTTGCTTTTGCAAAACGTTTGTGGATCAAACATCATTTAACAGTTTCTTAATTGAATTATACAATTTACTTCTTACAAATAAAGACAAGGTTAGGTTAGGTTAGGTTAGAGTGGCCGGTCGCAAAGACCCCGCATAGACCAAATAGGTCCCTAGCGTTACCACGTTGTACGATAACCCGCAGAAGAACGTTAGAAATAAGAAAGGTCATTCCGATGTGATGGTACTCAGAGTACCCCACACTCTCTTAACGAAATCCGGGAGTCTCATTAACCCAATTCCAGAGATTTCCCCGAGATTTTGGAAGTAATGATCTCCCAGACAGTTCGCCCTGGAGCGCAAATAAAGACAAGGAAATCAATAAAAACTGTTAAAAATAAAGCTAAAAATTGATCAATTTTCCGGTCATGCTTTTTTGGATTTTTTTCGTCATATATTTGTTAGGTCTGAACATACCTTTTGTAAAATACTAGCAATAAAAATTCTCAAGATATATGTTCAAACGACAGAGTTATAGACAAATACCTAATTTTTTATTCCCAAAACAATAGCGACCATAGTATATGATTTAGGGACCATTAAGCTTTTCGATTCTATGGTAATGTCACAGCCGAATATAGCAATTTTACTATTTTTATACCCTCCACCATCACTAGTGGTGAATGAGGGTATACTAAGTTTGTCATTCCCTGTGAAACTTTTTTATTATACATCTAAGACCCCATAAAGTATATATATTCTGGCGCCTTGAGTAAGTCTAAGTCGATTTAGCCATGTCCGTCTGTCTGTCCGTCTATCCGTCAGTTGAAATCACGCTGACTTTCGAAAAACGCAAAAGAAGAGAACAAACTTGGTCTCAAATTGCTTCTTGTTATCCTAAGCACCTTGGGATTGAAATCCAGCAACATCGGTTCGGTAAGATCAGAACTATAAATCAAAATGTGGAACCAGCACTCTAAAAAAATTGATAATTTTGATACAAAAACTAACTTAAATGGTGGAATAATGCACGGAATGATATACAATTTTGCAGTAATCCGCTTTATACGAGTGCTAATCATGCTGTTAAATCGGTCCGTGAAGCATGATCTTCATGTCGTGAAGATCGGTCCATAATTGACCATTTGGCCCATATAAGCCCAGTCGCGGAAAACAGTTTAGTACGCCTAAAGCCGTAATCAATAACGCTATCATACTAAAATTTGGTACGTCACAGTTTTAGAGGACCTGAAACACCACTATAAAATTTTTTGACGATCGGTCCATAATTTACCCTAGGCCCCATATAAACACTACTGCCGGAAAACAGCTTAGTATGCCCAAACCCGTTTTAATAACGCTATCATAATAACATTCGGTAGGTACAGTTTTGTAGGACTAGAAATCATACTGCTAAATTTCGTGAAGATCGGTCCATAATTTACCCTAGGCCCAATATAAACCCTACTCTCGGACAATAGCTTATTACGCCTAACACCAAATAAAGCCCAATTTAAGAAAATAATTAAATTCACCTAAAACCATAACAAATATATATATTGCGGTAAAATTTCTTTCAACTTAGATTCATATGGCCAGACAAATTTTCATGCAGTTTTGAGATATACGGTCCATAATTTACCTTAGCAGCCTTCTAAAATTTACTGTTAACGCTAAAACTAATTACACAGCTGTATTGAAATTTATTCTAATTTGTTTTTTGTTATACCAGAAATCAGTCTTCAGAATTTTGGGATGATTGATCTATAATTAACCATGGGTCCAATATAAATTCGGCTCTTAAAAATCGTTTTAGTTCGGCTAAAACTGTTACGAATCATTATATTTTACTCAAGTCAGTTTAAAGTTCTAGAAAGAGACGCATAAAACTTTCTTATTGTCGGTCAATAATTTAATATATGTAGGTCTAAGCCGCAAGCAATTTTAATGCTGGTGTTCGTTTTTGTGAAGCTCGGCTAAAAATATATATATATATATATCTGTATTTATCATATAGAGTCCACTCCTGTTGGTGGAGGGTATCAAATATTCGCCACAGCCGAATATAGCACTCTAACTTGTTTTGAATAAATTTTAGTTTATGTTTCATTACTTCTATTAGCACTACACATTAACCAAATCTCAACATAATTGTGGCTTCACTTTGATTTAAAATCGCGATAATTTTATTGACAATTAGTTGTATTTACTGAATAAAAAAAATATACATATACTCAATTTACAATATTTGTTTAGAATAACAAGTTTAAATTATTTCATATAAAACCAGTAACAATACTAATAAATACGTGGTGACTTTTTGGTACTTTTGTGGTTATTTGCGTTATAAAATTAAGTATGTAGATAAAGTATTTGGCAATCAATTTATATCTAAATACAAATACATACAGTATAAACATAAATAAAATAAATATGGATGCATACATTTATGCATATTGACAGGTAAATAGTATATGTATGTTGGTGTTTAACTATTCGAATATTAATGTCGTTTGTCGTATCATTATGTAATCGAAATTAAACCACATTTAGACAGTTGTGTCATTTGTTCGATAAGAGATAATTATAACATTGTGTTTGTTCTTGTAAATGTTGTTTGTTAATCTTCTGTGTGTACTTGTCACGTAACAGAATTTAAATATTGGCTTTTCCTATTATTTAAATATAAAAACTACATTGTAAGATCCTAGGAAGTGATTTCGTGCAATTAGAATTTGATATTAACTTGCTGTTGTTGTTTTTATTGGAAAATTATTTTATTTAAAAAAATCAATATTTAATAATGTGCGGAATTAATAAATTAGAAGCTGAAGCTTTTCGTTGGGTTACTAACACGATGAAATATGTAAGTTTATCGCAAAAAATTGTGTGTCTACTCTCTCCTGCACTTTAATTCATATAAATATACCTCAAAATCAACTTTAAAAAAGCAAATATTTTTCGATTCAATATATAATAAGTATGTATTTGGGATCAAAGGTTTTATGTCAGTAGGCTCATAATTTACAATCGATACTGATTAAAGATAAATCGTATGTTTATTCTTATTCATTATAATATGATGAAATGTTTTTAATTTCGAAAGTCTGCAATATTACAATAAAAAAAAAATATACAATACCGGGTGTCCCGGTAGGCCAGTTGGTTGTGAGCTAGCCTAGAAAACTTTATTATCAAAGTTATTCTTTGGAACAAAAAATTTTTCTTTAATAAGATTTTGTTTGTTGTGCCAAATCCCAATTTTTCATTGTTTATAAATACACTGAAATTTATTGTTGGAGGATAGCTTGTTTCTATGCGTATTTCCCTGGTTCCTTAGGCCAGATCATTTGGAAACCGTTTTCCAAACACTTTTGAAAAGCTAAATTTATTATGCATATAAAACTGCATAGTGAATGAGAATACAAGCAATCAAATATCCAACCAATTTTAGTGGTGAATGTAAGCAAAAGTAAATACTCACTATTTATAGATATTTCTTTAAGCTTGGATATCGTTGAAAATAAGACTTTTTGAGTGTTTGTTATTCTCATTCACCCTGCAGAAACACTCAAAAAGTCTTATTTTTAACGATATCCAAGCTTAAACCTACGGTCAATAACTGGGTACCCGGGTAACTTTTTCAATTTAAAAATGCTCGCAATCCTTTCACAATTAAAATATGGCGATGAAACTTCAAATCATCGCTATTTAGGTCTTAAAATTCATTCAAAAATAAAAAATAATATTATATATATAGCCAGATATCTGTTTAAAAGCGCTTTACATTCGACACCTACGTAAGTCAATGACCGGGTACCGTGGTACCCCTATAAGTTTTATTTGTTTTTTGTTGCAAATTTACCACTTGTTACTTTGTGTTTGATTGAAAAATTATTTTTAAACTTTCAAAACATTTGGAAATAATATCTGGAATTTGCAAATTTGGAAATAGATCCTAAGCCATTATTATCCTTGTCGAATCAACGATCCATTGCTGTTTTCGCGGTGTATAGTTGCCCTTCAAGCAGATAGGAGTTTTGCGTCACAAGTTTTTAAGGGTATGTATTGTGTGAACTCCTTCTGCCGCGGTATGGAAAGATATGTTCGTCGATTTTAAGGTTATTTAAAGTTTGTAATGTGCTGAAAGCTTTGTGTTGAGCGTTATCTATGTATATGGAGCAGCTTAATCCGTAATTTTGCTTTCAGTTCTGGGGACTGATTCTTGCAGTCGTGATCGAGTACTTTCTCGATTCGAAAGCAATTTAATATATAATTATTTCAGTCAATAGTGAAAGAAACGATATTATTTTTCAGTCAGTGTTGTAAAGCATTAATTCGAGTTCCTGAATACTGAAAAAATAATTTCCTTTCGTTCAGTATCGACTGAAAGAATTGGAAATAAAATTACTCGATCACGTTTGCCAGAATTACGCCTTTGGTGTTTACATCGTCAAAGGATGTAAAATGTAGTAGTGACGGGAATTTGTTACTGCCCATTGTTGCTCACTATAGAGGATAATATGAGCCGGCCCAAAAAATATACCCACGCAGACTTATTTAATTTTACTGCTTTTATATTCGTTGCTTTTATATAATTGAACTTAAAACCATAATTTCTATAATAAAAGTGAAAAGTCCACAAAGGGGGACCGGGGTACCCGGTTATTGACTAACGTTTATATTTTTGGTTATTGACCGTAGGGTTAAAGAAATATCTATAAATAGTGAGTCTGTACATTTGCTTACATTCTCCACTACAATTATATATGAACATGTATATATATATATATATACTATGTCCCCGTCTCATTATCTAGCGATACTTGGTTTACTTATTAATTAGTTAAAATACAACAAATATATCAGTACCCGTGGCACGAAGAATATATCGCTGCGAACGCCAGAAGACATATACATCTCTATTGCCAGTATTGATAGAAATCTTATGCTAGCGTTTGAACATTCCTCCATAGCCTCCTAATAAAGCAGATATAATTAAATATATTTTGCAGACGTCGAGCGACTCTTGATTAAAAAGAATGTGTTCTAAGAGAATGGCAACTCTACATCTCCCCGCAGCTTAAAAATTTACTGAAAAAATGCAAAAAAAGCTTAGAAATATCTTGACCCTAAAAAAACTTCATCGCTGAAAAAGTATTTTCAAGAACTTGATGTAACCTCACAGTCTGACTACTTATTATAGCGAGTTACTAAAAATTTAGAAAGATCGGTAGCTTCTTAACCGTCTTGCGAAACTTAAAGGAAGTTTGGCAAGAAATGATGCAGAAAAAGGAAAGCTGTAATTGATAAATTAAGTAATAAAATGTTGCGTCGGAATAAAATAATTTTTTATATTACACAGGTCGACATTTAAAAAGTTTTAACCACAACTATTATCAACACCTATAGTTTTATAAATTTATTCTATAGTCCATTTGATTACAAAAATTTTTTAATCGGATAAAATCTAAAAACCCTATTTTAAAAAAATCAAAGCACTAAAATTTAAATTTAGTGCATAAATTTATTTTATAGATCGAAACTGATTTAAGATTAATGATAATTTTTTTTTTCAACCATTCCACTATGGTTCCACATCGATTTTTTTTTTTTTTTTTTTGGACATAAACTAAAACAATCATGTCAGAGCTTTTAATTTCTGCACATTTAATGGCCACGGCATATCAATAAATAAAAAAAAATAGATATGGGAATTTTTTTCTCTTTCATAAATTATTTTTAATTATATGTATTAATATTTTTAACAATTTTTTTTATATTAACCATTTTTTCGAATGTGCTTCTATGAGTTGTATTATTATTTATAAAGCTTTTTACAATAGTCTTATTCCCTCAATATTTCACATAATTTTTTGCTTAAGCCAACCTTTGGTTAACATTAGGGTGTTCAATTAACCGGCTGTTTTTTTTTGTTCGATTAAACGATTAATCGATATTTGGCATTTTTTACTGATTCGACTAAACGAATAAAATTGTAAAATTAAACGATTAATCGAACAATTCAAAATCCATTTAATAAATTAAGACATTTTTTCGATAATTTTAGAAAAAATTGGTACTTGAGTAAATAAACATTATTAATTACAAGTATTTTAATATCTTATTAACAAAAAACAAAACAAACGTAATAATTCATTCTAATTTATAAAACCTTTACAACGATAAAAAAAAATAAAAGTTTATAAATTGAAATACAACTCATAGAAGCACATTCGAAAAAATGGTTAATATAAAAAAAAATTGTTAAAAATATTAATTACCATATTTGTCGAAATCCATATCGAATGGGTGTTAAAACCGCTTTAATTTGTAATTGTACTTCGGTAAATATTGTTTTATATGTGAATAAAAAAAATCAGATTTTTATTGATTTTTTGAAGAACCCACTCTATTAGTACATCATCGACCGTTTGTTTTCGAAACCGAAAGTATGTCTGTACGGTAAACAAATATTGTACTAAACGTGGGAGTTTACGGAAAAATTCACACTTTCACGAACACATCCACATTTAATCTTTCATGCAAGTTCGTGCCCAAACACAACTTTTGGTCCACGGAACTTATAGGTTATGTTGAGATTACAAAACCACACAATCACAATATCAAGAACTAAAACTACTTACCTTGGGCTACATATTCCATTTTTGAAATACTTTAATTTTAAAGGTTTGCTCGTTATACAATTGTAACACTGTTTTAATACTTATTTATCAACATGTGTGTAAATTTAAAATTTTGAAAGCTTAGCAGACCGCCAGTGTTGTTATATGTTTTTTTTAAATATATTTTCTTGATTAAGTTGCATGTACACGACATGTTTTTTACATCTGACTTGTCAAATTTCCCACTGCAAAATACATACATGTCGTGTGTTACCTTTAAAACATTGCATCTGTACAAGTCAGACGCAAAGTCATCTGACAAAATTTCAATTAGAGCGTGCTCTATTTTCTTCTGACAAACCATCTGACATCAGATGTGTCAGAAATCTATGCCGGGAAGAAAACCGCAGCGGCGGTTTATTGTTGACGAAATCATTAGCCGGCTTAAGTTAATATTTTACAATACCGATATATGTATAATCATTTCACCATTGAATATAAATTAAGTACATATATAAATAAAAACGTATCATTTTAATATCCTAAATTGGTATATTCGAATTTAAAGAAAAAAAATGTTTAGATGGTTGAACTTTTTTACGGCGCAAATAAAAATTTTTGTGGCGGCAGCACGCTATTTTGAAACCAAGAACTACTTTGGTTTACTCCATAACTACAGAGAAAAAACATGGATAATGTCAGAAGCAAATTACATGTACGTGTGTGACCAAATATTATAAAGCTTATGTAAAACAGCAATTTTGACAGACATTCACAATTACATGTGACTTGAAAACTTGACAAGTCAGATGTAAAAAACATGTCGTCTACGGGCACCTTTAGGTGGAGTATTGGCATTAAGAAAATAAATTCACTTCTAGCTATTTTTAAGAATTTGTTTTTAAATTTCTGCCAAAAAAAAATCGATTTTGAGCCAAGTGCATTCCAAATTATTCATATATTTTTGGCAAGCTTAAGCAGAATATGGACTCATCACGTTACATTTATCAGATAACGGTACACTTGTGTTTTTCGTTCTATACCTTTCATTCAGCGTACATCTAGAGTCCAGTGTTGGTTCAATTCAAATTATATATATCTGCCTAGGGTTCGCCCTTAGTTTTTCATCCTAACATTGTTCAAGCATACTTGCCCTTTATCCCTACTCCTTTACGGGCTACCACACAAATAAACATTTTTTGCTCTTTAAAAAGAGATAGCTTCATCTTATATATAGTGCTTAGTGCCATTACTGTGTAGTATCGAGTGGCATATACTTGAATTTCTTAGCAGGTATTTGTTGAGAAATAATTAATCATAGAGTTTTGTGACGCTTGCTACAAAAATTTGAAGTACTTTTAAAAGTTGAACTGTTTTTGCGTATTTTTTTTTTAGCGAATTTCGCATAACAAAATACACAAAATCTCATCCCTAAAAGAATAATGAACATAACAGAATTAAAAAATAACTTATTTGCAGTCAAAAAATGTTGCCGTTTTTTTTATCAAATACCGTGAACCCACTGTGACGTACGCAACGCAACGGTCGTTACATCTGTTCCAGTAACATATAAAGAAACACAATTGTATTTAGTTTAACGAAAAAAAATTTATATTTTTTTTTTACTTACATTTTTAAATACGAAATTTTTTATTTACAAATGCATTTATCAATGAATGTAAATTTGTTAACTAAAGAATTTTATATTTTGATGGCTGGATGTCCATTTAAAATTTTGTCCGCAAAGTACTAGTTTCTTAATGGCGTATATATCTATATGCTTACATTTAAAACATAAAGGCTAATTATATAGAATTTTGCCAAAAAAATTAAGATATAAGAAAAGAAAATAACTATTGAATCGGTTTTAAATACAATTTTTGGAAGAACTCAAATCGTGACGCAAACTAAAGAATTTAATACGCCAAATTTTTTTATTTTCTTATAGCCGAATTTGAATTTCTTTATTTGCTTAAAAGGAGGTAATGAAATTGAAATAAAATTATAGACGACTTGAAAAAAAAATTCATTCTACTCACATTCTTTTTCGTAACGCACGCTACAAAATGTGGACCTGATATTTTATACCTAATACCAATTTTTCCAAAATAGTAAACAAAATAATTTTATGCCAAAATTTTGAGTGAATAAAAATATAGCTTACAATCGGACCATCTATATTAACACTAAAGTATTTTTATGAACACCTAAAACAATTTCAATTTCTAGCATAACATTAAAAGATCTGATGTAGGGTAAGATTTGGTTATAAATTTTGTATTTATGATCATCGAAATATATATTTTTTTTATATTTCTGATATTAAACATCTAGTCCAATATTACATTAAAAAAATTAAATTAGATTAATATGTCGCTTTATGAAATTCTTAAATGTATATACAAATTTTCATTTTTGTGAATAAAATCAAAAGTTGTTGTTACGGTAAAATTATTTTCCAGTTACTTCTTTTTTTTTTGTAAAATCTCTACCTCTCTGATAGCGCACAAGTTTCACGAACGGTGACATGGAGATGCCCATTTGTAAACAAAAACATTAATGGGGAACATTTTCGTTCGACACTCGCAGTACATAAAATAAAGTATTATAATAAGATTTGAATAAGTATAAAAAAATTTCTGAAACATAGTATAGAAGATAAATTAAAATTTAATCTACAACACCTTTCAGGAGAAATTTTTTGGCATGAAAACAATAAAATAAACACATAAATAATCTGGGAATTATTTCTTTTCATAAGCTACTTTATTATATTCAACATTTTTCATTTTTAGAATTTATTCTATGAGCCAAATTTCAGTTATGTTTTTTTAAAGCTTTTTTGTAATAGCTCCATTCCTTAAATTTTTAGGTATGACTCTATACACTACCAGACATAAAATACATAACTGAAATTTAGCTCATAGAATAAATTCGAAAAATGAAAAATGTTGCAAAAACACATAAAACTATTGGATTTTGTCTCAAGTATAAAAAGTTTTCTACTATTACAACATTCACTCAACGTAAAGTGAGTACACTGAAAAAACCAAACCAAGCCATCCGTACTTAAATTAAGCCGAAGTGGTATCAGCAGTACAATAAGTATAGATTTCCTTAAATCAAGTACAATATGTTTGATTAAAGTAAGAATTATTCAAGTGCCCCGCACTTAAAATAATCCGAAAACGGGATTGACTTAATTCAAAGTGAGATAAGATTAATTTCAAACTGTGCTTGATTCAAGAATTTCTAAGTTGTTTTAATCCCGATTCGTACTTGAAATAATCTGAAAGTGAGATTTGTTTCTAACCTAAACACTGACCACATAGAACCAGAGGTAGAGAGAATAAATATATCTTATTTATTTATCCATTACTACACGTATTTATTTCAGAACGACTAGTACTAAAGTAAGTAGAAAAAACTTAAATTTAGTATAACATGATCGCAGGCAACCATATTATCTCTGCTACTTCCTTTTGGAGGACTGATTATACCATAATATGGTTTCCTGTGACAATTGAATGGCTGAGGTAACCGTAATATGTTCAAAAATATATCTCTAAAAATATCTTAATTTGTGAGTTGTTGGGAAATTATTGCAGCATGAAATCCATTTGAATAATTTTATGTTTAAAAAATAATTTTTTTTCACAACATGTTAAATCCCTCAATATTTGAGTACAACACAATACATTCAGGCTTAAGGGTCTTTATTGCAGCACTCATCATCAATAGTTGCGTTTATAAAATGCTGCCTTTAGCAATTTCCACCCATTCAAATAATTTTGCGGTGCTAATTATCCACAAATATGTACGACTTTGTCGACACATTCATACTTATGCATAAGAGCATTAAGTGCAAACGAACACTGTTATTTTAGTTGAAAGCAAAGCATACTTTCCGAACAATGAAACTATTAGGAGACATTCATATCGCATGTGTGAATGGTAAGTCTGTAGATGTAGATGTATATGTTGATGGTATGTCTGTAGATGTATATATTAGTAAACACAAGTACATACACATATTAAAAATATGTGTATGAACTAAATGGATCTGCAGACCCATTTAGTTCCGTGATAGATTTTTAGGTGGTTCGTGAAGGAGAATACACAATTTTTTTTTTAATTTGAAAACTATTCTATTTTAGTTTTTTATATAAAAAAAATGTAAACTTTGACATCTTTTAAGGTCTTTGGAATCACAGGAAAAATATGTATGAAATTAGTACCTATGCTTATTTTCAGAATATTTTTCGATATTCTAAGCATCAATATAATGTTTAAAGGCATGCCGAAAGGTATTAGTTTCTCCAGTAGTTTGTAAGCCTAATTTTAGTGGTACCCGCTGGTGTGGAGTATATAAGAAGAAAAATTAAAAAAAAAATATATATGTAGAACACAATTGTTCTACACTAAATATGAAAAAAAACATTTATGTAACAGCGTCAATAATTTAGTAACAATCATAGCAGTTCTTTAGCTCGCAATTATTATGTCTATTTGGACATAAAGGTAAAAAAATCCACCTCACATGCCATATAGCCCAGGCAATTCCGCTTCTGACAACTATTAGCTTTCATTGATTCGGAAAGATCTAGCTGTAATAATAAATCATAACAAGCTTTAATAAATTGGCTTGATTTAATCTGGCCTTGAAAAATGGTTTGAAATTAAACATAATATGTTTAAAATTTTTCTTTTAAAATAGTTTTGTTGGAGGTGACCATATATAAACATGTTTTTTCTCTGGGTGCACATAAAAAAGCTTAACTTTCTTATCTTTGCAATAAGGCAAATCACCGGAATAATATTTACAAACTTTTTTTTACATTTACTAACTTTGATATGCATAGAAAAATATCAACGTTAAATTTCCAATTTGCATATCTTAGCAGTATTGCGTTGCATAAGCCAGGGTATTTGAAAAATCTTGAAATATTACTGAAAATGAACGTCTATTGTAAGACTCAGAAATATTTTCCTCGATTATATTTACGACAAACAATTTATTATTTTAAATACTATTTCACTATAGGTACCCGGGTACCTTGCCATGCCATTAAAGGTGTTTTATTTGCCATTCACATAAGGGTTAAACCACAAACTAAACCAGTAAGAGTGCTATATTCGGCAATGCCGAATCTTTTATACTCTTCACCATGGTGCGATAAGAACATAAAGTTATGTAAATACCAAGCTGTAAAAAATCAGCTTTATACCTTGCCCACATTTCCAACTCCGCCCACATAATTTCATTGTACGGGAAGTGCCATTGATAATATTTGCGATGTTGCATATTAAAAACCCACCTATGTGTACCAAATTTGAAAAAAAAAAAATTCTGATCGCTCTTAAGATATAAGTAAATCTGTTCTGTGGCACGCCTAATTCACTAATACCGCCCACATTTTGTCTGATGTTGAGGATTGTTAACCAAGTTGCTTGTACTTAAATTGGAAACTTTGGCTTTTGTCAGATATTCAAAAAATGAAAAAACCACATCAACAAGGGGCTCATGGGTAAAACTAGAGGCGGCCGTATTTGTCTTTTGCTCATATATCAGCCATTTGTTGACAAATCGGGCTGAATTTTAATAGCAAAATTAAGCAGAGAATATATGACATAAATATATACCAAGGAAGTCCCCATTATAGCTGGGATCTTCGGAAATCCCATTTCAGAAGACTGATGGTGAGGCAGTCATCGTAAAATGAACTTCGCTACTCATAGGGACCTAGAATATACACACTTTATAGGGTTTAAAATCAATATTGTAGAAATTACAAACGGAATGATATACTTATATATGTCTATTAAACATCGGTGAAGGTTACACAAATTTATAGCAACGCTTAGAAATATCTATACGTTACACATTTATTCCACATATATTTAAATCTAACATCTGATTTTAACAAAAATATGTAACACTTTGCACAAAAAAAAATTGAAAATTATATCAACTTATTCAAACTTTAATTATTTTAAAAATTCATTGTTTAAACGAACTAATAATGTTATGGTAAATATATACTCACAATTAATATTTCTACTACAAAAACATTTTAAACTTTAAACTAGCAAATTGGCAATATAAACATTTTTCTCATTAACTTTTCCATTTTCTGTTCTCTAAGCTGGTAGTAATTTGTTGGCTTCTTGTTTTGAAAATTTGGCAAAATAAGTTATTATTGTTTAATAAAACTTATTACTGTTGGCAAAGATTTAATTCAATTTAGTAACCAACAAAATTAAATCAACCTTGTCAACAGGTATAATAGTGTATAAACTAAATTTTTCGGTTGTTTTGTTAGTTTTTTTTTTTTTTTTGTTTTTTTTTGTCGCAAACCAGATAATTAAGTTTGTCATTCGAGTTTTTATCAACTTGTAGTTTTTGCTTAAGAGTTGTTGACATTGTTTTTCGAATATGCAGCAGTAAATCAAATTAAGTTAAACAACACAAAAAGTATTTTATTAAATTACAATTTTTAATGATAACTTTTTTACATTTTCAAATCACTTTAATTTACTGAATAAATCTACTTTATCGCAATTAAAAAATATTTTAATTCAATTTTTAAAAATTTAAATAAAAAAAATTGTTATTGTGGTTATTTTATTGAACTGTTTATGGTTTTAATCCAAATTTTAATATTTTAATCAGCCTTAAGTTCATCAAATTTAATTTTCATTAAATTATTTTTAATGAAGAAATGAATTTAAAACATGAAAAGATCTAAAATTTATTGAAAATTTTTCATTCTTGACTGACGCTGGGATTGAATTCACGGACAGGTTACTTGCCATGTTGCGATGGTAACCACTCTATCCCTTCAGAAATATTCGCCGTTTAACGCTCACCGCCATTGACGACGACTGGCAGTCAATAGTCAAACATCAATCTTTAAACCAAATGGTATTTTTACTTTAATGTTGGAAAATTCTTTCTTTCATAAAAATTATTTAATGAAAATTTAATTTAATGAGCCTTAGCCTGATTAAAAAATAAAAATTTGGACTTAAATACATTTTATATAAAAATTGCTCAACGCAATGTTAAGATAATAACACTTTGCTTTATAGTAAAATAAAATAGGAATAATCATTTACATTACATGGATCTTAGACCCTATATATATGGGGGATTTCATATCAAGTGAATCCAAATCGTTGTCTTCCGGTGTGGATGAAATTTGCACAAAGGTTAGTCCTATTGGAAATTATCTTAGATACAAATTTTCAACAAGACCGGTAAAAAATTTCTGAGTTAGAGGGGGTAAGAATTTGACATTTTGTTCAAACAGGTGTTCTTTCTCATCGATGTAACCTATTACGAGTAACTATTGGAGTTAGCAAAATTTGTCCCAAACAAATTAGAAAGCTTACAAAAAAATTTTTTTTATTTACAATTTTTTTTAAGCGGGTACTTTTTTCATTCTTTTTTTTTCTCAAAAGAAAGCTTATGTTTTTTCCTTTAAGGTAGTTTTGGTAGCTTAGTGGGCTGCGAGTGGGATATGTACAAAAAAATAACATTTCCAATTTTTAGCATATGCACTATTTTGAACTTTTTCCTTTTTGTGTGTAAGTGTTTCTAAAACCTTAAGAATAAAAGTTATGCTGAGAAACTAGACAAGTACCTAGCTAGCATTTTATACCTTCGATACTGTAATACCCACAGGGTAATTCTATGTCAAATCGACCAAGAGTGGTACCCGACCCCTTTCGATTTGAATGAAATTTGGTGAGAAGGTTCCTTTCATCCTCTAAGGAACAAATATCAACGAAAAAAAATTAAAAATTTTTTATTTTAAAAGTTACTTCATATTTAAAATGTCATAATTTCGCTGTAATAGCCGAATGTGTTGAGTTTATTTTGTCAACATCTCAAAAACTACTGCACATACGAAGATGATTTTAATAGCCAATTTACACTACAACGAAATCTAGTACTTTCGAGATTTCGAGCCAAATCTAGTTGTTTTTGGCTAGATTTCCCGTACAAAACAAAATCTACTCCGTAACTAGATTTTGACGAAATCTATTCGAAATCTAGTAGTACTTATTGATGCAACTATGTTTTTCCCCATAAAGCACTAAAAACTACTTCCCTGCACAAGAAAAAAATGACATTTTAACAAAAACGAAAACAAAAACAATAATAGCTGCTTGTTAAAATTGTTAAAAAGAATTCAAATATTTTGTAAAATAGTAAAAAAAAATGCAAATGACAAATAATATTGATAAAATAAATGAAGTTGATTATAAAGAAAATGTAATACAAATTTTTAAATGCCTATTTCTTCATATGTAAGTATGTGTTACACAAAAAACTTTCAGTCGGCGGTTTTTGTTGTGAAAACCAAATCTCACTAATGTCAAACAAGTAGAATGTAAACGAACTAGATTTGGAGGAAGATTTCAAATGCAATCTACTAGATTTCGATGTAATGTAAATGCCCTTTAATGTAATTTTAAACAATATATAAAAAAAAAATTTAGAGACACCTACACACAAAAAAGAAAAAATTAAAAAATTGAAAAACCCTCGTCCTGTGTTAGAAATTAATTTTTTAAATACATATTCCACTCGCAGCCCACTAAGCGAACAAAACTACATAAGCTTTTTTTTGAGAAAAAAAGTTACAGCTTAAAAAAAAAATTAATTATAAATAAAAAAAAAAATTTTTAAAAATTTTTTTCAAAAATTAAAAAAAAAAATTAGAAAAATTGAAGAAAGAGCTTTCTAATTTGCTTGGGACAAATTTTGCTTACTCCAATAGATAATAAGTTACATCGATCAGAAAAAACATCTGTTTGGCCAAAATGCCAAATTTTGACCCCATCTAACTCGGAAACTTTGTGACCCATCTTGTAGAAAATTTGTGTCTAAACTACTATCCAATAGCACTTTGGTGCAAATTTCATGCAAATTGGAAGACATTGATTTCAAATCTTGGGTAACTTGACATGAAATCTCCCATATGTATATTTATGAGTAGCATAGTTAATTAAATGACGTCCGTCTGTCCGTGTATATGTTGGCGGAGACAAGTTTATTGTTAGTTTATATCACATTTAGTCTGGAATAGTATTATAAATCTCTACCAGATTGGTACATAAATAGCTAAGATATCAGCAAAAACCATTACTGCCGCTAATTTTAGCCCACAATCCTTTAGTTTTTGAAGCCTTTATTTTTTCACTTCCAGCTTATGTAAACTTCGTAGAATTCTGGTAGAAGAAACCAGAGATTGTCACTAAGTACTCGCAAAACGAAGTACATAAATATCCAATATTTCTTTAAGATATTGCGTATACTTTTGCTTGTAACACAAATAATAAAAAACAACCATTTATGAGTTGTGAAATTTTATGTGCACACTCACAACTTATAGCAAACATGTCGCCACATATCTACTTATAAGCCTCATAAATTATAATTTAAACAAATGTAGGAATGCATTCGTATGAAAGTGAATATCCACGTAGAGTGGCATTTAGACTCTTTCTTATATGCATAACACGCAGGTATAAAAAAATATTAAGAACATTTAGAGTGCTATATGCCTTTTGCAATACTTCTACACCATTTTTCATTGAAAAAAAAAAACAGGAACGTGAATTCTATATATGATATTTGCTGAATCAAATGAAACCAATTTGGACTCGATTGGAGCAAAATATTTGGGTTAAATTTTAATTCTATGTAAAAGTCTATGAAGCCAGAAGGCCAGACCAAATTTTTTTTTAATTACAATATCTTTTAAAAAACACAAAATATCAAAAAAAAAAAAAAAAAAAAAAAAAAAAAAAAAAACAGAAACGTGAATTCTATAAATGATATATTCTGAATCGTCTGCAACAATCTTGAATCAAATCAGAAAACTACGGTCCATTAAGCGCTCAGTTCAATCTTACTTCAAAAACCAAACGCAAAATTCGATTCAGCTGTGGTTGATGCAAAAAAGCAATGGGCGAAATTAAAGACTTCATTTTTGATGACTTGCATGTCGAATAAAAGAATGAAATAATAAAATTATATAATAAATTCGTATAATCTTAAGTAATTATTATACGTTCAATTAACAATATATTTATTTACTTTTCAATTAATTTGATTTTTTGTTCTAATTGTGGTCCGGCCAGACTAAGAGGAGAACTTAATGGTAAAAAGTTACCGAGAATCCTAGAATTAAATATAAAAAACCATTTACTCTAAGATTTCCAGTTTCTTCATCAGCCATTTCAACACTGCATACGTTAGTTTCAAATACTGGCCATACATATGAATTCCTCAATACATTCCTCCTCATACATAAAAATACTACACCATTTTTCATTGAAATTGAGAAAATTGCAAATTAAAATGAGAAATTCAATTTGAAATTGAGAAAATTCCAATTGAAATTGAGAACATCTATTTTAAATTGAGAAAATTCCAATTGAAATTGAGAATATCAATTTGAAACTAAGAAAATTCCAATTGTATTTGAAAATATGAATTTGAAATTGAGAAAATTCCAACTGAAATTGAGAAAATCAATTTGAAATTGAGAAAATTCCAAATGAAATTGAGAATTTCAATTTGAAATTGAGAAAATTCCAAATAAAATTGAGAAATTTTAATTTTAAATTGATAAAACTGAATTATATGATTTTTATTATACTCTTACAACAAACATAATGATGAAGAAATGAAAATAAATACAAATCTTCTAAAAAGGCAAGCCTCTGCTCTTCTGCTCAATTGGGGTAATAACGTTTGACACTTTCATCTTTGTTCAGACCAAGAGGGATATTTCATAGACTTTTACATAGAATTGGAATTTAACCAAAATAATCTGCTCCAATCGAATCCAAATCATTTATAGAATTCACGTCTCTGTTTTTTTGATTTTTTGTTATATGCGAAAAATATTGCAAGCAAAACACAAATTTGGTCTGGCCAGACCTAGACGGTAATTCAAGGGTTAAAGATGTTCTGGAAAAATTACATAATAAATATAGTTCCTTAAAACATGAGTATATTTAAAGTTTACGAACATTTTTATGCCCACACTCAGTAGTGGAGAGGTTATTATGCATTTGAACATACCGATCGACTCAGAATCACTTTCAGAGGCGTACTAATGATGTCCGTCCGGCTGGCCGTGTAACCTTGTGCGCAAAGTACAGGTCGCAATTTTGAAGATAATTTGATGAAATTTGGTACAATCATTTGATAAAATAAGAGGAATCGGTCCATAATTTCATATAGTCCCCATACAAACAAATTTGATTGATATTTCAAACATAAATAGAGACATAAGCTATGCATTTTTTAAAAAATAGAACCACTAGGGGTGATAAGTGGCAATATCTGCCTCTCAAAAACTATTAAATCGATTTTAATGGAATTTAAAACGTAGATAGATTCATATTTATATGGACACATTAGCTATACGTTTTTCCGAAACTATCTAACAGATTTTAATGAAATTTAAAACATGGACAGATTCCTATTCATAGAGCCACACTAGCTATGTATTTTTCCAAACTGGGTCCTAAATAGGTACACTTGCAAAAATTTGTAGTATATACTGTGGTGTGGGGTATCATATGGTTGGGCTTGACCGACTATAGTTTATAACTTGTTTCATTATTAACTGTGGCAATTTGTTATATCAAACACAATTTGTTGTTGTTAAAGAAATTTTGACGATTTTTATGAATTCTAACGTACCATTGGATGTTGATGAAACACAAATGGAAAAATTAACATTTGCTAATAGCAGAGTTTTTTAATGCTGATATTCCAACTAATATAAATCCGTTTTGGCCAACATTTTGTAGCGGGCTGTTCTTTATATGATGGTAATTTTAACTTATAATGCTGTTTTGAAAGAGTATTTTCAATAATGAACTCCACTAAAGATCGCCTTCGAAGTATAATGTAATACGAACTTCCTAACACGTTATTAGAAGTTATAAATTATGTGAATGTAAATAGTAAACAGTAGTTAATAGTACAAGTTGCACTTATTTTCTTCCTTCGTTGAATAAATTTAATTGCCTTATAATGTATTCCATAAAAGAAGAGAGAAAGCGAGTTTTGACGGTGAAGTGCATAGCGTCTTAGATGAATAATAGAACTGCAACTACATACATATGTATATCCAATGTTTGATTAATACTAGCCGCATAAAATCTTTTTTTATTGCCTTAATTAGATTACTATAAACTATTTTTAAGTTTTGTACTTTCTTGTGTTCATTTTTACTATTTTCTAAATAAAAATAAAACAATATATACATCATGGCAACTTCTTTTTAATTTTTAGCGTATTTTAGCGATTCGGAACAATTTTGTTTTTTATAAAAATCTATATATATTACTTTCAAAAACTAAAAAATTATGAATTTGGCAATTTTGTTGATTTTTGACATTGAATTTGCCGAAAAAGGTTAAAATTAATCTGACAACCCTGAGCATAACCACAAAAACAATATTTTATCTCTCTGCCTGTTTAGCAGAGCAAATGTGCTTTTATCAAGTGAGAAAATAATGCGAGTCAGTATTGCCAGTTTCTGTGCAGCTATAAAAATATGTAGTAAAATTTGTTTGGATAATTAGTTTATTGTGTAATTTCAAGTTAAAACTATGTTTGTATGTTTGTATATAATTCAATAGTTTTTTGATCGAGAACTTTAGGAAAAATATAGCCAAACAAGAAAACACATACAATATAAATGTGGAATTGAGATTTAAGAATTGGTATAAATCGTCCTACGCGAGTATGTATTTCTATTGCCGTAAAGCCGTGTGTCCACTAGCAAGTCACTTGCAGAAGAACTTATGCAAGTATTTGGTGAAGTGTTTCCACTCATACCGACACTGGCGGAAGTCTGCTGTACTTACATTTTTTTAGTTCTTTGAGGACATGCGCCATAATTTAGGATAACTTTCTTGTTTTTAAATTACCAAATGTGTTTTTCACTACTCCAAACGAATTTTTTTCTTCATTTTTATAAATTTGGAAAAGAACTTAAGAAACACAAAACAAGACGGAAACAGAAAATAATACCACAAACCGTTTACCAGACGTATACCCGACTTCTTCGGCAAGTCTTCAAAGCACTTCCAATTCATAGGAAGTCGTTCAAGCTACTTCCAGCAAGCAAAAAAGACAAGTTGCTTCTGCAAGCCGTGACTTCTGGAAGTCGACTTCTAATACGTGCTTACACTACAAAAGCATCTAGAAGTCACTTCTGGAAGCAACTTTCGCAAGAAAACTTGGTAGTGGACACACGGCTTAAGATAGACATACTACTGAAAAATTACATAAAATTATTACATTCGCACAAGTTGTTTTACCTGTCATATACAATGTGTAACAAGCCATACACTAACGCGTTATTTCAAAATATAAGAAACACATAGTTTTGTTTTATTGTAAGTATTGAAGCATTTAGCAAATGTAAAATGATTGAAAAATACGTAGAAAGGTGACATGTCGTAATGTCCAATGTCATAACCTCCATGGACGATATGACACACCAAAAGTGTCATAATGTCCTTGAACGTTATGACATGCCCCCACCTAGAATTGGTTTAAGTTGAGACAAAAGACGTTTTTATAAGACTTTGCCTTAATAGGCAAATTGAAGAGTATTAGTTGTTTTCGTTATTCTATGTGCGAAAAAATTTTCATTACGAAATTTGTTTTTCTAAAACTCTTTCCAAGAACCGCATAAAGGTAACTGCAGAAATACTTCATATGTCTGTTTGGAATTATTAATAAAATTAATTTTCATGGAAACTATTTAAAAAAAATGTTTTTTATTATGGGCTATTAGAAAGTAAAAGATTATCAAATGAAAGACATACCCTTAAGGCCCACCTATAATATGCATGAGCTTGCTTAAACTACTGTCAAAAATTAACAAAAAGTCTCTCAAATGCATTAAAAAAACAAAATCAAAAAGTTGATTCCGTACGTGTCATAAAACTTAACAAAAGTTTCCTTATGTTCGATATGGTTTAACACATATAATTAATATGTATTCGCACAATTGATTTAGCCAGCTAATTGATATTATAGTTGGACATTTGATTACTCAAAAAATCCGATGCTAAACAGTTTGAAAACACATTAAAAATAATGTAAAAAAGTATATACAATAGAGCGTACAACCTCACAAGCAAAAAGAAAGTGCACCATTCACCCCCTAATATAAAGTATTAATGCAAGGAAATTGCGAAAACATTTTTTTGCCTATTTTACATTTTTCGTTATAGCTTTTGCATTTATAGTCGGATCTTAAACTTTGTGTCTCGAGAAGACTACTGTCTAAACCGTTACGAATACTTACGTCAGTTTTTATATAGATTGATCGAAAGCTTATAGATCCCATAGATCCCACGCCTGAAATATTCTCACTGTCGGTGGAAGGTATTAAAAATTCGGCACAGCCGAAAATACCAGCCTTGACACATGTCTTAATTATTTTTGTATAATTAAATTTTAACCCTGCTGTTATTTTTGGACCATTTTGGTTAATTTTTTTTATTTTAATTTGCAATGATAAAATTTGTTATTATTCGACCTTTCCAATTTTAAATATATAAAAATTAATCAAGCTCGAGGCCAGTGTTTTTTTGTTAGTAAATATTCCTTTTTATTTAATTCCGATATTTCGATCCTCGTTGAAGATCATCATCAGGGATTGTTTCCTTAAATTTAATTAAAAGAACAATAAAACACATAAGTATAAACATTATTATTATAAACTTACAAATAACAATCACACAAATTTTGTTTTTTTTTAAACAGTTTTATACGTTCACAAAATATACACACACTCACAGTGAATTTTAAAAATTAAAAATAAATTGTGTACGTATCAACATCTAAAATAACACTAAACTTAAAAATTATTATTGCAGTTTGATCTTTTTTACTAGTTACTAGCACACGAACACTCTACGTCGCTATTGAAGTTTACAATGGAAGTTGCAATTGTTTAAAATATCAACTTAAAACGTTAGATCATGTATGATTTTTCTATTTTAAAGTGTTGAGTAAGTTTTTAGCTGCCTAGGATAAAATCGAACATTAAAAAATTAAAAAATACAAATCTTAGATTATGGAGCATTTTGGTCAATGCGGTTTTCTTATTTTTATTTATACATCAGTAAAAGTAGGTAAAAAATAAACATGGTTAATTTTTTTTGTCGCAGCAAGATGAACAAATTGTTTTCCGATTCAATTTGCATACAAATCTATTGCATATTGTGTATTTGACATCACATAGGATTCACAGAAATTGCAAATCCCGATATTGCAAAAATAAAAATTATTTGCGATTATCTAAATTACTGTTTATGTCAATTTTCTTACAGAAAATTCTTATTTTTGTGATGCCAGATGAAAAATTTAATCATTTTGTAGCACTATGTATATATGTATGTATATAACATTTTTATAGTTTTAAATCAAAAATTAAAAAATTAAACAAACATTATTGTGTATTTGTATATTTTATTTGCACAATTTTTAGTTAATTTTAAATTTGTTGTCAAATGGATGATCCACATCGAAATAAGAACTTAATACAGTTAAAAGTGTGGCAATGTTCAAATATTATTTGCAAATAGTGTCGTTAATCACCAATTGTTTTCGTGAGTTAGCTATTCGCAAATAAAAATTTAATTCACTGTTTATGAGGCAATTTTCTCTACTTGCAGTATAATTATTTGCGAATAAGCTGTGCGTATAAACGTAGTAATATACACTTAGCTAGCTGACGTAAAAACTCCGGTCTTCGGCGTTTTAAATCATTTGCAGCCGACAAAACATCAATATACATATATCAACTATATTTGAAACAACAAAATTTGACCACCGATTTATTTTTTTTTATTGCTATGGTAGCTAATCATTTGATCAGCTCATCTAAAGTGACATTTTCATGACAGTTATAAAACATTGGAAGAGGAGGTTCCAAATTTTCTCATAATTCACGAATAGGAGCGCACTTGTTACTACTTTTTGTTGTCTTCTGTTGTTAATGTGATCAAAACGGAGAGCACTTGTTATCATGTGAAAATTATCTTCGCTCATAATGGATAGGAGTATTGCACGAACAAAACATGCCTCAAACAAACCATGCAAGTTTTCGTTTTTGCTTCTACTATACTTTTTTTTTTTTTTTTTTTTTTTTTTTTTTCGTTATTTATTTATTGAATCTTCATATATTTAATATGAACTAACAATAATTTATCAAATCTTAACTTTATTTATGTCCTGCCAGTGCCAGACAAAAATTTTCTTCATCACGGGTTCTGTTCACTTATATAGGTGTTTATCTCACATCTAGTTGGGTAAGTGCTGCAGTGTCTCTTCTCCTTAAGCGAGTGTGGCCGCCATGATTTAAAATATTTCGAGCTAAAGGATTTGGGTGTTGTTCAAGTCTTTTTAAATATTTTACTGCATATTTTGTAATCATAGTTTTTACTAATGGTACGTTGAGATCCTTATGAATGTTTGAGTTTTTAACATACCAGGGGGCGGCTGTGATTATACGAAGAAGTTTATTTTGGCGCCTTTGAATTTTTTCGATATTAGAGGCCGAGGCAGTGCCCCATAGTTGAATACCGTAGCACCAGATAGGCTTTAAGATAGAGTTGTAAAGTAGAAGCTTGCAATCGAGTCTAAGAACAGAATTTCTTCCAATAAGCCAATGAATTTGGATGGCTTTTAGTTTCATTTGAGTTAATTTTGCCTCTATATGGCATTTCCACGTTAATCGCCGATCCAGATGTATACCGAGATATTTTACATGCGAATGTTGAGGAATAATTTGATTATTGATTGTAATAGGGGGGCAAGATTCCCGGCGCAGGGTGAATGTTATATGTACGCATTTTTGCTCATTGACCATTATCCTCCATTGTCTTAGCCATATTTCTAGTTGAAATATATGATGCTGTAGGTAACGAGATGCTTCATAACGGTTTTCGTGGACGCTTAGAAAAGCTGTGTCGTCTGCAAATGTTGAAGTTTGGGTGTAGTTGTTTGTTGGCATGTCCGAAGTATAAATTAAGTATAATAGAGGGCCCAGGATGCTGCCCTGTGGGACTCCAGCGCCAATCGGCTGAGGTGAACTTAAGGAATTTCCTTCTTTAATAATAAATTGACGACCGACTAAGTAGCTTTCTAACAGTTTGTGTGTGTTTGCTGGTAAATTTTGCTTCAATTTGTGTAATAAGCCTTCATGCCAGACTTTGTCAAAAGCTTGCGAAACATCGATGAAGAGTGCTGAGCAATATTTTTTTTCTTCAAATGTTTTTCTTATGACATTTACTATTCGATGAGTTTGTTCAATTGTGCTGTGTTTTCTTCTAAATCCGAATTGATGGTTTGGAATACATCTATTTTCACTTAAAATCGGTGTTAACTTTGAAACTAATAATTTCTCAAATAGCTTTGACATATTTGATAATAAGCTAATAGGCCTATAAGACTCAACTTTCGTATGATCTTTACCTGGCTTTGGTATCATGGTAACTAAGGAAACCTTCCATTTTTGAGGAAAGTATTCAAGGCGTAAAATAGCATTAAAAATAAAAAGAATAATTTTCTTTGCTACGCGAGGTAGCTCTAATAGCATTTTATTGCTGATCTTATCAATGCCAGGTGCCTTCTTAGTGTTTAAGTCACATATAACCTTTTCGATTTCTCTCATCTCAAATCTTAGGGGAATAGCTGCTCTAGCAGCAACAGGTGGTAAATCGACCGCAATATTGTGAGATATATTAGGTGTAAATACGTTTTTCAAGTGGCTTACAAACAGATTTCTTTTTTCAACATCATTTCTTGCCCAACTTCCATTCAAGTTTCTTAATGGTGGTTTAGAGACAACTGGCCTTTTGAGGTTTCTAGCTGCACGCCATAATGAGTAGTCCGATTGTGGAGTTGCATCAAGTTCCTTAAGATATTTTTCCAGAGAAGCCGTTTTCTGAGTCTGCAATAACTTTCTTAATCTTTTTGTACACTCTTTTAGCAAGTTCTTAAGTTGAGGAGATCTGTGCAATTGCCACTCTCTTCGTGCCCTCCTTTTTTCAGACAAGAGACGCTCGACATCTGTGGAATATATTTTAATAGTTTTTGTTTTTTTGGGGGCAATATTGGAATGTTGAACAGCTAGTTTCAGAAAACTGTCAAAATTATCAATAGAGCGATCTACATACTCCGGTGTACTGAGCGGAATATTTTCTGTGCAATGGGCACTGAGATATTTTTTATATTTTAACCAATTTATTTGTGTGGCTGACGTCGCTAGGTAACCAGTCGGAGATACAATTCTATTGGGGTTCATTATAGTAACAATTGTAGGTGTGTGGTCGGAAGATAATTCTAGGGAAGCTTCAACGTGAATCGTTTCTGTGGGGATGTTTTTAACCACGCCAAAATCGATGACATCTGGAATTTTTTGCGGGTCAGCAGGCCAATATGTTGGTTGGCCGCTTCTACTATACAAAGTTATTATGACTTGAACCTTACCTATACACAAGATCAAAAATATTGTATATACCGGTAAAACCCAGCAAGAATTAAAACACCAATATACATATGCCTACAAAGATTTTTCAAAGTCTTTCCATTTACTTTCACATTTAGTTCAACCATATTTATTCGTATTTTCAATGACTACACGCAAAGAAAAAACATGGTTGATACAATCACAATTGCAAACTATCATTTATGATTGTGGTTATGATTGGGTCAAACACGTCTTCAGTAACAATATATGTTCAGACATGTTTATAGTCTCAAAAATATTATGATGTTTCTTCTAAACACAAATGATCTTTCGAACCATTTTTCTATTTTTCCCAACACAATGCAAAATCTCTATTTGAACATGTGATATGGTTCTCACAATAAAACCAATAAAAAAAATTATTTAAAAATTTTTTTGTTTTATTAAAAATACATACATATACTCTGCAACATACATACATTTATATATATGCTCGTATATAACTTACCTGTTTTAATAAACGTATAATAATTTATTTCCTTAATTTTGAAATCATGCATGGCCTTTTTCTCCCGAAAAACTTTTAATTATTTTGTAGTCATTCATATTTCCCGATTAACTGACTCTAGCAGACGGAAAATTACGTCAAAGAAGATTTTATTTGCTTTATAAACAAACACTGATTGTTTTGACAATAAATGTTTGCTCATTTAGAGAATGTGTTTTAAAGCGAACAAAATGATGGTATCAAACATACCTTTTGTGTACAGGAAATATTATGATTTTAATTGTTTAGTTGAAAATATATACATTATAATAGCAAACTTTTCACATAATTTAATATGTTAAGCTAGACCATGGTAACGTTTTAGGTGTAAAACTCCATATCATATTATTATAGTGAATTAAAAAATGTTAAGGAGAAAATTTTTTTTTTCAAGCTAAATAAGGATTATAATAAGTCTATTATGGTAAACATATTAGGCAAATATGAATAAAAATGGTCGAAGTGACCATTCATTAATCATGTTTTTTCTCTGCGTGTATTTTTTACTCTCGTAGGGGAAAATAGTAGACAAGTACACAAAACGGCACCTGGACACCGCATAACGTGTACCTGGTGGTACCGATATAATATTCTCTGCTGAAGCTCCAATATGACGTGGTAAAGGAATTGCACTTCATTGCACTTTCATTTTCGCAATGTATAATGCATCGCTTCCATAAGATTTCTTCACCATTTTCGTTTTCATATTAACATGTATCAGAAGAAATTAAAATTATGTGCTATCAATGCTGTGCAAATTTCGTTGATTTTTAATTTTTTTCTCCTTCAGAAAGAAAACAGATGAAAAGCTTATTACAAACTGGAGAAAGACTTATGCTGGATGCACACATATTTGTATAAAAATGAAACAATATAAAGCAACAAAATACATTTTATATATTCAAATTATTTGTATATCGCATACAACAAGATTTAAATCTTATAATTATAGTATGCGAATTAAGTTTGTTATAAAAAGTAGATTGTGTAGATAATACATTGGTGAATAACAAATTATACAATAATTTAAAATTATAAATAACTAGCTATTGGGAATTATTTCTTTTTCATAAGCAACTTTATTATATTCAACATTTTTTATTTTTCGAATTTATTCTATGAGTTAAATTTCAGTTATGTATTTTATAAAGCTTTTTGTAATAGCTCTATTCCTTAAATTTTATTAGGAATGACTTTATACACTACCAGACTATTATATTGTATTTTCTTGTAACATTTTACCGTTGGATAGCAATGAAGTATATTTATGTACAGAAAAATTTACAATTATTAGACATCAGCAGAATGTAATGCATTTTCTGGCATTAAAGAATGCTGACGAAGGACGTAGCGGGCCAGAAAATGCATTACATCCTGCTGATGTCTAATAATTGTAAATTTTTCTGTACATAAATATACTTCATTGCTATCCAACGGAAAGCTAAGCTATTACAAAAAGCTTTATAAAATACATAACTGAAATTTAACTCATAGAATAAATTCGAAAAATAAAAAATGTTGAATTATAAATAACAATACAATGTTTACTAATTATTATACTATATTAGACATACAAACATAGATATTATTGGGAATAATTAAAATTAATGGTTTTTAAGTAAAATGTGCAAGTAAAACTTTTGTAGAATTTCTAGCGTTGTTGTTTGCTAGGAGAGAATTAGGAAGTGAGTTCCAAAGGCGGATAGAATATACGAAAAATTGGTACTCAGAGACAAGGCTACGATGACTACATGGAACAAGTTTGTTGCCTCTATGGGATCTTGCAAATACTATGAGATTATATAAATAAGACGGTTCCTTTGTATATATGATTTTGTGCATCATGACAAGTATTTTCATATCCATAAAATAGATATTTTGTAAAGTTTGTTTGAAAACGACGATATGTGATCATATTTGCGTAAACCGTATACGTATCTTATAATGTTGTTATATCTTTTGCGTAGTATGTTATTACTTGCAGAGTCACAGCTAGTGAAAATTTCACTTCCATATAATAACTGAGGTATTAAATATGTTTTTGCTACCAAAATTCTAGTATCAAGAGGTGTAAGAAATTGTGTAGGCTATAATTCTCGTAACCTTAGGTATGTATTTGCAGCGGTTTTTCTGATGTGGCTTGACCAATCCAAGTTGTTGTTGAAAATGACACCAAGATTTTTTCCAGATGATACACATTCAACTTTCTGGTTATTTAGCAAGATATCAAAGTTCAAGTTTACCCGAGTTGTTTTTTTGTGTATAATAAGGCATTTTGACTTATGATGATTAATTAAAAGTTTGTTGGCAGTGGCCCAGTTGTAGACGATGTTCAAATCAGTATTCAACATATCCACATTTTCTTCAATAAGCTGTACCATACAATCAATGTATATTTGCACATCATCTGCATACATGTGGACATTTGTATATTTTAGACATTGTGGTAAGTTATTTATATATATTAAGAACAATAGTGGCCCCAAAATTGATCCTTGTGGAACTCCTTTAGGAACTGGGATGGAAGATGAATATCCTTTATTTTAGAATACCGATTGGCGTCTATTTGATAAATACGATTTAAGTAATCTGTTAGATGTTGAGGAAAATCGAAACAATTTTTGTAGTTTAATACTCAACATGGAGTGGTCAACAGTGTCGAAAGCTTTTGAGTGATCCAGTAGTACAAGAATATTTATCTTTCCCACATCAATGTCCAAACGAATATCTTCACACAGGCTAATTAAAGCAGTAACACAACTATGCTTCGATCGGAATCCAGATTGAAGGGGTGTTAATAGACTGAAACTTTGTATATGCTCATTAATCTGTAGGTACATCAGTTTTTCCATTACTTTAGAAATATATGGGAGTATCGCTATTGGCCTGAATTCGGAGTTAGATTTAGGATCCGGAATTATTTTAGCCTGTTTCCAGTTGCTGGGGTAGACGCAAGTTGTAAAAATAGTGTTGCAAATATGTGAAAGAAATGGTAATAGCCTTGGTAGTAGGATTTTTATGAAACGGGGATCTATATTGTCATATCCAATGGAATTAGACTTTATCGCCATGAAGCATGATAATACTTCTTCACTATTAACACAGCGAAATTTAAATTCACTACTTATATTGACATTTTCAATGGTGGTGAGGTAATTATTTGTTAAAATGTTATCATCAGCAGATGGTATGGTAGAAAATATGTTGTTATGTTCGTCGGCAGTTAATACACAACAAAAGAATTTGGGGAATGGCAAAAATTATTATCTTGTTCATAAATTATTTCAAAAGTCTGGGCAAATGAGTATGCTATCTAATTACTTATGTAAATAGAATGGGCACCAAAATGGTCCCTGACCTAAGATTCGTAAGTTTTTTCAACCATACAGCAGGGTTAACATGTTTCTGCGGGCGTTATCGAATTACTTTATTAGTGGATAAATATAAGAACAGGAAACTTGTGGTTCATGACTTTTAGAGCAGTGTGTTCCTCTCGAGACAAAAACTTTGATATATCATACTTTAAGATCCGACTGTAAATACAAAATATATAACAAAAAAATCTAAAAAGACGACCTCTACGCTCGGTAAAAAACCTTCAGTATACCGATCGACTTAGAATACCCTTTTGAATCGATCTTATGATATCTGTCCGTCCGGCTAGCTGGCTGTACGTGGTTTGTTCGCAATTATGGAGATAATTTGATTGAATTTGTTATACAGGTCCAAGACTATTCAAAATGGTGATAATCGGTCGATAACTTATAATAGACCTCATACAAGCTTCTCTCCAGAATAGTGTATTCGTGCCGATAAACTATCTTATATTCTTGGTATCTAGATAAAAGTTTGTCCAATCTTTTTTATTGCTATCTTAATAGTCCTACCAAATTTTATTGAAACCATTCCATATTTGACGATAGTTCGAGTTCAAATACTACTTCCGAAAATAGCTTTTAGTGGTATAACTTTCTTATAAAAGTTGGTATTACTTTTACGATAGCTTCTATGTCATGACAAAATAATGTGCCGGTAACAATAGGTTCCACATAAATCCCCTTTTAACAATTACTTAAAGGCAAAAAAAATTTCATATAGATGAAGATATCTGAATAATATTCGGTACAAAGAACTGTTACATGAATCTTAACCTCATAACATAATTTTTTTCTGGTGGGTCCATGATTGCCAATGAGTCCTGGTCTCGAAAATTAGTTTTCAAATATTGTGGTGTAGGTTATCATATGGTCGAACTTGACCGACTTTACTTTCTTACTTGCTTCTGTGTAAGTTTAAAGTGAGAAAGTACTTTAAACACTCAGTCTTATAAACCAAACCATACTTCCCGCTATGCATACCTTCCCATTAAGCAAAACTCCTAACCATATAAAACCTTTTGCCAAAAAATATTTACGTTCCTTCTTCTTTTATGTATTTTAGTTTCAACATAAATTTTCATTTAACATACTATATAAATACAAGTTTCCTTTTTTTGTTTCCTTCATAAAACAGCATATAAAGAAACCAAAAAATTTTGTAAAAAAAAAAATAATAAAAACGGAACTATAAGCCATTCAATTTCTAAAGTTCGTTTATTTGTTTAGGGTTCATTGCACTAAAAAGGCAAATTATGTTGTGCATGTAAATTGTATTGTTTCATTGGTTTCTTCTCTTTTTTTTTTTTTTTTTTTTTTTTGAATAACGAGGAAAAAACAAATAAAATTGTTGGCATAATATGTAAAAAAATTTTACTGGTACCTTAACAGTTTTAAACATGTATCGCTGTGCTACAACTGTTAGCCTAATTTTTTTCTTTCGTTCTTTTGCAAAAAGGAAACTCTGTATTCTTTACTGCTCTGTAATAAAGTTGTCAGAATTTATGTTTTTTTTTTTAACTTTCGTTCTTGTATTTATTTTTATCCTTCGCTTGCTTTATTTATTTTAAAGAAAAATACATATAAAAGCTGAAAATAGTTTATAGCTAAAGTCATTAACTGAATAAACCGCAAAGGGGTTTTTTTGGGAGGAAAATATGTGGTTGAGATACAGGATACGTAAGAGAATTGTGCAGAGAGTAGTCATGGGTATATTTTTATGGGCAAATTATAGTTTTATCTTGAAAATTTATAGAGATGACTATTAAAATAAAAATACGGATAATTGCACAAAGTGAAAAAGTTAAAATTTAAAAAAAAGAAAGGAAGGAAAATGGTCAAAAGTATAAGCATTATTGTGTGGGCTTACATGTAATAAACGGTTTGTTCGTGGTTGGTTTATTAATCGGAAAATTTAAGCATTTAAATGTTTAAGATAAAATTTTTGTAAAATGGCACATGCTGTTTATTTTCTATCAATTGAAGGATGGGATAACTATAAAAGAAGCATTATATATGATGTATCCACCAATCTTCAACTATAGCTTTATACAACAATGATATTTGTTATGCGAATTGTGTAGGGGAGCTTTATTAAATGCCGGATTCTGTTAAACTTTCGATTATCATTTTAATTACATTTCTCTAAAATTGGTAAGGCATTTACAGAATTAAAAACGATTTTTTCGAAAATTATATTACAGAACGTATTGCAAAGTGCAGGGTGGCGTATAAGTAATGTTATGATTTAATAGGTGAATAAATTGTTTATTTAATTTTCTTCATATCTAAGTTTGAAAAACTTGGTAAATTTATAACGGAAGCACCCAGCATAGAACCACGAACCAAAGTTGTTCCAATTCAGAAATTGATTATTCAGATACAAGGATCACACCGAATAATGAACGATGTGGCTCATGTTCACCTCAATGGTCACGTGAATAAACAAAATTGCAGAATATGGGGCACTCAAAATCCAACAAAAATTATTAAACATCAAAAGTTCCAACAAAGTTCCAAAAGGTGGAGAACATTTCAGAAAGTTTGCCCTGTTTCTCCCTCAGCGACTTCAAGGAGTACTGGTTCAGAAATACGATCGCCGTTCTTGAGGATCCTTCAGCTGCTGAAGCCTTGACAACTTTCCAGTCGTTAGTGGGAAGTTGGGGATTGCAGCACTGAATAATCCTCAAGATCTCTTCCGGTGCAAAAGATTCAGCTGGAATGGTAGCGATGGATTTAAGTCACCGTGGTATCTCACTTCGCGAAACCACATCGAGCCTAGCACCTCCCCATATTTCCCCAATTGCTCCGATGGCAAGTTTCAGCAGAAACGCTGAGCGTTCGTCCACACATGCCATCAACTAAACGTGACCCTGGTACCATCCAGCATCGTCACATTGCGGGGGTGCTCCTGGATGCTCGCTCAGGATATTCCACAAGATACCCATCATCCGCTGCTTCACTAAGTCCCACCTAGAGTGCGAGATAGATCCATCAACAGTACCTCTGTCAACAACCGGCCTTACAAGGTGATCTTTAGCCACCCCGCTGTAGGACCTGTTAGCTGACCTCGGTGCGTGTCTGGGACGCGTTGTCCCTGGTTGCTGTCTAATGGCTATCGCTTCTTTCTCCAAACGTTGCCGTTAAGGCATTGCATCCGCAGGGGCAGGAGGTGAAACGCTGTAAAGCCCAGCAGTGTGGGACTTAGCCCATTCCAGTGTAGCTACCTCTTCAGCGGTTAGCTCATCAGAATTTATGGAGCCAAATAGCTCTTTAATACGCAAGGCAGCACGCTTTGTGTTGAATGCCCTCTTAGAAGGGTCTTTATACCGGAGTTGATCGGTAGACGTGCACGATTGGGACAGGATGGGATAATCTCTGACACTTTGTGCACTATAGGCATATGGGAAACTGCTTTGCTGGACGACTTTGTAACTTCCAGCTTGGCAGCCCCCAAAGCTTGGGGTTTATCCGCCGCGTTGGCGGAAAGGGCTTTTGCGGCTTTGGATATACTTGGCACGAAAGACAGAGGTACATCGCCGCTAGGTTTACGGCAATAGCCTTCTGGTCGGGTTGCCCTTACACACTCTTCCAACCTGGGCATACCAGGTTGCCCTCCTGTGTGTGTCGGGGATCCTGCAGCCACCGAAGGGATCGTCATCATCTCTTTGTCATTTGCAGTAGTCCTGTGAATGTCCTGGTCTGCGCCGTTCTTGGTGGTTGTTTTGTTTGGTTTTTTGTTGTCTGAAATGTTAATTTTTGGGCCTACGAGTGTAGGGGAACTGGAGGTCCGCCTCGTCATAGCCCCCAGTAACGTAGTAAGGGCGTAGTCTATTTGCTGTGGTGTCCAGGTATCAAACTAAACCGATAGGCACGGGTTGCATAACACCTCGGCTTAGGCGATGGATAACCTTTCGTTGCCAAGGCCCTTAAGTTCACTGCCTTCACCCCTGGCTTCACCAGATACTGCCAATGCAGAGGGTAGAGACACGAACCACAGCCTAGGCTTAAGCCACCAAATCGCTACAAGATTGTTATCCATAATGGTGGTAGTGCTACCTTTGTAGCGTCCCAACAAACTCAGGTAACACCTCAATATATATCGAAAACCGCATAAAGTTTACAAACAAAGCCGCAGATGAACATTTGGAAATCAACCTCCTTATCAACGAACGCCAAAACAGGATTTTCAACTCAGGCGTCAAGGCAATACTAATATATGGCTGTGAGAACTGGAACGTCGCACCACGCGATCTTAAGGCTGTACAGGTTTTTATCAATAGATGCCTTCGAAGAATCTTGAAAATATTCTGGCCCAACACAATCTCATATAGTATGCTTTGTGTGCAAACAAATCAAATAACTATTGAGCGTGAAACGAGAAGACGTAAATGGAACTGGATTGTGCATACGCTACGAAAGCCACACAAAGGAAGCCGCCGAAGAGGGAGGACCGAAGGAGACATATTGACAAGGAAAAGCTGGAGTGATATTATGAATATAATAATGAAAAGAGTAAACTGTAGATCATTGGCAAGGGCCTATGCTTTTTATAGAATTGAAGGGAACAAAGATAAAGCTAATCATAATGTGGTCAAAATGAATCATAATATGGTGAAAAACAACCATATTATGGTTAAAATAAAAAATAGTATGGTTCATAATAACCATATTATGACTATTTATTTCAGAAATTCGTACAATGTCCATTTTCACTTGTTTTAATTTTATTTCGTTTTCTTTTATTCCTGTTGCAAATCAAGTTACAATTATATTTCGTTTTTATATTCCTGTTTACATGTTATGTAGCACTTTCAAAAGCTGAGCTTTAGTTGACAGTAAAATAGTAAATTGCAAGTTATTAATTTATAAACGACATTCTTTTAGTTTTAGTTTGCGCTACACGTTAATTTTATATATTTTAATCAATAGTTATTAGAAAAAATGCGAAAATGTTAAGTTATTGAGAAGCAGTCAACAAGTGTACAGAATATATTTTTTATAAAATACAATTGCTGTATTCAAAAAATACCTTGCATTGTAATATCGATTGTATGTTGTTTTAAAATACAAAGTTCACTATTATTATCTTATACAACACACAAGCAATACACGGATGTAAGAGTTTTGTGAATTCGGCAAATGTTTAACCCTAGGATGCTTGGTAACTTTTTACCACTAAGTTCTCCTCTTGGTCTGGCCAGACCACAATTTGTACAGCTAAAAACCCCAATTAAATAAAAAATATATTTTTTATTGAACGTATGCTAATTACTTTTAGATTATACAAATTTAATATCTAATTTTATAATTTCATATGTAAGTCATCGAAAATGTAGTCTTTAATTTCGCACATTGCTATTTCGCATCTACAACAGCTGAAACGAGTTTTGCGTATAATGGGCCGTAGTTGTCTGATTTGATTCAAACTTGATTCATTCGATTTAGAACATAACATTTCTAGAATTCACGTATCTGTTTTTTAATATTTTGTCCTTTTAGAAATATCTTTCAAGGAAAAAAAATTAGTTTCATATCATTTATAGAATTCACGTCCCTGTTTTTTTGATTTTTTGTTATATACGAAAAATATTACAAGCAAAACATGTATTTGGTCTGGCCAGACCAAGACGGTAATCCTGGGGTTAATAATATTATGTTATTGCTGATTATTGTAATTCCGAAACTTACAGCATTAAATGAATAAAAATTTATTGATAATTTTTCATTCTTGACTGAGGTGGGAATTGAACCCAAGTTTTCACGGAATAATAAATAAATAATTTAATGAAAATTAAATTTAATGAACTTTAACTTGAATATTAAAAATTAAATATTAAAAATTTGGATTAGAACCTTAAACAGTACAATAAAATAACAACATTACTAATTGTTGCAGTTTAATTTTATATAAACATTATCCCCCTTATTTATAAAAAATAAAACAGGTTTATAAAGGGTATATTAATCAAATTTTCATAGAAAATCCGTTTCATAAGCCTTTTATAAATAAACCTGCTTTATTTTTTATAAATATGACCATATATTTTTAAACTAAAACATATTTGAAGTTTCAAGGGATTCAAGCAAACAAAATTGCATTTATCGTAATAAAAGTAATATTAGAAACAACAATAGTGTGTTTGTCGCCATAAAAAGAACCACAATATAATTGAGTAAAATATTACACAGACATTTTAACATACGTAAATGATTCAATAGCAAGACATTGCAGAAGTAATTATGATCACTCCATGTTCAATTATGCAGCACTTTCACAGTGCTTTTAAAGAAACAGAATCGAAAAACTTAATTTCTGACTAACAAGACAGAGAGATAGTCTACTCGTCCTCCCATGTAGAGGTTTTGATTCTAACTTCGATGTGGCTCCGATGAAACAATAATTAGGCCCTAATCATTTAAAACGCAACGCCAAAGAATTGCATTGAAAGCACATATAATGTCATAAATATTTTGTAATTTTGTTGTTGCTTTCTACAGAAATTCAGCTATGCAGCGTTTGAAATTTTAAAACGCAATGTCTGTAGAATTTCTGTAGAAAGCAACAACGAATTACATAATATTTATGCCATTTCAATGAAATTCTTTGGCGTTGCGTTGCATTTTACATGATTAGGGCCTTAAAGTCAAATGATCGTTAGTAACGTTGATAATTACACTATGATACAAAAGTTGAGAAACAAATTATTCAGGTGTTCTCATGTACCAATTTAGTTTTTTTTTTGAAGCCCATAGAGACTGAAAATAGTTTTAGGTTTTTAGGTCACTTCGTCAAGTGATTTTATAACGGTAAATGCAGAAAAAAACGTATTTTTAGAGTTTAAAATTCATTACTTTTTTGTTTACCAACGGATTTCCATCATTTTTTTACCTTTCAAAGAAGGTATGCATATTAAAAATCGATTTGTAGATGGCTAATTTATAGTGGTTAAACCCAGCTAGCATAGGCTGTTTTTTTAGACGATAATGTTTTATGTACAACTCCTAAAAAAATCTTCTGATGATAACAAAAACAAAAACATTTTTTTTATAAATTTCTGACACGCTCGTCTTTTAATCTTGGAATGAACCTTTTGAGGCTCTCTGTAAGAGTCATATAACAATTTCTGAGCTATGTAAATAAGAGCATTTTTGAAATATGAAAATTCTATTGCCAATACAATTGGAACAAACAAACCGAGCTAAGGATCTGTAAAATAAGATTTTCCGACAGGATGGTGTTGTTTTCGCGACCTTAAAGTTTGTTTCATATAAATTGTATGAAAATTATAAGTTTTGACATGAAAAAGACACTTGATGCCCTTATTTAGGTAGCTTAGTTATACGGCTGAACATTTTACGAGTTGTAAAATAATACCTACGTGAATCTCATACGACTCTTGGCACGCTTTTTGAAAGATTCGTTAGATAATCACTACATAAATTATAAACGATTCCCTTTAGGATTAACATAAGCGTCTTCTGCTGTGTTATGGAAGAATCTCTCATACGAATCAGCACGTGTAACAGTTTCTCCCGAGGAATCGTCTACAATTAAAAAATGAGCTCGTCGACGATCAAAAACACTCTATATGAGATTCCCAGTACACTCCTAGACAATTGAAAATGCTAGCTGGGAAGTGTGAAAAAACACATTTTAAAAATTATTTTACTCAGGCTCTTACTTGCTTTAAGATACCAAACAATATGCATATGTATATATTTATTATTGTGAAAAAGAATGCTAGGTAAGCTTTGCAAAATGGGTACCTACGAATATATCGGTTTAAAAATAAATTAATTATGCTATGTTTTGCCTTTTTTGTTTTTTGTTAAGAAATGACATGTTTTTCCTGCTTTTGATCAACTTAGCTGTCAGTATCGTGCTTTAATGACCAGCAATAATTAGAAAGAATACTGATTTTTTTTCTATGTAGCGCTGTTCAATTCTTTATATTTCCTGGTGAAATCGTTCACCTTGCTTTTTATTGTGCATGCGTTCATAATATACTTTTTACCTGCTCTTGATTTTCCGCCCGTTATTCGTGGAAAAACGTGTTCCATGTATTTGAATGCTGGTCCATTTTTAGCCTGATAAGTGGTTTGCTACTTAAGTAAATGAACATTAGGAACAACCATAATACCGCAAATCTGACAAACACATTTCTACCACCAGCATCGCTTCACATGCGTGGGCACGGCTTAAGTCACAATACCTTTTAAGAAGGTATCTGCATATGTTGTGCAGATGAAAATTTGTTGGGAAACAAAGAAGTTATGACTCTTTCAATTTGAAACTCTAAAAAACACGTTTTTCACTGCGTTTACCGTTCGCTCACATGCGTGGACACGGATCAAGTCACAATACCTTTTATGAAAGTATCTGCATATCTTTTGCTTATTTCGATAATACACGAATTTTCGAATGTACAAAATTTATGGAAATCCCATTTTTTTTTTTTTTTTATGGAATCAAATTTTCAATAAATATCCAAGTATTTATCCTAATAGTTATTTATTATATATTTCCAATGAAACATCTAGCTTACTGTATTTAAATACATATTATTCTACATTCAATCCCAGCAAGTGCCATTTATATCCGAAAAATAAGCGTTTGGGTTAAAAATGCAAGCGGTTGAATTATTAATAAGTATATGCAATAATTTTATTTGTGTTATGATAATTATTTATTATATATGTACATTTGTATATAACCGTTTTTCGTATCATAGTTTCATAATAGTAGGATTTGAATTGGAATTTAATATGCATTGCCATTCTACCTTCCCATATATACATATGAATATATGTATTGGTCTAGTAAAAGTTCACCAAAGAAGAATTATATAACTGTCAAATTTCAAGTGCATTAATAAGAAAAGTTCTTTGATATACAAAAATACATAAAAATTAGTGAAACAATGGTAAGTCTGTAATTTTTTTTAATATAATGTACCTATATAAGTATATATCATTACCTTCAGTCGTAAAGGATGTAGTTCAATGTAAAAATTTTAATAGGAGAGAGAAAAAACTTGCTAAGGTCTTTAGTTCTGAATATATTTTAAGTCTGTAAATCCAGTTTTGCTTCATTGCCGACTTATTGGCTTGCTAAACAACTAAAAATAACACATTTATGTTTTACATAGCTTTTTGTGACTTATCACCTTTTCTATTATATATTTTCTACTTTTAATGTACATTTTGGTATGCCAATTTGCAAAAAATAAAATATACTATAAAATTATTTTATTTATTTCAATGTTGACTATTAACAAATATTAACAAATTTTTTTTGAAAGTTTCACATTTTAATGGGCCCTAGCGTTTTTTTTTTTTTTTTTTTTTTTTTTTTTTTATTCAGTTTATTTTCAAAAAAAAAAATATATATTTTACAAAAGATAGAAAGAGCCTCAGCGCCACTTGGACATTATTGAGGCGAGTTGGCAAAAAATATTACATAAGTTTTACATGTGTAATAATAGCAATTAAAAAAGAAAAGAAAAAAAATGAAAAAAAAATTAAGCAGAAAAAGAACTTTTACATATCGTTGCAAAACAAGAACTAGAAAAAAATATTTGTATTTTTTCCGTAAACGATGTATTTTTGTTTACTCCATTGAAAGGTTAAATTTCAAAAAATTGTGGCATTAGCGCATTTACGACTGAATGTACATAAGTATGTATGTATGTAAAGCCAAAATTATTTTTGTCTTTCCATTGTTATAATCTTTGAAATTCCTTTCTAAATTTAAATAATTTAAATAAAAAAATTAGCTGTAATCAACTTAAACCAGAATAATTATATATGTATCTTTAGATTAAAACCCAAACAGTTCGACTAAAATTCATAACTTAATTTTAAAATTAGTGAAGCATATTCCTTCTTCCAAAATTTTGTTAACAATTGCATATGTATTTTTTTTTTGGTTGAAAATTTGGTCAAACAATTTAGTATGATGTAGTCAAATAAATTGTTTCAAATAAAAAAAAAACATTAAAAATAAATAAAATTATTTTTATAGCCAAAACGTTATTTTAAAAGATTAATTTATTTTAATTTATATTGAACTGATCTTATATTTTATTTAACCTTATTGTTGATTTTTTTTTAATATAATATAAACATATCGTTTTTCATAAACTTTTACAAACAAGTTTTTTACTTGTTTTGTATCATAGAAAATTAACCCCCCCCCCCCCCCTAGGGCTCAAGCTGGATCCGCGTATGTCATTAAAGAACAAACAGATGTTTTTGCGAAGAAAACATTTTTCCAGTCGAAGCTCTTTTCTATTAATACAAAGTGCCATATAAATGGTACAAAGTGCCGTTTTTGAAATTAAAAAAATATTATCTTTAAAATAACTAAATCCATTACGTATTACTGTTTGGTATAAATTTTAGTTTGGGTATAATAGACTTATATTAGAAGCTATTAATACATTTACCATAAATTAATTGGGATATCGTGATATGTCGATGATTAATTATCAGCTTATTGTTGATAGTTTAAGTATTGAGGATATGTTGTTTTTATGAGACGGTGCAACATGGTGCAGAGTTAACAAAACAATAATTTTTTGTGAATTAAGTTTCCGCAATTTTCGCGAAATTCTGAAGCAACTTGGCTTAAAAGTTTCCAGTTTTAAAAATTAACCAGTTTTGAGTATTTGTTTGAGTTTTCTCATAGCTAGAAGTTATTTCAAATAAACCAAAAAGACATACAACCTTAAAACACACCTTTTTTTATCACACCCAGAGAAGTAAAAGTTTGAACACCTTCTATTCAACTAAGATTTTGAAACGCAAAGCCGATTTTTGTCATATGTAAAAAACTGGCCTGCCGAAGGGCTGCTATGAAAAAAAAGCATTGTAAGCAAGAGACATGAAATAAGATCCAATTAAGAAAATTAAATAGCACCCAAGAAAAAAGAATCTCAAAAAAAAACTTGAATGAATCCCATGTGGAAAAAAGTAATCCCCAATTAAATTAATTATTGGTCTTTAATTAAAAAGAAGTTATTTTAAAATTAAAAATGGAAAAAAGGCTTAATGAAATAATTCCCAGAAATGTGAAATAAGCCCAAATAATTAACTCAACGAAAATTAAGGCGCTGCGAAATATCGCCCCAAAACAAAAATGAAAATTTACCCCAAATTTTGGGCTATTTTTCATAATGCAATATGACCCCATTTTTTTAATGAAAAATAGCCCCAAAAAAAAAAAAAAATTAAAAAAATAGTCCTAAAAAGAAAATGAAATATGACCCCACATTTGTGGTTATTTAATAAGAATTTTAGCCCCAGAAAAGTAAACATTAAAAAAGAAAGTTAACATTAACACAGAAACTTTATTATATTCAACGTTCTTTAATTTTCGAATTTGTTCTATGAGCTTAATTTCAGCTATGTATATTATAAAGCTTTTTGTAATAGTTATATTCCTTCAATTTTTAGGAATGACTTCATACACTACCAGACTATTATCTTGTATCTTCTTGTTACATTTTACCTTAGCTCTCCTTTGGATAGCAATGAAATATAAATTCGAAAAATAAAAAGTTTTATTATAATAAAGTAACTTATGAAAAAAAAACGAAATAGTTCCCAGATTCTATTAACAAAAAAAGTTATATTAAACATTTGGGTTGGGTTCATATGTCCGAAACTTTTAAAAATTGTGATTTTGTTTCGGGCCATTTTTCATTCCGTGATGTTGGGGTAATTTTTTATTTCACTTTAAATGCAAAAACAGCACAACGAAAAAAGTAAAAAGACCCCCAAAAAAAAAAAAAAAAAAAAAATTGGCCCAAAATTGCGTGTTGTTGTGCTTCATGTAAAATTTTAGGGCCATTGTTTTTTTTTTTTTTGTTGTACCAAAGAGGAAAACAAACTTGCGCTCAGCCATCAGGAAAGTTTTAGTTAGCACAAGGATTTTCTCTTCTATGGAAGAACAACATCGGCTTTGCTAACTAAAGCTTTTCTGCATAGCAGGCCTTCGGCCGGGCCATGCTTCAAAATTCAATTTTAAGAAAATGAAATAAGGCCCTTAATAAAATGAAAAAGAGCCAAAGATGTTATTTCATAATACCCATTTTAAAAATAAAACAAAACGCAAATAAATAAAATTTCGCCCAATTTTAAAATAAAGCATTTTTATTGAGCTTTATTTCATTTTCTTAATTGGGCCTTTATTCGTGTCATCTTATAAGCGAAGCTGGTTTCCTGACAATTCAATAAGTTTGTTTTTAAATTTTATTACAAACAATATAACTAAAGTATTACTTAAATTTCACAGTTGATAAAAATATAATTTCATTAAAAAGGAAATACTCCCCAACGAAAATAAAATAGCTGGCAATAAATTTTTATTCTTTTAAAATGAAATAAGCCGTAATAAGACAAAATAGGGCTCATTTATTTAAAAAAAAAATCAAACCAAGAAATTTCAAAGACTTTGTTTTTTATAACTTATTTCATAATGAAATAATTCCTTGGGGGAAAAATTAAATAAATTCCAGTTTTATTGAAGTTATTTCATAATAAAATAAACGTATTACGAAAATAATTTTTAAAGTATTTTATTTGTTTTTCGGACTTCTTTCATTTGGGAGTTATATCATGGTAGCCACAACTCCTCCCTGCTTAAGACAGTCATAATTTATTAATCCAACTACCTAAAATATTTATACTAAAATCAATGTTTAATTTATACTATGAATAACCTTACATAAACTGACGGCTCACTGTCTGCTAGTTGTTTAATTCTTCAGTTTCACAATAAGCTCTTTTCAGACGGTAATCATTTATTTGTGAAAGCATTATATAGCTTCGAAGACAAGCCCAATATTTCCTTTATACATTTTTAATGAATATTCAGCCAATCCTTAATGCTTTTAACAGCTTCAAAGAGCAAATGTAAAACGTTTCCTATTTGTAAAAATTTCCTTTCGATTGTCTTTCTTATGACTTTCGTGTTAATTATTACCACTGCAGTAATTATTTTTCCATTACCAATAATATGCTGAAAGAGAGTCGCTGACGTCCTTTATTCGAAGTTGCATGAGACAAAAGAAAAATTTGTTAAACAAACTACGAAAATACATTATTGCGGTAAAATTTTTAAAGAAACAACTGCAGCAACAACAACCAATAGCTTCCAGTAATATTCTTTTTAAGTTAAACTTTTGTCTTCTTTGTTGTTTTGTCTTTATGCTTTTTTTCTCTTGGCTTTCATTGTCTGTATCCATATTTTACTTTGAATTATTTCCAATCTTCAACCATGTTGGTGCCCTTAGTTGTTCTAACCTAAATGGCTGTAGATATCTGTGTATATATACTCGGGTGTATGTAATTTTGCAAAGTTTTAACGTTAAATGGATTTCCTGTTTTATTTGTGTTTTTTTTCATCCTTTTTCCTGACGTCAGTATGTCTAGACAAGCATACATTCATTGGCTGCTTGTTGATGTTTCCTTTAATTTCTTATTTTCCAAAATTATTATTATTTTTTTTTCAAAGTTTCGAAGGTAGTTTTGGCATGATTGAGGATCTAACAATATTGAAGTACGTTGATGTAATTACAATGTAGAGTTGCCTGAAAATAAATATTACATGTGTTTATTGGTGTTTTTGAAAACTTCTTTCAAATACCATTAAGAGGTCTTAGATCACTCATGGCAAAAGTGAAAAAAGTCTAATTAAGTTTTAGTTTAGATGTTTTTCTTAAAAAAAATGAAAAAAAGCATAGCAAAGGCATTAGCAGACATTTTAAATCAAACTTTTAATTATGTTATTAAAATTTTGAATCTCAAACTAAATAAAAAAATAAACAGGAAAGTTCAGCAAAGAGAACAGAAAACTTTAAATTTAACCATTGTTTTTATACCTGGGTACCAGGGTACAAGGGTACCCACTGATGAAACATTAAGATTTTAGTTTGAGCCCCCAGATTGTTATTTTTTAGTTCAAAATCAAGGCAGCTTTGACTTAAATTTTAATTTATTTTTTGTTTCTTATTACAAAAGTTAAGTTCAAAGTATAACTGCTAGGGTATTCATTTCATTTAATCGGGCTTTTGCTTTAATCGGTTAATAGCTCGATTAATTAACCGAGGTTTTGGTTTAATCGGTTAATAATCGGTTAATTTTGTAACTGATAGGTTAACCGATTAATAAAGTTTTTTTTATAAATTAAGTAATTTCAATAATAAAAATGCATAAATTATTTATTATTTGGAGTTTATTAGTAAAAAAAAATTACATCACAATTCTTGCAGTAAAATCAGCAAACAAAAAAGTAATTCATAAATATGTTATACATATTTTTTAAATAATACATAAATATTATGAAGAAATTAAAAAATAAACTGTAAGATAATTTTATTAGTTATTTCAACATTTTAAGGAGACCTTAAAAAAATCTTTTAGAAAAATGTTTAGGATTTAAGCGACACTTTTCTTAAGTTTTGATAAAACTTGACTTGAACAAATTCTTTCACTTCTCGTTGAATGTTAGAGAAATCGGAAGCAGCCCGTAATACAGAATATCTAATTACACAAACCCTTTCCTGGATTTCTCTAAACCTATAAGATCATCCCTTTTGCCATTAGAGTCCTGTTTTCATTTTTTTTTTTTTAATTTTTAACTCTTCTAATTGTTTCGGTTAACTCTGTTAAAAGATTGATAGGAGAAAACATGAAAAGAAGCCAAAAACCTTAACACATACATATAAAAAGTACGTGAAACAAAAAGCTGTTGTCAGCAGACACCTATTTAAAATGAAGATCACTAAACTTCCTTCTTTTCTATGAATTCTATGAAAAAATATTTTCTAAACGCATACCTTTTGTAGATGAGACGAAACAAATAATTAAAAACACACAAAAATATAATACTAAAAAAATTAAAAACCTCGCTACATCGGTTAATCGCCTGCAATTATCCGGTTTAATCGTTAATTGAAAATAGCCAATTTTAAAATAACCGATCAGTAAATCGGGTAATAATTAAACGGTTACCGGATTAACGGTTAACTGAATGAATACCGTAGTAACTACCCAGTGAAAAGGAGTCGTGTTTTTTGAAGCACTTAAGCTAAAAAGCGCATAAGCGAGCTCTTCAATAAGAGAGCTCTTATACAGCAGTAAATGATAACGAATTAAATATGCTAAAACGCTGCTATTTTATTGCTGACAACGAAGAAGGTTTTGAAGCGAAAAAAAGTATATATTATGGTATACGAAAATGATTGAAAAAGGCATTAAAACAAGAAAAAGCTAAACTTTAAGGAATATGTTAATATATTTAGCCTTTATAAAATCATGTTTTATTAGCTTAAAAGAAGTGCTTATTGTCAGCAGCAAATAGTTCTCCAAACCGGGAACATCCCATACAAAAATCAGACATCTCATCAGCAGGTTTGAAGCAATTTGAGTTATGAATTCATACATAAAACGTGCTCCTATTGGAGCATATTTTTAACTGGTTATCGCTACTTGTGATCCCGAGTACCCGGGTACCCAAAACAATACTTGTGCCAAATATATATTAATTTATGTTTGCGCGCACTTTTCAGTCAAAATAGATTTGAAAAACCGGTTTTTATTTATTAAATAAATATTATTAATTATTTTCGAGATATTTTGTCAATTTTATTTGTATAATGACGCATAACTTAAGAATTCGTCATGCTGAGTTCGATTATTGGATTAGGAAGTTCTTCAAATAGTTTACGCATAAAAAGACGTTTACTTTTTATTAAAACTCGATACTTTCTTGCTTGAATCATCATTTATGGCTTTGTCTGAATGCATCATTATTAGATTAACACCTTTAATTTTTTGGTATATACATAAAAACACATCGTTACTTTTCATGAAAGCCTTCGAAAACTTTCGAGTATAATTCTCGTGATATATTTGCTGTCATGATACTTGGCATGTATGGCTTATATTTTTCTTATTTGAACAACAATAGTAAGATGCTTTGCTTCCATGCAGATAATGTTTGATTCATTTTCTTTCCTAAAAATATTAATTATTTAAGCAGTCCAGTATATGGGTAATAGGGCTATAACCAAATATTTGGCATTGTACCATGGAGTGGCCAAGAATTTTTTAGTAATGAAAACACCTGTCTCCCGGCGAAAAAAGCTTCACGCAGGGAAGCAAATTTCTAAAACCTTCCACGAAATTTTTTTAGAAACATTTTTTTTTTATTAATTTTTTTTTTTGTATTTATACAATATTCATGTATTAATTTATTCTATGTTTACATAGTAGTTTTAAATTTATATACTATTGGATGAAATAGACTTTAAGTTTGATGTTCGCGATGATTTACACAGTGTATAAATATATTGTACAACTTTTATTGCTCTCTCTGCACAAATATTTTGCTGAAGGTTCTTTTACCCAGTGTCTTTCAAAACACACCTTTGCTTTTTGAAATTGGGTCAATGATTGCTCTAAAGCAGTGAATAAATTCCAAAATAGCATTTAAGTGTTACGTATAGGAATATATACAAATATCAGGTGTGTATTTTTTTAATTTTCCTCGAGATAGAAATGGCTGTTCTCAAACTTCATCCCAATCCCTGCGTGAACTTTTTTAGCGATCCGAAAAAATTTTCATATTTTTTATTAATAACTTTTAATATTCTACACGACCATGCCGTTTTTCATATTCGCAAAAAGTGTCAAAAAGTTATAGCTCTAATTGGTCCCTGGGTAAAACAGGTGCTAAATAGTATTGATAAAGTTAGGTATTAATACAAGGGTTAAATAAATATTTTCGGCAAATAGAATAAAAAAGTCCTAACTTAAAATTTTACTACCTCAGTTTTATTTATTGATAATAGATTTCATAAAAATCTTCCTAAATCTCTAACGAAAAATTTTGTGTTAATATTTTATTATTTTCATTAGAAAAATTATCAATATGTATAGCAAACGTAAAATTTTCCGAAGATAGTTTGTTATTAAAACGTAGAGAAACAAGTCAGAGTGCTATATTCGGCTGTGCCGACTTCTATATACCCTTCACCATTGTGCGATAAGAGCAGAAAGTTATATTAACCCTCTGCGACTGACGTGGTTGTCTAACAGACACCAATGACCTTTTCAAACAGCGGCTCTCGCGCATTCAGTACCTTCTTAATACGTTTTCATGTATATGTTGGCGTGACGAACGCGATCCAATAAAGTGTACGCGTCGCGCTGAGCAGAAAAGTGTCTTCAAGACAACCACGTCCATATTAAGGTAGGTGTCTGAGAAACAATAACATCAATATTTTTGTTATATTTTTGATATATTTTTGTAGTGGCTCTTAAGCCTATAGTACACGGCATGTAAAAAGACACATGCGCATGTGGTTCTGACGTAATTTTGACGTCATCACACCACACGCAATGTTTATTGTGGCTTTGCATTGACGTCAAAATTACGTCAGAACCACATGCGCATGTGTCTTTTTACATGCCGTGTACTATAGGCTTTAGAAAAAACGTCAATAAAATTGTTTCAATATTTTATATCTCTTCGTCGCTCTAATACAAAACAAATTGTTGATTGTTCTAAGAGAACATCATCTGGAACTTTTAAAAGCCGTGAAGAGCCGATTCTGAACTTTGGATCAAATAATTTGACATATCCATGTTGGAATGTCTGGTTCAATGCATTAGATAAAAAAAGTTGTATCTTTTTATTTAACCATTAAAATTTTCATATGTCATTTTTTCTAAACTGGTTAGCTCAGACGCGAACTCAACCTAGTGTAAAACGAATAGGAAATTTTTAATATTTTTTTTTTGGTTTTTGTAAAACATTATTCAAAAATAAAAAATAATTTCAAAAGGTTTACAAAACAGAACTTGGAAAATATAAGCCATCAAAATGGTGTCTAGCGTATTACCACGTCACTGGAATTGTAATAACAAAGTAACGTCAGTCGCAGAGGCTTAATACCGTTCTTTACATATAAATAAATCTATTTTGTGCCACGACCACTTCCTTATCTCGCGCACATTTTGTCGGATGTTGTGTATTGATAACCAAGATTATTGTAACTAATTTAGAAACTTTGGCTCTTGTCGTTCTTCAGATATACAGAAATCTATAATATCTTTGCAACCGGAGGTGTCACGCGCACTTCTCCTATCCCACCCATATTTTAAGAGACTTGGTGTATTTATAACCAATATGCTTTTACCTTGTTTGAAAGCTTTGGTTCTTGCCGTTTTCCAGATATACAGAAAAAAATAAACAAAAAAAAACAACAAGAGATTTATGGGAAAAATTAGAGGTAGTCTTGGTTTTTTTTCTCATACTTCAGCTATTTATGAACTGATCTGCCTGAATTATTCTTCTCATAACACAATACAACACATGATTACTGAGCAAAAAAAAAAGTGGAAAATTCACGTGCAATTGTCAGAATTAAGTCCCAAATCATTGAGCTGAAAAAAGTTGCGCTGTGTAGGGATCAATAATATCGAGGGCCTATATTCAAAATCCTCTATCTTAAAAAACACAACTTTTCAGGAGAGCCAAAAAACTGTTTTTTTTCGCATATTACTTGAGTTATTAAAATTCGGTATTCTACAATATTTTTTAAATCCACTACTGAATCTCACAGATAATTGGCTAATTAAATTTTGCATTATTGCGAGATAGAGGGTTTTGCTGCTCAAAAATATTCAATATGTATGTATGAAAATGAGAAGATAGAGGGTGTTGCATTTTAATAAAAATAAATTAATTTGATTTTATTTATGGTTTATTTAAGATAAAGGCTAATAATACAACATAAGATAAAAAAAATTAACAATTAACAATATTAAACAAAAATGTATAGCAAGAAATTTTTTCTTGGTGGTTTTTTTGAATTTTTTATGAAAACTTCATCAGTAGTAGAAAATCCTAAATATTTTTGGCCTTTCATTCGCTTTACTGAGGTTTCCTTTCAAAAATTTGATATAGGATTATGTTTCTGCTTAGTTCTCTTGCAAACGACCAGATTATTGTTGTTTTTTTCCGACCGGCCTCTATATCTTCATTTGATGATACATAATCGACTTCTATACGTTGCAAGGAATTATAAGCAACATTATTTTTCTGTTCACACTTAATATAATCAATATCAAGATAAGACATTTTGAACTGTTACAAAAGCTTATTAATAAAATCTTATTATTAAACTAAATTTTAAATTTACTATTATGTATGTTTATTACACGATAATAATATTTTAATTACATACGATTTTAAATATCCTATAAATTACTTATTTTTTTTGAAAATAATATCATAGATTACACTTTAAAAGAAGACAATTTTTTAAGCAAATTCCAACCATTTATTTGTATGCCATGGACATTATATTTTCCAAAGCATGTAAAATATTTTTATGGTAATTCAGTTCAGAATCGCCTTTCGCTATTTTGATAAACCATTAAAAATGTCAAATTCATGTTCAGATTGCAAAAAATAATATAAAAAAAAAACATGTATTGCAAGAACAAGTTATTCCAAAAAATATTTGAAAATTAATTATTAGAAAAGATAGAGGGTTTTGCATTCAGAAAAGTTAATTGTGTAAGATAGTGAAAGTACAAAAATGCAAATAAAACAGCAAAAAAAATATTATTGGTTATGAAAATCACACCATAGATGAGGGTTGTTTTACTGAACATTTTACCATTAAAAAGTCATTTTCGTGAAAATCAAAGATAGAGGGTTTTGAATATAGGACCTCGATATATACTTTATAGGATCCAGGATTCATATTGTGAAAGTTACAAACGGAATAACAGACTTACATATATAAACCTTTTACCTTCGGTGAAGCAGATATAAAACAAGCAGTAAAAAGCTAACATTTAACACCCTACACTCAAGGACTATATATTTTATTTTACATGTTTGTTTTTCCATAACCTTTTCTAGATCAGACAAGATCAAACAGTTTATTTGTTTGATCTTACTACGTGATTTTACTACGTGTTTGATTTAACTACGTGTTAAGTACATGTTCTAGATTGTTGAAATACAATTAAGTTAGTGGTTGATCTATTTTGTGCTCATGCTTTTGTCTGTTTTTTTTTCTTTTTCTTGAAATATTTTTTAAATGTGAACATACCTTATGATTATTCCCCCTCCATATTATGAAAAATTTGCTGCGAAACATTTGAATTTGAAGGTGAAAAGGGACATACGTAAGGAAAAGTGTAGTTTGATTCTAAATTGATAAATTACTTTTATTGCATCATCTCTCATACAAATAATAGGTAATTAAAAACCTTAGTTGAGGATTCGGTGGCAGTTAATATATAACCAATAATAGGACTTCTCATAGAATTAACATCGACTGCCATACTCAAAATTTAATTTTTATAAATGTGTTGACAAGAAACAAAATTTTGCAACATTACATAATAGTTTTTAATGTTAGCTTGCATATACAAAGATAAACTTAATTTTAACAAATCTTTTGAAATCTTTACTACGGGAAATATTTAGGCACATACGAGGGGTAAAGAAACAAGACATTTTTCTAGTATCTTTAATAAATAAAAAAAACAAATACAATGTTTGTGTTGCTGTATTTGTAATAACAGGTAGTTTCTTACTACAGACCTCAACTAGATGGAAGTGATTTAGTAATGCTAAATTAACTAATCACAAATATACAACAAGTGCAACTGTATGACCTTATTACATGGATTAGTTCATGAAAAAATGTTGATTGCAGCTTTAAGTTATACGCCCCTCATAATTCCTATACTTGTTTTTCTCCATTACGTCCTTTTGGGAGCATATGGCATTCACAAAGCATCTCCATCTTACAAAATTTGTTGCAGTTTTTTCGTGTCTTCCCATTTATGATTTCAATATATTGATATTTTGACTTCTATCAGTTTCGTCTATTATCATTCAACAATTTAAAATAACACAATCAGATATAATTATGGAAAAATATACGCACAAATATTGCGTACCATCAACTCCAAACAATCATATTTTTTTCATTTCAATTAATTAATGAAGGCTTTACTCCATTATTGTATAATACAAACAACAGCTAAACATTTTTTCCATACATTTTGAATATTTACACCAGAAAAATCAATTGCATTCCAAAACAAGATTTGTATCGAATTTATATATTTTCCATGCATCAAAAACACTTGCACTCATCCAGTACAATCCATGTTTCATTGAACCCCTTTCTTAAGTATCTTTTTACATTTGCTAAAGTGTCTGGTATGCAAAAAATAAAATAAACAATATTTCATTTTTTTCAAACCCTGTGTTTAGTTGTTGTTATACCTCGTTACAACAATTAAGTTTTGCTTCTGATTGCACTTCAACATCATCATCAACAACATCATCAACGATGCCATATAACTCATTCACTTACAACCTCGCTTATTGTAGGGCTCTGTACATGGATCTTAACATTCACACATCCATATATATTCCAACAACAGACATACAATACTGTACAATTTATTCATTCAAATTGTACCTGTTATTCTACCCTCTACATGGTTTTTAAGATTCTTTTATGTAAATTTGTAACTATTTCGCTATTTGTACGTTTCGCAGTTCATTTATTATTCATTACAGACTGAATAGTTTGTATATTATTGTACCTTATTGTAGGAATGAGCATAATCACGATGATCACCATCCTCATTATCATCGTATTTTTTGTTATTTTTACAATGATGGTGTTGCTATTTGAAAATATTAAGCGTGATTTTGATATGTGTAAGGCTAAAAAAATAATGGTACTTTCTTACATATTTTCGGATAAAAAGAACTTAAAAAGCTTAATGGTATTTAATAATAATATTTCAGATGGTTTAAGGATTATACTGTCGTAAATATTTGAATAACAGATGCTTATAAAAAATAAATTTATGAATTCTGAAGTGAATTTTCTTAATTATTGTGTTATTGCTGTTGCTATAACTTTAAAAGGTGTACATTTTCAAAACTATTAGAACAAAATTTTAACGTGTTTTTTTCTCATCTCAGTCATATAATGAATCATACATATCGCACTGGATCAACAAGAGCGATTCAATTCAAAATATTTAATTTTTTCGTTTTTCGAAAAACTTTACACGTAATATTCATACCTACTTGCTGTAAGAATATCGTGCTAATTTGTCTACTTTTAGGTTGATTTAAAAATTATTTTTCTATATACCAGTAAAAATTAATAGTAACACCAGTAAAAAATTAATAGTAACAATTAAATGTTTAATTGACTTGATTAAGCATTTCATTTACTTGCTTAAACGTTTAATTCACTTGATTAGGCGTTTAATTCACTTGCTTAAATTTTTAATTAAAAATGATTTTAGTTTTGATCAATGCCTTAATTGGGGCAAACATTTTTTTCTGTGTGCCTTTAGTATTTAATTTAAATTAGTTTTGCTTGTACTGATTTGTCTTAAATAACGAGTTAATACACTCTTGTTGATCAAGTGTGATATAAGTGCACGGCTATAAATGTTTGCGTGTTTATTCATATGTTCACTAAAACAGCAAAAATAATAAAAATCCTTTGAGATTTATTTTAGTTGCTACTCACTACAGCTGAAAACAACGTATGCACACACCTGAACACAAACATTTATATGTACAATATGTGCAAATGAAAAGTACTCGTATATAAAATAATTTTATTCTATTCAGCTGTGCTTTACTTACCACTATATACAACTTTTAACAAAAGCTTTAGCGGTCTACAAAATTTACATTGGTTGTTTTGCTGCTATTTAGTGTATACCCAGTAAACAATTTTTGCTGACATGTCTAAAATTGTACTGACACGTCTAAACTTTTTACCATGTTTTCTATATGATTGTAAAACAAATAAATGGATATATGAGATTTTTAACAGAATAGTCTGTACCCGTTTTTATTTAATTTTTTTTTTCGTTCTATAAAGGTCCCATAAGGGTCTCATATTGCAGCATAGAACAAAGAATTAGCAAATTGTTGTAATGTTTAATCTTAAAACTAGTTACAAATATCAAAAATTTATATGTAATAAAGAAATAAATTTTAAAAAGGAATAGATTTAAAACATTAATCAAAAGAAATATTAATTTTATCAAAATCATATCATAGCTATTATTAATTAATTAAATGTGGAAAACAAGTTCATTACTGACTTTTTGAAATCCAGTGCGTTACATCCAAGTTTTGAACTAAATGGAATTGAGTTTCAGAGGTGAATGGCGTGGATGGAAAATTGCCACAATGATTTAAGGCTATAGTGTCTAAATCTTATGCCATTCTTTTTCCTCTATTTTCGTAATTCGACCTTATGCATATTTAATGTTTTATTAAAAACAATTCTAAGGTTTTTGGATGTTTTAACAATTTTTATACTCTCTTATATATATAATTTACAATAACAAAATACATATCGTTAGCTAAAACGCAAAAACCATTTATCATTGAACTATTTATAATTTACTTTTTATTGACTTCGATTCATTATGAGAAAATTCATTATAAGGAGATCAAAATACACTTTATAGTAGTTAAATTTACTGAAGTAAATTTTTTAGTTTAATCCACTTCTAATTAGAAATTAAAGTCAATAAAAAATTATACATAACATGTTATAAGATCTATACGTTCTCAAATGCGCTTCATCAGAAAAGCAAACTCGATTCACCATGTCAGCGCAAACCTAATGATGCTACATATTAATTGTGTGATTATAATTTGTATTGGTGCATTTAACCACATTTAAATTTATTGTTTAAACGCAGCATTGCATTTATAACCATGTACTTTATCTTTATATTCTACTGTACCTGTATTTTAACAAAAATAATTAATTATTTAATATTTTAAATGTTTGTTTTACTTAATACTATCATACTTTGGTTGATTATGGGTCGTTTTTTTTAGAGAATTACAAATTAAAATAAAGTAACACACATAAATAAATCAATAACAAAAAAAATAATATTTTTCCCTCATAAATAAATCGGTTATCGCATTTTTATCCTAAATATTTAAAATTGCTTATATAACTCAACTAATTTCCATTTTACAACGTTTTTTGCTTCTCATGTAAACTGTAATGTTATATTATTCTGCATTTAAAATGACGATATGTGCAGTTCTTTTAGTTTTTTTTTTTTCAATAATATTTGCCTTAAAAAACAACACATACATTTTGGTTCACCATCCTAGAAATAATTAAAAAAAAAAAAAAAAAAAAACACACACACAGGCTAATCGTGCTGTCCAGCGGGAAAAATTGCAAGTGGTTCACTTTTTAGGCCTCTGAAAAGGTTTACTATTGAATTTTATGTTAACTTTTACTTATTCCACTCTTCCTTCTTTGAAAAGGTCTTTTAGAAAAGTTTTTATTAAATATTTCACAAATTAAAATTTTCTATTCTAAGATAAGGCCTGTCGATATTGTTTTATTACTAGTTATGTTGGAACGTGTAGCAAGTTTAGTTATTAATTTACTCACTTCGCATTATTAGCAACAACAATTAAACTGGGATAAAGCTTTATTCTTACCTCTTCCAGAAGCCTTTAAATTAGCTGCAAGTGGACAAGGCGTTAGTCACCAATGACACACCTTGTTAATTGATATTAAAGTTGGAATGCAGCTGGGAGATCTTATGTCTTTATTTCCACTTCATGAGGATGAATCAGCAGAAAAATTTTGAAATTTTCACGCTCGCTCATAACTGAAAAAATAGATTCATTTTTCTCAAAAAATAGATCCAAGAGTGTGTTATTTGTTGCAGTGTAGTGCGTATGGGTGGTTGTGTTAGGTGAAGTAATTCCGAGTGAGGTCATATTAGAGATTTAAGAATTGCTTTCCTGTATATAATTTGTTAGCTGAACGTGTATTACTCCTCCTTAAGTATTATTTTTGGACAATAAGTTCATATTTTTTTTTTATTGTCTACCCTTTACAACTAGTTGTGAATGAGGGTACACTTAGTTTTTAATTCCGTGTGCAACTTTTTTATTATGCATCTAAGAACTCATAAAGTATAAATATTTTGGGCTTACCAGTAATTCTAAATCGACTTAGCCATGCCCGTTTTTCTGTTGAAAACATGGTCACTTCCTTAAGACTTATCATAAAAAATTTCATTTGAAATTGTTTCTGTTTGAAATCCAGAAACGTAGAAAAACCACCCTAAGATATCGATATTTCAGTTAAAAAGCTAACATAAATTATTTCATTTGAATAGAACTCACGCAACTATATTCTGTAAAGATCGGTTCATAAATTAACGTATGTCCAAAGAAAGCCCACTCTCGGAAACAAGGAAGTAAAATTTTATCTGTCCCAGTTTAATAAGTATAGAAGACACTCGATCAACTTTCGTAACGATTGGTCAATAAATTTTAATATGCCTTGTATAAAGCAAATTCTCAAAAACCTACTTTTGGAATATGCCTAAAACTTCAAAAAATTTTAAAAATCTGAGGTCAGTTTTTTTTGGTTATTCAGACGTGTCCCAGATTCCTTTCGGAATGCTGTCAATTTCGTATTTGCCATTCAGTTCGAAATTATTTTTGGTGCTTTAGATTGTAATCGTTTTCATCAATACGAAAAATTTTGTTTAAGCGATTCTTATGTAACCAATTTGGTAGCATCAGTATTTATCACTGTGTAATTTGGCAACAAATTCACTTAGCAAGACAAAAAGCAGCTGTTAACAAAATTATTGTACAAAAAGATTTACATTTGAGTTTTTATTTATGTATAAAAATGTGATTAACTTTAAAATTTGTGAAATTTAAAAAGTAAATATGCCTTCCGGGGACTCTAATAAACTTAGTCGTCGAAAGTTAAATGCTTCTTATCTTTTTTTGGTGTATGAGAAAAGCCAGCAAAAACGATAAAGAGAATTTTTAAAATTTTTAAAATTAAAATGCGGGAACTGCAGGGTAAAAAAACTTTAAGTTTGGGTTCACAACTTTTCTTTCAGAAAGTCCAAGTTTATGGGTGAGAGGGGAGCGAAGAATAGCCTGTTCTCTTCCCCTCTCACCAATAAACTCAGACTTTCTGCAAGAAAACGTTCATAATGTGAAACCAGACTACCAAAAGTTATTGTTTTAAATTTTGCTTTGTTCTCTTCAGTTTTCCCAGACTCTTCAGACTACCAAAAGTAATTGTTTTAAATTTTGCTTTGTTCTCTTCAGTTTTCTTTTGTTTTGTATGTTGCCGGTATATAAATTCTTGCAAAATATTACAAAAAAGAAATATGGCAATGCTTCATATAGGCATTTTGTTTTCTTATATAAGTTTTTGTTTAGAGTTTTAAATATGTATTTGTAAAATAAAGCGCTAAAAATTATTTAAAATATACTTCTTTTGAAAACTAAATAGAGAAAAAATATTTGTTTATTGACAGAAAGTATATTTTGATAGTTATTTGCCCTTTTATATAGAAAGAACTCCCATACTGTTCATGAAAAAAAAATAATAATTTTTTAAAGCACCAAAATACGGATAGAATTCCGTTTCCAAACGGAATTTTACTCTGTGATGTGGCTGATAACTTATAGATTTCATATAATATATTTCACAAGAAATATTTAATTTTTCTTGTGAAATATTTTTATCCTCGGTTGAGGGTATTAAAGATTCGGCGCAGATAATACCAGTTTTAATTGTTTATTTTGTAAATGTTACTTTTGATGAAGTAATAAAATTAACTGATTACAATATAATCGACTATTTTTAAAAAATAATTAATAAATAAAAACTGCAAATAAAGTTTTATTCAGATTATATTCAAAAAATTCTAATTCTTCTTAAAAAACTTGTAAAAACGTCCATGTTTTCTGTGATATACACGAGTCTTAGCCGACAACGTTATCACTATTCGCAAAAAGTACCAGAAAGTCTAGGAATTTGAAATGTTTTTAAACTTGTTTTAAAAAGTTTTTAAAATTAATATAGAATTCTGTCCGGTATAGAATTCTGTCCGATAAATCTAAAATTTTTTCCGTATTTCCCTCAATAAAAAGTTTCGTGTTCTTGTACACATTTTTTGTGGGTTGTTGAACGCGAAATCGGCAACTAGTGCAGATTGTCGGTTCCAATGTCTATAGGGTTATTTATAAAAGCTGTATGTGTGTGAAAAGACAAAATGTAACAAAACAGAAAAGTATCTCTAAACAAAAATAAATAAAAAATGCAGTGTAGTCTTGTTTCAAAAACAATATATTCCTAGACTACACACTTATTTAAATACAAATAAAAAAAGCGAATAAATGTAAAAAAATACTGTAGACTTTTTTTTTCACTTATATGTTGTATGTGTGAGGCAGAGGCGTTGATAATGGTTATGGGAAATCAGGCGTGCCATACTATATAATCCACAAATAATAATTTCAATAATTATTCTCTGTGAGTCGATCTGCATAATACTCTTTGATCAATTTTAAAATCGATTTATGATAGCCGGCACATCATTAAAGTTTAAGAGTTGGATAAAGCGAGAACTTGTGTAAAGCACATAATACTTAGAAGCACCAGAAAGATAGCCCTGCGTGGTTCTGGTCAAGATATATAAAAATGTCATTATTGCTGAGTTTATCGTACCCATGTACATTATCACATACATATGTCAATCAATTTTAAGTATTTTTGAATTACTAAATATTATTGAATATGAAATTATGGACATTATGTATGAGTAAAAACATTCTTTTTTATAAAAAAAAATTATTTCTCTTTTTTTATTAATTATTTTATAATTTTAAATTTTTCCATTTGTGTATCCATGAGTCAAATTTTAATTTATAAGCATACTTTCCACATACTTTTTTTACCAAAGGTTCGCTTTACCTTTATGTCTACAACCAATAACACTGTGCAAGAAATTGACATTTTTTTTGTGACAAGCTGGGCACCTGGCGTTTTAACATAACTCAGGTACGCTGAATCCAGTGGTGCCCGCGGTTTTTTAAGATTGGCTCTGGTTTTCGAGATATACCGTTATTTCGAAAATGGAGGAGGTTGCACAACATATGTTCGCATAACTCAAAAAATTAGAAGCATAGCTGCATTTTCCAATTTTTTTTATGAATTTTTAAAAAACAAAAATTTCGAAATTTTGTTAAAAAAATTATGTTTCTAAAACGACTGCGGATATTAGAAAGGGGTTTTACTTTCCTTAAAGAAAATTTTATTGCGGAATTTTGGTTTTTTAAGTTTTTTCATAAAGCTAAAGCGTTTTTGAGTTATGCGAACATATGTTGTGCAACCTCCTCCATTTTCGAAATAACGGTATATCTCGAAAACTAGAGCCAATCTTAAAAAACCGCGGGCACCACTGGATTCAGCGTATCCGAATTATGTTAAAACGCTATGTGCCCGGCTTGTCTGTTTTTTCAACTAGCATAGTGTAATTTTTCGTTAAATATAAGGGTTTAAGGGCCGATGTCGAATGAGAACCCCACCTAAACGTCAAGTTTTTTTCTGCATTTCATTTGACATTTCTCAATTTCAGACTAACTCAATTTGAACTATGTAAAGATACACAATCGAGCAACACGTTAAAGTTATTCATGCATATTATGAAAATCATCTTCAGTGATGAGGCACATTTTCAACTCAGTGGATACGTCAATAAGCAGAATTTCCGCATTTGGGCGAATGATAATCCAAGAGTGATTGTCGATTAACCAATACACCCACAAAGAGTGAATGTTTGGTACGGTTTATGGGCTTGAGTCATCATTGGGCCGTATTTTTTCCAAAATGAGGCCGGTCAGACGGTAACTGTGAAAGGTGCTCGCTATCGTGAGATGATAATGAACTTTTTGTGGCCCGAATTGAAAGATATAGATGTGGACGATATGTGGTTTCAACAGGACGGTGCCACTTACCACACAGCTAACGAACGAAACAATGGCTCTTTTGTACGGCAAATTCAATGGCTCTGTTGTCTCACGTCGTAGCGATGTTAATTGGCCGCCAAGATCATGTGCTTTGACACCGTTGGACTTCTTTCTTTGGGGCTATTTGAAAGAAAAGGTGCACGTCGATATGCCAGCAGCAATTCAAGAGCTAAAGGATGAGATAATTCGGCACATTAACGGCATAGAACCTCAATTATGTCTCAGCGTCATCGAAAATTTGGACCACGGAAGGAGGTGTTCCGCCGAGGTCGCGGCGGACATTTGGCCGACATTTTGTTCCATACATAATTGAACCATACCAATATTATCAAAATAAAAAGAAATGACAATTATTTTCTAAATGATTTGTGTTTTATTCAAAATCAACATAGGCCCTTAAAATTTAACCACCCTTTTCAACCATCAAACCTTGATAATTCGTGTAATTTGGAAGTGAATTTGCTGAGATTGACCTAATGTTTTGTGTTTTTATCAGCAAATTGAAGCAGTTGCAGAGTATATTATAAAAAAAGAAGCCGTCGTTAATCTTAGTTAAGTGGCTACAAGAATGTAACCTTTTGCCATAAATGATCAAACTAAATTAAAAATTTTGTAAAAAACCATAACAAAAATATTTAAAAATAATTTTTTGAGTCATAAGCCACCTTTTCATATATACTTATGAATCTCTGTATCTTTAGTCTATTTTTATAAACAGATGCAATTTTTTAATATTGTAAAAACTTAAAAATAAAATCAAAGTTAAATCAAATTAAACATACATACAACTATGTTAATATATTTGCATTATAAATCAAACAATTGCTTGAATTGTTCTATGCTTACCCGGGTATGCCGGTTATATGGTTAAGAGGGGTTCTCATAAACTGCTTATAGATTTTTCCAAAAAAAAAAATTATTGGAATTTTTTTTAAATATCAACAAAAAACATTTTAGGAGCATGTTCAAAATTTCAAGTCGATAGCTCACCTGGTGAAGGAAATATCTCAAATAGAATATGAAAACCATACCCGGGTAGGTGGCAGAGCTGTAAATGAATCATTCATTTTTGAATTAATTCGTGAATCATTCATGCATTGAATTAGCAAATTTTGAATTAATTCCTTTCACACAAATAAATGAATTGAATTAAATTTGAATCAATTCAAACGAATTAGGCAGAAATGAATTTAAATTCGTTTCTAATTCAAATGAATCTGAAAAATGAATTGCAATTCATTTTGACCAATTCAAATGAATATGTAAAATGAATTGCAATTCGTTTCTAATTCAAATGAATCTGAAAAATGAATTGCAATTCATTTTTCAGATTCATTTGAATTGAATTGATTTTGAATTAATTCAAATGAGTTAGAAAAAAAAATTAACAATTCATTTCCAACTCATTATATGTTGCCCATTTACTAAAAGAATGTTATAACTCCCAAAAACACCACTTTTGATTTAGTTACGCAGAAATATTCGGTATATTCTGCTTCATATTCTGTCGAAATTTTATAATAATAACTTGCATAATCTCCGAGTAAGAAGATAATATGTTCTATAAGATTCCTTCTTTTCAGTGTAAATTGGTTGTCAGTTAAAAATTTTTAATGCGTTTGTGCAAAATCGTGTTTTTTTTTTTTGTTATGACACTCTTTTAGTAAATGAACGCATATGTTTAGCATATTTTTGAAACACAATTGTGTTTTGAACTACATACATTGTAATTTTTCAGATTTTTGTTTAGTTGTGAAAGATAGTTTCATTTTTGTGAAATAAATACCTATAACATTACCAAAAATTTTTTCGTTGGGTTTTTTATTTTATTTTTTAAATTATTTATTTCCTCTTGAAAATTAAATGTGTTTTGTCGTTCAGAATAAAAATAAATATAATTTCTTCTTGAAGAAATAAACTCCAAACACTGAAAAAAGAAATTTTCATTTTTTATTCCCCCTAGATCTGCTCTTGAATTTGATTGATTGCAACTCATTTTAGATTTCATTCATTTGAATTGTTAATTTTTTTTTCTAATTCATTTGAATTAATTCAAAATCAATTCAATTCAAATGAATCTGAAAAATGAATTGCAATTCATTTTTCAGATTCATTTGAATTAGAAACGAATTGCAATTCATTTTACATATTCATTTGAATTGGTCAAAATGAATTGCAATTCATTTTTCAGATTCATTTGAATTAGAAACGAATTTAAATTCATTTCTGCCTAATTCGTTTGAATTGATTCAAATTTAATTCAATTCATTTATTTGTGTGAAAAGAATTAATTCAAAATTTGCTAATTCATTAATGAATTAAAATCAAAAATGAATGATTCATTTACAGCTCTGGTAGGTGGTTGTAGACATAAAGTTTAAGCAATTATTTTTAAATAAAATTCTTCTGAAAATTTTTATATACAAATTTTAATGACTATATCCTACGCTCATGTTCTTTCAGCTTTATTTACAACATGCATTCACAATGAATTTTTTTTGTTTGTATTAAGCAGTTGCGTTGATTTATATGTATTTATGCAACAATTTATAAAATGGAATGTAGATTAATGTAATAGTTACACGTGTTTTATTCTTTATTTCTATTTATGTTTTGCAGAAAAAGAAATACGTGGTAAATAAAATAGTTATTTAGAACACCATTAAATAAAATACTATTTTATTTTTGGATTAGTTAAGAAATTAAATTTAATTTACGAAGTTGTAACATTTAAGGTGTGATAAAAATATCTAGATTAAGTTTTCGCAGTAGTAGTGAGAAATATGTAGCAGAGACTTATTTGTTATTTTATTACATATAATTTTGCAGTTTCTGTTGTAGCATACAAAGTTAAATTCAAATCATTACAGATTTCAACTTCAATAATTAAGATTGTACTTTATATACAATTTCATTTTCCCCTCTAACAATCTCTTTTGTGGATAACAGTACTTATTTCCAAAGTTTTTGTCGATAAGAAATGTTGGTAATTTAGATAGAAAAAAATATTTAAAGACAAAAAGTTTTTGTTTAATATTAAAATTTTAAATATTTCTATCTTATTTTTCATAAATTTGAAGAAAAAAATTTTCACACGGAATGAAAAATTTTTTTATCAATTAAAATGGTTTTGAAAATATTTAAATTTAATTAATGTGATAATTGAATCAATTTTTTTAGTTGAAAGAATATTAAAAATATAATTTTAATTTAATTAATATTTAAGTTGTTTTGAAAAAAATTTCAAATCAAAATATTTATTAAATATCAAAAAATATTAATTGACTTTTTCATTTAAAATAAAATAATTTAAAAATGTAGAATTGTTGTTAGGAATTGTCAATATTTAATTAAATAAATTAACACATTGTTTGAAATGGCAAAGATTTTTGATAATTTTTTTTAATTAAAATTAAAAATAAATTTATTGAAAAAAATATTCACAATTTTACAATTTTTAGTAATCACTATAATCATTTTAGTAATATGTGCAAAATCAACCACTTATTTGCTTGATATTATGAATTTGGTATAAATTTGGTGATTCGAGACAATTCTTAATTTTTTCTGTGTTGAATGGTTAACGAAGTCTGTATAAGATATCATGGAAAATCTTTGATTGCTTGCATGGTAAATATATGACGGTATTTATGGAATATTGCATCGTGCAAGCAGCTTCGAAGGGTGACTTGCATCCGAAATTTCTGATTTTATTAGCGCTGACCAATGGTATATGTGATTCTGGCTTTAAATGCCGCTCTGGTTTGTGGCATATTCACATAGAGCTTCGACTTACAGAAAAACCTCACAAATTAAAGTCGAACAGGCATAAATCGCACAATCTCTACCTGAGACAATCATGCCCTTAAATGTCCAATATGGTATAAATTGTTTGGCACGTAGCGCAGTCTTCTTGAAGCCTCATGTGTCCTTATTATCTTACTCAGGTCAAAATAAGTTAGCTGTCAAATGCAGTCCGGTAATGACCGGTTCAACATCGTTCCCAAAGAAAAATCCACACCAAACAGAGACATTTTCGAAATCTTCGACCTTGTGTAGATTAATTAGTATTGCCTAAAATACGACAATTTTGCTGGGTAACATACCTATTCGTTTAGAAGTGAGCCTTAGGATTATTGTCCAATGAAAAAGGGGTCAGTTTATATAACATAAATATGTTAGATATTTTACAGTTTGCACGTGTTGTTAAATGCCATATTCATACCATGGTGATTTGGCAAAGCAGGCTGTAGAAATTTGACAGCCAATTCAAACGATGCAGATTCAACAAAATGGCCGCTTTTAACTGTCAAGTTTGATAAGTCGCTATTGATAGCCTTTATATATTTCCATAATAAAAATCTCATAACAACATTGGTGTTCAACTTACTTACTACGAAATTTACCATTGTATGCAGAAAAATATTTGTATTTCAAAAATTACAATAAAGCAAGAGCAGTGGGAAGACAAGTTGAAGCTTTTATAATTTAAGTTATAAACAGAGATAGAAAGTGCAGATTGTTATTTTATTGTATACTAAAGACGTGCAGGAGTATTATTAATGGCTAGTTTCCACTATCACACAAGTCTTACGTATTTTGACGAAATGGCGTCCCCGATTTAATTATTGTTTGAAAATTTTTTAAAAACAATAACAACTTACCATGACAGCATTGTATTTTCTACAAAATACGTAAGACTTGTTTGATAGTGCAAACTAGCCAAAAGTAGAACAGATTTAAAATATACATATATGTATATCATACATGGGCATTTTTCAGTACCAGTACTTTTTCAGTATTTTCTTTTTTTACTGATTACTGAAAAAACAAATCAGTATTCAGTAAATTTTACTGCTTACTGAAAAAAAATCAGTATTCAGTAAAAAGTACTGATTACTGAAAACAAAAATCAGTATTCAGTAAAAAGTACTGATTACTGAAAACAAAAATCAGTATTCAGTAAAAAGTACTGATTACTGAAAACAAAAATCAGTTTTCAGTAAATAGTACTGATTACTGAAAACAAAAATCAGTATTCAGTAAATTTTACTGATTTGTGTAAAAAAATGCAGTAATCAGTAAATGATTGATAGATAGTATTTACTGTATGTTTTTTAACTATTTAAAAACGAAATGTGTTACCCAATAAAAACTGATTTATATAGCTGAGACTTCGAATTATTTCATTTTTTCACTATTTTGAAATTTTATAAAAACGAAATATTATTTTTTATAAATTTTTTAATAAGATGTTTTTGCCGGGAAATAAGTTTTTGAAACTCTTGTCATCAATTATAGACAATGGAGAGGCAGTAGAGCAAATACAATTCAAAATGTCCTCAACAAAGGAGCCTTTGCGACCTCTAATCCTCCTGTTCTCCTCCTTTCTTGCTTTTAAATCTACAACTTTTTGTGGATGCTCTTTTTTTAAATGTTTAATAAAATTGGAGCTCACACGCAAAGACCCTTTAATTTTTTTGTTGCAAACTTGGCAAACAGCAATTAAACCTCCCATTTTCCGTTGGTGAGGAGTTTTGTCCATCTTATTAAAATTTAAAATCAATAAATTACAAGTGAGAGTGTTATATATTCGGCTATATCGAATCATATATTTATACCCTTCACCAACTTTGTTATGAATAAAGGGTCTTTGCGTGTGAGCTCCAATTTTATTAAACATTTAAAAAAAGAGCATCCACAAAAAGTTGTAGATTTAAAAGCAAGAAAGGAGGAGAACAGGAGGATTAGAGGTCGCAAAGGCTCCTTTGTTGAGGACATTTTGAATTTTATTTGCTCTACTGCCTCTCCATTGTCTATAATTGATGACAAGAGTTTCAAAAACTTATTTCCCGGCAAAAACATCTTATTAAAAAATTTATAAAAAATAATATTTCGTTTTTATAAAATTTCAAAATAGTGAAAAAATGAAATAATTCGAAGTCTCAGCTATATAAATCAGTTTTTATTGGGTAACACATTTCGTTTTTAAATAGTTAAAAAACATACAGTAAATACTATCAATCATTTAGTGATTACTGCATTTTTTTACACAAATCAGTAAAATTTACTGAATACTGATTTTTGTTTTCAGTAATCAGTACTTTTTACTGAATACTGATTTTTGTTTTCAGTAATCAGTACTTTTTACTGAATACTGATTTTTGTTTTCAGTAGTCAGTACTTTTTACTGAATACTGATTTTTGTTTTCAGTAATCAGTACTTTTTACTGAATACTGATTTTTGTTTTCAGTAATCAGTACTTTTTACTGAATACTGATTTTTGTTTTCAGTAATCAGTACTTTTTACTGAATACTGATTTTTTTTTCAGTAAGCAGTAAAATTTACTGAATACTGATTTTTTTTTTCAGTAATCAGTACTTTTTGATTATTTTTTTAATAAAAATTAAAAATATCATTTATTGAAAAAATATATTCATAATATTAAAATTTTTATCAATCAATATAATCATTTTGTAATACGTGCAAAATCAACAACATGTTTGCTTGATATTATTATAATTTGGTATAAATTTGCTGATTAGAAATAATTAAAATTTTTTTCCTGTGCAGGGTATCAGTGAACAGAAACCTGAAGGAACAGCCCATAATAGTACAAGAGACATTATGTGCTGATGGTTGTGGTCACTATATTACTTCAATTCAAAATACAGAACGTTGTGCTTGGGAATTCTGCAAATCAAGTGGTCCAACGGCATATATAAAATGCATTAAATGTTTTATATAATATCGTACATAACCTACAAAGTACGATTAATTTTTTCAAAAATCTTAGAAGTGTTTTCAAATGCAAAATAAATAATTATTTTAAACCACATTTTTTATAAATAAAAAAATCCATGTTTTTACCCGTGTAGTCATATGAATACAGCAGTGTTCTCCACTTTGCATATAAGACTGTTGTTGAAAAGTTTTTCTACAACAAACTGAACCTAAAAATTCTTTATAAAAAAGTTTTGGTATAATTCGGGTAAGGTATGTAATACCCTATTTCTGCTCACAAAAACTTATAGTTATTTTAAAAATATCTGTTGTTATCATCAGTATTTAAAAATATTGTTGGTGAGTTCATCTTAATAACCGAGCTTAGTCCCCTTTTAGACAGGCAAAGTTTACTTTGACAAAGTCTGTTGAATTCTCTTTTAAACTTTGTTTCGTGCTCAGACACACAAATTTTAATTTGACAAATTTTTGTTTTCTCTTGTTTGAATGTATTGTACACAGTATCTAGAATACACAAAATTGCATCATTATTTCTGGACATAACAAATATTAAAAAAGGCATATTTTAACTTATTTCCAATGTGCGAAAGAATTCCTTTTTTCGAACAACTACATTTAAAACAAAAACAAATTCTTAAAGCTTTGTTTTTGTTTTAAATGTATTTGTACGAAGTAAATAATTCTTTCGCACATCGGAAATAGGCAGTTAGAATATTGATAAAAAAATATTTGTGAAAAGAAACAATGTATTTTTATAAAATCGTCGGTCACAGGTTGACAACTCTTAACTCGCAAAAAAATCGAATCGGGGTATTATTTATTTCAATTTTTTTTTTTAATCTGAAATTATTTCAATACCTTTGTTTTCTTTACACCATCTTACAATAAATATCTCCTACTAATTTTGGTTTTTTTTATTTACTTCCAACACGGTTTAGTAACGGAGTAATAACGTTTTTTTTTGTCTCCTGAAAAGTACAAAAAAACATGTTAAGAGTTGTCAACCTGTGACCGACGATATACTGAAGAATTATTTATGTTTTTATGTATTTCAATTTTAATTATAAGAAATATGTTTTTATAAAAAATTAATAATTCTTACTATTTTGCACTTGTTTTAAAAAATTTAAATTAAGAAACATAAAATTTTAGATTTTCCTCTTCAAAATACGATTTTTTTCGCCATATGACAATTTTCATTCCAAAGATTCTGGTAACGCTGTATATAAATATAAAGTTGCAGCCATCTTCAGGTATAATCTACGAATGAAAAACAAAACGAATTTGTGAGTACAGCAAAGTATGTACTCCCCCGCTATTCTCTTTTCCCTTCTCTTCTCTAAACTCAAGACTTTGCGAAGTAAACTTTCCTTGTCTGAAAGGGGTTTTAGAAAAATTCATATACGATCGCCACGCTTATCCCTAGTATTATGGTTGTTGATCAGAAATTTGCACGACCACAGCATAAATAGCCAGTGTGTGTATTGCATACATGTTTTGGTTTTTTTTTTTTTTAAATTTTTCGTGAATTTTTTTTTTCGTTCGAAATACATTTACGCAAAAATTATTAAAAAAATTACTAACATAACTGCTCATTTGTAAAAATAGGCATCGTACAATAAGTAACTTATTGTATTTCATCATTATCTACTAGTATCTGATTGTGCGAAACATAGGAAAACATTCTATTTTTATGTACTCACATCCACTCTGCGACAACTTATATCAGAAGCACTAGACCACTCATCAATACTCACTGATTTTAGTAAACACTCAGAAACGCCTTTATAATGTACCTGTATTTGCTTATCGTTGGCAAAACTTTCTTGCTCAAGCGCGCAGGATGGAAAATTAAAATATAAGTATAATTACAAAAAAAAAAAAAAAAAATTCAAAGCAAACTCATTTATATTTGTATTATTTTTTTAAAATATGTCACCATCAAATAAATATTAGACATTCGCTAGCAACTATTCATTTTAATTAGGGAAGAAACGAATACCGATACAACGGCGATACTTCGGGTTTGCCCATATTTCGGTATCGTCGATATTTTAATGGCAATACGACGATACTTTTTTTATGGTTTTTTTGGAACAAATAATTTAATTTTCAATGCATACTTTTCGCATAGCAACTAAGAGCAATAACGCATTCAAAGACATCATTAAATTTTTAATTATTAAACTCGAGGTCCACTTCACGCGTAGATCTCGTATGCTACTTTCGTGACCTTTTTCAAGACTCATGCTAAAGTAAAAAGTAGTCCTATTTTATGCTTTCAATACACATGTTTTCTGTGTAACTTAAAAATACAATTTTATACTACTACTTCTTGGACTGAAGCTTAGCCGTTTTGCTGTGCACCATAATGACAAAACGTTCTCCCATTGGTAAACCCTGTATGTATTTGAAATAAAATCTATTGTTTACTTACAATTCTTTACATTCCATACAAAATTAGAAAATTTCAAAGATATTAGGTTGAAAATGTCTTATTGAGCTACTTAACATGACTCTGCATTCCGAAAGTGTTGAAGACATAGTCACCCCTACATCTAGTAGAACTTTCGATAAGTCCACAAGACCTGACCTTTGGATCGTTTATGAAAATCTCAAATTTATATTTGGAGAAGGATGATCCTCTCTCCATCCTACGCTGTGGTTCAGCTAAAGAAGAAATCTAGATATACCTTGGATCTTCTATATGTTTAGAGATGCAGATACGCTTGTTTACTAACGCAATTAAATGTTATACCTAAAATATAGGAACATGGCGCAGAAATTCTTAAGTTGTCAAATGAGTTCAGTCACATCTGAGAGAACATTTTCCTCTGCATATCTGCAAAAGTTGAGAATACTTTGCTTTTTAAACAAAAAACTTATTAATATTAATTTTAAATATTAAGAACCTCTTACACTATTTTCAAATTCAATTCATTGTTTATAAAATCTAAATACAATAAATTTAAAATATCAATAGCGTTTCGAAATCAACTGTAATTCTTATTCTTTACTACCTTCACACACACGTGTATTTTGCAATACATGCTAGACGTTTTCCCACTCTCGATTTGAACATGTTAAATGCAAATAAACACGCAAAATTATCATTTGTTACTGGCAATTAAATTGTAAATGTTTGATACTACAAGACAAATAAAAAAACAACAAAGAAACAAAGTAATAATTTCCGTAAAAATTAGACTGCCATTTACTCCATGTATGTTTATTTTATGTACATAATATTTGTAAGGATGTGCTTGTAAGAGAGGTGTTTGCACGATAGAGAATATTACTTTATGTTAGCTAACACCTTTAAAATAAATACAAAAATAGAGCTACGTATGTATGTATTTTACTAGAGTCTTACATATACTTCATCTTCTATACATTTTCATGGATAGCAGCAACAACAACAACAGCATCAATTTATATGACAATATTACACCACCTACAAAAACTTTATTGTTTCAAATTCAAACAAACACAATAGTATCGAATTTTATACATTAAATAAATGTGTGTATGATTATATATACTATAAACATTTTTTGCCAATGTAGCACTACATACATCTACATATGAATTTGTTATGTATGCAGAAATGATTTTGGTTAACAATCACGTAACACGTGATATCAGGAACTAATTGCTAATAGAAAAATTTTATATCTAGTGCATGTAGTAAGTTAATAATGTTTCTATATATTTGTTCATATATACTTGTAAGTATATTAGGATGACTCACAAATAATTTAGATTTTTATACTCCTCTTAAAATATTATTTGGTTTGTTTTAAAATGATTTTTTTTTCTAGTGGCGTCAACACGAGAGCTGGACAGCTTAAAGCTTTTTGGAAATTTCTAGTTTTCTTCCACTACAACATTTATATATGGAGGGCTAACAGCAAAACCGAACCTCATTAAAAGAAAAATACATATCTCGTGTATTGCTTATGAAGTTATTGGTACCAATTTTTATGGCTGATGTTGCGTATTGATCACCAAGCTGTTTGTACCAACTTATGTAGCCATTACCGTTCTCGATATGTACAGAAATCTATTTTGCATTTGCCCACTTATCCCCTCCCACCTTTTTTTTGACAGATATTGCATATCTAAGATGCTTGTACCTTATTTGGAGACTTTGGCTCTTGCGGCTCTTCAGAAATAAAGCTAGCTATAATCTCTTTGCATGGAAAGTACAACTCCCACTTATCCAATTCCGCCCACATTTTGTCGGAGGTTTTATATTGATAACGAAGATGTTTTTACCTAATTTGGAAACCTTGGATCTTACCAGTCTCCATATATACAGAAATCTATATTGTCTTTGCATGAGAGGTGCCACGCCCCTCTCTCCAATCCCATCTGTTTTCCAAAGAGGCTGTGTAGTGATAACTCAGATATGTGTACCAAATTTGCACAATTTTTCTCTACCGTTCTTTAGATATAAATAATTTTTTTTTGTGCCACGTCCACTTCTGCAATCGCGCCCATATTTTGCCGGATGTTGTGTATATATAACCAAAATTCTTGTACCTAATTTGGAAACGTTGCCTCTTGGCGTTTTTCAGATATACACAAATTTTTAATGTCTTTGTATGGGAAGTGCCACGCCAACTTAAGATTTCCAAAAAAATATATAGGGCCCATAGATCCTACCAGACCATCAGTAAAAGTTTCATAAAGATCGGTTCTGCGGCTTAGGGGGCTATAAGGTAGAAACAAACAAACAAATAAACATACATACATTCATTTGTATATATATAGATATTTGCTTACCCCAGTGCGCTTCGCTGCCCTCATTAAAATAAAATATGATACAGATCTCGTTCATTGCTTATGAAGTTATTTATACAAAGTTTAAATACTCTCACTATTACCGGTGGCATGTCATAACGTCCAGTGTCATAGTGTCCATGGACGTTATGACACTTTTGAAAGTGTCATAGTGTCCGTGGACATTATGACACTTTCAAAAGTGTCATAACGTCCATCGAAGAAATGTCATAGCGTCCGCGGACGTTATGACACTTTGTAAGGTGTCATAATGTCCACAACAAGCAAGAATGTAAACAAATTTGGTGCAGAGAATCTTTAGTTAGCGAAGCCGGTATTTGTTATACTATAGAGGAGGAAATCCTTGCGCCCAAAAGTGTTTTTGTTATATATTTAATATTTACTCCCAGAGAAAAAGCAGGAAAACCATTTTTAAAAATTTTTTTACCATATTACGTTTCATCTAAAAAAATCATTGTCACCGACAACCATATTATGGTTAAACTAGTTTCTTTAAAAATAGTTTTGTTGGTTGGGACCATAATGAAACATGTTTCTCTCTGCGTGTATGCAGATAATTTTTTTGTATTTAACTTATTTAGTAATAATGGACCTAATGACACTTTTGAAAGTGTCATAATGTCCATTTCCAAATTGTCATAGTGTCCGCGGACGTTATGACACTTTTGAAAGTGTCATAATGTCCATGGACACTATGACACTTTTTGGGGTGTCATAAAGTCCATGGACACAATTACACTGGACGTTATGACATGCCACCACTATTACCATTCACCAGTTGCACAGAAATCTATATGGAATTTGTATTGAAAATGTCCCGCCTATGTCTGCAATTAGACAGTGGGCCTTTTACAGATGTATATACCAAGTTATTTTTTCAAATTTGTAAATTGTAGCTATTGGTGCTCCTATATATATAGAAATCTAGTTTGATCCACACCCACTTCTGCAATTCCGCCCACTTCTGCAGATAAATTGATAGCCACTCTAATTGTAGCAAATTTAGACAATTTTACTTTTACCGTTCTTCAAATATACGGGTTTCTATTTTGTGCCACGCTTACTTATCTAATTGCGACCACTTTTTTACTGATGGTGCGTATTACACTTTAGCTATGACCATTCTCTAGCTGTACAGAAATCTCTTTACCATTTATATGTAAGGAACCACTCTCACTTATCTACTCCAACCCTTTTTTTTTTGATGTTTCGTGTCAATAACCCAGGTATGTGTACAATATTTGGACAATTTTTCTTTTACCGTTCTTAAGATATAAATAAATCTATTTTATGCCACGCCCACTTCGCCAATCACGCCTATATTTTGTCGGATGTTGTGTATTGATAACCAAAATATTTGTACCTAGTTTGGAACCTTTGGCTCCTGTCGTTCTCCAGTTATACATAAATATATAAAATGTCTTCGTTTGGGAGATGCCACGACCACCATTCCAATCTAGCACATTTTGTTCGATATATTTTATATTGATACCCAGTTATGTGTACCAAATTTGGACAATTTTTTTCTTACCGTCCTTTAGATATAAATAAAGCAATTTTGTGCCACGCACACTTATATTGTCAGATGTTATGTATTGATAACCAAGATACTTGTACCAAATTTGGAAACGTTAAGCCTTTTCGTTCTCTAGATATACAGACATTTTTATTGTCTTTGTATGGGAGGTGCCACGCCCAGACCATCAGTAATAACCTGCAAAAGTTTCATGAAGATCGGTTCAGCGGTTTAGGCGGTTGTAAGGTACAAACAAAAAAATAAACATACATTAATTTATAAATATATATATAGATATATTACGGTAATAAACTCAAGTCAATGGCTCCAGAAATTGGCAGTTCACTTACTCAACCACAACATATTTTGGAATTGTCTTTTTGTATTGGTTCGCTTCAGCTCTGATCCCTAAATATTGCAGTTATTCGGTTAAACGTTAATCGGTGAGCCGATTTACTTCCCGATTAAATAATCGGTTAATTTAAAAACCGGTTAATTTCAGTCGATTAACCGATTAACCGATGTAACAACATTTTTTAATTTTTGTAGTATTCAACCTTATAACGGTTCTCGATGTTGAAAACGACTCTGTTGTTGATTAAAGTAACACACAACCTGTGTTCTTTAATCTACAACAAAATTCGAGTTATGTTGTTTCCGACATCCAGAACCGTAATAAGGCTGATTATAACATATTTTTTGTTGTGTTTTTAAATATTTGTTTGATCTCATAAACAAAAGGTATGTGTTAAGGAAACATTTTTCATACAAACAAAGAAGGTGTTCAGTGATCTTCATTTTAAATAGATGTTTGTTCTCAACAGCTTTTTGTTTCACGAACTTTTTATATGTATTTGTTACATGTGTGTGTTATTTCCAGCAGGAAAAAGGAATACGGATGACTTATAGAAGGCCTCTACACTCCTTCTTTTGGACGTTACATAGTTACATATTTGTTTCTTCTCATATCTTTTAATATCTTCTCATATCAATCTTTTAACAGAAGTAACCAAAACAATTAGAAGTGTTAAAATTAAAAAAAAAATTAAAACAGGTCTCTAATGACATATTGGAAGCTTTTGTATTATGAGTTGCTTTTAATTTCTCCAACATCTACAATAACAGAAAGAATTTTTTCCAAGTCAAGTTTTATCGAAACTAAAGAAAATAAACGCTTACATTCTAAACATTTAAACCAAATTATTTATAAAAGATTATTTTATAAGATCTTCTTGAACTATTGAAATAACTATGAAAATATGTATTAATTTAAAAATATGTCTTACACATTTATGAATTATTTTTTGTTTGCCCCTTTTAGTGCAAGAACTGTTACGTTTGTTATGTACTTGGTTTTTTTTACTAACAAACTCCAAATAATAAATAATTTATGCATTTTTATATATTGAAATTATTTAATTTATAAAAAAACTTTATTAATCGGCTAACCGATCAATAATAGAATTAACCGATTAAACCAAAACCTTGTTTAATTAATCGACCTATTGACCAAGTAAAGCAAAAGTCCGATAAAATGAATACCCTACTAAATATATAATTTTGGTATCTGGTATTACGTCTTCTTGTATTTACATTCAACGACAAAAAAGAATATACACTACAGTAGATTTCGGTCATAACGAACTCCGCGGGACCGGATAATTTTGTTTGTTAAAGGCAAAGTACGTTATAGCCGGGGTTAATATTTTTTCTTCCGAGAAACAAGAGTTAGCACATTTAAAAAAGTTTATTTTTGTATTTTCCTTTCGTCACCGTCTTCCTTAACTTTTCTTCTCTTACATTTTTGGAACACTATTCGATTAAAAAATTGCAACCATGTTTTTGAACCTAGTTTTCTGCATTGCCTAAATATTCTTAAATTTTTAGCTGTGTCTGTTTATAATTTAGTGTGAGATATTTAAAAAATTAATTTAATATTACCAGGCACTTGTTATCAAACATGGGCGGTATAGGTATTTGTAAATATAATATAAGTCTTTAAAAAAATCTGTTATTTTCTTTTGGGAATTGGAATTATTCACTTCTCTTTAAGAAAAGTTTTCCAATTGAAAAAAAATATTACAAGCAAGTATTTAACTGTTTGATTCGACAAGTTTGCGAATAGCCTGCAAAAATTTCCTCACATCTTTGGTATTCAAATAATTGGGCAAATTAGGGATGGGCAATAAATATCAGTTTATCAAAATATCGATATTTAAAAGAATTATAATCGATATATATCGCCGATATTAAAAATACCCATATATCGATATTTATCTACCACTATCGAATCAGATATTTTTAAGATCTCTTTAAAATAAAATTCAACATTTTAACCGTTGCTCAACTGCTTACAATACTGTTCTTTTTTACGATATCTATTTTTTTTTTTTTGGTGTTTGTGTATCAGAACAAAACCCATAGACCGTTCGCAACTATTTTGAAGATAGTAATGAACATTATATAGCGTTCTGTTCTTCGTAGACATACATTATATTTTAATGTTCTACAGTGTTTCTTTTTTACATTGATATAGCAATGAGCAAACAAAAAATTTTATCAACGACTACAGCATGAATAGATTGTGTACGCATTGTGTACATGTTCGGTTAATAGCAAAAGTTTTTGCTGGCGTTTTGTTGTTTGTAAAACATTTTAAGTTTTCTTTACCAGCCAAAAGGGCGCTAAGCATAACTGAAACGAACTAACTTTAACGTACTGAACCAAACACAAAGAAGTTTGTGGTTAAAAAAAAGAAACAGAACGCAATTAAATATTCTCATCTTTTTGTTGAGTTGGATGAGTACAATATCATTTTTATGTTCGAAGATCACAAATAGAGAAACGTTATTTTTTTAATGATTTACTACAAAAAACAATATATGAGTTTGTGTTTTCCACTACAAAAAACAATATTAGCGTTTTTGTTTTCCACAAATCTACCGAACCGAACACTAAAGAAATATGTTAAATGTTTATTTTCGAACACTGATTTATATCAAAGCTGTTTAATTACGATTAGTAAGTAATAAGATTATTTGTTAAAAATAATTTATTAAAAAAAAATTGTGAATCAAGTTTTTAATTACTAGTTGATTACAATTACAGATAATAATAATATAATCGTGATTCCTTTATATTATCAGGAAATAATCAAAACTAATTTAAAAATTGTCTAATTTCAAAGACTATTTTTAATTTTTACAAAATTTATTTTACACCGAAAACTATCGCAAAATTTTACCAAATTTTAAATACAAAGAAAATTTTTGCAAAATTTTGCATAATACATTTATTTGCAATATTTTCTATAAGCAGAAGTATTCCTGCTGAATCAATATGTATCCATATCACGTAATTACGGCCAATAGAAATTGGTAGTTCATAATCGATACCGCTCTCCGACGGTGGTTTGGCCAACATCATTCTTAGAGATACGTTCTTAAAGATATATGGACCGATGAATCTGCCAGCCCAAAATCCTACCCACACAGTGACATTTTCGAGATGCATTATATGCCTTTGGATCACGTGTAGATTAGTATCGCCCCGAATTCGACAAGCATTATTAATAACAATCAAAACTCACCTCATCGTTGACAAAATAACTCGCAAAATCTTTAACATCAAAAAATTACCGAAAACTTTTATATAAAAAAAAAATTTTTTCCCCAAATTTATAATATCAGGAAATTTTCGAAAACTTTTGTATAAGAAGAAAATTTTCACAAAATTTTTTTTAGATTAATTCTCTATTTTTTTTAGAATATTGTAAAATTTTAGCCAAATTTTCTATAAACAAAAAAGTTCGCAAAACTTGCTTCAAATCGGCAGTTTTGTTATATAAATACATACATGCCAAACTTTTGCAAACTTTTCTTTCAGTCTAATATTTGTCCAATATTTTCTATTAGTATTAGTGTAATAGTAATTTCAAAATATTTGGGGAACAGAATTACATTTTCTTCCTACCAAACACTACAATTTGTTGCTTTTTTCATGAAAAGCAATACACTTCAAAGTAAAAAATACATTGGCAAAGTGTGTAGGGAATGTGTTCACTTAAAAACACAACAAAAACATTTTTAAACATTAAAAAAACGTATATAAAAATTATATTATATATCCATGACTATAGGGCTGATCCTTCTTCCTTTCGGCCTGCACGACTGTGTGAATGTTGGGTTTTGTATGTGTATGCTTTAAAGAAATATTAAATGTCTACATGGCTATTAAAGTTTAATTAAAATGTTCACCTGAACGTGCCTATATCCTTTTTATGTAAATATAAAGTATTAAAATGGTTACATGATGTTTTGGGAATGTATTGAGTGTATCTTAAATGAAATAAAAATGGATTTTTGTAAAGTGTTTAAATTATTGAGAATGAAATTGCATTTGAGAAATACAAATATGTGGATGCTAAATTGTAGGTTAGTTATAAAAATATTGTAAACAAATTATTGAGTAGTTTGCATGATTAAGTAATATTTTATATCCTTCATATAATTAACTTGTTACCGGAAAACAAGTTAAATCAGTTAAACCGAGGTAAAGAGCATTTGGTTCAAATATGTTTATACTTATATATTCACATATATAAAAAATTATTTGTCATTTTCCACAGGCCCATAAAAAACATAATGCCGTAAAAATAAAAGATATTGATGATGGTTGTATATAATTTAATAATTTTGAAAACTTAAAGAAGTTTAGTAGCATTTGTTTCAAATGGTTACATTCCGTTTCCTTTTCAAGGTCATATAATACCATAGTTCAGTATACTATTCAAAGAAGATTTCTTTCAAACACACATAAACTAATATCAAAGCTAATTTATTTCCTAATAAGTATTTGCTGAATAAAGAACGTCTGATTTCGCGTGCAAGGACAGTCTATGGCAATTATTTATGCAAAATTATAAATATTCAAAACTGTCTTTGAAACAAATAAATGTTTTTTCGTATTTGAATCTTAATACCTTAAAATAAATGAATAGAAAAAATAAAAAATTAAATGTTTCGTAAATATTAAGAGTTTGAATAAGTCTAATTTGCCTTTATTTTTCTTGTTAAGGATTAAATACTTACAATTTTTTTTTTTTTTTTGTTTTGACTGGCACAACTAATACGGATATAACTGTGCATATGCTTGTGAGAGCTTTATATATATGAAATAGTATATACATATGTGTTTGTGAGTGTTTGTGTGTAAGAATCTATTTGCTTGTTAGTGTAAGGGATATAGCTAAGGATTATTTATTGCAGCAAATAAATAAAGCTTAACGGTTAATTGTGCCCCATTGTGCTGTTAAAAGTTTTGACATTTATTGTGTTTGTTTTTAGATGCTGTAAAAATACTCACACAGAGAACAAAGCAAACATACGTGTTTCATAGCACATGTACAAATATATAGGAGACAGGGATTCAGGGATGTGTAAATATACTGGTCCAAAGAAATCTTAGAACTTTACTATTTTTATTACCAAACAGTACCGAAATAAGTTTTTGTATTTCAGATATTTTTTTTTACTGCTTTATTTCGACGTCTCAGATAGACGTTAAGGACTTAGGCATGAAAGAATTGTGTATTGTTTAAAAAGCAGAGACAAAATTTTTATGTGTTTGAGAAATATGGTGGCTTAAAAATGTTCTTGGCTGCAACGATTAAACATATTTTGGTTTTTTGTTTTTAATATCTTAGAAGTACATTCCATTTACGATAATATGTACATTTTGTGATGTTATCGCTCTCAGCAAACAAAAAGAAAAAAAAAATAAATAAACATATAAAACAAAATAGTACTAAGCTCAAAAGTAGCAAAACTCGTGTTTGGCAGTTGTTTATTTTACCGGGCACATGTGTATAATTTTACGTGCTTTTCAACAATAACTGCTCTTTTTTGAGGTGCATAAGAATAAAAATGCGTGAGTGTGTATTGGAGAATTTCTATATATTTTGTGTGAAAAGTACAAACAATCTCAGGAAAAAAGTTACCTTAAAATGCGTCCATCATCTATGCGTTAAAGAACTTTTGTGGTTGCGGGAGTTTACCAAACTAACATAAAATAGTTTTTATTGAAAAAAGTTTTTATATATTTTTTTGTTTTTAACAACTTTTTATTATTCATCTTTTTGTTAAGTTGGTATTTCTACATACACGTAGAGAAAAGTTTGATTAGAAGAGACCATTATCTTACAGCATTTCAACATTCTATTGTTGGATTATAAAAGTTCTATGTTTCTAGGTAACCATAACCTTTTTCTTTGTTGTATTGATATACAATTTATATATTTTCTACAATAAATATAGAGTCTTCTAAGTTTATAATATTTTTATTAAGTGTGATCAAATTGTGGTGAAATATGAAGACAATTTAATTACACCTGGGCCCTATTCCACGAAACAACTTATCAACTTTTCACTTATCAAATTTCATTTTTTGGCAAAGTGATAAGTGTTTCTGTTCCACAATATTCTTTGCAAATCTCACTTTGCAGTAAGCAAAGTTTTGCAAAGACCTTGCTCTCTTTAAAAAGACTTTGCCCTCTTTGCAAAAACCTTGCTCTCTTTGCAAAGTGTTTGCGCTTTCATGCAAAGTGAGTGTGCAAAGTGTTCCACAAAGCATTTAATCATCTTTGCATTTCTGTCATATCACTTTTCACTTTGCGTTGCTAAATAAAAATTATTAAAATAAGCCGCAAAATAACAATGGAGAAAAAACTGGCAGTTTTAAATATTATTAAAGAAATAAGAGATATTTTATTCGCTAGTTTTCAAAACAATAACCTAAGTATTTTTTTGTAAAATTATTGTAAATATTTAGAACATATGTGTAATAAAAATTTTGAGCTTGAGGCTTATTTTTTATATAAAAATTTTTAATTTTTTGTTATTCAATATTTCGGCACTGCTTTGTGTTTCTTCTTCAAGGTTTTTTTTCTTTCTTTATTGTTTAACAAAATTTAGCAATTAAAATTGGGTCAAGATGGAATTGAAAAACATTTTTGTATGCAAATAAAAAATTTTGAATTTACCCTGTTTAGAGGAAGCAGTGCGCTATATATATATATGTATATATAGTGTTAAATTTTTTAAATAATAAAGAAAGAATTAAACCCTGAAGAAGGAACACAAAGCAGTGCCGAAATTTTGGATAAAAAAAAATTAAAAATTTTTATATAAAAAATATGTCCTAAAGGTCGAAAATTTTATTATACAATTTAAAGAATAAGGGTAAAATAAATACATATGTATGTATTTAGAACATATTTAAGTTTAATAAATAAGCTAAACAGGCTGCCTGGGAGGAAGTTTTGAAAGGTCATCGTGTTTTAAAATAAAACGTCTATATAAACGTCGACAACTCTTTGGATGGTTCTGCAAACTGTTGATTTTGCAACACTATGTATAGCTGCAACTCCATTGTACTGGCAACAATTTCCGAGCCAATGCAAGCAGAAGCAGTTGATTTTGATCCGACAAAGCATTACTGTGCTCTGTATTGTGCTCTAATTTTTCCCCAAAATTAAACTTTTGTAGTCCCGAAAAATTTATTAGGTCTCTATAATTTCGGGTTATAACCACTTCTTCAATATCGTCAAACAAAAACTCACGTCTTAACATTTTGAAAGCTTCAAAAGATATACGAATATGAATTTGCAAAGCGATCGTTTACCTTGCAAATTTTTGACAAACTTATCAAAATTTCCTTTGCAAAAATAGAATTTACAGTTTTTGTGGAACGAAACAGCATAATTATTTGCAAAGTCTTTGCAAATTACACTTTTCAATATTAACTTTGCAGTTTGCATAAGAGAACGTACGTGGAACAGAAATTGCAAAGAGAATATAAAAATTGCAAAGACTTTGCAAATTACACTTATCAATTTCAACTTATCACTTATCAAATTTAATAGTTCTTTGGAACATAAAGTTTTGCAAATTGACGAAAAATTTGATAAGTGCAAAGTGAAAAGTTGATAAGTTGTTTTGTGGAATAGGGCCCTGATTGCAATGTGGTTAAAATTGCTCATGACACGGAAAATATTTTCCATCATATGGACAATATCTATCATAAAAATGTCATTTTTTACCATAATATCGTGAAAAATTATAGTATGTATTAGGGTTATTTATTTCGGACATTTTTCATGTGAATTATTTCAGTCAAGTTGTCATTTTATTTTGGTTTAGTTTATTCCTGTTACATGTTTCACTTATTTAAACAATCCTTTGAATAGTAATGAAGTATATTGTGTCTAATGCATTTTATAGCCAACGGAGATCTTTGCGGCATTCTTTCTCTTTTACTGGTTGGTGCTACTTCGTAGATTTATATATTTAATCCAACAAAAAAGAAAAAAAAGGAATTTGGGAATTTCAAGCAAACAAATCAAGTGATAAGAAAGCATTCAACAATTGCAGAAAATAAAACATTTTATAGACAACCATATTTTTGTTACTTTCAAACCCAAAATTTAAGATACATTTCTAAAAAAATATTACATATTGTTGTTCATTGTATTGCTCTAGATAACCATTTTGTGATTTTTAAGTACACTAAGAGAAAAATAATGATCTAAATTTAAGAAAAAAATACTTGAATTTAGATTGTAGAGATCTGCAGATCTCAATCTTGGAATTTGGCCAGTAAGATTGACATTCTCAAAGTTAGGCATCAATTCTTAATTTGTATAATAAATTCTTACAATCAAGAACATAATCTTAGTTTAAAGATTGTATTGTTAAATTTATGAATATACTTTTTAAGTTAAGATTTAATTCATGATTTTTTTTCGGAATTTAACATCAATTAAACCATTTTGTATAATAAATTGTTAGACGCTCAACGAAGACGATCTATTTAAAATAAGTAAAACTTAATTAAAAATGGAAATTCAGACCACAGATGAAATGGTGTTTTTAACCATACCAGTGAGTGACGATATATTACCGCTGGCAAATGAACAATATGATCTGATTAGCACGCCGGAGAAAACTACATCGGAGTTGTCAAAAGACGCATTGTTAAAAAACCTGCTACAAGAGTTCCAAATGGAGTCTGTTTTCAAGTATCTCAAGGGTAAGTACTCCTTCTTTTTTATATATAAGCGTTTATATGTGCAAATAAAAAATTGTTTAAAAGATAGAATTATTGTTATTGGACCTTTAATTCATTTCTTTCAGACTCTAAATTGACTTTTAAAAGTTTGCAGAACATGAAGAAAGATGAAATTTTTTGCTATTTTTCACGTTGAATTTATATTTATATATTTGCATGCTTTATATTGATTTTTGCTAAGATTGTCATATAAAACTAAATTATAATTAATCCTATTTTAATTTTTTTAGTTACTTAATAATTTATAATACATAACTGAAATTTAACTCATAGAATAAATTCGAAAAATGAAAAATGTTGAATTTATAATACAGTTTTGTTATCTGATTCATTGTTTTTATGTAAGCTCAGTTCCATATTGCAATATAAGACTTAAGTCTTGTGTATGGGACATCGAAAAGAAATAAATAAATAAAAAATAAAAGAATCGATTTTTCCTCTGGGACTTAGAATGGAGTTTCGCGAAAAGTTTCTAGAATTTTATAACCATTATCCGAATAATAGTTGAGAAAGTTTCAAAAAACTTCGTTCTCAAAATTTCTCAATTATATTGACAATAATTTGCGAAGTTTTTCCTACATTATAACGCGTTTTCCTTTTTTTAATACATATACATACATATGTAAATAAATAAGTAAAAATCTTAATAAAAATAACATGTGTTTTATTTCGACATTTGAATTCGTATAAAAACCAATAAGAATATTTTCAAGAAAACATTCTTAAAACCGATCTTTAAAGAAGAATTCCATTAAGATTAAATTCATAAAATTTAAAAATTTATTCTCAATTTAAGATTTGTAATAAGAACACAATCTTAAATTCGAAGTTAAAATAAGAATTTGTTCAAGATTATTATTAAGATCACATAAGATTTTTTTCAAGAACAAAATCTTGAGCTTGATCTTAAAATGAAAATTTATTCAAGATTACAATCTTAACCTTTTTGCGCTCGGGATGGTAAACCAATGTTGGCGGTCGGATGTCAACCTTTGTAGCAAATATATATTTGTATGGAAAACTATGTCAACATATGAAAAGAAACTAGTGCACAGAATGTTATACTTGAATGCATATTTATTTAGAAATATATTATTTTTAGATACAAAGTTAAGGTGAAAATGTTTAAATATCATTCATGGTACAGCATTAACCCAAAGTATGTGTGGTGGCATGTGTGTCACATACAGGTTTTTTACACCGACTGGAAATCTTGCGTGTAGTTTTATGCTTTCCATTATGCGTGTAGCTTTATGCTGAAACATGGGGTACGTTCGTAAATGCATCACTACGTTGCATCAGAAAAGCAAACTTTTCTTAATGCCGATAAAAAAGTATTTATAATTATATTTATTCTGTAACTATTATTTTTGTGCAGTATTGGACAATTTTTTGGTCCGCATCTACTTCATTGATATATATTTAAACATTTGAAATCACTGATGCAGCGCAGTGATGCATTTACGAACGTACCCATGATAACTGCCGAGTGCCATTTCAAAAACCAAGCGTGTTGGAGCATGACCTAGTACCTAGTGTTTGGTGGATGTAGTCGTTGTTTTACAAGTATATAATTAAAGCGGTTAGAGCGCATGTTAAATCCAGCATGTTAATGTAGCATGCTAAAAAACATTGCCTGAGGCCAGCGTAAAGTTTTGCGTTTGTTTGAATATGCAGAAAGCATTTTGTCTATCGCATCGACGCCTCCTTTAGTTGTTTTTGTTTTCAGGTGCATTAGCATTTGTCAAAGGCGTTCTGAAAATTAGTACAACTGATTTTCCCATTTTTGGCACGTTGGAGACCAACTCAAATTTTGATTCGAAAAACTAAAAACTGTATCCAGTTCTGCTGGTTTGCGGTCTGCTTTCATTTCATCTAGCACAAATCGTTTGTTTTGACGAACAGTGCCAAGAAGACCGAAATTTTCGGACATAAAATGCCTACCCGGATTCAACGATATGAAAAAATTGTCACAGATTATGGTTCTTTCGAAGTTTTCTCACGGGTAGACCAGCCTTTTCACAACATTCTCTCCAACATTGGTTGAACGACTTGCTTTTCAGAACTTTCCTGTATAAATCTCGCTCTTGAGAGAATTGAATGACTTTCCATCGCTTGGAAACCAGAGTTTAATGCCATACTTTGCAGGCTTGGTTCTTCCGAGATATGCAAATTGTTGTTCGTAAACTGATCGCTACAATTTGAATATGAATCACTGCAATATCAATTATTGCGAAATACGCAATAAAGTCAAATATGCAAGCACATGTATACACAAACTAGAACAAGAAAGCAAGGAGTAAAAATAAATCTAAATGACATTTTCGGCATGACGCATTAAAAAAAATTAGAGTGGTGTGAATTTTCATACATTTAAATAAGGTGTCTACATTTGTAGACTACCGTTCAGGAGATGGTAATTTTGAAAAGTAGGGTCTGGGGGATTGCTGTCATTTATTTTTTTAACGTGTTAGTAGCGAAAACTGCTTAGAATTGATTTTTAGGAAGCTACTAAAAATTTCGGACCCTGTTGTTGTGGACATTTTTTTTTCATTCAACTTTTTCTGCAAAAATGCTACAAATGTAGACTACGGAGCATATAAAGGTTAAATGCGATCCTAAAAAATTAAGATTTTATTCTTGAGTTAAGAATTTTCGCAATTAACAGACTATTAAGATTGAGTTTTTGCCCCTAGTGTTAGCACTTAATTTAATAATTTTTATTTACAGTGACACAACTATTTTTAAAATCAACTTTAATTTGCTTAAATTCATTAAAGAAAACATATTAAAAATTTTTTTGACCATGCTTCAATCTTTTTTCTGCGTGTATTTGTACTCAACCATATACATATGACCTTTATCTAAAATAATTTCTGCATTGAAGTATATTTAAGATCTGGGTAGAATACACAAGACCACATGTCTTTGTTTCTAAACATGATCGTTGTTTTAATCTGAAACTTAGGAAAGTTTTTATTACCTTACACCTTAAATAACCTAAAGTTTGGTGACAAATTTTAGTGGTTTTCGTCTGAAATAGAATTAAAAAAAGGTATATTACTACGATACATATCTAAAATATTAAAGCCTTACGATTTGGAAAATATTGTACTGTATTAAGAAAAATAATTTAAAATGTCTGGCCATATGATAGCTGGATAATTATGGACCCCCTAACAAAACATTTATTATGATGCTGGAATCAATATAAGAGTTATTTGTCAAGAAATTTATTTCAATTTCTAAAATTATATAATATACATATATTTGTTTTATTTATGTGTATTTATAAGCAATTCGTCATGCCGAAGTTCTCTGCACGTATATTACAAAAATTATTTATGGGATATTAAAACTTTACAATATAAATTTTCTGCTAGGAAGGACGAACTTTAAACAACAACTTTGAAAAAGCCAGTTGGGGAGTTCCACAAGAGAAAGAGACCTGTGGATTGCGCAGATCGAGAGAGCCGGCAGGAAACGGGGTTTTCTTATATTTTTATTTTGTGAAATGCGTGAAGATTACTTCGGCATGACGAACTGAAAGCCTTATGAAAGTTATTTGAACCAAATTATAGTTCGATACCCCAATAAGATATTTGTGACCAAGGCGAATTCATTTTTCAGGTTGCGTTGAAAGCACTGCTGTGCTACTTTTTTTTCTTACTTAGAGAGAGAAATGTCAAAAGTTGCATGTGTTTTTGACATATCGATTAACGAAAGCATAAAAATATACATTGTTGTGTTTTTGGTGTTGTTACTTGTTGTAGTATTGACGCCACCGTATTCATGAATTCGTCTTGTTTGTGGCAGTAAAAATTATTTTTTAAATTTTTTCTTTATATTGCATCTTTATATGATTACCAATCAATTTATTTATATAATAATCGTAGCAATAAAAGGTTTTTATATTGAGTTAACTGAAAAAGGAAACATAATGCTCTTTTCCAGGAGAACATCTACAAATATTAGGGCTTAGTTAAATAATGGAACGACTCTTACTATTTTCTTCAGGATTTGTCATAATAAAAATATAAGTTTACTTACCAAATTTTATAAAATTATTTTTAAAATACACAATGTTTAAATAAACGCGCAGACAACTCGGCAGCTGGTGAGTATTTGCCATTATTGCCTTACCTCACGATACTCGCAACCACCCACAGATGCAGATTGCTATAAAAAGATAAACATTTTAGTACGGCTGAGTTCCAAAACAACGTAATACTTTGTATTCAAAGTCAAAAATGGATCATCAAGTTAAACAATGCACACTATTCTTAAAGTGTAGACATAGAAAACTTGGTGTACTCTGGGACAGAAAATAATGTAAATTTGAACACGGTTGCATTGTAGAATGTATTTAAAAATCAATTTGCTTTCCAACTGACGTTTTGTAATTTAGCCTACATGATTAAAACTAAGGCTGATGTTATATTAACTGCAACTGCTTATTCTCACACAGGAACATACGCCAGCATACACCTCTAATCCAGATTTCCACGCAGCCCTTACCAACAACAAGTCCGGGGCCTATGATCTACTGTTTCCGGGTAAGTTATATCTGACGATGATACGACAAGAGAGAGAATGTTTTCACGAGGCATACATCCATACACATTTTGAAATTGTACCATAAATTATAGATTTTTTTAAAAACTTTTATTTGCAATAGAAAAAAAGTTTAAAAGCTATAGATTTCGCCCACAATGCTTGAAATTTAAGGCTTTCTTCTGGTAAAGATCGGTAAACTGTGTATGAAATAAATTATTGCTCACTAAGAGAATTTCACAAGAACGAAGAAATTTTTTATAACAACGGAAACGTCAGACAAAATCAAAATCCTCCGTTTATTACTGTTGATTTGGGCTGTTTTGTGGGAACGATTTTCGTTAACATTTTGATCCCGCAGTATCCAAATTTTTATATAAAAGTTTATTTTTTTTTATGCTACCAATATATGAAATTTTTGCGACTAGCCCATATGCTAAATACATGAACGTGCACCCGTCTATCTATTCATGATATTTTATAGTTTTAAAACTTAACATTTGTTTCAAAAATATTTTATGGTTTCTTAATTTTGTTTTATAATATTAAAATAACAACAACTAATAGAAGCTTTAATAATTGCCCAGAAATAAAAAAAGTTTTGTTAAATGTTCCACAACAATTGGTAAGAGGGGAAATTAGATATTTATCTCATATTTGATGAAATTCTAGTATTACCTTAACCCCTAATGCCCCATTCTTAGTTAGTGGTAGTGAACTAAACATAATTTAAATCAGCAATTGCACATTAAAAAAATAAAACTGCAAAATATATGTTTGCAGTATTTTTTACCAGCTAGTGTTGATTGGTATTTTTTCACTAGCACTAAAAAAAATTTAGTGGTATTGCAAATTTTTTTTTCTATCACTAAACGGTGATTGAGTGCATCAGATCTGCCCTCAAGTGCACAAAAATTGGAACTTGCAATCAAAAAAGCTGTATATAAATATACTCTTAATAAAATTTAAAATATTAAAATTTTTATATACAGTGCCTCAAATTGAAATTGGTCAACACGTGAATAATAGGTTTGAAATGTAAAAAAAAAAAAAATCTAAAAAAAGAAACACTTATGTAAACAAAGTTTGAATTAGTTGGCTTATTTCATTTGCTTAACAGAATCATAAAAAACAAGCTGTAAAATGCATAACATTTTGCAAAAAAAAAAATTATATTAAGCAAACTATAAGAAAATTTATGTCACAATGAAAATGTTCCTCTTGATATTACGTGAATTAAATAAGGTAGTAAAACAATATTAGATATGTTTTTTTATACTTTGTGTGATAACCTTCCAGTTTAATGACATATTTGAGATGCTTTGGAATAGTTTCTACAAGTTTTTTGTGTATTGCGGGCTTATTTTACTCAATTCTTCCATAAGAGTCCTTTTAATCAATTATTTTTTTTTTACTTTTAGCCAACACTCAGGGGATGCTCCTTACTAATGCAATGCATTGTGTTGGTATTAGGAAAATAGGGTATGAGGGAAGGAAAGAGGCAGTAGTGTATGTATACATTTTATTTGAATTTTTCAAATTGTAGTTCGACTGGGAAGACTTCTATCCACATATGGCTAGTTCGACCGTGAAACGAATTTTCCCTGTATTGCGTTGTGCGATAAACTGGACAGTCGACAACGCATGTATCCGCGTCTCAGGGATGAGTTCGCCCATCTTGAACACTTACTGTGGTAATATCGATAGAACAATGATGCACAACCCACATTCTGACCATGCTATAATGAGTCAATAGAGCTGGATACCCTACTGTCATTAACGAAATTCAACGCACTCCTTTGCACCCGATCCAGAAGCTTGAAGGTAGAGATTGAGAAACCTTCCCAGATATGGGACCTGTATTTAATTTTCGGTCGGATATATGCGAGGTCAGTTGGAGTGAAGCCATTCTTACACCGTTTTAAGAAACCAAGACACTGGAATGATTTTCCCATCACACTATGTTTTTATGCCTAGAATATCAAGAGTGCCTGATTTCTCAATAGCTTTACTACACATGGACACATATGACGCTGACTGATCAATACGTCTGCGGGCCTACATAAAAAATTGGATCTTACGATCATTAAAATCGACCTTTAGGACCCCACTCGGAGATCGTCGTAAGGTCATGATTAAGTGCGTCGTTCATGTTCTGCCTCTAGCTTCAACCTCCGTAAGACTTGGTCTATGATTAAATGAATATGAAAAACAAAGGCTGCTGTCATCAGCGAAATAACAGATACGATTCGAAGTTAGACCCATGGGGTCGTTATAAATATAATTAAAAGCGTAGAAGAAAGAACAGATCCCTACGGGTCTACTGAATTAAAATGAAACTGCACCGACGAGAACCCATCTATAACTTCATGTATAGGCGGTCCCTAAAAAAGTTAGATATCAATCGAGAGAAATCACTACCAAACGACTAATTTTTTTAGAAATCCGATGTTTTCTTATTTCAGTTACCATTTTTGCATGACTGAAAATTATGCTGTTAAATTTCGTGAAGATCGGTTTACCATAGGCCCCATATAAAGTCTACTCCCGGAAAACAGTTAAGTACGCATAAGACCGTAATAACTATTGCTATCATAATTAAATTTGGAACGTCACAGTTCTATAACACCAGAAATCACATTTTGAAGATCAGTCCATAACTTGCCCCAGCCCCATATTAACCCTACTTGCGGAAAACAGTTTAGTACGCCTAAATTCGTAACAAATAACGCTATCATACTATTTGGTACTTCACAGTTTTAAAGGTACTTTACAGTTTTATAGGACCAGAAATCACGCAGCCAAATTTTGTGAAGATCGGTCCATAATTTACCCTAGGCCCCATATAAACTATACTCTGGCAAAACAGTTTAGTACGCCTTAAATCGTAATAAGCAATGCAATCATAATAAAGTGTGGTATATCACAGTTTAATAAGCTTAGAACTTACACTGAGAAATCGTAAAGATTGGTCCATAGTTTACCCTTGGCCGAATATTAAACCCTACTCTGTTAAAACAGTTTATTATGCCTTAAACCGTCATTAATAATGCTATCATAATAAAATTGGGTAAGTCAAACCGTAATGAAAAATATCATCATTAAAAAATTTTGTCCGTCGCAGTTTAATAGGACTACAAATCACACTTAGAAATTTGGTGAAGATCTGTCAATATTTTATCCCGGGCCCCATATAAACCCTATCATAAACAAATTCAGTACGGCACAGTTTTACAAGGCTAGAATTCGCACTGTCAGATTTCGTGAAAATCGGTCCATAATTTACCCTAGGCCCCATATAAACCCTACTCCTAGAAAATAGTTTAGTACGCCTAACACCGTAATAAATAATGATACTCTTATAAAATTTGGTAAGTGAAAGTTTGATATGACTATAAATCACACTGTAAAATTTCATGAAGATCGGTCCAACATTTACCCCAGGCCGCGTATAAACCCTACTCTCGGAAAACAGGTCAATACGCCTAAAAACATCATAAATAATGCTATCATAATAAAAATTTAATTTAATACATAGGCCACATATAAATCCCACTCAGGGGAATTAATTAAATACGCCTTAAACCGTAACAGATATAGATATTGCGGTAAAATTTGTTCCAACTTAACTTCATATGGCCATACAAAATTTCATGCAATTTTGTTACATACGATCCATAGTTTTCCTTAGATCCCAGCCTTCTGAAATTCACTGTAAACGCTAAAACTAATTTCACTGGTGTATTGAAATTTATTCTAATTTATTTTTTAATACCAGAAATCAGTCTTAAGAATTTCGGGGTGAATGGTCCAATATCAATTCCCCTCCTGAAAGCCATTTTAGTTTGGCTAAAACTGCTACAAGTCATTATATTTAACTCAATCTAGTGCAAATTTTTAAAAAGAAAAAAACTAAAGATTGATTGCCGGTCCATAATTTAATATAGAGGGTGTCAAAGATTCGGCACTGCCGAATATAGCACTCTACCTGGTTTTTTTAATTGATTGATTACTTTCAAACATTTATTTTCCGAAGCACAAATTTTTCTTTTTCAACAAACTATTAAAAGCAAGTTTAAAATTAAATTCCGTCAGGCCCGAACATATGATACCCAATACCACAGTATATAAAAAAATTTTTTTGCTGGTGTTCCCTATTTGGGTAATCATGGACCCGCCTATACCAAATTATATTATGAGGTTAAGATTCATATAAGAGGGGTTTGTGCCGAATATTGTTTAGATATCTTCAACTATAGATCTTAAGATGGGGATTTTTATGGGACCTATGGTTAATTTTGGACCTACCAAGACAACAGTTTATTATCTCAAATGTTTTTATTAGTTTCAACTTTTGTTAGGAAGTTATGGCATTTAAAGCTATTTTCGGGAGTAGTATCTGCATGGAAAGTATGGTCAAATATGGGCCGATTCCAATAACATTTTGTAGGATGATTTTGATTGCAATAAAATAAGTTTCGACCAAATTTAATCTTAATACCAATATAATAAGATGGCTTGTGGGCTATGTGAAATTTTGGATCGATTCGCACCATTTTCAACAGCCTTTGTTCTTGTGCCAATTAAAAAGTACGTACCAAATTTCATCAAATTATCTCCAAAATTGCGACCTGTACTGTGCACACAATGTTTACATGGACAATCAGCTGGTCAGCCAACCAGCCTGCTATTCGGACGGTCATCATTATTTCGACTCAGAAAGTGATTCTGAGTCGATCGGTATACTTAAAGTCAAGGACCGATATTTTAGGGTGTAACAAACCTTAGCCTCTCCACTATTGTGGTGAAGGTATAATGAAAAATGGCGCGCAAAATCAAGGCTATATTAACCTTTCAGTCAAACCAACTTCGCCAGATATGAAAACTTTTGCACAAAATAAACCTTGATAAATACTATTAGTAGCAATATCCTTAAAAAATGTATTTATATGAACTCCATCTAAAGGCGGTTACGAGCAGTAGAGTGTTAACGCAATTTAAATCACAAAGAACCACAATTATTTTAAAATGTTATCTTATTCGTAATGTTTTTCTTCTTATCTAAATAAAATAAAAATACTATAAAAAAAAAACTTAACACCAATAAAGAAATACCCATAAATCTTTACAAACGAAACAGATGTTACTCTTCATCTAAAACACTCTAAACAATACACAAAAATAACTTTAAGATAGTGAAACATTTAACGGTCATAGTGAATCATCGTTATAAGATTAAAATACTCTGAAAACGTTAAGAAAGAAACGAAGTTGTAAAGCTGAAACCGCAGAAAAGCGCACACACAAGGATACAAAGCTATAAATAGGATTGCTATTGCTTAAGGGTAAAATTGTTATACAGCATTAACAACATCAACTAACTATGAAAAAAACCTTGCAATTGTACAATAACAACAAATGATAAGCCTTTTGTTTTTCATTGCTAAAAAAATGGCATTGGAAAATTTTGCAAAAAATTTCTTAAGCTGTAGAAAAAGAAAATAGAAAAACGGAAATTTAACTTGATATATGATTGGTTAAGAAGTGAGAGAAAACTAAAAACCTAATAAGTAAACAGACTATTGTAAATTAAGAAAATAAAGTGTTATATTTTGTGTATATTGCATTATCTCAATAGAGAAAATACAAATTTGAAGGGAAACCTTAAAAGAAATCCATCGTATTTTATTATGTAAAAAAAAAAAAAAAATAAAAATGGAAAGTAAGATTTTACTACACAGTATCGTATATAATATAAAAATTTGCATGCGAGTTTTTATAAGGAACAGTGGAAAAAAACAATAAAATTTAAAGTTAAAATTAAATGGGCGACTTTGGATATTAGTTATTTACCCTTCTGCAGCCCTCGCTAACTTTCCCACTATATGATCTTTGTACGTAAATTTGACCATAGTGTTACTAAGAACCCTAGGGGGAATCGAACTGATACCAAAGAAGTCCCCTGATAGGTCTTTAGTGGTAGAGACCGCTTATAGTTCTAACAGTTTATATGAATCGGACCTATCACTTTTACATGGGGTTGCCATTGGAGGGGGTCAATTGACAGCTAATAACCACCATTTGACAAGTCACACTTCTATTCTCAATGCACGTGTTTATTGTTAATTAATACAATGGAGTATTATTTCAATAAAATGTAGAATAATTACAATAAAACAAGTCCTAGAATTAGATTTAAGAACAAAATTTTAGAAAGTCCCAAAAAAAGTGTCTCACCACCGGTAAATACTGTACTATAATTCATTACTTTTTCTACCCTTTGGTTCTTCATATACCAGTTAAATGATTAGTTCTCCTTTCACTGGTCATGAGTTCTTTCTTTTTGTATTTGTACTATTTTTACAAATATCAGGACCAGTCTGTTGGATCAATTGACACAAACTTCCCGCAGGGATGTCTCAAATTTTTTCCATATTTGGCGAAATATTAATGGAAAATGTTGTCTTTAGATCCACAAAAAGGAAAACTCTTAGGCCGAGGCCACGCAATGAGCGGCTAAGCGGCGAGCATCTGAGCGGTGAGCGGCATAGCGGCGAGTTCGAGTAGCAAGTAGCTTATTACTGAGAGTAATTTCTGAGCGGTAAGTTAATAAATTGTCAAGAGAGAAAAAGAAAAAAAAAGAAGATTTGGTGTTCCTCCTATAAATCAAGCAAGGCGACATTAAGACGAATTTAAACATTTATATACAAATCTTCGGAAATTTCCAAACAGATTTGGGTAATACTGCCGTATGTCTGTGTTGATTTGCTGTTGCAAAAAGTTAACAACAGATTGACAAAACAAAGAAAAGCAATTTCTGCTGAGAAAAGGCTTGTTTTAACTTTGAGTTACATAAGTTTATTTTTTATTTACACATGTATATCAAAATTTCACCAACTTCACTCCATAATTTGTCGGTTATATTTTTATTTTTAAAATTTGATAATCTGTCTTGCCATAACAGCGGTTGGCTTTGAACAGATAAATTTATAAGCCGATCAATAACAAATTAACCAATTATTAACCGATTAAACCAAAACCTCTGTTAATTAATCGAGCGATTAACCGATTAAAGTAAAAACCCTTAATTAAATGAATACCCTAATACATACATATTTATTTAGGTTCTGAAATAATTCATGTACACATCATTATTATTTATTAAAATTGTGTTATTTTTTATTTCTAGGAGAGACAGCGAAAGCAAAGTGGAAAAATTTAAAGGACCCATTCCGAAATATTTTACAAAAAATGCACCAGTAGGATCTGGCTCTAGAGCTCATACAAACAAAATAAATGGGAATGTGTGTCTGATAAATGTGAATTAAAGGGCTGCATGAATAACTTCATTCATAAATATACTGAAATGTTTATTCAATGAAGTTCGTATTCAAACAAACTTCAGACCACTGAACAAACTGTTGCTTTATTCATGCTACTAGCAAACACATTTCGTTTCATATGGCAAACACAAAGACATTGTTCAATGAAACGAACTTTATTTTACAGTTTTCACTCTCTCTCATTTTTTTATATAAATACTCAATTGCAATGTTGCCACTTAGTAAATTGATGTAATTTTTTTCTTTTTTGTTACCTTTACAATAATATATGTAATTTGAAAAGCATTTTTTAAATTAAATTTAAATTTTTTTCCTAACAACTTTTTTATGTACTTCCATGCAAAACACATTGCTGAAAATGTTTTTGAAAATAAAATGAAATATTTTTGAAGTGTAAAAATTTACATTAAAAACAAAATTATTTACATTCAAAACGAAGCCAAATTTGTTTAAAATTAATTTACATTGAAAACGAAGTCAAATTTGTATTATTTTTATAATTTTAATATTAGTGTACTTCCTTATCTTGTTGCTTTTACTCTTCATGGTTATTTTGGTTTTTTTTTTATTTTTTCTAATGTTTTTCATTTCTTTCAACTGGCAATACTGACTTTAAAATAAATGTGTTTTTCCATGATTTTATTCGACATTTATTCAGTGGTTGTTTTGTTTCAGAGCTGTTTGCATTCATATTCTCTTGCTTAAGTAAACAAAAACACCGCATCTTATTCGTCCCTTAAATTTCGTGTGTTTGTTGCTTTCATTTCGTAGTTATTCATTGTACTGAATACAAACGAAGCAAATACAAAATAATAATGAAAGTTTCATGAACATCATTATTAAGTTTCATGCAGATGTTTAATGTGAATACGATTTTTGCGTATTAACATTATGCACACCACTCTTGACAATGGCATTTTAATAACTAACCGGAAGATTTATCCTTTCTGCTTTATCATCATGGTAGCAGGCTAGAGGAATACGACAGTTTATTGTTGTGTTGATATTCTTCCCTCGGCCATTGAAAATCCATTCTGTGGTGGTCAGGTGTATTCATAACTAGGATGCAGCAAACATTCGAAATGACAGGGCTATTTGGGGTCTAATGATTTCAAGGAGTCCGAAGTTTAACTTCAGTACTTAACTAATGGTGCCTGGGAAGTCAGTAGTCCCCGGCCTAGAAAACCAGTCTGGCTATTGGTGATGTCTCCATTAGTATGCTTTTCAAGAAATGCTTCCAGAATCCCGAGGACTCTGAAGATTTTCTTGACCTTCTTTAAGGGAATAATTTCGGTAAGCACGAGGTGGCAGTGGTTATACCTCCTTCGCGGGTAAAGACGGGGTGTCATTATTCGTAGAGACGCCCTTGTGGAGTGGGGACCTGCTGCGGCGTTTCAATTATCCTAAGTTTCTGTTGTTCTCAGTACAAAATGGGTTTGAATCATATTAGTGGTGAAGGCTAGATAGCTCTAGCTCCTAAACAAGGGGGAGGGTGTGATTTCGTCGGCTTACTCTCAAATTGCAACCTGCTTATGAAAAATGATTCTCACATATAGAGGGACACTTGATAAAAGCACATACATATATAAATCACCATATAGTTAAGATCCACTATAAGATTGGGCTAGAGTGCAGGTGGTTATGTGGATCAAAATCACAAATTCAAAAGAGGTCTTAAGCATATGTCTCAAGAGAAAATTATTTCAATGTCCTTTATTGTAAGCTAGAAACGTTTAGAACTGGATACGCTTAGTTGTTAAGAGATAAAAAAATTTTAATATTTTTACAGCTGGTAGATATGAATATTACAAAACATGAAAAATTTGGGTTAATAGCCTCTTTTTGATCAAGTGCGATACACCAAATTTTTGAAAGTCATTCCATTTGTATAAAAATACGGATGGGGTTTTGAAATTTTTTGGATCCATCACAATTTCACCAACTCAATAAAAATTTCAATTTATTGTCAGTGTTGCAGAAAAGCACGTAATAAGTTAGACTTAGATAAACATCCAAAAAAAAATTTAGTGTTCACCGATCTTTGTGAAAATCTTTTATAACATTAAACTAATTTTTGTATTGCTCTTTCTAGTAAAACTAAAAAAATGTTCCCAGCTGAAAACAGAATTTTTATAAAACTTTTGAAAAAACTTATAATATGATTTAAGTTCGTATTAAGCTATAACAGTAATAAATGAGCAAGAAATAAATATTTTTCTTTGTGCTGCAAATACAACAATACATTTTGAATATTTCTGTGATGTACAAGCAGTTTTCACCAGCGAACTTAAATGTATGTAATTTGTTAAAAAAAAAAATAGAGAATTTAGTTAAGGAAATTGCATCTTTGTATGATGCTGCTTTCTAAATTCACTCATACATATTTTACAACTATTAAAAGATAAAACTTTGCACAGTGATAAATGAATGACAATTTATATAGAGTTTAATTAAATAAACAGAGAACAAATTGTGTGGTTTCTTAATGAAAGCAATATTGTATCATAAACTCTTAAAAATAAATCGTTGGTTGTTGAAAATTTTTCACTTAAAAATATTTAATTTGTTTGGCAAATATATAAGTGTATGTAAGTGTTTGTGTGTGTGTTATCAACATCGAAAGCAATTTGTATGTTGAGGTCAAATTGCGGATATACAAACAATTGCCAATTATCTTGTGCTTGACCAAAATCCAAAATGAAATAGAGCATGTTAGAGTAAAGATAAGAAGGCACTCAACCAACAAAACGTTTACTAAATATTGCATACTTATGTTTGTTTATTTGTTTCGTTATCCAAACAGATACTAACTAACATATTTCTAAATATGTGCATAAGTACATGAAGTGAAATGAAAAAAGTAAAACTTCTATTGCAACTGATGTTGTTAATCAGTTCGTATGTATTTTTGGGTTATATGACCATATAGATGACCATACATTCTGCCTAATAGTAATGCCATTTCTATTGCCCTCTCGTTTACTCGCTTCAAATAAGATCGTTCTCTAGAGCATAGAAACATCTGTATGAACATCGAATATTCGGAACAAGTTTTGATAGTGTTGTTTGTTTTCTGTTTATTGCTGGCTAATAAGATTTCACGAGAAAAACCAAAAGTGTTGTCAGGTTTTCAACCATGATATTCTACATGGGAAATTTGTGTTTATAAACCTGAAAGTACGTATGGAAATGGTAGGTTAATTGGTCATGGATTGAGTGAAAAGTACTTTGAAAATTAAGCATTTGGAAATATTTGCAAAGGCAAAAAGATAAAAATAAATATATATAGAGATATTTTTTCATTACAAAATCCTTCAAATTTGTATTATACCTATGGTAACTCATGGGCCAATCATCGCAAAATTCTGAAGACTGAGATCTGGTATTACAAAACATAAATTAGAATAAATTTTAATACAGCAGTGTAATTAGTTTAGCGTCAATAGTATATTTCAAAATTTTGCATGATATTTTTTCTGGCCATATGAATTTAAGTAACAAATGTTACCGCAATTCTATATCTGTTATGCTTTTAGGCGAATTTAATTATTTTCCCATAGTGGGCATTATCTGGTTTTGGGCGCAATAAACTGTTTTCCGAGAGTAGGGATTATATGGGGCCTAGTGTTAATTATTACTCAAGGAGCCAGAATATATATACTTTATGGCGTCTTAGATGTATTATAAAAAAGTTGCACAGGGAATGACAAGCTTGGTATACCCTCATTCACCACAGTGGTGGTGGAGGTGGCCGACCATTGAACGAAAAACGAATGGATTATCTCAATATGATTCTAAATAATGTCTTTATTTTGTATTAAAAAAAAAAACGTTTACATAATTGCTACATTTTCTCGATAACAAATGATTTTAATTACTTTCAAAGGCAGCAGGTTTGTAAGGGAGAAAAGAAAGCTCAACCGTCTCTAGCTCCTCAGCATCCCCGCACAGCCTGCATAAGTCCGGCATCGCAATATCCCATTTACCCATAAAAGCCCTTACAGAACAATGCCCCGTCAGGAACCCTATAAGGGTCCTGAGACTACTCCTATCCAGTCCTAATAGAACCCTGGTTGATCTGCGTCCAATCCGGGCCATAAGGCTATCGACACCCTTTCTTTCCCGTATCACCCCATAGTAGTGACATAAGGGGGTTTTACCCCTTTGTCCCTTACCTCTAAGTCTAGATTCGAACCCCCTCTCGCGAATTCGTCCACCACCTCGTTACTATCTACCTTGCAGTGTCCTGGTACCCAACACAGCCTTATTGTGAATGTCAACATGAGCTCCCTCAGAGCATTCCTAGACCTAGCAACCAGGCACGATCGCACCGTATAATTCGACAATGCCCTTAGCGCAGCCTGAATATCGATGCGGATTGTCACCACAGATCCCCCAAACTTCCCTACCCGGGAACTCCACCGGTGGTGTTACACCGAATTCCAAGGTCATACTCCTATGATCCGAGATTCCTGCCGGAATACTTTCCTGATCAAGCAGACCCACTTCGTATAGAATCCTTGTGTGGTCATCCCAATCCTTGTGTGGTCATCCCGCCTAGGCCTTATCAACGAAGACTAGTGGAGTCTAAATAAGTTCCTGGCAGCCACATTCCCCACATAATGTTCAATGGGGGACAGATGTAGTAGGATGCCCAACGCAGCCTGTGGCGTGTTTCTCCTTGCACCAGTGATGCATTAAACATATAACAGCATACATATATCAAAAGTTACACAAAATAACATAATTAAATGTTGTACTATTTTTATATTAGAAACGATACTAGAAGTATAAATTAATAAAAATTCTTTTCGGTAATTTCTGACGAAAGCATGGATTTGTCTACAAAAAGCCAGATGTCCAAATCTTAAAGAAATTTCAACATCCAACAAAAAGTTATTAGGGAAGAATTTATCGGTTTTGTTGACGCATTTTAAGAGCCTTAAAGGAAATTGATATTGACGTTGAAGTGTCAATTGATGCGAAAGCACTATCATCAATAGTTCTTAAAACATTGACAAATTTTGGTCTCGACCTAAAAAATTGCGTAGGAGTTGGAACAGATGAGTATCCTCTGATGTCAGCAGAAAATGGAGCTGTTAAAAAATTGCTGTTCCCCTTAATTAAACAGCTCGATTTCTAAAACCAACAAAGTGCCACTAACACAAAAGGTTGACTCATTTGTTAAAGAAACGACAACATTTTTTAAATATAATCATCCCAAACAAAATGCAGTTTTAGCAAAGTATTTGGGAGCCAAACTCTCTCAAATATCTGAGTGCAAAGATAGAGATACTTTATCAAAAGCGTTATTATTAAGAGACTCACTAATAACTTTTGAATTTATTTGCCGAATATACATTTCAAGTGAGATACTTTTTGTAACCGCTAAGTGGCATTCTACAAAAGAAGCATAGATCTTCAAAAAGGATCAAGCCTTTTAAAAACTTTAATAATGTGCCTTGAAATATAAAGCCAAAGAACAAATTAAAGCGATTTTTGAAAAAGTTAAAGTTATTTGCGTTCAAATCGAAGTTCCAATTGAAAAGCTAAGATTTTAACACAATAATCACATCCAAAATGTTAAAGATTACTACCGAGTTGCAGGTTACAATCCTCTAATTTAATTTATTTTATAAGATCTCAAAACACGTTTCCCAATAGATGTCCTAAATGTATTCAAAATACCTAAACTTCTACCTCAAAGTGTAATCAAGTCATATTCAGATACAAAACTTTTTATACCACAACTAGCTGATGAGCTGATTAAGTTTTATAAAAAAGATAAACAACTTCTAACATCTTAACTTAAGACTGAACTGTTTCATTGGCAACAAACATGGAAAATATCGGAAAATCTATCAGAAAACGTGTAGATGCTTCAATAAACTGTGATGAAGATATCTACCCAAATCTAAAAAAATATTTAAAATTTTCGTTTTAATGCCTGTCAGTAATGCTACGAGTGAGAGGTCATTTTCTACCCTTCGTCGGATAAAAACATGGCTCAGATCAACAATGTCAGAGGACAGACTGCATAGCTAAGCCATCACATTCGTCATGAAATTGATCCTAATCTTTTACTATATAAATTTGCCTCACAAGGAAATCATAAGTTGCTTATTTAAAAAGATTTATTTATTTTAATTTATGTTGAACTGATCTTATATTTTATTTTACCTTATTGTTGTGTTTCTTTTATATAATAAATACATACTGCCATGTTCTGGAAATCGAAATCAAGTGAAATTGAAGCCGTTGGATATTTTCAGTTGAATTGTTTTTAATTGAACGCACCTTTTCCTGATTTAAAAAGAGCTAGTGGTAAAGGTTAGTGGACCTCAAAATATGAGGCAGATAAAAATAAATATTTTTATAAACTTTGAACACAGGATAAATTTCAAATTTTGTTCGATTTAAATTTCACGTGATTTCGATTTCCAGAACATGGCCCATAGTGTTTTTAATAAACTTTAAAAAACAAATTTTTACTGTTTTTGCATCATAATGTTTTTGTATTTGAAATCCAAAAAATTATCGGTTAAGTGCAGAAAGGAAGAAGTTCTATTTTTTGCATTCGAATAGCGGTTACACAACTCCAAACAATTCTTTGAAGTTGTCACACGATTACGTTTATGGTCAATTGAGAGCAAACGCGTCACCCATCTTGCAGACAGCTTTCTTAAGCCCAGCTGATCATTTAAAATCGAAACCACTCTGCCATATGAAATGCCTATGGCATCAACAATTTCACGCACTTTTACTCTTCGATCGGCCAACACCATATCGTGAATTTTTTCGCCATTTTCGGGTGTAGTGACTTCAATTGGCCGTCCAGAACGTTCAGCGTCATTTGTACTTGTGCGACCACAAATAAAGTCAGTAAACCACTTTTTTACCATTGAAATCGATGGTGCAGAGTCCCCATAGTATTTATGAAGCTTTTCCTTGGTTTGATTGACGGTTTTGTTTTCGCAAAAAATAATGTTTAATGAGAACTCGAAATTAACTTTTTTCCATTTGTGAAAAAATCAACGAGGTTGTATGTTTTGAACAGCTGTTAAACGCAAAGTAAATGACGGAACTTGCTCAAAACTTGACAGTAGTCTATTAACAGGTGGAACCTGATGGGAGCAGTGTTGCATTTCATATAACTACGAGGGAAGTTCGAAAAGTCATGGACTTATTGATCCGCCCTCGTATTTAAACAAATAATTTTCGCATCGTTTTCTTAGAGCACTCATTAAATAGAGCGTATTCGAATGTATATGAATACTTATTAATTCATTTCGACCAAAATGTCAGTAGTTCCCTTTCTGCACTTAGCTATTCAAATTTGCTCTTACTTTTTAAAATGTACCATAAGTGCTTCGCAAAATTAGAAAATTTTTTTTTGGATATTGTTATTCCGGTTTTTTGTAAAAATTCGGTAGGGGTTTATATAAAAAAATAAATAAAATATAAAAAAACCAATTTTGAAGACCGGCAGTTAAAACTACCAATTTCTTTTCTTTCGAAACAAGCCAAAATCCAAGCAAATTTGCAATCTATCCACTCTAGTTAAAAAAAATTTTTTCTAGGAAACTACTATTTCTCAATAGATGGCTTATGGAGTGTCTCATTTGAGTTGTTAGCATTTGTTTCCTACTTTTTTGCTTCATTTCGTTCCACTTTAACATAAAGTGTTATAATTGTCCACATAATGCTCAGTTATTATGGGTATAGTAGCTGCATTTTCCCCACACATATAGTTAGAGTAGGTCACATTTATAATTAACATATCGCTGCAGGAACAAGAAAAATAAAAGAAAGCGAGAAAGAGGAAAAAATAAATGAACGTAAAATAACTAAAGTAGAAATTAGTTGACTTTTTAGCATTTGCTTTGGTTGTTAGTAATTATTTTACTTCTTATACGCGTATGAAGTGGCCACGGTAAGAAAGTGAGCTGGAATAATAACCAAAAATAGAACGTGTTAAGTACAAGCCTGATTAGGGACAATTTGAGCAAACAAACAATTTTTTGTTGAGAAGAAAAGTGCCGGGAATATGTGGATGTTAGTGTACGCTTTTAAGCTTAAGTGTCAACGAGAAATAACCATAAAACTATAATTTGTATAATTCACATATAAATAACTTTATATGGCTGTCGTTAAATTGTTTGGTAATAGGGTTTCATTAAATTTTATGGCAGCACAATTGCGAAGAAATTAAAAATGTAAAGTTGAAGTTATGCAGAGTAACTGTTAATTGCAGTTCATGCGCCAAATTGCATGCGCTTTTGTAAACAAAAGAAAATGGAAAAATTTTTCTAGCTGAGATCGTTTTTTTGAATAAATCTTAAATTCAAACATGCACAAATGTTTGCCTTAATTCCTTAAAAATGTGTTAAAAACAAGTAAGAAAGTATAACCAATAATAAATAATATATTGATATCAATATCTTAGTTGTTTAACCCATTTTCATCGTCTGTTCGCACTTGCGAACAAAAAAGTTATTAATTTTGATCGTCAATTTTGTTTGCTTTTTTAAACTGATATGCTTTAATTTTTATATGTATTGTATATATTGTTAGCTTAAATAAAAAAAATTAACAATTTTATTAACAAAATATATTTTTAGCTACAAATGACTTTTCTACACCATATATTTTAGAGGGTTTTAATTTACCTAATCATATGCATACACAGAAAAGTTTATTAAATTTCTCTCATTACCAAATTTATACCAAATTCATCATATCAAGCAAACAATTTGTTGATTTTGCACCTAATACCAAAATGATTATATTGATCACTAACGATTGTAAGATTGTGGATATTTTTTGCAATAAATTATATTTTTAATTTTAATTAAAAAAATGATCAAAATACTTTGCCATTTCAAACAATGTGTTAATTTATTTAAATAATTATTGACAATTCCCAACAACAGTTCTACATGTTTAAATTATTTTATTTTAAACAAAACAAGTCAATAAGGATTTTTTGTTATTAAATTAAAATTTTAATTGAAAATTTATTTCAAAACAACTAAAATGTTAATTAAATCAAAATTTAATTTTTAATTTTCTTTCAACTAAAAAAATAATTGATTCACATTAATTAAATTTTAATACTTTTAAAACCATTTTTTTTATTGATAAAACACTTTTTTCTGTGTAAATTGGACCTTTTCGTTTTACATGTGGTTGTCATTGCAGGGAGTCAATTCATACCTCACAGCCACAATTTGACCAGTCGCACATCTATTCTCAATGAACGTGCTTAGTGTTAGTTACTACAATGGAGCATTATTGCAAACAATGAAGTATTATTTCAATAAAACAAGTGCTAGAAGAAATTTAAGAAAAAATGTGTCACATGAATGCTGTACTGTAATTCATTACTTATTCATTTTTTTAAAATTGGAGGAATCTTTTAGGGATGTACCGATACGCCTTTTTGCCGATAAGATACCGATACCGATACTCAAGAAGAAATATCGCCGATACCAATACCTTTAAAATTACCAAAATTCAAGAAGATTAATTTCTTTATTATACAAAATTACAGTGTAAGCGATTATTAATATTTAAATTTGATTTAAATAAAATTTTAAAAATAACGAAATAAATTTAAATTCATGGTAAAATTAATTTATTTTTTAAACAAAAAAAAAAAAAAAAAACAGAATGAAGATTATTTATATTCCAAATTAATATTAATAAGATTTTTGTTAAGAAAACAAAGTATTCTCAACTTTTGCGGCGATTATTTCGCAACTTGAAGCAGACCTGCCGTAAAAAATTGTCACTGTGATGTGACTGAAATCATTTGACAACCAATGATGGTCATAATTTTGAGTGTTTTATTAATTAAAAAAATTGTATAAAAATTATTTAAATTTAAGTAATGTGATAATTGAATCAATAATTTTTTTAGTTGTAAGAAAATTAAAAATTTAATTTTGATTTAATTAACATTTTAGTTGTTTTGAAATAAATTTTCAATTTAAATTTTAATTAAATAAGAAAAAATCTTAATTGACTTTTTCGTTTAAAATAAAATAATTTAAACATGTAGAATTGTTGTTGGGAGTTGTCAATATTTATTTAAATAAATCAACACATTGTTTGATATGGCAAAGTTTTTTGCTCATTTTTTTTAATTAAAATTAAAATATCCTTTATTGAAAAAAATATTCAAAATTTTACAATTTTTAGTAATCAATATAATCATTTTGGTAATAGGTGCAAAATCAATAAATTGTTTGCTTGATATTATGAATTTGGTATAAATTTGGTGGAGAGAGAAATTTATTAATTTTTTCTGTGTATAATATTTAATAGCGCCAGTAAGCAAACGGATCTGCGTCTCCAGAAAAATTAGAAGATCTAAGATATAAAGACTTCTCATTTAGCTGAACAACAGCGTAGGAGGGACATTTTTCTCCAAATTTTCTTTTAAGATTTCAACAAGCGCTCCAAAGGTCAGTTTTTGTCGACTTATCTGAACTTTTACTAGCTGTAGGGGTGACCATGCAGAGTATTGATGAGAAGCTCAATAATACGTTTCTTCGATTTATCTATTGTCTAGCTTTGTATCGAAGGTAGAGAATTGTAGATAAACAATAGATTTCCATTATTTTCTAAACACTCAAATCTATCATTCAGAGCTAATGCTAAGTTAGCCAGAAATTTTAGAAATGTAAACTATTCTACATACAAGATTTATCAATGGGAGCACGTTTTAGCATTATGGTGAAAAACAAAACGGCTGATGCTGTAGGTCCACACGAAGCCTTCAATGCGTTTATGCATCAGTCCAAAAAGTGGTAGTGTAAAATTGTATTGACAAGATACACAGCAAACGTATTAAAAGCATATACGTATCAAAGGTTTCCAAATGAGGTAAAAACATTTTAGTTATTAAAACACAACAACTGACAATTCGGTGGGCGGAATTAGGATAGTGGGAGTGTCATCTCTTTATACCTGGAGAACGACAAGAGCCAAAATTCGGTACAATCATCTTGGTTAGTAATAAACAACGTCTGAAAAAATATTTGCGGGATTGGAGATGTTGGCATAACATAGATTTATTTATATCTAGAGAACGGTAAGATAAACGTTTCCAAATTTGGTACACATGGCTGGGTAATCGACACTCAACATCTGTCAAAAAGGGGGAGTTGATAAGTGAGCGTGGTTCCTTACATAAAATTGCAAAAGAGATTTATGTACAGTTGGAGAACGGTCATAGGTAAAGTTTTTAAAGTGGATACAAATAACTTGGTGCTCAATACCCAATTAGATAAGTAAGCGTGGTACAAAATAGAATCTCGTATATTTGATGAAAGGTTAATGTAAAATTGTCTAAATTTGGTACAATTAGAATGATTACACTATGCTAGTTGAAAAAACAGATAAGCCGGGCTTATAGCGTTTTAACATAATTCGGGAACGCTGAATCCAGTGGTGCCCGCGGTTTTTTAGGATTGGCTCTGGTTTTCGAGATATACCGGTATTTCGAAAATGGAGGAGGTTGCACAACATATGTTCGCATAACTCAAAAACGCTTTAGCTTATTGAAAAAACTTAAAAAACCGAAATTCCGCAATAAAAACCAGAGCCAATCTTAAAAAACCACGGGCACCATTGGATTCAGCGTACCCGAATCATGTTAAAACGCCAAGTGCCCAGCTTGTCACGAAAAAAGTGTCAATTTCTTGCACAGTGTTATCAATACATATACAGCATCTGTAAGAAATTTGGACAAAATAGCTTGGTATATCGTCGGTCACAGGTTGACAACTCTTAACTCACTTTTAAATTTTTTGAAATTGTCAACATTTTAATTTTTTTTTAATCTGAAGTTATTTCAAAACCTTTGTTTTCTTTACACCATCTTACAATAAATAACTCCTACTAATTTTGGTTTTTTTTTATTTACTTCCAACACGGTTTAGTAACGGAGTATTAACGTTTTTCTTTTGTCTCCTGAAAAGTACAAAAAAAACATGTTAAGAGTTGTCAACCTGTGACCGATGATATACATTTGTAAAAGGACCACTGCCTTACTGTAGACATAGACGAGATAACTTCAATACAAATACCATATAGATTTATGTTCAATTGGTGAATAGTAACAGAAAGAGTATTCAAAATTCATACAAATAACTTCATAAGCAATGCACGAGATATGTGTTGAAAAAATAACATATTTTATATTAATGAGGGTAGCGAAGCGCACTGGGTTAAGATAGTAATAAATAAATTGTTTGTTCAAAAAAACTATAAAAAATGTATCGACGTATCGACAGCAAAATATCGACGATACCGATATATCGGAAAACGTAATGTATCACCGATATATCGGTATCCGTATTGGTATTCGTTACGTCCCTAATTTTTTCCTTAAAAAAAATGGTTTTCCTCAAGAAAAATATTTTCCCTGAGAAAAAAATTTCTCGGGAATATTCCTGAATGGGCTGTTTATAACATTTATGTTATTCTATCACATTTAAATGAATTTTGAGATTAATTTAGCAATGTATTGTATCTATAGACTTTTACTGCTTCCAAAACTGAATAACTTTTTCTGCTGGTTAGCTATTTGGATATGCTTAGGCGCTACCAGTACCTATATATTGACTAGTACCCACGTTAATTATGAACATTTAATCTATCAAACCTGCTCTTTAACCCTCGGTCTTAAACATGTTTGGATTTCCACATGCGTAACACATGAGTCTAGCCAGACCCAATAAATTTTTCAATATACTTTATTAGAAAAAAAAATTTGTTTAATATGCATATTATTTTTATTTATTATATACAAATTAACACATTTTCAGCTATCAACATTTTCCCAAAAAACTGAAAAATAAGATCGATTTATTTTTTAAAAAGTATATGTATATATTAGGACGTAATCTACATAAAATTCTAAGAAAATTCTCCGAAGAAACCATGGGTCTAAAATCAAATCCTAATCCGCGCCTCTTGACTTGAAAATTTTTTTTGAGTGAACACACTTTTTTTTTGTTTGTTTTTATTTGCATTATAAAATAAGAATGGTTTATCGAAACAAAAAAAGTTATTTTATAAATACTAAAAACAATTTTTTGAGTGTAATTCTTTTTTTTTTTTGTATTTCCAATCTTTTTCATTAAATTATGAAAGCAACTTTTTTTTATCTATGTTCCTCATAAAAATATTAAATATGAAATGATATACAAACTTTTTTATTTGGGTGAATATTTTCAAGTCGAAAGGCGCGGATTAGGATTTTATTTTATTTAAGATACATGGTTTCTTCGGAGAATTTTCTTAGAATTTTATGTAGTTTACGTTTTTTCTATACGATTTAAAAAAAAAATCGGTCCGCCCTAATATACATACCAAAAAATTGGTTCAATAATATATATAAAAGTATTAGCTTTACGAAACATGTAAAATCAACTTAAAAAAAAAATAAAAAAACTGTTCGGGCATTGAATATTTAATATTGAAGAAAGCAAAAGTCTATCTTTTTGTAAATTGTTTTGTTGTAAAATGGAGTCAAACTGGATCTCTGCAGGTTTGGTCGCCTCGCCTTCACAGTATTTAAAATAATGGACAGTTAAAAGAAAATTGACACATTTATTATTTGTATTGCACATATTTTACTGCAAATTAAAAAAATCTTTATGGAATCTTCAAAATGATGATAATAGGAATACGAAGTTTGGCAGGGTCTTACCAAGCCTTCTAGTATGAAAAAAGGACTGAAACAGTTGTCGAACCACTATTACAGTACGGCTTTTAAAGCTGAAGCATGACATATTCGGGTTGAAAGATTTTCATTAAAAGATCCCATATGACAATTTAGTGCTGCTTTATCATCAGGAAGTCGACGTTCGCGTGTTATTCCATCGCCAAAGTGTCAGTGCAATGAATCGGTGATAAGACATCGCTCGTCTGTAAGTTGTCTGATAGCTAAAAAATCTCAGAGTACTGCTGTGGGAAATCTGTAGAACACCTCAATTGGAATAGAGTCTTTACTATTGGCCTAAATTGAAAACGCATATAATTTTGACGCAGCATATACCAACATCTGCATACCGCTTATTAAATTTTGTTCCATCTTTACCATAGAAATAATCACCGGCAGAGTTGGGTTGTCTAATTTGTGCACGTAGGTCTTCTTCATCATCCCGAGAATTACACGATTCATTTGGTTTAATGACCAAACTATTTTTAGTATCGTATGAACGGTTGAATTTTATAACTATCCCCAACAGCTTTCTCATCTTATAAGCCATTAGCCTCCGCTTTCGCATTTAAAAATCAGCATATGAACGCGAGTTACTTGAGTTACTTGTTAGTGTGCTCTTCGAAATTGAGAACTAGATGAGGTGACTAGTTTGCGTTTTTAATAGATTTAAATGAATAATAATAGATAATTGCACAAAAATTATTAAAAACAGCAAAAAAAAAAAATAAAAGATTTTAAAAATACAGCATCTTCAGTAAAAAAATATATGTATATGGGTCTGGCCAGACCATATGTGTTACAAATGTGATGTGTGCAGTAAAATTTTCGAAAGAGTTTCCTGCTATATCCTTTCCAGGATATCTTTTTTAAATATCTATAGCCAACTAAATTTTAGAAGGGTACCTGAAATTTCAAGTATCTCCCTGTGTGTTAAATATATTAAAATAACTAGAACTTCGCTTGGATTTAAATGTATACAGACTTTTTCAAATTAAGTTTAATTAAATAAAATTTAATTTTTTTAAATTATCATACGCTATATTTTTGGTAAATATAATGCAAAAAGGGCTAAAACTTGGCTAAAACTGCATTTGTTTGATACGGATTAGTGAAGTAGCTTTAATGTTCTATTATTATTACAACTTTTTCCTTTCACGTTTCATACGATCTGATATCTATTGTTGCGTAGGAATTTTTTATGTGACCAAATTTACCCTTTATAAAATTTTTTATGATGACTTTTCGCTTTATCCCTTTAAAATTGAATTGTCTTTATTAAACGAGTTTTAATGTAAATATGTTTCTTAAATTTACTATTCAAATTATATGCTTTTTTATATGAATTTATATAAATATCTGTGAAAATATACATGTGTGTCTACAATGTGCAAAAAAAAAATATTGAATTAAGCATAAGCAAATATTGTCACAATATTCGTTTAGAACATTTTTTCTTTCCATTCGTTAAAATTATTGTTTGCTTTTCCTGTTTTAGATTTATGTCAAGTAAGAACTTGAAAGTAGTACAAGAATTCATTGTGTAAAGAAAAAGGAAGAAAGAAAAAAGTAAAGTGCCAATGTCATTGCCAACTTATCACGCTGAGCCGTACAATATATTTTCTTACCAAGTGCTCTTGATTTATGGGAAAAGTTTTTTTTTTTATGAAAAATGGCTAAAGTATTGGTTTATGACTTCTTTTAGATTTGTTTCTTCTTGCCCTTTTTATTATAAATTTTTTGCGTCTAAACCACAAATAATGGTTTTATTTCCTGCTGAGTTAAAAGAATACACAAAATGAGTTTTTAGGTAAAAGTTCAATGGCTTAATTTTTCTTGCTGGTAAAAAAAAATATTATACATACATATGTAATTCAATATATTACTTGGTAGAACGATGAATACAAATATTTACATTGGTATAAGAGCCCATAAACTTTTATACCAATGTAAATATAAACATATGAATTTAGTTTTTAGGTATTTTATATTGTTTTTATGTTCAAAAGTTTATTTTATTAAACATTTAGAAAATGTATTGGAATGATAAGTAAGTTTTAAATTAAAAAAAAAACAAAAATTTAACAACAGCTTTTATATAAAACTAGCAACTCGAAATTTTTACAAGCATTTTAGGATTACAGTACGTTTAATTAAGGATTTAACACGTCCAATTCTACTTCATACAATGAGGCTGGCAAGTCGGAGGATCCTTCTGCCTAATACTTTGAGATATGCTTTGATCGACATGACAGGGGCGGTGCGAATTATTTCTTAAGCGCCTTTGTATACAATTTTAAATTTTCTGCATAAGAGCAGTATGTAATGGTAATAGGATCCAGAAGTTTTCTTCGACTGAGGGAACTGGGACTTTTAGGAAATTTCGCGATAGGCCGCTCGTGGATCTTCGAACAGATTAGCTTTGTCAACGCGCGAATAAGGGTCGACTTTGGTCATTTGCCGAGGGTGAAATTACCGTATAGGGAGTGCTGGACAATCCAGAGCAGAGCGTGTGAGAGATTTACCTTATTAACAACTTACTTATATACATATTTACATCCAACAAGTGTTAATATTTAAAAAATTATATATTAAAATGGTACTTAGCACTTTATATTTAATATTATTGGACTTTGCACTTTTACGTTTCATTGCAAACCAAAAAATAAAACATATTCGATAGTGTTTTTTTTAACTCTATTGAACTATATAAAAAACATAATTTACCAAAAAATATGGACTCAGCTGGTTTACGAGTTAAGGTAACGATATTACCTATCGCTCTTGGTCATAAATAGGGTATTAACTTAAAATTTTAAAATTTTCTGTAGAAGCAAAACTATTTTTAATTTTACATTCAAGGCATATGAAAAATTATTGTTAAACCAACCGTTTCATTACCGAAAAGTAGACAAAACAGCACATTTGTACAGCGGGTAGAGATGAAAGTTACGAGCGGATTTCTTCCAGAAATTTAAAAAAAAATTTGCGTTAATACCTTCTTTTTGATCAAATGCGATATGTAGATTTATTTATTATATAATAATCAACACTTAAAGCTATTATATGAAACATAAGTTCATAACATAAACCTGTTCTGTAAGCTCATAACATAATCTTGGCAATGGGTTCCATAAATGATAAAATCTAAAATTTAGTCTAATAATACTTTGGTATAGGCTTTCATATTGTTGGGGCTTGACCAACTATACTCTCTTAGTTGTTGTTGAGTTTTGGATTTGAAACACTCAAGTTTGTTTAATTTGTTTAGAATATATTGAGCGAGAATAATTTGCATTATAAGATTGAATTGCCAACTGATAAGAACGCATCGACTTATTATGCCCCCACAATTGCATGCTATAGTTATTATGGACTCGCAGTTGAGAATTTTGCAATTAAACGGATATTCGCGAAGATCTCTATTTATTATAAAATTTGCTTTCTGTAATTTTCTCTAAATAAATAAATAAACCCTTTAATAATTAGCATTGTGGTTATTTTATTGAACTGTTAATGGTTTTTTATCCAAATTTAAATATTTTAATTAGGCTTAAGTTCATTGAATTTAATTTTCATTAAATTATTTTTATGAAGACAGGAATTTTACAATATGAAATAAATTAAAATTTTTATTGATAATTTTTCATTCTTGACTGCGCTGAGATTTGAACCCAGTCGTTCACGGACTCTCTTCATAAAAATAATTTAATGAAAATTAAATTCGATGAACTTAAGCCTAATTAAAAATACATATCTAAATTTGGATTAAAAACCATTAACAGTTCAATAAAATAACCACAATACTAATTATTGTTAACAGCTAAGGCACGATCTATGTTTACATTTGTCCTTTAAGTTGGGCTGAAAAACGTCAATAAGAAAAAAGAAAGACAAAAATAGGAAATACAAAAAAAAAAAAAAAATGTACTTTGGATATCAAGAAGGATTCTTGACAAAAACTACGAAAAAACAAAAGTTAGGAAGAACATGTAAATCAATTAAAAATAGATAGTCATTCATTCAAAAAGCAAATTTCGATCTACAGAGGTGATATACCATTTGGTTTAAAGATTGATGTTTGACTATTGACATCATTCGGCTGCAATAGCCGAGTGAGTAAGACAGCAACCCCCACTGAAGAGATTGTGTGGTTACAATCGAAACTAGTCTGGGCAACCTGTCCGTGAACGCCTGGGTTCAAATCTCAGCGCAGTCAAGAATGAAAAATTATCAATTAAAAATTTTAATTGATTTCATGTTGTAAAATTCCTGTCTTCATAAATATAATTTAATGAAAATTCAATTCAATGAACTTAAGCCTAATTAAAATATCTAAACTAGACCGACTCAAGTTGTATGGAGCCGAAAAAAGTGTTTTAGTTACCCCTCTGAAAATAAAGGTTGATATGTTTTATGATGATTCCCAAAATATTTTGGTTCTAGCGTTGACCATCCGTGAGCTGGACCATTTTTAAAAAAGATCTTTTTTCAGTTTTTCGAGTTTTTTTTTGTACTTTGCTCAAGACGACATAAATAAAATTTGTTATCATCGAAAAGGGTTTTTAAAGCAGCATCAAATGGTAAAATAATGCTAATTAATTTTTTTTTTTTGTAATTTTTCACATAAACCGCGAAAAACGCGATATATTATATCTTTTTTTCATATATAGGCAATATGGGTATAAAATTTTTTCATTTTAAAATTTATCAAAATGTGAAAAATACAATAAAAAAATATAAAATTAATAAAAAAAATACGTAGAATTTGTATGAAAACCCGAAACGAAAATATGTATTTAGTTAAATATCTCAATAAGTAGGTCGCAAGTGGTAAAGTTTTATATACCATTGGATGCTGCTTCAAAAACCCTTTTCGATGATAACAAATTTCATTTATGTCGTCTTGGAGCGAAGTACAAAAAAAATTCGAAAAACTGAAATAAAACCTTTTTTCAAAATGGTCCAACTCACGTATGGTCAACGCAAGAACCAAAATAATTTGGGGATCATCATAAAACATATCAACCTTTATTTTCAGAGGGTTAACAAAATCACCTTTTTTTTGAGTCGCTCTAATCTAAACCCTTTAATTGTTTTTTATTATATTAAATATATTGTTGTAGCAAGGTTTGAAATTATTACTGTCAGCATATCTCAGGTATTAAGAAGACTTTTTTCATTTTCGTACTTTGCTCTTCAACATTTTGCAAATGTTATAAAGGAAAATTGCAATTTGAGCTCTTAAACTATCGCATTATTTCGGTACTAAAGAAACTTTGCAAAATTATGGAAAAATTTAGAATATTTAACTTAAAACAACAAATACATTTTTGTGCTATTCTCAAATTTTTTCGTCAACAAATAAAAGTTTAACAATTTTTTTAATTGAAAAAAAAAATTCCTCACTTCATTGACAATCTTACATGTTTATTTTCACTGCTAAAACCCGTTTTTTTTTTTTTTGTTTTGAGAAAAATTTAACTGATTTAAGAAACACAATACAAATTTTCTCTGCAATATCATTTCGTATGTCGTGTTCACTTCCACTTCCTGTTTTACTTTCTTCCTGTTATTTTTTGTTCTTCTTTAATTTTTTTTTCTTTTTCCAGTTTTGAGTTACGCTTATTATTTTTTTGTTAATAACAATGTGCTTGATTTTTTTTAACGTCATTCTAAGTATTATTTCTGCTGTTCCATGTTGTGTATAAAACAACAACATATGCAACAAATACACTTCCATCTACAACATATGGGATTTTTTATACAATTTCTTACCTTTCATTTCAACTTGACAGTCAGCACACATATATAATTTCTTTTATACTATTTAACATTTATTTTGTTTTTGTTCATTCTTTTCGTACGAGTTTATTCTCTTGCAGTTGTTGTTTTTTCAGCTTTTTGTATTCAACGATTTTGTATTTTGTTGTGTGACTTAACTTGATTGAATTATTCCGCTTCATGTAAGCATTTGCAACAACAGCAGCAGTAGAAGCAGTAAAATTATCAACATCAGCAAAATGCGAGAAGCATGTGAAATAAATAAGTAAAAAAAAATTAAATGAAATGAAGAAATAAACTGTAACAGATTTGCACATGAACATATTATACATGTATACAAAATTCCTTTAAAACCAGCTAAAATAGAAAGAAATGGAAAATAAAAATAAAAAAAAAAAGAAACAAAATAACATAGTCGTTAATTTACAAACTTGTTTTCCATCTTTGCATTCATTTTACATTTTTTAAATTTTCAAACTTCTTCCGCTTGTGAGTGTGTGCATGTGTGTGTAAACAAAATGTTGACTTGGTTAATTAAGTTAGTATAAATATTTCAATGAACAATTTTATTTCAGTATTTTTTCTTGAAATTACTCACATTACCATTTTTTGCATTGGTGTCCAAAGTAAAAATGATGATTCTAGATTTTGCATAAAAATCTACATTATTCTAAAATATTTACACCATAAAATTCAAAATAATTATATTTATTTAAACTTTGTTTCGCAAATGAGAATTTATACAGTTCTTAATCTATTTAATACCTTATATGGACCATCCCAATGTGCCAGTAGCTTGGGATATAATCCTTTCTTTCGTTTGGAATTAATAAACCTATACCAACGGTTGAAAACAATGAAGGCTTCACCTGACAAGAGCATGAAACTCTTAATGAACTTCATGAATTTGTACGAAACCGTATCCGGCAAATTCGGAAGGATTAAAGGAGGACCAGTTGGTTTTGCTTTTTTTATCTCCAACGAAAGAAAGGAGTATCTCCCAAACTACAGACACCTTGGGGTGGGCCATATAAGGTAATAAAGAAATTAAATGGCGTTGTATATCGAACGCAGAAATACAAAAGTCCAAGAGCCGAAATGAAAGTTGTTCATTTGAAACGATTAGCCCCTTATGGAAGGCGTGATTCTGACCCTATTCGGGATGAACAGACTTAAGTGGGGGGCAGTGTTACGAAAGTAACTTTAGTTAGGAATTATTTTAATTTATTAGTTATCTTGTATTTATTAGTTATTTTGTATTTATTAGCAGTTACAATTGGTTTAAAATGCTATTTGTGTATATTTCTAATGTAAAAATCACTGTACAGAATTTTCTAGTACAAATGTAATGTTAAAATTGTTATGCATAATTGGATAACATAATAATGTTAAAATTATTGTTAATCCATTAAGTATGCTTTAGTTTATTGATGTATAACAGCTTAATTTAAATTCAGCCATAGTATTAATACATAATTATATTAGCTGAGTAAATTTAGATAATTAGACGCTAGAGAGCATTCCGGAAACAATTCACATAAACTAGAGCCATCTAGATGTTTTGGTTTGGGTAAAAATACTACTCTAAGATGGCTCTAAAATACAGTATTAGTACAAATATTTAAGTGTGTAGATCGCAATTATATGTTGTATAAGTGACTAAGTTCTAAATAAAGTTGAGTGAATAGTTTATAGTACCAGCTACAAGTTAAGTGTTTAAAGTTGCCACAAAAGAACCCAACAGGTTTATTATAAAGGAAATAAGCCAAAAACGTTATTGAAAAGGCCGTAACGTAACAATATAAATAACATAATTTTTTGAAAGTTCATAAATCTTTTTAGTTTGGAAAATTTTTGCTTTCTATATCAAATTTTTTTACTATTACAACAAATAAGCTATAAAATATATAAAGTCGCATAAATCCAAGAAAAGGTTACCTTTCATTAATATTGGGCAGTGTGGCCATATCCTTTCGAGCTAAATTTAGCTTAATGTTTTATTGGTTAACTTGAAATATTTCATTTAGCTTTTAGACTTTGGAGCATATTTCAACAATGCATTAAGCTTTTTCTAGATGTCTCTTTAATTTATATTTCGTGCAATTAATTTAGGCTGAATTCCAAAACATCATAAACAGCATGTGTTAAAAATGTATCATCAAAGTTTTCTTATTATTTTTTGGCGCACTTTCGGACAAATAACATTGTAATAGCCCACACGGTTGCATTGTAGCATGCAGTAAAAAAAAAGAGTTGCTTTGCAACCAACGTTGTGGAACTCAGCCTTATATTTCAAAATAAAAACAAGCAAAAAAAAAAATTATTTACCAGAATAAATTTAAGAGTTGTTACCATATATGTAATATAATTAAAAAAAATAATTGTTGTTTTTTTTTTGTCAAAATGTACATTTTGAAATATTCCTTAAAAAAATAGTAAATGTATGTGAGATTATATAAAACCATTATTTTTATTCAAAATTTCAGTGATAATAACAAGACAACAAATTCATTTATTGAACAAAAGCCTAACTCAGAAATTGTAAAATAAGAGATATACACATACAGCTTTTACATACAGTTTTTAACCTATGCTTTATGCATAGCATAGTATACAACTTGTATGCCGACTGTTTGACAGGTACAAAACTCAATTGTCAGTGGAACATAATTTATGTTTGTATTAGTAAGATTTTTTTTAAATGTATTGGTGTATAAAACTATTTCCACCACTAAACATAGTTGCATAAAATCGTATAGAATGTGGCAAAAAAATTTTTTTCAAAATAAAATTTTATTAGTTCAATAAATTTTCAATTTATTAAATGCTGGCTGCATTTATAAACTTTTAAAAACAATGTTTGCAAAATTTTTTTTCTGCAATATCGGAAAATATTTAAATAATTTATGATTTCAAATATTATTTTCATACCAAAAAATGCTACTCTGCTGGCTTTAATAATATTAACAACAGAAAAAAATTAGTGTCAAATAAATTTATTTAAAAATTTTTAGCTTGTGAAAAATAAAAACATTTTGCAAAAGCAAATGAGCAAAATGTATTGGAAAAAATTATTAATTATGTGTTTGTGTCATAAAATTAAACATAAAGTGTAATATTGTGAAAAATTTTAAATTGAAAAATTTCAAATTTTGTTTTGTTTTTGTTGTTCTTATGTGTGTTGAATTCACACAGAACCTATATGTGTGAGGGGTGAACTAAAAAATTGAGAACACTCTCTCGAGTTGGCATACTAGTTATTTGTTCTTTTAAACAAATTAAATTTTATTTGGGAAAAAATTTTTTTGCCACATTCTATACGATTTTATGCAACTATGTTTAGTGGTGGAAATTGTTTTATACACCAATACATTTAAAAAAAATCTTACTAATACAAACATATATTAGGTTCCACTGACAATTGAGTTATGTACCTGTCAAAGAGTCGGTATACTAGTTGTATACTATGGATTTATGCAAGAGTATTAAAATAAGGTGTAAGCAAACATACATATTTTTCGTATTTATTTAAGTTCTTTTTTTTATTATAATATAGTTTTGTATAAACATGCTTTTCGTATTGATTTAAGTTTTTTTTTATTTGACCAAAAATATATATTTTTTATAATACTAGCATTAAACCCGCTACTTTGTTAGCATCTCCATTTCCTCGTGTACATTTTTTTTATGCCAAAATTTGTTTTTAGGTTTAAAAAAAAGCGTAACAAAATTTTTCATCTTATAGGTTCACATTCACCCATGATCCTGCACTTAAAATTTTATGTTTATAAGTTCAATATTATAGAAAATTCAGTACCACATGTAGAAGGCAAAAGTAAAAAAAAAAAAAATCACGTATTTTGATATAATTTTTATTTCTATGCTTATTGGTTAGAAAAATAGTTGGGGTGACACAAAAGTTCTAAAATACATGCTTTACCCGTTTACTCCCCAAAAGTCCGATTTTCTAAAAAACTACCAGACACCTGTACGATTATTTTTTTTAACGAACAATAATGGACTTACATTTTTTAGTTAAATTAGTATTGTGGTTAATTTATTGAACTGTTTATGGTTTTCTATCGAAATTTTTATATTTTAATCAGTCGAAAGCTCATTAAATTATTTTTATAAAGAAGAAACTTTACAACATCAAATTAATTAAAATTTATTGACAATTTGTCATTCTTTACTGACCGGGGAATTGAACCCACGTTCACGGACACTATCTCCTCAGAAATCTTTGCATTTAAACACTCACCGCCATTGAAGACGGCAAGCTGTGAATAGCCAAACATCAATCTTGACCAAATTGGTAGATCGAAATTTGTATTGAATGATTATGATCAGTACTTCTCTTATTCATACTTTTTGTCAAGAATTCTTCTTGAAGTCCATGGGACATTTTTGCTGTATATCACGCTTTTTGTTTCTTTTTTTCGTTGACCGTTTTCAGCACAACTTGAAGTGAAAAGTAAACATAGAGCTTGTACCATAGCTTAGGAGATATGCAGTTAACGAATTTACACATTTTTATCTTTTTTACCTCCTAAACTTTCGAATTTCCAAAAAACCCCGTCTTGGGGTTTTTCGAGACACCAATATAAATTTTAAGCTTCAAAAATTTAGGCTCTGCGAAGCTGAAGCAGTTAGTCATATATATAAACACTATTAATTATATGAAAAATATGGAAATGATTAAAAGCTACTGTTAGAAGGCTAGAAAAAACTAAGCTTCATTTTTTGGCTTTAAATTTCATTCTTTAGCTCTTTTTATCTTTATTTCAAACATGATTAACTTTATATTATTTTAAGATCTGGTCACTAGGCTGTTAAGTATCGAATGACCTCTAAATTTTACATATAAGCAATTGTGAACAACCAGACAAATACATTAGGTACTTTTTAAAAGAAGCAAAATATTTACTATTCATTTTCGTTATTGGGTATACTTTTACTTGTAATACAAGGAATAGGAACAAAAATTTACTTTTTGTAAAACTGCATGTGCCCACTCAAAACTTATAGCAAACATATCGTCACACATCTGCCCTCGTACACATGTACGAATACATGCGCTTGAAAATGGATAATGTGTTGAGTGGCGGTTACACTCTTTCTTATAAGCACTACATACCCATAGGTATAGGAAAGGATTAATAATACCAAGATTGCTAAAAGTATTTGCCATACCACGATTTTTTATAAATAATAATACAGATAACATTAGCTGCAACATGTACATATTTATGTAGGTAAAATGTGTTGGTTATCATACCCTCAACTGTGAATACACAAAATTGAGTGATTGTCTTTTTGCTTCTTTATTCGTGTGACGTAGATGGTTTTTTGTTTAATAGTAAAGAAATAATCCAAGTATACCCAGAGTATTATTACAGTATTATTATAACTATAACATGGCCATAGACAATTTCTACATACAGTCTTTTTAAATGGATACAAAAAAGTAAGAGCACACGCAAACATAAACAATTGCAATAATACGCTTATACTCTTAAAGTGACTTGAACGATACATTTGTCATTCTTTGTTAGCAAGTATATAACCGTCCCGGGTTTTCTGTCATTTTCTGTACCGGACTTTCTGAGGGAATTTAATTATATTTAATTCCTGCTTTCCCGGGAATTTAATGCGGTATTTTCGAAATATTTTCTTTATTAAAAATTAGAATAAAGATAAAAAATATCTTTACTTTGCTTATATGTTTACCTTATTTATTACTGTAATATAAAGTCAACTGCTTATAAATGTGTATCCTCTTAAGACCTGAACGTGAACCGATTGAGTAAAAGGCTTTTCAACTGCTTTTTTTTATCTTATGAGGTGTAATTAAAATTTCGATTTTTCTTATTTTTGTAATTTTTTTATTAAAAGTGGTAGAAAAAGGAGGTGCACATATGTGTACTTCAGGTTTAAATGTTTAGTTAGTGAGTAAAAATAGACTTAACGCTATGGTAGTGCTCAAAGCAGTTATTTTTTAAAATACATAAATAGACATTGCATTTTATACATATAGTACGGCAGCGTGAAGACCAAGTTGGGTGGCGACATTTTGACGCAAACTGGCTCTCTACAAAGCGCGGTAGGTGACCAACATTGTCAAGCCTTATTTCTGGCTGTGGATGTGGCACAACCGCACGGTGCTTCTTTGAGGGAGGTTCGCTTTGACAATCTTGACTTTCATCTATGGCATTCAAGCTGGATCCTGCAAATGCGCCGGTGTTGGGACGAGATATAGTGCCACAAGGCAAGAAATTGGGTTCAACTCTGCCTCCATCATACTTCATCATCGCTTTGGCCAGATTCAGCCTGTATTGCAGCAAGCCTAACTTATCCTTTCGTTGGACATTTTCTTGTACACAACAACGCGTATACATGACCCAGCAATTAACGACAACTAGGTCCAAGAAATGGCAGAAAGCTCTCACGGAATGGCAGAAAGCTCTCGATAGTAAGCTATCAATCTATCGCATAAATCTATGCCACCCATGCAGGAGTTATAATTATTTACAGCAGCTGGCCGAGTTACATCAATTTGTTTCTTTTCTTTTTTGCACCAACGTTGGCAAGTATCTGCAGAAGCGCTTCCTGAACAAGTGGATAGCATCGTAACTGATTTCGTATCCATCCATTTAATGATACAGACTTTATCATCACTTCTAACTTTCTCGTCCCATTCTCCCCTTTTTAACTGCTTGTCGGGCTTTAGTTTTTGTGCCACTGGTCCAACCCTATTTGCCATTACAGTCCCAGTCAGAAAAATCCCGCTTCTTTTTTCATTTAAATGATCAGCTAGCTTTAGGCTGGTAAAAAATCTGTCTGTGTACAAAACACAGCTGTCGGTGATTGTACGACAAAGCTTTTCCACAATTCCTGCTCCTAATCCAAGATTTTTCATAACGTCTTGAGGTAATGTATCTTTCCCAACATAGATCTCGAAGTCTAGTACCAACCCGTCCCGAGCAGCCAAAACAAAGTTTTTTAGTCCAAGTGGATTAGGCTTAGATGGCATATATTGGCGATACTCACAACGTCCCGAAAAAGATATCATTTGTTCGTCGATTGACATATGTTTGGAACGTGGCAAACTTTGACATTTTCTCAAAATTGGGTCTAAAAGTGGTTTTATTTTCCAAAGTTTGTTATTGCCATTGGATTGATTGCTATCTGAAAAGTGGAGAAAATTTCTGATCTCAAAGAACCTGTCGCGATTGATAGCTTCTCTTACAATTGGTACACAAAAGTCTCGACTCCAATAAAGCTTCGCTTGAGGATATTTGAGGGTGCCCATCATCAGCTGCACACCAGCAAAACGTATCATTTGAATTGTATTGGTGTTAATTGATTTTAGCTCCCTCTTTTGTGCCGAATATATGTTACTTTGTTCTGCCACTAATTTCCAAAAGTCTAGCCCCAAATATTCCAAAAAAGAGCAAAGAATGTTTATGTCAGAGCTACCCTCAGAAGTTAGGATATCATCCTTTATATCTGGTCCAGATTTAGCCATTTCTTTTGTCTTCCAAAAAACGCGGTCTGAACTTGCAACTTCATCTTCATCATCTGCCCCATTTTGCAAATCTTCTTCATCTCCCACCCATTCTTCAGATGACTGAAGCGCTCGGATGACTTCTGGAGGCAAGTACTCATCATCATCATCGTCTCCCGAGAAATCAAATTCGCTATCATTGAGCATATCCGTAATCTGCTGTTCATCCATATCCAAGCTAACAAATATTCAATGTTTTAGCAAAACAAACTTTTAATCCGGAGGTACACATATGTGTACCAAGAAAAGAAAGTAGTATTTCATTGTGAAAAACCACTAAAAATAAAAAACTTACTTTTTTCCACGTTTACTCAACAAGTTCACTATACAAAACTTCAAAAAGTACTAACCTAACTGAAAAACTAAATTTTTATTAATTTTGTTTACAATTTTGCCAAGGCCTACTAGAAATTTTTTTAAACTGTTAAATTCAAATGCAAAAACATTGCCTTCAACTTCTAAGCAGCACCATCTTCTGATATTTTTTTTAAGCCCAGTAGCTTAAATCAAGTAATAAAACTGTTGCTAGTGATCACACGATGCCGCTAGTCTTTAAAACTTGTAATAAGTTAAGGTACACATATGTGTACCCACGGTCTGAAGAGGGTATGGATGTGCAGATATGTGCATATACATACACATTTATAATTTACTTATATTGATTTATTACTAATATTATATATGTAAGGTTCTTTTATCCATCTCTAAGTTAAATTGATTTCGAGTTTTGTAGCAACTATTATTTTTAACCTTTAACTGTGGAGGTGAAATTTTTGGACATTCTTAATGACGAGGTGGTAAATTTTACTAAAAAAAATTTAGTAAAAAATATTTTTTTGTAATTATTTGTTCTTGAAAAATAAGGTACCATATTTTTAATCACAAAAAAAAAAGACAACAAAAATTATTTTTATTTGTTTAAACGAAACAGGTACTTTACTTCACAAACCTTTTTTTTAATATACAAAAACGATATATCAAAAACTTATCAAAAAAATATGATTTAAAAAAAAACAAAAACTTAGAAAAAAATAGTTAGGTACAGAAACTACAGGTCAACCTTTTGAAGGTTTTTTACTTATCAAAATCTGAATCCCATACACATTGGCTTACTACATTGCAGACAAATCGACAAAAGCTTCCAACTTTGGTCGAAATATCTTGGTTACCAACACACAACATCTTACAAAATCCTCTCATACAAGGACCTTATAGATTTCTATATATCTGAAGAAGAGTCAAAGTTTTCCAATTAAGTACATTCATCTTGGTTAGCAATACACAACATTCGCAAAATGTGGGTGGGATTAGAGAATTAGGCGTGGCACAAAATAAATTTTTTGTATCTAATGAACGGTAAGAGAAAAATTGTCCATATTTGGTACACACAGCTGGGTTATCAATAAACAAACCCTCTACAAAAATGGGCGGGACTAGAGAAGTGGGTATGGCACCTCCAATACAAAGAGGTTATATATTTCTGTATAACTGGAGAATTGTAACAGTAAGAGTATTCAAACTTGGTACAAACAGCTTCCTAAACAATGCACGAGACCTGTACTTGATAAAATGTACTTATTTTATTTTAATTAGGGTAGCAAAGCGCATTGGTTTAAGCTTGTATCATAAAAAATATTTTTTACTAACAAGAAAACGAACGAGTGGTAAAAATAATTCAATGAAAATATTACCTTAATTTTGATGTGGGGTAAATTTTTTTCTACTAAATACTTACGCTAACGCTGACGTGGTGGTAAAATATTTTCAAAGAAAAAATTACGTAAATGATAACGGGTGTTAATTTTTACACCAGCATGTCCGTAGCTCCGCTCGTGCTAAGGCGAGCTCAGCCAAAACATAAGTGAATAACGACGATCACGATATAAGAAGATACTAAGAAAATTAAATTTGTAGAGCGCAATGGAAGAGAGTATTTTAAAAAAATGTATGGAGAGGGTAAAATTTACCACCACCTCCACAGTTAAAGGTTAATTGAAGCCATCTAATGCATAATGATAAAATAAAGTGTATGATATTTTTATTATTATGGTTGTTTACAAGCAGTGTTGAAAAAAAGAATCTATATTGACTTAACCTTCTGCGACTGACGTAACTTTGTAGTTAAAATTTTAATGATGTGGTAGTACGCTAGACACCATTTTGATGGCTTAAATTTTCCAAGTTCTGGTTTGTAAACCATCTGAAATTATGTTTTATTTTGTTTTTTATTTGCTGTTATTTATTTTTGAGAACAAAACGACAATACATTCTTTATCTTGGCACAAAATGGCCCTCAAGAACTTACAACTATACAAAAACAAAAAATTAAATATATCTTATTTGATTTTTAAAAGTTTTAGACTAGGGTTAGTTTTACAACTTATTTTATCTAGTGCATTGAGCCAGCCATTTTGCCATATATATGTCAAATTGTTTAATCCAAAGCTAAGAATATGCACTACACGGCTTCTAACAGTTCCAGCTGATATTCTTTTAGAAAAATGAATAATTTGTTTTTCATAAAAATAATAAGATATAAAATATTGAAACAATTTTACTGACGTGTTGTTTAGGAGACACTACAAAAATATAAGAAAAATATTGACGTGGCTATTTCTTACACACTTACCTTAATATTGACGTGGTTGTCTTGAATACGCTTTTCTGCTCAGCGCTCTATTTGATCGCGATCGTCACGCCAACGTGCATATGAAAACGTATTAAGAAGGTACTGAATTCGTAAGAGTCGTTGTTTGAAAAAGAACGAATAAAATCCAGTTTTTCTTTCATTGGTGTCTGTTAGACAACCACGTCAGTTGCAGAGGGTTAAAAAAGACAAAAAAAGGCTTAACATATTTTTAAAAAAAGTTTAAAAAAGGCTAAAATATTTTAAATTACGGTTTTATGTTTTTATTTATTTAAAAAAAATAAGGAACTATATTGGTAACATTCGTGAAAGTTATTAAAAATTAAAAGGTACTTAAAGTAGCAAAAAAAGATCTTTAATAACGACTACTTAGCCCTGGATGGTTACTGTTCGTCGAATCGACAAAGGGCATTTGCTCTTTATCACATAACTTTTTTATTTGTATTCAAATAACGCTCTTTCTTCCACAACATTAGCTGATGACGAAAGCTTTAAAAATTTCATTAATTTGAAGAAACAAAAAGTGCTCGAATTTGTATCGAATTTTGAGAGGGAAAAAAACTTTTATTTTTTATGCTTCCTTTTATTTAAACAAAGCGCTTAACAAAAAAAAAAAAAAAAAAAAACTTTTGATTTTTTCTTTAAAAATCGTTCTGCTAGAATGTTTTTAAAGTTCGTATATTCGACGAAGAGTATCCTTCAAGGGTTAAGGCCATAAACATATATTTATATGTATATATTTATATAGTGCACACAAATCAAATATGAATTTTACTATTATATTAGGGTTACGAAATAGCTACATAAAATATCGCCCTTGATCATAAAGGGGGTTTTAACCGAAAATTAAAAAACATTCAATAAAAGCAAAACAATTCTTACTTTAACATTAAAGGTATATGGAAAACATTTTTGAAATCAACCGTTTAATTAACTAAAAGTAAACGAAATAGCACGATATTATTACAGAAAGTAGATATGATAATAGGCATTTTTAGCGAAAAGTCTCCGTTTTGTAACGTTACGCTCGCAAGTAATTAAAATTGTTTCTCGAAAAATTTTTATTAGTATAATTTATTGTTGTATATTTGGATGTAAAGTGCAACTCTATAGTTAGTAACAAAAGCGATAAAATTTTAACAATATTGAGATAATACTCTCTCTGTTGTCTATTGTGATATGTAGAAAGAAATATATATAAATATATAACATGTACAAGAACATTATCATCATCGGAAGAATCAGAACTGGAATTAGTAAAATTATCACATGAGTCTAATAGCTTAAGGAGATCATCAAAAATGTTAATGTCATGGTATGAATTATGTTACCGTTTTAAAGAAAATCGAAGATTCAATAACAAATCAAGCATTTTAACTTTAATTATATTTCTCTGATTTGTCTTTAACATTTTCATTTTAGTTAAAAGATGTTCAACATCAGCATTACTTAACGGAAGTACTAGAAAGCTTAGTACTAGATTAACCATCTCAGAAAATGAATTTTCTTGTAATGCATTTTTAAACCCTCGAACCTCCGACCAAAAGTTGATTCTATATTTTACGACTTGTATTGTATAATATTTCTCTACTGAGCCTGAATCACGCGGTATAGTTAAATTTTCCATACATATGGGAGACTATATATTTGGGTTTATTATTTTAAGTATAAAAATTAAAACTTAAGGACAAAAAGTCAATTTTACGAAGCGTTTTCATATTGGATGGCAATCTTTGACGCATTATTCAATAAGTTTAGTTAGAAAACTTTGACAATTTGTTTGACATTTACTTGAGTTTGAGTATATCAGTATTTTTTTTAACAATTAAAAAAAAATGTTTCAAAAAGTATTTGAATTTAATTATTGAGATAATTGAATCAATTATTTTTTTAGCTGAAAGAAAATTCAAAATATAATTTTGACTTAATTAACATTTTAGTTGTTTCGAAGTAAATGCTTATTTAAAATATATCAAAAAATCTTAATTGATTTTTTTCGTTTAAAATAAAATAATTTAAACTTGTAGAATTATTATTGTGAATCAGCTGTATTTAATTAAATCAATTAACAAATATTTTGAAATTGCAAAGCTTTTAATTAAATTAATTAATATTAAGAATATCCTTTATCGAAAAAAAAATATCCACAATTGTACAGTTTTTAGTTATCAATATAATTATTTTGTTAACAAGTGCAAAATTAACAACTTGTTTGCTTGATTCTATGAATTTAGCTTTAAGATAAAAATAGATTATCAATTTGATCTCAAAAAAGCTAAACTGACAACACTGCCTTTCAACCATAACATGTAGCTCATGAAAAAAAGGAATACATTATTACTAATAAACAAGCATACACTTATTTACGGTTAACATATTAATGATATTACTGACCATAGAATACTCTAAAGCAACTATAATATGATTGTAGCTGCCCTATGGTTGACTTATTTACCAAAAATATGGTTGTGCGTGACAATATTATTTTGTTAGAGAAGAATAATATAAAAAATTCGGTCTTAAAGAGGTCTCAAAAATTTTTCGGAATTGCGGAAGAGGGTGTATTTGAAACTTTTGATAAGTTCTGGACTTCCCTTAACAAGAAAAAATTGCTTTCTGAGGCATAGCTTATAATGGAGATGTAAGAAAAACTGACCGCTTTTTTTAATTAATGTTTACTTAGGCCAAATTTATTTTATTTTCATAATTTCTAAAAACCTTCTCCAGGTGGGGCTAAGTAGCCAATTTAGTTAAATAATTTATTAAACAACTAAACATATATTGTAAGATATACAAAGAAAAACTTTTTAGTCGCTTGATACTGGTATTTAGTATATGTTATAGTTATATTAACTATAACTTTTAATTTAATTTATATTATTATTTACAAACTTTAGTGCAAACACAAGATACCCCCATCATCTTCGGTTGTGTAGGGTATATTAATCATAAACATACGTGTGCCTTAAAAGCAATATTTGCAAAGTTTTTGGTAACCCTAAAATGTTATCAAAAACACATCTGTTGAAAACTTTTTACTTTTCATTTTACCCTTTGCCACAGTGATAAGGGTGTATTGAAAGTTTGTTGCTTATTCTTTATGTTAAATATTAAAAAGAAATTTAATTATATTTCATTTAAAGACCTTTTTTTAATGTAGTACATAAAAAAATTTTATACCATAAACCCATTGTTCAATATCCTAAAACTAAAAGCAAAATTTCGTCATGATCATGCTTTCAATGTATGTGTATTTTATTGAAAACTTTATTTTATAAGGCCATAATAAAAATACTCATCCACATAACCATAAAAAATAATTTCATTTTTCTTTTGTTTTGTTGCTCTTAGCGAGAAAACAATAAAAAATATTTGTGGGTGTGCAAAATAATAGCTTATGAAGATGAGCAATGAAAACTTTTATAAGTCTTTACGACTAAACATGCAAATAAACATATTGATCTGGAAGTTTGCTGTTGGCAAAAGTAGGTGGCTAAATATAGCAAAAAACAAAATTATAGCTTTTTGCTTTTTTAAGATGGATATACACACGAATTTTTGGTGAAGCAATAAAATGTTTTTTTTTTTAATTCTTATAAATGTTAATTTTGAAATGCAAATATGATTTATTTCAACAAAATTCATATTAATTACATTCAGTTTAAAAACCCCTCTAAGTAGGCCACACTTTTTGTCTTTTTTTAATAAATAATCCACTCATACGCCCCATGTACTTAAATAATAAACACCTCAGTAAACAATTAATCATACGTCCCATACTACTTGTTTGTGAAATTGCTGTAATAGCTCTGCCAAGTATGCAATATAATTATGCTAATGGTATTTTCAAATTAAATATAAAGTATACGACATGTATGCCAGTAATTTAAACAGTAGGAAACCTACAGTTTTATGAGTTTTGCTTCTTTGTTTTATTAAAGCAGATCAATTACTGTCGATGCAATGAGCATTAATGATTTTAGATATAAGTTGCAATAGATAATAATTAGGAAGATCGAACGACAGGTTTTAGCCAGTTATTAAAGTTTTGCCCAATCCGGTTATTTTAAAATATCCATCTTTCGAATATCGAATAAACTGGTTATTTTGGTCATTTTAATGATGTGTAATTTATATACGTTTCCTTACTCTTGTTGTAAATGTACCCGTAATTTAAGTATTTTTCTAATTGAATATTGGTTAAACTTCTTATGAAGAATGTCAAAACAAAAAGAAACAAAAGTCAAAAAACATTATTAGCAATGAAAATACAAACCGCTTATAAAAGTGTGTGTCGTTGTTAAAAAAAAAAAAATCAAAAACAATTCAAAGAACTCCAAAAAAGTGTTCAGTTAAAAAGTAAATAGTAATTTGTGCGGGAGTATTCAAAAAACTAAATATTTTTTTATATACACTGAATTTATTAAGTCGCTGTACAGTAACATTATTTTTAAATAATCAATTATATTTCTCTACAAAGACTAAAATATTGCCAATATTAACTTTATAATTTAATCTAGGGATAAAAAAGAAAAACAATGCGACATCTATATAAGCAAAAATGCAAAGATGGCCATGAAAAAGCCCTTATGTATGGCGACACTATTTTTTAATTCAAAAAAGTCTCCATACAATTTTTGATTTTACATCGTAACTGCCTGACAACGGATTTGTGTAATTTGAAAGTCATTGGTAGCTAAGATCAATATTGTTTTATCTAGACTAATGTGAAAAATAAAACATAAAATTAAACAATCATGAAGTGCAAAAATAAGCAAATTTGAATGGATACAAAAAAGTTATTATTAATCTGAAAAATGAAGGAAAATGTCCAAGCGAAATCAGTGATATTGTAGAAAGACCGCGTTCTTACATTCAATACGTTATTTAACAATTCACAAAAATCGGTACAATCGCAAATAATCCGAGAACTGACCGACCAAGAAAAATAAACCACCACCTAGAAAGAACCCATGTGTAATTGCAGGAAACTTGAAAACTAGCGAGGGAATAACAGTTAACCTCCAAACTGTAAGAAACACTTTTAAACGAAATGGATACAATGGCCGGGTGAGCCGTAAGAAAGTGAATATGTGACCTTGTCTATGAAAAAAATCATTTTTCACTTTCTTGTCGATTCGGATAGAGTTTGTGACAATCTTTCACGTGGTAAAATCTGAAAAATCGTAATTTGTTTAAAAGTTTTCTAAAAGTGAAGAGAAAGAAGAGGACTAATACGAAAATCCTGTTATTTTTTTTTTAAATATGAAATAAGATAAATACATCGATTTATAAGATAAAAAAACTATATTATATGCTAGAAAAACGTCATTATATTATAAACGTTTCTATTGGTCTTTTGCATTAATAAAAATGAGTGTTTAAGAGGAGTTTATTGCCTTCTACAGAGTATATTATGGTCCTGAAAACGACGAAGACAATGAGTATCTTGCACCGTCTCCTGCAAACCTTGAAAGACATCGCCACTCTGGGTCTTTTCTGCAACAATTGTGTTGGTCAGAATAATAACAACGCTGTGCTTTCGTATCTGCAATGGCGAGTGGCTCGAGAACCTAACAAAACAATTTTATTCAATTTCCTCTTTACGGGTCATACAAAGTTCGCACCAGATCGCCACTTCGGTATTTTCAATCTAAGTACGCCACTAGTACCGTCGACACGTTTGAAGATTTACTACAGTGCGTCGTGGAATCGTCAACTGGTGGTCATAATAAAGCTGTGTCGATCGATGAAGTTGTTTGGTATGAATGGGAAAGCGATCTTAAATAATTATATAAAGCACTGGTCGGCATAACACAATTTCATCACTGTATGATCACTACGGACTGTGTAAGAACGAAGAAATTAGCAGACAGTGCTGACGTGGATATTGTAGCTCCATTACCAAAACAGGAGTTGGAATCGAAGAAACGCGTGGCTGCATCATAAAAGAAGGATTTAGCATCGAAGAAACGCATGGCTCCATTACCGAAAAAAGAGTTAGCTTCAACGAAACAAAAGGCGGAAATTAGTACAGATGTTCTTAAATCGGACGCGGACTAAGGTCCATGTTCCTCACAACCAAAACGTAAAAAAGTCTCAACAAAGACGACGACGAAGAAAAATGTAAAAAATAATAAGTATTGCAAAACATACGTTGTGTTTTTTCGCGTAGAATTTTTGTGTAAATGAGTTTTTCTGGCATATAATAATAAACTTTTTTTGTCCCATTTTCATTAATTTTGAAAATCTGACACTGGATTTGTGATCAGAGACCCAAAAAACCCCCGCGTAACAAGTCAACAAAACAGTAACTAACACGAAACGGACGAAAAAAGTTGATTCACTTCAATAGCTGTTTTCTCGAAAACTTGTTTTCGCACGTAAGGTTCCTTTTCATATTTTTATATGAAAAACAGATTAGATTACGTGTATTGGTAAAGATTTTGTATTTTGGGATCGAGTTATTTTCAGCTGTGGAAGTAAATTAAATATTTTTGGTTCTGATGGAAGACAAATGGTATGGAGCAAGCCAAATACTGAAATGGATCCGAAGCATTTGACTCCAACCGTAAAGCAGGGAGGAGGTAACGTTATAGTTTGGGGCTGCATGGCTTCATCTGGGGTGGGCAATCTTATTTTTATTGAAAGCACGATAGAGAGATATGCATACCTTAATATATTTTTATTTTTAAAATTTTTTTTAACCTTTACTTTAAAACTAAGTGCAAACAATTGGGCTTGGGACGTTTGTATTGATTCCAACAATACAACAATCCGAAACACACATCTAGATTAGTAAAAGAATAGCTTGTTTATAATGTGCCTAAGCAATTAAATCATCCAGCTCAGTCAACTGATTTCAACCCGATTGAGCATCTATGGGATCGCTTGGAATTAAAGATTCAACAGCACAATACAACGAGTAAGGATCAGCTAAAATCCGTTTTTAAGGAAGAGTGAAATAAAATATATCCCCTGTCAACAACAAAGCTGGTGCATTCCATGCATAGTCGTCTAAATGCTGTAATGGTGCATTCCATGCATAGTCGTCTAAATGCTGTAGTTGCGCAGAAAGGAGGGCATACAACACATTAGATACATTTTCATTTAATATTGGAATTTTGTGCGTTAAAACGGTTAACAGTACGGAGACTTTTCGGTGTTATTTTTCGTGAGATTAATGAATTTATGTAAAATTTTGTGTTTTTAATCAAAATATTTGACTATTTTTATGTTGTTTTCTAGTTTATAAGACTTTTGATTAAATTAATTAAAAAAATTATAAAAAAATATATACTTAAACGTGACCATAAAATGATTGTTTATATTATGATTATGTCTGTTCGGAGATTTATTGATTCAGTATAGATGTTTTCTCTGGAAGTATTTCGAACGGAATTAAGACAAAGTTAGCTGCCTGAAAAGCCCTAAAATGATAACTTGCAAATTGTTTTCCACGTCACGACTTATTAATCACCTTTAATTACTCCACGAGCTTGACATTAATGTGCTCTAAATAAAACTTAACTACGTTCGAAGTAGTTTTAAAGAGATGAAAAATAATACTTTGCTAAGATACGCTGCCAAAAATTAATCATTGGGTGAAATAAATATTATGTCTTGCCGAGTACGGAATGCACGTACAAGCACAAACAACTCTTAATTAGTTCTAGCATATCTTTATGCTTAAAACTGCAAAATTCCGGCGGAATCAACGATATGAAAGAAATTCATCAGTTTTAGGTATTGCAACACCAAGAAATAAAAACAAAATTCAAGAAATCAAACAATGTGATAGACGATTTTAAATTGTGATCGAAGAATTAACAAATATTTCATACAAAAAGCATGTTCATATTTTTATTCGTTTCTATAATTCTGAAACAAAAATAGGGTTGAAGTCTACTGATTCATATAAACATGCTTAGCCACCAACAAATAAAAACGCATTTAAACTAAATTTTTTCGTATAAGTTTTTATTTGCTTTTACAGAACGTTTGTCTAGATAAAGCATCATTTAACAGTTCATAAGTTATATTATACATTTATCTTCTTTAAAATCGATTTACTCAACGATAGAAATTTTTAAAAATTAAGCTGAAGTTTGATCAACTAACTGGTCACACTTTTCTTGAATTTTATCGTCAAATCCTTGTTAGGTCTGAACATACCTTAAGTCATATCTTTGAAGTTTATTTATTTATTACAAAATATAAGCTAACTGTAAGAATAAAAGCCATAGCTACTGAGGCTTTCAGCTCATTATATTTAAATTATATAGTTATTCTATGTTGGATAATCTTATATATATTAAGTTTTTTTTATGAATTTTATTATTGTTTTGATGTTATGAACACTTGGGTTTGATAAAAAATCTAGAGGGTTATTATTCTTAAAAGTTTGTTTTTTGGCTTTATGGTATTTAGGGCAGCAGTTTAGTAGGTGCTCTGGTGAGGTAGGGTAAGTAATATCGCATTCGCAAATTGGAATATTTTGTAACTAAAGAAGAGAGCCATGAGCCAATCGGGTATGACCTAGGCGGAGTCTTAGAAATTTTACCATTTCGATTCGGGCCAGTCTGTTCTACTTTATATCGGTATATCTATAGAGATTAGTTCGGTTACGGTTAATATTCCTATACCAATTAGATGGCCTTTGGTAGGTGTCATCTACTTTCATGAGGTGGTCTTTAATACACCTAGAGATGTCCGTGTAGTTTAAGTTCTCGGTAAAAATTAGAGGTGGATTGAGAGCGTTCTTGGCGGTTTTATCAGCGAATTCGTTGCCCTTGATTCCACAGTGTCCTGGAGACCATATAATAATTATCGGACCCCTTTTTTGAATAAGAATATTTCTAATATATGTTATATAAGCGTTATTATTGCAGGTATTCATAATCATTTTGAGTGTCGATAGTGAGTCGGAACAAATAGCGTATTTGTCTCGTTTGTAGCCAATAGATTTTATAGCTTCGTAGATGGCGATGAGTTCAGCGGAAAGGATTGAGCTGAATGTTGTAATACTAAAGCTTATAACCTGATCTTTCTTTGATCCGTCAGTAAATATAAGTCGGCGTTGGGTTATTTTTTCTTGGATGTCTTGGAACAAAGTTTGGAATTGGATTCGATCTTGTTGGTTCTTGTTGAATTTATAAAAACTAGTATTTACGGTATCTGTGCTAAGTAGCCAGGGTGGATACTGTTTACAGCTAGTCAAGATAGGTTTCAAGTCAATTTGCAGACTATTGAATTTTTCTTTTATTTTGTACACAATGGAAGCAATTTTTGGATATTTTTTTTTATTTTTGACATAAGCGATCGTAATAATTTGTTAGGGTTTTCGCAAAAGATCCGTGCCATTTTCGAAACATTCGAGGGATAGAATGTTTGCTTCACTCATCATATTTTTACATGGAGTTGTACGAAAGGAACCGAGGAAGCTTCTGACGGCCTCGTTCAATATTGCGGTAATTTTATCTTTGAAGTTATTTTATTCCTTACCTATGTAAATTGTTTTGTTTTAATTCAAATTGACGTTTTATTATAAAAACTTATTGGATTTTTGTGCTTTTATGTATTCGAACTAAAACTGGTAGCCGGTTATTTTAAAAATCCTTAACCGAAAACCGGGTTTTTTTTAAAATAGGAACTATTCAGGCTGTTCGAAAACCATGTTTTGAAAAAATCGAATAATCGATATGCATAATAATAACGTTGTTACGATTCTTGATTTATCTAATATAGATTTATATAATAATTATTTATCGTTTTAGTTATCTTGTTAATTAAAGTTTTATGTCGTATCCGTTAGAAATTGGTTTGAACTCCACTGTATGGAACTTTCTAATAATTGTAATTGTAGGCATTATATTTAGGTGTATAACAGATATTATAAAATAATTCGTACAGAAAGTTCTGCAATCGAATAGAATGGTTCTTGAATTTACTAGAATGGCTGGGAACTATAAATATAGGCCAACTCATAAATGTTTAGTTTAGTTTGTTATGAGATTAAGGCCGTTCAGTTCGTTACTAACAATGAAGGATACATTTGGTGAACATTAAATAATTTATCAAAGCTATTTTTGGGAATACATAATTTTTTATTAACCCTCGGTCTTACGCATGTTTAAATTGTCACATTCGTAACACATGAGTCTAGCCAGACCCAACATAGTTTTCATTATACTTAATTAAAAAAAAAAATTTTTTTGTTTTGAATTAAATATTATATTATACACATTTATAATCTAAAAATAAAGTTCGAATTAATATGCGTACATATGCATATTGTCTTCGACTTTATTTGCGTTTTCAAACGAGATTACTTGAGGTTTTATGGCCTCGCATTCACAGTATTTTAAGTAATGGGCAGTTAAAAGTAAATTGACACATTTATTATTTTTTTTTCTTGAACATATGTAGCTGCAAATAGAAAAAAAAATCTCCATGAAATCCAAACAATGATGATAATAGGAATAAAAACCTAAGTAGAGTCTTACCAAGCCTTCTAATATGAAAAAATCACTGAAAAAATTGTGCGACCTCTACTACAGTACGACTTTGAGAGCTGAAGGATAACATTTTCGATTTAAATCATTTTCATTCAAAAATTCCATATGGCATTAAGTGCTGCTTTATCATCAGGAAGTCAACGTTCGTATGTTCTTCCATCGTCAAAGTGTCAGTGGAATGAAGCGGTGAGAAGACATCGCCCCTCTGTAAGTTATCTGAGCGCAACAAAATCTCAGAATACTGTTGTGGGAAGTACCACCTGCCAGCAAAATTACGATTAATGCTTCTAATTTACTCGAGGTCAAGTATTCCTTAACTTTTGGTTTTGTATCAACATCAGCGGTCTCAGTTTCATTTTTTCCATACCAATTTCTTCTAGTGATGATTATAAATGCAATATTTGGTATGCAAAATCTTTTGAACGCCTCAATTGGAATAGAGTATTCTTTCATTGGCCCAACTTTAAAACGCATATTATTTTGACGAAGCATATACCAACATCTGCGTACTGCTTATTCGATTTTGTTCCATCGTTACCATAGAAATAATCATCGGCAGAGTTTGGTTGACTTTTTTGTGCACGTAGTTCTTCTTCATCATTCTGAAAATCACACGATTCATTCGGTTTTGTGACCAAATTATTTTTAGTATCGGATGAACGGTTGAACTTCAAACCTTTCTTCAACAGCTTTCGCATGTAATAAACCATTAGCCTCCGCTTTTCGCACTTAAAAATCAGCATTTGAATGCGAGTTACTAGTTAGTGTGTTAATTGGTTAATTGGGCGTGCAGTAAAATATTCGAATAAGTTTTCTTATATATCCTTTTCAGTATATCTTGTTTAAATGCTTATAGCTAACTAAATTCTAGAAGGGTACCTGAAATTTCAAGTCTCTACGTGAGTGTTAAATATATTAAAATAACATTTCAAATTGAAAAAAGTCTCGCCAGACTCATGTGTAAGACTCATAAGAAAGAAAAAAGTTTTTTTTTTTGAAAATGTTTCCTGATGATCTGGCCTAAGCAACCACTAAAAAGAAAGAGCTTCTCCTTTAACAATAAATTTCAGTGTATTGATAAAGAATAAAAATAGGGGAAAAAACATAATCTTTTAATGAAAAATTATGTATTCCCAGGAAAAACTTTGAAAATAAATTTGCAAGGGCACGTGCATAAATAACTGAACTGGCAAATTACTTAATTTTGCTTTTCTTGCGAAAACAATAAAGCAATTTGTTTTTTATAAACCCACTTACAAATTCAATTAATGTTGGGAGAATTCCAACCAATTGGAGTGGGGAATGTAAGAAATGATAAACTCACTGTTTATTGTTGGTATTTTGTAAAAGCTTGAATATCATTGCAAAAAAGACTTTTTGAGTGTTTGTTATTCTCCTTCACTCTGTAGTTTTATTGGTGGCATGTCATAATGTCCAGTGTCATAGTGTCCATGGACGTTATGACACTTTTGAAAGTGTCGTAGTATCCATGGACATTATGACACTTTCAAAAGTGTCATAACGTCCATCAAAGAAATGTCGTATGACACTTTGGAAGGTGTCATAATGTCCACAACAAGCAAGGCCGGCTGTGCAGAGAAGCTTTAGTTAGCGAAGCCGGTATTTGTTATACCATAGAGGAGATAATCCTTGCGCCCAAAAGTGTTTTCGTTATATATTTAATATAAACACCCAGAGAAAAAGCAGCAAAACCATTTAAAAAATTTATTTTTACCATATTATGTTTCATTTAACCAAATCATTGTCACCGACAACCATATTATGGTTAAATTAGTTTCTTTAAAAATAGTTTTGTTGGTTGGGACCATAATGAAACATGTTTTTCTCTGCGTGTATGCAGATCATTTTTTGGTATTTTACTTCTTTAGTAATTATGGACCTAATGACACTTTTGAAAGTGTCATAATGTCCATTTGCAAAGTGTCATAGTGTCCATGGACGTTATGACACTTTCAAAAGTGTCGCAGTGTCCATGGACACTATGACACTTTTTGGAGTGTCATAACGTCCATGGACACTATGACACTGGACGTTATGACATGCCACCGTTTTATTTACTGAGTTCTTAGGCTTTTCTAAGATTGTTTGGGAAAATGTTTCCTGATGATCTGGCCAAGTGAACCAGTGAAATGCGCATAGGAACTAGCTTATCCTCCAACAATAAATTTCAATGTTTTTATTAAGAATAAACATTGGAAATTTAGTACAACAAACAAAATCGTAATAATGAAACATTGTAATTAATTTCAATAAAGTTTGTTAAGTTGAATAAGTGTGTGTACTTATTTAGCTTTGCAAAAAAAAGAACTCAAAGGCTTCTTATTGAGGGAAAAACCGAAACGCGTTTTAGAAAGTAAAAACTGACAATATGTAACATGATTTTAATTTTCCCCCGATTTATAACATTATTTGAGCACAAAAAAATATTTCCATCGTTTAAGATTTTAAAAGTAATAATAAAAAAACTTTTTTGTCAGCGCTTATCTTGCAACTCCTTTATAAGCGCCTTTTAATATCCCTCGGCTTCACTTCATTTGGCAATTAATTTTTATCTTTTTCTAAACCCTATGGAAAGTTAATTCTTTGCAAATACCTCTTGTGTTTGTTACAAATCTTCTAAAGTTTTGGTTTTTAAGTTCTCCTAAATTTGGTGGACTTTCCAGATGATTTTGACTTTAACATCAATATCACCAAAAACGCAGTTGCGATTGCCTACACAGTTCTAATAATTTTTTTAAATATTAAGTTTTATGATTAGTAATTAATTTTCTAAAAATTGGTCTAATAAAATCCTTAACACGTTAACCACTCAGCGTAACATATTTGTGACATGGGAGTTAACACAGAATCTCATGTCACATATATGTCTCTGATTTTTATTTAAATGAATTTGCCGTTAATTTCGTGAGTGTTTGTTGGAAGTGTTGTTCTTGTACGTTTTAGTTTCTGTTATAATGTCATATAACTAAAAGTACTGCAGCTTGTGTCTAGGCTGAGTAGTTTTTTAAAAAATTAGCTTTTTGTTTGGTTCATGTCACATGTGTGTGACACATATTTTTTGTTCCTGAGTTTGGACAGAAAATGCAAAAAACTGCTGAGTGTGAACGTGTTAATTTAACAAATTGTATTAATATTCATAAAAGCTTCGTTATTGAAAAAATTATCTATGAGAATACATATAAATTTTTAAAATCAGAAGAAGGATAAGAAAAATGTAAAACCTCTACAAATATTTTCGTACTCAGTGTTCCAATAGTGTTGCCAGTGCGAAAATTATGGAGTCCACTATATGCACTATATGACACCTAAGCTGTCCATTAGTTTAATATCGACTAAATGAGCTGTTAAATAATTGCTTTCATTGATTGTTTGCTGAAATTAAAATGCAAAATAATATATGTCAAATAATCGCTCTTTGGTATTAGCAATTACCGAATATTTTTATATGTCCGCATTGTCACCGAAAACTTCCGATTAAACGCAAACCCTAGTAGTACCCAATTTCTACGAATTATTTTTAATATATTTCTTAGAAATTTTCTGTATAATTTGTCTAACAAATTCATATAAGAAGGTAAAGTCGTTCAAGCCAGACCATGTGATGCCTTACGCCTCCATTTAATTCAAAACAAATTGTCGAGAGCCTTCCCTATTTGGGAGCCATGGGCAATAATAGACACAAAAAAAAAATTGTGTTATGAGCTTTAGACTTATGCAAAAGTTTTTTGTTCTGAATATTATTTAGATATTTAGATATCTATTCTATATGAGACCTATGTTCAATTCTGGACCTACCAACACAAAATGGCAAAAAGCTATGGTGAAATATGGACCGATTCAACTGTTACTTTATAAGATGACTTAGATTGCAATTAAATTAGTTTGGAGCAAGTTTAATCTAAGTACCTGCATAATAACAAGGTAAATGGTCACAAAAACTATATTCCGGAAAAAAGCTTGTATGGGGGCTGTGTTAGATTATGGAACGGTAGCCACCATTTTTAAAAGGCTTAATCCCTGTGACAAATATGCATAAAATTTCGCCAAAGTATCTTTTAAATTGCGACATGTACTATGCGCATAAGGTTTAAATAGACAGCCAGCCAGAAAGACGATCAGCTGGACGAACGGACATCGTTAGAATGACTTGGAAAGTTATTTTAAGTCAACCGGAAAAAACTGGGTCTAGGCCAAACATTTTGGGTGTAACAGAAGAGCATAATAGCTCCTTAACTCTGGCGGCGGGCATATTAAAATAATGAAACAATACAACTTTAATGGTTCACTAATTAAATTTTTTACTTAGTAAAACTGCAAAAAAAAACTTTTTTTATACGAATAAAAAAATTGGTCTACGCAAAATAAAGGAAGGTTTTTAAAACTTTTAACACGATTTAAATAATTATTTTTTTAATTTTTTTTTTTTTTTTTATTTTTTTTTTTTTTTGAAAAAGAAATCAGTACACTATTTAAGAACGAAACAAGAAAATTTAATTGAAAACAGAATGGTTCGAGTGGCCGTGCTTAGGTTTAGGTAAATAAATTACTTTTTCAAATCTTAATATTTCGGAGTATGGGTAAGATAAAGTCATACGACTCAAACACGCTCGAAACTGGTGACTTACCACCTAAAGCAACCATGGATATAAAGGAATGAAATAAAAACAGCATGAGATAAAAAATAAAGAATATTGGACAGCATCGGTTACAAGCGGAAATTTAAACATATGATGTGACACCAGCAAAGACATCGGGAACAACAATGCCCACAAATGAACAATTAACACATTCACCTTCACGGGCAGACCAAAAGTTAACAAGATGATTCAGCAACTGGAACGAATAGCAGGAGGTTAATACCGGATACATCAGCTAGTGCATGGCGTTACCTTTATCTAGACATTTGCAACCCAAGCCCTCAAAAGGTGACTCAGGATTATAATGCTCTAACACAAGCAAATAAATCTCCCCGCAAAGACAATCTTTCTTTCCTGCAAGAAGTATACTTTCGGAAGGCTCAACCAATAGTCAGTCTTGTGCTGTGCTACCAAGGGCTACTGACTCCCGTTGTAACAGATAGGATCTCTGGTCAGCTGCGGCATTAAGATTCTAGATCTCTTCGAATATGGTAATTTTTGATTTTTGCCAAGTCCCAGGTATTTAGTATACCGGATTTTCTCGAAGGATGTAACACTTGCAGGTGAAATATCCTTAACATTATCCCCGCAAACCATGTGGGAGAGCCATCTACGGTAACGTAGAAGGTGAAGCTTCTACTGTAATTTCGGGAATCGCAATTTTTAAAAGTTATCGATTTTAATTGGCTGCAGCGTTCGCCGGACTTAATCTCTTCCATTGTTATTCTTTGAGAGTATTTTTAATAACTTTAGGAAATAATAACTAAAAAGCAATTCGAGTAAAAGCTCTGAAAGTTTAAAAAAGTCATAAAGACGTTTAAATATTAAGACTTTTGAATATATTCAACTATGCTGTATAAAAAAGCTCCCATCATTAGTTAACTTTAAATTTAAAGCAGTTCCTCTACATTTGAGTCCATCAGAAACTAGTCTAAGCTAATCATAAAATTGTATGGCACAATACTAGTCCTGGTGTATTCCTATCGTTATAAATACGGAAAGTCGCATTATGATAACTACATCTTTTATAGTACTTTGTGCGGATTTTCACAGTTTGTAATATATTTATTTCTTTTGTTACAACAGTAAGAGCTTTTAACGAAATTTATTAAAGTCACAAGCTTATAAATTTGGAGGCATTTCCTCTCATTCTTTAAAATAACTGCAAAACTATAAAACTTTTATCGTTTTGGTTCTTTAAAACCATTATTTTCTTGACTTTATTCTTTTTTTTCGTATATTTTAATATACGGTCACATTTCTGGCATTATCCTCCTTTATATCATAAAAATATTTTCGGGCAAAAATTAAGAAATATTTTTTTTTTCTTTCACTTATTTATTCACTCATTCGTTTCTTTTCGTCTTGGCTTATGTTCGTTTTACCTATCATGTGGACTGTGATTTTTTTGGCATTAAAATGTACTTAAGTGGTAGCGTGTACACGACATGCATGCTAAATGTTTATACGAATATTCGAAAAAATGTCATGATTTCATTCGAGGTCCTTAATGTGTATGTATATGTGAATGTGTGTTAAAAAGTTCATATATGAATATATATAGATTGTTGGTTAATGGCAGAAAGAAAAGGAAGCGGATATGGACTTATAATCACAAAAGTAAAGAAGATATAAAATCCTTTTTTAATAGATGTGACAGTCAGGTGTATACGTTGAAGCATGTTCATTGTTCTCTACAATTCTTGTACATGCCTACAAAGATATACATAAAAACTTACAGTGGATAGGAAAAACTCATGAAGTTATTATAGTTTTTGCTTATTTTGAATTTTTTGTCATGTTATAAATTTCAATTAAATAGCTTTTAAAAAATATAGCACAAGCAGTGTTTTTTATAAGCTCATATATTATATTGATGTGGAAAACAGTGCTTAAGTTCACTTATGCTTAATTTGGGTTTATGGCACCTTTCAGATCTTCACATCAAGTACACATGGTTATAACAACATGAAATAAAATCTTGAGTTTACTTATGATTTGTAATTATAGAAATATTTATCAATAACAACATAAAAAACTAATTTTGAAACACACCTTTAAAGTTTAAAAATGCACTCCTGCAAAACTTAAAAAAATAGACTTAAGCATTTTTTCCTTTTTGCCACAGCAAATGTTTGTATAAAAAAATTTATCATATGTAAGTTCTTAAGCTTAAACTAAAGATTTTTTGCATAATATATACCAAAATTTTTTTTCCTACAGAAAACACTGGGCAACTTTTTTTCCTTAATCATCAGATGCCCGAAATTCTGTGAAATATCCACACTTATAATACATAGTAAATTTCTTTAAATTTTTAAAAAATGTGGGGGTTTCCTTAGTAAAAGGGCCTGGTTAATGTAAAGCCCTTAAGAGGCTTAATGGGTACAATTGTACCTTCGCATATTCTATTAAAAGAGAACCCAAGAAAACAAAATAAAATGATTTGATTATGAAGATTTTTAAATTTATGAAGTAGCAAACAATCGGCAAATATAGAAAAAAAAAATTAAAAATATGTTTACTGTACATTAGTGTGTCCCATTAAAAAAAAAATTTTGGGGATCATTCTTAATTTGAATACTCATAAGGCTAAGAATTTTTGAGATTTTTTTCCGATTTTTCGGAGGTGGTTTAGAGGTCGCGCAAATTGATTTTGTACCAAAAATCGACCTTTTTGGGTTTTTTTTTTAATTTCGGTTGAAAATTGGTAAAAAAATAGATATTTCTTCAGCTTCTGAGTCAATATTCTTAAAGAAAATTTTTCGATCTTTAATTTTATGTGCATAAATAATAAGTTTCGTCAGGGATTTTCCACATTTTGATACATTATATAACAGTTTTTCGTAAATTTTCAGCAAATATGAAAAAAATGCTTTATAACTTTTAAAATTTGTATTAAGACTAAAAAAACTAATGATGCAGTTTAAAAGATTATGAAGTTTTAAATATATTAGCAAAAAAAAATGAATTTTCTCTCACCGTTCTCGAGTTATACCCTTTTAAAGCTTTGTACACATTGTATGAAATGTATAATACTATAAGGTGTGAACTAGGTTTGCATTGCTTTAAACTTTAAATAATTGGATTTAGAAAATGTTTTACAAATAAAATAATAGTTACTTACCACTCATACATAACAATTATAATAAAAACAAAGAAAAATAGAATTGTTATAAATCATTTATTATAGTTCTTGCGATGCTGCTCTACCCCCTGCAGTAAACTAATTTCGAGTTTGGTTTTTCTAGACTTACCCTTACATAACTTTGCCCACTTCGGGTGCAATATTATTATTTTGCGAGAAATATTACATAGTTCCTGATTTGGATTCCACAAATCTCTCAAACTCTTTGCTATTATTCTGGCGCTTTTGGAAATAGTGCACTTTTCCACTAAATGCAATTTAATAAATCTTTGCAGTATTTTGTTTTTTGTCGGCGGTTTGGCAGTATCAAGGTCATCAATCATTTTGCCCACACACCACACATTCCTTGTATTCGACAAAGGCATATCTATTTTAAAAAAATATTACCTAATATTTCTTGGACTACTTTATGATAATTTCAACTTACCGGAGCAATAAAACTTCAGATTAACAAAATATTTTAATTAAAAAGACGGGACTTCTTGTAATAATTACATATGTTATTGTTATGTATGACTGGTAAGTAACTATTATTTTATTTGTAAAACATTTTCTAAATCCAATTATTTAAAGTTTAAAGCAATGCAAGCCTAGTTCACACCTTATAGTATTATACATTTCATACAATGTGTACAAAGCTTTAAAAGGGTATAACTCGAGAACGGTGAGAGAAAATTCATTTTTTTTTTGCTAATTTATTTAAAACTTCATAATCTTTTAAACTGCATCATTAGTTTTTTTAGTCTTAATACAAATTTTAAAAGTTCAAAAGCATTTTTTTTCATACTTGCTGAAAATTTACGAAAAACTGATATATAATGTATCAAAATGTGGAAAATCCCTGACGAAAATTATTATTTATGCACATAAAATTAAAGATCGGAAAATTTTCTTTAAGAATATTTACTCAGAAGCCGAAAAAATACCGATTTTTTTAACAATTTTCAATAATAATTCAATAAAAGTCAAAAACGCTAGATTTTTGGTACAAAATCAGTTTGCGCGACCTCTAAAGCACTTCCGAAAAATCTGATAAAATTCTCAAAAATACTTTACCTTATGAGTATCCAAATTAGGAAAGATCTTCCGAGAAAGTCCAAATTTTTATTTTTTTTGGGACAACCTACTGTACATAAGTTCAGCACTCATTGATGGAAACATAATACATAATAAGAAAATAACAAGGACATATACTCTCATTTTTATAGCATTTGTAGAACACTTCTAACTTCGATTCTATAACATTTGGCACGTTCGACTTTAATATTGTGCTTTTGAAAGGGACATGTTGAAATGAGTTAGTCGAAAGCTCCTGATACGTGTATTGGGGTCTATAGCTCTGGAAGGTTATTTTTTTCAGTTTGCGTTAACAGTGTTTTTTATCTGCTGCAAAGTTTAAGAGTTATGAAGAGAAAAGGACAAGATAACTTTTCTTTGTAATGTAAAGCCTAACCTGTTTAAAATTTCACGTGAAATGCTGTCGAGACTTATATTAAAATATCTTTTACGGCATATCAATCCAACACTAGCTCATTTTTTTCTGTACTGGTAAAGATCGTGAAAAGTCGAGTAAGAATTAACTTCTCCTTTAAAAGAACAAAAGTACGGAAACACAAAAAACCACATTTTTAACACACATTAGAACGTCAAAGTGTGTTTATATGTTTGAAATACAAAATCTCTTACTATAATAAATAGACTTTCTTTTACAGTACTTTTCTTAAAATTCTCTTAACGAACACCAATTTGTTGCCTTTTAATATTTTTCTGCTTCGACAGATGTTTGATAATGTATACGATTTGCGCGAGCAACAAGTCTGGGCTGTTTCGTGCATGAAGAAGAAGAATTTTATTCTCTCACAACCGCTCTCATTTACACAAGTTTAAACTAAGGGTATGCTTTACATTTATAGTCAGTATTTACTTTCTATTCTGTTACGAATCATGTGATTTGTTTTTTTTTTATAAAAAACACTTTGAAATTGATTAGCTTTTCTGCATAGTATACAACTCTCGGCTGGAGAGAGCGTTAGATTACATAGATATGAAACTCCCATTACATTGAAAAAAATATATTTACCTCTTTGCACATATAGGAACTGTATGAATTCAACACACTTGTAAAAGTTCACCTAAATTTTTTGACAAATATATTTAAGACAAGAAGCAATAAAAACCATTTTTTATAAAATTTTTTGATAATGTGTTTCTTTACAATCATCAGGAAATGTTCTCCTAAATAATTTAAGAAAAGCTAAAGCTATCAGCAAACAAGACTACATAGGGAATGATAATTACCTACATACACTCAAAAAGTCTTGTTTGCAACGATATCAAAGATTAAACAGCTTTTCTTACATACCCCACTACAGCAACCAGTGAAATGCGCATAGGAACAGCTTATCCTCCAACAATAAATTTCAGTATTTTTTATCAATTACTAGCTTAACCCGGTGTGCTTCGCTACCCCAATCGTTATAAATTGGAACAAAAAGTATTTATATATAAACAAAATTTTTTTTAATAAATTATTGCAATGCTTTAGGATACACAATGTTTTTAGTTTACCCCACTAATTTAATTAACATGTGTATCAAGCATGGGTATATATATTAAAAATTCACTTTTAAATTCATCCCAACACCTACATACGTGAAACAGCATCGAAGATAAGAGGATTTTAAATGTTGAGTTGATTAGGCGTGCCCCCGCCCCTTTGTCCAACCACTACTTTACATAGCCTAGGGCTCATTAATTCATGCCAACAGCCCACTGTGGTAATTTAATGATTATCGGTTCAGGAGTTTATTAGATATATTCGACATAAAAGGGCGTGACCCGTCCCACTTTTTTCATGCAACGTATTTCTAATCGAATGGGCGTGGCCCTTTTTCCAACAACATTTTTATATAGCTTAAAGTTCAGTTACTCAAGGCAGTCGCCTACTGTGGAAATTTGATGACGATCGGTTCAGTAGTTTTTTAGATATGGTGGTTTTTACTTTTTTCTATTCATACTAACACCATATGTACTAAATATCATCATCCTATGCCAAAAAAATCCTAAGATATAACGATTTTAAATTTTGGGTTGTATGGGCTTGACATCGCCCCTTTATCCAATTTCAGCTTTATATTCTGTGAAAATTTCAAGATGATCGGTCAAGTGGGTTGGCCTCCTATAAGGCACAAATATATACACAAACAAACATTCACTTTTATATATATAGATTAAAAAAAGGGAATTAAGCACAACAAACAAAATCTTTTAATAAATAATTGTATTCCCAAAAACAAATTTGATAATAAAATTTTTGCAAGTGCACGTGCATAAAAAACTGAAATGGCAAATTGTTTTTATTTTGATTTCTTGCGAAAACAATAAAAGTACTATGGTTTTGTTTTTAATATGTTTTTTCTTTACCCACTTACAACTACAATTAATGTTGGGAGTATTCCAAATAATAGTAGTGGGGATGTAAGAAAAGATAAACTCATCACTGATTTATTGTTTGGTATTTTGTTTAAACTTTGCTATCGTTCCAAAAAAGACTTTTTGAGTCTACGTAGGTAACTCTCATTTACTCTATAGTCTTGTTTGCTGATAGCTTTGGCTTTTCTATTTAGGAGAACGTTTCCTGATGATCTGGCCTAAGCAACCAGTGAAATGCCCATAGGAACAGCTTATCCTCCAACAATAAATTTCAGTATTTTTTATCAATTATTAAAAAAAGGGAATTAAGCACAACAAACAAAATCTTTTAATAATTAATTGTATTCCCAAAAACAACTTTGATAATTAATTTATTTGTTTTAACTTTTTTTCGTTATTTTCTTTTGTTTGACATTCCATGGGTTTTGAAATTGAGAGAAAACTTTCTAATGACTATAACTTGTATTATTCTACCATGGTCGAGACCACATTTTCCATACAATTTGACATAAACATTTTTCGTAGAAAGCTGTCGTGGAATAAAATCGATTTTATTTTGAGAACGTTTTGCTAATGCACATAAATACACTTATTCTCTAAATAATGCTAACGTACAGTCATTAAATTTCGTACATTGTGTACGAAAGTATGTAACAACTATCAAACGATTTTAGTCTTTTAAGCCTTTTATAAAAATTGGTATTCATAAACTTGCACAAAGTTACCCAAAAGCGTTCTACATAACAATTTTTGTGCAAATAACAGAGTAATTTTTTTCATTTCCTGTACAAATTTGCCCGAACTTTTTCTTTGGGTAAGTTCGGACAAGAATAAGCAATCAGCTGTTTTTGTTTAAATATTAAACTGATTAATTAATCAGAAAACAACCAAGCAAAAAAAAAAGTTTTTATTAAAAAATCAATATAAAAGCAAAATGTAGGGTTTTTAATGGAAAAATTAAAGTGGTAAATACATTATTGCATACATATTTCCCTTAATCTGTAATATAGCACAGGGTCTCCACCTGAGATAACATATTAGATTTTTATTTTAGCAAATGTCAAATTCAATCGCAGAGAGTTTTATCTTACGTATGGACTCTCAAATAGTGATAGTATTAATATTATAATAAATGTTAGGAGACAGTTGTTATAATAAATCTTATAACAACTATCTTATAAGATATGCTGTCAAAAATACACGTACATACACACATATAAAACAATAATAAGCCACCATTATTAAAATGTGTAATTTATTAATGCAAATAGTGCCAATATTGCGAAAAGTGTTTAAAAAAACAATATTTTAAGCTAAAAAATCAAAAAACTAAAAAAAAAGAATAAAAACGATACAAGTTTACTGAACGAGAATCAGTCGATTATGAAATCTTATAAGATGCATGTTCCCCTTGCTTAATATTAAGATTAAGATGAAAAAATGTATTCTCTCATTCTGTCGACGTTCTCTCAGATATCAGGTGGAGACCCTTTGTAACAAAAAATAAAAAACGTCTTAAATCACTTAAATAGATCTTAATTTGAATAGTAAGCAGCATTAGTATTTGAAGATGGGCAAACATGGTTCTTTGCGTTCCAGCAATTTTGGGCTGTTTTGGCAAATTTAGAGAGTAATTTCTATTTTACTCTCATTAGTCCAAACTTGCCCGATATCGTGTGGAACACACCTATTAACAGCTTGTTAGATATAATCGTTTGTAGCGATTCTCTGTTTAAGTATGGCAACTTTATTTACGTTTTGTTATCTTTTTATTACTAGTGTAGCATGAAACTTCTATTCGGTTCACATGATTTTCTATAATTAATACATATTTTTATAATTAACCCATTTTTTACCGCCGTTGCGTTTTCGCACCACCATCTTTGGATGTATATAAAATTACGCTCTTACTATAAAAATAATATTCCTATTTTGTTTCATTAAGATCAACAAACTTTAAAAACAGTCCAAAAAAATGCCTTCTCAAAAACGACGTAATTTGCCTTTAAACAAAAAAAAAATTTTTTTTCGTTCTTTAATTCAGATAGTAAAAGCATTGAAAAACGTTTATCAAAAAACCATAAATGAAAATATAGTCTCATTTATTCAGTATAATCTTATAAAAATCACTGTTGCGAAAACGCATCAATGGCTAATTGCATGCAAATCACTTTTCTCCATTACTTCTCCGCCCACTATTGACGCAACAGAGCTGTTCTTAATAAAATGTTATATATTTGTTTCTTGAATGAAACCTAAGTTATGCTTTGTTTTTGGTTGTCTTTACACTCATATGGTTGCACTTCAGAATAAAATCGTTGAGTCAATGAGTAAGTATTTATAGAAAATATCTACATACATAAATATGTAGATATGTATATACAGGGTGTCCGCCGGGAAGGTATACTACTTTGTTTGTATACTACTTTGTTTGTTTATAATTTTTGATTAAATGAAAGAGAATGGATTTTATATTGATAAAAGTTTTATTTAATGTCGGCAATTATGTATGAGCAAATTTTTCATTACATTCTCACACATTTCAAGCGGTCATTAATTTCATAACGAATATTTTTTTTGAGTTGCTCAAGCGTTTCTGGTTTGTTTGCATAAGCCTTGCTTTTCCGATATCCCCACAAAAAGAAGTCCGCAGCAGTCAAATCAGGGGAGCGTGGAGGCCAATTAACATCACCATTTCTTAAAATAACTTGTTGTGGAAAGAGGTCTCGCAGTAATTCAATTGAAACCCTGTCTGTGTGCACGTTGGCTTATCGAATATTTTTCCATAATAAATTTGTCACGTGTCTTCTTCACAGCCAAATATGAACTATCAAGACTAATGTTTACTAAAATGGCGGCAAAACAAAGTAGTATACTTTCCCGGTGGACACCCTGTATTATTATTATTAAATTTCGAAAATATACATAGATGAAAAGTAGCCCTTCTGCAATTTAAGTATTATTGTTTTTTTGAAGAAATTACTGGGAAGCATTTGTACCGTTTCATAGGTACACAAATTTTGTCAGGCTACCATAATATTCACCATATCCAACATTTCTGATCCTTTAAATGGGTGTTCCCATCGTCAAACATCTATCCTTTTAAATGATTCCAAAAATAAGTGTTTTTCCCATGGTTGGTAACCACAACAAAATGGTGGTTTCTGATAGATTCGCTTAAGTGCGTCCAGTTTTTGCCACTGTTAAACGGAAGTATAAGAAGTTTGTTATATTTGAAACGTATTTGTTATTAGATGGGCAAATAATAACTTATTTTGGCCAACATAATGTTCATATGTTCAGTACTGGTGGCTTTGTTCGATACTAAATATTTGTTTGAAGCCAATTATTGATAAAGCCTAGCAAGCAAATGTAGCAAATAGCATTGAAAGCTAAAGTAGCTACCTAATCGCTGCTATTATTAGAAAAACTTAACGAGGAAACGCATATAGATGATTTCGAGGTAAACGACTTGGAAATTTTACAACATATACGCGGTGCTAATGTTCATAAGCTCGTTATTTTAAAAACTCGGGGCAATTATCAACGTAAAAAGTGTAATAAAGGGCTTTTAAAATCGCGCTTGAATAGTGTATAAAATATTTCTATAATAAATAAAAACTATATATTATTTTAATATGCAAAAATCAAATGCTTCTTTTGCTGCCATAGAACAATATACTAACTTTTCCCTCAAATGTGATTTGCATGTAATTAGCCAACGTTGCGTTTTCGCAACAGTCCACTACGACCAATATGGTCACCCGATTTTTTTCTTACTTTCATTTTTGCGAGCTTGTAAACTAAAATTCATGTAAATATGTTAAGGATATCGGGTAGTGGTACAAGATGGGTTAAAGACCTTAAAAATTTTTCTTTTTTAATACATATTATTTTGTTTTCTGAACCATATTTTGCCGGAAGGTATTAAAAAAATTTTTGTTTAAAACTTTTTGATATATACGATAAGAAAGTATTCGAATAAAAGGTTTGTTTACTTTTTATTAACATCACTTTTATTATGAGTTATTTATTTTATTTTTTCTTATTTTTTTTGAACAACAATTCGTTGTTTAAAACGTTAAAAAAACGAATTACAATAATTTAATAAATAATAAAAAAAGAATATCTGCATTTGCCCCTGAACATATTCATTTAAATCACATAATTTTTTTTTAAATATTTGGCAATATAACTTTAAATTGGTTGTCAAAATTAAAATAAATTTAGTAAAATGTATTTAAAATATCCATATTAATAAATAAGAGATTTTTCCATTATTTTAAAATGTATTGCCTACAAATTATATCATTTAATGCAAACATTAATCAAAATGTCATTTTATTTTTGGTTTAAAGAAGGGTACATCCAACAATAAATATTCATACTTTATGAATGGTTTATTAAAGGTTTAATATACTATTTTTCGTTTATGAATACAATTTAGCAATTTTTGCTTATAAACGGTTAAATAATCATAAATACATTTTTATGAATACGGCTGTAAGTATGTATGTAATCTATACATAGGTTAGGTTAGGTTCCATTGTCAGCCGTGATCAAGCACAGCTCACGTGGGTCCATTGCTTAGTTCCCGTTGTGTTACCATATCACGCCGTCTCCCATGGGTCCTATGACATCTGGCTGCTAGTATTCCCATGCAGCCAACCGGTCGATTCAATAAAGGAGTGGATCCTATTTACGTCAACATCAGAGAGACAAGTTTTGTCCCCAAGGGTTCTTCGACCAAACATTTTGAGTCTTAAGTCTCCGAAAGCCGGGCAGTTACAGAGAAGATGTTCCGTTGACTCTTCCTCCTCCTCATCGCCGCAACTTCTGCACAAGTCATTATAAGGGAGCCCCAGCCTCTGGGCGTGCCTCACAATTGGCCAGTGGCCAGTTATAACCGCAGTTAGGTTTCTTAGATGATGTCTGGACAGCTGTAATGCCCGCCGTGTCCTTTTTTCATCTATGATGGGCCAGATTTTCCTGGTTTCCCCACAGGTGGTTTCATCGTGCCACCTCTGACTGGCGATAAGATGAAACTTATGCGCTATAAGTTGCTTACACCTTGGGAGTGAAGCACCTACATATGTGGAACCGTCCCGATTCTAGGTGGTACCTGCATGCGCTAACGAATCCGCCATGCAGTTCCCATGTATGTCCCCGTGTCCGGGGACCCAATTAAGGGTGACCAGTGAATGTCTCGCTATCTCCTCCAGAGACATCCGGCATTCTCGGACAATTCTCGATGTGATGAACACATTCTCCAGGGATCTTATGGCCGCCTTGCTATCGGTAATAATGTGAATATCCCTTCCAGATATTTCACCGTACCGGATGCGTTTCGCGGCTGTGTGAATGGCCATTATCTCGGCCTGGATTACACTGCAGTGGTCCGGCAGCCTTATATGAATGCTCCAGTTTAGCTGCTCAGAGTATATGCCAGAACCGACACCATACAGTGTTTTTGACCCGTCCGTGAAGATTCGAATCGTATTCGCGGGGACTTGCAGGTCATCATAGTGGACCACGTTATCCACAATGCTTACCGTGAAGCCAGGATCAAAGATTGGCTCGGGTGTGACATAATCAACATCCATGTGCCAATTAATATCATTCAGAATGTTAGCATGTCCGATATTATAATCTCTCCATGCTCCGGTGGCCCTTAGTCTTACCGCCGCGTTCGCAGCTAACCTTTTCGTCAAAATGCCAGCTTAGAATCGTAAACAATGCCTTAGAGGGGGTTGTTCTAATGGCACCTATAACCGCTATCGCCACTATTCTCATTGTACGTTCAAACCTGGATTGATGACTCTTCGCCTTGAGCGCCGGCCACCAAACAGCTGCCCCGTAGAAGAGAATGGGTTTAATGACACATTCGTATAGCCAGTATACATTCCTCGGGTTAATTCCCCAGTTTAGGCCAATGGCCCTTTTGCAGCAATATAATGCAGTAGCCGCTTTATTAGTCCTGGAGCTGGTGTTCATCCTCCAGTTCAGTTTACTGTCCAATATTAGCCCAAGATACTTGGCGCTGTCAGACAGTTCCAGTGACACCCCTTTTATCCTCGGGGTATTAAATTTGGGAATTTTGTATCTCCTTGTGAAAAGTACCAGTTCTGTTTTGGCGGGATTTACATCCAGTCCACATCCCTGGCACCATTTTGTTAGGACGTCCAGTGCGGACTCCATTAGTTCAGACAAAAGTCTGGGATCTTTTCCCATAGCCACAACTGCAACGTCATCCGCATATGCGACCGTTCTGCAGCACGTCCTTTCCATGGCTCTGAGTAGGGTATTTATATTCAGATTCCAAAGTAAAGGTGACAGTACACCACCTTGCGGGGTGCCCCTAGTCGCAACCTTTGAAATGTTCGAGGCGCCCAAGTTGGATTCGATACGCCTGAAGTGCAAGATACTGCTGACAAATTGAATGATCGCTGGGTCGATCTCCAAATGTCTCATAGCGTTAATAACCGATTCAGGTTTAACATTGTTGAAAGCGCCCTCAATATCCAGGAATGCCACTAAAGGAAATTCCTTGTAATGCAGGGATCTCTCTATGTGGCCCACCAATGAGTGAAGCGCAGTTTCAGTGGGCCTTCCCTTCGTGTAGGCGTGCTGAGCCGGTGACAGGGAATTGGGTCCTAATGATGATCTAATGTGAATATCCAAAATCCTCTCCAGTGTTTTCAGTAGAAAGGAGGATAGACTAATTGGTCTAAAGTCTTTAGCCATAGTGTGAGATGTCTTCCCACTCTTGGGGATGAAGACGATCTTATATGATGTCCACGTTGCTGGGACATGTGAGAGACTCAGGCAGGCTCTAAATATTGCCAAGAGCCATGGCATCAATATTCCCAGGTTATTTTGTAGGTCCGCTGGGATAATGCCATCCGGGCCTGGAGATTTAAAGGGATGGAAGCTTTTGACCGCCCATTCCACACGATGGCGAGTTATCGGAATATTAGAGATATCCCGAGCGCCACTAAAAGTTTCCTCCCTAGGCACATCATCAGTGCAACCAGGGAAGTGTGTATTCATCAGGACCTCAAGGGTGTCCCGACTGTTTGTGGTCCAGGATCCCTCCATCTTCCGTATATATGATGGAATAGCTGGATTAAAGGATAAAATCTTACGAAGCCGACTTGTCTCCGAGGAGTTTTCCACGTCACTGCAGAATTTCCTCCATGACTGTCTCTTGGCCTTCCTTATAAGATTCTTGAATTCATTAACTGAGGACTTGTAATTGTTCCAAACACCATTACGTTTTGCCTCATTAAAGAGCTTCCTGCTTTCCTTGCGTTTTTCAGCAATTTCCGCATTCCACCATATGGGCTTAGCTTTGCCCCTCCTGTCCGTTATTTTACAGGCTTCGTTTGTTGCCTCCATTAAGGCACCGGTCAATGACTCCACTGCGGAGTCGAGCATGGACACACTGTCTATGAGAACTGGGCACATAGGCAGCTTGTCGCCGAGTACACTCGCATAGATAGACCAGTTAGTCCTTCTTCTGTTCGTGTAGGGTTTAACTGAATCAAATCTAAAGGAAAAATTGAAATCAACATGCATGTGATCAGAGAAGGAACAGTCCTTAGACACGTTCCAATCGCTAATCATATCCGCGAACTTATCACTAATAAGCGTAATATCAAGAACCTCCCTTCTGTTAGTCACAATAAAGGTGGGCTCACTACCCCTATTAACTACTGTTAGTTCATTTTCTACTATGAAGTCTAAAAGCGACTCACCTCGTGGATTGACATCCGAGCTGCCCCAGACGGTATGGTGTGCATTCGCATCTGCACATATTACTAGGGATATGTTGTGCCTTTTAGCGTGCGACATCGCCTTCCTGGTTGTGGAGTTTGGAGGGTTAGCACCCTGGTCGTGTGCCATGTAGCAGCTCATAAACCAGACTGTACTGGTTTTGCACTCTACTGCGACAGTGCATGTGTCCTTATCGCTAAAATCAGAAAGAATGAAAGCTTTAAGGATGTGTTTGACCATAACACAAGCTCTGGTCTTACCTTGATCGGCTGCGTACAGAGTACTGTAACCGTCTAATCTGAGTCCGCAAACCCTGTCTCTATACAACAATGGTTCTTGGATGCATATAAGCTCCTCCGTGCCTGAAGCTAATCGGAGGAGAAGGGCAGCTGACGCCGCTTTAGAGTGATGAAGGTTGATTTGTGTCACCTTCATCATAGCTCATAGCTCACTATGGACGACTGTGACGTTGGCATCCTCTGGATCGTCGTCCGATTCCAGAAGGATGTCCTCATCATCCGCCACTCCCATCTTACCAAGGAAGTCACCCACAAGTCCACTGACCGATTGGGTGTCTTCATTGGCCGATGACGTAGCAGATTCGTCTTCCATACGCTCCGTTGATGCTGTTGTTGTGGTGGTGGTAGTCGCCGGAGCTTGAGGCTTCCCTTTGTCGTCACCTTTATAGACTCGGAGGAAGATAGTTCCAACTCCATAGAAAATCTTCCCCTGTGTCTTCCGAAGTGACGGCAGAGAGTCACTGTTTATCACAACAGTGGCCTTCCTGGACTCTTCAACAGATTCAGAAACCCTCACTACTTTCCAGTCCTGTGTGGGTAGCTGGGGGTTACTTAGCTGTATTATTTCCAGGATCTCCTTGGGGTCGGATGGCTCAGCGGGGATCTTGGCAATAGATCTGGGCCTTTGCGGTACATCGGCCAGAGGTATTGCCTCAATCTTAGCGCCCTGCAAAACTTCCACCAGGGACTCCACGGCATCCTTGTACAGCAGCGCTGAACGCTCATCTGCACACGCTATCAATTTAATGTGCCCTTGACACCAACCGGCATCTTCACACTGTGGTGGTGGTCCAGGGTTTCCCCTTAGAACACTCAGGAACGCCCTACTAAGTGCGACGACAACCAGCTTCCAGTTTTTGGACGAAATGGTGCCGCCACTTGCGTTGCGGTCAATGATCGCCCAAATGAGGTGGTCTTTAGCCACATCTTTGTACGACCTGTTTTGCGGCCGTTGAGGCGTGTGTTTGGACCTTTTAGTCCCAGGAAGCGTGTCCTCCCCAGACCGCTGCCGTTTAGGCTCTGCTTCGGTTGGCTTCCGTTCAGGATTGCTTTCCTCTGCAGAGGGAGGTGCACGTTTTAAACCCTCAATATGGGTTTTTGCCCACTGGAGAGAGGTTTTCTCCTGCTCCGTGAGCTCATCAACCGGTTTTTCACCAAGTCGGCTGATGATTTTGTAGGCGGAGCGCCTGATTATAAAGGCCCGTTTGGATGGGCTTATGTGCCTTTGGGGTTTTTTAATAATTGCCGTAGAGGCTGGGGGAGGTACATCAGAGGGCATCGAATCTTTCTTCGTATGCTCTCTTTGCACAGGTTTCGGCACATGGGAAACTGGATTTCCGGTAGACTGAGTCTGCACCGTCAAGCCAGCACCCGAGGAAGGGGTTTTGACAGGTTTTTCTCCCGTCCGGACCTGGGAAGCCTTGGAGGTACCTGGTTTCGAAGAACCCTGTACCAAGCTTGGTTTACGACCGCCTGAAGGCTTAGCCGTGAGTTTTTGCGCACTAGTAGCTAATCGACTAGCAGAGCCTGGCGCAACCACCTTGCTAGTCGAGGTTTCAGTAGCATTCGACATACTACAGCCTGATACCGACGCTGTAGTAGTAGGGTCTCCGGAGATTATGAAGCCCTTTACCGGATACGTAGGGCGTGAATTTTCGGACATTTCGTGGGGGGTGTGGTGGGGTTGCATTTTATGCCTACTGCCAGGCGAAATTATACCTGCCGCTCCTCTGGAGACAGACGCAGACCATCAGCCGCTCACTATGAGAACAGACGCTGATGGATTTTATTGCGGACCGACAGCCTTCAGAAGGCAAACAATTGACCGTAAAAAGGCCAGCGGACCTAGTCATTAGCCGCTCCAACTAGGAGAAACAGACGCTAATAGACGGGGGGGGGTAGTTCTTGGTTCGTACTCGGTTTAGACCCTTCTGGCATGGGAGGCCCTACCGGTCTTGACTAACGTCACTACCGCCAGCATGACTCTAAACGTCCTTGTACTTAAGCCCTCGCATCGCGGCAAGATGACTACCCATTCGCGAGGGTAATCTATACATAGGTTCTGTGTGAATGCAACAAGCCTATAAACAACAAAAACAAAACAAAATGCTTATTTTTGTTTGCAAAATGTTTTTGTATTTCTCAAACTAAATTTTATTGTTTTCTCTTGTTTAAATTACTTAAGCCAGCAGAGTAGCATTTTGAGGTATGAAAAAAAAATTAGATCATAAATAAATTAAAAATTTTCCGATATTGCAGAATAAAAAACAAACAAACAGTGTTTTTGAATGTTTATTAATGCAGACAGCATTAAATAAATTGAAAATTTTTCAAATTAAGAAAACTTATTTTAGAAAAATAAAATTTTTTTTGCCACATTCTATACGATTTTTTGCAACTTTGTTTAGTGGTGAAAATTGTTTCAAACGCGCCAATACATTTGAAAAAATCTAACAAATACACACATGAGTTAGGTAGTTTGACATTTGAGTTAGGTACCTGTCAATGAGTCGGCATACTAGCTGTATACTATGTTTACCTGTTCTGTTCCATTCTGTTGCGGTGCAATCTGTGAAAATCAAAAACTTGTTAACTAATTGTAAGTGACAGAAAAATACAGCTGACAACCATTGTTTAAAAAATACATACATTTGCATGTACATATGTATATTGAAAAAAATTTTTTTTGTTTGAGATTTTATAAAAATTTTTTCATCCAAATTTATATACACATAAGTTATTGAAATAAAATAATGGATGATGCAAAACTTCGTAACAGGACGGCCCGAAACAGAAGAAAAACTGAAAATAAAGACTAATTCTGACTTTAATTGGGATTCCAAGGGATCCTAAACTGGAGAAAGGAAACAGACCATACAATGATACATGCATGTTGCTCAACATTTTTTTTACAAATTATAACAGAGTATGTGGTTTAAGACTTAAAAGTTCTAAATCTTTGAAAATTTGTAGAAAAATGTAAATTGGTCGAAATGGTAAATATTGATACAACAATAAAAAATCTGTATGCATATATTATTATCTTATATATATATTATATTAAATATGAACCAGCAATAATTAATCAAATCTTATCCAAATAACTTTTTTTAAGTCCTGCCAGTGCCAGACAATAAATTTCATCGCTCTTCTGTTTGGCTGAGTGGTGCAGTACCTCGTCTGCTACAGCGAGTGTGTCCGCCATAATTTAGAATATTTCGAGCTACATATTTCGTTATCATAGTCTTTACTAACGGTTCATTGAGATCGTTGCGAATATTTGAGTTTGTAAGATACTAGGGAGCAGCTGTGATTATTTGCAGCAGTTTATTTTGGCGCCTTTGAATTTTTTCGATGTGAGAGGCCGAGGCAGTGCGCCATAAACTTCTTAAAATGAGGTTTTTAATCGAGACTTAGAACAGAGTTTCTCCTAATAAGCCAATTAATTGCTTTCAGTTTCAAGTGAGTTAATTTTGCTTCTATATGCCATTTCCACATTAAAGGCCGAGGTATTTTACATGCGAGTGTTGAGGTATTATTTAATCATTGATTTTAACCTTCATAATGTCTTCAAATTTACTGCCGTTATCGATCTTCGGGCCAAATTTGACCCAAGTAGAAAATTTTATATAAAAACATTTATTTTTTAATTGTTCCCACATTTTTTTGGTTATTGTTTCTGCTCAGCTTCTACGCGCTGCTTGTTTCCAATTTCTCGCGAGAATTAGGCTCTAGATAATGTTTTTCGCTGTTTTATATTGAACGTGAAAATTTGCAAGACAAATTTCCTAAAAATTAACGACGTTTGCAAAACCGTTATCGTTCCAGACATGGTAAGCTAATGTAAATAATAAAAAAGCTATGGCAGTTAGATATAACTTGATGCCATTGATAAGGATAACACGATACAACAATTCCTCCTTTAAAATTTTATAAGCTAATATTATTTGCGTTTTTTGTCCTCGCGATTACTTATTTCTTAGCTGAATCAAATTGTTGGGATGATTTACGGACTTATTCTCTTTGGGAATATACATATGAAAAAGGGTAGTATCCTTGGTGGCAATTCCTACCACAGTAATTCTCTAGCACTTTTTATCCCAATTGGTGGGATGCAAAAAAATATTCGCAGTCACATTGTGAGCATTCAGACCAACTATCAACTTAAGAAATATATGCATAGCTCGGTTTCTTTTACGCATAGCTCCTATTTCTTTGCATGTATACGGTTGCATATTACAGGCATAGCTTGTGGTCGAATCGCAAAGTTCCCAAAATTGTATATCATACTAGGCGGATTTTGGGGATATATACTGCCAAAATTTCAATCTTTCTCTGAATGCTACTAGCTGTTCATTAATTGTAACGTCTTGAGAAAAATTGTACAGCTTGGACAATATTTTAACCCACAAATTCCAAAGCTAGTGTATCAGCGCAAACTTGTCAAAAACGGCGTTCGCTGCAAGTATCGTTGTTGTCAAAATTTATTACGCTCAGATGATTCTTAAAATTTTTCAACGACAGGATTGCTCTAAAAATATGTCTTCCTTTCTCTAAATTCCACACACTTTCAGTAATTTTATTATTTGGTCAATACACTCCATCTTACAAACGTAAACCAATAAATGCGAACATTTCGATGTCGTCTACTTCAACCAAATCAATACTAAATCCACTTTTACCTTCCCTATATTTCAAAATAATTTTCAACGCAGGAGGTGTAAAAAATAATTGAATACTGGAAAGCCCTTGTAATTCTTATATAAGAATTGCGTGTCAAGCCTGCCGTCACTGTAATGATGATCTGCGTTCGGACTCTTTCATGCATATTAGCAAGATGTTTCTTGAAATATCTTATTTCACCACTTTTTGATGCAATTGCTGGGGTCGGTGCTACATTTATTTCATCCCCACAAGAACTGTCAGATGGCTCACCATAGTCCAGATCATTTTCAATTTCTGAAAAAACGTAAAAATTTAATATCATTTGGTATTCTTCTTCACATAAAATCAGTTGAAAAGAATTGTGCTCAATAAAAATTCAAGATTTTTGCTCCAGGTCATATAGGACCCAAAGACCTTAAGTGTAAAAAACTTTAGAAATTATTGTCTTGCCAGTATTTTTTTCTAAAACCCTAATTTAGTTGTAAACATTTTAAATTAAATAAAAGTCCTAAAATATCAAAAATATCAATCACTCACTTTTGGGAAAAATTAAATTTTGATTCCAAAATGGGTCAAATTTGACCCTAAGACCTTATGATGGTTAATAGCGGGGCATGTCATGCATGCATATATGTATTGGATAAAACTAGTAACATAGAATTTTTATTAATCAATGCCGTTTTATGTTGTAGTGTGTAGAATGTTGTAATAATAGCCATGTCGAATATATGTAATTATTTTTTTTATAAGTAAGGCAGTTAGTTGTATTTGATGATGGAAGCATTCACCCAGAGTAAAAAAATTTTTCAGCTATGGTCACCTCCAACAAAACCATTTTTAAAGTAAATTTTTTAACATTATATTGTTAATTGAAACATATTATTGTCACCGGCAACCACATTATGGTTAAATTAGTCCTCTTTCACGAAGCCACAATAATATTATGGTTACCTCCAGACATGTTATGGTTAATTATAACAAAAATATTTTTAACACTTACAATAGCTTAGTTGCTTTTCAACCATAGTATGTTCCTCTTAGAAAAGAGGAAAATACTATTGGTAATTTAAAAACAAATTGTTGTCATATTTAACCATAATATGTTTAGAGGCAACCATAATATGATTGTGGCTTCGTGATGGAGGACTAATTTTACCATAATATGGTTGCCGGTGACAATAATATGGTTAAATTAAACATTTAATGTTAAACATAGTTTGGTTGGTAGTGACCATAAGGAAAAATAATTGTTCTCTGCATGTTTGTTTCATTAAAGTAATAAGGTAATTTTTGAGTAGTATTCTTTTATATTTGAGTAATATGTGAGGCGGGAAATTACTTAAATAAAAATATATATATTGCCTGTTTAAGGCAAAATTTACTCTCCGATATATTACACCAGAAAAATATTTTTTGTAATACAAGACATCATTTTGATTTACCATAAAATTAAACGGCATTGGTTTGTGTTTAACTGCGTTAAGCCAAATTATTTCATTAATTAGGTTGACAATTTAAAAATATTATATGGTAGCTTAAGAGTTATTTTAAAACTCTTAGACAAAACTTGATCTCCACTGTAAAAGTATTGTATTTCTCGTACGTATTTTGATGTTCATGGCATACTGTAGGTGACTTTGAAAACCTACTCACAGTTGGAGTTTAATTTTTGTAGTCTTTAGATTTTTTTCGTGTTTCTTATTTTTATTATTGTTGCTTTCTCTTTTCCTTTTAATTTTTTTGATGTGGTAAACAAAATGGTAAATATTGTATGATTGAGAGTGACCAACATAAGAGAATTAACAAACGACAATTGTCCTTGTAGTTCCTGTCCTTTAATACGAAAAATTATGTATGTAATAATATATTTAAAGTCCGTGCAAGCATTTGCTATCGTGGAAGTTACAAAAATCATTCGTTATATTAAAATAATGGAGGCCAATCATATTATCCAAATGTCATAACTATAATTTTTTGTCGAAAAGGCTTCCTTCGAATAAACCTCTCTAGACGAGTCTCGGGGAAGTGACCGAAGTGTAACAAATATATTAACTAAATAAAAAAAATTCTGAAACAAAAAGGCAATTTTAGAAAAACGGACAATTTGGGTGACAACTCAAAATAGGATTTGCGCTGCTATAGTGCATTGGATTCGGTAAATTCCGTTTAGAAAGATTTTCGGTGGAGGTTGGGCTACACTACTCCGATCATATGGACTAATGTGAAGTTTGATAGCAATTCTGCCGAGCATGGGACAATCAGATGACGGCCTTATCTTTCACCTTCGTACGGTTCGGACTGCCGTATCAAACAGATATAAACAGCTAGCCACAACAGACAATAAATCATTTAAGTTCATTTCTTTAAAAAAATTAATACTACCAGAAAATTCTTCAAATGGTTGCTAATCATGAAACCAAGTTAATGAGTCCCATTTTGACTTAAACCGTAATGTTAAAAAAAAAACAAAATTTGCGAATTTAGGGTCATTTTTATCAACAGATTCTGAATAATACGGAATTGCATTCATCTCGAGTTACAGTATCGTATGCAGTTTAGAAAGTTATGGTACTGATGTTTTCTTGTGAGGCTATTGAAAAATCAACAAATTTGGATAATTGAAAGCAATGCATTAGAACAGCAATTGTTGCAATTCCCGCGGCAACCCTTAAGGCTGTAATTAATAATTTTCCTTAATAAGATTCAGTACGTGCACTACCCATTTAAATTGAATACATTTTTAAAGCCACTAAATTATTAAGAATAACCCCCATATTCATAAAAATTATTTTTGATAAATAAAAAGTTTATTAAAGAAATTTTGCGTTTCTAAACTAAAATCGAAAAAGAGAGAGAGAGAGAGAGATACGAAAAACCTAGCTCGGCTGTTAAAAAAAATTGCTCTAAGATTGTGTTAGTAAAAAGTGTGATTACTTTGTGGTTGCATTTCATACTTCCGGAATTTCGAGACAGAATGTGTTTCGTGTGTTTTGAATACTCTATGGTCGGAAAATGTGTAAGCCAACGATGTAAAATGGTAATGCGACTGGAATCGACATTAATGGATATTTGAAAAGGCAACTTTTTTAGTTGTCATTTGGAATTCCCAATATGATGCTTTTTCTGTTCACACTAGTTCTTATGTAAAATCCTCCTATATAATTAGCCCATACATAATTGGCCCAATAAGGTTAAAGAAATGGAAGCAATTTCTTATCAGTTGCCATTTTGGCAGATCGGCAACCGAAAAAATGTTAAAAATTACTCCAAACAATGGAAAGTATGTAAATTGAATTCAAACAATAGAAAGTATAAAAATTGAATTAAAATATTGTAAATAAAATATGATAATTTAATGCTCGGCATTTATTTTTTCGATGACCAAGAAGAAGGAATGAACGAAGGCTTGCCAGACTTAAATTTGCAAAATTCTTGACTTTCATTTACCCTTCGTCTTACACATGAGTCTGGCCAGACCTTTTTAAATTTGAAATGATATTTTAATATATTTAACACACAGGTATAGACTTGAAATTACAGGTACCCTTCTGCAGTTTAGTTGGCTATAAACATTTAAACAAAATAAAGTTACTGGAAAGGATAGAGAAGAAAACTTTTTCGAATATTTTATTGCACATATACAGATGGTCTGGCTAGACCCATGTAATTTGTACTGAAGATTCCATATATTTTAAATCTTTCTTGCTGTTTATTTTTTGTGCAATTATCTTTTATTACTTATTTAAGTCTATTAAACACACAAATTAGTCGCCCCAACTAGTTTTTAATTTGGAAAAGCTCACTAAATAGTAACTCAAGTAACTCGCGTTCAGATGCTGATTTTTACATGCGAAAGCGGAGGCTTATGGTTTATAACATGAGAAAGCTGTTGGGAAAGGTTATGAAACACAACCTTCTTTGGTAAAGATGGAACAAAATCGAATAAGCAGTATGCAGATATTTGTATGTGCTGCGTTCAAATATTATGAGTTTTGAAGTTAGGCCAATGGTAATGACTCTATTCCAATTGAGGAGTACAAGAGATTTCCCAAGACAGTACTCTGAGATTTTGTAGCTTTCCGACAACTTACACAGGAGCGTTGTCTTATCACCGCTTCATTACACTGACTGACACTTTGCTCAAACTATTTTTTTTAAAGTTGATTTTACATGTTTCAGTTGCTAAGCAAATCCCTAAAGCGAAAACTTTTATTTTATTGAACAATTTTTTTGGTACAAATAAAACAGCATTGTATATTTTGTACGTACATATACTTTTTGAGAAATAAATCGACCTTATTTTTCAGTTTTTAGATATATATTGGTAGCTGAAAATGTGTTAATTTGTATTTAATAAATAAAATTAATAAGCATATTAAATCATATTTTATTTTCTAATTATAAATGTGTATAATATAACATTGAATTAAACAATTTTTTTTCGCATAAAGTATATAGAAAAATTTATTGGGTCTGACTAGACACATATGTTACGAATGTGAAAATCCAAACATGTGTAAGACCGAGGGTTAAAATAATCTTGGTTTTGAAAAGCATTCTCGACAACTAAAAACTTCCTAAATTAATCTTGTATACAAATAATAGAATTATTAAAACAAGTTAAAAGCAAAAAAAAAAATTAGCTCACTCTTTGCACCAAAGATTTCTGAATGCTTTTCTTTTAAGTCAGCAGTTTAACATAATTACACTAGTCTGCAGTAAAAAATGTTTTAAAAACAAATATAAGGAACATAAAGCGCTTAATGCCAATCCGCTTTAGTTTTTGCTTCTATCACGTCTAGTTTCTTAGTTTTGTCGGATTTTGATCAAAACCCTTTTCATGCAAAATTAGTAATATGTTTTGTTTTCAAAAATTTATAAACGAATATATAACGAAACAAATAAGATATATACTATAAAAATCGATGGACAAATGTTAATTTTATTCGTTATTAAATATAAAAGGCATGTTTTGTAGTTGGCCCAAAATAAGGCAGTTTTGCTTATACATTTCATCATCATTTAGAACGTTTCGTCCAATTTGGATAGAATTACCAGCAAATGATGTAGAATAAATTTCCCTTCAAGTCATCTAAACAATATTTTGCATATTTTGCACAAAAGTTTTGGATTATTTTAAACAAATAAACTAAAACAAAACGATGAACTACCCTAGAGGGAAGCGAACTCACACCAAAGTCGTCCCGTGATAATCTTTGGTGGTAGAGACCGGTTCTAGTTCTAACACTTTATATGAATGGGACGTATCACTTCTTCATGGGGTTGTCATTGGAGGGAGTCAATTAACACCTAGCAGCCACCATTTGACAAGTCTCACATATATTCTCAATGAACGTGTTTAGTGTTAGTTACTACAATGAATTATTATTTTAATACAATGTAGTTTTACTTCAATAAAACAAGTCCTAGAACTTAATTAAGGAACCAAATTTTAGAAAGTCATAAAAATATTTGTCACACCACTAGTGAATACTGTACTATAATTCATTACTTTTTCTACCTTTTGGTTCTTCATATACCAGTTAAATGATTGGTTCTCCTTTCACTGGTCATGAGTTCTTTCTTTTTGTACTTGTTCTATATTCACAAATCCCAGTACCAGTCTCTTGGAGCAATTGATACAAATTTCCCGAAGGGTATTTATTTGCTCTTTACACAGCTAAGCTTAAAAAAAACTGTAAACAAATTTAAAAATAATAACGTGCTTTTTTGGTAAGGCTTTAAAAAATCAACAAAAAACGTATTTTTTCTTGATTCTTGACGAGCACTGAAAACTCTTAAAAGTCAAGAAAAATTAAGACCATCTGGCAAGCCTAAGGTGGTATTTGGCGGGCGACACTTTAAGTGGCAATTATAGTCCGCTAGAATCACCGTCTGCAAACAGCATCGGAAAGTGAATATGTACAGTTATGGAGTGAGAATGATGATGCCCCGCTGCAGGAATAAATGTATGTTCCAACTTATAATGCCAGAGATGGAACAATATGGAAATCTGAACCTGAGAAGCATAGCAGAACTCCTCGGCACATCATTTGCGGTGGTATTCATATGGTGGTACTCCCACCATGAAATAGTTGATCCTGTATACAGTCTCAACCTTTTCTTTAACTAACAAGTTTTAGAGTTCTGAGCACTCTGTAAAAATTATTATTTGTAATGTTTGCTTAAAAAATAACTAATTAAAGTTAAATAAACAAAATACCTAAGTAAATAATACCAATACAATGCCAACATTTTTCTAATGTTTACTGTCTTTGTTTTGTCTTTAAGTATCATTCATTGCTTTAATGAGTCCCTTGGACACTGCTGGTCAGTTACGTTACAAAAGCATACTGGGTAGTTAAGGGTTAAATGAACGTACCTATCGTAAGCTTTTTGCGCTTTTTAGTTTAAACAATCTTTACAGCATACAAAACTTTACGGTAGCCTAAATATAAACTATTTGCAACTGAAATCGACGTAAGTTGCCAACTGTAATATTCACTGTAATTTAACAAGTTCTCGTACACGGATTTTTATGCAATAAAATCATTATAAAAGGATTTTTTAATAGTTGTATTTTGTTTGAAACATATTTAAGGATGTATTGAAAAAAATATTATTGAAAATGGCCTTCCAGCATGACTGAAGTATAACAGTCCATTCGCCTGTGCCAGTACCCTCTACATTCATAAGAATATTACCCACTGTTTGGATAAGGGCACACTTTAGAGACTTTAAATTTAGAAGGAACAAAGTTATAGAGGTCAATTACCTCGACAAGCAGCAGATGGCGTTTTAAAAGTTAAAAGGCGGCACTATCCTACTTCAGTCATGGTATGGTGGTGAGTCGTATATGATGGGGCATTTTTGCGAAAAAGGAGTGAAAATCTCTGCAACGGTATACCAATCTAACGTTATGGAGAAAATTGTAAAGCGATTGTTTGAAAACCAACACTGGACCTTCCAAAAGAACTGTGCGCTAGCACAAAAGGCAAAAACCATAACTTTGTTGTTAAAAAAAAAAAATTAATTATTTTCAACTGACGATTAAACTAATTAAACCTTCTGGTATACCCAATCTGAATGCCTTGGACAATAAATTGTTTACGGTGTTTGAGAGCATAGCCTGCACTTAATTTCATCCTGATCTGGAATCTATAAACTGTGCCTTTATCCCAGCAGTAGATCATTTTCCTTTTGGATAGAGTAAGTCAGGGATAGATGAATGGAATGTTAGCGTTATACTTTGTTCATACGACGACATAATTTACTTGTTTCGCTCTCGATTCATTCTTGTTTCATTTTGACATTTTTTTTACGTATACATTAAAAATATATAATTTTTTACTTTCATTAAGATTATTATTTAATTTAACATTAATTTAACATTTTATTTAACATTAATTTTTATTTCTTTTGATATTTTTTTTTTTTTTGTGAGATAGACTTTAGATAAACCAACGATAATTGTTATTAAAAATGGAGATGATAGTACATTTTTCCTGTTTCGCTGCATGTTTTACCACGAAATGAACTTTTTCGCTTTAAAAATTTTGTTTGGCGAAACATGTGGTTTCGATCATGTTTGATCGCGAAACAGCAATATGAGAGCGAAATACGACTATTGCTGGCCGTGTGAACATGGTGATAGGTCATACTCGAAACCAAATGGCGACCATTTTCCAAAATATATATTTTAAATACATTCCTAAATATCTAAAATACAAATAAAATATAACTAGTTGTTAAAAAAACACTTTTTATAATGATTTTATCACATAATAAACGTGTAACAGGACTTACAGGAGTACTAGGTATATTCGACAACTGTAAACTCAACTAAAATTCAGTTGCCATCATAGTCGACCAATAAAACTTCATTTTTTACATTAGGAAGGTGAAATTGCAATACCAATGTTCTTTTATGTGTGCTCTCCTCGAAAGAATGAACTATGTTTTGTAGAATAAACGCTATCTCTTTCTCTCCTCTCTCTGATGCCTAATTTTTTGGTTATAACGTTTGGTTATCTTGTTATTAACGTCAAGAAGTGAAGAAGAAAACCACAATCCAAATCAAATTTTAAAATGTTCAAAGACATCTATTAACCACCCAGAAGTAGAGAAGAAGTCATGGTCGGCCACCTTTATCCTCCAATAATCTACTAAATGCTTGCAGGGATGAAGTAGATTATGTGCGTATGAATTCGGTAAGTATGAGTATTGTATTGTAGAATGATACTGATGTTGATGATTATTATATTTTATATATGCCGTGCACGTGCTTTTTTTTTTTTTTTTTTTTTTTTTTTGCAAATATCACATACCCATTACTATTGCTAGTAAAAATTTGTATGTATATGAAAATTTCATGTACGATTATAGGTATGCACATTATAAGATAGAGATAAAACTTACAGGTTTATTAAGGATTTGCTTTATTTGCGTTTTAATATTATTATACATTCTGATATACTTTTATATCACCAAACATTTTAATTTAATTTGAACAAAATGAAAAAAACCAAACACGATAGCACAGAATATACAATTGATAAAGCAAATAAAAATTTAATAAAGTGTTTTTACTTCCATGTGTTAAACTTAATGCGTAGATAATAAAAACACGTGTATGTTTCAATAGATTTATACGAAAAATCTAAAAATTTTTGACAACTAAAAACTTCCTAAAATAATTGTTTTATAAAAATAACACAATTTGTTATACCTGTTAACAGCAAAAAAAATACAGGCAAATGTGTAGATGAGTTGCCAAACTCGTTCGTTTTAGGTAACAACAATCGATAATAAATATATATATTGTATCAAAGCATGTCTATGTTTAATGTGACCTAAAATTGAAGTTGGCAATAAAGCTGGTTCGTTGCACTTACCAGACATTTTCAAAACTATATCTTTACATTTTCTGTACCGTAATTCGAGATATTGTTGATGAAATTGATTCGAATTACGAAATTTAAAAATGCAAATTTGTAAACAAGTATGCGTTTATATAACTGTTCTTTATAAATCGTATGTAAGTATATAAAAAAATATTTTGGTAGCGACCTTCATATATACGATTGGAAATCTGCAGTTTCTTCTGCGGTGAAAGCACTACGTGAACTATATTTTAAATGCCAACCTTAAAAGCTATAATAGAAAAAAAAGCAAAAGCAACTTGGAAAAGTGCATGATATTGTTCCAGAAATACTTCCCATCTTAAGGGAATATAAAGACTTGCAATTTTATTTTTCGGTTTTGGGCAGTAATACAGGTATGTGATGAAAAACGAAACGATTTGAAACCGCAAACGTTTTAAGAATCTTTTAAAATAAATTTTTAATGCATATTCCTTTTATTTTCGGTCCTTATTCTTTAAAATTTTATATATGCTAACTAATGTGTATTCAGAACAAAAATTTAAGACTATAATTAATAAATGGATTTTAAAATCTCTCGAAATTCATCACACCTTTTAAAAACGTTCGTTTAGAAATCGATGGATAGACTTTCATGGCATAATGGAAGACTTTATATGTTTAGAGAAATCCAGGAAAAGGACTGAGAAATTAGATATTCTGTATTATGGATTGCCTTTGATTTCTCCAACATCAACGATAAATGAAGGAATTTTCTCAAGTCAACTTCTATCAAGAGCAAAGAAAAGAATCGCTTAAATCCTAAACATTTAAACCAAATTATTTATTAAAAAGATAATTTTATAAGATCTCCCTTAACTATTGAAATTACTAATAAAATGAACTTACAGTTTATTTTTTAATTAAAACATAATACGTATTAATTAATAAATATGTATTACATATTTATGAATTATTCTTTTGTTGGCTCGTTTTAGTTTAAGAATGTTTGTTTGTTATGTTATGTTATTGTTTTTTTTTTTACTAATAAACTCTAAATAGTAACGGCATTATTCATAAAAAATAAAACAGGCTAATAAAAGGTTTATGAAAAGGTCTGTGAAAATTTGTTTAAAAAATCTTTAATAAAACTGTTTTTATGAATTGAAATAACTTAATTGTTTTATGAACAATTTTATTAACAAAATTAACCGATTATTACCAAAATTTACCGATTATTAACCGATTAAACCAAGCATTGGTTAATTAATCGAGCGATTAACCGACTTAAGCAAAAGACCGATTAAATAAATACCCTAATAAATACACTAAAGTAAAACGATGAAATATTTATGTGCTTTATACACAGCTTTGTTTAACCCCTATGTGCGCGGCAAAAAAAATACCTTCTATTGCGTACTCGGGTGCCCCTTTGGAAGTAACGTACTAAATATATATTTTGAACGTTGGAAAATATATATGGGATTGGAAACAGATACTTACTTACAACCTGTTATTGGTCTTGGCCTGCTTAAAAAATATTTTCCGTGTGCTTTGATATCTTGCGCGTTGTCTTCAGTTAGATTAACCATGGATTTTTAAGTATTTTTAAAAATTTACCACTACGGTCTTGGTCTTCCCCGTTTATGTTTTCCTTCAGACATATCCTTGAATATCTTTTTTTCTGGAGTATCCGTGTTCACTCTTCCGATGTGTCCCAGCCAGCGTTATCGTTGTTTCTTTATGCATCTTACTATGTTGATGTAACAGTAAATTTAAAACGCCTGGCACAGCTTCATTGATTTCTTCAAGTACCCATGCTTACGCACGATATAACAGCACGGGCATTACAAGTGGAGATGTTTTTACTTTTGAAATGCTTACTTGGTCCATAATAATAACAAATGGCTATGCTTCTTTTTGTGTAAAGACTGATGTTATTTTCCTTATTTACAGCGAATTTGATGTAGGTAAACGTCTACTACCTTTTGGAATTACAATTGCATGCTTGCACGTTGTCGCCAACTTTTATTTGATATGTTTTATTGCGGTTCAACCAATATCTGTTTTAGCTGTCCTCGTATATCGTCATTCCAATTATAGCTAATTTCTTCTTAATCTTCTCGCATGTTTCTTTCAACAAAGTCAATATCATCTGCATAAGCGAGGAGCATATGTCTTTTTTCAGCAAAATAATTCGTCCTCTTTTCTTAGACGATTTTTATAGGAAATACCTTTCTGAAAAAACTGTAAAATTATCTTGTTTACTGTTTTATCAGTTGTTTCCAAAAGCCAATCAAGCATTTGCTGAAAAAAGATAAGTAATTGCCATTATTTAAAATTTGAGGTTGCTCTCTTTAAGTATAAGATTGTTAAATCATATTTTAAGGTTTGGGATGTATAATTGGCGATTATCTTCAACAACTGAAAAATAACGGGAAATTTCGGATAAGCCAAATTTTAAACATTCGTAAAACAACTATTGTTTTCGAAAATTTAAGGAACCATTTTTAGAGTTGGGAAACGGGTAAATACCCGGTAGAATGGGTAAAGTGGATAAAGATGGGTAAATACCCAGGTATTTACCTAAAAGATGGGTGAAAACTATGTTGTGGAAAATTTGGTGAAAAAATACAATGTGCAGCAAAATGTAGTGCATTTCATAATAAATTCAATAAATAAAAACGCTTATTATATAGAAATATTAATTTTTGCAAAATTACAATACATTAATCGCAATCACTGTCATTGTCATCGTCTTTATTGGAAAGATTCCAATTATGTGATATAATAGATACTTTTCCGGCATTATCTGCAGTTTTTTTTGGTTAGGACCTGCACTCAGGGGATGACCCGTACAAATGCAATGCATTGTTTTTGAACTAGGAAAAAAGGTTATGGGAAGGAGGATGGAGGGAGTAGTGCTTGTGAACATTCGACTTGAACTTATTCATGTTGTAAGTGAGAGGGAAGACAGGAAGGTTGTTCCACATACGAACAGTCCTGCAAAAAGACGAAATTTCTCTGGAATGCGTTGTACGATTTACCGGCCAATCGACCACAAAAGGATGGCCTCTTGAGGAAAAACGTGTATTACGGACAAACACACGGTTTTCGGGAACCAGATCCCTAATTTCATCAGAACACATCCCATTGTAGTAACGATAAAACAGGTAAATACAGCCCACATTGCGACGGTTCTCAAGGGAGTCAATAGAATTGGATACCCTACTGTCGAGAAGCTCCAAAATAGACTTTGAAACACCGGCTCATACATGAGAGTTGTATTCCATACGCGGTCGGATATAAGTGGTATAAATAGTAAGGAGATCATATGGAGTTACACCGTTTCAAAAAGACGAGGCACTAGAATGCTTCTTTCGACACTTTAAATATATGTTCTGTCCATCGGACATCACATTGTATCCTCATGCCCAGAACATCAAGTGATTCTGATTCCTCAATGATTATACTACCCATATATTCAAATGAGGCGGAGGTTTTTTGAGTGGATAACATTTAGATTGCTGAAAGAGCGTTCAGTGGCTCATTCATCTGAAGTGCACGGAGCAGTCAATATACGAAACGGTATTCTGCTCAATTCTATTGACACGCAAATACTTTTCAACCATGTAGAAGGAGATATTTCTTCTTTGCAAGCTCCACATAAAATTTTTAGCCAACAAATCCTCTCTGGCTTTATAGTTTGCTCCACCATTACATTTGTATTAAAATTGGTACCCATATCATAAATAAACTGCAACGTAATTATATAGTCGGATGAAGTTAAATCGTGCCCTTGACTTTTGGGGTCAAGGAAACTAGCAGCCAAATGTATTGGCTAAATAGACATTTCCATCCTTTTATCAAAGGAAGACATTAATTCACTTTAGTCATTACCATCAATTTCAGTTATTGCTATAAATGCATCTTGAAGCTTATTTCGAATGTCTTTAAAAGCAAAATATACACGATGAATACAATATTGCTTGGATTCGAAAATAGGTATCCATTGTGCCATCGGTTGAAATAGTTTTAAATTGAAGTTTAACATATTCCAAAAGTCTTCACTTAGTAACGATGATTTTATTGTAGCTTTAGGATTAACTTTTTCGTGAAGAACCAAAGCTTGAAGGGGAACTTTACTGTTTATCAAGCTATTTAAAGATGTTACGTAGCTGCCCCATCGCGTCTTGTCAGGAAGCTTTAATTGCTCCCCTGATCCTTTTCCTTTGCACATTTTAGGAATAATCGAAGAAAAATTTTATTGTATTTTATGGTTTTTTATCTCAATAACAAATAAAAAAAACTGCCCTTTAACTTAGAGCGTTTAAGGAAATCATCACTTATTAAATTGAGGCAATATTCTACACAATTTAGAGGTACTTTATATTTCTAACTATTTTTAGATATTTTTAATTAGGCTTAAGTTCATTGAACTTAATTTTCATTAAATTATTTTTATGAAGACAGGAATTTTACAACATGAAATTAATTAAAATTTTTTATTGATAATTTTTCATTCTTGACTGCGCTGAGATTTGAACCCAGGCGTTCACGGACAGGTTGCCCAGACTAGTTTCGATTGTAACCACACAATCTCGTCGGTGGGGTTTGCCGTTTTACTCACTCGGCTATTGAGGCCGGGCGACGTCAATAGTCAAACATCAATCCTTAAACCAAATGGTATTTCACTTTGGTAGATCGAAATTTGCTTTTTTGAATGAATGATTATCTATTTTAATTGATTTACATGTTCTTCCTAACTTCTGTTTTTTCGTACTTTTTGTCAAGAATTCTTCTTGAAGTCCAACGTACATTTTTTTTTATTTTTGATGTTTTTGTCTTTCTTTTTTTCTTGTTGACCTTTTTCAGCACAACTTGAAGGACAAATGTAAACATAGCTCGTGCCTTAGCTGTTAACAATAATTAGTATTGTGGTTATTTTATTGAACTGTTAATGGTTTTTAATCCAAATTTAGATATTTTTAATTAGGCTTAAGTTCATTGAATTTAATTTTCATTAAATTATTTTTATGAAGACAGGAATTTTACAACATGAAATTAATTAAAATTTTTTTAATTTCATGTTGTAAAATTCCTGTCTTCATAAAAATAATTTAATGAAAATTAAATTAATTAAAATTTTTTTAATTTCATGTTGTAAAATTCCTGTCTTCATAAAAATAATTTAATGAAAATTAAATTCAATGAACTTAAGCCTAATTAAAAATATCTAAATTTGGATTAAAAACCATTAACAGTTCAATAAAATAACCACAATACTAATAATTGTTAACTGCTAAGGCACGAGCTATGTTTACATTTGTCCTTCAAGTTGTGCTGAAAAAGGTCAACAAGAAAAAAAGAAAGACAAAAACATCAAAAATAAAAAAAAAAAATGTACGTTGGACTTCAAGAAGAATTCTTGAGAAAAAGTACGAAAAAACAGAAGTTAGGAAGAACATGTAAATCAATTAAAATAGATAATCATTCATTCAAAAAAGCAAATTTCTATCTACCAAAGTGAAATACCATTTGGTTTAAGGATTGATGTTTGACTATTGACGTCGCCCGGCCTCAATAGCCGAGTAAGTAAAACGGCAAACCCCACCGACAAGATTGTGTGGTTACAATCGAAACTAGTCTGGGCAACCTGTCCGTGAACGCCTGGGTTCAAATCTCAGCGCAGTCAAGAATGAAAAATTATCAATAAAAAATTTTAATTAATTTCATGTTGTAAAATTCCTGTCTTCATAAAAATAATTTAATGAAAATTAAATTCAATGAACTTAAGCCTAATTAAAAATATCTAAATTTGGATTAAAAACCATTAACAGTTCAATAAAATAACCACAATACTAATTATTTCTAACTATATTAAATGCACCTTGCATATTTCTTGCATTATCACCAATCAAAACTAAGAAATTTTTTTCGCCGTATTCCTTCATGACATTTATAATTTCTTCAGCGAGATAAGCAGAAGTGTGATTGTTGTTTTCCATTGCCAACCTGCGAACAAAAACAATCTCTGGCTTAGATATTAGAAAGTTTATTAAACCTTCACTACGAATGTTGCTCCACCCGTCACACTGCAGATGCAAGTGTCTTGCTGACTTCAGTTGTACAGTAATATCATTTAACGTTTCATTATATAGTTTCTTTAAATACTTACTGGAAATTGCCTTTCTGTTTGGCAATATATAAGAAGGTCGCAATTCTTCAAAAAACTGTATACAGAGCGGATGTTCCATCATTGCGAATGGAGCACCAGATACAATAATAGCCTTGCCTAGTTTTTCATGAAGGTTCTTTACACTCATCAGGCATTATTTGGCATGATTTTGATGATTGGATAGAATTCAATTAGCTTAAAACGTCAATGGACTGAGACGAATTTTCCAATAAAATTATTGTTACTTCACCTTGATTCTTTTTACCAATTTCTCGTTTGACCATAACAGGACATTTGACACAATTCATTAAATGTTTTGTCATTTTATTAACATTTGCATGTTTATAAGCCCTGTCACAATGTCTGAAAAGAATTTGTTTTTTGCTGCTTGCACTTGCTGCAAAATGCTTTCATTTTTGCTCATTTCTAGGTCTTCCCATGACTATATACATAGCTAAAAACGATTTAAGTCCGTTGTTGCATTTCATCAATAAAAGCTTCAGTAATAAATATGTACATACCTTCCCCACAATGTTTATTCAATTAAGTACAGTTTTAATTAGATTTAATCCGCTTTTTGATATATAACAAAACTCGTGCTTTTGAAAAAATTATAACAAATGAGTCATTTCATATGACGTTTCAGCTGATTAACAACCAGATATTGTGAGGTGCTATATTTCAAATCCTCTTTATAAATAGCCAAATAAATTCCCAAAAAAGGTATTTACCCCGTACCGGGTAGAATCCCATTTTTTCAACAATAAAAAAAGTTATTTTTCGCGAAAAGTCAATTTTGACATATTTCAAAATTTCGTATGTTGCTGACGTTTATATTCTATATGTAGACATTTACTTTTTTATGCAGAGCTTCTAACAACTAAAAAAATACACTTCCAATTGCCGCATTCTTATATAGAACACGTACATGTACCCAGGTACCTTGGTGCCCATCTAAGGGTGTTAGGAATAAATTGGTCTCTCAAGCAAATAACAAAAAAAATATTTACCAGTACGGCTAAAAAAAGGATTTATTTTTTGAAAGCTAGTAGTTTTCAAGAAATTTCAGATATGCGGACTATCAATTTCAATGAAAACATTTTGGTTGAAATGTCCAAAGTTACCTGTGCACCTAGGTGCGCACAAGCACTGAAGTTTTTGTGGATCAAGAAAAATCAAGGCCATCTAGCAAGTGTCTACCTGAAGTACGAGTTAGGGCACAATCGTCTTTTCATTACTATTGTGAAACGTAAAAAAAACTTTGGTACAGCAGAATATAGAACTTTATGAAAACGTTAAATCACACCATATTCGTTGACTAAAGGCCCTGTCGTTTTAATTTTCAGCCAACATATCGAGTTTGCCTCAAAAAATTTTTGCTTTATATGGATACAAAAAATCGCACTTATTTCGCCAACTATAGGTCCTAGAGCAAAAAGGATGTAAATGTGATCACTTAAACAACATTTGATATGGACACATAAATTTCATTTATTTCGTTAACTTAAGCAACCCAACCACTTTAACCCAAAAACTGAGTTTTCTTATAATAAGAAAAATGTTTTTTTTAATGGAAATATAAAATCGCATTTATTTCGTTAATAAGATTATTTCACTGTGCTAGAATTTTACACTTTTTTCTGTCAAGCGGAGGACCTGGTGGGTTAACCTAATTGGGTTATCCAGTCGTGCTAACCGGTTTTTTAAGTAAGCTCTTGTTGTGGAGGTGGTTGCACAACATATATTCGCGTTACTCAATAGCGGTTTCGTTTATTGAATAAACTAAAAAAAACGAAATTCCGCAATTAAGTTACTTTTAAGCAAGGCTAAACTTTTTTCCAATCTCCGCAGTCATTTTATAAACACAAATAAAAAGTCCCAAACCTGCGTAGGAGTCGCCCTTAGGGGGATCAAATGTATTTCGATATTGAGTTTTCTAAAAAAAATCGATTTTTTATATAAAAATGTAAAATTATTTTGGTCCTAGAGCAAAAAGAATGAACATCTTTGATAAAATTTTCCCACACACAAACGTTTAAAAAAAATTCCACTTGTTAACGTTCCTATCACAAAAAGTCCGCAAAGGCTTACTATTCTAATAATTTGGTCAGATCTGATTTTGTCAGGCTGAGACAGGAGCATGACTGCCTCTAGTTTAGCCCATTAACCCTTTTATGAAGGCTCTTCATAATATATAAACTTTGTTTATTTCTAACTTAAACCTGAAGTGGCCGAGTTTTAGACAAATAACTACTTTTTTTAATCCCATAGCACCTAACCATATGAAATAGGAGGACCGAATTTTGATCAAATATTTCTATAATATAAAAAGTTATAGTCTGTGATTTTGTGTATGTGTTTTCTGGAAAACTATAGCAGTCAGAGAAAATCAAGCTTAATTTGTGATGACTTATGAATTCCACTAAAATTCGAGTTATTCTTTTTTTTTTTTTTGTATGAAAAACATAAATTGTACAACAAATAAACCTAAAGCCATATTTACATTATGCAATTAAGGTGGTGCCTCTTAAATATAAGTGATCAAAAATGTCAGTTTTTGTATTAAATATTTTTAAAAGAGAAAGCCGCTTTCTAGAATATAGTAAATTTTTAAAAAGTACCTTTTTTATTTGTATTCTTTTATTTTTCCAGAAACACTTAACCCGATATGTTACGTAAACAACTTACAACTTTTATCTCAGAAATCATCCGTTTTTTTAACGTAAAATATCTTATGCCTAATAATAGCTTAAATATAATAGTTTAAATAAAAATACTCTCTTCTCAATTATTTTCTCATTATATCAAGAAAACACATAAAATAATTTACACTTTGAGGATAAATTATTCTTTCTGAAGTTTAAATAAAATTTGCGGATGAACGAACCTCTTTTCTTAAGTCCTTAATAATAATCTGGTATTAAACTGAATACAAACATGTATTATGGAATGTACAAATGTTGACCTTTGAAGACAAGTATTATCAACACAATTACAAAACGTATTTCAAACATGCATTGAAAGGTGACACATACATTTGTCAATACATTTTGTGAATAGTTTTACAAATACTTTTGAAAGTATCACAACAGCCACACTTATCAATGTAAAATGCATTTTAAAAGGAAAAACAAAGTTTACGAAAAAATCTATAGAAGTGCATAAACTGTGCACAGTTTTTAACACTTCAAAATATGTCAAAGAATTTTTATTGAACATTAAATAAAGTTTTTACATTTTTTACGAACATAAAAAGTAGTTAAAAAGTCTTTATAAAAAAAATTTTTTATTTTGTAAATACATACAAATATTTTTGCGTTAAAAGTTTTTTATGAACGAAATTTTAACACAAGAGCTGAGTAGACAAAAAATTTGTTAGAAAACTTTTTTTGCTCTTTCCTTTCTACAACCATTTTAAAGATGATTACTTTACATACATAGATTTTTTAAAATAAAACTTTTAATAGAAAATTTAAATTTATATTTAATAATCAAAATACATTAAAGTATAAAACTAACGAATGTAATTGTCAATTAGTTAATCTTTAATATTTACGATAAAATAATACCATTAAGACCCGATTTATGTGAGCATCTGAACTATGGCCTTATCTCATGGAGGATCTCAACCACATGGTGTGTTAATATTAAGCACGTACCAAATGCCTTCTGTGAGTGAAGGATTACTTGCACACACATGTAGCACTTTTGAGTGTACAGTTCACTAAAAATTGTATAGCTCCCCTTGTTTAGGAGCCGCAGCTATCTTTCCTCCCCTGCTATTCATTAATTCAAGCAGCTTTGTTGAATAACAATAGCACCTAAGGCCATCCACAGACCGAATTTTCCCACAAGGGTGAAAATCAGTCTTCCACGTGAATGTAACACTACCTGAGATGTTGCGTTTAAACCGCAATCAATATGTGCTCTCCGATAGTATATCTTCGTCAATAAAGCTGATCATCGTTGAACTCTTTCGTGAGCTCATGCCTTGAAAAAGGCACTCCCCCAGCGGACGGTGCTCAACATACTGAAAACCAAACCTCTATGAGAAAACGAAGGCTTCTGCAAAGACAATCATCCTAAAAGACAGTTTAGTACTGAGGTACAACTTCGAAATCAATGAAGATCATATGACCCCAGGGAGCTCGCTCTGTCTTTTTAAAGTTTGGTGCAACAAAGGTAGCATTGACCTGATATTCCGAAGAATGCCTGTAAATTCAAGCGCCAAAGTTAAGTAAATAACCTAGGCAGAATGGTCAATTGTTATATTTCGGACCCAGAAATGATCTTAACGCGACTTTCCACTGAGCATGTTAAACACCAAACGGTGTAATATCTATTAAATGACTCCTACAACAACCAACGTCAATCTTTCGTATTTGGCTGTACCAAATCTTTAAAATTCTTCCTTAGAACGCTGCGTCACAAAGTGAATATTGAAAAAAAAAACAAGTAAAATTATAGTCGGTCAAGCCTGACTCATTTACTTTATTAGTGTCATAATTGCAAATCATTTCTCCGTAGATCCGTTCAAAAGTTTTAATCAAAAACATCGTTCTTACACACAATATATCGTTTATTCTAAAAATCTATAATCTGAATCTCATGACGACCCAAGCAAAACTGGGATGTGTTATTGTTAGAATTAAAAACAGAAAACGCGTGATAACAAATATAAATTTTTTTTTGGCACAATATTAAATATGACATTTGTAAGCTCTTATTAGCATAATAATGATTGAAGTAGTGCGAGTAATAAAGAGTATTTAATTTAAATTATAAGCATATAAAGGAGGTCTTTTAAGCCTGATGGAAATTGAAATTGTAAAAAATAACACAACAATTTCAAGAAAAATTTATATGCGGTAATTTTGTTCATTATGAAACACGTTAAGCAAAAAATGAGCCTCCTCACTAAACACAATTTTGCGAAATAATATTGATGACCGATTTTCAAAGTAAAATGCCTTTTGTAAATGGAAAAAAAACTTTAAAACTTATTTTATGTTGCATTGTATGGCAAAGGCTATTTACCCCTTAAGTTAAATAATAATTACAAATCAAGAAAACAAAGCAATAAATGTAATTCTTTCACGTATCCGGAAAAATAACGAGAAACCACAAAAGTGGAAAGGGTATTATGCATTTGTGCTGATATTTGAAACACCTTAAAATATTGGTCGAAGGCCCACCTTTTAGCATACCGAACGACTCAGAAGCACTAGTATTTAGATTAAATTCTGGCCACTTTTATTTTATTGCAACTGAAGTCATCTTACCAAATTTAATTAAAATCGGTCCATATTTGACCACAGCTCCCATACAAATAATAAAAATGCTGGGGTGTCCAAAATTAGCCATATATCCCATATAAACTCCCATACTAAAATCACTTAAAGCCAAATAAACCTCATGAAGATGAGGATATTCGAATAATATTTGGAGAAAACAACTTTAATATTAATCTTAATCTCAATTACATAATGTTGTTCTGGCGAATCTATGATTGCCCATGGGTCCCAAATAGGTTACACTTTCAAAAATTTGGCGTGTCATATTGGCTTATTTTATAAGAGCAAAACCCGTCAAATTTTCATGCAAAATTCAGTTTATTAATAATTTATGAATTGAGATTTTTTACAGGCCATATTGTAAAATTAACAAAATTTGTACTCCACAGTTATAAAATAAAAAAAGGAGCAAAATTAAATTGTTTCCGCTTTTTAACTGTCAGTGGAAGGGCGATCATATGTGGCATTTTTCGTTAAAAATTGCGATTTTTAATCCGGTTGGGGATGGAAATGTACGTTTGGACTTTTTTTTTTTTTTTTTTTTTTTGTGAAATTGGAAATGGTTAGCTGTATAAACAACATACTTTGTACACATTTTCAAATATACATACATACATATATATCTAGAATTTCATAAAAACGGCTATCATTTTTTTCTATTGTTTGTAATTTTTTTTTTTTAGTTTATATGTAATTGTTAAATACTATTTCTGTTTCAAAAGTATTCTGTTTGAAATATTTTTTGAATCGTTGTATAATTCTTTAGAAAACATCAGAACGGGTGCGCTAAAAGAATACTACACGTGCACTTAAACAAGATCGGTATGAAACACTTATATTTGTGTACAAATTCTCAAACCCAAAAATAATCTTTAAGGTGTGTGTTTTCAAAAATAACATTACGCTAGTGTGCGGTTTTTTTCGAACTCTAATTAAGACTACTATGTTCTCCAAATTTTGTTTAAAAAGTTAAAAACTGCTTTACCAATCGTATAGTATTCATATAAAAATATGTTTGACTTATTCCCAACCTTCAAAGCTTAATATATTAAGTACGGATGTCACTCTTTTTATACAGTATTTTATTTAACAGTTAATTTGCTGGTGACATAAATGTCAAACATCAAAAAATTTCACTATCTACACTCAAACAAATCTTAAATATAAATACATGTATTCAAAGCTCAGATACATTAGTGAAGTAACGAATATAAATTTTGTATATTCTTGAATACGAATACGAGAACCTGCGCCAATATTCGCCGAATACCAATATCCAATCTGAACAATTGAAACAAGTTAGATTGCTATATTTTCCGGAGTGGTATTTACATTGGACCCAGGGTAAATTATTGACCAATCATCCTAAAACTCTTTAGAGTGATTTACGGTATTAAAGAAAAAAATTAGAATCAATTTCAGTACAGCAATTAAATTAGTTTTACCATTTACACTGAATTTCAAAAGTTTGTTTTATATTATATCTATGGTAATTTATGGACTGTATATCACAAAATTGGATGACATTTACTCTGGCCATATGAAGTTGGAACAAATTTTATCGCTATGTCTATCTCTGTGTATTTAATTAATTTCCCAGAGTAGGCTTTATATGGGGCATATGGTTACATATGGACCGATTATCACGAAATTTATTAGTGTGAGCTCTAGTCCAATAAAACTGAAAAGTACGGGCATGCGCCGGTCCGAGCACTCCAATAATTCGGACGCTGCTTCATTTCGGACAATTTAAAATGTTTGACTCTTCAATCCCTTTTTTACCGTTTTTACCTCACGTATTTTCTCATTCGCACGTTTCAAATTTTACACTGGCATTACTTCAGTTTCGCGTTTGCTTCGTAAGCGTGTTTATCCAATTTCGTACCATGTGCCATGTTTCTAAATAATAAACGCAAATATAAAACACTCAGCCATATTCTGGAAATCGAGTGAAATTGAAATCCAAAAAATTTTGAAAACTATCCTATATTTGAAGTTCATAAAAATATTCCCTTTAATATACTTTATACTTTGAGGACCACTTATTTTTAACAAATCCACTTTTGAAATTAGGAAACTCCTCGTTAATTTTTGATATCGATATCAATTTTATTTGATTTCAAACTCCAGAACATGGCTGATTAGCTTTAATGGAAAAGTATGATATTTTACAAAGCCTTGATCAGGGGGGAAAAAATCTTTATTCCTTAGTCAACGATTTGCGGCATTGAAAAAATAATCCAAAGATAAAACCATTTATTTCGAATACCTATAATTGACCCGGTAACATTTACATACAGAAAAATAATCACATCCAGATTTCAGCACAAATTTTAAAAGCAAAGGCCAAATTCTTTAATGTAAAGATGACGGCCTGGTAAAATATAAGTTAAGGCATGGTATTCGCGATCTAAAAACTTGCGATGATAAACTTTCCAAAAGAGTAAATTCATGTTTAATATCCCTTAGATTATTTTAATAAATTTTACTACGGACAACTCTATAATCTGACCGAACCTAAAACTATATGTGTCCGGATTGTCGAAGTTGCTCTGTCTGTACTAAATTTTATTAAAATAGCATTATTTATTACGGTTTTATGCGTAAAACCCTGTTTTCCGGAGGAGGCTTTATATCGGGCCTATAGTTGATTACACTGTGCTAGAAATTTACACTTTTTTTAGACAAGGCGTTTTAACCTAATTCGTGTACGCTGAATTCAGTGGGGCTTGGCGTTTTTTAGGCTATCTCTGATTTAAGGGATATACCGTTATTTCGAAAATGAATTAAATTTGCCCATGCAGTACCTAGGATACCCCTAGATGGGTCAAATATATGACCAACCCCACTTTATTTTTTATCTCTATCATTTACTTCTAACATATCTACCCGCTATCTTTAAGCCTTAAGGCGCTACTATACATAATGTTCAATACAGACTAGAAATATATTGAAGACAATGTGCCATTAATGCCCAGGAGTCGTCCCTAGTGGGATATAATGTATGACCAACCTCAATTAGTTTTTTGTCCCTAACATTTTCTCTAGACATACTTTCGCTTTATCAACACTTTTTAGGGGGGCTCCCATACAATTGTAGCGTTTTACTAAATGCTTTAATTAAAATGTTTGGCCTTTTGTGAATAAAATCAAAAGTAGTTAACAGATTTTTATCATTTATGGCTTATTTTGTTTGTAACTTCCCATTTTTATTGAATTTTTAAAAAACCAAAAATTTCAAAATGTTGGAAAAAAATTTTTTTTGCTAAGAAAAAAAAAAAAAATAACGCGACTGCGCATATGAGAAAAAAGTTTAACCTTCTTAAAGGAGATTTTGTGGAATTTCGGTTTATTGATGGTCAATAAACTAAACTGAGTTACGCGAACATATGTTGTGCAACCCCCTCCATTTACGAACTAACTGTATATATCAAAAACCAGAGCTTACCTTAAAAAATGGTTAGCACTACTCAGACGCGGATGCAGCTTGAGCCTTAGGGGGGGTGAAATTTTTTATGATACAAAACAAGTAAAAAATTTGTTTTTAAAAGTTAATTAAAAACGATATGTTTATATTATATTAAAAAAAAAAACTCAACAATAAGGTAAAATAAAATATAAGATCAGTTCAATATAAATTTAAATAAATTAATTTTTTAAATAACGTTTTGGCTTTAAAAATAATTTTATTTATTTTTAATGTTTTTTTTATTTGAAACAATTTATTTGGTAACAAAATTTTGGAAGAAGGAATATGCTTCACTAATTTTAAAATTAAGTTATGAATTTTAGTCGAACTGTTTGGGTTTTAATCTAAAGATACATATATAATTATTCTAGTTTAAGTTGATTACAGCTAATTTTTTTATTTAAATTATTTTTATTTAGTAAGGAATTTCAAAGCTTATAACAATTGAAAGACAAAAATAATTTTGGCTGCACATACATACATATGTACCCTCAGTCGTAAATGCGCTAATGCCACAATTTTTGAATATTAAGTTTTTGATGCAGTTCAATAGAAAAAGCGCTAGGGCCCATTAAAATGTGAAAATTTCCAAAAAAAAATTGTTAATATTTGTTAATAGTCAACATTGAAACAAATGAAGCAATTTTATAGTATATTTTATTTTTTGCAAATTGACATACTAAAATGTACATTAAAAGTAAAAAATATATAATAGAAAAGGTGATAAGTCACAAAAAGCTATGTAAAACATAAATGTATTATTTTTAGTTGTTTTGCAAGCCAATAAAGAGTCAGCAATGAAGCAAAACTGGATTTAAAGACTTAAAACATATTTAGAACTAAAGACTTAAGAAAGTTTTTTCTCTCTCCTATAAAATGTATACATTGGACTACATCCTTTTCGACTGAAGGTGAAAAAAAAAAATTACGGACTCACCATTGTTTCACTAATTTTTATGTATTTTTGTATATCAAAGAACTTTTCTTATTAATGCACTTGAAATTTGGCAGTTATATAATTCTTCTTTGGTGTATATATGGGAAGGTAGAATGTCAATGCATATTAAATTCAAATTCAAAGCCTATTATGATGAAAATATGATACTAAAAACGGCTATGTTCAAATGTATATAATAAATAATTATCATAACACAAATAAAAATATTGCATATACTAAGGCTTATTAATTATTCAGCCGCTCGCATTTTCAACCCAAACGTTTATTATTCGGATATAGATGGCACTTTCTAGGATTGAATGTAAAACAATATGTATTTAAATACAGTAAACTAGATGTTTCATTGGAAATATATAATAAATAACTATTAGGATAAATACTTGGATACTTATTGAAAATTTGATTATAGATTCTATAAAAAAAACTTGATGGAATTTCCAAAAATTGTGTACATTCGGAAATTCGTGTATTATCGAAAAAAGCAAAACATATTTTTATGATTTAGGGGGGTAAATTTCCTTTTATTGTCACCGACAAACATATTATTGTTTAATTAGTCCTCCATCAAGAATTCACAACCATATTATAGTTGCCTCTAAACCTGTTATGGTTAAATATGACAATAATTTGTTTTTAAATTAACAACAGTATTTTCCCCTTCTCCAAGAGCAATATGCTATGGTTGAAAACCAACAATGCTTTTACAAGTGTTAAACATATTTTAGCTATTATTGACCAAAACATGTACGGAGGCAATCATAATATGGTTGTGCTTTCTTGATGGAGGACACATTTAACCATAATATGGTTTTCGGTGATAATAATATGTTTAAATTAACCATAATATGTTTACAATTTTCCTTAAAAATTGTTTTTATGGAGGTGATCATATTTAAACCTAGTTTTTCTCTGGGTGTACTTTGTTCAAACTACCGCAGCGAGCGCATTTTCAATTTGTGTCATCGGATCGGAATTATTATTATGTTTAATTGACCCATTCCAGTTGTCCATGCTTTTCTTACGATAATTAGGCAATTTATTCAGATTATAGCATATCTAGAAATACTTAACATCAACTGGAGTAATTTTCATAAATTATTTTTGTGGCTAATGTTTGTCGGTTTTTTTACTATACTGAAATGCAAAGGTTTTTTTTTAAATAAAAATTATTAAAAGTTAATATTTTATGTCTCATATTATGTGTTTTTATAACGTATTCGCAAACTATTCGTGAAATATTTACTTGAATTAGGCGAATAAAAATATGAATGTCATAACATAGCCAAATACTCCGCATTTTGAATACGAACACGAATACGAATATTCGTAACATCACTAATATACATATAGAAAATGAAAAAGTATGAGTACCAGGATATTGTAGTTAAAATTATGTTCATGTTTTTGAATAAAAGACAAAAGAAGCAGAGAACAATAAAATAGTTCAGCCATACTTTATTTCAATTTCCTGATATTTTTTTACATAAATGTACAAATGTGTGTGTCTGCATGACAGATCCCCTTGGAATAGTCTGAATAAATATTAGTAAATTTTTTTTTTTTCATATTTCTAAATATAGGAATGCAAAATTATTTCACATACCACTACACATTCAAATATTTCTACATATATCGGGTGATTCATCGTGAGGTTTGAAAAAACAAAACTTTAAAATAATAATAAAACATTTTTATTATCTATTAAATGAACAATTTATGGCATTTACTGTTTGAAAATGATGGCACGTAAATTAGAGATGAGCGATATTTCTGTACCTGTGATTTCTGAAAAATCACTTATCACAGTTGTGACCAAATTTGTCAAGTAATAGGTACTTCCTAAGTAGTTCTTTTTGTTTTTTTTTTACATACAAAAATGTATGATGTTTCACTGTTTGTGCGGGTAATAGCGTTTTTTGAATAATGTTGCTGTTCCTCTCATTCTCTCTTCTATCTTATTAGCATTTTTTTATGCCAAAGTTTATTTGTTTAAGTATGTATGTATATGCAAGTGAAAAGCTTTGAAAGCTCTTCACAATTTGTGGTTGTTTCTTTGCAAAGTACTTACAAAAGCTCATGCGAAAGCTCGCGCATTGTACATATAGCTTGGACGCACTTGCTATTAAAGAATTAAAAACTGACAAACCGTGATCACTATCAAAGTTTTAAGGAGAAGTGATTTTTAAATCACATTCAGTAATCGCGATGTTCTTTAAAATTCACGGGATCGCTCATCTCTAATGTAAATATTGGCCACGACTTCGTCTAAGCTCCATTCGGAGGGTATCTCGCGAATAACACGGGTAATTTTTGCTTACAAAGCATCAATCGTAGCTGGATTATTCCTGAAGACTTTACATATCTCCAGAGAAAATAGTCCAAAGGTGTGATAGCGCATGATCTGGTCACCATTGATTTCTCAACAATGTTATTTTTTCACGATTTTCATTTCTCACAGAACGTTGATTTTTGTAATACAGCTGAACAATTTAGAGACGCTGTTGTTGTGTGAGTCTTTCCACGATGACTTGTGAAACGATATTGAACAGTTTGCTATGGGTCACGCGTATTAAAAATCAAACCTCACGATGAATCACCCTGTATTTCTGGCTGTGGTTATTTTTGTTTTATCTCGTTCCTTTTGTAAATTAGAAAACTAAATATCTGTATGGTGCTTTTGAAATGTATGGGCGTTTAACAAATATATACAGCGTGTAGTAGTTGTTTTTTTCTCTGTATGTATACATATACTTGTTTGTTGATTTATTACAGTCAATAACCTCATAACCTTTTGTATTGAATAGTTTATAATTTTCTTTTATTGAATTTAATATTGTTCTCTGGCTTTCAAATGATGATTGGTATGGTAAGTGGCCTGTGAATATTAAAAAATTTCTATATTACAAACATTGTTATTGGAAATAATTTTAGATCAAAAGTAATTCTGAAAACAAAACTTTTTTTTCGACCAAAAAAACTTTTTTTACAAATCTTTAAAAAAGAATTTAATACTTATTAAAAAACATAACATAAATAATAACCATACATATCCTCATATGTTTAAAAAAAAGCCTGAACCCAATAAAAAAAATTTGTGCTTTTTAAAGCACTTAAGAGAAAAAGCGCATAATCGAATCGAGCGCTTTACAGCAGTAAATGATAACGAATAAAATATACAAAGAAAAAGCTGCTATTTTAATGCAGACAACGAAGAAAGCGAAAAAAATTAAATTATATAATGGTTTACGAAATGCTTGAAAAAAGGCATTTAAACCAGTAAAAGCAAGACATTAATAAGAATGTTAATATAGTAAGCCATTAAAAAAGCTCTTTAGGAGTGCTTTATTTGCATGTTTAATTGTGTTAAAAGAAGCGCTTATTGTCAGCAAAAACTAGTCCTCCAAACCGGGAACACCTCATACAAAATTCAGGCATCCCATCAGCAGGTTTAAAGCGATTTTAGGTATGAATTCATACATAAAACCTGCACCTTTTGGAGCACATTTTTACTAGGAAGTTACAAAAAAATGCATCATATTAAAATACATGTTTCCTGAACATTTTAAATTTCTAGAATTAAAAATAACGTTTTTATCAACAAAATTCTAAAGGGCCTCAGTGCAGGCGACTTTCGATAAATAATAAATAGCAAACACAATATACAGAAAGTTTTGTATTTTTATTTATGTTTATCAACAGATCAGCTGCCTTTGTAATATTTTAATAATAGATCATCTTTCTTATTTTTCTAAAAAAAAAAAAAATTTTTTTAATTTGGGTTTTTTTCATTGTGAGAGTTTTTGGCTTCTCTTGTAAAATTTTTGCAGTGTAACTAAGGGATTTTTTGAAACTATATGACGATATATATAAACGTATAAATATCTATAAAATACATAAATAAAACTTTTATTCATACATATGTTTTATATCACGTATTTAATCCTTATATTTTTAAACTTAACTCAGTCAACATTAATTTTTTAAAAATTATAAATAAATTTATGTAAGCTACTTAAACTTTACAAGTTTGTGAGACACTAAAAAAATTTGCTAAGAAGATAAATCCTACGATATGAAAACACTGTGCATTACAGGCATTATCACAAACGCAGAATATCATTTCCACCATACAATGCTCATACTTGTTTATATATTTCTCGAAGAAGAAAAGGAAGTTGTGGCGCTAATTTGCACTGCTAGTATTCGAAGTAGAGGTAAGAGTGAAAAAAGAAAGATTAAAAATCAAACGCGGACTTCAAAAAGTGAAGTTGATGGGTAAAAATAAGAAGTCGTCGTGTCGTGGCTTTTTCCTTCTATATGAGAATTTTGTGGACTGATCTGGCAAAATTTCAGTAGAAAACATTTCCTGATTCGATTTGATATTCACTAATAAAAAAACTTACTCCCCAAAATATCTGAAGTCTTCGGAAACGTTTTTAGACTAACACACGGCCAGAAGGACATCGGTAAGTTAACTCCGCTACTCAAAGAGATCCAAAATGTATCAATATCTATGTTGTAGCAATAACAAACGGAATGACAAACTCATATAAAATGCAAAAGGGCCTGCAACATTTTTTAAAATTTTTTTAAGGAAATAAGAAACTTAATAAAAAGCAAACTATTGCGATCACAAAAACAGTTAATTTAGCATAGTATAAGTAATGCATAAGTTGTTAATGGAATTAACCAGAAAAAAATCGTTGTTACAATCATACCCAACATGCACTCAAATTTTAGAAATTCAAGTGCTTTAAATACAACTAAAATTCAGCTTTAGCTTATGTCCAATTTTCGTGTAAAATTGCAGTTCATACAAAAATGTTTGAAGCTATTTTGTTTAACTTTTGTATTGCTTAAGGTATAAAAAAAAATATTTTTGAAGAAATATTTTTAAAAATGTGTCTCTATGCGCTGAATGGAAAGAAAAGGATTTTAATCATTTCGAAAAAAATTAAGTTATTAATTTTCTTGGACTTAAATTAAACGTAACGAGGTCTCCAAAAAACAAATACTAATATACACGCATACATATACATTTATCTACATATAAATGTGGTGAAAAATGTAAAGTTAAATATAATGGTATCATTTGCGGTGGCATGTCATAATGTCCAGTGTCATAGTGTCCATTGACGTTATGACACTTTTGAAAGTGTCGTAGTGTCCATGGACATTATGACACTTTCAAAAGTGTCATAACGTCCATCAAAGAAATGTCGTAGCGTCCGCGGACGTTATGACACTTTGCAAGGTGTCATAATGTCCACAACAAGCAAGAATGTAAACAAATTTGGGATCATAGCCGGCCTTCGGCCGGGCGCAAGGATTTTCTTCTCTATGGTATAACAAATACCGGCTTCGCTAACTAAAGCTTCTCTGCACAGCCGGCCTTCGGCCGGGCGCAAGGATTTTCTCCTCTATGGTATAACAAACACCGGCTTCGCTAAGTAAAGCTTCTAATATCTGCCTTGTTTCCGAACGAAAGCCGACTATGCAGAGAAGCTTTAGTTAGCGAAGCCGGTGTTTGTTATACCATGGAGGAGAAAATCCTTGCGCCTGGCCGAAGGCCGGCTGTGCAGAGAAGCTTTAGTTAGCGAAGCCGGCATTTGTTATACCATAGAGGAGAAAATCCTTGCGCCCAAAAGTGTTTTCGTTATATATTTAATATAAACACCCAGAGAAAAAGCAGCAAAACCATTTAAAAAATTTTTTTTTACCATATTATGTTTCATTTAACCAAATCATTGTCACCGACAACCATATTATGGTTAAAGTTTTGTTGCTTGGGACCATAATGAAACATGTTTTTCTCTGCGTGTATGCAGATATTTCTTTGTATTTAACTTCTTTAGTAATTATGGACCTAATGACACTTTTGAAAGTGTCATAATGTCCATTTCCAAAGTGTCATAGCGTTATGACATGCCACCTCATTTGCGTTATTGTCTTTGATGCCGAATTATATTACTCTAGCACCAAAAAATTACACCACCGAGTAGCACTTTTAAATTCTTTTCCAATCATATCATATTTGTATGCAGATGCTTTATACTAAAATGTGAATAAACCACTAAACTCTTTATTCAATATAATTTTTTTTTTATTTGATTTCCATTGGAATTGTAGGCTTGATTTATATTGGTTTTATAGGTTTGATATATATTTGCCTTCAATACTTGAATTCAAGTGTAATTATAATGTGTTTGAGGCTGGAATTTTACTGTAATTCAACGTTTGAATTACACTGTATTTACACTGCTATGTTTGACTGGATTTCCAGTATCCATTTTGCTGGATTATGCTATTGAATTGCAGTGTAATTCAAGTATAATTCAATGCTTGAAAATGGAAAACCGGACTGAAATCACACTGGATTTATACTTCAATTCCAGCAAAGTTGCTTATTGGGATAGTAGTTGCCTTTTTTTATGACGATCAGTGTTGCCACGACCAAAAAAATTTGTAACCAATATGTAAAAGATACTATTTTATTTGCAGTTCAGCTAAAATGTATTATATATAAGTATGTATATAGGCACCTTAAGCTCTGGATCGATTTTCATAAAATTTTAACAGTAACTTATGGTCTGGCAGGTGTACTGTTTGACTACGATACATATCAACCTCATCTATGTCCTCTCCAAGTTTTACTCCCAGGTAAATAAAATTAGGCATTATATAAGCTAAAAACGAAAGTAAATTACAAAAAACTGCAACCACTATTCAAACCAGAAGCACTTTACTACTACATATCTGCTGCTTGTAGCTAGTATGTAATACATTTTTATTTCCACTGCGTCTTAATAATTCATAGTGGGTTTTCAATTTTTATTATGCATGTCATTATCACTTATGTCAGATCTGTTCTGATATGAGTTATATGAACGTAGATTTTCGAAGAATAAAATTTGCCTGGATAGGGCACCCACTTCGAAAACCACCTGAAAAAAATGTTAACTACGCTCTTGGAAATAAAAAATTAAGACGGCCCAATAAACCACTTGGCGATGATCAACACTACAGAAAGTGCATTACATATCCAATAATCATAGTAGAAGTTTCAACACCATCGGATAACTTAGCGCTATAGCCGCATGTCTACCAAGATGGAGACAACTTATAGACGGCCTTTTAACGAATGCTAAACAAATTCTCTTAAGATAGAACTTAAACAAATTCCATTGTTGTTACGTTACTTTGGTTGAAGAAAATATAAGTTAAAAAGAATGTAACTAACATAACTCTTTAAAACATTAATAAATTATTATATTCAATCCAGACATGCATAAGTCGTTCTATATTTAGTAAATCTGCAATATTTGATGGCAAAAATTGCGTTTATTTTTAATATATTACATATTTTGTTTCTACTGTCAAATATTAAAAATGTTACCTACGTGATTTTGCATTTCAGCTAACCATATAGCTTATATGGCTTAATTAGTAATCGGTTACAATAAATAATGAAAAACAGAACAAACGCATCAATACCATACGAATTTATATATGTATGTCCAGAAAAGCGGAGCGGGTAATGGTACTACTAACCCTGCAACCATACGATAAAGTGCTGCTTTCAAGTTTTTTGCACGTGATGAAGATTGTTAAAATTCACAAAAATTTAAAGCTGTGAGGCTCCAGGCAAATTTAAAGCAATTTATATTTAGGATATCATCAAGAAAACAACTTATAGAGACAATCGAAAAAATTCATCAATCATTAAAATTGATATTAGCTGTTTTCTTGAAAGTAAATAGAAGCACTCAACTTGAAACAGAAACTGAAAGCGAATTCGTTTCAATTTAAAAAGTATGTTTGAATTGGTAAAAAAAAATGTGAAAGCATTAAAACTAGAGATGCAAAACTTGATCCTCTAACCCCCAAGTAAAACAAGCATTTGGTTATTTTTCAGTTTAAAAAGTAACCATAATATGGTTCTGGCTTCTTGGTGGAGGACACATTTAACCATAATATGGTTGTCGGTGATAATAATATGGTTAAATTTAAACATAATATGTTTAAAATTTTGTCTAAAAATAGTTTTGTTGGAGGTGACCATATCTAAACATATTTAATCTCTGCGTGTACAAAAAGACATTTCTTCTATTCATTCACATTTTAAGTGTACTTACAAAATTTATTGTTTATTTGGAAGCATAAAATCTCATTTATTTCCTTAACTAGAGGTCCTAGAGCAAAAAGAATGAAAATCTGTAATCACTGCCAAAATTCAATATTTTAATTAAAATATTGATTTTTTATGGAAACATAAGATCGCATTTATTTCGTAAACTAGAGGGCCTAGAGCAAAAAGAATGAAAATCTTTAATCACTAACAAAGTTCAATATTTTACTGAAAAAAATTATTTTTAAATGGAAACATAAAATCTCATTTATTTCCTTAACTAGAGGCCCTAGAAACAGCAGAATTAAAATTGCATTTCACTACCAAAATTAAATATTTTACTTAAAAAAATGATTTTTTATAGGGAACATAAAATTTCATTTATTTCGTAAACTAGAGGTCCTGGAGGCACAAAGACAAGTCTGTGTTCACTTTCAAAATTAAATATTTTACTTAAAAAATTTTTTTTTTTATATGGAACATAAAATCTCATTCATTTCGTAAACTAGAGGTCCTGGAGCAAAAAGAACGCAAGTCTGTGATCACTTCCAAAATGTAATATTTTACTTTAAAAATAGATTTCTTAGATGGAAACATTTATTTCGTCAACTAGAGGCTCAAGAGCAAAAAATATGGAAATCTTAAATCTCTACTAAGCTTTAATATTTTAAAGACATTATAAAAGACCTTTTATAGAAGCCAGAAGGAGTATATATTCAAAGTGAGTAAAATTTCATTTGAAATGCATTTCAAGACCTTCCTAAAGGCTTTAAAATTTCAAGCACTTACAACTTTTCCAGCTGGGATGTTAAAACATACTTTGCTTTGCTAGAAAAATATATTGTGTCGAAAATGTGTTTTTAATGCTTCAACTAAAAAATTTTTATGCATACAAAAATATTTCTTATTATTTTTATTTTTTTTTTTTGCATTGTTTAAAGTTTTTTTTTTTTAGTTTTTGTAAAACACATTTTTTGTTGTTTACGAAATTATGCAAATGTTTATTATGTTACAAAGTTTTTTTTACAAACAAAAATGTACTGTTTGCACTGTACAGTATGGAAATAAAAAGTAAAATATTTGGTCGCAAAAATATGTTACTTAAAAGTTCTTTGCATATTATTTTAATAGAAGAAAACTAAAATAGCACTACAAAGACATAAATATAAAATAACATTCTGAAAGTTAAACAACTTTTTCTCTATATATTTTTTTATTAGAAGTAACAGTTTGGTTTTAAACAAAGAAACAATTAAAATACTTGTTCAAAATTAAAAAAAAATTAATCATGAATTTCGAAAGTGCTTGGGTACAAATTTTTAAAATTGAGTTTTATTAATAAATTAATTTATTTATTTTGTTAATTAAATTTCTCCATACACACGATTCAGGGTCTTATTTTGCAGTATGGAACTGAAAATATGTAAAACTAAAAGTCATTAATAATTTAACAACTTAATAACAAATTACATTCTTATATACAAAAGCAAAAAACAATTAAAATTTAACAATAAAAAAATTTTAATAATTTATTAATTTGCATTATAATCTTAAGTATTTAAGTTTCAAATTGTTATGCTGAAAACAGTTTAAAAATATTTTCCTTAAATTTTCGTGCGTTACCTTAAAGGTAAAGGCTATAGGTATAGAATTCGAGGGAAATACTGAGAATATGTGGAAACGCCACTCAAAAATTAAACTTTCTATCGATCTAATTATTTTTGCCAGCTTATATCAAAAATACAAAGTTTGCCGTACAGATGCTGAGGGATGTGGGTATATATTTATTATATTATGTAAAAAAAAAAACTAAAACTTTCATGTTCAGCAGATTATTTAAAGAAAGGCCATAAAGCTGAGATGAAAACAGAGATACACTAGAACGTTTATTAAGTTCATACACGTACCGGACTATATTGTAAAACGCAACGTTCAATTTCGCTTCACTTATCGTATCACATTTAACAAATATCTCACAACCATACAGTAAAACGGGCATCAGATAAGTTTTGGCAAGAAGCATTCTTATTCTTAATGGTGTACAATGCTGGTTCCGCCAAAGAGTTCTAATCATAGAAAAGGTGCGACCAAAAGTATAGTATAGTTAATGTGGTTTGACCTCATAAAAGTGTCATTACAAAATATTATGAGATTCTAAGCAGAGTTAACTGTTTACATTTTTGAATTATTTATAAATATATTACGTATAATATTAAGTTTATTAAGTCGCTTTGAACAACTTTGCATTTAGATTTTTTAGGATTCATTTCCAAACCATTTGCCGTTTCGCACGTATAAATACGATGAAGTTGCTGATATTCACTGGTCGATTAGGGTATTACTACAACTAGTACAAAGTTGAACATCATTCGCGTACATTCTTACATTATAATTTGTTAGGATGACTAAGAGGTCATTAGATTACAGTGAGAATAATAGTGAACCAACAATGGAGACCTGAATAACCCCTCTGGTTACAGCCAGTGCCTTGGATTTCTTGATTCCAGTTTAAACATACTGATATATGTTACCTAAGTATTTTGACAATAACTGAGTAGCGGTTTAAGAGAAATTAAAAAAATGTTTTTAACAAAGAATGTTATGATCCGCTTTTAAATGGTGGAAGGTATTAAAACTGAAGCCTTGTCATCACCAAATTTCTCCCTAATATCCTCCATTTTTTGCACTGTTTGGAGGTACACATATAGACCGATATACGGTAAGAGTGAGGGGTTTGTACATCCTTTCCATAGAGGTGAAAAACAGGTGGCTTTTTAAAGTGAATTTCGAAAAGGACTCATCTTCATAGTTATTTAGACTACTTATATGTGTGTTTGACTAAGGAGTGGTTACATCTTTACATTAAAAATTTTTACAGTGACAGGTAAGTATGTGATCAATTTGTTATGAAAAGTTATTTTTGATTTTGCCATTATTAAAAAATATCTGAATAGTGAAAACCGTTTTAGAAGAAAAATATAAATAAATACACAATTTTTGTTTAACTTTATTTTGAAAATGAGTGAATTTAGCTACTCGGAGGATAACAATATTCAGATTGCCGGTTTCCAAAATGTTAATGACGATATTATGCAATGGCCAACCGATATGTATTCACTGTATGCAAAATATATATTTAAACTTCATAGAATATCTGAATATTTTTGTGTTTTAATAAATTTCATATACTAAAGATACTATTTAAAACCACGAAAATTTAAAAATAATATCCGAAAAGATCTCATCTCCGGAAACTGTAATGAACATTTTCTCCTTAAAATATTAAGAGATATTCAGTTTTCTTGTATCTCCCGAACAGTTTGTATTTTTGTACCTGAGCCCATTTCGAAATTCATGATTCAATTATAACACAATTTTTAGTTTATTTGAACAAATTATTAAAATCGTATGTAGTAAATATTATTACATTTATTAATATCATGGTTGGGTGTAATGCACTAAATATTGATTTAAATCAGCATTGCGCTTTCACTTATAAAATTAGAGAAGAAATTTATGACACTTTTTTTACAAGTTTTAGTGACGATTGGTAATTTTTAACTAGCACTAAAAACATAAGTGATATTATTGACTATCACTAAACGTAGATTGAATGCATAAAGTCTCCACTTAATTCAAATATTGCAAAATTTGTACTTATAATTGATGCATATAGACATAATCTAACTAAAATTTAGGATGTGTAATTTTGTATGTGAATTTTTTTTTTTTTTTTTTTTTTGGGATGATAATATCAAAATGTTTTGGATCTAGGAATTTCTAAGAAAATTTTTCTGATGTAGGTTCGACTACTGAGCACGACAAACAAAAGATGTGCAAGATTTATATACCAACTGTTTTGAGAACAATAGCAAACATAGTGGAGTAGCACAAGGAAGCCACCGTGGTCCGCTTCTATTTTCACTGTTTATTAACGACTTCTTAAAATATTTTAATGTATGCTGATGATGTAAAAGTTTTTCTAAGTTATTGTGAAGTATCAGACCAACAACGTCTCCAAAATGACTTAAACTCGTTTTATTCATGGTGCCAAACAAATCTTATGGAACTAAGTCTAAAAAAAATGTAAATATATGCGATTTGTCAGAAATAATCCGATTTCTGCACAATATCATCTTGGTGGTAGTCAGCTGGAATTGAGCGTTAATTTTTAAGATCTTGGAATTTTACTTGATTCGAAGCTTAATTATATTTCGCATATCACTATGATAGCAAACAAAGCGCTGGGCTAAAAGTTTAATGATCCTTATGTCACAAAAACTTTGATTACGGCGCTCGTAAGACCTATTCTAGAGTATGGATCTATAATATGGGACCCTATATATAAAAAACATTCCGATGCTATCGAATCCGTCCAAAAGCAATTCCTGCTCTTTTGTCTGCTTGGACTAAACTTTAACCCAGTAAACTTGCCTTCGTATTCTGCTAGACTCTGTCTTATTAAGCTTTCCACCCTAAAAAGCCGTAGGACTATGTAAAACATATCGTTTATTTTCCACATAATAACTGCCGAAGTAAGCTCTGGTTTCTTAATCAACAATATTTCATTTAATGTTCCTCAACGTCCTTCACGTCATTTTATTCCATTATCAGTTCGATGTTTTAGATTTAATTATGCTAATGCGGATCCTCTTATTAGAATGTACAATGAATTTAACAAATTCTATAATTGTATTGACTTTTCTTCAAGTCATAATGAAATTAAGAACAATCTAATTATTTCATTAAATTCATAATTTGTGTAAATAAACATTTTATATATTTTGTATTGTATTTTATGTTTAATGTACATTTTATTTAAGAATATTAAATTTAAAATGTCTGTAAGGATTAGACAAATAAATAAATAAATAAATAAATAGTGGCAGGCAAATAAAACATATAGAATTTTGTTGCTTTGCTTTTAAAAATAGAAATATATAATCATTGTTTTAAAAATACAAATATATAATACAACAATACTGAGGTGTTCATAAGAACAAGCAATAAGTGTTATATTCATTTGACATAGTGTATATAGAAAGTTGTTAAATTATAACCAATTTGTATTGTGTTACCATCATTATATGTAATAAACGGTGGTCCAACCAAAACGCAAGAAGTTAATTGTAAATAAAGCAAAAAGTTTTCAGAGAATTATCTTAATATTTTTTATTATGATAGAAGGATCTATTACAATTATGTGTGACAGATAATATCCACCAAATGCTCACCATGGCTTCGGTGGCATGGCTCTTTCCAATGATCTATATTTTTAATGACTCTGAGACATAATGGAGGTTCAATTTCGTTAACCCATTCGTGGCCACCATGAGAATTTTGGCACACGTAATTATTGAGTGATTTTGATAAAAGTATTGGAAATTGTTATATATAATTAATTATAATAAAAAACTATTAAATTAGGTATATTAGTTTTCTGGTACTCTTTCGGATTCCAATAGCAGCAGTGATGATGAAATATTATTCATATAGCGATGATCGATTGCTATATGAAAATTGCATGAAGGACGCAGTGAAAAACTTGACTCCTGCTTAAATATTTGAAAAGTTTTTTGACGATAGTATTCATTCAATTGTCAATTTTACACAGATGTACGCTAGTCAAAATTGTTACCCACTAAAGTTGTACACACTAATTTTGTCTTGATAATAAGCGAATACTACCGATAAAATGTTCTAACTACGGAAAGTTTCCGATATATATATACTTATATAAAAGTGAACGACGCTTGTCATATTCCTGAAAAGGTTCCACATCGCTTACGTTACTCCATCTGCCACGACAGAATCCGTTGGTCTTGCAAAAAGTGTAAAAAACAACACTTTGCATTGAAAAATGTTGTTTCGCAAAAATGGCCAGTGTGCCAATTTGGGCACACCCCTGTGAAATCCAGCAAAATATTTTTTTCTTAATTTTTTTTTATTTCTTTGTTTATTTGTATTACTAATAATAAATAAAAAATGGAATTTCTAAGTTTGTCCTTTTAGTTTTTGTTTTGCCACAAATGATCTAATGTGCCGAATTATTTCATTCTTTGGTTCTTAAATTGTTCTTGGCTTATTGACGTACACTTTTTCTTTGAAATATCCCCAAAGAAGGAAGCCAAACGGTGTCAAAACAATTGATCGAGGCGGCCAATTAACATCGTCACGACGTGAGATAACAGGATCATACTCTTAATTTCTGGCCACAAGAATATCCTTATCATCTCGCGATAGCGAAAACCATTCACGCTAACTGCTTGGCCGACCTATTTTTGAAGAAGTAAGGCCTGATGACACCGCCGCTGGAAAATGAACCGGGGGAGAATTTCACATTTCCTACAGATCAGGGTTGCTGAAATTTGCGAACAATTCTCCCGATTGTGGACACATTTGGTCGATTATGCTGAAAAAAAACACAAAAAAAAAATCACGAAGTGCACGAAATGCAATTGGATTTAAACGCCCATTTTTGTAAAAGGCTTTAACAATCTTAACGCGCAGCTCAATTGTGTACTTCTCCATGGTTGAATTTGTCAAATACTGAAACAAAGAAATGTCAAATTAAGCTGTGCAAAAAACTTGACATTAAGGTATGACTCAAGTAACATCGTGCATTATGGTTGAACCACCCTTTATTAAAACTGTTATACAATTGACATTTAACTTATGTTTGATATTTGAGAAAACATACCCTGCAGGAAATGTCACTTGTGAATCTGTTCTATTTCATTATTGACACAGTCACCAGTACTACTGACTTAATTAAACCAGACAATGTTTGTGACAATTTACATGTGCATGTCATTGGAAATCTTATACTTACGTTGGTACTATTAACTAGTTAGATTTTGAGGGGCCATATGCAAATATGGGAATGCACTGGTCTAGTCTATACTTTTGGTACGAACCCGAATTCATAACAGTCTTTTCTTTTATTGCTTCAATTTTTTCAGGAATTATTCTTCTAAGTTGTTGTTAATAAATTTTTTTTTTTCGTAATAAAGGAAAATATAAAAGTGCAGCCACTTCATTGGCAATGTCGCCAAAAATTCGGCAAAACTAGTGGTTTGGAGACACTGGGTCCCCTTTTCTTTCAGGGCAGTTACATTATGTACAATGATTTTAACAAGGTTAACCTATTAATATATAACCTACTATTTAGCCAACAGATAATTCTTAACTTAATTTAATTTTGTATAAAATTTTCAATTACCTTGTTAAACAAAATTTTACTATCACATCTGTTTAGATACATATTTTACACTTTTGTGGCCATAACTTAACATATGCTATACTCATAACAATCTACATTTATATTTTTCATTTTAATTAAACTATCACCTCTGTTTTACTAAAATAGGATTTAATAGCAATTTTTTTTTTTTTTTTTTTTTTGGAATTGAAACCTCTGAAAGCTGATAGATTTAATAAAGGATTTTTTTAGTTGTAAAAAATAGATTTATTATTTATTAACCTTTTTTTTTTTTTTTTTTTTTTTTTTTTTTTTCTTTTTGATTGAATATATTTCATGGAATTACTGTTATTGAGCGAAAAAAAATATGCCATTATATCATATATTTTTATTGAGTTCTTATTTTACTACCCTACAGTACAAAAGGTGTGTGTAACAAAATTACTTTCTGAATCGATCTAACGCTGTCTGTCCAGTTTGTGCCGTTCGCAATTTTGGAGATAATGCGACAAAATTCGGTATTACGCCTTATGTATTATATGGACAAAGCCTGCTGAATATGTTGGAAGTCGGTCCAAAATTTTATACAAACGTTCTTCCGAAATAGGTTCTTTATATTATTATGCTTGTATTTAGATTGAATATGGCTCAAAAATATTTTATTGTAACCAAAATTTCATTACTAAATTTTGGTAAAATATCACTTTTGAGATAATAAGTGTTGGTATTGATGAAAAATTTAGGGACAGTTAATTTTAGAAGAACTATTTTGTAAGTTATCCATTTATTGATTTCAAATCCACCGGTCTGGCAAAGCTGTTTAATATTTGTTATCTTAAGTGTCATTTATTTCGTATAACGCTTGTCATTTACGAATATGGATCACGAAAAAATAGATAAAACTTACTACAAAAGCGGTGTCCCAAACATGGCATACTGTTCGAGCATAACGGAGTAAATATGTTCGTCATAAAAGACTTACCCCTATATTCGTTAAAAATATTTTTGATTAATAAAATGTATATTAAACAAATTTTCATAGAAAATTCGTTTCATAAACGTGCTATAAACCTTAAATATTTATTTTATGAATATGGGGGTTACCTGCAAGGAATTGGCTAGATTATAAATAAATTTAAAGATACTAGAAGCGTTACAGATGTGGTCAGGCCCGTGGATCATCGCAATGTGCACACTGCCGAAAATATCACTTCTGTTAGTGATAGTGGTGAATTATTTGCACGTGCAGATGCAACGGCTCATAGAGCTATGGCCGTATAAGTAGCTATTTTTTTGGCCTGCAATTAAGATTTTGAATTGGACGATATGTGGTTTCAACTAGAGTGTACCACGAGCCGTACAAGACGGCCGAATTTGGCTTTATTGTATGGAAAGTATGGAAAATGACGCGTAATTTCATGTTTTGGCGACGTCAGTTGGCTACCAAGATCAGACGATTTGACGCCGTGGGGCCACGTCAAATACCGTGTCTACGCGCATAATTCCCAAACGTTGGATCATTTGAAAAAAATATTTAGCAAGTTATCGCCGGGATACCGTGTCAAGATACATTTTCGAGAGCGTACAATATCTGGGACCCATGGCCAATCATGATCCCAGCAAAAAAAAGTATGTTATGAGGTTAAGATTCATGCAAGAGTTCTTTGTGCCGAATGTTACCTTAATATCAACAGCTATGTTAGATCTGTTCGCCTCAAAACGATTTTAAAGACTAGGTTTTTATGGGGCCTAAGGTCAATTCTGGACCTACCAGTCTAAAATTGTGTCATGTCATAGCAGATATTATAAAAGTTTTCGTCGCCTAATTTTATATTAACGCCAACATTAACAAGAAAATTATGACATATAAAACTATTTTCGTGAGCGGTAGTTGTATCGGAACTATAATCACATATGGACCGATTTCAAAAAAATTGCATACACGATTTATGTTGTTCTAAAATATTTTTCAGTCGAATTTCGGACGGACGGACATCGGTAGATCGACTCAATTAGTGAATCTGAGTCGATCGGAATTTTTTAGTATTACACACATCAGCACAAAAGTATAATACCTTCTGCATTATTGTGGTGTGGAAATAAAAACAAACCCATTTACAGTGTCTACTTATCGCTAATTTTTTTATTTGGAAAATACAATATTTGTATGCTGGTTATGATAATATAATATCCACTCGATTTATCGTTGTTCGATTAATAAAAGAAATTTTTCGCCATTATTTGATCGAATAATTTAAATAGCCAACTTTGAATAACAAATAACACGAAGTCTTTACTTTAATTAATCGAATAAAATAAATTTCTTAGTAAATTTCAACCTTTTTATATAGAACAATTTTTTTGCATTTCTATCTGACCTTTAAACAAAATTACATGATGTTACCATTTGCATATATTTTTATTCTACATACTTTTAAACGTATTTTATTCCCTTTTTAGTTAACCTTCGCTTTCATGAAGATTTTTTTTACGTCAACACATAGTATCTACCAGGGTAGATATAAAAGTATTTCCTTAATTTTATATGGGGGGAAAAATACAAAAAATATCAAACAAGCCCAAAATAGATATAATTAAAAAAATTATACTTTAGGTAATTCATTTGCTTTTTTCTACTAACTTATTTCTTTTGAGTGCAGTTTGTCTTGTTTTAATGTTTATATTTAAAATCCTTTGAAAATATTGTCACCACATATACAATACGTGTGTTCGTCTTGAATATTTGTTGTGAAAGTTTTTGTTTGCGAAAAATTATATATGAATAACGGGAGTAATTTTGAATATTTTTCTTCGGCAGCTGTTTCCAGGTAAGTTTTTGTCATAATACTGTGGTTTATAGTGCTTTTCAGAATCTAATAATTATTTTCGGAATATGTTGGATGTCCAGCCTGATACGGATGAAGCCAGGCCTGTTATATTTGTAGGCGCTGATTGCGATGGCGAATATTTGCCTGACCAGGAAGATGCGGAATCGAATGCTGAAATAGCTGACGAAAATGCAAATGTCGAGCTGAGTATTGACAGCTAATCTGATAACGATGATAGTGACCAAAATGAATAAGGTTCCTCCTGTGATGAAATATTTTATCGCTCGTCATAGGGTCAATAATGTCATTCGTGATCCATTGTTTATGGGACCTAACCCAATTACCAAACATTTATTGGAAGTGGATACTTTTTTTGTATTATGAGTGCGCCCATTAGAGACCAAATTTGTAGGTTTTCTAAAAAAAAAGCCGAAGATTTAATGGTAAATGGAACGCAGAAAATCCTTCTAAAAATGCTGTTACATGGATTTAAATTACTGATGAAGAGGTGAAAGCTTTGCTTGTGATTTTTTTTATAATAAAACCAAGGGCGGTGTGGACGCAATGGCTAAAATAAAATATACCACAAAAGGGGCTAAAACTTGTTGGGATCTAGCGATGTTTTACAACATGTTGGATATCTCATATAATATATCATATATAATATACGTCACTAACAGTCCACATAGTGCGGTAAAGAAATCTCGACGTAAACAATTTATAAAAAGCTTGGGTGAAGAGCTCTGTATGTCGCATATTACGATCCAAGCCTAAAGACCAATGGTAGAAGTTTGCCATCAAGACAGCCGTTGAATGTATTTTAGGTATATTTTTGAACATTTTTCAGTGGAAAAATATTTATTTCTTAGTATTATTACAGGCGAGTCAGTCTCTGTATCGAACTACGAATGTAAAGTGTTTGACGCTGATGATGTACCGGAACGAGATGCGAGTAGGCGCATCAAACAAAAAGGTGGGTGCTACATTGCTACCGATGTTCTAAAAGGAAGAGAGCTACACGGCAAGCATGTGTCAAATGCAAGAAGCCCGTATGTGCAGAACATAGCTTCACCCAGACAAAGTGTGAAGATTGTCATGAAGATGCTCATCTTCTCACAATTTGCGTAAATAAATATTACATACATACATATATACTTTTTCTCACTTTTTTGTGTAATTTTAAATTTCAATAAACGAAAATCCATTTATTTGCCTGATGTATTATTTTCAGATGATTTCTTTGATATATTATGAGAAAAAGTAATAAATGTTCATACAAATATCGATGTACCTACCCGGGTAGATACTATTAACTTACGTAGAAAAAAAGACAAAATTAAAAAAAAAGTAAGAAGTTCTGCAGTTAAATCAATTGTCTTTACACTTTCTGCTTGAAGTCTAAAACTTGATAACTGACTCGGCGGCATTTTCAGATTTGATGAAAACTTGCGCAGTTATTTGCAAATTAAATTAGCTTTCTCTACCCGGGTAGGGATTATGAAAGCGAAGGTTAAAGGTGTATGTCTGACAAATTATGTTAATGACGGTAAACTTCAAATTCCATACGTTTAAAATTTTGTACTTTAATAGAAAATTTTTCAAATTTAGTTTGACGTTTATTGTTAAAAAATTCACCAGGATTTATAAATGTCTAAACTATACACTGCCAAATTATGGGTTTCCTGTTTTTACTCGACTATCAATTTCCTTTTTACCTCGTATCTTCCAATCGGCTAAAATTCGACATTTGAGGTATCATTAAATTCATCTTAAAACATAAGTCTCCTTAGATAGTTGTTTGAAATCAAAGTTTCTGCTTTTTAGAGCGAAAAAGTTATACGTTAAAAAAAAACAAATTAACCAAACCTATAGAGTAGAGCATTTAAATAAAGAGAATTAAATAAGTATTGCAAAAATATTTATAATAATATATATAATGTTCTGTAAATCAAACACAAACGAACGAAATCGAAATTGAACAAATTTTTAAAACGATCCTGTTTTAAAAGTTTACAAAGAAATTTTTTTTATGTTCTTCATAATTTGAGTTCTAATGAGGAAAAACGACGGTAATTATTAAAAAGATTAACTAAGAGTTTTCTTCGATTTCAATTTCACTCCATTTCCATGAATAATAAATTGGGTTAATTTAATTTTGAATAATCAATTGGCTTAAATAGATTATCATAACTAGCTGGCCCCTTTCATAAATAGTGCCGCGACAAAAAAGTCTAAAACAAAATAATAAATAAAAAACTCATTTAAAATCATATGAGCTGAAAGTCTTTATTGAATATCCGTTTTTTAGAAGGCGGGACACAATTAGAAATTATACATATAAATAAGACTAACTGATACCGCCTGCTACTAAGTCTGCGTTCATACGGCTCATGTTTTAATGACATGATTCTTCCTTTTTCTTCTTTGAACATGAATTGTTGTTCAAATGATTCATGTCATGTTGACGACATGTTTTTTTTTGCGTAGTTTTAAATACGAATAAGAAAGAATTAGAAAAGCGAATGAGAAAGCACAGCGTAAAGACAGTACATGCATGTATGTACTCGTAACTTTTCCCCTCGTCTCTCTCACCTATAAAGTAGCAATCATGTCATTAAAACATGAGCCGTATGAACGCAGACTAAGCCTTACACATGTATCAAACTTTGGCTTCAGATCATTTTATAGTCTGTTAAAGAGAAGTAGTCGTTAATTTGTTTATATCGGGTGTTTTTTTTAGCTGCATGACAACTTTTGATGTCGATAACTATGGATTGAAAGCGCAGAATATCGAACTATGTTGATCGCTTTACCTAAAAAAAAAAAAATCTGTTTGCGAAGTTCATAGAGAAATTCGTCCATTTTAGCTAGCTCATTGCTGGTTGAATGGCTACTTCGCAAAATTGCCATATTACATCCATTAAAATTTACTGTTTATTGCTGTTTACACGCTCTTTCGAAATGACCAACGAGCTGCTGTTACGGTGAATATCGATCGCTATCGAGCCATGCTGACTGAATTTTTTTTCCAAAAATTAATTGACTACACATCAACGACATTTGACGAGACGTGACATACAGCGCGCTTAATAATCAATTTATTGCAAGATAAATTTGTTGACAATTTTATTATCAGAAGTGGTCCTGTTTACTACCCCCCTCGTAAGTGCGACATAACGCCTCTGGATTACTTTTTTTGGGCTATATTAAGCCATTTGTGTTATGCCGATTAAACAGCAACTCTTAAACCATTGAAAATTGATCTTCAGGCCACCATTGACGAAATGCGGCCAGATTTATTGGAAAAAGTAGTTAAAAATTTAACTGAGCGAATGGATAAAGTAGCTCGTAGCAGCGGCAGACATATGCCGGACATCACATTTAATAAAATACCACGAAATTAACTACCAGATTGTAATAAAAATATTTTATTCCAACAATATTTATGTCTTGTATTTTAATTGTTCCGATCTTTTCAGTGCATTAAAAACGGTATTTAATGCAGCCAGGTTCTTGTTTGCTTAAGTTACATATTATTACAACAGAATTGTCACTTTATTGTTCATTCCAGTTTATTAATATAATAAAAGAATCTGATCAAATAGACATGTTTGTTTTTCCCATTGCATAAAAATATTTGAATTATTCGCCTTATTCTATTAAATCGGAAATTAAATCGATTAATCGAGCAATATTAAAATTTCAAAATCGATTTATTCCTTACTCGGACAAAAGCTAAAGTCAAATAATTGGATACTCTATATGATATGATATATGACTTGTGTGTTCCACTGTAGCGGTTGATATCTATATAACTTTTGGCACAAATAACATATATATGAATCTGAATCAATAATTTTGTTCTGGAAGGTCGATAATTGCCCATTTTAAGAGCCATAAAGTACATTCTCAAAAATTTGTCTGTAAATACAGTACTGTTGGGTATCTGATGTACGGAGTGAAGAAACAATGCTTTATTTATTCTAATTACATATATATTGTTTAAAAAAATGATAGTATTTTAAAAAGGGCCACGCTGCATTTGTAAATGCAATAAAAATTTATTTATTCAAACTCCCAACAAAATTTTTAAAATCCAAGTTATTTAAAATTTGTCTGTACCAGCACAAAACGGTACACCAAAACATAATTAAATAACTAATAATGTAATTTATTCCATTTTACACTTTTAATTCAAAAATCATGTATATATTGCCGTCATATAAAAATAAGTTTAAATAAGTTCACAGCTTCGATTTAAAGTGATGGCTTATAAAATGTATTTATAAATTTTTTCTATATTAATAAAAGTACTCCGTTTTAAATAAATTTTTGTTTATAATATGAAAAATAGATAAATGGATATGTTCAAATCCATATTTTCATGTTTGAGTTATTATACAACCATTAATAGTTTATCTAAATTTACCAATATTGAATTGGTTTTAAATTTTTTTTAGTTACGAATTTTAACAATTTTATTAAAATCAATAGAATGCTGCATTTGTGCTATTCAACAAAATTTTAAAAACATTTTCCATGGGACAAAATCAATCATGCGATAATAAATTGTGAGCCAAAATAAATAAATATAAAAATGTGCAATTCAATATTCATTTCCTACATTTACTTTATATTAAACCACTTGTCAATAAAAATAATAAATTTTAAACATTTGTATAAATAACGTTGATTTTGCCTAGTTAAAACCTTATCATGTATTCATGGGTCAAAATTGGCCAAACAGGGGTTATTGCTTTTTTTTTGTTCAAAACTAGTCATTCATTGATTTTGATATTTAGGTAGAAACTTTTTTTCTATTGAATATTTAGCTTTTTTAAGAACAAAGTAATGTGGATTATATTTTTTTATATATATTAAATAAAAAGACCGAAACTTTAAATACACTCAAAATATTATGTAGGTAAATTCCATAGAAAATTCATTTTTAAAAACTACAAATTTATTTGAAAAAAACGGATCATATACATTGCATTTAAAATAAATGAATCTTACATAAATATTTGAACTTTTTTTTTATTCAACAGTATAATCCGTAAAATTTAACATATTTATATATATAATTTAATTGACAAAAAATCAAACTACATAACAATATTTGTTCGGAAAAACAGTATTTTTTGGTAGTTTGTTTTTTGAATAACAAACATAAATGTAAAAAATAAATTGACTCGTAAAATAACTATAATTTCATTCAATTTAAAAGTACGGAAAACGAATTTAATAACCTACAATTAGTTACTGTAATTATTTTATAAGTGTATGATTATATATATATAAAAGTCTAAAGTGCACAGCAACGTATACTTGCCCATTAAAAAAAAAAAATATTTTGAAAGTGCATGAGTACAATTTACGCAGATTATCTTTCTAGGGCTAAGTAAATACAAAATATTTCACAAAATGTATAGCATGTAAAAGCCATTCTAAAATTTGAATTTAATACATTTAATGTAAAAAACTAAACTGAATCAATAAATGTATGGTGAACCTTCTACATTTTGTGCAAAATTTACCCTTAAGTACCAGATGCATTAATTTTTTGGTACAGATAAGACAATAAAAAATATTCAAACAGCTGTATGCAAACAAATGTATGATGGATGAACTTTCTAAACTGGGCAACATTGAGCCATATACACCACATGCGTCTTATTTTTTCAAAAATGGATAAGGGTTAAGTTTTTTTTTATTATTATATTTTATTTACTCATAACTCATAACAATATTACAATTTTGAGTTTCAGCGCCTAAAAGGAGCTTTTAGTTTTTTGAAAATGCGTTTGTTTATTTGTTTCCTATAGGCTACTGAGCCGATTTACTAATTTTCATAATAGTTTCCTGATTACCTCGTCAATTCGGCGTGGCACCTCGCGCACAAAGATAACAAAATAAATCACACAAACAAATGGTGCAGAAGCACACCAGAACTTGCCCCCAGTCTACACCAAAGATAAATTTCTCAGGTCTTTGGTAATAATGTCGCACAGAGCGTTCGATGGTACCCAAAGTGGCGTTCAATTAATAGAAGCCGTAGTTTTAGAATATTATATTTTTTTCTGGATAAGTTATTATAATATAAGCTAACACAATAAAAATTAACAAAAAAAAACAAAAATACTCTTGCTAATTTTACTAAAACTTTTTATACTGACCCATTTCATAATAAAATGTTGATTATAAAAATATTGAATTCCCATTTATGCTGACACTATGTCTATAAGTTTTTTTTGCTTTCCCATTACAATGTGACCCAATTTATTTCGTAAGATTTTAATATGAATTATATTTTGTTACTCACACTAAATGCTGATGAGATGTTAATTCTTTGTTTCTACATTGTTCTGTTTATTAATTGTGAAATTGATTTTTAACACCTCACACCTTTTCAACCTACCTCTCAACCTTATGTTCCACTGTACATTCATCTGTATGTTGTTTTCACACGGCAAATATCCCAGATCGCGTATGTTGCAATACTTTACTTTCGCAATAATGGGAAGTATCCAATCGTTCGCATTAGCGGACAGCGTGTGTTGCAATGCGACACCGTACTTAAGTTGATCAATCATGGGAAATATATTTGCAAATTGTTCTAATTAATTTAAGATAGTATAAGCATTTTATAAAATTTTTCGTATGTTCTTTTTATTAAAAAGGCAATTTATAAAATATTTTTGTAAGTTTTTTTTTTTGATAGAATAAATTAATTGTTTGGGATTCCAATTCTAGTGCTGGACGCGAACAGTCATTAAACCTTAACCGATTTCGTGTGTTAATTTTAACAAGTGAGTTTGGTCGTTGGGCCCCATGAGTGGCCCAACATAATAATTTTTTTAAAGCACGCAGCATTTAAAAAAAGTAAAAAAAAAAAAATTTTTTTTAACCCGTTAATCGCATTATTGTTTTTTGGAAAAAGACCTTAGTCCACTTTGGAATGAAAAACGACAAATTAATGAATAAAATTGGAAAGTAAAACATATTTAATGTGCTATTAAAAACTTGAAATAATAATTTTATTATATGCTTTATATGCGACCTTCTCCGAGAAAAGGGTTTGGACTTAAGAGTGGATTCTGGTACCTAAAAGGGTGTAGAATAAAATGAAATGAGTTAGATTTCCGATAAAAATTTATTTACCCCATAAAAACGTACAAAACGAACTTGGGAAAATCGATCAAAATGAGAAAACATTAAAATTTGAAACTTTAAATGCGTTTTTCTCAAAACTTCATTTTCACACACTAGGTCCCTTTTCTCGGAAAAGGTCAAATTTTAGTATAAATTTAATTTAAAATCCAATTGTTGTTTTTTTACAAAATTTTATAATTGTACAAATGTTTTCAAAAGAATCACAAAAGAGAATATTATCTTTTTTTTAATGAATAATCATAAATACATATAAACACAACTTTAAAAAAAATGGGAAAAAATATAAGTTAATAATATGTTTTCCTATTAGTATAAATTTGAATCCAGTTTTGTTTTCACTAAATTCAGTAAATTTAAAAATTAGTCTGTAAAATAAAAAATGTAAAACTTTTTGGGAAATCTTTGTTTTCGAGAGTTTTTACACAAAAATTAAAATAAAAAAAGGGTCGGGCATTGTCTGGACTTTTGTTGTAAATATAAGCTGATATCCTATACTTCTCTAAGCTCCATAAACCTTATTCCAACTCTTACTAACTTTATACTTTCGAAAATTATCCCAATTTTGGACCTTTTTTAAAAAAATTATTAAAAATATTTACACATAATTAAAAAAAAAAATTGCCTACTTCCTTTAATACCTAAAGTTGAAGGTTCATTGAATAGATTTAATACTAATAATAATCTCTTGAATGGTTAACAATTTTTTAATTTCTTCACTTTTTTTAAAATCAGCAATAATTTGCTAACTTTGACCGCTCACTGAAAAGAAAGTAAACAACTTCGTTGATAGATTTTTACAGCTAGTGATGCATAATTTTATCTTCTTTTACCCTATACTAAAATTTATTATAAAAACTTGTGGGCGAGACTTTCTTTCTAGCCGCTGAGTAGTGTTAGGAAAATAAAAAAGCGCGGTTGGTCTTTGTTTCAAGTTTTTTCAAAAAAAGAATGGTTTTATTGAGCCTCTTGCTCTTTCGGTTGTACAATTAATACTAATACTAAAAAACTTTAACAATTGTAGGTTCGTAGTAACCAAATAAGACTCAAATAAAAACAATCTCAAGAGACAATTATAGCAAAAAAAACAAAGTAAAGAGTAAAAGAACCCTTGAGAATTACTCTACACTTAGAGAAAAGGAAATACAAATTCAAAAAACAAAATTCAAAATTAAAGAAAATTACAAAATTAAAGATTTAAGATTTAAGAAATAAAATAAGAAGAAAAAAAATAAATAAATAAAGATTAAAGCAGAACAAAGAAAATTAGAAAAAAAAATAAAATAAAATAAAGTCTGAAGTCGCTTCAACATGCTCCCCCCGACGCATGGCAAGAGCACCCCTTCAACACTCCAGATATGATCCAGCCAAAGGTGGACTCTTGGGCTATCGGTAAGTTAAGGTCAGGCTGGTCAACGTGACAATATTCTTTGGGCCACATCTCTGCCCAGGATCCTGTCGATCTCACGCCAAGTGGCAAAAAACGGATAAGCCAAGGGGTCGTACTGCCGAATCTAGTACAACCTTTTTTAGGGTCACTTGCAGTATGTTGGCCATGGCTGCCAACTGGATGTCCTCTAGTGGAGGGATCGCGGCTTGCAGGGTTGCCACTGGTTTTGTGGGTGATACGGTTGATGGATCTCTAGCTGCCGAGGGGTCCTCGCGTTGAGGTTCAGCGAGAACGTTCTTTCCCACTTCTGGGTGCAATAGAGTATGGTGAAGGGCGTTGCAGGGCTGCACGTTGACCGTCACTGAACATCGATTGGCCGAGGTACACTCGTCTCGGGCATGGTCATAGGCGCTGCAATCTAGGCAGAAGCCTTTTCCGCTGGCCAGCGTAGCTCAACACTGAGCTCTTTAAGCCCTTTACAGTACCGTAGAGGGTGGTTGAGGTAGCAAATGTGGCAGCGTGGTCGCTTCTTCATCTATATTAGTAGTAAAAGAAAAGAAAGAAGTATATACAGTGTTAAAAAATACCTAATGCGACTGAGTTTTCTAATTTTCTATTTTTGTTTAGGAATTTGGTAGATTATTTGGTAGGTTGTGGTGGGAGTTTACTTTCAGTATTGTTTATCGGTAGCAAACACAATTTTACAACTGGGCGTAAAATTTTACCCTTCTTTGTGATTACTTCAGCAACTCGTACTTTGCTGTCTCGACCATAGATGACGCTGTTAACGCGACCCAGGAGCCACTCGGTAGGTGGGAGTAAGTCTTCTTTGACTATAACAATATCGTTTGGTTTTAAGTTGTCGCATTCCTTTTGCCATTTAAAACGGCGTTGAAGCTCGGTTACATATTCAGACTTCCACCGTTGAGCAAAAATATGTTGTAGCGCTTTTAATCTTTCCCAGCGTTTTAGGAATGGCATGTCTTCGAGCGGAGGTTCAGCAGGTGCTTCTGGTAGTGCTGTAATTGGAGCCCCTCTAAGTAAGTGTCCTGGGGTCAGTGGTAGTACCTCACCCGGGTTTTCGGTAAGAGGCGATAGAGGGCGCGAATTTAAAATGGCTTCGATACGAACTAAAAGCGTGCTGAATTCTTCGAAGGTGAAGGATAGGTTATTGGTAACTTTCTTCAGGTGAGACTTCATGCTCTTTACTGCGGCCTCCCAGAGGCCCCCCATATGAGGTGCATATGGCGGTATAAAAGACCAGGTAACGCCCAATGTAGAGTATTTTTCAACTAGAGTTTTTTCAGTAGATTTTAAAAACTCGTGGTGGTTTTTTAGAAGAGCGTAGCTTGCACCGACGAAGTTTCGACCGTTGTCGGAGAACATGGTCTTGGGGAGTCCTCTACGCCCGGTAAATCGGTGAAAGCAGTCTGAACAGACTTCTAAATGGACGGCTCGAGTAGAGAAGCATACGAACACAGCAGCATAACTTTTGAGGACTTTGGCATTTCTCACGGTGGATTTAATGCTAAATGGACCAGCGAAATCGACTCCCGTATATGTGAAGGGCAGGGAAAAGTTCACACGTTCTGGGGGGAGTGCGGCCATGATTTGGTGCTGGACCTTATGCTTATAGATCGTGCACGCCTTGCATTCTCTAATACATTTCCGTACAATATTTTTTAATCTGGGGATATAAAATCCCTGTCGAATCGCACGTAGCATTATATGGTGCTCAGAGTGAAGCAGAATGCGATGCGTAAAATTGACTAAAAGTCTTGCGAAATGTGACCGTTCTGGCACGATAACGGGATGACGTTCCTCGTAGCTTAAACCTGCGTTAATAAGTCTGCCGCCAACTCGTAAAAGGTCATCCTTATCAATAAAAGGATTTAAATTAAGCAATCTGCTTTTGCGGCTTAACGGTCTCTTTTCTTTCAGGCAATCATACTCACGGTAAAAATATCTCTTTTGAGCGAGCGCGATGAGTCGAGTTTTCATTGAGCTAATTTCTTGAGCTGTAATAAACTTTTCGGTGGAAAATGGTTTCTTGAGAACTCGGTTGACAAATCTAAGTCGATAACAAAGAACTCGCAACGCCCTTGGGAAAGATGAAAATTCTTCTAGTACATCTGTGCAATTTACGTCAAGATGAAAGTTGATAATAGGCTTTTTCATCTCCAGATCGACTGGATCAAACGTCCGAGGAATTGGCCACAATGGTGTGGGAAAGTGTAGCCAGGTGGGCCCATGCCACCAGAGTTGATTGTCTGCAAGTTCCTGCGGGGAGCAGCCTCGAGTGCCCATGTCTGCAGGATTTTCCTCAGTTTTGACATGTTTCCAGTGTTGAGCGCTGGTGATGCTGATGATCTGAGTCACACGATTTGCGACAAAAGTTTTTAACGTGTAGGGAGGTTTTTGCAACCACCCCAGGACTATGGACGAGTCTGTCCACAAAAATAGCTCATAGGTGAACTGACAATTCATGACTACACTACGGACGAACTTAGCCAACAATAAAGCTCCACACAATTCTAGTTTCGGAACGGTAGTCCGCTTGATCGGAGCAATTTCGTTTTTGCAACCAGCAAATGGCTCCTTATTTGGCCTTCTGAGTTTTCTGTTCGAATGTATACCGAACCACAATATGCCTTCTCTGAGGCGTCACAGAAGCCATGTATCTGAATTTTGTATCCTGGCGAAAAATCTACCCATCTAGGTATTTTAATTTTCGAAATAAATGGCAAGTTTTTTAAAAATAAATTCCATTTCACAAGTATGTGTGGAGGTACCCCTTCGTCCCAATCAGACTTTGCTTCCCATAATTCTTGCATCAAAGTCTTAGCAACAATAACGACTGGGCCTAACCAACCTAGAGGGTCAAATAATCTTGCAATTACGGACAAGATTTTACGTTTTGTAGCAGATGGGGTAATCTCAATTGGCTCTACAGCATAGTAGAATATATCCGCTAACGCATTCCAGCGAATTCCCAATGTTTTTAAAGAGCTGGAGTCATCAAACTTCAAGAAATCTTCGTCTAGAAGATCCTCCCGGGGCAAACTTTCGAGTAAAAACTGATCATTTGCTGTCATCTTTTTAAGGGGAAAGCCAGCAGATTCCAAAACTTTAATAAGCTCCCCTTGCTTCAGCTTGGCTTCATCCAGTGTGTGTCCCCCGGACAGTATGTTATCAACGTAGACCTCGTTTTTCAAAATAATCGATGCTTTGGGGTACAAGTATCTGCAATCATGACCTAGCTCAAGAAGAGTCCTAATCGCCAAAAAGGGGGCGCAGTTTACGCCGAACGTTACAGTTTTAAGCTGAAATGAATTCACATATCCCTCAGCTCGGTTACGGAATAAGATCTGTTGATAGGGGCGGTCTGCTTCATGCACTAAAATCTGCCTATACATCTTCTGGATGTCTCCGGTGAACACATACCTATAATTTCGCCAACGTAAAACAAGCTGCATCAGATCCGTTTGAAGAGTAGGACCCTGGTAGAGCACGTCGTTTAATGAAAAACCACTTCCTGTCTTCTTTGAGGCATTAAACACAACTCGAACTTTTGTTGTTTTGCTTTCGGGCTTGATGACCGCGTGGTGGGGTAGATAGAACGACTCCACTTTTTCTGCTTTGGGTTCAAAATGTACAACTGGGTCCATGTGGTCCAAGTCGAGGTATTCTTGGAGAACTTCAGTGTACTGCGCTTTCAAATCTGGAGTTTTATCTAGCATTTTCTCCATTCTGTGGTACTGCGCAAGAGCCATATTTCGGGAGGGGCCTAGAAAAATCTCTTTCGGAAATTGTTCTTTAAATGGTAGTCGCACCACGTAACGTCCATCAGATTGTCGCGTTGTGGTACGTTTGAAATAGTTTTCGCAATAGAGGTCACTTTCAGACTGACAATCTGGTTTTTCCGCCTCTTCTATCTCCCAAAACTTTTTTAATTGTTCATGAAGGGCCAGATCGCTGCAAGGCGAAACAAAAGTATGGAAAGATTGAACTTTAGTCTCTGGCTCAGGGCCTAGCAAATACCATCCGAAGTGGGACTCTCGAGCTTTAAAATTATTGCCAATATTCATTTTTACGCCGCTCAAATTTATAAAGGGCAGGTAATCACTACCAATAATCATTTCAATTGCAGCAGGTTTGTAAAAATAGGGATCTGCGAGTTTCAAACCTTTGATATCTTTTACCGTTTGAATTGGGATCGGCCGTGAAGGCATAAAATGTGCCAATGTTGGTACCACAATCGCTCGGATTTTAATTTTAAAATCGGATATTCGAGATTTAATTGTGACCTAGCACCTTCCCTTCGAACTTCCTACCACCGTATCACCGAACCCTGATATTTCGCTATGATGGCGCTCTAGGGGGATAGCTAAATTCTGTTGAACACGCCTTAGGATAAAACTTCGAGTCGACCCTGTATCAATTAATGCGCGAACAGTGAATTTTTCGCCTAAATGCTCTACATGAACCAAAGCGGTGGGTAAAATGGTAGTTCCGCTGTGCTGAGATAAATTAACCTGAACCGACTCCCCATTTGCACCCGAAGTGGCAGATCGTCCCGATTGAGAATTGGATGGCCTCGTGTTACTCTGAGTACCCGACCCTGATGGCCTTTCGTAGTCTCGAGACTGCTGGTGAGTTGACGCCCTTTGAGTGGGAGCCTTTTTCACTTTCTCTTCTGCAATATGCAACATGGTGTGATGCCTTTGATTGTATCTGTTGCAGCTACTGGTACTCTGACATTTCGTTTTAAAATGAGTGGGTGAAAAACAATTCGCACAAAACTTGTTCGCATAAACATATTTGATTCTGTCATGGACTGATAATCCCTTAAAATATTTGCAGAATCGTAATGGATGATTCTGTTGGCATTTCTTGCAGCTAAATTTACCCTTGTCAGGTTGAGCATCAGAATAGAAAACTTGAGATTTGGAGGTATTACTGTCTCGGCTGGGCGGTTTCCTCAAATTCGTAAAAGTTTCCAAAGTTTCAATTCGTTCAGACAGAAATCGATTAAGTTGTTGCCAGGTAGGCAATTCCTTATGGTTAGTCAGAGAATCTTCCCACGCACGCGACGTTTCTTCAGGGAGTTTTGAAGTGCAAATATGCATGAGAAAGGGGTCATTATCCGCTACCTCAACTTGAAACGAACTAATAATAGACAATCCATCGCTGACCGTATTTTGAAGTTGCCTTAAAAATTTCAAAGTTTCATTCTGAGGGGCCTGGATGCCATAAATTTTCCTAATTTGATTATTAATTAAAATTCGCTTATTTTCGTAGCGATTTTTTAAAGCCTGCCAAGCTAGCTCAAAATTAGCATCTACCAAATCATAATCTTTTATGAGTTGGTAGGCCTCCCCCCTCGTCTTGCCAAGTAGATAATATAATTTGTGCGCTGGCGCCACTGAAGGTTCGTTTCCAACCACTGCCCTAAACATATCCCTAAATGCTGGCCATTTGTCGAAACCCCCTTCAAACGTTTGGATTTCGACCGCAGGTAATTTAAGTGACGACTGACGTACCGTTGTGTCTGCCGCCTTTTGTTGCGGAGCTTTCGCCTTCAACAAGTCCATTATTTTAGCCTTTAGTATCTGGCACTGTTCGCAGGCATCTTCGTATTTCAGAGTAATTTCATCTGGAAAATCTTCTTCTTCCTTCACCCTTTCATAGCCTTTGATGAATTCTTCAAATGTTGTCATCATCTTCAGCCATCTTCTTTCAAGTTCAGACTGCTTTACCTCTAAAAGTGAAATCGTCAAATCTTCTGAAGATATCTTCTCAAAAGTAGAACAAAAATTCACTACTTGTCGAATATCGTATTTACATGCCCTTTCCGAAACCATTTTAAAAATTTTTGTTCAAAAGGCCTTAAAATATTTTATACCTTAACGATTTCACCAGCCGAAATGAAAAATTTACAAAAAATAATCGTGAAGAAATTCAACCTTATACAAAGGTATATTAAAAATTACTCGCGACGAATGAAAGCGATGCAGAATGTTTAAAACAAGTTTTTAAATTTCACCCATAAAATTTCCAAAAATATTCGCCTCAAAATGAAAAAATTTTGCCAAATTGTTTATATTTGTAGCTTTATTTCCTCAAAACTTTTTATTTCTTAAATTTTTTCTATCACCATAAAATTATTTTCAATATTTAGCCACAAACCAATTTTACTCAGATTCCGTAAAAAATTTTTTTCAAAAATCTACTCATCAAAATTCCAAATATAATTATTATAATTGTGCTTTAAATTAAATTTTTCAAAAATTACGCACTCTTTTCTCCAAACAATTTTTCAAAAAATAATCGAACAAACTTCACAACAAATTTAGAACGGGTTGTTCATAAGCATTAAATTTTTTCATTAAATAATGCTTTTAATATGTACCACTTGTAGGGTCACCTTGTAAATTTTTTATTTAAATTTACCTCTTTTCGGTTCACCCTTTTTATTCCAAAATTTAGTAAATACGATGTATTTTTGCATTCAACATATATGCTGTTGTTCAAAATATGCACACCACTTGAAGGGAGACTTTAAATTTTCATTAAAAAAAATTATCACTCTTCGAATCACCCTTTTATTTTCCAACTTCAACAGACTCGTTGTCACTGTGCATCCAAGTATAATGATGCTTACAAAAAATTTGTGTACCACTTAAAAGGTCACCGTGTGAATTATTTCATAAAAAAAACTTCTTTGTTATTTTTATATTTGTTTATTACAATTATGCCACAACACTGTCTACGTTTTAATATAAATTTGCCGTACCAAATTCTTCACAAAATATATAATTGTAATTTCACACACTCACCCTTATACAGCCTTTACTCGCCCTGTTGTTGTTGTTCACTTCAATTCGTGTAGAAATTCAGCAGAAATTATTCTATGGTTTTTTCCTTTTTTCTACTGTTATTATATGTTATTTTTTATATTTTTCCGTGGTTTCCCCTATATCCACAAATTTTCCTTGATTTTTTCTGTTTTTGTTTTTTTTTTTTTTAAATCACTATCTTACTTTCTTAATTTTTTTATTTTAATTATTTAATTTTCATATATTCTTACAATTTTCACAATATTTTTTTTTTGGTTTAATTTATCCAGCGCACGTTTATCTTATGACCTTTTCTCATGTATGTAGTTGTTGGCAAAAAATCAATTGTACATAACAAAGTTAGGGGAACTGGTGGAATTGAAACACTTGCTAATGAGTGTGACGAGTATGGCAATTATATTTAACGGCAGTGCGCATGTCTTAAATAAAAAAAACTCCGTTGTTTTTTCTTATTTACCAGTGTTGCTACTTTTTATCAGTGTTGGCACGGTAGGGATTTTTTTCTATCAGTGATGGAATCTTATTACATTTTAAGGTTATGTTCGATACCTTGTTTGAATATGATTATGCAGTAATTTTAATCAATTTTTTAAGCACTTTAATTTAATAAAACACAATCGCACTAAATATAATTAAAACACTGCACTTACCCAATCTATTCCTTTTGATGATAATTAATGATTACCTTGCTGATTTTTCCCTCCTGAAAATCAATCGTCTGGTAGACTTCTCTTCCCTCTTGGAATTGCTTATTAGGATTGGGATTTTTATTCTTCGTTGGAACGGGATAGACCAAAGATTTTTCTGCACGCAGCCCTCTTGACTGTGGTTGATGTCGTCGTTGTTGCGGTAGAACAATTATTGACGACAGTTCAAATGTGCCTTAGTTGTTACGATAGAACAACTGTTGAAGACACTTTGTGGACAAGATTTTCCACTGGTTCATTCAATCCTAGCTCCTCTAGGATTTATCGAAGGACCAAAATGTGGGCGAGACTTTCTTTCTAGCCGCTGAGTAGTGTTAGGAAAATAAAAAAGCGCGGTTGGTCTTTATTTCAAGTTTTTTCAAAAAAAGAATGGTTTTATTGAGCCTCTTGCTCTTTCGGTTGTACAATTAATACTAATACTAAAAAACTTTAACAATTGTAGGTTCGTAGTAACCAAATAAGACTCAAATAAGAACAATCTCAAGAGACAATTATAGCAAAAAAAACAAAGTAAAGAGTAAAAGAACCCTTGAGAATTACTCTACACTTAGAGAAAAGGAAATACAAATTCAAAAAACAAAATTCAAAATTAAAGAAAATTACAAAATTAAAGATTTAAGATTTAAGAAATAAAATAAGAAGAAAAAAAATAAATAAATCTAAATAAATAAATAAAAGCAGAACAAAGAAAATTAGAAAAAAAAATAAAATAAAATAAAGTCTGAAGTCGCTTCAACAAAACTTTATTTCTAGATATCAATTATTCGCCACTTTGATACCATTTGCACTTAATAAGAGAGCTGTCTCTAAAGATAACTTAATTTTCATATTTTAGCAATAAAAGTCGCAATATTTATCTTTGGTTTAGACGCAGCACCAAAACAGCCAGAAAAATATAATACGCCACTACTAGAGTATCCAATTACCCAGCAAAAACTTTGCTTACAAAATAAGCAGAAAAATAATGAGAACTTGAAGAAAAGACTACTTATTTTTCTACTAGAAAAAGTACATATTTTTGTTCGCGATGTCCCAAAAGTAATCCTTTATGATTTGGCCAATTACAAGCTAAAAAATAATACCTTTATTTTATACTTAAAAATTGTATAAAAATATGTAGTTACCAAAAGAGACAAGAAATAAGAACTTTCAAATTAATTTTCAAAAAGGTTAAAACACACTAATTAAAATTGCTCTGAGATCTTATGGAATTTTTGTTGAAAAAGTGTACAAAATAATAAATTTTTCGAAATGTAAGAAAATATTTAATAAAGAGTGCTTTTGCTGCATAAAATCATTTATAGCTCTAATACTGTAATAACAATGTGTGTAATAATATATGTACATATAGGAGCAAACATATAGTTTTTTTTAATTCCGAGAAAGCTTCTTCAGAAAAAAAACCGATAAATTTTCTCGGAATGAGATCACTTTTAATTTTTCAACCGAAAAAAGTTTTTGTTTTGGTTTGCACAATATTGCCACATTTAACTTAAAAATAACAAAATGAAAATTTGTCGGAATTACGAAAATCGATCAAAGTCTGAAGAAGGTAAAACAAAATCGATCGAAATGAAAATACGGATTCAAAACCATTACGAACAATTTCGGTGACAGGCCTGATTATGTTCTTCAAAAAAACATCGTTTACTTTAGATCGATGTCACTACTAGTATTCTAATAACAAAAATATATTGTGGGGGTAATTTTGGAACATATTTATGTACATATATATTTACATATATTTTATTGATTTTCTATGTATTTCACATCTAAATTATCCTTAAAATTTTATAATATTACTGTATATCAAACAAATTTTAATGGAATATATTGCAAATTGATTCCAATAATTCTTTAAAATCATATAATGATAACTGATTTAAATCATTATATTAAAGTATTCTTTTGTTATGTATAATTATGACTTGTTTAGGATATTATTAGAAAGTTATTATTTAATATATAACTAATAATGCAAAAAGTGGGTACAGGGGCGAGTACAGCTACAAAGTAACGAATTCAGGAAGTCATTAAAAGTAGCATTGTAAGTTAAGTTTTGCATCTCTGATCGTAGTATTTCACATGCAAATTCTGGCATCACGAAGAGGGATAAAAGTTGATAACGAATCAGTTTTTCCAAATGTAGGGAAGATCCCAATATATGGTTTTTCCTTTTTCATAATAGTCGACACAAAGAAAATACTTTATTCGTTAAAGTCACCTCCAATAATTCTATTTTCAACTAGCTATTTTTAAGCACGTTAATGGTTAATTTATTATATTAATATCACCGTAACCATAATTATAATTATGATTTAAGTTATATCTAATAAGAAAGTTATTATTTAATATATAATTAATAATGCAAAAAGTGGCGAGTACAGATACAAAATAATGAGTTCAGGAAGTCGTTAAAAGTTGCATTGTAAGTTACGTTTTTGCTGGGTATTTGACTTTTGGTTTTGTTTAAGTTGGGAATCAATCGATTGTTGAACTTTAATTTTGCTCGATTAATCGGATAAGAGTTTTAATTGGTTCGAATAACTCGAATATTTCAAAAAATTTTATACAACTGAAAAAACATTTGATTTGATACGTTTATGATATAAATAAACCGAAAAAAGAAATAATAAAATAAAAGTGTAGTTCAATAATAAACAATCAAATAACAGTTCATTCACAGTAAGTTTACAGTTTTTAAACTTTTAAATAAAATAAATAATAAAAAAAATCAACAGCCGGCTCCAAAAATAAAGTTATTAATTTCCTAATGGCTAATAATTCAGTGAGTGCTTAAACGCTGTTGAACTAAAGTTAAATGTATATGTAGTTTAAACTCAACAGTTGTAAGTCAGTGTCCCATGTATTTATTATACATATGTAGTTTAAAAAGCACTACGATAAATGTTGTTCAAATTCATATGGTTAGTATTGGTAGTTTAAGCCCCAATTTTATGCGTTTAAAGATGGTTTGTATGCTTTCTGACTTATAGATTTGCTGGTTTAAACACATTTTCAACCAAAAAGAGAGTTTAACTTGCTCAGATTTATTAACCCTTAAAGGACCGTAACCAGCTTAAGGAAACAAAGTAAAAAATAAACAATAAACAAAGTGAACACTACTTCGGCTTGACACTCTATAAAATTATCTGAAAGCCAAAGATAAATACATGCAATAGGTTTAGTAGCAGACGGAATCCATTAGTTTTGTTTCTGAGTACAATTTGCAATTGTGTCCCGCCTGCTAACTTAATGGGGAAATTTACATAGGGTTTCAGCTCAAATTTTTTAAAATTATTTATTTTATTTTAGTTACGAACAACTATTTAAACGAATTTATTATTCGTTATTAAATTTAACTAATATAATACGAGTATCTCTGAAAATCGATGGAGATTTTCAGTTAATTTATTTTATAAATCAACGTAATTTTTCTTAATTTTAAGATTAAGTTCTGGTAAAGACAAGACCTCAAAGTATGAAGCATTTCTAAACTTTTCAAACATTACCGTTTTAAAATTTTGTTCGATTTAAATTTCAGTCGTATGTATTCGATTTTCAGAATATGGCTGATAACTTATATAATATATATATATGTATATATATTTGTGAATCACATTTTTATTTTTCTTAATTTAAAAACTCTACTCTATAGGTTTGGTTAACCCTTATGTGAATGGCAAAAAAAAAAAAAAAACTAAAATCTCATACCTAGTTATAAGGCTTAGGCAAAATGTGGCTTCGATGCAACTTCCGGGAAATAATTTGAATCCTCACAACGTTCACTATTCGTCGGACTATAGTTGTTCTCTACTTCAAATAAATGTCAAGCTAATAGCGATTGCAAAAATAAAGATCCACAGCATGATTCGTTATCTGAATCCATACCATTGGCGTTCCAAATGGAATTATTTTAATACCTTCCCTACCCCAGACATTGAAAATTGGATAGCATCTTAAGCAGGGCACTTTAGGAACACACGACTGAACTTGATTTATTACGTCACGTATAAAATTAGCTGGAACGCACTGCTTAATTAAGTCAGAATTTGGCGCTTCAAATATAGAATAACACCAATGACATTCCTTGAGTTAGCTATGAAACTAACGATTACATTATTTTTCATTTGAAAAAATATTTAAATTGCCAACTACTTGATGTTAGCAATTGGAAATAGGTTAAGAAATATATAAAGTCTTCTACATATCTTCACTTTGGGGTGTGATACTACCATAATTTGCCTGCAGCTATTAAATATAAGTCAACCTGTTTATGATATAATATGACCCAGACCAGATATTTTTAATGTTGCTTAGAGCCTCTGTTTTATTTGCTTTTAGATATTTTATTTTTTCTTATTTTATAACTTTATTTGTTAACTCGCATAATAATAATTTCTTCATTTTTGATAAATACTTTTAGTTTTCTAATGTCTTAATTTAAGAAAATAACACACAAAATAAATTCACACCCATTTTATGAATTTCAAACGATTTGACTTCAATAGTCCTTTTGCTACACAAAGCACGTGTATTTTTTCCTAACACACACATTATGAATGACATAAAATAAAAGAGCACATTTTATATTTTTAAAACGTAAATAAAAGACTTTGTAGAAACAGATTCATAAAATGTTTAAACATCTTAAATAAAATCAAATAAGCGTGTAATTTAAATACACATCATCTTTAAATAAAATTGACTGATAAAAAAAGGTAAAAAAAACAACGACATCAACTAAAATGAAGACGAAAGACTCATCTGTACTGTGTTCGTTGGCCTTCTGTAGAAAAGCACTAACTCACATAATTGCTACTTTACAAAAGAACGTAAGTAAATAATAGAAACTGTATGCATTAAAACGTAAAGTCGCTTTAATATCTGTTGTTTTTGCTACAATTGCATTCATTTTCTTGACGAGGTGTATTTGTGTGAAATGTATTGGAATTAATTAAGAACTCAGTATCGGAAAAAACGAGTTTGGGCCTTTCTACATGAGACCAACGATGGTTATATCGATGGTTTAATATAAAAAAGGCGTTAGTCGATTTTTTTCATTAGTTTACAGGCGAAGAAAAAAATTAAATAAAATCCGTATAAGTTTAAAAAAGGTTTTAATACGATTTTTTATAAAAATATACTATAGCCCCCGGAAATTTTAAAGCAAGGTTAATTTTTTTCTAGCAGAATAAACACAACAAGCTAGTTTGACAAAATTTGAGTTGGACCTTTTTTATATTTAGCCATCGATATGTATATATGACACTTATTTTGTCAATGAAATGCTTTAAGCAAATTTCTTCCTAATTTTTTTTTATATGTAGCAGCCTCTTATTGTATCTGAAAAATAAAACATATACTTTTGTTGTTATCTTTATAGCCTTAGCTAAGGAAAGTTTGCTTTTTTACTTTTTTTATTAACATTTATATAAGATTATTTCTCAAAATAATGGGTTGGGTTTTATCGGCCACCACGAATTCAAAAGACTTTAAATATTTAACACAGACATTAGTCTTAAACAATTTAATATAGAATTATTATTGATAAATAAAAAATATTATTATTAATTTAATTTTTTTGTTTAAAATATTTAAGCTGTGAATTTTGAACTTAAATTATATGCAAATTTTTACTAAATTAATACACTTTGCTTTTAGGGACTATGCCCTTGCAGACGTAGCTATATTTTTCTATTCTACGTAAATTTTACAACAAATGTCATTATTGATATTCACAAATAAATTCACAAATTCATAAGCAAACGTGTGCTACATGGCACTGTTTTACAGTCTACTTATTTTTGTTGTTGTCACGTAAAGATTATTAAAATAAATATGCCTAATACTTTTTAGGCGTACAAAAGGCTTAAACAAAAAAATGGCAAACACATTGAAACATTTCTAAGGTCTTACGGCTTCCTACACCTTGGTATGTCTTTCTTTTATATTCACTTTGTTTTGTTGTTGTGTTGTTTGCTTCGGTATTAAATTCGGCATTTGATCTAAAGTGAAAATCAAAATTTGTTATCAGTAAAGGAACAACTTTCTCTTTGACAATTTATTTAACTTAATATACAGAACGCAACTTAAAACTACAACAACATTTAATTTTGTAGCAATATTGTGGAGTCCTTTGAAATTCTAAAATAATTAAGCGATGTCCATTTGTTTGACTGTATGCCTATTTAAAGCACAATTGTATACTAAAGACGAAAATTGGAAATAAAAATTTTAGATGACAGATTAATTCGATAGATAGAAGATTCGGTATTCTACTTTATGGCACCTCATATAAACATTCTCCGGAATTAGATTTTTTACACGAAAGTGTCCAGGCGGATTTAATGACAGCAGCAAACCTAAATCAATATATTATTTTACATAGCGCAATTACGGTATTTATTTAGCTTTACTTAATCGTGTGTAACAAATTTTGAGCAAATTTTTTTAGTTTGAAGATTTTTTTTAGTCATTATAAATAAGCTACGATATTAAATAGGCATACAAAATCCACACAAAATTCTGACTTGCTATTCCCGGCAGCAGCAGCTGTATTTGAGACTAAAGGCCGTTGGCAGCAAAGATTTGCGTCACCAAATAAAGTCTTTATTAGAGAAAACAAAGTTTTGGCAAAAAAAAAAAAAAAAATCTGCTGTATACCAAGAATTTGCTAACACCGCCTACTGAATAAGCCATTATTTTCGACCGCAAATAAACCAGTATGTTTGTTATACTTTAGTACAAGAGTGCGTATAAGCAATATTTTAAGCAGATATTACTCATACGCTAATATAACTTTAACAAATTTATATGAGGCTCATACTTTTATAGATATAGTGGCCCATAATCATAGTCAAACGCTAAAGTTGGTTCTTTTTAAAAATAACTTTAAAATAAAAACATACTTTTAATTATTTTTCTGCCATAGTCGCTATATAGCTGATATTGAAAATTAAAAGCAAATTAAACACTGCATATCTTGTGGCGTTTGAAAATTTTTAAAACGCAATATGAATTTCTGTAAAAAGCAACAACAAAATTAGAAAATATTTCTGACTTGGTTTTTGTTTTCAATGACATTTTTGGAATTGCGTTTTACACAATTAGGGCCTATATGTATTTTGTATTTCTTTCAATAAAAGTATTTCTCCAAATCATTAATAATTGCACAATATCGGCCAGTATCTTGTAACATAAACATTTTTAGCTTTTTGCATGAACTATTTTATTAAGCGAAGAACAGCTGCTGCTGTTGTTAAATGTGTTAAAAACAGCCTCAGCTAGTTTTGTTTTTAAAGTCGAATTTTACGTCAAAAGTATACTTTAACTTATCTTTGAAAGACCTAAAGTCGACCTTAGTTCTATTAAAGTATACTTTTTTTTGACTATGAATATGGGCCAGTGAGTTTAACCCATGTTAAAAAATTACATTTGCTTATTTATGAGTACGTTAAACTACAATTTTTGTTTTGTTCAATATTATCTACAATTAAACTGCTGAAATTTAAATTTTGAAACTCATCTTCCGATAAAAAAAAATAGCTGGTATTATTTAGGGACTTTCGCTTTAAACCGGTACCAATATATTGGCGGTATCAAGGGCTTGCCGATATATAGATATAGGCGACAATTTACTCTCGAAACGACGAAACTTCTGAAAATTTTTATTAGAGTTTTTTAAACGACTAACAAGAGCGGCATGAATTTTTAAAACATGAAAATTTTATTTTCCAAAAATTTTTTCGTTTAATCTATATGAAAATGAGAAGACTCTTGCCGCTCTTATTAAGGCAGCTCAATTAGAGAAATGCAAAATTTAAAAAGCAAAACATAAAGTCGAAAAAGAATAATGGAATTTTATTTTAATACTTAGCCGTTTTGCTTTCCAAATTGTTTCTGGATTTTTAAAAAAAAATAGTGATGCAAATTCACTTAAAATCAAAATATCACATATTTCGCTTATATTGTACAGCGTATTTCCTAATTAGGATTTTTTATATAAATGTTTGGCTTTTTCTGCCTATTTTTTATATATGTCATATAGACTACATTTCTTTCTCAGTCTTTGAAAACGGACACTCTTTCTTTAGTCAACGACATTATTTTTTATGATTTTTTCCGCATCTTCCATACTAACCCTCGTCGAATAGATAAGGTAGATTTTTGAAATTTCAAAGCAAGAACTCAATTCTTTACCATTGATATAGAGCCTTTTATATTTTACACCCTTTATAGACTCTACAGGTACCATTGTACCTTAAAAGACTTTATACTGATATATTTGATCAACGAAATAAAAACTTTCGGGTATTCCCCTTTCAAAGATGCGTATAATAGATGTTTGTTACGCAGCAACCTGTTAAAATTACATAGGCTTACTATTGACATTTATTTTTAACAGAGTGTTACATAAATAAGAAATATATTTTACTCATCTAAATTTTTTCGGCATTCACACAGGCAATAATAGTGTAAATATATTCGCTATAACTTATGGCTATTTCTGTTCTGAGAAATATTATGCATAAATGTTACATGTTCTAAATTGTTGTGTTCGATTGTACAAAAATACAACAGTGGGAAAAATTTCTTTTGTGAACATGTTGAAAAACATGTTTGTATAACCAATATTTTATTTAGCTCTTCTTAATTAACTCTGCTCATAATTTAATGAAAAGATTGTTTAAAAACAATATATAAAAAATCTTACATATTAAGCAAGTTTTATAATTATTATATTTTAAGTAATTCCTCTTATTACAAAAAAAAAACTTTTGAAATGTGAAAAGCAAATAAAATTAACAAAATACTTATGATATAGTAAAAGTTATTATTGAAAAGGTCGAGCAAATCTTAAAATAGCTTAAAAGTTAATATAACGGCCTTCAGCTCCTTCACCCACGTTCTTGATTTAATTTCTTTATGAAAAGAGGGATACTGGGTTTTGGCCGAAATCTGCAACTGTGTGTTGTGGTGGCACGTTATGTTATTGCTTAATCTTGTAATAATTTGTACGTTTTAAGATTTTTGTGCTTATATATATTTTGTACGTTTGAAGATTTTAGTGCTTCTATTCATTAATTTTTATTAAAGAAAAATTGCGAGATACTAGAGGTGCAGATCCGCTTGTTAAACCAAACTTGAACGGCGCAGAATTCGTTTAGTTTTTAACTAATTTTTGTTGCATCTGATAAACTGTTTTCAAATGCAGTCAGGTTCAAACGCTAAGAATTTAATATATAAATAATCTCATACACTGTTTTTTTTTTTAATTTTTTATTTTGGTATAAAAAATAGTTTATATTTTATTAATTTTACTATGAAAAGAAATAAAATTCGCGGTTTTTTTAACCCTAGTACTTATACCCAGTTTATACTACGAGATCGTACATCCAAGTAGAGGTGTGGCCAGTACAGGGTTTTCCGTTTTTATATGTATTTTCGAAGAAAAATTTTTTTTTTTAATGCAATTTTGTAGCTGAATATAATGGGTGATTCAAGTAGAGATACTTTTTTCAATAGCCTTTTTTGACAGTTCACGTGTGATGCCGTGTCATGTTATTCTTGTTAAGTATTGTTTGGCATTTCATAATGGAAAGACTTACGCCTGAACAACGTTTACAAATCGTTCAACTTTATTACGAAAATTCACGTTCTGTGAGGAATGTGTTTCGTGCACTTCGCTCAACTTATGGTCAACATAATCGTCCTACTGAGCGTACTATTTGCAACACCATTACCCATTTTGAGACCCAGCATTCATTATTGAATAATATTCGACTGAATAGACCACGTCCAGCACGCTGTGAAGAAAATATTGCGGCCGTAGCTGAGAGTGTACACGAAGAAGTGGAGAGTCGATTCGGCGCCGTTCGCAGCAACTCGAACCGTTATCGTACCATGATAACCGACTATTTGATGCCATAAATTGAAGCTCGTGATCTCGGCGACATTTGGTTACAGCAAGACGGCGCCACTTAACACACATCGCATCAATCAATGGATTTATTGAGAGAACACTTCGGTGAGCACATAATTTCACGTTTTGGACCGGTCGATTGGCCACCAAGATCGTGTGATATCACACCGTTAGACTATTTCCTGTGGGGATATGTAAAGTCTAAAGCTTATGCGGACAGACCTGCTTTGATTCAGGCCTTTGAGGAAAACATCACACATGTCATTCGCCAGTTGCCAGTCGATATGCTCGTACGAGTCATCGAAAATTTTACTCAACGGATAAACCATCTGCGACGTAGCAACGGCCACCATTTGATAGACATAATATTCAAAAAATAAACACGAAAGATTGTTCATTCAAATGATGATAAACATTCCCCATTAAATATTGAATTTTCTGTATTTTTCTTTAAAAAAAGTAGGGAACCTCGAAATGGATCACGCTTTATATTCGAACATTTTAAGTGGTCAAATGAATACTATATGATCGGGATAACGTCAAAGCCCTATTTTCCCAATATCCTAAAAACCGGCTCATATGTTTGCAGCATTGAAGAAATTCGTGTGAGTGCGAAACTGGCTATAAGGGAGACAGATTTTAGATTAGTTAAGTTAAAATAAATAATTATTATAATATTAAAGTTATTATAAGTATAATATGAAAATACAAACATAAATTAACATTACCAATATTAAATCACTCTTTGATTATGTAGTCAATTCATAAATTTGCACCTGTACTTGGGTATACGTTCTTGTGGGTCTCGACTTTGGAGGCTCATAGCTCCTCAATGACTTGACCTAGGACAGTACTTTAATTGTCAATCTTCGCAGATTTGTACCATTTTCCTAGATCCGGAGTTTCATCGAAATTCCTTAAACGGCTTAGGAGGTACATTACTAGGAGGTACATACTGGCCGCACATGTATCCGGTTATAAGAACTTGGGTTAAATGTAATTAAAATGAATTTAAAATATTAAAAATATCTTACACTGTTATTATGCTTAATAAAGAACTTAATTACTTGAGTTTTGTAAATCTTAACTTGTTTTCAAATTAAGCTTGCGTATCGGTATCGGAGTCAGTATGACCAATATTTCTTTTTGAGCATCAATATCGTATCGGGATAAAGGCGTTTCATTACATTTAAATTATTTTTTATGCTTCAGCGTTTTACTTCATTTTAACACTGTTTAAATTTTTTAATTTCCCCCAATTTTGTTACTCACATTTATATAATTTGTAAAAGTGTGTACATATATGAATTTTTTTTCTTATCAAACGACTGAACATTTCTACAAATAATCATGGTGAGTTCGAAAGTCAAGGTTCTTTTATTTTTCACTATTACATACTTATAGTATATTCCCTTGTTTCTTTCTTTGTTCTTTTACTTATTCTATTTTGCTATCTGGAAGATTTATTGAATTTCTAAACGTGCATCGAATCAGAATGTATGGTTATTCAAATGAGTATAATTTGTTATTTGAGTGTTGACTGTAACAAAGAATCAAAACGCAAAAATGGCCGTGTAAGTAAGAAAAAGTAAAAAAAAATAAATTATAAGATTGGCAACCGTTCACTTGTAAAAAAATGGTTTGAATGTAAAAAATTTTCCTTCACAATGAAAAAACTTTGGTTTTTTCCTTAGGGAGGTTTTTGTTTTTTGATTATTCTGTTATATGTGTGCAATTACTTAATATTCGATATAATAGCAAATTCGTTCAAGTATGTTAAATTCATTTCTTCCTTGGGCTTTTTATCTACTTAAAGATCAAAAAAAATTGGTACGTATAATCATTTGATCTATTAATCTCAATTAAGAATCTTATATAAATAACATCTCGACAATCGTTTTTAGTTTGTAAAATAATTTCTATGGAACTTATTATCATAAGATATATAAATGAATTACTCATTTCGATACTTGGCCTCAGTACATATATTCTGGATTGTTTTGAGTATAGGCGTTAATTTAACACCGTCCGTCTGTCCATGTATGTATTGAAATTAATGTTCTAAAGACCAAAGATATGACAGGAACTTAATTATTACAAGATATATCAACAAAGTTCAGAAAAGTTAGATATAAGGAGATCGATTATTCGAGTTTTTTCAAAAAGTGATTTTTTAAAAACCCGGTTTTCGATTAAGCATTTTTAAAATAGCCGGTTAACCGGCTTTAGTTCGAATACATAAAAACACAAAAATTAAATACGTTTTTTAATAAAACGTTAATCTCAATTAAAACAAAACAATTCAAAAAGGTAATGAACCAACAAACTACATACGAGTAGATATGACTTATGGTTTGTTCAGACATAACAAACATTTGACGATAAAATCCAAGAAAAGTGTGACCAGTTAATTGATCAAATTTTTTAACAATTTCTATTTATTTACTCAACTTTATTTGGAAGAGGATAATAGTATAATGTAATTTTGAAGTTGTTAAATGATGTTTGATCTAGAAAAACGTTTTGCAAATGCAAATAAAAAATTATAGGAATTTAATAAATTTATTATTTGAGATATTCTACAAAATTTATTTTAAATGTGTTTTTATTTGTTACTACAACCATATATCTAAAAAGTTGCAAACAAAACCTCTTCGACAGGATTATATATTTAAAATGATTTTGTTTCAGTATTATAGCAAAGAATAGTATTATGAACATTTTTTTTATATGAAATATTTGTCAATTCGTCGACCACATTTTACTACCTTTCATGACATTGTTTGATTTCTTCAATTTCAATTTTGGTTTTTAGTTCTTAATGTTTTAATATATAAAACTGATTAATTTTTTCCATATAGTTGATTCCGCCGGAATGTTGTAGTTTTAAGCATGAAGATATTCTAGAACTACTAAAGAGTTCAAATGAAATCATTTCAAATGAATTATTATGAAAGTTTTTAGTTCCTTAATGGGCATTCCGTCCTCGGCAACACAACGGGGTAATATTTCACCCAATGGTTCATTTCTTGCAGCGTACTTTAGTAAAGTCTTATTAGTCGTCTCTTTAGAACTACTTCGAGCACAGTTAAGTTTTATTTGGAGCACATTAATGTGAAGCACGTGGACCAATTAAAGGCGATTGATTGTTGTAACATGGAAGAACCTTTGTGAAACTTATATTTTGGGGCACTTCAGGCACCTAACTTTGTCTATTAAATATATTTAATATTTAGAATACAATTTTTTTTTTTTTTTTTTGTTTTTTTTTTTTTTACAAGAACACACGCTTTTATAAGCGATTTATATTTACATTGTTCATAATGTTTTTTGACTTTTGTTACATTTTGTTTTGACATTCTTTATAAAAAAATTTTAATTTGCCCAATATTCAATTAGAAAAATACTTAAATTACGGGTTCATTTACCACAAGAGTAAGGAAAACGTACATAAATTACACATTATTAAAATAACCGGTTTATTATACCGAAATAACCGGCTTTATGGAAAATTCAAAATAGCCGGCTAGGGCAAAGCTAAAATAACCGGTTAAAAGCGGTCGAATAAAAATCGTTCGATCTCCCTAATAGATATACAATAACCCAGAGGAAAAAATATGTTTTAATATGGTCACATCCAACTTAACTATTTCTATACCCTCCACCACCAGTAGTAGTGAATGACGGTTTACTCAGTTTGTCATTCCGTGTGAAACTTTTATATCCGTCTGCTGAAAACATTCTTACTTTCAAAAACTCCAAAAAAAAGAACAAGTTTTGCGCCAAGTTGCTTGTAGTTATCCTAAGCAGCTTGGTATTGCAAAATCCACCAAAATCGGTTAGGTAGCCTCTAAAAAATTTGTATTTATGTTACAAAAAGTAACATAAATGGTGGAGTAATGCGCGAAATGATATAAGATTTTGAAAAAATTCGTTTTATACGACTGTTAATCATACACTGATAGAAAAGGCGTCATAGCGCTGATGTGACGTTTTACATCAGTGTGATGTCAGCCTAAACATCACTTGGCCAAATTGTCATCAGTGTCAAAAATTTAAATAATGTTATCAAAGGGATGACACATTGCCATCACAGAAATGAAGAATCAGAGTCGGTTTTATAAATCATGTCATTAGTGCGATGACAAACTGTCATCAAATTGCGTCATTGTAATTTGCCTTAAATCAAATTAACAGAATATCATTATTTACTTACCCGTTACATATGTTTGTTCCACTTTTGTTGTATTCTGCCCTTTGTTAACAGAAGAACTCTCAATTATAAGACACCAGCAGCCTGCCCGATATGGTTTTCGTAATAATTATACTTTAAAAATTTGAAATATTTAAATAAATAATTAAAATAAATAGAATATAGGAATTTTTTATTCTAATTTTACTTTTTAAACTTGAAAATTATGTTAATAAAATATAATGTCATGATATATTATGTCATCCCACTGGTGACAGTTCAGTTCAGTCATTGCACTGACGACAGTTTTTCATCGCACTGATAATAGTTTGTCATCGCACTAAGGGCAGTTTATCATCGCACTGATGACATTGATATCACAGTTCTGATGCTAGGGCATCATCAATATAAAGACGCAGTTTTCTATCAGTATACTGTTAAATTTTGTGAATATCGGTCCATAATTTCCCATAGGCCCCATATAAATCATACTCCCGGATAAGAGCTTAGTACGCCTAAAACCGTAATAAATAATGCTATCATAATAAAATGTAATACTTTACAGTTTTGTAAGTTATTAATGTCGTGATGATCGGTCCATAATTTACCATTGGCTTCGTATAAAGCCCACTCTGGGAATTTAATTAAATACGCCTAAAACCGTAGTAGATATATATATTGCGGTAAAATGTCTTCCAACTTAGCTTCATATGGCCAGAAAAAATGTCATGCAATTTTGTGATATATGGTCCATAATTAACCTTAGATCCGATATTAAGGAGCCTTCTGAAAATCACTGTAGACGCTTACACTAATTTCACTCCTATGTCCTATAAATTAAACATAATGTGTTCAAAACTTTCTTCAAAAATAATTTTGTTGTTTTAATTAAACAAAATATGGTGTAGGGGCCGCACAGGTTAAGCTAAGTTGATAAGATATAGCATTAGGATTTGTACATCCTCTACCAGTAGAGTTGGATTTGGGTATACTAAGTTTGTCATTTTGTGTGAAACTTTTGTAATTCATCTAAGATCCCATAAATCATAAATATTATTTTCGTTAAGCAGTACACTCATAAAATTATTTCAGTAACTGATTGTGGGTTATTAAATTAGTTTTACGTACTGTTAGAATTGAATACAAATATAGTTATTTTACGAATAACTTTATTTTTAAACATTTATGTTTGCTATTCAAATATCAAAAATGTTTTTCCGTACTTATATTGTTATGTAGGATTTGATGATGCCTATATTAATTTTTAAGTAAAACACTTGTTCTTTTGTGTTTAATTTAATTTTATATAATTCATTGTATGCTTAAATCTAGGTGAAAAAGTATTAGAATAATAGCACAAAATATGAAAAACCGCACAACGTCTTGTCTCGTCGAACTCCATACCGACTCTCCCAACTGCCACCTCAACTGCACAAACGCACACGTAGCACACAGTAATCTCTTATTTACATTGTCAATCTATCCCAATTCCGATTCGTCCGTTAACCCCACAGTGTCCACACTGTCCGTAATAATCCAATCCCACAGTTAAGTAGTTTTATTTTTTTTAAGCAACCACTGTTAAAATTTACGAGACATGCTGTGAAATAAAAATTCAAAAATGTATGTAAAACTAATTTATTTTAAATGAAATGTCAATGTTTAAAATGAATTTTTTATTTAGCTACATAATAATTTCAGTGTACCCATATTCCGTTACTTTGGTGAGAGTTTCTCGCATCGAAAAGATGTGAAACAAAATATTCCATCGTTTCTCGAAAAGTGAAAAAAGTGTGTCTGTAACTCATGTTTAAAACTATCCCAACAAAAACTTTACTTACCTGGTAAGTTAGCAAGTAATGTGGGAGAAATATAAACACTACTTATTTTTCGGCTGAATAACTACTTATTTTTGTTCGAGTTGTCCACAGAATTCAGTAGTTACAATACACTTACTAGAAGTCACAAAGTATCTAGTTATTATTTAACTACCAGTAAGTTGAATTGTAAGTACTTACAATATACTTAATAGAAGCCAAAAAATAACTAGTTTTTATTTAATTGGTGCTAGTTAATAGACCTAATTAGTAGTTATGGAGCTAGTTTCCAGTAAGTAAATATTCAGTACTGAAAACACGACAACTAATAAGTAGTTATTTAGCTGATTATTAGTAAGCAAATATTTATAACTGAAAATAATAGTAGTGAAAAGTACTTACTGAGGTCATTCCTAGCAAGTACTTATTGAGGTTTTCAGAATAATGACAATTGTAATGACAACTACTTACCAGGTAACGTATGAAATAACTACGACCTATTACCAAAATTCAAAAAGTTTTCCCTGGGATCAAAAGAAATTTCTTCGTTACGTTATAAATATCATAAAATTGCACTCGAAGCAGATGTAAAATTGCAGACGTTGAGAACGCCAGTCACATATATCGTTGACGGCGACAAAAGATGTGCTAAAATTAAGAAAGTTTTCAATAACAGCAGGGAGGTTACAAGTTCGGCTACACCAAATAGTGTTAAATGCGACTTTAATGTTTGTTGTTTACAAAATATCTTTAAAAACATTCGTATATTTTTAAAAAATTTTAAAAGAAAAATAATAAAACAATAAAAAAAAAATCTGCGAAGAACAAAATATATTTTAGAATATTTTTTTTAGTGTTAACCTTTTTTCTCGTTCTGTTTCTATTGGTAAGTTTATTTGTCAGTTCAAAGCAGGAACTTAAGCACACACATTTTACAGATACACTTTTTCTGTTAATTGGCTAGTAATTTTCTTATGTGACAGCTATTAGTGAGAACAGTTGTTTGTTTCAATTTATGCCATTTTTGTTTCGTTTCTCCCACTACAATCGAAAAGTTTCTCGACAGGGAAGTAACAGAAAATAGGCACACCCGAAAATTTCATATGCATCACTGTCTTCTGTAGATTTTCTTTCTAAACATTTGTGAAACTCGATTTTATTAAAATTATTAATTCAAATTTAGATATTTTTAATTAGGCTTAAGTTCATTGACCCACTGCACCGAAAGTATCCCGCTTAGTACACCGGAGAATGTGTATCTTTCTATTTTTAAATTTTGACAGTTATCTTAAACTTGCTGCTCAAGATTCTAGCATAACGCCCAAAAAGATTGACTGAAAAAAGGAGAGTTCAAAGAGAGTGGCAATTTCAAAGATACCCTCAACTTTTGTATTTATAAAAAGAGTTTACAAAAAGGCTAAGAAAGTAACCGAATCTTAGAAAACAGCTTCCCTGGAAAAATATCTTATTATAATGGTGTGCAACTAGAAATCTCAATAGACCAGTTATCTCTAAGCTACCATTAAGAAACCTGAATGGAAGCTGGGCAAAAAATGATATTCAAATAGGAAATATGTTTGTTAATCATTTGAAATACGTATTTACCCCAAATATACATACCTCAAGATATAGCAGTCGAGTTACCGCCTGTCTTTTTAGAGCAGCTATTCCCCTAAGATTTGACTTAAGATAAATCGAAAAGGCTATTTGTGATTTAAACACCAAGAAGGCACTCAGTATTTATAACAAAATGCTTTTGGAGCTACCTCGTGTAGCAAAGAAAATTATTCTTTTTATTTTAAATGCTATTTGACGCCTTGAATACTACCCTCAATAATGGAAGGTTTCCTAAGTAACCATGATACCAAAGCCAAGAAAGGATCACACAAAAGTTGAGTCATACAGGCCCATTAGCTAATTACCTTTTATTTCAAAGCTATTTGAAAAACTACTAGTGTCAAAATTAACGCCAATTTTAAATAAAAATAGATGTATTCCAGACCATCAATTCGGTTTTAAAATAATTCACAGCACAACTGAACAAACTCATCGAATAGTTATCGTCATAAGAAAAACCTTTGAAGAAAAAAAAAATATTGCTCTGCACTCTTCGTAGATGTCTCGCAAGCTTTTGATAAAGTCAAAGCATGAAGGCTTATTACATAAATTGAAGCAAAACTTATCAGCAAACACACACAAGCAATTAGAAAGCTACTTATTTATTATTAAAGAAGGCGATTTTTTAAGTTCTTCTCAGCCAATTGACGCTGGAGTCCCACAAGGCAGCATCCTGGGCCTTCAATTATACTTAATTTATACTTCGGGCATTCCAACAAACATCTACATCCAAACTTAAACATTTGCGGATGAAACAGCTTTTCTAAGCGTTTACAAAAACTGTCATGAAGCATCGCGTTACTTGTATGATCATATATTTGAACAGGAGAAGTGGTTAAAACCAGAGTACGGAGAGTGCTCGAATTAAACTCGCTCGCGAGCGAGTCCAATTCGAGCGAGTTTTATTTTCAACATTGAAAAGAATTGTTCTTTACTGCTCGCGAGTTTAAAAAATAAAACTCGCGAGCGAGTTTTATTTTTGCGAGTTGAAAAATATTGCTCGCGAAAAGAATTCAAATTTTAAGAGTCAAAAATAAAACTCAACTCGCGAGTCGAGCTAAAAAGAATTGTTCGCGAGTTTTATTTTTGCGTATGAATTTTTTTTATTTAAAAATATATTTTTCCTGTTTATTTGTTTGTATGTGTGGATAAATGTGTGTATGTATGAACATTTCATCGAAACACAGAACAGCATTAGCAAATGGATCAGAAGTAAGGTGGGAAAAGGTATTTATTGATACAGCAAATATTACGTTGTGACAAGTATAACTAACCATGAAGAAGAAATAGCAAAGGAAAGGATTCGTTTAAAAGAATGCAATCATGTTATACGTTTCGAAAATATAAAAAAGGCAGTTCATTAATTTCCTATGAACCGTAAACACTTCTATGTAAGTCATTAATGAACGCATACATTTTATTACACATCATTCAAAATTTAACATTTATACGTATTGCACATATATTTTAAAACACACTTATCTACCTGTTTATGAGCAGCATTCACTTGTGTGCATTTTTTTTAGTATAAACATTACTTTTACAACCCTTTCCCACACGTCTTGCCAGCCATTTTTACATAAACATTAATATAATAAGTTTTTCAGACCCATTGCACTGACATTTAAACACTCACTAGGGATCAAACAAACATATCAATGATCACATTTTCTATAAATAGTCGTGATTGTTTACTACCTGCTGATGTTTTCTATAAGAATCAACTAATTTGGTTGTCACAAGACAATTATGTGATGGCTTTTGCTACCCTAAAAAACTCTTAATTCATTTATAACAAAGGTCTTCAAAAACAAATGTAAGTCTTTAAATAAAAACATATAAAATATAAAGATTTTGAAGCGGTTAATTTAAATCCGTTTGCAGTTTCAAATTTTTTTATGGGCTTGACTAATATTCCGCCCGAAATAAGGGCCGATTTTTATAAAAACACCAACAAATGATTATTAATAATATTTCCTTTAAGTCAAACGAATAAAATTTTTTATATTTTCCACTGTTTCGGACATTTTCAGAAATTTGTGGCGATAAACTTTTTTTTTCAAGCAAAATTAGTACTATTTTTTGTTTTCAAAAATTTGTTAACAAATTTAGAACAATTTTTTTTATTATTTATCAGAAAGCCAGATATATTGCGAATAAAATGAGCCATAAACCATGAAAATCGATTGACAAATGTTTATTTTATTCATAATTATTAAAGGCAGCTTTTATGAAAATAATATGTTACCAATCTCAAACACTTTTATTTAAGTCATTTAAGAACGCATACATTTTATTACACATCATTAAACATTTTGCAGGTTTACATATTTTTAAACAAGAAAACATTTATACATACAAACACACATACATTCTTATCAACATGGTTATGCCCAGCATTCATATGTGTGCATGTGTTTTTATAACCCCTTCCTACACATTTGCCAGCCCTTCGTTTCTAAAAATGCATATGTATGTATATTTTTACTTCGCACAAGCAAACATTAATTTTTTTAAACGAGTTGCTCGATTTCAACTCGTATGCGCTCGTTTTCTGCTCGCATAAAATTTGTACTTACGAGTTGAAAAATAAAACTCGTAAGCACAAATTTTAAAACGAGTTGTTATCTGCTTACGAGTCGAGCACAAAAATCTTATGACTCGTAAAAAATTTGTGCTCGCGAGTTTAAAAATAAAACTCGCGAGCACAAATTTTAAAATGAGAGAGTTGACTCGAATTGTGCTCGCGAGTAGAATTTTTTCCTACCCTGGTTAAAACAATGGAGGATAAAGGTCAACGAGCAAAAGTGCCTACATATAACATTCACATTGCGTCGGGAAACAAACCCCCCTATTTAAATCAATTATATATTTATATCTCACCACTCGAATGTAAAATACCTCGGTATTCATCTAGATCGGCGTTTGACGTGGACATGGCATATAAAAGCAAAATTAACTCAAACGAATCTAAAAGCAATTCAAATTAATTGGCCTATCTGATGAAATTCTGTTTTTACACTCGATTTCAAACTTCTGCTTTACAATTTAATCTTAAAGCCAATCTGGTGCTACGGTGTTCAACTATGGGGCACTGCCTCGGCCTTTAATATCGAAAAAATTCAAAGGCGCCAAAATAAACTTCTTCGAATAATTACAGCTACTTCCTGGTATGTTAAAAACTCAACTATTCACAAGGATCTCAATGTGCCATTAGTAAAAACTATTATTACGAAGTATGCAGTAAAATATTTAAAAAGGCTTGGGTCGCACCTAAATCCACTAGCTCGAAATATTTTAAATGACAGCGGCCACTCTAGTTTAAGGAGAAAAGATACTGCAGGACTCAACCGACGAGAAGAGCGCTAAGCATCTACATATGTGAACTGAAACCGTGAAGAGAAAAATTTTTGTCTGGCATTGACAGTACAAAAATAAAGTATTAGTATAAGATTTGATTAATAATTGTTAGTTCATATTTAATATATGAAGATTAAATAAATAAATAATGAAAAAAAAAATATATACATATTGTTACGAAATTAGATTTGTCTAAGAATTATTAATGGTTTTAGTTATAAGTTATCTTGTTAATTATAGTTTTATGTCATATAAGTTACTATTTTTATGAACGCCACTGAAACTAAATTTTCTAGCAATTGTAGATTTAAAATAATTCGAACATAATTTTCTAGAAACTACTAGACGGTTCTTGAACCAACTAGGAATAGTTTTGAACTATAAATACAGGCTAACTCATAAAAGTTTAGTTTAGTTTGATTGGAGACATTAAACGGTTCAGATCGTTACTTACAATAGTGGTTAAAATTTGTGAACATTATAATTAATTTCAATAAAGTTTGTTAAGTTTAATTCGTGTGTGCATCAATTTTAATTTGCAATTAAAAGAACTCAAAGTTTTATTAGAAAGGAAATAAACCTTAACGCGTTTAATTAAGTAAAAACGTAACAATATATAAATATTTTGAATTTTATCATTATAAAATGCACGGTTTTTTAAGCTAAAAACGTTAAATTTCCTAAAACTTTTATAATAATAAAATTGTTGCTTCCAGTTAAGCTGTACTCAATCGAGTACAGAGGCAACAAATGTTAACACAAACTTCATTATAAAGAGAATTGATTAAGCTACTCGTAAATAATAATAATATTTTACAACAAAATAAATGATCACGTCTTTAATCTCAGAAATTGCCAATTAAATAATTGTGGAAGTATTATTTACAAAAACCTTGATGGATTATTTACGTGACTAGTTTAAGGAAACAATAAACATCAATGTTATATAAAAAGATTTATCATTATAACTCAGTCAAAAGATTCATCAATTAAATGAGTAGATGAGTTAATATTAAGAACTTTTCAACTGCGACAACTTTATCATTGTTAATGTTACCCCGTCTAATCTATTCAAGTAACATTCAAAGTACAAACTCAATTTGTGGCGGCCCTCTACACAAACAATGAAAGATTTATCACTGATAATAAAAATCATTCTGAAAATGATTTCAAGGTTATTGCCTCAACGCTATTAAAAGCCAAAATAATTGTTGTAATTATACATGTTTTTGTTGCAAGAAGATCTATATATTTTCTGATTTTAATGTTGCCTTTTAACCTTTTGTAATAACCATTATACTTTTATACTAATTAAACATTTGTCTCCATTTCGTATTTTCGGGTTCGCTGTGTTTCTAGGAGTAAAAATGTTTTTATTTTATTTTTATTTTTGGGAAAGTCTTTAATTATAAACTTTTTGCGTCTTTCTGCAAGTTTTGCACAGACAGCTTTTTAGTTTTTTCTCTGTCAGCATAAATATGGGCCACTCAGGTTTAAATTGTGATAATATTTATCTACTTAATTACAGTTAACTGTTGTTGGGATTGTTAAACATGTAGAAGTTATAAATTATAATTAAAAACCACTATTGTAACAACATTAGATAGAACAATTAACACAACAATTATCTAAACGCAATAACATTTACAAGCACAACAATGTTTTTGTTTTAGATATGAAAAACTTGTTTAGCTTGGTAGGATTTGTTTTTTAATTAACAAAAAACAAAGCCTTAATATCTTAATCCGATTTGGGGTGAACTTATTTAAATAATCCTTATAGATGAGGTAAGCAGGCGATGTTTTTAATTGTTACAATAAATACACGCTGTTTAAAATGTGAAGGAAAGAAATATGCCGGAGTTCTTATTCAACGATTATTTTTGTTGAACATAAAGATTACAAAATTTTTCGTTTATTACACCTGTTAAATAATAATCACAAAGTAAAAGACTCCATATATCATGAGTAATTTGTTTTTAATTCATTTAAGAAATGTCTTCACAGAAAAAATTATGTTTCCAATTTAAACAAAAAAAATTGTAGAATCCAATTTTTTTTTTTTAAACAAATTTGCACATTCAAACGATATATTTTACATTTCGTTTATTGAAAAAACTGTTTTTTTTTAAACATATATTTGTTGTTATTGGTTAAATTTGTGTTTGATATTTAAAAAAATTTCAAATAAATAATTTTGCTGAATCAAATAAAAAAGGTTTACTCCTACAGAAGAAGAAATTTCAAATAAAAGCAACAGCATTACGACCTGAGATGATTTTCATCATCATTCTACTTTTAAAATATGATGTGTAGCGTGATCCATTTTGAGGTTCCCTACTTTTTTAAAGAAAAAAAAACACAGAAAATTTAAATTTAATGGGGAACCTTTATCATCATTTGAAAGAACATTCTTTGGCATTTATTTTTTGAAGATTATGTCTAGCAAATGTTGGCCGTTGCTACGTCGCAGATGGTTCATTCGTTGAGTCCAATTTTCGATGACTCGTTCGATCATTTCGATTGGTAACTGGCGAATGACACTCGTGACGTTTTCCTCTAAGGCCTGAATCGAAGCGGGTTTGTCCGCATAAACTTAAGACTTTACATATCCCCACAGGAAAAAGTCTAACGGTGTGATATCACACGATCTTGGTGGCCAATCGACCGGCCCAAAACCTGAAATTATGTGGCGCCGTCTTGCTGAAACTAAATGTCGCCGAGATCACGAGCTTCAATTTCAGGCATCAAATAGTCGGTTATCATGGCACGATAATGGTCCAAGTTGCTGCGAACGGCGCCGAATCGACTCTCCACGGTCTTCGTGTACACTCTCAGCTACGGCCGCTATATTTTCTTCACAGCGTGATGGACGTGGTCTATTCCGTCGAATATTATCCAATAATGAATGCTGGGTCTCAAAATGGGTGATGGTGTTGCGAATAGTACGCTCAGTTGGCCAATTATGTTGACCATAAGTTGAGCGAAGTGCACGAAACACATTCTTCACAGAACGTGAATATTCGTAATAAAGTTGAACGATTTGTAAACGTTGTTCAGGCGCAAGTCTTTCCATTATGAAATGCCAAGCAATACTATACAAAAATAACATGACAGCATGACACGACTCACACGTGATCTGTCAAAAAAAAGGCAATTGAAAAAAGTATCTCCACTTGAATCACCCATTTAAGTTAAAATTAAAAAAATATAGAAAACGTGGTTTTTTTTATTCTTTTTTAACAACTTTGAAACCCACCAAAAATTTTGTTTTTAGTGTTGTTGTCGTTTCGACACAAACATTGAATCTTTTTTTACCTATTTTTGTTGTTGTTTTAACAACAAACTTCGCCGCGCTAGTTTATCATCATTCTAAAGGCCAAACCATAATATGCATTAGGCCACTTAAGTCAACTTAAGCAACTGTACGAATACATTTAAACATATGTGGCCAACTATAATGTACTTAATGGAACCTTTCAATAAGTTCTGTCAAATGTCATTTGCTTAAGCAAAGTGCCAAACTGAACGCACATTCCGTACGGAATCAGTTGTTTGTGCGTTGTTACAAAAAATAAAATAAATTTAAATGGATAAAGAAAAACAAGAATATAGAAAAAGAGGAATTTTACATATTTTAATTTTGTATTCATTTTTTTTAATAAGTATGTACAACAATCACCATTTTTTTTTTCTTTTTATAACGTTGCTGGCAAATTAAATAAAACATAATATAAGCAAATACAGGGCTGTAATTTTTGGTACTTCTTTATTTGAAGTACTCGCAAGAAATCAAAATATTGACAAATATTCAACATGGATCTTAAGTTTATGTAAGTACATTATGGCCACCTTTAAATCTCTTTTAATTTTCTTTTGCATTTGACAGACTTTTCGTTAATTTTTGACAGTAGTTTAAGCTAACTTATGCATATTATGGTTGGGCCTTTATTGTTGTACTTGTTTAATGCGTGCACAAAATAGACTGTTTATGTTTTTTTTTGTTGTTAATTTGTTCACTTAAAGCAGCGTTGCTTAAAGAAAAATTTCTAAAACCCGACCTTTTTAAAAAGCGTTAAATATTTCATACAAAATTATTAACACTTGAAACCAATAACGCGTTATGGTATTTTTGTATAGTTTTCAAAATTTTTGTTGCTAAAATAAAAAAACAAACAAAAAAATTAATAGAGACGTAAAAAAATTTGTTTAAATTTAACCATTGAGTTCCGAAAAAGCAGCATTCCCATCATAGAACCCACCCGAACTCCTTCAGAAGTTGAAAATAGAAACAAAAACATAAGACAAATTCGTGAAGGTAGCAGATCCCATTTCGGCATAATCGCTTTTTTCCAGTGTTTGCCTAATTTGTATCTGCAACTGCTTAGGTAATTGTGGTTTCTGGCTCCTAAAGGCGCCGCATTCCTATCAATTAGACAGTGTCCGGTAATCAAAGCTATAAGTAGAGACAAATAAAAGATCGCAATTGCTTTGTAATCATTAAACAAATATTGTTGGTCCATACGTTATTTATGGAATCAAAATTCTTTCACGGGTGTGTTTACTTACCAAAGAAAGCAAAATTGTGTTATTCTTCATATTCATTAATGAAAATAAGCAGCGAATTTTAAAGGTTTCGGTTTTCTGACTAACAATAATGAAACATCTTTTTAGGTTTAATAAAATTGTAACAAATAATTTGTTACAATTTTTGGCGGCGATAATATATATATATATAATGGAAAATTATATAAAATTTATATATATATATATTAGGGCGGGTTAATTTTTTTGATGTAGCGTATGGCAAAAAGGTAATCTATAGGTGATTCTGAGAAATTTTGCTCAAGAGACCATAGCTTTAAGTCGGATTTGAAGCCCCCCAAAATTTCAAAATAGAATAGGGCTTGTTTGAAAGGTATTTAAATCACCTTTCACAATATGTATTGATACCAATATTTATTTTATATTTAGTAGTGATTTTAGGAATTTTTTAGTGCTTTTTTAAAAGTTTGAATTATTAGTTGTACAACATGGCGTATGCATGTTAATAAATTGGAGTTAAAAAATACGCATACGTAACCAAGTGAAAACAAAAAAATTTATCGTAATAAAAGTTGTTAGAAATTATCTGAACTTTCATAATCTGCAAGAGAAAAAAAATCTCGAAGAAAATTCAGAATTTATTAGTTAAAAGTTCATTTTTGGCTATTTTTCGACAAAAAATTCATAATATCTCTACTAAAAATAAAAAAATTTAATTTAATTGTTCTATGTATACGTTATTTATGGAATCAAAATTCTTACACGGGTGTGCTTACTTACCAAAGAAAGCAAAATTGTGTTATTCTTCATATTCATTAATGAAAATAAGCAACGAATTTTAAAGGTTTCGGTTTTCTGACTAACAATAATTAAACATCATTTTAGGTTTAATAAAATTGTAACAAATAATTTGTTACAATTTTTGGCGGCGATAATATATATATATATAATGGAAAATTATATAAAATTTATATATATATATATTAGGGCGGGTTAATTTTTTTGATGTAGCGTATGGCAAAGAGGTAATCTATAGGTGATTCTGAGAAATTTTGCTCAAGAGACCATAGCTTTAAGTCGGATTTGAAGCCCCCCAAAATTTCAAAATAGAATAGGGCTTGTTTGAAAGGTATTTAAATCACCTTTCACAATATGTATTGATACCAATATTTATTTTATATTTAGTAGTGATTTTAGGAATTTTTTAGTGCTTTTTTAAAAGTTTGAATTATTAGTTGTACAACATGGCGTATGCATGTTAATAAATTGGAGTTAAAAAATACGCATACGTAACCAAGTGAAAACAAAAAAATTTATCGTAATAAAAGTTGTTAGAAATTATCTGAACTTTCATAATCTGCAAGAGAAAAAAAATCTCGAAGAAAATTCAGAATTTATTAGTTAAAAGTTCATTTTTGGCTATTTTTCGACAAAAAATTCATAATATCTCTACTAAAAATAAAAAAATTTAATTTAATTGTTCTATGTATACGTTATTTATGGAATCAAAATTCTTACACGGGTGTGTTTACTTACCAAAGAAAGCAAAATTGTGTTATTCTTCATATTCATTAATGAAAATAAGCAACGAATTTTAAAGGTTTCGGTTTTCTGACTAACAATAATTAAACATAATTTTAGGTTTAATAAAATTGTAACAAATAATTTGTTACAATTTTTGGCGGCGATAATATATATATATATAATGGAAAATTATATAAAATTTTTATATATATATATTAGGGCGGGTTAATTTTTTTGATGTAGCGTATGGCAAAAAGGTAATCTATAGGTGATTCTGAGAAATTTTGCTCAAGAGACCATAGCTTTAAGTCGGATTTGAAGCCCCCCAAAATTTCAAAATAGAATAGGGCTTGTTTGAAAGGTATTTAAATCACCTTTCACAATATGTATTGATACCAATATTTATTTTATATTTAGTAGTGATTTTAGGAATTTTTTAGTGCTTTTTTAAAAGTTTGAATTATTAGTTGTACAACATGGCGTATGCATGTTAATAAATTTGAGTTAAAAAATACTCATACGTAACCACGTGAAAACAAAAAAATTTATCGTAATAAAATTTGTTAGAAATTATCTGAACTTTCATAATCTGCAAAAGAAAAAAAATCTCGAAGAAAATTCAGAATTTATGAGTTAAAAGTTAATTTTTGGCTATTTTTCGACAAAAAATTCCTAATATCTCTACTAAAAATAAAAAAATTTAATTTAATTGTTCTATGTATATATGGAAAAATTTCTATTTCGAAATTTTGGGGTCCTCCAAATCCGACTAAGAGCTATGGTCTCTTTAGCAAAATTTCTCAGAATTACCTATAGATTACGTAAAAAATGTTTGCAATTTTCAATTGATAATAAAATTATTTTAACTATAAACATGTATTTATATTAACAAAGATAATTTTAATTTTTGCATAACAAAACATTTTATTATTGCATGAATAACATTGAAAGTTAAGTTCAATGGAGAAATTTATTGCAAATATTAGAGACCTTGATACTGTAATAAATTAAGTATCTATTTACTGCCTTAAAATTTAATTACTTAATTATTTTGAAAAATCATCCAACAAATAATTTGCAAAATATGTATGTGTACATTAAGCTGCGCCTTATTTTCATATTCAAATAAACAATATCTTAAAGGCTATTCTCAATTTTTGCACTGTTTTGCCTTCGTATGTCTAAAGGGTATATTTTTCTCCACTTTCATTAAAATCGTCACAAAAATATATATTGTAATACATACAATATTTCACTATCTTTCCCTTAAAAATTCCAAATATGTAAATAATTTAACATTTTACTTTCTTGATTTAAGAGTTAGTGTTTTCCGGTTTTAGTAAAACGTTCGTAGTAAATTGAATTGAATTAGTGTTACCTTGAATGGAATCCGTTCACCAAAATATGATCAAAAAATTAGTTTTTCTCGAAGCTCGCAAAATTTAAATAACAGATACGGAAAAACTATGGGGGATATTGATATAGTTTTTCCATATATATTCAATAAATCCCAATGTGATAATTGAAAAATTTGGAAATTTGTTTAACAACATTTTTAAAAATTCGAAAATAGAATTTTGAAACTGCCGTTAAAAAAATTAATTTTCTTTTTATCATAACTGCCTGCTATTAGGTTAACACTATCCTACAAAGACAAAAACACATACACAGTTAAATACGGGTATATTTTAAGTAAATATTTGCACTTCTTAAAATATTTCTCAAAATATATTAATTATATTCTTACATTTCTTTTTCAAGTGGCCTCGGGAAATTTTATTATTTTTAAACTTTTTAAACAAAATTTGTCCTTTATATGTCATTAGATATATTCGATAATTTCGTACACATTTCGATTCTTATACATTTAAATGCAAAATATATATTTATTGGCAACATTTTTAAAAAATCTGAAAAATATTTCTTTTCCGCCTACACGCAAAAAAACATGTTTGTGGTAATCATATTCTAAGAGCAAAATATTATGATAAGATTCATGATTGTAGTCAACATATTACGATAATTATTGAATAATATTATGACCAAATATATTCGTAATATTACATCATAATATTTTTCCCTTAATCCTAATTTGTTTTTATTACATCGTATTATAATATAATGTATCTTATCATTATATTACCTTGATAATCATAATAAGTTAAGAAGTCATCATATTGTTTTCATGTTAATCATAATAATATGGTGATTAAACCGAAAAATATTTTTAATATATATTTATTCTTATTTTCTTACTGGCAACCTTAACGTAAAACTGTTATAGATATTTCACATCATATTTTTGTTGTAGGTCGCAATTATTTATAAATTATTTTGTAGAACTTTCATTGTTTTTCTTTAAAATAGCACAAAACAATGGTCAATATTTTTGCACCATTTTAAAACAATATTAAAATTTTTTAGCATTGATATTTTATTTTGTGACACTTTACAATTTTTTTTAATGTACCCACAATTTTTTTATTTTTTAATTTCTTTAAACTTGATTTTTTTTTTGGTATTATTTTAAATTGTTTAATCACTGAATAACAAATAATTCGATTTGCAAATGTAAAACAAACGACACAACTGATGTAAAATTATTTTACAAATGGCGATAAAAATATATTATTAGAGTAAAGATATTTTGTCTGCATCCAAAACATATCATGAGTGCACGTGTAGGAAGTTATCATGTTATGGCTATTAAATATCATTAAACGGTTGTTAGGAATAAAATATGTTTGCAAAGTTATCATTATTTAGTTGTTATAAAAATGATTATTTTTCAGTGAACCATACTTAAATTTATAATTGCGATAAACATTAGCATGCTTACAGTAACTATGATATTGTTAATATTAAATGAAAATAAGAATATTTTGTGTACGACAACAATTTATTGTAACAATAAACATAGTGTAGTTGCCGCACCCATGCCCAACCATATTTTTCTCTGCGTGTAGTAAATGCACCTTCAAACTTGAGAGGTGATGCGCTACGCCCTTCCGATATGTGATTAGCCAAATTATTTGCAGATCATAGTTTTTTTTAGGGAAAGAACATTTCTTGGGGGGAATTACGATACAATTTTACGAACATGTAAAATAAGGCGCACCCTAATGTACATACATAAATATATATGTATGTATGTAAATTATTTTGTCATCACATGCTAATTGCAAAATATATAATTGAAATTTTAATAAAACTATAAATTATAAACACAATTAGTATGTCATTGTGTCAGTCGTGTCAAACTAATCAAAATTCTTAAATAAACTTTTGTCGTTTTTTGGAGCTAACATTCCTCCATCAAACGTACACAAAAAAAAAAAAACAAGCAAACACAACTCTATTTTACAATTTTTTTATTTTATTGTTTTGGTATTTGGTTGTTATAGTTATGCATTTTACATTAAAAAAATAGACAAGCTCCCAAATAGACACGGGAGGAAATCAAAATAGAGAAGTGGAAAAATATGCAAGTTATAGATGTGTTGCTAAAACGAGCATCTAAGAAGATTAAAGAAAATAAACTAAAAACAAGCAAAAGCGATATATTTGGCTGGGCCGAATCTTTGATTCCCTTCACCCAGAGCACAGTGGGGCATTTTGGAAAAAAAATGGAAATAATTCTGTATTTTGTAAAGGTTTGATTGATTGTATTATAATTTCAGGTATCAATAAAGAACTTATTTTCGAGTTTATGAATTGGATTAAGTGTCTATAGACATATCAGGTGGGCTGCCAAAGTTTCCTTAAGGGCTCCTCGGATATTGCAAAAATTAAAATCTATTTAGAATTGTTAATTTTAGCTCGATTTAAAATATTTTCTTAGCAATGAATGAACTGGTCGAATTCGACAAAATATAAGCGACATGTAAAGTATAAATCGTATAGTTTAAGATATATCGGATCTAAAAAGTTAAAATTGCTATTTTTGACCTACCTTGGTCTAGTATTTTGCAAATATAAGACTCAGGTTTATAAAGGTTTTCTCTGAAATATTTTTGTTTGTTTTACCAGCAAGGAAAGAAGTTTATTTTCCAAAGTATTCAATTTCTGCAAGAATGTGGAAACTGGAGGAGCATAACACTGTTGAATACCAAAAACAAATTAAAAGTGAGCATCCTACATAACGGCATTAGATCTGTACTAGAAGCTCATCTAAGAAGAGAGCAAGCTGGACTTAGGCCGAATAAATCTTGCGTTAATCACACAACCAACTTACACGGTTGAATACCATAAACAAAATAAAAGTGAGCATCCTACATAACGGCATTAGATCTGTACTAGAACCTTATCTAAGAAAAGAGCAAGCTGGACTTAGGCCGAATAAATCTTGCGTTAATCACATAACCAACTTACGGGTCATTGTCGAGCAGTGTGTAAAATGGCGCTTACCATTATACTTGCTACTTGTAGACTTGAAGCGCGCTCCTGACACTCTTCAGCACCGCGCAATTTGGGAAGCTTTGAGGTGTAAGGGAGAACCCGAAAAACTGATAAGACTCATTAAAGAGCTTTACAACAGCGCGCAGGTCTTTATCTCGCATGACGGTTGCGTTAGTACTGCCATTGTCTCCAATGCTATTTAACATATTACTTGACGTGGTGATGAAAAGCTCTTTGGCAGGGAACCATAGTATACTTGTCTTGCAACCTTGACGACTTTGACTATGCGAGTTATATTTTTTATGGTTATTAATTGAGGTTGATCCTAAGACTAAATTTACAAAAATCTTAATTTTAATATCTAGCTTGCACCAAACTTTAGAATTCCAAAACAAAGAAACAAACCAGTTCATAAAAAACAAAGGAAGGAAAATAAAAACTGTACACTTGAAATTAATGAGAAATCATTAAACCAATGGTATCGATTCTGCTTGGTCAGATCAATACAATTACTTTGTTGCTGCATAAACAAAAAAATGTCAAAGACTTGGTTCTGTTATTCATTTCAAGTGTTAATACCATTGGTTAAATGAAAATGCTAATGGAGCATAATGTGGTTAAGTGTCACAATAAAGTAATTTTTAATACAAAAAAAATTATAAAAGTGAAAATACACATTGATTGTTTAAGTGCCAACGAACTTCTACTTCTTATTTAAATATTTCACAATGAGCGACATTAACGTTTGGTTGTGTATGTGGGAGTACCTACATACGTAACTCGCGTACGATTTCTGCCTTCTATTCCAGCGATTTTCGGATATGCAAGCCAAGATAGAAACATTTGTTAAACGCGCGGCTAAGGCTGGCTTGCAAGTCAACATTATTAAGACTAAGGCACGATTAATAAATTCTAGAGGGCCAGCAGCATCATAGCTCGGACAAATACAAATTTTTTAGCTCCAACATCAAATCCGTTTTCTTCTACGGCTGCGAGACATGCAAATTATTCAAACGCGAACTCCAAAGCTTGCAAGTCTTTGTCAACCATTGCCTCAGACGTATCCTCGGAATTTTCTGGCCAAATATCATCTCTAATATCGATCTTTGCAATCGTTCATGACAAACACTACTAGCTGTAGACATTCGTTTCCAAAAATTCAAATGGCTTCGCCACACGATCAGAAAGTCTCATGATGCTAAAATCCATCGAGTATAATAATCAGGTAAACCTGCTAACACCTGGAGTTGCCAAACCGAAAGTGAATTACGCGATCATAACATTTCATGGAGCCAAATGAAACGACTGACGACAAACAGGGATGCATGGAAAGCCTTTGTTGAGCTCTTATGTTCCAATAGGAATTAAAGGACTAAATATATATTCAATTTCCTTTGTTAAAGCCCAGTACTCTGTTCGAACTTGAGGAGCAACGTTGATTATTCCACACGAATATTTTGACATGTATCAATATTATCTACCTCGCGATTTTTTAAAACTTAACGATTTTATTAGTTGCAAGTATACAACATTGTTTTGCGAAGGTAAAAAATCATGTTTTTTTTTATAAATAGACATAAAAAAAGTAAAACAATATTATTTTTATAATTTCGCAAAACAAAAAACAAACAAATTTCATTTTATTTATTTGTGAAACGCTTGTTATAAAAACCACTGTACAAGTACAAAATAAAAAAATTACAAAATATGATTAGTTATTGCTTAAAATTTCGTGCGAACTTTCGCTCGAAAAATAAAAATGTTGCTAGCATCATTTCGATTGTTTTTCGTAATATAAATAGAGTACAACTCTATCAAAATTTTTTTCGTTTGTATTTTTTATATTGAATTTGAAAATATTTCGCACGAAATAATAAACAGAGTACCAGGCTTAAAACAAGAAAGTTCAAAAATTATTTCTTGATTTAAATTTTTAATTTTTAGAAAAATTTTCTTAAATAAAGAAAAATTTTCCCATTATCAAAATATTCACGTTTTTGGTATATGATCAAAAATTTCTTTAAACATGAAATATAAAAAGTAGCAAGTTTTTATTAAACAATAAAGAAAGATACTGAGGTCAAAAGTGCATTAATTTAATGATAGTTTGGGTTTGTGGATTTTTAAATAGAATCGAGTCTCTTGGATCAAGAAACAAATGCTAGGTATTTTTAAAATTTTCAGAAAATACACAAGAAAACTTAGTTTGATTCAAATAGTTTTTTGATTTAGATAAATCAACATATCAAGAAAATTAATCAAAAGTTTCCTAATCCATATTAAGATTTCTATAACAACACACAAGTAGGAAAAAACCAACTTGCCAGTTTTGTAGAAACAAAAACCACAGAACAAGACGAAAAATATACATTATGTTCATGTTTTAAAAGTAAAACAACATTTCCTATTTAGTTTATATTTAGTTCAATACATGATGCCTGGCACGATACTGGTGCTTTAAAATTTTAATTCTAGAGGCCAAACATCTATTTGAATTGATTAAGTATTTCTTACTTCTTTAAGAACATTTTAAATTTATTTACTTGAATCTAGTTATTTCTTAGTATTTCAAGAAACATTTTCTAGTTACGAGATTCTGTTGTTTATGATAAGAATATTACAATATGTATATGAATTGATTAAGTATTGCTTACTTGTTTAGAAAACTTTAAATATATTTACTTGAATCGAGCAATTTACTTTGGTGAATTATGAGAAATGTTTGATTGAAAATTTTAAGCATTAACATTAAACCTTTTTGCAATTCGAGAAAAGATTTCGGCATGTACAAATAAAATCTTTTGAATCGAGATACGGATGGTTTGAGTTAAGCAGCCTTTCTTGCTAATATATAGTGTTCTACAGAAAGAATTGTGCAAAAATATTTTGTAATTAAAAAATTGTATGCATTTCAATTCGTTCTATTTTCCATTTTATAGCTAAAAAATTATATTCATTATTTTTGGAAAAAAAAATTGTTTAGCAACATCCCAGCGGGAAAAAGAAGGAGTACGGAGAACTTCTAGAATGGCTTCTAGAGGGCCTGTGTACTCCTTCTTTTGGACGTACAAGGCCTTCCCTTTCCATTCCGTACTCATATCTTTTTTACGTAAGTTGTCATTGCGGGGTAGGCCTTCCGCAGGTACATAAGAATGGCTACTGAATAAAAAAAAATAATTCTTTTACTTTTGCTTTGGCAAAAATCAAAACAAATAGTGCTACTCCTTCTCTTCTCCCTTCTCATAGAAGCGAGTGTAGAAGGTGTATCTTATGTTTCATACAAAAGATCCGAGGCCTTTTATGAGGCCTTCTTTATCAGAAAGATTGAATCCAAAAAATTTATAAGTAGGCTTTCAATAAGGGCTGAAGTAGAAAGGTCTTCTGAGTATTCCCGCTGGGATATATTTACAACAATTACACAGACAATAAGTTGTACATAATTATGTTTTTGCAATTTTGCGTTTTCGCAAGGGTGGAAGTTGTGATGTGAATCACCTTATTATTTCTACTTTTTTGAAAGGCTACTTAATGTATTTTTTGAATTTGCTTTTTAAAAAACATGTTCCCAAATTTTTATCACTGCGGATCTAAGATTCTTTGGGATTTTCTGGAGTTTTCAGGAATTGTAATAATCGTTTTGAAATTAAAAAATTGCTTGATTTGTATAAAGTTTAAATAAATATATTTATTAAAAAATATTAGACATTAAAGATTTAATTTCATAAATAAACATTTATATTCTCGATAAAAACTCTAAAAACACGTTTTTGCACTTTTTTGCAACATGTGTCCAACGAATTTTACAATTGTAAAAATTTATTTTTTTTAAGTTTTTAAGACTAAGAGGTAATTCTATTTAGATATATGTATAATATGTCTACTTCGTCCAGAATCAAAGTCCTTAAATAGACCAATTTGATTCGAATTCACAAAGAAATCAACAATTGGAACCATAAGCTTTTTTTTTTTTTTTTTTTTTTTTTTTTTTTTTTTTTTTTTTTGTTTGACTGCTACAAATAAATGTACTTCATTTGGACATAATAAATTTTACAAGTCCCGATTTTGCCTCAGTGCAAAGAAGACATTATTTAGGCAAGTTGGCAAAATAGTTCAAAAATTAAATGTACAAATAAAATATAAGGTATAAAGTAACTTATAGAATATATTACAAATATATTTTCAGAAAAAAAAATTTCTATTAAAACAAAAATGAAAAAATCATATTAAAATGGTTTCAATTGTAATATATATACAACTGTTCTTGGCAAGAAGACTTAAAAATGCAAATTCAATCACTTGATTCTAAAGCTATAGGCAAATTATTGCATTTAATTCCACCAATATGATCAATTCGCCGTTTGGTTGTTTCTAACCTGCATCTAGAAATTCTAAAATTTTTTCTGTTCCGTGTGTTGAAATTTATTTGATTTTGTATGAATGGTATGGTATGGTACCCATTATTAATAATACATTTAAACACAAACATTAAAACTTGACATTTATGCAACCCATAGATTGGTAATATTGTTTTGGATATTTCTTTATATAATGAAATAGTTGAATACAACACTGGTAAATTGTATACAATTCTTAATGCTTTGTTTTGTATACATTGAAGGGATTTAAAGTGTCTCTTTTTTTTTTTAAGCATATATTAAAACCCAGTAGTTCAAATTAGATTAAATCAAGAAATTATACATCATCAGTTTTGATCTTATTTCCAATTTGTTCTTTAATTTATATAATATTCCAATCGCTGGAGCTATCTTTCTTTTCACATCACTGATATGCATATCCCATGATAAGTTACTTTGAAGAATTATTCCTAAATACTTTATCAAATGGGTTTCATACACAGTTTTTCCATCAACATATACATTTAAATTATTATTTATACTGAAAAAACGTGGTCTAAATCGAATAAGATTGGTTTTACCAGGATTCAACAGTAATCGATTTAATCTCGAAAATTTAAAAATTAGGGCGCACCCCTTTCAATTTGGGTTTTTGGTACCAATTCATGTTTTTATGGAAACATTACACACACATCATCAGCAACAATACGCAGCTGACCACTTAAGTTCAGGTTTTTAATATCATTTAAAAAATTTTGGAATTTAGCCGCGTTATCTCACATCTTGGCAAAATTAATTGGCAGCCACGATCATGTGATTTGACACCGTTGAACTTCTTTCTTTGGGGATAAGAAAAAGTGTAAGTCAATAAGCCAAGAACAATTCAAGAGCTAAAGGATGAGATAATTCGGCGAATTAACGACTGCGAACCTCAATTATGCCTGAGAGCCATTGAAAATATGGGCTATCGGATAGAGGTATGCCACCGAAGCCGTGGCGTGCATTTGGCTGATATTTTTTCCCCACAAAATTGTCATAGATCCTTCTATCATAACAAAAAATATTAAGATAATTCTCTGAAAACTTCTTGTTTTATTTACAATCGTGCGTTTTGGTTGAACCACAATTTATATTTAACATGGGTGCATTAGTCCCATACAAATGTATCCAATGAAATAAATTTGTTAAACTAAAATAATAATTAATGGAATAATCGAAATTTATCGTTAAGATTTCTACTTTCCAAATTCAATTTACTATTAAACATTTCAGAGACTGTGTAGATAATTTTTCCTCCTGCCTTAGAATAGGGCTTTTGCATCACGGCATGTGAACACCACACAAGCGGGTTAAAAACTGTTCTAAATATTTCTAGCATTCAGGGTATCTGCAAAGTAAAGCCAAAATGTCTAGGCTTTTAAATTCTATGATCTTTAAAAAGTCGCGGCCAACTCAAAGCCTGCCTCGTACTGCGGATACAGTTGTCAGAAGGACTTTATAGGTACTGCATTGGTTGTAAAGGCCCTTCGGAAATTATATGGTAAATGCGGTTTTAACTAAAATTTATCTGTTGATACTAAGTGTCAAATATTAAGTACAAATTAATATTGAAGTTTTTTGATATTTAAATAAGGCTTAAGTTCATCAAAATTAAATTTGATGAACTTAAGACTAATTAAAATATCAAAAAAAATTCAATTAAAAACCAACAGTTAGATTAAAGATCACAATTGTTACAACTTAATAAAGTGTGATTCAAGTAGAGATACTTTTTTCAATAGCCTTTTTTGACAGATCACGTGTGAGTCGTGTCATGCTATTTTTTTTTTTTTTTGTATTGTTTGGCATTTCATAATGGAAAGACTTTCGCCTGAACAACGTTAACAAATCGTTCAACTATATTACGAAAATTCACGTTCTATGAGGAATGTGCTTCGTACACTTCGCTCAACTTATGGTCAACATAATCGGCCTACTGGGCTCTTGAAAAGTTCCAAAAAGATCCGACATTTTCGAGGCAAATTTTTTTCAGCGAAGAGGCCCATTTCTGGCTCAATGGGTATGTAAACAAACAAAATTGCCGCATTTGGGACGAAAAGCAACCCGAAGAGATTCAGGAACTGCCACCTCATCCAGAAAAAACAACGGTTTGGTGTGGTTTGTGGGCCGGTGGAATCATTAGTCCATATTTCTTTAAAAATGACGACGGTGCGAACGTAACCGTCAATGGCGACCGTTATCGTGCCATGATAATCGACTATTTGATGCCTGAAATTGAAGCCCGTGATCTCGGCGACATTTAGTTTTAGCAAGATGGCGCCACTTCCCACACATCGCATCAACCAATAGATTTATTGAGAGAACACTTCGGTGAGCACATAATTTCACATTTTGGGCCGGTCGATTGACCACCAAGATCGTGTAAGATCATATCGTTAGACTTTTTCCTGTGGGGATATGTAAAGTCTAAAGTTTATGCGGACAAACCCGCATTGATTCAGGCCTTGAATGAAAACATCACGCGTGTTATTCGCCAGTTACCAGTCGAAATGCTCGAGAGAGTCATCGAGAATTGGACTCAACGAATGGACCATCTGCGACGTAGCAACGGCAAACATTTGATAGACATAACCTTTAAAAAATTAATGCCAAACAATTTTCTTTCAAATGATAATAAACTTTCCCCATTAAATTTGAATTTTCTGTGTTTTTTTCTTTAAAAAAGTAGGGAACCTCGAAATGAATCACGCTTTATATTTATACAATTTATATACAACAATACAAATTCTTTTTTTTTCTTTCATGCTACAAGATTTATTCGATCTCAAATATAGAAAGGGAAACACTCAAGTGTTACAGGTGTGCCATAATATTAAACTTTTTGCCATAATCTGATCTCATTCTATAACAAAATAAAAAATAGGAAATACAATTTTTAAAAATGAAAAATAGAATAAATGAAGAACAATTGATGCGTGCACATTTATGAATACATTTGTTATTACTCTGCAAAACTTGAAAAAAAAACAAAACTTTATGCAGCAAACGAAAAAAATTTTATTTTTACCAAATTTGTGTTTGATTTGGAGTGGGAAAACTTGTGTATACATTTGCTTCCTATAGTTTTCATATTGCCATATATATATATATATATACTTTGGTATGTATGCATTAGTGTGTCTTTATTTGACTCAATGTAAAACATGTATGTGCGTGTTGTGGTATTGTGGCATATAGAGGTTTGAAGCAAAATATGAATGTAACCCACGCATTACAGATTGTACACGTGCCAAATAACCAATTTGTGTTAACACTTTTTGTTACTGTTACAAAATTTAATTTTTTTATTTTAACAATTGCATTTACAGTTAAGAGCAAAAGTATAATATAATAAAGTAAAATAGAAATTGTTTATCACTTACATATCCGTTAAAAGGTTTCAATGCGATAATTTAATAAGTCCTGGTTTGGTCATATAAGGGGGCAAGATAAGAAAATTTTTTTAATTTGGACTTAACATTTCAACTCGGTTATTAGAATATTAGAAACTATCTTAAATAAAACAATACAGTTGTTAAAACACACAGCAAGAGTTTGGTTGCCTGCTTGTTCATAGCCTTCCAAAATTTCACTAATTCGTCACAGAAATAAAACACAAAAAAATAAAAAATAAGTAAATATCGAATTAGTAACTTTTCAATTATACTTCTTTGCTACTTTTCAAAAGTTGTTAAGATAATACTCATAGTTATATAACAACAACAACAGCAAGCTGGACATTTCTACTATAAAATTACTTTTTTGCATCGATAAGCTTTTAGTAGATAAAATAAGAGCAAAATGCATAAATTCTGTTTTGAGTTTTTAATGTAATCGCTTGTGCATGCACAGAAAAAAGTGTTTTATCAATTAAAAAAATGGTTTAAAAAGTATTTAAATTTAAATAATGTGATAATTGAATCAATTATTTTTTTTTGTTGAAAGAAAATTAAAAATTTAATTTTGATTTAATTAACATTTCAGTTGTTTTGAAATAAAGTTTTAATTAAAATTTTAACTAAATAACAAAAAATCTTAATTGACTTTTTTCGTTTAAAATAAAATAATTTAAACATGTACAATTGTTGTTGGGAATTGTCAATATTTATTTAAATAAATTAACACATTGTTTGAAATGGCAAAGTTGTTTGATCATTTTTTTAATTAAAATTAAAAATATCATTTATTGAAAAAAAAAAAATTTACAATTTTACAATTTTTAGTAATCAATATATTCATTTTGGTAATAGGTGCAAAGTCAACATCTTGTTTGCTTGATATTATGAATTTGGAATAAATTTGGTGATTGGAGAAATTTAATAATTTTTTCTGTGTGTGTATTAAACAAAAATAATATATAGAATTATGTAAATATCAATTTGAAATTCTCCCAGTTATTAAAAAAAAAACTATTTACCCAATTACAATGGTAAAGACGGTATTATGAGTTTGTAATGATATATCGACCAAATACAAATATTGCTTCTAAACCCATTTTAGTTCACCGATTGACCTACAATCACTTTCTGAGACGATCTAAAGATGTCCCACCGTACGGCTGACATACCGGCTGCCCTCCTGGATGTTTGTTTGTCCATGTTCACCTTGTTCGCAAAGTACAGGTCACAATTTTAAAGATAATTCGAAGAAATTTTGTACATACGTTTTAATTGTTATAGATAGATAGATATAAGGAAGGCCATACGCAACGCGACCCAGAAAATATTCCAGGTTCAGGTTGCGTATAAAGCCTATAACTCTGCAAGGTAAAAGATCGTAGATTTCAGTGGGGCCCATCATTTGCCCCACGAAAAATTTCAACCTCACAAAATCTGCATATCTTGGTATCAATAGTACCCATTATATGTTGATGGTATCTGAGATAGCAATGCTCCGTAAATAGGCCCACAAGTAGCCTAAGTTCCCCCTTCTCAAAAAGTTGCATACTTGCCATGCTACGGAACAGAGCCACAAATCTTTTGGACGGTCTTAATCCAGAAATGCACTTCCATGGGTGAAGGAATTTAGGTTCGGACCATGTTTGCAACATTCCTTTAATGTGAATGTCAGAGACGGCAACGAAAGACTCAGAGCCTATAAATAGGCGACGAGCGTCCCTGTTTTCTAAAAAGTCAGCCCTTTTGTGATCACATGGCTCTCATGGTCGGGTACTCAACACAAACTCAATTCGTTGTGTTACCCCAGATCGTTTAGAAATGCAAAACAGTCCATGACCAGCCTGGACGTCATCTCTTAAGAAGATATTGCTCTAAGAGCAGCCTGGATATGCGCCATTATAAATATCCTCACGCCCTTTGCCCTTTATCCCAGACATTCCCCAGCGCATATGAGGATAGCGTAGATCTCTGCCTGGAAGATCGAAGGCTGTTTGTCCATTGACAAGCCCCTTTGGAAACTTGGGCCTGTAATGCCCGCTCCAGTATCATCATTCGTCTTTTTCGAACCATTGGTGAACTATTGGACATTAAAGTTCCTATCTAATATTAGACTAGGCAGCATGTGATCGCTAACCAAGATAGATGGATTGTTTTTGAAAAATTCAAGGATCCGCATGAGACCTAAATAGTGCGCTGCCCTGTATTCAACAATGTAGGTAGGCCTCCTCCTTTACAGATATGTTTAGTGGAGAAATGTGCGGGATAGCCCCTAAAGCCAGGTCTTCATGGGGCCCGGAAGTCCTATCGAGTAACCCTTTAGCTTTGACCTGTTTGATTTTTGTCCACCACGCTAGGGCGCTATAGGTCAAAATCGGTTAAATTATCGTAACAAAAGACCAGTAGAACATTCCATGCGTCAGCCCCATGTCTTCTCGAAGAGTCTTTGGCAGGCATATATTGCCCTTATAGCCCATCTGGTGACAAGGGATAACTAAGCATTCCAGTTTATCCAGAATGAACCCCAAGTGTATCTCCTCGTTAGAAAATCCGATAACCGTACCGTTCCAGGCCGGTTCTTTAAGTCTCAGAACTCTACGTCTGGTGAGTGATACGAGAGTAGTTTTCTGCATCCCTTCCGAAATAGCTGCGTCATCGAATCCAGTCACAGTTATAACTAGAACATTAGCATAGCCATAAGTTCGGAAGACCAGTTCATTTAGGATCTCCAATAGCTCAACGATAACTAAGGTCCCAGAAGAGTCCTCGATGAGTTACATATATCCAACTTCATCACCCTGGATTCAAGCATTTCCCTTATTTAGTTTCTATTAACAACCGGGACATCTTTCCTTGTTAAAGCAAAGCTAATTGCGTCGTAGGAAGTGTTGTCGAAGGCTCCCTGAATGTCGATAAACGCACAGAGAGCACTTTGCCCTGCGTCCAGCGCCCTTTCAATCATGCCCAAAACATGAAGGATGTCAGTTACCGTTGACTTGCCCGATTGATAGGCAAACTAAGAGCGATGTATCTGAGTTGCCGATAGATATTCATCCCTTATGAATTTGACTTTGAGTTTTTCCATGGTCTTCAGGAAGAACGAGCTGGGGCTTATTGGTCTGTATGACTTCAATTGTTATAAGGAAGAAGACTAGTAAAAATTGTGCTGGTATTTAGATTATATGATGTTCAAAATAAATGTTGTTCCAATCTTAAGCATCTTATTTTGATTTTAATCGGTCCATTTTACAACATAGCTCCCTTTAAAATACATCTTACGAAAATAGCTTTAAGTGCCATAAGTTCTATACAGATATTGGTATTGATATAAAGTTTGACCAATGGCTATAATGTCATGTCAAAATCTTATACTGGTAGGTTAAGAATTGACCATAGATCGCATATGATCCCCATTCATAAAATTACTTAAGGACGAAAAAATCGCTTATAAGTAGATGTAGTTATCTAGATAACATTTGGCACAAAGGACTCGGATATGAATCTTTACCTCATAAACTAACTTTGCTGGTACTTATGAAACTGTGTCTGTAAATCTTTAGTGTAGGCCACATATCGTCGGGCTTAACCGACTATCATTTCTCATTTTTTTTTATATAAATTCTTCGAAATTTGCTTTTCATTTGTAAACATTGCAAATTATTTGCAATTAAAATTTTGTGGATTTGATAATAATTATAATTTAATTTATAAATTAAACTTTCGTCTAACTTGTTTATTTTTTACCTATTGCCACTTAACAAATACAAAGGAAAATAGTAATATGACCGGCTTTTTATATAAATAGCAATAAGGGAAAAATGCTACTGTAATTGCCAAAAGCGATACTACGAAACTAAATTGATACTAACTAACAAACACTTCACCTTAACATGTAATGTGGACACTGATCAGATGTAGATATTACCTTATTTATACAATTTTTCCCGGAGGATATTGCTACATGGATAATAAACCGCTAGACTAGGAGATTAAATTTTGCTAAATGGGGTAAGATTAGTTTTCGATAAAAAATGCTTGCAGGGCATTAACTAATAAACATGACGTACAACTAAACAAATAAGCTAAAGTAATTTATATTAAACTATATCCTGTTAGAAACTCTTTACCAACACTGTATGTGTATGTTATAGAGACACATAATTGTACATTTATACGAAATACAAATATGTTCAAGTACATACATCCTTTTATACTCACAAACCCAGTGTCAGTTTATAAACAATATACAATATGTGTTTGTGTATATGTAGTAGTACTTATGAAACAGAAAAATAGATAAATAAAAAAATACACATGTATTGGTTGATGTATTTTTTAAGAATGATTGACATTAAACAAGCAGACAGGAAATTGAATATATCATGTGGTGCATATTAAGCCATATATGAATACACAATACAGTCAAGGGCTTCGACAACAAGGACGGATTCATTCAGTAAGCATGCTGAACAATAGTTTGAAATGGAAAAAAAAGAAGAATGCAATACCAGGGTGTTTTAGTCTTTTGCGATCTATTGAGGATATTTATTGCCGATATTTAAAAAATATTTTAACATAAACAGATTTTAAGAATTATAAAAAAGTTTATTGACATTTGAGCGGTACAAAACTTAAGGCTACAATCTTATTTTTTTTATAAAATATACCGAAAAATTTTTTTTCCAACTTAAATCTTTAGTCACAGGCTATCGGTTGAAACAAAGATATCAATCTTTATTATAAAAAAAATATTTTGTTGTATCAATTTTAATTTCAATACGATTTAAAAAAACCAATAAAAATTTTTCTAATAATTTGATGCAATTTTATAATATTTCGTTAAAATAAAATATTTTTGTCTAATATCCTTTAAATAGCTAAGATTTTATCAAAGTTGTTTGTGGGAATACTATTATTTATTAAAAGATTTTGTTTGTTGTGCTTAATTCCCTTTTTAAATAATTGATAAAAAATACTGAAATTTATTGTTGGAGGATAAGCTGTTCCTATGCGCATTTCACTGGTTGCTTAGGCAAATAATTGGACGCGGGAAATGTAAGAAAAGATAAAACTCATCACTGATTTATTGTATGGTATTTTGTTTAAGCTTTGATATCGTTGCAAAAAAGACTTTCTGAGTGTTTGTAGGTAATTCTCATTCCCTCTGTAGTTTTGTTTGCTGATAGCTTTGGCTTTTCTAAAATTATTTAGGAGAACGTTTCCTGATGATCTGGCCTAAGCAACCAGTGAAATGCGCATAGGAACAGCTTATCCTCCAACAATAAATTTCAGTATTTTTTATCAATTATTTAAAAAGGGAATTAAGCACAACAAACAAAATCTTTTAATAGCTAAGATTTTTTAAAATATTCCCTTAAACATTCTCGTAATCTAAATTATCGAATTTTCGCAAAATTTCCAAAATATGAATTTAAAATTTTTGGCAAAAGTTACCTATAGATCAAAAATTTTTGGTCTTAAAATTTCGTAAAATTCCTTTTAAATACAAATTTTATATATTCAAAAATAAAAAAATTTCAAATATTTTAAAATCTATTTCAAAACTGTGTTTTTAAAAATTATTACAAGATGGACCTGGCAGTGCAGACATAGCAGCTATTTTTAACATTATCTTCGCTAAATTTTTTATGAATACCAACATTTAAAATAAATTTAAACTAGTGAGATGATTTAGATTGTAATACAATATTTCTGGACCAAATTTAATCTAAATACTAACATAATAAGACAGTTTAAGGGCACAAAAACTCTATTCCGGAAAGAAGGTTGTAAGCGGACAATGTAGAATTATAGACCGATAGTCCCTATTTTTATCTGGCTTTGAAACTCTGACTAATTAAACTTGTGGACTTAATTTCGTGAAATTACCTTCAGAATTGCGACCTGGGAACTAATTCTGGCAGTCGAGATACTTTTTCGATTCTAAAGCAATTTTAATTCTAATTATTTCAGTCGATACTGAACGAAGTTGTAAAGCATTCACTTATGTTTTCACAATACTGAAAAAATAATTACGATCGACTGAAAGAATTAGAAATAGAATTCCTTTAGAAACATTAGCCCCAGGACTTTGCGCATAAGGTTAACATGGACTGACAACTAGCCAGCCGGACGGACGGACATCATCAGATCAACTCAGAAAGTTAGTCTGAGTGAATCTCTATTACACACATCAGCTGAAACGCATAAGACCCTCTCGACTGTATGTATACAAATTAACGCAGAATTTCCAATATTCCAAAATGTTTTGCAAAATTTCAAAAAAAAACAAAAAATTTTTTCCTTCAATCGGAACTTTTTGCAATTTTTTTTTTTTTAATAAAAAATAGCCTAAAATTAAAAACTTTTTACAAAATCTTCAATAATTAAAAAATTAACCAATAACTGTCGCAAATTTTTCAAAAAATCCAAATTTCTCAAAATATTTAGAAATCAAAATTTTCTCAAAATTATCTATAATTTGCTAAATATAATTGCCTCTCAAATTTGTCTGTGCATATTTTGACACCAGACTAGTTCCTTGAATGAGGCGCATGTAATTTTCCATTTCCTTCCTTTATATATTTGTATTTGCTTCGATGTTTTGATTCATTTTATTTTATTTTTCATTTTATTGTTTAGCTCTTTATTTAAGTAGGTTAAGTGATAAATATGTTATACATCGTAAACTTACAGATATTAAGCAAATCTAATAAGAAGCAGAAAATGTAATATAATTTACTTCTATTTCATTGTTTCTGTTGTTAAGTGAAACATTTTTTTATTGACCTATTTCTCTTAATTATTCAATATATTTTTTTTTTTTTTTTGCAATCAAGTGTGAGGCGTTTAAACAGTAATGATAAAACTGTGTATCTGTTTACACATTAATGCGTTAAAAATATAAAACTTTCACTATACTGTTAGTTTTGTAAATTTATGCTGTGAGCAGGGCAAGTTTAAATATACGCAATAATCTTTAAAATATGCATGCAAATATACCGAAAAAAAGCTTTAAAATATGCACAAAAATTTGCTAGCGAAAAAATACAAGCTAATAATTCTAAATTAGTTTTATTTGAACAATTGTTTAACATGTAGTTTTTCAAGTTTTTAAATTGAAAAGATCTTCGGTTGTCACACAAAACCGTAAAAAATACTGAAAATAAACGTTCAAAGTCAGTCGATATAAATAACTTTAATGATAATAGTTCTCATGGAGATAGTCTGTTAATTCATTCATCGGCTTCGCTGTCATTAAAATATATTTATGTTGTAATTAAACTTGGTCAACGTTTTAAGGCGGACATTAATTACTTGAGCTGGCTTAAGCAAGAGTGCGAATACATGTAAATCATATGTGTAGAGTTTTATGACATTGCCATTTGCTTAAGCAAACTATTAAACTGATCGCAAAATACGTACAGAAAAAGATGTTATTTATTTTGTTTTTTTTAATGAACTTGACATGCTTTTCGTAATTTTTTGACAGAAGGACACACAACAACACGGAACAAATACACTTTTGAATTTCTTGGGTTATCTCTCACCTTGGTTGGGCTAGGTCGACATTGCAATTAGGTTAGGTTAGGTAGGCATTGCAATCAGGATCCATTTTACACACTTGGACCCAATGATCAATTGCGATGCCATGGCGTTCTACCAAATTCGAAATTCTAACAAACCAATCCGAAATTCTAACGAAGTTTAAAATATGCTCCAGTTAAAGGCCAGAGATGACGTACAATCCGTTAAGGGTAGCGGATTCCATTTCGACAAGTCTTCTTCTCGCCTGGCCAGGATAGTGACATAGAAGGTGTTCTACGCCCTAAAAACGTTACAGTAATCTGGAATTCTTTATGATAAATCGAATTTGAGCTCCTTTGAGTGTACTCCGGAGTCCGCTCGTTTTTGTGTAGAAGTGCACACTTCATCTCCTGTCCGTTTCTCATATATTCCGTCTTAGTATAAGCGTTCTGTCGTGACGATTGGGAACCAAAACTGGGGAGGTTTGATAAAAAATTGCCGTGTTAATAGCCCTGTAAAGTCCGCAGCTATTTCTACTCCACTGTTGGGTGAATCTGAGGCGAATTGCCAACTTCATCGCCATCTTTTTCCCTAACAAATCCAAGGGCGATAGATGAAGAAAAATATCCTGCGCATCTGTAGGAGGGGTTCGAAGAGCCCCTGAAATGCATAACGAGGCCATTCTCTACACCTTCCTCAGTCTTCCCAAGTGTGCAAAGATTGGCCACCGTACGAGTATAATATACCGAATCATTGAAAGAACTATGGTTGCATAGATCTAGTGGATTATCCTTGGGGTCAATCCCCACTTTCTGCCCATGGCCATTTTGCAGGAGCACAGTGCAACGATTGCCTTGCCAACTTGCTTCGTAGCATTCTGCCTTAAACTCAACTTGTTGTTCAGAATGATCCCCAGATAACTACTTCGCGATTTTCGCCAATTCTATCTCGGTGTCGTTCAGTTTGGTCTTCTACGCATTCACAGCAAGTCCCCAAGTCGCAGCCAATTGCGAAAGGTGCACAAGACCACCCTGCAGAATATCGCGTATCGTTGAAAGATATTTTCCACTAAAAGCAACCGCAACATCGTCAGCATAAGCAATGACACTGCAGCCGCGGGATTCATGAGCCATCAGCATGGATTTAGAGCCAGGTTGTATAATAATGGAGGGGAACTCCCCCTTGCGGGCTTCCTCAATTAAAAAACCTTCTGATGGTAGGGGAATCCGGATAGTAGGTGATCCGCCTCTGTATGAGTAAATTTCTCTACCCACCCGATAATTTCACTCTAAAGCCCAAGACTTGACAGCGCTGCAATTATCGCATCCGTAGTTATATTGCTGAAAGCACCCCCCGAAACCCCAACAAAAGCCTACAAATTATATTCACCGATAGAGATAAACTTTTCCACCGAACTCACTAGCTCATGTAGAGCAGTTTCAGCCGATTTGCCTGTATTTTACGCATGTTGAAGTACCGAAACAAGGTTTCGACTCTCCTCCTTAAGAAATAAATATAACTCTCATTTCCCTCAACATGGCCGGAATGTATCCCAGCCTACGAAATGCCCTATACAGCCCCATCAGCCGAGGAGATACATATATGATGCCATTCGGGCCAGCAGATTTGTATGGGTTAAAACTTCTTACTGCCCTTAATAGTGTATGCAAGTCCACGATCTCCAATACTGTGCCAGGATCACGCGGACTCCGGTCGTACAACTGGCCCGTCATATTCGCGTTGCCCGGAAAGTATGTGTCAATCAACATCCTGAGAGATTCCCACAAGATGTGATCCAGGTTCCATCCCGACCCTTCAGATATCCCAATGAGCAAGGTCTCGAAGAGAGAATCCTTCGCCATCCGAAGGTTTCCGAAACGCTATAGAGGACTTCCTTAAAGCGTTTCCACGATGCACGTTTCGCGGATCTTATCATCCTTTTATACGCTCTGAGATGAGCGCTATTGCCACCCCAGTCTGAGCCCCAGAGTCCTTTGCCCTGTTAAGGAGTCGGTTGCATGCAGTTCTATAGTGCGATTGTTGTATTGGTAAAATAAATATATTGGAAATTTGATCGAATTTGCTATTCAGTAACATTTTTAACGATATTCGCTGTCGGTCGAAGTCAGCTGTTACTTTAAGCACTATTTTTTTGTTATTTAAGCGAAAATAATTTACGTGGTGTTTATTTTATCGATGAACTGTATTTTGTATTTAAAGTGGCTTTTGAGTATTTGGCATTTGCGTATTTTGACATTTGGTGTATACAAATGTCACATGATATGAAATTAAATTATTATTATTAATTATTAAATATTGCAGCTGTATACTATCGTTAAAAAGAAATTACAGAATCACACTATCGTTACTGCGAGCGAATATAAATGTTGGTTAAGAGTTAGTGAATCATTCTACTGGTAGCCTGCAGGGCTCTGTTTCATAACGCGGGCTTTCTCTTACCCATTAGCCTACCAGTGGGATCCAACTCAAATTCTATATCAACACAAGAAGGGATAGTCTGTCTATTCACCCCTATGTTGCTGCCAAACAGTCCTATAGAGGGACTAGTTGGTGCGCCTAGGATTTCTAGCGAACAATTCAACTGGACGTTTTTCTCTAATAGTGAACCCTCCAGTTATCAACTCTCTCCTCCGTCTCTCCAGGAAAAAAAATGGCGATGCCAAATTACATGATTTTAATACTGGTTACAGACTTCATGTTAGTGATACAATATTCGTATATACCTAGCTACAGGTTAGTAGTTATGTCATACCAGTTGCATGACATAAATGTTACTCATACAACATGACTTCCTGCCTATTCCTAGCAATTAATTTGGGCTCATTAGCCCGGTCTTGCTCAATACAAGCATATAATTCTTCTTAGTTTTTTGCATTTTTAAATAAATAACTATTAAAAAAAATATCAAAAATTTTTCAGTAAGAGTTTATTTTAGAAACCCTGATATAATTTCTTTTGTTTTTGTTGAAAATTTCGATATAACAAAATGCATATTTAACCCGAACTTACCCCGTGTGTCATTATTGAGATAAAAGTCAGCTGCAGCTAAAAGAGTCAGAAAATAAAAGCACATTTTTTTTTGGAATATCTGTACCACGTTTTGTTGAGTTTTTAAGCATCAACGTTCATTTTTGCGAAGATTTCAGTTCAGTTGGTGAATGATTGAGAAAAGCAGTGCGGCAACAAAAGTGTGTAAATTGAAAAACATAAATAATCAGGATATTTTGAGATGAAGAAATAAGCATTGCTTAATATTTGTTTATGCGTATTTTGGTCATGAAAGTTTTGATGAATAAAACAGTAGAAGGGTTAATAAATAACAGTGTTGTGACTTTTTAAAAATTTTGCTGATATCACGTGTATTTTTAAAGAATTTTATAGGTGTGTCCATATGCATACACAAGGGTTCAAAGGCAGTCAAAATAAATATTCAACAATCATATTTTTAGCTTTAGTTTACTTATTTTTTTTTAACGATTTAAAAGCAAACTGATGCCAAAAAAAAACAATTCTTTTGTTCCTCCAGAAAATAGGGGTTATTTTATTGAAGAAGATGAAGCTGAAATCGAACTACAAGATATTCCGGATGATGTGTGCCCAAAACATTTAAAGGCTAATTGTGAAATCCTACTAAGGCCGAGTTTTTGAGACGTGGAACAAGTTTATGCTTAGTTTAACGTACTCTGAAACTCGGATTTCTTTAGAGAAATGTGATATTTTCCTATTATTATAATGTGAAAGAAGGTTTTCCGTCAAATCTTTGTATACGAACTTGGTAATAGCGACACAAATCTGTTTTCAGATTAATAGCTTGTAGTTTAACTGAGATCTCAAGCAGCCAGCCTAAGAAGTAGACGTAGGCCATCCAAAATAGATGACCCGCATAACTGTCAAGCGTCTTCCACAATTCAGCCTCAATAATTTTCCCTATATAACAAATTTGTGCGCGGTGTAAATCAAACAGATCAAATTGAATCCGTTAATAGAACATCATAGAGAGTAATAAAATGGTGACAATGAATATTTACGTCGCTGATAGATAATACGGTTCAAAATGACAGATCTCCCGAAAACAACACCCAAATATGTCACAAATGAGGTTGACAAGAAAAATGAATCTATTATATTGCCAAATTTAGAGGAAAGCCACAACGTTTAGGTTATCAGTAAACAGAAACATGAAGGAACAGGCGATCACATTACAAGAGACATAATGTTCTGATGGTTGTCGTCACTATGCTGCTCTTATTGAAAATAAAAGACTTTGTGCTTGGAAATTCTGCAAATCAAATGGTCAAACAGCATCTATCAAATGCGATAAATGATTTTATATTATACTGTACATTATTTACGATTTATTTTTAAAAAAAATCTCAAAAATACGTTACAATGTAATCAAATGCAAAATAAATATCTATTTAACCCTTATGTGTGTGGACAGGTACCTGTGTACCTATTGCGTTTTCAAATCGAAATTTTTTATATAAGATTTTAGTCTACAATTCTACAATTTCATGAGAACTCCTAACTTTTTGTTATTATTATATTTTCATAGGTGTTTATATACAATATCAGTTGGGGGGGGGGCGTGGCATATCAATTTGCTTTTTGTACCCTTAATAGGTTGAATAGGTACCTGGGTACCTGTATACGTTTTATATGGAGGCACATGAAAAAAATTGCTTTATTAACGTGTGATAATCTAGCAGAAAAAGTTGCGAAATTCAGCAAAAGTTGCTAAATTCAGCAAAAAACTTGCTGAGTTTAGCAATTTTTTTTGCTAATGTTAGCAACTTTTTCTGCAAAGATCCTCCCAGCAAAAAAGTGGCTGATATTATAAATTTTTTTTTCGGGTGTAGGATTTTAAAAAATATATGAAAAGGGGAAAACCAGAGTAAAATTCTAATATTATATCATTAACCATCGATTTTTTGTACAATACAAGACAAAAAATTAGATTTCTCATACAATTTGCATGAAGGTACCCAGGTACCTATCCACCCCATAGAAGGTGTTTTTTTTTCCACACACATAAGGGTTAAATACAAAATTTTTATAAATAAAAAAATCCGTTTGTACCCGTGTAGCCATATGGACACACCAGTTTTCCCCACTTTGCATATCAGACTGTTGTAAAAAAGTTTTTTTTTTACAACAATTTGAACCTTATTACATTATTTTTATGTCAACCAAAAATAAATTCTTTACAAAAAAAATTCTGGTACAATTCGGGTTAAGATAAGTACTGATATATTTTTATTTAATAATTGTCAACCTGCGTAGTATGCAAATTTATGCAAAGCATTTGCTTTTGTAAAAAACTTGAAAAATATTAATGTAATTAAAGTTTTTATATGTATATATTTTGATTTTATTAAACATAGTTATTCAAAGCAAATATTTATGTTATACCTTGATTACTATCGCAGTCCCTTTGTGTTGTATGGAATCCAATATTTGTTTTAATTTTTATTGAATAAATTGGCCATTAATTCAACAAAAACCAAATTAACCCTAGGATTCCCGGTAACTTTTTACCACTAGTTCTCCTCTTGGTCTGGCCAGACCACAATTTGTACAGCTAAAAACCCCAATTAAATAAAATCTAAATATATATATTTTTTTATTGAACGTATGCTAATTACTTAAGATTATACAAATTTATTATATAATTTTATTATTTTATTCCATACGCAAGTCATCGAAAATGTAGTCTTTAATTTCGCACATTGCTATTTCGCATCTACCACAGCTGAAACGAGTTTTGCGTTAGGTTTTTGTAGTTAGATTGAACTAAGGGCATAATGGGCCGTAGTTTTCTGATTTGATTCAAACTTGATTCATTCGATTCAGAACATATAATTTCTAGAATTCACGTATCCGTTTTTTTAATATTTTGTCCTATTTGAAATTTCTTTCAAGTAAAAAAAAAAAACATTTGGTCTGGCTAGACCACGAGGGTCATTTCATAGACTTTTACATAAAAATGGAATTTAACCCCACTTATTTGCTCCAAACGAATCCAAATTAGTTTCATTCGATTCAGAACATATCATTTATAGAATTCACGTCCCTCTTTTTTTGATTTTTTTGTTATATGCGAAAAATATTACAAGCAAAACACAAATTTGGTCAGGCCAGACCAAGACGGTTATCCTGGGGTTAATGCGATTTTAACCATATCGACGTAGGGATTGTTTCTACACAATAATTTGTCTTGGAGTTTACATATACAGAAGTTTAAGTCTAAAGTAAGCGCTTTAATAGGAATACTATATTCGCTTAGATACAAATTTAATGAAAGAACAAAACTATAACTTTATCAAGCATTAATCCAAAGTCAACTTTATTATTTAATGGTAATTTACGTTAGTAAAAAAAGTTTAGTGTTAAAAGTTTAACAAAGGCAGCAAAATGAAGCCCTTAAAATCGTCTTTAATTTGCCGACAATGCATTTCACCTTGTGTTTGTATAAAATTATTGGTACAAACAATTTGGCCAATAAACCGATTATAAATCATTGAACGTACTGCAGTAAAATTTCAACGAAATCTTATTTTGTTAAATACAAGAAATATTTCAAATTTAAGAAAATAAAATAAGACAAGAAACCCTAAAAAAATTATATCGACAGTTCAATATTCAATAAATTAACTTGATATTTAAAAAATATCAATGTTATAAAAAAAATTTAATCTTCTTCTAAAAAATTTTATAAAACAGTCTAGCAATGCTATTGATTTAATTTGTTTTTTAAAAATTTAAATTAAAAATTTATAATTCTTTTTTTAAATAGTAAATTAATTACACAATACATACACATACCTACTCCTCAATTTCAAAACATGCTAAGTTTGACTTAACATGTTTCTATTTATTTTTAAGTTTTTTAATTAAGTATTGTTCAACCTCCATTCTGTCAAATGATGGTGGT